>CM072999.1:253189910-255662410 GCA_037038555.1 Rhynchonycteris naso
CTGCGCTGCTTTGACTCCGTGGCCATCCGGGTGCCAGTCCTGCCACAGGGAGCGCCACCTGCTCAACACGGAGCAGGGAGAGGACACAACAGAAATGTGGCGGAGCCCGTGTTTTCACACCACGTCCTCGTAAGTCCCGTCTTCTGGGGGGGGGGGGGGTCCAGCCATGGGCTCACCGAGGACCGAGCATCTGGGCTGAGTCACTGGCCACACTACAGAGCGTCTCCCCTCCCAGCCCCCACCCCCCGCAGGGGCCCAGGACTCACCAGAGATTCCAAAAGCAACAAGAGTCTGAGGTTGGAAAGTGTGGCTCAGGATTTTGTTCATGTTTTTGTAAACGACGCTCAAGCGACGCGAGAAGCTGGGGTGACCTGCACGTGTTGCCGTGAGCAAGGACCAGCGACGGGGACGGCTCAGTCCCTCGCGGGGCCCGGCTCTGGGCCGTGTTGTGAGAGGGGGCCTTGTCTCCTTCATCGCTGGTCTTGTAGTTGGTGTTGGGGCATTTCTGGAGGACTGCGGAGTGGTGGTGACATCACACCTCTTTGCAACATAATTTGTGGACATTCTGAAAGGCTGAAGAAGGGATGAATTTTTCTTAATTATCTTTTAATTCCCCAAACAAGAATGGATTTAAACTTGATCTCTGTCCTCCTTAATCTGCTCACTAGGTGTTACTCTGTCCTTTTCCACCCCAGTTCTTCATATACTCACTGCTCAGGTCTGAGTTCACCACGAGCTGGTTTGTTTCTGCTTGCCCTTTGCCCGACTGGGAAAGTGTTTCTGAATCTTTCTGAATGAACTCCCCTATCCCATGAACTAAACAGTTGAGATAGATAGATGATAGATAGATAGATAATAGATGATAGATAATACATAGATGATAGAGAGATAGAGAGATAGATGATAGAGAGACATAGAGAGATAGATAGAGAGATAGATAGATGACAGATGATAGATAAATAGATAATAGATGATAGATAATAGATGATAGATAGATACATAGATAGATGATAGATAGATAATAGATGATAGATACACAGATAGATGATAGATAGATAATAGATGATAGATACACAGATAGATGATATATAGATAATAAATGATAGAGAGAGAGATAGATGATAGATAGATGATAGATGATAGAGAGAGATAGATAAATAGATGTCACACTATATATGACAGTGACCGCCTTTGCCTGGAATGTTCAGTTCTGTGCTGGTAAAGTTTAAAAATAGGTTCTGGGTTGGGGGGAGGGGGCAATGACAAGCCCTGTCGTAGCATTTGCTGATTTCTGTGGAGTAGATGTCCGCCCCCCCGCTGACCTCACCCACCAATGTGACGTCACTCACTGTGGAGCGGGCAAGACCCGCACGCAGTCAGCTGTTAGGAGCCGTGTTTGCCGAGCAGCCACATGGGAGATCATTATGGGATGGCTGCTAATGGCCTCTGAGGTCGGAAGTCCCCCATCCCCTCTTCTGTCCGAGGCGGCCCCCAGGGGTTTGGAAGCACTTTCCTCCCAGCAGGATTTTACCCTTTTCTCTCAATTCCTGTTTTACCTCTGCCCTGCCCCCATCCGGAGATCCCTGTCAGCCCGCTAACTGAGGCCAGCAGGATAATAGACCTTTATCTTTTCTTTAAATAGAACCATAAACCAAACCAAATAAATGTATTCTTTTTTTCTAGATATGTAAAAAGAAAATATAGACTTTTTATTGTAAGTAGAGATGACAGAAAGAAAATGGGTGGTGGCCGCTGCAGAAACAGTCCCCCCCCCCCACACTGAAGTGGCCGGGGTGGCACTGGGGAAGGACCCCGAAGGCCATGGCCATGGCCTCTACAGTGGAGTCTGCAGTTGGAGGTGGGGGTGGTGACGGCCTCAGGAAAGGGGTGGGCGGGGTGGTCAGCTCGGAGCCCTGGGAGGGCTGTGGAGTGTGTAGGGTCGGGGCTCAGGGAGAGGGACCCCAGGCAGCCTCTGAGAGTGTCTGCGTACGAGCGTTAGTTACATCGGCTCATTTAACGCCGAGATTTAACTAGATCCACTCGAGAGACGTGACTACGTTAGTAACTGAGGTGGTTCCACACACCACCTCACACGTGTGTCCCCTGAGTGACGTGAGAGGGGCATGCATGAGTCTGGTCAGCTGGCCTTCCTGTCCCACTCAGTGAGAACACCTCATTGCATGTGACTCTGGTATTTAAAGATGCCTATTTGTCACCCAGCCTGGGCGCTCCGAGGAGGCCAACGACTAGGGAGGGATCACCCTCTGAAACAACTGAATCCCAGGTGTGTGTGTTTATTTTATTTTATTTTTATTTTTTACAGGGACAGAGAAAGGGATAGATAGGGACAGACAGACAGGAACGGAGAGAGGTGAGAAGCATCAATCATTAGTTTTTTGTTGCCATTGCGGCACCATAGTCGTTCATTGATTGCTTTCTCACATGTGCCTTGACCGCGGGCCTTCAGCAGACCGAGCAACCCCTTGCTGGAGCCAGCGACCTTGGGTCCAAGCTGGTGAGCTTTTGCTCAAGCCAGATGGGCCCGTGCTCAAGCTGGCAACCTCGGGGTCTCGAACCTGCGTCTTCCGCATCCCAGCCCGAAGCTCTATCGACTGCGCCACCACCTGGTCAGGCGTTTGTGTTTATTTTTAAAGGAAAACCTACAGACCAACATCCGGTGAGTGCTTCCCCTGCAGCTCTAGCACATATGAGCTCTCGCTCTGGGGAACAATGGATCGCTGATTAATTGAACAATGAATGAGTGAGCAGTTTCCATCAGATCCCCTGGGGTAGCTACTGATGGGGGGCTAGGCAGGGACACCCACAGAGGTCCCACGGATTCTGGAAAGTAGCCCCTGCCCATTCTAGACGTGTGTGTGTGTATGTGTGTGTGTGTGTTAGAGGCAGGGAGGCAGAGACAGACTCCTGCATACGCTTCAACCAGGATCCACCAGGCAACCCCCTGTCTGGGGCTGATACTCTGCCCATCTGGGGCCACTGTTCCATTGCTTAGCAATTGAGGAAGGGGTGGAGAAGCAGACGGTCACTTCTCCTGTGTGCCTGACCATGAGTCAAACCTGGGACTGCCACACGCCGGGCCAACACTCTACCTGTGAGCCAGCTGGCCAGGGCCCTGTGTGATACTTAAAGTGAGTTTTGTAGTTAGTAGCATCTTGGAACCTGCTTTTCAATCAATGAACACCTAACTGAAGTGACACAACTACGAGTTGATGCTTCTTATCTCTCTCCCTTCCTCTCTCTCTCCCTCTCTCCCTCTCTCTCTTTCTCACTGTCACTCACTAAAAGAGAGAGAGAGAGAGAGAAGAAATAACTGTCAGAGAACTGGCTCCGCCCCTGAAACCACCTCTGAAGCTGTGCTTTCTTCAGCCTGAACTCGAGCAGTATCGGAGAATTCTTTCCTTCTGTTGATCTCTTCGAAGCTCCCATGCACTGTGGGGTTGACCTCCCCCACCCCCCACACACACCCTGTTTCCATATGGAGAGCTATGCAAATGAGCTCATCTCAAAATTGTATTTTACCGTCCCTCTTTCTCTCCCCTCCACCCCTCCCACTGCCCTCGCCTCCTGTGGGACCCCCGGTTCTCGCTGGAAGGCGGGATCGGCACACAGTCCCTCTTTGAGACGAGCTGCCAGCTAGTTTGTTTGCCTTTCTTTTTCATCTAACTCCAAATACCTCAGACCCAGCACCTGCAGTGTCCCCTCCCGGGTCCTTTGAACTTGCTGCAAGTGAAACAGCATAGATGGTTTCCATGTCGGTTACAATGTATGCCGCCTGCCCCCCCCCCATTAGCTTCCCAGAAACACCCTGTTCCTCCTTTCCTACCCCACCTCCCAACAGCAACATGGAAACAGGAACTTCAGCAGCAGCACGGGAGCTGGGCTCTCTGAGAACGCTGCGGAGAGGATGGAGCCCTAGCTTGCCTTCCCCGTCTGAGCCGAGAACCCCATAAACAGTCAGCGTGCGGAGGGGCGCACAGCACATCCGGACGGGACAGATGTAATTAGCGGCAGCGTTTTCTTTGTGTGTGCAGAACAGAGACCAGAATGCCGCCGCTCGCGTGATGCTGTCGCTCATTTTCACAAACAATTCTGTGGGTTTTCAGAAAGTGCTTCTGACAAGCAAAGAAAGGACTGGAAAAAACCAGAATGACAATTCAGCCTTCAGTTCCAAAGTTGCTCGAGAGTTGCTCTGGGGACAGGGAAGCCAAACCAGCTTGATGAGTCTTCAAGCCAAAGCTCAGATGCAGAGAGAGCCTGGTGTTCACGGGGCAGGCGTGGGGGGAGGCAGCAATGGTCAGCTCAAATGCCCCCTGTTCCTTAGGCCGCTGTCATGTGCACCTCTGAGCCTCGCTTTTGCCATCTGCATAATGGGCACATTGATACCTGTGCGTTATCTCTAAACTTGTAGTGAGGCTCAAAGGAGATTGTTAGGAAGACTGAGTTGCTTTGCAACCTATAGGCTGGGGGTTGATTTTCAGGGACAGGGAAAGCGGCACCATTCCGAAGGCGAACCAAGTGACTAGAAGCTTCTCAGGCACACCCTACAACCCTGAGCAGCACCTCCCCACGGTGCGACCCTCCTGCAGCCCAAGGGTTAATAAAGGAACCCTTACAAAGCCCAGAACCACATGGCCCCGTCTCAGAGGACAGGTGCCATGGAAGATACGCAGTCCAATGTGTTCTCCTTTTGTTTCCTCAGAACCCTGCAGGAGATCCAAATAGCAAGTTCTGGAACTTATTAAAAGCCCTGTCTCCTGCCCATGTCCCTCACCCCAGCCACCGCCCTGGCACCCCCACCAGCTTCTCTCTCCCTTGGTCTCCACCGTCCCGTCGTGGCTTAGGGAGCTCAGTCTAAGCTCTCCGGGCTAGAAAGAGCCCTTCCTCCTTCCGTGGGGTGGTGACCCAGCTAGCGGGCTGCACCTCCCAAGGACAGCTGGTAACAGGGAAGGCTCCCGAACTAATATTTATTATTCCACTGAAATGGTTTTGTTTGATGGTGTCTTCAAAGCTCTCCGGGGCCCATGCTTAAGAGCTTGTGCAAATGTTGAAACAAAATGTGCCTTTTGGGAGATTTTTTTCTCTCTCCTAAATCTCCCTTTGAAACGTACTTCCTGCTCTCCCTTGGAGCAAAACCGAAGAGGTGAGTTCCCCTCTTTCCTGAGAAGCATCTTCCAGGTCACAAACCCCATAGCGTGAATTGAACAGTGTGCTTTGGGGTTCAGCAGTCCAATCACAGGTGACATCTGAACACTCCTGTACCCCGTCAGACAGGTGACGGCCAGGCCTCTGCTTGAATGCCTCCAGGGGTTTGGCTTCTTCCTAAGCAAAGAAGGCACTTACCCTTCCCACCCCACAGACCCACCTCTTCCAGGGGAGCTTGTAGGCGGAAGAAGGAGATGGGCCAGAAGGACCCACACACTGCCTGGTGTGCAGCAGGTGCCCAAAATGTCTGGGTAGATGCTAGGTTTTCAGGAAAATGGTTTCACCTGGAGCCATCTGCATGGCAGTGGCTGCTCAGATTCACGACTGCAGTCCCCTCGGAGAAGGGACTTGGGAAGGTGCTGTGGTCAGGAGCACGGGCACAGCTGGGCCTGCTGCCAGGGGCCCGGTGCAGGGCACAGCTCGCCGACCACTTACTTCCCAGGGACCCTGAATAATCTACTCAGCCTGTGTCGGCTCTGCTTCTCTATCTGTAGAATGGGGTCAACATTCCCTTTCTGTTTCAGTGGCGATAATGCATGTGTGAGCTGGAAAGAACTTTATAAACCTGTGGGTTATTCTTATTATTCTAAGTAAGGAATAAAGAAACCATAGGAAGGCCCCCACCATTGCCATTTAGAATTTTTAGTAATTCACCAAGGATATATTGATACTGGCTGAGAGAAAGAACCCCCAATTCCGCTACCCACTGATATTTGGGGGTGTGTGGCATGGGTTCATTTGGTGTGGGATGGGGAGGCAAGAACGTCAAACAGCATCAAAAACTCACTGTTTAATTCACCCTGACACTAAGTCATGCCCTAAAGACTCCATCCAGGAACTCAAGGGCAGGGCTGGGCTTGTTCATCTCTAGGTCTCTGGGTCTGGTGCTGCCTGGAGGTCAGGGAGGGCCTGTCACCTGTGCTTTATTCAACCAGCACCTATTCAAGAGAACAGCTGAGTGAAGGCCATTCACAAATCCGCTGACATCACTCCATTGGCTGCATCAGGACCCAGGCTTTGTTCACGAGACTTTACTCTTTTTTTTTCCCCTCTGAGCGTGAATTCTGTGTCCGAGCTCCTCACACAATGCTCTTTAGATTATTTACCCAGGCCACTGCCTGAACTCCCTTGTTAAATAGATACCTGACACCTGGCTCAGTTTCTCAGCTCTTTCTCACTTGTAGTTACATTAGGAAGCACGACCCTAGTAAAGAAGCTGATGTTTTCTCTCCACTTAGTTGAAACAAACCTGTCCACATTCATTTTGCCTTCAAACAGCTTGTAATGGGGCTAGTTGAGGTGACCCGATGGCATCCTCACACTACAGTTCTCAAACTGCCCACTGAGGCACCCAGATGACAGAGCAAGGTCACAGGAGAGCCATAGGGTGTTCTGTTTTCGGGGGAAATATAAGGATAGTTGACCGTGAGTTAGGTCCAACTAGTTCACAGTTTCAGCACTGGACCTTGCTATGTCCCTTTGACGGAGTCATGTCTGCAGAGCTGGATCTTCCGTGGTTGCTGGGATTTAAAAAAAAAGGTAAGTACCATGCAAAAGTCACCATGAGACAGGACTTAAGGTTGCCGGCGTTGGCCTGCTCCCACGGTTTGAGAAGTGTGTGGTGCCCTTCAGTGCGGGTGCTTCATTGGTAACTAAGTTTGGTTATTTTTTGAATGAAACAGGAAAACTCTTAAAATTTCAATGTATGTATTTGTTTTCAATCCGTTACTAAGGGGTTCAATGCAAACACCCACCCGCCCTCTGCCCCACCACAGCCCCCGGACCCCAGGGCTGTCGTTAGATGTCCCCCTCAGGTGGCCTTCTTGAGACGGGGCCCCTTAAAAGATGTACTCCAGATGCTGGACTAGGTGGCAGGTCCATGTGAGCAAACAAATGTGGGCATTTACTGAGCTGCCCACTTAAGATGTGTACACTTCACTGAACATGAGTTATTCCTCGGTTTAAAAAAAAAAAAGCCCTGGCCCTAACTAATAATGCATCCCAGAGAGCTGGGGAGGAAAGAGTGAAATTTTATTTTATTATCCTGGGAGCTTTAGAAATAATAACTACACTGCAGAACGAACACCAGAAATAAAAGGTGAGGATTTAGAGATCTACTTTTAAAAACAGAGTGATGGGAAAGGGAGGAATTTAATATCCTAACCTCTTTGAACCTCTAAGCCTCCGTGCACAAGTCAGTCACTTCTTCATCTCTGTGTTAATATAACTGTAGCACCAGGCTGTTTAGTGTACAAAGTCTGGTAGTTGTTTAAGTAATACACTGGCGTCGAAACATTGTTTCCAAGCATTTTTTAAAAAGTTGGCAGTGATGTTAGCAATGAATGAAACAGTTTCCCGCGGCTGGTGTTGTACGATATCTGGGTGGGCTCTCTGGGGTCAAGGTGGAGGGACAGGTGGCGGGAGTCCAGACTGAGAGGAGGCCAAAGCTCCGTGCAAGCCGGAGAGGAGCCTCCTCCTCCTGCCTGAGCAGCCAGGGGCCTGAGGGGGGACATGGGGGACAAACAGCTGCCCCCCCTTCCTGCCGGTCCCAGCGCAGTGGTCTTGGTCAGTGGGCACGGGCCTGAACATTCCAGGCCTGCCCCATCCCAGGACCTGGGCTCTCAGAAGCTGATTAGCACAAAGACCCCTTTGCAAACGGACCTGGGGAGGAAGCATCCCTTGGGGGAGACCTCTTGGTGCGTGGGGGTGCCCAGACCCTCGGAAGGATCCTCCAGCGCTGCAGGGTCCTCCCCACCGGGATCGCAGCCGCTCCCTTCCTCCACGGCTCACCAGCGCCCCCGTGAGCCCGAGCCGGGAACTTCAGGAAGGCTTTTCCTACTCTCCTAGGGGTGGGGTCCTGGAGAGCCCTGGACACCCTAGAAAGCACCGGGAGGGGACCGAGGGGGGCGAACAGGGCCTCCGGGGAAACCGTAATCCTCGCTTGCCAAGGGGAAGTCACTGACGACGCGAGCTACTCTCCAGCGGGCATTTACTGTAGCCCCTGCCCCTCCCCTCGGATGCAAAACGCCTGCAGAGGAGACAGCCGCTTTCCCTGCGCTTCCAACTGCCAACGTCCTCTAAGTGACCTCTAAGACATGCTTCCCTTTAACTGGGCCGCTTGGCTGGACTAGGAACCTACCTGCAGGCAGACAACTGAGCCATCTCCTGGCCTTGTTACCCAAACCCAGGCCCACCGGAGGCTCCTCACCCCACCCCCGCTGCCCCTGCACACCCCCAACTTCCAACCTCACCTGCTCCTGTTCCCGCACCCACTTTCCACTTCAGTCATTTGAATGGACTTCAGATCCAGACCCCTTATCCCTGGGGCTCTTCCTTCCTCCATTCAGGGGTCATGGGGTAAGAAGAGCCCCAGCCAAGGAGTCAGAAATTATCCCAAAGCTGCTAGCCTTCCCTGGGTGTCCTTAGATAAACCACACGACCTCTCTGGGTCACTAATATCTATTGATCCTCTATGGGCCAGGCACTGTGCTATGTACATTACATACATTCTCTTACTAAATCTTAGGTGGGAACCAAATGTTATCTGTATCTGACGGGCCAGGAGACTTAGGTGTGGAAAGAGAGATGACTTGTCCAAGACTAAAGACACTAGGAAGTGATGGAGCTGGGTGAGAATTTAGACAGTTGAACTTCATGATCTGATCTCAACCAAAATCCCCATTGTAACCAACAGTAAAGAAAAAATAATAATAAAGGTAACGGAAAGAAATTCTTTCACTGCTAAGATTCTGGGGAAGCTGCACCTTTAGTAAACGTGGAGCCACATACACCTGCTTAGGTAAATTCGGGGATCTCTTCCCTCCAGGAGGGGCAGAAGCTCCTCCTCCAGGGCCAGGGGTTCACCTCTATAGTCACCAGGATCTGTAAAGGCAGATAGTCAGAAGGCGGCCATATTGCTTCCCCCATCTTCTTATAGGGCTAAGAGTGGTGACATGTGGGTCAACAGCCACATCCTTGCACAGTCAGCATTCCTCTGGAGACCAAGAAGCAACAAATTCTCTTCCCGGGAACATCTCTATCAAGCAGACATCTGTTACTCTTAGGCGATCCGTATGCCATAACAGTTTAAAAAACAGAGTTTAAATGCCTAAATAAGAAGAAAACAGTTTGCCCATGTTGCAAAACATCATATAAACTGTGCTGGAATTAGCACGAAGGAAACATTTATCTTCTCTAGATAATCTCAAAACTGGCCTTTTTTTGATGGTGTGTAATTACGTTTTCTGGCATGGAAAGACGGTCATGATATATCACTAAAAGGGGGAAACTGCTTACAGGTACCAAACCAGACTTTTTTAAAGGGAGCATTTGATGCTACCTCCCTGGCTAAGGGGAGGCCCCTTCTGCAGAAAGAAGGGAAGATTGGATCAAGACCAGCTGGGTGGTGGCCTTCTCCCCAAAAGAGTAGAGAGAGAGAGAAAGTCCCATTTCTCAGTTGGAATGGCCAAAACTTTGCCTGAGCTGAAAGCTGGCCCAGCCCGGTGGAGTGCAAGCGGAGGGCTGGGTTCCAATGCAGGAACCATCAACCACAAGCCATGGTGCCTGGTGCAGGTTCAGTGCCTCTGAAGGTCAGTCCCCAACTGATACAGTGGAAGCCACCCCCATCAGCAGTGTCCCTGGCACGTGGAAGGTGCTCTGGAAGCAGTAGGCCTCTCCGCCCACCCCCCCAACTCTGGGTGTTGATGACAATCACAGGTTAGCCATTAGCAAAGGACTACACTAAGATGCCAGGCTGTGAATGAGATCAACCAAAATTCAAGGACCTGGCCTTCATTCACTCACTCAGGAAACATGGAGGACCTGCTATGTGGCTGCTCTGGGCCAGGCACACAATGACACACTCAGTCCCTGTCCTTGGGGAGAGAGGTCACGAACCGGTAACGGATAAATAGCCATGCACCAGGGCTGGGAAGGGGCCGATGGGTGGGGAGCTGTGTAAGGGGGTCCTCAGGCTTTCCGAAGGGGCAGAACGTTTGGGGACCTTTCTCCAAAGATTCGCCCCCTGTCCCCCTAGCTGTGCGTGTGGCTTCTGCCCACCCAGCCCAGGCTCCAGCCCTTTACAGAGCTCAGTGCATTTTGGCCACTGACCTTGAGAAGAATTGCAAATTTAAAAAACCTGGAAGCTAATGGTTCCACAAGACCATTTAGCACTTAAATAAATGCAAGTTCTAGAACAGCCACAGCCCCAGTGAAAGTAAACAATGACAGAGTGAGAGTCATAACTGCAGTTTGCAAAGCTTGTAAACAAAGCCTGCTCTCAAAGCCAGAACCAGGACCTGGCTGTTGGATCCCAATACATCAGCTCCCAACTCTGTAACACAGGGAGGAACATTGTGGGAAACTACTTTACCAAATCCTCTGTTCTCTAAAGTTCACTAAGACTGGAATCAAAAGCTATCTCCACGAGAACAGAGCATTCGTGTGTGTGTGTGTGTGTGTGTGTGTGTGTGTGTGTGTGTGTGTGTGTTTTAAAGAAATCATTTCACCCCCAGCGTCAGTATGAACCCTAACATCCTGGTATTCTGGGGAAAGACAGACGTCTGAGCTTATAAACCTAAGAGATGATCACACCAGTCAGTACGTCCCAGTGGTCCCTCTCCCAGAGGCCGGTTGCTTTCTTTTTTTGTAGCAGAGTTTTGGTAAAGGCTCGATCTCATCTCCTGACCAGCTGCTCCCTGGAGGCAGGCTTTCTGCCTCCTTCCTTCATCCCTACAGTCCTGTATCTAGCATTTGGCCTGGCATGTAGTCGGGGCTCATTAAATATCTGTTTTGTGGGTCAGTGAGCCTCTTTGGCAAAAGAACCTGGTTCACCCCAGCCCTGGGCTTCCCTGGGGCCCTTTGCAGACAAGGGACAGACAGAAAAAGGAGCTGGGGTCAGGGCACAGAAGGTGTAGTTCCAGGCTCAGATTCCTCCAGTCACCAGCATGGGCCTGTGTGAGTCCCTGGAGACATCGCTGTTACCTCACTCTGGGAGGTATCGTGTCTGAGGTGCTCGGAAAGAATCACTAGGAAAGGGGCTCTCTGCGTGTGTGGGGTGACCCCCACCATGCCTGCCGCACTGCGGCTGGGTCGTGCGGGCCCGTGGGGAGGGCACAGACCACAGGTTAGTCTGCAGGAGCCAGGCAGGTTAGCAGAGTGGATTTGGAGGTGTAATTCATGACTGCAAAGTCACAAAGGAGAACGTTACCCAGGCCATGTCCTCTGCATCTGGGGACAGAAGAGCAGGGTGCCAACCCTGGAGGTGGGAGATAAGGAATAGTGAGTGGCCTGTTATAAGGCAGTAGGGTATGTCGGGGCCTGTGGCTAACTAGAGATGACACTCACACTCTGCCTAACGCATTTGCATTGACAGATTTAAAATGCTTGCCCCATCAAAGACATCTGTGACCCGCAGGTGGGAGTTTGAGATCCTACGCCTGTTGCATTAAGCATGTCTCCTTTTTGTTGTTTTTTTTTTTTAATTTTTATTTTATTCATTTTAGAGAGGAGACACAGAGTGAGAGAGAGAGAGAGAGAGAGAGAGAGAGAGAGAGAGAGAGAAAAGGGGGAGGAGCTGGAAGCATCAACTCCCATATGTGCCTTGGCCAGACCAGTGCAGGGTTTTGAACTGGCGACCTCGGTGTTCCCAGGTCGACACTTAATCCACCGCGCCACCACAGGTCAGGCTCTCCTTTTTGTTGTTTGATGCCTTGACACCAGGGGCCTCCCTGGCACTGGAGGGACTGGCTCCCTGGGGCCAGCTGATTCTAGAGATGGTAGGCAGCTGGAGCACACCTTTCATATGCAAACGGACCACTCAAGGCTCATATACCCAGCCCTCAGACTCTGGGCTACCTGCCCTCCTCACCCCAGCCAGGTACCAGACAACTAGGGACAGCCCCTAACCCCAGAGCCCTCGGAAACTATTCCAACCAGCCAATCCGAAGCCCGCTCACCCTGCCTGCCTGCCTTCCTGTGGAAACCACAACAAAACCTCGTGCCCACAGCTTCTGCTCACTCCCTCTGCCTCCCGGTGGCCCACCTGGTGATTCTCCATGTGGCCTGGCCTGGCCTGGCATGCCCCCTCCTCCTAGGATCTCTTCCATAGTAGTTAGTTCCTGATCTGTTGGCCTCACCAAATCTGACTAATAATAAAACCCACATTTTAAAACACCTGTACACTCCACTGGAGCATGAAGTATCATGGCCACTTTACCGCCACTGAATTTTGGCACCTAACACCGTCCCTAGAGCTCTGCAGGTACAATTTAACTACTAGTCAATAAATGGATGAGCCCTGGTCAGGTAGCTCAGTTGGTTAGAGCATTGTCCCCACATACTAAGGATGCAGGTCTGACCCCTGGTCAGCGTACATATAAGAAACCACCACTGAATGCATAAATAAGTGGAACAACCAATTAATATTGCGCTCTCTCTCTTTCTTCCTTTCTCTCTAAAATCAGTAAATTTGCCCTCGTCGGTTAGCTTAGTTCATTGGAGCGTTGTCCCAAAATGCCAAGGTTGCAGGTTTGATCCCTGGTCAGGGCACATACAGGAAGCAACCAGTGAATGCACAACTAAGTAGAACAACAAATGAATGCCTCTCTCTCTTCCTCCTTCTTCCCCTCCCTTTCTCCTTCCCTTTCTCTCTCTCTAAAAGCAATCAATAAAAAATTTTAATTAAAATAAAATTTAAAAATTAATGGAGAGCCTGACCAGGTGGTGGCGCAGTGGATAGAGCGTCGGACTGGGATGCGGAAGACCCAGGTTCGAGACCCCAAGGTCGCCAGCTTGCGTGCGGGCCCATCTGGCTTGAGCAAAAGCTCGCCAGCTTGGACCCAAGGTCGCTGGCTCCAGCAAGGGGTGGCTCGGTCTGCTGAAGGCCCGCGGTCAAGGCACATGTGAGAAAGCAATCAATGAACAACTAAGGTGTTGCAACAAAAAACTGATGATTGATGCTTCTCACCTCTCTCTGTTCCTGTCTGTCTGTCCCTGTCTATCCCTCTCTCTGACTCTCTCTCTCTGTCCCTGTAAAAAAAAAAAAAAAAAAAATTAATGGAGAACAGACATAGGGATCAAGTGAAAAGCTAGGTGGAGCATCTGTGTGGCCACGTGGATTCCCCACGCTTCAGTCTCGGGAAGCAGTGGCCTCGAAGCCGGATTCTGCACCTGCCTCAGTTCCCAGTGGCATAGACGGGGCGGTGGGGCAGGAGCGAGCCGGGGTAGTGGCAGTGCTCACACCGGTAGGCGTCGGCTGTGGTTAAACACATGCACTTGTCTACCATCCTGCGGACATCGGGCTTTTCAGGCCGCTTCTAAGTGCGGGGCTTTGCTTTTGGTAGACAGTATCCTGACTGGTTCCTTCATTCAAGTGCTGATAAGGAGACGCCCCCTCAAAGGGTCTCGGAACCCAGTGGGAAGAGGGGGAAAGCCAGAAAGAGGGTTCTGGCCCACCTGCAGGCGCAGGCTGTCCAAAGGCAGCACCGGGGAGGTGGCTCCACTCCGTGGACCCCAAAACAACCCTAGGTCTGCACTGGCCCAGTGGGGAGGCCCACATCCCCGCACGTCTCTGGCTAGTAAACTCCAAATTGAGCTAGAGAACCTTCCTCTTTAAAATGCATCAATCTACTCTGCTAGAAGGAATGAATTTCCCGAATGGCAAGGCCCTTGGGTGTCATTCTCAGCATCCCTCTCTTGTCCCAGGCAGAGAGAAGGCCCGTCTAGGACCTTCTAGGGAAGGAGGAGAAGCCCGAGGTGTGGGGGGGATCCAGCATGTGCTCTGCTGGGTGGCCCAGCTCTCAGCAGTGAATGGCTCCCCAAGGACATCCCTTCCTCAGGCTGGAGAATCCAAGGCACAGCCCCAGAGGTCACTCCCGGGGAGGGTCGTCCATAGGGTGACCAGGTGAACTGGTTCACCCGGAACAGACCCAGCTCATGGCATTATTCCGGTGTAATAATTCAACTCATCCCCCTTCTCTCTCAAAAGTGTCCCTGGCGTGGCTGGTACAGCATCCAGTCTCCCTCAACATCGGGCCATTTATAAATCAATGGGAAACTCGGAAGGCTCACAAGGAACAGCGTCTGGTGGCCCTGCACAAACAGGAGTGTAAGGTTTGCAAACATGCTGGAGAAGGTCTGGCGGAAGCAGACGGCAGGAAGAATTAGCAGAAGGGACCTGTGGCTGACCTCGGGTTCTGGTGGGCTTAGCTCAGCAGGGGTGGGGGCAGGGTGACCCGGGTTGGCTTGGTCAGCCTGGGCCAAGCAGCATGTCACTCGCAGCCTTTCTGCCCAAGAAGAGACTTTCAGAGACAGGATTTCTTTTTCCTTGTTGATATCTCAAGTCGCGAGTCCAGCAAAGGGTAGGGGCAGAGAAGACAGGATTACGACATGTTCCCAGATGGGCCATGGGAGTCAGGGAACATGCATCTCGAGGTTGGCACAGGCTGTGTGCCACTGTCACATTCAACACCACCTTGCATTGCCATGGGGACTCTGAGCAACTTCCTAGGTGTTGTTTTTTTTCTTCCTGGTGATCTTATTTCTGTCAGAATGAACTATTTATCTGTGTTGCATGAACTGTCACAGGCTGTGGGCAAAACCAGGACAAGCCACACAAGAGAAATAAGAACCCTCTGCTGACGCTTACACAGCTCCCCAAATCCACACAGGCTGTTGGGGGTGAATTTCCTCTACCCAGCCCTGAACTTGCCCCAGAGAAGTATTTTACCCAAAAAGCACTGGACTGACAGCACCCCCAGCGGCCTGGGTTTGTGAGATCCACTCGTTCTTGAGCTGATTCATCAAGTGAACCCGTGGACACGTGCGACCCCTCCCATAGAGGTGGGGCAAAGACTTGAAAAGAAAGAGGTGGCTGTAAGTTTCACGTGGCGGCCTCAGGCCTCACGTGGCAGTTCATCAGGCTATCAAAGGCTCGGTGGGGCCTGGCCACTCAGTTAAGAGTATCATCCCGAAAGGACAAGGTTGCGGTTCAATCCCTGACACACAGGAAGCAACCAATGAATGTACGACTAAGTGGAACAACAGATGAATGCTTTCCTTCCCTCTCACCTCTCTCTCCCTTCCTCTCTCTGTCTAAAAAAAAAATTAAGCCTGGGCCAGATAGCTCGCTTGGAGTGTATCGCAGAGCATGGAAGCTGCTGTCCAGTTCCCGGGTCAGGGCACACACAGGGCAGTGTGATGTTCCTGTCCTTCTCTCCTTGCCTCTCTCTCTAAAAAAAGAAAAAGAACAGCCCCCCCCCCCCCCGCCTCTCTGAAAGAAAAAGTTTCTCCCTCCCTGCCTCTCTCTCTCTCTCTCAAAAGAAAAGGCTCAGGGTCCAGTGCTTAAGGACTTTTTGCCTTGTACGAGTGTGTGTTTGTAAACTGAAACTTCAAAGCTATTAGTTTGTTTGGTTTTTATGTAAGATAAGCCATCATGCAAAACCTACTGATCAAGCAGTTAATAACATACACACATCCCATTGACGGGTCTTGTACATTTCGGTCCTTGCAGATAGATAACAAAGCAATTATAAACCCTGCAAGGTCCTGAGAGTGAGTGAGTTCCTTCGGCGGAAAGCTGCCATCCTGACGGCGCTCTCAGGGCTCAGGTGTTATAAATCCGCGAAGCTCTTTTAGCGGCAGTCTGGGCATCGGGAGGCTCTTCCTCCTCTTCCTCGGTGCGCTTGTGCTTTAAGAACAAGTCAGACTTCAAGAAGCGGCTGTAGCTGTCGTACTTCATGAGGTTGAAGATCTAAGGGGAAAAGGAAAGAGTGAGGCTAACCAGGGCATGAATCACCCTCTCAAATATTTATGAAGCACCCATCACACGCCAAAGACTGCAAATACGTGCAGCGCACAGCGAGACAGCTACAGTCAGTCATGTGCTAGACCAGGCGGACTTCCCGGACGTTCCGGATCCTCAGGAAATAATCTCAGTGGACTCGAACAGCTTGCGGAGTCACACGAACAAGTCTGTCTTTATTTTCCACGGAAGTACAGATTCACACAGCCATGATTCATAGCCTAGTGTCAAGAGGTCCTCTAAGAATCTCCACTTAAGCCTGACCTGTGGTGGCGCAGTGGATAAAGTGTCGACCTGGAACGCGAAGGTCACCAGTTTGAAACCCCTGGCTTGCCTGGACAAGGCACGTACAGGAGACAACTAGGAGTTGATGCTTCCCACTCCTTTCTCCCAGCCTTTCTCTCTCTCTCCTCTCTCTAAAATTAATAAATCTTTAAAAATAAAATTTAAAGACATGTTTAAAAACAAAACAAAACAAAATCTCCGCTTTATTTGGATAGATGACACAGGGCTGTATTTCTCCAGGAACTTGAGCTCGCAGGATAGAAACTGCCCCTATAGACAGTGGTGGTATGAGGGCGACTGTCCTATCAGATGATGCCGGTATTGTAAGACCCCCCACCCCAAAAGCTGAGCTTTTGGCTCAAGCTGGCAACCTCGGGGTCTCGAACTTGGGTCTTCCGCATCCCAGTCTGACGCTCTATCCACTGCGCCACCGCCTGCTCAGGCGGGACTTGGGGTTTTCTTTCCACTCAGATGACTGCTTGCCCTTTCCAAGTGTCTGTCCGAGATCCCCAACTGCTCAGGAAGACCAGTCTCCCGAAGCCCCCAGCAGTTACCTATTGAGGCAATCTTGTCATTCCAGACTGACTTGCTGAGGTTTAAAGAAAGGACTCAAAAAAAAAAAAAAACAAACCAGAAAATACAAAAATCATAGCCAGGAATATGGCAGGGGATGAGGAATGCCATTATCACTTGGTGGTCTCCCACGTGCCAAGCAGATGACACCAACCCTCACTACCTGCACAGTCCAGCCCTTCCGGGCCTAAGAGCCCCTCCTCCCCCAAAGGAACTCTGAGATGCCCACCTAGTTCCAAGCCTAAACCAGATCAGAAAAGACTGTCTAAGGGAGCCAGCTCCACGATGCCCTCCAGGACCCAGCCCTGTGCCCCCTCCCACACCAGGTCCACAGCAGATGGGACCCACCACTGCCAGCAGGATGCGGTTGGACCCAGGCATCTGTCTGAAGTCTGTGCGAGTGGGAGTGGAGCATCCTGTTTGCCTGCCGTGGCTCTGAGGCTCGCACTTCAAAGGAGAGAAGAAAAAAGGCAGGGGCTGGAGGCACCCAGGGCTGGAGGGGGGCGGGAGGTGCCTGGGGTGGGGGGATGGAGGTGCCCGAGGTGGCGTGGGTGGCTGGCGGGGAAGACTCCGAGGGCTGCTCAGCGACTGGCAGGACTCTGGGCCTCCAGGAGAGCCCAAGAGACTGCAGGCTCTTTCCTGACGCCAGCAAGCTCGAGGGAGGGGACCGGGAACTATTTTACAAGAGCATAAGGGCTACACCCTGCCGTGGGCAGGTGTGAAATGCCCGTGAAGTCCCCCAGCCTAGGCTTCCTTCTCCAGGACCCCCGCCTGCCTCCTGGTGCAGCCCCTGGCACTGCAGAGTTCCCGGTTACAGCTAGAGCCATGAGCCCCAGATAGGTCTGAAAAAGGAAAGTCGTTCCCAATGGCCTCGTGTTCTAGGACTGTGAGCTGCCTGTGATCTCTCTGCACAGGGTGTCCTGGGCACTGGCCTGGGAGCACATGGCAAGAGTGCTCCCATCACATGGTCCCTCAGGGTGGTACTCAGCAAGGATGGCTTAGAGGATAGAGAACATTTCTAAAGATCTCTTCCAAGAATGTGGCCAAAGATAGTGTACCCAGCTGCTGCCACAGCCTTCTTGATCACAGGGCAAATGGCCATGACTGTGGTCCACTAAATGTTCGCCCAGTCAATGAATAGAAAGCATCTACCATGCGACAACAGAGGGCTGGTGAAATGAATCGGGGTAGCCCAATGGGCCGAGAGCGTTTCATCCTCACTTCATCCTCACTGAAACCCTGTGAGACACCAATTACAGAGGGGAAGAAGCAGGCGCCTAGAGGCTCCGCGCTTTGCCCCAGGGCCCGGTGTGTAAGTCAGCGAGGGTTTCCATAACAAGCACCACAGACCGGTGGCTTAAACAACAAATTTGTTCCGTCACAGTTCTGGAGTCCACAAGTCCAAGAGCAAGGTGTCAGCATGGTGGGTTTCTTCTGAGTTCTCTGTCCTTGGCTTGTAGATAGCTGTCTTCCCCTGGTGTCCTCACACGGTCTTCCCTCTGTGCGTGTCTGTCTCCTGATCTCTTCTTATAAAAACACACGTTGTACTCAACTAGGACCCACCGTCACTGACCTTGTTTAATCTTAAGTACCTCTTTAGAGGCCCTCTCCCCACATTCTGGGGGACCTCGACTTAGGACTCCAACATATGTCTCTGGGGCCCAGGGGGCGGGGGAGCGGGGTGCACAGTTCAGCCCAGAACAGTGAGCAAAGGAGCCAGTGGGATGCAAACACTCGGCTGTCTAGCACTAGAGGCCACACTCCTAACCGCGAGGCTGTCCTGTCACTCATGGCAAGACCTATAAGCAGTCCTTAAACATGAAGTCTATGTGTAGCCTGACCAGGCGGTGGCACAGTGGATAGAGCGTCGGACTGGGATGCGGAAAACCCAGGTTCGAGACCCTGAGCTCGCCAGCTTGAGCGCGAGCCCATCTGACTTGAGCAAAAGCTCGCCAGCTTGGACCCAAGGTCGCTGGCTTCAGCAAGGGGTGGCTCGGTCTGCTGAAGGCCCGCGGTCAAGGCACATGTGAGAAAGCAATCAATGAACAACTAAGGTGTTGCAACAAAAAACTGATGATTGATGCTTCTCACCTCTCTCTGTTCCTGTCTGTCTGTCCCTATCTATCCCTTTCTCTGACTCTCTCTCTGTCCCTGTAAAAAAAATAATTTAAAAAAATGAAGTCTGTGAAAAGAGTTTAGCATGGAAAAATGTAGGTGAGAGTTAAATGATTGAGCACTGAGCTTTTTTAAATGCACTAAAAATATAAACAGTGATTCCCAAATAGGCTTTTTAAAAATGTCTGTGAACACTCTATAAAGTACAGAATTGTCTAACCAGTGTGCTGTACACCTGAAACTAATACAAAACAATACTGAATGTACACTGTAATTAAAAATAAAATTTTAAAGAAAAGGAGCACGTTTATGTGTATAAAAGGGAAATAAATATCTCCAAAGGTCAGTGTAGTGGGTTGAGGTGTCCCCCTAAATTTATGTCCAGCTGAAACCTCAGAATGTGACCTTACTTGGAAATAGGGATCGCTGGGCATGTCAAGACGACACCATCCTGGATTTTATAAGGTGGTGTTCTTAGGAGAGGACACAGAGACCCACACAGAGGGAAGGAGCACGTGACAACAGAGGGAAGAGACTGAGGGATGAGGTACAAGTCCAGGAGCACCAGGGAACGCCAGCCGCCACCAGACACTAGGAAGAGACAAGAAAGAAATCTTCCTTGTGGCCCTCCCTCCGGCCCTGCCAACATCGTGATTTCAGACTCCCGACCTCCTGGACTATGGGAGGATACGCTTCTAGTTTTATTTAAGCAACCCACTTTGCGACTATTTATTATGACAGCCCTTGGGAACAACTACCATTGATTTCACCTCCCTCCTATGTGAGCACAGAAAAATGAGATTGCCCTCAGGGTTCCAGAAGGTTCTACAAAACCAGGACTCTTGGATGGGAGAACTGGCCTTACTAGGGCTGGACTGTGACGGTCCTGTGACCAACACACCTTACGTGTCCACAGGGCAGAGAAAAACGTGGAGCCAAACCTTGGGTGGGGATGCGACTCCGGGTGGGCAGAGGCCGCTGAGCAGAGCGAGGAGGCGGGCAGTCCTGCCCGGGGACGGGCAGCCAACGGGGCAGAAAACTCAGGCTGGCAGCTAAATTGCATTCTGTACCTTTTTTTTTTTTTGCCAGCAGGTTTTGAGTTTTAGCACCCCCCACATCTGTGAGCTGCGTGCCCAGACTGTAAACTGTTCGGTGTCGTTGTCCTGGGATCCAGTCCTGCAGGCAGCTGGGGAGGTGGGAGCCCCCCTGTCCACTGCACCTCTGAACCAGGTCCCGCAACACCAGGTCACTACCCGGCCGGGGGGCCCCTTCGTCTCCGGAGGCCAGGCAGTGCGGGAGCGATTGGGATCTGCCCTTCCATGGGGTGCTCCAACTCCAGTGCTCAAGCCCTGCTGCCCGGTCCCCGGCCCCCTGCCCTCTCTCCCTGACCATCCTCATCTGCGTGGAGAGTGAGAAGCTTGGCCAGCTTTGAATGCTGCTCCGGGAAGCTTTCAACACTGTCTCAATTAAGCACGTTTCAAGCCTAATAAATCTCCTAACACTTCTCAGAAGTCAAGGACATTCAAAGACCTCGACTAAATGCACACCCTCCCTTCTCTTCAAAACCTTCCGCCACATTATTTCAACTGGGTACAAGGAGGGGAAAGAAGAAACCCTTTCATGTAAGTTTTATTAATGGGACTTCATATTCGCTGTGAGAACTGGGCTTAGTTTTTAGATAAAAACTGCTGAAAGACGGCGGCAGGCGCTCCCGTCTCCGGGCTCTCTTTCCCCACGGAGCCAGGCTTCAGATGTGCTTTCAGACGCACATGGATGGACAGACGGTGCAGAGAAAGCGGGCCCCTCTCCCTCCAGCCTTCAGCCACGGAACCAGGACAGACCAGAGAAGAGGCTGCAGGGAGAGGCCACCCATGGGCATGTCCCCACCTCGAGGTGAAGGCCACCTCCCCTCCTTTCTGAAATGGGAGCGGGGTGCATCTAGGAGGTCTGCCAGCAGCTAGAGTGGGAGCAGAACCCCAGGAAGAGGCTAGCCATGGACAGAGACGGAGACCCCTGCTGGGACAAACCCCCTCACAGGCCCAGGGTCCGGAGCTGTCATGAGGGGGTTGGCGATTTGTCCCCTTTTTCTTGGAGTCCACAATACTCCAAAGCCCAAATGACGTTCTACACAGGACAAAGGTACTTATTATTGGTCTTTTGCCATCAGGAGAGTTCAGTGCTATACTGATGTCCACCCCCTCTCTTCTTCCCCTAAACACCATTTCAAAGTTTGTGTGTGTATTTTAATCTAAAAGTATTTCAAATACTGTCCTTCCCACCCCGCCCGTCCCCTCATAAGGCAAACAGCTGTGGTAGACCTCGGGAGCCAACTTTCCTTCCATCTGAACAAAAACCCACGGCCTGCCCTTTCTGGCTTTGCGTGCTGGAAAACGCCAGTTTCTGGACTGGACTGGATCTGTGGGAGCGAACATTAGCTGGCACCCACATGACAGAGGGCGACGGCATCCCCAGCCCCAGCCACCACGGCAGACATGGAGAAACGGGGTTGGAGAGGACCCCCAAATGACCCCTGGAGGCATGGCAGCCCCTCCCCCGCCTCTGGGTCCTCACCAGCGGGTCCAACCCTTCCTCTTAATGTCAAAAAGGAAGTGTTTCTCACCTCGTGAGTTCTGGGGAAATTCAAAGAAACAACAGTGCTGAAAAGGAGCCCGATGCATGGCTCCCTCCTCTCTCTGTCAAGGATGTGGCTGGGGGCACTGATACCTCACTGAAGTCATTCCGATCGTTTTTAAGCATCAGAGGTTGGGGGCTTCCTTTTCAATGCAGGAGGCCGCCTCCACTCTGCCTTCCCCAGACCAGATCAAGCACCAACCAACCCCACAGCCCGGGTGAGGGCATCCAGAGGGCACGCAAAATCCGCTTTATGTGTAGGCGTTGGGGCCCCTAAGATTTAAGAAAGAAGAACGCATGCCCTGCTCCCCATCAAACCTGCAACCTTCTCTCTCATGGCCTGAGGAAGCAGTGATCTCAAGATGCAAGGATCTCGCAATACCATTAGCAAGGACTTGGACCCTTCCGTCCCCTCCAAACTCCTTACTGTTGTTCCATTTAAACCAGAGACTCCAGAGCAGGAGAGCCGTGGAAACTGGTGCGGAGAAGCTTGTAGGAGCAGGATTTTGTTTTAAATCTTTCGGCCCCCAAGCGGCTATCGAAGTGTTTCATATTTAAACATTTGCAGAGCCGAGTTCTATCAGAGAACAATGTTTCCACTGACATGAGTTTTCCAAATAACCGAATTATAAACTTAAGATATCGTTTTGATAAATGAAAACTGGTCGGCACAGACAGGCAGGGCGGTTACCAGAGGGCAGGGAGGGTGGGGAGGAGCTAGTAAAGGGTGCGAGGTGTCAAAGATATGGTGACAGAAGGAGGCTTGACTGTGGGTGGTGAGCACACGATCAATGTAGTACAGGTATTGATCAACTTACGACCTATGCAACTTGACCATTTGACTTTACGACCACAATCGCTAGCCACGGCTGCTCCGCGTCTGGAGCGGTTTTTCTTTTTTAATTATTTATTTATTTATTCATTTTAGAGAGGAGACACAGAGTGAGAGAGAGAGAGAGAGAGAGAGAGAGAGAGAGAGAGAGAGAGAGAAAGGGGGGAGGAGCTGGAAGCATCAACTCCCATATGTGCCTTGACCAGACCAGTGCGGGGTTTTGAACTGGCGACCTCAGTGTTCCCAGGTCGACACTTTATCCACTGCGCCACCACAGGTCAGGCTGGAGCAGTTTCTGTATGCACCTGTATTTTGTAATTCTGTATGTTTTGCAAATATTAAGCCAGTTGTACTGGTAACGCAGTGTTTTACTTAAACCCGACGAATGTAAAAATAAGAAACAAAATGGTGTAGAGACGATACAAATGGCATAAATGAACAAAGAAAATTATGATATATAACAATAATGAAAGAAAATTATGATAAAATATGACTTAAAGATTTTTATAACATCATTTCACAGTACTGTACATACAGCCTACTCAACTTAACGACCAAATCGTGTTACGACCAGTCTGTCGGAACCAATCGTGGTCGTAAGTAGAGCACTAGCTGTATACAGATGAGGTATTAAAGAATTGTACACTTGAAATTTACATAATTTTAGTAACCAATGTGACCCCAGTGAATTTAATTCAAAAGAAAATAATTAAAATAAAATCATTTGGATGAAATGCTTATTAAGATGTCACACATTCTTCACAGAATGTGCCGACCACAATTTAAGTTTTGCTTAATGATCAGAGAATGCTCATTAAGATCGATCATCACAGTCACCCTCCCGCAGCACAGGGACGCCCCCAGAGCGGTGTAGGGGCTGTGGGCCCCCACGCTCGGCGACTCCGGTTGTTGTGCTGTGGTTAATGGTCAGTATCCTTTTTCTGTCCCCCTCCTGGCCCACCCCTGGCTGCAAGTTACCGCTTCTTGCCGCCCGTCTCTCCCCTGCCTGTCCCAGCACTTTCAATCTACTGCACCCCAAAACCCCAGAACCTGTCAGCACTGTGTGTAAACCAGGGATCAGCGGGACTGGAATGAACACCCGAGAAGCTCTGATTCAAATGAGGTGCGTGCCTGTCGGCTCCTCTCATCCGACGCTCCGAAAGGGTTTTCCCATCCTTCTAGGTCCTGGCTGAGCCCCAAAGTGCACGCTGCCCAGCTAGCCGCCTCCAGGGCACAGAACATGGCCCTGTGGTGACGGGTGGGGGTGTTGAGGCCATGAGAAGTTTTTCTTGGAGAAGGGCTCCTGAGAGCACCACGCTGCCTGTTCACACAGCATGATCATAGGGCCTGTGGAGCTCAGAGAAGCCTAAGCTGCCAGGGAGGGTTTTTTGGTGAAGTTATGTGAGATCTTGTGGTTCCAGACAGGCTCCCCTCCGCTCCAAACTCCCTCATTTAGGAAAACCGGGCTCTCGTAGGGGCCTCCGGGGAGCAGCGAACCACAGACCGCACTGAGCACAGTCTGACGGTTACCAGCAGGCCTGGAGAGGCCGAGTTTTCTAAAGTGAAAGACAGAACCCAGGGGCCCTTCCTTCCAGGGACTCGCTGTGGAGTCCGCTCAGATTCCAATACCTCGTTTTCACCCAATTAGGCCTTAGAAAGCTAGTTAGTGCCTCTATATCCCTCTCAAATAAATGACTCTTAAGGACAGGGTATGAAAGTTCCTTTCCTTCCTTCCCTCCTTCCTTCAGCCTGGCCTGTTCCTTGGCAGGCAGGTGACAATATATAGTGGGTTAAAAGTACTTTCTTTAAATAATATAGATTGAACTGCATTGCGCTGCATTTGTGGTATGTGCGCACATATGCGTATTTATAGGAAAAAGGAGGAAAACTCTAGAGACCGAATGTCCTTTAGTGGTCATGACCAGGTGTGGAATTATAAATCTTCTTGGCTTTGTGTTTTGGTTTCTTAAGTTTCCCTTGTTGAGCATGTATGACTTTTTTTTTTCTTTTTATTCATTTTAGAAAGGAGACAGAGAGAGAGAGAGAGAGAGAGAGAAAGGGGGGAGGAGCTGGAAGCATCAACTCCCGTATGTGCCTTGACCAGACCAGTGCAGGGTTTTGAACTGGCGACCTCAGTGTTCCCAGGTCGACGCTTTATCCACTGCTCCACCACAGGTCAGGCAGTGACATTTTTTTTTAAAGGTTTTATTTATTTTTTTTTACAGGGACAGAGAGAGAGTCAGAGAGAGGGATAGATAGGGACAGACAGACAAGAACGGAGAGAGGTGAGAAGCATCAATTATTAGTTTTTCGTTGCCGTCGCAACATCTTAGTTGTTCATTGATTGCTCTCTCACATGTGCCTTGACCGCGGGCCTTCAGCAGACCGAGCCACCCCTTGCTGGAGCCAGCGACCTTGGGTCCAAGCTGGTGAGCTTTTTGCTCAAACCAGATGGGCCCACGCTCAAGCTGGCGAGCTCGGGGTCTCGAACCTGGGTCTTCCGCATCCCAGTCCGGTGCCCTATCCACTGCACCACCGCCTGGTCAGGCATGCATATATGACTTTTATAATGAGGTGGGTAAAAGTTTTCTTTTAAATATTTTTCTCTCATCACTTGAAAAAAATCTTCCTCTGTCCCTTGTGCTCCTCCCTTCTGTGCCAGCCAACATCCCAATGTATGAATCTAGTGGGGTGTGGCTGGGACAGCAGGGTCTGCTCTATTTTGAGATGTGTCTCAGACCTAACCGCAGGAGAGCTGGGTCCCTGGGAGCCTGAGGTCCCACCGTGTAGAGTGGCCCCAGCCTGCCTCACTCTCCCCAGGACTACCCTCGCGTCTGCAGCCGGGAAACAGGGCTATCTGCACTCACCTGGCCTTCCCAACCCCTCTGTTCCAGCTGGTCACCGGGCTCTGATGCGCAGTGACAGGCTGGCCGTGAATGGAGTGGAGGTGGCCTCTGAAAGCAGCTGGACGGAAGTGAGTGGGTCTCCCGCACTGCCGGCCGCCTGTGACTTTGTGCTATCAAACCACTTAGTGTACCTGAACCTTGCTTTATCATCCTCAAAACAGGAAAACTACTAGCGATGTAGTGAGAGACTATGTGCCAAGTGGGCATCGGGCACAGAAGGGCACCCCGAATCGTAAATATTGTTATTAGAGGAAATACCTAGAACACAGTGGCTTCAGTACAGGTTCTCAACCTTGGCTGTACTTGAAAGTACAATAGGAAACTTTTAAAAGACAGAGGTCTGGCGGGGGGCAGGGGGGCAGACACCCTCGTGTGGCCATGGCCACAAACACTGCCTTTGGGCCACATATTCCACTTCCTTTCCCTCCACAAATCCATGCCCATTGCATCCTTCCCATTGACTCAAAATCACCACCTCCAGGAGGCCCTCAGGAAGTCTCCCATGCTAACAGTTCCTTCAACACTCTGAGTTGGATTCAGAATTCAGTGGAATTTGCACTTGCCATGGTGTCAAAGGGAAAACATTCTCAAACTACTTCTCATGCTTATATTTTCTACCTGTGTGTTTGTTTCCTATCTGATCCTGAGCAAGCATGAGGCTTCCTGGGTGCTGGGGCATGCTCTGGGCTCTGTGCACACTCCAGGCGATCAAAAAAAAAAAAAAAAAAGGCCAGCCCATGCAGTGGACCAGTGGTTTTAGAGGGTAGTCCCAGGACGGGCAGTACTGGCATCAGCTGGGACCTCTTGGCAATGCAAAGCTCGGCCTGCCTGGGACCACCGACTCTGACAGTTTTCTCAGGTGGTAGGGCGCAGCGTCTGCCCTAACAGGCCCTCCAGGTGGCTCTGGACTTGCTCACGGTGGCGGACGGCTGAGTTAAGATAAAAGCGAGTCTCTGCCAGTGTGCTAAGCGAGGCCTTCACTTCTTCAGTAAGAACACAGCCAGCTGAAGTCTGAGATCTGTGTCCCACTGTCTACAAGAGTGGGTATGACATTTCGTAAGAACGGAGCTCACTACAGACAGTCACGTCTGCAAGTTCATGTCTAAAAAAACCTCTGGGGCCCTGGCTGGGAAGCTCAGTTGGTTGGAACGTCAACCGGAAGCACAGAGGTTGCCAGTTCGATCCCCGGTCAGGGCACATACAGGAACAGATCATTGTTCCTGTCTCTCTTTCTCCCTTCCTCTCTCACTAAAAGCAATAAATTAAAAAAAATTTTTTTTAATCTCCGGAGCACCCTTTCATCCCTTTGCCTGTTACCACGGGCATTCCTCATAAGAAAATTTGCCAGGAAACTAGTTTCCTCTGATGGGTCTGTTTTAAACCTAACTTTCCTGATGTAAGTGCAGTATGAATGCTGCCAGATGTTAACATTTCATGACGACTCAGGGTCCTCACTGTGAACTAGCTTACAGTATCGGGTCGCCAGACTAGGCTGCGATGTTTGGATATTTGCACAAAAATATCCCGGTCATTTTGACTCCTTGTTTTCTAAAATTTTTTATCTGCTCCTCCCTCCAGCAGTTAGTTATCACACGTTGCTTCCTCGGAGTGGGTTACGCAAATAGCCCCAGCCATGGGCTTCTAATCTATCTGTGTTGAGAAGACAGATAACCCTGCTGGTTGGAACTGTGTGCAGACTGAGAGGAAAACAGGCCCGAGGGGAGCCTCCTGCAGATTAAGTTCTGAGCCTGGCCTCCTGGTCCTCTCTCTTTCTCCAGCCATGGCTCCCTCCTCCACGGGCCAGGCTGGGAACACGCGTCGGCTTCTAATCACCGTGCAGGGAAGGAAGCCAGGTTACCTGGTCTTGGAGTTTCTGGAACATCAGAGGGTGTGGCTCTTCCAGGATCTTCTCATTGAGCCGGGACTGCCCCTCGACGTTGACTTGTGACGAGGCCTTGCTGGACAGGAAGGTCATGTAGATCTCCTTTGCCTTCTCCTGCATCTGTGAGAGGGAGACACAAGGAGCCCGGCTGTTATTTGCAAGCTCACTCCGTGCCCGCCTGAGCTCAGCTCTCCACTCGAGCCCAGCCAGTCCCAGGGCTCTATGGCTGCCTGCTGTCCCATCTCCTGTCACAGAACTGCTACACCATCTGCTTGGAAAGACAACAGAAAGAATCCCTGGCCCGTGTGGGTGACACTTGGTACCATTCAGGACTACCCTGTGAATTCTCCAAATTGCGGACTCGTGGGAACATTCTTCAGCCGTGACAAGGAAGGAAGGCCTGATATATGCGCAACGTGGGTGAACCTTGCAACATGAGGCTGACTGAAAGAAACCAGACGCTAAAAGCCAGAGAACATGATTCCGCTCATCCGGAATATCCAGAACAAGCAAATCCACAGAGACAGAAAACGGGTGGTTGCCCAGGACTGTGGGGAGGCGAAAGGAAAGGGGTCTGTTTGGGGTGATGGGAAATTCTGCAACTAGATAGTGGTGACGGCTGTAAAACACTATTAATACACTTTGAAATGGTTAAACTGAGCCCTGCCCAGGTAGCCAGTTGGCTGCAGGATTGTCCCGACACACCAAGGTTGCTGGTTCGATCCCCAGTCAGGGCACATACAAGAATCAACCAATGAGTGCATAAATAAGTGATACAAAAAGTTGATCTCTCTTACATCAATAAATAAACACGTTTAAAACAAAATGTTTAAAATGATAAAATGAGAGCCCTAAAAAATAACTAAAATGGTAAAATTTGTTATGAGTATTTGACCACAATTTTAAAAAAAGCAAGTTCAACCATGCACACACATCCCCACCAGCTCTCGAGCACCTGCTGTGCTCCAGGACACGCGAGGTGTCTTACAACCAGGACCCCGTTTCCTTAACCTTGGGAGCACCCAGCCAAGTGCCCTTTCTCTGTTAGTGCCATGTCCCTCTTGAGGACACAGAGCCCAGCAGAAGCACCATGGCTTGTCCAAGGAGCCTGCAGGGAGACTTAGGACCCAGTGGCTCCAAAGCCTTGCATTTCCTCTCAGTTCTTCCCATGGATACATTATCCCCCCAGGTGGTGCGGTTGGTCCACCTCCCTGGGCAGGGTGTCTCTTCCAGGTACTGAGATGTCCTAGCCAGGGAGAGAGCACTCACTGGCCACCCTGAGTCCCAAATGCAGTCCTTCCTGAAAGCACCAGCCCTTGAAAGGCTTGTAAGCAGACTTGGAAAAGGTGCGCACCTCTAATGCACCAAAACCCAACCTGGACCGGCGGGGTTGGGGGGTTGGGGGGAGGACACTCACTGTAAGTGCTTTTCCTTAAAACCATCTTGCCTCCTCTTGGGTGGGGGAGGGGTGCTGCAGAAGGAGCCCGGCCCTCCCCCTCCGGGGCATCCCCTGAGGGTGCTATTTTCTCAGAGAGAGGAAAGTGCCTGTACTCACACCTCCAGGACCACAAACAGGGGGGCTGTCTCTTTAAACACTAACACCTAAAGTATTGCCTCACCCTACGGAGCAAGCCAGCTGATCAATGCCTCCGAAATGCAGCCCTGGGACCATGATTTGTGGGGGCAGTCAGGGGGCTTGTGAGACCTGGAAAACTGCCGTTCTCCCCCAAAGAGCCCAGCCGGGGCCCCATCCCCACACATGCTGCAGAGCTCTGTCTTACAGGAAACACCAGAAGGCTTCGCTAACAGGTGCTTGAAAGGAGAAAAGCAGTCCTTGGACTTATTTTGGTTCCCAGGACTCAATGACAGAAGGCCCCAGGGGGCTCCGGCCTGACCACCTCCTCTTCCCCGGAAAGACTGCCCAGGTGGAAGTCAACAAACACCCAAGGCCATTGTGAACAATTCATCAACACCAGGCTCAAAGGTACAAGGAGCATCTTAAGACCAATATGGCTATTCCAAAGGACAAGTCTGGGGACCATTCATCCAGACCCAAGTGGGACAGCACTTTGGGGTGGTTTCCCTCTCGAGGACTGACCCCCCCCACACACACACACACGAAGCCATGAGCCTCCCTCCCAACACCCCGTGATTCCAGGAAAAAACATTTTAGGGAAATTACTGCCTGTTTTCATACTTCATAAAAGTATCAGTCAGTCAGATTCAAAAATTCCATGCAAAGGTCTAGAGACTGAAATCACTTCAGGCCTCCCCTCCCCCTTGAACACACACACACCCTCACACTCACACACACTGTTTCCAGATGAATCCAGGCACGCGCACACACACACACACACACACACTCACAATGTTTCCAGATGAATCCAGGCACACACACACACACACACACACACACACTCACAATGTTTCCAGATGAATCCAGGCACGCACACACACACACACACACACACTCACAATGTTTCCAGATGAATCCAGGCACGCGCACACACACACACACACACACACACACACTCACAATGTTTCCAGATGAATCCAGGCACACACACACACACACACACACACACACACACACACTCACAATGTTTCCAGATGAATCCAGGCAGATACACACACACACACACACACACACACTGTTTCCGGATGAATCCAGGCAGTCTCCAGTCTGGGTGGTTCTGACAGAGAAGTGTAATGAATCAGTAGCTTGAGGCTTAGAGGAGAGGGCGTGGGGGGCCCCCAGGAGAGGAAGCAGGCTCCGGGGGTTCTGGGGGCCCCTGACTCTGGGTCTCTCAGCCCTTCCTGCATGTGCCCAGCCACCCCGAGTGTCTGGTCCGACGGACACCAGAGCAGCTCGGAGGCGCTCGGCTCGATGGGACCCCCAGCAGCAGCGCTTATCTGGGCCCGGGCAGGAAGCGTGACTGAAAGGGAAACCCTGAGACTGCTGACCGCAGGCCGGTCACGGGGAGGCCGGCTGTCCATGCCGAGAACACTTCACAGAAAAGAAGAACCTGGTCTCTCCAGTTATTTTGGGAGATTTTTCAGAGCTTTGTTAACCCTATTCTGGCTCCTGTCAAGATAGAGACAGAAAACATCCCCCCACAAGGGTAGGGGGTCGCCTGCTGGGGGCTGTGGCTCTGGGTGTGCCCTGAGGGTGCCCGGCTTCCCTTCTGCAGCCCCCAGCGGGGAGGGGGGGTACCCCGCATCCCACCCTGCCCCAGAGGTGCTGGGAGAGGACTCGCCCAGGCCCACTTGTGACCCCTGACATCAATTTTAGGACTGCTGTGGGGGTACTGGCACCCAGAGCCCCTCTTCCCAGACACCCCATCAGTCTGGACCCTGCCCTCCAGCCTGGCATCAGCCATAACGGAGCGCGGGCAGAAGTCAGCACACAACCTTTGCTCCCAACGAGCGCATGTGCAGAAGAAGCAGACTCAGCACAGGCCCCTGCCCCCCGAAGCGCAGAGAGGCTGCCTTGTATGTCCTGGCCCCTCGCCCTCACCCAATAAGTGGGGAAACAAAGTCTCCTCTTACCCACACTCCCCTGTGGCTAATGACCTCTCCACCCCGATGTCTCACTCAGACATCGCAGAAGCTAAGCACGCACTGTGGGTCTCTATTCTCTCCCGCCACCACTGACTCGCTCGGTGTGGCTTCTGCCCACCTGACTGCTCAGACTCCCACTGGCTCATTGATGTCCTCACTGTGACCACGTCCCTCAGACCTTACTCCGGCTGCTCTCCCGCCCCTGGCTCTGCTCACGGCTGCTGCCTTCACAGGCTTCTCCGACACCTCCCAGTCTCTTTTGTCAGCTCCTGTCCCTCTGTCTGTCCAGTCCCCATCATAAATTCTGGGGTGTCCCAGAGTTCTGCCCTAGGCTGACTACTTGCCTAACCCCACGCTCTCCCAAGATTTCAGCTGCACCCTCAGCCCAAGCTGTAGACCATGCAGCCAACTGATTTCCAGAAATGTGGGCTCGGTTGTCCCACAGACACAACTCAAACACCAAGGACAGAAGGGGTCTCCTCCTGGCCAGTGGGTCCTGCAGTCTCCACTCCAGGAAGCTGGGGACTGAGATCCCGGGACACCTCCCTCACCCCGACCCTGCCTGTCCCCAAGTTCTGCTCCCTTTACTCCCTGCACCTGTCCCCATCAGCTGTGCGTCTGCATCCCATCACGCTGCCAGGGGTGGCCTACCGGAGAGGGCACGCAAGATCATTCAAGGAGCAAACCACTACCTGTATTAATATCAGTTTCAGACCGAGCACCAGGCAGAGAAAATAGCAAGTAAATGGTTTGAGACTGTTTCCGAGAACTGGCTCAGGAAATGGAACGCAGCTGGAGAGACGGCAAATGACTGCAGAGGGCGAGAACGAGCCCAAGCACCTGCACCTTGGCGGGGGAGGGAGTGCCAACGAGAAATGTCCAAAAACGGCAGGAACTCGGGCATTGGGTACTCCAGATGGAAGGGAGGAGGAGGGCAGCAGAAAGAAGCCAACAGACCCCGAGGCTCCCAATGGCCCCCCAGACTCGGAGCATTCGGGCGATCATCTCCCTCCTCTCTCCCCGTCCTCAGACTGGAGTTTTCTTCTCTGAAGAAGCTGAGTGGGAAGCTGCAAATCAGCGGCATGGGGCAGAGGGCAGGCATGGGATGCCAAAGTGAACAGGAGGGCTAAGTGCAGTTCTGCACACAAATGCCCCAGCCAATTTTCCCCAGCTGACTAGAGATGTGTTTAGTTTATAAACATAATATCAGGCTTGTGGCCACCAGCAAGTGACCGGGGGGTCTAGAGAAAACAAACCAAAGAAAGCATACAAAATTCAATGCAAGGATTTAAAGATCAAGTTGAAATCTCCAAAGAATAGCAGAAACCAAAAGCCAAAGAGATTTTAAAAAATAATGGTCATGCCTGACCTGTGGTGGCGCAGTGGGTGAAGCGTGGACCTGCAGTGCTTGAGGTTGCCGGTTCAAGACCCTGCACTTGTCTGGTCAAGGCACATATGGGAGTTGATGCTTCCTCCTCCTCCCCCCTTTCTCTCTCTCTCTCACTCTCTCTCTCTCTCACTCTCTAAAAAATGAATAAATAAAAAATAAAATTAAAAAAAATTTTAAAAAATGGTCATAATAATAATAACAATAACATAAGAACACTTTCCAGAACTATACATTTCCAGGTGAAAAGGTTCCCTAAGGCTCTGGCCAGGTGGCTCAGAGGACAGAGCATCGTCCCCACGTGCTGAGGTCACAGGTTCAATCCCTGGTCAGGGCACGTATGAGAAGCAGACAATGAGTGCACAACTAAAAGGAATGAGTTAATGCTTCTCTCTCCCTCTCCCCTTCCTCTCTCTCTCTCTCTCTCTCAAATATATGGGAAAAACAAAGGCTCCCTAACATGCCCACACAATGAATGAACTCAACCCCCTCCTAGCCTCTAACTAGACGGTTTTAGAATACTGGTGATAAAAAGAAGATCCTATACTATTCGAGACAGAAAAAAGGCAAAGCAAACAAATCAGCTTCCACATAAAATACTGACTCTTAACAGAAACGGAGACAATGGAACAGCGTCTTTAAATTTCTGAGTGAGTTTCAAGCTAGGATTCACTCAGCTCTATGCTGTCAGGTTATCAATGAAGGAAGAGAGCAGGGGAGAAATCACATTTTCATTCAACAAGATCTTTAAACATCTACCTCCCACATCCCCTTTCTCAAGAGACTACTGCGGGCCGGGCGCCACCACAGTGAGCGAGTGACTCCAAACAGGGACCCGAGTCCAGGAAGCAGGAGGGAGCAAAAAGAATGGCCAGTGGTGGCAAAGGCAGGCCTGGGGAGCTGTGGTCAGAGGGCCCCAGGAGGACTGTCCCCAGGTGAACCCGGACTGCAACGATGAGCTGAGAGGCTATGAAAAGAAAAGAAGAAAAGAAAAAATGGTGCAAGAAGAAAAATGGGACTGTAGCATCTTCTTTGGCTCAGCAGCAAACAAAAAACAGTAAGTATTTTCATAATGAAAATGCAGTAGACAGGTATGTAAGTGAAACCTCGGTGAGAGTAAGAGGAAGTTTGTAGCTAAGATCTAAAAATGATAAATTAAGCAGGGTAGAAACGAAGGCACTAGGCTGGCCCAAGACTATACCGAGAGCAGCTGAGCTTTTTCGGTCGGGTTCGGCCTAGATCCGGCCAAGTCCACATCGAAAGGCAAAAGTTAGAAGGACACAGCCCAAACCAAAGGGAGCTGAGCTCAGGAGGGTGCTGAGGGGTGAAGGGAATAGCCCTTCCCACTGAACCCACTTGTGAATGAATGCATTTCATCTAAGGAGTACGTAGGTCACTTTTGGATTTTTAAATACTTTTCTATTTTAACTAAAGAAGATAGTGTGTTTCAGCCTTTTAGGAAAGCCTTTACTATTTCTTTAATTAAGAATATCAAGCCCTCTAAAATCATGCATCAAGTTTTAGTGTTAAGTAAAATACAATACAAATAATAGGTACAATAGACTGTCCCAAACTCTGTTGACTCTAAAAGGTATTACTATATTTAAGTACCAGTGCGAGTCACTCTCAGAGTGAGAAGTATTAGAAACTGTGTGGTGTACAGGCTGTCATGTCCCTTTTAATCCTTGTCACACAGTAACCTGGCCCGACGTGCACGTGCTGAGGCATGGATGGATGGATGTAGGAATGAATGAATGACTGAATGAATTCAGGGTGATAAAAAAATGAACACCTTGTTGAAATTGGATTTTTTTTTGGACGTTTTATAAAACATAAACGTTGCTTTGTTTTAGAAGATGGATGTATCTCACGTGCTAATTCATGGGGAAGAGGCACTGGACAGAAAAATGTTAAACCGTAAAGAAAGAGCAAAGGGAGGGAGCTGCTCTGAATGCTGATGGCTGGAAGGTGCTACCACCCAGGAAGCCCAAGAAGGGAGGGGTGGGGGCATCACCCTCCCATGTTTCTGAAGCCCCAGCGCCCCACCATAAATGCAGGGTACCAAGACCCTCCTAAATTGGCGGGCTGCTTTCCTGCCTGCCAGGGGGCGAGTCACAGGCCGGGGAGGGGGGAGGCGGGACGGGACAGTAGACACAGCACTGTTTGGAGGCTCTGAGGAGCCCCGCAGCATGAATGCATGCTCCTGTGTCAAACCAAGGGTGCAGCAAAGTGAGAGGAAGGGAGGCCAGCCCCCACCCACAGCGAAGCCTCAGGGTTTGGCTGGCCTGAGGGGTCGAGTGACACAGACACTTGGACACCGGGGAAGAAGACGGACAGAGGCCTCAAACCTTATGGAGCCTGCATGGCACAGGGGCAAGCAAACAATACAGAAGATAAACAAGGACATTCTACCAGCGGCCAGACGTCGCAAGTGCTAAGGAGAGACCTGGCTGGAGAAACCTAGGAAAAGGATGGAAATCACACCAGCACGGGTCCCATCTAAGGTACCAGAAGCAAAGGTGACGTTCACGTGGATCCCACAGCCGCCTTTGTTCACTGCAGAGATAAACCCTCACACAGCCCCAGATGCGGTAAGACTGAGAAATTCAGCAAGGCCGCCCCGCCATGGCTATGTCCTGCTCCTCCTCTGCTTTCCTAAATTAGTAACTTCCGACTTAACTCCTGGTTTTACTTCCCCTGCCGCCAGACCAACTAGAGAATTCACAGGCCCTGGAGTCAGAGATCTATCTGGTCTGCATCCCAGCTCTGTCTGCACCAAGCCGGCCTTGGACAAGCTGCTGCTTCACCTGTCCACCCACAGTGGCAGGGAGGGTGGGAGGAGCCATAAGGCTCACCCAGACAGGTCTGGGCGCTGCGGCTCTCCTGGATGCTTCCTCCCTTCCAGCACTGTCTGCATTCTCAGGCAGTTGACAGTGAGGCAGAATTCAGAGCCCTGAAGCAATCAGCAGGCACACTCCAGACTTAAGGACACAAACCTTCAAGGAGTCAGAGTCTGGGTGTCAGGGGTGGGTTGGCTGCAGAGGGCAGCTGCCACATTCTAGAAGCTCTGTCTGTAGGATAGGGATGGGCCAATGCAGCCTACCACATGGCTTTTTATTTTATTTTATTTTAGAGAGAGAGAGAGAGGTGGACAGACAGGAAGGGAGAGAGATGAGAAGCATCAATTCTTTGTTGCAGCACCTCATTGATTGATTGCTTTCTCACATGTGCCTTGATGGGGGGGGCTACAGCAGAGCAAGTGACCCCTTGCTCAAGCCAGCAACCTTGGGCTCAAGCCAGCGACCTTTGGGCTCAAGCCAGCAACCAGGGTGTCATGTCTATGACCCCACGCTCAAGCCAGCAACCCCACACTCAAGCTGGTGAGCCTGCACTCAAGCCAGACGATGCCGCACTCAAGCCGGTAACCTCGGGGTTTCAAACTTGGGTCCTCTGCATCCCAGTCTGATGTCCTATCTGCTGTGCCACCGCCAGGTCAGGCTCACATGCCTTTTTCAGTGTTCACCTGGGCACCCAGGGTCTCCCAGTGTGGCCCCACCTGCCTACCGGCCTCCCGCACAGCAGAGCCGGGCCACAGAGGAGAGCAGAGCACAACCCTCCAGCCATCTGGTCTTCCTCCAGCTCTTCTGTCCAGGAACTCCTCCCCACGTGCTGTCCCCTCTTCCAGGAACACGACCCCAGCCCCAAACTTCACTTCAGGTGTCAGCTTAACAGCCTCTCCCCCTGGGGGCTTTCCAGCCGGCCCACCGCCTATGCTCTACAGAGCCGGTACTTCCCGTTTCTAGACGCGCCACCCTGGCAGAGGCTTGCCAGGCGACTTCCCCTCCCAATGCCTATTCCTCAGAGAAGCTTGTCTGCCTTGTCCCCATACCTGTATTTCTCCGGTGCTTTACACAAGGGCTGGCCCTGAGCAGGCACTTCATGGAGATCTGGTGAACTCGGCTGAACTGAAGGACACTCCTGCGCAGTATGCAGGGAGTGCTGGTTCAAGTCCCAGCTTGGCCAAGGAGAGATCTCACCTTCTAGGTTTCTCCAGTGACGGGGTGGGCTGGCCAACCGGTAGGCCTCTCTCACCCCCAACATCCTAGCTCTCCGAAGCAGCCCGCCACTCCCCACTCCTGCTCTCTGAGGCCAGGGATTAGAAGCCAGCAAGAGTAAATGCCTAGGGTCCTGTCCTGGATGGCTTTCTAGGCCGACCTAGGAAATTCAAGCTACAGGGAATCCACCCTTGCCCTACGGAGAGAAAGGCCACATTGCTCCATCTTGGGGAAAGTGTGTCTGAGTCCAGAAAAGCCTCTGAATAAACCAGTGATGAACATTTTCCAGGCTGCTGTCAGCAAACACGTAATGACGGCTGGCCTCGTGGATGCCAGCTTTTGGAGACAGATGCTTCAATAGCCAACAGCCCACAGGCCACATCTGCCCACGGGTGTGTTTTGTTTGGCAGGCAAGGTTTTACATGTTTTTAAAATAATTAGTTCTAACCCTCATAAAATTGGACGGGTTCACATAAGAATGCAAAGGTCCAGATTCTCTGAAGAACTAGGCAGCACTGGGCTGAAGATGGGAGAAGATGCCTTAGGCAAGTGAGGACTTAGGTGGGCAGGACTGGAAGCAGGGAAAGCCTAGGCAGCCACAGACCCCAAGTGTTCACTGCCAAAGTCAGCTCAACTCCCAGCTGCAGCACCTGAGGCAGGGCAGCTGCCCCCTGATGACCCCAGTCCCCACCACTCCCTACAGCCTCACACCAAAAGCCGCATTCACGTATGTTACATTACCAGACCCTGTAGGCATGTAGCTGGTAGCCTCCTAGAAGTTCTCAGGCACAGCCTCATAATCACCCCTGCCCACAGGCCTCCTTCCCCATGATCTCCACCAACCCCCTGTACCCAGCTCTCAATGGCGGAAATACTAGCTGACGCTGGAATTGGAGGCTACCCCCTGCCAAGGGCACACATCTGTCCAGGAGAACAGTCAGAAAAGTTGTATGTGGAACACCTGCCAACTACGGGATGTTTCGTGAAGATACCATGAATAATTAACAACCCATCTGAGGCACACGGCTTTGATCACCCCAACTACTGATCATTCTACCCACACAAAAGGCCAACACGTCAAACTCCGAGGGCAGCGTCCTCATAACTTATTCACGAAGAAAAAGAAAATCGTCCACGATGATAAACTCTCAGTGACATAAACTGTTATTTTTACTTTAACATTTGTCTGTTTGCACAGCTCCATTTAAATGAAGATTAACATACTGCTTTTAAAATTAGGAATATTTGAGCAACACAAGACACCTGATCTGCAGCTTATGTCTACCCTCAAATCTGGTGTAGAGCAGATTTCTCTTGGCAATTTCAGAATACATTGGAAAGGCAGCTGTAAGTTCATAAGGAGAGAAATAAAAAGAATGATTACAAAGAGGAATAAATACCTGCTTCTTATCTTGCGTTTTCTTAAAATCTTCACATGCTAGCCAAAATAAAACATTTTCTTCACTGAACTCCTTTTTTAAAAATTCCTATGGACAGAGAGGAGAAAAAAACATAAAACAGTATTCTACTTAAAAAATAAACAAATAATGCGTTTCCCTTCAAGGACTGATTTGGCAAAATCCGAAAAGATAAGCATGAAAACGCCACCCTGAAAAACAAAGGTTATGTTTAATGTTAAAGCTAGAATTTCATGTGCATTTGAGCTGAACATCTTTGACATTGTAAGGACGAGGAGAGCTGAAGCCAGAGTCTCCTCACGACGCTAAGCGGACAATAAATCACCAAGAAGTAAATTAAAGTGGAAGATATATTAGTTCCTTCCAGACATTGTTTAAACAAAGTACATTCCTCCAAAATCAGGCCCATTTTTTTTTTAAACAAAACAAAACATATTAAGCATGTCCAAAAACATCACGATGCAAACTATTTTAAGTTGGAGGTCTCTATTTTTCTCTTTTGGCAGATGTTGGGGGTGCGTGGCATAGGCAAGTGTCCTCCACGAGATCTAGGCAGAGCTCACAGTGGCCTGGTGTGTCCAGAAATGTTAGCAGCCCTGCCTTCCACCCCCTCCCCGGGCGCTGAAGGTCCAAGAGCTGGCGACTTATCCTGGCCTGACCCCAGACCTACAGATAGACTTCAGTGGAACCCAGGCAGAGAGAGAGGGCATTCTTCAAATTCACACATGCTCCTTCTCACAGACACCTGGGGTTGCTGCTGGCCAAAGAGTGATTCCCAGGCAGCACCGATGCTTCCCCATCCATCTCCCCCTCGTCCGAAGTTCAACTTCTCTTTGCCAGCTGCTGTCTAGCCCAGTGTTTTTCAATCTTTATACATCAGGGTGGTTAACCCTTTTACGGACTGGCACGAAATTTCTGATGGGCCAGCGCGGGTCGGTGGCCAGCAGCGGAAAACCACAGGTCTAGTTTGTCTCACTCTGTTAATAATCCGAACACACAAAAGAATAAACAAACCTTCACAGCACAGAGACCCACACCACTGCTCCCAGATGTCACAGAGCTGGGCAGTCTTTGTCGGCCCTGTCAATGAACACGAAATCTATTCCCCATCGCCCCCACCCTCGCCCCTCCAGCTGTATGAAACCCAAAAATGGTCTGCGCGTGACCCTTGGTGCTGGCCATGGCTACCCAGAAAAGCTTTTCCATCTTGGCATTGACAAGTAAGCTCACGTTGGAACAGACAGCATTAAAAACTGGCCCGTGCTTTCCCCACACCTATCTAAATGTCTTCACGTGTCAAATCAATCCCGTCAACAATGAAAAAGGCAAACCCGAAATCTTTTCACGCCTTCTGGGTCTTCGAGCAGATTCTCCAGAGAGGCCGCCCATTTGGCTGTGCTCCTGGGGGTCTGGTGGCTGCTGCTGGAACTCCCGTCATTGTCATGGATGTCTGCAAAGCAAAGTTTAGACTGTGTACGTGGTCCAAAGTTACCATCATTTAAAAATATCCACATAGAATGGTTATCATCATCGTCATCATCATTGTGGCTAACAGATATTAAGTTAGGTGCCAGGCTCTATTCTGGGCACTTAACCCAGTGAACTCATTGGAGTCCTGACAACAACCTTATGAACTAGGTGCTTCCATTCTCTCCATTTTATAGATGAGGAAAACTGAGGCTCAAAGCGATGAAAGGACCCACTGGCCAAGAGCAGGCAGCCCACAAGTCTCACTCAATCTCTCCTCCCAGGCACCTGGCTTAACAGAGACTCCTTCCCCATTACACTTTCTGCACCCTCTTATAATTATCACGCCGAGTTGTAACTCTTTGCACGACTGACGCTCACTCATCTGAAGGCTCCCGTACATTCTTATCTGCTGTCTCCAGCAGGTAGCTCAATGCCTGGCACACAAATCAAAGTATGTACCAGGGCCAGGACGGCGCAAAGGAGGCTCTGGCTGCCGGTGCAGAATTTGAGGGGGTTGTCAAGACACTCAGGCATCAAGATAACTATTTTCATGCAATAGTTTGAAAAAGAATAATTAATGCAAAACATCCATCATGAGCAAAAGACCACAATTTTAAATAAAGACAGGATTGTTACTACTAACTGGGTCCACGGAACTTCCAACTAGTAGGAGGAAGTAACACGAACATGTCCTCATTCTACAGAATTTGGCCCCTTCCTGGAGTCCAGGGAGAACCATGGAATGTCACTTGGGACAGACCCATGTTCCAAACCCAGTTTGGCCCATTCAAACTGTGTGGCCATAGGCTGTTGCATATGAAATAAAGGCAATCGATCAATCCCCTTACACTTCGGGTTATCCAACAAATAGTTCCCCTCTCCCTTTCCTTAAAATAAAGACCTAGCGAGTGAACTATGTTTTTTTATTTTTTATTTTTACAGGGACAGAGAGAGAGTCAGAGAGAGGGATAGATAGGGACAGACAGACAGGAACGAAGAGAGATGAGAAGCATCAATCATCAGTTTTTCATTGCGACACCATAGTTGTTCATTGATTGCTTTCTCACATGTGCCTTGACCGTGGGCCTTTAGCAGACCGAGCAACCCCTTGCTGGAGCCAGCGACCTTGGGTCCAAGCTGGCGAGCTTTTGCTCAAGCCAGATGAGCCCGTGCTCAAGCTGTCGAGCTCAGGGTCTTGAACCTGGGTCTTCCGCATCCCACTCCGACGCTCTATCCACTGCGCCACCTCCTGGTCAGGCGCAAGTGAACTATTTTTATAGCTAATACTTTTTTTCTCCATTGCCTTTTTTTTTTTCAAAGTGGAGACATGATTCTATAAAGATCAGTTTCAATCTAGGAAGAAATAAGCTGTTCATTAAGACATTGGCCAAATAGGGGGAACACTTTGTAAAGTATATGACTATCTAACCGCTGCACTGTACGCCTGAAATGAATACAGAATAATATTGAATGTAAACTGTAATTGAAAATAATAACAATAATAATAAAATAAACCAGCCAAGCAAATCACTTTAAAGGGATAAATGAAAAAGTCATATAATTATTAACTGCTGCAAATAACTAGGGGCCATACAATTTTAAGGGTTTGGGTGGGGGAGAGTTGTATCAGAATACATTGGAATCAATAGTCATTCAGCTTCCGTGACCTCTCATGTTCTATTGGGGTTCAACACATACTCACTTCTCAAGCAGCTGAGACTCCATCTCCTAGCATCTGGGAAAACTACCTGGATTTTAGACATTCTCTGGCTGACTTGGGCTAAATAAAGCAGAAGCCAGAACCCGGGCAGAAGGCTGTTTCAATACGCATGACAATGGAGCACGCAAGGGCATGACTTGGGACAAATCCATCCCTTTAATCGAGAAGCAAACTCACTCGAACACATCACAAACACAAAAGGATCTGACGCTTCCCCAAAGTGAAGCTTCAGTTCACGGACATTTGTTTCTGCGCTCTTTGCAAATGCTAGCTAGAATGGCAAGCCTCTGGACACGGAGTTTCTTTCCAACGAAGTCTAAATCAAACGAAAGATCATTCTTATAAGAAAGTTCTGCAACAGGGTTCTATCTGTCAAGCATTCCACCGGTCAACTCTCCTGTTTTTCACCCGGAGGATACAGTTTGACAGCTGACTCCCCCCCCCCTCCCTTAAGTAAATAAACGTAGAGACACAAGTTCGTAGTTCCAGGAAGTCTTAGGGCAGCTGCACATTTCTCTGGCTGTTGCAGAACTATGGCTTGGGCCCTAAGTTTTCAACCTTGGCTTTGAAGGATTCCAAAACTCTTGACAGTCTTTTCAATTATAAACCAAACCACATTTGGATCTTCACTGACGTGCTATCATGCAAATAAATACACTCGGTGGATTCCCATTTACCGGAAAGAGTGCTCTGGTTCACCAGACCTTCTGGTTAACAGAGGTGAGATTGCTGTCCCCACCACTCTTGACAGCTGCCACCTGCCCCACCCTTTATTTTATATTCTAATTATTTTGCAGGTTGGGTGTCCCTGCCACCTTTCATTCAAACAGAAAGTTTTACAATTCAAAATCCGCTAATATCATCTAGTCACCTTATTTTATATAGCTTGGAAAATAAAGGTCCAGAGGTTAAATGACCTATCCAACATCACCCAGCTAAGGAAAGGCTGGATGGAAAGTGGATGTCTTTCCATTTTTTCTTCCTTCCTTCCTTGCTTCCTTTCTCTCTCTCCCTCTGACTTAAGTGAGGGAAGAAGAGATAGAGACACAGACTTCCACATGCACCCTGACCAGGATCCACCCAGAAATCCCTGTCTGGAACTGATCTTCAGCGCCTGTGGCCAATGCTCTATCCACTGAGCCAACTGGCCAGGGCCAGGATGTCTTCCAATTTTGATTAAGGCTTTTAGCTATGCTGTTTTCATAATCTTTTTTGATTGGTGTTAATATAGATAGATGGATAGCTCTGGATGGCTCAGCATTTGCAAACTCCATTTGGTTAACAGTGCCTTTCTTTTCCAAGCCATCATTCCTGACCCTCAATGAGATTGAACAGAGGTCCACTCCGTTTGGCACTATCCTAAAGACTGCCCCTTAACTCGGGGCATTTCCGTTACTCGAGGTCTGTTCCCTGCTCAGCAGATGTCTGCTGTTTTCTGATGTATGTATGTAAGAGCTTCCTAAGCCAGCTCAGTTCACTTTAAATGTTACAATCAGTCCAATAATGCATGGGAGGAAGAACCTTTCTCCACAGCTAGCGGTTTACTATCTGGGCTTAAGAACAAAGCAAAACCCAGTTTCCCAACTCCTGGCATTCGGAGCCACAAAGGTCCCATGCTCTTCTTTCCTTTTTCCTTGATAGAAGTTTCCAGATGCACAGGTGGAAAAAAAAAAGTTATATGTGTTTTTCAAGCAGCTTTAAGAACCCCACGCTAGTAACTAGCTGTTGGGGATAACGCTTGTTTCAAGTTTGTCTGGCTCTGTTTACCTTTTGTTATTGTTTAGTTCAATTGTAAAACATTTTTGTCATGAAAAAAAATGGTTTTATACCTCTTGGCTCTTGCAAGCATTTCAGACCTTCAGAGTTTTGCAGACAGGATACTTACTTTTCAATAAGTTTATCTGCAGATTAATCTGTCACTAGCTAATAATAAACACGTTGTTTACAATGTTCTGGGTACTGTTCTAAGTTTTCCTACATAGGTTAAATCATTCAGTTTTCATAATGACCCTCTGATGTGGCTAATGTCCCCTCTTCACAGGTGAGAAAACTGAGGCGCAGTAACTTGCAAGGTGCCCAGCTGGGAAAATGGGAGTCAAGCCCAGACAGTCCTGCTTCAGAGCACATACCCTTTGTCATGAGGCTCTACTGCCATTTTTATTTTTTATATCTGCTGATCTTCACACTCACAGAGGCCAGAACACCGCGGCCTTGAAGAGATAACAATTACACCCTGGGGGAAGACTGAGAGAACTGGGTAGGAGTCCAAGTCCGTGCAGACAGAAACTCCTCCCAGGCCGCGCCAGACTCACCCCGCACGCAACCACATGGCCATACGCTTCCCACTTCCATTGCTGCTGCTCTGCGTGGCTCCTGGCCCCAGGAAAAAGCCATTATTGCAAAGACGGCGGGGCGCAGCGTCCCGGTGCAGATGGCGGAGGCTGGGGTGCTCACAGCCTATTGCGTCATGCATTATTTATAGATGCCATGATGTCATATCTACCAGAGACCTTCTCCACGCGTTAATTCCTCGGAAATCCATACTCAAAAGGCATCTGTAACGCTCACCAGAACTGCAGGCTTACAGTATGGATTTCTGCTAGGCGTCTGCAGGAAGGTCTGGACAGGGGTCCTGCACTGACAATGTCCCCAAATCAAATAACATTTTAGTAAAAATTCAGCATCCTCAATCAACAGCAGGGTCAACTTACATCCTCAAAGGGTCTGTCCCAAGTACCCTTAAAACTCACAGCATATTAAAGAAAATAAACTCAACACTCAAACCCAGGGAAAGGCAACAATGTTAGCCCTAAGTTCCAAAGTGGTTTGCTACAATGCACTCACACGCATGAAACACGCACATGCACACATACCACACTTCTCGAAAATCCTCAAGGAAAGCAGATACTCCACAAAACTTATTTAAAAACCCAGATCACTTATATACACCACATCAAACATATTACATTAAAAAAATTTAAAAAAGTCATCCCAACATAGAAGCAGCAAATCTGGTGATCTGTGTAAGGTTCCAGAGAAACTGGGTCATGGAAACACTCTATCTTCTATCTAAATATCACTTAAGTGTTTATCGGCCCCAGAATCTAGCTTCTGAAAATAACTACCCGTCAGACATGCAAGTCCCTGGGTGGGGAGGCTTGTGTGAACTGTAATTAGCGGAAAATAATAAAAATTAAGAAGTGCTAAGGTAATCATAATAATAGCAAGCCTCAAACATCAGGGCAGCGGGTTTGCAAGGGGTTGGCTCGGCTCAGACACGGCGTAGTGGCAGTTTCCCACAAGGCCTGGGGCCTCAAAGAAAGCCAAGCTTTCAGGCTGCACCTCCGAAGTGTACCGGTGCACCTGTGTCTGCACACCGCCCCCCTCAGGCCCTGCTCCGCCCTGCCAGCGACCTGGTGATAGACAAGCCCAGGACATCTGCCACAGGAGTGGGGCTGCTCCTTACGCTCCATGCTCTGGGGTCCACGGGGGGAGCTCCACGCAGCCCCAAATCCACTGCCTTCTCCCCAAATCCACTGCCTTCTCCGAGACACCGTGTGTGAGAATAGCCCGGGGCTGCAGGCCTCCCGAGTACCCTTGGGTCCGAAGGCAAAACAAGCCTCAACATCCTCTTTTGAGTGGACTAAACAACAGATGGCCACTGGTTTCTAGTTTCTACCAGAGGGAAGGAAATAAGAACGCCGAACTGTTATTTGTAGCCTCCTTAGAATCTTCACTTTCTAGGCAAAGGCCCAGAAAAAATAAAACTACCCAAAAGCTCTACCTTGGGGGTGAAAGTGAAGACCCTGTCATTATGTTTTATGGTTTTTCACTTTCCAGAAGCCCCCATGCTTCCTCTGGGGACTCACATTCATGCATAAATGTGCCCTCACTCTCCTACTCTGTCACTCTCCCCTGCCCCTACCTCAGGGCATGTAAGTAAGTGACTTTTCCCCCTCCTGTGTCAGACAGGTAGACGGTGCATTTGTTGAGTCAGAGCTTTCTCTTTCTGACAGGCTGGGCGGCAAGAGGAGACTGACGCCTGTAGAAATAGCTGATGTTTACTGAGTACCTACTAGATCCCATCTCAACTTGCCAACAACCCTTGGAGGTCAGGTGAACTGTTTGGCCCATTTTACAGATGAGGAAACTGAGGCACAGTGAAATGAAATAACTTACTCCAAAGGAGCAAGCAAAGAAGAAAAAAAAGAAAAAGAAAATGAAAAGGTGTAAAAAAATGAAAGGCGGGCCCCTTTTCTCACAAAACTTAAAATTAATGGAGAAGATGAGACCGGGAGTTCCCAGATGGCCATCTGCCCACAGTGCCACGGGCAGGCATGAAGTTTTCCTCACTGGTCCATGAAGAAATGAGAATAAGAAAAAGGGAGTATCACCCAAGTGAGCTGTGTGGATGGATGAAAGACAGTCTGGGGTTTTGGTGGTTTTTTTTTTTTAATAGATAATTATATTTACTTATATGGTGCAAAATTCAAGGGCTACAAAAGGGGGACAGCAGGACAGGTCTTCCTCTCCCTCTCCCTCTCCCCGAGGCCTCTCCCTATTAGAAGATTCTTATGTATCAGAACAGTTCTTGACATGAAATTATATCTTTCCTACTATCTGCAATATTAAACATCCTTGCATTTGTGGAACGCTACAGATGGGTGATGAGGGGGTTTTTCGTTTTTAACGTCCTGTCTGGAGAAAGGAAGAAAATAAAAAAAGAAAGAAGGAAGGAAGTGAGGCAGAGAGGCAGGGCAGGAAAGAGAAAAGTCTGTACCTATTCATTCTCTAAATATATTTTGCCCTGGCCAGTTGGCTCAGTGGATAGAGCATTAGATGTCCCATACAGCGTATGGCTGTCCCAGGTTCTACTCCTAGTCAGGGCACACAAGAGAAGCGACCATCTGCTTCTCTCCCCCTCCCTCTTCCCCTTCCGTAGCCAGTGGCTCGACTGGTTCAAGCATCAACCCCAGACAGGGGTTGCTGGGATCTGGTTGGGGCGCATGCGGGAGTCTATCACACTATCTCCCCTCCTCTCTCTCTCTCTCTCTCAGAGAGAAAAATGAAGAGAGAGAGAGAGAGACAGAAAGAGAGAGGGAGAGGGAGATATTTTTGAGATATATTAATGAGATGACTGAATGGATACTGTGAGGTCATGCAGGTAGCTGTGGACTTGGGTTAGAGATCTGAGGTCTCTGTCCCTTCAGAAATGGGTGGCTCTGGACAAGTCCCCGGCCTGGGTGGCTTCTGCAGCTATCAGGGAAAGTTGAAATGGACAGGCTGCATGGCAGGGGCAGAGGGAGGTGCAGGAGCATGTTTGCTGGAGCAGGGAGGCCAGCTTTGGACTGGGGCGCCCTCAGGAACAGAGGCACAGAGGTGGGAATGTCCAACCCAGGGGCAGAGTTGGGGTGGGGCGGGGAATGGAACCGGGCAGGGCAGATTAGGGGTCCCTGAGCACCCTGCAGAGGAGACAGAAAACCTGACCTACAGACAGGGCCCGTGAGAGATGGGAACTTGCTTGGAAGGGAAATGTGTCCCCGGAAGTCTGCAGGGCTGTGTCACTCAAGTGGACACGCCTGAAACCCCTTATCGAGGGGCTGCTGCTGACGCCTGCCTGGGCCCCCCAGCCCCCACAGCCACCCCCGGGGGCAGCGGTCGGGCTGGGGGAGCTATCTGGGGGAAGCAGAAGAAACTGGTGAGAGTAAATTTAGTATAATTTAAACAGCAAGTTCTATGAGCCCAGTGTCAGGGACTGAGGGGGTTACTCAGCCCCAGGAGGGAAGTGACTCAGCCCACCAGGAAACACGCACCTGTCTAGGTTTCCAAACTTCCTAACAGTGAGGAAAGGAGACATCAGTTCAACTACAGTCAGTGAAAGCAAATAAAGCAGCAAGAGCTCCACCCGCACCCCCAGTCTACAGGCCGCAAAGGTGCTCAGAGCTGGCACCATAGGGGCAGCTGACCACCCCTGAATAAAATGACACCCTGGGCCCAGCCGGCCTCTCTGTGTCCCTGCTTCACTCTCCCTGAACCCAAAGGCTGGGGCTAGTGACGTTCTGCAGGGAAAGTTTCCCTAGGGGCCAAGACTGCTCTGTTGCTGGATTGTTAAAACAAAGGCATTAAATTGCTATGTCAACTGTCATCTTTAAATAAAAACTTAAGCCCAGCAATAAATCTGAAACTGGTTCCAAAAGTTTAATGGGATAATGCATAACAGGCCCGGAAGGGGGGGGGGGCGCTGAGGCCTGGCTGGCAGGTGGAGACTCCCCTGACAGGTCTCCATCCAGTCACTCTAGTCACGGGGCTGTGGCTTTGGCTTTGCTTTTCAACTCAGCAGCCTGGCAGTTACTGTCAACAGTGCAGGTGGTTGTGGGGGGCAGGATGGGTGGGCAGAATCCTTCAGGGAGTCTTAGCTCTTCAGTGATGTGAGAATCACCTGGGCACTGGGAAATGCAGCCACTCTCCCTCCAGCCTCCGTCCCAGGACTGGAGGGGGGGTTGGGGTGCGCCCCGAAAGCTCCTCCCCCACCCCCATGTGGTTGGTGAGCACATTTTGAGAAAACTCAGGAAATGGAGAATAAGGGAATTGCACTTGGAACCCTGGAACTAGGGGCCGGGAACGCCAAACCCTCAGCTTAAAGACACTGTCTCTAATAAGAGTCTGCTGAATAGAAAGACAGTCAGAGGCAGTGGGAGACAGGACTGCAGCCAGGTCCACATCAGGGGTCCTGCAGGGGCAGAGCCTGCTTTTGTGGGGCCACTTTAAGAAAATTCATTCAAATCAAAGAACAAAAACTCAGCGCAGGGTCCTGTGGCTCACTTGGCTGGCTGCACAGTGTCGCTGCCTCAGGGCCCACATTCCCCTGTCTCACTGGCTGGGTCTTCTCCCCCTGCTGGGTGATGACCAAACAGGCAGGGCCTAGTGTCCTTTCCCATCAGCGGGGCAGACTTTAAACCTAAAAAGCAAAAGGAAATCAGGCCTGTGGACACCAGGCATCAAACACCAAATCATGATTTTTAGCTACTGGTCTTTATTCAGTGACCTAACCTCATTTCATCAGGCTTAAAATGCATTATCCCGAAAGAGGTATACTCACTAGTGGCCCGAGAACTGCCCCCCCCCGATATTTCTGGGGTGCAACCTGCCCACATGGAACAGTACCCTAAAATAATGTCCATGACATAATTCAATTGTTCTGTTTGGAAGACTTCACACCCAAAGTTATCCAAAGCAAATGATAACGTGTGCAGGTACGTTCACAGCAGCTCTATTATAACAGGAACAGGAGGGTGACGATAACAGCTAGCCATAAGCGAGTACTTACTATGTGTCAGGCATTGTACTCGGGGCTTCATATGTCTTAGTCTATTTAATCCCACAACTCTCTGAAAGCCACTTTTAGGGACAGGATAAATTGATGCAGAGGTGTAGTGGCAAACCAGCTTTCCTAGGGGGGCAAAACCTTTCAGCATTTACCAGTTTTCATGGTATACATGTCCGAGGAAAGCCAGCTTCAGGCTAGGTGTGGTTTAGCAAGCAGCTCCCAAATTTCCCAATAATTTAGGAGTTGCCTCACAGGTCGAATAACTTGCTCCAAGTTGGTGAATGGTAGTCAGGGTGGAAACCAGGAGTTGAACTCCAAAGTGCAGGCTCTGACTACAGCTCCACAGGTCTGTGTATAGCCAACAGTAGGGAATGGCTAAAATGAACATCCACAAGGGACTGCTTTGACCCACAGGCCACACAGCAGTGTTTCCCTGACCACTAAACACGCATATAAGCTCCTTACAATAATAACTCTGTGGTTCTATATTATTAGGGTTGTCTTAAATATTAAATACAATGATTCGCATAACGTGATGGATGGGAAACCAGCTCCAGTGAAGTGCTCAAAGAGAAGGAGGGAGCCATGATTATTACATTGTGTAGATCCTTATCTGCATAGACACACAGAGGTTCCCCATCTCCTAAGCGTGGAGATGGGATTCGGACCCGCCAGTCTGGATCCAGGCCCAATCTCTCAACTGCAATGTCCCTCATAAAATGATAGTAGGTGGAAAAAGGGTAGGGACCAACAGGTACACACTCTTCCTCTGCAGAAGTCACTGTGGAAGTGGGAGTCAGCAGAAAAGCCTCTGAACTCAGTCCCGCAAACCTGGATTCTTCATCACTTACCGTGTAACCTGGGGCAAGTTCCCTAACAGTGCCTGGAGTCCCTCCTCTGTGAGGCGATCATGACAATATCTATCTCACACAGGGTTGTCCTAAGGGTGAAGGGTCAGTTCACAGAACCGGGGAACAGACACCTAAACCCAGGTTAAGTAAGCGCTCAAAGGGGCGTAGCTATCATTATGAAGGTTGGAATCAGGGCATGGTTTCATCTTCATCTTGGTTTTTTGTCCTATCTGGTTGCCCCAAATTGTAGCTCAGGCTGGTCCAAAGGGACGGCCAAACCGAATCCTTTGAATGTAAGCGCCGCCGCAAACTACAGAAGTGCCCTTCTCCACCCTGGTGTTCACGCTCCCTCTTGGCCCCACATTTCGGCTCTGCGGTGCAGGGCAGAAAGAAGTTGCCCTCCCGGCATCCCAGGCACGGATGCCCAGTCGGATGCCCAGGGTCAAGTCGTGCCTCCTCTGGGCACCGTGTGGGCATCCTTCGCACCAATGCCGGCAGCGCGGACAGAGAACTCCAGAACCGGGGGAACCCGTGCGACGTTCTGCTTTCGGAACCTAGAGCCCATACTAAATGCAAAGTTTGGGGGTATCTTGCATCTCCTTTTCTCCCAAACAAACACTAAAAAGAAAACTGCTGTTGTTCCTGCTTTCAACCAAACTTCCTCCCCCAAGAGCCCCTCGGGCTCTGCGCTCCCGCCGCGGCTGGAACGGCAGGAACGCTGGACCGCGCAGGGAGAAGTGGCGCGGACGGCCGCGGTTCTCGTCGGGGCGTCACAGCCCAGACCCGCCCGAGAACAGGCGTGAGGGAAGGATGCCCCGCGGCTCCTCGCGGCCCCTCGGGGCTCCCCGATCTCCAGTCGCGGGCCCCGGGAGCAGCTTACCTGACGGCGGTCGCTTCCTGCTTAACCGGCTCACCGCGCGGTTAAACATCTCCGCGGGCGCCGGGGTGAAGGAGGAGCAGCGCGGCCGCGCGGCGGCTGAGCGGGAGGAAGGCGAGGAGGAGGAGGAGGAGGAGGTTGGAGAGAGGAGGAGCCGGCTCAGCACCGCCCCGGCGCGGCCAGCCCTCACCCCGCCATCCTCCCCACTGGACGCCGCGTGGCGCGCTCCCTGAGCCCTGCCCTCCTGCCCGGCGGGGTCCTCGCGGGCCTGTTCCGGGGTGCCAGGGCTGGCCAGGGTGGACCTGCGCCGCCCGGGGTGTAGGGACTCTGTCCAAGAGGGTCTCGCGTCGTCGGTCCCTTAGCCTCTCCGGGGTTAGCAGGAAAGGCTGCCCCGGGTCCCGCCCGTCCGGCTCCCAACTCCAGCGCCCATCCCTGTCCCTGCAGCCCCGAGTAACAGGCACGGCGACGCGGGCGCACCGGCAGGGGTGGACCTGGCAACCTGTGTAACATCTGTCTACGCCTAACTTTCTACCCCTGTACCCGTCTCCTTATTTTCTGTGTTAGGATTACTTGTCTTTTTGGGAGAGGGGTGCTACGCAAATTCCCCGCGGAGCGGCAGTTGAGGGTCACCTCCCAGTTCACAGACTGGGAAGCCGAGGAGGCCTCGCGGGTCTCCAAAACCCTAGTGCGGCCCATGGCCTTCGCTTCCTCGCTCTCGGGATCTAGGATCCTAGCGCTCCCGGGCCTGCCCGCCCGGCGACTCCGTGAGCGCTGGGCCTTCCCCGGCCGCGAATGCCAGTAGGGCGTCACCAGGGTCCTGGCCGAGGTGCCCGCGAGAGGAGTGAGCCGAGCCTCCGCGGGTGGGCGCCCTCTCCCCGGCCGCTGAAACTTGGGCGCCTTCGCCCTTGGCCTTGAGCCTCCAGGGGCGGACCTTGGGGGAAGCCCGTGGGCTCAGGCGCAGAGCGATGCCTCTGCCCCGCACACACACTGGCAGGGGACAGTTCTCTAACTTTGGGGACACGTGGCACACCTCCTGGTGGGGTCATTGCGCTCAGTGCTCGACTGCACTCTGGTTCTGATGTTCCTCCCCCGCCGTCAGTCACCTGCTCAGCGCCGCACACCCCACTCTAGTTTATTGTCTTATTTCTTCTGCAGAACATCCCAAGAAGGAATGTCATTAGTCCCATTTTCTTGAGCATTTGCCTTGAGAAGAATTGTCTTTCTGGCGAGTCTTGTTTTTCTCCTTGTGTATCTGGCTTTGTCTCTAAATTGGACTTTATTTTTAGCTGTGCTAATTGCTATTTTTCTAAACGGCCCCCCAGTCGCCGCCTGCCCCCCTTCCACCCATCCTTTCGGAGTATTTTCACTAGTTGGCACTTTCTTTTATATCTTCTATTCTGAGCTTCCTGTTCCGCTAATTTCTCCTCCCACCCTCTCGGTCCCAATTCACCCCAAATCTGGCCCTAGGATTGCTTCTTATTTCTCTCCCTACCGTTCCCCCCTCCAGAGCTGTTTTCCTCAGAGTATTTCCAAGCACTTTCCCGCTCTGCTACTGGGAGCGGCTTTTCTGGCCCTGAAGATTACGGGTGAGGGGGGGTGGGGGGGGTTTGAGGAGACCACGGTGACTAGGAACAGGTTTAGAACCCAGCTCAGAAGCTCCATTTTTTTTCTTTAAAACATTTTTATTAAACATTAAATACATCCCCAAAGTTAATAACACGTGTAAAGTATAAAACAATTACAAAGTGAGCCCTCTTTACCTCTACCACCCATCTCCAGTGGTAAATCTTTACTTAATGAGAACAGGTCGAAGGCGCACGGAAACAGATTCCTGGAGACCAGTTGAGGCTAGAGCAGTCTCGAGCAGAGATGAAGGGGTCTGGGGCAGGGAAAAGGTAGGGTGGGCTCAAGAGATGTTGACGAGGAAACTTGGACTTGATGCACTGTCACTCACTAGTTGTGTGACCTAGATAAGTCCCAATCTTTCAGAACCTCGGTTTCTGCACCAGTAAAGTAGGCTGGTAATAACTATAGTTATTTGTGTTTCCAGCACCAAGGCTTGGTACAAGATGACACACAAAAGTCATAGCCACTGCTAATGATGCACTGTGTAAGCTTCAGTGATGCCGGCAGATGCACATGCTGTCAGACTTGGGGCTGGAGCCCTCCATTTCCTTCAAGGATGGACAGCGATATATGATGGTGACTCTGCCAGAACCGATGCCCATACTTCCCAGGAAAAGCGGCAGCGCGGGCCTTGATGATTCTGGTCCAGGGCCAGCCCCGGGACCCGGACCCGCCCGCCCACGTCCCAGCGAGCTCCGCCCCCGACGGCGCGCGCCCCGCCCCGCTCCGCCCCGCCCCGCTCCTGCTGGCGGCGTGGGGGGCCGAACGCGCAGGGCGGGCTGCATTAGCGAGCCTTGTGGTCGCGGGGGCCCAGTGGCCGGGGGCGGGCGTCTCTGGGGGTTTCGCCTGCTGCCTCGCCTTCCCCGTGCTGCCTCGGGCGTCCGCGTGGTCTGCGTTTCAGCCGGAGACCAGGGAAAGAGTGAGTGTTGGAGGGAGCGGGATGGGACCTCCAGCCGGGAGCCAAAAGTTTGATGGTAAAAGCGCCTCCTGTTGTTGGCCGACGTGGGGAATGAAGTTCCCTCTCGGCTGTAAGGGAGTCAAGCAGTGATACCCTGTCTCCCCGAAAATAAGACAATATCTTATATTAATTTTTGCTCCTAAAGACGTGCTAGGTCTTATTTTCAGGGGAGGCCTTATATTTCTAAGCTTGAAAAAAATTGCACTAGGTCTTATTTTCGGGGAAACAGGGTACTTCAACTTCAGGCCGCAGTTTCCCCTTTTGTAAGAGGAGGGCTTTAAAACTGTGGCCCAGTCCTGACTCCAGAGAAGGTCCCTGCATTCTCATAACAATGACAGAGTGATTTGTGTGGCACCCCTACCCAGAAAACGACAAGTATCCTAACACAGGACAAAAGGAGGCCCGTACAATGGGTAAGAAGTTAGGCGTCCATGAGTGGTATGCAGGTGGCTGGGTCCACCCCTGCCACCCTGAAAGAAACCCTGGTGTGGCCCAGAACGTGCTTCTGAATCCCTCCTGAGCTGAGAAGGTGGCCAGGATTTGATGAAGTAAAGTGAAAACCCGAGCAGCTTCAAATCACTTCTACTGTTCTGTTTGTATTATTAGATAGTAAGTACAAAAATAAAGACCCATGGTTACGGTTTCATGTACACAGTTTAAATTTTTATTTATTTACATTTTATTATAAAAGTAAATTTTTATGTATTTAAAACTAAATATCCAGTTTTAAAAAGTGTTATTTTTGTTTGTTTTTTTAACAGGGACAGAGAGAGAGTCAGAGAGAGCGATAGATAGGGACAGACAGACAGGAACGGAGAGAGGTGAGAAGCATCAATCATCAGTTTTTTGTTGTGATACCTTAGTTGTTCACTGATTGCTTTCTCACATGTGCCTTGACCGCGGACCTTCAGCAGACCGAGTAACCCCTTGCTCGAGCCAGCGAAGTTGGGTCCAAGCTGGTGAGCTTTTGCTCAAGCCAGATGGGCCTGCGTCAAGCTGGCGACCTCGGGGTCTCGAACCTGGGTCCTCCGCATCCCAGTCCGACGCTCTATCCACTGCACCTGGTGTATCCAGTTTAAAAAAGTTTTTAAAAAATTAAAATTTGTTTCAGGACACAAAAGACTGTCTGAAGTTGTTATAGTATCTGTTTTATGTTGAAAGATCTAAAAGCCAGTTTTCAACTTGTACTGTATAGAGGACAAGTATAAAAGTACAGAGCCTCACTGTCCCTAAAGCTTGCCAAACACACACACACACACACACACACACACTCTCACAGCTCATGATTCAGTTCCCCTGTGGTTGTGTGTGGGCTGAAGATGCCTGCCATCCAGATAGCATCACCCACTTTCTGTAGTGCATCTTGGTGCTTCACAGGTATGTACTGGTAGCCAGTCTGGGCTAAAAGAGAACAAGCATTCTGGCCCCTTCCTACCCCTGCTGGTCTCACCTTTGGTTGAACAACCTTTATTCAGACCAGGCAAGGAGCAAGAGGCCAAGACATCTAATGGTAAAGCAGAGTTTCAGAGTGATTAGTGACTTGAGTTGCATAGTTTTTATTCTACTCAGAAACAAAAATTGGTAAGCTGTGTGAATAACATTATAGAGTCTCTTAAAATATATTTTAGGGTCTCTTATAAAGAATAGTCTAAGCCATTTAAGGCAGGTGAGGAAGGGTAAAATAAGTAAACAAGTTGTATTTATTTGAGTCAAGCAATCTGGGTGCCAGTCCTGGCTATATAGCAGACCAGCTGTGTGTCCCTAAACACAGTCTCATGGGATTGGACAAAGAAATGTTGCCGCCTACATCCTAAGGGTGTGACATTCACTAGCAATAAACAAGAGAGCATGTGGCACAGTGCCCAGGACATGTAGGCACACAAAAATTTACTCGAATCTGAATTACTCAATCCCTCTACAATGCTATTTCAACAAATCATAAACTTTAGCCAATATGCTGTAAAAAGTGACATTTTAAAAAGAAACTATAGAAAGTTGGCAGGGTGAATACTGAGTACGGGTACTGGTACTCACCCTGCAATGGACAAGCAGAGTGAAGAGAGGAAAGGATATTATTACAACTTCTTTGGAAGGAAGAGAGGCTTATATATGAAGATGCCCTTTGGGCAACATGTGTCAGAGCCTTCAAAACGTTTACACCCCACTGGACCAGTGAGAAGTTCTTCAACTGGTCATTTATGCCAAACAAAGAATAAGAGATGCAAAGATTTATGTGCAAAGTTGAACATCACAACACTTCTTTTATCAGTGCAGTTTATATTAGCTATAAATACCCGTTAATGGAATGACTAAGTAACAGTAACATATCGCTGTGGCAGTGGTTGGCAAACTCATTCGTCAGCAGAGCCAAGTATCAATAGGACAACGATTGAAATTTCTTTTGAGAGCCAAACTTTTTAAAGTTAAACCATATAGGTAGGTACATTCTTTATTGAGGTAGCGCCCACACGTGGTATTTTGTGGAAGAGCCACATTCAAGGGGCCAAAGAGCCGTATGTGGTTGGCGAACCACAGTTTGCCGCCCGGGGCTCTGGTGGAATATTAATGGTTGTACAAACTGCATGAAGAATATGTGGTGATGGAGGAACATGCTTTTGATGAAACTTTTACTGAAAAAAATCAGTATTCAAATATAGAGAAGAATTGCTGTCAGGGAGAAAAGAAAATATAGCAGATTTATGTATAGAAAACTATGCCAAAATGTTACTAATACAGACATTTTATTGTGCTTTGCTGTCTAGTACTTCACAGATGCATTTGTTTACAAATGGAAGGCAAGACCTTCACCAGCAAAAAGATTAGGACTGGCTGTATTATTGCAGTACTCAGGATTGCGGTGGTCTGGATCCTAATCCACGGTATCTCTAAGGTATGCCTATATTTTTACCTCTAGATGATGGGATAATAGATGAGTTTAATTTTCATTATTATGTTTTCCTGTTTGGCAAAATTTTCTGCGGCATATATACTTTTAAGTCAAGGGAGGGGGAATCAGTAGTTGGAAATTGGTCAAAATCTCTGCTGGTTTTATTTTATTTTAAATCATTCTTTTTTTTTCTTTATTATAGGGACAGAGAGGGAGTCAGAGAGAGGGATAGATAGGGACAGACAGACAGGAACGGAGAGAGGTGAGAAGCACCGTTCATTAGTTTCTCGTTGCCGTTGCGTAACCTTAGTTGTTCATTGATTGCTTTCTCACATGTGCCTTGACCACGGGCCTTCAGCAGACCGAGCAACCCCTTGCTGGAGCCAGCGACCTTGGGTCCAAGCTGACGAGCTTTTGCTCAAGTCAGATGGGCCCGTGCTCAAGCTGGCGAGCTCGGGGTCTCGAACCTGGGTCTTCTGCATCCCAGTCTGACGCTCTATCCACTGCGCCACTGCCTGGTCAGGCTTATTTTATTTTTAGAGAGAGAGAGAAACAGACAGACAGGAAGGGAAAGAGATGAGAAGCATCAGCTAATAGTTGTGGCACCTTACTTGTTCATTGATTGCTTTCTCATATGTGCCTTGACTGGAGGGTTCCAGCTGAGCCAGTGACCCCTTGCTCAAGCCAGCCACCTTGGGTTCAAGCCAATAACCTTGGGCTCCAAGCCAGCGACCGTGAGTCATGTCTATGATCCCACACTCAAGCTGGTGAGCTCATGCTCAAGCCAGATGAGCCCGTGCTCAAGCTCGCAACCTCGGGGTTTGAACCTGGGTCCCCAGCATCCCAGGCTGATACTCTATCCACTGTGCCACCACCTGGTCAGGCACTGCTGGGTTTAATCTATAAATATTTAAGCCCACATTTTTACATCAGTTTTGCTTTTTTATTTTTGAGAGAGAAAGTTTCTTTAGAATGTTACAGAGGTAGTAAAAGTGAGCCCTAGAAGATTCTAAATGGGCTAAAGACACAAGTTAGAGAAGCAAAGGAAGGGCCCCATGGTGGTTAGGAGAGAGAGAGGCAAAGGTGACGCTCCTGGCACTTGGCGGAGGGGGCAGAGAGGGGAAAGGGAAAGGCGGCAATGGCACCTGTGGGCTCGGAGGGGGAGAGTGCCCCAGTTCTGCTTTCTTTAAACTCTTAATTTCCCATGGAAGGAGCAAGCGGACTTGACTGCCGTTCCCGTTTTGATCTCCCTTGCATTTCAAGTCGCACATTTGTGCCATATCACAGCTGGAGGGGTCTTGGGCGGTCAGCATGCTTGCTGCAGATGGGCAGAGGAGACCCAGCTAGCTGTAACCACAATGGGAAGCGTGCCAGCGTCCCTGAGTCTAGGCGGGTGGTCCTCCGGTACAGCCCTCTGTCTCCTGCCATGCTGCATCCATGAAGATGCACCTAGAAAGGAAGGCCTTTATGTACTTTTAGATTGTACTGAGATTCCTGCTAAGCGAGGCAGATGAATTCCGTCGGCGTGAAGTCATACCTGGACCTGTGCACTTCAGACAGAGCCAGTCCCCTCTGTTGTCCTGATTCACTGCAGCCCTTTGCAGCAAAGCCTCAGAGGGCTTGTCCGCATTGTCTCCCATTCCTCTCCTCCCACTCCCCTTGCAAGGTCTCAGTGATGCTCATCTTGGGGGGTCGAACGGTCAGTTCTGCCCCCCACTTATCTGAGCCCCTGTCAGCAGTGACCTTCTCTCCCCCCTGAACCACCTTCTTCCTTTGACTGCCAGGGCACCGTGCTCTGCTCGTTATTCCGTCACGTTTGCTGTTCCTGCAGCCGCCACCTCCCTGTCCTCTCAACGGTGGGCTCTGCACACTTAGTCTTTGGGTCGCTTCTCTTCCCTTGCACACTTAACTCCCTTGACCACCTTACCAAGCCTCCTGACTTTTAATACCATTTAAAAAAAATAGACTTTAGGTCCTGGTTGGTTGGCTCAGTGGTAGAGCATCACCCCAGCGTGTGGATATCCTGGGTTTGATTCCCGGTCTGGGCACACAGAAGTGTCTCATCTGCTTTTCCACCCCTCCCCCTCTCACTTCTCTCTCTCTCTCTCTTCTCCTCCCCTCCTGCAGCCAAGGCTAGATTAGAGCGAGTTGGCCCCGGGCGCTGAGAATGGCTCCATGGCCTCCGCCTCAAGTGCTAAAAAAATTGTTACCATTGCAATTAAGCAAGGGTCCCAGATGGGCAGAGCATCTCCCCCTAGTGGGCTTGCCGGGTGGATCCGGGTTGGGGTGCATGTGGGAGTCTGTCTCTGCCTCCCCTCCTCTCACTAAAAAATTAAACAAATAATAGTCTTTAGGCCCTAGCTGGATAGCTTAGTTGGTTAGAGCATCGTGCTAAAGCGCAGAGGTTGCCGGCTCATTCAGTCTCAGTCAGGACACATACAGGATCAGGTCATGTTCCTGGCTCTCTCTCTTCCTCTTTCCCTTCCTTTCTGGCTAAAATCAATAAATAAGCATTTAAAAAATGGACTTTATTTTTTAGAGGCAGGTTTAGGTTCACAGCAAAATTGAACAGAAAATACAGAGATTTCCCACAACCCCCCCCCCCAATACTCATAGCCTCCCCATTATCAACCTTCCCCACCGGAGTGGTCCCTTTGTCACAACTGATGAACCCACGTGACATCATTAGCACCCAAAGTCCATTTCAAGTACTATTTTTACCCCACAGAACTCCCACGTTTACACCTTCAGCGGGGGGCCTGCCTGCTCGCACCTCCCCTGAATGCCTTGTAAGACAGCTCAGACTGAGTGTGCCTGCACGGCCCCTCCCCCCCAGCCCGCCCCCCAGCCCCCCTCCAGTGGCTCAGACCACTTACCTTGGAGTCATTCGTCATCATCCTTTTTCTCTCATCTCACTCCCCTCTAATCCATGAGTCATCCTGCAGGTTCTGCCTTCAAACGAAACCCAGAGGTCCACGTTTCTTTCCGCCACCTCCACGGGCCCTACCGTCACCCTTACCCACCTCCCCGTCCTCTGTCTGGGTGATGGCAGCCGCCTCCTCACAGGTCTCCCTGCTTCCACCTTGATGCACACAGTGTATTCTAAACTCGGCAGCCAGAGTGACCATTTCAAAACAAGGAATTTCACCATACCAAGCCTCTGCTCAGTACTCTGCAATGGGGTTCCTCCTGTGGCCCAGAGAGAAAACCCATGATTTCAAGACAGACAAGGCTCGGCCCTGGCTAAGTAATTAAATTTTAGAATGTCATCCCAGTATGCCAAGGTCGTGGGTTCGATCCCCGGTCAGGACACATGTAGAAATCAACCAGTGAGCCTGACCTGTGTTGGCGCAGTGGATGAAGCATCGACCTGGGAACACTGAGGTCGCCAGTTCAAAACCCTGCACTGGTCTGGTCAAGGACCATATGGGAGTTGATGCTTCCAGCTCCTCCCCCCTTTCTCTCTCTCTCTCTCTCTCTCTCTCTCACTCTGTATCTCCTCTCTAAAATGAATAAAATTAAAAAAAAATTTTTTTTTAATAAAATAAAATAAATCAACCAGTGAATGAATGCATAAATAAGTGGAACAACAAATCCATGTTTGGTTTGATGAGTTAGAATGTCTCAAAATTGTATTGAAAAGCACTTGGTAAATCTGTTTCTCCATTTGGTCAAAATTAGTGACAATTATATAGAGAACTAAGCAAGGAAAAATTGGTACAGGTGACAAAGTCAGGTTTTATACAGTTGCCTCATAAGAAATGATTTCTATAAAACCATGGTGTTCCAGGTGTCTGCTTGGTAAAACTGTTCCCCTGTGTTATTTTTAAATGTTAGAGGAGAGCCTGCCCTGTGGTGGGGCAGAGGATAGAGCCTCAACTTGGAATGCTGAGCTCACTGGTTTAATATTATCTTTATTTATTTTTTATTCATTTTTTAGAGAGGGGGGAGAGAGAGAGAGAGAGAAAGAAAGAGGAGAGGAGCAGGAAGCATCAACTCCCATATGTGCCTTGACCAGACCAGTGCAGGGTTTTGACCCGACGACCTCAGCATTCCAGGTCGACGCTTTATCCCCTGCGCCACCACAGATCAGGCTGAGCTCACTGGTTTGAAACCCAGGGCTTGCTCGGTCAAGGCACATACCACAAGCAACAAGAAAGCAATGAACAACTAAAGTGAAGCAACTATGAGTAGATACTTCTCGTTCCCTTGCCCTCTCTGTAAAATCAATAAATAAAATCTAAGGACAAAATTAACTTAAAAAAGAGAAAGCCCCATTCCTTGTTTAACAGTTAGAGGAGAAAAGGGTTTGGCATTTTCAAGAATCTTAACTCAGACCTTCCTTCAAATCTAGATACAGAAACGTCCCCTGAAAAGCAAGGAGAAAAAAGCTTATTTGTGCTGACACATACACATATAAGGGATGACCTTAACATCGTAACACCATCCTAGGGGGTTTCTTTTTGGAAGGATCGTAATGCCACACACATCTTCCACAAAGTGGGGGCCTACTCAGTGCGAGTACGCAGACTCTCTGCGGGCTACCGGCAGCCCCCGCTGCTCAGACCTTTTGCAAACTTCTCCGGAATATCATGTCTTGGATATTTTTCATAGTGAACACTATCTCGTGGACCTAACTGGTTTTGGGAAACTGTCAAAAGCTATTTGAAGAAAATTGGCAGAATGAGGTGGGAGATAGATCGAGAGTCAAGATGCTGGTGGGTGGGTTGGGTGTGAGACACCGCTCTTAAAACAGCTGGTCCCAGATGGTGAGGCTTATAACCCAGGCCCAAGAATGACTTCAGAGAGTCAGCAATCAGGAAGAGGATTACAGAGGACTGCTTTTTTTAAGACAAGCACACATTTCACATTTTTGATGCTATATAAAAGCTGGGCACGATTAACAGAGATGCCCTATATAAAAGCAATAGATTACGTCACGAAAGTTTCTGGCCGCTGTACAGTACACTTACAGATGTTCGTTACTACTGAACAATAGACATTTTGTGAACTACTCAATTCTCTGTAAGACAGAATTCAGTAAAAAAATTTTTAATTATGTTTCTAATTGACATTTAAAATTATAAAATTGTGATTTTTATTATTAAAAGTTTTCTGGTTATTCATCTATGTTGATGAACTTATCTCTAAAATGCTTTTTATTTTTTTTAATTTTAAAATTTTTTTTACAGTGACAGAAAGAGAGTCAAGAGAGAGGGATAGATAGGGACAGACAGGAACGGAGATGAGAAGCATCAATCACCAGTTTTTCGTTGCGAGAGCGTAGTTGCTCATTGCTCTCTCATATGTGCCACGGGCCTTCAGCAGACCGAGTTACCCCTTGCTGGAGTCAACGACCTTGGGTCCACGCTGGTGAGCTTTGCTTAAGCCAGATGGGCCTGTGCTCAAGCTGGCAACCCTGGGGCCTTGAACCTAGGTCCTCCACATCCCAGTCCAACGCTCTATCCACTGCACCACCGCCTGGTCAGGCTAAAGTGCTTTTTAAAATCATAAAACCTGCCTGACCTGTGATGGCGCAGTGGATAAAGCGTCGACTTGGGAACACTGAGATCACCAGTTCAAAACCCTGCACTGGTCTGGTCAAGGCACATATGGGAGTTGATGCTTCCGGCTCCTCCCCTCTTTCTCTCTCTCACTCTGTGTCTCCTCTCTAAAATGAATAAAATAAATAGAAATTTTTAAAAAAATCATAAAACTCAACCAAGAAACAGAAAGCATTTATCAAAATGTTCCTATTTCTGGTTTCCAACTACCTCCTGAACAGCTATCAAGTTGCACCTGAAAGCTGTTTTATACCCATGTCACATGTGGCTGTAAAAAATAAGATAAAAAAGGTAGTAAACATATTTTTTAAGTCATCTGAAAAAAATGCAGGGACTGCAAATCATTTTTCATTCTTGCTTAAATTTTAGCCAGATGGAAACTTTCCTAAATCGCTACTTTGACCAAATTCTCGGAAAATGTACTTTGGCTCAGCTCATAAGTTCAATATTTTTATCAGGTGTTAAAGGAATATTACGTGAATATTTGCACTCTAAAGGAATTTTTTTAGAAAGCTAAAATAAAATACAGAGCTGTTACTCAGATTTTGAAGATACTTGGGGTAAAAAAGTGCATGTGTGTATATGTGTGAATACACATATGAACAGTGTGTGGACATGCACATGTATGCACACATAGGTAGGCATATATACATACACATATTTAAATGAGTTTGCAAACCAGCTGAAAAGCACTGAAGGCTGTTGGCACAACAGCCAGACGAATACATTTTAGAGACAGTCTGTACAATTTACATCTCTCGCAACTAGGCATTGATTCCAGAGACCTGGCCATCGTCAGATCCAAAGTTCAAAGCCCAAAGATGTTTCCCTAAAAAGGAATGTGTGGTTATCAGGATCATCAGATGATCTCTCTTGATAAAGACCGGAGGATCCATTAACAACCCTTGGTGTCATATGCTTCCAGTCATAAATGCCAGGAGAGTCTCCTTAATAATGTAAATCTCACATATTTGCATAATGGGCTATCAAGGGCCACTTTGGATCCAGTCCATATTTCTAGGGCATTTATAGATAGTGTACAGGTAAAATCTGTTGCCAGGCACTATCTACAACCTCAAACAACCTTTCCAGCTGAGGCTGGGTCTGTTCTCAGCCACCGCTACCCTCAACCTTTTATAGTCAGGGTCACCAGAAAGGTTTTTCATCCTTAACATAAACAGCAGTAAATTCTCCAAGTGCAAACGCACCATTCTTGACTTTATAGGCTCAGTGGCTATGCAGCAGCTGAGGAACAAAGCCTGTTAACTGCTACGTTTCGCAGGCATGTGGAGCCTCCTAGCTTTGCTGATGTAGATGATCAACCTCATTTTTCATGTCTAATATCTGTATGCCATTAGATTAAAAAGACCAGAAGATTAGAGACACTGAGGTTGTGCACACCACACAGGAGACTATGTGAGGACATGTGAGAAGGCAGCCATCTACCAGCCAAGGAGAGGCCTCATCAAAACCAAACCTGCCGACACCTTGATCTTGGACTTCCAGCCTCTAGAACCGTAAGAAAATCGTTTTGTTTGAAGCCTCCCGGTCTGTGGCATTTTGTTATGGTAGTCCCAGTCAACATCGCGCCAACAGTGCACGTGTTCTAGTATCTCCATATCCTCGCCGGCACTTATTTCAGGTCTGCTTTTTCCTTTTGGATACAAATATATGCAGGGCTGGTGGGCAAAAGGTTTGCAGCCTGACCGGTGGTGGCACAGAGGATAGAGTTGACCTAGGACGCTGAGGTCCCAGGTTTGAAACCCCGAGGTCGCCTGCTTGAGCAAGGGGTCACTGGCTTGGCTAGAGCCTGAGGAATTTATAATCTGGTAGAACCTTCTTAATTAAATAAAACACATAAATATCCTATCACTTCAAAGACCGTAAAGGGATAATAAAGGTAGAACTGGGGAACCCTGCAGTTAGATATGGGGATAAGGCAGAGTCAGAAAGACGGCAGTGAAAGAACTTTGTAGATTAAGAAGGCGTACACAAGGGCCTTGAGGTGGGCAAGTCCAGTGAGTAAAAGAACATAGAGATCTCCAAGTGTTACTGGAGCTTGCTACCATGGAGGGAGCCGTGGGGAGGGCCGCTGGGTCGGCAGACCTCCAGTCGTGCGGGGCCATACGAAGCCGTGCGAAGACGGGATTTATGGCAGTTACAGTGGGAGTGACTGAGGCCTTCTGCAGCTATGTGTTAGATGTCTTTTAGTTAAGGCAACTGTTATAGAAAAATTTCTAGGACTTCTTAAGTAAATAAAGGTACAGAACAATGTGTATAACATGCTGTCACTTCTCAGAAAAAGAGAGGATGCTTATATATAAAATGGTATCCGAAAATACGCTGGGCACTGGTAACTGCCTCTTCACATAGAAGTCAATGGCTGACAGATCAGTGGGAGGGACAAATATTTTATTATATATCTTTTTGTCTCTTTTGAATTATGTACCATGCTTAAGAGTTACCTACACAACAGTATTTTAATGAAAACTAGAAGTCACTCTGGCTGTTGTATAGAAAAGGCTAGAAGGGTAGGAGCTTAGGTAAGACATAGGTACCAGAACAGTTACAATGATGACTGATAAACTGCTGCGACCATTTGGGGAAATTGTTGGGTATCATCTACTGAAACTGACCAGACACATACCCTATAGGCCAGCCTCACATCCCTGGGTACACGCTCAAAAGAAAAGTGAATATATGTCCCCCAAAACAGTGAGTAAACCCCACTACAGCACTGTACATAGCTCCCAGATATGAAGAGCAGGACGGGTCGACTGTGGCACATTCACACAGTACTATAGCAGTGACAAAGTTAGCTGGACGCACCAGGAAACTCAGTTACCACATACAAGACTGTTCAGGGGCGGGCAAGGGTAGCTTTACAGTTGTATGCACATTTATTGTATTAATTTGGATTACAACTGTAAACCTACTTTGCCCACCCCTGTAGACTCCTGGATTCTACATTTTATATCTTTCGAAAATAAGGAAACTAATCTATGGTTACAGAAATCAGGCTAGTGGTCATCTTAGGGGAAGAGTAGGGCTCAGAGACTAGAAAGCAAGCACGGAGGTCCCTGGGGGTGTCAGCAACATCCCGTTTCCCAGTGTTGGTGCCACCCCATGAAAACGTCCGTTTTGTAAACATTCCGAGTTGTACACATATGTGTCCTTTCCCGGGTCGTGGTCTAACTTTGAACACTCCAGAGCAGGTAGAAAGCTACTGCAGGAGTGCAGATGAGAGGTTGCACTTCAGATAGGGGTGAGGACAGGAGCCGGTGAAGACAAGATCTACAAAGTGACGTGGTTTTGGTTTTTGTTGTTTCTGCCTCTGCATTCCTGTCTAGTAAGTCTAATAAAATCATCACCAAATTGAATGTCAAAACAAAGCATTTGCTTAAAGAGATAAGCTTGAGTAAGGTTATAAATACCTGAGTAAATGCAAGTAACTTCCAGACATATTAAGATTTAAAACTTTTGGCCTGACCTGTGGTCATGCAATGGATGAAGCGTCAGCCTGGAATGCTGAGGAAGCCAGTTCAAAACCCCAGGCTTCCCTGGTCAGGGCACATAAGGGAGTTGATGCTTCCTGCCCTTCCCCCTTCTCTCTTTCTCTCCTCTCTAAAAAATAAAGACTTAAAAAAATACTTTAAAAAAGATTGAAACTTTTGGCCCTGGCCAGTTGGCCCAGCAATAGAGTGTCGGCCCTGCATGTGGGAAGTCCTGGGTTCAATTTCCGACCAGGGCACACAGGAGAAGTGCCCATCTCCTTCTCTACCCTTCCCCTCTCTCCTTCTCTCTGTCTCTCTCTTCCCCTCTTGCAGCCAAGGCTCCATTGGAGCAAAGTTGGCCTGGGCACTGAGGATGGCTCCATGTCCTCCGCCTCAGGCACTAGAATGGTTCTGGTTGCAACGGAGCAATGCCCCAGATGGGCAGAGCATCGCCCCTGGTGGGCATGCTGGGTCGATCCTGGTCGGGCGCATGCGGGAGTCTGTTTAACTGCCTCCCTGCTTCTAACTTCGGAAAAATACAAAAGAAAAAAAAAGATTTAAAACCTTTGCATTTGACAGCATGAGACTCAGGGCACACTTAAGATGCAACCAAAGTAGTAACGTAGAATCTAAGGCCTTCCGTAAACATTCACCCTTCATAGAAGGCAGAGCACACTGTACACAACACATATTTTAACTGCATTGACATGGGGGAATACCATACCATGAAAGATCAAGTTCGATTATTTGCTGCTACAAGTCTTTTATAAGTGGTCTTGTCTCAAATAATTAAGAGATTTCCTTCTAACCAGTTTTAGTAAATACCGTATTTCCCCATGTATAAGACACACCTTAATTTTGGGGCCCGAAATTTGAAAAAAAAAAATGTATTACATAAAATTCATAAAGTTATTGAACTTGTTGTAGTCATCATAATATTTATAGAACTCATCACTGTCAAATCACCTATCCATTAGCTTGTCCTCATGGGTGTATGATGACGAATCACTGTCTTCAACAAGGAGCGCAAAAAACAAGCATGAAAAAGCGAGAAGTGCAAGTAAAAAAATCTACAACCGCTGTATAAGATGCACCCAGTTTATAGACTCCAAGTTTTTCGGGGAAAGGTGCATCTTAAACATGGGGAAATACAATGTGCTGAATGAAGCACATGGATTTTAGATGTCTATGAACTAAAAATGTATATGCCACTTCAGAAATCTTAACTGCTACTCTGGCTGGATAGCTCGGTTAGAGCATTGTCCTGACATGGAAAGGTTTCTGGTTTGATCCCTGGTCAGGGCACATCCAAAAACAGATTGAGGTTTCTGTCTGTCTCTCTCTCCCTTCCTCTCTAAGATCAGTTAAATATATACAGTGTGTCCGTAATGTCCACGGTCAAAAGTGCCATGACTGTACGGACACACTATTTTTTCATCTTAACTGTCACCTCCCATGCCTCTTTCCAAGTTGTCTCTTATACCCAGATGCTGCCTGTCCAGGAGCCCAGTTCAGCTTGCTAGCAGCCCCTCTTCCTAAATTAAGTTTTTTGGTTTTTTTTTAAATTTCTTTTTATTTTATTCATTTTAGAGAGGAGACAGAGAGTGAGAGAGAGAGAGAGAGAGAGAAAGGGGGAGGAGCTGGAAGCATCAACTCCCATATGTGCCTTGACCAGACCAGTGCAGGGTTTTGAACTGGCGACCTCAGTGTTCCCAGGTCGTCGCTTCATCCACTGAGCCACCACAGGTCAGGCCTAAATTAAGTTTTAATTCAACAAAGTTATTAATGGACTTTTAACATTTATACAGAATACAGAAATAGGTCCTGTATATATATGTACACTCCACATACCTAATAAATATATTTTTTTAAAGCTTTTTTAAAGTATATCTTTATTTGCAAACCTTATGATCATGTATTTAGAGAATTCTTTTTTTTTTATTTACCGGGACAGAGAGAGAGAGTCAGAGAGAGGAATAGATAGGGACAGACAGACAGGAACAGAGATTGGTGAGAAGCATCAATCATTAGTTTTTCGTTGCCGTCACACCTTAGTTGTTCATTGATTGCTTTCTCACACATGCCTTAACCGCGGGCCTTCAGCAGATCAAGCCATCCCTAGCTAGAGCCAGCGACCTTGGGTCCAAGCTGAAGAACTTTTGTTCAAGCCAGATGGGCCCCGCGCTCAAGCTGGCGACCTCGGGGTCTCGAACCTGGGTCTTCCGCATCCCAGTCTGATGCTCTATCCACTGCACCACCACCTGGTCAGGCCCTAATAAATATTTTAAAAATCGCTTACTTCATGGCAGCCTGGAAGGAATAATTATATAATAAACAACAATAAGAAAAGGCCACTTATCATAGAGTCTAGTCTTTATTGAAAGACTTCAACTGTGGTTTACAGCTTTGGCTTAAGTTGGCCGGTCATTTTAGCCTCTCCTGCCAGCAGACATAAAAATCAAGGGGGAAGACGGCAGTCAAAAACACGTCACCAAAATCAATCTCAAAATAATTACAAAATAAGAAACATTTCTTGCATGCCAAAGAATCTTTGCTGCTATTTTTAATGAACATGGACAAAGCAACGATTCTTAGGCTGAAATTAGATGAAGATAGCACTGATTTCACTGTGATGAGTCTGTGTTAGCTTGACAGTTGTATTCTAAAATGGTGCATTTCATTTGGATAAGTAGCTTTGTATTTAAAAAACCATTCACTATGAAATAACTTCCAGTAACTGAACAGATCATGAAATCTTGTTCTCTTTCTGATTAGGACAAAGGACACTTCAGTCATATGTTGACTATGGCGATATAATTAGTCCCTATAATTTCATTAACTCCTAGAATACAACTAGGAGACACTGCAGCTATATTTAGCTGTTATCACAATAAGCTGATATACTGGCAGACCAAAAAAGGCAAACTGAGAATTTAATAGGCTTTTATCAATATATTAAAAAAAGTCTTTAATTGTTCAAGTTTCACATATATTCAAGAAATTTTTAACTAGAAGACATAATTGATATAATTGAGTGTTCTTTTTATAAAATATAACTTTTCCACAACATCCCCCAAAGACACTAACCATGAACGTAAGAAGTAATGGTAACTTGTAGAATAGAAGCGTGTAATAGACGACTTCCGTGGTTAAAACTGAAGTCCATCTCGGGTTTCAGCACTACCAACAACAACAAAAAAAAACAAAAACAAAACCAGAAAACCTAAAGTGCCATAAAAAATTTGGCCCAAAGATGAACTTCAGACTGAATTTTCAGGTTTAATAACATTTGGCTAGTTTTCTAAATGGGGGAAGAAAAATAACACCAAAATGATCGTGGTTACCCATTTATAAAACCATCATTATTTCAAAACTAAGCTAAGACTTCAAGAGGTTAAGCAGTCACCTGTGGGCGTTGGCTGCAACGTAACTACGTAACTGTAAAGGGCTGTCTTAACTTGGTACCCAGGCCTCCAGCCATTTCAAGCATGCCGCCTGGACATTGGCGCCCCGTGGTCATAATTCAAACCGTTGGACTTCATCTCTTTCTACCTCCTGTTATAAAAATGTGAGGCAGGCTCTATCCACATAGCCTGAAAAATACCTCAGGAACAAGCGCCAGCCTTACCCGCCTACCCAAATGATCCGCTTACACAGTGCGCGCATGCGCCTGGGCCTCGGCTCTGGCTCGTCACACCCCGCGCACGCGGCCCACACAAGAAAAGCAAATCAATTAAAAATAAGTCACAACTCTGTGTACTATTTAAGCTGAAAATCCAATTATAAATTGGTACATTGAACTGTCTAAATAAGATGTTTTTGCAATCTTGTTTAAAAAATTCTTGGGCAAAATATATCTAATTTTAAAAAACACCCCAAAATTTTTAAAAAACACTTGTATTATACAATTTATAGGAACCTTGAAATGGTTTACAAGGTTTTAATCAAGGTATTTACATACCAAGTTATGTAAAGTAAAGGAAAAATAAAGCAAAAATAAAATAATTTCCAATGACATTTTAAAACGTACTCTAATGCATCAAAGGTTTGTATGAAATTAAAATTAAGGCTTTTTCTATATAGTAATTTGTATATTTTTAATTTTACATAGTAGCCAACCTTGGAAATGTCAGTCTTAAACATTCTTATCAATCCACTGCATTCAATGCAGTGGACTGTGTTAAGTGTTACTTCAAATAATTACATTGCTACTTCTATGTTGAAGCATGCTTTTTAAACACTGTAGTTCATATTTACAATGTATATCATTTAAACTTCATGTAAAAGCACAAGTATGACTGTCTGACTTGAATACAAACACCATACTTGGAATTTCCCCCCCAAAATGAAATGTCATTTACTACAGTTTAATAATTAATACTTTAAAAATGTGTCTTAATGTAGACCGCCACCATTTGCTCAAGTAACTCAGATAATGCTGTTCTTTATTTAGGTTGCAAAATTTCTTGATCAGTCTGGCTTCACTTTCTTTTAAGCATTAAATATTTCCTCCAAAGCGACTCCAAAACCATGCATTTCTTCTCCACATCACACTTTTTCCTGCTGACTTTGAATGTGGTCCACCTCAGGGCAGGGAAGGGGAATATCAAGGTTCAGGAAGAACTTATATGTGATTCCCAGTTTTCATGATCCTCCCCTTTTTTGCTCTTTTAAAAACATTAAGTTAAAATACTGAACAGCAAGATAAAAATGGAATAGTATCTAACAATCAAAATGTATTACCCATTTCTCTTATATATCAAAATTTGTAGTCAGAATCGTCTTTATTGACTTTATTTTAGTTTTTGTACACAAAGAAAAATCATGTTCATATCCATCATGAACAAAAACTTAAAAAGGCAGAACTAGAAGACATGTGTCCTTCACCAAAGCAAAGCTGTGCTAAAGGCTCCAAACATTTCAATTTTTAAAATAAATATTTTCATTTTCCGATGTCTACTTCCATGTCTTCAGAGTGTCACAGGAAACTGAAGCTGTCATGAATTACAATTTTGTTTAGAGTCCCAGCTCACTGTGTTTGGTAACTTGCCATACCATATCCAGCTTGGTTAGGAGGAGGTATTACAGGGGGAGGAGCTTGTCCTTGGGGAGGCTGAGCACCAAATCCACCCATCCAAGCAGCAGAAGGTGATTGACTTGGAAGGAAAAAACAAAATCTTCAGCAAACACAAAGGAAAAATTACCTATACAGTTATAAAAAAACCAGGCAGAGCCAAAACAAAGAATAGACAACAAAAAACCAACAAACTTACAACAAAGAGTAAAGAAATAAATGATACATAGCCACATATGTAGAAGACATAATATTAGTCGTGTTTCTTTTAATGTTTTCTTTTTTTGACTGATTGATTTTAGAGAGACAGAGAGGAAGTGAGAGAAGACAGAGAAAAGCACTCATTTGTTGTTCCACTTAGTTGTGCATTCATTGGTCGCTTCCCATATGTGCCCTGACCGGGATCGAACCCGCAACCTTGGTGCTTTGAGATGACACTGTTAACTGACTGAGCTAATTAGTCAGGGCCAGTCTTAAATTAACACAATGACTTCTCTGAATAGTATCTCAAAACTAATTTTTAAAAAATTGACAAATAATTCAACACATCAACTACCTATCATATAATGCACATGGTATATAAATTTACAAGAAATTTTAAAAACACAAGTTCATGTTGGAAAGAGAAGGAGGAGAAGGAATGAGTGAAAATAAAGGTCCAGGCTGGCCTATAAGTACTAAGGACCAGCCTACTCTATCAACAAAGAAAAAAAAAAAAAAAAGCTACCTTTTTTATCAGATGGACTTCTCACACAAGCCAACAGGTATAAATCATTAAATTTCTCAACATATCTAGACAAAGATCTTTTCCATGCAAAAATAAACAAGTAGATAAAATAGAATGTTAGAAATGTGAATCAAATTCTACCAACTGCTTACAGAGACAGAAGGACACAAAATTTCAGCATCATATATCACTTTTCATAATGTTTCTAAAGTACATATAATTCCAAAGAGTTCAATGTATTTAATTTAAATAGATTCTCCCTCAGCCCTGGCTGGGTGGTTCAGTTGGTTAGAGCGTCATCTTGATACACCAAGGTTGTGAGTTTGATCCCCGGTCAGGGCCCATACAAGACACAACCAGTGAGTGCACAAATAAGTGGAACAACAAACTGATGTCTTTCTCTCTCTCTCTCTCTAAATCAGTAAGTAAAAAATATTTAAAGTTAAACACAAAATATATATTTTAAAATTTTTAAGTAAATCGATTCTCCCTAGGAAAACATAGTTTTTCACTTTTGTCAAAACCACATCTGTCTCTATACTGGAAAAACTTACTCTACTCCAAATCCTTGCTGGTTCCATGGTTGCCCGTAGACGCCATAGGGTGGCACCTGCCACCCGTTTGCCATGTACTGTCCATACTGCTGTGGGTTTCCATACACTTGGCTCCACTGGCCCCACTGACTATAGTCGACCTAGGAAAGAGCAAGTTGCCATTTTAGGGAACAAGTAAGAAAAACAGTATTTGAAGAAAGTGGGAGACAAGGAAGAGAAAAACTAAGTAAGCACCCTTATGTGAATAGGACTCTGTTATTTATCATTGCCTAAGTTTATTGGGTGGTGACACCTGTGAAAAGAAAGTATTAAGATTCAGTTAATACCACAAAAATAATCACTTTTGAAACAGCATTAATAAAATTAACTGAAAGCAGATGTATGCTTTATTTTTTTTATCTCACAGTTTCTAAAGCTTTTATGTAGAAATTTAAGATAGAAAGCCTAGAAAGTGCTATGAAAAATCGAATTACCTGTTGGAAGTTTTTAGTCATATCAGGAGATTCTTTACCCCAATAGCATTTAACGACATGTCCTTCGATCGTAGTACCATTCACTGAAACAATGGCATGGGCAGCACTCTCATGGGTTGAAAATCTAAGAGAAAAAACTAGTAAGTCTTTTTTTTTTTGTATTTTTCTGAAGTCAGAAGTGGGGAGGCAGAGAGACAGACTCCCGCATGCGCCCGACCAGGACCCACCCGGCATGCCCACCAGGGGGCAATGCTCAGCCCCTCTGGGTCGTTGCTCCACTGTGGCAGGAGCCATTCTAGCACCTGAGGCGGAGGCCATGGAGCCATCCTCAGTGCCCGGGCCAACTTTGCTCCAATAGAGCCTTGGCTGCGGGGGGGAAGAGAGAGACAGAGACGAAGGAGAGGGGGAAGGGTGGAGAAGCAGATGGGTGCTTCTCCTGTGTGCCCTGGCTGGGAATTGAACCCAGGACTTCCACACGCTGGACTGACTCTACCGCTGAGCCAACCAGCCAGGGCCTTTTTGTCTTTTTTTTAAGAACTTAACACAGTAAAAAATAGAGACACTCATTAGTTTACAAGTGTCAACATGGTATTGGTTTCCTAGAGTACATTACACAGATAGTTTAAAGTTCTACATTGCAAAGAAGTACTAAAATAACAATCTCTGATATCTGGGGGGATCAAATAATATAACTGAAAAGGAAGGGATCAAATATAAGAGTAATAACAATATTACAGGAGAAAATTTACCTGACAAATGAATAGCCCTTCTCTGGAAAAACTCTTATTTCCATGATTTGTCCAAATGGTGAGAATGTCTGTCTCATAAGCTGATCTGGGAAACAAAAACGTACAGACTATTTAAGTCTCATGTTTATCATGAAATTGGTACTGATAGTGATCCAGCTCCACAGAGAAGGGGGTTAAAAACCAAACACTGTACCTGTTAACCCAGAAGCAATCCCTCCACAGTACACAGTGCAATTTTTTGGACTTGACTGGTTTACTACATCTTCAAATCTCAACTGCTTAGTGTTATCTATGTACACACAGAAAACAAAAATGTTGAGAGCGGTACAATGTTATGCAATTAATTACTATATTTCATTAAGATATGCCTCATTCGGGGGAAAATGGAGTTTCTTCCTTGACACTGTAATTTGATCTTTAGTATCAGCTGGTTCACAGCTCCAAACACACTTATATCAAACCCCAATTATTTTCAGACAATCATACTCAAGATGAAATGAGTCTTGTAATGCTAATAAGATTTTTGGAAATTAAGACTATACTACTACATGATATAGTGAAGCACCCACAGGAGACATATCTTACTTTCTTGTGTACTTTTAGGTGCCGGTGGTTTGCGTGTGGCCCAATTGGTTCTGATTTGACGACCGCCCAACCACTGACCACCCATATGCACAATTGCATTTTCTGCATCCTATGGAGAAAGAAAGAGAAAGAAAAGAGCAATTATGAACAAAAAATAGTGGTATAGAAGACACAGTAAAACGAAATAAATGCCGGCAGCGCTCGAGCTAATAAATCTTATTAGTAAATGGATCCACTAACCATCCTAAACAAAACTGAACTAAGATCACAAGAAAATCACTTCAATTGAGTGACTTATAAAAGCTACTATTATTTATAGATTTCAAATATCAGGAAAGCATTTCGGCACCAGGGAAATTGATCATTATTCAAATATTACAAGAAAAAAATGATACTTTCATTGATCATTTAAAAAAAAAACAAAAGAACATGTAGAAACCCTACAAGGTTATTTTCAAATATCTTAATTTTATGGAAAACTTTTAACTTTTACTGAATATGTAAAAACTCTAATGTCAGGGTCTAAACCATCTACCTTGTACATTCTACTAGCAATGGATTATAACTGTAATACGAGATTAAAACTCATTTTAAGACAGAAAACTTCTGCATTGTTGTAGAATGCTGTAAAATGTCTGCCAATAAAAAGTGAGTTTAGATTCTCAGAATTAATGTGAGTTTGCAATGAGTCTAAGCAAAGAAAGTATCCGACTCCTGCCCTTTATCTTACTGTCCCAATAAAATGCAGGTAACTTAAGTTGCTGAAACTGTTCTGAAACGCCAATAGCAAAGCCCGCTTTGCCATCTGATGTTACAGTTAATGCAAATGCTTAGAGATTTAGGTACTTCTTTCTTAAAGAGTACACGGAAAAATCAAGATGAGTTGCTTTAATGTTCACTTACTTTAATTGCTGAGGCATTAATATTCCAGCTACAAAAGTGTGAATAAAGTTAAAACTGAGATTTTCTTGGTTACGACTAACTATAGTTTAACATCCCTCCAGTTCTGAGAGCACCACATCTGTCCTGGTCTTCAGCTCTAGCTCGCACAGGGACAGCTCACCTTTACTAATGCATAAATGCAGCTGTAATATTTTTCTTTATAATTAGCCTATCATTACTCCAGCTATTTCCAAGGTTATGAAAAAAGAATAAATTATACTCTATTATTAAAACATACAGAATAACATAAAAGCTATGTTTGTAGCTACCATCTAAGTTTTAGATTAATGACTAAATTTTGTATTAAGTTTAGATTGAGTTGAAAGAACGTACCAATTTGTTATAAAAAGATACAAAACCATAGCCTTTGGACTTTCCAGTTGCCATGTCTTTAACTACTCGGGCATCCCTGTGAAGAGAAGCACAGCAAATGAGGGAAGTAGGAGTTATCCTCAAAATAAAAACTAAAAGGAACCACACACACTGTATTGTGAGCATTTTTTTAAATAAAATTTCAGTTAGCCCTAATTAACTACAACCATTCCTGAACTTTCCCTAACGCTTCTTTACCTGTTAGAAAAAAGCAGTAGGACAAAAACATGTAATAAACATGCAACCTAATTAAATAGCCTGTGCTTTCTAGACTAAATGCTCAAATCTGAAGATTAATAGGAACAACAGTTTCCTTTTCTACTATTCTACTGGCTAGTGTCCTCTAAGGTTTACTGATTCTATAAATTACTGTAACAATGCTAACTACTTTACCATGCAATCTCTAAATAGTTAAATGTTTTCTGCCTAGTGATACAAAATATATGAAATATTAAAAAATTGAAAAAGAGGAAAAAATAGGAATTAAAAAGGCATACATGGCCTGTTAACAGATTTCTTTATTTTTCTTGGTCAATTCTCTATCATCATTTTGGAGTTTGGGCAGCTGTAAATTTTGAAAAATTGACATTTTCAGAAATTTAAGAAAGGAGAATAAAAAACTAACAACAATGCTAAGCACACCAGTACGAAAACAACAAATTTACACAGAAATTTTAGTGAGTAAGTTAAAATGATTGGAAATATAGAACTCCACTGAATATAGAATGTTAAAATGTAAATACTAAGATATGTATATATAAATAATGTATAATAAGAATAAATAGAAATGAGAAAAAAAATCTACAACTGAGTTCCAGTGTGCACAGTTCCTTGCAGTTAGCCTTCAAGATCCTGTCCATTCTTATGAGCAATTCTGCAAAATAACCAGAATGCTATTACTTTTAATTGTGACTTGGACTTTAGAAAAACTGCAGGTCTCAGGTATAAATAAAGATTGAAAACAGCAACCTGTATTATTTTTTATACTGATTTTTAAAACAGTACTACTTACCACATTTATAGATTAAAAAGCAAAGCAAATATCAAAACAGAAAATTAAGAATTAAATCTTTCAAATAAATTAAATCTATAGAACAACAAATTATACAGAAGAATATTGTTGTTCTTAGTTGAAACATATTTCTATAAAGTAACACTAAAACAGTTAATTTAAATCTACAGGAAATACATAAAATAAATGGATCTTAATCAGAAAGATAAATTATAATAAACATTTTATAGAATTATAATCACTTTTAATTTTCCAATATATCTAATCAAATAACACAGTGAAATTTGAGCATAAACTGTTTAAAATCAAACCACATTTGGGCCCTAACTAGCAGAATAAAATACCACCACCAACAACAAACACCCCCAAACTAATTAATCCCAAATTTATGGCTCAGACATTGAAACATTTTAATTCTATAATAGTACTATTTTTTCATCTAAAATATTAAAACACATTTATCATTATAATTAAACATACGCATTTCCAAATTAACCACAAAACACCAAAGAATTTATCTATTTCCCCCCACTTATAAAACGTTTAATACACAGCATAAATCACATTTACTTTTAGTTAACCCATTATCTTTAAAACCACCAAATATTGAAAACATTTGACAAAAAGTTGGACTTTACAATAGGTTTTACCACCCAAACATCTGCTTCAAAGATAACAAACAGAATTACTTAAAATTTTTAAACATTATCACAGGATTAGATAAAAACAAGACCCAAAACATTAAAATGACATTAACATTTTCAACATCTAATCAAAAAATAACAAATCAAACAAAAGAAATCACACTGACTAGGGAAAGAAGATCTTAATTCTGATACAAGGTAATTATATACAACAATTATGCCTATCACTATCGAGTATAGTATTGATTGTGACACTTACGATATTTTACCAAAGGGGGCAAATGCTGATTTGATATCTTCTGTTGTAATTTCTGGACTCAAATCCCCAACAAACACATGGAAGTGATCTGAAATCAGAGCATTTGGTAATCAAATACTTAAGTCGGCAACTAGACATTCTACAGGCAACACTCAAGTTAAGGGAAGGAAAATGCTCTTTAAGCTGCTTGTGCCGCCGGGTAATTTCAGAATTCTTCCACAGTGAAACACGCAGAAGTACTTACTGGAAGTATCTTTTTTCTGGCTACTTGGTGTTGTTGCCCAGTTTACTTTGACCTCCTAAAAATAAAGATTATATTTAATACAATTATTAGACATGTCATTAAAAATCAAAACACTTACTAAATCATTTATCAAGCAGGATAAGTTTTTAAAAAGCATTAGGCTGAATAAGCAAAACCATCACTCACAGAGCTGAATACTCATTTACAAACTTGCTAAGAGAGAATGCGAACTGAATTTGACAGGCAGATGCTCATTAGGTGCCATCACCCACTCTCTTACCTTTCCCAAAATTTTTCTCCCATTCATAGCAGCTAATGCAGCAGCTGCATCTCTGTGTTCATAAAATTCCACAAAGCAATATGGGTCATTGCTTGTATGCTGCAAAACAGAAAATCCAACAGAAGAGTTGACCCTTCTGCTATCGGGTTGCTGAGAAGAAAATCCAGGAAAAAACATTACTGATAGCTAGGAATGTACAGGTGAGATTGCATCAGCTTATGAAAGCCTAACACTTTATAAATAAGATTCCTAGCCATGCCTGACTGTCCACCTCAGGATACTGCTGTATTCCAACAGAACTGGCAGCGCAGCGTGGAAGCGTGGCTCTCAGGGTTAAATCCAAGCACAGAATTCTGGTGAGATGACACAATAGAAGGTTGTAGGAGACCAGACAGAGCCTCAGGTTCCTATCTGATGGGGAAGGACTACTTCCGCACCACCGCTCTACTCTCCCAACATTATTTTCAAAAGGATCAATTCTCTGTATGTATCTCAATCCTTCATTAACTGTAGCCGACTATAAAAAAAATACAGAAATGAACCGACTTTACAAACTTCACTCCTGATTGAAGCTAGTATTAACACTATATATGATGAGACAAGATTTTGTATTTCTTTCATAAATAAGAAAGGAATAAGAATAAAAATAGGAAAAGTTCAGATTTATAACTAGCAATTGAAAGGAATTCCCCATCTTTCAAAATATTGTAATGTACGGGAGATTCTACATACTTTTGAATTTGGTCGTTAAAGAACAGAAAAATAAGCTAGTGGTCAAGAAAAAAACTTCTAAAACTATCTTTGAATAAAGTATTTCAGGACAAAGCTATAATTTTATATTAAAAAACCCTAATAAGAAATCTTTATTAAATATATTCTACAACATGTTTGACAGCAGTTGACAACAGTATTTATAAAAACAATGAGAAAGTACTACTACCTAAGTTACAGAAGTTACAGGAACTCTTATTATCTAACAACCTAAATCAAAGTAAAATTTATAAAACTGCAGCCTATATTGGAGTTACATACTGTATGAACATATATTTTTATTTAAGGTTAAAAATATTCATCACTGTTCAGCGTACAATGCCCTAAAAAAATATTTGAAATATGGGATTCTAATTGCACTTAAAAAGTAAAAAATACCAGATAAAATAAAGATCTTTTCAACAACCACTGTTATTCATCCCAGGGAAATTTTAGAAGAAAAATGCAAAATAAGACATCTAAAACAGTAGTGGCAAAGCAGCCAGAGGCATTTTTCCGGGGGGGGGGGTGATCATTAATACTGACAAGATAACTATGGGCTCCCATATAAACTCCTGTGGTAACCACACTGTTCTTAAGAGGCAGAGAAAGAAAATGGGGGAAAAGACTCCAAATAAAAATATGTGCTTAAATTCCTCTTGTAAAAAAGTTAACATATTCTAGTAACATTTACTAAAGAAAGAATCTTGAAGATAAATAAGAAGCTAAAACTGTGCTAGTTGATTTTCCCTTTTAGTTCTACCTTCTCTGCTTACGAAAACACTGACTGACTGTAGTAAAACATGAATCCAATGGCACATCTACAACAGGCGTTAGGGAACTAGTCTGCTTGTGCACAGGGACCTCAAGTTCACCTGAGCAGTAGCAGGCCGGACCCCGTTCAGCGTGCACCCCCACACACAGACGCACACACGTCTTCATGTCACACTGCGTTTCATCTCATTTAAGACCCCAATGATCTGTCACATCCTAGCTGTCAGATGCATTAAAAAAATTTTAATGTTTGCCTTAGAATGGATAATATACATTTATTATAATATATAGGGAAAGCTAGAATTTAAATAAACAAGAGCGAAAATACAAAAATCATTAAACTAAGGAAAAGAAAGGACTTTCCATATGCTGAAATGAAATACATGAAAAACATAAAAAGGCCTAGACATGCCCTCTGGAAGCTTCCCACTTACACCACTCCCAAGTAACTCTGAAAATCAAATGTGTCCTTAATTAAATTACTGCTGTCACCAATATTTGTTGGGTGACATAAAGGTCAAGACAGAGAAATACAAGATCTTACAACTATTTACGAGTTCAAGTTAGAAGCTATAGCATATTAGATAAATTTTGAAACTTCATTTCCTATCCCTCAAATGGCTGTACATGCAGGTTTATAAAAAATACACTTCAAATCTTTATCAGGTGTTTCACAGAAGCCTTCTAGTGACTCTCTCCACTTTCCCACCTCCCATCTCTCCTAAACCCACTCCAGGTGGCTTCCAACCCAACCAAGCCACTGAAACTTCATGGTGAACTCACCCATGATCTCTCTGGCACTGCAGTGACCCCTTTTCTGTCCTCATCTTGACTTTCAGTAGAATTCAAAACAGATGACAACTCTTCCCCCCTCTAAATAGTCTTCTTTGGACCCCACCAGCCTCGGTTTCTCCGGTTCCTCACTGGGGCGACCTTTCAGAAATAGTTCTCCTTCTTGCCTTCCAACTCTAAGTGTCTTGTGTTGAGAGGCTCCAGGGCCCGTCTCTTCTTCTCTATCACACTCTCTCTAGATCAAAAACGGGATGCCAACTGGTCCCATGTATTTGATCTCAAATACTCCTGCAAGCTAGTATCAGCACTGGGCTCTCTAGAGTTCCCAACCAATTCGCCCGACAGCCTACAGTGCTGTCTGTGTAGCTGTCTAAGGCGCCTCTTACATTCAGCACTGCCAGACAGAGCTCTTGAGTCACATACTCCCCGTCCGTCCGGTGCCCCCCGGTTGTGCCCATTTTAGCACATAAACAGCAGTACCATCCATTTAATTGCACAAACAAGAATCTCAGTCATTCTTTTTTTTTTTTTTTACAGGGACTGAGAGAGAGTCAGCGAGAGGGATAGATAGGGACAGACAGACAGGAATGGAGAGAGGTGAGAAGCATCAATCATTAGTTTTTCGTTGCTGTCACATCAAAGTTGTTGATTGATTGCTTTCTCACATGTGCCTTGACCGCGGGCCTTCAGCAGACCGAGCCACCCCTTGCTGGAGCCAGCGACCTTGGGTCCAAGCTGGCGAGCTTTGCTCAAGCCAGATGGGCCTGCGCTCAAGCTGGCGACCTCGGGGTCTCGAACCTGAGTCTCCCGCATCCCAGTCCAACACTCTATCCACTGCGCCACCGCCTGGTCAGGCATCAGAGTCATTCTTGATGTCTTCTTTTCTAGCATGTTCCACAACCAACTGAGTCCCATTGTATCTACCTCCAAAATATATCCCAGTTTACACAGCTCATTTCTACGGCTACCAATATGGAAAACAAGGCCACATCACTCTTACCCTGGACTAGAGAAACAACCCACGCTGGTTTCCCTCCAGCCTCTTTGTCCCCTACAACCCGTTCTCCACACCAGTCATTCTCCAATGGGAGTAACTTAAAAATACAAGTCGGAAGGCTTTACCCTATGTATCCCCACTCCAGCCAGAGTGAAACGCAAGCTCTGAGTCAGGGCCTGGCCCGCCCTACGTTACTCCAGAGCCTGCCTGGCCCCTCTTTAGACTCGCTTCCCTCGCTCAGCAGGCGCAGCTAGCCTGGTCTTCGATCCCACCAACACTCCAAGCTCATTACCAACTCAAGGCCTTGTATTTGTCGTGCCCACTGCTTCCAGCTGTTAACAAAGATGGCACATCTTACTATTCCTGTCTCAGCTCTGAGAGGTGACCTCTTCCCTCACCACCTAGCCCATGCAGCACCAGCCCTCCAGTCAGCATCACAGAACTGTTTTATTCTCTTCACAGTCCTAGCTTTCAATATCGCCTAGCACAAAACAAGTTTTTAAACAATATTTTAAATAAATTTTTACAGAGGAGAGGGAGAGAGAAGGAAACATGGATTTGCTGCTCCTCTTACTTAAGCATTCACTGGCTGCTTCTGTGTGTGCCCTGACCGGGGATCCAACCCACAGCCCTGGCATGTTGGGGTGATGCTCCAACCAACTGAGCTACCGGGCCAGAGTGCACAAAGTAAACTCTGATTAATGAAAAATGAATAAATAATCAGACAGGAACAAGAGGAAACAAAATATACCAGAACACATTGATAATTACGATTAGTTGGGGAGAAAGATCAAAAGGCCACCTTGCTTTATAGGTTTGTAACACTTCCCCGTCTTGTCCCGGGTAGAACACAAACTCCCACAACAGCTTCTGGCCCCCACCAAACACTCCCGTCTCCTCTCCGGGGCCGGCCCTCCGTGACTATCAATCCCACTCGAAACTCCAAGCATGCTATGATTTCTATCTCTTCCTCTCTCTCTCACAAGCACTTCCGCTGTCTACCAGACTAGATGAACATTCTTCTCTAAACCTGAAATCCCCTCTTCCTCAAATTCCTTTCTAGCCAGTTTCCATTACTACCCTTTTCCGTCTCACCCTAAGCGCCACCTCTTAGCCTCCTCTAAGAAGTGTCTCCTTACCCAAGGCGTCCTGGGACCTGTCTCTGCCCCCACGCACTCGGAACTGCTTCCCTGGCATTCACTATCCTGCATCCTTGGTGCCTGTCGCTTCCACTGCCTCCCTCATCAGACTGTAAAACTCCATGCGGCTAGAAACTGTCTTGTTCACCACTGTAGCCCTCACACTTACCGAAATATCTGGTACAGAGGAAATTAAAAAAAAAAAAAAAAAAAAGTGTTGCCTGACCTGTGGTGGCGCAGTGGATAAGGCACTGACCTGGGAACACTGAGGTCGCCAGTTCAAAACCCTGCGATGGTCTGGTCAAGGCACATATGGGAGTTGAGCTTCCAGCTCCTCCCCCCTTTCTCTCTTTCTCTCTCTCTCTCTCTCTGTGTCTCCTCTCTAAAATGAATACAATAAAAAGAAATTAAAAAAAAAAAAAAAGTGTTAAAAACCCAAAAAGGAAGAGCCTGCTCTGTGGTGGCACAGTGGATAAAGCGTCAACCTGGAACACTGAGGTCGCCGGTTGGAAACTGGGCTTGTCAAGGCACATCGCAGACGCAACTACTACAAATTGATGCTTCCCACTCCTCCCCCCCCCTTTCTCTCTCTCAAATCAATAAACAAAATCTTTAAAAATATTTTTTTTAAAGGAAGAGAATAAACTGAAATCATTGGGCACTGCTACAGAGTCTTAATTAGGAAAGTATAAAAAGTAGTTTTCTTTGGGGCAAAAGGAAACAAAACCATTACGCTAACTAGTTCGATCCTGTCTGCTCCAGGCAGCCCGGCCATTGGGACTTGCTATAAAACGGGAGCCGCGCGGCTGCAGGGCCCACGGGATAAGCCAGTGCCGTCTGCTCCCGAGTGTAAACCGGTGCTCTCCGAGTCAGTAACACTCTTGTTGGGCCGTCCGGAACAGCACCTCCTTTTCCACAATCTGAGGCGAACTGTACTGCTTTTCCACAAGCAGGCATGAAGAATGACCACTTGAGAACAGCGCAGGAACTTTGTCCTTGCAAATAAAGCTCCATTCCAAACCGCTTGTCAGCCTGATCAAAGTAGTGTGAACACAACAAACATGACTCACTCCGTCAGAATAACGTGGAGCTTAACATGGTATTTTAAATGATACTAATCAACTCATGTATCTCAAAACATTAAACACCATGCTAGCTGTCAGCTCCTGGAACTGGGAAGCTCTTACCTCTGTGATCATCTTACAGCTTTTACAGGGTCCAATCTGACTGAATAACTGAAGTATAAGGACTTCCGTCACATCTCTGGAGAGGTTACCTACATATCTGGACGAGAAGAAGGGGAAAATCAGCAGTTTTCTTTCAGTTCTGACTCTAACCTGTTGTCATTTAACTCAGCACCTTTAGTTCACTTTAAGTTCCTCTGTCTTCAATAAAATTTTCCAATTAAGCCTGACCCTATGAAGGTAAAATTAATCCTTATTTAGGAAAACAAGTTTTTAGACCACTAAGTACCACTTCAAAAGACTTGACAACTTCTGGATGTGAAATGTGATTCAAAACTAATGTGTAACACACACACAATTACTAACTCATCAAAACCCCTGATTACAAAGGGATACCCCTTTACATTAGATATAAAGGAATAGAACATGAGTTTATCTCAGACCTCCAAAGCAATTACTTGAACAAAAAAGCAAAATTAAAGTTCTAGCAAAACACAGAGAAATCAGAGGGGTGTGCTTTGTCTTGCTAAATAAAACTATTATTGATGTTATGCCTTCACTGTTTTGTTTCAGAAGAGCAAGGTAAAACAGTAAAATTTTCTAGCCTTAAACACACCAAAATCAACAAAATATATATTTATGTAGATACAGCAAATATAAAGACTTTTTTAGAAATTCAGAGAAAATTTACACAAATATAAGTATACTTTTGACCATGCATATTTTAAAAATCAGGATTAAAAAAAATTATATATATTGAATGTTATTTTATATAAGAAAATTATAACAAATTTAAAAAAATTTTTAAAGGAAATAACACCACCACTCAGAGATAGCTATGTTGGTTTATTTTATACCATGGATTGATTGATTTATTAAAATTTGTATTTGCTGACTTTAGGGAGAGGAAGAGAAAGGGGGAGGGAAAGGGGGGGAGGGAGAAGGAGAGGGGAGAAGGGGGAGAGGGAGAGAGGGAGAAGAGAGGGGGAGAGAGAAACATCAATCTGTTCCTGTATGTGGGGATCGAATCAGCAACCTCTATATATATCTGGACACGGCTCTAACCAACCAAGCTATTCAGCCAGGGCTGTCCATGGATTGATTTTAGTTTAGCTTACTTAATTGTCAAACTTGTAAGTCTTTCTGGTACTCAGTGTATAAATTCCTAAAATTTGTCTGTTATGAACCTCATCAAGTAATAGTATTTGTAAAACTTAACACAGTTTCACTAACATAGAAAGTAAATGAATGAATATATATATTATATATTATATATGTAATATATATATATATACACACACACACTTTTTTTGAGAGTCAGAGAGAGAGAGAGAGAGAGAGAGAAGGAGACAGGGACAGACAGACAGGAAGGGAGAAAGATGAGAAGCATCAACTCCTAGCTGCGGCACTTTAATTGTACATTGGTTGCCTTTTCATACATGCCTTGAGTAGGGGGCTCCAGCCAAGTCAGTGACCATGGGGTCATGTCTATGACCCCGCACTCAAGCTGGTGACCTCAGGGTTTCGAACCTGGGTCCTCAGTGTCCTCCATCCCCTGCACCACTGCCTGGTTAAGCGACATGAGTTCTTATATTTTCCTAATATGTAACATCTGGAAACTCAGTACTGAGACCAAACTAAGCTTTGCATCTATTACCATATTAAATACATAACTGCTTTAAGATGGAATCCTTTGAAAGGGAAAAGCAGACTGAAAAGGTAAGAATACATGTAATAAAGAAAATTATCTGACTAGGAATGAATAGCAATTTTCCAGTTCAGCTAAGAATTTCAATGTAATGGGTACTAATATTTTTAATTTATATGCTCTAAAACTGTTATTTAAATATATGACTAAATCAGTGACAAGTTGGTTTAGTTCCACCCATGCCACCTTTTCCTTACAATTAAAGTAGAACAGACCCATTGGTAGGCCACGCTGTGACATGGTTTTCCAGCAGCAGTGAAAGGGTTTAGGATTATGAGTTAGCCAGACAAGTGCTTGTCCCTTTTTAACTCATAAGGGTTTGTGAGCAAGCATGCATGAGATAATTTCTTTTATACACAGTAGACCCGTCCATAAAGAAAATGAAATAGTAACCTTGGTTGCCTAAGTGTTATACTCATCTAACTGAAAGCGCTAGTGCCCTTATTTTTCAGAGAATTGGCACAGCTAGAACTAATTTGCATATACTGAAGCTAACCAATAAAAAGTTAAAAGAGAATGATCATTATAACAAATTTTAAATAATTTTAAATTTGAATTGCAGTTTAAAACATTGATTTGTTCAGGAAAAACCACATGAGCATTAATTATCGTCCATATATAACAGTCACAATCAAAGGTATTACTGTTTTATGGGACTTTGATTTCAAGTCAACCTATTTCCAGTCAAATTTTGAAGAATTTCTAGAGGCACGTTTTAAGCACTGATGCCAAAGAGAAAATGCTAATCTAAGTTGAGAACGGCATGAGATACATAAAAACCTAGTTTTAAAGTTTCCTATTTTTCAGACATCTCCACTAAAAGTTCTGTGGTAAGGCAACAAACTTCTCTCTGCTCTGGTTATGAAACTGTCAGCATATTCTACAGTTCCAAGTGTTTAAATATAAAAATTCTACTTGAAGAACATATATAAAAGAACAGAAAAAGACAAATGCTCAAATGTTTGTACTGAGAGGGCAATTCAAAGAGTATAAACATTTAGGAAAATTCCAAAATGATTTTTAATTCAAGAAAAAACGAAAAGGCATACCTTAGGTCTATTTTGTCTTCTAAGAACAGGAACTGTAGGAACTAAAGCATTACAAATGGAAAATGATGCCTTTATCCCTAACATCAGGGTTAAAATCCAGTTTGAGACTAGAAACTTGGCAGTTCCCAGTAGGCAAAAGTTCACATTGCCGAGTGACTTCCTATGTCCCACTGGGCAGAACTTTAAGTTAAGAACATCATGCCTTCCAGAGAAAAAACCAACCACACTTTTTCAACCCTGAGTGCACTCTGACTCTGATATGAGTAGCCCCAGGGCTGAAATTACCAGCACTTTTACAAACCATAGTGGAGACAAATTTCTATAATCAAGTAACATTTTTGCTTTTGTTCTTGACAATTTCCTATATGAGATTTCATACCATTCAATGGGCCTCTAATGAATTAATCTGTCAATATTCATTTAGTTAGAAGGCAAGGTACCGGAAGGGTGCAGGAGGACAACTACACGAGGGTTACATATACACATACATTTTAAAGAAGCAGATAATATGACTAAGTTAATGAAGGGCTTAATTACAGCCACCATACAGCCAAATCCATGGTATAGCTAGTCATTTTTATAATGGGTTGAATAGTATTTTCTGCTATTCTAAAGGCCATGCAGATTATACTCTAAATCACTGGTTTATTTCCTTCTTTCGACTGAGTGTCTATCAGCCTTAAAGGATGTCACCGCATCCCAGTTCCACAATTCCTCCTCATTTTGGTGCAGCAGATAGACGAAGAAAATAAACTACAACAGAACACCATTATATAGTAATTTAATGTTGTATTACAAATCCAGATATACCATGGCTCAAATCACTGCACTCACAGCTACCCACAATCCATCTGAAATGTGGGTCTTACAAGGTAGGTGTCAGGCAGTTCAGTTCTAACACCAGTATTACATAGCATGATCTCATTTGTTTGGTTTTTTAGATCACAAGTTACCCAATGTATCTTACCCCAAAATAAATATCAAATAAGAACAGGGAGTATCAGAAAACAGACCTTTAGAGCAACTATATGAAAAACTTTAGGCTCAACATCAAAGCAATTCTATACCGCTTTAAATACCATTAAATAAATTAGTAATACTGTAGGTAATGAATATTTAAAGACCTACCTAGGCTATAAACACCATATTGTTTTCTGATGATAGAACCATATGTCTTAGCTTGTGTGTGTCTGCAGGAAAAAAACCTCACTAGTAACACACAGGCATTTTAAGGAAACAGTTTAAGATAAGCTTTGTTAAGAGTACATTCTTTTAAAACATACTAACCACTTGTAAACCTAATCCATAGATCACAATGTAAAATAAAATAAGTTCCATAAATAAATAAAATAAAATCCTACTAGATATCAACCTTTAAAGTCATGTCAGTTTTCATTGCATTACTTTTATCTAAAGAAACCTTTGAAAAGAAATATGAAAAATAAACACTTTAAAAAACTATGCAGTTTTGTTAAAAATCTGACCAAAAACAAAAAACAACCCAATTGTGAAATATCTGCTTTTATCTCAAAATTTTACATTTGAAGGTTTTAAAATAGATATAAAATCACCAGACAGCACCATGTAGGTATGGCAATCATGTCTGCCTATAATTTTAAATCAATCAGGACTTTTTGAAAAGTATTTATTATTAATTGAATGAAAAGAAGTATAATCATTGTAAAATATTTGAATACCTCTTATTTTCCAGGCAGTGAACTAGGTGCTGCAGGGGTAAGACCTAGGAAGATGCAGAATTCATTGTCTAAAAAAACACCCTTCCCATGAGAAGAGCGGGAGAAGGTAAAGGAAGACAGAATAGTAAGCATGTACTGACATACACATACCCCAAAGCTCAAGACGTTTCCTTACTTCTGTGTATGCAGGTCACATTTTTAGACAACTGTAAATATAGATAACTTAAGTATGCTTCAGAGAAAGAACAGGAGATTGGAGAAGGTAGAGGCAGGACATAAGTGACAAAGAAGTTAGCTTATTAGTCTACTGAAGAAAGTCTCAGGTACGACAGGCATGAGACAAAGCAGATTCAAAGACAATTATATGAATTAAAAGTATTGAAATAGCATATTATTTAGCATGGCAAAAATAAGAATTTCTCTTCATAAGGACCAAATAAATACAGTTAATGAGAAATATGCCATGAGAATTAACTAATTAATTCAACAACTATTATGATACAATGATGACATTTCAGATTTACAGATACAATGTAACTTTTATCTTTGTTACAGGCTAGCTGGGCTCTAACTCCAGCTTTCCCAGATGGTTCTGTCAAAGTACACACTGCTAACTAAATACCAGGGCTTGGCTTCAACCAGATGTTAAAGGACAAATTTCAGGTTTATCCCAGTTCTCTTTTCTGGGAAAAAAATGTCCAAATGGAAGACAGAACAAAACAAATATAGAAGTTTCACTAAACAGACTTTTCATTCAAGCATTTGATGACAAATACTTTAGTGAGACAGAGAAACAGGGATGAAAAAGTGCAAGCCCCCCCTTCCCCAAACAAAACACCAAAACCTGTATCAATATCGAACAGATATCTGCTTTACTGATCGGACTTTTCTTGGGTGAGACTGAAGAGAAGCTAAATCTTTCCGAGTACGCATCCACCTTCATCTAGTCCCCAAAATGTAATGTCCCCATTAAACAGCAGAGCCAGGTGAACTAGGATCCTATCAAGCACACCAGGCAGAGGCAAGAGAAAACAAAGCAGCGATCTGGCGCCTTGTACTCGAGGTAGGTGTGCTGAGCTTCGAGAGGCTAGGACAACCGAGGGTGCCCAACTGAAACATTTAATTAGAGGTTACTCAGTCTCTCTTTTTTTTTAAAATGCAGGAAAATGAAAGGAGTGCCACACTATCTGGAAAAAGTGCAAATGCTGAGTCATCACTCTTCATTAGGAAGAAAACTCGAATAAGTGGTTGGAAGATTAAACTCATTCATTAGATTGGGCTTTAAGGGAAAAAGGAAACAGCAAGCTAGAAGAAAACGCGCTCAAAGGACACACAACGCATAGTGGATAAAAGGCATCATTTTATCCAATCTCGGAAGGTCTCGACACACAAACAGATTAAAAGGAGGTAACACCAAGAGGACAAAAGCAGTTGAACAACTGGCTGTCAGTTTAGCGTAGGTAGCGCTCAAAGTAAACTTCGTTATCCAAGAAGAGAAAGATGCTCCAGCCGCGAGAGGCATCTCTTTGGCACTTCAAAAGTAGCGGGCGCTGGGCGAGCGTCTCTGACAGCGTGGGCGGGGGCACGTGGGGGCAGAAGGAGAGGAGGGGCTCGAGCTGCAGAAGAGTGTCCCGCTTCTTCCGAGAGCTTAGCTTGGGAGAGGAGCCGGGAGTGACAGCAGCGGGGGACCCGCAGGGCGTGCGCGCTCCTTCCTCGGAGCCCGCCGGGGATGGGGATGCGGCTGCAGCCCCACCCCCAGTCCCACCCCCACAAGGCCCTGCCCCCGTGGGGACAGCTCCCGGCCCGGCCCAGGGCCCCTAAAGAAGAGGGAGAGCAGGAGTTCTCCCGGGCCTGTCAGCCTCTGCGGAGCAGAAACCCGACCCGGGCAAGGTGTGCAAAGAAGGGCGCGAGAGGAAAAGATCGAAAACAAGCCCCAGGCCCCAGGAAGTGGCTGTTGGGGGAAGGGAGGGCTTCCTTCCCAAGGAAAAGGGGACAAACGAGGAATGCACTTGGCGTCCGCGCCACCCCGGCCGGGGAGCCGCCGAGAGTCCCGGCTTCGGCCCCGCTCTCCTACCCCCTCCCACAGCGTCCCGCGGTGCCCGGGCCTCTCGGCGCCTGGCACCCTCCATCTCGGGTACTCACAGAGTCCGGGGCTGCCCGTCGTCTTCCATCATGGTGGGTGCGACGGAGTGATCCCGGGACAAGGGGGAGGGCAGGGTTGGGGAGGGGAGGGGGTGGGGAGGAAGGGGAGGGGGGCTCCGGGCACCAGCTGGGGGCAGAGGAGAAGGTACCGAACCCTCCTCTTAGGCTCTCTCCCCCCAGCCCGCTCCGGACACTGCGCTCCAACCAGGAGGAGCAGGAGGAGGAGGAGGATGAACAAAATGGCCGCTGCCACCAGCCAGGCAGGAAACGGGGCAGAGCGCAGGCGCGGCCCGCCAGGTCACCGCTCAGGCCAGCCGGCGACGGCCTGCACAGGGGATAACTGAGTGAGGGGGAAAATCGGGCCGCCGAGGTAAACCGTGTGTCCGGTCACGAGGGATCACGTCGTCGCTATGCGCCTCCCGGCCGGCCGAAGCCCAGCCAGCCCAAGAAGAAATAGAGTAAGAAATGAACCGCCGTGTAGCTGAAGTCTCTGGGAATTGTGGTCCTGGAAATGAGAAAGAGAGGGCAGCACTTCTCCAGAGGGCTTCTGGGAACTGTAGTTCAAAGAAGACAGCCGGCTGCCGCGCCGGGACGCGAAGGAGAGACTTCTGGGTAGTGTAGTCGTACGTGAGGACGTGCGGCGACCAGGAAGTCGGTGTGCGGGGACAGGAGGGGGCGAATAAAGGCGACGTTAAAGGGCAGGGAAACCAGGTGGGGAGAAACGTTGTCCCGGGCGTAAACTACAAGTCCCAGAGCGCCTCGCGCTGGGGGCTGCCCGAGGACTGCTCCAGGCATTTTCAGGCTCTTCAGTTGGCTCAGCCTGAGCTGCTGCTCCGCCTTCGTCCAGGCCGAGAGCGGTTTCTTCAACTGCGGCTCAGGCAGTGCTGTGGCTCCGCGTGGTGTGCGAGCCGGTAGGTCTTTACCGCTTTCCAGTCATCAGAACGGCCGGCCGGCGGTCCTCAACCGTCGCCCCACGCGACGGGCCGGAGTAGCCGAGCGGACCTTGGGCCGGGGGTGAGCTGGGAGTTGCTTTTTACGGGGGCCCCTCGGGTTACCTTCTTATTTAATTCTCCTAGTGAAAAAAATAATCTCTGGGCGGAGAGGCGTGCACCGACTTAAGGGGTTTATAGAGAGCCATCGTGTAGATAGGGAATGAACTCTTGCTTGAATATGTGCGAAGCCATGTCCAAACTGGCTCTGGATCCCCGTTGAGACTTTTTTTCACCCAATTTCTTCCCACTACCCCCACTGCAAGCAAGCATCTTTAGGAGAACGTTACTGAGTTTGCACCCGCTCATGAAGCTTCGACAAGGGTGGCGAGGAAGACAGGTTTTCAGCCCCGAGCTTAGGGGTCCCGGTTAAAACGGTGCCTTGAGAGTTGGTTCTGCAAACGTGTACTTGACAGGCAGTTCCGCCAGCCGCGGTGCTGCTGAATGTGCAGCGAAAGCGTTGTAATGTCGATATGGGGTAGGGGGTGCGGGGATTTCAACGTGGAAGGCTTCAAAGAGACCATCGCAAGGGAGTGGGGCCCCGTTAAGAGTCAGTGGGGCCTGACCTGTGGTGGCGCAGTGGCTAAAGTGTCGACCTGGGAACACTGAGGTCGCCAGTTGAAAACCCTGCACTGGTCTGGTCAAGGCATATATGGGAGTTGATGCTTCCAGCTCCTCCCCCCTTTCTCTCTTCCCCTCTCTCTCTCTCTCTCTCTCTCTGTCTCCTCTCTAAAATGAATAAAATAAAATTAAAAAAAAAAAAGAGTCAGTGGGCACAGCCAAGAGGCACAGAGCAAGAACTGAGGTTTCCTGGAAAAGAAGGAATTCTCTCCTAGAAAGGTAACAGGTTCTGCCTGAGTCTCCAGCCTGCTGACCTAACCCAAGATTTTAGACATAGCCAACCCTGACAGTCACATGGGGCAATTCCCAAAACAAATCATCTCTCGCAATACCTATAGATAATATACAGGTGATACGGATATATATATATATATATATATATATATATATAGATACCGATGTTTTGTCCATCAGGCCTAATAGTAGTTCTTAGTGGCCAGCTATTACTGATACCCGGGTATGTACCAACTCCTGTCGCTGTCACTCAACCCTGCTCACACTTTTGTAAATAGCTCTTTGATTCAGTTTTTTTCAGTTCCCCATTTGGAATGTGTTGTCTGTCCTGCTGCATTAAGGCGCTGTCCCACCCAGCTCTTGGGGACAGACTGCAGAGACCTTTCCTCAGCACAACTGCAGCAGTTTTGCGCTTATCTCCAGCTGGGGCCCGAGTGTGGGGCCTGGCTCTCAGAGCCCCTCGGATTCTTTCTCACCTGCTAGTTGGTCCCTGTTATCTCCTTTGGGGCGGGAACAAAGCCGTTCCCTTCCTCTCTTCTCTGTGCCTTTGGTATGAGCTCTGTACTTGGAACCCTCTAGGCCAGTGGTTCTTAACCTGGGTTCAATCGAACCCTAGGGGTTCAATGAGTCGGTCTCAGGAGTTCGGAGAAGCCTCTGCCGCCGAGGCCAGAATAAAGTAATACCGTAATTTGTTGTGAGTTCATGCACTTTGTTGGTTTTGTTCTTTGAGCAAGGTGATGTTCATGCACGGCTCATTTTGTGCACCAGTAAAAAACATATACCTATGTCTTGAATTTGGAAAAAAAATATTTTATTTATCACTAAAGAAGGGTTCGGTGAATGCGCATATGAAACTGGTGGGTTCGGTATCTAAAAAAGGTTAAGAACCACTGCTCTAGACCCTTTGTCTCTGAGACCTCAGGCGACCCTTTCTCACTCAGTAAGTCCAGCTCTTACAGTTGAAAGGTGTGGCTCTCAAGACCACTGTCTTAGTTAATGTTTGAAAACCCCACTGAGAGCTCTGTGAACTTCTGAGACAGGCCTGACATGTGGCTAACTCTCCCCCTAAGGTCGCTGTGGATGAACGTCGAAGGGCAGTAAGAAAATATTGGGATAGAATAAAATCTTAGTTATCTCCAAATTTTATCCCACTGGATGGCACCTAGTACAGTGAAAGTTCAGTGCAATAATACTTAAAAATAAGAGTAATAATAAAAACAGTTACTCCTTATTGCACATTTCATTTGTGCTGAGCGCTGTGCAAACACTAATGGTCAACAAGCCCTCAAGGCAATGAGGTTTCAGTTCAGCTCCCACCATTGAACCCCTGTGTTCTGTGAGGCCAGGGCTTGGGGTCTGCAACCACACTTCTCCTTGGTCAGCTGGTCAGTCAGGGCCAGAAGGGAGAATTGGAAGACGGAGGAGAGATGGGACTGTTCCTTCCTGCTAGGTTACCGATTCCCCCTGAGTAGCAAATACCATATTTCCCCATATAGATGGATTACATAAAGTTACTGACCTCAAGTTTTATTCAGCATAAAATTCATACAACTCCTTACCCTCGCGAAAAAGCGGGAAATGAAAGTAAAATCTACAACCGCTATATAAGACACACCCAGTTTTTAGACCCCAAATTTTTCAAAAAGGGTGTGTCTTTTACATGGGGAAATACGGTAGTTCAGGTTCCCTACCTCTGCACATTCCCAGCACAGCTAGGTGGCGTCCATTCTTTACATATCTGAGCTCCATGAGACCCCTCCAGGCTCCCAGGAGCTAGCAGCCCCTCCTCTAAACTTGCAGGTTCTTGTGACTGTCAAACCAGTGGCACTTGATGAGTCAGGCCTCCTGAAATCCATGCCCCCATGTAGTCCCCTCCACTGTGACGCAGGCTAAGCTAGGTGACCTTTGGCCAAGGGGACATCAGCAAACAGGCTGGAGGAGCACTCGTGCATTGCGACCTGTTCTCTTGGGTGGTTGCTGCCACTGTCACGTGAGGGAGCCCAGTTTAGCTTGCTTGAGGATGGGAGAGGCCAAGCCATCCTGATTTCCTGCCGGCTTTCCAGCTGGAGACGGCAACATAGGTGAGGCCAGGGGAGACCAGCAGAAGACCTGCTTGGCCAACCCAGAGACGGTTAAGACTTTATGACTTGTAGTAACAGATGACTAAGGCAGCTCTGATCATCCCGACCTCTTCCTTCCACTGTTAAGTCCTCCAACATGTTTAACTAGTGTAGTTTCTGTTTGCCTAAGCGGTGGCCCCTGATACCATATTATTATATCCATTTTACAGATGAAAAGACTGAGATTCAGAGATTAAATACGCCAAAGGACACTGCTAATAAAGGCTCCAGGCTGACTCCAGAGCCTTTGCCATACATCATAGTGACATTATTAATCTACAGCAACAGGTAGTTAGGCTAGATAAGAAACAGCTCGTTGTAGATTATGATGATGACAATTCTTTGAAGCTGACGTCACCGAGGGATGAGTTCTGTTTAGCATCCTGAATCCTCCAGCCTGTAGCCAGCAGAGGGTGCTCTGTCCCTAAGAACCCAGACAGCTGCTCTCACACGGTAGGGAATACAGCTAACAATTCCTGTCCTGATCAAGTAGGACTGGGCAAGCACGTCATCTTAGGGGACTGTAGGCTCTTTGAGCGGCAGGGAAAGGAAACAGTGTAACATTTGTTAAGCCCCCCCAAAATTGCATCAGTTTAAAATGGAGTTCCTGTTTGAAGCAGCTTGTCCCCCAGGAGTAGGAAGCCAGGGCCTGATTCCGCCCTGATGTTGACGGGAGCTTCTCTGGAGTGGGCCACATTTGCCAGGGGACAGAGTCACCGAGTGAAAGGGACCTCGGGGAACTGTGGCTGTCTCCTAAGTCCCTTGCTGTGAAATGGGAACGGGTAAGAAAGGGCATGCCTGCTCCCTGAACCCAGGAGCACCGTCTCGACTTCCTTGTCCCTTCTACCTGCATCAGCCCTGCCTCAGCTCTGGGGGCTCCCTGATTGTGTCTTCTGGGTGCCTCTCCACTTTTGTTTCCATCACAGCAGCGAAATCAGAGGTTCAAGTGTGAGCTCTGGGGTAGTAGATACTAAACCTCAGAACCTGTAAGTAGGTCCATAGTTCAACCAACACCGGAAAAAGGGGCAATGCCTGTCCAGCCAGCTCACCTCCTCTCCCTCCCTGCACTGGGGTTTGAAGTGAACAGTTAGTGATCCCTAGCCTCCCCATTACCTGTCATTGCCTCCCCTGTACACGTACTTGCCTTGGAACCAGGTCTAGGTAGAAGTCTTCGGCCAAAAGTAGAATCTGGGTATTCTTGACACCCCCTAGTCAAAATACCATTTTAAAACATGGTATAATATGTAACACATACTAAAGAATATATACATAAAAGATACGATGTTATCAAGAATAATAAATGAATTCTTAGGAACCCACCACCCAGCCTAAGGTTTAGTACATTATGTGGCCCGGGTGCCTGCATGCTCTTCAAGTCTCCCCTCCAGAGGGAACTGTAACTAGGCTGTCTGTGCTTCCATTCCCACATTTCAAATAGTAATTTATCACAATTGTATTTGTTCTTTAATTACATTGACACTTTTTAAAAGTTTGGGCCCTCGATTTTGATTTGTCTTACTGTTTCCTCGGGTTACACTGCGGATAAATATTTTTGGTAGGAATACTGTGCACAGGTGATGCTCCGTCCTCAGTACATCCCACTGGACGTACTGCCCAGTGTGGGTCGGTCCTGTTATTGGTCATGCTAAGTTGCATCACTTGGTGAAGATGATGTCCCCAGATTTCTCCTTTGGAAAGATACCTTTTCTGTGTGTATGACAGAGACAGAGAGAGGGACAGATAGGGACAGACAGGAAGGGAGAGAGATGAGAAGCATTAATTCTTTGTTGCAGCTGCTTAGTTCATTGATTGCCTTCCTGTATGTGTCTTGACCTGGGGGGCTACAGGGAAGTGAGTGACCCCTTGCTCAAGCCAGCAACTTTAGGCTCAAGCCAGTGACCATGGGGTCATGTCTATGATCCCACGCTCAAGCCAGCGACCTCAGGGTTTTGAACTTGGGTCCTCTGTGTCTCAGTCCAATGCTCTATCCACTGTGCTACCACGTGGTCAGGTATGGAAAGATTCCTTTTACCTTTTGTAATTAATAAGTAATCTGTGAGATAATAATTTGAGTCCATATAAATATGCTTTTCCCCAACATTGTTTTACCAATGGTTTTAGCACCTATTGTTGCTTCTTGCCTGAATAAATTATTACTATAGTGGTTCCAGAATTTTCTAGTAATCTCCTTTTTCTCCAACCCTTCTGCTCCCAGTATTTGATTTGAAGTAATACCCATTTATTCCCAGTTAATAACCACAGGCAATTAAAAAGCTTGTTCTCTTATTTCACCTTCAGTCTTCCTTTTATTTTCTCAGTCTCCTAGCAGTCTTGTCATTCCTTTGTAAATGATCTGACTTTTCTCAAGAAATGAAAGCCCAGATTTGAAAAATAAATTAAACTTTCAAAAATGAAAAATATAATTGTTTAAAAAAATGTATCGCACAGATTAGCCTGACCAGGCGGTGGCGCAGTGGATAGAGCGTCAGACTGGGATCCGGAATACCCAGGTTAGAAACCCCGAGCTCGCCAGCTTGAGCACGGGCCCATCTGGCTTGAGCAAAAGCTCGCCAGCTTGGACCCAAGGTCGCTGGGTCCAGCAAGGGGTTACTCGGTCTGCTGAAGGCCTGCGGTCAAGGCACATGTGAGAAAGCAATCGAACAACTAAGGTGTTGCGACGGCAACGAAAAACTAATGATTGATGCTTCTCACCTCTCTCCGTTCCTGTCTGTCTGTCCCTATCTATCCCTGTAAAAAAAAATCTAAAAAAATAAAAAAACAAAGCACTGACTCTCTCTCTGTCCCTGTAAAAAAAATTTTAAAAAATAAAAAAACAAAGCACTCTGGTTATAAAAAAATGTATCGCACAAATTAAACAGCAAGTTTGACATGTTTGGAAGAAAGGTGAGTAAATGGGGAGAGAGTGTGAAGAAATGCCGGAGCATGGGCAGAGAGGGAAAGGAGAGCCCTGTGGGGGCTCTGACCTGCTTGAGGGACCGATGACTAAGCTGCGCCCCTTCTGCGGGGCCGCCCCCACCGCCGTCTTTGTGCACGGAAAACAGCTGCCACCCCTCCTCTGTTCTCTCTCTCTTCTAAATTTATTTATTGATTCAAAAGGGAGAGACAGAGCCCGAAACGTGGGCCTGTTTCTGCGTGTGCCCTGTCCCGGGATGGAGCCGACCACCTCTGCGTGTGGGGTGATGCCCCAGCCAGCTGAGCCGTCCCTCCAGGGCCGGCCACCTTCCTTCCAGTGCATTCTCCACGTAGAAGTCAGGTGAGCTTTTAGAAAAGATAGGAATCCCACTACGTTGTTGTGCCTAAAATTTGTGGCCTCAGCCTGACCTGTGGTGGTGCAGTGGGTAAACTGCTGACCTGCAATGCTGAGGTCGCCGGTTCAAAGCCCTGGGCTTGCCTGGTCAAGGCACATATGGGAGTTGATGCTTCCTGCTCCTCCTCCTATTCTATCTCTTTCCTCTCTCTCTCTAAAAATGAATAAATAAAATCTAAAAAATAAAAAAATAAAAAAATTTGTGGCCTCCGTAGCACTAAACAAAATCCAAAGTCCTTGCTGTGATCTGTGCAACTGTAAAAGATGTGGGCCCCTTGGCACAGTGTCTGCTCCGCTTCCTCACCGTGATCCAGACACGTGGGCTTTCTGGTCACCAAACATACTGGCTCTTCCCCAGCCCAGGCCTTGCCCCTGTTCTTCCCGTAGCCCAGACGGGTGTCTCTCAGCTCTTCAAGTCCCAGCCCACATGTCCCCTTCCTAACCAGACATGGAAAGGGGGTTCCCCTCAGTTACTCTCCGTTTCATCGCTGTTCGTTTCCATGGCGTGCATCGTACACTCTTTCTTCTGTTTGCTTGCTTGTTTATGTCCGTCTTCCCATTGAGAACCTTCCAGCGCAGGCACCCTGTCTCACCTTGTCTGTTTTATCTCACGTTCCCTCCACAGTGCCCGATGCAGCTGGTAGGCTTCATATCACAGGTGCTGGGCCCTGTAGCAGAACTCATTTCTTACAGTCTGAGGGAACCCAGAGCTCGGCAGACTCACCGAGCCGAGCCGCAGCTTGGGACCATCCACCTCCCAACCATCCAGCCTACCATCAGGATTTAAATTGACCCCAGGAGCCCAAAGTAGTTGAAATGCAGAGCCGGCAACAATTTCCCTCCATGAACTGGACTACCTGGTGCTCTTGGTGTTAACTCTGGCTTCAGGCTCTGCCGCTTCAGTTAAGACTCGCCCACTCCAGAATGCCTCTGAACACGGGACGCTGATGGAATTTAATGTGTAGGGACCAAATAGGAAAGTAATAGCAGAGCCACTGGGCCTTTTCTATTGTAGTTAAAAGCTTAAACAAACAACTGTTACACCTCCTTTAACATTGTATTCAGTTCCAAATTAATCCAAGTGAGCGTAGTAACATACCCTATGTATCACCAACCCCGTTAGATATGTACGCCCCTCTGGTCCACAGTAATCTGGATTTGAGGTTCCACGCTGTCTCTCAGCAGCACTGTTGGTACACAGTGTGGGTGAAGTTTATAAGATTTGTGAAATTAAAAAATATATATAATATTTTATCGATTTTCAAAGAGAGGAGGGGGGAGCAAGAAGTATCAACTCATAATTCCTTTATTTTAGTTATTCATTGATTGGTTGTCATATGTATTTACCTTGACCTGGCAAGCCCAGGGTTTCAAACCAGTTACTTCAGCATTCCAGGTCCACGTTTTATCCACTGCGCCACCACAGGTCTGGCTAACATTTGTGAATATTGAAAAGGATGTTTGTATTATTCAAATAGATGCATATATGTTTTAATATAAAATCTCTGAACAGCCAGACCAGGTGGTGGCGCAGTGGATAGTGTTGGACTGGGATGCAGAGGACCCAGGTTCAAGACCCTGAGGTCTCCAGCTTGAGCGTGGCCTCATCTGGTTTGAGCAAAAGCTCACCAGCTTGAGCCCAGTGTCACTGGCTCGAGCAAGGGGTTACTCAGTCTGCTGTTGACCCCGTCAAGGCATATGTGAGAAAGCAATCAATGAACAACTAAAGCGCCACAACGAAAAACTGATATTGATGCTTCTCATCTCTCTCCATTCCTGTTTGTCCCTATCTATCCCTCTGTTTGACTCTCTCTCTGTTTCTGTAAAAAAATGAAACAAAAAAACAACTCTGAACAAATATGTAATGATACATTCTTTTAAAGAAATCTTTTTTATTTTTTTATCGATTGATTTTAGAGAGGAAGGGAGAAAGAGAGAAACATCGATTTGTTGTTCCACTTATTTATGCATTCATTGATTGATTTTTATTTGTGCCCTGACTGAGGATCAAACCCACAACCTTGGCATATCAGAATGCTCTAACCAACTGAGTTTCCCTGCCAGGGCTATAATGATATATTTTAAATACTCTCCTTTGGTCATGTGAATTGTGGTTCACCATTCAGTGACATCCTGCCCCATTATTTAAAAAGAAAGTGGGTGCTGCCTGACCAGGCGGTGGCGCAGTGGATAGAGCGTCGGACTGGGATGCAGAAGACCCAGGTTCGAGACCCCGAGGTCGCCAGTTTGAGCGCGGGCCCATCTGGCTTGAGCAAAAACCTCGCCAGCTTGGACCCAAGGTCGCTGGCTCCAGCAAGGAGTTGCTAGGTCTGCTGAAGGCCCGCGGTCAGGGCACATGTGAGAAAGCAATCAATGAACAACTAAGGTGTTGCGACGGCAACGAAAAACTAATGATTGATGCTTCTCACCTCTCTCCGTTCCTGTCTGTCTGTCCCTATCTATCCCTCTCTCTGTCCTTGTAAAAAAAAAGAGAGAGAGAGAAAAGAAAGTGGGTGCTCTGGCCAGATGGTTCAGCTGGTTAGATTGTCATCCAGATGTGCAGAGGTTGTAGGTTTGGTCCCCAGTCAGGGAATAGGCAGGAAGACATTGCTTATTCTCTTTGCTCTCTCTCTCTAAAATCAATGGAAAAGTTCTTAGAATGTGGACAATCAATATGCATTACTATGGAAACACCCATATTATTGTTAACTGAAAACAGTAAGCTACAGAGCATTAAGTATAACATCTCTCTCTGTGCATGTGTATGTGTATGTACTTTTGTGTAAGCATGAGATATTTTTGGAAAAAGCCCCTACGTCACCTCTGGAGTAGAGTGACTGTGATGATCATTGTGAACATGTTAGATCCTTGTTCTCTGCCCAGCACTGCACCAGCCATTTTTCAAATGCCATCATTTAATCTCCATAGTCACTCTTAGAGGAAGGTATTACTGTTATCTCTCATTTACAGATTAGGAAGCTGAAACCAGGAAAAGTAAAATAACCCAACCTCAGGGCCCTGTATTATTTGAGGTGTTTTCTAAAACCTTGAATCTGCATTACTTTTATAATTTTTCAAAAATGTCATTAATAACTTAAAATCATTCCCGCTTGGATTTTGAAACCGAGAGGGACCGTGGAAGTGTTCAGTCTGAACAAGTTCTACTAGAACAGTGAGTTCAGACTCTGGTTGCATCCCTTCTAGCCGGGGTCCTTTTTCTGGCAGCCTGACATGGAGAGGGTGGTCGGAAGCCTCTGGACTCAGAGCAGTAGGAGCGCAGGAAGGAGGAAAAGCTGCTGGAAGCCCTTTCAGAACAACCAACTCTGGTTTCCTAGACATGCGGTTACGGAGGAGCTGACCACACTGCCTACCACGGTGACAGTGAAGGAGGCTTCTAAACTGAAGGGTGGCACATGTCCCCCAAGTAGCCTGAACAATTCAAGATGAGCTACTGGCTGCAGCCTTTTATCCAGAGCACCTGGATAAAACCCGTTACTAGTCAGCAGTCACTGCAATGCCAGAACTCACACTAATACTTCTCTTGACACCCACAACAGCCCACAAGGAACATTATGCGTGTTTTAACAGCAAAGAATCTGGCCCTTTGTGCAATTCAGTAATTTAAGTCTCGGCGAACTGTGAGATTAGGACTTGAACGCAGGCCTGTCTGGCTCCTGTTAACTCCCGCACCAGGGTTCCTGTGGGTGAGCTGATGGCAGCCAGGTGTCACGGGTTTTGTATGTTCAGCCCTCCTGTACTAAGAACCCTTCATGGAAACGATGTAGGATACAGACAAATGGAAAAGCGAAGCTCCTGCTTTGTGAGCCAGACTCTGTCTGCTCCAAGCCTTCCACACTGAAGGAATGTTGAGCAAAGTGGGTCGCTATCAGATCGTCCTATAGCTGCCTGCCTGGTGACCTCTGAAAGTGCCCTGAATCTTGTTCCTGTGGCCTACAGACAAAACCTTTCTGGACTGATTGCTGTGTCCTGACGTTCCCCCAGCTGCCCCAGGCTCGCATGCCTCGCCTCCACAGACCAGTCTGCCACCCACTGAACCCCAATTCTAACATGCAGGCCCCATTTCGGCCCTCTGAGGCGGAGCTTGGAAATGGGAGTGGCTGGCATGGGCACACCTTGGAAGGGCTCATCATGCTGACTCTTGCACCCTAGAAATCTAGTGTCTTAAGACATGCTCCTGGGTGGTTCCTAGAGAACTTTATCTTGCTAAAAATGATGGATGGGCAAATGTGTACCCAGCTAGTTAGTCCCTGTCTCGCTCTTGAGCTGCATGGAGTTGTATGCATGTGTGTGTATGCACGCTCACACAGACACACATGCACACTGTCTCAGACGTGTGAGGATTGGCTTGCTTCTACCTGAAATGCCCTTCCACCTTCTTCACACAACTGACTTCTCTATCAGTCAGCTCCGGTATCAATCACATCCTCAACCCAAAGCCAAGCTAAAGCTTTGGCAGCAGCAGGGGTTACCACCTATTCCAAAGCTCCTAACCCATTAACATGGAAGCGTGTCTCTGCACCCCTTTTCCACTGCGAGTCATTAAGGACAGGGCCCAGGGTTGAGTCCCCTGGCATTGCTCAGAGTCTCACCTGATGTTTGTCATGTCTGCGGGTGCTCAGGGCAGGTATGCCGCTCTGTCCTCAGCCTCCCGGTGGCTTCTTCATTGTGTCACAGGGTTCTCATTGTGCTGACTCATCACGTAAGTGCCAGGGCTTGTGAGATCACCATTTATCTGAGGTTCATCTGCAAGAAGCTATAATTGAAACAGCTTCCAGGATGAAAAAAATCACTTCTGGAATTTAATCTCTAAACTTGTGGCCTGGATTCTTTAAGCTGATTATAGGAAATGGTTGGAGCACTAATGCCCCCTATACTGAACCCAGATGGGTGTGTTTACCACGCTGAGAAATGCTAATCCCATCTTTGGCCCCCAAAATGTCTGGCATTCACTTTGGAGGAAAATATAAAAATAGGGTAGTATAGCCAGCTAGGCTCAATTATATTTCTCTTAAAAAATGATTTTTTTCAAAACAATGGCAAGGAAGAGGAGGTTTGCCTATTTTAACCTGGAGTTGTTGGGGATCTTCCCTGTTGAGGAGACAAGGTGCAACTGTTAACTCATTTTAAAAGTTAAGGAAAAGACGCCTGACCTGTGGTGGCGCAGTGGATAAAGTGTCGACCTGGGAACACTGAGGTCTCCAGTTCAAAACCCTGCACTGGTCTGGTCAAGGCACATATGGGAGTTGATGCTTCCAGCTCCTCCCCCCTTTCTCTCTCTCTCTCTCTCTCTCTCTCTCTCTCTCTCTCTCTCTCTCTCTCTGTGTCCTCTCTAAAATGAATAAAATAAAAAGAAATTAAAACCTTTAAAAAAAAGTTAAGGAAAGTCATTTTGAGTAATCAGTCTTTAGTAATTAGTATGGTCACAAGGTGGGCCGAATGTCAAGAGAGCCTATACAGTGAGAGAAGGAGCACCCTAGGGGGAGGGAATGCTTTCTCTTCTGAAGATATAAGTTAGACTGTGCAAGGGCTCTAATGGCAGCAAGGAGAATAACTCGTGTTCACTGAGCCTTTAGCTTCTTGCCAAGGATCATGCTAAAAACTTGACATCTTTTCCATCATTTGATCCAATATTTTGAGGTGGATGCTATTATTCCCATTTACAGTTGAGGAAACCAGGATTTAAAAGGTGACTTGTCCAAGGTGTCAGGTCTCCTACTGCTTTGCAAACACTTTCACAGCTTTAAACAACTTTTGGAACTCCTATGTGGGTCAATGCAACCAATGCTGCCTTAGGGTGACCCCCTGTCCTGCGTACTGAGAATTTACGTTCCTCCAGCTAGGAGATAAGCAGGGGCTCCCCAGACAGTAGGGTGGAGGACTATGCCCGCAGTAAACATTCTTCCACACAGTGCTCAGGACAGCAAAGATAAGAGATCCGTTAACTGAATGAGTGCCCTGCCGCCTTGGGTTATAGTGCAGTGAGCAACCCAAAAGAGGCCTGGAGTGCTTTGAAGCCCTGTGAATGGCCCTAGCAGGGATGTATTTCTGGGCTTCCAGCGGCACCTTTCCACGGATGCTAGGAAGACAGCAAGAAGGGGAAGAGCCCCTCTTTGTCCATCAAGAACACCCCTTACTGATGCTGGCGCCAGGGCAGCGTGCTGAACCCCCTCTGGCCCCTGACCTTGGCTCTGGGATTTATCTCCACAGCCACGGCCTGGCATATGCTGTTCGTGGAGCTCTGTAATAAATGCATTATCTGAACGACATTTCTCAGTCATCCCACCAGTCCCATCCTCAGGGCGATCATTGTGTTTGAGGTTATTTAAAATAGAGTTTACATCAGCAGACAGCGTGATTAGTAATCCTGCTATCCCTAGTGAAGCTAAATGGAGCTATAAACTGCTGGTGAATGGTGCGAAACAGCTGCTCCAGCAGCGAGCCCCTCTCCCGCACCCCTGTGGGTTCTCTGCCGAAGGACCAGCCTTCTGAGAGAAGGAGCGGTGAGAGCAGCTTGGGGCCAAAATCCAGTTGACCTTGGGTTAGAACACAGGAGGTTCTCCACTGATTTGACTGTTGTCTTCTGATGGGAACTAACTCTTCCTGATCTTTACAAGAAAATATACTGACACGGATCTTGACTTGCCTTCCTTTACCACCGTTTTTGGAGATATTTGCAGGACACAGTTAAAAGCATGGTATGGCTTACGGAACACTCCAAGTCTTCATTTCCTTGTATGTAAAATGGGGATCATTGTAGCAACAGTTACAAGAGTTGACATTTAATGTTCGTCATGTGTCAGGCACTGTTCCAGGTATTTAACATGGATTACCTCATCCTCGGGATAACTCTGTGACATACCGCTCTTAGGTATTGTAACTAGGTAGGTATGATTATTAGTCTTACTTTGCATGTCAGGAAACCGAGTCACAGAGAGAGAAAGAGAGAGAGTCAGTGGCTTCTCCAAGATCACTTCCCTAGAAATAATGAAGCCGGAATCCAAATCTAGGAGACTGATTCTAGAACCTATGCACTAACCACTGTGCTACTCTGCTCTTTTTTATAAGACTGTGAGCATTCAGTGAGATTCGCTAAATAAATATTTCCTGTGTGCCATGTGCTCCAGGTGTAGAGTTATGGACAAATCCCTGTCCTCGTGGATGTCACATTCTAGAAGGAAGATTATCCACTTAAAGCTTTTAGTGTGGCCCTGGCCAGCTGGTAGAGCATCTATGTGGCATGTGGATGTCCCAGGTTCGATTTCCCAGTCAGGGCACATAGAAGCAGCGACCATCTGCTTCTCTCCTCTTCCCCTCCCCCTTCTCTCTCTCTCTCTCTTTTTCCCTCTTGCAGCTATGGCTTGATTGATTCCAGTGCATAGGCCCTGGGCACTGAGGATGGCTCCTTTAAGCCTCTGCCTCAGGTATTAAAAATAGTTCGGGCCTGACCAGGTGTTGGCACAGTGGATAGAATGTCAGCCTGGGATGCAGAGGACTCAGGTTCAAAACCCTGAGGTCGTCTGCTTGAGCGTGGGCTCACCAACTTGAGTGCGGGGTTGCTAGCTTGAGCATGGGATCATATACATGACCCCATGGTCCCTGGCTTGAGCCCAAGGTCACTGGCTTAAGCAAGGGGTCATTCACTCCACTGTAGCCCCCTGGTCAAGGCACATATAGAAAGCAATGAATGAACCAACTAAAATGCTGCTGCAAAGAATTGATGCTTCTCGGGCCTGACCTGTGGTGGCGCAGTGGATAAAGCATTGCCCTGGAACGCTGAGGTTGCCCGGTTCAAAACCCTGGGCTTGCCCGTTCAAGGCACATATGGGAGTTGAAGCTTCCTGTTCCTCCCCCATTCTCTCTCTCTCTTTTTTTCTCTCTCTCTCCCTTTCCTCTAAAATGAATAAATAAATAAAAATAATTAAAAATATTAAAGAAAAAAGAATTGATGCTTCTCATCTCTCTCCTTTCCTATCTGTCTGTCACTGTGTGTCCTCTGTCTCTCTCTCTCTCACACACACACACACACACACACACGAAACAAAAAGGTGTATTAGTTATCTATTGCTACATAACATGCTACCCCAAAATTTAGTGGCTTAAAACAATAGCAAAGATTATCTTAGACAGTTTCTGTGGGTCAGGAATTGCCAGCAGCTTGGATGCGTGGTTTTGGTTCAGTGTTGTACGCAGTCAAGATGCCAGCCAGGTCTGCAGTCATCTGAAGGCTTGACTGGGCAGGAAGATGAACCCTCCAGGTGACTTACCCACAAGTTGGTGCTGGTTGTCGGCAGGAGGTCTCCGCTCCTCCCCATGTGGACCTCTCCACAAGGCCGCTTGGTTGTATTCACAGCATGGTCATTGGCTCCTCACCATGGGGCCATTCAAGAAACCAAGGCAGAGTGACCTGTGGTGACGCAGGAGATAAAGTGTCAACCTGAAACGCTGAGGTCGCTGGTTTGAAACACTGGGCTTGCCTGGTCAAAGCACATATGATAAGCAACCACTATAAGTTGATGCTTCCTGCTCTGACCCCCCTTCTCACTTTCTCCCTCTCCTCTCTCTAAAAAAATCAGTAAATAAAATCTTAAAAAAAAAAAAGGAAGGCAGAATCTGTAATATCTTTTATGTTCTTTGTTGGAAGTCAAGACCTGTCTCTTCTGAAAATCCTATTAGTCACACAAGTCAGCCTTGTTCAGTGTGGGAGGGTGGGTGCCCACATGACTCACACAGACAGAGCGGGTACCTGAGGGTGGTGAACATGGGTCTTGGAGGCTGGTAGCCATAAAGGGGGGCTGGAGCTCAGTGATGAAGGACAGTGGCCACTGCCCAGCCAGACCCCCAGGGGGCATCCTAGAGCCAAGGCAGCTCTGGGCACTTGGGTGGCAGGTATCCTTAAGTCTTCACTTATTTTCTCCCCTTTGGGTGACTGAGCCACACCCCTCCTGTCTTGTCCTGCCAGTTCTTCCCAGTTTCTGACCTCACTTTGCTAAAAGCAGAGCCTGATAGCTCAGTTTCTCTTTTCTCCCAGGTCATCAGAGGTCACTGCTGACCTATGAGTTGGCTTCCTGAGATCCACTTCTAGCTCAGACATTTTGGGGAGGCAAGGTTCACGTGGCCCAAGACATTGATGCCTTAGCACAGGGCTGTGGTCAGGGCAGTGTCGCTTGAGGAGGTAGTGGGTGGGACAGAACCCGTGTGTAGCCCACCCCAGTTTCTGCTGCTCACCAGGAACAGTGCTGAACTGAGGGACCACAGGTGGACAAATAATAAGGACAAGTAAGTTGATTCCTGGCCTCTTGTTTAGAGAGAAAGGTGCCCCAAAGCAAATAATTATTATTTGTATATAATAAGTCTATACTAGCCTGACCTGTGGTGGCGCAGTGGATAAAACGTCAACCTGGGAACACTGAGGTAGCCAGTTCAAAACCCTGCACTGGTCTGGTCAAGGCACATATGGGAGTTGATGCTTCCAGCTCCTCCCCCCTTTCTTTCTCTCTTTCTCTTTCTCTCTCTCTCTCTCTCTCTCTCTCTCTGTCTCCTCTCTAAAATGAATAAAATAAAATAAGAAATAATAAGTCTATACTAGAAGTATCTGAGCAGATGCGGAAGAGTCCTTAAAGGAGACTTCTCCCAGAGCCTTCAAGGGTGCGACAGAGAGGACCGGACGCAGAGCAGAGACGTGGCATCTCCAGCAGGAAGGCGCCCTCACTGGCCATTCTGGGGGAAGGTGCGATGCTGTGGTAGGAACGGAGGGGGGCAGGGTGGGTGGGAGAAAGGCAGGCAAGATTGGCTGTGATGGTGTTGGCAGGCGCAGGGAAGGACTTGGGCTTCTCTGGAGAGCAGTGGGGAGTTCTGGAAGGATCTGAAACAGTGACGAGGACCCAGCCCAACAACTACCTGGAAGTGGGGCCAGGTCCAAGGCTTCTCTTGAAGCCTTACTTTAACACACGAGCATCCTTCCCCTGGAGGTTCTAGTTCACAGGGCCATGTATGATTTGAGGAACGCTGTAGTCTCTGTTACAAAAAGACATCCACTTAAACTTTTTTTACTTAATGATTTTTTTTATTTCTTTTTATTTTATTCATTTTAGAGAGGAGACGCAGAGTGAGTGAGAGAGAGAGAGAGAGAAAGGGGGGGAGGAGCTGGAAGCATCAACTCCCATATGTGCCTTGACCAGACCAGAGCAGGGTTTTGAACTGGCGACCTCAGTGTTCCCAGGTCGACACTTTATCCACTGCGCCACCACAGGTCAGGCTACTTAATGATTTTAATGAGAGAGGAAGGCAGGGAGAGAGAGTGAGAGAGAGGCACATTGATCTCCCTGTATGTGCCCTGGCCAGAGGGCACATACAACCTCTCAGGACGATGCTCGAAGCGACCAAGCTATCGGCCGGGGCAGACATCTATTCTCATGAGCGACTAATGACTACTCCTTCACTGCTTTCCTTTAATAACAATCCCTACAAATATAATTCCTCAGGCATCTAAATTAAGCAGTTTTATTCAACAGCAAAAAGGCCACATCTGCATAATGAAAGGATTTAATCAGAAACCTAAAAAAGACTCTGTGGCCTCCTCACCAAATAAATCACTTGTCCTCCTACAAACAACCTCCCAACCAACTCAGAAAATAACGTCTGGAAAAGAAGCCCTTTTGAGAAGTTCAGGCCCTGCTGATGAGCAGCTTACGGCAGACTCAAGAGTCGTGCAATAGTGAGCAAAATTCAGTATGCCAGTTGCAGGTTTTATTTTTTTTAAATGTCCTGTAGCCAATTATATGTCTCAGACCATGTTTGTAGAGTGAATCAAGAGGCCAAAGTAAGCACCCAGACTTTCACTGGAAGAAATGGTTGCTTTGGTGAAGGCCAGCCTTGGGTAGGGGGACCGTTATGTTGCCAAAGACTCTGGAAGCTGCAGGGCGCTCCGTGGCCAGCTCATTTGGGCTTGTACCCAGGCTCTGACACTTCCAACTGCGTGACCTTAGGTGAGTTACTTGAGCTCTGTCTACCTTTTCCTCATCTGTGAAACAGGGATTGTCTTAGTCTGTGCAGGCTGCTATAACACAATAGCACAGGCTAGGTAGCGTATAATCAACAGAAATTTATTTCTCACACTTCTGGTCACATTCTGGTGGAAGCCTTCTTGTTTCCTACAGGTGACTTGTCACTGTATCCTCATATGGTGAGAGAGAGGGGTTAGAGCCTCTTTTGCAAGGGCACTAATCTCATTCATGAAGGTTCCACCCTCATGACTTAAGCACTTCCCAAAGCTCCACCTTCTTATACACTCAGGTTGCAGGGTAGAATTCCAACATAGAAATTGGCGGGGGGGGGGGGGGCGGGGGGGGACAAACATTCAGACAGACCATAGCAGGGATAAAACTAACACCTTCTTCTTAGAGTTCTTGTGAAATTTAAGTAGATTAATCCCCATAGAAGAGTATGAGAGCTTGGCACATAGGAGCTCCGTAGAAGTGTTTGCTGTTATTATTGTTACTTTTAATGTCAGTTGATTTGCAACTTTTCTCTGATTAAGCTGTACCTGCAGCAAATTTGCATTTTGAGTTAGCAGTCCCAATCATAATCAATGGCACCAATCATTAGTTGGATTGAGACCATTCAGGTGCATGCTTTTCCTGACTTTGAAATGCACTTTTACTAGCCTGGTGCTGTCGGCCTGGAATACTCTGTGGATTCCCAGGGGCCTCAAGGCCTTTGCCAAGGGGTACAGGATGTCTCACCAGGTTATAAACACCATGAAGGCAAATACCACCTGACCCAGTTCACCAGTCAGTCTTGGCATCCTGTAGCCAATGAAGAGCATTGCATCTCTAAAGGTAATCGATAGGTTTTGAATAAAATCTGGAAAATGGGAATTTTGGAAAATCATAACAGGTTTTTCCCAGATGCGAGTGGGGTAAACTTTAGCCCATGCCCTGTAAGAGCAACTCTAAAGAATGTGAAGAAAGGCCAGATTAAGACCCTTTGAATGAAATGCTTGATTTATACATGAGTTTAAAAAAAGTTATTCTTCCGTCTGATTTGACAAAGAGAGAGAGGAGAGAGAGAAGCATCAACTCGTTGTTCTACTTAGTTGTTCCATTTAGTTGTGCACTCATTGGTTGCTTCGCATTTGTGCCCTGACTGAGGATCGAACCTGCGACTTCAGAGTGCTGGAACAATGCTCTATCCACTGTGCTACCACCGGTCAGGTTTGGATTTTTAAATGTTAATAATTATAAAAAACACAAATTGTTTGAAAATGTGTTTTAAGTTTTAAACTCAGCCCTGGCTAGGTGGTTCAATGGATAGAGTGTGTTCTTGTGCTCTGAGGTCACTGGTTCCATTCTTGGTCAGCACGAATGACGAGCAACCAATGAACACACAGCTAAATGGAACGACTAAGTAGAACAAGTTGATTCTTATCTCTCTCCCCTTCACTTTTCCCCCTTCTCTCTCCCCCTTCTCTCTCCCGCCCTCTCTCCCCCTTCCCCGCTCCCCCCTACTTCTCTCTCTCTCAAAACAATGGAAAAAATTTTTTATACTGTTGATTGTGTTGTGTGCCCAGCACCCAAAATGAAATCATTTCCTGTCACCTGTATTTGTCCATCCCTCTTTTATTGAAAAAAAAAAAAATCCAAATGAACAAAGGAAATGGTGCTAATTATTCCTTTCTATTTACTGAGAATAATGTGTCTTTGTGTTAGTGAAAAGTGATAAAACCTAAACCAGTTTTGCCTGTCAGCCTGAATAGCTGCTGCTCAGTAGAAGAATGTGATCTTTAAAGACAAAGCAGTAACCCCCAAAATCATTAATCTAGGGAGGCTGAGTTTCCAGAGGGATCTAAGAAAAGAAATGAAAAGGGCCTTTCAAATTGAACAACCTGTTTTGTATAAGATGGAAATGGCTCCAAAGAAATGCCCGGAGAGGTTGGTTCTCTGCAGGCTTGGAAGGGGAAGGAAAACGTGTACTCAGCACAGCGACAACAGAAGCCTGTGCTTCCCGCAGCCGCAGCCGAGAGATGGCAAAGGAACTCCGAAGCGGGAAGAGCTCTGGGTTTAGAAGCAAGGAAGCCACGTCTCTGCCTATGTCCCCTATGCACTTCAGCCCTGCACACAGCAAGCAGATGCTCAGTAATTGTGCTGCTCTTGGTTTAACAGCAGGGAAATGCTGCTTGCGAAAGTCCAGCTCCCTGTACTGTGTGTCACTTCCTCAACAGTACAGGGAAGAACAGGGCAAACACAGCAAGGAGAGATCTGATAATGTGGCACAGATGATGTATCACATTTTGCAGTTAACAGTGACTTCATGTTACTTTATTCACATCTTGTCTCTGGGCGATGGGACTACAGATGTCCTGTTTTTTCTGTTTTCTGCATTGTCTGAATTGTTTATGAGTATGTATTTATGTCTGTTTGTATTTTTTCAAAGTGAGAAGCATGGGTGGGGAGAGGGGGAAGGTAGACAGACTCCTGCATGTACCAGACCAGGATCCACCAGCCATGCCCACCAGGAGTGATGCTCGGCCCACTGCAATGGAACCATTCTAGCACCTGAGGCAGAGGCCATGGAGCCATCCTCAGCGCCTGGGCCAACTTTGCTCCAGTGGAGCCTTGGCTGTGGGAAGGGAAGAGAGATAGAGAGAAAGGAGAGGGGGAAGGGTGGAGAAGCAGATGGGCGCTTTTCCTGTGTGCCCTGGCTGGGAATTGAACTGGGACTTCCACACGCTGGGCCGCTGCTCTACTGCTGAGCCAACCGGCCAGGGCCATGAGTATGTTTTTTGAAATGGGATGTAATAAAGTTATGTCCCCATCTGGGAAACAGTCGTTTATATAACCATCATCACCAATTTTTTAACCCCTTTTGAGACAAGGTAAAAGATTAATTCTGCCATAGATTACAGCACAACAGGAGGACAAAGTAGATTTAATCATACCACATATATTTATTCAACACCTACTTGTTGATCTAGGTAGGCATGCAGAATATGTATGCTCAACAAACACCAGTTTGTGACCTAAGAGGGAGACAGGCATTAAACAAATGCTCCCACTAGCAAATGTCCAACTGTGACAGCTACCATGGGAAGTCAGCTGGAGCTAAGAGCACCTGTGTGTCCAGGATCAGTCCCCTGCTTGGGCCTAGCTCCATGCATTTCCTCCCACTGTTTTCCCTCCCAAAAGACCTTTTCTCCTCCTCCACCTGTTCAAACTTGACCTTGCTTCAGAATCCTGCTCGAGTCTCTAGTTCCTGCTCCAGGCCTCCCTGCTTGCTGGGGCCTGCACTTCTTCCCTTCTCTCAGCCTCGCTGTCATCTTGTGCTAAGTCGAGTACCGCCTTGACCATCAGGCAGCGCACTAGTAGTTGTGTTAGTCAGAGAGAGCAAGGTAGATAGAGAAAGAGGAAGAGAGCCTGACCAGGCGGTGGCGCAGTGGATAGAGCATCGGACTGGGATGTGGAAGACCCAGGTTTGAGACCCCGAGGTTGCCAGCTTGAGCGCGGGCCCATCTGGCTTGAGCAAAAGCTCGCCAGCTTGGACCCAAGGTCGCTGGCTCCAGCAAGGGGTTACTTGGTCTGCTGAAGGCCCGAGGTCAAGGCACATGTGAGAAAGCAATCAATGAACAACTAAGGTGTTGCGATGGCAACGAAAAACTAATGATTGATGCTTCTCATCTCTCTCCATTCCTGTCTGTCTGTCCCTATCTATCCCTCTCTCTGACTCTCTCTCTGTCTCTGTAAAAAAAAAAAAGAGGAAGAGAGTTTAAGGAATTGGCTCACACAGTTGTGGAGAGCAAGTCTGCAGAGGAGCCTGACCTGTGGGGGCACGGCAAATAAAGTGTTGACCTAGAATGCCAAGGTCGCCGGTTCGAAACCCTGGGCTTGCCTGGTCAAGGCACATAACAAGAAGCAACTTCCCCTCTTCCCCGCTTTTCTCTCCTCTCTCTAATATCAATAAATAAAAATCTTAAAAAAAATCAGCAGAGTAGATAAGCAGGCTGGCGACCTAGGGAAGTGTTACTGTCTGAGTCCAAAGGCAATCTGCGGGCAAAACTCCCTCTTGCTTCAGGGACACAGTCTGTTTTATTAGACCACCAGCTGATTAGATGAGGCCCACCTACATTAGGTAGGGTAATCTGCTTTACTCAGAGTCCTCCAATGTAAACCTTAATCTCATCTGAAAAACATCTTTACAGAAACATACAGAATAATGTTTGACCAAACATCTGGGAACCGTGACCAAGTTGACACATAATATTAAACTTCACAGGAGTCTTATTTCCATAACTAGAATCTACCATCTTGGAAGGCACGGGTCAGCTCTTCCATGTCTGAGTCCTCCCACAGGCCAAGCTCAGAGATCACTGGCAGGAGATATTTAATCAGTCCCCAGAGAGTGGAGGAATAGAACCGCAAGACTGGATAGACCCTGTGGAAGTAACCTGCACCTTTAAAGACAAAGGAGGAGGTGGAACCAGCGTCTGCCTAATCCCCAGAGTGCTAGACACACAGAAGCAGAGACACCAAACACATAACCCTGATTCACTGTTCTGCAAACAGCTCTCCAGCCATACTCAGTCATGCCTTTCAAAGGAATAACAGGTTTAGACAGAAATGTCTGCTCATTTAGTTTGAACTCAGCCCTAGCCAGTAAAGAAAAGACAAAACAACCCAAAAGCATGTTATAGTTTAGGGAGGAATTTTTGCCCCTGGTCTCTGACTTTCTTTGTATGACATATGTTTCAACCTTTCTCTTTCTCCCAAGCCTATTATTAATTCATACAACATGCTTCCCCCACCTATCCGCTCCCCACTACCCCCCAATCAAGCCCCCAAGCTCAGAGGGGAGGCCTGGTGGTTTGTCATCCAATTCGCAGTCCAATCTCAAATTTGCAATTTTAAACCCAGAATCTAATTTCCAGGTTCCCCCTTGACTCCAGAGCAGGCTGTCGCTTAGACAGGAGTTTGAAGCAGGCCAAAGCCAGAAATCTTGAGCATCTGGAGAGATGGTAGTTCCTGAAGCCATTTTTCAATGTCAGTCTCCACCTTCAAGCACAATTATTGGGTGGGTGTCCTTTTCTATTCCCTCTTCTGTATCTGTAAAAATCTTGTCATTCTTTTTCAGTTCCAGTGGAAAAATAGGTGCAGCCTGTTCAAAGAAAAGGAATTCAGAGTATCTCTCAAGCACGTGAAAAGATGCTCAATTATGCTTATCATCATAGGAATGCAAATTAAAAGTACAATGGGCTATATAGAATCGGCCAAGACCAGATGTTAGCTAACACAGTCTGGGGGACTGTGGCGAGGCGTGAGCTGTGAATACTGCTGGTGCAAGGCCAACCTTCTCTGGCCTCCATGGAAAGCAATTTGGCAAAGTATCTCAGAGTTTAAAATGCACTAGTCTGCTGACCAAGCACTCCCACATCCAGGTATTAACAGATGTACTCTTACATTCATGCAAAATGTCATGTGCCCGAGATTGTACATTGTAGCATAGTTTGTAGTAGTTGAAGACTAGATATCTATTAACAGAGGACCAGTTAAATAAATTATAGACTCCTATACAGCCACTCAAAGGAATAAAGAAGGTCTGTATAGCCCTGGCCAGATAGCTAGGATGGTTAGAGCATCATTCTGAACCGCAGCCATTCCTGGTTCGATCCCCGGTCAGGGCACATACAGGAACAGCTTGATGTACCTGTCTCTCTCTCTCCCCCCCCCTCTTCTTCTCTCTCTCAAATCAATAAATTTTTAAAAAAAAATTTTAAAAAAGGTCTATATAGACTGATGTAGAAAATTTCACAAGGGTATTTATTGTTCAGTGAAAAAAGTAAGGAGGATGCTGCCTGACCAGTGGTGGTGTAGTGGATAGAGTGTCCACCTGGGATGCTGAGGTCCCGATTTGAAACCCCAAATGCCTCTGGCTTGAGCACGGGATCATCCACATGACCCCATAGTCGCTGGCTTATGCCCAAAGGTCACTGGCTTGAGCCCAAGGTCTCTGGCAAAGGGGTCCCTGGCTCGGCTGGAGCCCCTCCCCCCCCAATCAAGGCACATATGAGAAGCAATCAATGAACAACTAAAGTGACACAACTACAAATTGATGCTTCTCATCTCCCTTCTTGCTTCTCTCTCAAAAAGAGATAAAGAGAGAAAGTAAGGAGGACGCCAATGCATATGGCCATGATGGTGAACCTATGACATGCGTGTCAGCACTGACACGCGAAGCCATTTTCAATGGCATGCAGCCACATCCCAGAGGAGTATGGGGCCGCATGCTGAAAAGGACATTTCATCCTCGGCTTCCGCACGGCCAGGTGCAGTAGCCGAGGATAAAACATTTGCTGTGGTGTAGACACTCTGTGCCGTAGGTCTGCAGGCCAAAACTCTTGTTTTTTAAACTATAAATATCGCGAAATTATGTTTTTTTTTCTCGAAGTGACACACCACCCGAGTTATGCTTGGTTTTTTGGCGAATTTTGACACACCAAGCTCAAAAGATTGCCCATCACTGGCATATGGTGTGCTAGCATTTGTGAATAGGAAGAACATTCACAGGCTGACCTGTGGTGGTGCAGTGGATAAAGTGTCAACCTGGAATGTGGAGGTTGCCAGTTTGAAACCCTGGGCTTGCCTGGTCAAAGCACATATGGGAGTTGATGCTTCCTGCTCCTCTCCCTGCCCTTCTCTCTCTCTTTCTTTCTCTGCCTCTCTAAAATGAATAAATAAAATTTAAAAAGAAAGGAAGAATGAATGTGCACATAGTATTTTGATAAATACATAGAGGACCCTGAAATAAAACCCAATAACCCAGGGATACTGGTTTTCTCTGCAGCAGGGACCTGGGAGGCTTTGAAACATCAGGGGGAAGGAGATTATTCATTGAGTACCTTATCGATTGAATTATGACCCACAAAACTCATATGTTATCCTAACCCTCTAGATCTCAAAATGTGACCTTCATTGCAGATGTAATCAGTTAAGGTGAGGTCACAGGGGAATACCGTGGGCCCCTAATCCAGTATGCATGTCTGTACAAAGGGGCATCTGGGCACAGGAGGAACTATGTAAAGATGGCAGCAGATACTGAAGTGATCCTCAGCAAACCATGAAACCAGGAGACAGGCAAGGGGCTACACTGTCCTTGCTGTCCCTGGAAGGTGCCAACCCTGCGGACACTTTGATCTTTAGACAATAAATTTCTGCTCTAAACCAACCAGTTTGTGGTACTTTGGTACAGTAGCCCTAGTAAACTAATACAGAATCCTTCGGTGTCTATTTGTTTTTTAATTTATTGTTTGACTTTAGAGAGAAAAGAGAGACAGAAACATTGACCTGTTTCTGTATGTGCCCTGACTGGGGATCAAACCGGCAACCTTCGCATATGGGGATGATGCTCTGACCAACTGAGCTACCCAGTCAGGGTTTCTTTGGTGTCCTTTGAATTCTGTATTATGCACCTGTATTACCAATTAAGATTTTTTTTTATTTACTCATTTTTGAGAGGGGGGAGAAAGAGATGATGACAGAGAGAGGGGGGAGGGGCAGGAAGCATCAACTCCCATATGTGCCTCCACCAGGCAAGCCAGAGGTTTCAAATGGTGACCTCAGCATTCCAGGTTGACACTTTATCCACTGCGCCACCACAGGTCAGACCGAAAATTTTTTTTCAATACAAATATTCACTCCTCCCTGAGGCCCTCCCAGATTCATCAGGCTGGGTTAATTGCTCCGTCTTTTAGACTCTGAGAACATTTTATCTCTGCAACAGCTTTTACCAGGTTGTAATATAATTTAGCTTTCCACAGGACTCTGGTCTTGTGGGCCAAACCTACAAACATTTCTTTACGATTATAGTTCTAGAGCCAGGCTCTCAAATGTTTACTGGGATGAATGAACATGGGTAACTAGACATTTTTAACTCCCTTCCCTCATTTCTCATCACTTTCTATTGATTTTTGGCTTGATAAGCTATTAGTTGATTTATGTTTAGTCAGAATGACATGACTGAAACCTGACCCTCAGATTTAAAGGCTAGCCTCCTGGTCGGCAAACTGTGGCTCTTTGGCCCCTTGAGTGTGGCTCTTCCATGAAATACCATGTGCGGGCACAAAGGCCAGCTTAGGAGCACCCTAATTAAGTTAATAACAATGTAACCTACCTACCTATATAGTTTTAAGTTTAAAAAATTTGGCTCTCAAAAGCAATTTCAATTGTTGTACTGTTGATATTTGGCTCTGTTGACTAATGAGTTTGCCGACCACTGGGCTAGCCTGACCTGTGGTGGCGCAGTGGATGAAGTGTCAACCTGGAACGCTGAGGTCACTGGTTTGAGGCCCCAGGCTTGCCCGGTCAAGGCACATGCAAGAGGCAACTACTACAAGTTGATGTTTCCTGCTCCTCCCCCCTTTCTCTCTGTTTCTCCTCTCTCTGACACTCAATAAATAAATTAAAAGGAGGTAAAGATTTGGAGAATAGACCTGACTGGTAGTGATATAGTAGATAGAGTGTTGACCTAGGACACTGAGATCCCAGGTTCGAAACCCCGAGGTCTCTGGCTTGAGTGCAGGCTCATCCGGCTTGAGGGCAGGCTTTCTCCAGCTTGAGCATGGCATTATAGACATGATCTCATGGTCGCTGGCTTGAGCAAGGGGTCACTGGCTTGGTTGGAGCCCCTGGTTAAGGCACATATGAGAAGCAATTAATGAACAACTAAAGTGACGCTGATATGAATTGATGCTTCTCATCTCGCTCCCTTCCTGTCTCTCTCTCTCTCTCTCTCACTGAAAAAAAAGAAAGAAAAATAAAGGATTTGGAGGATAGGTGGAAGAAAAAAAAACAGTATTTAAATACGCATTTAAGGTTTTAACTTCAAATGAATGGAAGGTTTAGTACTTTTCAGGGGAGATAGTTCCTTAAACAGAAAGAGGGTTGATTTTTTGCCTGGTGGGGAGATGAGGAATCAGGAAAGGTGTCCTCTCTGAGCTGCTGTGCTTGATGAGAGACAAATGAAAGAACCTGTCAACCATGCCCCAAAGGGTGGCTCTTGCTGTGGATTGTATAAGTGACATTTGCACTGGGCGATATAGGCTGTTTTATTTCCTAGGCTGCCTTAACAAGATACCACAAACAGGGTATCTTTCTCTCTCTCCCTCTCTCCTTTTTCTCAAATCAATGGGAAATAAAGTTTCAGTAGGGCCATATTCTGTTGGGACAATGCAGGGAAAGATCCATCTTTGGGTTTTCTACCACCTGGTGTTTGCTGGCAATCCTTGGCTTGTAGACACATTCCTCCAATCTCTGCCTCCACAGTCACATGGCATTATATCTGTGTATGTGACTCTGTATCCAAATTTTCCTCTTCTTGTTAGACACCAGTCATTGGATTAGGTCCTGCCTTAATCCAGTATGGCATCATCTTAACTTGATTACATCTGCAAAGTAAAGTCACATTCTGAGATTCTAGGTAGATATGATTTGGGGGAAATATTACTTAACTCACTATAGCTGCTGAGCTAGAACTCACTGCGGACAGAGAAGCAACAAAGGGCAAGGGAGTGTTTAACCTTGTAGTTAATTACAGACTGTGAAATCAGACAGGCTTGGTTACACAACATCTCTAAGCCTGTTTCCTCATCTGTGCAATGGGTTTAATGCCTCCTTAAGTTGTTAGGTGAAATAAATAAGATTGGGTCTTGCACGTTTAGCCCAGGGCCTGACATTTTAAAAAAAGATTAGTGTTAGGCCCTGGCCAGTTGGCTCAGTGGTAGAGTGTTGGCCCAGCGTGTGAATGTCCCAGGTTCAATTCCCAGACAGGGCACACAGGAGAAGCACCCATATGCCTCTCCCACCCTCCCCCTCTTGCATCTCTCTTTCTCTCTCTCTCTGTCTCTCTCTCCCTCTCTTCTCCTCCTTTCCTGCAGCCATGACTCATTTGGAGCGAGTTGGCCCTGGGCACTGAAGATGGCTCCATGACCTTCGCCTCAGGTACTAAGAAGAGCTCAATTGCTGAGCAATAGAGCAATGCCCCAGATGGGCATATCATCCCCCCGCCCCCGAGTGCACTTGCCAGGTGGATCCGGTCAGGGCGCATGCGGGAGTTTGTCTTTCTGCCTCCCCTCCTCTCACTGAATTAAAAAAAGAAAAAGAAAAGCTTTAAATGCTAGAATTCTCTATTATTTCAGGGAAGAACATAAACAGTTAAGTAGCAAAACAAGATCTGCTCCTGTAGGTGCCCTGACCAGGGATCGAAACAGCAACCTCTGTGCTTCGGGGTGATACTTTAACCAACCAAGCTATCCGGCCAGGGCTCAATTCACCTACTCTATTGATTGAGAGCCTGGTTAATAGCATGGGCTCTAGAGCCAGTTGCCTAAATTCAAATCCCATCTCTACAAATCATGAGATCTGTGACACTGACTGAGCGAGTTACTGGCGTCTCTTGACCTTAATTGCTTCATCTGTGAAGGGAGAATCATACTACTACCTACCCATAAGGCTGATTGCTGAGGGACCTGTTCCAGGTGTGGGTCCTCAGAAAGCAGACTGTGAGACAGAAGTGAGCAAGCAGGGCTTTATGAGGGAATTCTCTTAACAGCAACGCCAGTAAAAGTGAGAGTGGGAGGCAGGAATGGGCAGAAGGGGAGTTGAGCTGCGATGCAGTTCCACAGAAAGCTGCAGCCAACCCCAGAGGGCACTCTGGAGCTGGGGAAGCACCAGAGCCCTGTTCTCAGTTGGCCCTTAAGGGCAGGGCCATTATGACTCTCCATAGGTCAGTCACTGGGTGTAGGTTCCATTGGTAAGTAAGACCTTGGCCAAGGCCGTTCTCTTCAGCTGAGCCAACACCTAACAACAGCTGAGATTCGTCTTCCTGCAGTGCTCACAGCGTCTGGGAAAATAAGTCCTTCATTGCTGAAAGGGGATCACAGCCTCTACCACAACTATTAAATGAGATAATCCACATAAAGCCCATAGCACAGTATATGACATGCAGTAAATGCTTAATAAATGGCAGCCATTACAATTGTTGCTATAACTTATTTGCCAGGCACTGTGCCAGATGCTGGGGACACACCATGGCAATCAGGGTTCTTCTGTTCTCAAGAAACTCAATGCATAAGCTAATCAGACCATCAAGCAAGCAATTACAAGGCAGCACTTGATAGGGTGGCCCAGGATTTGTATGGGAGCATCTAGAAGAGATACGTGACCCAGACTCATAAGGAGAGTGATGCCAAAGGTGATGCCTGGAGGTGAAGAGGAGTAAGCCAGACAAAGGCCGTGGGAGGCGTGGGGGTGGGGAGCGGGTAGGGAGGCAGTGTGTGCAGGATACAGTTCAGCAGGGCCAGCAAAGTGTGCACCAAGGAGAGGGGAGGAGGATCTTGTGCACACCAGGTCAAGGAGTGAAGACTTGGATATACAGAAGGCAATGAGAAGCCATTAAAGCATTCTAATCAGAGAAAGGACAAGGCCCGTTTGTGCTTGAAAACGTCACTCAGCTGCCATGTCGGCAATGGATTGGACCTGGACAAGATTAGAGGCTGTTGCCAGGCCCAGATGAGAGAGAAGAGCGACTTGGATAAAGCTGGTAGCACTAATGGAAGAGAGAGCACAGTGTCAAGGAATATTGAGGAGGTGCAGTCTACAGACTTGATGATTGGATGGTAAGAGAAAAAGGAAAATCCAGGGTCATGTTTAAGCTTCCGATCTGGGAAAATGAACTCCAGATGTCTGATGTCTTAGACTATGGAGCCGCTATAACAATACCATAGACTGGGTGGCTTAAAACAACAGGAAGGCATTTCTCACAATTCTGGAGGTTGGGAAGTTGAAGATCAAGGCAACAACAGATTCAGTGTCAGCTGGATCCCTGCATCCCAGTTCATAGATGGCTGCCTCCTTGCTCTGTCCTAACATGGCGAAAGGGTGAGAGAACTCTCTGAGGTTTTTTTTTTCTTAATAAGGACACTACTCCCATTTGTGAGGGTTCTGCCTAATTACCTACTAAATTAAGGCCCCTCCTCTAAATAGCATCATGTGGGGAAATAGGTTTCAACCTATGAATTTTGAAGGGACACAAACAGGCAGTCTATGTAGGACGTGGGGAACAAGTGTCCTGATAACTAGAGAGAAAACCCCACTAAAAATAGACATGTTCCTCCTTATTCCACATGGCTCAATGGAGCTTCCTCCAGCCAACTCTCCGAGGCTACATGTTAGAAAAACCCATTTGAAGTTCCTAGGAGAGTACAGCTTTCAGAAGCAGCTGTATTAATCCTAGAGGAAAACCAGTTACCTCCCTGCTTTTGTCTAGGGAGAAAAAGAAAAAGCCCAGCAAAGAATGCTCTCATGCCCTGGCCGGTTGGCTTAGCTGTAGAGCGTCGGCCCGGTATGTGGAAGTCCTGGGTTTGATTCCCAGTCAGGGCACACAAGAGAAGCGCCCATCTGCTTCTCCACCCTTCCCCCTCTCCTACCACTCTGTCTCTCTTACCCTCCTGCAGCCAAGGCTCCATTGGAGCAAAGTTGGCCAGGCCACTGAGGACAGCTCCACAGCCTCTGCCTCACGCACTAGAATGGCTCCAGCCTCAAAGGAGCAACACCCCAGATGGGCGGAGCATCGCCCCCTGGTGGGCATGCCGGGTGGGTCCCTGTCAGGCGCATGTGGAAGTCTGACTGCCTCTCCACTTCTAACTTCAGAAAAATACAAAAAAATAATGAAAGAACACTCTCAGTGTTGAATTTTTTTTTTAACCTGGATTTCTTTTTTTATTATTATTATTAATTTTAATGGGGTGACACCAATAAATTAGGGTACATATGTACAATGAAAACGTCTCCAGGTTATCTTATCATTCAATTGTGTTGCATACCCGTCACCCAAAGTCAAATTGTCCTCTGTCACCTTCTATCTGGTTTTCCTGTGCCCCTCCCCTCAGTGTTGAATTTTTAAAAAGTTCTTATTAATTTGAGAGAGAGAGAAATGTCAATCTGTTGTTCCACTTACTTAGCATTCATTAGTTAATTCTCGTATGGAACCCACAACCTTGGTATATCAGAAAGACACTCTAACCAACTGAGCCATGGCTTTGCTCTCAGTGTTTCAACCGTAGCTGTAAGGGAAGCAGATCAAGCAAAGGAAGAAGATATAAATGCTCACTTTGGGTTCAATCTAAAACATCAATTTGTTTTGTTAAACATCAATATTTATTGAATATGGACTCTGCATTCAACCCTTTTCTCAGGGCTTCAATATAAGAAAGAATAAGATAGAAACTGACCAGTGAACTTGAGGGTCCACCTTCTTCAATAGTAATACTTCTTATGGATTAGTGCACTGGCATTTGGGTTTGTAAAACAGTCTCTTGTATGTTTGGTGATCTGAGTCAGTCGCTGGGGCTTATTCACCTCTGTGTTTTTGCAAAACTGAATATTTGGATCAGAACTGATGAGTACACCTACGTAAGTGGGATTCATGCCACCGGAAATGATCAGCAAGCATTTGCTCCAAAAGGAGTAATTTAGGGCTAGAGGAGACAAGAAGTGTTGTCTCCGAGAGTTCCAGGGTAGTCTCTGAATTTCAGTTGAAAAATTGGGCTTGCCTGACCAGGCCATGGCACAGTGGATAGAGCATAAGACTGGGACACGGAAGACCCAGGTTCAAAACCTGGAGGTCACCAGCTTGAGCTCGGGGTCGCTGGCTTGAGAGTGGGATCATAGAAATGACCCCATCGTCGCTAGCTTGAGCCCAAAGGTCACTGGCTTGAGCCCCAGGTTGCTGGCTTGAGTAAGGGGTCACTTGCTCTGCTGAAGGGGTCCCCCACCCTCTCATCAAGGCACATATGAGAAAGCAATCAATGAACAACTAAGGTGCCACAACAAAGAATTGATGCTTCTCATCTCTCTCCCTTCCTGTCTGTCTGAGCCTGTCTGCGCTTTATGACTCTCTGTCAAAAAAAAAAAGAAAAAGAAAATTGGACTCAGTATCAGTCCAAGGCAACTTCTCAACATGTTTCTGAGGAAAGGAACAAGTTTGCATGCCTAAGGATCTAAAATGGAACCTCCCCAATATTCAGCCTTGGCGGCACGTTCTCAGCCCCCCAGAGGAATGGGGTGCTTGGTTGAGGTTACAAGTGCAATCACCATTGTATCAACCAAACAACAACAAAAAAATTTTTTTAGATGGCTACAGGGGACTCCCAGCCTCTAGGACTGAGAGCCCAGACCTCTGCAGCCTCGTTGTATTTATTGGTCTCTTTGCTCATCAAGCAAATTCGCAGAGCCTGGGTTCAGGTGCAGAGAAGGGTCACGAACTAGTACCTTTCAGGTATGTAGTGCAAAGGCCATAGGGATCAGCTGTTTCCTTTAAGCAATCTTTTTTTTTTTTTTTTTTTTTTTTTTTTTACAGGGACAGAGAGAGAGTCAGAGAGAGGGATAGATAGGGACAGACAGACAGGAATGGAGAGAGGTGAGAAGCATCAATCATTAGTTTTTCGTTGCCGTCGCAACACATTAGTTGTTCATCGATTGCTTTCTCACATGTGCCTTGACGGCGGGCCTTCAGCAGACCCAGCAACCCCTTGCTGGAGCCAGCGACCTTGGGTCCAAGCTGACGAGCTTTTGCTCAAGCCAGATGGGCCTCACGCTCAAGCTGGCGACCTCGGGTCTCGAACCTGGGTCTTCTCGCGCTCAAACTGGCGACCTCGGGTCTCGAACCTGGGTCTTCCACATCCCAGTCCAACGCTCTATCCACTGCACCACTGCCTGCTCAGGCCCAAACAAAAATTTTTCATTTAAATTTATTTAGTCCTTACTTCCCAAATGGAGGTCAGGACTTAAGATAGCAAGAACCAACCTCTACTATAAAAAGGACCAAAACCCAAAAGACTGTGATTTTTCTTACAGTTGTTTGCTGCAATGATAGTTTCTATATTTGAGATTCAAGGTTCAGAAGTGTGAAACCACGCGCTGATGCAATCTTGCTTCCTCTTTAGGTTTCAAAGGCAGGTGAATTTCCATTCGCACTTCCATTTTCTCCCTGGCTTCCTGAGTGTCAAGATCAGCATTCCAGAGCCCATAAGAAAAAAAAGAGAAAGTGATGAAAACAAAACTGAGAGCCGCCAGCGTCCCGAGTGTCTGTGTAAGAGGCAGCAAAGCGGTAAGGGGCCGGCAAGACTCGAGTTTAAGGCCAGGCTAACGATGACTTTTTATACGAGGAGCCGCAGCAGGGACCCCGCGCGCGGACTCCAGTTCAGGGAACACTCGGGAGCCCAAGAAGAGGGAGCGATGGTGAACGCGGAAACCGGGCCGCGGGCGGACCCGGCGGGCGCACCGCCACGCACCCGGGCTCAGACGGCGCGAGGGGAGGGGGTTGCGGGACGGGGGGGAGGGGCGGCCGCGCCGAGGCCCCGCCCCGCCCCGCCCGGCCGGGCCACGATTATAGCCGATGACTCAGGGCGGAACTCCGCTTCCAACCCGCGCCGCCGCCAACTTCTCTGGATGGGACCAGAAGTTTCTAGCCGGCCAGTTGCTACCTCCCTTTATCTCCTCCTTCCCCTTTGGCAGCGAGGAGGATATTTCCAGACACTTCCACCCCTCTCGGGCCACGTCACCCCCTCCTTTAATTCATAAAGGTGCCCGGCGCCGGCTTCCCGGACACGTCGGCGGCGCGCACGGTTCTTGCTCCGGCCGCGGCCCGCGAGCGACTCGGCGCCTGGAGGCCCCGCACCCCGCCACCCCGCACCCGGTGGTCCCCCCTCCGGCCGACCCGACCCAGCATGAGCGCTGCCACCCACTCGCCCATGGTGCAGACGGCGTCCGGGGACCCTCTGCCCCCCGGCTGGGAAATCAAGGTCGACCCGCAGACCGGCTGGCCCTTCTTCGTGGATCACAACAGCCGCACCACGACGTGGAACGACCCGCGCGTGGCCCCGGAGGGCCCCAAGGTGAGCCGTGAACCCCCGCTCGACGGCGGGCTGCGGGGACGCGCGGCGCCCCGGCCCCCGAGGTCGGTGATGGTCCCCGGGGCGCAGGGACCCCGGGGCGTCCCCAGCTCCGGGGGGTCAGCCGGCTGCGCTCCCAAGAGGCTCCTCCTTGGCCCGCCCTGGGCCGCCAGGGGGTTCGGGGGCGGCCCGGGCACAGGTCCGGTCCACCGGCGCGACTTGAGGGGCTGACGGCGTGGTGGCTGGAGCTGACCCGGGCTCCGCGAGGGACGGCCGGCCTGGTCAGTACCCGAGGCCCGGGCCAGGCCCGGCGCCGCCCGGCCTCCCGGACGGGAGATCGTGGTTTCACTCGGCGGAGCGCGCTTGGGCCGGCGCCAGGGGCCGTTTGCAGCCGGGGGTGGTTGGGGCTCAGCTCTTGCCGTCCCTCGGCTCGGTTCAGGGTCCACTCTCCGGTCTCAGGCACAGTGACTTAGGAGACTGGTGTAAATGCATTACCCCCCACCCCTTTATATTTGAAATTAAAATTGTATTGTTTTCACTGGGAATCTATTCTCGTGTGACTTGTTAAAAACCAGATTCTCTTCTGGGTGATTTCTGAAATAAAGATGGGAGGGAGACTGTCTTATAGTTGGCCGTCGCCTTACTACATTGCCTCACCCTGGCGAGAAGGAAATTTTTTTAAAATGGCATACTTTCCCTTCCTTGTTACGGTATTAAAACGTCTAGACTTGTTTCGAATACTCAAATAACTGAGTACTAATACCTCTGTGAATACAGCAGAAATATGCTGCTTCATTCATATATATAAATGCAAAGATGTATACTTAATCCTTAGGAGCATGAAAATTTGAAAATAAAAATTTGAAATGAGTCTTTTAAAAATATAACTAATTGTACAATTATTGCAATTTTCTATAAACTTGAGCTTTTTCTAAAGGAAATATCTTAAAGAACGGTGACTGTTAACGCTGTCTGGACAAAATGACAATAAAAGCCGTAAAGAACTAGTAAGTTATTTTGAGGACGTAAAAATCCACAGAATTAAAAATGCTTTAAAAGTTATTATGTTAGAAGGAAGATTTATATTGTCCACTTTGATTTTGTGAACTTACTTTTTTAAAACATTGGTCAAACTCTGGTGCCCATAGTAAGACATTGAACATTCATCAACTTACATTTAGAAGAAATTAATTGTATATTTATTTCTGAAAATTAGTACAAGCAACTGTAATTAGTACAAGGGGCATAATTATACGTGTGTGTGTTTGTGTGTGTGTTGTCTATTCAGCCTATTATTGGGTTAATGCTCATTTCAAACCAGCCCTGTTACTGCAGTCTTTGGGGACATAGATCTTTAGTGTGGTTTTGAGGTTTTCTTCCTATGGAGACCAGGCAGTCTGCTGGCACCTTTCTTGTGAGTGAAGGTCAAGTTTGAACATACCCCTGGAAGTGCGGTTTAAGACCCGGATTGCCAGCTCTTTCTTTGTTTTCCCAACACGAAACTCACCCAGCAAGTTGAGATTTTTGTGCATCCATCCGGTGGATGGGCTAGGCTGTGGTTTCATAAAGCTTTTTAAGGGTGGAAAAAAGCAGCTTGAAATACTGTACTATTATTCTCAACACATAGACGGTAAGAGCTAATAAATTAGAAGTCAGACTCTGAAAAAATTGATTTGAAAATTCAAGTCAGAATGTTCAAGTTGAAAGGTTCTTAGAGATGATGTAGCCCAACCTGTTTATTATACTGAGAAACTAAGAGAGTGTTTCCAGAGGTCACTCAACTGTTACCAAACAGAACCACACCAGAAAGTTCTAAAAAGAGGTACTGTGTGTGTTCAGAAGAAGGTAGAAGAATCTTGAATTTTTTGAAACTGTGAAGTGTGCAGGCTAGAAATACTTGGTTATTTTTGTGTTTCCTCTGACCACCAAGTATTGGGTGGCTTATATCTTTACTGTGATTACTTGGATGATGACAGCTGGTTGTAATCAACTCAAGAAGAGTGTCTTAACAAATTAATTTCTTGAGATTTGTCAGCGTGGTACCAACACATAAGGTGAAAACTAACTTTTGGTTTATTAGCTCTTTGGGCTTCATTGCTTTCAAATCTGTGTGCTTTGATATACTGTACACATTACATCTGGGTGACTAACTCAGTTTCACTTCTATGAATTATACTCTATCCCAGACTAAATACAGTGGAAAGGCCTTCACTATTACTTTATATTAGAAATTGGTTACTTAATGCATAATGAGAAAAGGGCCCTGGCACAAAACAAAGGGCTGTTTTGGGAGAACTGAGCTAATAGGACTGAAACATCCTTATCTTCAAGAGGAGGTGCTGTCAGTCAATAAAGAGCTTATTCATTGAGCAGAAATAACAGAGAAAGCCCTCTCTGGGGGAAGACAGCTTCCGTGTGTTTACAGTTTAACCGTGGCAATAAAGAAAGGGCTTTCATTTGGTCTTCTACTCTTTGTCTTCTCACAGTTGGCCCTCTCCTGTTCCCTGAGGGGGTTAGTGGGATCTTGACCCCCATTTTTACAGAGGGAGCAAGGGAAAACACAGTCTCGCCCTTCCTTCGGGGCAGGGGCAGGACAGCCGGAGGCAAAGAAAGACGTTGGGCTTCATCCAGCTCCACCGAGTGACCCTCCCCACCTTCAGTCTTCCTGGATGTCGATTTTCTGTACAGGTGGGCTTCCCGCTCACCTCCTGGCCAGTTCATACCAGTCCAGACCCCTCCCCTGGCGGAGAGGTCGGTGTTTGCTTTTGAGTCAGGATAACACAGCCCCTTGCAGTCCCAACTCTGGGTTCTCCCCACTGAAGAAACAGAGGCCAGCTCCTTGGCAGGATGTCACTGTATTTCTTGTCACCAAGCCCTCTTGGCTATCTCCCTCCAGGAACAGGCTCTTCCAGCTCCCCAGATCTCGGAGATCACCAGCACAGATTCTAAGCTGGGCAGTCTTCAAGGAAGCCTTTTGTAAAAAAGCTTTTTTTAAATTTAGAAATAAAATGTAATGGGGTGACATTGATTAATAAGAGTACAGAGATTTCAGGTGACCATCTTTATAACATTTGAAGTGTTGATTGCGTTGTGTGCTCGTCACCCGGAGTCAGATCATTTTCCATCACCTTCTATCACCATCCATTTGTCCCTCATTACCTTTCCCGGCCCATGAGTCTGCTTGATCTCCCACCTATGTGGGGCATATATTTGTCCCTCTTTACAAGGGAAGCCTTTTAAGAACACATTGCCAGCTGTGTCGCCCCAGCCCCACCCCATGATGAATCCTAATCAGTCATGGTAGAACCCAGAAATGTGTAACTCAAGAAAGCTTCCCTGATGTTTCTTGACTCTGCCAGACTTGCATTTGAGAGCCACTGAGTGGCAGTGATCTCGTTTGGGGGGGTGGAGGGCTGGCAGATTATGACTTAGTGTACAGCAGGCCTGCGTGTAGACCCGGGAATCCGTCACAGGGCACCTGCTTACCATCTGACCTGCAGAGGCTTTGTCCAAGCTTCCATTTTCCTTCTTGGTAAAACTCTCCAGTGCTTGGCTTCTGGGAATGTGACTCTGATGGATGGTGTGGGAAAGGGCGGGGCCTGGTGGGGTGGCAGAGCCAGGTGTGGAGAAGCTCAGACCCAGGGAGGTCAGCAGACCCTCCTATACACCAGGAGGAAGCAAGCCAGCGTTTCCTTCCTGTCTTGCCCTCCCAGCAGAAGCTTGCAATATGACAGCTGATATACTCGGCCCTGTGAGAGAGATAGGGACAGCCTTTCCGAGGAAAGGGGAAATGTTTTGAGTTACGATTGAAGTGGAGACACCCATTTATTCTGCGTCAGATTTGGCAGAGCCTCCTGGTTTTTCTTGAAGATGAGATCATTTTGCTTTTTGCAGATCGATTGCAAGCCCCAGTGCATCTTAGAAGGAGCAGAGCAGTCGGAAATGAGTGGCCACTCTCCTTTTTATTTCTAGCAAGCTGCAGCTCCCGAGAAGCAGCACATGCCTTTGTGACTGATGAACTGGGTTTGTTGGGGTGGATAAAGAGTGAGGCCAGATGCCTCAGAGGCCCAGCTCAGCCAGGGCCTTAGTTTTCTCCTCTAAAGAACAGTCGGGGTTTGGCTTATGCAAGGACTGAACATAATTTGTCCCCTGTTTCATCGGGTAGGTTTGCCCTTTATGAGGGTAGAGTCGGTACACAGCAACTGTCGCGGCGTTTGACGTTAGCCAGGGCCCGGACGGCTTAGCTGCTCGATGCTGTTGGGTCTGGTTGTGAGTCAGACAGAACACTTCATACCAGCCATGAGGCCTGATTAGCAATGTCCTCCTTTCTGGAATGACACACGGTTGCCTTATATAAACTACTCTATGCTTATTATTTTCTGTTGACGTTTTAAAATGATCTGATGTTTATCATTAAAAATAGGAATCCAGGAAAAAAAATATTAGGAAACCAGGCTAATCCAAACCTACACTTTCTCCTTCACATTTTTTGCTGGTTTAACATTGCTCTTCAATATTGATGACACCTTACGGAGAAAAACTGGGAGCAGAAGACAAAGGCCTTTCTTGGTAGGAACCTCTGGTGCTGATAAAGCCTGGAGAAACCTCTGTCCTACCTGTCTGGAATCCCCCTTCTACCCCCCACCTCCCGCTCCCCATTGCTCCTGAATCAGGTCTGCACCCCCGGACCCTGCTCTTTCTCAGCTCTCAGACTCACTGCTGGAGTTCTGGAGCTCAGCTCCAAGTCCCCGCCTTGGGCAGATGTGGAAGTGGGTCCCATCCACCCCCCTTGGCATTGTGAGACCGTGTCAGCCAGTCTTCATGGATTTCTGTGGAGATTTCTTAGGGGGAGGGGCTTGGCAGCTATTCGGGAAGCCAGGCAGCCTGCAGAGCTTAATCAGAGTTTCTTTAGGAAGGAATGAATCCAGTATATTTTTGTGTGTGTCCGTCAGCGTATTTATACATATGTGCCAGACCCTGTGTCTGCTTTTCCAGAACTTATGTCTTTAAATCCTCCAAGCAGCTCTCTAAAAATAGAAACATTCAGGTGCATCTTCTCCACCAGAAAACAGACCGGGGGGGGGGGGGGGTGTCAGCTGTGACAAAACAGAAAGGCTGTCGTGGTCAGAATTTACCCTCACCCAGCAGGCCAACAGGAGTGCCAGGCAGACTTGCCCTAGCAGACCTTCCTGAACTTGCCTGGCGTGGTCCCAGTAATCAGCAGCCTAAGTGCGTGTCTGTACAGCTGATGAGAAGTGTTGGCTCATTTGCTGAGCTGGGTCTGAGCTTAGGACATGGGTCTGAGGCTTCACTCCCTCATTCATCCCATCCGAAATTGACTGCGTGCCTGCTCTCTGCAAGCCACGGTGCTCAGTGCTGTTAAGAGGACAGCGCTGCCCCCTTCGATGCCATTCTCCACGAAGCATTTCCTCTACCTCTGGTTAGGAGGCAGGCTGTCCCGGCCCTGTCCCCACGTTAACTTGAATCTTTCCTCCAAAGGCAACACTTTCTGCTTGGCCTTGGAGTCACATCTCTGTGGGACAGCTCCAGAGGCAGAGTCTGTGTCTGTTTTATCTTTCTGCCTCTTGGTGCCTGGCAGGGTCGACAAGCTGGGGAGAAATGGAATGACTCCATATGAAGAAGAGTAAGCCACGGGCCTGGGCTCCAGAGTGGGCAGGCTGAGTAAAGAAAAGAGGCCCTTAACCGAAGAGCAGACTGTGTGGGTTACAGGACGCCTGCTGTTGCTTCCCAAGCACTGCAGTGTTGTCCGGAGCTCCCAAATAAATGTCCTCCGCGCACCACTTCCTTTTCATCGCACTTCTGAATGGCCTTTTCTCCCTCGAGGACTCTGGTATTGATTCCCTAGTTTCATTCTAACTGATCTGGAGAGACTCTCTTTTGTCCACACCAGTGACACAGCATCTTGGAGCCAGCCTGCTGGAAAGGCTGATTGCTGACGGCCGCCAGACCCTCTAGCCCCCAGCTGCACGAAGCGCCTTTTCCCCCTTGTGGCTGACAGTAATATCAGACACTGCACAGCGAGCTCCTTATTCACTGTAGCTTCAGAAGAGCCCACGATTTGAGGAACAGAATTGAGACAGAGGAGGGATCAAAGGGACCAGAGGAAAAGAGGACAGAGGGAAAGGGGAGGATAGGATGGGATAAACCTGAAGGGAAGGGGAAGAGGGTGATGTTGAGGGGAATATGGGGGATGCATTCCAGGTGACCCTAGAATCTATGTAAACACAGTTAATTAAATAAAAAAAAGAAGAGCCCAGGATTGCAGATTGCTCACGGCCTGTATCAGGAGCCTGTAAACAGCACAGCTCCCCAGAGCGCCCGCACAGAGCGGTGGCCCTAGTGATTGATTCCTTAGCATCCTGCTGGAGAACAGACGTTTCCTATTTCAAAATAACTTCCTGAGTGTTCTTTAAAGCAAAATGGTAATTTCCCCGGTCACTTTAGATCCTTCTTGGACACTGAGTGACTGAGAGCCGTGTCTGTGCAGAGGAGAAGCAGCCACCACCTTTTCTGAATCTGCCCGAGGCGGAGCGGGACCAGGTCCGCGGCTGGGCAGCCGGAACGCCGCGGTGACTCAGCGAGCAGTGGCCCTGCCCCCACCAGCAGTGACTCAGCAGCAGCGCCGGCGCCGCCCGGAGCTCACTGGAACTGAATGCTCCCGGGCTGAGCCTCGGACAAAGTGAAGGGCTTTTTCTCTTGCTGCGTTTTACCCCAGGAAGATAAAGGATCTGAAGCCATTAGCCACAAGTAGTGTAGTGGTGTGGCAGGAACAGGGAAAGGATTGACATGCCTTGGTCTTGCCCTCAGGGTCTGGCGATCGCAGATAAATCCCTGGCCCTCCTAGGGCCTCAGCCCCCTTTCATAACGGGCATGCAGTAGCGCCCAGCAGGCTGTGGGGGGACCTGGGGGATGGCGCGGAAGGTGGGGAGTCAGGGCCTGACTGGCTGCGTGTGTGCATTCCATGGAAGGGCTCACAGCTTCCGCTGAGAACTAGGAGGGCAGTCACAGGGAGGCTTTTGGCTTTTCTACACAGTAGGCAGTTCTGGTCAGACATGGGTCTTTCGGCTCCCAGGTGAACCACAAGTCTTGTTTTCAGAAGCAAGGTCTCTTATCCCCTTGGGTCCCTTTAACTGACTCCTTCAGCCAGTGTCCAGGCATCCTTGGCACTCTTCCCGGATGGTTCCTGTGTCCTCGTGAGGGCAGGACAGAGCTGGGCAGTGACTTGAGGATGCGGCACAGGATCGCATGAAGGTTATTGGGTCTCCTGCAGCCACAGCCCCTTCACCCTGTAGACTCATACCTGACCCCCTGCCCATCTCTGCAGGCCCAGGGCCAGTGCCAGGCAGGAAGTAGGAGCCCAGTCAGTGTTGGAGGGAAACTGAGCCACATTAACCCAGGGCCAGCCATCTGAACAGCTGTTCTGGACCCAGCTCTCAGGGACAGAAATGTCACTGCGGGCAGAGGAGGAGGGCCTTTCTAATTGTCACTGCCCTCTTGTGGGAATGTGGTTGCTGGGAAGGAATTCTCTGAGCAGCTGCTTGGGAGAACTCCCTCCAAGGCTGCCACCATCGGCCAGAGGGGTTCTCTGAGTCACTGGTGAATTGCAGGTTTTTCTTTTGGGAAATTGTGTTGTGAACGAAATGCATGTCTAGTGAAGCCCTGCACTCTGATACCAGCAAACACTTGCGTGGTTGGCTTCTAGCAGGTGGAAGAGCCGACTGATTGGCCAGTGTGCAACTAGTATGAGACAGGTGCTGGAGAAATTCATGGAAACATACCTGGAGAAGGTCCCTCGTCTAGCTTCAGACAGTTTGCGTCCAGGTGTGGAAATGTCAGGTGCTTTTCCATTGGTGATTCCTGCTTTAGATGATTAAAGAAGGTACCCCTACTCTTGATTTTCTTCTGAAGTCCAGGCGGTAGTTTTTCATTTCCCGGTAAGCATGAGTTCAGGAGCTGAGTCTGCTGACTGCAGTTCTCAGCCTGGTTCTGCAGTAACTTCCCATGTGACCTTGGACCACATCTGCACTGAATCCTTGAGGAGGACTCCAGGGCAGGGGGCACTGAGGAGAACAGCTGCTGACTCTGAGTCCCGAGCACTCCCCCCTGGGGGGAAAAGGCAGCTATAGGCACTGGAGCTGGGCCTGGAAATCGCTCTTCTGGTACGGAGCAGCGCTGAAGATTCTGGGAGGAGTCCAGGTCTTCTGGTCTCGGGCATGTGTGTGAGGAACCACAGTCACTAAGTTGAGTGTGGGTTCTTGTGAGTTTGTCCAGCGTGCAGTGCCGTCGGAGCAGCTGGCTGGGGCCTGTTGGAGGGAGGGAGCTTAAGGCTTCAGCCCCTGAGGTTGCTTTCGGTTGTGTCTGCTCCAGGTTGTGAGACATCAGATACAGTTCTCAGCAGAGAAACTGGTCTCCTTGCTCGTTGTGCTCGTCAGACTCAGATAAAGGGGCTTCTAACTCTAACAGATGTTACTCATGCCAGCCTGGTGAGACCACCAAGGAACTGGGCTTTGTTCAGGAAAGCAGGGCCCATCGGTGACTATTTGTGGAATGAAGAAAGGCGATTGTGTAGGGCATGGCACAGCTCAGAATTTACAAAGACTTCCTCGTGTCTTATCTCATTTTTAAACCCTGCAAAATCCCTGGTAGGTGTGGGGGTTTGTTCAGCTGGGGAAACTGAGTCTTCAGTAGCAAGAAGTCCTGTCTGAGGACACATGGCTGGTGAGCAGCAGGGAGGGATTGGAACCCAGGTGACAACTTGAAGACCTGGGTTCACGCTGGTTTGTCCTGCTTGTCGGACACAGCTGTAAAGGGAAGCCGTGTTGAGTTTCATGCTCTTAAAGTTTTCCCTGGTAGAAACACAAAGGGATGGCCACCTCATTAATCCTGGCATAAAATGCATATATTTTAATAACACATCACATAAAGCTTACAGTCACCTGTGACTGGATTGCTTACAGAGTTTGTGGTCAGTACAAACTCTTGTCTTACCAGGGGTGCTATAAATGGACTTTGGTGGTTGTAGCCTTCACTTATTCAGAATTTGCCCATTATGTGTCCAAAATGGGGCTGGGATTGCGGGAGAGACCCTTGATCACAGTCTAGTGGGACCTAAAAGAATTTTGAGCTTGACTGTGGGCATACAAATGACTGTTTATACATCAGGTTGGCAATAATACTTTATTTTTTTCAGAGACAGAGAGAGGGACAGACAGGGACAGACAGACAGGAATGGAGAGAGGCGAGAAGCATCAATCACCAGCCCTTTGTTGCCATTGCCACACCCCAGTTGTTCATCGACTGCTTTTCTCACATGTGCCTTGACCGCGGGCCTTCAGCAAACTGAGCAACCCCTTGCTAGAGCCAGCGACCCTGGGTCCAAGCTGGCGAGCCCCCGCTCAAGCCAGATGGGCCCTCGCTCAAGCCGGCGACCTCGGGGTCTCGAACCTGGGTCCTACACATCCCAGTCCGACGCTCCATCCACTGCACCACCACCTGGCCAGGCATAATACTTTATTTTTAAAGATTTTATTCATTTTAGAGAGGAGAGAGAGAGAAGGGGGAATCAGAAAGCATTAACTCTCATATGTGTCTTTTTTGTGTGTGTGTGACAGAGACAGAGAGAAGGACAGATAGGGACAGACATACAGGAAAGGAGAGATGAGATACATCAATTGTTCGTTGCGGTTCCTTAGTCTCCTTAGTGTTCATTGACTATCTCATATGTGCCTTCATGGGGGGGGGCTACAGCAGAGCGAGTGACCCCTTGCTCAAGCTAGTGACTTTGGGCTCAAGCCAGCCACCATGGGGTCATGTCTATGATCTTGTGCTCAAACTGATGAGCCTGTGCTCAAGCCGGCAACCTTGGGGTTTCAAACCTAGGTCCTCTGCATCCCAGTCCTACGCTCTCTCCACTGCACCACTGCCTGGTCAAGCTCCCAGGTGAGTCTTGACCAGGCAAGACCAGGGTTTGGAACTGGCGACCTCAGTGTTCCAGGTTGACGTTTTATCCACTGAGCCACCACAGGTCAGCAATAGTATTACTGTATTTCCCCATGTATATGATGCTCCAATGTATAAGACACACCTTAATTTTTGGGCCCGAAATTGGTAAAAATATGTATTACATAAAGTCATTGAACTCAAGTTTTATTCATCATAAAATTCATTCCCGCAAAAAAGCGGGAAATGCAAGTAAAACACCTTTAAAACCACTGTATAAGACACACCTAGTTTGGGGACCCCAAATTTTTCCCCAAAACGGTGCGTCTTATACATGGGGGCAATGTGGTGGTTCGTTTCTGTGGCCTGTGATACCCATGGGAAATTTTGGTAGGATGTTGAAGCTCAGCTCTACTTGCTCTCTAGGAGGACGCTTGCCTTTTGTCTCCTGCCGTACAGGGGCGTCTTGGTCCTAGATACGTGGGACGCTGCAGGGTTCCTGTTTCCTCCGTCCGTCCTTTTTTTTTTAGAAGTTTAGACATGTCATTAATGAATGTCAACACCTGACCTGTGTGAAGGCTTCTCTGGCCTGAAAACCCACTTATTAGAATCTGTGTCCTACTTCAGACTCCAGGACTGCCCAGGGCAGCCCTCCGAGTTCCCTTGTGGCTGTCCCTTTCTTTCCGACCACCTGATGGGAGCGGTGTTGAGCCCACAGAGTGCTGTACTGTGGAGCTGAGGTTGGAGGCTTACAGTGGGGCCATTTTTAAGGATTCAGAGGTCACTCTTCGTACAGGGAACCAGTTGTGGATGGGTCAGGGCATACCCTATGCCATGCCTGTCTCCAAAGCAGCTCCAGGGGTTGATGTGTGGCACCCAGCACAGTGGGTTGCCATGTGCCTTGCAGGTGCCCAAGAATGCTCGTTCCTGACCTGCTTCCAAGGCAGGTATCCTCGGGTGGGGGTCAGCAGCTTCCTCCTCTTCGTTGGATGAACATGAAACTTTAGAGGCACCTAGAATTCCAGCAATTTCTGATAGGATTTAACTGAGTGCAGTATGCGTGGTCCTTTTTTTAGACTTCTGTGACATAAACTTCTTGTCTTTTAGCTCTATGTAGGTGGCTTAGATCTGGAAGGGACCTTGGAAACCAGAGGCCACAGAGCCTGTCAGATCTAGAAGGAACTCCCATTTAGATCAGAGTTTCTCAGTGCAGTCCTGGCTGGCCGCCCCACACGCCAATTGAATCAGACTTGTGTGGGGCTGGGAATAGCGTCTGCATTTTTTTGGGTATTTCCTGGGTGCTCCTGAAGCTCCCTAGAATCTGAGAACCACTGCTTTCCAGAACATCTGGCCTCCCCTTCATGTTACAGCTGAGGAAACTATCAAGTCCGGAGGGAGGTGTGAACTGCTTACACCTGTTCAGGCAGAACCAGGGTTAGGAAAAGGGCACTCTCCTTCCATGTCTCCTAGCTGTCCCCTAGCACCCACATTGTGATTAAAAACAAGTGATGAAGTTTAGGTGTGCTATTAGACAAACAAGACTTGCATAAACCCAAGGGTTCATCTAAGCTCAGAACCTGACCCCAGGCTTCTCTAATGATAGTATTTCAAACTTAATAGGACAAATTTTGGCTTATCTGGGGTAATATTTCCTGCTTTTTATCCTTGCTGTCCTATGGAGTTATTTGTTGCTCTCTGAGACACGCTTCAGAGGATTTTCTTGTGTACAAACAGGGAAGAAGAATTAACTAATTTGTTTTATAAATTAATGCAGGGAGCCTAACCTGTGATGGCAAAGTGGATAAAGCGTGAATCTGAAACACTGAGGTCGCCTGTTCGAATCCCAGGGCTTGCCCGGTCAAGACACATACAGGAAGCAACTCCTATGACTTGATGCTTCCCACTTCTCCCCTCCTCCCCTTTCTCTCTCTCCCTCTCTCCTCCATCTCTAAAAATCAATAATAAATATACTAGTGATAAATATACAGTGAGGTTGGGATGCTGGCTGTATGCTATGTGGGTTTTGTTTGTATGTGCTCCTTGTCTTTGGCCAAAGATACAGCGAGTGAGCTGAGCTGACCTGGAAAATAGTTCGTCTGATGCCATCATGACTCCTTAAGAAGCTACAGCAGGCTGTGGTGAGGCAAGGCTTGGCCCTGTCTGCTCGGTCCCTGTGATCTCGCCCACTCCCTACCCATGATCACATGGCATAGCCCCAAGGAGGTGGAGTCCCCCCGAAGTCGGACGGGGCAGATTGTGAGACTGGATGAAAGGTTCCTGTGTAACCAGTACAAGAGGCTTTTTCTGGCCGCGTGCTTGAACTTGAGAACAGTTCTTACGGGACTGAAGACACACGTTCCAGTCATAGTCTAGGACAGGGGTGCCCACACTTTTTCAGCTTGCGAGCTACTTATAAGATGACCAAGTCAAAATGATCTACCTATAATTGCAAAACATAAATTTATTTCTTCTATATTATCATTATTTAAGTTACTGTTATTACTATTTAATATTGTGTATTCTTCTTTCACCTTTCTCCTTCTCAGCTCTCTTTTCGGAGGAAAGTCAATGTCATAGTTTTTATGAACAGTCCGAAAAAGCCGCTCCACATTTCCCTTCTTTGGAATAGCAATGGCACACAGACAGATGAGGCGAACGCACTTAGAATATGACGTAGTGAAAAAAATCCCCTCCCATTCTGTATGAAAGTGGTAGGTTTTAGGCTTCTTACTAGGACCAGCTACGGCACTCATTTTTTTTTTTTTTTTAATTTTATTCATTTTAGAGAGGAGACACAGAGTGAGAGAGAGAGAGAGAGAAAGGGGGAGGAGCTGGAAGCATCAACTCCCATATGTGCCTTGACCAGACCAGTGCAGGGTTTTGAACTGGCGACCTCAGTGTTCCCAGGTCGACGCTTTATCCACTGCGCCACCACAGGTCAGGCGGCACTCATTTTTATACCCTTTCTTGTATTTAGTTTAAATAAATTGAAGGCTAACTACGTAGCAATGTAATAGAACAAGTGAGCGCGGTTTCACGCGCATGCGTAGGGTGTCAAAAGTTCTGCACCTACCCTGTATGCCATGCCAATCAAAAGACATTTGTCTTGGCCTGACCTGTGGTGGTGCAGTGGATAAAGCGTCGACCTGGGAACGCTGAGGTCGCCAGTTCAAAACCCTGCACTGGTCTGGTCAAGGCACATATGGGAGTTGATGCTTCCAGCTCCTCCCCCCTTTCTCTCTTTCTCTCTCTCTCTCACTCTGTGTCTCCTCTCTAAAATGAATAAATAAAGAGAAATTTAAAAAAAAAAAAGACATTTGTCTTTTTAATGCCATGCGATCTACCCACACTTCCTTCGTGATCGACCAGCAGATCGCGATCGACGTATTGAGCACCCCTGGTCTAGGAGGATCGTAAATATTACATGTTTTAAAACGTTTTTCATTAAAAAAATGCCTTTTTTTACTGGATTGTGATGAAAGTGCCATAGGAGATGGGAAAGGCCGTTGAATGAACTCTCCGGCGGTGAAGCACTATAGTTAGTAAGACCTGCAGCACTTTCTGTTCTCTCCAAAGGTTCTTCCAGGACCCTCCCCAGTTCCTACCATTGTTTCCGGAATCAGAATCAGGTAACTTTGTCCTTCAGGTATTTTGTTTTGTTTGTTTTTTGAGGGAGAGGTAGAGCGAGAGACATGCTGGAGTAGAACATTAGAAAGTGGCATCCTCATTCCTGGTACATACTTCAGATTCATTTGTGTTTTAAATTCTTCATCCATGTAGAAGTGTTCAGTTGTCTGTTCTGTAAAACTGAAGATTTACCTAAAGCAGTATTTTTCTAAACAAAATCCCACTGGCGTGGTAGGGGAGACATTACCTTTTAGACCTGCAGCTCCTGAAGAGATGTGTGGTGTTTCATTACCTGGATGAAGGAGGCACTCACTCACCTGGACTGGAGAGCCTCCAGGCCGCCGTGACCATCCCTGCCTCCTGCCTGCATCAGCCGATGGCGCCGTTTCTCAGTGGACCCCAGGCTCAGTCCTCCAGTCTTGGCCCCTTCCCTCCCTCTTCCTCCTGGGTCACCCTTCCTTTCGTGCACTTGTCCCCAGCTTTGTCCTCAGTCCTTAATCTCATCCTTGACTTTGCTTGTTTCCTAACAGGTCCTGGTGAGGTGTCTTGTCAACAACTCACAGGACAGTGGACCTCTGGGCCTCCGGCCTTACCTTCTTCAGTTCAGCACTCACCTTTAGGGGCCACCCCCTCCACTGCCCACAGGGACCCCAGTGTGGCTCCAGGAAGCAGGGTCTGCTGTCACAGGCCCTGGGGCAGCAGAATTAGCTTCCCTCATCTCTCCTCTCTGTCGCTGAATAGGAAGTATGTTCAGTGAGATGCATAAAAGTGCACAGTTCTTGGCAGGCCAGTGCCTTCTGGCCCCGGGGCTGCCCCCAGGGAGCCCAGGCTGGGAGGGTCTGAGTTGGAGGCACAGCTAAGAGATGGCTGTGAGGGGATGGATGGTGGGGTTGGCAGCCCCCCTGTGGAAACCCAGCGGTATGTGGGGGGTGGTGGTGGCAGGGAACAGGCAGTCTGGGGTTCCAGAGAAAGTCGTGCCCTCATTTGTCACTGCCCTGAAGAGAGTGCATTTTCGTTCTCTCAGGACCCTCCCGAGTCCCTACCATTTCTTCCGGAGTTGGGTAACTTTGTCCTTCAGGGTTTTTGTTTTGTTTGTTTTTTGAAAGAGAGGTAGAGAGAGAGAGAGACAGGAACATCAAGCTGCTCCTGTAGGTGCCTGACCGGGGAATTGAACTGGCAACTTTGTGCTCTTAGATGATGCTCCAGCCAACCGAACTATCCAGCCAGGGCTTAATTTTTTAATTTATTGATTGATTTTTAGAGAGACAGAGAGAGGAAGGGAGGAAGAGTAAAGGGGGAGGGGAAGTATTCATTTGTTTTTCCACTCAGGCGTGCATTCGCTGGTTGCTTCCCTTACGTCCCCTGACCAGGGAGCGAGCCCGCAACCTTGTGCTTTCTGGACAACACTATTAACCGACTGAGCTAACTGGCCAGAGCTGTCCTTCAATTATGATTCCTTTGACACTTTGGGGTCTGAGTAGTGTAATCACATGCCTGTTTAGGGAGGCAGCTCACGTGTGTTTTGGCTTTCTGGGCGTCCCTCTTGACTGCTCTCATAAAGCCTCCAGCAGTCCTGTGACGTGGGTGTGGCGAGCTCCCTTTTCTGGAAAAGGAGTAAGGGTCACAGAGGTTAAGAGAACTGTCCCAGCCTGACCAGGCGGTGGCGCAGTGGATAGAGCATCGGACTGGGATGTGGAGAATCCAGGTTCGGGACCCTGAGGTCGCCAGCTTGAGTGCAGGCTTATCTGGTTTGAGCAAGGCTTACCAGCTTGAGCCCAGGGTCACTGGCTCGAGCAAGGGGTCACTCGGTCTGCTGTAGCCCCCTGGTCAAGCCACATATTAGAAATCAATCAATGAACTACTAAGGAATGGCAACGAAGAATTGATGTTTCTCATCTCTCTTCCTTCCTGTCTATCTGTCCCTCTCTCTGACTCTCTCTGTCTCTGCCACAAAAAAAAAAAAAAAAAAAAAGAACTGTCCCAGAACTGGTAATAATGGAGATAAGAGTGAACTTGCAACCTGTCTACAAGAGTCCCAGCCCAGCTGGAAAAGCCCTTGCGTTTCTCCATCCACAGGGCCCCCATGCCTTCCAGGTACTCGTCTTTCCATCTGGTTCATGCAGCCTTAAGCTGCCCTGTGTCTGCCTCTCGCAGGCAGGGCTGGTGCTTGCTGGTTTGGTCACCCCATCATGCCGAGCCCCTTGGTGGCAGGACATTCGCCAGGAGGTAGTCAGAATGAGGCTGGCTAACCGCTTAGCTCTGTGGACCATGCAGATGGTGCAAGGCTCCTGTGGTGGCCGGGAGGATGCAGAGTCCCTGGCAGCCAGCAGAGAGGTCCCAGGACTTGTCCAGGTCCCGGTTTGAGCCTGAGGGTGGGGGTGGGGGTGCCCAGTGAGTGGAAGAAATGGCCAGGCGGCATCGTAAGAGTCAGCCCCAAGTAGCACAGGGCTTCTTGGTGTTTCTTGCCACCTCCTTTTGGTGCCTGTCTCAAGTCAGGAATTCGGTTTTGAATATGAGGCCTGGACTCACTCCCTGCTCTTGGGTGACCTGAGAGTTGAGCAGGCTAAAATAATGCCGCTACCCTGAGCACGTGGGCATTCTAATCTGAGAGTGCCTGTGTATTGGTGTCCCCAAGGACACGGTGACACCCTTGCTTCTGTGTACTGGAGGCCTCTGGGCAGGGGTTCAGCAGGAGGGAAGCACTTGATGGGTTTGAAAGGCTAAATTCCCGGGTCAGCCACCTGGTGCACACAGATACAGAAACATGGTAAAATTACAGCAGTCCATCACTCAAAATGCAGATCAGCCCTTGGTTTCCGATACTGGTGACCGAGCTTGTCGCAGTGGGAATTATGTACCCCGCAAGCTCCTAGAGGCTCAGTCTTTGACATTTGTTGACAGTTCAGAGACGCATCTCTAAGCGGGGATCACTCTCCTTAATAGCTGATCCACTCGGACGTGTGTAGGTGGCAGCCATCTAGAGCCCCCCCCACCCCGTGTAAAAGGACCATGCACTGCTCAGGAGAGGTCAGGACCAGAAGCCCGGGGGCTCCTTGGCTTCGGTTGCCCAGACTCTGCTTGCTGAGAAGTGACATTGCCTGGGGGGTGACAGGCCAGCCTCGTCATCTGAAACAAGATCTCTTTCTGTGGTACATCTGGAACTTGGCCTTCTCAAGGGTCCCAAAATAGGCCACTGAAGGGAGAGCTTCATGGGAGGACATGGAGGGAGCCAGCCACTCCTCGCCAGGCAGACTCTGTTGGCATCAGAAATCCAGCACAGTTAACCCCTGGCTTTTGTTCTTGTCCGCACTGCTCCTGCGTTCCTTGGGCGTCTCCCGTTCTCGCAGCTCGTTTTGCAGCTATTCCAGAGGAGGCAGCCTCGCCTTTCTCTGCAGAGATGTCCAAGCTGTGGCCTGTGTTTGGGGCCAGCACAGCTCTGGATTGCTAGGAAGCAGAGAAGCTGGCTCTGAATGGGCGAGCTGGAGTTGAATCTCCCTCGCACCTGCTGACCTGGGCCCCTGAAGATTTGGAAGACGGTCAGTGGCTCGCCTGCACACGGTGCTGCCCGGAAGAGAGCCCTGTCTTACCAGTGTGGGCAGTGGAGACCTCTCTGTGCTCAGCAGATACCTTGGCTCATCTGATTTCCTTTGAGGCCTTTAATTCTTAAACTGCTTACCAGATAGCAGCCTCTGTACAGAGGGGGTCTGGCAGAAGTGGGGGGCAGCTGGCTGATGCGGGGCGGGGCCAGGGTCACTCTGGAAGGTGGGAGCACACAGTGCCATGCTTTTTCCCCTTCACAGGTGTTTTCTTCTCAGCTCTAACCCGTCTGTGTTTCTCTCTGTATTTCAGGAAGCTTCATCCTCTGCAAATGGCCCCTCCCGGGAGGGCTCCCGGCTGCTGCCCGCTCGGGAAGGCCACGCGGTGTACCCGCAGCTCCGACCAGGCTACATTCCCATTCCTGTCCTCCACGAAGGCCCTGAGAGCCGGCAGCCGCAGCCTTTCTCTGCCTTTCCTCCGCCTGGGACGCAGCGATTCCGAACCGAGGCCGCCGCCGCGGCTCCTCAGAGGTCCCAGTCACCTCTGCAGGGTGTGGCAGAAACCACCCAGCCAGATAAACAATGTGGACAGGCAGTAGCAGCTGTGGCAGCCCAGCCGCCAGCCTCCCACAGACCTGAGGTAAGGACAGGCTTGGCTCTCAAACCTGTGGGTGCGACCCGGGAGCTGTTGTGCTTCTCAGTCTGGTCCCAGATCCTGCCAGCACCCCGGGCCTGGCACCTGATAGAATGCAGGGCATCTGGACCTGGCCTGAGCATCGGAGGTCACCCAGCAAAGGCAGTAGGGAAGCAGCTTCTATGCGACAGGGTTTTAAGCCTGAAGCCAGTACTTCAGAGCATGTATGTCTAAAGAATAATTCTTAATCGGATTCTTAGCCGAGATTTGAGGCCCAGTGGACCCCAGTAGAGTTCTTGAGCAGGAAGTCCTCTTGATTTTCCTGCCTCAGGCCGCACAGGAGAAACAGCTCCCAGTGCCCCGCTGAGTTCTCTGGGGATTAGCAGGGACAGGGTGACGTGATAGCAAATGCAGTGTACTGAGCACGTCTTGTTTGTGGCCCTGGGCTAAGGCACAGAGCGCTTGTTTTACACCTTCAGGCCAGCCCAGGTAGGTGGGCCCTTTCCCGGGTTGCGGATGAGACTTGGGAAGTTCTTTAGTTGGTGAGAACTTGAACCGAGCCCCTTGGCTGCAGAGCACCCAGCCCTTACACTACAGTCTGAAAGCTTACAGATGGGGAGCCTATACACCGGCCGTCCTGAGCAGGCACATAGAGGCGGCAGAGTGCCCGGCAGAGGGCCCGCTGTGGGGCCACGCCTCTAACTTCTGTGTCTTGCAGCGATCCCAGTCTCCGGCCACGTCGGACTGCTCGTCCTCCTCCTCCTCGGCCAGCCTGCCCTCCGCCAGCAGGAGCAGCCTGGGCAGCCACCAGCTGCCCCGGGGCTATATCCCCATCCCTGTGATCCATGAGCAGAATGTCTCCCGGCCAGCCACCCAGCCCTTCCACCAAGCCCAGAAGACCCATTACCCAGCCCAGCAGGGCGAATACCAGACCCACCAGCCCGTGTACCACAAGATCCAGGGGGATGACTGGGAGCCCCGGCGGGCAGCATCCCCATTCCGGTCGCCTGTCCGGGGTGCGTCCAGCCGGGAGGTCTCTCCAGCCAGAAGCAGCACGCCAGTGCACTCCCCGTCGCCTCGTCGAGTGCACACCGTGGTCGACAGGCCTCAGGTATGAGAGTCCGTGTCGCCAGACCAGCCTCCGCTGCTTCTCTTTGGGGGCGGGGAGCTCTGTGGGAGTGCACCAGGTCCCCCGACAGCCCTCCCTAGATTACGCACGCGTAACTGGGGGAGCACGAGGCCTTGGAAATGGCTGCTTATTCACAGAGATGCAGGACCAGGCCCGGCTGTAAACCCTCAGTACGGGGCAGCTGCCCAGGGGGCAGGCCTCACCAGATGGGAGCAGCTGGGCAGGAGGCGGCATCACTCACATGCCCGGGCCCAGGTCTCTCAGCGCCCCACGCCCCAGCCAATTCTTATTTCCCAGTTGATGAAATTGGGGTATGTAAGATTCATAAGGGGTTTTAGATAATCACTTAAATGTAGACGAGCCAAGGTATTTTGGTTTTAAGCACAGCTTGTTTAAAAGAAAACATGGCTCTAACTTATACTCACATTAAAGAGTGCTTTAGCCTCTGCAGCCAGAGGTCAGTTCAGAGATGCCCAGCTGAGTAGTTAGCTCTGGCACAGATGTGCCCAGCAAAATTCCTACAGGGTTAACTACTTCAGACATCTTGCTTTTTCTCAAAACATACGTCAGTTTGGGTAGAAACCACTAGGCTGTCATAGGTTAAACAAAAAAGAACAACTAACTTTTCTGAAACAGGAAATGGGAAGAGCGCACTCTGAACAGAGATATTGTCCACACAGCGTGAGGAAGGGAACAAGTGACAGTTACTCCTCCATAGCTGTCTCACCTGGAAGTCTGAGTCATCAGGACTGTTCTTTGAGTGAGCTAAACCAGCTCAGCAGTCAGCATGAGTTTTTAGTATTTGTCGTTTCTGAAAATTACATTGGTTTTCTTTTTATTGCCCCAAGAATGCCATCTATAGGAAAACCCAGTGAGAGGTAACAGACTAATAGACCAAGGGGATGGATGGAAGTGTGACAAATGGTTTGGTCACACACATGAATGACACATTTCTACTTTGTAACACTATTACTGACTTTGAAAATCTCTATACTGTTCAACTGTAAGAAAGAAAATGCCATTTCTCGGTGTTCTTTCTAATCAGTGTTGTTCTAGCTAAAGACAACACCCTGTGACCCTCAGCCAGTCATTAAAAACACTTTTGTGTCCTTGCCTCTCTTCAGCAGCCCCTGGCCCATCGAGAACCTTCACTTGCTCCCCAGCCTGAACACAAACCAGAAGGCAAACCAGGCCCAGCTGGCCCGGATCTCCTTCCTGGACACATCCCAGTCCAGGTGATCCGAAAGGAGGCGGATTCTCAGCCTGTTTCCCGGAAGCCCCCGCCTCCCTCTGAGAAGGTGGAGGGAAAGGTGCCCTCTGCTCCTGCTCCCAGCCCCACCCCTGCTGCTGTCCCCTCGCCCCCCAAGAATGTGGCTGCCGAAGAGAGGGCAGCCCCCAGCCCTGCCCCGGCAGAAACCACACCCCCAAAGCCAGGAGACGCTGAGACACCCCCAAAACACCCCGGCGTGCTGAAGGTGGAAGCCATCCTGGAGAAGGTGCAAGGGCTGGAGCAGGCTGTGGACAACTTTGAAGGTAAGAAGACAGACAAAAAGTACCTGATGATAGAAGAGTATTTGACCAAAGAGCTGCTGGCCCTGGATTCAGTGGACCCCGAAGGACGAGCTGATGTCCGCCAGGCCCGGAAAGACGGTGTCAGGAAGGTGCAGACCATCCTGGAGAAACTTGAGCAGAAAGCAATAGATGTCCCAGGTCAAGTCCAGGTCTATGAACTGCAGCCCAGCACCTTTGAAAGCGATGAGCCCCTGCAGGAAATCATGGGTGCCGTGGCAGCAGTTGAGAGCAAGCAGAGTGCCGGAAACGGAGAGGATCCCGAGACTGAGACCCAGCAGCCAGAAGCCCAGGCAGCAGCCGCCTCTCACCCCGGCAGCACGACAGACCCGGCTGGTGACCCAGTAGCACCACAGTCTCAGTGAAAAGCAGACTCGGAGACCCAGCTGACTGCGTGTTTTCGGGAATTCTAAGTTGCATGCATTTCAGGGACTTGAAACCAGTTGGTTTTTACTATTCATAGCCGCTTGATACGCAGTAACCTGGGTGGAGGCAAAGCAGTGAAAGGGCTAAAAGGAAAATTATGCTTTTCTTCAGTATTCTTATTCTTACACTGTGCAAATGAAGAAGTTGTTTGTTCCACAAGTTGAACAACGTCACTTGTTTCGGGGCCCTCTCGGCATGGGCACCACGTGTTAGCCATGGTGTGAGCTGTCTCCCTGTAGCTCTGGACTGGAGGAGTGTTTTCAGGGAGGAGATAGGGAATCGATTTCTCATCACAGAAATAGGAAGCCCATTTTGTCAGAAATGTTGCCATTTTAATGGGATGATTTTCTTCATCTCCTAGCTAAAATACTTAACTTTAGATAGAACAAAATGTGTAAGGAGCCATAGGAATATCTGTACGTTGAATGACTTTAATGCTACATTTTAAGAAAGAAAAATAAAGTAGTAATATGACTCTGTTTCTTGTGGTTTGTAAACGTTGGAAGAGAGCGGCAGCACCAAGATGGCCTCTCACTGGCTTTAGGGAAAATAAATGGCGATGCATTTCCAAGCCTGCTCCGGGCTTCCTACCACCTCTGCTGGCCCCGCTCGTGAGAAAATGGGTCGGGGTCATTTTTCAGTCTCAGGCTACACTGCATGCTGGGCAGAGCTGGGGCTGTGAACGCAGGTAAGGGCGAAGTGCGGGCCACTCTCTGCGGACTGCCCTAGCCAAGGTGCCAAGTGGGCAGCGTCTATACCCACCTGGCCTCCGGCCATCTGCAGGACTCACCAGGTGCTGAGATGGTTCAGATGGCACAGGGAAACCAGTTGCCAGTATTGCCTGAAGCTGGCCATGGTGGTGTTTGGAGTCCAGGTCAGGAGGGGTTGGGAACGTGTTCTTTGAGAGTCTTGGGGTCATCTTCATCTGACACTTCTTTGAGTCACCAAACCAGTCCGGAGCTCTCTTCCCAGTTTGGATTCCTAGAAGCCACTGGCTGGAAGAGGACCCTCCTTTCTGTTCCAGTGGCTAAGAGCTTGGGAAGGACCACGGCCCCAGACTGTGGAGACATGCTAGATTTCTTTCTTTTTTTTTAAAGGGACAGAGAGAGGGATAGGGACAGACAGACAGGAACGGAGAGAGGTGAGAAGCATCAATCATTAGTTTTTCGTTGCTGTCGCAACACCTTAGTTGTTCATTGATTGCTTTCTCACATGTGCCTTGACCGCGGGCCTTCAGCAGACCGAGCCACCCCTTGCTGGAGCCAGCGACCTTGGGTCCAAGCTGGCGAGCTTTTGCTCAAGCCAGATGGGCCCACGCTCAAGCTGGTGAGCTTGGGGTCTCGAACCTGGGTCTTCTGCATCTCAGTCCGACGCTCTCTCCACTGCGCCACCGCCTAGTCAGGCTAGATTTCTTTCTTAACTGCTTTCCAAGTAAACCTGGAAATGGAGCGAGGGAGACTCCCGGGGCGCACGCTGACTTCAGAGCCCCAAGCCGAGTTCCTCATGCCTGTATTGAGTTTAATATCGGTGCCTGACTGACGAAGCCGCTCAGAAGTGCAAGCTGACGTACTCGCCACTCTTAGCTTGCTGAGAAAGGTTGAAGCTATTCCCGTGGGAGTCTGCCAGCATCATTCCTGGGTGAACTTATTTGGGGAGTACAAGCTGACTGCTATAGACACGCCACGGACTCCAGAAACTCAACCATGTAAATAGGGGAGAGAGAGCCTGCTCTGGGCTATCTCTACAATGAATCAGAGATAAAAAATGTGACCATTTCTTGCTGTGACTTGGGCATCTATTCTCAATGGGCCTCAGCGTTAAGACTTCTTGAGTGGTTACTGGATTAGGTTGGTGTTATTTTTATCACTAAACATCAGTAGTAGGTAACACTTTAGTGTAGTTAGTTTTGTTTTGTTTTTGTTTTTTTCACAGGGACAGTGAGTCAGAGATAGGGATAGAGAGGGACAGACAGACAAGAACGGAGAGATGAGAAGCATCAATCATCAGTTTTTCGTTGCGACACCTTAGTTCATTGATGGCTTTCTCATATGTGCCTTGACCGCGGGCCTTCAGCAGACTGAGCAACCCCTTGCTGGAGCCAGCGACCTTAGGTCCAAGCTGGCGAGCTTTTGCTCAAGCCAGATGGGCCCGCGCTCAAGCTGGCGAGCTTGGGGTCTCTAACCTGGATCTTTTGCATCCCAGTTTGACGCTCTATCCACTGCGCCACAGCCTGGTCAGGCCCTTTAGTGTAGTTAGAATAGTTTCAATCATCCAAATTAGAAGGTACATGGCTATCAGGACAGGAGTTAGTCTGGCCTGTGATGGCGGTCCCTGCACCCTGCATGGGGGCAACAGGCTGGTTGTAGATGGGTTCCTGGCCGCAAGGCTCTTACAGCTGTCTTTGCCTCTATAGGGGACTGATCCCTGCTGAGGATCTGCCTAGCGTCAGGGGAGTTTTAGTTTATTTAATCCAATGCCCTTTACGAAACATACTTTATAACAGGCTTGAATCAGAACTGGGTTCAAGTCACAGTTTCATGTAATAGCTCTAGGACAATGGAAAAGTTACATGGCTTTATCCTTTCTGGTTTCTTCAAGTGTTAAAAAAAAAAAAACAAAGCCTGACCAGGCGGTGGCACAGTGGATAGAGCGTAGGACTGGGATGCAGAATACCCAGGTTCGAGACCCCGAGCTCGCCAGCTTGAGCGTGGGCCCATCTGGCTTGAGTAAAAGCTCGTCAGCTTGGACCCAAGGTCACTGGCTCCAGCAAGGGGTGGCTCAGTCTGCTGAAGGCCCGCGGTCAAGGCACATGTGAGAAAGCAATCAATGAACAACTAAAGTGTTGCAACAAAAAACTAATGACTGATGCTTCTCACCTCTCTCCGCTCCTGTCTGTCTGTCCCTGTCTATCCCTCTCTCTGACTCTCTCTGTCCCTGTAAACAAAAGAAAAGTGAGGGGATGAATGAATTCAGACAAGTGAGGCTGGGACAGCAGTGCCTAGACCATGACGAATGTTCGCTCTTAACATCTTTGTGCATTGGGCGAGGAAACGGGAAGTGATGTGCTTATGCCCACAGCCAGGAGCAGAGGCAGGATTTGCATCCAGGCCCAGGAGACATCCAAGGCCATGTTAGTTTCACCATATTGAGCACCAGCTGGGCTGTGGTGGCCAAGAGGGAAAGGGCTACCTTAAGACCTTCTTACCTCTTCCTAGGTCAAGACATTTATTTTATATAATGTGGCCAAAACCTATGAGATTATTCCTGTCTTCCCAGAGCAAGTGGTTTGGAACTCATAAGGAATGGTGTCTATTCTGAACGTCACTTGCGGCCTTAACGCTAGCAGCCCAGATCCCTGGGTTTGGTTTCCAAGGCTTTTGGGAGCACCGCTCCTTCCTCAGTGTCCGCAGCCCCCTCCAGCCCCTTCGCACCTTCGATGCCTATGCTCGTACTCTGTCCCCCTTTCCGGTCTGGCCCACCTTTTTGTAAAACCTCCCCTACTTGGACAGTGCCCTCCTCCAACTGGACTTTCCCCTACTCCCACCAGCCTTTGGTCTAGAGCCTTGTTGTTTTACGGGTTTAACATCTTTAGTTATTTTCTAAGCAGCTCTAGAAGTTCCCTGAGGGCACGTCTGTTCTGACACCTGCTTCAGTATTACTGTTCAGACCTGGGAACATTAAGGGACCCTGGATGGTCAGGGGCCCTTAAAGTTCTCCTAAGATCTTTTTTTGTGTGTGTGTGTGTGTGTGTGTGTGTGTGTGTGTGTGTGTGTGTGACAGAGACAGAGGGACAAATAGGGACAGACAGAAAGGGAGAGATGAAAAGCATCAATTCTTCATTGCAACACCTTAGTTGTTCATTGATTGCTCTCTCATAAGGGCCTTGACCAGTGGGCTACAGCAGACCAAGTGACCCCTTGCTCGAGCCAGCGACCTTGGGCTCAAGCTGGTGAGCCTTGCTCAAACTAGATGAGCCTGTGCTCAAGCTGGCGACCTTAGGGTTTTGAACCTGGGTCCTCCACGCCCCCAGTCTGATGCTCTATCCACTGCCCCACCACCACCTGGTCAGGTTCTCTTAAGATCTTAATGATTCCAAGGCTAAATTGACTTCTATCTGGAAACAAGTATCAATATTAGTTGGCAAGACTTTAGGACCAGTTCCCCCACCAACTTTCTCTTGTCATCCCCAGATGTTTAAGTTTGGGCAAGTAGCTTCCTCTCTTGGGACCTTTTCTCCCCACATGAAAGATAGGTGTTGACCCTGGCCCCTCCTGGTGCTGTGGATGATGCTGGTGAGTCCGTTCTTCCTGTGGCAGTCTCTGTGCTCTTTCCCGACTCCCAGCTCAGCCCTGCAGCATGGCCTCCATTCTGGGCTGTGCATTCCTGCAACTCCCATGTGAGTGTAGCTGCTGTGCCCACTCTCTGTAACATTATACAAATGTAATCATATACCAGGGGACAGGATCCAGGATTGTTATTTTGGGATGTGCAGGAGCCTGTGGGAAAGTGCTGGAACATGTCTGAGTCACTCAGGCAAATACCTTCCTTTCTGTGTTCCAGCACGTTTTGAACTTTGAGGCAGCAAACACAAAAAGGAGCCTGAGCAGGCGCTCACGCCCTTGGTGTTTCTGGGTGCCATCCTGCGCTGCTCTGCCTGTTTCTGGGCTGTGCCACCCACCATACCCTCTGAGTTCCGCGGAAGACTGAGGGGCAGGGCTGGATGAATCCCTTGGAGGCCCTAAGTGTGGAAAAAATTATGGTTCCTCCCCTCCTATGTGAAATAACAATAGAAAGCCATAGAAGTGTAAGGATGACCTGAATTTGCCATGTTATATATTCTTGCTATTGAAAAATTAAATATTAAATTCCTCCAGTTACAGTGTGTGCACTTGGGCGAGCCCCTGCTCTCTGGGTACTCAAGCTGCCTGCTATCTGGCACCTCTCACCAGGCAGGAACCAGGGGAGGCCAGAAACAGCCCTTCAGTCCCCAGGGACTGCCGAGCAAGGTGAGAAGGGGTCGGGACCAGAGGAGCGAGGGGAGCCGTGATGCCGTCTGCCATCGCGCTCAGTGGAAGCTAGTGGAAGGCAGCCCCTGGTCATCTGCTCAGTTTCTCCCCAGACTTGAAGCCCAGAACAATATGGGCAGAATTCCAGGTGCAACTGGAAGCCAGCCTGGAGGAGGTGAGGAAGGGATCGGAAAAAGTATTCCAGGTAGAAAGGGCCTTTTCTAGAATACTCCCTTTCCGGTCCTTGTCTGCTCTAGCCAGAGCTTCGCCCCATGTCTTGGGTTGCCCACACGGGGGCTGTGCTTTCTCCACAGCCGTGTTGCTGAAGAGGAAGGCTTTCTGTTGTCCAAAGAGATCACAACAGCCCATGCACCACACTGCCCCCTGTAACCCATCCCCTTGTAGCCACGCCCCTCATGTGGGCCAACAGCTGCAGTCCTGGGCGGGCCTTCTCCCAGGCTCCGCCCATCGCAACGGCGGGGCTCGCCCTCCTCCCCACCTACTCCGCCAGTGTGTCTCCTGGCTCCCTTCCCCAACCCACGGCTCTTAACACTGATGGACTTTTAGCTTTATGTGTCAACATGGCTAGGTGATAGCACCCAGAGATTTAATAAAACCCTAGTCTAGGTGTTGCTGTGGAGGTATTTGGTAGTAGATGTGGTTAACGTCTACAATCAGTTGACTTTAAATAAAAGAGATGACCCTGAATAGTGTGGGCGAGCCTCAAACAGATTTCTTGGCAAAGAAGACATTCTGTCTCAAGACTGCAGCATCAGCTCCTGCCTGCGTTTCCAGCCTGCTGGTCTGACCTACAGGTTTTCCAACTTGCCTGTCCCTCCAATTGAATGAGCCAATTCCTTGAAATATCTTCAAAACGCGCGCGCGCGCGAACACACACACACACCGTGTTTCTCTGGGGAACCCTGACTAGGCCCAGGCACCGCTGGGTCTGCTGTTTGGGGTACCCTCTGATGAACATCAATCTTAGGGGTACCATTGCCTACAAGGTACACAGGACCGTGAACATTCACCGAGAGTCTGTCTGCAGGACCCTGGAATTCCAATCCATGGGCACAGTCTCTAATGCTCAGAGAGGCCACCAGGTGGAGGCGAGGCAAAGCCAGAAGTCACAGTGGGGGCGGGCAGCCTAGCTGCTGCTCAGCCCCAGCCAGGCGTTGTCGTGGGGTTCACGGGGCCAGTGTTACAAATGGCTCTCTGATTTTCAAGAAAAGCCAGAAATTTGTTCTTTGTGAAATTTCACTTTTAAATATTAAAAAAAAATTTTTTTTTAACCCAGCATGCCCCACAAAACCCATCTCCAGATTTGGCACTGGGGCTGCCAGCTAGCAAGTTCCAAGTCCCTCTGTGCTGTGAGGACTTGTGTCTCCGGTCCCTTCTGATCTTCCCTTGGCCCCTGTGAGCTGAGAGAGCAAGGACTTTGGCCAGGGTTCTCCCAGTGGACTGCACCCCACTTGGGGCGTAAGAGATGAACGGAGCAATGGCCGCAGAGAGAGAGAATGGGCTCCCGCTCCTGCCTTGCCGCACCATTTCTAATTTTCCCGCCCCTCCAGGGCTTCCATCCAGCGGCGTCCTGTCGCACCTAGTTCAAGGTGCCCCTGTTCTGGGGAGGTCAGTGGCTACCACCAAGCCCCTGGTGTCAACTCACAGTCTAGTCCCTTCTCTTACTGGCCTACGCTGCTCAGCGGCCGTTTGAGGGCGGAGGCCCTGAGCCGGTTCTGCTGCCAGGTGGGCTGCTTCCAGTCCCAGCTTCCTCACTCGGTAAACATGAGCGCAGGCGGGCTCTTCACTTGCCTGAGCCTCGGGATCTCCCTCAGCTCAACAGCGATGATCAGAGTGCCTAATTGTACACCGCGTGACACATTTAATCCTGAGGACAACTTGCCCAACTGGGAGCACTGTTTCTACCAGTCTTCCCTCATGCCACCTGGTGACAGGAGAAAAGGGCCAAGGAACAGGTCGGCGGTGTTGGTCCTGCTCTCCAACCTTAAGAGGATACATGACTCAGTTCTCTCTCTGCTGCCCCTCGCCATCTCTGCTGCCTCCTGCTCGTGTTGGGATGGCATCTTTATAGTGCATTCTAGGCATAGATTTTGCAGTTGCCATCAATAGGGAACACAGAGACACCCAGAAATATAGAAGTAGGGCTGAGAGAGCATACCACGCCTTAATGCCCCCAGCAGTTGGTACCTAACTATGGCACTCACCCATCAGCGTCCCTCAACATGATGTATGTGGATGGGTAATGACTAAGAGGAACAGTTCAATTCCAAAACCAAGACAAAAAACGTCTGCCCTTTTACACATTTCCAAATAAAATGTAGGCCAGTTCAACCCTAGGGGTGGGTGTCGAGCTACACAGAGCAGATGTGAGGGCCGGCTGATGACCTGCAGCCTTAAAGACATATGCAGCCAGTCTCACAGGACCACACATCCATGTGTTGTTCTCCTGTCAGGACAGGAAGGGTATGCAGAAGACACAAAGTTCCAGCAGAAAGACCTGGGTTGGGAATCAGTCACATGGATATCCAGTGGACAAGTTCCAGGACTGTCTGTAAGATGTATCTCTATGAGCTGTAAATTCTTGGACATGCTTACTTCCAATGACCCTGCAGTGTGGGAATAAGCAGTGACGTGAACTCTCAAGGTAGAAGCCTGGCGGAGCGGATTCCTTGCATTCAGGAAGACAGGATGGAGTTCTACTGGCTTACAGCTATGTGAGGCAGAGTTCTAGAAAGTCACAGAAGGGTCTTTCGAGAGGGTGGTAACTGCCCTGGTCTAATCAGCAAGGGCCAGAGTGACAAAACTGAGTAACGTGATTCAAAACGTGGCTACCAAATGCTCATCCCTTCAGCAGGGGAAGAGGTGAGGTCTGAACATGATTCCCTGAGGGTGGAGACCTTGGGGATGACACCAGCCTCATCTGGGGTCGTGTGCACAGAGGGCAGCAGGCCAAAGAAAGAAAATGTCATTGCTTCTCTGGAGACTATACAGGAGACAAATTAGGAGACTTCTACCTCATCTGATCTGCTTCAACCACTAATGGTTAGGGGTTCACATACAGTTGGGTCTCTTACTTTTCCAGTTAGTGGCTTGGAGCACCTGCTTGCCCATATGGACAAGAAGTCCCATGTCTCCATCACAAGGCCTCTCCCTTCCTCCCTGCATTGTCCAGGAGCCTCAGGGGTGCACTCCGGTCAGCAGGACTCAATCCCACCGTAGATGTTGGAGGAGCAGGACGTGGGATTCATTCACCACCAGTGTTTCGAGGCGCCCTCAGTGTTGCTGTTGACCAAGGGCCATACTCGTTGGGCTGACACTTGCTCTTTTTGTAAGGACCTGGCCTGGATCCCTAAGGCCACAACCTGGGGCTGCCTGCCAAGTTCTCAGTTCAAAGCTCTTTTGGATCATGCTGATAATGTCCAGCAGTTGGGTCCAGAGCTTCCTCCTCAGCCACATCCTGTCCAGAAACCAGCACGTGGTCCCCATAAGGACCCAGCCCAGGCCTGAGGCCCACGACTAATGGGCATGGAACTTTCCAGGTCATTGGACTGCAAACTTACACGCCTATTATTACAAACAGATAAACAGTTTGCTTAGCATAAAGAATATGGCTGCTGAGAGGGCTAATGAGATGGTAAGCAAAATACATTCTGCTGACAGAGGAGTCTGCAAACCCATGGCCGTCATTGTCAAGTGGTAAAAGCAGGAGGGGCCCTGAGAAGCTCCCACTTGGCTGCACATTGACCTTTGACATTATCTTCCAGGTGTGATGCGGGAAGGTGTTTATCACCAGAACAAGACTCCTCTGAACACTTTCACCTGAACAGGGGGCTTAGCCAACTTTAACAGCTGGATAGTCAAATGATTTTTACCTGTAGACAGTCACGCTTGGACCTCTAGGTATGTCCTCCTGTGCACCCTCACTAAGTTCTTTGGCCACCTCCCAACCCCCTCTTCACCCCACACCCCCAAACCCCCACACCCCTCCACCCCTGACCGCCAGTTCAGGTTTCTCTCACAGCTTATCCTTGGGGACTTTGGTATTCTTTTCTGTTGAAAGATCCTTCATCTACCCAAGTGGTTTTCCTGTCTTTGAGTCTCAACGGGGGGAGGGGGAGCTGGTATCTGGAGATTTTGTGCCCAGGAACTCCCTTTCTCCCAGGCAGCCGCATTTGCTACTCAGGAAGGGTTAAGGGAGGGGCAGCCTTCATCAAGCCTTTCAAAAAGCTTTATGCCACTTTCCACTCAGGGCAACGAGTGCCTACTTGCCCTCCATTTTCAAACCTAAAAGAATCCGCTCAAAGAATAATGACAACCCTAAGATGACTCTCTGGGTCCACCCTCTGACATAGAAGCAGCTGGAATAATGCAGAAATTTCTCTCAATAGGTGACCAGTTAGTTATATTTTAAAAATTACAGATACTTTTTGATAAATTTTGATTAGATCACAAAGTTCTTTGGGAAGAAATAAAGTATAATTATCTCAAATATATTTTTAAACCCTCGGGAATAAAAAAACATGTGATAATTCTTCCATTTGGTTCCTTATATGTATTTTACCCTAATGATCAAAATATCAGCAAATATTTAAAAAATGCAGTGACAGCCTGACCAGGCGATGGCGCAGTGGATAGAGCGTCGGACTGGGATGCGGAGAACCCAGGTTCAAGACCCCAAGGTCACCAGCTTGAGTGCGGGCTCATCTGGTTTGAGCAAGGCTGACCAGCTTGATCCCAAGGTCGCTGGCTTGAGCAAGGGGTCACTTGGTCTGCTGTAGCCACCCAGTCAAGGCACATATGAGAAAGCAATCAATGAACAACTAAGGTGCCACAATGAAGAAATGATGCTTCTCATCTCTCTCCGTTCCTGTCTGTCTGTCCCTATCTGACTCTCTCTCTCTGTCTCTGTAACAAAAAATAAAAATACAATGACATTCCATAAGTATTTCATGGACAGTTTTAATGATTAAGTTTCTTAGACTGACAAGAAAGAGAGAGAGGGTGAGGAGGAGGAGGGGAAAGAGGCAGGTAGGGAGAGATGGAAGGAGAAAGGGAGGGAAGGAAGGAGGGAAAAAAGAAGGAAGGAAAGAAGTCTGTTTCTGGAATAATTTACTATTAATTAGTACAAAATGCTGGCTGAAATGGTCGATTTTGCATAAATGTGGTTTTTCTCTGATACATTGGAAAGTTAAATTCAGACTATTTCTTTAGAGCTACAGCTTCACCAAAGCAATTGGACGATCTGAAATCTCCAGAGGGATCAGTCTGTGAGTACAGGTGAAGGTGGGCAGCCTCTGGCCCTGGTGGTTTCTGGGCTTGGATCCCTGGGACCTGGCTCCTCACCCAGCACCATAAGCAACTCACTGTGTGTTTTAGCAAACCCCTTCCCCTGTTTTTAAGAAATTCTGTTTCCATCCAATTGTTAATAAAGGACTCATTCCCACAATTTGTTAATATCTGAGATGAGGGATTTCACCTTATTGACCAAAAGGGGGCGACTCCTGACTGTGCCTTCTGTTTTTACCCCAGCTCCCAGAAATCCTTCCCTGCTTTCTCAGTAAGTTGCTCCATTTCAGAATGAATTACCTCTGTCGTTATTTCTCCTTTTGTATAATACAAGGGATGCACTAACGAACACTAAGGCCTTATTTGAATATCATCTCAAGGACACAAACACAGGCTGCAGCACAGGTCTAAAGATTGGAACACGGCCAAGAATTCATTAACTTTTATTCCAATGAATAAATGCCACACCTCCCGTTTTCTAAAATAGGGGAGATTTGTGAATCAGAAATAATATAATTCACAATCTGATTAGAATTTCCTTCTAATAATGGGAATTAAATGTATCTATCTAGACCCTAACTTTCTGCCAGAAGCAAAAATAAACCTTAGCATCAGCCCCGAGCCACAAGTTGTATTTATATTTTGTACATGATGTCTAGGACCTAATAAATAACAGGGCTAAAAATAGATAACAAAATTGCCAGAATTAAAAAGAGGTAGACAGATCCATGTGAAAAAAAAATTGACATAAGTGGAGCTGTTTTAAAGTAGAGCCATAGCAATAACATTGTAATAACTATGTGTGGTGTCAGATGGGTGCTAGATTTATCGCGGTGATCACTTTGTAAGTTATATCAGTCCAATCACTGGGCTGTACTCCTGGAGCTAATGTAATATTGTATGTCAACTAATTGAAAAGTAAATTAGTTTTAAAAATAAAGTAGAGCCAGAGCACTTGTGCCATTCCAGGGGAACTGCTTGCAATAGGAGGGCACAGACTCAGGCAGAAACCCATACTTGCTCTTTGAACCTTCGGAATGTTTGGACTGGGCAAAATAAACTTCCCACGGTGCCAAAGCAACAAACAACTGTTTGTAAAGCAAACAGGAAAGCAGACATTCTGACCACAAGGAGAGATGACAATGGACATTCTTTAGAATCAATAGCCGTTAAAAAGCTTTGGGACATCTATACTATGGAATACTACTACTCAGCCATAAGAAATGATGACATCGGATCATTTACAACAACAGGGATGGACCTTGATAACATTATACTGAGTGAAATAAGTAAATCAGAAAAAACTAAGAATAAATGATTCCATACATAGATGGGACATAAAAATGAGACTAAGAGACATGGACAAGAGTGTGCTGGCTATCCAGAGGGGGGGTAAGGGGGAGGAGAAGGAGCGGGGAGGAGGAGGGGAGGGCACAAAGAAACCCAGATAGAAGGTAACAGAAGACAGTTTGACTTTGGGTGATGGGTATGCATTATAATCAAATGTCAAAATAACCTTGAGATGTTTTCTCTGAACATATGTACCCTGATTTATCAATATCACCCCATTAAAATTAAAAATTAATAAAATCAATAAATTAAAAAAGAAATGAATCAGTAACCAGTAACTCAACCTGTTCGCAGCTGCAGAAAGTCCTTTCTTCTATCATGTAATAATTTTCCTGCCTTTTCTCACAAAAACCCCTCGACCTCACTCTCTACTTGGGACACAGTACGGGTTTCTGCCTGAGTCTGTGCCCTTCTATTGCAATTCTTTGATCTCAAATAAACACTGTTGCCTTTCCTTTTAGCTCTTTATTTTTAGGTTAACATCCACATAATGGGAAGTTTTCAGACACATTTCTTAGGAACTTATGGAATAGGCAAACTTAAAAAGAAAAAAAAAAAAACACCCAAGCTCCCCTTAAAAAACTAAGTTTTGGACAACAGGATTAAACTGCAAAGAGGGGAGAGTTTTCAGAGGGAAAGAGAGGGGCATCTGGTCTAGCTGCATGAATGAGGGGGCTGTGACAAAGGGGGGATGTTGAGATGATGCAGGTGTTTGGGGGTCCACATACCCAAAGGCCCATAACCCAGTGTGGGCTCTTGGTTTTGCGCTAGAAAGAATTCGAACCTGAGCCAGCATGGAGTTTAAAAGGAAAGAGAGTTTATTCGTGAAGAGTGGGATAGAGAGAAGGCTACTTCACAGGCAGAGCAGCCCCTCTCTTGTGGAAGTGACTTCTTTTATTAAGGCTCATTTAAACGAGGAGTAAGGCATTCAATCACGGGGAACCCTGGCAGCCATGTTGTTTCCTTATATGGGCTTTCTGCTTCCCATCATGGTGACTCGATCATGGTGGCTGGGGAGTGCTGTCTAGGATGCTAGTGTATTACAAGGATCCCTGCTGGGTTGCGTGGAGCTCCCTGAAGGCAAAGGATAGGTCCCATCCATCTCTATATCCCGGGCCTATACTCTCTTGTGTGCACAACTTCTCTCACTCTCTGGATTTTCCTAACAGCACGAAGATATCTGTAAGTCACTCTCATCATTCATACCTGCAGGGATTGCTCCATCTCTCTCCTCCCTTGAAAAATCAAACTTCTTGAAAGTGTTGTCTATACTCACCACCTCCACTTCCTCACTCTCTGTTTTGCTCAAGTTCCTCCGAAATAGAGACTCATCTGTCTGGCCAAGGGAGCTGCTGCTTGTAGGGACACACGGGAAACCATGTGCAAATGTAGAGATAAGGCACGGAAGCACAGGTGTCTTGGCATGGAGGCTGCGTGCTCATAGGAACTTGGCACGGAGGCTGCATGTTCATAGGAACTTGGCACGGAGGCTGCGTGTTCATAGGAACTTGGCACGGAGGCTGCGTGTTCATAGGAACTTGGCACGGAGGCTGCGTGTTCATAGGAACTTGGCATGGAGGCTGCGTGCTCATAGGAACTTGGCATGGAGACAGCAAGCTCATCAGAATCAGATGTTCTTCATCTCCCCTCCCCTCCCTTACCTTCCCCTTAGCTCCCCCTCCGCTCTTCCCTCTTTGTTTCTCTCTGACCATCTCTTCTATTCTCCCCTCTACTTCTCATCTAGCACCATCCCATAATGAGCAACTCCAGGCAACCTTAGGATCTTTGGCTCAGCTCCCACTGTCAGCAGACAGATGCCCCAGAGAAATGGAACCTAATTACCCCAGTAATTTCTTCAACTGAGGAGGTAAGTCATAGGTCACGGCTTCACATGACAGGATATGGCTATTTAGGGCCACAGGATCACGGACAGGGCAGCCTCCCTTCGAAGGGAAGGGGCCGTGCCGAGGAGAGCAGCCTCTGAGAAGCATCTTTGTTTTCCCTCAATTTGCTCTTCAACCCAAGGCAGTTGGCTTATGTGCTCAGCAGCCTGGGAGCTGCTCTCGCTGAGGTCGTAAACAATGTCTTCGTTGTTGAATCCAATGGATAATACTCATTGCTTTCTCTGTATGAATGCTCAGTGGCTTTTGAAACCGTTGACCGTCTTCCTGTTCCTCTTCTTATAACTCCATAAAATGTACACTCCTTAGTTCTTCTCCTACTTGTCCGACAATCTCCTTCCAGTTGTCCTGGGGGCTCCTCTTTCTTCACCTCTCCTTTCGAAGTTGGCCTCCCTCTGGGTCCAGATTTTCTTTTCTTCTGTCCTTCCTTTCTTTCTAGTCCCTCTCCAGGCACTCCTTGTTCCACACGGCTACAGTCACCTGCTCTACGCTAAATAGCTTCCAACCTTTTATATATCTGCCCAACCTCTTCTCAGACCTTCAGCAACGGGGCAGCTCCGCCTGGGAGCTCACAGGAGGAACCTCAGGGTCACTGTGTGAATTTAAACTATCTTCCCCTTTGAACTTGCTCTTTTTCTGATGTTCTCTATAGCTGCAAATGGTGCCACCCACTTGCCCAGGCCAGAAACTGGGCTCCATACTCGGTGACTGTCTCTCTGTCACTCTCCACACCCAACCAAACACCAAACATAAAAGAATCGACAATTCCTTTATATCCCAAATACCCAGTGCTCCGTATTCTAAGTATCCCCCATCTTTTTTACTCCCTCCTGTCATCACCATCATTCTTGGAGTCATTCAAACAACTCCCTAACTGGGATCTTCACCTTCAGTTTTCGGACACCCTCCCTCCAATCCAGGGTGTTCTTTTTTCTTCCTCCTCTTTGAAAGAAGTATAGTTTTAATAATTTTACATACGCACAAAAACTCAAACCACTAAAAAAAAAAATGGAGGAAGGACTGCTTTGATATAAATATAAACTTTTGTTGCTTTTAAACTTTTATTTGCAAATTTTTGCACAGACATTAAGGAAAACAGAATATTTTTTTAGTTCTGGTGTTCCCATCCTTCCAACCCCAACAACTGTCAACCCAGGCCAGGCCTGCCACATCCCTATTCCAATCTACACCCCCTCACAGAAGCAAACCTCAGGTATCCTATCGTTTCATTCATAAAGATTTTAGTATGAATATCTTTCTTGTATTTTTTTTTTTTTTTTACAGGGACAGAGAGAGAGTCAGAGAGAGGGATAGGTAGGGACAGACAGATAAACGAAGAGAGGTGAGAAGCATCAATCATTAGTTTTTCGTTGCCATTGCGACACCTTAGTTGTTCATTGATTGCTTTCTCACATGTGCCTTGACCGCGGGCCTTCAGCAGACCGAGCACCCCTTTGCTGGAGCCAGCGACCTTGGGTCCAAGCTGACAAGCTTTTTGCTCAAGCCAGATGGGCCCGCGCTCAAGCTGGCGAGCTTGGGGTTTCGAACCTGGGTCTTCCGCATCCCAGTCCTACGCTCTATCCACTGCGCCACCGCCTGGTCAGGCTCTTGTATTTTGTTTTTTAATTTTTCTCTTTCCTTTTTTTAAAATTTTTCATATGAATGTCTAAAAGATAAGGATTTTTTAAATACCATTATCACATTTAAAATATTAAAAATAATTTTTTACTATCATTAAATACCTATTTTTCCAGATTTTCAATTTCCTCATAAATGTCACAAGTTTTTAAAAATCAGGATGTAAATAAAGTCCATACATTGTGATTGGTTGTTACATCTTTAAATGTCTTTTAATAAATTGGTTCTCCTTTCATCTCTGTCTTTACCTCGCATTTATTTACTGAAAGAAAAAATGAAACACATCATCTGCCCTGTAGTTTCCCACAGTCTGGGTTTTGTGGGTGGCTTTCCCACGGTGTCATTTAACAAGATCCTCAGTGTTCTGTATTTCTTAAATGCTGGCCATTGGCCTTTGAGAATATGTTAGTCAGGCCGGGTCACCGTGACAAAATATCATAGACTGTGTGGTTTGAACAATAGGAATGTATTTCTCATAGTTCTGGAGGCTGGGAAGTCTAAGATCAGGGAGCCCGCATGGCCACATTCTATGCGGGCCCTTTCTCTGGCTTGCAGACAACAGCCTTCTTGCTGTGTATTCGCACCGTGGAGAGAGAGCTCTGATCTCTCTCTTTTTATAAAGATACTAATGCCATCATGGGGCCCCACCATCATGACCTCACCTAAACTTAGTTACCCCCACCTTCTCCTCTGGATGCTTCACCTCCAAGTAACATCACATTGGGGGCTAGGGGTTTAACATATCAACTTTGGGGACATAAACTTTCAGCGCATGATACAGAATTTTTTTTTTAACTGGTAGAATCACTGCATCAGACTCTTAATATTCTGGGTCTGAGGTCAGTTAGTTTTCCTTATCTGTTTAAACTTTCTTGACAAGTAAATGTTTCTAAAACTAATTATCTCCTCCTCTACTTAAAATCCATCAGCAATGCCCTTATTTTCTGGCTAAAGTTCAAAGTAGTAATGCAGCAATTATTCCCTGGCCACTATGATTGGCCGAAGGGGGGAGCATGTAGCCCAACTGGGCCAATCAGAGCCCTCCACCAGCTTTTTCTGCAGGAGCTGCTGGGAATATTTTGCTCGAAAGAGACCCTACCTGAGACCCTGGGGAACTCCTCTGAAAGTTCTCTTGTTTTCATGGAAGGACTTTCAGGAGCAGAGTGGTTCTTAAACCTGGCTGCACAACCAGAGAAATTTAAAAGACAATACATAAGCCCATGAAAGAAACCAGACACAAACTGCCCACACACTCTACGATCCTATTTATGAGACATGTTCAGGGCGGACAAATCCGAGGTACGTTGGTGGTTGCCAGGGGCCAGGAGTAAGGAGGGACGAGAGTGACTTCTCCTGGGCCCGAGGTTCTTTCTGGAATGATGGAGATGTTCTGGAATTAGGTAGTTGTGATAGTTGCACAACTTTGTGAGTATACTAAAGCCACTGAATTGTACACTTTAAAAAAGTGCGTTTTGCCTGACCAGTGGTGGCGCAGTGGATAAAGCGTCGACCTGGGAACACTGAGGTTGCCGGTTCAAGACCCAGGGCTTGTCTGGTCAAGGCGCATATGGGAGTTGATGCTTCCTGCTCCTCCCCCCTTTCTCTCTCACTCTCTCTCTCCTCTCTAAAATGAATAAATAGTAAATAAATAAATTTAAAAAAAAAAAAGTGCGTTTTATGGTATGTGAAGTTTATCTCAATTTAAAAAATCCACCAGCCCAGATGTCCCCCTCCCCCAGACCAATGAACTCAGCAAGTCTGTGGCTGGGCCCCAGCTAGTGACAGTTTGGTAAAGCTCCTGGCTTATTCCAATGAGCAGCCAGTTTTGAGAGCCCTGTCTTCCCTTTGCTTCTTGTCAGGAAGTGCAGAAATTGGGCAGAGAGATTTTGCATGCTTACTTTCCATGGGTCTCTGTCTCCCTGTTTCTATTTCTCTTCCCTCCCTAGACTGGCTCAGCAGGGAAGAGATCAAACCCAGCTATGGCCTGTGATGGACTGTATGGTCTCCCCAAAATTCAGACATTGATGTCCTCGCCCCTAATGTGACTGGAGTTGGGCACAGGACCTTTCAAGAGGTAATTAAGATTAATGAGGTCATTAGAGTGAGGCCCTGTCCTCATAAAAAGAGGAAGACACCAGGTATGAGCTCCCACAGAGCCAAGGCTACATGAGGACACGGAGGGAAGGCAGCCATGGGCGAGTCAAGGAGAGAGACCATAGGAGAATCCAAACTTCTGACACCTTCAGTTTAGATGTCCAGTCGCAGAACCAGGAGAAAGTAAATTCTTGTTGTTTGAACCACCAGTATATGATTTTTGTTGTGGTGATCTAAGAGTTTCCAATCCAATTGCTTCTGTAATAGAGCAAGAGGTAGGCAATCATATCTGTAAATAATGATAATTTTGTCTTGTCTTTTTTTGTGTGTGGCAAAGACAGAGAGAGTCAGAGAGAGGGACAGATAGACAGGAACAGAGAGAGATGAGAAACATCAGTTCTTTGTTGCGGCTCCTTAGTTGTTCATTGGTTGCTTTTTCATATGTGCCTTGACTGGGGGCTACAACAGACCGAGTGACCTCTTGCTTGAGCCAGCGACCTTGGGCTCAAGCTGGTGAGCCTTGCTCAAGCCAGATGAGCCCACCACGCTCAAGCTGGCGACCTCAGGGTCTCGAACCTGGGTCCTCCATGTCCCAGTTCGATTCTCTATCCACTGTGCCACCACCTGGTCAGGCTGTCTTGTCTTTTCTTTTTTTCTTTTCTTTTCCTTTTTACAGAGACAGAGAGAGAGAGAAAGAGATAGATAGGACAGACAGACGGGAACAAAGAGAGATGAGAAGCATCAATTATCAGTTTTTCGTTGCGGCACCTTAGTTGTTCATTGATTGCTTTCTCATATGTGCCTTGACCGGGGGCTACAGCAGACCAAGTGACCCCTTGCTGGAGCCAGCGACCTTGAGTCCAAGCTGGTGAGCCTTGCTCAAGCCAGATGAGCCCGAGCTCAAGCTGGCGACCTTGGAGTCTCGAACCTGGGTCCTTGGCATCCCAGTCTGACGCTCTATCCACTGCGCCACCGCCTGGTCAGGGTGTCTTTTCTTTTCTAATTGTCATGCCTCCTATTTGTTTTTGTGCTTTGTTTTGTTTTCATTTTATTGAGCTGCGCTTTATTGTACTTCACGGATCTTGCATTTTTTACAAATTGAATGCAAGACCCTCCACCAGCAAAAAGATTACGACTCTCATTTTTGAGAGACTCTCTGTTACGGTGGTCTGGAACCAAAGCTGCAGTATCTCTGAGGTCTTTCCGTACTGTGTTATTGCATTATCTGGAACCTCCAGCAGGATGCTGGCTAATAGAAGGAATAACAGATTTCCTTGTCCTGTTTCTTAATGAGAATGCCGTTAGTATTTCATGGATGAATGTTTGCTTTTTGTTTCTGAGTTCTGTCTCAATTCGTTCAGGCTGCTATAACAAAATACCACAGACTGTGTAGCTTATAATCAACAGAAATTTATCTCTCATAGGCTGGAAGTCAGGGTGCCACTGTGTTGAGGTGAAGTCTTTCTTCTGGGTCACAGGCTTCTGTATCCTCACATGAGGGAAGGGGCTAGAGAACTTTCTGGATTCTTTTGTAGGGGCACCGATCCCATTTTTGAGGGCTCCACCCCCATGACTTAAATACTTCTTAGAAGCCCCACCTACTGATATCGTGACCTTTGGGCGTTAAGATTTCAACACATGAATTTGCGGAGACACAAACATTGAGACTGTAGCAGACACCTTTTTTCAATTCAATCAGCCTGACACACCATCTTGTTCTCACCCACCTGTCCAGAAACCTCTCCTGTCACTACACGGAACAAGATGACCTACAGACTCTTTCCCAGACTTGCTGTTCTCTTTCGTGGCTGCATGTCTTTGTGCATTTTCCTATGCATCCAGCCAACCCCTCCCCAAACCTCAAATGTCTGACCGCGTAAGAAGAACCGGATCAAATTTTCATTCCTCTTTAGTTCCTCTTTAGACCCGAGAAGAGACCCCAGCTTCTCTTTTCCTTTGAGAGAATACCAGAAAGACCCCTCCCCTCACCCTGCTCTTCGTTCTTTAGCCACTCCCTCCCAAGGGAGAGGTGGCTGGTCTGACTGGCCCTCTCATCAGTGTTGGGGAACTGATTTTAAAGGCAGGGCCCCAGGCTCCACCCTTCTTTCCCTTCCCAAGTTCAGATATGATGCTCTTGTGTGGTTAGCACACCCTCCAGGCCACCTTCCTGAGGCGGGGTAGGCAGGGAGTTGTAAGTGTCTCTCTCCACTGTGACTGGATGGGTAGGTCCAGTGACCCTTGTCCTGTGGGTCCTGCCCCATTCAGTTCAGCGCATTTCCCTTGCAACTGGGGTTAAGCCATGTTCAAATTCAACTTGTACTGGAGATTTGCATAAAGGTTGGTTTTTGCTTTCCCACTTGACTTGAAATCCTTGAACATATATTTTATTTCTGTGCATCCTGGAGTAGGGGGTGCCTCTCTCCCTGACTCGCTAGGGGCTCTCATCAAATATTCGTCTGATAAATGAGTGAACCAATTGGTGGACCTTAGCCTTTCCCTCCTCAGGTAGTAGCTGCTGTTTTCCTGGTTACCTTCCGCGAGCTAGGCGCTCTGACCGCACTGCCTCCTCCCAGCAGCCCTGTCAAATATGTATCACTACGTGTATCCATTTTATAAGAGAGGAGAACCCTCTGTCACTACCGTGCTAACTGTCCAGGAAATCTGTGCTTTACAAGAGTAGCAGCTCCCCCTTGCTCACGAAGTCTGGCCCCGGTCTCTAATCAGTCCTCTTTCTGGTCCGCTCCGGGCACCTCGGAACACCAGGACCTTCCATGGGGCCATATGCGTTATTGATCTTGTGAAACTACACACTCCTCTGCCTTAGTTCCTGCTGTTGTCCAAGCACAGATATTTCTCGAGTCTCTGCTGGGTGCTGGGTATGGAAGCAGGAGCTGGGGACGTGGTGGGTAATCAAGACAGACTTGGTTCCTGCCTCATAGAGCTTCCTTTACCGAGTCCATAGACCTGAACAGACGCAGGGAGTGCTCCGAAGAAGAACTGTGGGCTGAGTGGCGGTGTGAGACAGAGGGATGGAACCCCAGGTGGGGAGCCAGGGACTGCTGTCCTGAAGAAGTGACCGGTTTAAACTAAGGTTTTGGTGTGCTTGCTCAGGCCACCCCTCTCAGCTTGGAACGTCCTTCCTGCTGATTGTCTCTGGTCCCATCCATCATTCAGCATCCAGATCCGGTTGAATCTCCAGAAGTCTGACATTAATCATTTTGTTAAAATATAAAATAAGGCCTGATCTGATGGAGCAGAGGATAAAGCATCAGCCTGGAGTGCTGAGGTCACCAGTTTGAAACCCTGGGCTTGTCTGGTCACGGCACATACAAGAAACAACTACTATGGGTGAATGCTTACTGCTCTTCCCCCGCTCCCTTTTCTGTTTCTCTTCCCGTCCTACAGCCAATGTCTCAATTGATTCGAGCATGTTGACCTGGGTGCTGATGATGGCTCTGGCGAGACTCTGCCTCAGGCACTAAAAATACCTTGGTTGCCAGCAGCCCCAGATGGACAGAGCATCGGCCCCAGGTGGGGGTTGATGGGTAGACTGGCACATGTGGGAGTCTGTCTCTGTATCTCCCCTACTTTCACTTAAAAAAAAAAAAAGGAATATCTCCTGCCTGACCTGTGGTGGTGCAGTGGATAAAGCATCGACCTGGAATGCTGAGGTTGCCTGTTCAACTCCCTGGGCTTGCCTGGTTAAGGCACATATGGGAGTTGAAGCTTCCTGCTCCCCCCCTCCTCTATCCTCTAAAATGAATAAATAAAAATAACTAATAAAAATAATTAAAAAAAGAATATCTCCTTTTTCTTTCCTTCCCAGCCTAATGATCAGTGGGTAGGAAGACTCAAGCCCCATCTTGGACCATGACGTTGAGCGCTACCTCCTAGGAATGGTAGAAAGGAGGCTGGAAGTAGCCTGGGTTGCAGATGCCCAGAGAAAACCGTATTCGTTTCCTGTGGCTGCCAAAACAAATTACCATTAACTGGGGGGCTTGACACAACGGAAATGTATTCTCTCATAGTTCTGGAGGCTAGGAGTCTTCCCTTTGTGAAGTCCTTAGTGGCCAAGCAGCCCCTTCTCTCTTACTCCGACGTGGCTGGGGACACGTGACCTGCAAGGTTGCTGGAGGAAGAGAGAGATGGAGGAGGTACAGCTACTCTTTCTTTATTCTTTTTAGATCATTCATTTTATTTTATTATTATGTACAATAGCTACAGTTTCAAAATCCAATCTACAAAGCAAGGTACATTCAAATAAATCTATCCCCTCTACCCAATTTCCTCCTTTCCACTAAAGCTAATTATAAAGATATATATATATATATATATATATATATATATATATATATATATATATATATAATTTTAAATAAAATGTAAGCAATTATGTGCATAGAGTCCTCTCCTTACTCTACTCAAAATTTCTCTACTTTGCTTTTTAAATTTTCTGGTTATTTTTATTATGGCAAAATATTCATAACATAAAATTTATCATCTTAACCTTTTTTAAGTGTGCAGTTCAGTGACATTAAGTACATTCATAATGCTGTATGACCATCGCCATCTTCCATCTTCCCAAACCTGGAGCTCTATTCCCATTAAATTGGCATCAACTCCTCATCCTCTCCTCCCCTCAACTCCTGGCAACCACTATTCTAGTTTTTGTGTCTCTGCGTTTGACTAGTCTAAGTGCTTCATCTAAGTCAGTCATGGGCAATCTTTTGAGCTTGGTGTGTCAAAATTCGCCAAAATACCGAGCATAACTCGGGTGGTGTGTCACTTGGAGAAAAACAGCCTAACTGGAAGTCCCAGAACTAGACACTGTGTGCCGGAGTTCTGTTGTTTTGGCCTCCAGACCTCCAGCACAGTGTGTCTACATTACAGCAAATGTTTTATCCTTGGCTACTGCACCTGGCCATGCAGGAACCGAGGATGAAACATCCTTCTCGGCATGCGGCCCCATACTTCTCTGGTATGCGGCCGCATGCAGCTGCATGTCATCGAAAATGGCTATGTGTGTCAGTGCTGACACACGTCATAGGTTTGCCATCACGGATCTAAGTGGAATCATATAAGATTTGTCCTTTTGTGACTGACTTATTTCACTTAGCATAGTATCTTCAAGGAGGGAGAGTCATTCATAAATGCCTCAACCCTGAAGTGACACATGGTGCAGTCCATTGGCTAGATCTAGTCACTTGGCCCCAAATGAGCTGCAAAGGAGGCTTGGAAAATATAGAGGGGCATATGGAATATTTCGAGAGTTCCATGAGATCCTAGGTCCCATGAGACACAGTCGTCTCACGTGACACATTCTCTTTTTTGCTTAAGCTAGCTTATGTTGGCTGTTGTTCCTTGTAACCAAGGAATTAAAACATATGCATTCTATACATGTGTCTCAACATCTGGTACATGGCGGAAGCTCAAGGCTGGGGACTCTTTATTACTAACTGCAAATATTTTGTGCTGCTTTTCAAAATTAGAATTGCAGGGTGTTGGCATTAAAACAACCCTGAATCCAGAGTTCAGGCAATCTTGTAATTTAACTTTCTGTAGATCACATATCTATTTCAATCAGTATTTATTAGACAAAGTGCATTGAGCACTAATAATGCCTCAAAAATGGTGAGGATTCTGGGGATACCACATTGAATAAAATTTGGTCTCATTCTAGTTTATGGAAAACATTGTCTTTCCTCTACTGTTTGTAATTACTTGCGTGACCTATGGCCTACATGTTGGGTATTATCCGATTGTGCTCATGAGGGAAATTTATGAGTAAACCATGAGTATATTTTTGACTTGTATAATTTCACTTCCCTTTTCTTAACACTTTTACTGTTGGTATTACTGTATCAAAATTTCCCCTCTTTTTCTTTTCTTCTTCTCCTCCTTGTATTTCTCTTTTTCTGTAAAGTTAAATAATAAGGACGCCACATTTCTCAAACTTGTATGAAATCTTCTAGCCAGGAATGACTCCTCAAAATATTTTAAGGACCAGAATAACTTTTCTAAATCTGTGCTTGATGATCCAAAGCCTGTGATTTGACATTGCCCAGCACAAGAAATCAGCAAGCTTGGTGGAAATATAAAAATAGTATGACTGTGGAATTAGATACAAAGAAGGAATCAGTTCTGTGCCTAGGTAATCAGGACACCAGGGACCTTATGTTGGGTCCCCCCATGAATTAAATGCATGACTTTGAGTGAATTCTTTAAACTTCCTAGACTTCAGTCCAAAGATGGAAAAGACAATATAAAATAATTCAGAGCAGCAGAAAGTGGCATAACATAAAACAAGGTAAAAATGAGATGGAAGGGTAATGTTTTCTTAGAATTGCACAGCTAAATCACATGAATGTTTTTTTTATTTATAATTTTTTTAGAGAGGAGAGAGAGTGACAGAGAGAGAGAGAGAGAGAGAGAGAGAGAGAGAAAGGGGGGAGGAGCAGAAAGCATCAATTCCCATATGTGCCCTGACCAGACAAGTGCAGGGTCTTGAACCGGCAACCTCAAGCACTGCAGGTCCACGCTTCACCCACTGCGCCACCACAGGTCAGGCTAAATCACATGAAATTTTATTTTTAAGCCTGAAGAGAAAGAAGAAATCTGTTTACTTATATTTCTCTTGGATTAAGATATAATATTTGGGAGTTATTATGACTTGCCTCTCTAAGGACTTAGGAATTCTGAAGGAAAAAACCCCAGCTAACACGTAGTCGCTACTTGGAGCTGTCAGCCTGTTAAAGCTAGTACATAGTCTTGACTACGTAAATAACGCTTTCTAAGGAGAAGGTGGACAGAGATGTAGTAGGGTAGAATGAGACAATGGTGAGGGTCACCCTTGAATGAATCATTCACATTCGTCGGTTCTCCCCCCTGCCCCACTCAGAAAGAATGATCACTTTTCACGATTTTCTCCAGCCTCCCAACAAAGCGCGCTACAGATGAGAAGAACAATGCTTAGCTCACAGCCACCTGACTCACATGACAATGGGCCACTGTTGTGGGATATTGTGTGAGTGGCTTATTCTGATTCAGTTGGCTGGTCAGAGGCAACACCGCACAAACAGGAAGAGCAGCTCCTGAACAGACCATTGCTTGGTACAGAGGGAAGAAGGAAGCTTCTGCCCAGACCTGTCTCACCCCGCTCTGTCTCCTTCTCTCTAGTCCTAGTTTTCTTGCTTTTGGGGTCAGAAGCAGGATGCATCGGTCTGTAGCTTCCCCTTTACCCACTTAGGGCCTGTGAGACCTTGGCAAGTTCCTGTGTGCTCTGCCTCTCATCTTCCACATCCCTAAAAATGGGGACGATCATGGACATATATGTTAAGTAGACTGATGCTGACTACCACAGAGTCCTATGCAGAATGGAAGCTCAAAAATGTTCATTCCTATTATACACTTTTCCCTCTGTGGACCTGTTTCTTTATAAAGAAGAATCATTTAGAACCGACCATCCCATTTTGGAAGATGTTTCCCCTGAAAAACACCACTACCAGCTTTACAGATAGGAATATAAAGATTTTATCATGGAAAAGTCACATCAGGCAGTGTAGATTCTATGGAATATTAAGTTTCAAGTCATAGAATCATGAATCCTAGAACTGTTAGAGAGCTTATGGAGAAAGAGATTCCAGGCTATTTCACCAATAAACATGGTGTTATCTCCTTTTTTTTCCTTTCTTTTTTTTTTTGCCTGTAGAGACATGGCTTTTGCTAGTTTTGAGTATATTTACTCCTAGGACGCAATTATCCTGTTCTTTAACTGATTGTTGTGGGTTGAATTGTATTTCCTCAAAACATATGTTCAAGTCCTAACCCCTGGTACCTGTGAGCATGACCTTAATGGAAATAGGGTCTTTACAGATGTAATCAAGTTAAGAGGAGGTCACACTGGCCCCCTAATCCAGTGGCTGGTATCCTTACAAGAAGAGGAAAGTTTGGGCACAGACACAGAGGGAGAGCATGACGTAACAATGGAGCCAGGAATGGCAAGCATTGCGAGCAACCACCAGGAGCTGGAAGAGGCAAGGAAGGATTGTCCCCGAGAGTCTTCAGAGACAGAGGGACCTTGCCAATGCCTTGATTTTGGATGTATAGCCTTCAGACTGTGAGAGAACAACTTTCTGTTGTTTTAAGCCACCCAGCATGTGGTAATTTGTCATGGTGGCCCTAGGAAACTAACACCAAATGACCATACCTCTTTGTTCCCTTAGTTAATCTACAGAATAGGACAAATTCTTGCTCTTAATAGCTTTGAGATTTCTGGTGGAAATTTTAATATAATTATTAACGTAGAATTTTTAAAGATTTTATTAATTTTACAGAGAGAAGAGGGTTGAGGGGTGGGATGAGAAGTTGTTGCTTCACTCTATTTGTTCATTGCTTGCTTGTCGAATGCGCCTTGAACGAGCGAGCCCAGGGTTTTGAGCCGGTGGCCTCAGCGTTCCAGGTCGGCGCTCCATCCACTGCACCACCATAGGCCAGGCAACATGTAGTATTTTGAAATTAAAAGAAGACATCTTTGGACAGGGGAAACCTTTTAGTGACTGAGTTGGAGCGCTCCTAGGAAAAAGAGACACCCTCTGTACGTCTCTTCTGTGCTGCTCCATTCAGGGCTGGAGAACTTGCCGGAGAACCCAGGCACCCCGGAAACCATCTGGAAATGCTGCTTACTCTGACCTCCTGCTACCTCAGAACAGAAATATGTCTGATAAGAATTCTGAGCTCTGTAGAGGCTGCTGTGAAAGTTAGAGGTAGCGTTGTCTTCCTTTGCACCCCCCACCCCTTTTAACTGACTTTCCCTTCCTCAGAACTTGTTATTCATCTCTCTTCCCTCAAGACATTTTCTCCTTGGTACCCGACAATAATGCTTGTGCTGGCGTCACTGGTGAGTCCACACCTAAGCAAAGGTGGTATTTTTCCATTCTATCAGGAACTCAGCTATTTATTTCACTCCATTCATAGATGTAGCAGAGAAGGGTATTTTGGTGGAATGTATTCTCATATTTGTCAGATTATAGATGCATCCTTAGCGCTGTGGGGTTTTTAAATATGTGAAATTGAAATAAGCTCTGTTGACCTCATTTTTTTACATCTTCCACTGCTGCAGTTAGTCACTTAGGACTTGGAACTGCCATGAGCTACTGACCTGAAAAGGACGCATCACTTAATTGCATCATCATTAGTGATAAGCTCTCTGATTTCATAATTTCTAACTCCAAGAAAGTTTTTTGTTTTGCCTGTTGAATGAGGAATCCTCGGTCCTGATGCTAGGGACTGTTTTTCTTTCTTTCCTTTTCGTCTTCTTCTTTCTTTTCTTTTGTTTGTTTGTTTAAGGATAGTTTTTCATACTTACTTTCTGGCTTTAGTGTTAATTCTTTTTTTTTTTTTTTTTTTTTTTTTAATTTTTTTATTTATTCATTTTAGAGAGGAGACACAGAGTGAGAGAGAGAGAGAGAGAGAGAGAGAGAAAGAGAGAAGGGGGGAGGAGCTGGAAGCATCAACTCCCATATATGCCTTGACCAGACCAGTTCAGGGTTTTGAACTGGCGACCTCAGTGTTCCCAGGTCGACGCTTTATCCACTGCGCCACCACAGGTCAGGCAAGTGTTAATTCTTCACTAGAGCATTACCATTAGCAATGTTCTTTTTTCTGAAGCTCTACAGAAAAATATGAATAGCTATTTAGTTTGATATTTCTATGAACATAACCTTTTGGCTCTTGTGCTATCTCTAAAACTTAGAATTTTTTGGTGCCCATTTTTCACCTTTTTTTGTGCACTTTTAGAAGACAATATTTCATATTAGGTGTTGGTTATAATTGAGAGTTTTTAAAAAAATTTATTGATTGATTTTAGTAAGAGAAGAAGGGAGGGAGATAGAGAGAGAGAGAGAGAGAGAGAGAAAGACAGGAACACTGAGCTCTTCCTGTATGTGTCCCAACTGGGGATCAAACCGGCAACCTCTGTGCTTTGGAACGCGGCTCTAACCAATGAACCATCTGGCTAGGGTTGATTGAGGTCTTTATGATTAAAAAAAAGAAAGAAAACCGTGATTATTTTCTGTCATCTTGCTTAGTCAGACTCTTGGTGCTTTTTTTAGCACAGTGTGCTCACCTCACACTGTTGTTTTAGATTAGATTAATAATGGAACTAAATATCTTGACTATTTTTTTCCATTTTCTCAGCTAACAAGATATTTGCAGTATGTCTCTTCTTTTTTTTTTTGTGGCAGAGACAAGAGAGAGTCAGAGAGAGGGACAGATAGGGACAGACAGACAGGAAGGGAGAGAGATGAGAAACATCAATTCTTTGTTGCAGTTCCTTAGTTGTTCATTGATTGATTTCTCATATGTGCCTTGACGGGGGCGGGGGGCCACAGCAGACCAAGTGATCCCTTGCTCAAGTCAACGACTGTGGGCTCAAGCTGGTGAGCCTTGCTCAAGCCAAATAAGCCTGTGCTCAAGCTGGAGACCTGGGTGCTCCACATCCCAGTCTGATGCTCTATCCACTGCGCCACCACCTGGTCAGGCTCAGTATGTCTCTTCTTAGCAGAGATTCAAGCCAAGGAATGCCAAGAGTTGCCCGAAGTCACAGGAAGCTAGGAAGAGGGAATGAGGGGTCCTACAGCCTTCAGAGGGAGCATATACATGCCAACACCTTGATTTTGGACTTCTAGCCTCCAGAATTGTGAGAGAATAGATTTCTGTTGTTTTAAGCCACCCAGTTTGTAGGATGTGGTGACAGCAGCCCTGGGAACTGACAGAGGAAGTGACCAGGGCAGGGGCAAACACAGCGCTTGACAAGTGCTTGTGGCTTATAAGTGTGATATGGTAGCTACAGGTCCAAATAAGAGATTTCGAACCTGTGGTGAGTGTTATATCAGTGATAACAGGTCTAGAACAGACCCTCAGCGATTGTTCTGCCTTTTTTTTCAAACATACTATACAGTAAACAGGACCCACTGACTGAAGTTCCCTGAAGACCTCTTGAGGGTATCCACATAGAAAGAGCTTTAGAACTAGATAGAGCTTTATAAACTGGGAGATGATTATTGTACCTCCAGTGTAAAGAATCTCCTATATTCTGAAACATCAGAATAGCTGCTTTGGGGCATAAAACCAGCTAACTTCCCTTTCTGACAATTATCATTTAGCTGCAGATACAGGAAGGTACCTCCTGGAACTGTGATGTTCTTTTAATTATTTCAGATGTAAACTTGAAATACAAAGTCCTGGTTTTAATGTTTAGTATATAGTATGCTGGTCTTTTCTGCCCAAAGGGGCTGTGTGAAGAGTGGCGAGGCATCTATTTGAAGCTGATTGTAAATACAGTAGCATCGTTCCTAAGTATGGTATTACGGAGAGGCTGGGCGGTGTGCTGAGAAGCACACGGGATTAGCAATTCTAAGGTTGGTTTCTAGGAGGCCTGACGTCAGAAATGTGCTGCCTATCCTAGGCAAGTTGCTACCACTTGCTGAGCCTCCATTATGATTGCTCTGATTGCTAGAGTTCTCTATCAGTTCCCACTGAGTGAGAAAAGAGGGGCTTTGGCTCCTGTTCTGGGCAGAATAGTGTTCCCCCAAAAGAAAACGTCCAAGTTCTAACACTCAGTACCTGTGAATGTGGCCTTATTTGGAAAGAGGGGCTTTGCAGATGTGACTTCCTTTCTCTGAATGAGATCGTGCTGGACTAGGGTGGGCCCTAAACCCATTGACCCATGGCCTTATAGGAGAGAGAAAAGAAGCTTACACAGAGACATAAGGGAGAAGGCCATGTGGAGATCCACGTGAAGACAGAGGCAGAGAGTGGAGTTGTGTAGCTACAAGCCAGGGTGGAGGAAGCCACCAGAAAGGAGGAGAGAGGCATGGGATGGATTCTCCCGCAGAGCTTCCACAAGGAAGCAATTCTGCCAACGCCTTGATTTTCTATTTCTGGCGTTGGCACTGTGACAGAGGAAATTCTGCTGTTTTAAGATACCAAGTTTGCGATAGTTTGTATGGAAGCCCTAGCAAACTAATACAGCCGCTTATAGTCAGGAGGGCCCTGGCACAATAGGTGCTCTCTACAAGTGACCCTTGCTATATCTGATGACTAGAAGCCAGCACCTCTGCCACTCTCTGCCAGACCAAACACCTAGAGAATTCTAACAGGGGTTGTGTTTGTTTCCTATGGTGACTTAAAACAACACATAGATTCTCTTCTGGTTCCAGAGCTCAGAGGTCCAAAGTCAACCTCACTGGGCCACGGTGTCAGCAGGGCCCTGTTCCTTCAACGGCCTTAGGGCAGAATCAGTCCCTTGTTTCTTCCAGCTTCTAGTGGGGGCCAGCATTCCTTGGCTTGTGGTATCACTTCCGTCTTCAAGGCCAGCATCTTCAAGTCTCTGCTCTGCCTTCATACAGACTTCTCTATGTGTGTAACATCTCCCTCAGCCTCCTTTTCCCAAGGACACGTGGACTTGCATTCAGAGACCACCTGGATAATCCAGGGCAAGATCCTAACCACATGTGCAAAGACACTTTTTCCATGTGAGGTGACATTTACAAGTTCCGGGGATGTGGACCGATATCTTGCAGGGCTATTATTATTCAGCTGGCTACGGGGATTACACTGTGCTTTTACTGAAATGTGGGACAAGCAGTCTGGTGACAGGGCTGGAAGCTTTGCCTTCATCGGACCCTTCCTCATACCACTCAGGGTGAGGGTGGGGTGGGGCAAATCCTCTCAGTTTGGGCTTTCAGAGAAGATTCTGAATGGATACTACCTGTTTCCTCAGTTCAATCTCTCCAGTTTTTGAGTGCCTCCTGCCCCACTAAAATCCCCTCCGGTCTGATGTCTCCCAGTCCTTATTTTGAAATTTCAACCCTTCCAATAGATTGGGACTTGTCTTCTATCTCCCTAAGTATTTATTGCTCCAGTCTTCAGCCTGATGTTACTGAGGATGCTTCTTTGTTGGCTCTGGAGTGTGTGATGGTGAGCTTGGGTTCCGATAAGTTGGGGGAGGACTGTTGTGCGTTGCTCGCTTCCAGGGAGTTGTTGGACCAGAAGGGGCTGTGGCCAGATTCCTTCTGATTCACCCAAGGGCAAGCACACCTCGCCACATGGAGCCTTGTGTTTCTCCCAAAGACAACCTGGTCTAATACGCACGCTGAAAACGCTCTCTTCCTATTAATAGCACTTTTGAATCCACTCCTGGAAAATCTATAACCCCAGAGTTATTGAATCAAATAGTTCTTCTAGCTCTATTTTCACTCTAAGGGCTCCACACTGTCTGGGAATAGCTCTCTCTGAGTCATTTGGGATGAATGGTGCTATCCTTGAACTCACTGTTTCCGATCTCTAAATTTATCTCTTGATAGGAGTAGGTGGTGTGTGTGTGTTTCACCCAGCTACATGACTGTTAATGAATTAAAGAACTGGAGAGAAGCAGGAAGTATATCTGAGTTTAGAAAGAAGAAAGAGGACTAAAATGATACAAGAGAAGATAAAGAGACCCTGGCTGGATGGCTCAGAGAATAAAGCATTGACCTGGCATGCCAGAGTTGATGCTTCTCTCTCTCTCTCTCCCTCCCTCACCCCACCTCAAATCAATGGAAAATTTTTAAGAGAGAGAGAGAGAGAAGACAAAGAGCAGGTTCCAAATTCTCCTGGAATATAGAAGCACAGAATGTTCTTTTATGCTAGTGTTGGGAACAAGGTTTGTGGCACCTGAAGCTTGTTTAAAATACGGAGGGTCCTCTTTAAGAAGAAGAGTACACAATAATAAATACAGAATTAATACAAGGCTTTGGACGAAACTGAAAACCCTGAAGTTTCGTCCAAAGCTTCTGTCTCTGGTTTGGAATTAAGATCAACATTCTTCTTCCACTTACACAATTAATATCTATAACTCCTATTTCCCAGTGATGGGGTTCCGCTAAAAACATTTGAATTATATATATGATATATCAAGAATCTAAATAGATATACGATATAGTGATATGATTATAGATATACTATATAATTATATAGGTTCCTGTTGAACAATCTGACATCTCTAGCGGAAGACTTTACACATGGATTTTTAAAATTATAACATATCTATAAAACTTTATACTTTAGGATGTCTTTTCAAAGACTCTTTACTTCATTTAATCAGACAAAAACCCTGTGAAGAAATTTTATATTTTATCCCCCTTTTTATTTATTTATTCATTCATTTTTAGAGAGACAGGAGAGAGAGAGAATGAGAGAAAGAGAGAGAGAGAGAAGGGGGAGGAGCAGGAAGCTTCAACTCCCTTACGTGTTTTGACCAGGCAAGCCCAGGGTGAGGCAACCTCAGCATTTCAGGATCAAGGCTTTATTCACTGAGCCACCACAGGTCAGGCTTTATCGCCCTTTTACATAAGGGAAACTAACTTTGGAGAGTTGGGAGATTTGTACAGAAGGCTTAGGTTAGTACAGGAAGTGGGCTGGACGCAGAGTTTGACACTTGCCAGGGTTGATGGGGCACAAACACTATTGGCAAACACTTCTCCTTTCCAGGGGGAGGGGAGGGGAGTGTCGGGTTGAGGAGGGCTAGAGGGAGGGGAGGGGAGTGTCAGGTTGAGGAGGGCTAGCGGGAGGGGAGGGGAGTGTCGGGTTGAGGAGGGCTAGAGGGAGGGGAGGGGAGTGTCGGGTTGAGGAGGGCTAGGGGGAGGGGAGGGGAGTGTCAGGTTGAGGAGGGCTAGGGGGAGGGGAAGGGCAGGGGGAGGGAAGAACAAGACAAGGGAGTTCATCTAAACTGCCTGTCTCTCCATTGATTCTTCGTACCTGTCTCTATCCCCTTGGATTTCACAGTCCCAAGCTCGACAGGAACAACAGTAAGTAATTTGCTCCAAATAGGGCAGGTCAGCAGAAAACAAGGGACTGTTGATGCTTTGGGAATGCCTACAGATCCAGAGCTGTCTGTCTCTGCTGGAGGTTACCTGTCCCCAAGCTTACCAATGTCCTCTGAGCCAGACACTCAAGTTCCAATTACAAAATCACAAGGGAAGAAAAGTCTGGATACTAGTCTGTCTGGGGCGTTTGGATACAAGGGGTCCAAAATAAAATTGTTTATGGGCCACATTTATCCCCCATTCAAAATGAAAATAGTTTTACTGAATTCCAAGGGAGAAAGCAGGCCCCTGCTATAGTGGTGGGATAGACTTGTGTCTTTTCACTGACAGCTGGACAGCCTGTGGCTTAGCCTCCTATTTCTCCCCCTCTGCCTGCTCCCGAGGAGGATCCAGGACTCTCAGGGGACTAGCCCTAAGATGTCAGATTTCTCTGCCAAGGGCTGAAAAGAGTCCAGAGGGCAGTTTGGCCAGAAGAGGTATGGGAGGACCTGTACTGTATGAGGGCATTGGTGAGAAGGAAAATAAGATTAAAAAAAAAAAAAAAAAAGGAAAGAAACTTATATAGAAGGCTTTATAATATTGGGGAAATACATACAAAAAACTTGCGTTTTCTCAAATTGTCTTTTTTTTTTTTTTTACAAGGACAGAGAGAGAGTCAGAGAGAGGGATAGATAGGGACACACAGCCAGGAATGGAGAGAGGTGAGAAGCATCAATCATTAGTTTCCCATTGCCTTTGCAACACCTTAGTTGTTCATTGATTGCTTTCTCACATGTGCCTTGACCGCGGGCCTTCAGCAGATGGAGCCACCCCTTGCTGGAGCCAGTGACCTTGGGTCCAAGCTGGCGAACTTTTGCTCAAGCCAGATGCCGCCGCCCCCCCCCCCCCCCCCCCCCCCCCCCCCCGCGCTCAAGCTGGCGAGCTCGGGTCTCGAACCTGGGTCTTCTGCATCCCAGTCCGACGCTCTATCCACTGCGCCACCGCCTGGTCAGGCTCAAATTGTTTTTAATTAAATGAAATGGATCTTTTAAAAATTTTATTGCTGTCCACGACCGAACACTTTGGGTTGTAGTTTTATAAGCATCACCCCAACAACCTAGAACCCCTACTTGATTAAATCATAGAACATCAGTGAAAAATAATGTGTAATTTGCAGGCAATTTAAATGTTAGTGTCTCATCATATTTAAGAATCAGTAACAGCACACTAATCCTAAAAGTGAGGGCCAATGTTTTTATTGATTTTAATTTATTGTGTTTACATAGATTCTAGTGTCCCCCAAATGCCTCCCCCCTATGTTCCCCTCAACATCCCACTGTCCCCCTCCCCCCAACCTTCTCCCCCTTCCCTCCAGGATTTGCTTTTCTGCTCTCTATAACGCTGTGTTATGTATCTATAATTTCACCAATCTCTTCCCTTCTCTGATCCCATCCTCTCACCCCCTTTCCCTCTGGTCCCTTTGATCCCGCCTCTGCCTCTATTCCGTTCCTCAGTTCACATTGTTCACTGGATTCCTCAAATGAGTGAGGTCATATGATATTTTTATTTCTCTGCCTGGCTTATTTGAGTGAGGGCCAAATTTTTAAAATATATTTGCCACCTTTGCTGCTGGTCTCTGGTTGCCCACCGTGGGCCTGGTTAAAAACAGCATCTTGGAGACTGCAAATCACATTCCCTCTTCACTCCCCCAACCTATGAGTCTCCCACCCCTTTGTTCCCCCAGCACACCCCCTTTACTGAGCTTCCTCAGGTTCCCTGAAGACTTGCTGTGGAATGGAGAGAATGGATGGAGCAGTGTTAGGAAGATCCGAATCGTACATTTCCTTGAAACTAAGGGCTGCTCTTACAAAATGGTGCGACACTGAGATATTATTTTTCTTTAATGAAGAGAAGAAACAATGGGGTTAAAATCTGCCGATTTTTCCAAGGATGTACCAAGTTTCTACAAGAGCAATTCTGCTTGTTGTTTTCTGGTGCAGTGCAAGGCCATTTTTGAAAAATCTCTAATGTGATTATCTAACAGAAGACATTCCGGCCATTGTTATTGATTTGCGATAGTACAGACCCCAGAAGGCCATCAGACTGAGAAATATAATTGACAGAGAGGAAGAACAGGTCACAGCCACTCTGTGGTTCAGAAAAGATGCTAACGGAAAAAAACCCACTCCATTCACAAGAACATACAGTGCAGGAAGATGGCTTATCTAATTAACTGGACCTCACTATGACAGAATTTCAGGTGTTAGGAAATCTCAAAAAATACTGAGCAGTGTACGAAGAATAAAACCAACTAGGCCTGGGACTCGTGGCTTGTCAAGGCCAAAGGTTCTAGATCCTTAGGTAATAAGTAACCTAAACATATATTTTTGGGTGTGGTAGAAGAATTCATTTTACACACACACACACACACACACGACTAGTATTTTTTTTTAAATAAAAACAATCCCACTGTTTGATTGTCATCTGGTAGTAACATAGGGGTCATCAAAGCAATTTGAATGCATGTTTGAGAACAGACTCCCAGCAAAGGGCACCTAAAAGCACAACCTGTATTGCCTTTTCGACAATTTCTCACTGTATTAGTAATTTCTGCTTGGAGCCACTTTGGAGCAGAGAAATATTATCTCCTTTTAGCTGATCTAATCCAGCCGTTTTCTTTTTTTTTTAAAATAAAAAAATTTTTAAAAATTTTTTTCATTTTAGGGAGGAGAGAGAGTGAGAGAGAAAAAGCACAGAAAGCAGGAGGAGCAGAAAGCATCAACTCCCATATGTGCCTTGACCAGACCAGTGCAGGGTTTCGAACCGGCGACCTCAGCGATACATTATGCACTGCGCCACCACAGGTCTAATACGCGGTTCACATTCTCATCAAAACTAGTGATACAGCCCTCTCTCCACGTGTTCATGCGCCCAGAGAGTCACACCTGCTCTGAGATCTATTCTGCAAGTATCTGAAGGTGAGGTCGAGGAGCTGCACCATCACCCTCAGCATTTTTGGCCCTGGCCACGATATGCCATGGTGGAAACTGACAAAGACCACACTAACTCACACCTTAAATAATTTTTTTTTCTTTTTATTATTTTTTTACAGGGACAGAGAGAGAGAGTCAGAGAGAGGGATAGATAGGGACAGACAGACAGGAACGAAGAGAAATGAGAAGCCTCAATCATCAGTCTTTTGTTGCCCTTGCGACACCCTAGTTGTTCATTGATTGCTTTCTCACACGTGCCCTGACCACGGGCCTTCAGCAGACCGAGCAACCCCGGAGCCGGCGACCTTGGGTCCAAGCTGGCGAGCCCTCTCAAGTCAGATGGGCCCGCACTCAAGCTGGCGAGCTTGGGGTCTCCAACCTGGGTCTTCCGCATCCCAGTCCGACGCTCCATCCACTGCGCCACCGCCTGGTCAGGCTTAAATAATTTTTTTAAGCACTAAAAGCACATGGTTATAGGCCCTGTAAGGGTTGCTTGGTTGGTTAGGGCATTGTCCTGATATACACAAGTTTGTGGGTTTAATCTCCTGTCAGGGCACACATAAGAATCAACCAATGAATGCATAAAGAAGTGAAACAATAAACTGATGTTTCTCTCTCTCCTTTCCTGCCTCTCTCTTTAAAATCAATAAAAATTAAAATTAAAATAAATAAAAGCACGTGGTTATAAAATCAAAGCAGTATACAGGAATAGAAAGTGAAAAGGAAAAGTTCCTACTCTCCCTGCATTCCTGATAGCCCCTGGAGGCCACATCTTCCCTCCGTGTGCATTCCTCAGGGGTAAACACACTTCCTTGTGTTTTGTTTCAGAATGTTCTGGGCATATAAAAACATAATCTCTCTCCCCTCCTCCCCTTTTAAAAACGCAAGTAGAATACTTTAAAATACTATTATGCAGCTTGGATATTTTCTAGTTCATTTTTCTAGCTTGGACATTTTCTTTTCAAGTTAGCTTATTTAGAACTTTCTAATTTTTAAAAAATTGAAAAGTAAGTACATAACAGAAGGAAGGAGAGGCAGCTGACTTTAGATGAATATGAAAGCATCACTGTAAAAGTCTAATGATCTTCTCTCTGGAAGGAGATTAGATGCAGAAACACATTTCATTTTTTTTCTCTCTCTCATACGCACACACACAAAAGAGTGATTATAGCTGTTTAAAATAATAACTTGGGTCCTTGACAATTTTATCAAGCCATACAACAAAATACCCAAGAACTTTTTAACCTCTGAAGTATAGAAATGAAGGAGAGATGGTCTCTTAATTGAAATAAGTAATCTTTCTTAGACCATTATTGTCTCGTGACGGCCTGGCCCCCTTTTGGTTCTATGCTGCTTCTCCGAAAACATATAATTTTATATATGCCCAAGTTTTCCAAAGTGGTCATTACAGTTTCTGCTTGTCCCTGATGAGGTTTTAGGAGGAGGTGACACAAGTTTACTGGCAGACAAATCCACGAGAAGTTGGCTGATGATTGGGCAAATGTAAAAATATAGCTTGCAAGTGTCTTGGGTCTTTGACTGCCCCAACTGCAGCCCTAAGGAATGAGCAGCCTCCGGGCAGGCAGAATGTTTTTTGTGTTTTTTAATCTTTCCTTTGGGAGATTTTTCATATACAAACAAGACTGAAGAAAATTTTTATAGACAAAATGCAAGACTCTGGTGAAGTGTCACAGCAGATGATGTCAAAAGTCATATTGTCTCAGAGGATATTAGAGTCTAATCAGAACCCCCAAATCTCAGAGACAAATAATATACCTGTCATTGAAGGCCAAACTGATAATCAAAGCTGAGTCGCTTACCATCATCACTTGTGTAGGTTTAACTATGTGGACTCATTTTCTTACATTCTTTGATTGCAGGGCTGGAAGGACCCTTAGAGACCGTGTCTTTTAATAAATAAGGAACAGACTAAAAGAGATTAAGTGACTTGGCTGAGATACACAGAACTGGCTAGAACCTAACACCCTAGTGTATCATATATACCATACATATAAGAGAAGATAAGTAATATGTGTGATGGTCATTCATGTTTAAGAAACAGAACAGCATCACAAACTTTCCACTATAACCTGGGTGACACCATTCAAGGGACGGGTGGCCTTGAGTTAGGAAGCTGGAAGAGAGGGATGAGGATGGGGAGGCCAGCCAAGGAGTAGAGAAGCTTCAAGGTCAGGAACACCTGGCAGGCAAGACTGGGGACATGGTCTCTGTCAATGACAGAATACTTACTCTTTTACTCATTCTGTTTAGGCAGGCCAGGGCTCTACCTACCCCAAAACTGAGCATGTATTTAGAGCGAGGGGCAAAGAGCAGTGTGAATGTAGGTCAAATAGAATCCTTCCGTTTTTTTCTCTAAGGACTTTGCATGTCAATTCTGGATTTACAGGTAACCACCCTCCAAAAATGGTATTAGTTAATGATGGACTGCTGTTTTCTGCTATGCTGCTGTCAGGCAGATTTTTGAATTTCATTTAAAATAGTGGTGCTTAGGGCCTGACCTGTAGTGGTGCAGTGGATGGAGTGTCAGCCTGGAGCACTGAGGTCGCCAGTTCGAAACCCTGCACTTGCCTGGTCAAGGCACATATGGGAGTTGATGCTTCCTGCTCCTCTCCCTTTCTCTCTCTCTCTCCCTCTCACTCTCTCTCCTCTCTAAAATGATTAAGTAAAAAAATAAATTAAAAATAAAATAAAATGGTGGTGCTTACTTCTGCTGCACGTTAGAATTACCTGGGGAGTTTGAAGAAAATACTGATACTAGGCCCACCACAATTAAATTCTTGTCTAAGATTCTGATCTGAGATCTGAACATAGGCAGATTTGAAAACTCCCTAGCTTCAAGTGATTCTAAAAGGTAGCTACAGTTGGAACCACTGATTTAAAACAGCAGGCAGAGTTTCAATCAACTAGTTAATTGTTTTAAAAGAGCTACTATAGTTGCCTGACCAGTGATGGCACAGCGGTTTGGTTCAAAACCTTGAGGTTGCAGGCTAGAGTACGGACACGACATGATCCCAAAGTCACTGGCTTGAGCAAGGGGTCACTGGCTTGGCTCCTCTGGTCAAGACACTTAAGAGAAGTAATCAGTCCACAACTGAAGTGAAGCAACTATGAGTTGGTACTTCTCATCTCTTTCCTCTATTTCTCTGGCTACCTGTCTCTCTCTCTCTCTCTCTCTAAAAGAAACAAAGTTAACCCTGTTAACAATAGCTTGTTTTCTTTTCTTTTTTTTTTTTTTTACAGGGACAGAGAGAGAGAGAGTCAGAAAGAGGGATAGATAGGAACAGACAGACAGGAACAGAGAGAGATGAGAAGCATCAATCATTAGTTTTTTGTTGCCGTTGCGACACCATAGTTGTTCATTGATTGGTTTCTCACATGTGCCTTGACTGTGAGCCCTCAGGAGACCGAGCCACCCCCTGCTGGAGCCAGCGACCTTGGGTCCAAGCTGGCGAGCTTTTTTGCTCAAGCCAGATGGGCCGGCGCTCAAGCTGGCGAGCTCTGGGTCTCGAACCTGGGTCTTCTGCATCCCAGTCCGACAACACTCTATCCACTGCGCCACCGCCCGGTCAGGCAATAGCTTGTTTTCTTTAATCTGGCAATATGATTTATTTTTAAATTTATTTTCTTTTTATTTTATTCATTTTAGAGAGGAGACACAGAGAGAGAGAGAGAGAGAGAGAGAGAGAGAGAGAGAAAGGGGGGAGGAGCTGGAAGCATCAACTCCCATATGTGCCTTGACCAGACCAGTGCAGGGTTTTGAACTGGCGACCTCAGTGTTCCCAGGTCGATGCTTTATCCACTGCGCCACTACAGGTCAGGCTCTACGATCTGAGGTCGCCAGTTCAAAACCCTGCACTGGTCTGGTCAAGGCACATATGGGAGTTGATGCTTCCAGCTCCTCCCCCCTTTCTCTCTCTCTCTCTCTCTCTCTCTCTCTCTGTGTCTCCTCTCTAAAATGAATAAAATAAAAAGAAATTAAAAAAAATAATTTGTAGAACATACTGTCTTCATAGGACTTTCTCATTATCCATTTTTGCTAAAGAAAGTCAACATATGGCTGAATTCAAGAATAGATCTGAAACTGATGGCTCAATTGAAACTTTTTTTTCACCTTTTTTTTTAAAGATATTGTTTTTTCATTTTAGAGAGAGGAGAGAACGAGAGAAAGAATGGGGGAGCGGAGTGGGAAGCATCAACTCATCGTAGTTGCTTCTTGTATGTGCCTTGATCCCCGGGGTTTTGAACCAGTGACCTTAGCATTCCAGGTTGAAGCTTTATCCACTGCACTTCCACAGGTCAGGCCCTTTCACCTTATTCCTATTATTTTCTATGTCCAAGTCACAGCACAAACATTTGATATAAGGTATAGTAGTAATCATTCCTCGGGTGTAGACCTTTATGATGAGGTGTCTGGGCAGCCCAGAAGGCATGGCACTTAATCAGAGATTCCAGGACATTTTGTCATCATAGGACTTTTGGTGCTATGGATATCCAACAAAGATATCAGTAGTGTGTGTGTAACTGCTTCCTGCCTTTGGGTCCACTCACTTTTATCAAAGCAGAAGGTAAAAAGTATTGCCTCGTGTTTCCTGTCTCCTGCCTTGTCTTTTTTCCCAAGGCATTAGAAAAGGCAGGAGATAGGATTAGCAAGACTCACTGATTTATAAAACTGGGAGTGTAATTAAAGGTTATTTAGTTCAACCACCATCTGAGACTAAAAGACCTTCCCCAAATCATCCAGGTAACTTACACGTGGAGCTGGGCCTGGTACTGGGGACCCGATGCCAGCTCCTGGCCTCTTAAGTTAGCCAGCTCAAAGATACCCAGGGCTTCCTCCTTCCATTGAGGTTCTTCAGCCATAGGTGACCCTTGTCAGACTAGATCCCTTCCACTCCACTGACTTATTTTCTGAAGTCTCTGATCCATCCTGCTCAATTTGGGACACAATAGCTTCTTAACTTTGTTCCTTCCTTCCCGCTATTTAGAGTCCTGTACTACTACTACTTGTATATTTTCTATTGTTAAGTGCTCCACGTTGATGTTCGTGCACTTACTGAATGCTTGCTGCTGTCAAACGTCACAGGTTCTAAGAGGGAATGCCGAAATAAGACAGCCCAGCTCCCTGGCTGGGGCTCGCCCGTCCAAGCGGGAAGCTAATAATGCCTCTGGGAAGGAGGGGATTTCGAGTCGGATTTAGGAAGTTGGCCTGGGGGGGGGGAGCAGCCAGGGAGAGAAGCCCGGGAGAAGCTGGAGGAGACACAGGCCGCGGGAAAGGGCCGACCAGCCGAGCGGAGGGAAGGAGGAGGCAGGGCGGAGAAAGCCAGGCAGGAGGAGGAGCAGGGGCGGCCCGGGGGCGGGGCCAGACGAGGGGTGGTGCCGGGGGCGGAGCCGGGAGGAGCGGGCCAGGGGCGGAGCCGGGGGGGGAGAGGCCTCTAAGGCCACTGCAGCTGCGGGTCGCCGCCCGTCGCCACCTCCGGGGCGCGTTCTCTCGCGGGCCCGGCCGCCGGTGCGCTCCCTCCGCCGCCGTTCCCCGGGGCGGGCTCCGGCGGCCCCGGCTGCCGAGGACGCTCCGCGCGCCCCTCGCGGGCCGCCGCCGCCGGGGCCGCGGGGCCGCCGCCGCCTCCCTCCGCGTCCGGCACCGGCATGGAGCTCTTCCAAGCCAAGGACCACTACATCCTGCAGCAGGGCGAGCGCGCATTGTGGTGCAGCCGCCGCGATGGCGGCCTTCATCTCCGACCCGGTGAGGCCGGCGGCGCGGGGTCACCCTGGGCCCGACGGGGCGGGGTGGGCGGAGGGCGCGGCCGGGCCCCTCCGTTTGCGGCCGGGCGGGCGGGCGGGGCGGGCACGGCGACGGCTACGGCGACGGCCGCGAGCTGTCACAATTTTCTGGGGGAGGGCGCGCCCGCCGCGCCCCTGCCCCTCGGCGGGGACAATGGGCCGGCGACCCTCCTGCCTCCGAGGCGCCTAGGCGTCGAGGGCTGCCCTGCCTCCCGGGGAGAGCGCACCGAGCTCCGGGCCGCCGGGGTCCGGCCGGCGCCCGCCGGAAAGTTCGAGCGCGGCACCCCCGGCCTGCAAGGCCTCCTCCACGCTGGGGGGCCGCTGACACGGCCTCCGCGCGAGTGCGGGGTTCGGATCCCGGGCTCAGGCCGAGGGGAGCCCAGTGCAGCGGAACGTCCGGGCGGAGCGTCGCTCCCTGGTAACGTGTGTTTTTCGTGGTTTAAAATTGTTTTAAAGGCGTGACCCGTTCTGGTTACCCCGTAGGCACTCGATTGAAAGCACCTTTTCTTTGGTTTTAGTATTACAATTAAACTGTGTTGTCTGACTTTAACACCGTGAGACACGGCGTGTGCTGTGAGTTCCTGTTCGGGGTGTCAGGGACGCTTAGGCGGCGCCGCTGGGGAGGCCGGTTCCAGTGAGTTGACCCGCAACAGCTGCCCTCAGAGAGCGGGCAGTCCAGGGGGACCGGGGAGGAGACACGCCCTCGGAGGTTGTCGGTCCTTTTCTCCTAATCTCTGCAGAGGTCTTTCTCTTCAGAAGAGAGAGAATAGAGTTCTTTAAATAAGTAGAGCATTTCCAATCTACTTGTAATTCTTGTCTATAATCTCGACGAAGGGGTTGCGTGGCATGAATGGGAAAAACTATGAAAGGTCCAAGTGGGCTTTTCCTATGCCAGCCAGCAGTTCCCGTGCACAGGGTGCTTGCCAAGGACCTTGGCCTTGATATCTTTTTCCCAGCCCAGCAGCAACCTTACAGAGCAGGTGGTGGTATCCTCTCCTCCTACCCCAGGAGACTGGTGTGCAAGGTTGAGTCAGGCACCTGAGGTCACAGAGAGAGCAGAGCGGGCCCCCAGGGCACTCTCGGGCAGGTCCCACCGCTTTCTTTCGGAGGCCTGCTAGTGGATTTGCTTGAGCAGTGAAGGAGAACTTACCTGTCCCTAGGCTCGGGCTGTATTTTCTTGCCAGTGCGTGCTGTTTCCTCTGTTCAGACTGGAGGAGAAGCTGCGGCACCCAGAGACGGTTCTTGATGGTATCGGGACGGAAGTTGTAGACGGGCTCATTTTGGCCGTCTCCAGTCATTCTCTTCTCCCCGTTTTTCCTGAACTGACTCTGCCTGGCTCTCTTCCAAATCCCACTCCTACCCCACCCCACCCTACCCTCACCCCCAGAGTTTGGATAAGGCTTCCAAATTTGAAGAAAGGTAGATTGCAAAATCCCCCAAGCCTTCACAGAGTCGACTCTTTAAATGATCTTTTTACAGCCGGATGGAAATTGAGAGATTTCCAACTCGGAGATGCTTTCATCTCTGAACACTTTTCTGTGCCGCATTTCCTCAGCTATAAAAGCGAGGGTTGGGCTTTTTAGTCATTGTACATAATGAAAATATTTTTTAAAACAAGGCCAGTTTGCTCTCTGTACCTCCCTCTGGGAGGACAGGAATTGACATTGACGAGTTTCATGAAAAACACTCAGGAAGTCTCTCAGTAGTCACCTGTGTATTTGGACAGTGAATTGGAACATGTATACATAGGATGGACTGGGCTGTCTCCATTTCTAGGGCCGCTCTTCTTTCTCTTAGCCCCTCAGATGGACAGAGATGAACCACGCTGGTGGAATTACATGAATAAGGTACAGTCATCGGAGTCCTCTGACCTGAAGAGGTTTTAAGTGAGTTGTTTGTCATCCTGTTTGGTTTGTGTTCAGTTCTTAAACATAGGAGGTTCTCCTGTCTTAATGGTTTCTTGGGGATAAATTACTCTTTTCAAGTGAAGTAAGTCAACTCTTCCAGGATGCTGGCTAGTATCTCAGTTTTCTGTGAAAGGATGCTTAAACCTATACCTCTGAGCTAAAGAGGCTCAGGTGAGCCACAGGTATAAGCCTTTAAGGACTATACACAGGGTAACCTGGGCCTAGGTTTTGGATTAAGCCATGTGATTTGAGTTACTGTTTATATACCCAAAGTCTTACATCAGAAGGCAAATTAAAACCTTTTTGTACATAAAATGACTGTAGTCTTTGCAGTGACACTTATTTCACTTCTTAGGATGTAGACAGCTACAGGCTGAAATAGACCAAAAATCTAGAGGAAGGAAGAGGCCATTATATTTTCAGAAGTAACAGCTTATTTTGATCTTCAGGTGTTCAAATACTGCCAGTGAATAAAGAATCCCATCCACTTTACCAAATAGTTTGTCCCATGCATTACTTAAGATATTTTAAAAAGAATGGCTATTAATAATGGTATTTTAATTGGTAAGTGCTTTTCAGATCTTTTTCTATAGAATCACTTAAAATTCTCTTCATTTTATCGGACCTTTCCCTTCTGCTTTTATGGCCAGTTTTCCTTTTGTTTCTAATGAAAGCATTTAAAATTGTTCTTTATTTCCTGTTGGTTATTCAGGTGAATGGATTACTGATCAAGTCCTTATCTTTTCTAAAGGGCCATATTATAAGACCAGAAAAAGCCTGTGGGCATGTGGCTTTTATGTTTATGGCTATTGAACAGGACTTTCCTTTTTCTTGGTGGCATCAGTATAATCGCCATTGCTGTTTAAGTTTAAAATGTCCATTTCCTTATCTTGGAATGTTTGTTACCCTCCACCTCTTTCTGCCTAGCAGACCCAGCTCAGATGTCACCCCCCTCCCCCAGCCCCCATTCCTGGGGCAGAGTTATGGTCGCAATAAACACATAATTGTGTTTCCAGGTGGTTTATACACTTAGTTCGCACTTTGACTATAGCCCTTACTGCATCATATAATAATAGTTTCCCTACTTTTTCCTCAGGGGACAGTGCATTTCCCAAGGCAGGACCGTACTTGACTCATCTTGGTATCTCTGGGCTCTAGAGTACTTAGAATGCAGAAGGCGTTTTGGTTGAGTTGAGCTGAGTTAACTTTAAGTTCAAGTTTTCTCTCAGTAATATCATTGCCATAAAAATAGGATGTTGTGTTATGCGTATTACTTATAGGCCCTGTTTTAAATATCTTTTAAGTGGGGCAGAAAATCTCTGTCCAGCTGGGTGAGGAAATAAATATGAGGAAAGGTGTATTTCCACTTGTGTTTTTATTCTATCTGATTTAACATCACCTTTTTCTTTTTTTAATCTTTGTTTTTCTTACTTTCTTCTTAACGTTAATTTTTTTCTTCTAGTTAAACAGTTGAGACTACCATTATTTTTTGTGATGTTTTTATTTTTACAAAGGTAGTGAGTAGGTCTGTGCCATTCTATTTTGGTGGATGCTTATGTCTGTTGCAAGGTGACTTTAGAGAATCATATTTATGTTTTATTTTCTACCAGGGAAAATGATAAAGCACTGTATAAACATTCAGTAATTTCCAGAGAATAGAGTTTTACTATCTGAAAGTAAGGATTGCAATTTAAAGACTTTAAAAGGAATATACTATAGTCCATTGTTGGGGAAGAGTGATATGGTCTTCTCATTTCTTTAGTCTTAAATTTGCTTCTACTAGTCCTTGTGTCTTTGTCTGATATGATGACGTTATGTAATTTATTTCTGCCTATTGCTTCATACTATTTGGAGTCTCAGTGACCATGAAAAGATGGTAAAGCATCTGTCATACACACAACATTCATAAGCCTATTAACTAGAGAGAGAAAGATGATACTCTGAATGATGAATACCCGTGAACATTTTTGGGAGGGGATACCAGCTATCAGTTAGAATTCACAAAAACAAAAAAGTGTTTCTATTCTTCTTAGAGTTATTTTTTGATAATGAGATTATTTGTAGTATGTCATATGAAGTTAACTTTGTTTTTTCTTCTTTTCTAAATGAGAGGAGGGGAGATAGAGAGACAGACTCCTGCAGGTGCCCCAACTGGAATCCACCTAGCAACTCCTGTCTGGGGCCGATGCTCTGCCCATCTAGGGCCATGCTTGCAACCATGCTATTTTTAGCACCTGAGGTGGAGACTCCATGGAGCAATTGTCAGTGCCACAGCAGATGCACTCAAACCAATGGAGCCCTGACTATGGTGGGAAGGAAGAGAGAGAAAGAGAGAGGAGGGGGAGGGGTAGAGAAGATGGTCGCTTCTCCTGTGTGCCCTGACTGGGACTCAAATCAGGGTCAGTCACATACCAGGCTGAAGCTCTACCACTTTGCCAACTGTCCAGGGTTGAAGTTAACTTTTTTGAATGAAAAACTTTAGTTATGGAATTGAAATCCACATAAAACTTTTAATCTCTTTTTAGGATCATATTTTATGAAACTGTATTCACTGTGGAGTTTTGTGTCATTTGGTATTTACTTTGAAAAAAAACTCTGAACTATAAAATCCCATGTTTCCTAATCACAAATTACCATGATAAAATAAAATAGAGCATTTTAATTTTAAAATTATTGAATATATTGTAAAAATTTTTGTTTTTTGTTGTTAAATAACCAGGTTTTTTCTATTTTTTTTTTTTACCCTTTAGTTTTTTTTTAATGGCTTACCAGTTTTTATATCCTGAACTACATTTTACCCCATAATTTATATTTCTAATAGGCTAGTGGTTGGATTGAAAAGGCCCTTATGTTTATTTTTATGCATGCGAGATAGAAAAGGCTCATCTTTCCAAAGTTTCTTTTCTCCTTTCTTGGGCTTAAAAAGAAAGGAAAAGAAAGACAGGCTTTTTCTAAAGGGGCAGATGACAATTTTTGGAATCAGGTTTTATAGTTTGAGCAAAGGTTTTGAACATATTTTGTTGTCTACATTGTTAACTGAGAATAATAGTAGCTAATAACAACAGCATTTATTTATTGAGCATTTTTTCTGAACCAGACACTGTTCTAAGCTCTTTATATGTACTGTTGCATTTCATACCACAGACCTAAGGAGGAGGGTTTTATTTATTTTACAGATGAGGAGACTGAAGCACAGAGGGGAAATTTGTCCAAGTTTACAGAGTAAGAGGGAGAATGATGGGCTTCTAACCTAGTATGTGACTGCAAAGCCAGATTTCCTTGAATATTGACAAAAATTTTGTATAAGCCTTTCTACCTTCTTGACTACATAGTTATAGGATTTATATTTTTATGGATAACATCTGAAATGTATCTTTAACTCTCATAATCATAGACTGAAATAGCTTCTCATATGTGAAACCACACACACTGAGGGAGGCTCTTTAGAGAAGGAAAGGTTGATAATGCTACTACTGGTTGGTTCTTCGGCCCAACACCTGCCCCTGACTTCTTGCAAAATTATTTTATATAGTTAAAAGGAATTTCGTTATGTAATAAATTGACTAGTTGTTTTTCTAGCGATGCTCAAGTTTATCAGGTTTCTCTTAAGGTTTTAGAACATCTGCAGTTTGGGAAGAGAATAGATACAGGGTTGATCCTTGTGCAGAAACATCGATATGTACTGGATGGGAACTGTTTCAGCCAGTGAGGAGCAACCTGAAGCCTTTCTCGGTCTAGCTTTGCAAGAGCCCTAGATCCAGTTTCACAAGCAACTTCTCAGAGCATTTAAGCAGAGAGGGAATGGTTGTTAAAAAGTCTTTAGGGCAGCTCCTTTCAAAGATGGGACAGACCTTGTGGAATCACTGATTTCTAGATGCTGGGCTCTGACCAGGCCATAGCCAGCAAAAGCCAGGACGTGGCAAATGTTAGCTTCTGAGGAGAGGAAGTAGGAATGCCTTTTAGGGTAGGGCATACAGGTCCCAGAAACCAGGGTACCTTGAGAGCTTGGTATTTTGGGAACTTGGCTGCATTGGTGCAGCTCCAGATGCCCAGCAGCATGGCTTCCTCTTGTCCTACCCGCCCAGCCTAATGCATCTCAAGCAAGGAGGAGGAGGTGTGGAGTCATCACCATAGCCCTGGCACTGGGCTCACGCAGATCTTCTGTAAAAACTGCATTGAATGATTCGAAATAATGCTAGTCTCCCTGGTCAGCCCTCTGTACCTTGAGCAGCAAAGAGGTTGTTGGGAGGATTAAATGAAGAATTTAGAATAGAAGGCTAGAACTCTGCTTCTTTTCACAACTAAAAAAGGCGTGCTAATTTCTCATTTTATTTAGTAAAGGGGGGGGATTTAACTTTTAAGTTTGAGATTCAATAAATTTGTTCCCTTTTTGCATGAAAATAAATGGGACTCTAAGACATTTAAATTTTTTTTGAACTGGCCCTTATGCAAAACGAAACAAAACTAAACTTTGTTAATGATTTTGGTCGTGATTTATGACAAAATGAGCTGTTGTGTTTGCAGTTAGATACTAGGTTATTGGGAAAATCAAACTACTTCGGCTGTGCTATGTATTGGTCCAGTGAATTTTCAGAGCCATAGCCTAATCGATGTGGCTTCATGGGGATTTAAATGTTAGATCTTTATAAACTGTAAAGATCCTAAGCCTAACCCTTTATAAACTTTATCTTTTTATTAACTGTTCTATTCCTATTAAAATATGTTTTAAAATATCACCTTTTAAAATCTAGTCTTGTAAACACAAGTCTGAATAGTAATAGCAATGTCATAGAACTGCTAACAAATAATTACTTGTTAGCTGGTCTAAGTCATAATTATTGTGTCAACTGACCATAATTGAACTGAAAAAAACAGTTGAATGAGAGTACGTTTAACAAAATAGATAATTTTTTTATTATCAGTGGTTGTTGATAATCTTAAGTGATAATATACAAATAGTATTTTAAAAAATTTATTTATTGATTTTAGCGAGAGAGAGAGACAGGAATATTGATATGTTCCTGTATGTGCCCTGACCAGGGATGGAAGCTGCAGTTTCTGTACTTCGGGATGATGCTCTAACTAACTGAGCTATCTGGCTAAGGCTGTGTAAATAGTATTTTAAAAGAGGATAAACACTGAACATTAGCATTGTAGTACTATCACAACACATAGTGGTAGTGTCTTAATTAAATCCCATGCTCTGTTAGAATGACTCACTCTCTGCTTGCTGTGAGACCCTTAAAGGAACTGCTCATTCAGAAAAAAGCATCCACTCTTGCCAGCTCTCTTTGGTAAAGCTGGCTGAATGAAGTACAGGTTGATTTTAGGTCAGCATTCCTTGGTGTTCTTTTTTTAAAGTTACTTCATTTTCATTTCAGGTCCTTCAAATCAACTTTTTATTTACACTGAATTCAAATCCCACAGTTTCTGCCGTGGTCAATATATAAAATTTGAAGCAATCATAAATCTAACTGAAATTTTAGGAAATTTTAAACAACCCATATGCTTTAAAAAAAAATTGATTGATTGATTTTAGAGAGAGAGGACAGGAGAGAGAAAGCGAGAGAGACAGAAACATCAGTCTTTCTGTATGTGCCCTGACCAGGGAGGGATTGAACCGGCAGACTCTGCATCAGGATGATGCTCTAACCAACTGAGCCAGGGCCAGAAATAACTTTTTGTTTGCTTAATGCCTTCATTTTAATTGGGCACTCAAAACAACAAAACAAAACAAAACAAAAGTTTATGAGAATGAAGAGTGCCTAACTGGCCAGACTGAAGGAGTGCAGGTTCTACCACTCCTCGGTTGTCCTTGTTTGACCGACTAGCAGTTCTTCATTGGACCTGATGGTGGATTTGGAGGCAGATTTTTCTTGGTGAGGACCTACCGTGGCAGAATGACTGGGCAAGCAATCCTAGATGGAAGAGAATAAGTTAGTTTTAAACAAAGTTTTCAGTGAAAGCTAGGAATTATTTAAGCACCAGCTGGGAGAAAGGTTCATTTAATTAATGAAGGAGTTGCTAATTTTTATGCATCTCAGTTCAAGAGCTCTAAAATGAGGAAAGGAGAACACCAATTGCTAGCTCAGCTGTGCTCTGATTTAGCTCTCAGAATCTTGTTTCTGAAGGTTATAGCAAAGGACAGTTTTTGGGAGAGCAGAAGGTGAGAGACATATTACAACACTTTACTATGTTTCTTGGGTGATGCGTTATGAATTTGTATTGGGTTTTTCTTGAAATAGGAGTGTCAGAACTTTATGCTTCAGATAGAGAATCAACAATTTTTAGTGTAGATATTGTAGAGTTTAAAAACCAATTTCTAATGTCCTTCATGACCATGATCAAAACTTTGGCCCGTTTACTGTACTGTAGATGCCTGTTTTAATAGAAAAGGCTAGATATTCTTTTTTTTATACGTTCATTTATTTTTGTGACAGAGAGAGGGATAGGAACAAACAGAGAGATGAGAAGCATCAATTCTTCGCTGCAGCTCCTTGGTTGTTCATTGATTGCTTTATCATATTCCTTAGTTGTTCATTGATTGCTTTATCATATGTGCCTTGACCAAGGCGCTCCAGCAGACCCTTGCTCAAGCTGGTGAGCCTTGCTCAAACCAGATGAGTCGGTGCTCAAGCTGGCGACCTTGAGGCTTCGAACCGGGTCCTCTGCGACCCAGTCCGACGCTCCATCCACTGTGCCACGGCCTGGTCAGGCAAGACTAAATATTCTTAAGATCCCATTCATAGATAGTATTTCTCATAGTTTTATCTTTCTTTTTTTTTTTTTTTTGTAGTTTTCCAAAGTTAGAAGCTGGGAGGCAGTCAGACTCCCACATGTGCCCGACCAGGATCCACCTGGCTAGCCCACTAGGGGGCGATGCTCAGTCCCTCTGGGATGTTGCTCCACTGCAATCGGAGCCATTCTAGGGCCTGAGGTGGAGGCTATGGAGCCATCCTCAGCGCTCGGGCCGACTTTGCTCCAGTGGAGCCGTGGCTGCGGGAGAGGAAGAGAGATACAGAGAGATACAGAGAGGAAGGAGAGAGGGAAGGGTGGAAAAGCAGACGGGCGCTTCTCCTGTGTGCCCTAACTGGGAATTAAACCCGGGATTTCCACAGACCTGGCTGACGCTCTATCGCTGAGCCAACTGGCCAGGGCCCTTTTCTCATCTTTTTAAAAAATCTTTTATTTACTTAAATTTTTTTTAAAATGTTTACTTTATTGATTTTAGAGTGAGACGATGGGAAGAGATACAGTAACATCAGTGTGTTCCTATACGTGCCCTGACGGGGATTAAACTGGCAACCTCTGTGTTTTGGGACGATGCTCTAACCAACTGAGCTATCTGGTAGGGCTAAAGTTTTTATTTATTGATTTTAGAGAAGAAGGGAGAGAGAGAGGGAAATACCGATCTGTTTCTGTATGTGCTCTGACCGGGGATCAAATCAGCAATCTTTAATCAGAATGATGCTCTAACCAGGCGAGCTCTCTGGCCAGGGCATCTTTTAAGTATTCTTAGGGTTGTTTTTTGAAATATATTTCTTTACACTACCTTAGACCAGCTTTTATACTAGCTCACTATATTATGAGATCTTTATGTAATTTATGGTACCATATTCCCCATGTATAAGACGCACTTTAATTTTGGGGCCCGAAATTTGAAAAAAAATTATTACATAAAGTTTTTGAACTCAACTTTTATTCATTTATAATAATGATTAAAAAACAAGTGCGAAAATGTGAGAAATGCAAGTAAAAAAAATCTACAACCGCTATATAAGATGCATCCAGTTTTTTTTTTTTTTTTTTTTGATGCACCCAGTTTTTAGACCCCAAATTTTTTAGAAAAGGTGCGTCTTGTACATGGGGAAGTCTGGGACTTTATTTCATGAAAGAGTTTAAGTTGTACATGGCACAGGCATCATTTTTGAATCAGACAGATAAGATTAAACACGTTCCAGCCAGTAACCTATAATCACATAGATCAGTGTAGTTCCCCTTATCCGAGGTTTCCCTGTACTGTTTCAGCTACACAGTCAGCTAAGGTCTGAAAATATTAAATAGAAACTTCCAGAGACAATTAAAAAGTTTTAAATGGTGCGCTCTTCCGAACAGTGTGATGAAATCTCATACTCTCCCTATCCACTAGTCACTTAGTAGTCATTTTGGTTATCAGATCGACTGTCAAGGTATCGCAGTGTTTGTGTTCAAATAATCCTTATTTTACTTACCAAGCTACCGAGTGCAGGACTGGTGATGCTGGCGATGCAGATACACCAAAGCAGCTGTAAGTTGCTTCCTGTAGGTGAAAAGGGGAAAATTCTCCACTTAATATCAAGGAACGAAAAAAATCGTATGCTGATGTTGCTGAGGTCTATGACAAGAATGAACCTTTTATGCATGAAATTGCCTAATTTGTAACTTAAACTCTGCCATAGGCATATATGTAAAGGAGAGAGTTAAGTGCAGGGTTTCGTATGTCTGTGGCTTTAGGCACCATGGCCCTGCCCGAGCCCTGAAGGTAAAGGGAAACTTGTAACTCTCAGCGTGGCTGTACATTAAAGTCACCTGGAGGAGCTTTACAAAACACCTGTGTCACGGCCTCCCCCTGACCAGTTGAGTCAGACTCCGAGAGCGGGGCCTAGGCATCAGTATTTTACAAAGCTCCCGGATGATGGGCCTGAACAGCCAGAATGAGCAACCATGGAGTTCAGTTCACACGGGAAATGATCCGCTGCTAGAACTTCTAAATTGAATTAGCTCTTTAACTTGATAAATGATGGAAAATCATCACCAGATCATCACCATTAGAGAGTTCAAAGAAATGTGTATCAAGTTTTACATTTTTAAGGTGGCACCTGAATCAGATTACTCTGTTTTCCTGGCCCGAGTAAATTCTGAGAGCTGGCGCGTGAACGGAGCTGACAATTGGAACTTTCAGTTCCTCATATGAGAGCCCCTTCCCTCGGCTGTTTGACTTTAGCGATTGTGTTTTCAGACCAATACTATCCATTGTTTTTAGCAGGAAATGAAACTTGGGGCTGATATTTATGCATACCCTGACACCTTTTTTTTTTTAAATAAAAAAACAAGTGTAGCTGGCATAAACTTCAGTGGCTTTGAAACACCCAGTGTTGTTGTTGGGCCCTTGGAGTGAATGACTCATGCTCTCTGCAGGCACACAGCATATAGTATAATCACTTTCTGTATACCAGGAGGAAGAGGGCATATGAAAACAGAAGCCATGTACTGCCAAGTGAACCTGGAAGTGTTGACCTAATGGGTTGAACAATTGAGTTTCTGACAAAATACTTAAGTCTTTTGGTATATATTGCTTTATTTATTTCACTAATTAAAAATTGTCATTATTTGTAAAATGCTGTACTTTTATCATTTGTAAGCAACTCAACTCTTCGCTAAGTAACTTTGGTAATCCTAAATTTTAAAACCTATTTGCAAACTTCAAATGTTTCTCTTTTGAATTTGGATGCCACATTGGAATATACAGTGTGTCCGTAAAGTCATGGTGCACTTTGACTTTAGACTGCACCATGACTTTACGGACACACTGTACTTTTTGAAGGAGCTTGTTGGAGTAGATCAGTTACATGCCTGTTCTTTGTGGAAGGATAGTATAAAGCCCTGACCATTTTTTTTGTCATTTCAACGCCTTTCACCTCCACAGCAGCCAGAAATATTGGCGACAGAGTGTCCATTACTGAGTGTACTTGCAATATATGCTTAGACTATTATCATTTATACATCTCCTCTATACAGACTCTACTAATGCCAACTTGTTCTATTTCCTTAATGAAGAGTAACAGATTAAAGACACACATACACATGTATTTGAAGTGTCTTGTGTGCCAGGCACTGTAAAGTCAGAGCAGTTCAGAAAGATACACTGAACCTTTTTCTTGTGCCAGTTACGTTGCCTGCTTCAGACCTTGCTGTATTGTCTGTCTTTTGTCTCTGTATTGGTATTATGTATGAGAAACCATGGGGACCAGCTAAAGATTTTAACATTGTTTCCCTGAATTTTTAGGTACCGTATTTTTCGTTCCATAGGATGCACTTGACCATAAGACACACCTAGGGTTTTAAGGAGGAAAATAAGAAAAAAATATTCTGAACCAAATGGTGTGTTAAAATATTTAATAAAATACTGTATTTTTTGCTCCATAAGATACTCAGGCATTTCCTCTTCCACTTTTGGGGAGGGGGGAAGTGAGTCTTATGGAGCGAAAAATACGGTCTTTCATGTGAGAAATCACTTGCTCATCATTTATTTTATTAAAAGATAAATGCTTTTATTCAAAGTACTTATATAGCAAAGACAGGTATTTTAGGGCTTCCTTTAAAGATGATAACAATTTGTTAGTCCTAGTAAAAGTCAATGAAAATAAACAGTCGGTAGGAGAAAATCATTTTCTGATTTGCTCTTTCATGCTTATTTTTGCTCATTTTATTTATTCATTTGGTTTAATAACTATTGAATGAATGCCTGCTATGCGTCAAACACTGTGCTAGGCCACAGATACATAGTGGTAAACAAAATGGCCATAGAATTAAATAAACGACAGCGGGGTTGAGACTTTACAGTTTTGTCTTTTAATTGGTTAGTTGAAACAACATTTATTATAAGTTCTTTCTATCTTTTATTCTTGTTTTCAATTTATTATGCTTAAAAATTTTTTTAATATGAATTGTTTTTATTAATTTTAATGGGGTGACATTGATAAATCAGGGTACATATGTCCAGAGAAAACATCTCAAGGTTATTTTGATATTTCATTATGTTGCATACCCATCACCCAAAGTCAAATTGTCTTCTGTCACCTTCTATCTGGTTTTCTTTGTGCCCCTCCCCCCCAACCAGCACACTCTTGTCCATGTCTCTGAGTCTCATTTTTATGTCCCATCTATGTATGAAATCATATAGTTTTTAGTACATTTTACTCAGTATAATGTTATCAAGGTCTATCCATTTTGTTGTAAATGATCCGATGTTATCATTTCTTATGGCTGAGTAGTATTCCATAGTATATATGTCCCAAAACTTTTTAATCCACTCGTCCTCTGACGGACACTTGGGCTGTTTCCAGATCTTCGCTATTGTGAACAATGCTGCCACAAACATGGGGGCCCATTTCTTCTTTTCGAACAGTGCTATGGTGTTCTTAGGGTATATTCCTAAAAGTGGGATAGCTGGGTCAAAAGGCAGTTCGATTTTTAATTTTTTGAGGGATCTCCATACTGTTTTCCACAGTGGCTGCACCAGTCTGCATTCCCACCCGCAGTGCAGAAGGGTCCCCCTTTCTCCACATCCTCACCAGCACTTATTCTGTGTTGTTTTGCTGATGAGTGCCATTCTGACTGGTGTGAGGTGATATCTCATTGTGGTTTTAATTTGCATTTCTCTAATGATTAGTGATGTTGAGCATTTCTCCATATGCCTATTGGCCATCTGTATGTCCTCTTTGGAGAAGTGTCTATTCATTTCTTTTGCCCATTTTTTTATTGGGTTGTTTGTCTTCCTGGTGTTGAGTTTTACAAGTTCTTTATAAATTTTGGTTATTAACCCCTTATTAGACGTATTGTCAAATATGTTCTCCTATTGTGTAACCGTCTTTTTATTCTGTTCTTATTGTCTTTAGCTGTGCAAAAGCTTTTTAGTTTGATATAGTCCCATTTGTTTATCCTGTCTTTTATTTCACTTGCCCGTGGAGATAAATCGGCAAATATATTGCTGCGAAAGATGTCAGAGAGCTTACTGCCTATGTTTTCTTCTAAGATGCTTATGGTTTCACGGCTTACATTTAAATCTTTTATCCATTTTGAGTTTGTTTTTGTGAATGGTGTAAGTTGGTGGTCTAGTTTTATTTTTTTGCAGGTAGCTGTCCAGTTTTCCCAACACCATTTGTTAGAGAGGCTGTCTTTACTCCATTGTATGTTCTTTCCTCCTTTGTCAAATATCAGTTGTCCATAAAGGTGTGAGTTTATTTCTGGGTTCTCTGTTCTGTTCCATTGATCTATGTGCCTGTTCTTATGCCAGTACCAGGCTGTCCTGAGTACAATGGCCTTGTAGTATAACTTGAGTGATACCTCCCGCTTTATTCTTCTTTTTCAATGTTGCTGAGGCTATTTGCATTCTTTTTTGTTTCCATATAAATTTTTGGAATATGTGTTCTATATCTTTGAAGTATGTCATTGGTATTTTAATTGGTATTGCATTGAATTTATAAATTGCTTTGGGTAATATAGACATTTTAATGATGTTTATTCTTCCTAACCATGAGCATGGTATATGCTTCCACTTGTTTGTATCTTCCTTGATTTCTTTTATCAATGTTTTATATTATTTACGTGCCTAATATAGGAGCACCTAAATATATAAAGCAGATTTTGATGGATATAAAGGGCGAGATCAACAGCAATACTATAGTAGGGGATTTAAATAGCTCGGTAACATCACTAGATAGATCCTCAAGAAAGAAAATTAACTAAGAAACAACAGACTTCAAGGATACACTAGATCAACTTGATTTAATAGATATCTTCAGAACCTTTCACCCTTAAGCAGTAGAATATACGTTCTTCTCAAGTGCTCATGGTACATTCTCTAAGATAGACCGCATGTTAGGACACAGAAGCGGTCTCAACAAATTTAAGAAGATTGAAATCATATCAAACATTTTCTCTGATCACAATGGCATGAAACTAGAAGTCAACCACAACAGAAAAACTGAAAAATACTCAAACACATGGAAACTAAATAGCATATTATTAAATAACAAATGGGTTAACAATGAGATCAAAGAAGAAAAAAAATTCCTAGAAATGAATGATAACGAGCATATATCAACTCAAAATTTATAGGACACAGCAAAAGCAGTACTGAGAGGGAAGTTCATGGCATGACAAGCATACCATAAGAAGCTAGAAAAAGCTCAAATAAACAACTTGACCCTGCATCTAAAATATTTTTTTTCCAATCACTTTTCCTATCTTCCATTGGGTATCTCGAATTTTTGTCAGGTGCCTTTTTGTTGCTGATTGAAAGTCACACATTCTATCTGTATTCTTCTATGGTTTCTCAATACTTAAAACCCAGTATTTATTTTCACATATACAACTAAAATTTACCAATATCCATGTCTTTTTCCCAAGCATAATTTTACCTCCCTTTAGCCTGTACTTCTGTAGATTCTCTCCCTCTTCTCCTTCCCCCCTCCCTCCTCCTTCCCTCCCGTCCCCCTCCCCCCTTCCCTTCTCTCTCCCCTCTTCCTCTCTCACCTTCTCCCTTACCTCTCCCCCTTACCCCTCCCCCTCCCTCACACCTCTCCCTCTCCCTCATCCCTTGTCCCTCCCTCACCCCTTATCCTCCCTCTTCATCTTCCCCTCCCCCCTTTTGGGGGATTTAAAGGAGGGGAGGAAGCTGGAAGTCATGCATGATTTGCCATCTAGATTTGAACTGGGTTATCAAGACTGAGACTGGATGTCTAGTTTTGAGCTGCAGATCTATGTTTCATATTATGACAAAACAATTTTGGGATCATATCTGACACTGAGATTTTCATAAAACATTCATTACTCTGAGGAGGTTTTCAGGAATTGTGACCTTACCATAAGATATAATAAGTAAAAAAATTAAAGTTTATTATTATTTATTTTAGCAAGAGAGGAAGGGCGAGGGAGAGAGAGAGAGAGAGAGACAGGAACATCAATCTATTCCTGTGTGTGCCCTGAATGGGGACCAAACCAGGAACCTCTGTGCTTTGGGATGATGCTCCAACCAACCGAGCTACCTGGCCAAGGTGCTTCCTTTTTTTTTTTGAAGCCATATGTATCCTTGAAATAAAAATCTATGGAGAGGTTTACTGAGTGGTAGGAACCTAGAATTTTAAATGCATATACATTTCCCAACTTGAGATAAAAGTTGTTGAATATTATGTGCCAGACATTGTGCTGGATGCTTCACATAATTCTCTTTTTAAAATTTATTAATTTTAGAGAGACATCACTTTGATAAGAGAGTTCCACTTATTTATTCATTCACTGATTTATTCTTGAATGTACCCTGACCTGGGTTCCTACCCACAACTGTAGCTTATCTGGACAAACTGAACTAACTCCCTGGCCAGGGCATAATTCTCTCATTTAATCTTCATAAAAACCCTATAAGTTAGATGAAATTCCTATTTACAAACGAGGGAACTGAAGCTGAGAGGGCATTAGAGACAGCGGCCGAGCTAGGACTCTTTCTTTACCTGACACAGAACTCAGGCTGTGCCCACGTCATGCCCACACCTCTAGACTGTCCAGGCTTCCAGTTCCCGAGTCAGCTGCAGGCTGCCCTTGGACACGTGCTTATCTGCATCTCTGGCTTTAGGCCTGCCCTCTTAGTCCACCCTTGACAGGCTGGCTCTAATGTTCAGTCTCATGCAAGCCTGCCTTGTCTGGTGGAAACGGCTCCTGAATCCAGTGTCTGTTGTCCTTCTGAATTCGTCCCTGTGTAGTTCCTGAGCCTCGTTCTTGCAGCTTGCTGCTTTTTGCCTTAGGGACCCGCAGAACCAAACTGGAGTCCACACTGCATCCAATACATATCTGACTGCCTGTTATGCATTAAGCAGCCTGCTAGATATGGGGCTGACAAGAGCTTTTTCAATTATTCAGATGGGGGAGGGTTCAACCCTGGGCAAGGATAGCGGCAGTGGGATGGGGAGGAGTGAAGCATTCATCGGATACTGAGGGGATAGAATCAGTAGGACTCAGCCAGGAAGGGCAGCATTTTGGATGTTGCCCAGGTCCTGTTCATGTAGCTGGAATGATGGTGGTGAGCTGAAAGTCCCATACAAAAATAAAGTGGGAGTATTACACCTGAGAACATTTGGTAGGGAAGCTCATGGTGTTAGATGTATGGTAGAAAGAGCCCTGGGCTGGGAGGGGGAAATGGTGTTTTGATTTGGACAAGCTTTGTGGTATTGGACAGTTACTTTACCTCTGCCAGTCCTGGTCCCTTTCTCTGAAATAGACCAGATGACTTTAACTCTGCCACTCTAAATAGTGAACCTTTCTAATGTGATTCACAGCAAACGATCTGACTTCAGCTTGCCTCTCCACTCTGTGCCATGTGTTCATTTGCCCACTCAGCATTTTGGAGCCTGCTGTGTACCATGCACTGGGGACATGAAGCTAAGTGAGCCTAGGTCTTACTGAGCTTCCTGCTCAGTCAGGGAGACAGGCAACTCCTTAATTAGGTGCACCAAACCAAAAGAAGGCAGTGTGCTGGAAACCTGAGGCACAGAAGAACCTGGTTGGTTCCACCGGGTGGGTGGAGTGAGGGATGTGTCAGGGAATGCCAGTGACCCTTGTTCTGAGTCTGGAATGGAGGGCAGGCCAAAGTGGGGGGAGGGTGCCTCTGGGCCCAGCCTGTGCAGACTTCTGCATGACTGAAGGAAGAGCTGGATGTGGGGTGGGCAGGCAGGAGGAGGGTGGACAGGACCAGCCCGTGCGGGGCTTCACAAGTCTTCCCAAGAAATATGGACTCTTTTTCTAAAGCTGTGGGGAGTAGAAGTAATACGATTGGATTAGCACATTTATCCCCTTTTTATGCAATATTAATGGTAGACAAGCCTGGCTTTGGGTCAGAGAGCATTATTTGAAATGAAGGCATCTATTACATTCTGCTAAACAGAGCAGTTCACCAGGAAAATAGAATAATCCTGAATTTATTTATATATGATATGCCTGACAACATAGTCTCAAAAATATAAAGCAAAGATTAAGAAGGAAAAGTGGAAGAAGCACAAAGCATGAAATTTAAAAAAACAAAAAGCCCGCTCTCAAAATCTATTAAGCAGTCAAAAAATTATAGAGGAGTTGAGCAAAATAATCAACAAAGTTGATATAATGAATCCCAGCCCTGAAATTGAATAGTGTGTTTAAATGTTTGAGGTCCATAATAAGAAATACTTTTAAAATCATGACCTGGTACACATCTATGTCTGTACCAGAAACCAAAGTTTCATAAAATGTTTCCCTTTGCATGGTGCAGTTTTTATTTTTTGTTCTATTCTGTTTCATTGCTGTTAATGGTAATCTCATTATACAAAATTGATTTCATGATCCACTCAAGGATATATTTTCTCTTGAAAACATGGTACTTTCTTTTGAAATACACATGGAACAGTTACAGACTGACTTTCCATGTCCCCTTTCCCACACCAAGCCTCTGCTGCCCCTCTGGTCCTCTCTGTCATCCCCCTGCTAAAGCAAAGGTGAGTTTGACTCCTAGTTTTAGAGTCAAAACAATCCAATAAATTCACCTGCTTCTCTTCTCCATTTCTATATTTAGCCTTTCATCTTTGCTTCTAGACTTAGAAAAAAGTGGTATCCTTCCTTTCCAAAGGTTAACTTTTGCACCTGTACTTTTAATGTCATCATCATCTGTTTTCTTTTATATCTCTGGTTCTCCCTTTAATATCTCTTGTTCCTACATTTAGACATTTCTTCTTGATCATCCCACCATGAATTCATTCTTAATGGGTTTAGCTGGTTCTCATTCAGAACATCAAAGATTATCAATGACTATTATTTTTAGATTTTATACCACAAAATGTGGTTATCGTTTTAGTTTTCTTTCTTTTTTTTTTTTTACAGGGACAGAGAGAGAGTCAGAGAGAGGGATAGATAGGGACAGACAGACAGGAATGGAGAGAGATGAGAAGCATCAATCATTAGTTTAGTTTTTTGTTGCCATTGTGACACCATAGTTGTTCATTGATTGCTTTCTCACATGTGCCTTGACCGCGGGCCTTCAGCAGACCGAGCAAATGCTTGCTGGAGCCAGCGACCTTGGGTCCAAGCTGGCGAGCTTTTGCTCAAGCCAGGTGGACCCGCGCTCAAGCTGGTGAGCTCGGGGTCTTGAACCTGAGTCTTCCGCATCCCAGTCCGACGCTCTATCCATTGCGCATTGCCTGGTCAGGCCGTTTTAGTTTTCTTAAGTTAAAATTCCTTTTTCTTTAATGGCTGATGCACTCACATGGTTCAAAATGCTGAAGGTGTGTCCTGGCCAGAGGCTCACCTGTGAAATGGGGTTCCTAATACTTACCTCACAGTGCTGTCAGGGTTAGAAATGATCATGACTATATAACAGCCTTAACAAATTTAATTTCTTATTTTAGTTCTTGCAGTATTAACAAAGAGAGGTCAACTTGTTTGCCTCCTACTGAATACATCATGAAAACAAAGCTATTCAAGATATGAGTCAAAACTCAAAAGAATTTGGAGAGTAGCCTATGTCTGTATTACCCAAGTTACAGATTGATTATAAATTTTACTAAAATACATTTTAATTATTACCATTTAAATTTTAGTTTTACTTTTCTTCCAAGAAAAATATTTTTATTCTTGCTAACCTTTCGTAGCTATTGAACTACCATTGAAGTTACATTTGTCTCCATGTATTTAGCAGCCTTTTGCAACCTGGGTTCCACAAGAGAATTAAGCCCTAACGTCCTCAGACATCCACTGTGTGTAATGAATTAACTTCTCTTCTCTGCGTCTGGAATGGCATTCAAATAGTCACCCAATCATTGTTCTGTGGCTGAGATAAGGAACTCTGATTGGGATGCCTGATATATACAGTAGGCACTCAATAAATGGAAGCAGTTTCTATTATTTTTTTGCCCTACAAGTCCCGTAAAAAAGCATTGTTTTTTTTTTTTTGTTTGCTTTCTGTAAGCTTCTTTGGGAAAGGGTATTTTCCAGACTGAGATCCAATAAGGGACATCCCTGTGTTGGTTTTGCAGCCTTGTCTTGGGACTGGCTGTGGCCCTAGGCCTGTGGACAGCTCCTGTCTTTTTCATCTTGTAGTGCACCAGCCTCCTTGCTCCACTGCAGGTGCCGGAGTACTGCCTCCAGTCTGAGCAGTTTCAGGATGTCAGCTCTCTCCCCAAATCTGCCCTTAAGGCAGAAACTTTATTCAGGGGTTGGGGTTAATGCTTTTTCAAAAATCGCTTGATAACAATGTATTCAGTTCTGGGTGTTCATATATTTTTGGACATTGATAATTTTTAAATATACTGTTTTAAATATATTGTTATAATTTGTTTTCTGATGAATATTTTCTCATGACTGCTTTTTATTTTATTTTAGCTACTGATCTACTTCTGGCCTGGAATCCCATTTGTTTGGGTTTGGTGGAAGGTGTTATTGGGAAAATTCAGCTTCATTCAGGTATGTTTTCATAAATTCCTTAAACTTGTCAAGTGTATTGTGGCATTCTCTGACATTTTCTTCTTTGAGGATAAATGTAAATTTTGTTATGGCTTTGATTCCTTTGCCTTAATTTTGGGTCTACCCAAAGTGAGTATATTTCCATATTGGTTTCATGAAATAAAAATAAAACTTTAGAGAAAGGGAGGCATAATATTACAATCCTTTATTCCTCTTAAAAAATCCAGATGCCAGGAGAAAAACCACACGATAATTTCAATAGATGCAGAAAAAGCATTTGATAAAATCTAGCACCTATTCATGATCAGAACTCTCAGTAAAGTGGGAATACAGGGAACATACCTCAACATGATAAAGGCCATATATGACAAACCCACAGCCAACATCATACTCAATGGGCAAAAATTAAAAGCAATCCCCTTAAGATCAGGAACCAGGCAGGGGTGCCCCCTTTTACCACTCTTATTCAACATAGTTCTGGAAGTCCTAGCTACAGCAATCAGACAAGAAGAAGAAATAAAAGGCATCCAAATTGGAAAAGAAGAAGTAAAACTATCATTATTTGCAGATGATACGATATTGTATATAGAAAACCCTAAAGTCTCAGTCCAAAAACTACTGGACCTGATAAATGAATTCAGCAAGGTGGCAGGATATAAAATTAACACTCAGAAATCAGAGGCATTTCTATCTACCAACAGTGAACTGTCAGAAAGAGAAATTAAGGAAACAATCCCCTTCACTATTGCAACCAAAAAAATAAAGTACCTAGGAGTAAATTTAACCGAGGAGATTAAAAACTTGTACTTGGAAAATTATAAAACATTGATAAAAGAAATCAAGGAAGATACAAACAAGTGGAAGCATATACCATGCTCATGGTTTGGAAGAATAAACATCATTAAAATGTCTATATTACCCAAAGCAATTTATAAATTCAATGCAATACCAATTAAAATACCAATGACATACTTCAAAGATATAGAACACATATTCCAAAAATTTATATGGAACCAAGAAAGAACACAATAGCCTCAGCAATATTGAAAAAGAAGAATAAAGTGGGAGGTATCACTCAAGTTATACTACAAGGCCATTGTACTCAAGACAGCCTGGCATAAGAACAGGTACATAGATCAATGGAACAGAACAGAGAACCCAGAAATAAACTCACACCTTTATGGACAACTGATATTTGACAAAGGAGGAAAGAACATACAATGGAGTAAAGACAGCCTCTCTAACAAATGGTGTTGGGAAAACTGGACAGCTACCTGCAGAAAAATGAAACTAGACCACCAACTTACACCATTCACAAAAACAAACTCAAAATGGATAAAAGACTTAAATGTAAGCCATGAAACCATAAGCATCTTAGAAGAAAACATAGGCAGTAAGCTCTCTGACATCTTTCGCAGCAATATATTTGCCGATTTATCTCCACGGGCAAGTGAAATAAAAGACAGGATAAACAAATGGGACTATATCAAACTAAAAAGCTTTTGCACAGCTAAAGACAATAAGAACAGAATAAAAAGACAGTTACACAATAGGAGAATATATTTGACAATACGTCTAATAAGGGGTTAATAACCAAAATTTATAAAGAACTTGTAAAACTCAATACCAGAAAGACAAACAACCCAATAAAAAAATGGGCAAAAGAAATGAATAGACACTTCTCCAAAGAGGACATACAGATGGCCAATAGGCATATGAAAAAATGCTCAACATCACTAATCATTAGAGAAATGTAAGTTAAAACCACAATGAGATATCATCTCACACCAGTCAGAATGGCGCTTATCAGCAAAACAACACAGAATAAGTGTTGGGGAGGATGTGGAGAAAGGGGAACCCTCCTGCACTGCTGGTGGCAATGCAGACTGGTGCAGCCACTGTGGAAAACAGTATGGAGATTCCTCAAAAAATTAAAAATCGAACTGCCTTTTGACCCAGCTATCCCACTTATAGAAATATACCCTAAGAACACCATAGCACTGTTCGAAAAGAAGAAATGGGCCCCCATGTTTGTGGCAGCATTGTTCACAATAGCGAAGATCTGGAAACAGCCCAAGTGTCTGTTAGAGGACGAGTGGATTATAAAGCTTTGGGAAATAGATACTATGGAATACTACTCAGCCATAAGAAATGATGACATCGGATCATTTACAACAAAATGGATGGACCTTGATAACATTATACGGAGTGAAATAAGTAAATCAGAAAAAACTAAGAACTATATGATTCCATATATAGGTGGGACATAAAAATGAGACTCAGACATGGACAAGAGTGTGGTGGTTATGGGAGGGGCCCAAAGAAAAAGAGATAGAAGGTGACAGAAGACAATTGACTTTGGGTGATGGGTATGCAACATAATCAAATGTCAAAATAACCTTGAGATGTTTTATCTGAACATATGTACCCTGATTTATCAATGTCACCCCATTAAAATTAATAATAATAAAAATAATCAGATGCCTACCATGTGTCAGAAATTGTACTAATTGGTAGAACACAATAGTGAGCAAAACTGCCCCATTCCCACCCTCACGGAGCTTACGGTTTGGGAGAGAAGACAGACAGCAGTGAATAATCACTGAGTTCGTATATAAATTCACATTTACATATGAAGTAAATATATAATTATTTGGTAGTAGTGGTAGATGCTCTGATGGAAAGATACCCCAACTGAACTGATTTGAAGAGGCAGGAGAGAAGGAATAAGGCTGGTGAGGTGGGCAGGTGGCAGACCATGACTGCACTTTGGGTCAGCAGTCCATTCCCGATACAGTCAGCTCCGGCCAGGGAAGAGTAGGGGTCTCTGAGCAGAGAGTGTGGGGAGTGTGGTCCTTCCTAGGACCCCGATCTAGGGCAGGCAAGTTAATGGAAGGTCCAGGTCGTTCACCTCTGGAAGGACAGAGCCCTGTGTGCTGGGTTCAGAGGGAGTTCTGCCTGTGAGAAAATAGACGTTATGTTGGCCGGACCCGAACAGTCCTGGAACAGATTCAATAAAATAGTCTCAGCGTTATATTTAAATGTCCGTTTCTTCTTTGGTATCAATTTTAATATGATTTATGAGCTGTTGGAGGTTTTACCATCTTGCTATATAATTGGGAGTAAAAATGTATGCCTCTTATTATTGTAAAATAAAGTTATTGAACCTTTGGGAACTGGTTGGCCTGTGGATATTATAAAACACATATTACTGCAGACAATTTAATTTTCCTTTCTTAGATTTTTTTGGTTATTTTTAAAAATCTGTTTTCATTATGAAGTATATTTTAGATACAAAAGCTGTTTATCACAGATATATGGTATAGGTTATTGTAAAACAAACACATATCTACCACTTAAGAAATGAAATATGACCAATGTTTTCAGAGCCCTCACTGTGTCTTTCTCTAACTATATTCTTCTTTCCCTTTAAGAGAACCTGAGGTTCTGAATTTTGTATTTACTTTCTTGATTTTCATAATTGCTTTTATTATATGTGTATCCCTAAACAATATGTTGCTAAGGATCGTATTTTGGAGATTTTTAAATAAATGGTATCAGTTATGTGTGTTCTTTTACTTTGCCCTCTACTCAACTTTATATATTTTAGATTTATCCATGCTGATGATGAAACTTTAGTTCCTTGTTTATGATATTATATGAATATATTATAACTTGTCCTTTTTCCTATCACCAGGTAACTATATATTTTTTCACTATTACAAATAATACTGCTACAAGCATTGTTGTATATTCTTCCTTTGGTAGTTTTTAAAATTCTTTCAGTGCAGAGCAGAAAAGCATTTAGACATAGTGTAACCAAGCTAACTATTTTAAATTTATTTTATTTTTATTTTATTCATTTTAGAGAGGAGACAGAGTGAGAGAGAGAGAAAGAGAGAAAGGGGGGAGGAGCTGGAAGCATCAACTCCCATATGTGCCTTGACCGAACCAGTGTAGGGTTTTGAACTGGCGACCTCAGTGTTCCCAGGTTGACGCTTTATCCACTGCGCCACCACAGATCAGGCACCAAGCTATTTTAGTAACTCTTCTACCTGTCCACATTTACATATATATTTCTAATTCAGTTGTATGCTGACAAGATAATTTCACAGCTGAGTGTTCTGAGCTAAACTTCATTTTCTGTTGTTTAAATGAAGTGTGAGAAACTTTTGAGTTATTTTTCTACAATTTGAGTCACATCGTGGAGCACTGAATAAATCACTGAAATCAATCAGAAGACCTTTATTTATTAGCTTTGAGATATAAGGGAAGTTTCTTAAAACTCCTTTTTCATTTATCTGTTGCTGTATAACAAGCCACCCCAAAAGTTAATGACTTAAAATAATAGCATATACTATTTCACGAGTCTATGGATTGACCAAGAGGCTGTCTTGTATGTGTTGGCTGGAGTCATTACTGTGGCAGCCTTGAGCTGGGAGCTTGCCTGCGGTGCCTCAGTTTTCCTTCATGCGACATCTCCTTCCACATATCTCATCTCACATGGCCTCTCCTTGCATCTTTTCTCTTTTGGATACCTGTCCTTTCAGGGTGGTGGCCAGAAGACAAGTCCCAATGTGCAAGGGCTTATCAAGCATCTGCTTGTATGAGTTTGCTAATTTCAGGGTGGTGGCCAGAAGACAAGTCCCAATGTGCAAGGACTTATCAAGCATCTGCTTGTGCCACTGAGTTTGCTAATGTCCCATTGGCCAAAGGAAGTCACACAGCTAAGCCCAGAGTCAACCTGGGAGGGAATGTCACAAAAGCATGCTTTCCAGAAGGCTGGTTCATTGGGGCCAATATCCCTTAACCTTCTACTTTGTAAGCCGTAAAACAATAGTAAAAATAACTGCCTCCTTTTTTCCCTAGAGCAGGGGTCAGGAACCTATGGCTCCTGAGCCAGATGTGCCTCTTTTGATGGCTGCATCTGGCTCGCAGACAAATCTTTAATAAAAGAAATAACGTTAAAAATATAAAACATTCTCATGTATTACAATCCATTCATTTCCTACCGCTCATGTTCGTGGTTGCGGGTGGCTGGAGCCAATCACAGCTGTCCTCTGGGACAGCACCAAATTTTTATTGGATAATGCTTAACGTACTCGGGTCGTTGTGAGGCTAGGAAGTAAACTTCCCTCTTTTTAATCAAGTAGTCAGCTAGCTAATTGTAGAAATCCTTTTTTGACAAAGAAGATGGCTAAAAGAAAAAAAGATGAGGAGTATCGTACCTTTTAGCAGGAATGGACAGAGGAATTCGCCTTTGTGGAGAGAGCATGTTCTGCAGTGTGTCTAATATGCAATGATAAAATTGCACTGATGAAACGGTCAAATATAAAGTGTCACTTTGACACACGCCATACTATATTTGCATCGAAATATCCAGCGGGGGACAGCAGGAAGAAAGCATGTCAAGAGCTATTGTGCAGAATGCAAGCTAGTCAGCAGCAACTCTATGTTTGGACCCAACAAGGTGACTGGATTCGGCTAGCTTTGCTGGTGCTTTAGCAATTGTGAGAAACGGAAAGCCATTCAAAGATGGGGAGTATGCCAAAACATTCATGCTTGTGTTGCCAGTGAACTTTTTGATGACTTTTTGGATAAAGACAAGATAATTAAACAAAAGACATGCCTCTGTCGGCAAGAACTGTTCACGATCGTACCATCATGATGGCAAATCAAACTGAGGCAACACAAGTGAAGGACATAAATGCAGCACCATTCTTTTCTCTCGCTTTGGATGAGTCAACAGACGTAAGCCATTTATCCCAGTGCAGCGTGATTGCAAGGTATGCTGTCGGTGACACAGTATGTGAGGAAAGTCTTGCTGTTTTGCCTATGAAAGAGACAGCAAGAGGGGAGGATTTATTCAAGTCTTTCACTGAGTTCCCTAAAGAAAATAATCTACTGATGTATAAACTTATTTCAGTGTGTATTGATGGTGCTCCATGCATGGTGGGGAGAAACAGAGGATTCATAGCGCTTCTTCATGAACACGAAAAGAGACCCAACCTAAGTTTTCACTGCATCCTACATCAGGAGGTGCTTTGTGCTCAGATGTGTGGCGAGCAGCTTGGTGAGGTGATGTCGCTGGTCATTCGGGTGGTCAACTTTATTGTTGCCCGAGCTTTAAACGATCTCCAGTTTAAAACACTGCTGGATGAAGTTGGGAATAATTATCCTGGTCTGCTTCTGCACAGCAATGAGCGTTGGTTGTCAAGAGGGAAGGTGCTCGGCCGTTTTGCGGCTTGTCTGAGCGAAATCCAGACTTTTCTTGAAATGAAAAGCATCGAGCATCCTGAGTTAGCTAGCACTGAGTGGCTCCTGAAGTTCTGCTATCTTGTGGGCATGACTGAACATCCGAACCAGCTCAATGTGAAAATGCAAGGCGTTGGAAGTACAGTCTTATTCCTTCAACAAGCAGTGTTTGTATTTGAAAACAAGCTGGAACTCTTTGTCGTAGACATTGAAACAGATCGTTTACTACGCTTTGAAAAACTGGGAGAGTTTAAAAAGATGCATGCGTAACAAGTGACCCTGCTCAACATCTTGATCTCCAGCAGCTAGCAGGCTTCACATCTAATCTCCTGCAGTCAGTCAGAGCATGCTTTGGGGAATTTTGTGAGCACACTTGTGTTTTTAAGTTTATCACCCATTCACACAAGTGTGCAGTGGACAGTGCTGACCTGAGTTATATCCCCGGTGTCTCCATCAGAGATTTTGAGCTACAAGCTGCTGACCTGAAGACCTCAGACATGTGGGTGAATAAGTTCAAGTCACTGAATGAAGATTTGGAAAGACTTGCACGACAGCAAGCAGAGTTGGCGAGAAAACACAGTGGGGAGAAATGAAAAAACTTCAACCTGTAGACAAGCTGATTGTCAAAACTTGGAACGCGGCCTGACCTGTGGTGGCAGAGTGGATAAAGTGTCGACCTGGAATGCTGAGGTCACCGGTTCAAAACCCTGCACCTGTCTGGTCAAGGCACATATGGGAGTTGATGCTTTCTGCTCCTCCCCCCTTTCTCTCTCTCTCTCTCTCTCCTCTCTAAAATGAATAAATATATAAATAAATTTTAAAAAAACTTGGAACGTGCTTCCCATCACATACCACACACTGCAGCGTGTGACTATTGCTGTACTGACAATGTTTGGCTCTACGTATGCATGGGAGCAGTCTTTCTCACATCTAAAGAACGTTATGACCAACCTACGATCACGTTTAATGGATGGAAGTCTCAACGCCTGCATGAAACTTAACCTCACCACGTATCAACCAGACTACAAAGCCATCAGCAAAACTATGCAGCACCAGAAGTCACATTAATGGTAAGAAGTACTTTATTCATCATTGGTTAGCAACAGCATAACAGCGTTATAAAAAAGAATTCAGAGACTAATTGTACTTTAAAAGTGTTGATCTTACATAAAATGCACACATTTACTTGTATTTAGTGTTAAACATATTGTATTGTTCTCACGGAATTACATTTTAAAACATGTGGCGTTCATGGCTCTCTCAGCCAAAAAAGGTTCCCGACCCCTCCCCTAGAGTACCAATAGTTTCCAATGAGACAGTATACCTGCAGCTGCTTAGTAAATTATAAATTACTATTTTATCAAGACTTTTGGTTGCAAATACAAACCTATTAGCTTATGAAAAATAATTTTTTTAAATAAGGAACCTAAGGGACCGAAATCATGTTAACGTATGAAGCGGACACTATGTAGGCTCTGAGATTACTTTTTCTGGGTCAGGTGTTCGCTGACCACCACTTCTTTTTACACTTCTTCCTTTTTCTCTTCTTGGGCTTTCTTTGTTTCTGTGTATGCAGAACAGTTTCTGTCCTTATAGAGTCCTCCGACCAAGCTCTGGGAGCCCTCAGACCACCAACATGTGATGTTTGCTACAACCACTGGGATCGACTGGCTCTCAAGGACTAAGTAGTGGGTCTAGTTCAGACCCCGAGAACAGAGACTCTTTGGCCCACTGAGCCAAGGCCCTTCCCTGCTCACAAAGTTCAGACATTTTCCAGAGGGGCACTCCTCTAGGGAGGAGGGCAGTCCGAGCAGAGGGGTTTGCACTTGGCAGAACGGGCAGAAGTTATCTCCTGCAAGCAGTGTACGGATTTGCTACCTGTTGATGAGTTTGTGGTGCTGTGAAAGTATGTCACTGGGAGATGGCCCGGTGACCAGGTGTGGTCATCTCCTGTGATTAGCCCCGTTCACATGGACTTCCCCTTCTTGCACCACTTGCCTTTCTTTGGACCAAACCTGTCACATAGGATATTTTGGAAGAGGTAAAGGAAGGGAACAGAGTGAGCTGGAAAAAGAAAATACATATTTTTAAAATGGAAAGATGGACAAGAAAAGTGTCAGTTTTTCACTTTCCTAATCTCTACCTTGTTTTTTCTTGTCACATCACTTTTAAGGTTTGGCTGTTAACAAAGGGCGTGGGGAGGAAACAAAGGAAAATCTTTCTGGCCCCCCTGCTGCTCTTCCCCCACAGAGAGACTTGCAGCCCCACCTTGTGTTTGTCACTCCACCCCCTTCTCCTCTGGCGTTGAGCATTGCTCTCACTCTTCCTGTCTTCTCCATCTGGGGGGTGCCTCCGCCCTGCCCTGCACCCCTGTGGGTCTCTTGCTGTGACTCCACCACCAGCCTGGCTGATGGGACGTGTGCTGTGATATGCATTGGGACTGAGATGATCACTGCGGGCATGTTTCCCATGGGAGTATCTCACCTTCTGTGGGCAGAGGATGAGCAGAATAAAACCTATGTACTTAAACACTTTCACACCCCTCCTTACTCTACATGTTAATGCATGACTTTCTGTTCTTGTCTCGTGAGGTAGGAACATACGTTTACTTGAACAGATGTCACTGACAGTGTTAGAATGGTGTGGGTGAGCCACGCTGCTCTCTGTGATTGTCACTGAACCCCGAGCTCTGGTGATGTGAGCAGGCGTGACTCAGGCCTGTGTCAGTGTGCTCAGCTGCCACAGCAGAGTTCTGCAGACTGGGGCCTTACACGATAGAAATTTGTTTTCTCACAATTCTGGAGCCTTGAAGTCTGAGATCAAGGTGTCATCAGAGTTGATTTCTTCTGAGGCCTCTCCTTGGCTTGTAGACGGCCATCTTCTCCCTGTGTCTTCACAGTGTCTTCTTTGTGTCTGTGTCCAAATTTCCTTTTAAAAGGACACCAGTCACATTGGATCAGAGTCTACCCTAATGATCTCATAAACTTAATTGCCTCTGTAAAGACCTTATTTATTTAAAATAGGGTCATATTCTGAGGTACTGGGGATTAGGATTCCAACATATGAATTTTGAGGGACATAGTTCAGCTTATAATAGGAACCTAAGGTCCACTGGAGTGCTTGTTATAAAAGCAAGTAAAGGAGAATTCCTACTATTGCTTGTTGACCTTTGTTTCACAGTGAGAAAGGCCATTCCCCAAATATTACTGACTAGGCACTTGGCCCAGAGGTGGACCAGCCCTGAAGACCACACTGTTGCCTTGGTTTGGGCTAAGCCTCTGTTGCTGACTGTAAGACAGATGACAGCACTTCCTTGATACAGTTATTGTAAGATTTAATAAAATTCACATAAAGTGCTTAGCATGGTTCCTGATAATAGTAAGCATTCACTAGGCTAAAACTTTTCCCCTTAGTTTTTTTTTTTTTTTTTTACAGGAACAGAGAAAGGGATAGATAGGGACAGACAGACAGGAACGGAGAGAGGTGAGAAGCATTAATCATTAGTTTTTCATTGCCATTGCGACACCATAGTTGTTCATTGATTGCTTTCTCACACATGCCTTGACCGGGGGCCTTCAGCAGACCGAGCCACCCCTTGCTGGAGCCAGCGACCTTGGGTCCAAGCTGGCGAGGTTTTGCTCAAGCCAGACGGGCCCATGCTTAAGCTGGCGAGCTCGGGGTCTCAAACCTGGGTCTTCCGCATCCCAGTCCGACCCTCTCTTTGCCTGGTCAGGCTTCCCTTAGTTTTAAAGGTAACTTAGAGGTGTTTTTCTACCAGAGAACAACTCGAGTTCTAGCTGTATAGTTTTGAACAGATTATAAACTTGCACTGTTTTTTCCAATAATGTTATTATTTGCTGAAACTATATTAACATGTCACTAAAAAACTACACGGTGGAGATGATTAAAAAGTAATGTTTTTAGTAGTAAAATGTTAGTGAAGGTTATATTTCATAATCCATGTGCCTTTTTCAAATAATGTGTGGTGAAAGAAAGTTAAAATATTATCTGGTTGTGGTATTGTTTGCTGAGAAGTGCCCTTCCTTTCAGCAAGCTCTGCCAAAAACATTGTTCTGTTAACCTTGGTGTCTAGAGAGACTGTTTAAAAACACTAAACTTTCTTTTTTTTAGCAGGTCTTTTCCCCAGACGTTTGCAGGCGGTTGGACGTCCAGCCAGGGCTTAATGTAGTTTAGCTCTGACAGCTTGAATGGGTCTGACTTTGGTTTGGTCAGTTAGGATTTATTAATAGAAGGGACAGAAAGTAGAAGGGACATGAATTGTGCTAAGTAGATGAAAGAAAAGTAAAGCTTCATGAAAAATTAGTTTTTTATTCCTTGTGTCCAGGAGGAAGTAAGAATGATAGTCAAATTCTTACCACAGTTGTAATTACACATTTATTTTTTGTTTTCTCTTTTGTCTGTCTCCCTTCTAGAAGATAAGCTTCAAGACAGGGGCTGTATCTGTTTTGCTCACTGCTGTCTTCCCCCTGTACAGAGGCTACTCAGAAATAGTCAGCAAATGTTTATTTTACAAGTATTTATGGAGTGCCTACTGTGTGCCAGGGCCTGCAGTCCGTGCTGGGGTCTGCAGGAGACAGAACTCAAAGCTTTCCGAGTGATTTTTATCTAACGTTAATTTTATCTACAGTTAAAAGTCATCTACAGACTACACAGTTTTATCATTAAATGTAAGTTTCTGAAGAAAAATGTTGGTTGTTGTGAAGCACATGGCTGAGGGATCTGACTGGTGAGGCTGGGGGTCCTATGGAAGGCATCCCTGAGGAAGTGACGGCTGAGTTGAGGCCCGAAAAGTAAGATCATCTGGGCAGGGCCAGGGTGAGGGCAGGGATGGGAGGAGACATGCTTCCTGGCAGAGGAAGTCGCTGCGCAGAAGGCCCACGTGATTGATGTGTTTCCTCTGTTTCTGTGTGACATCGGGGAGATAGGTGTATCTGTATGCAGCTGTCCATGGGAAGGATTGCTTTAGGCTGGAGACTTTAAATGGGTCACAAAAAATTGTAAATTGAAAGCTATTTTGAAGATTGGGACAAGGATAAGATCTGTTGGGGTAAGAAATACCTGAATATAAAAAGCAAAAGTAGCCTGACCAGGCGGTGGCGCAGAGGATACAGCGTCAGACTGGGATGTGGAAGACCCAGGTTTGAGACCCCGAGGTCGCCAGCTTGAGCGCGGGCCCATCTGGCTTGAGCAAAAGCTCACCAGCTTGGACCCAAGGTCGCTGGCTCCAGCAAGGGGTGGCTCGGTCTGCTGAAGGCCCGCGGTCAAGGCACATGTGAGAGAGCAATCAATGAACAACTAAGGTGTCGCACGGCAACGAAAAACTAACAATTGATGCTTCTCACCTTTCTCTGTTCCTGTCTGTCTGTCCCTATCTATCACTCTCTCTGACTCTCTCTCTGTCCCTGTAAAAAAAAAAAAAAAAAAAGCAAAAGTAACCTGACCTGTGGTGGCGCAGTGAATAAAACATCTTTGACCTGGAACACTGAGGTCACCAGTTTGAAACCCTGGGCTTGCCGGGTCAAGGCACATACAAGAAACAATTATGAAATGATGTTTCCTGCTCCCCCCCTTCTCTCTCTCTCTCTCCTCTCTCTAAAATCAATACATAAAATATTTTTTAAAAGATACATATATATTCCATGATATATTCAGAAATAGTTTGAAGAGAGAATTGTCAAGAATCTTGATTATTTTGGCAATAGAGGCTCGTGACTTAGTAATTAAGGGAATTACCACACATAGTATTGAACAGCCACACACACAAGATAGTTCTCATTCATTAAAATAGTACTTCCCATCTGCTGTTTCTCCACATTTGAGATGGTGAAGATGTCTCAGTTGTTAAAATGGTAAAATGTATTATGCATAGGGCTTTGTATTTTAATGACGAATGAATGAATGGAGTGTTACTAATATTCCTTTATATATTCCTAAAAGGCCATTAGCAAACCCCACTCCTCAAGGGCACTGGAGAAAAGGGAAGAGGAGCCTGGCAGGGTCCCTGGGGCTCTCAGCCTCTGCTGGAGACCTGGTTCTTGGGAAATGCCTTTAGATATTGCTTCTATTTAAATATGAGTTTCATTGTATACATTTGCATTGTGGAAGCAATAGATTGTCTTATTGTCTACTGACAACTCACATTATTAAAAACATGTAAGGATTGTGGTGATGGTTGCACAACTCTCTAAACTGACTAAAATCATTGAGTTGTATATTTCCAGTGGGTGAATTTTATAGTATATGATGCCATTATGATATAAGGTATATGAAGCCATTACAAACCTTTAAGTCAGGCCTGACCTGAGGGAAAGGGGATGATAGGATGGGAGGAGAGCAGAAAAGCAAAGCCGGGGAAGGCGTTGCGGGGAGGAGGGCAAGGGGGATGTGGTGGGGAACACGGGGGTGAGGGGGGTACATAGACACTAGAATCTATGTATACCCAATAAGTTAAAATAAAATAAAATTTAAAACACACACACAAAAGAAAACCTTTAAGTCAGAAGATAGCCTTTGTTGTAGCCTGTTGTCATTATTTCTGATTTTATCTTAGTTAAAAAAATAATTAAATACATTTATCTTTTGTTAACTGATAGGTGATTTTTTAATGTACTAAAGTTACTTTGAAGGAGGTATTCTAAAGAAATAGAATTATTTGTGATGTAACATGTCTACCAAAATAGGAGTGATTTAAAATGTAATTCAGATATAGTCATTTCATACTAATTTTGTCATTCATGAGAATCCCAGAATTTTTTCTTTTTTGGATGTAAGATTTTCATTGGTGACCAGGTTCATGGTTAACCCTTAAAAAGATTGTTTAATGGTAGGTTAGCCGACCTATTCTATGAATGGCTTTTGGTCTTGGGAGCAGGCAGCCAAAGAATGTGGGAGGTTCCTTTCTCTGGCATCTCATCACTGTTTGCTTCCCTCCTCTTCCTTTTACAGTCTTCCCAGTGCCTCCATTCTAAACGGCCCTTACCTCTTCTCTTTGCTCTTTCCAGCCTCTGCCATCACTTTCTTCTTCAGAATTTTCTGTCATTTTCTTGTCCCTAACCTGAGCTCCTTAGTGCAGATGGTTCCACCGCCTTGGTAGGAGCAATGCTTGGACTAGACACATGGATGTGATGCACAATTCTGAGCTCTCGCAAGGCTCGTCAGACAAGCATGCTTCTTATGTCTGAGCAAATCTTTAGCTGGCAGACTTTATATTTTCAGGCAGAGCGTTACTTTAGAGGCAGGCCAGCTTGAGTTAGACTCTTCTGCTATCCCACTGTGATTCTGTTCTCTAGTTATAAACCCATTTGTTCTTAAGCTCTAGTTGTTTTTCTCAGCGATTCCTATGGCAATGATAGTAAACGTTTGTAGCTTCAGAAAAGGAGGAGGATTGTCATAGTAAGAGGGTATGTACTGGTCATCTATAAAAGTGCTTTCTATATTTCTTTATATATTTTTAAAAACTTTTATCTTATTGAACATTTTGATGTGATTACAATCAAATTATTACCAGGTCTGATTGTTTATGAAAGCAGTTTCTTGATAAATAAAGTAAGTTTTCACATAGAGATGGCCAGTTTCAGCCATTCAGAGCAGAAATTGAAGGTTGTTTATTTAATTTACTTGATTATCAGTTTGGTTACAGTGGGCTTGTATCACCTTATGGAAGGGCCAATTGCCTTCAGCCTTGAAACACACTGTATCACTTCTCAAAGCAGTAATTAATCTTCATGATTACAAATCTGCAACATGAATAAAAATCCCAAATATACTTAGTATACTTGACATATTTAATTATACTTTATAAGTAGGGAAAATATAATATATTAAAGTTGTCAATAAACTTATAAGAAAACATCTTAGCATTTTAAAAAGATAGGCTTATTTATCTAGAAAATATACTTTTATAAATTCATTTTGTCCAATGGTACTTTGACTTTCTGGTTTTCTAAGACTATTATAGATATAAAAGACTATATTTTTATGGAGTGTAAGGTTATTTAATTTTGTGGCAGGTCATTATTAGAGATTTAAATTCATCCTAAGTGTCATATAGGCTAAACTGAATATACTTCTGACACCACTATTTGGTAATTTGAAGTGGAGCCTATTAAAAGTGTCCCTTGCCCTAGATGCTGTCCTTATGAGTCATTGTCAGTTTTCTATAAACCCAGACTTAGGAAACCCTAGTAGGCTACAGAGCATCCAGTCAAGAAACGTTGAGTAGCTACTATGTTTGGAAAATTAAAACATATTAGTAATGAAATAGGTTTTATGTACACATTGAACTGAATTTAAATTTGTACTGAAGATTTGTAAGGAAAAAAACACAATCCTTTAAATTGGAATGTAATTTATTTTGAGATATCCCAATTATTAGATTTTCTTAGAAACACAAGTATGCTTATTGTCAGCTTGACACAGAAGAAAGGGAAGGTGAACTGACTGCAAGCCTCTTTCAGGACCCCTTTTCCTTTACCAGCAAGTCTGCACCTCTGACGCAGCTGCTGCAGCGCTGGCGCCTCTGGGCTCTTTGGAGGCGATAATCTGTAGAAGCCCTTCAAGAATTTAAATGTTTATATTTGCATATTATGTTACAAATGACTTGGGAGCATATCACCCACCTAGGTTAGTATTTATTGGTGCGTGGATGTCATTATAAACCCTGCGCTGGCTCCTCCATTCTGAGCCGACCAACCGAGAGTGTTAGGGCAGCAGCTGCTCTCCCTTCTCTCCCTTCACTCCACCATGCCAGCTTCTCCTCCCTCCGCGCTGCTCCAGACGTGGACCTAGGAGAGTTCTAGGGGGTGCTTTGTCATCAGCACATAGTCTAGTAGTGGGGCACGCTGAAGGAGGTAAACATATAAGCGTCATTGCAGATGCACCTTCTCTTCTTAGTTTTACCTTTAGTCAGAACATGAATGCTTACAGAGAGACACGGAGAAACTGCAAAGTGTCCAAAAGAGCAGTAAAGACAGTTATGGTTTTATTCTACAAAAATAAGTCTCTTTTTCTCTCTTTAAAAATAAAAAGTCTTGAAAAGAAAAGTGTGCTGAACCAGTTCAAATTAGAAGCAGTCTTTGGAAAAGAAAACCAGAAGTAAGAATCATTTCCAGACAAACATGTCATTCCGTTCAAGTGTCTGGCACATAATGGTATGTGCTGCATGCATATTTCTATCAGTGGGAGCTCTTTTAACTGAATCTCACAACCTGTTTCCCAGATTAGCCAACATGACCACTCCTTTGCAGAGCCTGCTGGTGGAGGCGATGTGAGGGCTGGTGGCTTGTGGGGACTGTGGAGGATGCCTTCTCTCTCCCAGTGGGTTGTGCTTTGGGGGCTGTGTTTATTCCTAAACCTGTCTACGTACTATTATAATTACATAATGAATTCAATATAATTCAGCCCATCTACTACAAGTGCAGAAAGGAAGACTTCTTGTTTCAATGGAAGCTAAGTTGAATACTTTGGAAAGACTGAATAAAGCTGTGTTGCATTAAAAAAAAGAAAAGACTAGATAACACCAAATACCCATCAAGTGGCTCATTCTCAAAGAAAAGTTCCTAGTAAATCGATGTACATTTGAATGTTCCATATGAAAAGTAAAATTAAATTGTATTTTTAAAAAATTTTATTTTTGCCATGTTCAGATAGCTCACTTACTTAGAGCATCATCCCAATATGCAAAGGTTGTGGGTTCAATCCTCAGTCAGGGCACATACAGGAGCAGGTCAATGTTTATGTCTGTCTTCCTCTCCCTCTCCTTCCTCTCTCTCTCTCTCTCTCTTTCCTCTCTTGCTACCATCAAGAAGTTTTAAAAAATTTTAATGTGTTTTGAAGCTCTCAAGTAAGATTAAATGAATATATGCCAAGTCTGACTTGCGGTGCGCAGTAGAGAAAGCGGCGACCTAGAATGCTGAGGTCGCCGGTTTAAAACCTTGGGCTTGCCTGGCCAAGGCTCATATGGGTTTGGTGCTTCCTGCTCCTCCCCGTGTCCTTCTCCCTCTCTCCCTCCTCCACCCCTTTCTCTTCCCCCCTTTGCTTCTCTAAAATGAATTAATAAAATGGACAGACGCCAAGAATGGTAACCAATTGCTTTTCATCTTTGCTAGTCTCCTTACAGGAGAGAACCACAAAGTGTGGTTTGGATTAGATTTAAAGAGTTTCCATGGAGTGGGAAATAATGTTCAAAGGGAACTTTAGTTTTATCTGTAATGTTAACATTTTTAAGCAACTGGAATGTATTCATATATTCTCTATATAATTAACATCTTTTCTATATGTCAGTAGGATGAATAGCTATGTCAAGAAATATGTAGCTTCAATACTTCCTAGGGGTAAGGCCATAAATAGAGAGAAAAACACTTTTATTTTCTAAAATTAGATGAAAATCTTTTTTTTTTTAAAGAATCTTTATCCCACAGTTGTTTATCCCTTTGTAGAGGAGTCAGTTATTTATAGGGCAAGCAATTGAATCTTTTTCAGGACTATTGTCTTAGTTTGCCTACTGGGTATACTTTTCAAAATAATCACTTCCTATTTAGTCGGAGCACATGCAAGAGTCAGCCGATGATTGCATGGATGGGTAGAACAGCAAGTTGATGTTTCCTCCTCCTTTCCACTCCTCTAAAATTAAACAATAAGGCCTGACCTGTGGTGGCACAGTGGGTAAAGTGTTGACCTTGGAACGCTGAGGTCACCGGTTCGAAACCCTGGGCTTGCCTGGTCAAGGCACATGTGGGAGTTGATGCTTTCTGCTTCTCTCTTCTCTAAAAAAACTGAATAACATTTAAAAATATATATATATATATATCTTTAAACATTAATAAATACCAATTTTTAAAAAATGAATTCAAAGTAAACAGCAAGAAGACGTAAACTTGGAAGAGGGATTCCTAATGCTGGCTTGTTTGGTCAGTTGCCAACACTCTAAATTGTTCAGTGTGAAATAGAAATTATTTCTGTGAGGTTAAGAAACCTGTGGTGGTGCCCGGTTGGGTAGCTCAGTTGGTTGGGGCTGTGTCCCAATGCGCCAAGCTTGTGGTTTGGTCCCCGATCAAGGCACATGCAGGAATTGATCAGTGTAATCATGAATAAGTGGAACAATAAGTTGATGTTTTTCTCTCTCTCTGCCTCTCTCTAAAATCAACAAACAAAAATTAAAAAAAAAATCTCTGGTAAGGCTTTCTTTATATTCAACAAAATGTATTGACATTCAACAGTATGTTATCTTTTATGTGCTTTGTTTATTGTGTGTTAGGTGTTTGGTAACCTTGATTCATGCCTTCCCAGCACTTGGTAGGTCCTTTGTTAATGTTTAATGATAATGAATAATGAAATGGCCTGGAAAAGCCATGAAACTTTGGAGTAAATTTCCACCCTACTGTATAAAGAATTATGAAACACTTCCAAACTCTTGCATTTATGAAATGCCTAAAGCACATCTTCAAAGTACTATTCCTAAAATAGTATTTGGAGGAAAAAGTGGGGGAAATTTGAATACTGTGTATCTCTTTAAAATTTTCTTTCATATTTGAATTACATGTCATGTTATTTTTTCTAAAATAAGAAATTCCTGAAACACTATTTTAATTATTTTTGGTGCTAATTAGGTAGCACAGTATTTTTCTTAAGGGTGTAACCTCATAAATTGAAAAATTGCTTTTGAGTTTGGTCTTGCATAGACTAGTTCTCATTTTATTAAAAATCTTTTGAGAAAAGTGAAAACTTGGATTGGAAAAGTAACTGTTGAGCCTCTGGGTGTTTTTTCTTTCTCTCTTGAACTTATTAAAGGTTTCTTTTATTTGTTTTGCTTTCTTCCTCTTTTTCCTCAATATATGTACTACTTTGCTTAGTCCTAGGGTACACATAAAGTATGTGGAATTGCTAATCCATACCTTCTGAAAAACAAATTCACTGACCAGAATGCAGTATTATGACTCAGTTGTTTTTGTCTTTAACTTTATAAAATACTCTTTTCCAAAGTTATTTAGATTCATTTTTTTCCTGCCTATTTCCTACAGTGTGGTTTCATTTTCCATTTGTAGCTAAGTTGGGTTGCTATTTGCATTTTGTTTTGGTTACCCCCACCTTCTGGTGTATTTGAGCAATTTGTTTTCGAGGAGGCATGAAGCATTGCCATGGTCTAACAGAGGGTGTACTTAGGGCTGTGATTTCCCATTCCCTTTCCCTTTCATCATTCCCATCTCCCTCTTCTTCCATTCCTGTCTCCCTATGCCTTGTAGGTGTACGGCCTCATCAATTTCTCATCTAGCTTACCTCTTGTTTGTTTGGTACAAAAAAGCAGATATATGAATATTTTATTTTCTTTCTTATATAAAGGGTGGTACACTCTAGATAGTCTTTTGAACTTTGATTCAATAATATATCCAGTTTACTCACTTAATATATTCTGGCAGCCATATGTATATCCTTATCAGTCATAAAATGCTTCTAATTCTTTTTCATAGCTGCCTAGTACTCCATTGAATATATGTCCCTTAGTTTATTCAGCTCTTCTCCAGTGTCTGGGCATGCAAGTGGTTTCTGGTATTTTGAAGTTATACATTGGTATATAGACTTGAGAGTATATACTTGTGTGTTCTTGTGTATCTTCAGTGTAAACTCACAAGTGTGGGGTTGCTAGGTTAAAAGTTAAGTGCGTATGTTTTGTTGTTAGGTAGTGCTAAATTTCTCTCCGGAAATGTATCTGTGTGTAGTCCCCACCAGCACTGTATGAGTGTCTGTTCCCCACAGCCTTGCCAGCAAATGTGCTGTCATACACTTTTATTTTTCCCAACCTGATTATGAGTGCGTTTGAACATCTTTTCACATGTTCAAGGTCTATATTTTAATATTTTGTTGTGTGCTTTACTTCAAAGGGTTTATAGCTATTGTACTTTTTTTTTTTTTTTTGCTGTGGTTGGATTATTCGCCTTCAGCTTCATAGGACAGTAACACTTTATAGATACTAGACAGTAATATGACTTTTCTCTTTCAGATTTTCCATGGTGGCTTATTTTAATTCGGCAGAAAGCACTGGTGGGCAGACTTCCAGGAGACCATGAGGTCTGTAAAGTTACCAAAATTGCTGTGCTGTCCCTTTCTGAAATGGAACCTCAGGATCTTGAGCTAGAGGTAAGCTGCCATCTCAGGAAATTTTATGGAAACTTGATATAAATATAATTGCAATTATGAGGATTTGGTTTAATAGACCAGAATCATACAATTTTAGAGATGGATAATATCTTTAAAGTAAGTCTATTGCATGGTTTTCAAGCTTCATTTTAGTAGTGGAGGCTTTGTTTTAAAGTGTGTGACAGCAGCATGTGAGACACGTGAAAGCAGAGCAGCTTTGGTTGAGGTGGTGCTGGGGGCGGGGGTCTGCTGTGAGTATCAGTGCACTGCTTGTTGTGGGCGTCTCTTTCCTTTTCTCTTGCTCGTAAACCTGGGGATGGGGTCGCGGGATTCTACGGTAACTATGCTTAACCTTTTGAGGCACTGCCAGACTGTTTTGCAAAGCAGTGTGCTGTTTAAAAAAAAGAAGAAGAAGAAGATCTATACAAGGGTATGAAGAATCTGTGAGGTTCAAGTAAATGAGGACATAGATGTTCTTTCTTTTGGAAAAAATAAAACATCCTTGAAAGTTTTATAGGCTTATGTCCCACGTCTGTATATCGTACCTGCGGCATCGCACTGCTTTCATAGATAACTACCGCGTTTTCCATAGTTTCCCACTAGACATCTGTTCAAAACTTTAGCTCCAGATGGACATAGATAGATACCAACTTTTACAGTAAAATAATTTATTTTTATTTTCTGAAACAGCAGCAGCCACATCAACTTTTTTTGAGAAGCATCAATCATTAGTTTTTCGTTGCTGTTGCGACACCTTAGTTGTTCATTGACTGCTTTCTCACATGTGCCTTGACCGCGGGCCTTCAGCAGACTGAGCAACACCTTGCTGGAGCCAGCGACCTTGGGTCCAAGCTGGTGAGCTTTTGCTCAAGCCAGATGGGCCTGCGCTCAAGCTGGTGAGCTCGGGGTCTCAAACCTGGGTCCTCCGCATCCCAGTCCGACTCTCTATCCACTGCACCACTGCCTGGTCAGGCGCCACATCAACTTTTGACCGTGGCTGTGAAATGTCAGTTGCTGGAGTGACAGAGAACCTAAGGGCGCGCTGCGGAGCTTGTGGTGGTTTGCTCTCTGAGACCGTTTGTGGGTGTCAGTGTTGGGACAAGGCCCTAAGTGCACACTGCGCGGGGCTGGCTGGGCCTCTGGAAAGGGAAAGCCATCCCACTGGCTTTCGTGTTGTGTCCCAAGAGCTCTGTTTAAACAACGCATTTTAGGTCTGGAAGGATCCCCAAAAGTCATCTTCTCTTAATTTAACCTTTTTTACAGAGATAATGGTCTTTATCTTCTAAAGGTAACTGGATGGAAGAGTCTAAATTATTCATTGAAAATGATTATGTTCCAAGTTATTTTAAATTTTTATTTAGAAAAATCTGTTTGTTTTTTGACAGAGAGAGAGAGAGAGAGAGAGGGACAGATAGGGACAGACAGGGAGGGAGAGAGATGAGAAGCATCAGTTCTTCATTGTGGCTCCTTAGTTGTTCATTGATTGCTTGCTCATATGTACCTTGACCAGGAGCCACAACAAACCGAGTGACCCCTTGTTCAAGCCAGTGACCTTGGGCTCAAGTTGGTGCGCCTTGCTCAAACCAGATGAGTCTGCGCTCGAGCTAGCAACTTCTGGATTTTGAACCTGGGTCCTCCATGTCCCAGTCTGACGCTCTATCCTGTGCACCACCACCTGGTCAGGCTAGAAAAATTAGTTTTAAGATGTAGAAATAGACTTCTGGAGAAGGTTGTGTGACTTTGTGCTTTGCTATACAGATCACAATGCTTATTGGAAGCTTTGGGGATATTTGTTTCAGAATTCAGGGTCTTTTTTGGCAATTATTGATAAGGTTATTCCATGTAGTTTATATATGCCCTGTGAGTCTGGGGCATTACCCCATAATATAACACGTTAATACTTCTTAAAGAATCATGTGAGTATTCATAGTAATGGAGGTTAGTGATGACACCTATAGCCTCATATCAGTTTAGGTATTTGCTATATTATATATGAGTTGTAACAAACTTAAAAAATCAACTTTCAGCCTGACCAGGCAGTGGCATAGTGGATAGAGCATCAGACTGGGATGCGGAAGACCCAGGTTCGAGACCCTGAGCTCGCCAGCTTGAGTGCGGGCCCATCTGGCTTGAGCAAAAGCTCGCCAGCTTGGACCCAAGGTCGCTGGCTCCAGCAAGGGGTTACTCGGTCTGCTGAAGGCCCGCAGTCAAGGTACATGTGAGAAAGCAGTCAATGAACAACTAAGGTGTCACAATGGCAACGAAAAACTAATGATCGATGCTTCTCACCTCTCTCCATTCCTGTCTGTCCCTGTCTATTCCTCTCACTGACTCTCTCTGTGTCCCTGTAAAACAAAACAAAACAAAAAAAACCTTTCAAACCCTGGCAAGATAGCTCAGTTGGCTAGAGCTTTGTCCTGAAACATAGAGGTTGCTGGTTCAATCCCCAGTCAGGGCACATATAGGAACAGATTGATGTTCCTTTCTCCCCCCCTCATTCCTCTCTCTCCCTTCCTCTCTCGCTGAAGTCAATCAATCAATCAATAAATACAGTGTATCCATAAAGTCATGGTGCACTTTTGTCCTGTGACTGGTCAAAAGTGCACCATGACTTTATGGACACACTGTAGACATTCAGGATTTAGAATTTTTGGGATTTTGGAGTTGTTCATAAGGAAGGAAGTTAAAGGGTATTGGGCCTGTATCAGTACTGTTTCAAGCCCAGGAAGAGGATAGATTAAAATAGATAAAGAAAAAGAAGACATTGGCCTGACCAGGCAGTGGTGCAGTGGATAGAGTATCAGACTAGGACGAGGAGGACCCAGGTTCAAGGCCCTGAGGTCATCAGCTTGAGCGTAGGCTCATCTGGTTTGAGCAAGGCTCACCAGCTTTGAGCCCAAGGTCACTGGCTCGAGCAAGGGTTTGCTCTGTCTGCTGAAGCCCCCAGTCAAGGCACATATGAGAAAGCAATCAATGCACAACTAAGGTGCCGCAATGAAGAATTGATGCTTTTCATCTCTCTCCCTTCCTGTCTGTTTCTATCTGTCCCTCTCTCTGTCACAAAAAAAAAAAAGAAAAGAAAAGAAAAGAAAAATTAAGATAGAAAAAGAAGACATTGCTAGGTCTAGAGAGAAGTAGTATCTTCATGGACCATAAACAGAACAGGAGTTTGAACTGAGGCCATAGGACTCGTGGGCTCTGGATCTGGAAGTAGGCAGTGGCAGGGAAGGATTTGTCCCCTACACAGTAAAGGAAACTAAAAGGGCGTCATGGGAGATGGGGGCCTGAAGCCATGCTTAGTACTTAAAACCCAGTGCTAGGGTGGGGCTCCCAGGTCAGGAAAGACTGTTAAGTCATCTGCACCAAGAGGGATAATTGTATATAAAGAATTATCCTGTCTATTAAGCCAGTAGCACTTCCTTTGAGAAACACTGGTCTGGGCAAAAGATAAAAATTTGAATAAACGGCCTGACCAGGCGGTGGCGCAGTGGATAGAGTGTCGGACTGGGATGTGGAGGACCCAGGTTTGAGACCTCGAGGTCACCAGTCGCTGGCTCGAGCAAGGGGTTACTCGGTCAGCTGAAGGCCGGCGGTCAAGGCACATATGAGAAGGCAATCAATGAACAACTAAAGTGTCGCAACAAAAAACTGATGATTGATGCTTCTCGTCTCTCTTCGTTCCTGTCTGTCCCTCTCTATTCCTCTCTCTGACTCTCTCTGTCCCTGTAAAAAAAAAAAAATTGAATAAACACAATAGCAGTCAGCATAAAGTGGTTGAGTTTGATAGGAGAGACTTTAGGAAGGAGGATAATGGAAGATGACTCTTAGTTTTCTTGTGTAAGTGCTCTGATGGGGGGTAGTGTTGCCTGAGACTGGTCAAACCAGAGAAGGAACAAGATTTGAGAAGCAGATGTTGCTCAGTTTTGGAGATGCTGAATTTGAGCAGCAGTGGCAGCAATAGGGAACTAACATAACAGGGAGAATATCTTTTTTAAACTGCTTCTCTGCTGCCCCAGTGACTCTCTAGCAAGAAAGGTGGGGGTAGCATGTTCACAAAGCAGGGGAGCGAGGCTTTCCCAGGACTCCTTATATGCCTCGTGGATGAATCTGGAGGTTACCACTTGCGTTTGTAGCGTCAGAACTCATTTATTCATTTAGCAAATGCTTACTGAGAGGGACCTCTTATGCCTGCTACTGCTAAGACATTAGAGGTAAGAGTCAACAGAGCAGCTTGACCATACCATGGCGCAGTGGACAGTGTCAGCCTGGGATGCTAAGAACCCAGGCTCGAAACTCCAAGATCGCTGACTTGAGCGCTGGGTCGCTGGCTTGAGCAGGGGGTCACTAACTTGGCTGGGACACCCCCCCCCCCGTCAAGGCACATATGAGAAAGCAATCAATGAACAATTAAGGTGCCGCAACTATGAGCTGTTGCTTCTCATCTCTCTCCCTTCCCATCTGCCCCTGTCTGTCTGTTGTCTCTCTTTTGCTAAAAGAAAAGGAAAAAGTCAATAGAAAAACGATTGCTGCAATTATGGAGCTTAAATTATAGTGGGGGTAGGAGATCAGACAATAAACATCCATATAATAATTATATTGCATGTTGGGAGGTAATAAGTGCTATGGGAACTGAAAGTTGAGTACAGTAGGCGGGGGGTAGAGATTGTGGTAAGATACCTGGGCAGAGAGGAGAGCTAACAAAGGCCCTGCGGTGGAAGGGTGGAAGCGTCCTGACATACCAGGGAGCAGCAGGAGGCCAGGGTGGCGAGGGGAGGAGAGTAGTGGGAGACAAAGGCGGTGAGGGAGGACAAGGGTCTGGTTTGGGACATGTTGAGCTTGAGATGTCTGGTGGAAACCCAAGTGGAAACGGCATTTGTGAGGTTAGCATTTTGGGAGAGAGCTGGGCTGGAAATACATTTGAGAGGGAGGGGCTGGCATACGGATTGTATCTGAGTCTGAGACTGGATGAAGTCGCTGAGGGAGTGAATGCAGACAGGAAGGGGTTATGGACTGAACCCTGAGGTGCTGGGACATTAAGAAGCCAAACAGCTAGAAATGAACCAGTAAAAACAGATAACGAAAGTGACCAGTGGAAGCCAAGTGAAGACAGAACATCAATGAGGGTGAGGGAGTGGTGAGCTGTCAGTGAAGACAGAACATCAATGAGGGTGAGGGAGTGGTGAGCTGTCAGTGAAGACAGAACATCAACGAGGCTGAGGGAGTGGTGAGCTGTCAGAGCTGCTGAGGGGTAAAGACAAGGACCAAGTGGAGGTCACTGGTCACCATGAAGACAGCAGCTTAGGTGCAGGTGTATAGTACCAATGCCCAGTTGGCGTGGGCTGGAAGAGAATGGGAGAAGAGAATTTGGAGGTAGTGAGAAATATAAAGAAATAGGACACTCGCCGGCAGAGGAAGAGACTTGAAGTGAAGGTGTTGGGAGAGATACCAGTATGTTCGCATGTTGATTGGACTCACCAGCAGAAAAGGGGACAGGAGAGAATTGCTGAAGTCGTGCCCATCTGCTTAGTTCTCCTCTGCTTCCCATCAACTCAGTTTTGCTTATCGAAAGGGAAGTTAGGTTAGCTCAGTGTTGCAGAAGGACTATGAATCTTTTCAGACCTCGTCTTTACTTCCCTTGTCTTTAATGGTAGGCAGGAACATTGTAAAGTTATCATGTTGTGAACCCATGTGAATAGAGTTTTTGATAAGTTTTAATTTTCAAAATGCATAAAGGTAAGATTCCATTATATCTGAAAACTTGGTCCAGTTATCAGTCTTCACTTATGGGATGGTCCCCCCTTTAAATAATTATCATCAACACTTGAACTCTGTAGTTTTTGTTCTTATTACACTTTTTTTAAAATTCCTGGGTATCTAGTAACAGTTATTTTGTGAGTAAGACACTATCAATCATTTATAACAATTAGCTCACAATAGGAATCTACCACCTGATGTAGGAATAAAACTAGTGTGTTGAAAAAGTGGAATTAGCATATATCTAGTTAGTAGAATTCTTGTGTACATTTCTGAATATTTGCTTTGTATGTTGAACCACATGAAATTACATGTAAAACACACTTGGCTTTAACCAGGTAGTTGTTTTTAGAACCTCTGTGCCCTTTCTGGTATTAACACACCCACACCCTCTCCTCACCTTTGCCAGTTGCTGTGCGCATTTCCTGCAGCCTCTGCTCACAGCTTCTTCAGATTAAACCTCTGTATGTGAAGAGTATGTTTGTTGTTGTTGGTGGTTTTGTTAGTGTGTGAGGGCAGGAGGAGGGGAGTGGTTGGAATGCCAGCTTTTTTTTTTTTACAGGGATAGAGAGTCAGAGAGAGGGATAGATAGGGGCAGACAGATAGGAACAGAGAGGTGAGAAGCATCAATCATCAGTTTTTTGTTGCGACACCTTAGTTGTTCATTGATTGCTTTCTCACATGTGCCTTGATTGCGGGCCTTCAGTAGACCGAGCACCCCCTTGCTGGAGCCAGCGACCTTGGGTCCAAGCTGGTGAGCCTTTTGCTCAAGCCAGATTAGCCCGTACTCAAGCTGGCGACCTCGGGGTCTCAAACCTGGGTCCTCCACATCCCAGTCCGATGCTCCATCCACTGCGCCACCGCCTGGTCAGGCGGAATGCCAGCTTTTGAGGCTCCCAGTAGAGCAGACCTTTGCCACCTTTTGAACCAGAACACTCAGTTAACCAGCAGGGATGAATATTTAGCACAGATAGCTAGCTGTAAACTAATGCCCCTGAAGCATAGAAAGTGCGTATTTTGCAATATTTTAAATTTTAGGTGCCAATTTTTAAAGCATTAACTGGAGTGTTTTATCCTTCAGTTACATTAACTATGTTTATGATCCCAACCTGAATTTCCCACCCTTAAATCCTCAGTTTGTATCCTGTCCTGTATTCTTTGCTTGTGCTTTACTGCAACTTTCTAATCACTGAAAGCACAGCTGTGTTTCCCAACATGCGTTGTCTACTTGGTCCTTCTAACTCTCGAGGTTTACTTTTCTTTGTTTTTGCTTATTTACTTTACTTTCTTTACAGAGAGAGACAGCCAGGCAGCCAGGAAGGGAGAGATGAGAGGCGTTAGCGCACAGCTGCGGCACTCTAGTTGTTCCCTGGTTGCTTTTCGAGGTCTGCTTTTCACCACAGCGCATGAGCAGTAGCATCCACTTCTGTGCTCAGCCTTGAACATTCGACAAGTGCATATTAATAATAATGATTCTCTCTCTCGTCCTAATTATTTAGCTCTGTAAGAAGCATCATTTTGGAATTAACAAACCGGAGAAGATTATACCATCTCCTGATGACTCGAAGTTTCTACTGAAGACCTTTACACATATTAAGTCCAATGTGTCTGCTCCTAATAAAAAGAAAGTAAGAATTTAATTAATACGGGCATGGAATTCATTTTGATTAGTTTTAAATTGAGGGGTAATTTTCCTGCCGGTAAACTTGTTTTTAAACCACTTGTCGTATTCCAGCACTGTTTCTGCATGTCCCCGAGTATCCCCACTTCCTTACTAGGAAAGCGTGTGGTATCCACGTACTGCTTCACATGTGATTCCTGCCATGACAGTGGATCCATGTTTTACAGGTGAAGGAAAGTAAAGAAAAGGAGAAGCTGGAGAGAAGGTTACTGGAGGAGCTGCTGAAGATGTTCATGGACTCGGACTCCTTCTACTATAGCCTGACCTACGACCTGACCAATTCAGTGCAGAGGCAAAACGCTGGGGAGAAGGACCCCCGGCCCCTCTGGCAGAAGGTACCTCGCGGTTCAGAGCAGGCTCTACCCTCCAGAACAATTTATGGACTCATTCTGCTTCCTAGCAAAACTGAAACATGTTTCTCAACTGTCTGTTCTTACCTGTTCCAGGTTGATGACCGGTTTTTTTGGAATAAATACATGATACAAGATCTAACTGAGATTGGTGTGAGTAGTTGTTTCTAAACTATTCTAAGATAATTATAGTTAAGCAAATATTTTTAGTTTTAAAATGTCACTGTAATGTTGTCCCCTGTAGCATGGGTATCATTCATCCAGGTGGGGGGACCACGACATTTGGTATTGTAGGCAGTTTCCAGCTCTGCTGCCCAGCTGAGGGCCTGTCCTTTTAGCAGGCTCCCATGGGATAGCAGGAATTTAAAGCCCGGAGTTCCTACAAGAGGTATTTTGTTTGCCCATTGGAATGTTGAAGCCCCGTTGTCCTGGAATGATACCAGGCCATGTAACTTTCCTGTTTCCTCATCTGGGAATTGGAGTGGACAAATCTCCACGGGTATCAGTATTGCCAGTATTTGAATCAAGGAAGACAGGGTTATGATGAGATTCCTTCTGACTTGTTGATTATTATTTTTTTTACTATTACATCTGTTGGAGAATTATGACTGTCCAATGACAGTTCATTTATTTAGTCAATCAACAAGAATTTGTGGAAGGCCTGCTATGTGCTAGTTACTGTCTTGGACACAAAGTGGGCAAATAATTGATCAGGGTCATCTTTATTTTTTTCTTAACCTTTCAGAAATTTTAAATCTTTTTTCTTCTTTCTCTTTCTCTCCCATGGTGGGAGTTAGTATAAATGTCTTTGACCATGTAGTGGTGCCTACCACTACATATCTATCATGTCTCTATTGAGAGAGAGTAAGGCACAAAAATGTCCTCATCTCTCTTTATGATGCTGAAACTGTTACCACCCCTGTGATGGGATAGCAGTCAAGGTGTCTGTAATAAGCATTTGCCCTGTTTGCTGACATATTGAGTTCTTTGTCTTGCAGAGTTTTTTTTTGCAGACACTTTGCATTGCCCTTTAAAACTGATGGTTTGCAAAAACAAAACAAAACAAAAAACAACAAAAAACTGATGGTTTGCAATTAAGGTGGCATTTGGCAACATGCATATCTCTGTTCCTGTCAAGAGTTTTGCATTTATTGCTAGAAGTAAAATAATACAAAGAATGGGAATGGTGACAGGTAGACCCTTCACAATTTTCAGCCAGCTTTCTAAGACCCTGTCTGCAGGCTCCATAGAGCAGAACTGTGAGATGGGGCCTGGTGTTTATGGTAGCAGGTGAGTGTGAAGTGATGCTGAGACTAAGGCTAGATAGAATGGTGGAGATAGGAGAGAAAGAGGGACTAAGGACGACTCATTGGAGAGCTCATTATTTATTATTCCTGCATACAGTCGTGAGAAATCTCAGTAGTCTTAGTCTGAAGACACAAAAGAGGACATCTCTACATTTAATGAATACTCTCCTAATTATGTTAAATGACTTTTAAAAATAAGATATTTATGGAAAGGAATTTTTTGTTGTTGTTCATTTACTACAAAGCAAGTATTTTTCTGTACTAGAAAATACAGTAGGGCTTGACCTGCGGCGGCGCAGTGGATAAAACGTCAAGCTGGAACGCTGAGGTTGCCAGTTCAAAATCCTGGGTTTGCCCAGTCAAGGCACATACGATAAGCAGCTGCTATGAGTTGATGCTTTCTGCTCCTCTCTACCACCCTTTCTCTCTCTCTTTCTTTCTCTTTCTTATTTTCCTCTCTCTAAAATCAATAAATCTTAAAAAGAAAGATGGAGTAGACCTCTGTTTTATAATAAAGTGATCAGAGTTGGTTGTATTTTATTAAAGGCTTAATACAGATAGAAATTGAAAATCAATATTTAAGCTTTATTTTTTCTATGCCAAACAGTTTTTATGTTTTACTCATTTAATCTTCACAATAACCTTATGGAGTAATAGTTTGTGCTGTTTTTCAAAGAAGAATGTCAATGTCCAGGCATTGATGAGGTGCAGTGATTCACCTGGTTGAGTTAAGGGTTTAGGGCAGGGGTCGGAAACCTATGGCTCATGAGCCATATGTGGCTCTTTTGATGGCTGCATCTGGCTCGCAGACAAATCTTTAATAAAAGAAATAATAACGTTAAAAATATAAAACATTCTCATGTATTACAATCCATTCATTTCCTACCGCTCATGTTCATGGTTGCGGGTGGCTGGAGCCAATCACAGCTGTCCTCCGGGACAACACCAAATTTTTATTAGATAATGCGTAAGGTACACGGGTCGTTGTGAGGTCAGGAAGTAAAGTAGTCAGTTAGCTAATTGCAGAAACCCTTTCTTGACGAAGAAGATGGCTAAAAGAAAAGATGAGTTTCATACTTTTCAGCAGAAATGGACAGAGGAATTCGCCTTTGTGGAGAGAGCAGGTTCTGAGGTGTGTCTAATATGCAATGATAAAATTGCACCGATGAAACGGTCAAATATAAAGTGGCACTTTGACACACGCCATACTACATTTGCATCGAAATATCCAGCGGGGGACAGCAGGAAGAAAGCATGTCAAGAGCTATTGTGCAGAATGCAAGCTAGTCAGCAGCAACTCTATGTTTGGACCCAATAAGGTGACTGGAGTTCGACTAGCTTTGCTGGTGCTTTAGCAATTGTGAGAAACGGAAAGCCATTCAAAGATGGGGAGTATGCCAAAACTTTCATGCTTGTGTTGCCAGTGAACTTTTTGATGACTTTTTGGATAAAGACAAGATAATTAAACGAATAAAAGACATGCCTCTGTCGGCAAGAACTGTTCACGATCATACCATCATGATGGCAAATCAAATTGAGGCAACACAAGTGAAGGACATAAATGCAGCACCATTCTTTTCTCTCGCTTTGGATGAGTCAACAGACGTAAGCCATTTATCCCAGTGCAGCGTGATTGCAAGGTATGCTGTCGGTGACACACTACGTGAGGAAAGTCTTGCTGTTTTGCCTATGAAAGAGACAGCAAGAGGGGAGGATTTATTCAAGTCTTTCACTGAGTTCCCTAAAGAAAATAATCTACTGATGTATAAACTTATTTCAGTGTGTATTGATGGTGCTCCATGCATGGTGGGGAGAAACAGAGGATTCGTAGCGCTTCTTCATGAACACGAAAAGAGACCCATCCTAAGTTTTCACTGCATCCTACATCAGGAGGTGCTTTGTGCTCAGATGTGTGGCGAGCAGCTTGGTGAGGTGATGTCGCTGGTCATTCAGGTGGTCAACTTGATTGTTGCCTGAGCTTTAAATGATCTCCAGTTTAAAACACTACTGTATGAAGTTGGGAATAATTACCCTGGTCTTCTTCTGCACAGCAATGAGTGTTGGTTGTCAAGACGAAAGGTGCTCAGCCGTTTTGTGGCTTGTCTGAGCGAAATCCGGACTTTCCTTGAAATGAAAAGCATCGAGCATCCTGAATTAGCTAACACTGAGTGGCTCCTGAAGTTCTGCTATCTCGTGGACATGACTGAACATCCGAACCAGCTCAATGTGGAAATGCAAGGCGTTGGAAATACAGTCTTATTCCTTCAACAAGCAGTGTTTGCATTTGAAAACAAGCTGGAACTCTTTGTCGCTGACATTGAAACAGATCGTTTATTACGCTTTGAAAAACTGGGAGAGTTTAAAAATGCATGCACAACAAGTGACCCTGCTCAACATCTTGATCTCCAGCAGCTAGCAGGCTTCACATCTAATCTCCTGCAGTCATTCAGAGCATGCTTTGGAGAATTTCGTGAGTGCACTCGTGTTTTTAAGTTTATCACCCATCCACACAAGTGTGCAGTGGACAGCGTCGACCTGAGTTACATTCCCGGTATCTCCGTCAGAGGATTTGAACTACAAGCTGCTGACCTGAAGGCCTCAGACATGTGGGTGAATAAGTTCAAGTCACTGAATGAAGATTTGGAAAGACTTGCACGACAGCAAGCAGAGTTGGCGAGCAAACATAAGTGGGGAGAAATGAAAAAATTTCAACCCGCGGACCAGCTGATTGTCAAAACTTGGAATGGCTTTCTGTCACATACCACACACTGCAGCATGAGTATTGCTGTACTGACAATGTTTGGCTCTACGTATGCATGTGAGCAGTCTTTCTCACATCTAAAGAACGTTAAGACCAACCTACGATCCCGTTTAACAGATGGAAGTCTCAACTCCTGCATGAAGCTTAACCTCACCACGTATCAACCAGACTACAAAGCCATCAGCAAAACCATGCAGCACCAGAAGTCGCATTAATGGTAAGAAGTACTTTATTCATCATTGGTTAGCAACAGCATAACAGCGTTATTAAAAAGAATTCAGAGACTTATTGTACTTTAAAAGTGTTGGTCTTACATAAAATGCACACATTTACTTGTATTTACTGTTAAACATATTGTCTGGCTCTCATTGAATTACATTTTAAAATATGTGGCGTTCATGGCTCTCTCAGCCAAAAAGGTTCCCGACCCCTGGTTTAAGGCTTGAATTTGTGCCCTGGCGGCCTGGCTCCTGTGCTGTGGTCCCTCTCAGGCAACTCTTTTTTGAATGATCCTTATAAAGAAAGGCTCTCTACTCCACTTGCCCTTCCTCCCTCCATTCCTTTGTGTTCCTCAGTAAGCAGAGACTGTGGTTAAAGAATGGGAGGTTTCTACTTCCAATAAACTGACAAGAATGTGCTGGCTACTGTTTGGGTTTAAGAACAGCCTAGAAACAACGTGATATTTTCATTGTTTTCAGACACGAGATGTGGACTTCTGGATTATCCCCATTATCCAAGGTTTCGTGCAGATTGAAGAGCTGGTGGTTAATTATAGTGAATCATCTGACGATGAGAAAAGCAGCCCAGAGAGCCCACCACAGGAGGCCACCTGTGTCGATGACATTCACCCACGATTTCTGGTGGCTCTCATTTCCCGTCGCAGTCGGCACAGAGCAGGTGAGTGGAGGGCTGTTGGAGTGTGTAAATCAAATGCGGGCGAGAATAGAAAGCCTGCAGGGGTGCTGCAATGCTGATGACAGCATGGATTTGGAAACACAGTTGGTTTCAAAGTGCTCGGTGACTCTGTGATGTGACTGTGGACCAGTTATTTATAGGAGAGACACAGATGGGGGGGGGGAGTTAACAAAAGGATAAAGAAAGGAGGTATATACAAACAGAGAGAAGCAGGTCCCTGGGGATAAGCTTGTGAAATAGCATTGTTTCTCCTGATGGCAGCCTCACAGTACGAAATCCTTCCCGCGCGCCAGCACCTTGGGAAAACCCTTCTCTGTCTGCACAGGAACCATCTGAGCTTCACATTGTAATAAAACAGTGATGCGTACTGTTACGATCTGGCTGAGTTGGTACAGCTCTGCCTGGCACTTTCACATTGGATCCCCATGGCAATCCTGAAAGAGAGAGATTGGGTTAAGAAGCATAATCTAGTCAGACTAAATTAAAAAAAAAATATTGCTGTTTTCTGTTTTCTGAAGGAATGCGCTATAAACGAAGAGGAGTGGATAAAAATGGAAATGTTGCAAATTACGTGGAGACTGAGCAGCTAATTCATGTTCATAATCACACCTTGTCATTTATTCAAACAAGAGGCTCTGTGCCTGTCTTTTGGAGCCAGGTTGGGTATCGATATAATCCAAGACCCCGGCTAGACAAGAGTAAGCATGTCAGTTATTTAATTTGCAAATGATTTCAGATAGAGTATTTAAAAAATATATTAGATATTTATAGCTTTGGATTTGCTTTGCTAGATACTTCATTCAAAACAATAAAATAGCCTGACCAGGCAGTGGCTCAGTGGATAGAGTGTCGGACTGGGACATGAAGAACCCAGATTCGAGACCCCAAGGTCGCCTGCTTGAGTGCAGGCTCATCTAATTTGAGCAAGGCTCACCAGCTTGAGCCCAAGGTCACTGGCTTGAGCAAGGGGTCACTCAGTCTGCTGTAGCCCCCTGGTCAAGGAACATATGAGAAAGCAATCAATGAACAACTAAGGTGCCACAACGAAGAATTGATGCTTCTCATCTCTCTCCCTTCCTGTCTTTCTGTCTCTATCTGTCTCTCTCTCTGACTCTCACTGTCTCTGTCACCAAAAAAAATAAATAAAAATAACCCATACAGTGAAATTTAGTAGAAAGTGATATAAACATAAGAATAATGATTGTTGTCAATTTAAGTAATTAAAAAATTTTTTTTAAATTATTATTAAGTGAGAGGCAGGGAGGCAGAGACAGACTCCTGCATGCACTCCAACCAGGATCCACTCGTCAAACCCTCTACCAGGTGATGCTCTGCCTGTCTGACTGCTGCTCTGTTGCTCGACAACCGAGCTATTTTAGCGCCTGAAGTGAGGCCATGGAGCCATCCCCAGCACCTGAAGCCAACTTTGTTCGGGGAAAGAGAGAGAGAGAGAAAAGAGAAGGATGGAGAAGCAAATGGTTGCTCTTCCAGTATGCCCTGACCAGAAATTGAACCTGGGACTTCCACACCCCAGGACAATGATTTACTGCTGAGCCAACGGGCCAGGGCCAATTTAACAATAAAAAATTTTCCAACAGCCTGACCTGTGTTGGCACAGTGGATAAAGCGTCGACCTGGGAACACTGAGGTCGCCAGTTCAAAACCCTGCACTGCTCTGGTCAAGGCACATATGGGAGTTGATGCTTCCAGCTCCTCCCCCCTTTCTCTCTCTCTCTCTCTCTCTATCTCTCTATCTCTCTATCTCTCTCTCTCTGTCTCCTCTCTAAAATGAATAAAATAAAAAAAAATTAAAAAAAAATTTTTCCAACAATAGAATAAAACAACTTATTTCAAATTTTAAATTTTTGGTTTTTTGAAGAGTATTTTATTGAATGTTTAATTTTGGAAGAGATCAAATGAAGCCAATATTTGTAGGACCAGGCAATACCCTAAGATGGCATATACAAGATAAGATGCCTTTACTCGCATGCCTCACTGTGAAAGGTTTGTTATTCTTTTTTAAATTATTCAGTATTTAATTTCTTTCAGTATTTTAACTTGAGCAGTGGAATAGCTAAGTCATGTCAATCTAATGGATTGCTTACTAAATGAGGTTGATTTTTAAAATTATTTACAGAATATTCTCTCAAAACCTCTATTTCTGAGAATTCGGTAAAACTTCAGTTTTTAATATTCTTGATTTAGAGGGGTTTTTATTCTTTTATAATAAACCACATGAAACTGTTTCTGACAAGTAGGCTGGCTATACTAATAATAAATGTTTTTATAATTTCACAGTTTGTACTTTGTTTCAATTGGGGAAAAAATAAAAAATCTTTGGCTTTCCTGACCTTTGGTGGTGCAGTGGATAAAGCGTCGACCTGGGAACACTGAGGTCGCCAGTTCAAAACCCTGCACTGGTCTGGTCAAGGCACATATGGGAGTTGATGCTTCCAGCTCCTGCCCCCTTTCTCTCTTTCTCTCTCTCTCTCTCTCTGTCTCCTCTCTAAAATGAATAAAATTAAAAAAAACAAAAAAACAAAGGTCACCAGCTTGAACGTGGGATCATCTAAATGATACCATGGTCACTGGCTCGAGCCCAAAGGTCGCTGGCCTGAAGCCCAAGATCACTGGATCAGCCCAGGCCAAGGCACGTATGAAAAGCAATCAATGAACAACTAAAGTGATACAACTATGGGTTGATGCTTCTTATCTCTCTCCCTTCCTGTCTGTCTCTCTCTCTAATAAAAAAAAAAAAAAAATTCTTTGGCTTAGCATTACATTTAAAAATACGGATTTTAGAAAATCTTAGTTACATTTGGGCTGTCAATAAATTATTTAAAAGTAAGAGTAAAGATGGAATAGATCCTAATTTCTGTCTTAAACATGGAAAGGAAAAATAAATTTTGTATCACTTCTTTGTAGGTGAAAAGGAAACTGTTGCCTATTTCTGTGCCCATTTTGAAGAACAACTGAAAATTTACAGAAAACAGGTGGGTGTTGATCTGCAGCAGTAAATATTTTTTCATATTTAGAAGTGATTATGTATTTGTTTCTTTAAATTTCATGAAAATAATAGTGGACTATTCTTCATTAAGCAAAATAACATTTGTCATGAAGTTAAAGATATGTAAATTAAACTTATAGAACTAAGTTATATATATAACATATATAATTAAGTTAGACATATATAAGCTGAGTATTCTAAATATTCTTCACAAAATGTCATTGTCAGTTACTTTAGACCATTTTTAGATAAGAGATTAGTCTACTGTTAATTATTATGATTTAAGAAAAACGTAAAGAAACGGAAACCACCCATATAGTTCTACCTTAGACAGGGCACATATAGGAACAGATAGGTGTTTCTGTCTTTTTCTTCCTTCCGCTCTCTCTAAAATAAATAAATTAATTAAATTTTTATGTTGCTACATCTGTCCATCTTTATCATTTGTTATTTACTGATTGCTTTGAGAAAGAGATTGAGAGAGAGAAGCACTCATTTGTTGTTTCACTTAGTTGTGCTTTCGTTGGTCGAAATTTCCCGTTTGTGCCCTGACCCGGGATTGAACTTGCAACTTTCGTGTTTCAGTATGATGCCCTAACCGGCTGAGCTAACTGGCCATGGCTCATCTATTTCTTTATGCCCTCTGTTTTTTATGTTATGCCTAGAAAGTCATGTTCCATTTTACAATAATGGAAACATTATCCTGAAGTTTGTTACAGCTTTTCTATAACTTGAAGAAAAAATATTTAGATTAATGCATCAAAATTTTTTTTTGTGTATGAGATGTAGGGAGCTACAGTTTTCCCCTCCTATATAGATAGATAATTATTTCAATACAATTTACAGAATAATCCATATTTTATCCAGAATGATATTGTTATCATATCTTAGATTTCTCAGTGTATATAGGCCTGTTTCTAGGTCACGTATTCTGTTCTATTGAGTCACTCATTTCTTCACTAGTACCACAGTTTTAATTGCCATAGATTTAGAGTATGTTTTGCTCTTCAATGGGATAAAGCCCTCCTTTATCATTAGCTTTCAAAATTTTCCCACATATTTGCTTTTCCAATAACTTCAGAATTAAATTATCAAGTCCATAGAAAGATTCTGATCAATTTTGACTGGGATTATTGAGTATATAGACTAATCTGGGGAAACCTGACATCTTCACAGTATTGCCATCTAGCATGGCAGGTCTCTTCATTTATTCCAGTGTTGTTTTATGTATTTTAGCAAAGTTATATGGAGTTCAACATGTAGGTCTTGCACGTTTCCTTTAGAAGTATTCGAGATAGTTTAAAGGTTGCAAACAAAAGAAAAAGCTTAGCTATTATAAAAGACCTTGTTTTCATTATGTATTCTAATTGGTTATTGCAAAGGTACAATGGATTAGAAAAAGCTTTTAATGCCATTGATTTAAGCAGTTCTCATAAACCTAAACGTAACAAACAAAAATTTAATTTTATAGGGAAAAGTTGATGCTTGAGTGGATTGATTTATAAGCAGAGCTATAAAGTGTTTCTAAAACATAATTCCAAATAAATCACATTATGATTATAACATCTGATTAAACTGAATTTCTTTCCCCTTACTCTCCGCAGGTTATTATTAACCTGGTTGATCAGACAGGAAGAGAGAAAATTATTGGGGACGCTTACCTAAAGCAGGTGTTGCTCTTTAACAACTCACACCTCACTTATGTTTCATTTGACTTCCATGAGCACTGGTAAGAAGGCTTGCGGAGCTGAGTTTTGATCAGTTCCAATGGTTGTGGTTGATGTTACCACAGGGACCTATGTTTCTCTTTATTGGGAAAAAAATTGTCTTCTCTTCATTGGTGGAAAGGGGAGGAGTATGATTTGTGTATTTTAATTTTCATTTGGAAATTTTTTTGGCTAAAAATTTAACTCATTTTTTCCTGAATTACTTATAGTCATTATGTGTCAAAACAACTCGGAGACTTAAAGATCCATTTTTCCTTTTATCATCCAACTAAAGAATTTCTGGAGTTTTCCCTTTGTGCTTGAGCCTGAGCCTGACAGAAGAAATAAGACTTCCTTAATAAAAGTCCTCCTGCTGGCTCATTTCATACCTATTAGTAGCACTGTTTTCCTATGGATAAAATTCACTAGAATTTGTTCTGGAAAAACAAAAGTTGTGTGTGTTCTGAGAGCAAGGTTTTTGCCACAATTCTGGTTCAAATGTGGGTTAATTTACCTAAGTATTGAAAATCTGGTGGGGAGAGAAGCTTTTGAGCTTTTGTTACCTATACATTTATAATTTTTTTTTGTATTTTTCTGAAGTGAGAAGTGGGGAGGCAGAGAGACAGACTCCTGTATGTACCCCCTGCTGGGATCCACCTGGCATGCCCATTAGGGGGCGATGCTTTGCCCATCTGGGTGTCACTCCATTGCAACTGGAGCCATTCTAGCGCCTGAGGCGGAGGCCATGGAGCCATCCTCAGTGCCCAGGCCAACTTTGCTCCAATGGAACTCTGGCTGTGGGAGGGGAAGAGAGATAGAGAGAAAGGAGAGTAGAAAGGGTGGAGAAGCAGATGGGCCCTTCTCCTGTGTGCCCTCGCTGGGAATCGAACCCAGGACTTCCACACACTGGGCTGATGGTCTACCACTAAGCCAACCAGCCAGGGCCACATTTAAGTATATTTTTAAGTATCTTTTCTTTCATGCAGATTAGGTACAAGCATTTATATAATTGCCTATATAAAATATAATAGTGTTAATGTCATGAAATTAAAGTAATAATTTTCTTTAATTTTTCCAAGCTACCTTAAATATTACATCTTAAGTTATTAAAAAACAACAACAACTATTATTAAAGTATTTTTTCTTTCTTTTGGCTTGTATTTTAGCCGAGGAATGAAGTTTGAGAATGTTCAAACGCTAACTGATGCCATTTACGACATTATTCTTGACATGAAATGGTGTTGGTACGTATTTCTTATTTCATAAGGAGTCAGTTTGACAATACTTGGTCTGTGAAATCATGTGTATTTGTTTAGTGCCATTAAGCATTAAAATAATAGCAGCAAGCTGAGAAAGCATTTGTTTTTCTTATTCCAGTTCTCCTTTTTAAGAGAGTATTAATCATCAGTGTTAAATCAATTTTTTAAAGAGTGTTAGTCGTTAGGCGTTGTTAGCTTTGAAGAGGGCAGAGGTGTTGGATGGCTGGGCAGAGTGGAGGGAGATACCCTCTGTCTGCTCTTACCCTCTAGTGCTTGTCCCCTTTATTGCCATCTGCAACATGGAGGGAAAGTGGGTGCTTTTTATAAAAAGGTTGACTACCCCTGGCTTAGAGCTACTTGGTGCTATTAGGTCTTAGGCATTTAAAACGATCAGAGAAAGACAATGGTTTTCAGACTACAGGAGGGAAATGCGGGAAGAAGAAAATGCCTTAAAAGACAGAAGAGAACTTTTCATTGGACTTTCAGGCTACAGGTGGCCAGAGAAATTAGATGAGCAAGGCACGCAGCACGGCTCCTTGCTGGGTTGTAAAGTGAACAATATGTTCAAGCTAGTTTAGATGCATTTCTACTTGGAGTCAAAAAGGAGGGACAGGGTGGTGTTTTAAAGTGCCGTTTGGTTTTAAATGTGCAGAAAAACGTATCTGGGTTGTGTCAGCTCTGCCTAGTAGTTGTGTGGCTTGGAGCAAATGACTCTTTCTGCACCTCAATTTTTTTCTTTTCCAAATGAGGATAGTAATATCTTCTTTCTTAAGTTATTGTATAATTTAAGTGTATACAAAGGACTCAATAATGCCTGCCACATAGTGATATTCCAAGCAAACTGGTAATCAGTGCTGTTGTTCTTATTCTTATGGTTCAAAGAATTGGGTTTTTGAAAAACATATTAAAGTATTTCATACTGTGACATAATCCCATACTATTTTTGAAAAGGGTTGACCAAGCCGGAGTAATATGTAAACAAGAAGGGATCTTCCGAGTTAATTGCATGGACTGTCTGGACCGCACCAATGTGGTGCAAGCGGCCCTCGCCCGGGTGATCATGGAACAGCAGGTAACTTGCAGTCATGGGATTGTGAATAGTCATTAACTTTTTCAACTGTAAACAAACAAATCTTTGTTCTTTAGGACATTTACAGCATACAGACATCCTGTTGCATTAAAACCTGGAAAGCACAACCTCCACTGGAAATAATTTGAATCAAGTGACATTTTCTTAAGTACTCATTTAAAAAATATGAGGCCTGCCCTGGCTGGATAGCTCGGTCGGTTAGAACATCGCCCTGAAGTGCAGAGAGTGCCCATTAGATCCCTGGTCAGGCACACACAGGAACAGATCAGTGTTTCTGTTTCTCTCTCACTCCCTCCCCTCCTCTCTCTAAAATCAATAAAATAAACATTAAATGTGGAGCCCAACATTTTAGAATTTATTGGGTGGCATTTATCTTTCCCCCTCATCTTTAAACCCTCCCTTCTATATTTGGAGCTGGGATCTGTACACTTCATTCTGTTTGGCAGGCTGGCTTCGTGTCAGGCTCTGCCCGATAGCGGGCACTAAAGGAAGGTTGTGAGGCTGGAGGAGGATAAAGGGACAAGCTTCTTCGCCTGTTATATTCCTATCAGCAGTGCCATTGCTGGGGCTGTTGGTTCCTTTGGCACCACAGAACCAGCCTTTTGCCTTTATGCCCCAGTCAGTGGCAACCGTTTCCTGTAGTCACCATGCCTATTACCCATGGGCCCTTTTAGAGCTTTTGGCGCTCCAACACCTGAGTAACAAATTCTGAAGGTGGAAGTTCCTAGCATGGTTTCTAGAGTGGTGCTTTTATATTTTGTTTTGTTTTTATAGAACCTAGTGACTATTCTTTGAGGGTGTGAGTCAGTTCCTTTTCTTTTTTCCCCTAGATGAGAAAATGGGAGATAGTGAGGCAGACTCTCACATGAGCCCTAGCTGGAATTCACCTGGAAACCCCTGTCTGGGGATGATGCTCCAGTTCTGAGCTATTTTTAGCACCTGAGGCTGATTTGCTACAACAGAGCTATGCTCAGCACCCTGAGCCACGCTTGAACCAGTTGAGCCATGGGCTGCAGGAGGGGAAGAGGGAGAGAGGGGGGAGGGAGGAGGGAAGAAGCAGATGATCACTTCTCCTGTGTGCCCTGACCGGAAATTGAACCTGGGACTTCCACACATCAAGCCAATGCTCTATCCACTGAGCCACTGTTCAGGGCCTGAGTCTGTTCCTTCTAATGTCTCATTGAAGCAGTCAGGCATTTGAGTCCAAGCCTTGGCTCTTACACATACTAGGTGTTGACCCCATGCAAAGAACTTAACGTCTCCTAATTTCTGCCTCCTCATTTTTAAAATGGAGTAATAAGCATATTGATTGCAGAAGGTTGTTATGTGGAGTAAATGAGAGAATTATATACTGCTCACAAATATTAGGGGATATTTCAAAATGAAATTGAAGCACTAAAATATCCCTTAATTTCTGTGAGCAGTGTATTGAAAAGTTTTTAGAACCCTAGCCCTAGCACAGGGTTAATATTTCTTTCATTTTTTTTTTTTTTTGTATTTTTCTTAAGTGAGAAGCAGGGAGGTAAAGAGACAGACTCCCACATGCACCCAATCAGGATCCACCCAGCATGCCCACCAGGGGTCTATGCTTGGCCCCTCTGAGGCGTTGCTCCATTGCAACAGGAGCCATTCTAGCACCTGAGGTGGAGGCCATGGAGCCATCCTCAGCACCTGGGCCAACTTTGTTCCAATGGAGCCTTCGCTGTGGGAGAGGAAGAGAGAGACAGAGAAGAAGAAGAGGGGGAAGGGAAGATGGGCCCTTCTCCCTTCTCCTGTGTGCCCTTTCCGGGAATTGAACCCAGGACTTCCACATGCCAGGCTGACGCTCTGCCGCTGAACCAACCAGCCAGGGCCAGAGTTAATATTTATTGGACAATTTGTGCTCTGTTACTATTAGTATTATTGTTTAAATGTTCTTTTTGATAGTTTTACTTCATAGGCAAATTTAAAACAAAAACAAAATATAAGATGAGCACACACATTAAAAATTATACTAAAACCCCATAAATATTTCATTCTATTTTTTCACCTTTAGCAATTTATAAAATTACCTCTCAAGTGGTGCTTTATTTGGAAAAAGTCTGAAAACATTGTTTCTTTTATTTAAGGGTCCCTAAATTGTGTATGAACATAATTCCTCTTTCTGTAGCATACATTTTATGGTATGGTGTGCTGGTTTATATGTAATTAATCCACCAATTTTTTTATTTTAGCTGAAGAAATTAGGTGTGATGCCCCCGGAGCAGCCACTACCAGGGAAATGCAATCGGATCTATCAGATAATGTGGGCCAACAATGGCGACTCCATCAGCAGGCAGTATGCTGGGACAGCTGCTCTGAAGGTCAATACCTGCAGCAAGCACTTGTGGGGCATTCTGTGGGGCACCGAGCGTGGTTTAAAGCCACCTTTGTTTCTGGAAGAAAAGTATGTGGGCTCTAGGTGGTAGTTGACTCCTTTCTGGAATACTTGGTGAAGGCAGGGGTCACACATTCATATTTTTGCTGGGGCCAGGTGATATGAATCAAGCAGGTCGCCCATTAGATTAAAGGAAGGATGAGGCTGTGTTGGCCTACAGAAAAGCATATGTTGTCTCAGGAAGGCGTTGTTCTGCTTCTTCCTGTTGGGGATGGAGGCCCAGTGTTGTTAGATCTTCCAGTTTGTCAAAGGAGTTTGGAAATCTAGAATTGTATGTGAAATATTTGGTTTTTAAAACTTTATGTGGCCTGACCAGGCGGTGGCGCAGAGGATAGAGCATCGGACCGGGATGCGGAAGACCCAGGTTCGAGACCCCAAGGTCACCTACTTGAGTGTGGGCCCATCTGGCTTGAGCAAAAGCTCGCCAGCTTGGACCCAAGGTCGCTGGCTCCAGCAAGGGGTGGCTCGGTCTGCTGAAGGCCCACGGTCAAGGCACATGTGAGAAAGCAATCAATGAACAACTAAGGTGTTGCAATGGCAATGAAAAACTAATGATTGATGCTTCTTACCTCTCTCCGTTCCTGTCTGTCTGTCTCTATCTACCCCTCTCTCTGACTCTCTCTCTGTCCTGGTAAAAAAAGAAAAAAAAAAAACTTTATGTGGACAAAACAATGTCTGTTGATGGTATCTGGTTCCTACTATGTTAATTTGCCTCCTAAATTTGTATCCCAATCCTGCCTCTTACTAGCTGTGTTACCTTGAGCAAGTCACTTAACCTCTTGCTTGACAGGAGGATACACATTCTTCAGAAGCACACGTGGAACATTTTCCAGGATTGATCATGTGTTAGGTCACAAAGCAAGGCCCAACAAGTTGAAGAAGACAGAAATCATACCAGGTTTTCTTTCTGTTTTTTTTTTTACGTCAGTGGTATGAAATTAGAAATCAATAATAGGAGGAAAGTTGAAAAAGTCACAGAAATGTAGAAATTAAAAATACTTCTGAACAATCAAAGGATAAAAGAAGAATTAAAAAAAGAAAAAATATCTTGAAGCAAAAGAAAATGGAAGCACAATATACAAACCTTATGGGATGCAGCAGAAGCAGCTCTAAGAGGAAAGAATGTTTATAGCTATAAATGCCTATATAAAGAAAAAACTCAGACAACCTAACACCTCCAAGAACTAGAAAAAGAAAACACTAAGCCCAAAGTTAATAGAAGGAAGGACATAATAAAGTTTATAGAAGAAATATAAAATAAAGAATAGTGAAGAAGAGATGAACAAAACTAAGAGTTGATTATTTTGAAGAAACAAACAAAATTGACAAACTGTTAGGGTAGGCTAATCAAGAAAAAAAGAGAGGACTCAAAATTATAACTGAAAGAGACATTACTTCTGATAGCACAGAAATACATAGGCTCATGAGACTGTACTGCCAATAAACTAGACAATTTAGAAGATAAACAGTACAACCTACTAAGACTGAACCATGAAGAAACAAAGCAGACCAGTGAGTAAGAAGATGGAATCATTAAGCAGAAACCTTTCAACAAAGAAAAGCCGAGGACCAGATGGTTTTACTGGTAAATTCTACCAAACATTTAAAGAATTAATACTTCTCAAATTCTTCGAAAAAACAGAAGAGGAGGGAACAGTCCCAAACTCATTTTATAAGGCCCAGCTACCAAAGCCAGATGAGAACACTACAAGTAAATAAAACTACAGGCCAATATCCCTGATGAATATGGATACAAAATTTCTCAACAAAATACTAACAAATCAAAGTTAACAGGGTCACACACCATAATCAAGTGGGGTTTATCTCTGGGATGCAAGGATGGTTCAACATATGCAAATCCATAAATGTGACATCCTGCATTAATAGAGTGAAAGATACAATCATATAATCATGTTAATAGATGCAGTAAGAACATTTGACAAAATTTAACATTCTTTTATGATAAAAACTCAAGAAATAGTGTGTGTAGAAGAATCTACCTCAACATAGTGAAGGCCATATATGACAAACCCACAGCTAACATCATACTCAAGAGTGAAAAATTGAAAGCATTTCCTTTTAGATCAGGAACTAGGCTGGTTGCCCACACTCACCACTCCTGTTTGTCACAGTCCTAGAAGTTCTAGCTAGCACAATCAGGAAAGGGAAATAGAAAGCATCCACATTGGAAAAGAAGAAGTGAATTTACCTTTGTTTGTGGATGACATGATAATATATCTAGAATATCCTAAAAACATTCCACCAGAAAACTGTTAGATCTAATAAATAAATTCAGTAAAGTTGCAGAACAAAATCAACATGCAAAAATCAGTTGTGCCTCTATACACTAACAACAAACTATCTGATTAAAATATAAAGAAAAAAATCCCATTTATAATAGCATCAAAAAAAGAAAATACTTAGGAAGAAAGTTAAAAAAAGTGAAATATTTGTATATTGAAAACCATAAGGCATTGATGAAATAAATTGAGAAGGCACAAATAAATGGAAAGATATTCCATGTTCATGGATTAGAAAAATTAATATTGTTAAAATGTTTATACTACCTAAGGTCACCTATCGATTCAATGCAATTCCTATGAAGTTCTAGTGTCATTTTTCACAGAAGTAGAAAAAAAGCAATCCTAATGTTTATATGGAACCATGAAACCCCTAATAGTCAAAGCAATTCTGAGAAAGAATAATAAAGCTGGAGGCATAACACTTTCTGATTCCAAATAATACTACAAAGCTATAGTAATCAAAATAATATGGCATTGGCATAGAAACAGATACATTTACCAATGGAATTGATCCGAGAGCCCAGAAATAAACCCGTGCATACAGTCAATAACAACTGTTGTACAACTAGTATAATCTGTTATAAGATGAATAAATTCTGGCGATAATATTTGACAAGGAAGTTGACAGTATTCAATGGGGAAAGGATATTCTCTTCAATAAATGGTGCTGGGAAAATGGGATATTCACATGCAAAAATATATATATATATTGAACCCCATTTTATAAAGAATTAACTCAAAATGGATTCAAGACTTCAATGTGTCTGACCAGGTGGTAGCGCAGGGGATAGAGTGTTGACATGGGACACTGAAGACGCAGGTTTGAAACCCTGAGGTTGCCAGTTTGAGGGTGGGCTCATTGACATAATCACATGGTCTCTGGTTTGAACCCAAGGTCGCTGGCTTAGGCAGGGGCTCACTGGCTGGGCTGGAGCCCCCAGGTCAAGGCACGAATGAGAAGCAATCAAGGAACACCTAAAGTGTCGCAACTATGGGTGGATGCTTCTTACCTCTCTCCTTTCCCCGCTCTCTCTCTCTCGCTCGCTAAAAAAAAAATAATAAAATAACTTAAAAAAGACAAATGTGAGACCTGAAAGCTGACAGTTTACTTCTATGAGGAAATGTAGAGAAAATGCTTTGTGACATTGGTGTTGATTTTTTGGATATGATTCCAAAAACATGAGCAAGACAATTAAAAGTAAATAAGTGGGTTCCTGCATCAGACAAAAAATGTTTCTGTATAAAAAAAAAGAAGAAGAAAAGAAAAAGAAAACCTGTGGAATGAGAAGAAGTATTTGCAAACCATATGGTTAAGGAGTTAATATTCACAATAAGTAAGGAACTCATACAACTCAATAGCAAAGATAATTTGATTGAAAAAGTGGGTAAAGGACCTAAACAGACATTTTCCCAAAAGATATCTACAACTGACTAGCATGTACATACAGAGGTACTCAACATCAGTAATCGTCAGGGAACCAAAATCACAGTGTGAAGTCACTTCATACCTGTTGGAATGGCTGTTCTTAAGGATGTGGAGAAAAGGTACATAACCCTTGTACGCTGTTGGTGGAAGTGCCTCAAACACTAAAAACTACCATATGACCCAGCAATCCCATTTATGGGTACCTTACTGAAGGAAATGAATTCATTCTTTTGAAGAGATACAGACACTCCCATGTTCATTGCAGCATTATTCACTATAGTGAAGAAGTGGAAGCAATTCAGGTGTTCAATGAATGTGTGTGTGTAACGAAGCATTATTTCCCATGAAAAAGGGGGTCCTGCCGTTTGCAGCAACATGAACGAGCTTCGAGGGCATTATGTTTAAGTGAATAAGCCACATAGAGAAACAAATACAGCATGATCTCGTTTATGTGTGGGATCTTGTACAATGTGACTATAGTTAACAATATTGTATACTTGAAGTTTGCTAAGAGAGCAGATCTTAAATGTTTTCAGCGCACACACACACGGGAATTATGTGAGGTGAGAAATGTGTCAACTAGCCTTAATGTCATCAGTTCACAATATATATGCATATATCAAATGCTCACATAGTACACCCTAAATTTACGTGGTGCTACTTGTCAGTTATATCTCAATAAATCTGGGAAAAAAAGACAAATATTTTTTCTTTTGATATGAAACTTCTTTGGATTTAGCATTCGTGTCTTTTTCTTCTGTAATATATTCTAATTTAACTATTTCCTGTGAATGACTCAATTAATTAAATGGTAATATTTTCTTCAGAATTGTCAGTCTTCAGACAAAGTCTGTTTCTGAGATTGCCTTGGATAGAAATAGTGGGGTTGGGATGGGGAACAAAGGGACTATGCTTCCTTGCTTCAGGTCAGTGGTTCTTAATCTTTCCTGAGGTACCGAACCCCCCAGGTTCATATGCGCATTCACCGAACCCTTCTTCAGTGATAAATAAAATATGATTTTTTTTTCCAAATTCAAGACATAGGTATATGTTTTCTTACTGGTGCACAAAATGAGCCGTGCATGAACATCACCTTCTCAAAGAACAAAACCAACAAAATGCATGAACTCACAACAAATTACAGTATTACTTTATTTTGGCCTCCGCGGCAGAGGCTTCTCTGAACCCCTGAGACCGACTCATCGAACCCCTAGGGTTCAATAGAACCCAGGTTAAGAACCACTGCTTTAGGTTTAAGTCACTACTTCTCTAGGGACTTGCCCTGACTTTTTTGTTTTGAAAAGCAAGAGAAAAGAATTTAAATACTCATTGGCTCTTTCTACAAGGATTGTAATGTACAGTGAGGTACAGAAACCTGTTCTCTCTGTAGATACACACACACACACACACACACACGTCAGATCTCATTGTAATAAACTCTAAGGGGCTGTCCATATTTTTTCACATCAGAAGTTTGTGTTTTTTCAATAGCATACCAAATTGAGGCTTGAAACACTTTTGTTTTGCTTTTTATTGTGTAATAAGTTTTGACCTGTAAATTGTTGAAATTCTATAGAGTTCCAAGAATGGCTTTAACTAAAGCACCATCTAGCTGAAGTAGATATTTTAATTTAAGTACTTGAAAATTATAGAAGACTGAAGAATTCCATTCTTGAATTGAAAGTCCACATTGACTTTGGAAACATTCTTGTGTTTAAATAAACAATCAAAATGACTTTTTCCTTGACAGGGTGACTTTACAAGGACAGGAGAAAGGAAATTAGCAGGAGTTATGAAAGACGGTGTTAACTCAGCAAATAGGTATTACCTGAATCGATTTAAGGATGCTTATCGGCAAGCTGTCATAGGTAAGGAACACAAAGCCTTTCCTTTAGATTTGTCATTTCTTCTGTGGCTGTTTTACAAAAACCGACTTTACTAGCATAGTGCATACTGTACTCGTTTCATAGGAGACTTACGCTTCTGGTCTGACCAGGCGGTGGCGCAGTGGATAGAGCGTCGGACTGGGATATGGAAGACCCAGGTTTGAGACCCGGAGCTCGCCAGCTTGAGCGCGGGCCCGTCTAGCTTGAGCAAAAGCTCGCCAGCTTGGACCCAAGGTCGCTGGCTCCAGCAGGGGGTGCTCAGTCTGCTGAAGGCCCACAGTCAAGGCACATGTGATAAAGCAATCAATGAACAACTAAGGTGTTGCGACAGCAATGAAAAACTAATGATTGATGCTTCTCACCTCTCTCCGTTCCTGTCTGTCTGTCCCTATCTATCCCTCTCTCTGACTCTCTGTCCCTGTAAAAAAAAAAAAAAAGACTTGTGTTTCTGTATTGAGCATTCTATCCAGTGAATCAAATTCAAGCTTTTAGATTGGAGCAACACAGGAAACCACTCATTTCCATACGTTTTTCTCACTTTGCTGTCCATGTAACAGAACGCAGGGCTGAGGCTCCTGGAGGGTGGAATAAGGGGCCCTAAAACTTCATCAGCCGAAAACTTTATCTATGTTCCCATTACTCAAGTCTGAGAGATGTAACAAGAGGATCTTCTCTTTATGACATATATCATGTGTTCTTGCTGTGGACAAATACATCATTCTTTTCTTTCATTGTTGTGATTTAACATGATATTAGGGTATCAGATTTAGAGATTATCCTAACCACTTTTTCTAAAAAGAAATTATTGATTTTCTTTTTTAGAGAGGGAGGGAGGGAGGGAGAGAGAGAGAGAGAGAGAGAAAAAAAAAACATTGATCCTTTTTTCCACCCATTCATGCTGTCATTGGTTGATTCTTGTATGTGCCTTGACCAGTGATCGAACCCACAACATTGGCATGTTGAGACACTCCAACCAACTGAACTACCCATCCAGGGTCCCTAACCAATTCTTAATTTTTCTTGTTGTTGTTATTTTTCTTAAGTGAGAAGTGGGGAGGCAGAGAGACAGACTCCCACATGTGCCTGACCGGGATCCACCCGGTAAGCCCACTAGGGGGCGATGCTCTACCCATCTGGGGCCCTTGCTCTGTTGCAACCTGAGCCACTTTAGTGCCTGAGGTGAGGCCATGGTGCCATTCTCAGTGCCTGGGCCAACTTGCTCCAATAGCGCCATGGCTGTGGGAGGAGGAGAGGAAGAGAGAGAAAGAGAGAAGGAAGAGAGGGAAGGGTGGAGAAGCAGATGGTCACTTCTCTTGTGTGCCCTGACCGGGAACCAATCCTGGGACATCCACATGTCTGCCACTGAGCCAATCAGCCAGGATACCAATTCTTAATTGTTTTTTCAGAAGAGCAAATGGAGGGTAGATTGCCCAGTGGAATTCATGCCTTTTCATGTTTTAAATTTAATTTTTATTAAAATACTACTTTATAGGATTAAAATAAATGTAGAGTGTTCTGGGTGAGAATCAAATGTAACACCTCATTCTGTGGTCTCTTAACATTTTTTTGTGTGTGTGACAGAGACAGAGAGAGGCAGAGAGAGGGACAGATAGGGACAGACAGTCAGAAAGGGAGAGAGATGAGAAGCATCAATTGTTTGTTGTGGCTCCTCAGTTGTTCATTGATTACTTTCTCATATGTGCCTTGACCAGGGGGCTACAGCAGAGCGACCCCTTGCTCAAGCCAGCAACCTTGGGCCCAAGCTGGTGAGCCTTGCTCAAACCAGATGAGCCCGTGCTCAAGCTGGTGACCTCAGGGTTTCAAACCTGGTCCTCTGTGTCCCAGTCCGATGCTCTATCCACTGCGCCACTGCCTGGTCAGGCTCTAAGAACATTTTTTAAATCTTGTTTTTTATCCTGATGTTTGTCATACATGAAATAATAGGGTCTAGACATGGACTAGATAGGAATTTGAGAAGTCTGGTATAAAGAAGTTTGGTCCATTTGCCATAGGTAGTGTGTGTGCTGACTGGAAAACAATTTTAGCGGCTTTTTTTTTTTTTTTTTTTTTAACAGGAACAGAGAGAGAGTCAGAGAGAGGGATAGACAGAGACAGACAGACAGGAACGGAGAGAGATGAGAAGCATCAATCATCAGTTTTTCATTGTGACACCTTAGTTGTTCATTGATTGCTTTCTCACATGTGCCTTGATCGGGGGTTATAGCAGACCAAGTGACCCCTTGCTGGAGCCAGCGACCTTGGGTCCAAGCTGGTGAGCTTTTGCTCAAGTCAGATGAACCCGCGCTCAAGCTGGCGAGCTCGGGGTCTCGAACCTGGGTCTTCCGCATCCCAGTCCGATGCCATATCCACTGCGCCACCGCCTGGTCAGGCTAGCAAGCTTCTTAAAGAAAAATAATAAATGTCCCTTTGATTGGTTGATATAGTGACTCAGTTATGTCCTTGAGGACTCAGGTCTGCCCCTCCCTGTTCAGCCATCCATAGCATCAGCTTCACCCTAATCCTCAAGCTGGATCTCTTCAAAGTTGAGAGAGGCCAGTAGCAACCGGGCTGTTACTTCCCATGCAGGCCAGTGGTGGCGATCCCTCGCAAAAGCCTCCTCGTTGTCCCAGACAGCTACAGGGAATGGGATAATAATGGCCTGTTAAAGTTTGGGCCATGTGCCGCACACTAGGAAGAAGTTAGCTTGTCTGTTCAGATCCTTTACCTGTTTTAAGATGGGCTTATTTGTCTTTTTATTGAATTGTAGGAATTGTTTATATGATCTGGATACAAGTCCCTGAGCAGGCAGTTTGTGAATGTATCCCTTTCCATTCTCTGGGTTGTGCTTCCACTGTCACGTTACTTCCCATGAAGCACTAATGCCTTACTTTTCATAATGTTCAGTTTATTGTTTTTCTTTTGTTTGTGATTTTAGTGTCCTATCCCCCCCAAAAGTCTAATCTAAGGTCTCAAAGATTTATGCCTATGTTTTCTTATAAGAGTTCTTTGGTTTTAGCTTTTCATTTTCTTCTGTTTTTTAAACATGTATTCATAAACTAAGATGATGACAGATTATTAACACTCTCTACTCTAGATCTGATGCAGGGCATTCCAGTGACAGAAGATCTTTATTCCATATTTAACAAGGAGAAAGAGCATGAAGCTTTGCATAAGGAAAATCAGAGAAGTCACCAGGAACTCATCAGTCAACTGTTACAAAGTTACATGAAGTTACTGTTGCCTGATGAGGAGAAGTTCCATGGGGGCTGGGCCCTCATTGACTGTGACCCCAGGTGAGTTGCAATGGTGTCCCTGTAACTACTGTGTTTAACTTTCTGATGTTAAGTTTCTTGTAATTAATGCTAGGACTTGTTCATAAAGCTGTGGGCATGGGTGCATGGTGCATGGCCGTGTTCTGATGCAGGGCTGGTATTAGGCAAGCTGACTGGGCACTCACCTTCCGAGTGTAATTAAGGGGGCACTGAAAAACTCATGAATGAGAAATATTTTAATGCAATATTTGATATAAAAAGAAACAGTTGTAAAGCCATGGTTTGCAGCTGCCTGCGTGACTTTCCCTCTCAGAATCTACATGTGTTCACTATAGTAATGCACATAACTCAGGGCAGCAAAAGGTGAAATACAGCTCGCTACTTTGGTTGGGTGTAAAATGGTCCTGGCCTTTCATAAAAATAAGTAGGCTAACTAATGCTTAACTTTTCTTTTTAATGAAACTATCCAATCATAAACTTTATGATTATGCGTTTGAAATATTTCAGAAAATTCTAGACCAAGCTCTGAGAATAAAAGGCTCTATTTAGATTTTGTCTTATTTTACATTCATTGTAATTTTAATAAAAGGCATAAAGCAAGCTAGAAAGAACAGTGAACGCAAAGTCTTATTTACAGATATTAAAATGAATTTTAGAGTTATTGACTGTAGGTTCATAGGGAAATTTTGCCTGACTATAATTTCACGGATTATTTTGTTTTGGTAGTCGTTACTAGATGTCTGAATGCAATTTGCTGGCTCTTAAAAAGATTTTTTTTTTTTTTTTACAGGGACAGAGAGAGTCAGAGAGAGGGATAGATAGGAACAGACAGACAGGAAAGGAGAGAGGTGAGAAGCATCAATCATTAGTTTTTCGTTGCCGTTGCGACACCATAGTTGTTCATTGATTGCTTTCTCACATGTGCCTTGACCACAGGCCTTCAGCAGACCGAGTAACCCCTTGCTGGAGCCAGCGACCTTGGGTCCAAGCTGGCAAGCTTTTGCTCAGGTCAGGTGGGCTCGTGCTCAAACTGGCGAGCTCGGGGTCTTGAAGCTGGGTCTTCCGCATCCCAGTCCGATGCTCTATCCACTGTGCCACCGCCTGGTCAGGCGATGAGGTTTTTTCTTACACTAAACTTAGCAGAAAATTTCTGTGCTCTTATAAGCCATTTGGTAAATATTTTTTAATTTGTGTACCTTAGGTTGTTTTTTTTGTTTGAGAGAGATTTTTTTTAACATTTTATTTAGACAATTTTAACGAGGTGACATTGATCAATTAGAGTACATAGATTCAAAGAAACATCTCCAGATCATTTTGACATTTGATTATGTTCTATCCCCATCACCCAAAGTGAAATTGTCCTCTGTCACCTTTTATTTAGTTTTCTTTACGCCCCTCCCCTCCCCCACCCACTTTTTTTTAAAAATAGCAGTCCAACTTCATCCAGCACCAAGAAGATACTTTTAATTCCCATTCAGAAATAATTGCAGATATTACACCTACATTTTGCTTGAGTTTTAACTTTGCCCTTCAGTTTTTTAAGGGTGTTGTGATTATTGTCATTTTTCTTAGAACAAGTCTTTTTATTTCTACTTTTGATATATGTGAAATAGGAAAAGACCAGAAAGGTTTATTTCTAAAGCTGACTACCATTTTGTAAAGTCGTATTGCATCTGATTTCATTTCCAGTTCTGTAAAGTTGGTAAACTGGGTTAAGAGTTTTTAAAAATGTCAAGTGTATTTAGCTATGCTTTAGTTTGGGAACAAATTTGAGTATGTACACTTATTAAAATTCAGTCTCTTGCATTTAAGAATAAGATACATGGAGCCTGACCAGGAGGTGGCACAGTGGATAGAGCGTTGGACTGGGATGCGGAAGACCCAGGTTCAAGACCCCAAGATCGCCAGCTTGAGCGCGGGCCCATCTGGCTTGAGCAAAAGCTCATCAGCTTGGACCCAAGGTCGCTGGCTCCAGCAAGGGGTGGCTCGGTCTGCTGAAGGCCCGTGGTCATGCCATGTGTGAGAAAGCAATCAGTGAACAACTAAGGTGTCACAACGGCAACGAAAAGCTAATGATTAATGTTTCTCATCTCTCTCCATTCCTGTCTGTTCCTGTTTGTCCCTCTCTCTGACTTTCTCTCTGTCCCTGTAAAAAAAAAAAAGAATAAGATACATGGAAACGCTCAGACTTCTCTCTGGCAACAGGCCTCACTGTCACAACGTGAATTAATGGTACTGTATTACATGAAAATAATGCTGAAACAGGGTAGTCTTCTAGGCTCAGGTCTTTAAGAAATCCTTGTTGTCCTTGTTGGGTAGATTCCTAAATCTTATAATAGTTCTTAGCTACTGAATGCCAACTTCAGAAATACAATTGTGCTTCAGTTTTCTCATCTTCATTACCTTGATGAAACACTTTTTCTCTCCTATTTTTTGTTGTTGATATTTGACTCCCACCCCCTCTATTGCCCAGCAATTGCCCTCCTCGTTGTTCTTTAATCCTTCATTCTGAAATTTGACTTTCTCATAACAGGGAGCCAGTGATTGTCTTCTGCTCATCTTCTTTGGTTAAAGCTTCTGATGAGGAATAATTTACATCCATACACATTAGATGGGAAGTGTCACTGTATCCTTTCCTTTGCTCGTTGGCTCCATTAGAGCTACAAGTAAGGAACACTTTCCCAAGAGCAGAACCCACTTTTCCTTCAAAGGAAGTTAAGCTTTCCATTTCTGGTGCATTATCAGGTTTTCAATCAGTGGTGCTACTCCCAAAGGTGATCAGTGTCTCTTTCCAAAAGTCTCGCATTTCATGATAGATGATGAAACCCTTGTGTGCTCCCCTTTCTGGCGTCTGAGTGTGTTTAATTCTATCCTTACTGTTTTGTTTGTAGGTCTTAACTTGGCCCAGGGTTTTTGTGTATCTGGTGTTCATACTGAGGAACGAGTGACCTCTCTATGGTCATTAAACACCAAAATTCTTTGTACATGTTACTCTGCCACAGTGGGCCTCAGCCTGAGCTTTCTGCTGAGTTTGCCTTTTAGTTCCTTTTTTGTTTCTTTTTCTAATTCTTAATTCTTTGTTTTAAGATATTTCTTCGCTCTAATTCTTCAGTTGTGAGCCTCTGGCTAAGTCTCCTAATTTCCAATTTGTTTTTTAAGTCTCTGCCTCTTTATCTTAGATACATTGCAATAAGTTTTTGTTTTGTAATTATTTCTTAGATGATCTGTTGCTACATTTGCTTGTGAGTGCATCTCAGTGCCTATTTTACTTGTCAGAGTACATTCACCGCTGCCATCCTTATCCTTGTCTTCTTCATTGTGGTCAGTGGTGGACAAAATAGGCCAATGAGAGTTTGGAGTCAAGGATTCTACATATTGTCCCATCAGGCCAGGTCTCACTCGCTGAGATGCTGCCTTCCCTGTCTTGTTGGTGCTAACATGTAAGCCAGTGCCTGATGGAGAATGATTCTCCATGTCTAAGCTTCAGTACAGACACTGACTTGGGTCTATAGAGAGATGGGCAGGGAGCTCCATTACTTAATAGAACAACAAGATTGTCTGAGGAAATGACATATTAAGGCCAGGGAGGCCTTAGACTTGTGGAATTTATCTGTAGTCTTTTCCTCAGTGACAGGGACAGACTGCTCAGGTTTGAAACTCTCCACTCAGGTTTTGGAAGGATCTCCTCTAAGGCTGACCACACCAGAAGGGGTCATGTCTGACAATGGTGTTAAGTTGCCTGGGCATTTGGGCTGTTTTCACCTCTGGCTGTTATAATTAGTGATGCTATGAAAAGGTTTTGTTTGAACATCTGTTTTTGTTTTGTTTGGTATACACCTGGGAGTGGCAGTTGCCAGGCCAGGTAACTCTTTTCTTTTTTTTTCAACAGGGACACAGAGCGAGTAAGAGAGAGAGAGAGATAGGGACAGACAGACAGGAACAGAGAGAGATGAGAAGCATCAATCATCAGTTTTTTGTGGCGACACCTTAGTTCATTAATTGCTTTCTCATATGTGCCTTGACCGCGGGACTTCAGCAGACCAAGCAACCCCTTGCTCGAGTCAGTGTCCTTGGGTCCAAGCTGGCAAGCTTTTGCTCAAGCTAGATGGGTCCGTGCTCAAGCTGGCGACCTCGGGGTCTCAAACCTGGGTCTTCCACATCCCAGTCCGACGCTCTATCCACTGCGCCACCGCCTGGTCAGGCGCCATGTGTAATTCTATATTATTTAACTTTTGAGAACCCATCAAACTATTCTCCCCAGTGGCTGCACCCTTTTACATTCCCACTAGCAATGTATGAGGATTCCAATACTTCTGAGGCCTCACTAACACTTATTTTTTATTTTTTAATTGTCATTCTAGTGGTTGTAAAGTGCTAACTATTGTGGTTTTGATTTGCGTTTTCCTAGTGACAGCTGATGTTGAGGATTTTTTCTTGTGCTATTTGGCATTTATCGTCCTTAGAAAAATGTCATTTAAATCCTTTGCCTGTTTAAAAATTGGGTTTTGTGTCTTTGTTGTTGAGTTGGGCCATGTTTTTGTAACTAATTTTACAGGGACCAAGGTTAGAGTTAGGGCGAGGTTGGTGAGACAGAGTTGTACAAGTGTTTTAAAGTCAGATCCTGTGTTTTAAAAAAATGTTGATGTTTCTGTTCGTCATGATATTTTTGCATTGATTTTAATCTTTAAGAATATTGCTCTATGCCTGACCTGTGGTGGCGCAGTGGATAAAAGCGTCGACCTGGGAACACTGAGGTCGCCAGTTCAAAACCCTGCTCTGGTCTGGTCAAGGCACATATGGGAGTTGATGCTTCCAGCTCCTCCCGTCTTTCTCTCTCTCTCTCTCACTCTGTGTCTCCTCTCTAAAATGAATAAAATAAAAAGAAATTAAAAAAAATAATAAAGTAAAAAAAAAAAAAGAATACTGCTCTAAAAGTTATCTTGATGGCTATAGGGTTTTTTGTTGTTGTTGTTGTTTGTTTGGTTTTTTTTTGCTTGCATTCCCTTAAATATTGCACCAGAGACCAGTGCCTTACTAGCCTCGCTGCAGTCACGACCCTGTATAAGATAAGTATCTGGCAAAAACAGTTGTGACAAGCAGTTTACAAATAGCCATAGACTGACCAGGTCGTGGCACAGTGGATAGAGCGTCGGACTGGGATGCGGAAGACCCGGGTTCGAGACCCCGAGCTCGCCAGCTTGAGCGCGGGCCCATCTGGCTTGAGCAAAAGCTCGCCAGCTTGGACCCAAGGTCGCTGGCTCCAGCAAGGGGTGGCTCCGTCTGCTGAAGGCGCGGTCAAGGCACATGTGAGAAAGCAATCAATGAACAACTATGGTGTCGCAAGGGCAACGAGAAACTAATGATTGATGCTTCTCACCTCTCTCTGTTCCTGTCTGTCTGTCCCTGTCTATCCCTCTCTCTGGCTCTCTCTCTCTGTCACTGGGGGGGAGGGGGGGAAAGGATCAAATAGCCCTACACTGTGTAGCAGGAATAGCTGCCGTTACCTTTTATTAACCTCCCAATAGTTCAAGTGGAACTGTCCAGCACCACTCTGGCCGGTTGCTCGGTTTCTGCCCTCTTTGGAGTATACTTAGAGCCCACTCCGCAGGCCTTTTCCTCTTCAAGCACTGAGCAAAGTTCACTGCAGACAGCCTCTGGCGCTACAGATCAGACCTCCTAGCTTCAGTGAGCTATCCCTACGGCTCCCGTGCGCCCCAGTAGCTGCAGGAAAAATTCTTACTTGAATGACAGCTAATAAGCGCCTGGCGGGGCACCGTGGGAGAGAGGAAGAATCTTAAATGGGAAAGGAGATCGGCACACTGTCCAGGGTGGTCTCCAGCATCCCCACAAAGCCCACTGTTTATTTTTCTAGTGCATTTTCTACAAAGAGTAAATGACCCCTTTTCCTCCACCAGTTTTAATGGAGTAGTGAGGTGGCCACGTCTTAGGCTTGTAACAGTGCAGGGCATAGATGCTCAATCAAGGCGATGCAGTCCACTTGCCGACGCCCTTCACTCGGATTCCTGTGAACTCACGCAGGTCTGGCAGTATATCCAGGGCCTGCAGCGACCTTAGAGCCCCTTCTCCGCCAGGGTAGGGGAGTCTGCGCTGTTCCGGAGGGTTCCGTGGGGCTGGAACAGCTGCGCATGCGCATGGGGCCCCTGCCGCAGTGGACGTGGGCGGCCGGAAGCGAGACGAGTTGTGGGCGTGACTTGGCGCGGCAACCCTGCGGTTGCCGCAGTTGGCGCAGGCTGAGGTTGAGGCAGGCGGCTGCGGACTGGGCTGTGACTCCTCGACGGACAGACGGACCGACGGACGGACGGACGGACTGGGGACTGCCGCGATGCCGCGCTCCCACAGACCACCGCCGACCGCCCAGCGGGCCGCCAACGCAGCGGGCAATGCCGCTGAGCCCAAGCCTGAAGGCGGCAGCCTGGCGACCACTTTCAAGATTTTTCTCCTTTTCGCAGGACTTATGGTTAAAGTGCCTGTGGGGCTATATTTTTCTTCTAAATTACTCATTTTCCAGAGTCTGCTGTTTCTGTCCTCTGACGACAGCGGCTTCTACGCGACCATCGTGGCCGTCGTCGGGCTGCATGTGGTGCTGTCGGTGTTCGTGTTCGTGGTGTGGCGGGAGGGCCTCCCGGACTGGCGGGACGACAAGGACGACTAGGCCGCCGGGCGCCGGGCGGGGGGTGGGCAGGGCCGGGGGCTCGTGCTTTTCGTGTCTGCGCTGAACCCAGCCAACACGCGTCTTCTCTGTGTTCCTGGGGCGGGCGGGCGGGTGGGGAGGGTCATTCGGTGTTTCTGCTGCTAAAACCTCGGTAAGAGGTGGGTGGGGGAGGGCTGACATCTTTCTCGACTGCCTGTTACGTGCCAAGTGTATTTTTTTTTAAGGACATAATGTTTTTGACTGAGGATCACGTCTGACTGATGTAAATAGTAGTGCCAAAATAGGAACGTAGGATCGTGACGCTAATTACCAGTAGACTATTTTTCGTATTAAAATATATGTTGTGACGTAGTTTCTGTGGCTTGGCTCAAGCACCAGTTTTCCAGTGCATGTAAGTATTGATGCGCACAACTAAATTGCGTTCTACAGGGCTATTCTGTATTCTCAGCGATGCTCTGGGGTCATTGAATTTACAGGGTTTCTTTCCTCCACGGATTGATTAGTTAATGCTCAGATTTTGGATCCGTAGGTGTATTATTGGGGTCTGGCATCGAATCTCATTCGTTGTATGTAGGGGTATATTTCATTAGGTGAAAATTGAGAATGTGAAGAGTTACAGTGCAGCAAAGTGCACAGATGTATAAAATACTGCAGTTTAAGCTTTGGGTACAATTTTTCTCTGCAGTACCAGTTAAACAATGACCTCATTGTGACGCAGATTAAATACGTGACTCATATTCCATCTACAAATGATTTCTTCCCTACCGTTTATCATTTTTTTTCAGTGGCATTTTGATAAGTATTGGCAAAGTAATTCTAAGGCAGAATTATTTACTCATAGTGCAATTTTGGGACTAATGTAAGAATGCAGATTAATTTTCACCTTTTGTTTGGGTAGGCTGTTATTAATATTAGGTGAATATTAGATTGAAAGTGTTATTAGACTTCTGATTCTCCCTGTATAATCTCGATTATTTTGTAGATTTTATACGTTGATCATTGTCTTATTTGTAATCTAAAAAGGTGTCCGTTTTACTGCAGATTTAGTGGTTTGTCAATAGTCATCAAGTGTTGAACCTTTATTTTGATATTTGATTTTTAGAGTGGAGGTAAATATAGCCAAATGGACTTAGAATAAGGAAATGCTTGTTGCTTAAAAGCCAAGTAAATTAATAATAAGAAAAAATCCAAAGAAGCTTGGGCTTGGTTCCATTTTTGCACATTATATTTATGTAAAATTCTTTCCAAGGATGCATTCTACATGAGTGTATAAAATAACCTTAATGTGCAGTGTCATTTCAAAGGTTAGATCATGTGAGATAATCTAATCTAGACTGTTCCTTAATCTCATATTTTCTTTCTTTCCAAATCCCTTTTGTCCAATGTCCACCCCCCCACTCCCACCCCCACCCCCACCTCTGCAAAGGACAGCCACCTACCTCGCTTCCGCTGCAGCCTCCCTTCTACCCTCCCCAAACGGGATTCCTTTGTCTTTGAAAAAAAATTCCAGATTGTATACATTGAATTTTAGAACTAGGACTCATGAATTATTGATTTTTCTCCCCGTCCCCAATTTTATCATAAGTGGCTCACCTGTAAAAAATAAGCTTGGCAAAAATGTAGATGAAAATAAAAATATTGAATTGCTTGTCATGTTTGTCTAGCCTCATTGATGCTACTCACAGAGATGTGGATGTGCTGTTACTGCTTTCTAACTCTGCCTACTACGTTGCCTAGTAAGTCGCTTACTGATTTAAAGCCTTTAATTTTGTTTTAAATCTGAGTAAATGTCCATTTTAGGAAATAAACTGGTTTTGTTATGTATTATAAGAAATGTCATTGAACCACTTTACCTTTTATAACTGTTAGCATCACTCAGACTTCCTTTTATCAATTTAAAATGTTAGAGTATAATCAGTGTGTTTTTAGTATTATTTAGTTTTTAGTATTATTTCCTATATATCTCCCAAGTTTTGATGTATTCTACATATTTTTATTATTGATACCCACATATCATTGTTTTTATCACTAAGCCATAGTTAAATGTTTCCCTATTGTCAGGCAATAATTTTATTTTTGCTATTGTGAGTGATATAGCCGTCTTTGTACATATAATTTTTATGTGTGTACATATGCACTTCTTAGTTTACAAGGTTATTTTGGTTACAGTGATGAATTAATGACTTTTGTGGTTTATTGTCAAATTGACTTCTAGAAAGACTACCACTTAACAATGCCACTACCAAAAATACAAGTACTTTCCTCATAGCCTTGTCAGACTTGAAGGTTTTTTAAACCATTGGCCCAGGTGCCTGTGGCATTGATCATGTGAGTTGGATATGTTTAACTATGTATGTGCTAATCTCATTTAATCTAGTTTTTAAAAATATTTAACTCTGCATTGTGCTGTGGGAGATTTTAACTGCATAGTGGTTGCTACTATTATACTTCAGACAAATAGGCCTTTTTGCTTTTAATCCTTTTTTTAATCCCTTTTCTTTTATCTAGTTATGATGATGAAGTTGATAAAGTCAACCAGTATCAACGACTAAGTCTGGAAGACCTGGAAAAAATAGAAATAGGTAAATGTTGAGATACTAACCAAGTCAGAGAAAGCAAATACTGTTTCTTCCAAAAGTGGGTCCAATTATGTGTGCAGTCAGCATAATATCTTCTTAGAACCAGAAAGGGATATTCCCAGTAGTCTATTTTTAGGGCTCCTATTCTTTAGAGATTAATGGATATTATCTAATATTTATTTCTTTTATTGTCAAGATTAATGCAGCAATCAAGAAAGTTAATATTTGAGACTGAAGAAGTTTTTATTTATAGTCTTTATATATTATATTATAAATATAGTTTTTATTTATAGTCTTGTCATGATAAGCTGAAGAAAAATGTGCCTAAATATCTAATTGAAGAATATGTTGGTCTTTTGAAGATACAGTACGTGAAAGATTTACACATGTTCATTTGGGTCTTTAGGTCCTGAACCCACCCTTTTTGGTAAGGCAAAGTTCTCCTGCATGCGATTGCACTACAGGTATAAAGAAGCAAGTGGCTATTTCCACACACTGAGAGCTGTTACACGCAGTCCAGAAGAGGACGGGAAAGGTAAGGAAGAGAGGAAGTTACTGAATAATAATTTTTCTTCTGGTCTTATAAGCCCCAGTGGAATTGGGAGCAGTACATATCATTACCAACTAAATGGTCCAAGGAAAATAGCTTCGTGATTTGAGACCTTGAAATTGCGAGTTTATTCTCAGCAACACAGAGAGTATTTAAACTGATGGTCTAGTTTGGGGTGTAAGGGAGTCTATAATTGGAATTGTGTGTGTGGCCATATGGATGCTGGCCTTTCCCACACCACATGCCCATGTGGTTGGTAGTCAGGAACCACGTCTGTCATGTTCACAGCTGTTACCTCAGCATCCAGCACATTAATTCCAATTGATTTAGTTCTTTTGCTCTTTATTTACTCTTCTGTTAAAATTGGTTTTAGTACAGTGAATAAGCAGTTTTCTGTAAATTGAAGTAAATAAATTTGTATTTAACTGGAATACTATAAATTTAGGGTTCTGAGTTAGAACTGATTTTTTAAGAATGTTTTAGAGAGAGTGGCAAGCAGTTGTGTTTGGGTTTCAGATACCCTTCAGTGCATTGCAGAGATGCTGCAGATCACCAAGCAGGCCATGGGATTAGATGTATCTATAATTGAGAAAAAACTTGAGAGGTGAGTATACTTTTGATTTTTCTCTCAAGAGTAAAGACATAACTATCCAAAGTCTTACTTCTTTAAGTGTTTGCACTGGTGGTGGTGGTGGGGGTCACATTATAGTAATGAGTTGGTATTTAGAAAGGGAAGTATCAAATGTGTTTTAAACACTAGATTTTTTAATTTTAGAAAAGAAAGCCTGTAAACAGATTATTTATCTGAACAGATTATTGTGGATTTACCATCTAATGAGCAGGTTTTATGGTTGACAGTCCACTAGAGAAGAGAGCCATTTGGTCATCTATAGAGAAAAAGTGTACCGTTTTTTGTCTGTAGAAATATTTCTGAAGTCTCTAATGTTAAAATTTTTATGAAAGTCTCATCACCAAAGATCTTGCATGATGAAGAGCCAAATGTTCGAGCCATGTGAATAGCATGACTTTTTTTCTTATCTATAGCTGTCATGAGGGATGCCAAAGGAGAAACAAGGAAGTTTAGTTTATGTTACATGTCCCAAATCTTTTAAAATAAATTCAGCTAACCCATAGGGAACATAAGGGAATGAAATTCTTCCTCCTCCCACCTGTACCCGAGTTCAGCCAAATTGGAACATAGGTGGGGAGCGCTAGTTATGGAGCTACCCAGTTAGTCATTGCTGCGGTTGCCAGGTGTTTACACTATGGGTGTGGAGCCTTTGCAATGTGATTAGTCTGAATTCTGGGTGTGGGTTTCTTTTTGTTTTTGAGAAAAAATTATTCTCAGACAGCCCAAAAACAGGATTTGAGGCAAGTGCTGGAAGGCTTCCCTCCGTCCACTGCCTCCTCCTCTCTGGGTGCCTGGGAGAATACAGTTGAAGGAAAGAGGCAGTAGCAAACAGTGAGCAGCTCTGAAGACAAACGATTTGGTCCAAAGGATTCAACATTCCTACTCCAATGACCAGAGCCTCACTGAGTAGGATTCCGACACTGCAGATAGTAGTGTTTCCACAGGGTGGCCTTTTCTTGCACCTGGTGGCCTGCTTGAGGAAGGTGAGGACAGAGCTCATGTGGGAGATGTCACTGGCCTGCTCGCTGGACTTGAGCTTCAAGTTACACGGCTGGGGAGCAACCAACCCAAAGTACTTTACAAAGGCTTCTGCTGCCCTCTTGTAAAGTACTAGCAACTGGCTGCTTCAGACACCTCATTAATTTTTAGTGTTATATGCTGAAATGACAAGGTTAAGTAAAATACTATTAAAATTCATTTTACATATTCAGTGTGGCTGCTAGAAATTTTTCAATTACATTTACAGCTCACATACTCCTATTGGACAGTCCTGTTCTGGTGTCAACTCCAAGGCATTATCTGAGTTTATCAGTTAGCAGTGCATGTTTTCAAGAAATTGGAGCCAATTTAAATGACAGCATTTCCACTTTAATAATTGTAACTGGTATGTTGAATTCCATGGGGAATTAACTTTTTTCTCTTCTAATTTGTAGGAAGAACAGTAAACCTCATGAAAACATCATTGGCATCAGATCTCAAAACCAAGGCTCTCTGGCCCAGGGAAAAAATTTTTTAATGAGCAAGTTTTCATCTCTAAATCAAAAAGTGAAACAGACCAAATCCAATGTAAATATTGGCAGTCTACGAAGACTAGGAAACTTTGCAAAACCTGAAATGAAAGTTAATTTTCTAAAACCAAATTTAAAAGTAAATCTTTGGAAATCAGATAGTAGTCTTGAAACCATGGAAAACACAGGTGTGATGGATAATAAAGTCCAGGCAGAGTCTGATGGGGAAATGTCTTCAGATAATGACTCCTACCACTCTGATGAATTCCTTACAAATTCCAAGTCTGACGAAGACAGGCAGCTAGCTAATTCTTTAGAAAATGTAGGACCAATAGATTATGTTCTTCCTAGTTGTGGTATTATTGCTTCAGCACCTCGATTAGGCAGTCGATCCCAATCTATTAGCAGCACTGACATTAGCATTCATGTTCCTTCAGAGATTAGTACTGCCACTTACGGAAGTGAGCTTGGAAAAGGCTGTGAGTCTCCCTTGAAAAAGAGTCCTTCTGCTGATAATATACACATATTGACTGGCTTTGCCAAGCCTGTGGATATTTACTGCCACAGATTTGTACAAGATGCACAAAACAAAATGACCCAACTATCAGACACCAGATCTGTTTCTAAGCAGGCTAGTGTGGAAGGAAATCAAACGACCAATCAAGTTTCTAATGAAGAAACCCAATCGGATTCAATGGAACAGATACCTTCTCGACCATCTCAATTAGATGTATCTTTTTCTGGAACAGGCCCACAGCTTTTGTCTGTTGAAACAGTGCATTCAGTTGTATCTCAGAAGACCCCTGGCTCTGGATCCAGCACGCTTGAGCTCGAGACAGGACTTCACGTAACTCCTTCTCCTTCAGAAAGCAGCGGCAGCAGAGCAGTCTCTCCCTTCGCAAAGATTCGGAGTTCAATGGTCCAGGTTGCTAATATTACCCAAGCTGGCTTAACCCAAGGGATAAACTTTGCAGTTGCAAAGGTTCAGAAGAGCCCTGCAGAGCCTGAAGTGGTTAATGAAGTCCAGCAAAATGAACTTAAAAATATGTTTACACAATGCCAGACACGAATAATTCAGATTTAGTTTTTAGCCACGAAGAATCTTGTGGCTTTTAGTCCAAAAAAAAAAAAAAGTTTTCAATAGTAGGCTATTTTAACCTGTACTGACTTTGAATCTAGGGATCAAAAATTCCAGTTATGTTTATTGGGAAAAGTTTTAAAAGGAGTGTGAACTTGAGCAGATTTCCAAATTTGAGTTGGGACAACAGGAGAGCATCATTCTAGGATGTATAGACCCCAGTAGCTTATACACTACAGAGCAGTTTGTCTCTTCAAATGTAATTCAGCAGATTACATTGGGACGTAATGACCTGAACCTATTTTTGGAGTGGGAGGGGGGGATGGGCGGGTTGAGTGTATGAAGTACACACATAAAGAATGGTCATGGATAAACATTTAGGGGGTTAGCATTTTTTAATAATTTTTCTCAGATGATTTCTGTGTATTACCTCTACAAGATAAATACCTTTTTATTTTAGTGACTTACTTGAAAAGTTACTAATGGAGACACATTTGACTATAAAAAACTTGGGTTTGGTTTTGATGGCTTCCACTGCCTAGGGTTAAGGGTCATTAACATATAGTCAAAAAATGTACATCCACTTGATCCTAATTTCCCCCATATTCTAAACAAATTCTAAATTTTCTGCCACCCTGTACACCCCAAAGTCTAGGAGCATTAAGATGCGTCAGTCATAAAACCTGAGACAACAGATGTGAACACCAGCACCTATTAATTTTGCTGTTTTCAGGTAAGAATGTACATTTACTGGATATTGGTAATTCTTGAAAGAAGTCTTCAAGTTTTCATTTTTTGTAGGGGGCGTTTCTTAACATCTTGTGTAGCCTATTAGAACTATTAAGACATAGTCTGAAGCACAATTGTGCTAAAATTGGAGACAGCTTCTTCTATAAGCCCAGACATTAAGAAAGTTGCACACTTTATTCCAAACAAGTACTGGTTTGTCTGGTATCTTTAGAGCCTTACTCTGTTGAAGTGATTCTCAGCTAAACATTCATTATGTCTGTTGTAACTTTGATAAATGTTTTCACTTTTGTTATTTATTAGTGGTATCTTTGTGTGTATGTGTGGTGTCAAATCTTGTGACTATTTAAAATAAAATACCATTGTAATTTAAAGTGACAATGTATGAGAATTCCTTGAATAACATTTTAAAGGGTTTGATTTTTGAATCAGATTGAAGAATTCATAAATCAAGGTAAGTTTTCTATAACTGAACACATACATGGTCCTAGCCTTTCTAGATATTTTTTTACTTTTTAAGTATTTTCATGACTTTTAAAAATTTGAAATGGATCACAGATTATCAGATTTTAAAACCCAAACACTAAAAATGTTTTATCCTGTTCTTTACCACCTTTTCTGAATATAAATGTCCCACAACTTGAGAAAATATAAGCAAAGTCCTGTAATATGTGTTAAGCTCTACAGAAATTGGTTCTGAAGAAATTTTCTTTTTTTTTTTACAGGGACAGAGAGTCAGAGAGAGGGATAGATAGGGACAGACAGACAGGAACGGAGAGAGGTGAGAAGCATCAATCATTAGTTTTTTGTTGCCGTTATGACACCTGAGTTGTTCATTGATTGCTTTCTCACATGTGCCTTGACCGCGGGCCTTCAGCAGACCGAGCCACCCCTTGCTGGAGCCAGCGACCTTGGGTCCAAGCTGGCGAGCTTTTGCTCAAGCCAGATGGGCCCGCGCTCAAGCTGGTGAGCTCTTCTGCATCCCAGTCCGATGCTCTATCTACTGCACTACCGCCTGGTCAGGCAAGAAATTTTTGAAAAACAAAATTAAGAAGGCAAGGTTTAGTTCCAATTAAGGTAATGTCTGTTCAGTTTACTGATGATTCAGATACGATTAATGTGATTTGAGAGATTGACAACTGTGATGTCCATGTTGTAGCAAGGGAGAAAGTGTTTCCGGAGCCTGGCGCGCTCTCTCTTCCTACCTACTCAGGTGGGACTTGAGCATGAGGGTGCCGTGCTGCACCACTTCTGGTTATGGTTTTCACCCAGAGGTCTCTTCCACACAGGTCACGTGTTTATTTCTTACAAAGAGTTTTCCTTTCAAGGGACATTTCCTGCAAGACCAAGCCACTTAGGTACTTCTCTTTGGTAAATTACAATTCATGTTGTTACAATAAACATACTAACTACTCTGTTGGATTTTATTCCCACAAACTCAGTTTCTAAAAGGTTAAGGTGTAGTCTAGTCTACCAGTTGTAAAACTAAAAACCAGTTAGAATAGTATAAACAAGTTATTTACATTAATTTATAAAAATAGATTGGAGTTTAAGAAAAGTTAAACTAGTAATTTCCAATTCAGTTTGTTAGGTATAAATTACTTGTTTTCAAGGCTGACCCTGTTACCTTGGTTAGCAATGTCACTTTAGGCACATCTAAGGAATCATTTAACTGAACTTGAATGTTCCCATCTAGTAAGTTACTAAGAGAAATTAATCTTTATATACAACCACTAATAGTTATTTTAACCTTTCCAAATACTTTTTAAAAAATTTTTTTAATTTACAGGGACAGAGAGAGAGAGAGAGAGAGAGAGAGAGGGATAGGTAGGGACTGACAGATAAACGGAGAGAGGTGAGAAGCATCAATCATTAGTTTTTCGTTGCCATCGCAACACCTTAGTTGTTCATTGATTGCTTTCTCACGTGTGCCTTGACTGCAGGCCTTCAGCAGACCCTGCCACCCCTTGCTGGAGCCAGTGACCTTGGGTCCAAGCTGACGAGCTTTTTGCTCAAGCCAGATGGGTCCACGCTCAAGCTGGTGAGCTCGGGGTCTTGAACCTGGGTCTTCTGCATCCCAGTTCGACGTTCTATCCACTGCGCCACCGCCTGGTTGGACCCAAATACTCTTGATGCCACAATTATACTATACTGCATTCTTTTTGCTTTCTAACTATGAATAATATTTTTGTTCGTTTAAAAACTTGGGTTAAAACTAATTGTTCTGGGCAGTGATTGGCAAACCGCGGCTTGTGAGCCACATGCGGCTCTCTGTCCCCTGGAGTGTGGCTTTTCAACAAAATACCACGTGCAGGCGCTACCTCGATAAGGAATGTACCTACCTATATAGTTTCAGTTTAAAACATTTGGCTCTCAAAAGAAATTTCAATCATTGTCCTGTTGATATTTGGCTCTGTTGACTAATGAGTTTGCCAACTACTGGTCTGGGGAAACCTACTTATGGTCTTATCATGGCATTCTGGACTAGCAGATCTGGTACTTCTGGAATTAACTGATAAACTCCATAAAATAAAGTTCAAAATCTAGCCTAACCTGTGGTGGCGCAGTGGATAAAGTGTTGGCCTGGAATGCTGAGGTCGCCATTTCAAAACCCTGGGCTTGCCTGGTCAAGGCACATACGGGAGTTGATGCTTTCTGCTCCAACTCCCTCTCACCTCTCTCTCAAAAAAAATCTAATCACCAAAGCGACTGAATGATAGATACTAGGAAATAATTTAAAGCCTTTTATTCTAAAGGCATTTTAATAAAATGTTATTTTGCTCTCTTCATATTTGGGAAAATCAACTTTGTAGGGCGGAAATTCCTCAAGTGAGGTCCATAAAACAGTGGTTTCCAAATTCACTGGGGTGAAATAAGAGAAAAAGGACAATGAACATTTTTTCAAAAAGCTGTTTATTCCATTTAGAGGACTATCTTGTTCTGAGGTTGTTCTCTTATGAAAAAAAATACTGGTGACAACACAGTGATTTCTTTCAGATAACTTGGCAAAATAGATTGGCAACCTTGTCCATCCCAAACTTTTGGGAAATGTTCCTGATCCATGAACTCCGAAAGTACGGGAACCACTGCCACATGAAAGACTAGTTTTGCAGGTTAACTGTTAAATAGAAAAAAGCTATTTCTATTAAGAGCCACTTGTTAATTGGAAAGATGTAAAAATCTTAAGTGATTAATTCCTGACTTCGGAATTGCAACTATTTTCTTCAAATGAAGTTGATGCTAGCATTTCAACAGAGTCTGGCCTATGACTTAGCTGAAGCTGAGGAAATGGTATAATCAGCAACATTATCATATCAATATTAAACTTTTAATATCAAATACATTTTTACATTGTTACTAATTTATATAATTATAAAACAAACTCCAAAAACTCCATAAAATCAGTAAGATAAAAGCCCTTACTGAATATTATATAAACTTCAGATGTTATCAGGCTTGATTTCAGGAAAAGTCATTGGTTTTTGATACAAATTATCTACAAAACAATATGGTATAAATGACATTTGAATTTTACAATAATGTGGCTACAATTTTGCCCATTACTTTTTCTTAAGTATCACATGTTTAAAGTTCGTTTCCATTCACACATTTCTGCTGTTGAAGCCTGGTTCTCCTCAAAGATTCTAGCTGCTTTGCTCTTAGCCATCGTTCTCTTGACAGGGTCGTCTGACCAGCACTGAGAGACAGAAACCTGGTTTGAGATACAGAAACAAATTTAAGTCTAGACCTAGGAATTACTGGTGTAGGAGACAAGACCTCTGGTAGGGACACAGTCAAGAGCCAAGTTTGACACCTACAAAGGAACCGGAAGTCAAATTTGGAGGGTGACTCAAGCTGCAGAAGCGTGGGGAGAGCAAGCATGCCTGGTTCCGCTGAAGTGGTCACAGGTGACACAGTGCCACTTCAGTGAGCCGCCTCACAAGGTGGCTTTGAAAAAAGTTCATTTCTATTTTTAAAAGTCTACCTCAGTTATTATGAAATACATTAGGGGCTTTAGTCATAGCTTGCTTTAAGCACTTATGGACAGCACTACTCACCGAGCTACAATGAGCAACTGGTGGAGATCATCAGCAGTGATGCTCTGAGGATCATTCTTGCGCATTTCCACAAAGTCATCTTCAACTGCCTTTCTCAAAAGAGTAAACAGACTTTAAAACCATTCCTTAGGAGGAAATGACCTTTGCATTTAATAGGGAAGAGGAAAGTGACACGGTCCCTTGGCTGATATAAAATGAAGTCCACCCTGCTTCTTAGACACGAGAACATGAGTGAAGACCACACACTAATAATGCTGTCGGTGAAGGTATGCCAAACAAAATTAAGACTCAGTTGAGAAGACCAGGCAAGCAGATGTAGGGGAGCAATGTGTATAGCAAACAGGATGCCTTTAAACACAGGGAAGAATGAAGTTAGTAAAAACGGCAGTATAAAGACCTGAAAATTCTTTCCACCATTGAAGGGAAAAAGAACACTCGTAAGCCTGACTAGTAGTAGTCCAATCAGAATCCTGGGGTTGCTGGTTCAAAGTCCCCACATCAATGGCTCTCTGAGCGTGGGCTCGTCAGCACAGGGTCACTGGCTTAAACACGGGAATGCTGGCTTGGCCCTGGTCAAGGCAAGTAAGAGAAGGAACCAAGGCACAACTAAAATGAAAGCAACTAGGAGTTGGTGTTAAGAACATTCAGCTTTGAGGAATTTCAACTATTTCCCCCCCTCACCCTACCTCCTAAGCAGCCCTGAAAACGGACAGCCAGAACCTCGTGGGAAGTGGGGCTGCAGCTTTTTCAAAGCACCATTCAAACAGAATTATCATAATCTGACTGGTGGTTCTCTGGAAGAATCCATTTGCAAGGTTGTCCAACTTGACTTGGAGCTTGCCCAGTATGAACAGCCTCTTACCCCAGGGTATTAATAGAAACAAACAAAAACTCAGAAGCAAGTACTGATCATCTTGGCTGCTTCAGACACTGGATAATAGCTGCGGCAAACAGCAGGGTAACTAGAATCCTTAAAAAGGAAAAACAGAATGAGGTGTGTGTGTGTGAGAGAGAGAGAGACATATAAATTCCTATTAGAAGGCCACATGCTCAAATCTGAGCAGGCCCTAGGTTCTCACCTCTGACTACCTGGATGCTCTCCGGAAACAGAAATGAAGGAAAGTTAGGGCGGAGTGTTGAAGGATTTCCCCAACATGGATAATGGGGTCCTTGTCTTAGATTGGGAGACATACAGCTTCCAGGCATCTAATGAAATTAAATTTCAATCCAATCACTGAGTGACTGGTAAACAGCAGAGACTCTGGTGCCCACATACAACCGAAGAACAATGTATAGAACTCAGAAAACACACTGCACAAAGTAGGGGGAAATCTTTCAGAAGTGTTGCCACACTGATTTTAAAATGTCTGGGTTTCAACACAAAAATACCAATAGAAATTATTTTAAAAGCAAAGAGAAACTCTAAGATTAAAAAATTTAACTGAGCCTGGCCTGGGGTGGCGCAGTGGATAAAGCATCGACCTAGAATGCTGAGGTTGCTGGTCACAGCCCATACAAGAAACAACTACTGCCTGACCAGGCGGTGGTGCTGTGGATAGAGTGTCGGACTGGGATGCGGAAAACCCAGGTTCGAGACCCCGAGCTCGCCAGCTTGAGCGCAGGCCCATCTGGCTTGAGCAAAGAGCTCGCCAGCTTGGACCCAAGATCACCGGCTCCAGCAAGGGGTGGCTGGGTCTGCTGAAGGCCCGCAGTCAAGGCACATGTGAGAAAGCAATCAGTGAACAACTAAGGTGTCGTAATGGCAACGAAGAACTAATAATTGATGCTTCTCACCTCTCTCCGTTCCTGTCTGTCTGTCCCTATCTATCCCTCTCTCTCTGTCCCTGTAAAAAAAAAAAAAAAAAAGGAAGCAACTACTATGAGCTGATGCTTCCCGCTCCTCCCCTGCCTTTCTCTAAAAATCAATAAAAATCTTAAAAATAATAAATAGATGAAATTAAGGCTAAAATCACATTTGAGCAAGGAGAAGAAAATTTAGCAGATGCAGTTAAGGCAACTGAGATTAGTCTGTGGGAGAGAAAGCATCAAGTATGAGGAGATATGAACAGAACCTCAGAGAATTCTGGGACATCAAGTGCATCATTATATATTTAGGTGAGTGCCAGGGGAAAGGAGAGGAAAGGGGCAGAACAAATCTAAACAATAGTCAAAACTTAACCAAATTTCTTGAATACATTCCTAAAAATGGGCATTAATCTGTATCCAAGAAGCTCAACCTCAGGCGGGAAAACTCAAAATCCCCTGCACACACACATCCCAGTTACACTGCCAAGAGAACCAGAAAGAACAAGAGAAAAATGACTCCTGTACAAAGAATCTTCTCCTCAGAAACCAGAGGCCAGGAGATTGGAGATGTTCTGGGTGCGGCATATACTGCTTTCACTTCAAAGCGTCGAAAGAAAAAGCCTACAAATCAAGAACTCAACATCCAGCAAACGCTAGTCTTCAGAAAAAAAAAAATGAAGGAGAAAGCAAGATGTTTCTGGATAAGCAAAACCTTAAGGCAGTATTTGTCATAAGCTGCTCTGCCCTATGAGAAATACTAGAGAGCTTTTTAAGCTGAAACAAAAGAACGCTGCAAAGTAACTCGAATTCACATAAAGATCGCTGGTTAAAAAAACCCACTGGTAAAGGTAACTACATAGGTAAATATAAAAAGTATAAATGTCTTCTTTGTAATTTTACCCTCTGATTTAAAGATAAAAGCAGTAATGGACGGATATATATAATGATGTAACAAATCACAAAGAAATGAAATTGTAAAGGAGCAAAATTTTTGTATGGTATTGTGAATAAACTGACATTAATTCCAAATAGATGGTTATAGTCAAGATGTTAATTGTAGCCCCTAGGGCAATTACTGAGAAAATAAAGTGTGAAAGACATGGAAATTAAAATTATATACTAAAAATATCTCTTTCAAACAAAAGACAGTAACACAGGAATAGAGCAACAAAAAAGACATTAAGGCATAGAAAACAAATGGCAAAGTTACCTTAACAATAATTACAATAAATGTTCAGTGATTAAATACTCCAGTGAACACAGGGAAATCTTTTACCCCAAACATACCTTGGTTATTTCATCGGATATGCTGTAATCCAGGAACCTCAGAAGGGTCAGATAAATGCGGAACTTATTTAGCACCGAGGGCAGCACCGCCGAGAGAAGGCTGTTCATGTACTCCTCCATGTTGGGTGGAATCAGCTGCGGCTGTAAGTGGATCTGGCAGTCTGCCTGAAAAGAGAAACAGTACACAGTATTTTCCAAGTTCCTAAATTGATCTAACATTTCAGGAGGATGGATGGATGGGTCATCTTTACCAGCGCCCTACGGAAATTAAAAATACTATTTATTATTGTGGGGAGGTCACTTTTTAACATTAATTTACATACACTACACCTACCTCAGTAATAATTACAAAAGTTAACCTTTTCTTTGTTACTTACATGTTTCCTCAATAGTATCAGCACATGTAAAAAGGTAACCAGCCTCTAAAAAGAAGCTAATTAAAATGTTTTAGATGTTTTCTCAATCATGGAATATAAATAACATATATATACATATATTTTGCTGAGAGGAAAGGGAGGGTTTGGTGGGGGAAAGAGATGAGAAACATCAACTCATAGTTGCAATATTTTAGTTGTTCATTGATTGCTTCTCATATGTGCCTTCAGTGGGGTCTCAGGGGTGGTCTAACCAAGCCAGCAACCTTGGTGTTTGGAACCTGAGACCTCAGCATCACAGGTCTATGCTCTATCTGCAGTGCCACCACTGACTGGTCAGGCTGAATTCTATATCTTAATCACACTTTCCCACAAAATACTTAGTAATGGGCCATTTCATCCTTGCTCACTGGTGGTATTCTCAAAAATCACAAGTGAACACTCTATTGCCTGACCAGGTGGTAGCACAGTAGATAGAGTGTCGAACTGGGACACAGAGGACCCAGGACCGAGGTCACTGGCTTGAGCCCAAAAGGTCGCTGGCTTGAGCAAGGGGTCACTGGCTCAGCTGCAGCCCCCTGGTCTAGGCACATATGAGAAAGCAATCAATGAAAAACTAAGGAGCCACAACGAATTGATGCTTCTCATCTCTCTCTGTCTCTCTTTCACAACCTCCCCCATCAAGTGAACACTATGATACAGAGCCACCCAATGCCTTTTAAACAACTGAGCGTATTTCTCATCATTTAGAGCTCTGTCATTTTAATGCTTTACCAGGGCATTTCACTGGAAAACATAAAAATAATCAAATGGATTAGGAACACGTTAAAAGGAATTCTAAAATATTTTTCATATTAAGACTGGTGGAAGACAGCAAAAACAAAGGTCGATGTTAATCAGGCAAGTTACAGATAGCTTCTACTTCCTATGCCTAGATGTGGGAGGTACTGCTGCCAAAAGCTTGCTTTCTCTTGTCTGGCTCTTTGTAGATTTAAGGTTTTCATCCCAAGGCAGTAACAGAATATTCAATTCCCTTAAGAGTCAGCAGCTACAATCTTGAAACAAGTATATCTTATTCATAATAAGCAGTAACTAAGAGATAAAACAAAAACATCTTTTTCTAAGATAACCTCCTTGCAATTGAAAATGACTCCTCTTGGCCCTGGCCATGTGGCTCAGTGGATAAAGCATCACCCTGGCAAACTGAGGTCACGGGTTCAATCCCTGGTCAGTGTACACTGGAGAAACAACCACTGAATGAACAACTAAATGGTACAACTTAATAGTTATTTCTCTCTCCCTTTCCACCCCTCCTCAAATCAATGGGAAAATTAAAAAAAAAAAAAATAACAGCTCATCGTACCGGTAGGAGTGATCTCCCCTCCGAAGTAATCAAAACATTAATATTGCAGGGAAATTCCATCTGGTGGTAACTAAAATCATAATCCACCTTCTGCCAAGTTATTAGGTTGCTCAAGGCTGTCACATTATGAACACCTAGAAAAGAAAATAATTTTTTAGTCATTTGATTTTAATCACCTGAACAAACCAGTTTTCCTGACACTGATTATACTGCTTTCAGTTATATGAGGCTCTGACCAATTTAGTAAACTATTAATTAGGTAATAGCAGGGGTCCCCAAACTACGGCCACATGTGGCCCCCTGAGGCCATTTATCCGGGCCCCTCCACACTTGCACTTCCGGAAGGGGCACCTCTTTCATTGGTGGTCAGTGAGAGGAGCACAGGATGCATCCGCACCCATAGTTCCCATTTCTACTGGTCAGTTTGTTGATTTAAATTGACTTGTTCTTTATTTTAAATATTGTATTTGTTCCCGTTTTGTTTTTTTACTTTAAAATAAGATATGTGCAGTGTGCATAGGGATTTTATAGTTTTTTTATAGTCCGGCCCTCCAACGATCTGAGGGACAGTGAACTGGCCCCCTGTGTAAAAAGTTTGGGGACCCCTGGGTAATAGGCTATCCACATAGTATTTGTAAAACCAGAAAAGTCTATTTCTGGGACAAAGACACCCCCCCCCCCCCATACACCAAAAATCTAATACCTAGCATCTGGTATGCAATTAAGCAAAAAAAAAGATAGAATTCCAATTAGATTATTACTTTCTATGTGGTGTGTTCAAAAGGGCTAAAATAACATGGCAGAACTAGTTATATTTACCCGTAGGGCTAGCTGTTGTGTGTTACTGCCCAGCTATTTGCTTTCGCCATATATGTACTCAGTCTGCACTGGTCTTAATTCTCCCTTTTCCTTTTGAAGTTATCACCAGCATAGTCTTCATTCTCATTTGAACAGAAATAAAACCATCTGTTTTCTTAAAATTTTATAAAGTTCCGTAACTGAAGTTAGTCCCAACTATCTGATCTACTAAGCTCTTTTTCAAAGTTCCGTAACTGAAGTCAGTCCCAACTATCTGATCTACTAAGCTCTTTTTCTTTGAAAAAAATTTTTTTAAACTTTGGGCCATAAAAAAATGTCTTATTAGACCTTTTCTACACTTTTTTTTTAAAATTATTTTATTCATTTTAGAGAGGAGACACAGAGTGAGAGAGAGAGAGAGAGAAAGAGAGAGAAAGGGGGGAGGAGCTGGAAGCTCAACCCCCATATGTGCCTTGACCAGACCAGTGCAGGGTTTTGAACTGGCGACCTCAGTGTTCCCAGGTCGACGCTTTATCCACTGCGCCACCACAGGTCAGGCCTACACTTTTTTTTGAGGTAATGATGAACTAAGGCAAAACCTTTCCCCTTTTCAGCTTAAAAAAGCTATTCACTACTTACTTGCTCTATCATTGTATTGTTTTCATAAAATTGTGACAAAACATAGCTGAGGCACAGAATTTATAACACAGTCTGTCCGTAAAGTCACAGTGCACTTTTGACCAGTCACACGGTCAAAAGTGCACCATGAATTTACGGACACACTGTAGATGCTCTAATTAAATTCATATGGAATACCTTTCAGTATTTCTGAAATGTACATCTCTCTCTGTTACAGTTCTTAGGAGGTCCTTACCAGACCTGGCTTTAATGGGAGGTCAGAGACGGAAGGGAAGCAGCCCTCCCTGTAAGTACCTGGGGTGTCAAGCTGGCCTTGCTCCAGGAGCGTTTCATCAATCACAAGAGAGGTGTTGCTGGGCAACTGGAGAAGCCCACTGACCAAGCGACTGGCAGCGTAGTCTTTGTGGGGGACGAACTTTAACCGGTTCATGTTCTCTATAGTCATCTGTAGGCGAAAGGACTACAAAGAGGAATATTTTACTGTGCAAAAAATAAATTTCCTGTTTTAAGAAAAACATAGTTGAGGTTACTTTTTATATGGAAAGATTTTATCAATTCCTAAAAAAGTAATCTCATGATTTCTTGAGCTCTTTTAAGCACAAATAATACCTATATCCTAAATGAGAATTTCGCTGACCATGAACTACTTTATTCTCCACTGCGCTGCCTTGTTCAGTATTCTTGAACGTTAATTTTTATTTTACCAGTGAGCTAGAAATAAATATCCAGAAACTAAACTTCTTTAACCAGGGGGTAACAAAATAAAATATTTATTTACTTATCAAGATGGGGAGAAAAAGGCCTAATTTTCTTCTATGCTCCCTGAAATTTAAATCATATTCATTCATTAGACTACTGTGGATTCTTGAACAAATGGTTCCAAGAAAAACCGAGGGCAGAGCACCCTGAGCTGGGCTGGGTGCTATCAGTCTCGGCCCGCTCCAGGCAGCTGCATGCCGCCTCCTCAGCCAGCTCTAAGAGTGAAATGTCTGTTAGAGCCCTCTGTGCTTCCGTGTCCCATCTGTGGAGCCCACTACTCCCCAACGCCTCTGGGCCTGCTGCGTCCTCCAGTCTGCTCTTCTACTTCTCTAGCCTAAACAGCAGGATTATGGTGCGGGCGGAGATTGGGTGCGGGAGAAGGGTATCAAGGAAGAAATAGAGGACATTTTCAAAATGGACTTTGGCTTTGTTGAAGTCAGAGGAAGTGGGGGAGGGAGGCCACATCAGAGATACAAGCAAACCACCCCTAAAGCAGCAAAGCCTGTTGAAACAAAAGATGGCCAGGAGCAGGGTGCAACACCACAGAGGCAGGTTACTCAGTTAATCTGTTGTGCAAACTACACAAGACATTAAAGAGGCAACTGTTCAGATGTACACAAAAGACACTAAATTACATAAGCAAATTGGCATCAACTGAGAGTACAAATTTGAGAGTAAGTGCAATTGGGTTCATTGTTATAGTTACAGAAATTTCTGCTAAAGCAACAAACGTGAAATGTTTCTGGGTGAGTACATTTTAAATTATGGAGCTTGGCAGGCTTTGTTTCCCCATAAAGACATCTATTAAAACCTCAAAGTTAAAATTTGCGTTGAATAAAAGACATTTAGATGGATTTTTAAGGTGCGCTCCGATTTATAATACATATTTATATTGATCTTACTGCTGGAACAAGATGTTGAATAATTCGATATAAGTGTTCTGTGAAGGTATTATTCCGCGGGCAACCACTCAAGTTAACTGTAAATTTTCCTAGTGGAAGAACGTCTCTTCTTGTATATCTAGAGAAAAAAGATAACAACTAATAAGATACTCAGATCTGAGTTCTATCAGAAAGCAAACATAAACATGGGAAAATCAGCTTCAGTGTCACTAAAAACAGATTACTCTGATCAGTTCTTTTTTTCTTTCATCAGAGTAACAACAATAAAAACAATAACAGCTAAGACTTATATGAGGGCTGATCATGTGCCAGGGACTGTCCTGGGTGCTTAAATGTTTTCTCATTTAATCCCCAAACACTCTGAGGTAGGTACTATTATCTTTTTTTTTACAAATGAGAAATTGTAGGTAACATGACCAAGTTCACATAGCCAGGAAGTGGGGGAGCGAGGATTTGAACACAAAGTTGGCTGCAGTCTGTGCTTGCAACCATTTCGTACTGTGTCAAATCCTGTTCAAAGTACCAAGATGTTTATTGCAGTGTGATTTAGAATAGAATGGACAAAAAGTAGGAAAACCTAACAGGGAAATAGTACAACTGTATATAATAAAATATTGTGCAAGCCTGACCAGGCGGTGGCGCAGTGGATAGAGCATAGGACTGGGATGCGGAAGACCCAGGTTCGAGACCCCAAGGTCACCAGCTTGAGCGTGGGCCCGTCTGGCTTAAGCAAAAGCTCGTCAGCTTGGAGCCAAGGTCACTGGCTTCAGCAAGGGGTTGCTCGATCCGCTGAAGGCCCATGGTCAAGGCACATGTGAGAAAGCAATCAATGAACAACTAAGGTGTCGCAACGGCAACGTAAAACTAATGATTGATGCTTCTCACCTCTCTCCGTTCCTGTCTGTCTGTTCCTATCTATCCCTCTCTCTGACTCTCTCTCTGTCCCTGGAAAAATAAAAAAAATAAAAAAATAAAATATCGTGCAGCCATTAGAAAGTTCAAAGAAATAATTAATGGCTATTAGTGACCACACATAACCTGACGGTAGGGATGTATAAACAGAATTCAGAGTGCCAAAAGGATCAAGTAGTTTGTTTTTCTCATTGGCCAGGGCCTTTCTCTGATTTGGCTCTTAAATTTAAAGAGAGAATCAAAATGTTAAATGTGAAACTGAGAAAAAGTGACAAAAGGAATTTGTTTTTGATTTGGTCTTGGTAACACAGAACTACTAAAAACCACTCGATGATGCAAACCTCAGAAACTTTCCTGCTCTTTCCCACTTTCCACAAAGCACCAGTTCCCTTCCTTCCTACCAGGAATAGAGAGCACTTACACTGTAGAGATGAGGTGTAATATAAGGTATTCAGCAGCCAAACTATCCCCCAAAAGGGCGTGCGTGAGGAAGCCCAGCAGTTCCGCTCTGACTGGAGACAGCTCGGACATGAAGCTTGACACAACTGGAGGAGGAAAGCAGATGAGATTTGAATAAACACACCAGTTCCTCTCCAGTGTCTGAGGGTAAATAAAGCTCTCAAATGAAAAGCACTACAAGTCAGTGGGTGATTAGTAACGGCTTCTCAAGACTGGTCAAGAAGTGGGGCCCATTTTCAAAATAAGACAATTTGTGTACTCTTCCCCACCTCATTTTAACGAAGAGAATTAACCTAAGGATAACAGGGCAAAGAAACTGCTTATTCTGACAAGGAGGACGTGACTCCGTCCCACTGTGCATATGCCACAGGCAGCTCCTGACACACTGGGGACAACTGTCTCTGGTCATGAGGCTTCAGCACTGACACTTACAGGTTTTGCTCTCCTCTTTGTTAAGGCAAGCCGGCAATAGTGGATTGATGTGCTGCAACTTCTGGGCTAGGACCACATGGATTCTGGGCACCAGCGAAGCAGGAGGACTGTGCACTCTCTGTTCCTCAGCGGTGTCTGTGCATTCCATCGGATCCAGCAGTGAAGAAGCATCCCTGCGGAGAGGGGAAGAGCTTCCATTCGTGGATACATCAGATGCAAAGATGCAAAAACAATGTACATCTCCAAAACACGAAAAAACAAAACAAAAAATTCAAGCCAAGAACAGTTCTGCCTATACATCTTAAAAACAGAAAAATGGCTCCTCGTTCATGACCTCTTACAGATTTCAGGCTAGTTGGATCATACTATGGTATAATGTATTTATTCCATTCTTGAAGAAGAATAATGTTTTCAGTAAATACATTGTCACTGCACTAAATGGGATATAGTATGTCTACTCATTAGGTTACTTCAAAACAAATACTCTTTCTGGAGATATCATCAGCTGGGACATCAAATGTCTTAAAAACCTGGGTCTTCTCAAAAGCCCACGTATCTATTATCCAGCGTGTAGAAAATTCATTCATTTCTATCTTAATTGTTATTCAGAAAAAAAGGGAACAAAAAAGACTCACCTTTCATCATTATTCAGTATACTTAGCACAGGATCCACAGAGAGTATGCCATATAATTCAAGAACATCATTTACTTTGAAACAATCCCAGTCTTCATAGACCTAACAAGAGACCACATGACATCAAGAGACCACATGACATCATGTTGTTAGGACTAAATAACACCCAAAAAAAGCATAAGATACTAGTCTTGAAGTAGAGTAGTAATAATATCGTACACAGAATTTTAGGTCAGGAAATGGACCTTAAAGCAACTCCTTTATGTCATAAACTGAGACCAAGAGAAGGTGCTTGCCTGAAGGCATTGTGCTAGTTAGCAGTAAGTTAACCAAAATGCAGGACCTCTGATGCCTAGACCAATGTCTGTTCCATATAGCACACTACTTCATAGGAGAGGCTTGTCACCAAGGAAAAAGGTCAACTACAAACACGCATTATCTCACAATCTATTAACCAGATCAAGAGAAGGGGAAAAAACCCAAGATTATTAATTTTGGATTTACAAATTATGCAACATTAGATGATTAACACAAAACTTAGACTGGCCATGAGGTTCTTCATTATAGAAAAACAAACTTTCAAAGCTGTTTGTCATGACAGTCCTTTTATTTTTTAGAGAGGCAGGGAGAAAGAGAAACACTGAGCTTTTCTTCCCAGTATGTGCCCTGACCAGAAATGGCACTGGCAACCTCTGCGCTTCAGAAATGATGGTTTTTAATAATGTCAAAACCTCCATTTGTGAGACCCAATGTAAGTATGGCAGGAAAAATACTGGAACTCTGGTCCTCATGCTACATAAGGAGAGTGTCGCTAAAGTAGAAAACGCAACAAACGCAAATGGAAACTTCATCATTTCTGAAACGTGTCACGTGCTCACCTATTGGGACTGAGCAGTGACTCGCTACAACAGCAACAGCAACTAACACAAACGCCAAGTTCTCCATTTTAGTTTCCGAGACACGCAGCAGCGCTGTGTGGGTGTCAGGTCTGCTGAGGGGCTCACCTTCACCAGGCACGCAGGGCCCTTCTCTCCGGGCAGCGGGAAGTTCAGGTCAAAAGGAGAGGAGAGGTTCAGGGCGTTCAGGTGCTGTCCCGTAGACGCCTCCGTTTCCAGACGTTTGGGCTCGCCACACCAGTGAAGACCGCCAACCCTCCCTACAGCCAGAGGAGAGCATGTGCTTGGTTACTTCTAAGGCCTTGCGGATGCGGAGATAAAGAACCCTCCTGAGGAACCTTTCAAGTTTGATATCAATGATGCTTGTAAGTCCAAAAACTTAAATTTGTTTTTAAAGAAACATACTAGCAAATCCCTTTGACCTATAAAGAAAGATTATGATGATTGGAAAAATTTAATCACGGTTTCTCCTACAATAAAATGGCAACAAATTCCCCCTCCCCCATCAAATTTCCAGAGTAAGTCTTTTTATTTACTTATTTTAAAAAAGATTTTAATTATTGATTTTAGGGAGAGGAGAGATGAGGGGCGAAGGGGAAGAGCGGGAAGCATCAGCTCGCTGTGGTTGCTCCCTTATGTGACTTGACCGGGCAAGCAGGGTTTCAAACCTGACCCACTGTGCCACCACGGGTCAGGTAAGAAAGGATGTTTTCAAATACAAATAAATAATTTTTAGGATAAACCACTATGTTTCCACATTACTTAAGAGTTGAGGTAAAAATGAACAGAAAGAGAGAAGACCTTCTTCAGCTAACTACTTGAGACCTTTAAAGACTGACAGCAGAGCAGCCCCTTCTCACTACATGATTCCTAACTGCCCTGTCTGATCAGAGCGCTGTCACAATTCTCCAAACTATCTATAGTTCCGACAACCAGGAAAGCCAGGTGTCAGATCACTGCCAGCTCCTAACCCTAGAGCTGTATCATACAGCAGTTCATTCTGAACACAAACCTAATGAGAGCAGAAGGCCAAAGAAAGCCTGTAGCACACACTACCTGTCTGTCTGGCTCCTGCATGCTGGTCTTTCTGTTTATTAGGCTGTAGGTCCGTATCTTCATCATCTTCATAACTCCTTTTGTGACGACTGGGGGTGTAAGATGTTGAAGGACTCACTCGAGCTTGGTTTGCATTAACATAGGCGTTAAAAGGTTAAGAAAAGACCACCACATAATGAGAAATATCCTAAGTTGTGTGCTAATTATATGACTAATAAGATTACTAATTTGGCTATTTGCTTAAAATAAAAATGTATTTTTAAAAGGTTGGACTTCCAGTTTTAGTCCCGGGAAGTTAATAGCGTAACCTCTATCTGCCCACCCTGCTGCACAGAACTGTAAAACCGTACAAAGGCCACGGAGCAGCTACAGTCAGTCACTGGACAACAGGAACATAAGGTTATATGATCCCTGAAAGAGGAGCAATATACCAGGTGAGCTCTACTTTATTCCCAACTCCCTTGGGGGGCATTTTCCAAATGCAACAGAAGTGGAGGCTGGGTACAGAAAACAAAGCACATACTTCAGGAATACTGTAGTAACTAGAATTTGTACACTGGTCCTAGAGGGGAAGCAGTTTCCCTGTAGAAGACAGAAGATGACCAGAAATCTGTGCAGGTTCTATCTGGGTCTTTGGCTGAATACAAAGCTGTGGGTGCACACAAGGCCTAGCAGAGAACAGGTGCTTGCTGGCTAGGAGCTAAACAGAAGTTCTGGAATTCATAGAACACTTAGAACTGGACTCTGGTGAACATCCCAGGGCCAGTGATGGACAATCTTTTGAGCTTGGTGTGTCAAAATTCGCCAAAAAAAATGAGCATAACTCAGGTGGTGTGTCACTTCAAGAAAAACGGCCTAATAGGAAGTCCCAGAACTAGACGCTCTGTGCCGGAGTTCTGTTGTTTTGGCCTACAGACCTCCGGCACTGTCTACACTACAGCAAATGTTTTATCCTCGGCTACTGCACCTGGCCATGCAGGAGCCAAGGATGAAACATCCTTCTCGGCATGCAGCCCCATACTTCTCTGGTATGTGTCGGCGAGTCATCGAAAATGGCTACGCGTGTCAGTGCTAAAATGCGTGTCATAGGTTCGCCATCACGGTCCTAGGCACTTAGATGAGATTCAGAAATAGCATATCACATGAGTAAGATCTATGTCCCTTACAGCAAGGCTACTCCAAACCCACCTAACAAATTCCAAAACCAAGCCTTGACAAAGTTAAAGTGATCCACTTAAGTCGCCTGTCCAGTAGAACAAAATGCGACATTCTTAAAATAAACAAGACCAAACATACAATGTTGTACATCGACATACAATAACATTAATTATATAAGAAGCAGGAAAAGATGACCTACCAGGATTAAAAATATTCACCAGCAAAACCAAGCAGACAAGGACATTAAAAGCAATTGCAAAATTTACAACTAAAAAAGAAAGATATAAGATAAAGATGACGACTCTTGCAGAGAAATGGAAACAATGAAAAAAACCAAATGCAAAATCTACAACTGAAAAATCTGGAAAAAAACCAGAGTCTCCAATCACCTGGAGGACAATGACAAGTAATTAAAGATCATGACTGGAGTCCCAGAAAACAAGACGATGATAAGAGACTGTGACAGGAAAATATAGGCTGAAATCTTCTGAGAAAATGTCAACCCACAGACCAAAAGCTCAAAAAAACCCAAGCAAGGACACATAAAAACCCCACACCTAAGAACATCAGTCAAACTGCTGAAAACCAAAGGAGTAAGAGTAAAATCAGACATTACATACAGGGGAAAAATGACAATAGATGGCTAACTTTTCATAAAAAAACAATGTAATATATTGGTATTATTCCAGAAGACAATGGAATAATACCATTAAAGTGTTAGAGAGGGAAAACACCTGTCAATCAACCATTCTATATCCAGTAAAAAATCTTTCAAAAGTAAAGGTGAACTAAAGAGATTTTTAGTTAAAACAAACAGAGAATTCATCACTAACAGATCTGTACTTTAAAAAAAATTAGTAGTGACTCTAGAGAACAATGAGCTGGAAATGGTAAATATGTACATAAATATAAAAACAAATATAATTTTATTTTTTAATTTATGTAGAAGACAACTGATTGTTCAAAGCAAAACTAACAATCTATTGTGGGCTCCCTACCAAGTACAAGAGAATGTATGCCAACAGCATAAAGAATGGGAGTACAAATGGAAGCATAGTGTTGTCGAGAGAAAGGATCAAAGAAAGCACAAGGGAAATTAGAAAATATTTTGAGTTGAATGACAGTGAAAACAAATAAAAATTTGTGGAATGCAACTAAAGCAGTGAGTAGAGGGAAAGTTATAGCCTTAACTGATAATATCAGAGAAGGAAAAAGATTTGAAATTAATGATCTGAGTATCCACTTTGAGAAGTGGGAGAAAAGAAAACCAAACTAGCAAGAGCAAAAATCAATGAAACAGAAAAAAAAAATTAAAGTAAAACATGGATTCTTTGACAAACCATTAGTAACACTTATCAAAAATGTAAGTGAAAAACTAATTATTACTGGAAATAAGAGAAATCATTGCTAGGTATCTCCTGGTCAGTAAAAGAAAAATAAGGAAATATTATAAAAAGCTTTATGTTCTTTACATAAATTCAAGTGAGATTAAGTGATTTTAAACAATTCCTGGAAAGATACAACTTATCATAGGTGACACAAAAAACAAAAAGGAGGAACTACTGATACACACAGGGATTAATCACAAAGGCATAATGCTGAACAAAGACTTCAGACATACAAGGCTCCATACTATGTCACTCCATCTGTGAGACATTTAAGAACAGGTAAAACGAAGCTATAGTGAAAAATCAGGACAGTGGTTGTGGGGAGGGGACTAGAAAAAGGCAAAGGGAAAATTTCTGGGACAGGTTTCTTCACTTGGGTGTAAATCACTTAAAATCTTTGCATTTCAGTATATATAAAATACGCCTAAAAATATTAAGAAAAATGAAATGATGTTTCTACAATCTCCTCTCAGAAGAACCCAACAGAGTGTTTTCCCTTAAAAAAATTAGAATGTTATAATATAAAACTTTTTGTACTTAATTCTCATTGAGTTTTCAATATCTTTAAATATACATCAATCTTTTTAACAATATTTCACTATAGAAATATACCATAATTTTATTTCTCAGTGATGAATATTTAGATCTTCTTCATAGGACTCTCCCACCCCACCAGCTAGCTTCCTTGGGATAAAAAGACTAAATTTTTAAAAACTCAAATCTAAATTATGGTCTTTTCAATTAAGAAAAATAATCAGGAATTATTTAATACATTAAGGAAGTTCAAATAAAGGATATTTCTTTTACCCACGTAGATTCCCCAGGCACTGGGACACAGTAGAAAGTCTGTCTTTCCAAAGTAGTAGTTCGTGGAGAGTTTAAATCAACTTCTTGTTGAGGCTGTAATGTACACACAAAGTATTTTAACAGTTTTATTAAGAAAAGCCAAAAATATTTTAAATTAGCAGCCACATGTTCATGTTATTTACAAAACAGTAGTAAATATTTCATATTAATAGTTAACTGAATTAACAAGCAGCTACTACTATCGTTTTTCAAAAGAAAACTGACATAAATTTCACATGCAAAAATTACTATCCTACCTTCCCTCCAATCCATAATACACAGCACTCTATGTTACAAAATTAAATCCTCTTAATAAATCGGATGCTTTATTTTTTTCAAAAACAAAAGGACATGGTAATCCTGCTCTCTCCCACAGGAAATGTTTTAGAATCAGCCTAGTAAGAAGGAATTTAATGAAACACTCATTACAAGGTAGCTCTAAGGTGAGATCCAAGACTCAGCTATTATTTCCTAGAAAAAGCATACTCTCTATTTCATGTATGCTTAGAAAGTACATAGATATTGGGAAAAGAAGTAATTTTTGCCATTTATATTCCACCTTTGAAGAGGTTTTTAGAAGACTTAAAAAAAGGCAAAATCGTTTTAGGTGACCTCTTAGAACTTATTTATACACAAGATAAATTTAAGATCAACCAAAGGAAAGTAATAAATTCACTGCTTAGGAAAAAATTCTTATTAAAAGTGTTTTATGTATCTTAACACATACCCCACATTCTGCTATATCTCTGTATTTTCCAAAATGAAGAACCTATGACCCAAACAAAGGATAACAGTATTAGAGCAGTATATTTATTTCAAAACTACCAAACACAAGAACAAAAACAGCACTAATTATAAACAGAAAGTTCCATGATAAAAAGCTATACATACACGTGCTTTTGTGTTTTGATTAACCGTTTCATAAACTCCCATGTAGAACTCAGGGTCAAACATGTCCTGAATCATGCAGCGAAACTTCACAAAACTGTTAGGTTTCAAGTAATGAAGGGGAACCTCATTCAGTGATGGCACCTTAAGGGAAATGAACAAGTCAGCAAGGTCTCCTGTCTAGGAGACAGTAGCTCTATCATACACAGACTTTGTATCTAGACCCAACCAGTAACAACCAGGCACAAAACCCAGCCCTACTGGAAAACCGGTACTTCCGATATCAACAAAACGTTAACTGCCAGACAAATGTAATTCTGAGTTCTTCCAAGTTTGTCTAGTGACATTTCACTATAATGTAATACTGCCACCTAGAGGCACCAAAACAGAAACACAAGCTTGCATTTTAAGTTTAGGTTGCAAAAGAAACTTAAATCTTTTTATATGCACTCACAACACTTAAGGCAGCACAGATTAATTTATATATTTTTAAATTATAAGCATCGATGTCATCCCATTAAATATCATTTCTAAAAAAAATTATAAGTGAATTACTACTCTATTGAGAAAAACTAGAAGTCAGCCCAACCCTCTCCCCCCAAAAAGAGCAACGAACTTACCCATTTAGGAGCATTATTTTCCTTCAGCTTTTCCTTAAAATACTCAACTACTTTCTTCTCCCAGTCAGGATTAACTCCATTTTGGGCTGAAAGACAAATACACATTTGAAAGTGAAGCTACAGCCTACTGTAATAGACTACGTTCCGGTGAGCGACACACTCCTGAAGCGCACGCACACCACCAGGCTGGGAGGCTGGCTGCTACAGACCAGTGCTGCTGGCCCCTGCTTGTTCTCCGAAGCCAACAAGGGGCTGAGAGCACACACAGGATGACAGGTCACGTCAGCCACTGCCCTGCTCTGTGAAAACATTGCTCTACAGACTTTTATCTCTATCGCGACCCTGAAATGAAGAGCATAAGTTTCTTTTTAAAATGAATTTTGTAAAAAGTCACATGACTAGTACAAAAAGCACCCGTATCTTTGCTCCATTTGCTCTCTCTTACACACTTTTCTGACCCATCTGAGATGAAGTCTAACACATCATATATTTTTAAGTATTTCAATGTGTTTCCTAACAACAGATTACCTCACATAACCACAATTGTTATCAACTTGTGAAATTAAAAATTGATACAATACTTTTTAATCGATCATCCATACTCCCAATCTGTCACCTGACCCAAAACTATATCCTTTATTGTACCTTCTCTCCTTCAGTACAGAACTCTAAATAGCATCACATAGTATTGCTGTTAGCTATCATGTATCTTTAATCTGAACCGGTCACAGGACAAAAGTGCACCATGACTTTGCGGACACACTGTAGAATGCTTATTCTGGGTCTGTCTGATGTTTCCTTATGATTAATTGCAGTTGATCAGCAATGCCATGTCCCTGTAATGGTGCCATCTAGAGACAAGTCCATCTTCCCCGCATGGATGATGTTAAACTTGACCGCCCAGTAATCTGTGGGAGACACTTCAAGACCGTGCAAGTACTTTTCATGGAACTCCCCTGTCTACCTCTAGATTTAGCACCCACGGGTGATTCTTGCAATGATGACCGAAATTATGAGAAAGGTGTTTTTAATGTCATCTTAAAGATAACACCAAGGCTTTGAAAAATGAGAACTGGCTAGGACCAAAGAGTGAATTCTCAACAGCATTAGGAATACCTATTTTCGGGAACTGGAACCACTGACCCACAAAGCTGGCCAATACTGCCACCATTTACATTTATAATCCTGCTAACACCATGCGTGAGCAGGGCTTCCACTTCACTTAGCCAAGGCTGGTTCTAAAAAAGGAGTGAGAGGAAAAACTTTCTATGTGATTCTATGTGCAATGAGGAGGGTTCAATCTCCCAGTAATCTGGTCCTCAAAGCATGGTTCCCTGACCACTAGGCACTAGCATCGCCTGAGTAAGTAAAAATGCAACATTTTCAGCCCATGCCATACCCACCAAGTCAGAAACTCCCGAGAACCACTGTTATGAGTGCCCGTATATGATTACTGAATTGGGTTTTCAAAAACTGGGTATTTTTGCTTCTAGTCAAAGTGGACGTTTACAGAAAAGAATTATATGTAGCCATGACCACCACACTAACATATGCCACATAACAGGCAATGAAGCTTCATCAAAGAGTGGCTGATAAGGGGAAGTGCTGTCTAAGTAACTTATATGTACACAAACATGATACTCTTAGTAAAGGCCAGCAGACAAATATCTGGTACTTCTGGACAATTAAAGGACTGCCTTAGATTAAAAAAAAACAACAACACACAATAACTGTCCATCATTTGTTGAGCCTACTGGGTACCCAGCACTCTGCCAGGTTTTACAAGGCCATCTAGAGCTGGAGGAACTTAAGAAAACTACCCCATCCCAGAGGAAAACAGAGCAGAGGCAGATTCCTGTAGACACAGTTTCATTTTCTGGCTGTACTGGAGCCTGACACTAGCCCACTCATGAATTTTGTTGCTGAGCCATATATTCGTCTTTCTTGGTTTAAGTCGGCCCCAAGTGAATCACTTGCAACCACGAGTCCTGCTTAGCACACACATACCACTCTATCCTATTTCCTATGAGCTCTGGGCCATCTGAATTTGAGCATCCCTGCACTTAAATCTTACTCTACTTTAAGGGTCCCAGGAAATGAGGATAGCTCAGTTGGTCCGAGCATCGGCCCCAAATGGGGGTTGCTGGGTGGATTCTGGTCGGAGTGCATGCAGGAGTCAGTCTGTCTCCCCTCCTCTCACTTAAAAACAAACAGAAAACAAATAAAAACGGGTAAATGTAAAAAAGAAACAAAGGGCAAATGGTGCTCAAACAACTGGATACCCACTTGAAAAGAATGAGCTTGGACCCTGCCTCACACCATGTACAAACATTAATTCAAATGGATCAAAGGCCGCCTGACCTGCGGTAGTGAAGTCTAGTGTCAACCAGGAAGCTGAGGCCCCAGCTCGAGCCCTTCCCCTGACTGAGGCATGATGGATGATAAGCAATCAATGAACAATAAAGTGAAGCAACTTACGAGTTCATGATTCTCACTTCTCTCTCCCCCCTCTCTCCCTATCAAAAAGAAGAAAAACATGGACCAAAGACTTACATGTAAGAGTTAAAACTATAAAACTCTTAGAACACAGGCATAAATCTTTGTAACCTCATAGTAGACAACTGGGTTCTTAAATATGGCACCATCAGCAAACAAAAGAAAAACAAAAGAAAAAGAGAGAAACTGGACTTCAAAATAAAAAAGTTACATCAAAAGACACTATCAAGAAAGTGAAAGGACAATCCACAAAGTGGGAGAAAATATTTGCAAATCATGTATCTGATAAGGGTCTAGTATGCAGAATATATGAAGAACTCTTATAATTCAACAAAAAGTCAAAAACCCAATTAAAATTTTTGCAAATGATTTGAATAGACATTTCTCCAGAGAAGATATACAAATGGCCAATATGCACATTAAAAGATGCTATTATCATTAATCAGGAAAATGCAAATTAAAAGCACATCTAGATACCACTTCACTCACTAGGATGGCTCTAACTAATAAAACAGGATATAACAAGTCTCAGAGAGGATTTTAAAAGTTAGAAACTTCATACATTGCTGGCAGAAATGTAGAAGGGTGCAGCCACTTTGAAAAACAATTTGGCAATTCTTTGAAAAATAAACATGAAATTATTGTATAACTCAGCAATCCTGCCCCTAAGTATATTACTAAGAGAACTGAAAACACATACTCACACAAAAACTTGTTCACAAATGTTTACAGCAGTACTAATCACAATAGCCAAAAAATAGAAACGTGTCCATGGATGAATGGATAAACAAAATGTGGTCTATCCATACAATGAATAATATTACTTTCAGTCATAAAAAGGAATTCTGTGCTGCACATACATACCATGACATAGATAAACCTTGAAAATATGCTAAGTGAAAGAAGTCGGATGCAAAAGGCCCCATCTTGCATGATTCCATTTATAAAATGTCCAGAACAGGTAAATCATAAACAGAAGTACTTTACCCAAGATAAGCAAAAATAGTTTAAGTTGGATACTTCGTAGAAAAGCATACTTTTACTTTTTACTCTTCATTTAATACCATGTTTTTTGTAACCACATATAAGCTACTATTTAATGAGTTTAAAAATATATACGTATGTATTTATGTCTTTTGCCACAGCTGCTGAATCCATTCTCTTCTTAGAACTTTGTCCCCCAGGTGAGGTGTGGGCTCAACAGTCCTACAGGACATTAACTGTGCTCTGCCCACAGCTGACTCCACGCTGTGCCAATCAGATTCTCTAACCCTGGAATTTAGGGTTAAATGGAAGGTGCTAACTGCTGTGGGTTGAACCTGAAAATGAGTGAATTTGGGAGCTGTGTGGAGTAGAGATCAAGTTGCTTAGATTCCCGCTATCTTTCCAGTTCCTGGTCCACTCCGTCCTCTCTCAGGACACCAAGCCACCCCTCCCTGCCTTTGGGTTCGACAGCCTCTTCACCAATTCCTTTTATTTCAGTGGCCAGCCTAGGGCGGGGTGGTAGGAGAAAGCCAACGAGGGCACAGACAACTCCGTACAAGGGGGTAATGTAGTGATGTGGTCTGAAGCCTAGGCAGGGCTGGAACCAAGAAAAGCCCCATAAACCACTACTTTTCTATCTAGGGGGAAACTGGATTAAAACGATTTCCCAACTAAACCAGAAAGAGTCCAGAAGTTTAACACCTTACCTTCTTCTCACACAAACATACCCATAGGGCTATAATACTATAAAGGTATTCAATACATTCAGTGACAGGAAAATACAGCAAAAAAAAAAAAATGTACTACACCTCAGAACAGCTGCTACAAAAAACTATGACTGTAAGAAGTATCGGCTTCTTCTCTGTAAGACACAACGCACAGGGAAACAGGACATTCCTGGGGAGGGAGGAGGGGCACCAGCAAGGCCAAGATCCCCTCAACAATTCACAAAATTTTTAAACTACTGTAAAGCCAGAATGTTATATGCAAATTATACCCTTTCTGTACCACGATGAGATGTGTGCCTCCCATGATCCTGCACTTAGGAGACAAAATCTGACAAATACACTCAAACCTCTATCAAATATAAAGTCATCTCACTTATCCAGCACAACCAGGGTATGGGCTATTTCTCACAAATTTTCTAAAGATCAGTAACTGGAACTTCACCCTTTAAGCACCAAAAGATTTTACTTTTGAAGGATTTTCCCTATAAAGTATCTATGAGTCTACACCCTTGGTAAGTCAACTGTGCAATTTTAATCTTCACTCCACCTTAGGGGGCCATAATTTTGCACATCAAAACTATGGGTTCCAGTATTCAGTATGAACGTCAATTACTAGGACTTAGTGGAGGGGTACATTCCCCTTCCTGAAAGCACTCTTGACGGGTATCTAACGATTTCTTTTTGGCTGGTTTTAAAAACACACACACACACACACACACACACACACACACACACACACACACACACACACACACACACACACACACACACACACACACACACACACACACACACACACACACACACACACACACACACACACACACACACACACACACACACACACACACACACACACACACACACACACACACACACACACACACACACACACACACACACACACACACACACACACACACACACACACCTTTTCATCTGTTGTTTATCAGGTTATCAGAGTTCCCCGGCAACCCTGACGCCTACCCAGGATTTCTTTTCATTTGCTGCCTCTAGTTTCGGCCTGGGAAACCAGGTACCTAAACTAGTTCAAATTGTAGGGAAGATGAATCGAGTTGCTGAATCCCTTCCTACAAGGAAATACATTTTGCACCATCAGTTTTGGCTCCTGGGGACAATGTAGCTTCTTATTGGGCGTTCTCACTAGCGCCTCACGATGCTTTAAACGAGCTAAAGCACCTACCTCCACAGTTCTAAGTTACTTCCAGACGAGTCAGGTGCTACGTACAGATCCAACAGTGATTTTTGATTAAGTCTGCCTCCACTTCTGAGTGTGTGGGGGGGAGGGAGGAGGTGTAAAAATGCCCAGGCAACCGTAAACAACCTTCAGTTTTCCTTCCCGTCCCCTTAGCGGAGTAGCAGCATTAACAATAACAATTGCAACTAAAATGGACTAAGCTTGTCTGCAGCCACCTAAGCCCTTTCTAGGTAGGAATTCATTGGAGTAGTTCAACAGTTCTGGCTAGCTCGGGCACAGGGGAGGTGTGTACACTAGGCAGGTTTTAAAGCCACTCTTAATAGAAAAATTAAGCTGTCACACTAAATCTTATCTCGAGAAGGGAGGATGAGTGTAACAGTAGTTAGTGCCAACTTCTGCCGCGAGCGAGCCAGCACGCCCCCGGCACACCGGAAGTTTTGAAATATCCTGCGGGCTTCCTACACGCAGAGCGCCTTCCCCTCGCCCCGTCCCCGCCGGCCGCCGGGGTCCCAGGGCCCCGGGGCAGCGCCGCCCGCGGGCTCGGGCCCCCGCGGAACCGGGCGGGGCAGCGCGGCCGTCAATCACGGCCCCGCGCCGCGTCACCTCGGCCGCCCGCGGATCCCTACTCCGGCAGGTGGGAGGCACCTGCGGCCCGGCTCGGGAAGGGGCGTCTCGGCGCTGGCGCCGCAGGCCCGGCTGGCCGTCTGGGCCGCGCGACCCCCCGAGGCAGCCGCGCGTGGGGCCCGCCCGCCCCGCCCCCGGCGCCGCCGCCGCTCACCGAAAAAGCCCTGCACGATCCCGAGCGGGTGGCTGAGCCAGTCCTCCCCGCACGGCATCTCGCCGACCGGCGTCCCGCGCCGCGGCTGCTCCTCGGGGGACCGGCAGCTCCTCGCCCGCGGCTTCCCACGCACGGCGACACTCGTAGCGCGGGCGGCCCGGCCTCAGGGGCCCGCGGCAGTGGCGGCTGCAGCTCGGGAGCTGCAGGCGACGCGAAGGCTCTGCGAACCGGCCCCCAGCCTCTACTTCGCACAATGGCGGGAAATAGGCGCCGCCGACCGCGCTGCTTGCGACCTGGGTGGAGCTCGCGCAGGAGCGGCGGCGGGAGCGCGCTGCGCGGCCCCGCGGCGAGGAGGAGGGGCGGGCTGGCGAGCCCGGGGGCGGGGCCGGCCGTGACGCAGTCGCCACGCGCCGCCATCTTGGAAGTGGGCAAAGGACGGGCACACCGGCCTCCAGGAACCTGTAGCGCGTTGGTTTGGCGCTCTTTGACACCCTGTGCAGAAGTGAAGAGGGAAACTCCCGAAGTCCAATTTATTCATTCCTGGTGCGAGCGCTTGCTCAGGTCGGAGGCCACAACAGCCCAAAAGCACAACCCCAAAGAGACCTCAGAGTCATCTCTGGGCAAAATTAATGGGTGCGGCAGCCTTTGGTGACCGCCCCCCATCCCCCCTCCCTTTTTTTTCTAGTGGCAACATTTGTTTTCTAGCACAGTTCTCCAAACCCTATGTAGTGATTTTCGCACAGCTGGATAGAGTCTTACCTCACTGAGAGAGGTCTACATTTAGGTGAGGGAGACTTTGGAAGACCCCGAGTTCTTTATGCCGTCATCTCAGGCATTGTGGTAGGGGCACTAGTTCCTACTTGAGAGGCAAGCTCCTAACTGCGAAAACACCATGGTCTGCGTCTGCCTGGAACCTGGAACCAGGAGCTTTGGCTAGGTTCCTGCAGCATGCGAGTATGAGGATACCCTCACGATGGAGATGGTAGCATCAGCACACTCAAAAGATCAAAACCTTTGGTAACCTGTTAATGAGGAACTTTGGGAGATACCCAAGTTCATTCAGTATGTTTTCACTAGGCCTGGGCTGTGCCTGAGGAAACTCCAGTCTCATCAGTTGAAAACAGAGCATGATTGAGCAGTGGGTAGCTGAAAAACAAGAACTGAACTCAGCCTGACCAGGCGGTGGCGCAGGGGATAGAGCGTCGGACTGGGATGTGGAAGACCCAGGTTGGAGACCCCGGGCTCGCCAGCTTGAGCGCGGGCCCATCTGGCTTGAGCAAAAGGTCACCAGCTTGGACCCAAGGTCGCTGCCTCCAGCAAGGGGTGGCTCGGTCTGCTGAAGGCCCCCGGTCAAGGCACATGTGAGAAAGTAATCAATGAACAACTATGGTGTTGCAATGGCAACGAAAAACTGATGATTGATGCTTCTCACCTTTCTCCATTCCTGTCTGTCTGTTCCTGTCTATCCCTCTCTCTGACTCTCTCTCTCTCTGTCCCTGTAAAAAAAAAAAAAAAAAAAAAAAAAACTGAACTCAGATCTCAAGCCCTCCTTAGGGCAAAGGCAATTTGCATTTCTCATTGTGAACTAATTATTAATTGGCACACTGGGTTATGCATCTGGCTGTGTGTGTGTGTGTGTGTGTGTCTGTGTGTGTGTGACAGAGAGAGAGGCAGGAAGGGAGAGAGATGAGAAGCATCAATTCTTTGTTGCGGCACCTTAGTTTTCATTGATTGCTTTCTCATATGAGCCTTGACCAGGGGACTACAGCAGACCAAGTGATCCCTAGTTCAAGCCAGCGACCTTGGGCTCAAGCTGGCGAGCCTTGCTCGAACCAGATGAACCCCGCACTCAAGCTGGTGACCTCAGGACTTCGAACCTGGGTCCTCCACGTCCCAGTCCAAGGCTCTATCCCCTGCGCCACCGCCTGGTCAGGTGCATCTGGCTCTTGTGAGTGTGGGTGAGTTGAGAAAAATGAGTTACAAAATCCAGGACATGACTACCACTTTTCTCCTGCTATTAAACGGAGGAAGCCAATATTAAGCAAATTACAGTTAACCTTTGAACAATATAGGTTTGAACTGCTTGGGTCCATTTGTACTGGCATATTTTTTCAATAAATATATAGTCAGTTCTACATAACTCCAGGTTTTGTATCCTCAGTTTCAACCAAGTGTGGATCGAACTGATTTAGCAGACAGTTAGATAGACATAAGCAGAGTAGGAACAATAGGCCGAGTACTGGAGATCACCTAGGCAGAAAGACCCAAACTCGGCTGGGACCTTGCTCCCAGGGTGGCCTTCCCTCCCTTGCTTAGCATACCGCAGGCCCTGCAATCTAGATCCCCTGACCATTCATATCCCTGGTCCTGCAGTTTACCCTTCCCTAACCGGTTTTCTCCTGGTGTGCTGCGAGCCCTGTGGTAGACCACCACTTAGAGGAGGAAAAGGGGGCCTGAGAATAGACAGCCTTATGGGACTCCCATGCAAGCCCTCGCATGGCTATTCCTTTTAACAGTAAGCCTTCAGGACTAGGTTCTGACCCATCAAGTAACCTTAAGAACAGAGCCTTGGAGCCTGACCTGTGGTGGCGCAGTGGATAAAGCGTCGACCTGGGAACACTGAGGTCGCCAGTTCAAAACCCTGCACTGGTCTGGTCAAGGCACATATGGGAGTTGATGCTTCCGGCTCCTCCCCCCTTCTCTGTCTCTCTCTCTCACTCTGTGTCTCCTCTCTAAAATGAATAAAAATAATAAAAAGAAATTAAAAAAAAAAAAAGAATAGAGCCTGGGGGATGCTGAAGCTGACCACAGAAGCCTTTATGTCACTCTAAACTAGGTAGGTCCTTTGTTGATGGTCTGATTGAAATATCTGTTATCCCTTCCCAGAGAAGGATTATACCAGAGGTCCCCAAACTACGGCCCGTGGGCCAGATTGCGGCCCCCTGAGGCCATTTATCCCGTCCCCGTGGCCCTTCCGGAAGGGGCACCTCTTTCATTGGTGGTCAGTGTATGGAGTACTGTATGTATCGGCCCTCCAACGGTCTGAGGGACAGTGAACTGGCCCCCTGTGTAAAAGGTTTGGGGACCCCTGGATGATACCTTCCTCCCTGATGAAAAATTCTACATTATAACTTTCATCACACTTTTGTTTATTGTTATTGTGTTTGGGTGTCTGTTTTTCTGACAGACAATACAGTCTCCAAGATGGAAGGGTCCTGGGTCTACCTTATACACCACGGTGCCCTGAGTGTTTGGTATACTGCCTTGCCCACCCACAGTAATGACAAGAATTCTCTCCTTGGTCGAACTAGCATGGCTTCTAGCAGCTTAATGCAAAGGGCCTGGGATGACCCTTGTCCCCTTTAAAATGCCTTCCGGAGAAAGCTCAACACTGAGAATTTACTGTTTGTTTTCTGAAACTTGGTTACAGGCATATAGGACCTCGAACCTTAAAGCAGTTACTTTAGAAAGCTTGCCATTCCAAATTCTTTCTCTTCCCCTTTTGTTCCCAGAAAGGGGATCTGGCTCTTCAGGTCTGCCTAGCGCCAGCTGGTAGTGTGTGGGTTCTTAACTTCACGCGGGAAGAATTTCACAGCCTGAGTCCAGGTGATTTGAGAGGAAGTTTATGAGAACTGGGCCAGTGAAACAAGTCAAGACCAAGAACAGAAGCAACAGGGGAGACTAAGCAAGGCTGCCTTGGCTTTTTAGAAACCTTATGGAAAAGGCAGAGACAAGGGACCCTCGGGGTTAGCCTGGTGTGAGCGGCTGCTGCTCCCTTAGTTGCAAGTCTTGTGGGGGCCCTTAAAGTTCGGGAGAGGCATGTCTATGGGGGAGTAAGAGGGAAAGGGAGAAAGGAGAGACTTGGGCATGCCTCCGGGAGGAGGAGCACACCCAGGGACCTCTGCTGGGAGGGTTTTAAAGGCTGGGAGTTTAGGGATGGTCTAAGGGGAGGATCCCGACAGAATATTCATCAGTTTTATGCTCCTATGCCAAGATACGGCTTATTCCCTTATCTTCATTTGTCTTTGGTTGGCACCAATGGTACTAATTGGATTTCTGCTCTCTCCCTGAGTAGGGTGATTTAAGCTATTTACCCTCAGCTTGGGGAGGAGAAGTTAAACCATTTTACTCTTAAGTGTCCTTGTTACAGTAGATAGGATTTTGTGATTTACTGGATGGCTGTAAACCGCTTGGCTGTTTAAATATGTTTCCCTATTCCACTTGTCCTGCCTTACTGGCCTGTCTCACTTTGAGATATAGAGGCAAATCTTTGTCACCCAAAACTATGTCTTCTCCAAGACCTGAGAGTTGTCTTCTGCGAGCTTGGTGGATATCTTGCTCTAACTTGTAACACTGCATGTCCTAAAGATAAGAGAACTTGGTTGCTCCTCTAGATAAGTGCCAATTAAACCCACGTGTCCTGGTCACATGGACCAACCTGCCTTGGCACCCTCCAGTGCCTTTGTCTTAGCACAGTCTTTAAAGTGTCCAGCCTTTGGTTTGGGGAAGTTTAGTTCCTGATGTTTCCTCTTCCCCATTTCAACAGTACTGAATAAAATCTATCCTGATGGATTTTACCAGTGTCTGGCATTGTTTTGTGTTTGACAGTAAATACACTAAATAGTTATTGGATTAAGAAACAAACAGGTTCTATATAGGTGTGAACATCTGGTGTGGGTGTCATAATTTCAAAGCTGCTTTTGAGGTCTCTTCTGTCTCCCTATTCCACTCCCCAAGAAGCTGCTTATATCTTATTTTTTTCTTTCCTAATCTCGAACTACAGTAAATGAAAAATGACAACTAGATCCACAATGTCCACAGTGCATTTTCGGTATGAACTAGTAAGATTATTGTAGATACAGAAAGCTATTTAAAAAGTCACACCCCTAAATTACAATTACTTCGTTTCTCTTTTAAACAGTATCTTTTCCCCTTACCAATTAAAAACTTCAGAAGTTTTACCATTCCTACTTCTGAGCCAAAGACAAGAGCTCATTCAGGTCAGTCCAGAGAAACATGTAGGCGGGTCAGAATGTGGGTGCTAGATGGGTGAGCTTGGCGAGGCCTTAGCTGCAAATCGCCCACACACCTCTGCCTCCCCTTCTGCGGACAGCACTCTACTACCTGCTCCTGCGGACTTAGCGCTTTTCCTCCATAATCTTTGCCGGACGTTAAACACTCTGGTCCGTACTCTTAGGCAGCCCAGAGCGCCCCCTGCAACCCATCACTTTCCGAATTAACTTATGTCTTGCTTCAGAACCCGCAGCGCTTCCTCCTCCACGCTCATGCCCCAGCCTCCGCCTCCAGTCGCGCCTCCTCAGTGGCTCAGAATGTCACGTGCTAGGGCTCGGGCGAGAAGCCAACGCCGCCATGTTAATTTCTGGCGGCTCCCCCTAGGGGCAGGAAGGGGACCACGGACCAGGCGCCTGGCATTCTGGCCTTGTGCGCAAGTGCGGAAGTGTGCCGGCCCCGAGTGTGACTAGTTTCCGGCCAGCGCTGCCGCACCGGCTTCCCGGAGACGTGTAACGGGTGGTAGGCCGCAGCCATGGCCGAGAGAAAGTCTAACGGTGGGGGAGGCGCCGCTTCCGCCGCCTCCTCCTCGTCAGGCACTAACTTACTCTTCTCCTCCTCGGCCACGGAGCTCAGCTTCAACGTGCCCTTCATCCCGGTCACCCAAACCGCCGCTGCCTCGGCCTCCTTGCTCCTGCCTGGAGGTAGTAAAGAGAGGGCGGTCCGCCGGGGCGAGTGTGTGCGGGGCGGTGGGGTGGAGGGAGTGGGGTGACGGGGGTCGGTCCGGAGGTTTTCTTTCTGCCTGGGCCCGACCCCTGGGGAGCTTGCCCGGGGCCATCAGCAGCCACGTTTGAGTGGCCGGGGTGCTTTGGGACCTTTGGGGGCGGGGTCAGGCCTCAAGGCTTGCTCAACTTCCTTGAAGGACCCCTGTTTGGAGGGCTAGACCCCCTGCGCTGGCGTTCCTCAGATGTTTGTTGAACACATACCGGTGTGCCGGTGCTTTCAGGGAGTGCAAACAAATCACCGCTCCCTCTCCTAGGCTACGGGGTGGGGGGGATATTGCCTACGATCGACGTGTAATATTTGCGAAGTGAGGTACCCAATGCAATCCTTATCTTTCAAAACCGCGCACCATTTCCTCTAGGGCTGCTTCTTGTTCTCTTAGGTTCCCACCCCTCTGTGCGCCTTGTCTCCTCGTTCATACCTTTATTTTTGTAGAAAGAGAGCTTCTTACCGACGATGTGTCATAACCCAGAGCCTAGTGTTTAGGAACACAGACTGTGATCCAGCCCTGGCCCTGCCTCTAACTGACTGTGTGACCTCAGGCAAGTTACTTTCCCTCTCTGTGCTTCAGTTCCATTTAAGCTGTAATGAGAAGTGATTTAATTTTGTGAGGCACTGTGTACTATATAGCTCCTGGCACATAGTGTTATATAAATGTCTGTGACCCAAACATGGTGTGTCTGTTTGGGCTGTGGGCTTCTTGCAGTTTGCCAGCTCAGACATATTACTTATCTTTTTATTTCTGGGATCTTCAGTGACTAGCACATAGATCCTGAGTAAATGTGGAGTATTTTCCCACTGAGTACTGTGTTCTTGCTTGGAGCACTAAGGAAAGCTTCCTGGAGAAGTGAGAGGCAAACTGGAGGCATCGTCCACATAGTTTTCCTTTCCCTTGTGTTAGGGTTCCTCTTGGTGCTTGTCCCCACCTGACATGTACACATAATTGTTTATCTTACCTCACTAGTGTGTAAGCTTCACAAGAGCAGGAATTTATACCTGGTATGCTGTAGACCAATTTTTCAATCGATGTTTGTTGAATGAAGGAAGGATAGGAGTCAGAAATACATTGGTCTCACGACAGTGTGGCTGGAAGGTGAGGCACTGCCGTGTTTGGTGGAGGACCAGTGTGGCTGTTTGAGGTCGTGGGAATAAGTAAGACCATTCGTGGGGCTTTCGTATCATCTGCTTCGCTGATGTTTGGTTCTTGTCTACATTCCTTGCTATATACAGTCTTTGGTTTGTGTATGTCACTTCAATTAATGCTGAACATTTTCTTTGTCAGGCACAGGATAACAATACCTGTGGGGTTTTTTTTTTATTATTCATTTTAGAGAGGAGACACAGAGTGAGAGAGACAGAGAGAGAGAAAGGGGGGAGGAGCTGGAAGCATCAACTCCCATATGTGCCTTGACCAGACCAGTGCAGGGTTTTGAACTGGCGACCTCAGTGTTCCCAGGTCGTCGCTTTATCCACTGCGCCACTACAGGTCAGGCAACAATACCTGTTTTAAAAACTGGTGGTTTTTTTTTTTTTTTTTTTTACAGGGACAGAGAGAGAGGATAGATAGGGACAGACAGGAACGGAGAGAGGTGAGAAGCATCAATCATTAGTTTTTCGTTGCCATTGTGACACCATAGTTGTTCATTGATTGCTTTCTCACATGTGCCTTGACCGTGGGCCTTCAGCAGACCAAGCAACCCCTTGCTGGAGCCAGTGACCTTGGGTCCAAGCTGGAGAGCTTTTGCTCAAGCCAGATGGGCCCTGCGTTTAAGCTGGCGAGCTCGGGGTCTCGAACCTGGGTTTTCCGCATCCCAGTTCGACGCTCTATCCACTGCGCCACCGCCTGGTCAGGCAAAAACTGGTTTCTTGGAGGTAGTTTATTTTGTAATGAGAAAGTTAATAAGTAGTTTGGTGCTGTTAAGAACTGCACCAAGATCAAGTTGGGCAAAAGGAAGTGAGGCGCGTTTCCTTTGGTTAGAAAATGACTTTTCCTAGTGAGATGGCGTTCTCTAATGACAAATTATCTGGTGTGTCACTCAGATTTTAGGGATGGCAATTCATGGCTGACCTACTTTGCCTGCGAATACAAATACCACATGTTCATTTACACAATGAGTGCTTTGTAGGTAAAAGCCCTGACACGCTCCTTTTCATCAACAGAGTTAATATCTGTTCTTTAGTTTCTTGTTATTACTGTAAAAATAAAGTTATGTGTACATATTTGGGTAGTGGAATTAAAAGAAAAATTGTCCATTGATTTAAGACAGAGAGAGGAAGTGAAAGAGAGAGAGAGAGACGGAGGGAGGGAGGGGAAGGAAGAGAAGCATCAATTCGCCATTCCACTCAGTTGTTTCATTACGCTGTGCATCATTGATTGCTTCTCTTATGTGCCCTGACTGGGGATCAAACCCATGACCTCGGTGTGCTGGGATGACGCTTTTATCTACTGAGCCACCCAGCTAGGGCCTTTGTTTGATGTCTTAAGAAAAAAGAGCATTCACAAAGCACATGTAAAAATAGTAGGTATAGATTTTTTTATTTTAAAAAACTTCTATATGCAAATATGTATAATTTCTATATGTTTTTAAAAAGGTTTTTTAGTTCATTTTAGAGGTGGGGTGGAGGAGAGAGAAGCTTCCTGTGAGTGCCTTGATCGGGCAAGCCCAAGGTTTTGAACCAGCAACCTCAGCGTTCCAGGTTCATGCTTTATCCACTGCGCCACCACAGGTCAGGCAATAGCATACCTTTTAAACCATTTGCTCTCTGTCTTTCAGAGGATTCCACAGATGTTGGCGAGGAGGACAGCTTCCTTGGTCAGACTTCTGCTCACACATCTCCCCCACAGACGTTTAGTTACTTCTCTCAGGTGTCAAACAGCAGTGATCCATTTGGGAATATTGGACAGTCACCATTAACAACTGCAGCAGCATCTGCTGGACAGGCCGCGTTCACCAAGCCCCCAGCGGCCCTCCCGTTCACAGCCGGATCCCAAGATGTGTTAAATGCATTTCCACCATCTATTTCGAAGGCTCAGTATGGTGCTCCAGCTTCTTCACCACTGGGAACAAGTACTTATTTGCCTTCTCATTCTCAGCCAAGTAGTCTCCCTCCTTCAAATTTTGGGAGCCCACCCCAAGGAGTACCCCCACAAGGATACAATCCCTATCGCCATACTCCTGTGAGCAGCAGAGCGAATCCTTATATCACACCACCACAGCTGCAGCAATGCCAGGCACCAGGCCACTCCACCCATCCCGCACCCTCTGGACCCCCCGTCCACATGTACCAGACGCCTCCAGGGTCTTTGCCGCCGGTACGGAGACATGGTTTTGTATCTTATTATTCACTTTAATTTTCAGTCTCTCTCTCTCTCTCTCTCTCTCTCTCTCACTTAGCCTTATGTTGTTAAAAGCACAGTGCTTTTTAGAATCCAAATGATGACAAATTATTTTCAGAGGATATGTTTGTAAGTTGTGTTCTTTGAAGCAAACGTACTCTTAAAGGTAGCTCATTGAATGGTTTACATTTTAGTTTGTATTATACATATTGAAATAGTAATTGATTTTAATGAGTTAACCTGTGATGATATTTCCACATCTTAGTATAAGATAATAATAAAAAATATAATCTAAGAACTAGTGAGAGTTGAAGCAATTGTTATCTTAATAGACCACCTTCTCATTTTTCAATTATACTATCCAGTCAAGGTAATTACAAGAACTAAAATTAATTACCCCAGTAATTTCTTTTATTTACATTTATGGAGTTTGGATCTAGACAGTTAAAGTGTCTCAGGAGAGTAATGGAATAGCATTTGCATTGGGTAAATTTTATGAAATTCCCTTGTGCTTTATTCCGGACTGGTATCCTGCTGACTTCCAAAGGGAAGTTAACTATATCAAAAAAATGGAAACAATGAAAAGAAGGAAGAGGCCAACCCAGAGTGGCAGAGATAGCAGGACTGTATAATAGAGTGTAACCTAACTTAATCCTGAAGATAGAGAACGGGTTTCATTTTATTTAATGTAAATGACACTGATGCACAGGCCCTTGAATGGGTCTGAAGCATGTTCAGAACTGTCCCTTGGAACATGCATGATGGCCTTAACCTTTTTGTTGCCTCCAGACTCCTCCTCCAGTGCAGTCAGGGTTGTCCTCTCCAGCACAACAGCAGGCACTCGTGAGAGCTGTGGGTCCCTCTGTGCAAGTGCCACCTCCTTTTGTGCTTCAAAACCAGTATGAACCTGTCCAGCCCCACTGGTTTTACTGCAGAGAGGTGGAGCACAAACAGCTGTGGATGCCTTTCAGTGTGTTTGACTCTTTGAATCTTGAAGAAGTCTATAATTCAGGTAAGCACTGATTGTGATTGTAGGGAGAGAAAAAATGAAACTTATTTATTCATGGCTCACTTTCTGTAAATGTCACATTTCTTAATCCTTGCAGACCCCTCCCCCGACCCTGTACTTTAAGATGGTGATATTGATGTAAGTCTTGAGTTATTTGATCAAGGTATTCGAGGAAGTGTTTTAGTAGTTCTCTTCCCTGTTTAAAGGTATTTTAAGTCAGAGAAAGAATAGTTCATATAATCCAGTGTCAATTTTCTTTTTCTCCTTTTTTTGGGGGTGTCAGATTTCCCATTTTCCTTACTTATTTGTAACTGTAGGGTGTTTATAAAGCATTTTTGATGGAAAGCTTATTTCTTAAGGCGCTGTGAAAAAGGTGTCCCATGGTCAGGTGTTTTAGAAATGCCGTAACTCCATCCACCTTTTGAGATGGACAGTACACAGAAGTGTGTTAAAGCTCTGAGAACTTGCAGTATAGAAATGTAGTATTTCTTTGTTTATTCTGATATTTTATCTTGGGACTTAAAAATGCCTATTAAACCTGACCAGGTGGTGGTGCAGTGGATAGAGCGTTGGACTGGGATGCGGAGGATCCAAGTTCGAAACCCCAAGGTCACCAGCTTGAGCGCAGGCCCATCTGGTTTGAGCAAGGCTCACCAGCTTGAGCCCAAGGTCGCTGGCTTGAGCAAGGGGTCACTCGGTCTGCTGGAGCCCCCCAGTCAAGGCACATATGAGAAAGCAATCAATGAACAACTAAGGTGCCACAATGAGGAATTGATGCTTCTCATCTCTCTCCCTTCCTATGTGTCCCTCTCTCCCTCTCTGTCTCTGTAACAACAAAAAAAATGACTTATTAAGTCTTTAGAAATATACTTCGTGAGTGTTGCTGCTTTGGTTTAAAAAGAAAATCTACCAGTTATTTGAATTAATTTGTGGTTATATTTTAAAATTTTTCCCTGGCTATTTCTTCACTTAAGAAGAATCATAATTTTAATTAGCACAGGTTAATCTTAAACTATTTTTAAATTAAATGAACTTACAGCTTTGTCCCTAAGGATCAGCTAGTCACTGTATTTATTATTTACTAGTTTTAAATATGTCTTGGAAGTATTGGGTTAGAATGTGGACTTTGTGCTGCAGTCCAGCCAGACCCTGAGAGCGTGGTACTGGGCACGGATGGAGGGCGCTACGACGTCTACCTGTACGACCGGATGCGGAAGGCTGTGTACTGGGAGGAGGAGCCCACCGAAGTGAGACGCTGCACGTGGTTTTACAAAGGGGACACAGACAGCAGGTTTATTCCCTATACAGAGGAATTCAGTGAAGAACTGGAGGTATGTGGGCTTGATTCCTTTACGCTTTCTTTTAAACTTTTTTTTTTTGATTGATTGATTTTAGAGAAAGAAAGAGGAAGGGAGAGGGAGAGAGAGAACCGTTCATCTGTTGCTCCACTTATTTATGCGTTCACTGGTTGCTTCTTGCATGTGTGTGCCCTGACGGGGGATTGAACCTACAACCTTGGCCTTTTGGAATAGCGCTCTAACCAGCTGAGCAACTAGGCCAGGACTCCTTTATAACTTTTCTTTAAAAAAAGGGTAGGCCCTATGTACATCGGAGCCTCATGTAATACTAGTCACAGGGAGCAGACTGTTTAGAAGAGAGTCAGTCTTGATCCTTTGCCCAAAGATCTTTGGTATCAGAAGTGTGGGCAAGAGTGAGCCACAATTCTGCCTTTGCTGTTTACCAGTGTGTAATCTCTGTGAATTTACAGTGTCCTCTAGAGGTTGAATTGTGTCCCCCAGAATATCTTGAAGACCCAGTCTTCAGGAGCTCAGAATGCCACTTTGTTTGCAAATAAGATCCTTGTGCATACAATTATTTAAGATGAGAAGATAGTGGAATATGACTGGTATCTTTTTAAGAAGACAGCCAGGTTAAAACAGACATAGAGGGTTGGAGTGATGCGCTTGTAAGTCAGGGACACAGAATATTGTCAGCAGGCCACCAGGAGCTAAGAGGAGGCAAGGAAGGCGTTCCCTGTAGGGTTCAGAGGGAATGTGGCTCTGCTGACACTTGGATCTCAGACTTCTGGCCTCAAGAATTCTGAGAGAATAAGTTTCTATTGTATTAAGCCTCTCGGTTTGTGGTGCTTTGTTATGGTAGCTCTGGGAAACTAATAGATTTTGCCTTTATCTAATATGAGTAATATTACATAATATTATGTAACCACTCATAGGAGTGATTGAGAGTAATTAATTCAATAAAGTAATATATATAAAGTGATAAGTATTGTAACCATTTAGTATATGAGAACTGTTATTCCTGTTATTCTTATTATCATCACAGTTATAATTTTCTTTCACTTCTCTCTCAATGTGATAGTAGATTTGTAATAATGGATATGTTGTTTCCATTGTAGGCCGAGTATAAAAAAGCAGTAACCACGAATCAGTGGCACCGCCGATTAGAGTTTCCAAGTGGAGAGACAATTGTTATGCACAATCCAAAGGTAGTATTTTTTTAAGCTATTGAAGTATTTAGATTTATTCAAATAGTTATTTTGCCCAATGTATTTGATAAATGTTGGTTATTATTAATATCTGCAGTAGGGATATATTTATAACAACATTGCTTTTAAGTTTACTACAGTATAGTACAGTGGTTTTCAATTTTTTTACACTTGGGGGCCAGTGAAAATAGGTCAGAAATTACCCTGAGCATAAGCGAATTCGACTGAGATCATTGGGTCTATAGTCTTCATATAATATCAGGGTGGTGAACATTTTCACAGACCAGCACAAAATTTCTGGCAAATGGGTCCGTGGACTAGTGGTTGAAAAACACTGCTATAGTTCATATTGATCATAGAAACAAAATAAAATATAAATTTGTCACATAAAGTTTCTCTTTGTTGCAACATGCTAGCTGAAGGTGGGTAAATCAGTTTTTTGGCATTGAAAATGTATTTCTCAGTAGACTCTGTTAATACCTATAACTTGTCCTTAATTTCTTATGTGTAAATTTGATGTTTACATTACATTTTTAAATCAAGGTATACTACTGATTTAGTTGTGTTACTTTCCAACATGAGCAACGGAAATTATGGCATTGATTGCTTAGTTTTAATGGCTAATGAACATGAGCAGGACTGTCAGGGTGATTTGGGGGAACGGTAGTACTTGACATATAAATTGTTCATATTAGGAAGTAGTTTATTATGCATTGAAATACATTATTTAGCCTATAGTGGAAATGAATTTGGGAGTGAGCTCTGCTGTAACCCTTCTGTTCTGTCTTGAAGGTTATTGTACAGTTCCAGCCTTCATCAGTGCCAGATGAATGGGGGACCACCCAGGATGGACAGACAAGGCCCCGGGTTGTGAAGCGTGGAATTGATGATAGCCTTGATGAAATTCCCGATGGTGTGTATAGTTTCTAGACATCTCTATTTTAGCATCATTCTTCAGAATAATGACAAAAAAAAAGTTATTAGGATTACCTGTCGTAACATACAGAAATCAGCCAGGCTGGCAAATATCTTTTTAAAAACTTTACTACCTTTTAATGTTTACTTTTACATTTAGAATTCTCTGAAGATAGACAAGCCATGTAATATAGATTCTAAAATACATATTTTTGTAAAGAAACAGTTTGCTGATTGAGAGTAGGCTTTTGGCTGTTTTGGGGCTTGTTTTGTCATGTCTAAGTTTGTCTTACTCTAGTGCTGGAGTGGCAAATCTTTTATGACAGGCCAGATGTAAATATTACAGGCTTCACAGGCCATGTGGACTCTGTTGCATCTGTTCAGCTCTGCCCATGTAGTGTGAATGCATCAGGATGTAAACAAATGGGCACAGCTGTGTTTCAGTAAAACTTTATTTATAAAAGCAGGCAGTGAGTAGCGTTTGACTCGTGAGCCCTGGTCTGCTAACTGCTGCCCCGGTGTCTGTGCTTTGGTGTCTCCTGTGACGCCATTGAAATGATGGCTTTTGTTTTGACGGTTCCATCCTTTACATTTGTTTCATTGTCTTAAGAAATTACAAGATGAATGTGCTCATATTGTGAGTCTGAATGAAATTACCGGAGTAAAATAGTAGATTTAACTTGGAGGTGTTTTTATATATAGTATGTTTGAATCTAACAAACCAAAGAGAAAGATTTGGGGGAAAGATTTTAAAGTCTTATTGGCAAATTGATTCTCCACATGGGGTGTGGTGGCCTGTGGGGATCTGAAGAAATCACAAGGTTCTGTAGCCTCTAGGCCAGTGGTTCTTAACCTTTTCTGAGGTACCGAACCCACCAGTTTCATATGCGCATTCACCGAACCCTTCTTTAGTGATAAATAAAATATGATTTTTTCCCCAAATTCAAGACATAGGTATATGTTTTTTTACTGGTGCACAAAATGAGCTGTGCATGAACATCACCTTGCTCAAAGAAAACCAACAAAGTGCATGAACTCACAACAAATTACAGTATTACTTTATTCTGGCCCCCAAAAATATTTCGGCCCCATAAAAGAATTTCAGCCCCCCAAAATATTTTTTACTCTTTTACTAGTTAAAAATAAATTTGTATTTTTTAAAGAATTTAACATTTTTTTAATAACTTAATTTAAAAAATTTTAAATTTAATTTGTTTTTTGTCGTTTTGAATCCACAAAATACTTTTTTGGGGCCAGAATAAAGCATTGCCCAAATTACATATCTGCAAATCAGTGTGACTTCTACTGTTGTTTTTGGGAGACCAGTTCAGGTATGCGTGGTTTCACCTTGGCAAGTGTTACTCTCATGTCATCTTCACAGCAAAGTCTGTTCATTTTCTTCATTTTTATGTCCAGCATCCTCGAAAAGGATTGCTAGCAAAGATATGTTGTAACAAATGGTATAAAAAATTCCAGGGCTTTCTTAGCAATACTGGGTACTTTTCCATTTGTCGACACCAAAAAGTTGAGAGTGTTGTTGTTCTGAAGAGCTGCAGTTGAACCTCGCTCTGCTGAATTTCAATGATTTCGTCGAGATATTCATCATTGACATCCGCTGTCTCGCCCATGCTGGATATGACTCTCTTGTAGGGAAATATCCGTCGAGAGGCTTTGCAAGCTCATCTAAGTGCATGGCAATTGTTTGCTTCAGTTTCATGGGTACAGAACTGTCTCCGATTCCAGACACATCTTTGATCTTACTTACACAGTCGTCCAGAAGGGGAAAGTTTGCGAAGTTATTGTTCTCTATTCGTCGTTTCCATACTGGTAGTTGTTTTTGAAAAGCCTTCAGGTTTTCTTCCGCTTCCATGATGTTGACTCCACCACCCTGCATGTGCTGATTGAGATGATTGAGAGCTGTGAATATATCAGCCATGTACGCTAAAATCACAATGAATTCAGGATTTTTGAAGCAATCTGCATGACAATGTTGCTGCTCTTGCAAAAACATGGCTAATTCCACACGCATGGCAAAAACACGATTCAGCACCTGTCCCCAGGATAACCACGGAACATTAGAATGGTACAGGAGTACCTCAAATTTAGAGCCCATTTCTTTACACAGCTCACTGAAGATGCGGTGCCTCAGAGCACTATTTCGCACATAGTTCACACATTCCACCACAGTTTTTAATACATCTGCCATTTATGGAGGCAAGGTTTTAGTTGCCAACGCATGCCTGTGCAGAATACAGTGCGTAACAATGATGTGTGGTGCGTCGGCTTTTACTAGCGCACCAAAACCAGACTTTCTTCCCAGCATGACTGGAGCTCCGTCCGTACAAACTGCAGAAACCATATCCCATGAAAGATTGTTGTCTCTGAAGAAGTCATCCACAAGCTTCTTCACATCGGCTGCCTTAGTTGTTGTAAGAGGCTTACAAAATAAAAAAATCTTTTATCATGTCTTCTTTCGCATAGCGCACAAAAACAGCAAGCTGGCTTAGATTAGAAACGTCTGTGGTCTCGTCAAGTTGAAGACTGAATTTTGCTGGACTTGAAATTAGATCCGCAACTATTTGAGCCAAGATGTCTCTACTCATGTTCTCTGTTCTGTAGCTGATGGTGTCATTTGAAAGAGGAATTTGGGATAATTTACCTTCGGCCGCTGTTCCGAGTATCAGATTCGCCATCTTTAGCATAGCTGGTTTTATGAGTGTTTCACCGATGGTGTGTGGCTTACCTTGCTTTGCGATCAAGTAAGCAACTTTGTACGATGCTGTGAGGATCGGTTTGTTAACGGGTACAAATCCAAAGCAGGTAGAATGGCCCTTTCATCGAATCTGCCTCGTTTCACCTTGAATTCAGCAGGCGTTGTGTTCTTGTATTCACCATCTCCATGCAGCTTCAAGAAGTGTTCCTTTAGTTTTGCCGGTGCGAGACTAGAGTTGCTCAACTTGGCATTGCATATCATGCAGATAGGACGCTGACTCCCATCCCGTTCCGTGAAACATGTGAATCCACGTCGTACATATTCGTCCGACCACTTTTTTTTTTTGCTTGACATATTTAGTATGGATTAAAATATTAAGAAAGAAACCACACGCCGTATAACTACAACACCGTTGACTACCGCGCGCACTAAATTCCCCGCAGCACTGGTTGGCCAAGCAATGTAATGTGATCCTCTGGAGCAAGTGATGGCCAAGCGGGGCGTGTCATCACAACTTTACACAAGTGTGTCTTTACCTCCCTCCGCGGCAGAGGCTTCTCCGAACCCCTGAGACCGACTCATCGAACCCCTAGGGTTCGATAGAACCCAGGTTAAGAACCACTGCTCTATAGGGACAGAACCGCTGGTCATCATGAGCTAATGACGTTGGTCTGGGAGCGGAGACGGCCTGCGTCCTCCCCGCCTTGGTCCAGCTCACTGTTTTTGGCAAAGACAGAGTTTGTTTTCCTTTTCTAATTTGGTAACGAGAGTTACTAGGTTGGAAGGGTCATGAATTTCTTCGGTAAGTTTGTGGTGACAAAGGGACATCTAGAATATTGCTATTCAGTTAAAAAAAATCTAAACACGTTTCCAGCTTGTATGTATGTGTGTGTCTTTCTTGTAGGGGAAATGCCTCGGGTCGACCACTTGGTGTTCATAGTGCACGGCATCGGGCCTGTGTGCGACTTGCGCTTTAGAAGCATCATTGAATGTGGTAAGTGTTAGTCATTTTAGTTCATGCGATGATTTGAGAACTAATAGAAGGACTTTTGAATGTTCATTTTAAAAACAGCTTTCAGATGAGAGACTATAGGAAGAGATTAAATGATCCCTGGGAATTAGTAATTTGTACTTAAATTTGTTCTTATTGACATATATAACTCATAAAATTCTGGATACTGTGAAAAATTAGTTGAGAGCTTGGAAATAATTGAGCCTTTCGGACAGCCACTGCCTGAGCACGTCCAGCCACTAGGAACACCTGCAGATTGAACTGATTTATAGTGGATTAGCTGTGAGAAATTGTTTAATGGAAGTATGAATCTGCCTAATTGACAGAAGTGTTTGAAGTTTTCTTTTCGAGTCTGTATAGTAGTTCATGTGTATTGAATACTTGGTATGTACCAAATATCTTGCAAATATCATTTAACGCTCACAATAAAGCCGTGGGGTACAGGTGCTGGCACTGTTGTCCCCACTAGTAGGTGAGGAACTGAGGCCCAAAGGGCTGAGGTAACGTCTCTTCTGTCGTGGTCCGTATGTTCCAGAGCAGGTAGTTGGATTCCAGAGTCTGTACTATGGTGCCGTGCTTCCTGATGTAGTAGTTCAACTAATGTTTGCCAGTCATTTATCCAGGCCTCTAAAATAATGAAAAGTTTAAAAGAACTTCTAAACATTACATATATTATTTTGGGGGCTAAATCCTTATTTCTTTAATGAAAAGTTGGTGTTATAGAAAATACCCGCCTAGTTGAAGTAATTGCTAACTACCTATCAAACTAGGAAATTGTAATTAATTTGTTTTCCCTGATTTTTTTTTAAGTGGATGATTTTAGGGTGGTTTCTCTCAAATTGCTGCAGACACATTTTAAGAAATCTGTGGATGATCGGAGAATAAGCAGAGTGGAGTTCCTTCCGGTTCACTGGCACAGCTCCTTGGGTGGGGACGCCACCGGTGTGGACAGGTCAGTGGGTTTTGGTAACTTGTTGTTCAGCTAATTCAAACTTAGGCTAAACCATATGAAGTAGTTCATTATGGTCTTAACAAATGTTTTTTTAAATTTTAAGTTTACATTTGCTCTGACATATAAGTAATACTGGCTGTTAAGTTTATATGTATATATGCACGTACATGTTTACGTGTGTATGTGTGTATGCATATGTTCTTACTATAAATATTTAAGAGAACCTAGGAAAATTAAAATACTGACATATAGTGGTTTAGATAGGGGGCTGTCCTGTGCACTGCGGGGCGCTTGGCAGCATCCCTGGTCTCTGCCCACTAGGTAATGGTATGTTTCTTTCCAGTGTCATAGCCAGAATGTCTTTAGCCGCTGCATTTGTCCCTGGGGGGCAGCGCTCTGGGTGAGCACTCTGAGTTAGACCATGCTTTCTCAGTGGGGCGTTTTGGCAGGACAGGTCTTTGTTATGTCAGATCGATGCGTGTGTGGGCCATTTATTATCCTCAGTCTAAATGCCACTGAATGTCCCCAGCATTTACCAGGCACTGTGACAACTGAAAATGCTCCCACTTAATTGTGAATACTCCTAAATGAGAAGCACAGATTTAGATAATTTTTTAAGTTTAGGTAATATTTATGCTAGGACACAGGGCTAATAATATCTGAATTTTGGGGAATATCATGTTTCAGGCACATGGTTTAATAAAACTTATCCTGCAGGCCTGACCTGTGGTGGCGCAGTGGATAAAGCGTCGACCTGGGAACACTGAGGTCGCCAGTTCAAAACCCTGCACTGGTTTGGTCAAGGCACATATGGGAGTTGATGCTTCCAGCTCCTCCCCCCTTTCTCTCTCTCTCTCTCTCTCTCACTCTCTCACTCTGTGTCTCCTCTCTAAAATGAATTAAAAAAAAAAACAAAAAAAAACTGATCCTGCAAACATTATTCTGTTATAATGGTGTTTTCATGCCCTCCCTTCCTCCGTCTCCCCTCCCCCCTCCCTCCATCCCTCTTTCTCCCCCTCTTTCTCTCTCTTTCTTTTCTTTTTCTCTCTCTCTTTCTTTCTTCCCCTTCCCTCCATTTCTTCCTCCAGATGTTCTTGGTCATTCTCAAATCAGGAAAGATTCTGTTCCATCAAGCTCCTTTCCTGCCTCCTGCTGCTCTCTCTGCTGCCCTTTCCTCCCACCGCTTGTCAGATGTCCTGGTTTCCAGGACATTGGGAAAAATGAAGAGGAATTAAAAACAAAATTTTTTCATAAGCCTTTTTTATATAATTCTGTAGAGAATCCCAAAATTCATAGCATAGTTAAAGGCACAAATAGCTACTATTTTGCTGTATCTTGATTTATTTATAATAATGCTGTCTACAAACTTAAGTCATAATTAGTCTGTGGGAATTTTTTACTCAGTATATTTTTGGGATTCAAAATCTAAACTTAAGCCTGACCAGGCGGTGGCGCAGTAGATAGAGCATTGGACTGGGATGCAGAAGACCCAAGATTTAGACCCCGAGCTCGCCAGCTTGAGTGCGGGCCCATCCGGCTTGAGCAAAAAGCTCACCAGCTTGGACCCAAGGTCGCTGGCTCCAGCAAGGGGTTACTCGGTCTGCTGAAGGCCCGCGGTCAAGGCACATGTGAGAAAGCAATCAATGAACAAATAAGGTGTTGCAACGAAAAACTGATGATTAATGCTTCTCACCTCTCTTCGTTTTTGTCTGTCTGTCCCTATCTGTCTCTTTCTCTGACTCTCTCTCTGTGTTCCTGTAAAAAAAAAAAAGAAAAAATAATCTAAAATTAAAAAAATTTATAGATTTAAGGCAGCTACTGACAATATACTTTTTTTTCGTTCTAAACAGGAGTATTAAGAAAATCACTTTACCAAGTATTGGTCGATTTCGTCACTTTACCAATGAAACCTTGCTAGATATTTTGTTCTATAATAGTCCCACCTACTGTCAGAAGATTGTGGCGAAGGTGGGCATGGAGCTGAACCGGCTGCACGCGCTCTTTATGAGCCGGAACCCAGACTTCAAAGGGACGGTGTCAGTTGCTGGTCACAGTTTAGGTAAATCTGTCAAGTAGCCATATTGTAAACAAGCTGTTGAGTTATCACTGCTTTCAGTGGGGAGGACCTAGCTCCAGAGTTAGAATTACAGGCTTGAAGACTTATAGAGGGCAGAAATGAATGATTTGAGTTAGATTCTGCCTTGCTGTTCCTCTCTTATGTGTTATTCTGCTACTTGGTAATACAAGAATAGTGAGTGTCAGATCTTGATTAACATACAAATTTTGTGTGATTTCTGAGACTGAGCAAAAGGAGAATGTATTTAGTGTTATAAAAAACAACTAGACATTATGAAGTGAAATGCTTCTTTTTCTTTTAGGTTCTTTAATATTGTTTGATATCCTGTCTAATCAAAAAGATCTGACTTTATCAAAGTCTGCCGGGCCGTTTGCTGTTGCTAACGGAGTTGTGACGCAGCCACGTTTCCAGGAGAAGCAGGTGTGGCCCCAGTGACATTTAGGTCTGGGGTGGAGCTGAACAGTTTCCGAGGGCTAAGCTATCTCTATATATCAGAGCGCCCGAGCTCGCAAGTGTGATGGGGCTGCTATCTCATTTCCTGTGAAGTGGGAGCGTGAGTGCTCTATGAAATTTACATGCTGCTCCAGAACCTATCAAACTGGATGACAAACTACCAAAAGTTAGGATTTGTTTACAGAGCAGAATGGGTTAAGATTTTATATAGATTGTGAGACATTTTATGGGAAGTTTTCTAAGCTTAATGATGTTTCCCTAATTTTTTTTTAAAGGTGCCTGAAGAGCCAAAGCCTACTTTGGATGAATCTTGTGACCTTGATGTTGAAGATGACGAAGTCCTAACTTTGCAAGAAACTCTGGGAGCACTTAGCCTCTCTGAATACGTTAGCACTTTTGAAAAGGAGAAGATCGATATGGAATCTCTGGTACTGATGATAGTTTGATTCATTTCTGTTTAAAATTATTTTTCCTCTCTGTAAGTTGAAAATTAAGAATGATTTAAACACATCATGATACAGTATGTTCATAAAGTCATGGTGCACTTTTGACCGGTCACAGGTCAAAAGTGCACCATGACTTACGGACACACTGTACATTCCAGATAAGGCAGAGATTTAAATGTTTTAAAAGTTGGAGGACACAGGAGGATTAAAAAAGTTAATAATCTGAGTGGGCTTTTCTAAGTGTGACGCAAACCTGGAAGCTATTAAAGCAAAAGATTGCACAGGAGATGCCGTGAACAACAGCTAAAGGTCAGCAGAGTAAAAGAATATTTGGAAAACATGTTATAGACAAAAGGCTCACTCCGTCTTGTTTAGAGCTTCTGCAAGAGGGTTACACAGGGATAACACAGCAGGCAAATAGGGAAAGAACAGAGGCTATACAGGAAAGAAAATGACACGGCTTCTGCCTGACCAGGCGGTGGCGCAGTGGATAGAGCGTCGGACTGGGATGCGGAAGACCCAGGTTCGAGGCCCCGAGCTCGCCAGCTTGAGCACGGGCCCATCTGGCTTGAGCAAAAGCTCGCCAGCTTGGACCCAAGGCCGCTGGCTCCAGCAAGGGGTCACTCGCTCTGCTGTAGACCCCCAGTCAAGGCACATGTGAGAAAGCAATCAATGAACAACTAAGGTGTCGTAATGGCAACGAAAAACTGATGATTGATGCTTCTCACCTCTCTCCATTCCTGTCTGTTCCTATCTATCCCTCTCTCTGACTCTCTCTCTGTCCCTGTAAAAAAAAGAAAATGACACGGCTTCTTATGAGAAAGCTCATAAGAGCAATGCACATTAAAAGTGCATTGCTGTTTTTTTAACTTAACAGCTTGGCAAACAGACTGAAGTACAGGGTGGGGCAAGACTAGGTTATAATTGTGAGCACGCAAAACAGTTTTTCTTTTATCAGCTTTTGTTTCATAAAATTCTTTTTTTTACATTAATTTTTAAAGAGAGAAAGGAAGAGAGACAGATAAAAGGGGAGAAGCGGGAAGCATCAACTCATAGTAGTTGCTTCCTGTATGCCTTGCCTAGGCAAGCACGGGGTTTTGAACCAGCAACCTCAGTGTTCCAGGTTGATGCTCTATCTACTGTTGTCACCACAGGCCAGGCTCAGCTTTCTTTTTTAAAATAATTTACTTATTGATTTTACTTATTTATTTTTTGTGGCAGAGACTGAGTCAGAGAAAGGGACAGATAGGGACAGACAGGAAGGTAGAGAGATGAGAAGCATCAATTCTTTGTTGTGGTTCCTTAGTAGTTTATTGATTGCTTTCTCACATGTGCCTTGACCGCGGGCCTTCAGCAGACCGAGCCACCCCTTGCTGGAGCCAGCGACCTTGGGTCCAAGGTGGCGAGCTTTTGCTCAAGCCAGATGGGTCCACGCTCAAGCTGGCGAGCTCGGGGTCTCGAACCTGGGTCTTCAGCGTCCCAGTCCAACGCTCTATCCACTGCGTCACCGCCTGGTCAGGCCAGAGTTTATTCTTGTGTTATTTATTACTTTTTATACGAACATTGTGTTATTGCTTATTATTTTCTATATGAGCAACTGTAAACCTGCTTTTGCTCTACCCTGTATACTACGTGGCTAGGATGAGGGGAGGCAAGCTCTGTTACATATTGTTGGTAAGAGTGTAAATTGGTACAACCTTTATGGAGGGCAGTTTGGCAGTATCTTAAAACATAAAAAATACATAACCTTTGCCCTCGCATATTCACTGCAAGGATATTTCCTGTAGAGAAATGTTGACACAAGAATATATTCAGGGACACTGCAACATTGTTTGTACCAGCAAACCGTAGAAACGCCTCTCCTGTCCACTGGTAGGGCACTAGTGAAGCTGTTCACGGTGCGTCCAGAGAGGCATGCCCTTGTAGCTCGCGAAAGAACAAGAGTGTCAGAGACACTGGTGTCAGGTAATCTCTTACGTACGTCGTGTGAAGAGACCCAAGGTTCAGTCCTGTTTGCAAAGTGGGTCCCACACGGAAAAGCATGTCGATGCTGTGTGTGCCTGAGGTATCTCTTGAAGGAGAGCAGATAGTCACAGCCGCTGCCCAGAGCTGGGCTGGGTGGTTGGGGCGGGACCGGCTGGCAGAGGCTCAGAGCTGCAGCTTGACTGGAGCTTTTGGATTTGAATGTGAATTTTCTGTTCAAAAATTGGTAGAACGATTTGGATGTGGAGGGCTAAGATTTCACAGCCTAAATTAATCCATGATTTAAAAACAAACAAAAGAACTTCTATAAAAACCTACTAGATCGTAGATTGCTTTAGATGTGTCGGTTTTATGTGTAGTTCCCTTCTTTCAGTTTTGTTTCTGTCACTAGACTAATTACTGTGCTTATTTTCTTTTACAGCTTATGTGTACAATTGACGATCTAAAGGAAATGGGGATCCCTTTGGGACCCAGAAAGAAGATAGCTAACTTCTTAAACCATAAAGCAGTCAAACTGGTAAAGTGCATCTCGTCCCCTCACCTGTGACTAGTTTGTTGATATTTTGGAAGTTTTCGTTACTACCATGTGGTCAGGCCAGCTAGTGAGCCCCCTGCCCCAGGATACAGGTGTGGAGCTGATGGAAGCTCAGCGTTGGGAGTCAGCCAGGACTGGGTTTCAGTTCCAGTTAGGGTAACTGACCCCTCAGTGTGCTTGGGACTGAGGGAATTCCCTGGACAAAGGACTGTCACTTAAATGGGAGTCTCCCGGTGCAAAAACTGGGTCAACCCTGGACAGGTAGGATGAGTTGGTGCCTGACTCCCAGTTAAGCCACGTATTAACTACATATTCATGAGCAATTTGCTTATTACCTTTTCTGTTCCTTGGTTTTCTTCTGTTCTGAAACGGGAATGTTAACACTTTCCTTGTAGGGTTGGAGCGGGATGAAGTAATGCACATGAAGAGTATCCCACTCAGTGGTGCTCACTTTCTCCCTTCCCCGGTCCCGCTCCCCTGTGAAGATGAAAGCACACACACAGATCTTATCACCAAAAAGCAAATAGTCCTGACAATACAAAACCAACATCTAAAAAGCATTTAAAAAGAGAACAACTGGGGAAGCTCACTTGTTTATAATTTTTTAAAATTGATTTTAGCAAGAGATAGGAATATCAATCTGCTCCTGTATGTGTCCTAGCTGGGAATTGAACCGGCAACCTTTGTATTTGGGTGATACTCTAACCAACCAAGGTGTCTGGCCAGGGCACTCACTTGTTTATTTAATTTATATAGTTAATTTTACAGAGATTTTTTTCTAAAAGTTAGAAAAATCAGCACTCAGGGTGGCTAATTTATTTTTATTGTTATTGACAGTCTTTGTTGATCCATATTTTACCTTCTGTGCTGCTTTTGATTGTGTTACTTTGGAATTTAACAAAGGCCACCTTATGTAATGTGACTTTAGTAATAGGACTGATGTGTTATGATTAGCTTAAGGAACTGAGTTAGTCAGCATTCTATGAATACATCTTTTGGGTCTGGCATGGTGCTCAATTACTGGGATTTGAAGATGAAATGAGGATATGGTGTCTAGTTGGAGGGATTTGACCACAACCGATGACACATCAGTCCTATACCAGTTGCTGTCCATGTAGTCAGGCCAGGTGAGGGTGACAGTTTTGGCCTGGGGAGGAGGCACCCCAGGGTGCTGGTGCAGGAGCTTGAAGGAGGCAGGACTAGGAATTTTACTTTAGAAATTTAAAAATGCATGCTATAAACTACATTATAAAACTTTAGCCAAGAGCAAATGTTTCTATAAAAAATGGATAATATGTTGACTCCTGCCGAAGTTTTCCATGAGCATTTGTCCCCAGTGCACATCAGCAAAGCCTAAGCCTGTAAAGCACCCACAAGGAGCTGAGTTCAGGCCCCACAGCGCACCCTTGACTTCCCTCTGCCACCAAACAGAAAGCAGGAGAAAAGTGTCCCGTAGTTCTTAGAATCTGTAGAAGGGACCTGGTTTGTACACTGTAGTCATTTGGATATATAAATTATGGCATTAAAAGAATATTTTAAAAGAAGTGAAATGTACAAAGTGATCTTATTTTTGCCCTGGCTGGATGGCTCAGTTGGTTGCAGTGGTCGGCAAACTCATTAGTCAGCAGAGCCAAACATCAACAGTTCAATGATTGACATTTTCTTTGAGAGCCACATTTTTTAAACTTAAGCTATACAGGTAGGTACATTCCTTATCGAGGGAGCGCCCGCACGTGGTATTTTGTGGGAGAGCCACGCTCAAGGGGCCGAAGAGCCGCATGTGGCTCGCGAGCTGCGGTTTGCCGATTAGGGGGTTAGAAAATCCTCCTGGAGTACAGAGGTTTCGGGGTCAGTCCTCGGTCAGGGAACATACTGGAACAGATCGACGTTCCTGTCTCTCTCTCTCTCTCTCCCCCTTCCTCTCTCACTGAAATCAATAAATAAAAATAAAAAGTGATCTTATGTTTTTTATTTTTTAGCTAGAGAGGGGTGGGGAGGAAGGGAGAGAGATGAGAATCCTCAATTTGTCACAAGGCACTTTTAGTTGTTCATTTTTTACTTCTCGTATGTGCCTTGGGGGGGGTGGGGGAGCTCCAGCTGATTAGTGACCCCTTGCTCAAGCCAGCAACCTTGGGATCATGTCATGGTCCCATGCTCAAGCTGGTGAGCCGTCACTCAAGCCAGATGAGCCCGCGCTCAAGCTAGCGACCTTCAGGTTTTGAAACTGGGATTTCAGTGTCCCAGTTAAATGCTCTATCCACTGTGCCACCAACAAGCATATAAATTTATGTATTTTGAGATGATTGAGTACTTCTGGAATACCTGTCTAAAGTTTAGTTCTTAAAGGAAAAGATTTTATTTTTAAGCTTTTTATTAGATCTTTACATAGAAAAGTATTACAAAAGTATTATTATGACTGTTATTTAGATTTAATTGTAGCTGTTTTGCTGTATCTTTTCATTGCCTCTTAATGTCTTTTCCCTAAGAATTTTAAAGTAAATGATAGCATCACAGATGGCATTTTTTTGTATATTTAGTATGCGTCTCTGAAAGGGATGTTTCTCTAATGCCACAGTATCATTGTTGCGCCTAAGAAATTGCTAATTGTTCCTTCATGTTGAAATGGCATGTTTTGCCTGACCAGGCGGTGGCACAGTGGATAGAGCGTGGGACTGGGATGCGGAAGACCCAGGTTCGAGACCCTGAGGTTGCCAGCTTGAGCCCGGGCTCATCTGGCTTGAGCAAAAGCTCGTCAGCTTGGACCCAAGGTCACTGGCTCCGGCAAGGGGTTGCTCGATCTGCTGAAGGCCCGCGGTCAAGGCACATGTGAGAAAGCAATCAGTGAACTAAGGTGTCGCCACAAAAAACTGATGATTGATGCTTCTCACCTCTCTCCGTTCTTGTCTGTCTGTCCCTGTCTATCCCTCTCTCTGACTCTCTCTCTGTCCCTGTAAAAAAAAAGAAAAGAAAAAAGGAATGGCATGTTTTGTGGTGATGAGCTTACACTGGACTTTTGCCCTCAAGGTCATATTAGGAAAGTTTGGTATTTCACAGGAACAGAAGAAAGCAGCCTCAGAAAAAAAGCCGGTGATGGCGGCTTCGACAAAAGAACAAGAGGAAAGTGCTCAGAAAACCACAGAAGTGGCTTCTCTCCCCTCAGAGTCTAGTGATTCCAAGAGGAAGCTGCCAGTTGGTGCTTACGTTTCTTCTGTGCACGTTGATTACGAGTCTTTCGCCGTCGGCACTGGGCAGGTGAGTTTACACAGTGACTGGCGCTACATAGTTCACGTTGGAATCACGTGTCTTCATTAGTATCACATATCTCTAAGTCCTTTAAATAATCAGCATTTATGGAAGGGGTAGAGAAAACTGATTTTAATAGAAACCGTATGCTTCTTTTATGTTTAAAACAGGGATTAAATATGTGCCGAATACATCATCTAACTTTTGAAATTGTCTTTATTTCAATTTTCCACTATTCGATTTCCTAGCATTATTTTCTCATAGCCACTGGCAACAGACGTGGCAGTAGGAAGTTATGCTCAGGAGATACTTCAGTTTCCGTGAGAGAAGCTTTCTGTGTTTCATTGTTTTGAAAGATTATGATTTATTCTGACATTTACTTACTGAATGTATTAGTTTCCTAGGCTGCCGTAGCAAGGTATCATGAACTGAGTCTTAGAGTTGTTGGGGCTGGAAGTCCAATATCGAGGTGTCAGCAGGGCATTTAGAGGGGCCCTTTCTTGCCTCCTGGCTTCTGGTGCGTTGCCACGTGTTCCTTGGCTTATAGATGCATCACTCCAGTCCATTGCCATGTGGCGTGTCCCCCCCACCCCTCCAGGCCTTCACATCATCTTCCCGCTGTGCGCTTCTCTGTCCACATTTCCATTATAGTGGGTCAGGGTCCACCCTGAAGACCTTATATTAGCTTCATTACCACTGTTTCCAAGTAAGGTCGGAGATACTTTTGCAGGAGGACAGTTCAACTCCTAACATTGGATATAGAGGGTATTTCCAGTGTTTTAGTTTTTTAAGCGATCCAGTGGTGGACAGTTTTAAACCAGTTTTTCTGTGCATGTTCTGTATTCTTTCTTTCAGTTAAATAAGTAGCAGAGGGTAGCTGCTTTAGGGCCAAAGGCTGCCCCATGAGATGTGACAGTCACTGCTGCTTGGTGCTCGAAAGCCTGTCGCCGTTTGCACTCCCACGGGCACAGAGGTGCCTTTCCCCCATCTCCCTCACCAGTACAGACAGTCCCCAACCTAAGTTCCACGAAGAGTCTTCACTTTCTGATGGTTTGGAAGTGACGCATTTAGTAGAAACTACTTGGGATTTAGAATGTAGGTCTTTGCCAGGCTGGTGGAGTGTGGTCGGACCCTCGTGATGCTGGGCACGGCAGTGAGCGCAGCTCCCAGGCCGCCACGCGATGACGGGGTCAGCAGCCAAGCCTTCTGGGTGTTGTGGTTTGTGTTTTCACATAAATCACTGAGATGCTCAGCACTGTATTATAAAATAGGCATTAGAGATTTTGCCCAACTGTAGGCTAAGGTAAGTGTCCTGAGCATGTTTAAGGTAGGCTAAGCTAAGCTCTGATGTTCTGCGTTACATTTGTTTTCATCTAAGGTGTTTTCAACTTCTCACTGGAGTGATCGTCTTTTATTGCTCTTCGGTTCTTTGTAGGTTTCTGTTGTTTACAACCCATTAGACTTTGAACCAGAGATTTTCTTTGCGTTGGGATCTCCAGTTGGTATGTTTCTCACTGTTCGAGGAGTGGATCGGATAGATGAGAACTACAGGCTTCCTACCTGTAAAGGCTTCTTCAACATTTACCATCCAGTGAGTGAGCTGAATTAACTTCCTAATTTGAAGGGAATGAAGAACTGGTGCTGTTTATCCTAATAGTCTCAGGTTCTTCTTTCTGAGGAATTAATACTGATCTGGATTTTGTACGACTCAGCCCTCTGTCTTAATAGATAGAGTCCACATTTTCCAACGTGCTTTCCTACCGAAAAGCTTTGGTTCAAGGAAAGAATTCTGATGCTTGGCTTGCAAAGTAATTTTACCCACGTACTTGGAAGTCATCTTATAAATTACCAATATTTGAATAGGTGTGAAAAAAAAAATAGCTGGTTTGCCAGTTTCTTGGGTTTCTTTGCCCAACCAAGATATATAACTAGACTGACCAGGCAGTGGCGCAGTGGATAGAACTGGGATGTGGAAGGACCCAGGTTCGAGACCCTGAGGTTGCCAGCTTGAGCGTGGGCCCATCTGGCTTGAGCAAAAGCTCACCAGCTTGGACCCAAGGTTGCTGGCTCCAGCAAGGGGTTACTCAGTCTGCTGAAGGCCTGCGGTCAGGGCACATATGAGAAAGCAATCAATGAACAACTAAGATGTCACAAGGGCAACAAAAAACTGATGATTGATGCTTCTCACCTCTCTCCGTTCCTGTCTGTCTGTCCCTATCTATCCCTTTCTCTGACTCTCTCTCTGTCTCTGTTAAAAAAATAAATTATATATATATATGTAACTAAAAATAAATTAGCTTTTTATAAATTTCAACTCTTCTATTACAGCTTGATCCAGTGGCATATAGACTAGAACCTATGATTGTTCCGGATTTGGACCTTAAAGCGGTTCTCATTCCCCATCACAAAGGCAGAAAGAGGCTTCATTTAGGTAAAAAGCTAATATTTCATAACTTGTTTCTTTCCCTTTATTTTTTTAATGTCATTTATAATAATTTAGAAAACTTTTAATACAGTCCTTTGTTACAGACTCAACGTTAACGTTAGGTGCCTAGCCCGTTCAGAACTTGGTTGCTGTTTGGGGCTGTAAAGTCACGACGTTCCTTCTTGTTGAGGAACGGGGACGATGGTAATAAAGTGGCATGATGCATTGGTTTTGATAGAATTTGATTATAAATTTTGGAATTGGGAAGCAGAATAACATTTGAGCTAAGAAACCATCAAAAAATAAGCTTGATGCTCTTCAAATCAAGTGAGCTTTTATTTCCTTGCTACCTGGACAGACCTTTCCTGTTAAAAAAATTCACTGAACATATGGATTGATGGTACTTCTAGGGTTTAAGTTTCTCTTATGTCTGTTAATGATGTATCCTACTTATCCACAGGTTTAAAAGAAAGAAAAGAGATCATGCCCTCTTATTTAAAAGTTCTTTTTCTTTCATCATGCTTTTAAAAAACATTTAAGTTTTTTGGATTCAAAATGAGAAATTTAATACTCAAATACCTACATCATCTCCAAAAGGAATTCTTAGACGAAAGTGGAAAAAGTGAAGGAATAGGAGTGTCTTCATTTTTAAATTAGAAGGTTAAATTGTGATGAAATCAATCTCACATTTTCAAAAAGTGTAGGCCCACTTTTTAATGTAATAAATGCATGTGCTTAGTTACATCTTTATGGTATTAAACTCCTTTTATTTTTGGAGAGAGGAAATTTATAGGTTTTGGCTGACTGTAGTTTAGTCATTACAGAAATGACAGGGATAAGATTCCTCAAAACATTTTAACACATTGAAGGTTTTTGCTTGAGATGCCCCAGGTACTATATGTTGTTTAAGAGAGACAGGCAGGTTTCACCATGCCTGAGAATAATGGTAATTTTTGTTTTAACTTTTTGTGGCGCAGAATTTTACCCTTTGACTAATAACTTGATGTGTTGTCTGTATCTCTTTAGAGTTGAAAGAAAGTCTCTCTCGCATGGGATCTGATTTGAAGCAGGGTTTCATTAGCTCTCTGAAAAGTGCTTGGCAGACGTTAAATGAGTTTGCCCGTGCTCACACCTCTTCAACTCAGTTACAAGAAGAATTGGAGAAGGTAGCCAATCAGATCAAAGAAGAAGAGGAAAAGCAAGTAGTTGAAGGTAAGTTTGACATGTGAGGCCTTTTCTAGTTGTTCCAGATACTATTTGGGAACTTAACACTTAAAGTATTTAATGATGCTTTTCTGTTCTAATGTAGAGACTCTTCCTATATAGGAAAATCTTTTACAATAAACTATACTTCAGAATGTGTCCTCCTTTTTTACAAGGTTCTGCCTGATAGTTGCTGAACTTTTTACTCTGCAATGTTAATATTTTATTGAGATTCGTAAGGCCAGAGTGGGATATCAAAGTTGAGAACCAAGTTTGTATTCAGTCAATTGAATGACCCACTCTGAGAAATGATCTTTTCTGCTGCTGATGTTTAACTGTGTTGTTATGGACTTTAGTGCAATGTCAGGTCATTGTGCCGTGATGTTTTTGACTTTTTCAGATTCTAATTCTGTTTCCTTTCTTTCTACAATGCTCTTTCACCCCTTTTCTTCAAAACCTCTGTCAGCTCGTTGGCTCCCTGCCCTCTCGCTGGGGAACAGCCCCCTCCTCTGGCTCTTTGGAGGAATGGGAGGTGAGCCTGCTAGCTCCCAGCTGCTCCGTGTGTCCAGCAGTGTTCTCACTGAGCCCAGAGAGTCAGCTAAAGTCAAAGGATCATGATTAAGTGATTGACTTTGATATTGAAATGGTTTAAATTCTAGCAGAAAAGATTGTTGAAAGTCCAGATTTTTCCAAGGATGAGGACTACTTAGGAAAAGTCGGAATGCTAAACGGAGGCCGCCGAATTGACTATGTTCTTCAAGAAAAGCCAATAGAGAGTTTTAATGAGTATCTTTTCGCTCTTCAGAGCCATTTATGCTATTGGTAAGTCTGTTCTTCTTTGATAACATTCACGTGGCCTTAGGTGCTAGCACAGAAAGCAGTTTTCGTTTTAGTGACTTGCTGATTTATCATTTGTATGGAGTATTATTCAGGATTAGTCCCCCCCCCCCCCCCCACCGGGTTGAGTCACCCACAAGACGGCAGTGTGTGAGCCGCCTCTGACCGCAGACCTTTGCTGCTTGCACACTGCTCTTGCAGGGCTGCCTTTCACAGGGCGGGATGGGGGGCACCGAGCTAAGCCATCCCTTCACACATGCCTCTCCCCACGGAGAACTGCAGCGTGCTTGTTTTGGAGCTGAGTGGTCTCCATCTCCATCCACTGTTTAAGGACAGCTTTAGATGCCACTCCTTTGTTTCCATTTGCCCTTCTTAGGTAGGGTTGGCTAGAACAAAGGCTTCATTTCCCCACCTTTATACATAGAGATTAGTTTCTACTAATTGTCTCCTAAGTAATTGTGCTTCTCTTTTTGATAGGGAATCTGAAGACACCGCCCTGTTGTTACTTAAAGAGATCTATCGAACAATGAACATTAGTCCAGAACAGCCGCAGCACTGATTAGTCTTCAGTTTCACTGTGTGAGTTTATCTTTATTGTGTTTATAAATTCTGAATGTTTCATTCTGAAGTCATTTTTATGAAGTTGATGTTGACCATAATTTTCTTTTTTCTGTTTCCTCTGAGTGCCTTTATTTTTTTAAATTCAGATTAGAGACAGTAAAGGAAGGGAATTGTATACAATTTACATTTCTGACTTGCTAACAATCTTTTAATTCTGTATACAATTGAGTTCTTTTCATTTCAATTTCTTTTAATAATAGATTCTCAGGAACATTAGCTAGGACTTTCTTTGGTTGTAGGTAACAACCTAAGTATCAAAATACCTTAAACAAATAGAGGTTTACTTTTCTTTGGTGGCAGGAAGGGTTCATTTGTTGAATGATGCCAGCAGATACCCAGATTGTTTATATCTTTTTTTGCCTGCATGTTGGCTCTTGCTACCTCATAGCTACAAGATGGCTGCCATAGTTCCAGACATTGTATCTACATTCAAGGCATGAATAAGGGTGAAAGGGCAATATTGGTTATATCTATTTCTTTTAATTAGGAAAGCAAAATCCTATCTAAAAGTTTATTCATGCCTATTGACTGAGCCTGTCACAGGTCCTATGTCTTCCCCAATCCCAAACTGCATGAAAGGTTGTAAAAGTGATGTCTTAAGCATCTCTAGTCTTTATAGAGAGGGGACTAGAGAAGGGGATTAAACATGATGAACGAACACACCAGTCGGCCATCTCTACATTCCTGACTGTCTCCTGAGTCATCTGTTTTTCCTTACTGGATTATGCATCACTTGAAAAAATAGGTAATGTGTTTTTTTTAAGAAGTTAGACATTTTAAAGCATTTCAAAGATTAAAACACAAACTGGTGAGTTCTGAATCAAAAGTAGTTCCTGGCACTTTTTGGTTTTCTAATAATAAATGATAAGCTCAGCCTTTATGTTCTTATTTTGGAATTTCATAAGTAGAAATAAGCCACCTTTAGTAGAATATGCTTAGGGAAATATTCCTGTGCACAGCTAATCAATTATGTGTGCGCTTTAATACAGGGACCTCATTGAACACGTCTGTCCCTTGAAGTTTCCCATCAGCCAGGTTGCTGGCACAGCCTTCCGTGTTGGCCTGTATAAGTCTTCTCTGTGCTTTTTAGTGGTTGCATAGTGAACCATTGTGTGGTTGTATCTTATCTTATTAGTCAGCTTCCTGTTAATAGATATTTAGATCATTTTCTAATATGTATGAAGGAGTTTTAGTCAATAGGGTAGGTAGGAGGTCTAAAAAACCATTTTTTTTTTTTTTTTTAATTTTATTCATTTTAGAGAGGAGACAGAGAGAGAGAGAGAGAGAGAGAGAGAGCGAGAGAAAGGGGGAGGAGCTGGAAGCATCAACTCCCATATGTGCCTTGACCAGACCAGTGCAGGGTTTTGAACTGGCGACCTCAGTATTCCCAGGTCGACGCTTTATCCACTGCGCCACCACAGGTCAGGCTAAAAAAAAAAACCATTTTTTAATCAGATTCTTGATGGAGTTATATCAGTTCTTACCATTTCTTATAGTTCAGTGTTAAAGTAAATTAAATGTAATGTCAAAAGCTACTACAGTCTAGATTTTCAGTTATGAAGTAGTCATTTAGTTGGTTAACAAATATTTCAGTGCCCACTGAGTGAGGCACACAGCAGTCTTCATGCTGGAGCTATGCTGGGAACAAGGTTCCATTTTCATCTTCAAGGACATTGTCGCAGGCCTTTGCACGACGTCTTTCTGTTCCTCATCGTTTCATTACAGTGTGGTGAGATCCCTAGGAACCGTGGTAATACTGGTTTTGTCATACCTCAGGTATGGCCACGGTTCCAGAAGCTGTCCAGGGACGTTAAGTGAAGACTTCCTGTATCTTCCAGTGGGAGATGCTGACAGTGAGCCTGTGCTCTAACCCAGTGATTTTCAACCTCAGGGCGACATAAATTAGTAACTGAAATTCTGCAGTACACCCAAAATGCATTTTCACACCGGACGGCTATTGTTGTGCTGGCTGTTGTCCTATTTCACTTGACAATCTGAGGGGAAAGATGTCAGTACCCTGACTAAATGTGCATGTTTTAAACATTCTTCTGCTGCACCGGTTAAAAATCTCTTCTGTAACCTATAGGTAAATTTCAGATATTGATAGCTTCTGTAGAAAAGATACAGTAAGAAGATGTGGAGAGTGGCCAGGGTTGCTTCTGGGAAGGCCTTGCTGACTTGATGACATTTGAGGTGAGATTTGTAGGATGAGAAGGAGGTGGACATCTGAAGATAAGGAGAGGCAGAAAGAAGAGCAGCTGCAGAGGTCATGAGATGGGGTTAGATAATGTCATGTTTGGGGGCCAGAGAGCCGGCCAGGACAACCAGAGGACAATATATGAAGGGGAGAGCCTGACTGGTGGAGGAGCAGTGGATAGAGTGTCAACCTGGGATGCTGAGGTCCCAGGTTCTAAACCTCAAGGTTGTCGAGTGAGTGTGGGCTCACCAGCCTGAGTGCGGGGTCCCAGTGTCACTGGCTTGAAGCCCAAGGTTGCTGGCTTGAGCAAAGGGTCATTGGCTCGGCTGCAGCCCCTGGTCAAGGTACATATTAGAAGCAATCAGTGAACAACTAAGGTGACGCAACTACGAGTTGATGCTTCTCGTCTCTCTCTCCACTCTCTCTTCTCTCTGTCTCTCTGTCTCTCTCTCTTTCTCTCCCCCCCAAATTAGTATATTACGGAGTTTTCCCACATCAGCCTACACTGTGTATGTGTGAGTATTTGTCATTCTTACTTGTTTTCCTGAATGGGTTGTACTCACAGTTGTTTCAACTTTTAAGTGACAGAGTGAGGGGTCTCCTTCTGTGTCTCTTCCCCAGTTTTCCTCTTCAGAGACAGTCTGTTGTTCTAAGTATGCGTCAACATCCACACCTATATGTGACTTTTTTCCTTTTTAAAAGACAAATGATAGCTAAATAGATAAACTGTTATTACCTTCGTATTTTTGAGATTTTTTTTCCATATCCAGCCATTTCTTGACCTACCCACCCTCCCGGTTGCCATGCACCCACCCTCCCGCCCGCCCGCCAGCCACGCACCCTCCGTCCAGTATTTGATGAACACTGTACTGTACCAGGAACCGGTAGGCAGTGGGGCTCACAGCACTGGACCACGCAAAGTCTCTGCTTTTAGGGATCTTCTTTCCTCTGGGGGAGGAGACAGTGAATAAATAGTCGGAATGTGTCAGATGGTTAAAAATAGCAGTATGGTAAGAGGGAGAGGGAGTGCCTTTGTACATAGATGACAAGGGGACACCTCAACTGATGAAGTGTCACCTGAGCAAGTGCCAGGTGGATATCTGTAAAGACAAGATAACAGAATGTAAGAGCTACCTCATTCCTTTTTTTTTACAGGGACAGAGTCAGAGAGAGGGATAGATAGGGACAGACAGACAGGAACGGAGAGAGGTGAGAAGCATCAATCATTAGTTTTTTGTTGCGACACAATAGTTGTTCATTGATTGCTTTCTCCCATGTGCCTTGACCGCCGGCCTTCAGCAGACTGAGCAACCCCTTGCTGGAGCCAGCGACCTTGGGTCCACACTGGTGAGCTTTTGCTCAAGCTAGTGACCTCGGGGTCTCAAACCTGGGTCTTCCGCATCTCAGTCCGACGCTCTATCCACTGCACCACCGCCCGGTCAGGCTGCCTCATTTCTCTTAATGAAAGTCTAGTGTCCCATTGACTATTAGACCATAATCTGTATAGCCTGTTCCTTGCTGGTTGGTATTTAGGTTACTCTCAACTTTTACTAGTATAAACAATGCTTCAGTGATACACAATATTTAATAATTGCATTGTATTCCACTTTATAGTTTTACTTATTAAACACGTTGGATGTTTAGGTGATTTTTCAGTTTTCACTATTATAAATCTGACACATAGCTACAATACTTTTGCATATTTCTGACTGGAATAAATTAGAGGCAGCATTATAGAGCTCAGCATATTGCACATTTCACAAGTTTTTTGATCTATACTCATCACTAAATTACATTTCAGAAAGGTTGGCTCAGTTTTCCTCTCTACCACCAATACATATGCTGGTTTTCCTGCACCCTTGCCAACACTGAGTTAAATTGTTTTTTAAAATTTTGCCTACTTGATAGTCGCAAATTGTTAATATTGTTGTTTTATTTTACATTTTTATTATTAGTAAAATTGAGTGTTTTTTTTGGTGTTTTTATTTGGCTGTTTGTATTTATTTTATCAATTGCTTATTCTTGACTTTTGTTCATTTTTCGGGAGGTGTGAGGCAAGGTCTTTTGTTTCTTATTGATTTATAGTTATGATTTAAGGATAGTAACCTTTGCCATTGAAAATACATTTTATTTCCAGTTTGATAATTGCCATTTATTTTTGCTTGTGCTTTGGATATTTTTTTGAGGGGGGGTAAGGGTGTATGTAGGCTGATTGATCTTTTAAGATTGTTAATTTATTTTTTTAAGTTCTTAAGTGTTTGTTTTTTTTTTTTATACAGGGACAGAGAGTGAGTCAGAGAGAGGGATAGATAGGGATAGACAGACAGGAATGGAGAAAGGTGAGAAGCATCAATCATTAGTTTTTCGTTGCCATTGCGACACCTTAGTTGTTCATTGATTGCTTTCTCACATGTGCCCTGACCGCGGGCCTTCAGCAGACCGAGCCACCCCTTGCTGGAGCCAGCGACCTTGGGTCCAAGCTGGCGAGCTTTTGCTCAAACCAGATGGGCCAGCGCTCAAGCTGGCGAGCTCTGGGTCTCGAACCTGGGTCTTCCACATCCCAGTCCGACGCTCTATCCACTGCGTCACCGCCTGGTCAGGCTCTTAAGTGGTTTTTTTTTTTGTTTGACTTTATAGTTAGAAGACTGTGGTTTAGAGAGGGATATAACTTTCTTTTTTTTAAAAGTGAGAATAGGGGAGATCCAGAGACAGACTCCCACATGTGCCCGACTGGGATCCACCCGGCGGCCCAGTCTGAGGCTGATGCTCTGACCATCTGAGGCCATGCTTGCAGCTAAGCTATTTTTAGTGCCTGAGGCAGAGGGTCCTCGGAGCCATTTTCAGTGCCCGGAGCCAACGTGCTCAAATCAATGGAGCCATGGGTGTAGGGGAAAGAGAGAGAGAAAAAGAGAAGGGGGAGAGGGAGAAGCAGACGATTGCCTCTCCTTTGTCCCGTAACTGGGAATTGAACCAGAGCTTCCACACGCTGGGTTGACGCTCTCCTGCTGAGCCAGCTGGCCAGGGCCTTTATTTCTTAAATTTATTTTAATTTTTATTTATTGATTTTAGAGAGAGAGGAAGGGAAAGACTGAGACAGAAATGTGCATCTTTTCCTGTATGTGCTCTGATCAGGGATCAAACTGGCAACCTCTGCATATCTGGATGATGCTCTAACCAACTGAGCTATCCGGCCAGGCTGCTTTTTTCTAAAGTAATTGTTTTTGCTTGTGCCATATTTTGAATAATGTACATTTTATGTCATTGGTTTGATGTTTTTATAATATGCTATTGTTTGACAATTTTTATCATATGCCCAATATTTGTTCTCTAGGCTTTCTGCATCTCTTATTGACTTATCTGTCTACCATATTTCACTGACTTCTACTTATATATTTTTAATTTTAGCATCTTTACATTTGGAATGCATCTTAAAAACGAGCTGTTTCCTGGATGGAAGTTGAATTCTTCCCGACGTGGTTTGCAGTTTCTTTGGCCGGTCACTGGGGGACACTACAAACCTGAGTCTGCTTAAGCTGATTTCTCTGAGATTTTCTTGGGCTGTGGTGTATTGTGAATTCAGGCCACAAAATTTGCAGGCAGGACGGGGTGGGCATACCAGTTTAAATACCAAGGACCTGCTCCCCCTCTTCTCATTGTCAAGGAAGAGGTGTGCAGACTTCTTTGCCATCGTCCTTTCTGTGGGAAGTGTTATTTTTTTATCCTTTGTTGAGGCTGTAGGCATTTGACATCCTCACTTTATGAAGGTCTCTGTCTCCTTTAGATTTCCTATCCAGGGCATCTTTTCTTCGCATAGTACGGAAAATAGTGGTGTATTAGATTCACTGAAATATGGTGTTTTATTGTAACTTTATAGTTTTTACTGTCTGGCAGTACAAGTTATTAGCATACCATACTCTTGGCAATTGTTGCAAATGAAAATTTTTATTTTTAATTTTCATTATAGTGAGAAGAGGGGAGGTAGAGAGACTCCCTCATGCACCCCAACTGGGATCCACCTGGCAAGCCCAGCAGGGGGCGATGCTCTGCCCATCTGGGGCCCTTGCTTTGTTGTAACTGAAGCCATTCTAGCACCTTAGGTGGAGGCCATGGAGCCATACTCAGCACCCTGGCCAACTCGCTTCAGTTGAGCCCTTGGTTGTGGGAGGGGAAGAGAGAGACATGCGAGAGGGGGAGGGGTGGAGAAGCAGGTGGGCGCCTCTCCTGTGTGCTCTGGCCGGGAATCGAACACACGCCAGGCCAACGTTCTCCCACTGAGCCAACTGGGCAGGGCCCAAATGAATTTTGAAATGATTTAAGTTCCCCAGCAATCTCTCTCCACAAAATGAACAAAGCTCAAACATTATAGTCCTAGGATTTTAATATCACCTAATATGAAAAATTAAGAACTTTACATTTCATAATTTGTTCACTGTTCATTATTTTATTTTTTCTACAATGTTGTGAAATTTATGCAAGAACTTAAGTTCCTAATACTATGAAGTAATTAAAATACTAGTAATTCTTCCATGTATGGTTCATTCAAGCAGTGATCAATTTCACTGAATTTGTGAATGTTTATCTTGTTTATTCCTTTCTAGAGTTCTTAAAAAGCCTCAGAGTAACCTGTAAAGACTTTCTTTTACTTTCTGTACTCATTATGTTAGAAAGCTGGTCATGCGGGTGTGCTCCCAGAGAGCTCCTGGCTGCATGTCGTCCATGCCCTCCTGGCCTGTCTCAGCGCTGAGGCGGCAGGACTTGTGCTCCGGGGCACTTCACGGAGTGTGCTCAGTCAAGCTGAGCGCCTGACCGGTGTTCTTCTGGTTCAGAAAGGAACGATAATACATTATTATTACTGCTAAGTGTATGAAGTTCACCAAGGTTTTTTTTTTTTAAAAGACTTTCTTGTCTTTCCAGAAAGTCGCTCTATAAATTTTATTGCTGAGAACACCCTCAGGGCGTTCCCAGCCTGTCCCTGTGGTGGGGTACAGAAAACCGAAGCATTGACAGCTGCTCAGATACAACTCTCAGATGTAGCCATTCATTGAAAGGAAAACACACAGACCAAACAGTGGAAGCAGTACCACACTCGACAGTGTAGACAAAACTGTAATTACTGAGATGACGCAGCTAAATCCCTCGGCTCAGCCGCTTGTGTAGTTGGCACAGGAACGTGTGATGTCAGCGAGGAGGTGTTTGGGCCATGCGGAAGGCTTCTCTTTCTTACAGACCTGTTGTCAGCGGGCTTTTGAACTTGCATTTTTTAATGTAGCATGTTCTTTTATTCAAGTATGGACTTCTTGAGAAACTAGAGTAATGTGAGTTTTAAAAATTTATGTTTTACTTTCAATGTGAATTGTTCTGAGCGGCTTTGATGCGGGGCCATTTATATTTGTGAAGAGGCGGTAACCAAGATCTCTTATATTCATGTGGGATCTGAGGTTTCTATGAAGCCTGCCAGGCTGTTGCTGAGAGATCATTCTGGAAGGGAGTGAAGCGCTCCTGACCGCACAGAATCCTCTGACGCTGTCCCAGCGTGTCCCTTCCCACTGGGGGTGGGCGGGGAGAGCCTTTCCATGTCACTGTGTGGCAAAGCTGTACGGCCGCCTCATTGCTGAAGTTCCATTTAATGTGAGAACCAGAGGGCTGTGTTCTTTTGCTCTGTATTAATTCCACTTATACCAAAGTGTTTGAAAGTATGAAATGTAATGCTTCAAGACCATCAGTCTACTTCATGAAAAGACTGTTCTATAATATTTCAGTTTGTTTTCCTATCGCTTTAGATTATCCTATTTTCCTAATATTATATAGGAATGCTGATTTTCCTTTTGTTACGCAGTAGAGACATTTTACACTGTTTACATAGTTCTCATGGAACACAGAATATTTTGAAAGCAACGTATGATACACATTTTTGTGTATATATTCTATTTAGTGTGAATAAAACAGTAACATCAGTGCATTTTTTTAAGCAGTGAACTTGTGTATTTCTGTTGTCTTCCTTAAATGTACTCCTTTGAGTTTGGCATTATTTCCTTTCTGCTGTGAGGACCTGCTCTATAGAGTGACCACATAGCATGTGCTCCTCGGACTGTGGCGCTGCCGTGACTGCAGTCACACGTATTCCGAGCACCTCACGTGTGCCCTGCCCTGGCTGCTCACGGCCGCCCCGCCGGGCCGCTGTGCGCCTGACGCCTGTTTCTTCTTCGCTCCAGCACTAACCCTTTTCCTTTCTCTTCCACCTGACTTCCCCAGACTTAGGAAATTCAGAAAAATGAGGGTTATTTATATATCTTTTAATAAAATCTAGTGTGATTTTTCAATTTACAACTGGTTTTGTGTGCATTATTCAGCTGTATCTCCTGAGTACTGGGCGGGGGAGGAGTGCTTGAAGCGGGGTCCATAGAAGGAACATGTCCCAGCCGAGCTTCACAGACTCTCATGATTTTATTTGAACACCAAGAAAATGTAAAATAGAATTTTTGTGTGACTCTGCTTTTGACATTTATAGCCCTCTTGGTTTCTTACCAAAACCAAGTTAACAATAGGTCTCCTGAGGGCGGAATCTCTATTAGCATATTGCTCAGAATTGTGAACACAGTGCCTCGCAGAGCCTCGGGACATAGTAGGGCACCTTCCAATTATCTGTTGATTTAAAGAATTTTGAAAGTGAAAAATATAATTTAACCCTTGGACAAGACCTTGGAAGACCATCTATATCAGTGGTTTGCAAACTTTTAAAAAGCTGCAAAACCCTTTTTTTTTTTTACAGGGACAGAGAGTCAGAGAGAGGGATAGATAGGGACAGACAGACAGGAATGGAGAGAGGTGAGAAGCATCAATCATTAGTTTTTCGTTGCCATTGCGACACCTTAGTTGTTCATTGATTGCTTTCTCACATGTGCCTTGACCGCGGGCCTTCAGCAGACCAAGCAACCCCTTGCTGGAGCCAGCGACCTTGGGTCCAAACTGACGAGCTTTTCCTCAAGCCAGATGGGCCCGCGCTCAAGCTGGTGAGCTCGGGGTCTCGAACCTGGGTCTTCTGCATCCCAGTCCAATGCTCTATCCACTGTGCCACCACCTGGTCAGGCTGCAAAACCCTTTTTTAATTGTTTTGTGGACTCACAACTATAAGCCTACTTTATTTTTTTTATTTTTTTTATTTTATTCATTTTAGAGAGGAGAGAGAGAGAGAGAGAGAGAGAGAGAGAAAGGGGGGAGGAGCTAGAAGCATCAACTCCCATATGTGCCTTGACCAGACCAGTGCAGGGTTTTGAACTGGCGACCTCAGTGTTCCCAGGTCGACGCTTTATCCACTGCGCCACCACAGGTCAGGCCTAAAACCCTTTTTTGAATGAAAACTTTCACCAAATTTCACTATATAAACTAGATGAGAGTATAGCTGCTGAATCAGGTTAGGCCCTGCCCTTCCCCTTTCCTTTTCTCCCTGGATAGCTCCTCCCCTTCTGCAAACCAGCCCCTCATCCAGATGGATGCCCTCATTTTCCCAGGATGAGAAAAGTCACATCGCGAGTTATTCTGGCTTCATATGCACAGTTTGGGACAAGCATTAAAATTGTCAGGGTCCGAAGTTGAAGGTCAGAGAGTCAAAGCTGATAATGCCCTGGCTGGATAGCTCGGTTGGTTAGAACGTCATCCCAAAGAGCAGAGAGTTGGTTCGGTCCCTGGTCAGGCATCTACAGAGACGGATTGATGTTCCTGGCTCTCTCTAAAATCAATTTCATAAACAAAAATAAAGCTACTGACAGTGACAACCCAGGCTGGGATTGTTAATGTGGCATATAACAAGAGGAAACTACTTTCCAAGTCTGGCAGACCTGTGCGTTTCTTGAGTCTCAGAACCAGAGCGTGATTATAATAAATGGAAACTACACAAATTATATGCTTATTGAGGTAAGTATACAGTGTGTCCGTAAAGTCTTGACTTGTGACGGGTCAAATGTGCACCATGACTTTACGGACACATTGTATTTCTGGAAGGGTATGATCTACATAAAGACTTGTAGATGAGCAAGTCAGTAGATACCACTCTCCTGGCGGGGCGATCGGGGTGATCATATATTTGCATTAGTAACATATGACATACATTTTCACTGAGTAGAGTACTGGAGATCAGCCCTGTCCCAGAAAGCCCAGGATGATTGGTCTTTAGATTACCATTGTTTTTGGTTTTTATGACTTGAAGCATCTAACTACCTTAGTGCTGTGCTGTGGTATTCACCAAGCAACATGCTGGTGGTTTCCCCTGTGGATTCTGCCACCTGGGGAGAGGGTGAATTGAACCGCAGACGCTGGGTGTCCTTGTTTTCTTTGAAGTTACAGTCCTCATTGTAACTTGGTAAGCTGGCCTCTGGCTGCGTGGGAGTCAGTTCCCCAGGGCTGGGTTCTCTGAGGGAAGCTGATAGAACTCGGGTCCTTGACAGGCAGAGGCACTGACGTGGTGTTCCTGGCGGTTCCTATCTCCCTGCACAGCGTTGGGTGGACTGTCCGCCGACTTGTCTCCTTGATATTTCTATCCTGTCAGCAGGTCCTCAGTCTGGTCCTGCTATTTCACCTTTGAGTTGAGCCTACCAAAAATTGCTCCCATAACCTGCTTTTATGTGTGTCCACACTTGACGTCTGAGCGGTGGGTCCTCATGAAGACATTTTCCACCCTAACCTCTTGGCCAAGTGTTTTTAGTTCTTGGTCCGTTTCCTCTGTCATGAAATTCTTTGACCTCCTAGAATTGTCGTGAGACCCAAGTGAGAATGAGGAAAGTGCACGTAGCAGCTCCGGCTCGCAGTGAGGACTCGGAACGTGGGCTGATCATCGGTACTGCGACGGTGCTTTTGCCATGAGCGCTCAGGTTCACGAGGACCCGGGCCTTCAGTGCCAGGTCCCTGTCACTTCCCGTCCTCCCTGGCTTGTAGGTGGGCCAGGCTCTTTGTAGCTGAGACAAAACAGAGAGAGGCTGAGTGCCTGTTTCAGAGGCCGGGGTGTGTGGGGTGTGGAAGCTGGGAGGAGGTGCAGGTCATTGGGAAGGTAGACAAGCTGTGGAATTGCGGTGTGGGGTTAGGGCTGGGGAGTTCTAATGCTGTTTGCCCGTCTTTGTGCAAGTTTGTGGGACTTAAAAAAAAAGCACCTCTTAGTAACACATGCCCCGATTCTCTACTGGAAGCTCATTTTAGGGTAAGGATCAAGAGAACATGTTACTCTTTTCTGCATTCTGCCCTCTTTTTTTCCCTGATTTTTATTTTCCTTCTTTAAAACATCAACTCTATTGTAGATTTTCCCAAAAGTGTTGGCCTCATGGAACACTTTGAAAATAACTTGAGGTTAACACTAGAGGGAGCTCATGAATTGGTGCAGGCTCCTCATTTCCCCATGTATAAGATGCACCCTGAAATTTGAAAAAAAAAAGTATTACATAAAGTTATTTATGATTTATTCATCATAGAATTTGTACAACTCCTCATCACTGTCAAAACTCCCATCCGTTAGCTTGTCCTCATCTGTGTCTGATGACGAATCACTGTCTTGACTTCAACAATGAGCGCAAAAACAAGCGTGAAAAAGCGGGAAATGCAAATAAAAAAACTACAACCACTGTATAAGATACACCCAGTTTTTAGACCCCCAATTTTTTGTAAGAGGGTGCGTCTTATACATGGGGCAATACGGTAATAACTTTCTTCTTTCAGTCTCAGGTCCAGTGAAATGAGTTTGGGTCATGTACATGTTTCATATTATAGTAACCTGTCCCAATACGTGTTCAGGATATGAAATTGTATTAAGACAATAAGGATGGATATTTTATCTGGTGTTAAATACAGAGCTTTGGACTTAAATAAGCTTGAACCAGATCCACAGAAGTTTAAGAGCCTCTTTAATAGTTACTGAGTTTTCCTTTTATTGAATCTCACTTCTCGCTTGGTAGAAGGTTTTCAAGAACATGATTGTTTGAACTTTGTGCTAATTAGGGGAGGAAGGCAGGGCAGACATGGTCATCACCATCTTTATAGATGAGAGAGCCATGGTTCCCGGAGGTGATGTGACTTGTCAGAAGTGACTCAGAGGAGTGAACAGTGAAGCTGGAACTTGAGCTTCCCACTCCTAGTCCGGGCCTCTCCTGTGGCACCATTTTGCTTGTGTGTGCAAATATATTAGTTACCAGTGTAGGACTGGTAACTCTGACAGGCCCTAAAGTCTGTAACTATGCAGGAAGGCTCGTCACTGTGTTGGATTAGAAAATTTGAAAAATGTACAAAGACATAAATGGCAAAATCAAAATCACACATATTCCACCTTCACAATTTGGCATTTCTGTCTTATAAAAATTGATTGCTGCCTGACCAGGCGGTGGCGCAGTGGATAGAGCGTCGGACTGGGATGCGGAAGACCCAGGTTCGAGACCCCGAGCTCACCAGCTTGAGCGCGTGCCCAACTGGCTTGAGCAAAAGCTCGTCAGCTTGGACCCAAGGTCGCTGGCTCCAGCAAGGGGTTGCTGGGTCTGCTGAAGGCCCCCCGGTCAAGGCACATGTGAGAAAGCAATCAATGAACAACTAAGGTGTCGCAACAGCAATGAAAAACTAATGATTGATGCTTCTCACCTCTCTCCGTTCCTGTCTGTCTGTCCCTATCTATCCCTCTCTCTGAGTCTCTTTCTGTCCCTAAAAAAAACAAGAAAAAAGATTGCATTATAATGTTAGGAACTTATTTTTTAATTTGTTATTTCTTGAACTTTTTATATGGTATTAAAAAATCTTCTATATAGGCCCTGGCTGGTTGGCTCAGTGGTAGAGCACCAGCCCAGCATGTGGAAGTCCTGGGTTCGATTCCAAGTCAGAGCACACAGGAGAAGTGCCCATCTGCTTCTCTACCCTTTCCCCTCTGCTTTCTCTCTATCTCTCTCTTCCCTCCCACAGCCAAGGCTCCAGTGGAGCAAAGTTGGCCCAGACGCGGAGAATGGCTCCAGGGCCTCTGCCTCAGGCACTAGAATGGCTCCAGTTGCAATGGAGCAACAGCCTAGATGGGCAGAGCATCACCCCCTAGTGGACATGCCAGGTAGATTCCGGCCGGGTGCATGCAGGAGGGGAGTTTATCTCTCTGCCTTCTTGCTTCTCACTTCAGAAAAAATAATCTTCTATAAAAATTAATTCAATTTTTAATGAACCAATCATCTATTTTTTGAAATGGATTGTTTCCAATTATCCAAATATGTATATATGTATGTATGTGTTTATATATATATATATATGTGTGTGTGTGTGTGTATATATATATATATATATATATATATATATATATATATATATATATATATACATACACACATTTATATGTGTGTGTGTGTAGAAAAATAATGTCAGCTCAATTAACATTTTGGTGAACCTTTTCAGAGAAAGCTTTGTGAACATTTGAATTAAGTTTTAAATTCAATCACTGAACTTCTAGGATTTTTCTGAGGTCAAATGAAACAAGGAGTTGCTAAGGAAATGAGACTCTCCTCACCTGGTTTCATTGGAGCCTTTGTCCACCCTCTCTGAAGGCTCATAATCCCCCTGCAGACTCTGTTTGCTGAAAGCCGGTGCTGGTACCCACCCAAACTGGACGTTAAATGTAGATTTAAGCCTCTACTCCTTAGCTAGCTAGTAAGGTGGTTTTTCTATTTTTCTGCCCCAAATGAATTCTACTAAAGAACCAAATTTTTTAAAAAAGTGAAACAGTTATGGGCAATGTGACTTGTATGAGGCATTCCTCTATTAGAATAAACACACCTATTGAGTCTGATTCGACTGGGAGGGGCGTGCTAACCAAGAGGCGGTACTTTGTATCTAAGTCCACAAACTAGGTCGGCCTGCGGTGCCATTGAAACGCGGGCCTGTAAACCTCTGAGCCCATTCAGAACCTTTCGGAACCTTCTGGGAAGGGATTTTGGTTCAGCAAGTGCTGAATTGTCGCCTCTAGGCTGCGGGCGCAATTTGCATTCATTTGCTTTCGTTCAGACGCGTATGACTTAACTTCAGTACTCGGTCTGATTCATGTAGCCAGCGATAGCAGTATTAGAAATTCCTTTTGCAGCATCTGTGACATTTGTTTACTCTTACTTAAAAATGAAATTAGCCCTTGAACATAAAAGTTGAATTTTAGAAAACACAGTTATTGGCTGGGGGTATCATTTCCTCCCAAACCTGTTCAGATTCTCTGACTTACCGCTGAAAGGCTCTTACGTCCAAATTCCACGTGTGAGAAGGGAAGCAAGAGGCAGAGTGGAGAGGCCCATCAGGGTCTCTTCTCACCACGCCATCTTGTCTTCCAGACCGCACCTGTCCCTTGTTGGCGTTTGCCCCCTCCTAGTTCTCAGCACCCATCCGATCACATTTTTCAGTTAAGATACTTTGAGGGCAATTTCCACCTTCAGTGATGGTGGACTCGCTTATTGGACACCAGCCCTCCCACTAAGCACAGAGAAAATATATAGAAAACACTGTTTGAAGGTAGCAGGGACCAGAGAGGCAAGGCCTTGCGGGACCACGATCCCAGAGAAAAAGGAAGTACTGCCAAGTAAGTCTGACACTTGGTGACACGTGGCCCCTTGAGGAAATTGCCAAAGCAGAAGGCCACAACGACTGCAATGACACCAGAGCTTCTGTCGTTCTTGTGTGGCTGAGGGGACAGAAGTTAGAGTTTAGAGCACACCAGGAGGAGGAGGAATTCTGAGATGAGTATTCCCCTGGGCGGGGGTGCGCAGAAGCAGAGTGGCTTCCCTGGAGCCCGAAGCCCAGGTTCACGCCAGCGGAACCCCTGGTGGCATCTGAACTGCCTGCAGGAAGCAAAGCAAACTCTCCGGGGGATAGGTAACCTCACCAGCACTTCAGATTTTCTGTGTGATTTCTCGTATACAACGTCCAATCTTCATGACAGAAAACCGGAAGAAAAGGACACAACCTCCCACATGTCAGGCCTCCCATGGCACAGACTTTAAAATAACGGTGGCTATTAGATGACCATTTGGAGACTTCTAGAAGAGAAACGGGGACATACAAAGAACTAAATGGAAATTCTAGAAATAACATGGGAATTCATGTAGTATCAGAGGTGAGACTTCAATAGTGGGGTTTCGCAGCAGATAAGGCGTGGTGGAGAGGAGTAGTGAGTTGGAAGGTATGTCAGAAAGGAAGAAACTGAAGCGTGGAGAGGAAAAGGGTAGAGAATATAAGAGATACGGGAGACCATGAAAGATCTAATGTGCGTACAGTGGCAGTCCCGGGAGGCGAGGAGGACCGAGACTAGGGCAGGAGCACCATTTGGACAGGTAATTACAAAGATTTTCTAAATCTGATGAATGGTTTCAAGAAGCACTATGAGCCTTACACTGGTTAGATACAGAGAACACCACACACTAAGGCACATCATGGCAAAATACTGGGAGATTTTTTTTTTTTTGAAGTATAGGTTCTTTTTTATTTATTTATTTATTTTTAAACAGGGACAGAGAGAGAGTCAGAGAGAGGGACAGATAGGGACAGACTAGAGAGAGGTGAGAAGCATCAATCATTAGTTTTTCATTGCCATTGTGACACCTTAGTTGTTCATTGATTACTTTCTCACATGTGCCTTGACCGCAGGCCTTCAGCAGACCGAGCAGCCCCTTGCTCAAGCCAGATGGGCCCGTGCTCAAGCTGGCGAGCTTGGGGTCTCGAACCGGGGCCCTCCGCATCCCAGTCCGAAGCTCTATCCACTGCGCCACCACCTGGTCAGGCAATATACTGGGAGATTTTAAATCTCTACTTAAGTTACTACTTGACAACAATGTCTTCTACTGGATAGACCTTCACCCACGTGGGCAAAGCTTCCCCAGCTTTGCCTCTAGAATTGTTACCAGACCCATCTCTTTTCGGGGAACTTTTCCCAAGGACCAGCTTTTGCACCTCGTGAGGTCACTGCACTCAGAGCTGGCATTCTCCACTGGGTGCACCTTTGTCTATGACCCTTGGGGAGAAATGCTCAGTGCCTAGCCTGCCTGGCTACTCACCCACGGGGGTCAGATGGGCTGCAGGGTAATGACCCAGACAGAGCACAGGCTCTGCCAGCCAATCGCCTAGATTAGTTCAAGTCCTTGCTCCACTACTTCCTTCTCATGTAGTCTCCCCTCTTAAGGCTAAGATGTGCAATAAGGATAACGGTTACACATTTTAGGGTTGTTGTGAGATTTCAATGGGCTTCTGGGCGTAAAGAGTTTGTCGTACAGGAAACAATTAATGGATGGGTTTACTTTTCTACTTCCTTGACCCGTGTCTTTAGCCTGGTCAGCAACCACCTATTTCTTTCTTATTCACAGCTGAGGCTTCAAACTCTTTGTCCTAGTTTGCCCCAGTGGGAGCCTGAGATGAAAGCAGAGGAGGTGGTGTACATTATGTCAGAGGAGAGAGCTTAAAAATTAATCTCTTTAAGTATGTACTTCATCCTTCAAAGGAAGAAGTGAATATTAAAGTTTGAAAATTTTCCAAAGAGCCGGAGAAGTCAGACCTTGATCGACTGCAATAAACCATCTAGATCGGTGAAATAACTTTTCTCCTTGTAGTAAAGGTCACTACTTTTATTACCTTCACCCAATTTAAACTTGCTATCTCTGCCTTTAAAAAAACTTGATGCATTAAATGTACCACTTTATCAGAAAATTTAAAAAAATTTTTTTTTAAATTTTCCATTGATTTTAGAGAGAGGATGGGAGAGAGAGAGAGAGAGAGAGAACATGAACTTGTCGCTCCATTCAGTTGTGCAGTCATTGATACCTTTCGTACATGTCCTGACTGGGGATCGAACCATGACCTCAGTGCACCAGAATGGCACTTCACTCACTAAGCCACCAGCTAGGGCCAGAGAATTATTTGATAACAATTTTCATTAACTGAATCTAGAATTTCTGATTCAATTGCCTATTAACCTACTACTGTTAATGTCTTAATTAATGCATTTAAAAATGTATTCATATGGCCCTGGCCAGATATAGCTTGGTTGGTTTGAACATCATCCCAAAGCAAAGAGGTTGCTGGTTCAGTCCCCAGTCAGGATACATACAGAAACAGATTCATGCTCCTGTCTCTCCTACTCTCTCTCTCTCTTCTTCTCTCTAAAATCAACAAAGTAAACATTGAAAAACATATTTGGTTCTGGCTGGTTGACTCAGTGTAGAGCATTGGCCCAGTGTGTGGATGTCCTGGGTTCAATTCCTAGTCAGGGCACACAGGAGAATCTCCCATCTGCTTCTCCACCCTTCCCCCTCTCGCTTCTCTCTCTCTCTCTATCTCTATCTCTTTCTCTCTTCCCCTCCTGCATCCATGGCTCCAATTGCAGTGAGTTGGCCCAGTCACTGAGGATGGCTCCATAGCCTCTGCCTCAGGTGCTAAGAAGAATCTCAGTTGCTGAGCAACAGAGCAATGCCCCAGATGAGCAAGCATTGCCCCCTAGTGGGCTTGGCAGGTAGATCTTGGTTGGGGCGCATTCAGGAGTCTGTCTCTCTGCCTCCCCTCCTCTCACTAATAATAAAATATATATACATATATATTTACATATATTCATATGAATTAATATGTAATTATTTACATATATACACACTAGGTATTTTATTTCCACTTACTTTACTCACGATGTATTCCTTTCCCTTGGGTATTAACATATTTATACAATTTAAATTGTGCCTTTAATTATATGGCAGGAAAACTGGAAAATAAGTTTCACTTAATGTCAAAGACTACAGCCAACCATCATTGTGTTAGCCCGTCTGACACTGGGCTCTCCCTGGGTTAGCACTGAGGAACGTTCAGAAGAAATAAAAGAAGTCCCGGAATCAGCCTTCCGTAGAGCGCTGGCCATGTGTCAGGCCCTGGCAGACGCTGTCACCTCACGTGCTCTTGTCTAGTCTTCACAACAGCCTGGGAAGCCTTCCCTTATGGGCCAGGGGCATCGTTTCTTCTTTTTCGCTAGGCAGAAATAGCAGAAATATGATTTTAATACAAATATAAATGTGGGTACTGAAATTGGTGCAATCTTCACTTATAAAGTGAATTTCCACTAGAAGGTAGGTGACCCAGGATGTACCAAGTACTGGGGTAAAAATTATTGTGAAAAATGTATAATTTATTCCTCTTTCCCAGACTGACACAGAAAACTGCTTTCTCAGTTTTGAAGACCTGGATTTGAATCCCGGTTCCACCGCTTACTAGCTATGTGATCTTGGGCAAGTTACTTAACATCTGAGCATTGGTGTCCTGGAAAGTGGGGATACATCTAACAACCTCAGAGGGTGGTATGGAGATTAGTTGAGACAATGTATTTAAATGCCTATTAGCACAGTGCCTGGAACACACTCAGGAATGTTAAACATTATTATCATTGTTACTGTGTAAATGGCGCATTTGGGCAGGTTGTGTCTACCTGCCCGGGTTTCTGTGAGGGCCAGGTAAAGCAACGTGGGCAAGCGTCCTTCACAGATGTCATACTTTAATTAATTAATTAATTTTCGTGTGTGTGTATGGCAGAGACAGAGAGAGACAGGACAGATAGGGACAGACAGGAAGGGAGAGAGATGAGAAACATCAATTCTTCGTTGTGATTCCTTAGTTGTTCATTGATTGATTGCTCATATGTGCCTTGACCGGGGGGCTCCAGCAGACCAAGTGACCCCTTGCTCGAGCCAGTGACCTTGGGCTCAAGCTGGTGAGTCTTGCTCAAACCAGATGAACCTGCGCTCAAGCTGGCGACCTCGGGGTCTCAAACCTGGCTCCTCCATATCCCAGGTCAACGCTCTAACCACTGCTCCACCGCCTGGTCAGGCAGATGTCATACATTTAGAGAGGCTCAGCTGTGTGGGAGGACTTTGCTGTACGTGAAACGGGTGTCCATAAGGGACGCGTGTCTAACGGAGGAGACGTCGGGGCATGTGGGACAGAAAGAGGAACAGTTTGAGGGCTGGCAGACATAAATGTTTAGTCCACTGCACCAGGTAAAAAGTGACTTTCTTTCTACTCTATCCCCTTGTCCCTGTTTCTATTTATATATTTTCAGTAGATCTTTACAGTGCTTCCCGAGTATTTTGTAGTTCTGGTTATTGCTGTAAATGGGGTGCTTTTCTAAAGACATTTTAAAATTAGATGTTGCTAGAACCTGAGAAAGCATTATTTCCATTTATCTCCTGTCCACTTGCCTACTCCTTGCTTGTATTAGTGCTAATGGTGTTCAGTTTTTGTTTTATTTTTGGACTTGCAGATAATGTTGACCTCGCTGAGCTGTAATAAGGATTAAATTGCGATGGAGTAGGAAGGCCAGCCCCGTGCCTGGCTCGGTGGGGGCTCCGCTGAGAACCGCCTGCCTTTTCTTCGCTGATTGTGGAGCAATGGGTCGCGGAGAAAAGTGACGTGATCAGAAAAGGCTCCGCGTACGGCTGCTTATACGGAAGGACTGACATGGATCGAGGGGCTGCCAATAGCTGTTTATCTTTAACTTTAAAAAAGTTTAAAATTGTGGTAAAGTACATACAGCATAAAAGTTACCATCTTTACCCTTTTTAAGTGTGTACAATTTAGTCTTACTCAGCACTCTCACGTTCTTGCGCAACCATCACCGTCAGAACTCTTCAGCTTGCAAAAGTGAAACTTAGTGCCGTGGAAGAATCACGCCCGCTGCTCTCCCCCAGCCCGGGCAACCACCCTCCGTTCTCTGTGTCCACGGATAGAACGATTCCTCATGGAAGTGGAGTCACAGAGTATTTGTCCTCTTGTGACTGCCTTGTTGCATTTAACGTAATGTCCTCGAGATGCATCCAGAGTGTAGTATTTGCCAGAATTTCCATCCCTTCTTAAGGCTGGATAGCATTTCGTTGTATTGGTAGAGCGCGTTTGCTTACCCTTTCGGCCGGTCAGCAGACACTGGGGTTGTTTGCGGCCCTTGGCTACTGTGAGCAATGCTGCTTGGAACATGGCTACGTCAGTTTTGCAGTCCCTGCTTTCCATTGTTTAAGCTCTTCATGCCAATGGGTATTTGAAAGCTATGGAGCATCGAGGACAGTACGTGTGCCTTCTGTACTGTCAGTAGCCCCAGCTAGATGGGCTTGCCTCTCACACTTCGGGGTTCCCAGCCTCCTGTGACAGGGACGGTGGGGTCCGCCACCATTGTGTCACTGCATGTTGAGCTTGCAAAGTCCCCGCCAAACCTGCCGTCTCAGCACTCGGGGCTATAGGAGCTGCTAGGGATGCGAGGTGTGCTGCTCTTGTCACTACTTTCAGGACCTCACAAATGTACCTTTTTCTATTTTATTGTGTAATTCCAACCACCAAAATGACCCTGCACAGTGTGCAATAAAGCATCATCCACATTTGGCTCAGGAGAGAGAAATGACTGGGAAACACACACGGGATTTCTCACGTCACCCCTGATTGGTTCAGGTCTGTGTGGCATTCGGTGTGGCAGTGTTGGTAGGGGCAGGAGACTGCCTACCGCCCGAGTGTCTGCCAGGGGGAGGCGGGCGGAGAGCTCCCGGTCCTCCACGCCACGGGCCACCGTGGGGCTGTGCGGAAGAAGCATCGTTCCCTCCGTGGAGAAGGAGCTACCAGACATCCTAAGTGAATAGAAAAGGCCAAGTGCTGAGTAGATAGTATTCTGTCCCTTGAGGAAAAGGCAGCAAATGAGAATGTGTGTGTGTGGTGTGTGTGTGTTTGTGCGTGCACATATAACAACACATCCTTACGCCTGCTTGTATCCATATAATGAAACTGGGGAGATGCACAAGAAACCGCTATCCATGGTTATTTATAGGGGTGGGAAGGAGACTTTCACAGTATGACTTTATGTATCTATTCAGATAAAAATTTATATATAGTATATAAATTTTTGAGCCATGTGAATATATCAGCTGTTGTAAATAGAAAGAAGGAACTTATCTTTTCTCACCAGTCTGAACAGAGAAGAGGCTTGAAATCTAAATTAAATTGATTTATAGGCAAGAGATAATTGTACAGTTTGTTGTAAGAGAAACAAATCTGATATACCAGGCTATTTAGAACTTATCTGTGGTCAAGGAAGCCAACAACTTGCTCTGATTGCAACCTTGGAGGCGCCTAAGAAGAGAGAGGGAGGGGACCGTGCTCAAAGCCTTACTCTGCAGCTGAGCCTGAGCCCTTGGAGAACGGGGAGTGTTGCATCCAGGGCCAGGGGACTGGTTGGGCAGGGCGGGAAGCCAAAGCCAAGGTGGGCTGGACGGGCTTTACTCTTCAGGGTCTATTCTCTTCGTCACATGGCCCTGGGTGAGCCAGGTGGTTGGCTGGGGGTGCTCCCCAGTGTGACGGCCGACCTTAGCTTGTGTGGCTAGACCAGATCAGGTTGTGTATAACCTCACAATCCACAGCCACTTACAAGCAAGCAGGCAAAAGAACACACGGAATGATGAGCGCCCACCTCCATATGACCCACGCTGTTGTCACTGCCACCACAGTGGGTGCCCAGGCAGGAGTGGCTTGACCTTGGAAAGCCTAAGTAAGGGCTTTCTGTCCCCTCACCCCAAGTCACCTGGAGAAGCACAAGGTAGAGCCCTTTCTCTCTACCAGAGAACCACCCCTAGCCAAAGAACAGCCTTCAGGGAACAGTACTGATCTCAGGAGAAGCATTAGGAGACCTCTGAGGAGCAGGAGCAGCGTGAAGGCAGGGTGACTGCCAAGGGTCACAGACTCGGGTGGGCTGAACAAGAGAATCCTGAGGTCCAGCAACAGGCGGGGAAAGGGGAAAGAGAGCAACCCACAAGGATGCCCACTGTCTTTCTTCACCCTTGCTTGCTACCTTTCTGTGGGGTTATGTGAGGAAATGATCTTTGTACTGTAACTATGAAGAGCATCCAAGTGAATTAAGCAACCTTGAGAGCTTTCTTCTTACTGTAATGTGAAATAATAAATCTGTCTTATTTAAGTCATTTTAGTTGGTCGTTCTATTACATATATCCGAAAGCATCCTGATTCAATATAACTTATAGATGTAAAAAGAAGAATCGTGATTATTTCAGTATTTCAGCATATTTTTTAAAAAGCACTTGAAAATGGTAGTAACCTCCCTGCCCCACAGTTATCCTCATCTGGAATATAATTAGGTAGAGGGAGGTGTGGAGCAGGTGCTAGCAGAGTGCTAACAGCAGGTGCTAACAGTGAGGTGTGGAGAAGAAGTAAGAGGCCTTGAAAAATACGACGGCATCGGTAGGCACCCCCCTGTAGCAGTCCTTCTCTTCTTCTGCTCTAATGGAGTCTTTGACTTTTTGCTGAGGCTATGGCCACTTGTAGAATAAAGACTACATTTCCCAGCTTCCTTTGCAGCTAGGTACTAGACAGTAGGTTGTAAACAGAAGTTGTGTGGCAACTTCTGAGATGTTTCTTTTGTTTGTCCTGCAATGAATGTGATGCCAGGAGCAACATCGTGGAACGTGAGGATATGACACATTCTAGGGCTATTGAGCTAGTTTGGTCCTGGATAATGGCAGAGCCATCCTAGCTGGCCGAAACTTCCGTGTCCCAACTTTTACACAAGAGACAAATTTCTGTCTTCTGTAAGCCACTGTTATTTTGTGTCTCTCTTAGATGAGCTGAACCTAAATCATAACTAATACAGAATTGAAGAGACAAAACTATCCTTATTTTTAAATGGTATGAGAATTTATGTAGAATAAATAAAGCATCAGAACTAATAAGAGAATTAAAAACTCACCAAGGGCCTGACCAGGCGGTGGCACGGTGGATAGAGCATTGGTCTGGGATGCAGAGGACCCAGGTTTGAGACCCTGAGGTCGCCAGCACGAGCGTGGGCTCATTTGGTTTGAGTGAAAGCTCACCAGCTTGAGTCCAGGGTCGCTGCCTCGAGCAAGGGGTTGCTTGGTCTGCTGAAGACCCGTGGTCAAGGCACATGAGAGGGCGATCAATGAACAACTAAGGTGTCAAAAATGAAAAACTGGTGATTGATGCTTCTCATCTCTCTCCGTTCCTGTCTGTCCCTCTCTCTGACTCTCTCTTTGTAAAAAAAAAAAAAAAAATCAAGGTTTTTGGTATAAGATCATTATTAAACAGTTCCTTCTACTCTAGAAATAACATAAAATGTAACAAAACAAAACCAAAATACGATAGAAAAAAATAAAACCCAAACCCCATAAGCCTATAAATTCTTTTTATAGTCTCAAGACCTTTATGAAGAAAAATGTTAAACATTTTTAAGAGATATAAAATAAGATGTAAATAAATAAAGAGCTATGGCTGGAATGATAATATTATAAAACTGCTTTCATGTAATTTATAATTTCAATGACATTCCAATTAAGATTCCAAGAGTATTTTTAGGGGACTTACACAGATTAAGTATAAGACTTAATTATAAATTTTCAGAAATAAGACTTATTTTTTGGGGTGGGGGAAGGAGCAAAGAAAGAGGACTTACACTATCAGATTTTAACATGTATGATAGAACCAGGCATGAAAACAGGCCCAATGCAACAGGAGAAGCATCCAGAAATAGACGTCGTATATGTAGGAACTGGTATTTTATAAAGATAGGGAAAAGATGGAACATTTGGTAAATAATCTTAGGAAAATTACATTATTATCGGGATCCTCTTCTCATACCATATCCAGAAGTAATTCCTGGTGGATTAATGACCTAAGTTTAAAATGAGAAGTTTATCATTATGGAAAAAAAATGTAGATTATTCTTTGTGATCTTGGGTGGGGAAGGATTTCTTTTTTTTAAAATTCAATTTAATTTTTATTTTTAAAATTGAATTTATTGGGGTGACACTGGTTAACAAAGTATTACAGGTTTCAGGTGCCCAGTTCTACAACATGTCATCCGTACAGTATGTGTTCATCACCCCAGCTGGGGAAGGATTTCCTGACAGGATCCTGAAAATATATGCATTAAAGGAAAAATAGATTTGAACACACTAAAATAGACTTTTGGGGCTGCTGTTAAAAGATGAATGCCATCATCAAAGTAAATGGGTAGGTAACAGCTGGTAAGTAGGTTTGCAACATTCATGACTGAAAAGTTAGTTTCTAGAATGTAGAGAACAACATCTGAAAATCAGCCTGGGAAAAATAGGAAACAAGTTAGGAAAACAATGAAAAGGGGAATTACAGGAATAGGCACAGTACTGACGGGGAGGCTGGAATGAATGGTAAGTATTTGAAGAGATGGACGCTAACCTCAGTCAGGAGGACACACATGTAAATGGCACTGAGGTCCTCTCCATGTCTGCTGGGACAGGAAGGTCTTTCTGGTCGTGTCCCTCCCCCGTGTGAAACCCGGCAGAGGCTCCCACACGGAGGGCCACACAGCCACCTCTCTGTTCTCCTTCGCTTCCCCACATGGGATTTGTGTTTTAGTGAAACTCCGTGCCTATGGAGCTTGGAGGGGGAAGACGCTAGCGGCAGCAGGACTGGTTAGAGACCACTGAAGAACAGAAGCAGGTGCGCCCGCACTGGGATATGGAGAGGCGGGGTCAAAGTGAAGAAATACCGAGAAGGGAAGATGTGCAGACCAACTGTTGGGGGGCAGGGAGTGGCGGTGGGTGATTTCTGAGGTTTGGCTTGAGTAACACGGAGGCACCGTTTGCTGAGATTGAAGAGAAAGTATGATTTAAAAGGTGAGATGATGGGGGTGGTTCTTGCTGAGTTCTTTCTGCGGCCGCCGTCCGACCTCCAGGAGGAGCTGTGCGGCCGCCGTCAGACCCCCGGGAGGAGCTGTGCGGCCGCAGTCCGACCTCCGGAGCTGTGCGGCCGCCGTCCGACCCCCGGGAGGAGCTGTGCGGCCGCAGTCCGACCTCCGGAGCTGTGCGGTCACAGTCGGCCAGGAAGCCTTGGGGTTTCGGAGAGCCTTCTGGCCAGAGGCGTTGACTTGGATGTCATCAGTCGGGAGGTGTGGAACACCACTGGACACAGTGAGGCTGTGGTCTGAACCAAAGCACAACTGCTTCCCTTTGTTATTAAAGATGTTTTCTAGTTATTGTCATGACCACATTTTTTAAAAATATAGAGTGATTTCCCTCCCACCTCTAATTTAACCACCTTCTCATTTTTGGGGCACATGATAAAACTTGCCTCTTGTTTCAGAGTCAGACTTCATATGTTTGAAAAATTATTTGTTGAAATGAGTGAAACTCGTGTACCTGGATATTCAAGTTCATGACCTTGGCCTCTTGAGTGCTATGCTCTAACCAGGTGGCAGTCTAATATCCGAATATCTGTCATGAAAATAAGAGAAATTATCTGAAAGTGAAAGGGCCTTCCCTAACGTGCCTGATTAGATAGAGTTTTAGGTTGAACTTAAAATTGCTGTGACTTTAACTTCCAGGCTATTGACGTTCAAGGATTTGTGCTCTAGGGTCACTTTCTAGTACTAATAAATCACAAGTTTAACTGGCAAAGGTTCCGGAATAGCGCCCTGAGTTAACTCGAGGCACTCGATGTATGAGCTATTGAGACATAATAGGAACCACGGGTACGATTTTTTCCCCATGGGGCCGTTATCGCTGCTTAGTCTTTCAGTGTAGAGACTATGAGACAGATGAATGAGGTGGGATTTGGAGTCAGAGTCAAGATGTAGCTCTTTCACTAACCAAAGGCCTGTGCGCTCAGGCCACCTGCTCTGGTGATTCCGAAGGTGGCTAAGTTGCAAACATTCAGATGCAGCAAAAGGGACGTCTTTCTTCCTGCATCCGTGTGCACTACCAATAACCTTTCCCGGAAGGCAATGCAACTCTTCCCTTCACATCTCACGGGCTAGAACTGCATGGCGTGGCCAGTCCAAAATCAGTCCACGGCCAAGGGGAATGGGATGATTATGTTTGGATAGACCATGCCTCTCATGTTTCAAAATATCATGAGTCTGTGTCTCCACGTGGGTCCATTTGTAACCACGGCCAGTTAGCCCTTGCCACCTGCCAACTTATTCTTTAAACTCTGGGGAACGTTGTTGAAATGCAGGTAAGTTAATTTTCTTCCCCTTGGTTTGTCTGTACTCTCTCCTTCAGGCATCCTTATTATTTGGGTGTTGAACCCCCTGGACTGGTTACCATTCTTATTCCTGTGATATTTTCCATCCCTTTGTCTTTTCCTAAGTTTTCATTTTGCCTATTAAAAATTTAATTTCCAAGAGTACTTTTTCTTCTTTGTGTTCATTTTTATAGCATCCTATTTATATTTCATGGAGATAGAATATTCTCTTATTGGTCAGAGAATATTAAATATGACTTAGAAGCTTTTCTTCTTCTCTAGTGTCTGTTTTCCTAAGTTGCTTTTTGCTGTTTTTAGTGTTTTTCACAACAAGGGTTTTCCTCAAATAACTGGTAAATAATTTGAAGATCGAGGCACTAAAAACCCCAGTGTGTGGGACTGGGTTTGTTGAGGGAGGGCTGTTTCACTGGGGAATCCCTCCCACTCACCTTAGTTAGTGTCTTTATGTCTTTTCTCTTGAGTTGGCCAGAAAGAATTTTAATGTCTCCATCTTGGGGCATAAAAGTCTGGTTTTCCCTCTGCTCCGAGTCAGGGAGGATTGCTGAGTGTTCAACATGAAGGTGCAAACTCCTGCTTAATCTTATTTTCAGTATTTTACTCTGCTCTTCAACGACGGCTGGTGCCTGGGATTGTGGTCCCCCCTCCAGCGAATAAACCTCCCATTTTCTGCCAGGGTGAGAGAGCAGCTGCTAGAACGCAGAGTTGGGGGAGCACCTTGGGGATCTGATTCCTTCTCTGTTACATTTTCTTTATTGGATGCTTTTAGGTTTATAGAAAAACTGAGAGGTAGAGAGGGTTCCCATGTCCCCAGCCCTCAGTTCCCACACTCTTCTTAGCATCCCCGACTGGTTTAATATCTTTGTGACAATTCATGAACTGACATCGGTGTTTAGATTTCTTTGGCTCTTTCTCTAATGTCCTTTTTCATTCCAGGATTGACTCAAGATGCCACATTCCACCTAACGGTCAAGTCTCTTAAGGCTCCTCTTGGCTGTGGACGTTTTTCAGACGTTCCTCGTTTTTGATAAACTCGACTAAGCACTCGAGGGGCAACTGGGTAGGGTTTTTGGTAGGATGCCTCAATATCGAAGCTTGTCTGATGTTTTTCTCGGCATAAGATTGGGGTGACGGCTCTTGGGGGGAAGATCACAGAGGTGGGGACACCACCTCGTGTCAGGTGTACGTGGTGTCAACTCGATTTCTGGCTGTCGATGCTGGCCTTGATCACCCGGACAAGGTAGGGCTTATCAGCTTTCTTCCTTGTAAACTTACATTCCCCCCATTTTCCTACTATCCGTTGGGGGAGGAGGTCACCATGCAAAGCTTAGACCCAAGGGCTAGGGAGCCATGCTAACTCCTTCTGAAACAGACTTCCAGCCTAACCCTTTACCCCACTTCCAGAGGTACCTGCTACTCCCAATTCATGGGACTTTTTGAGGTTTGGTGCAAATTATGTGATGTCATGATCTTTCCCACCATTGGCTTGTGATTTCACTTCCTTATATCTGTTGTTTGATTTGATTTCTGATTTCTCAGTTTTGAATTATTGTTGCTGTAGCGCCTTTGTTTCTCTTGTCCTTCTGGATTTATGCTGTTTTTGTTCCCTTTCTGTAGCTCTCTCTAGTAGGGGTATTGGAGGGTGTAAGGTGTGCTGGTTTTAAAAACATATTACAGATTGTTTGATACTTCTTCCTTCGGGAGGTGGAGCTCAAGCCCTGTCCCCTTGGGTGCGGGCTGCACTCGGTGTTTTGTCTCTAATGAGTAGAACAGTGGTTCTTCACCTGGGTTCTATGGAACCCTAGGGGTTCGATGAGTCGGTCTCAGGGGTTTGGAGAAGCCTCTGCCGCGGAGGCCAGAATAAAGTAATACCGTCATTTGTTGTGAGTTCATGCACTTTGTTGGTTTTGTTCTTTGAGCAAGGTGATGTTCATGCACGGCTCATTTTGTGCACCAGTAAAAAAATATATACCTATGTCTTGAATTTGGGGAAAAAATCATATTTTATTTATCACTAAAGAAGGGTTCGGTGAATGCGCATATGAAACTGGTGGGTTCGGTACCTCATAAAATGTTAAGAACCACTGGAGTAGAATGTGGCCGATGTGGTAACATGTCACTTCTGAGACGAGGTGATAAGACTGTGGCTTTGGTCTTGGACATGCGCTCTTGCCCTGGATCACTTGCTTTGGGGGGAGGCCAGCTGCCATGTCTGTGGGCCGCCCTAGAGAGAGACTGGTTGGTGGAGAACTGACTCCACCAACCAACAGTCAGCAAGAAACTGACGTTAAACACAACCACACGGTGAGCTTGGGATTGGATTCCCTAGTCCTAGTTCAGCCTTGAGATGACTGCAGCCTCAGCGTGAGTGCACCCTCCTGAGGGACCCCGAGGCCCCGTGGCTCAGCTAAGCCGCTCTCAGAACCTGTGTCCAATAAGAATGTTTGTCATTTCAAGCTGCTTGGTTTGGGGTTGACTCACTATCTAGCGACAGATCACTAATATAAGAGCTAAATCACGAACGGAGGCTTTTATAAGTGTGAGTTATCTCTGTATTTTGATACCATCATGAATGAGTTTTTGAGAATTCAAGTAAAGATATGAGCTATTTTTTAAAATAAGCTTTTTACTTTGGAGTAATTTTAGACTGGCAGAAAAGTTGCAAAAGCAGCAGAGGGTTTCCACATGCCGGTCACTCAGTTTCCGTCAGCATCTTATATCATCAACTTAGTAACATTTGTCAAAGCTATGAAACTGCCATTGGTACATGGTCATTCACCAAACTGCAGACTTTGTTTGGGTTTACCAGTTTTTCCATTAATATTCTCTTCTCATTCCAGGATCCGTTCCGGGACACCACATTGAGTTTAGTTATCAGCTCTCCACAGCCTCCAGGTGGGACGGCTCCTTAGTCTTTTTTGTTTTTCATCACCTCGGTGGAAAGAGATCTGAACTATGTCGAAATTACTTTTGTTTGTGGGGTGGTGTTTCTCTGACGGTGACAATGCTGGGAAGCGGATCCGCAGGAACCCAAGCTTTACAAGGGCTGCAATACTGACCCCATTTGATAATTGGTTTTATGTTTATTTGTGCCATTATTTGTTTGTCTGCCTTCCCCACGAGCCTGTCACACCCGTGAAGGCAGGGACTGTGTTTGCTTTTGTAGACCTAGCATGATGTCTGGCACACAGTAGTTGCTCCATAAATATACGGTAAATAAACATACTCATTCATACATACAGGCGCACATACATAGTTAATGATCCGTAAGGACTTTTAATGAGTTAATGAGTCTCAGTATTCTTCTGAGGACTCACAACTGTGTCTTAATTATAGTTAGTCCTTAACAAATAGCGACTATTTCCTAGACACACTGCGTAATACTTTACCTGCACTGGCTGGATAAATATGCATGTAGTTCAGTTACGTAAAATGAGGATAGCAAAATTCCAGGAGTAATGCCCTGCCCCCTTTAGATGAGAAGCTCCTATTTAGTGCCTCGTTGCTTTTTCTTCCAGTCAAGCCGAGTGTAGCTGGAGGAAGGCTGTCAGAACGGGCATAGTGACTGTTCCCCTGTAAACAGGGCACTATGTGGGCGCCATGTGTCTGGATGCCCAGGACAAGGAAGGAGAATTAAGCCAGGTTCTCAGGAGCACACCACGCAGAGAAAAACTCCACAAGTTAGCAACACGAGGGACAGAAGTACAGATTCCCAGCACTCACCTCTGCCTCTTGGAAACCGGAATTGACTACAATTTCATTTGAATTCAGTGCAAAACTTGCATAACGTCTCTTAACATTTGAATTAAAAAATTTCCCTCTTTAAATGTTCCTATTTGTATTCTATAAAACGTTGGTATTTTATATCTGTGTTTATAATACGATATTTTTGTTACGGTAATTACTGGTATTTTAGTTAAAATGCTAAGTGCAAATCAGCCGTTGGGCTTTTTATGGTGGGGAAGGTTAAGGGCGGAGGGTGATGGCGCCATCTGGGAAGTTCCATCCTAATGGAATTTGGGAAATGAGAGAAGCTGAGTTGTGACATCTATGGCTGGAACAATAATGCATTCCACTGGCAGCCTCACTGGCATTATTATTAAAGGCTTTGTGGGCTGCTTTATATATAATTTAGAAATAATAATAAATTGGAGTTGGACTCTTGGCTCCTCTCCCAGATTAATGTTTATCTTATAGAAGACACAGAAAGAATTCCATTTTAGACTGTATATTTATCTAAATGCAGGAAGTGACAATTTTTTTTTGTTTTGTTTTGTACATGGAAAAAGCAAAAATGTGTATCAGAGTAAAAACAGAAAAAAGTCGTTAAAGTAAAAAGTCAGGAGTGGCACTCTAATATAGTGGCAGCATAAGCCAATAAATCAGGTTTGTTTGTTAACTTTCTTTATAATTGGTTTTCCATATTTTCTGGCAAGCCACAAAAAAAACCTTCAGCTTTAAACATGTCTGTTTTTATCTAAGACCTTCTATGGGAAGAAATTACTTATGTCCATGTTTTAAATTATTTGCCCTCATGAAACATTCATGACCTTACCTCCTGATTGCTATTCCATAAAAAGACTCATTCATTTATTCATCCATTGTTTGTAAACACCTTGCATAGGATTCCCAATGATTAGCTCAGTGTCTGATATATAGTGGCATTTTATGCACATTTATAGAGTGAAGAAATGTTGTCGGCTTGCGCATAGCATCATTTTGGATGGACTTGCTAAGACACGGTCACTTGGGATGGCTAATTTTCTTAAGTATTTACTATATACCAGACACTATTCTCTGGTGACAGTGATTGCGTTTCTTCTGACAGCCAAGTTAAAGGAAGGGATTTGTTCTCTCCTTGCCATCTTTCCCCCTTCTTCTTTTTTTTTTTTTAATAGGGACAGAGAGAGAGTCAGAGAGAGGGATAGATAGGGACAGACAGACAGGAACAGAGAGAGGTGAGAAGCATCAATCATTAGTTTTTCGTTGCCGTTGTGACACCTTAGTTGTTCATTGATTGCTTTCCCACATGTGCCCTGACTGTGGGTCTTCAGCAGACTGAGCAACCCCTTGTTGGAACCAGCGACCTTGGGTCCAAGCTGCGAGCTTTTGCTCAAGCCAGGTGGGTCCGCGCTCAAGCTGGCGAGCTCGGGGTCTCGAATCTGGGTCTTTTGCATCCCAGTCCAACGCTCTATCCACTGTGCCACCACCTGGTCAGGCTTCTTTCCCCCTTCTTACTGGTTTGAAAGTAGACAAGGTGCTGAGCCAGTGTTAACAGGTAAAGGCAACCCTCTCAGGAGGGCAGAATCACAGATAGAAAGTGCCTGGATCCCTGCATCACATAGTGGAGCAGATCAACCTGCTAGTTTCCCACACACAACTGTGAAAAAATGAAAGTTGGATACGTCTCACATCTCAACATTTATAGTTGCACATTTGTACATGTTCTAATCTTGTACTTGTCAGCCTCTCAGAAACTAGAAAAATAGCGTCTGAGTTGGCTTATAACTTGTCTGAAAAGATTTGCATGGGAGGGTCAGATTATCTAATTTCTTCCAGCAATATGTTTGCCAACACTACCCACCTCCTGGGGAAGATGGTGGCAAGTGTTGACACTGGTTTGGCCACTGATAAAAGAATGGTGACTTCCCAGGGGCACAGTTAGATATTCTGTCACTAGCAGGGCTTGTTCTCTCTCTCTCCCTCTCCTGTCACTCTCTCTCTCCGTCTCTTCCTCTCTCCCTGACATGGAGGGTAGGCTCACTGTGTTGCCAGAAATGCATTTTCAGACTGTTTTTGGAAGCATGCATTTTGCTGTGAACTCTTCCAATTTTTTTTTTTCTTACAGGGACAGAGAGTCAGAGAAAGGGATAGATAGGGACAGACAGACAGGAACGGAGGAGGTGAGAAGCATCAATCATCAGTTTTTCGTTGCGATACCTTAGTTGTTCATTGATAACTTTCTCATATGTGCCTTGACCATGGGCCTTCAGCAAACCAAGTAACCCCTTGCTGGAGCCAGAAACCTTGGGTCCAAGCTGGCGAGCTTTTTTGCTCAAGCTAGATGAGCCCGTGCTCAAGCTGGTAACCTCGGGGTCTCGAACCTGGGTCCTCTGCATCCCAGTCTGACACTCCATCCACTGCACCACCACCCAGTCAGGCATGTTTCAATTTTTAAATGCAGGGAATTAACTCAAATTTTCCAAATTCCATGCAGGTGAAGAAAACCACATCTGTGTGCACATCTGGCATCTGTGGCACTGGAGGTAAGGGCAAAACTCCAACTGCCCATCAGGGTACATTGGCTTTTCATCAATTTTTTGCTCTATTTCAAACCTCAAAGTCTTTATTTGCCCATATCATGTGATTTATAGGCAATCAGCAGAATAGTTCTATTAAACACTCTTTACCTTACCCTCCAATAGGACCACCTTTAAAACAAAAGGTGATGATTCTTCTGGAAGTCCTTTTAACATTTAGTAATGCAATTTCGATTTAAGAAATGTTCTGTGGTCTTATAAAGGGAGGCTGACTGGGAATGTAACTTACTATGGAACTCTCAGTGGTCACATCTATCTTCCTTACATAAATTCAAGCCTAAATTGATTTAAGAGTGTTATGATGTTATCCGTTTGAACAGAGTAAAGTGGTAGCGTAAATTATAAAACTAAAAGGGCGTGCAGTCTCTTTTCCCATTGTTACAGTCCAAGGCTCATTCTTTTTCAATGTGAAATAAAGATGACAACGATAGAGAAAATATCAGGTACTCCCTCGATCCCTGCTCGCCCCCACTCATACGTGTCTTCTTCCTGCTTCTAGAACATGTTCCTCAACTGCCCACCAGGTCAACAGCGAGTGTCACGTGCCCTCGTAGAGGTCAGCACTGACCAGGGAGTCAGCCATTGGCTGTTTATCACCCCTTTTTCTTTCGAGAAATTAACTGGCTCTCAGAGCTCTGAGAACCACGAGTAAGTGACTCTATAAGGATGATGAGAAAATGAGTGAGTGGAATCTGGCCCTAGTTGCTGCCTTCATTCCTTTGTGTTCTTGTCACTGGGATCACATGACGATAAAAGACATTTCTTTGATGCACATTTCTTTTTTATTATTGATTTCAGAGAAGGAGGGAGAGAGAGAAACATTGATTTGTTGTTCCACTTATTTATGCACTGGTTGGTTGTCTCTTGTATGTGCCCTGACCGGAGTCAAACCCTTGGCATATTGGGAAGAACTTCTAACCCACCTGAGCGACCCAGCCAGGGCTGATGGGAATTTCTTCTCACAGGAGGCTGGAAGCTCCACATGTCAAACTAATTTAGTTCCCAGACCACTGGAGGGTTTAAAACCCTGTCCTCAATGAACAGTAAGTAGGAAGTTTGCCTTCTAAAGTCAACTCAACTATCTAGCAATTAGAAAAGGTTGCTAACTCGCGGTGTGAAGTTAAAATAGAGCTTAATCAGATTTAATTCTTACACTCAATATGAGAACAAGCCACCCATTGGAGAGCCACAAAAACTGTTCCTTCAGACCATATTTATTTTCTCATATAGTTCTTCATGACAATCAATTGGGGTTTAAAATTCACAGACGCTTGGGTTGAACTTGTTCTTGCATTTGTCTCTATTGGTAAAGACATTCTCATAAATACGAGGTCCCTATTGGCTCCCGGTAAAGACTTTGTTGTTGATCTCTTTTGACATAGTTCTAAAAGCCACAGGTTTCCAACTGCAATGTGTCCCTGCTGCGGTATATATTGCCACTAGTATAATAAGAAACGATCTTAAGGGATACATGAATGGGTTTTAAATTTAAGTGGCTATATATTTATTTTAAAGTAAGTTGAAAACTCTAACTAGCACATTGAACCTTTCCAGTGAATGAATGAATATATATATATATATATATATATATATATATATATATATATTCCTTCTGAATAAAGTAGATAACTTAATACTTCAAGTAAATAATAGTTTGGGTGATACATAACATGGTAAAATTTATACAGATGCTACAGAAATGAGAGTAGGGGAACCGTAAATTAAAGGGGTCTGACTGGTCTGTGAGGTTAGTACTATCTTTTAACTTTAAAAAATCAATCATATTAGGATTAGATGGACCTCAGAGGCCACCATAGATAATTCCAATGATTTACTATTTTGAGGAGCCTGAAGAGAACATTAGATCAGCTGTTGACTTGAGTTTCCCCCTTCGTCGTCTATTGTTTCAGGGTTCCCAGCTTTGTGCCGTGCTGTGGGCTCTGGACCCCTGACTACTGCTTTATTGCTGTGTGAATGCAGAATAGGTGTTTCACTGCTTGGAATCTACTTTTCCTTGCATATAATATGGAGAATAAATAGTGCCTAGGTTGTGGGGTTCTCCTTGAGATTAATAAAACAAAACACATTGAGGACTTAGGCCAGGGGTCCCCAAACTACGACCTGTGGGCCGCATGCGGCCCCCTAAGGCCATTTATCCGCCCCCCGCCCCCGCACTTGCACTTCCGGAAGGGGCAGCTCTTTCATTGGTGGTCAGTGAGAGGAGCACAGGATGCATCCGCACCCATAGTTCCCATTGACATACTGGTCAGTTTGTTGATTTAAATTGACTTGTTCTTTATTTTAAATATTGTATTTGTTCCCGTTTTGTTTCTTTACTTTAAAATAAGATATGTGCAGTGTGCACAGGGATTTGTTCATAGTTTTTTTTATAGTCTGGCCCTCCAATGGTCTGAGGGACAGTGAACTGGCCCCTGTGTAAAATGTTTGGGGACCCCTGACTTAGGCTGTCAACTCAAGAGGCCCTGAATAAATATGAGCTGTTTTTATTTTGTATTTCTGAAAAGCTGTGCAAAGAGAATGGTTTATGTATAAAACTTCAGTTATGATGCCACAAGAGAGTTTAGAAATAAATGCACGGTGAGTCCCACTGGGAATCAGAGAATTACCGTGAAATGTACTGCTTTTTAAGATCTGTATTTTTGGATAGAATGGGTTTAAGGTGACGATGTTCTCAGAAACATTTAAGCCCCAGAGGTTTGAAAGGCACTTCTTTTCCCTGGTTTCTCACTGTGACTCTGCACAAAGAAAGTTCCTTTGAAAGGTAATATAAATTAGCTCAGGATTCTTGAAGGCAAATATGTCAAACTGTATGTGGAATGCTTTAGGATGATGGTTTGTATAGCTGGAGAAAGAACTCCATTTCTCCTGGGAACCTTTCAGCGGCAGTCCCGGGTGAGGCCTGGGGGAATGAATTTTGGTGTCCACTCTCTGGAACACCACCTGGAAAGCGGGCAGTTTCATTTCTTAAAAAGGTCTGTAAGAGTTCAAATCTTTTGCAGTTAAGTATGTCATACAGTCTTCCCTGGAAGAACTTTTGGGTTGTAGCTATTTAGGTAGGACTCTGTGGAGAATCAGAGAAGTTTTAGAGTTGGAAGAGAGCTGAAGTCCTGTTATAGTCTCCCTCCTGTTCTTCCTCTAGCTGAGCCCTGGAGAAGTTCCCCAACTTGTCCTTGTCCGACCTTGGCCCGCTCGCTGGCGTCAGGCTCCGCTAGGGAAGAGTGCACATAACTCTGCAGATCCCGGACTGGACAGCAAGCTTCTTGGGGCCAGAGCTGCACCTTAACCACCTTTGTGTAGGTGACCAGATGTCTGGGACAGTCCCGATTTTTAACAATTTGTCCCGCATCCTGCAGCGTTTTAAAAAAGTCTCAATTTTTGGAAAGAATGCACGAAAAGCTAGGGAACAGCGGGAGAAGAGGGAGGGAATATAGGGTTTTCGGTGGGGAGACCCCGCCTCGACCTGGAAGCGCCCGCACTGCTGCAAGAGCTGGCTGCCCCAAACGGGGCCCCGAAACAAAGAACTTCGGGCGGGATGTACCTGCTGGGGCGGTGGCTGTCAAGTCCCCTAACTACCCATAGGCCTGCGTCCTGGATGCTGGCATGTGGCTCTGGGCTCTGTGAGGCGCAAGCCGCTCGGTCTCCAGTGGGCGGTGGGGCTGGACGCGGGGAGCGCTGCCTCCGAGCGCGCTGGTGGCGCTGCCCTGCCTGCTCCTGCCCGCTTGTGCAGCTCCGGTATTGGGTTCGGGACCGTGTAACCCGATCCCTCTGACTCACTCAAAATTTCCCATATAGTAATATTTTAAAAAATGATCTTTTTCATGAGGTATCATTATTAAAAAAATAGATTGATAAGGAAAAGGTTAAATCTTGGGCATCAGCAAAAATCACAATAGACAACAAATGGTTAGAAATATTTCATCATTTTGAAACAAACCACGTTCCATACAATAATGCACTAAAAATTGTGGAATATGCGCTGTCTTTACCAGGAACTAATGCTGCGACTGAACACGTCTTTTCTACGGTAAATAAAGTGTGGACATCAGAAAAATCACAATTAAGTGTTGAGACTTTGAAAGCCATTTTGTGTGTGAAATATTATTTTAAAAATTCTTGTGAAAAATTTTGCCTGACCTGTGGTGGCGCAGTGGATAAAGCGTCGACCTGGGAACACTGAGGTCGCCAGTTCAAAACCCTGCACTGGTCTGGTCAAGGCACATATGGGAGTTGATGCTTCTAGCTCCTCCCCCCTTTTTCTCTCTCTCTCTCTCTCTCTCTCCCTCTCTCTCTCTCCCTCTGTGTCTCCTCTCTAAAAATGAATAAAATTAAAAAAAAAAATTCTTGTGAAAAATTTCATGACCTTTTAAACAACGACAGCAATCTACTAAAAAAAATTCACTCAAATGAGAAATATGCCAAAGAATAAAATAATACTATACATAATTTTTTAAATGTATTATATTTGTAAATTGTACTTATGTTGAAATTTAAAAAAATATATTACAATACTATATTTGCATTCTATGAAAATTATTTTTGCTCCATATAGACCAAATGTTTAATTAAGAACCCCCCCCCCCCCCGGTCAATGGTGTCCCGCTTTACCAATTTTAAAATCTGGTCACCTTACCTTTGTGTCCCTTATCTTCAGCCCACTATCTGGCACACAGTAGGTCCTCACTAAGGGTTGGCGAAATATTAGATCATGCTTACACAATTTCCACTTTGGAAGAATCTTTGTTTATGATAGCCACATACTTTTTATTTATCAAGTGCTTTTTCAGATAGTTCTAGTAAACCATTTCTTAATGTGTTTCAAAAATTATGACCCCTGGGCTACTTACACCAGAATCTTCTAGAGCTCTTATTGGAATGCAGATCCCATCTCGGATTCTTGGAGGTGCCTGAGAATCAGCATTTGGAACCCCCAGGGATTTCTATGTTTGCTCAGGTTTGAGGACCATTGTGCTAGGAATTCTGTAGAAGAGTATTTCTATAGTACTGTATCTCAAGTAATGTAGACTTCTGCAGCCTAAACACATATTTCAGGAGGTGTTTTTTAATATTTTAAATACAAAATGAACCTTTCCAGTAGGAATGAGGGAAATCAGGAAGGAGATTTCCCTTTCATGTTCCAAGCAGGGGCTGTTTTTTAATTTAAAATTTTTATTTTTCAATTACCGTTTGCAGTCAGTATTATTTGGTATTAATTTCAGGTGTACGGCAGAGCAGCGAGACAATCATATACTCTACAAAGTGGTCCCCTGATATTTCTAGCCCCACCCGCACCGTACACAGTCATTACAATATTGTCGGCTGTATTCCCTGCGCTGTACTTACATCAAGCAGGGGATGTTTGGAACCAAGTTGTCTGGTGCCAGGCTAGACACTGGCAAGGCTCTTGGGACGGGAGGAGTCCTAGCCTTTAAAATGAGTTCTATTTCCACAAACCAACCACTCCTCCGGAAGTGCTGTGCAATGTGACCTCTCCCACTGGCTGAATTTCCTCTTGTCATTGTAGCCTCTGCCTTTGGATGCCAGGGTCTCAGGACCCCCAACCCTGGCCCCCGCATTTTTTATTTGTAGCACAGATTCCACAGTCATGGCCCCCATTACTTCCTGTCCTGGGCCTGGAATATGGGGTCTCCTGTCCGTTCACACTGCTGTTTGGAAGATGCCAGTGGCTCAGCCTGTGTGCTGGTGGGATAACAAGAACAGCAGACGTTCACAGGCGCTAAAGGTTGCACAGGCACGAGTTCACGGAATCCTCACTAGGGATCTGTGTATGAAGAACTGGCGCTGTTGCCTCCATTCTGCCGATGAGGAAACTGAGGTTTGGGGAAGCTCAAGCTCTCTCAGCAGGGGAGCTGCAGAGCTGAGGTTGGAGTGTAGACAAACCCAGTTCCCAGGCTTGTTTCCATACCCTCCCTGTTAGATTGTTCTGTCTGGCCAGCTTACGCCGTCCCTTCCCGGTGGCTCGGTGACCAGACCTGCTCCCCTCTCAGTCAACGCTGGGTGCCATCCACGCGGGAGTGTGTCCTTCTCCTGTTGAGAGGTGGTGTGGCTCTCTGTGTTGAGAGCTGCCCATGTGGGGAGGTAGCCCAGTGTTGGTCAGGCAACTCAAAGTGTGTTCTGCACAAAGCCGTGGGGCCCAGTGGGACATCCACTGGGCCGGCAGCCAGGGAGCTGGGGCCAGAACTTCTATAGCAGTTCCCGAAAGGGGGATAGGGGTGGGGAGAAGAGCCAGGGTCAGTCACCATAGCGCTGGCAGTTTCTCAGGAAAGTCCAGCGGTCTGGAGTGAGCAGGTGCCCCCCCCCCCCACCAACTGCCAAGTCTGGATTTGGTCTGTAAGCAAGCCGACACGGACGGTGTCCTTCTTGCCTGGGCTGTGGGGGAACCTATGCAGGTAGATTCATTTAGTGTGACAAACTGTGCGGATGGAGCAGAGAGCAGGGGCACGTGATCTCTGCGGAGAGGGGCGCCAGAGTGGGTTAGGGAGGGGCATGGGTGTTCCCGCGGAGTGGTCCAGGATTTCAGTTTCCCTCCGAAGTCTGTGAACACCACATTTCTGCTGATTAAATTGAACACAACGGCGTGAAGTGTACTGGCTCAGTGTTTCCGAGCTGCTTGGTGGATGTTACAACGCTGTGTCATGCGAAAGGGCCAGGGAGGCTTGACACCATGGTCAGTTGCCTGGAGACAGGACTCAGACGGGCGAGGTGTTCAGGAATTTCATTTTCCTGACTCTGGGTGATGGTGGAAAACTCCAGTGAGTATCTAGGGACAAAAAAGTGTTAGAAAATATTATCCTGGTGCTTCTTCTTATGAAGAAACAGGTTCTAGCATGCTACACACCAAACCCTTGATCTGTAAAGGAGTTGAATTCTGTATTGCTGTTACCGAGAAGAATGTATAAAAATATTCATTTTCATTAAATCTCTGCAGATGTGCCCCATCCCCTCATCTCTTGGTGCATGGTCCCGGCAGCCTTGGGCAGTTCATGATGTCCACCTTCCTAAATTTATGTTCACCAGCCATCTCTGGTCCCAAATTGTCTGATGCAACATAAATACTGACGAGCTAATCTGCCTCTCCGTCCAACAAGGACAACGAGGAGTAAGGATTCAGGCGTTCTCTCTGGCCCTACGTTGCTCCCCCAAAGGGATCATCAAATAGAGACTTTGGGCAAGTTTGGACAGTTCTAAAAGGGGGAAATATCAACCACTCATTCATTCGTTGGAAATACTTAGATTTTTTTCTTCCAACACTGAGTTGAAAGCTACAGGAAGGAAGAGGTTTATGTACTTAAGAGGGGGTAGGGGAGACTATGGGGTCTCGGCACGTGGGGGCGCTTGTGACAATTCCAAATGAGAGAGAGAGGATGCTGGTGGCGCTGGGAGGGGTGGGGGCCTGGTTGACGCTGGCTCTGCGGTAATTGAGCCCAGAGGAGAAGCTTCTTCAGTTCCAGAAGAAGTGCACGGACTTGCCATTCTGCCTTGGTAGGTATTTGCTAGAAAGTCATGCTGAGCTAGCCGGCTGGCCTGTGGTCCTGCCTTCATTTACAGAGCTGTCTAGGGGAGCAACATGAAGCAGAGAGAGCAAACGGAGGTTTTGCTCCGGGAAGCTTCTGCCGGGCCCGCCGTGCAGCCCGCCTCTCACCCGGTGGCTGACTGCCCGTGAAGCCCAGAGCTGAAACTAATTAGAAATCAAGAACTTGGAAAGCTCAGTAAACGGGACATTCCGCAGGTCTTCAGGAAACTTTTGTTTCCCCCTAAAAGCAAAATTTGCTTACATGCCCCTCTTGCTAGGAAAGGATGACCCACATGTCCTAATAGGAGTTGGTCTCCATGATACAAGAGGACAGAATACAGTCACGTGCTGCAACGAGGGGGATACGTTCTGAGAAATGCGCCCTGAGGTGACGTTGTCCTTGTCGTGCAAACATCGTAGTGCACTTGCTCAAACCGTGATGGTTTAACCCACTACACACAGCTAGGCTATGTGGTCTCTTGCTCCTAGGCTACACGCCTGTACAGCACGTTCCTGTACAAGCCAACAGGAGATAAAATCACGCACAAGAGAAAAGGATGTAATCAACAGACGCTGTAAGCACGAGACGGATGAGGCTACTGTCGGGAGCACGCGGCATACTGTTTTACAGCAAACACTTTTTTGATAAAAAGAGTACGGCCTAAAATAACGATAAAAAGTAAGGTATACTAAATACATCAACCAGTAACGTAGCCATTTATTATCATTGTCATGTGTTATGTACTGTACCTAACAGGAGGGGCTATCCTTTATACAACTGGCAGAATAGTGGGTTTGTTTCTTACACTAGCATCACCACAAACACCTGAGTAACGCCTTGTACTATGATGCTACTATGGCTACGACGTCACGCCCTGTACGACGTCACGCCGGCTACGACGTCACGCAGGTTGCACGACAGGTATAGGAATTTTTCGGCTGCCTTAACAATCTTAAGGAACCACCCTAGAATATGGGGCGTTGTTGACCAAAACGTCCTTATGTGGCGCGTGACTGTTAGTTTCAGGACTAATCCTTATGTATGATACATTTTATGTTAAATACACAGTTCTAGAGTTCCTCTACATGTAAATCTGTGAGTATACATAGGAGAAGTAGCTGTTTCATGAGGCTATGAGGATTAAAAAATATGGGTGTAAAATGCTTAGCACAATATCTAGAACAGTGTAAATATGTCGCAAATATAAGCTATCACTATGATGTAATGCACTTAGAACAATTTGTACTGTAGTCAAACTTGTAACAGTGGGGTGGAGTGGATGAAAGAGTTGGACTTTAGCCTTATCTTTAATACTTAAATACTTTTGCAATAAAGAAGTATGTTCACAACTTACTTGTATAATTAAAAATTAATTTAACAGATTAAAAATAAAAACCCAAAACAAATAGATATAATCAGACTAAAAAATTAAGAGATATCACAAGCAGAGCTGCCCTTGGACCTAGACAGAAGGGACCCTGTCCTGAGGTCTGTGCTTTCGAGAGTTCTGCCCCTTCCCCAGCCTCTCTCTCTCTCTCTTTCGCTCCCTCTCCCTCCCTCTCCCTCCCTCTCCCTACCTCTCCCTCCCTCTCTCCCCCCTCTCTCACTCTCTCTCCTCCCCTCTCTCCCCCTCCCTTTCTCTCTCTCTCTCTCTCTCCCTCCCCGTCCCTCTCTCCCCCCTCTCTCACTCTCTCTCCTCCCTTTTCTCTCCCTCCCTCTCTCTCGCTCCCTCCCCCTCCCTCCCCCTCCCTCTCTCCCTCTCTCTCCCTCTCTCTCTCTCTCTCTCTCTCTCTCACACACACACACACACACCCAAACACACACGAACAAATGAGCAGCTCTGTCACTTAGGAACTAGTTCTCAACAGGGGCATAGTATGATTTAACACTAATTTATACACTAATTTACAACTTAAAAACCTGCATTTGTAACTCCCTCCATTCAGGCCCCGGGGAATGCCTCTCTGTCTCCTGCCCTATGTCCCTGTCCCATGAAGGTGCTCACTGTGCCGTTGCCAGGTTGGAGCTGCTTTGGAGTGTAAGAGCAGAGCCCTCAGGTAAAGACGATGGAATGACTTTCTCTTTAATTAGCTTTCAGTAGGTTCTTGCATAAAGATTCATTGTTTCCCAGTAGTGCTGGGCGTTCATTTTCTTGCTCTTCTCTGTGTTCCAATTCTTGGTATCAGAGGGACTCATAAGTGAGCACAGTATTTGCACTGGTTACACATGGCAGCTGAGGAATGTATATGGCTCTTAAATTTGTATGCATGTAGGTTTGGCTACATGCATTACACATGCATAACGTGTGGTATCAATTCTTTATATAGGCAATTAGATGAAAATTGACTGCTAGAGTTACAAATACTTTTACTTCTATAAGATAAATTTAATAGGCTTTGATTACATTTTCAAAAAATTAAAGGAAACCTCAGTTTCAAGTACTTCTGATTAAAACAGTTTATATTCATTAATTAAAAATGTTATTTTGCCTGTATGTAACCCTCACCCCACACATACTTTGGAATATATATGTATTATTTTTCTTAAGTGAGAAGTGGGGAGGCAGACAGACAGACTGCCACACGCTCCCTGAACAGGATCCACCCAGCAAGCTTCCCCTATGGGGTGATACTTTGACCATCTGGAGCTGTTGCTCTGTTGCTTGGCAACTGAGCTATTTTAGCACCTGAGGTGAGGCCATGGAGCCATCCTCAGTGCCTACGACCAACTTGCTCAAATCATTTGAGCCATGGCTGCGGGAGGAGAAGAGAGAGATAAAAAGAGAGAAGGGGTAGAGGGAGAGGTAGAGAAGTAGATGGTTGTTTTTCCTGTGTGGCCTGATCAGAAATCGAACCCAGGACATCCACATGTTGGCCCGATGCTCTGCCATTGAGCCAACCAGCCAGGGCCACAATTTGGAATATTTTATAAGAAAAATAACCTATAGTGTGTCCGTAAAGTCATGGTGCACTTTTGACAGTGTGAGGGGTCAAAAGCACACCATGACTTTACGGGCACACTGTATTTTGAAAGCATAAAATAATTTACATTTTTGAATAATATTTTCTTTGAATTTACATTTTTAGTGAAAAATTATTGCAATTTTGTACATGTTGACTTTTTACATTTTGATTCTTTAATCATTTAGGTCATTGCTTTGTGAACAATCTTGATTGTACAAATATAATTATGATTTTACTGAAATGAAGTAAAAAACTCCAGAATTCATGAAATAAGAAACTGTCTGTTTTTCCAAAGTGTATCATATTACACTCCCATCAACAGTATATGGTAGTTCATATTGTTCTGCATCTTTGTAAACACTTGTTATTGTCAGTCTTTTTAATTTTAGCCATTTAGCGGGTGTGTAACGGTGTCTCCCTGTGATTTTGTGTTGTATTTCCCTAATGGGTCATGTGCCTGTTTGCATCCATATATTTCCTTTGGTGAAGCGACTCTTCATAGCTTTTGCCTGACTGTCTTCTTTGTTTTGAGCTGTAGGAATTCTTTATAAGTATATTTTGGGGAGATACAAGTTTTGCAAAATATTTTCTTCCAGAATGTGGCTTGCCTTATTATTCTCTTATCGGTGTTTATGAACACAAAATGATTTAAAATTTGATGTTATAAATTTACCAGTTATAAAAAATAGCTTTTGCGTTTTGTGTCTTACTTAAGAACTCTTTGCAGAACCCAAGCCCTGAGATACTCTCCCATGTTTTCTTTCTTTCTGCATATAGATGACCGATTATTCCAGTACCATTTGTTAAAAAGGTTGTTTTTTTAAAAATCATTGAATTGCCTTGTAGCCTTTGTTAAAACCCAACGGATCATAATGTATGTGTTTATTTCTAGACAGTGTTCTGGTTCATTGATATCTATGTTTATTGTTTTGTAAATGCCACAGTGTCTTAAATGAGTGAAGTTTGGTAAGATGTTAGCAGGAGAATAAAAAGCCTCAGAAATAAACTCTAGGGAAAGAATGACCAGTGGGTGGTATGTATTTTGGGGCATCCCAAATCACACTGACAATTCCACCTTCAGTTAAGGTTTTTTGTTTCTTTTTGTAAATAAAGATGCTCTGTGACAATAAAACACCGAGGTACCTCTGTATTTAGGGGAACCCAAAATAAGCCAGACCTTGGACACTTACTCCGAACTTGGAGATATGAAATGGCAGCTATATTGCTTGCTACCCCTCCGAGCTGGCATGTGGGGAGTTAAACTGCAATCGCCTGCAGGCCAAGTTCTTATCAAGTAAAGAAAGATGAGGTGCCCCTCTGCTGATATAACAAATGAAAATACTTATTGCTCTGTTGACCAGATACCTAGGATCTAATTCTTCTACGTGTGATTGACAGTGTGACCCTCGCCTGCGATGCACCCCAGTTTCCGTGGATAGGACAACATGATTGTGTGTTTATTTGCCATCTGCCTTCCACAGAGGCAGGGGGAAGCTGGGAGCCAAGTACAAAGCTGAGAAGGGTGTCAGAGTTCATTGTCTGAATGTATTTTCAAGACCGTATGGTCTATTTCAGAAGACAAAGACATGATTAACCAAGGTGGCTCTGTGACCCTTTGGAAAACACAAAGCAGTGCGAACCTAGACATTGCAGGGCACACAGGAAAGGTGGGCGGGTCACATGATACGCTATTTGGCAAGGTATCTAGGCCGTCCCCTTCCCCAGCGTCAGCATGGAAAGTGGAGAGTTCACAACCCTTTTGTCACACTTATTAAAGCTGAGTTGCTCATGCATGAGTAAGATTTGCTAAGCCTACACGCTAATAGATATTTGTTGACCTGAATTGTTCTAGACTGTATTCCTTCACTAATCAGTCCATTACTCAGATTCTGCTCTCGTCTTCATCGGTTAACGGGGGCCTTGTTCTCTGGAGCCAGAGGGTCCCTGTTGCTGCTGCTCCTGTCCAAACCCGCAAAGCTGCCCACGGCCCAGTCTGGGAGATGAGGGCCGCGTTCCTGAAAACCATCTTGTTAGCTCTGTGGGTTAGTTTATTCTGAAGGCATTCCCTCCACCCCCATTGCTGTGTGATTGGTTAAGACTGGCTGCAGTAGAATCAGGAAATGTTAAACATCTAAAAGAATTATGGTAAAAAAACCCAACAAATTCTAAAGTTATCTTAGAGTATTCTTCCAATTAAGTCATATCTCAAGTGAAAAATAATGTGTAGCATGAGGGTTTTTTCCCCCTAAATAAGAAACCTTTGTATAGATATCCATAGTTCTGTGTGTGTGTGCGTGTGCGCGTGCGTGTTTATGGTCATGGAGCTCTCCCAAACATTGATGTTAACTTAAGAGTAATAGGCTGGGCCTGACCAGGTGGTAGTGCAGTGGACAGAGTGTTGGACTGGGACACAGAGGACCCAGTTTCAAAATGCTGAGGTCACTGGCTTGAGCGCAGGCTCACCAGTTTGAGTGCAGGGTCGCTGGCTTGAGCGTGGGATCGTACATATGACCCTGTGGTCGCTGGCTTGAAGCCCAAGGTCGCTGGCTTGAAGCCCAAGGTCGCTGGCTTGAGCAAGGGGTCCCTTGCTTTGCTGTAGCCCCTTGGTCAAGGCACAAACGAGAAAGCAACCAGTGAACAACTAAGCTGCTGCAACGAAAAATTGGTGCTTCTCCTCTCTCTCCCTTCCTGTCTGTCTGTTCCTATTTGTCCCTCTCTCTGGCTCTCTCTCTGTGTCTGTCACAAACAAACAAACAAACAAACAAACAAACAGAAGACTAGGTTGGTCATTAGCGCTGGCATTGACCTTAAAGACCGCTTCAGTGAAACCTTGAATTTCAGAGGTGGGGAAACTGGCTCAGTGATGGGATGATGCCGAAGGCCCCACTGCCTCTGTGCAGCAGTGTCCAGAGGAAAGCAGGCTCAGTGGTTACCGTCGTTCAGAGCATAGAGCATGTGCAGTGCATCAGCTTTGTTTTAAACTGTGTCTTTTCACAAAGCTGTCTTTTTTAGAATTTCACAAGCGGACGACTAAACATCCTGGTTTACCAGGGACCCATAGGGACCTTTAGATCCGGACTTTAGTGCGAAAGCTGAGAAAGTCCAGGTAAACCAGGATAAGCTCACGAGTCACAAGGGTGTGTAGCTGTTCACAATGGTGGTTTTATCGTGTGTCTTGGTGACCCGTGGGCTCTGGCCTAAGCTACATGAAAGGAAACAGATGACTGCTCTGTGACAAAGACAAGACAAACTGTGACTGTGTCTGGGTGGTGAACAGGAATTAGATCCAATCCTATGTCCTTCCAGACCCAGTCACCATTTGTCCCACCCTCCCTGGGCACTGTGGTGGTCTCAAACCCCTAGTTAATTGGTAGGACTGACTCTGAACAAATCATTCCACCATATGCCATCGAGCTCCGTCAACAGTGATTTCACATGGAAAGATTTCATCTCATCAAAGCTTGTAAGAGCCTTGAAGGCAGGAGGTCAGATCTCTGTGTCCCAGGCAGGAGAAGACGCTGGGCTCTAGAGCCCGTCTAGGTGAGAGCCCTGGTGCTCTGTGCTCTGGTAGCTCGGTGAGCTGGCAAATCTCATAAACTGTTTCTCAGTTGACTTCTGTGAAGTGGGGGTAACAGTGCCCACCCCATATGGATGTTGTGAGAATTAACTTAGTTGAGGGCCACAGAGCGGGGACAGCAGCACCTGACATGTTAGCGATGAAGAGTAAGGTCTCAGCAGAGTCTATGTTTGCTGACTGATTTGAATGCATATTCATGGGGCCAATTCCTAATTCCTTTAACTTTTGCTCGTAAGCTCTGCGCTTTAAACATGAATATGGTTGTAGAGGTCGTTCCTTGCTACCCAGGCCGTTAAAGGATTCCGTCCGTGTGGTTCATTAGAATTCCGATTGCCATGGGACTCGCCTTGAAATAGAATCTTTAAGTACAATTCATCCTGATAGTGTCTGCTTGAAGATTCCTCTGTATAAGTAGCACTTTAACATCTTTGAACTGACCGCTTTTTATGAGCATGTTATCAATTAAAATGAGTTCAAAAGCACGTTGAAATGACAACTAATTTCAATTCACTGGAATAGATCTTTATTGTATTTGATGCGTAATTTGGATTTTTATGGCGGAGGTAAAGAAGTTAACTCTGATAGGTAACGGAAACAGAGTATGTACTTCACAGGAACGTAGCTTTTAATTTTTTATAAACCTCGGTGTAATTAATAAAACATTCCTCACAGCTGAATTGCACAACTGAACGAGCCCACAAGCTCCCTGAGTGTCAAAGCAAATCAAGCTACTTCAAATCTTATTGAAAGAATAAAACAGTTCAAATTGTAGTGGCTTCTAGAGTCCTGACCTTGGATGAAGGAACCGGCTTTGTCTTTGGAGGATGGATGACCATTTCTGCCGTGCAAAACCCAATGCCTTTCTCTTCTGTGAGAAGTCCAGCCGGCCAAGACGACAGTGGGCACTAACAGTGCGGCTGCAGTATTCCCCGCCCTGGGCTCCGTACCCCCTTTCTCTGTGAATGGAACCCCTCCTTGTTCTTTGGGACACAGCCCTCCTCTCCCCTCCAGCCTTCTACTGGGGGCTGCTGTTCATGTCCCTCCCCGCCCCTGACCACTGCAGTGGTACCCGACCAACCTGCGTCCTGCTCTCTGTAAAGGTTTTCTAGGCTAGTGGTAACAAAGTGTGACCCACTGGGTGGCTTACCACAGTGAAAACTTGCTCTCTCATCGTTCTGGGAACCAGAAGTCCAACATCAAGGTGTTGGCAAGGGTGGCTCCTTCCGGAGGCTCTCAGAGACCGTCTGTCCCTGCCTCTCACTCGCCTCTGGTGGCTGCTGGCAGTTCTTGGCGCTCCTTGGTCTGTAGCTGCATCACCCCAATCTCGGCCTCTGTCCGCACGTGGTGTTCTCCCTGGGTGTGCCTCTCTATGTCAAAATTGCCTCATATTCTAGGGACCCCAGTCATTGGGTAGGGGCCATCGTAGTCCAGTGCGATCTCCTCTTGACGTGATTATACCTGCAAAGACCTTCCTTCCAAACAAGGTCACATTCACAGACGTGTGTTAGGACTGGAACATGTCTTTTTTAGGGGACACACTTGAACCCACAACACCTTCCTTCCATAGTGATTAGTCCAGCGGTAATCACGTTACCTTAACTGGGCAAGTCAGAGTCCCGCTTTGAGTTTCTGATTGGAGCCTGTGGACGGAAAATTCTTGCTTTCTGTTTGCGAGAATCATGATGACGCTGCTGGCCATCACGACTGCAGCTTGGGAGAAGCTGGCCTGGGAGAGAGGAGCCGATGTGCAGGGAACGGCAGAGAGAGGAGGAGGCGGTCCTGAGGGCGTCAGATGCCCCACCGCCTACTCTTCCCCAATCCCAGTGGCCAGGATTGAGCTGCATGTTCAGGTTTGTGCCAGACACTACAGAGGGAATTGAATTCCCACTCTGGCTGACTAATCAGCATTCACCCCTTGGGGCTGGCGATCTATTAGCAAGAAAGGGGAGGGCAAGCAGCAGGATGTGCCATAGCACTTGGTGGCCTTGGACAGAAACTGCAAAGGTCCTGAGGTCAGCCGTACCCAGCAGGCCGCCTCACAGCTCCTTGGGGACGTGGTGCACAAGGAGCTGGTAAAATGTAATAGCTCAGCCCTGGCTTGTTGGCTCAGTGGTAGAGCGTCAGTACAGCCTGTGGAAGTCCTGAGTTCGATTCCGAGCCAGGGCATACAGGAGAAGCACCCATCTGCTTCTCTATTCTTCCCCCTCTCCCTTCTCTCTGTCTCTCTCTTCCCCTCCCACAGCCAAGGCTCCATTGGAGCAAAGTTGGCCTAGATGCTGAGGATGGCTCCATAGCCTCTGCCTCAGGAGCTAGAATGGCTCCGGCCACAGTGAAGCAATGCCCTAGATGGGCCGAGCATCGCTACGTGGTGAGCATGCTGGGTGGATCCTGGTTGGGAGCATGCTGGACTTTGACTGCCTACCTGCTTCTAACTTCGGGAAAATACAGTATATATATATATACCTTCAGGGGGTTTCTCAGAAAGCAGTCAGTAGTGTTAAATATTTAATAGAATTTAATACAATACATTAAATATGATTTATAGAATATTTCTATAATATGATATGTCATATTTACATTTATTATATTATTATTTGATATATTAAAAAAAGAAGGCTCAAAACTCATGAAACTTAAGTTAGTAGAACAAAAATGGAATCATAGGAAGATTCATCAGTTGGTTCACAGGAAGAATCAAAATGATAGAAATAGTAGATTAAGAACAGACATTACAAAATAGGAAACGTTCGAATAATGATACCAATAGAAGAACATAAAAGTACTATGAAATAATTTCTGGGCTAAGGCAGCTCTCAGCTGTTCAGTTTTCCTTTGCACTGGGCTGCCCCCACTTGGCCCCGCCCCCAGCACTGAGAGCGTGGGGTCGTCCCTGGGAAATCCCCGCGAGAGACGTGGGAGGACTTGAAGCACTCCCTCACTCTGGAAGCAACTCTTCGTGTATGTCAGGAAAGGGAGAAACATGCAGATTTCCGTAAAGAATGAACACGGCTGAGGAGGAACAAGGACGTTTTTCCCGTGTTAGCACAGCTTGTAGAATTTTGAGTTCTGTCTGAAAATGACAACCGAGGCTGAGGATTTTAGGGATCGGATAAACAACACTGACCAGGGATCGAACCAGCAACCTGTGCACTTTGGGACGATGCTCTAACCAACTGGGCTCTCAGGCCAGGGCCAAATCTTACTTTCTCTTTGGAATCAGAGTGGGAATACCTCATTTTTACTTTTATTTTTAGCTGTGTGCCATTGTTTAGTCAAATGTAGTGCTGTGTTGTGACTGGGGGGACACACGCCACACAAGGTTTGTGAGAAGAAACCAGAAATGATGGAAGGGGCAACTCTCTTTTCTGTTCTAAGCTCTGGACTCATCCAACAATTGCCCCGGAACGCCGCTAGGAGGAGCCTGTTTTAAAAGATGCGGAGACAACGTGCACAGTATGGCCAGCAGATGGCGCTGGAGCCGGGTTTGAATCCAGGCTGTTGGTTCTAACCCTGGAGTGATCAGGAGACCTGGGAAGGAGCTGACCGTGGTACGTCACTCTTGTCCCCGCTGCCGTTGCCCACATCATTTCAGAAACGACAAAGAAACACGGCTGCCTTCGCAGGGGACCTTTGAAGAGCAGGGTATTAAGGGGCAGAAACTCTTGTGTTAGGCATACATGGGCTGTAGTTAATTTTTTCCATCTCTGTTTCTGGCAGTGACGCTGTCCTGATAAAATGCAAAACTCGGTCCTGTGCTTGCCAGTAATGCCGCTCCACATGTGACAGTGCAGAGTCGTGGGGTGTAGGGAGCTGTGGGGTTGGCCCTGCTCTTCCCTGGCCCTGGAAATGTCAGCGCTCCACGCTCCCACCAGGAGGCGTGTCCCCTTTGAGCTCCTGCATCTCAGCTGCTCCCCGGGCCTGTGGCTGCCGCTCGGGGCGGTTCTCCGTTCATTAACTGCTCGGGCAGGGTTGGAGGCAGAGAAAATATGAGGAGCTAATACCCCGTGTGGACTGGCAGAGAGGCTGGCAGGAGCGAGGTTGGGACCAATGGCGTAAATGCAGGGAGGGGTTTCTTCCTGTCGCCTCCACTGGAGTCGGAGTCCCAGCGCAGCGCCCTCTCTGGTCGCGACAGTTGCTGCTTCAGTAGCATTAAAGACAGATGGATACTCCTTCCCCCTGGGAAACATGAAGGCTTGGCCCCCAAGGTCACTGTGAAGACACACACATTTTACTTGGAGAGAGAGACAGAAACATTCATTTTGTTATTCCACTTAGTTGTGCTTTCAGGGTAGCTTCCTGTATGTGCCCTGTATGGGGAACCCACAACCTTGATATTTCAGGATGACGCTCTAATTGAGCTAATGCACCAGGTTGCTGATTTTCTGGTTTATTTTTTGTACATCAAGAAAATAATTTGTGCCTGGCCTGTGGTGGTGCAGTGGACGGAGTGTCAACCTGGAATGCTGAGGTTGCTGGTTTGAAACCTTGGGCTTGGTCAAGGCACATACGAGAAGCAATCAATGAACAACTAAAGTGAAGCAACTATGAGTTGATTGATACTTCTCATCCCCCACCCTCTCTGTATATAAAATCAATAAGTAAAATCTTAAAAAAAAGAAAAAAGAAAAGAATTTTCTTTTTCTCAAGGAGATTTGGTCAGAAGCCCTGGATAGTTCAGCGCATATATACTGCAGTGTGTCTGTGCCTGCATCTGCTGCAAATGGGTTCCAACGTCAAGTTTTTATTTTATTGTATTATTATTAAGTGAGAGGCAGGGAGGCAGACAGGCTCCTGCATGTGCCCCGGCTGGGATCTACCTGGTAGCCCCCCTACTGGGCAATGCTTGGCCCATCTGGGGCTGCTGCTCTGTTGCTTGGCAACCAGTTGTTTTTTAGTGCCTGAGGCGAGGCCATGGAACCATCCTGAGCATCCAGGGCCAACTTGCTCAAACCATTGGAGCCATGGCTGCAGGAGGGAAAGAGAGAGAGAGAGTGAGAGAGAGAGAAGGGGGAGGGGTGGAGAAGCAGATGATTGCTTCTCCTGTGTGCCTTGACTGGGCAACAAACCTAGGACTTTCATTCAGTGGGCCAACACTATACTGCTGAGCCAACCAGCCAGGGCAATGTAAAGTTGTTTTTCAAACAATCATGTATGTTTTCCTGTTAACCCTGACAAATCAGACTCCCCCCTGTAATGTCTAGGAATTTCTGAATGAAGATGCTGCATAAACGTAGCTTTCAGGTTTGTGTTCAGCTACTGTGTCCATCTCTGCCCTACTGCTTGTGGGTTACCTTCTATGAGTGCTCAGGTCTGCTTCCCAGCTACCGTCCTGGGCAGATACTCAGCCTGAAAAGAGTGCGTGTAAGAAGCAGCAGTGAGTTCACGCTCCCAAATCATCACACTTGGAAAGAATTGCACCAGGAAACACACCCACTGTTTCTTTTACCAATTCAGCTTTGAACCTGCTGAAGCCAATTTGATGCACTTTATGGTCAAGGTCAGCAGAGTTATTTTCAAGTCCCGCTAAATCATTTTACAGGTCAAGTGGTTTCAGACTGTAGGGTATTTCTTTCTGGGGAGGAAAGGGATGGGACTAGGCACCCGGGATGCAGAGTTCATATTCCTCTTGCACAGTACCTTTTTTTAGGGTAGGGTTTTGTGCAGGCATGCTGGACAGCAGGTCTCCTGGAGCTTGAAACAGCACCAAGTAAGCTGCCCAGTGTTCTCAGACTCCCTGACTCATTGAAAACTCAGGCCTTTCTTCCCCCCTCTGTGAGGGGTCAGACCCTGAGTGTGGAGGCAGGTTTCTGCCTGCAGATGAGCTGTGAGCACACCAACCTGAGGAGCCATCCCTGGTGGGGGGACAGCTTTGATCTCCCTCCCCCAGTGGGCTCAATAAGAGGCAGACAGAACAAAGCGCGTCTTTAAAGAAAGAACCTTGTGAGGTGTTTCTATTTTCTGGGTTTTTCCCCCCATTTTTTAGCATAGAGGCTGGTGGGTCAACCGTTGTGTCTGGGAGTTTTTGTGCTCACAGTTTTTTGATTAAATCTATATTTCCTCAGATTATGACCTATCCAAAAGACTGTATGCTTCACTTCTGAGTGCTGGAGAGGACAGGAGTCCCGCTCTTACCATTTTATTTTTTATTAGAAGCATTTATCACACCGCCCTCACACTTAGATTTTTATTGAAATTTCCATATGGCATTTTAAAAAGATATAAGGTCTTATCTTATTGCAAATTTTTATATTGAAGTGAAATTTATAGGAGATCAAATTGACCATTTGAAAGCAAGAAATTCAGTGGCATTTAGTATGTTTCCAGTGTTGTGCAATCAGCACCTTTATCTAGATCCATAACGTTATTTTTGAAAGAAGAAACTTAAAAAAAGATTTTTTTATTGGTTTGAGAAAGAGAGAGAGAGAGAGAAGCATCAATTCACTGTTCCATTTAGTTTTCCCACTTAGTTGTGTGCTCATTGATTGCTTCTTGTGTGTGCCCTGACTCAAACATCCAACCTCAGTGTGCCGGGATGATGCTCTATCCATTGAGCCACCCAGCAGCTTGCATCATCCCACAAGGAAATCCTCTGTTTCCTCCTCTCTAGCCCCTGGCAACCAGCAATCTGCATCTGTCTCTATGGGTTTATCTGTTCTTATATTTCAGGGAAACGAAACCATATAATCTTTGATATCTGGCTTCTTTCACTTAGCATAATGTTTTTGAGGTTCACCCATACTGTGGCGTGTATCAGAATTTCATTCCTTTTTATGGCTGAATATTCCATTGTATGGGTATGCCTCATTTGGTTTATCCAGTCATCTGTGGATGGACATTTGGGCTGTTTCCACCTTTGGTTGAATGCTTTGTTTTGGAATTAGACACAGAACATAGGACAATAATGTAGCAACTTACATGACAACAGCATTCTTTTTCTTTTTTTTAAAGCCACTCCACAGTACATAGAGCAGGGGGGTAATGCTAATTCGGGAGACACAAAGAGAAAGTTCCCGCTAATTGGCAAGTCAGGGAATGGCTGTGCTCAGCTGCCTCTTGAAGCTCCCTGCTTCTCAAGATTAATTAGATAAGGCATAATAACACTCCCCAGTTACCAGTTTTTAAAAATCAGCAGTCGTTCAATAGAACTTAAACATTTCCTTTCATTTGTGTACTGCCTGCCATGAAACATTTGTGTTATTTCAATAAATTGTTTTTCAGGCCAGCGTTCCCCGTGCAGCCCACAGTGAAATTCTACAAAGAAACCACCTTTCCCGTCCCTTGTGGGGACAGAAGGTCAAAGATGGAGGAAACCTCTAGGTCTCAGTTTTATTCCTCGAGTGGCGGTAGTTTTCAGTGTGTGTCATATTCCAGGGCTTTCCCACCTAGCCTTCATTTATTTATTTTGTTTTGAGGAAAAATAGGAGCTGACCTATTTTCCCCCATTAAATTTTGATATGTTCTTCTCATTCATTTCAAATACCTGGACTCAGCGCTTTTAGGGCACTTTGCTTTTTCCCGACCGAAAGGAGAAACCCATCCCGATGCAAGCCAGCCAAGGGGTGGCGCGCTCAGACTCAGACGTGGCTTCTGGACCAGTCTGTCTCAGTGAATCGGAGTAGAATGTTCACTGGCCGGCCCATTGTGAGAGCAGCACTGTCATTTCCCGGGGCGTCTCCATCGAAGCCCAGGTGGGGTTGCCCAGAACGGTGCCTCTGTCTCCTGCATCCAGAGGAGCCCTCAAGTGTCTTTCTCGTTTCCCTCAGTCTTGGTGATTTACAGTTTGCATTCCAGGCTCTGAGAACACAGACCTTGAACCCAACAGGGATGCTTGCTGCTGGTAATCTAGTTTGCCAATTTATTGCTTTCAAGAGATTCCATATAGGGTCTTAGATATATTGGTCTCATGTCAAATTCCAGTGGAGAAGTGAGGACTCGTGCTCTCCCCATCACCCCCGCCCTCATGTTGCAGCTTCTAGTTTAGGACAGATAACAAGAGAAGAACGAGAGAAACAAAGATCCTTCGAGCAGTAGACACATCGCATGGGAACATAATGAAATGCAGTCACTTGTCCTTGGTCAGTCTTGTCACCGTCCCTCCAGGTTCTCCTCATGCCAATTTTCAGTTCACCTTTTTCTTAGCCCCCTGCACATAAGGACGACGGGTGGTTTAGAAGCTGACGTTGGTTCTGGGCTCTACCACCTACCATCTGCAACACATTGAACAAGTTACTCAACCTCTCTAAATGTCAATCCCCTCATCTATAAAATGACAATCCTTTCTTGGGGTTATGGTGAGTATTAACTTAGAGCATACATGGACTGTGCTTAGCCCAGTCCCAGCTGCTTAAGGAAGGGTGCACTGAAAGCTGCTTGTTGTTTTATTTATTCGTTTTTTGTGACAGAGACAGAGAGTGAGTCAGAGAGGGACAGACAGACAGGAAGGGAGAGATGAGAAGTATCAATTCTTCGTTGCGGCACCTTAGTTGTTTATTGATTGCTTTCTCATATGTGCCTAGACCAGGGGGCTACAGCAGAACAAGTGACCCCTTGCTCAAGCCAGCAACCTTGGACTCAAGCCAGTGACCTTAGGGCTCAACCCAGTGACCATAGGGTCATGTCCATGATCCCACACTCAAGCCAGTGACCCCATGCTCAAGTTGGTTGAACCTGTGCTCAAGCTGACAACCTCGTGCTCACACTGGTGACCCAGCGTTCAAGTCAGATGAGCCTGCACTAAAGCTAGTGACCTCAGGATTTCAAACCTGGGTCTTCTGTGTCCCAGTCTGATGCCCTATCCACTGTGCCACCAACTGGTCAGACTCAAAGTCTAAGTTCTTATACAAGATTTAATGGATGAGAATCTCTGGGGCTGGGGGCCCCATGATCTTGTCCCAATGAGCCCTCTGGGTGATTCTGATGCATGTTTAAATATGAAAACCAGTGGCTTAGAATATTCTTCCTCTACCTCCAGCCCTTGAAAGGGATGCTGAACTCTGCTCTTAGGGCTAAGATAAGTGTGGGCCCTGGCCAATTGGCTCAGCGGTAGAGCATCGTCCTGGTGTGTGGAAGTCCCAGGTTCGATTTCCGGTCAGGGCACACAGGAGAAACAACCGTTTGCTTCTCCCCTTCTCCCCCCTTCCCCTCCTGCAGCCATGGCTCAAATGGTTTGAGGAAGTTGGCTCTGGGTGCTGAGGATGGCTCCAATGCCTCGCCTCAGTTGCTAAAATAGCTCGGTTGCCAAGCAATGCAGCAGTGGCCCCAGAGGAACAGAGCATCGCCTGGTGGTAGGGGGCTGGTCAGGTGGATCCCAGTCAGGGCACATGCGGAGGACTGTCCCTTTGCCTCCTTTCCTTGCAATTAAAAAAGAAATAGAGGAGTGCAGATACCCACTTCTGGTACAGTTATTCACAGTGACTTCAGTGTCCACCTTGGTGGCCCACCCCACTCTCTAACCGTCTGTTTTCTTCATTTAATCTTAGCTTCAATCATCTTTTCCTTTCCCTCACCACAGCTTCACAACTGGCACCATCACCAGTAATAGTGTCACCTCCACAGTATCAGTGGCAACTGTACAAGTCTTTGATCATCCCCTCTTACCTCTCCACTCGCCTTCTCCAGTCTTCCTCTCTAGTGAAGACCTCGTACAATCCACTGAGCTGAGCATTCCTTCTCTGTACAGACCCCCATCCGGTCCTTTTGATGGTCTTTCTTGTTTCTCTGTGCTAGCATGGGTTTGTTGTGAAGCAAGCAAGCAAACAACCTATCCCACCTGCCAGACTCAGTGGGGATATAAACAAGAAATAGTTTTTTATTTCTTTAAGTCATTGCCTCTAGCCCCTCATGCTTTTGTCATTTCTTCTTTCTTGTCCCTTCCTACAATCTTGGGCAAATTCCTGAATTTGACTTACTTCCCACTTTGGCCCCAGTTCGAACTTTGCAGTTGATTTAAGCGCTTGCCCCTCCTCCGTCCTGTGGGCCCCGGGACCGGTGGTGTCCAGGGGATGGAGGCTTAACCTGCTCACGCAGTACATCCGTCCTGACCTGCATCTGTTTCTTCCTGAATTGGGAGCAGGCAGGACGGACAGTGGAGGCAGAGCCCATGCAGTCCACGCCCCGTGGGCGTGGGCGGAAACAGACATCCTGACGTTGCTTTGGTTTAGAAAGGTTCTGTCTGCAGGGGGTCGTCTCCTCAAAATAGTGGCCCTGTAGAAGGGGGTGATAGACCTTGCTAGCCCCTCTTGGTGGTCTAGTTGCCTGGCTAAGGGGCAGTGTCATAGTTCCCCCTGGCCTTCGAACTGAGACGTTCAGTTTCTTCCGGGAAATCTGGGCTGTTCTTAACCCGAGCACAAGGAAAAGGAGCTAGCTAAATCAACAGATGTCCAACACACGTGCTTGAAGGCCTCACCTTTTGAACGGTTACACATAGAAGTAGAGAAGCAATTTTTTTTTCCCCAAAAGAAAATGATACGGTCTATATGAAAGTCCTGATTTTTAATCCGTCCCTCATATGTATTTAATTTTTTTCTGGAGAAATATGGTTAGCCACAAGTTTGGAATTTAAACTTTCAGAAACTGCTGTGTTTTTTCCCTTTAAACTAACATCTTTTCTTTCGTAAAGGGGATGGTGAGAAAAATGTTTGAGTTTTGTTATTACAGTTTGAGAGTAATCTCGTTTGTATTGCGTCTAATCTCTTCCTGGATTCATTATTCTTTGAAGAGTTGACTTGTAAGTTGCCTTTAACTCTCCACCGCGTCTGAGAGCCTATGTGGCCTTCCCCTCTCCAGTCTCCGTCTTCCAGCTGCCGCTAGAGAGACACAAAGCTTTCGTTCTTTGTCCTTAAACACAGCACTGGAGGGCCACCCGACCGGGCTCGCAAACCAGGGATGAATTTATTTTCTTTTGGAAAGAAATTATCATGAGACTTTACGGCTACTAGAAACAAATTGAATAAAGGAGCTTCTTTAGATGGTTGAAGGTAGATAGTTTTAAATGCAGAACATTTTGTTTTTAAATGAAAATTTTAGTAGCACGCACATATTTAAACGCACACTAAGGGGAGTTTACAGATGCAATTCACCGAATGCGCCACCAGGCACTGTGGCCGCTAGGTTTTATGGTTTCAGAAATGGCACAGCAACTGCCGGCAGGCACCGATGGCGACAGAAGAACAGGATGTACTTGTTCCGCCCCGTAGACCCTGTTTCACAAAGACAGTTCGAGGCACATGAAACAATCACGTACTGTTATAATCTTCATGCCATGACTTGCTAATTACTTTTCGCAAGTCCAACAGCATTTTGAATGATTTTCTTTTGGCCTTTAAGATCCTCTAATGAAAGTAGCAGAATATAGTGGGAAGAACAAGGGACTTGGATTTGGAGTCCAGTTCTTAACCTCGCTTCTTATAAGCTTCATGAGCATCATCAAGTCGTGCTAACCCTGGGAAGCAGTTTCCTGTTCAGCGAGTAAGGGAGCTGGTCGAGATACGTCCTAACGTCTCTCGTAGAATCCACTGATTCTGTGTGGTATACAAAAAATAAAAAAAAATCAAGAAACTCAAATAAATGATTCATATTATTCTCTAGATAACTAAATAAGAAGCCTATGGTTTATTTTTATTCTTTGGTATTTATTCATGTTTTTTTTATATTTTGGAAGGCATCTACTCTCGCCTTATATTTTCTAATTCATTACTTTGGAAAAGGAATGCTTTAGATTTTGTATACGTATTTAGTATTATTCAGTTATGTTACTAAGTTCTTTTTATTTTAATAGGTTTCTCGATGAAGTGCTTGGATTATCTGGGAATAAAATCTAAAAGTAACTTTAGAATCTCAAGAACAGTGCTCAGAATAATGGTGGCAGCAGACATTCCAGGCTGACTGATGCCTTATCAACTGTGCCACCACAGGTCAGGCTAATAGCACATACTCCTTCTCCTCCTTTTAATTTGAGTAGTATGCTCTTGTTCAATATGATGTGACTCTTGCCATATGGTGAATGAATACTCTATCAAATTTAGGATTGTTTTCCATATTTCAACTTAGAATTTTTTATGTACCACTTTTCTGGCATCTATCAAAATAAGCATGTGAATTTTTTTCTTCAATCTACTGATACAATGAACCACATTAATAGATTTCCTGATGTTAAATAATCCTAGCATTCTAAACCACCCTAAAATTCCTATAATAAACCCAGTTTGTCAATGTGCTTTAAAAATACACTTTTACATCCAATTTATTAATGTCGTATGCCAAGCTTTTACCGCTTATATTGTTAGTAATGTAGGTCTACAATTTCTTTTTACTCCTAAAAGATTGTATTTTGAATCTGGATTATGCTTCTGTGGGGGAAGAAGAAACTTTACCCTTCCAGGTTCTCTGGGCTGGTCCAATAATCCAGTTGCCACGAGACAGGTTAACAAGAAAAAATAACCAAATTTAACTATATAATGGTATATATATATATGGGAATGCCTCATGCACTGGGGAGCTAGAGACCCCACCTACGTGAGAGGCTCAGGAACACTGAAGGTTAAAAGTCTCTGCATTGCTGTACAGTGGGCGCGTGGCTCACCCGGGTCATGGGGGAGGAGGCCAGGCATGGATGTGGGGCTGCAGCCCGCATTAGTGATGGAGAGTGCGCAGCTGTTGGTGCGTCTCCTGCACACATCCCACAAGGAGCTGGCAGGGAGGCGGGACCCAGAAGGGACTTGGAAGGACTGAAGGCATCGGGAACCTGCCATTTTCCCTCCAACTAACTGCTGTGGAACACGCACATGCTGCCTAATCGACAGAGAGTAAACGGCTCTACTATTTTGCTTCTCTCCTCTCTTAAGGAAGAGGTGCTCAGGAAGAGTGGTAGAATACATACCGAGAGAGCGGGAATCAGAGCTCGGAGGCTAAGGTTCTCCAGAGGGTGTCCAGGGCCTTGAGGCCAAGGAAACACGTCCCAGGATCTCCCAGTGGGGCCGCCAGCACGGGGAGTGGGTCTGAAGAACTGTGAAGTGGGGGGTGGTGTTGGAAGTTTGGAGACCTATGAACACAGCTTTGATTTTTGAGAATGGAAAGAAGCTTCTCCAACCTCCCCCCCCCCCCAGTTATATAACATGGTGAACTCAACAACTGCTGCCAGTCAAGATTCCAGAATAAATTATTAAAGGAATTGCTTGTGACCACTTAGAACTGAAAGGGATCAATAGAGTTAGTGTGGGTTTATTAAGAATAAGTAAAACCTGATCTTATTTCCTGTTTTATAACAGAGTTTGTAGATCAAACTGTCAATTACCTAGTTAGAGTTTAACAAGGCATCTAGCAGGGACAAGACAATCTCTAGACAGAACAGAGCACTGTGGCAGGGGTTAGCATAATTAGGTGGTTCACACAGACTCACTGCCCAAAGGGTATTGATTCATTGACTTGACCTTCCTGTAGAAGGTTTCTACTGGTAGATAAAGACATTGTCCAACATTTAAAACCACTGTACCTGGCATTCTCATTACAAAGCCTCAATGCTAGAATGCACAAATAGCAAAAGGAGAGAACATTTTGAAAAGATCCCATGGATTAAGTTAGGGACCAAGACCAAAGTATTTCTTGATGTGTTTTATGTGTAGAGTAGGCTGAAGAAACAAATAGACCTAAAATGTTGTAATGGCTCACACATGATAAAAATGTATTTCGTCTTTACGGAACGGTCTAAAGTGGATGTCCATGGTTGGTTGATGACTTTCTGTGAGGACCCAAGTTCCTTCCATTTTGTGGTTCTTTTCATCCCCAGGGGCTCCCATGTACAGATGTGAATCTGGAAGGAGAAAAAACATGGAGGCAGTACACTCACTTTTTTTTTAGCTTTATTTTTTACTGCAGAGTATTTCAGACATCGACAGGGTGGGGCAAAAGTAGGTTTACAGTTATTCGTATGGAAAATAATAGAATAATAAATAACAATACAAGAATAAACTGGGTTTTGCATACTCACAGCTATAAAACGTTTGCTGCACCCTGTATAAGAGGAGAGAGAGATACTCAAGTCCATCCCAAGTCCTCATCATCCAAGTCCCACAATGCTCTTTTAGGGCCACCTTTGTTTTGTCTGTATCCCCCACTTCCTCTTTCCTTTCCTTCATTAAACTATTTAGTAGACAATCCTGCCTTCATGTCATTTTTTTTTCTTTCTCTGAAGTGAGAAGTGGGGAGGCAGTCAGACAGACTCCTGCATGCGCCCGACCAGACCCACCCGGAGTGCCCACCAGGGGGCGATGCTCTGCCCATCTGGGGCGTTGCTCCGTTCTGACCTGAGCCATTCTAGCACCTGAGGCAGAGGCCATGGAGCTGTCCTCAGTGCCCTTGCCAACTTTGCTGCAATGGAGCCTTGGCTGCACGAGGGAAAGAGAGAGATAGAGAGAAAGTAAAGGGGGAAGGGTGGAGAAGCAGATGGGCACTTCTCCTGTGTGCTCTGGCCGGGAATCGAACCCAGGACTTCCACATGCTGGGCCGATGCCCTACCGCTGAGCCAACCGGTCAGGGCCTCATATCATTTTATTTGTAAGTATCTCTGATAGAGATTCTGTTTTTAAGAAGCATAACCATAATACCATTATCATTCCTAAAACACACCAGTTCCTTAATATCATCAAATATCTAGTCGGTGTTCCCAGTTCCCTGATCCATATTCTCTCTCTATGGTTTATTCGAGTCGAGAAGGTACACACTGCAGTTAGCTGATATGTCTCCTAGGTCCCTCTTCATCTGGAGGTCCTTCTCTTTTCTCTGTTGTAATTTATTTATTAGGTCACTTTCCTCTAAAATTTCCCACAGTCTGGGTTGTGCCGATTGTGTCTTTCCTGTGTAGTTTAACATCTTCCTCTGTTTCCTCTAAACTGATCATGTATCTAGAGTCTTGTCCAGATTCAGGTGGACCTTTGGGGGGCAAGCTGACTTCATAGATGATGGGATGTGTTTTTATATTACATTTCATCAGGGCTTTGTAAAATGGTGATCGTCTAACTTATTGTTCTTTCTTCATTGATTAGGCAGAGTTCTCTATGTTTTTTTTTTTTATTATTCATTTTAGAGAGGAGACAGAGAGTGAGAGAGAGAGAGAGAGAGAGAGAGAGAGAAAGGGGGGAGGAGCTGGAAGCATCAACTCCCATATGTGCCTTGACCAGACCAGTGCAGGGTTTTGAACTGGCAACCTCAGTGTTCCCAGGCCGACGCTTTATCCACTGCGCCACCACAGGTCAGGCCGGCAGAGTTCTCTATGTAAAAGACATTTCTCACGGAAAGTTTGGTTATTCTGAGTTCATACTTTTTTCTTAAGTACCTGGACTTCTGTTCACAATATGTTGGCTAAGACTAAGTGAGTGACGTGGCCGCAGGAGAGGCTGGGACTGTGGTCTTATACCTTTTTGATAAATTATACAGGTAAAAGTTAAGCTTGCCCAGCAAGGGACAAGGAGTGTATGGTCGGGTGTGCAGCTTGTGGACTCTACCGCCTCTAGATGTTGCCAAGTTCGCAGGGGCATTGGCTCTGGTCTGTACGTAGCTGCTTCTCTGTTTTAGGTGTTGGGTGGCCTTCTTGGTGGTGCTGGGACTTGGGAGAATCATGACCTGTGTTGAATTAAATGCACCATGTGACTGCTTCCTTTGGGCCAAGAGCTGCCCCTTTAAGAGGCGGCCAAATTGCAAATCCGCCCGTACAGTCTGGAAGCTGTGACTTTCCATCTGGGGCTTGTCTTTGAAACCACTGCTTGGTTTCTCTGTGTGGGGGTCTTACGGTGTGCAGCAGCTCTCGACAGACTGGCTGCCTCGTGGGCCCGTTGTACCGACCTTGGCTTTGGGAGCTCTGGGGGATGGCTGCTCCTGCAGAGGGGACTTCTGGGATGCTACCTGAGTCGTATTTGATGACAGATCATTGCCCCCAAGCTCTCCAAGTTTGGAAGTCTGAGAGTTGTATTCATATGATGTAGCAAAAAGCAGACAAACTTAATTTTATTTATGCAGACTGCCAGAAGGTCTCAAGTTGGCCTTGCTTTCCAGTTCTGGTCCTAGGAGAAACCTCGTGTAAACAGGGAGGGCTTCTGCCTAACCCCAGGAGTGTCACTCCCAGGGTCCTCTGTGCACTGCCCTTGTGCACAAACCCTGCAAACCGCCTCCAGGCACAGCCCGAGTGCACCCTGCTCCTCAGGCTTTGCTGTCTTCACACTCGCCTTGTTTCGCTGGGAACGTCTGACTAGTCCACTTTCCCGCTTTATCTTCTGGTCTAATTGTCTCTAACTTGCAATTTCTCATATAAGAACTATCTGTCTTCGGGGCCACAATTTTCCCATTTGTAAAAAGGAACGGTCGACTTAAAGTCTCTCCAGGGATTGCAATTGTGACTTAAAGTCTCTCCAGGGATTGCAATTGTGCTTCCAATATTACCTTTTGAGCAGCAGCAAGCACACTGTGCTGAAGAAATTCTGCTGTCTGGAAGGGTGAGAAGCAAGGTGACCTCTAAGGGAATGGCAGATCGAATAACAACCACCCCAGATCTCCTAGGCCTTTTATACAGATCAGTTTTTAGCTTTACCAAGGTACAGTTCACACCGAATGCAAATCCACGTAGAGCGTGTGATCTAGTGGTTTTTATTTAGTGCAACTTCTCCACAGCCCGTGTTTCCATCACCCAGAAAAGAAACCTCATGCCCTTAAGCTATCATCTCGCTAGCTCTCATTCTTTCCAGCCCCGAGCAACCACATTCTACTTTCTATCTATCTCTGCAGAACTGGCTGTTCAGGACTTTTTATACAGATGGAAACTGTAATATGTGGCCTGTTGTATCTTCTCTCACTGAGCATAAAGCTTTCAAGGTTTGTCCATGTTGTAGCATAATATTCCGTGCTATGCATAGGCCACATTTTGTTTATCCATTCATCAGTCGATGGACATTTGGGTTGTTTCTACTTTGGGGCTATTATGAATAATGCTGCTATAAACAGTCATCTATAAGTCATTCTGTTGACTTACGTCTTCATTTTTCTTAGGCAGATACTTAGGAGTAGATTGCTGGGTTATATTGGTAACTCTTATGTTTACACCTATCATTTTCAGTCCCCCTAAGAATCTTGTAAAACAGGAATTATTATTCCCATTTTACTGATGAGAAAACTGAGGCTAGGAGGTTAAGCCTCTTGCCAATGAGATATGACTAAAAATTGGCTGAGTACAGATTTGAACCCGAGTCTTTTCAAAGTTGGGTCTCTTTCTACTGTGCCCAGCAGCTCAGGGTTAGCTCTGTTTCTGATCTTGTGCACTTGTTGTAGGGAGGCTATCATGAGCTTGTGGAATCAGCTTCCTGCCTGTGTTCCTCCCTTTTCTTAAATCACACAGCCGTTCCGCTAGAAGCCCATGGTGTAAAACCTGACACGAACTGGACTTAAACAGAATTTTCTCCCTACAGTGACATTGAGATGCTTCAAAGATGACGGAAACACCACCTCAACTGGAAATGCTTCCCAAGTTGCAAGTCGCTCATTGACGATGGTTAATCCCATTTTCATCCTCTCCCCTGCCCTTGACCCCTGCCCTTGACCCCATCATCTGTTCAGGGCCAGCAGCTGGGCTGCCCTGACTGGGCACACACTCCTGCCTCCCTGGCTCAGCGGCTGCCGCCAGATTGTTATTACGTAACGCGCACCCCTGACAATTCTTGGCGGCTTTGTGTACGTCTTGTTGAGTCATTTTGATTTCCAGCCCTGGGAGAGCGCGCAGCAGATGGCGAGGATGAGGCCGACTCTGTGACTGTGCGTCCAGGAACCACTGAGCGGAGGTTCTAGTCACGGGAGCTTTGGGAGGTGAAAATAATTCACTGGATAGGCTTCCCCATGCCCCCAAATATTGCTATGTGTAAACAGATGATTTTGCTAAAAGAGCTTCCAAAAGAAACTCACAGTGCTATTTTATGTTATTTTATGTTTCTGTATCATAGCAGCCCTCTCTGAGGAGCTGGCTGCTTTGCTGATACAGTCTTTCGGAACATCAGTCCTAGCAGCTGAGGCCAGGAGTAGATGGGGTCATTAGGCAACGTTATTTTCCTGTTGACATTTCTGTGAGATAAGGAAACATCAACTATGCCGGTCCTAACACAAGTTGTTTAAGCATTTTGTTCATTTCCTTCCAGTCTTTTTGTTCTCTCTGCACAGAGTTAGAAGCAAACCTGGTTCTAGACATGCCGCTTACACCGTCTTATAACACCCCATTCCTTATTATAGAATATTATGCGCACCAGGATTTCCCTCGTTGTGTTCTTTTCATGGACACTTTCAATGGTGCCAACATTTGATAGGTGTAATAGTTTATCTTATTTGCCTACGCTGGACGTGTAGATCATTCCCGCACTTCCGGTCTAATTTCCTTAGGAGAAGCTCCCGGCGTCGGCGTGTGGGAGGATCTCTAATGGCTGTGGCCGGGTTGTTGGCCGGAGACAGCTGAGCTGGTGTCACCACATTCTCCCCAGCCTCGCCCGGCTGGCGTGGGAAAGTTCAAGTGCGGGTGGTAAAATCAGGCACCAGGAGGAGAGGGAAACTGTCCTCCGTCTCTGGGGTGGGTGTCCTGGGAGGGCAGGGGACACATCCTGGGGGGGGGGACGACGACATGGGGATATGTCTGTAATGGAAACATTTGTGTCAACGATGCCAGAGGAAGGACGGAGCTCTTCCCGTGCTCCCTGCGGAGAACGCTGGAAAGGCGTTGTGGGTAGGTGAGCAAAGACCATGCGGCCGGCAATGGTGGCACAAGAATTATAGGCTCACGGCAAGCAGGTAACAACACCACCACCACAAAATGGGGTTTTATAAACTGTGGCCGGTTTGTTTCAATGGCTAGAGTCTGCGCATCCTTGGGGTGATCTGACCGAGTGCCCCGGAGCTGGAAAGCCTGTAGTCATAAATCCCCCCGAGTGGCCCGGGGTCCTCGTCATGCTCTAAGAATTTCTTGAGGTAGAAGAATTTATGGGCTTATTTTGGGGAATGTGTTTTGCAGCCTAAGTCTGAGAACACTGCCTGCATGGTCTGAGTAACACTGAGGGGGCCCTGTGGGAGGACTTCCTGAGTTGTGAAGGAGGTGATGGCTTTGGGCAAGAGGACATTTCAGAGTGGGAGCATATGTGGGTCATTATTTCACAGCGTCCCTTTATTTGAGGAAGAGACGGGAGGGAAGTCCATCAGACGCAGAGTGACCACTCTGGCCACATCTACTTCAGGAAGATCGGCCACAGACAGTTCTCTGTGTGCAAATGCCTGCTTTGTGCCACGTGGCCCATTTCCCTGGCTACAACTGACCAGACTTGGCCTTTAAGCTCTGGCCAAGGACCCCTAGGGGTCCACAGATGGCTTTTGGCATGTGTGCGTGCCCTAAAAATGTGTGCAAAAATGTCTACTTCCTTTCGTGTATTTTTCAGGAAAGATTATCCATACTTTAATCACATTCATAAAAGAGTGTGGGGCTTGACTCCCCATTGGAAGAGCCAGGTTTTAAGGGAGTAGTGAGATATGCAGCAAGGTACACAGTGGTCTTCTATGTCAGGGCACACAGTCACAGTACTCGTTTTGCGAGCACACAGCAAGAGGCACACCCGGCACTTGAGAGTGGTGGCAGCGAGTAGCAGTGTGGTGTGGAGGGAAAAGGGGAACAAAGAGCCAGCGGTGGCCTTTCAAGTGACCTGGCTCTAGAACTTTGGCCAATAGGACACTCCATATTGAAAGATGGCAAGGTGACAAATTGAGTCCTTTCTCCAGGGAAGTTTTTAACGTGAGACGTGGGGAGTGTCGTAAATGGAGGCAGTGTGGGATGAGAGCTGAGCATGGGGGGCCCCGGGGAGGGAGAGCAGATGCCTGCTTCTGCAGAGGGGGCGAGATGCATGGGCTGTCGGCGCTGGTGTTGGGCCACCGCAGTGACTCAGCCAGTGCAGAGGAGACGCTGCCTCCTGACGCCTCCTTCCCTGTAGTCTGGCTGCACACCTGGGGTGCGGGAGCTGTGCCAGGGACCGACATCCCCGGTTACTCCGGGACAATGGCAGTACGAGAGATGCCTGCACGCTGACAGGACGACGAGCCCATGAGTGTAGGCAGGCTCCTGGGGGACAGACCTGGCCGGTCCCTGTGTCCCTAAACTGTGTTTTTTGGGTGGCCAGCCGTCGGCAGTGGGGGTAGGGGTCTTGTTGAGGCTCCCTGGGCAGACGCAGCTAGTTCAGACACCTCAGGCTGGGTGGCCGCAGAAAGAAGGACCCCTCTCTCAGAAGGCTCCCTGTTGGCAGGAGGTCCGGAGAGTTTGTCCAACTCAGGGGCAATGTTGTCAAATGGGCTCTAGGTTGAAACAAAAGTTAGATGGTTCCGGGAATGATATTTCTCTGCAGAAGGGCTGGGGTGCACAGCTGGGGCTCCCTGCTGGCACTCGTCTGTTTTGGAAGAGAGGAGACACATTTTTGCCCACAGAAATTATACATCAGCTTAATGACAAAGTACTTGTTTCAAGGCTCAGCAGGGACATCCTGAGGCACCCCCCCCCCCATGCTAAGTTGAAGCATTCTTAATTAGCACTGTGAGGGGGTGTGGTGGTTGGGAGCTCTTCTCAGCTCCCTGGGGCCAGCCAGTCCGTGTTCCTTAACACACGGGTCCCTACATTTTAATTAAGTTCAGAAGCCGTCTGGTCCCCTGGCACGTTCTTTCTCGGGAGCGGAAACATCATCACAGACCTCGACTCAATCCAGAAAAGGTGTGATTCTTAGTGTTGCTTTACAGTGGTCAGTGAGGTCCCCTTGAGACGTGGGAGGACTTCATGGTGTGACTCGACCTCCCACCCCGGGAGAAGGCTTAAGTGGGGGAGCTCATGGCCTTTGGGGTGTGGCAGACTGGCATTCAGCTCACACCTTCTGTTTTTTAGCTTGAACTGTACGTGGCGCTCCCGTAGCGTCAGTACTGGTTGGTCATTGTTATTACTCATTTGTGAAGTATCGGCACAGTGTCTGGTCCAGAACAGGTCCTCTTATGTTCGTGTCCAACTCTCATGTACTTTGCCCCCCGAATCCCAGGACAAAAAGAGGACCCAGGGTGAATTGGCTTTGACTCCCTGGCAACGGGCAATGACGATATGATGGGACAGATAACTGTGGAAGCGTTTTCAGTGCCACCTGGGTCACGTGGATGGTTGTCAGCATTTCCTGAATTTAATAAGAAAGTCCAGGGAATGACATGCTGGCAGCTTCATTTCTTCTTTTAATTATTTTTTTTTGTATTTTTCTGAAATGAGAAGTGGGGAGGCAGAGAAACAGACTCCTGCATGCACCCAACTGAGATCCACCCGGCATGCCCACCAGGGGGTGATGCTTGACCCCTCTGGGCTGTTGCTCCATTGCAACCGGAGCCATTCTAGCGCCTGAGGTGGAGGCCATGGAGCCATCCTCAGTGCCCGGGCCAACTTTGCTCCACTGGAGCCTTAGCTGTGGGAGGGGAAGAGAGAGAGAGAGAGAGAGAGAGAGAGAGAGAGAGAGAAAGAGAGAGAGAGAGAGAGAGAGAAAGGAGAGGAAGAAGGGTGGGAAAGCAAATGGGTGCATCCCCTGTGTGTCCTGGCCAGGAATTGAACCCGGGACTTTCACACACTGAGCTGACGCTCTACCACTGAGCTAGTCAGCCAGGGTTAGCTTCATTTCTTTAGTGCAGTGGTTCTTAACCTGGGTTCTATCGAACCCTGGGGTTTCGATGAGTCGGTCTCAAGGGTTTGGAGAAGCCTCTACCGCGGAGGCTAGAATAAAGTAATACCGTAATTTGTTGTGAGTTCATGCACTTTGTTGGTTTTGTTCTTTGAGCAAGGTGATGTTCATGCACGGCTCATTTTGTGCACCAGTAAAAAAACATATACCTATGTCTTGAATTTGGGGAAAAAAATCATATTTTATTTATCACTAAAGAAGGGTTCGGTGAATGCGCATATGAAACTGGTGGGTTCAGTACCTCAAAAAAGGTTAAGAACCACTGCAGTTTAGTGGTAAGGTTTTTGTTAAAAACAAACAAACAAGCAGGAAGAAAGAACCACCCAAGCCAAACCAGAAACAAGTGAAAGGAGAAAACTCAACAAAGCCAATGTATTATATTTGGGAGACGATGCACAGTCCAGAAACAATCTGAATGGATTTAAAGTCACTGTGGAGATATTTCATAGTATTTAAGATCACTCTTGCTAACTATTGTAAAATTATAAAACTTAGCAAAAAAGGAATGGGTTTGCCATGTTTAACACATGATAAATCAGATAACTCCCAAACTGAGCCAATGGCTGACAAAGAGAGAGAGCAAGAAATGGAGAGGTAGACACGGGCTCACGAGAAAGGCTCCGGGCAGGCATGCAGCAGGGAACAGTTTCCCGCAGGAGCTTTTGTCCTTTAACAAGGGGTTGGGGGCCAGGTGGCAGCACTGTTAGTCCCAGCTGTGGAGGAGGCACAGGTCCCGTTACCCGCTGCCGTGGGGGACAGTGATAACAACGGCCGGCATTCCCTGCACGCTTGTTCTGAGCCCGGCGTTGGCCGAGAGCCCCTGATGTGTTACTGTCCCTGGAGTTTGCCGCACTCTCTCTAGTCTCTGACCTCCAGCATCATCGCTCCGTGCCCTGCGGTGGAGCGCCCCTCCTTGTTCTCCCGCTCTTGCACCTGTGCCAGGTGTGCTTCCTTGGTGACACTGTGAACAACCTGAAGGGAGAATGTGTGTCTTTCCCACGTGGACCGTCCTGGCGCCCAGCTCAGGGCCAGGCCCCAAGCGCATGCTGGATTGGATGGAACAGCCTGCAGACTCTGCGTGTTTAGTGCTGGTGCCCGACGTGTAGGAAGGGCCCTGCTCCAGAACCTGCACTCGGGGCTCTGTAAGCCTGACGTCTCTGCATCTTCCCAGCCGTCCAGGAGGCGGGCAGTTTTGTCCCCACTTTCCACACGGGGGCTGAGGGTCAAGAGGTAGGCTGTGTGTCCAAGGTCACGGTTATAAATCTGTCAAGGGAAATTTTGAACCTGGGTTTATTGTATCAGAACAGCGAGAAACAGACATCCTGCCCCACAATCAAGAAGCCGAATTAAGAAATTAAGGAGTCTTTATGAACGCTGCCTGCGAAACGGCATGGAGACCTAGGTCGTTCAAATTGGTGCGGCGGTGACCACAGTTTGGAGCTGGCTTTTAAAGGCAGAATTACATACTGTCTGAGGAATGGGGAGGGGAGGAAGCATAGCAGTAAAACAAAGCAGTGGAACAAGCTTTCTTACAATGTTTTTTTTTTTTTTTTTTTTTTTACAGGGACAGAGAGAGAGTCAGAGAGAGGGATAGATAGGGACAGACAGACAGGAACGGAGAGAGGTGAGAAGCATCAATCATTAGTTTTTCATTGCCGTTGCGACACCTTAGTTGTTCATTGATTGCTTTCTCACATGTGCCTTGACCGCGGGCCTTCAGCAGACTGAGCCACCCCTTGCTGGAGCCAGCGACCTTGGGTCCAAGATGGCGAGCTTTTTGCTCAAGCCACATGGGCCCGTGCTCAAGCTGGTGACCTTGGGGTCTCGAACCTGGGTCTTCCGCATCCCGATTGAACGCTCTATCCACTGCACCACTGCCTGGTCAGTTACAATGTTTATCTATAGGGTTAATTCAAGGAGAAACATTCTGAGAATATCTGCCACCTTGCAAAGCTAGCCCAAGGCCACCGCCTGGGAGACCAGCCTCAAGGCCAGGAATAGGGAGTCTTTTTAGAAAAATTAAGTTCTGCTAAAAGTCTCTTTGTTTTAGAGAAAGTAAGTTCTGCCAAAAATTATTTATGCTAAGAGTCTTTCTTTTCTATATTTCAGGTTGACCTGAATTGGGGTTATGTTCTTCACCACCAGGGCCCATGCTTTTGCTTGGGGAAGGCCCTGAGAAGGGGTGGGCTGGGGTGGGGGGGTCTAGAGCTCCTTTGCAGTTCATGAAGGGCTAGCGTGTATTCGCAGGAACTTATAATCAGGTCCTGCACTGTAATCCTGAGCACTCTCCCCTGCTTGTGCTGAGAACTTATCACCTGAGGCAGTTTAGGGATAAACTGAGCGGAAATGACACCAGTGACTGGCAAGGTTGGAGGGCATCGCAACAGAGAAACAGAACCAAAATTAAGCGGCAGGACCGATTCTGTGCTCCCTTCGCTTTAAAGCAAAACAAGCAAACAAACAAGGTGTGCAAAAGCCTTCTAAGGTCTTCATATACAGCATGTGCCCACGTGCAAGGGCACACCCACGTTTCCAGGCAAGGCAAAGACGCCAGGCCTGGGGTTCTGGAACTAATCCCCATGATAAATGGCCTCTGTCTACGTATATTGTATGCAACGATGTCAAATTATCCAGACAAGTTTGCTAACAGATGTGATCTGTTTAGCTAAGCAGATATTAATTTTCCAGCTCTTTGACCAGCTGATAAATTCTATCCTGTTGGAGATGCCTCCTGACAAGTCACAGTAAAAGCTGATGTTGCATATGATTGTGGAGACATAACTCAAACGAGAGGAAACCTCCCCTGTCACACATGATTTTTGGTTAGAAAATAGGCCAAAATGCTTTTAATATTCTAGGGTTGTTGTTTCTATTTTAACCTATTTTGCAAAATGATGTATTAATACCAATGGGGTTTTCAGTATGAGGAGCCATTCATTTATCATACCTGGGATGGGTTTTGGAATTTGTGACTCCTTTCAAAGTGGTGCTTTTTTCTAGCATTTCTGCAGCATCTTTTTTCTTTTTCTTTCTTTTTTTTAAATTGTATTTTTATATTAAGTGAGAGGTGGGGGTCAGGGACGCAGAGAGACAGACTCCTGCATGCACCTCAATGAGAATCTACCTGGCAAGCCTTCTACAGGGCGATGCTCTGCCCATCAGGGGCTGCTGCTCTGTTGCTCAGCAACCGAGCTATTTCAGCACCTGAGGCAGGGCCATGAAGCCATCCTCAGTGCCAGGGACCAAAGCAGGAGGGGAGAACAGGCAAGAGAGAGAGAAAGAGAGGGAGAGAAGTGGGGAGAGGAGGTAGGGGTTGAGAAGCAGATGGTCGCTTCTCCAGTATGCCCTGATTGGGAATTGAACCTGGGACTTCCACACACCAGGCTGACTGACACTGTACTGCTGAGCCAACCGGTCAGGGCCTCTGCAGAATCTTTAGACACCATGAGCTGGGCTTGAAATACGGCTCGGCTGCAAAGTAAAGTTGCTCTGGGGTGGGCTAAAATATATGTTGCTCTTGTGTGATGCACAATCGTTATTGGGAGTTCCCAGTGATGGAAAAGTTGCTGTCAGTCTCAGCTGATGTTATTTTCATCTACGAACAGCAGATTTCCCAACCTTGATCCTGTTGACACAGTAAGACCAGGCCATTTTTTCCCCCCGGGTGTGTGTCTGTCCTCTGTCTTATGGGACATGGAGCATCCTCCTTGTCCCCTACCCACTAGACGCCAGTAGCACTCTCCCAATGGGACAATCAGAATATCCCCAAATGTTGCCAAATGTCCCCTGCAGGCAAAATTGCACCGCACCCCCTCACCCCCCCCCCCCCATTGAGAAGCACCCATCCTCAAGCCTCAGAAAGTTAGACGTGTGCAAACCTCCCTCCGCCCTTGCCCTGGTTTGATGGATAGTCACAGAGCGTTTCACACGTGCTTGCTCTTGGCAGCAGTGATTCACATAAATATTCTTATTTGTAATTTTGGCAACAGCCTGGCAGGGAAGATTAATGGAGGGGAAAAAGAGCAAGAACATCCTCCCGTGATATTGCAGTGCGCCGCATTACATGCTATCGAGGTTGGGCCAACAAAGGAGGCTAAACGGAACCGACCTCGGGCTAAACGCGGTGTTCCCGGCTACACGCGGTGTTCCCCGGCGAAACGCAGTGTTCCCCCGGTTAAACGGAACAACCGACCTCCGGTTAAACGCGGTGTTCCCCGATGATGACATCCACTTCCTGCTCTATTACGGCGTTCTTCCCTAGATCCTTCCGGATCAGTTCACTGTGTGTTTCTTTTTAACCTTCATCGGCATCACCCACTGCTGGCTCCCCGGTATTTCATTTCCTAATTCTTGTAGTCAATAGAACCCTGTGACCCATTTGTCATTAAAGTGTCAGCTTGGTTTTCATTGCATAGATCTGGCTGGTTTTCTTCCTGCTTGGACGGATGGAAAAATCTATTTGACTTTGATGAAGCAGGGGTGATATTGCTATTGATCAATGTCTTTTGCCTGGCAACTCTTGTTCAAGTAAAATCAGAATTGTCTAGCCTGTGCGGGTGGGTAATGATACGAAAGACAAACACAAGAAATGCTGTGGTAACAGGCTGAGGATAATCTCTTCAACTAGACCCCAGACCACACCTTCTGGCTTACATGGGAATGTAATCTGGACTGAGAATGTAAGAATTTTATGCTTCTAAAGAGCTACTCCAACACCCCCCCCCCTTTGTAAATTAAGGTCAAGTGAGAACAAAAGTAATGCTGTCCAAACCATATGGCTAGATAGTTCCAGAACTACAACTAGACTCCTCTGTGGAAGACTGCTCTAATTCAGGAGTTGGCAAACGAGGGCCCTTGGGGTAAATCTGGCTGCTGCCTATTTTTCCAAATAACGTTTTCTGGGAGCACAGCCACACCTGTCCGTTTGCTTCTCGCCCATGGCTGCGTTCATGCTAAATCACAGCGTGGAGTAGCTGTGATAGAAGCAGTCTGACCCAAGAAATATTTGCTATGACTGTTTATAGAAAAAGTTTGCATACACCTGGAGATTCTCAACTCCCTCTCCGCCTCCCCGCTCCCTGGCTCTGGGCTCACTCACATGGCTTGTTTTGGGTCTGCTTGCCCTTGGGCATTTGCTGGTGCAATGAAAAATGCCCAAGCCAGCCTGCTGGAGGGGGAGAGGCATGCTGCATGAAGCCAGGTCTTTCAGGTTCTCCCAACCAAGGCCAGCCTAGAGCAGCTGTCCCCTGAGCAGCACCAGGGAGCCAGGGCGGCCATCAAGTGCCTATTCATGCGGAATAATTATGGTACATAAAATGGGTACAGCATTCTTAAGAATTACATGGTAGTTAAGGGTAAGTATTTTAGATATAGATAAACCTGGATTTGGGTCCTGACTCGGCTGCTGCTTCACTGCATGACCTCATTACTTCTCAACTCCTGTCACCTCTCAACTCTCTCCTTGTTCACTGGTTGTGGTAGACACGACTGCTTGCTTGACATCTGCTCTTTCTCAGCTCTGGAGAACAGGAAGATTATACTTCTCTGTCTTCTTAAAGATGGGCAGGGCGAGGTGACCTGCTATAGCCAGCAGACTGTGGATGGAAGTAATGCGTGTGACTTCTGGGAGGAAGGGTTAATGCTGGCTTGCCTGATGGGGGACCCGTGGAGGAATGGGTGGACGTGGAGGTCAATGCTGAGCCACCCCATGGTGGACAGTTTCCTTGGGGAGTCATCTGGACCCACAGTGGACTTTGCAGGAGGAACACTTAACTTTTGTTGGGTTAAAGCCACTGGTATTTGGGGAGGGTGCTGGTTATCACAGTTGAACAAATAAGTTTTTGAGGATCTAAATTTTTTTCCTGAGCTAGAAATGACTAGAAATGGGAAACGTCGTCGTGGAGGGAGTGGCGTCACAATGAGTTAAGCATTTAATGGAGGGAAACGTACAGTGAGCCAAGGAATAGTAGGAAAACCAGTGCTTCTGGGGTCAGATCCAGGGATAGTCACCACAGAAGCTGTATGACGTGTGGAAGTGACTTCAGCCCTTTTAGGCAGGTTAGAGTGAACCTACGCATCCTTTTCAGGATGTTGTGAGGGACTGAACGAGGTAAGACTGTGATGATGAAGTATCCAGGTTCTTGGATGAACTGATGGGACTGTTACTCGCAAGGCAGACAGGACGGGACATTCCAGAACCTTGAGCCAGCCTGAGCCACATAATAGCCCAGTGGGCTTTACATTCCGAGTTGTTGTCGGGGAGGACCTAGGTTACTTCCAGGAAAGGCTTAGAAGGTGTGCAAGAACTCTGAAGGGAATGAGGCCCGTGCAGGGGGAGTAAGGGCAGTTGGGGGGCACTGGCTGGCATATCGGGAACCATGCGAGGCGACGTAGAGGCCAAGGGCAGGGCCTTGGATAAGAGTCCTATGTCTGAACCCCAGAACCACTCTTACTTGCTATGTGACCATGGGTGACTTGTTTAACTTCTCTGGGCCTTACGTTTCTTCACCTGTGATAAAAGGATGATAATAATATTAACCTTGTGGGGTTGTTGCAAAGAGAAAAAGAGAGAAGAACATCCATAAAGTACACTTGGTAAGTTCTTGATGATTGCATGCTATTCTTATTTTATTGTTGGAGTTAATCTGCAAATCTGGGGGACATTCAGGCACGCCCAATTCAGGTGCTGTCCACCTAGTATATATCCACCTAGTACACAGAGCTAAGGCTTCTTAAAAGGAACATATTGGGAGGTAGGTGGGTGGGGTGTTGCTCTGCTAGTGTGATGGCGAGGCTACATGGCCAGTATTTAGACCTTTGGGGAATAATACTGTGGAAATAGACTGAACCGGCTGAGTTATAATAAGTTCCTTGCCCGATGACGCTACACAGAACTGAGCCCTGTGAGGGCCATGAACACAAACAACCTAATTTGATTCTGCCTGAATATCTTTGTAACGAATATTCGAACGGCTACTCATAATCTCCTGTATCTCCTCACCCGGAGGAATTGAATGTGAACTTGAAATCGCTTAGAGGCTTTAAAGTTTTAACTTCTTTTAGGGGAGGAGAATAAGAGAATAAAAACTTCTTGATTTATTATCTTCTAGTTGCATAAAGGTAAGAAGCCCGCACAGACGAAATTAGGTGGCAGTTTCCATTTCTCACGGGGCAGTGTTAGCAAGATGGAGACCATGAAAAAGAACAATCAGGTTTTATACATGATGTAACGTGTTCCAACCAAATGCCGCTGGTCCCTTCTTTTAATTGTTAAGTGCCTCTGGGGGTTAGCTTATTGGAAGGATCAGGAAGCAATATTCTAAGTGGGCCAAGTTCCAGAACAGGAGGATGAGAGTGTGGAAGTTTATTTTTTCCTTGGGAAGTACCATACGGACTGCACACAGATGAAACGGCTGACTTAGATCTAAGCGAGGACTGGCGGGTAGACTGCTGGGGAGGCAGAACAGGTCTCCGCAGAAGGATTGGAAATGGTGCTCAATTCAGTAGCCCCCAGGGGACGTTTGGGGGCCCCTTTCAAGTTCACAGTTACATTCTGGTGCAGCAAAGTCATCTACCACCCGATCAAAGATGCTGCAATTAAGCCTGCTGGAAACCAAGAGTTGGCGCGTCATGTCTTTAGGATAACAAATAAACAAACAAACAAGAAAAGCTTTTCACAACAGGAGGAAGACACCCTATGAATCAATTTTCCAATCCTTCATTCTTGCTTTGGATATTGCCCGTGCCCAAGAGCCAAGGTATAACTCTCGAAGAATGGAATGATGACACAAGAACTCTGTGTGATTTTTAAGCTAACGTGATGGGATTGTATTTACTTTGAAGGCTTTTGAGTCTAGAAGTGTTCGTCTCCATTGCTGAGTCGTTAATGCATTCAGAGTAGATTATTAAAATACATTCATACAGGAAACTTAAAAGAGGATGTGGCCCTGGTTGTGTTTTGGATACATAGGCAGAACTCTAGGAATTCAGATAACTATTTTAAAGAATATTTCCCCTAAAGTAAGCAGTGTTATCAAATAAAAATGTCTCATATCTGACGATCTGACTTCTATGGGCAACTTTTATTTTTTTATTTTATTTTTTTACAGGGACAGAGAGAGAGTCAGAGAGAGGGATAGATAGGGACAGACAGAAACGGAGAGAGGTGAGAAGCATCAATCATTAGTTTTTCGTTGCTGTTGCGACACCTTAGTTGTTCATCGATTGCTTTCTCACATGTGCCTCAACCGTGGGCCTTCAGCAGACCGAGCAACTCCTTGTTGGAGTCAGCGACCTTGTGTCCAAGCTGGCGAGCTTTTGCTCAAGCCAGATGGGCCTGCGCTCAAGCTGGTGAGCTCGGGGTCTCGAACCTGGGTCTTCCACATCCCAGTCCAACGCTCTATCCACTGCGCCACCACCTGGTCGGTCTAAGGGCAACTTTTAAAATTTTTTCTTCTAATTTGCTTCTCTTTTCTCTGTCTTTTCTTTTCTTTCTTTCTTCCTTTCTTTTTTGTCTTTTTAGTTGTTTTGAAGGATGTGATTCCTTTGAAATATTTTTCTTAGTTTAAATTTTAGATAAAATCACTGTGCTCAGGGGATCTCAAGAATGGTCTTGGGAGATGACTTTCTTTCGTTCTAGCTTCAGAAAATTCAGAAGGTGTTTCCGCAGTTCTGCCAAACCTAATTAACGTGATTAAACTGCTTTAACGTTCTAAGACAAAAGCAGGTAGGTAAGTCTTGAAGAAGCAAGCCAAGTTCTTGTCCCCGTAACTCAGTGAACGTCGGACACAGAGTCACTGTAAATGAAAACTGGTTGGCTTACTTCCTGCCTGGCTTCAACTGTACCTGCAGCCCAGACGTTCAAGCGTGTGTGTGTGAGCCTTTATGTGTGCGTGTCCACATGTACATGTGTGTATTTGTGTGTTTTCCTTGAATCTCTTTAATTGGTCCCAAGTACTGCAGTTATGATTGTTATAGGCATCGTTTGTGGTTTCCACACTTTATATATAAGATGACAGAGAATGAATTCAAAAGTGGAAAGAGTCAAAGCAATGTTCAATTCTGTGCTTGATTAATTGGCTTTGGAATTGGAATGTGATTCTAAGGGAAGGGAAGTAGGGTTTATACATTGAGTAGCCTGGAGACCCAGGCTCTGAGCTAGTGCCAAAAAAAGGCTTTTAGGCAGAAGCCTGGGGACGCTGTGGCTCTTATCGGTTCAGCTCAGGACGCCTTCTGGGACCCCCCCCCCCCCCGGGGCCAGAGGCAGCAGGCACTTGGAAGAAAACCAAGGCACACATTGCAGAAGTGGGAACATCAGTTCAAAGTCTGTGATTAATACTTTAATTAAGAAGCCTTTAGGTGTAAAACTGTAAATTTAAAAAGTGAACGTGCCAGAGATATTTGGGTTTCTATATGCAAAAAAGTGGCAGATGTTGAACGACGGCTTTCCCCGACACAAATGAATGCTCTAATTGCAATATACTTAATCAGTGCCTAGCTCTTCCCTTGGAAGCCATAGCAAAGCTCCTTTATGGTCCCAAACACACCAGAGGTGAGGTTTTCTTTCCCAGGGCTTGGATTTTGGCCGCCTTTGAAAAGCTGCCTGGCAGTCCCTGTCTCACTGGGGGAAAGGCCATTTGTCACTGAAAGGAGGCAGGTTTCCAGTAGTTTCGAACCTGGCATCATTGCGGTTGATTTGATTTCTTGGCCGTGTCTTGTTCTGCAACCTCTTTCCTGAGCCTTTCCGAAAAATTGCCTGATGTGATCAACTCGTTTTAAACCTTCAAATTAATTGAAATTACATTGGTTTATTCGTATTATCCCCCTTTATATGATTTTAAACGCTCCAGAGCATCATAAACATAGGAGTAGAATCAATGAATTGTAGAGGAGAATTTTACTTATTTGTCCTTGTGGTAATTTGAATGTTTTTTCCCCCAGGAATGTATATGTCCTTTTCTATTTAAAAGAATTTTACCTTTGAGGCTCCTTTATTTGAGACTCGTTCCAGCACGGGCTGTTCTACCCAAATTGGTCTTTAACCTTATTGAGGGTGGAGATAGCACCTTTAATTTCTCCAGCGAGTAAGGGCAGATGCTTTGTGATGACCAATATTTTTCATGTGCACTCCCTTGCACTTGATGAATCTCTGGGTTTGTGATACATATTCAGAAAGGAATGTTGAGCACTAGCTACCTGACCACGTGTCTACCTGATTATTTTGCCTCAGGGTTGGCTTCCTGGGCCCTAGAGGTTTCCTTGGAAGCAACCAGAGTGGTCTCCCTACAGAGTCTTTAGGGTGTGGGTGGGGGGAAGTCCCAACTTCTCAGTTGCTTTCTGTGTCTTTCTCCCCCCATTTTCCCCTTCTGTTTATCCTCTGCCTCCAATACCATTATCCTTTCTTGCGTATCCATCTTCTACATGCTGGCTAGTACCTCCTTGAGTAAAACTTCCTCCTTAACATGATCTTTTTCTTCTTTTATGTGCCGTCCCTTCTGATGGAGCTGGAGTATTGGGCTTGCACTGCTTTTTAATGCTTTGGGTGTGACCCAAGACTGGATGAGCGCTGTTAGCTCTTCTGGCACTCCGGAATGCACTCGCAGGGCGCTGCGTGGGACCCTTGGTGTAGACAGTGCAACGATTGGGATAGGATTTCCCAAGGGGTATAGCTAAAGCTCTGGCCCCTCAGGCACTCTCGGCGATGACTAAAAAACAGTGATTTGAGAAAACATTGCACGCACTCTACGTCCTGGCGATTCACAATGTACATTGCCATTTTAGTGGCTCTGAGAAGTCCTGTAGTGCAGAAACCTGTATAATGCTGCTTTCCCCTGTGTTTCAGTGTATTTAAATAAGGGAGTATGTTTACATCCAGTAGGTCTAGTGAGCATCGCTTTTTACCTGGGGTCTGAGTTGCTTTATTGCTTGTTAACACTGGGCCAGAGCTATTGTGGGGCTCAGCATAAATGAAACAGTTCTCTGCAGCCTAATCCCTAGCCCGACTTTTGAACATATATGCATGTGAGTAGAAGATATAACTGAAGAGTTGTAGTCATGACTGAAATTGACTAAAATTCAGATGGGGTCTTTGTCATTCTTTATTTTCATGAAAAGTTTTTTTTTGTTTAGCTTTCCTTTCTCCTTTACCTGTAAAACAAGGTATTTCTTACCAAGAATAAAACTATGTCACCACTTCTAAAAGTCTATAATTCCTGGAAGAGTTTCTATGCTTTCTTTTCTTTCAGATTTTTCTCTTTCTTACTCTCTTTTGCACATACGCATTATATATTCATAAATTAATAAAGAGCATTATAAAAGTAAGAAAAGTTAGCTTATAAATGATCAATTCTGCTTAAATCAGAAGAAAATAAATGCCTGACTAATTTGGTCAAGCCACACAGCACGGCACTGGAGACTTATTTTCCAGGCACTCTGTGGCACCCACACTGGGTTTGTGTACCTCTGAAAAGCGAATCAGTTATTCCTGGTGACTGGTTGGATTAGACCAGATGTTCTTGAAACCTTAGGGCACTCTAGCTGACTAGATGCTGTTGTTTATAATGTGTGTTTATTGGGTCAGTGCTCTATTAAGTCCTGAATTTTCAGGCCAAATATCTCTTGACAGCTGTAAAAATATCCCATTGCACATAAATGATCATTAGTTTGATAAAAGATTTTGAGTGCCTTGTGAAAGTGATCCTTAAGAGAAGAGTAGCATCAGTGAGCAGACTCAGCTGTCCCGGAGACATTTGTGTCTTGAGATTGTCGATCTGGCAGTTAGTAATGACCTTTTTCTGAGAGGCATGCTTTGTGGTTAGCTGAGTGTACCTTGCTTTCTAGGCCATGGGAAAACAATCTAATTATGGCATTCTTGAGCCTCTGGTCTAAAAAAAATGATAATTACTTAAAGAGGAATATTTTTTCTTCTATTTTGTCCTAATCTCCATGTAACTTAGATCTTTGAGGTTTTATGAACATGGTCTATATAGTAACAATATTAAAACCATAGTTTATGAAAGTAACCTTCATTCCTTATTCCTTTTTCCTCCACCCCATTTCTCAGCTTTAAAGCAGTGACTCTTTCGACTCAGAATGCAGGGAGGAAAATTAAGAGTCAATGGGAAGGTGTGGAAAATGGGACTGAAATGGTGTGGACATCCCACCTGTTGGACCTGATGGGGCATGCCGCACGGGGTGAAAGGTGGAGAGTTGGTCTGTAGTTCTTCCTGCCCTTTCCAAGTCAACCCCGTTGCTCCCAAGAACTCAGGGTTCCAGACTCCTTCCTTCTCTGGAGTGGATTATCTGGCATGAACTATCGAAAACCTTCATGGCAGAGGTCCAGCCATTGAATGTGCGACCTTCTATTTGTGTTTTAAAAGACAAGGGTTAGCCTCCAGAGACTGAACTGAAATAAGATCATTTCAGGCTGTAGAGAAGTCCCTCTTTTTTGGGGGGACAGGTTATAAGGCTTTTTTTCCTAATAAGAAAATGCTGATTCCATCTATAAATATGATTTCATTACTACCCCCTAGCACCCTCTTACACTGGATGTTGAAGAGTGCCCAGCTGTGTCGGCATCAGAAAGTCAGCGAGTCGTGTCTGTGAGACAGATTAATTTAATTACCTGCTTGGTTTGCAATGATTATTCATTCACTGAGCTGCCTAAACATGGCCCTGATCAGTCACCACCTCCTTGTGCTGCCCTGGAGATCAGAGACTAGATCTCTTGTGTGTGCGGAAGAAGGGATCAAACGGCCTTTCTGACACAATGCGTGCCTTTGTGCAAGGAACGCTGGTCAGCTCCCGCCCCCAGCCTGGGAGGCTGACCCGGGAACGGGAGGGCAGGGGTGTCTTACCGTCTCGTTCCTGATGGATTTATTCTCTTTTGTGTGCTGGAGATAAACGCACGGACTCCTCTTCTTCGCTTCATCTTATTTAAGTTGAGACAAGATGCAAGCCGCTGATTGTGTAATTAAACATAACATTTGACATTGTCTTCTCTGAGCGCCGGGCTGGTCTTACAGGCTGCGAGGTCCCGGGTACCACACACCTGGGGGCTGGGGTAGCCTTGTCTGAAGTCCTGCTTTGCTCATGCCACTTCCTCTGTACCCACCTGGGAAAGCACCTCTGTGTCGACACAGGCAGAAGTGGTTACACATCTGGAACCTGGCTCCTCCCAGCCTGCAGGAGGAGGGTGCCTTGGTTTGAGTGGGGTGGGAAGTGTCATGTCAGACAGACCAGGAATCAGAGGAAAGCTAATCTCTCAGCCCACGCTCCCACCCACAGAAGGAACCCCTGCATTCTTGGCTCCTGACTCTCACCAGGTGGAAGCTAGGTTGACCTGTCGGGCACCACAGTAACAAGACTTTGCCCAGTAGTTTATTGAAATTCTCATATGTTCTGGTGGCTCTTGAGAACATACTCGTCTTTTCTCTGCTGTTTTCTCTCCGAATCAGCTGGAAGCAGCACTGATTGAGCCCAGTTTGTCCTCTGGGGGCCTCTGAGCAAGGTCCCAGAGAAGCACGCCGCTCTGCTTCCTTCTCTTTCTTTTGAACTGAACTCCGAATCCCTCCAGAATTTCAATCTGATTTGGCTCTCAGGGCACATTTGCCAATTTGGGGAGACATTTTGGGTTGTCAGAACTGGCATCTAGTGGGCGGAGGCCAGGATGCTGCTGAACACGCTATCCGGGAAGGGCTGCCCCACATTGAGAACTGTCCGGCCCCTGGGGTCGAGTGCTGAGGCTGGGAAGCCCTGCTCTAACGCTAGGTGATAGACGCATCGTAAGCCACCGTGTAGCACCTCCCACCCCCAGGACGCTGTGGATGGAGGACGCAGGTGTGAGCACGTGGAGTCTCAGGCCCAGCACTGAGCTGAGCGCACAGTGGGCGCTCGGGGACGCGAACCCCGGGCATGATCGCTGCCTTCCTAATCCCCCAGTCACAGGTGCACCTTGATAGCTATTGTTTTTCAATTACAGTTGACATTCAGTATTATTTTATATTAGTTCCAGGTGTTCAGCATAGTGGTCAGACAATTATATGTTTTGGGAAGTGATTCCTCCCCAGTAATTCTGGTGCCCACCTGGCACCATACATAGTTTTTACAGTATTGTTGGCTGTACCCCTTATGCTGTCCTTGACATCTCATGATTATTTTGTAACTGCCAATTTGTACTTAATCCCTTCACACTTTTTACCCAAACCCTGTCCCCCGTGACCCACCCCCACCCCCGATCTGGCAGCCACCAGTGTGTTCTCTAGTTGTATGTAGGTCTGTTTTGTTTATTTATTTTGTTCTTGACGTTGATCTGTTTGTTGGTTTATTTTGATCTTACCAAGTGATGGTTTTCCCAACTTTTTCATTGTTAATTACTTTCACTGCCTATGGAAAAAGGAAATAAGCTATTTCTTTTTGTCCTTTCAAAAATAGGGGACAACAAAATAAGATATATATTATTTTCCTTTTGGTACTAAAGATTGTGATTTTCTGCAAGTCAATTAAGCTGACTATAGAAATCAATATTTCCATTTGTAACCGCTCTTTCTCTGCGGTTCCAGGAAGGCTCCCAGCACTGTAGCTTAATAATGTGATGTGAATGTGCCACTCTTTGTGCTTGACCCTAAGGTGCTCTCTGCAAGTGCAGGGCGCGCGGGGCCCTGGTAGGGCCTGTCTGGTCCTCTCGGGGAGCGACGGGGGCAGCCGTCTAGATTGTGCTGGGGAGCGAGAAAACGGAGGCGCAGAGCTGCTGTTACGGTTGTTGAGAACTTGAGTCAATATTTTAAAATGTGATTGATGGGTTGAAGAGTACAGAGAGTAGGAAGGTCTACCAGGGGTTTAGGTCTAAGGATCACTCTTCCTTGAAACAAAAACAAAACAAAACACGGATGTGGTGCTTTTATTTTACCGCTTTTGAAAAACTCAGCTGGCAATGTGACCGTTGATCCCATTTCCTCACTTGGTCTCCATAACTCTTCCTCGGCTTGGAAATTCTAGATTTCCAAGAGTATTAAATCTTACATACCTTATTGTCTTCTGCAACAGTCAGGTACTGAGACATCATCTTTCCATCAGAGAGGTTAGTCCGGCTCCCGCCTGCAATGAGGGAAGAGGAGACAGGAGGGCACAGTGACTCACCGGAAGCCGGGAGCCCCCAGTGAGGCCATCTCACGCTTTGTGAGGATTGCTTTGGGAAAAGGGAAGGTGGTCAAGGAATTATGTTGTGTTAGCTTTTCTGTTAGTGTGTTTTTTCTAAAACAAGGCAATTTGATGAAAGGCAAAGAACAAAGAAAGGCAGGAGTGTGCATTTTGGTGTGATGATACAGTCAGATTTATTATTATTATTATTTCTTCTTTTCCAAGTGAGAGGCGGGGAGATAGAGACAGACTCCCGCATGCACCCTGACCGGGATCCACCCGGCATGCCCATCTGGGGCTGATACTCTGTCCATCTGGTGCCATGCTCACAACTGAGCTATTTTTTAGCATTTAAGGTGGAGGCTCCAGAAAGCCATTCTCAGTGCCTGGGGCCAATGCGCTCAAACCAATCCAGCCATGGCTGCGGGAGGGGTGAGAGAGGGGAAGAGAAGAGAGAGAGAAGGAGGCGGGGGAAGGAGCAGATGGTTGCTTCCTCTGTGTGCCCTGAGCAGGAATCAAACTTGGGACATCCACACATCGGACTGATGCTCTACCACTGAACCAACCAGCCAGGGCCCAGATTTATTATATTTATGATGGCTTTATTGGGATGTAATTCATATATCACACAATTCACCCGTTTAAAATGTACAATTTAGTGGTTTTTAGCGTATTTACAGAGGTCTGCAGCCATCACTGCCATCAATTTGAAAACATTTTCATCAGCCTGAAATGAAACCCTGTACTCTTTAGCCATCACCTCCCACCCTCCCAACTCCCAACACCCCGGTCCCCAACCTCCCAGCACCCCAGCCCCCCAACCCCCAGGCCCGGACAACCACCAGTCTAATCTTTCTGTCTTCATGGATGCATTTATTCTGAACAATTCATTTAAATGTAATCATACAATATGTGGCCTTTGGTGCCTACCTTCTTTTACTTTAAATAATATTGTCCAGGTTCATCCATGTTGGAGTGCTTCATTCTTTTTCATGGCTCAGGAATATTCTTTTCTATGGATGGACCACGTTCTGTTCATCCATTCGTCAGTTGTGTGTAAATTACTCAGCAGCATCCTCTAGTGTATGGTGAAAGGATTCATTCATTCATGCAACACATACTTATGGATGACCTATTGTGCGCTGGCTGTTGGCGATTTTGAAGTGAACAGAAGAAAGCTTTTACTCTCCTGGGCACTAACGGTGCACTGGGCGAGACGGGACAAATGAATATGTAACATGTTGAGCGATGGCAAGTGCTCTGAAAACCATACAGCAGCGTGAGGAGCACAGAACCTGGGAGGGGTAATGCTTATACATGTGACTGTAGGTTCTTGTCCTATGTCATCTCAGTACGGCCCAGGGAAGTGACAGCAGAGCTGACGTTTCCCAGACGGTGCTGTGACATCATAAGATTGACCTGGATAATCCTGGGGAGCAATCTGGTTCATTTGTCTGCTCTTCATATGATGTCATCTGTCCCCAGAGAGGGTGCAACCATCTTCTCCCTTCTCTTCCTTGCACACTCTATAAAAAGCTTATGTCATTTTACCCTCTGGTGCTTTTGAGGCCATGGAATATGCCTTTATCGGTGGGATTTGGTTTTTATCAATTGTGGAGGAAGCTTGCTGGTGGCACCTCCTCAGAGGCTGGCATTTGTGAGCTCCCAGCGGATGACCCGGTCCTCCAAGGGCGACCTCACCTTATGCTGCAGGAACAGTAGCTGCTAATTGGGCACTGCGCATGCCCACTCGTCAATGACGCCTGCGTTCGTGCCTTAAAGGGCCCTTGCTTCCCTGTATCGGCCTCCCCTTGCAAGGCTGACAGTCTGAGTTTTGAGAATTAGAGTGGGACTTTGCAAAAATTGTAAGGAGTGAATTGCAGGCTTAAAAAAAAGTGACTATTTCTTTTCTGACGACAAAAACATTTCTGAGATAACATAAAGTGAGGGGTTGAAATCCCCTTAGGAGAAAATATCTTTGTCACTATGACATTTCTTTTTTATGAAAACACCTTTTCTTCCTGGAAAATGCGGAGGTGAATCCAGTGGGTCTTAATCTTTGTACCATGGCCTTTGGCACCGGAGTTGGGGAATGTGACATCTGACTTTTGGAGCCGCTAATAAGAGCTCCTCGAGTCAGTAGACTCAGCTCAAAGCCTGTCCGAGGGGTCTCAGATGTGGTGGACAGGCTTCCTGCTGTCCCCCCGAGGCTGCGGGGGGGGGACTGAGCACTGTGGGCTCAGTTATTCATCTGAGTAAGATCTGTTCACTGCCTCAGGGAGAAACAGGCGGGGAGCTCACGACACTGGTGTCTGTGGCTCTGTGGGTGTCTTCTCCTTGTTTAACTAGCTAGGGCCCTTGAATAGGAAAGCAAGACTACTTATTGAGTCTGTGAGTATGAGGGCCATGCTCTAAAGCAGGACTTTACCCCCAACAAAAAGACATAAAATCAGCATATACTAATAATCATCGCTACTGGTATTGATAAAGCACTCGAGTTGATAAAAATCAATTTACCAAAATTGTATATTACAACAAACTTTATTTTTAGCTTAATTTTATTTATATGAAAAAAGAATATTATGTAGGTTGTCCATGTACGTGGTTAAAGAACTCCAAACTGGGCTGATGGAAGGTAAACAATGGAAAGTAATCCTCCCTCTCATCTTGGATCCTGAAGTCTTTTCCCCAAAGACAACTAGAGTTTTGTGCGTATTGTTCCAAAGGTATTGATGCATTTTCAATATTGCAACAATTTTCAAACCGTAGCCTATAAATAGCATGCGGCTAGCCAGGCCTGGACGCCTGCCCCAGCACTGCCGCTCTCCAGCGTGGGACCGCACCGCACCTCGGCAAGCCCGTCTCTCCCTCCCTCTCTAGGCTCTTAGCATCAGGCGCAATAATTCTTGTAAACCTCAGGGCCTAGCCGTAGCGCTCAGTAAGTGGTACCTCTATTAATGATGACTTGTATTAATGATGTAACCACTAAATTAGGGTTGCCACATCAATACAGGACACCCAGTTCAATTTTCAGACAATTAATGAATTGTACAATTAATACTTTTTTTCAGTATAAGTATATCCCAACTAGTGTATGGGATATACTTATACTGAAAAGTCATTTATCTGCAAATCTAATTTAACTGGTAGTCTGTGTTTTTATTTATTAGCTCTAGCATCCCTACACTCAATGCCAAACTCTGGGCTACAGCATGTAGACAGCAGAATCCTAGGATGCTGACGTGTTAGAGCTGGGGGTGGGGGGGCTCCAATGTCCTCATTTCCCCTGCTACAAGGCCTGTCCTGGCCAGATTCTGAACAGCAAAAGCAGTGTGAACATAGAGGATTCTATACCAGGCTCTAACCTTGGGCCCAGTCTAATGACAGCCATGATCATCCATTCTCTGCTCTCTGTCCTTTTCCACCCCACACCCTTCCTTTGAAAGTCTGAAACCAAAGAAGAGTCTTCAGCCTTGGCTGGGGGGTTACAGGAGTGAGGGAGGGTAAGTGGAAGGTGAGGAAGACTGTTTAGCTGGCTCTGGGGCAAACCGATGGGCCTAAAGCTGAGTGGGTTGGGAACGGGAGGCTGCGAGGCAGAATGTTTGCCCAATGACGGGTGTCTGGATACGAAGGGACGTTTTTGCTCAGTCTCTCAGGGTTTAGGAAACTCAGGAGAGTCTTAGACTGTCCTGATGTGTGGACTGCAGACTTCATGGTGTCTGTTTATTTCATACTTTTTTTTTTATCAGACATTTTTTATGATGAACAACAACAAAAAAGAATTCCTTTGAAAGATGGTCATGCAAGGGATGACCTGTGAAAGGGAAATAGAACTTATCTTTGTGAATTTCTGGAAGAAAAATCTTACTGATCAGCGGGGCTTGATATGTTAGAAATCTTCCAAAGGCCTTTAAAAGGTGGCGACGACGGAAGAATTATAGGCCTGGGATATTGCTATCACTAAGTTTGGAGTTTAATGAAGTAAAACCTGGTCTTCCCTTGATGGTGCTAATTCATCTGTGGTAGACTCAGTGAATTTTAACTATTGCAAAGTCATGATTTTGTTCTGTAAAAACCAGGACAAAGGTTGACCATTTTGCTCCTTAATTTATCCTTGTTTGAAAAGTAAAATAAATTGGAAAGCAATTTTTGCATATTATGCATTAATGAAACAGAGGAAATATTTGCACATAGTAAACTTAGCTGTTTAAGAGTTGGTGGGAGTGATAACTACTGGTTATGTGACTGCCCAGGCAGCATTTAAAGAATTAACAAGGTTATTCATTAGACTTATGAGCTACTTCATGTGATAAGAGATAAGCCACCAGTTGCCTGGAAATGTAGGCTATAAAGAGTATGGGCGGACATATTCCTGATTCATTACAGCGACTCATAAATGAGATTCCTCATGAGAGTGCACCACCCCACATCATGCAATAGTCAAGGGTGTGGGGAAAAGCTTAGTTTTGAGAAGGGTGTTGAGAAGATTTTAGTATTATAAGGGTGTGTGGAAGATCTTAGTATTAGAAGGCTGGAGAAGAGCTTAGTCTTTTTTTTTTTTTTTACAGTTACAGAGAGAGAGAGAGAGAGAGAGTCAGAGAGAGGGATAGATAGGGACAGACAGACAGGAGCGGAGAGAGGTGAGAAGCATCAATCATTAGTTTATCGTTGTCGTTGCGACACCATAGTTGTTCATTGATTGCTCTCTCACATGTGCCTTGACCGCGGGCCTTCAGCAGACCGAGCAAACCCTTGCTGGAGCCAGCGACCTTGGGTCCAAGCTGATGAGCTTTTTCTCAAGCCAGATGGGCCCAAGCTCAAGCTCGCGACCTCGGGGTCTCGAACCTGGATCTTCCGCATCCCAGTCCGACGCTTTATCCACTGCGCCACCGCCTGGTCAGGTGAAGAGCTTAGTCTTAAACTAAGCCTTAGGCCCGTGATGGCGAACCTATGACACGCGTGTCAGCACTGACACGTGTAGTAGCCATTTTCGATGACACGTGGCTGCATGCTGAGAAGGATGTTTCATCCTTGGCTCCTGCACGGCCAGGTGCAATAGCCGAGGATAAAACATTTGCTGTAGTGTAGACACTATCTGCTGGAGGTTTGTAGGCCAAAACAACAGAACTCTGGCACAGAGTGTCTAGTTCTGGGACTTCGGGTTAGGCCGTTTTTCTCGAAGTGACACACCACCCAAGTTATGCTTGGTTTTTTGGTGAATTTTGACACACCAAGCTCAAAAGATTGCCCATCACTGCCCTAGGCTGTAAGGATTTGTCAGCTTAGAGCCTGTCTCCCACCTGACAACACATGACAAAAGGGAATTAAAGTTGAAAATGAAATTAGGTTGCTAATGAGCTGTCCTTAAAAATAGCAAGGTTATTCTGGATTAGTTGGGTGGGTCCAACTCAGAAGGGTCTTTAAAAGGAGAAGAGGGAGGTAGAAGAAGGAATCATAGAGATGATTTTGTGAGTAGTGTTGTGTGTTGGCACTCAGATGAGGGCAGCGTGAGAAGAACTCAGTTTACTGTTGCTGGCTTTGCAGTTGGAGGGATGGGGCCACGAGCCAAGGAATGTCAGTGGCCTCTACAGCTGAAAAGGGCGAGGAAATGGATCTTTCCCTTGAGGCTCCAGATACGTATGCACCCTGCTGATAATTTAACCTTGGCCACGGGAGACTTGTGTTGGACTTCTGATCTGCAGGACTCTAAGACACTAACTTATGTTCTAAGTCACGCATTTGTGGTAATTGATTACAGCAGCCAGAGAAAATGAATACAATCTGCCATGTGCATGGTACCGTGAGCATACACTAACCATTTGTTGAATGGATACAGTTCTTATACCTGTCTCATGTTGGTGCTGGGAAATGATTTGACAGCCTGTGTTCCTATTATAAATACTGATATGCTCACAAGGCATTTATCATCTGCTATTTATTGTCATACAGTTGCTGAACCTTCAATAATTATTGAATTCTCAGCCACAGTAGACAGTGTCTGTTGGGCATTGTTTTCTTTCTTTCCCTCTCCCTAATTTCTATTTCATGTACTTCCCGGGACATCATTTGAAATGGTATTGTGTGATACTACATTTCCTCCCAGACTTACCGATTTACAGGAGAATTGCTTTTCCCCTTCCCTTTCGCTTCCACTCTGAGTTTTACAGAAGTGTACCTTTATATTCTACACCCGTTTGTCTCTGCTCTTCCTTGTCACCAAACGGGAGCATTTTCCTAACCTTCTGGAAGTGTTCCGGACTGGTTTCCCTGAGGCCCAACAGAAAATCACCAGCATCGTCTCCTGTGTGTTTCTGCAGAGTGTCTCTGACATTTTTCAATTTTGCTTTGGCTTAAGGGAGACTAGGGTTCCCCAGGAGACGGAATCTGGTCTTACTTGGAGATCTCTGGTTATTACTATTCCTATTGTTTCCCACCAGGATGGAAAAGCAGCTTCTCTATTGTTTACTGGAATGTGGTGTCCTGAACGGGCACACATTCCTGGGATTGGTTTGTCGGCTACTGAGTGAGTATTGATTTAGCCACGCTGTCAGGTACTTTGGGAGGTTACAGAGGTGAAAAAGCTCCTCTGCCCATCTCGAGAAAGCCCAGGCACTACTAGGGAGGAACAGATCTATATGTAGTGAACCACCATACAGCTTAGGGTTGTCCCTCTTCTCCCCTGGCCTGTGGCCACACTCCATTCCCAGCCTCCGAGGAAGGTAGGTGGGAGCACCCGGTTGAGTGCTGGCCGAGGAACGTGCATGGGCGTGATGGGCGCCGCCCTTCAGGCCGGGCCATGACAGTGCCAGTGTGCTCTCCTGCTGTAGCCAGAGCTTCTCAAGATGAGAAATCTTCCAAAAGAAACTAGAAATTCCTTTTTATTTTTAAAATGGGAAACCACATTTTATAACACTGTGCCAGCCAAAAAATAAACACAATACCGCCAGGGAACATCAGTTTCTGCCCCGAGCCGGGGAAGGAATATTTACTTTGGACTACACTACGATCCCTAAGAACTTCAGACCATGGTTTCCTTACCCTGTTAACTTGGATGTGCTTTAAGGTGACCAGACGTCCCGCTTTTGGTGGGACAGTCCTGATTTTTAACAATTTGTCCCGCATCCCGCGGTGTTTTTAAAAAGTCCCGATTTTTGGAAAGAATGCGCGAAAAGCTAGGGAACAGCGGGAGAATGGGGAGGGATTATATGGTTTTCAGCGGGGAGACCCCGCCTCAACCTGGAAGCGCCCGCACTGCTGCAAGAGCTGGCTGCCCCGTCTGGGGCCCTGAAACAAAGAACTTCAGGCAGGACGTACCTGCTGGGGCGGCGGCTGTCAAGTCCCCTAACTACAGAGGCCCGCGTCCTGGATGCCGGCATGTGGCTCCAGGCTCCGGGAGGCGCAAGCCGCTTGGTCTCCAGCGGGCGGCAGGGTTGGATGCGGGGAGTGCGGCTGTTCCAAGGATGAGTCCATATTTCTCAAATGAGAAATATGCCAAAGAATAAAATAATACTATACATAATTTATTTTAATGTATTATATTTGTAAATTGTAAAAAATATATTACAATACTATTTTTGCATTTTATGAAAATTTATTTTGCTCCATATAGACCAAATTTTTAATCAAGAACACCCCCCCCCCATCAATAGTGTCCCGCTTTACCAATTTTAAAATCTGATCACCTTAGGCCTTTGGAGGACAAGGACTTTGTGTGTGAGCAGTGTCATGTGTTGGCACTCAGATGTGACCAGAGGGCTGGGGAGGGTTTCCGGGCCCCGATGATCTGCTCCTGGTGGCCACAGCTTGGAAGGGGGGCACCTTGTAGTCTGGCCGCTCCACTTCATCGGGACGTTTTGCTGCCTACCTGGACTTGTGAACACACATGTCAGTTAGTGCCATTGCCTTCTGGGCATAGATTAAGTCCCTGTGAATGGTCTCCATGAGTGTTAGGGGTGCCACTAAGATGCCAGGGCGGATACCCCCTGACACCCATGGGGACCTTTCACAGGGACTGGCACCTGGATCAGAGGACCAGAGACTCCCCGCCCTGCTCTGTGGTTCAGGCTTTACGTAGCTTCCTCCGGAGCTCGGAGGTGCACGAGGGAAAGTCCCCGAGCCATGTGCGGCTCCCTGCCCTTGTGGGAGATGCTGCAGAACCACCATTTCAAAGGTGAGGCATCCTGGCCAGCCTCACTGTTAATATTTAATATGCCATTCATTTTCATCTTTGCCATACCTCCATGGGCAGGTATCACCTCCCTTTTATCAATGAAGAAATTATGTTTCTGAGAGGAAGTCAGAAATGTGAGTGTGGGCATTTCTGAAGGGCATTTCTGTATCTCTTGGAAATGTCAAGAGTTTGTTCATGAAGACAAATGGATTGAATCTTAGACTGTGAGCTCTGAGGGGTTGCTGGTGCTTGTGTGGAGAGCCGTATTAAATGGACTCTGGATGCCCTCGGCTGGAAAATTGAGCTGTGTTGGTTCAGAACACCTGCCATTGGCAGGAGAGAGACAAGGCCACACCTGTGCCACATTTCTGCCATTCAGTTATAATACTTTACTATAATCACAGCAATGTAAGCCAGTACTCAAAGCCCTGGACAGTGGTTCACATCATTTGAAAATGAAATCATTTCTCAAGACACTGAAAGCTTGAAAAATTCTCTGGGTTTTAAAGTCTATGATTCCAAGTGAATTTTATTAATTTAAAAACCTGTATTTTGCCCACTCTGCTTCTCTGAGGGTAGGGGGAAGATACTTTTTGTGACCTGGTAACTGTAGGCTCTGTATTTAAGCCTTCTGTAAATTCAGAGTTTACCTAACTGTATTTCTCTTAGCTGGGCCCTGAGTTTGATGATGGATGCTCCCAAGCAAAGCAGCAGAAATGGGGTTTTGCAGAAACAAAAGCAAGAGACAATACCTATGAAAGAATCACAGGTGATTAACAGCAGAAACAGTAAGAAAAGTAGAAAGTATAACTATAAAACAGATAAAATATGCTTTATTTATAATTTCATTTATTTAGACATCAATATTACATTTCTAACTTGATACATACGATGTCCCAGGAGGGGCCTCCTACACCAGTAACGGACTTGAGCAAATGGGAGGTGAAAACCAAGGCCAGTTGTTTAGAAAAGCCTGGCGCTGATTTTACATGGCAGGTCTGGGGAACACGGGAAGCCTCTGCATACAGGATTTCACACTGAGCAGGCCATTTCTGGAGAAGTACGTAGGATCGGGGACCGTGGTCCCTTGGGTTTAGATGACAATTTTTCTGGGTTGATGGACAGGACCCATGAGAGGTGGGATGTCCTATTTTTACAGGCTTTGAGTGACACCCAAGGCTCCTGCCATGAATTAAGATGCTTATAAGAACAACTGTTTATATTAGTTGAGTGGTTCATTTATTTATTCTTCAACAGCGAGTAACTGAGTCCCTAAAACATGTCAGGCACTGTGCTAAGTGCTGGGAATTCATTAGGTAGTAAAACATGTGCTCCTGCCCTCCTGGAGGTTACTGTTTAACGGCGGGGAAAAGACAACAAGGAAAGGAACAGATGTCCTCAAGGTTCATCCACGGTGTAGTGTGTGTCAGAATTTCCTTCCCTTTTTAAGGCTGACTCATGTTCCATTGAATGTATATACCACATGTTGTTTGTCCATTTTTCTGTTGAGAGGCATTCCGCTTCTTGGCTATTGTGAATTATGCTGTCATGCACCTGGGTATGCAAATACCACTTTGAGACATGGCCTTCAATTATTTTGGATATATGCCCAGCAGTGGCATTGCTGGAGCACATGATTGAATTAGAATTTTCTGAGGAACTGCCCTGCTGTTTTCCACGGCAGCTGCACCATTTGACATTCCCACCAACAGTATACAAGGGTCTCAATTTCTCTGCATTCTCACCAACGCTTGTGATTTTCCGGGTGTTGGCGATAGCCTCCCCAATAGATGTGATGCATGGGTTTCTTTGGAAAAGCATGCCGTTGTTGCCAGCCTGGCCACTGCCATGGATGGTGGCAAGGCTGAAATTCTGCATGTGGGGTATTTCAGAGGGTGGCAGGGTTCACAGACTTGTTTAGAATTGCCTTGATTACATATTTGAGCTCAAGTTTTCTGAAATATGACCAGGGAAATGTTGTCAAGCAGAAATAAAAGTCATCCAGCCCACAGGCTGTTAACTTCTGTACAGATGTTACTTTTTAAGATTTAATATTATAAGTAGTTCATTGGGGTCAATGTTTGCTAAATATACTGCTCAAAAAATTTAGGGGATATTTCAAAATGAATATGAAGCAATAAAATATCTCCTAATTTTTGTGAGCAGTGTATAAAACAATAACCACAGATGGGTCTATACTGACTGGCAGCCTGAGCCCTGGAAACTGGGATGTCTTTAGTTATTCATTGTAGCTTTTTTCCCCTGCTTAAAAAAAAAGGATTCGTCTCCTTGGGGTATCATAACAAAATACCAGAGACTGGATGGCTTAAACAAAAACCATTTATTTTCTTCCAGTTCTGGAGGCTGGGAAATCCAAGTTTAAGATACCAGCTGATTTGGTTCCTGGAGAGAGCTGTCTCCCTGGCTTGCAGGTGGCTGCCTTCTCGCTGTGTTCACAGATGGGGGAGAGAAGACCTTTTTGGTGTCTTCCTCTGCTCATAAGGATACCAGCCCTGTTGGGCAAGGGCCTCACCCTTACCACATCAGTCAATTTTTATCCTCCCTACACAGGCCCCCCAAATACGGTCACACTGGGGGTCAGGACTTCAGTCCATAGCAAGAAGTAATAAAGGCTTTCCATAAAGAACGCAGATATTGCAGAAATAAATAATGTAGAAGTTGGAAGTCCCTGGTAATTCTGTCCTCCACATAAAACCACTGCTGCTAGTTGGTATCTCTTCTCCCAGACATTATTCCATTGTGCGTACTAACGTTGTTTTGGGGAGGTGTTTGCTTAAGTGTTGAACATTAATGTGGATTTTAATAACCATGTCTTCTCAGGGTGAGGGCTTCTCAGTCTGCCTTTTTTTTTTTTTTTTGGTGGCAGAGACAGAGAGTCAGAGAGAGGGACAGATAGGGACAGACACAGACAGACAGAAAGGGAGAGAGATGAGAAGCATCAATTCTTCGTTGCGGCACTTTCGTTGTTCATTGATTGTTTTCTCATATGTGCCTTGACCAGGGGGCCGACAGCAGACCGAATGACCCCTTGCTCGAGCCGGCGACCTTGGGCTCAAGCTGGTGAGCCTTGTTCAAACCAGATGAGCCCACACTCAAGCTGGCGACCTCGGGGTCTCGAACCTGGGTCCTCCGCATCCCAGTCCGATGCTCTATCCACTGCGCCACCGCCTGGTCAGGCTCAGTCTGCTTTTCTTACAAGAGTCGAAGACTAGGGCCATGGCCAGGGCCCCAGGACACTCAGCCAAAAGGAAGTCCCAAGTGAGTCCAAATTCATGGGAGAGAAACCTTTCTGTGTGCTGACTTGTAGGGAGATGTCCTGGGTTACTATTGTATCAGGAGCAAGGTAACAAACGAGGCTTTCTCATATAGAAAGAGCATGTGATTCTAGAGTCGGGGGTGCCTTCTGCAAGAGAAGGAGCAAGGGGAGGCATTCTTAGCATACTACTAGGGTAAACATACTACCAGAGGTGAGGGGTGTTGCTAGCTCCTTATAGGGGGCTCTTGTGTAATTTCGCTCAGCAGGTGGAATGACAGGAATAACCTGGCAGTGTTTCTCGAGGGGCAGTACCAGGAGTAGAACTACAATGTATGTTTATTGTGAAGCGCAATTATGTGTTAGAAGAATTAATGAACACCCAGCAGGTGGGTAATCAGCCAATAAGTTTTAGTAAGAGTGGGACCTGTCATAGCACAAGTTTATTAGATCATCAGTTCATTAAATAAAGTATTATGCAGTAGGCATTCTCATTTGTCCTTGTCAGAACTATGGGAAAAAGTGCCCAGGATGGGCTCTAGAGAAAAGGTGACCCTTCCAGATAGGCAGGTGAGAATGCCACCAAGGAAGATCCTGAAATTCATGCTTTCTCCCATATTTTAAATGAACTTGGCCCAGTTCCCATCGGAAGGTGAAGAATATCCATAGCGTGACACAGAGTACTTTAATTTGTTTTCAAATTGGAACCCAATTTGTCACTGCCAGATAAGAAGCGAGAAGGTCATCTTCTCACTTTGAAATTTCTGAATCATTTAATAGCTAATTTGTACTGCTAATTATTACCTTTCACTCCTGTAATTATTATGAATTATTGTCCTCCTGCAGTTAGTAACGAGTGAGGCAGGGGACAATAAGACACGGCTGTACTTCCGATTGGTTAGCCTGGCAATGAAGCCGCTTTGACGTGGCTGGCAGAGAAAGGTTTGCTGTTTCTCTCAGCTTTGCCGGGTTGGTGACAGAAATGAACAGCTGAAACAGGATTGGCATTTTCTCCACGTGGAACAAGTTTTCATTAATATTTTGTATGGCTACCCCTCTTTTGGCTGAGCCCCAGTGATAATGAAGTTAAGCACACTCCCTCTGCTAGTCTAGTGGTTTCTGTGGTCCCCAGATAGACCTGAAACACCCGTGGCTTAATGACTCTGCACATTTCTGGGAGCCACGTGGCCAGAGAGCTTAGGTGAAATCTTGATCAAAAGCTGAGAACAAATCAGATGATCTTGGGAAGATTTTTAATGTAAGGACTCTAGAATAATAGTTCTGTGAACCTAGCCTGTTATCTTGTCTTCTAAGGCATTTTTGATGAAATTTTACAGCTTGACCTTAGGGGTACACTCATGTGGGTTGGAGGTAAAAGAAGTCAGAAAGATATTTCTGTCCCAAATTTCTCCCAAGCGGTAGCTAGAGGGTTCAGATTTATTCCTTTAAATCCGAGGGCTTTTTTTTTGGTTCTTAAAAATGCCCTGTTTATGAGCAGATATCCCAGGAAGCCCAGCATCTTAAACATTTATCAACTACCACTTCGCCAGGGCCTCTAGCTTGCATTGGGGTCTGGTGCGAGTGGGGTGACCCATGAAAAATATGGGAAAAGTGGAGGACAAACTTACGTGCTCTGTATTCTTGCCCAGGGTCAACTCTTCTCATAGCATTTGATGGGGTTACCGTGATGTCTTTCATCGGTGTACTTTCTTACATTATGCAAAGTTATTGATTTTAGTCAAAGATTGAATTGGCTACTACTAGGCATAAGTGGAAAGACTGATTTGGTGTAGCTATGCCAGGTGGAGGCTGGAAAGTGGAGAATTTGAGAAGTACGGTTTGGGTACCTTAGTAGGTACCCACGATGTCTTTGTCTTCTCAACCCAGGCTACGTTTCAGAACCCCCTGGGAAGCTCTGAAAAATGACCCATGCCGGGTCCCCATCCCAGAGGGGCTGAAGTAAGTGATGGGCTGCAGGGTTAACATCAGGTAGGAGTCGTTGCTATGGGTAGAAGGGATAGCGTCAGAGAACACGATGGCTTTGTCTTCCAGCATTAATCGTTACCATCTGTCAGCTGCAGAGGGTCCTCCCAGCACTGTGGAATAAGTATAGGCTTTGGGATAATAAACATAATAGCTGTCACTTATTATGCTGTTGCTTCTATGCTGTGCCCAGTCCGTACATGCATGACCTCATTTCCCTTGTCTGGTGGGGGTACCACGATTGTTCCATCTTACAGACCTGGTAGTGCAGTAAATTGCACGTGGTCACATAGCTAGGAAATAGCAGAGTTACTGGACTCGAGTTCCAGACTCAACTTTCTTTGTTTCCAAGACCTGCATTCATAACCAATATGCTGCTATTTCGAGGAGTCCAGAAAACTCTTTCTCTGGGTTGCAGGAAAATGAATAGTCATATTGTAAGTCTTGAAAGGAAGGCTTGTGTAGATTAGAAAAACTTGAATTTATTGCCGGGAGCTACAGGTCTTCCAAGTATCCTGCTCGGCCTCCCTGCAGCCGGTCTGCAAGGCCACATACTAGATGATTCTAACTATGACATTCCAGAAAAGGCAAAAGTATAGAGACAGTAAACAGGTTAGTGGTTGCCGGGGGTTCGGGAGGAGGAAGGAGGGCTGGACAGGCGGAGCACAGGGGACTTTTAAGGTGGAGAAACTATTCATATGATACTGTAATAATAGACATGTGTCATTCTACACTTGTCAAAACCCGACTACAAAACAAAGAGCGAGGCTTATGCAAACTATGGGCTTTAGCTAATGATATATCAGTATTAGTCCACCAATTGTAACAGATGTGCCGGGGCAGCCTGGGGTGGGGGGCACGCAGGGTGAACCCCCACCCAAGCCCAGGTTAAGGAGGGGCTTTGAACAAGAGGTGAGGGCATGACAGAGACCTGAAGGGTGGGCTGAATTAGGGCGTGAAACAGGAAGGGGGAGGGTGCATGATGAGGAAACCGTCCCAAGCCAAGTGAGCAGCAGGTGCCTCTAGAGCAGTGGTTCTTAACCTTTTTTGAGGTACCGAACCCACCAGTTTCATATGTACATTCACCAAACCCTTCTTTAGTGATAAATAAAATATGATTTTTTCCCCCAAATTCAAGACATAGGTATATGTTTTTTTACTGGTGCACAAAATGAGCCGTGCATGAACATCACCTTGCTCAAAGAACAAAACCAACAAAGTGCATGAACTCACAACAAATTACGGTATTACTTTATTCTGGCCTCCGTGGCAGAGGCTTCTCCGAACCCCTGAGACCAACTCATCGAACCCTTAGGGTTCGATAGAACCCAGGTTAAGAACCACTGCTCTAGATTATTTCAGAGGATTCAGGCTACAGAAGTCATTAGGTTTTGGGAACTAGAGTAGCTGGTGAAATTGGCTTTGATTTTCCCTTAAGTTTCTTAAAAAAATTCTAATTCAGGATTCTTTAGGGATCACCCTAAATCAGTGGTTCTCAACCCAGGCTACATTTCAGAACCCCCTGGGAAGCTCTGAAAAATGACCCATGCCGGGTCCCCATCCCAGACTGGCCAGTCAGTCTCCAGGGGGTGGGGCCTTGGCCCTGGCCTTGCTTCAAAGCTTCCAGTCAAGTCTGATGCATTGTCAGGATGGAGAATCCTTGTCCTGGAGGGAGGGAACCTTCGCAGGACAGTCCACTTCTATTTTTGTGATGGTCTTACATTCGTAAACTCAGGCAGACTGTGTGTATGAATGTATGTACACGAATGCCCGTAGACACCTGTTGATGGGCATGCAAACCGACTGTACTGAACAGTATATCTGCGCGGTAGCCCTCACATCCTGCACAGGAGAATGCACCCTGCTTCCTTTCTTTGCTGGAACTCTCAGCCAAACCTGCCGCCTGAGGTCCCCCGTGGGGCTGCTGGCTGCAGAGCACCGTGCTTGGATTGCTTCCTCTGTCTGGCCTAGATCTTCAGTTCTAATTTATATTTTCTCGGGCTCTGTTTATTTATTTATTTATATATAATTTTATTTTTCCAAGGACAGAGAGAGAGAGTCAGAGAGAGGAATAGATAGGGACAGATGGACAGGAACGGAGAGAGATGAGAAGCATCAATTATCAGTTTTTCGTTGCCGTTGCGACACCTTAGTTGTTCATTGATTGCTTTCTCACATGTTCCTTGACCGCGGGCCTTCAGTAGACCGAGCAACCCCTTGCTGGAGCCAGCGACCTTGGGTCCAAGCTGACAAACCTTTGTTCAAGCCAGATGGGTCCACGCTCAAGCTGGTGACCTCGGGGTCTCGAACCCGGGTCTTCTGCATCCCAGTCTGACGCTCTATCCACTGCACCACCGCCTGGTCAGGCAATCTGTTTATTTTTTAAACTTTATATTTTTCTATTTTAACACATATCAGCGATTTTCAACCTCTTTTATTTCATGGAGCATGTAAACTACTTATTAAAATTCTGCAGCACACCAAAAATTATATATTTTTGCCGATCTGACAAAAAAATACATATAATTTTGATTCATTCACAACAGACGGTTACTGTTGAGCTGGCTGTTGTCATTTTTATTTTTTTTATTTGACAATCTGAGGGAAAAGAGGTCAGTGCGCCTGACTAAATGGTCAGGTAGTGCATGTTTTAGAAATTCTTGCAGTGTTTTAAATTCTTTGTGGAATGAGGTTGGGCAGGAGCAGATAAAAGTAAGTTTGACAGTATCATGCCAGACTCCTGGTAATGACAATAAGTGGTTATGAGCTGGGAGGGGCACCGTGAGTCTCTGAAGCTTGGCTGTCCTCTTCGCCAGTTGGCAGAACCCCTTGGGGTACTTTAAGAAGTTCCCCATGTGCATCGATCTGGTGCAGAAGCTCCGACATAGAGGTGACCCTCGAAATATGCCCGCCCCCCAGTTCCCACCGCTCTGGAAATTGGCAGAAATCTTGGCATAGCTTTGGACTTCCCATAATTGGTGTAAGTAGAAAAATCCCAGCTTCCATCTGGTTCCAATCTGCTCACCTTACATTCGGGGAAACTGAGGTCCAAGGGAACAAGATCAGACCCTTGACTACATACATGTCACAGCATGGGCTGGGAACCAGGTCTTCCAGCTCCAGTCTGGGTCCCACAGGTGTCTCAGAGCTAATGGAGCTTGAGAGAGCCAACCGGGAGGACACCGGGCCATTCAGGGACAGCTCAGTTTACCCTGACCTGTCTGACAGAATCTGCTCTCCAGGTTGATGTGGGAAGAGGGGAGACTCCGACTCCTCCCACTTCTCGTGCAGGTGTCAGGTGCATGTGGGACGCCCTCTCTCTGCAACCGAGCATCCCGTGGAATGCGGGGAAAGACCATATAATGTGAAATGGATGGGCTTGGGTTGGAAACCATCCCTGTTGTGTCCTTCCCGCCTTTTACAATTTTTTTTTATCATTGCCGTCTAATAACTCTCCCTTCCAGCGACCTATCAGGCATGTAACCAGAAAAGCAGCACCTTTGGGGAAAATGAAAAACCACCCTTGAATTAAACCCTTTGACTATATATACTATACTTTAAAAAAACAATAGAAATTCATCAGCTGAGTGATATATGTCTTTGACCTGTGAATTTACACTGTTAATGAGGTGGGTCAGATGAGCTATTTTTAAAAAGGCATTCTTTACGAAAAATAGGCATCTTTGGGGGTGGGGGGAAAGTTTTTTATTTTGGTGAACAAATTATAAATGGGACGAGAGGAGGAAAAAACATTGATCACCCCAAAGACTCCCGGTGTGGTATAATAGTTACTGCCGGTAACAAAAAGTTAAATGGAAACAAAATAAAAAGAATGATTTGCCTGCTTCCTGGTTAGAGAGGCTGAGAGCCCAGAGGCTCCATGGAGCACTAGGAGATTTGTCATTTAGTTGTACCAGTTTTTCATAAATGGGATTTAAAACCTGATTTAATACATTAAAAATTGAGTAGCATGGGTAATGAGCAGTTCTAATCACAATTACGGGGGCCTTTATGGTCTGTAGTGTGAATTATTTAATGGCCCGGGAGCGGAGAGCTGTTTGCACAGGTACTAAACTATATATTCACTTCACTTGGCTGGCTGGGTCCCTTGGGGACTTTTTCTTCCAGCTGGAAATCTTGTTGAGAGCACAGACTTCCCTGTGGTGCCCAAAGTCTGGTTTCTTGGTCACTGAGGCTGGCGTGTCCTGTGACTAGATTAACAGCAAAGACCTCTCTTGACCGTGTTGGAGGGGACAGACATGCAGAACCCCTGGGTTGGGGGGCTTTAGATGAAATCCTAGCAGACTCCTCCTGCTCTGAGCAGAATTCTCCTGGGAATGTGTATGCTTCTGGCTGCTGGTCGTTCACCTTGCTATTGAGCTATAGAAAAATTTCAGGGCAAATAATTTTAGCATTTTTTTCCTGATGATAAGAATAATGTTAATTGCCAACATTTTAGAGCTTATAGAAATGTATAATTATAAAAGTAGCCCTAGACTCTCCACCCAAAGATACCAGCTGTCAGTGTAATATTTTGGTGTCTAGTCATGGATGATTCTTTGTTATCCTTAAAGATATTTAAATTCACATATATATATTTAAATATGCTACCATACAGTAAATGCACTTTTGAAACCTGTTCTACGTACTAATGTCTTGTGGACACACTTTGCTAATGCCATGATGTTTTAAAATGTCTGCACAGTAGTTCATTGTTGTAATTAAATTGATGTCTTATTGGTAGATGTTGGGGTTATTTTTAGCTTTTCAATGTTATAAACAAGGCTGCCACGTATATTCTTGAACCTGCAGTCTTACAGACTTCCTCAGGACATTGTTTTTCTTTAATTTTTATTTATTGATTTTTAAAATTTATTGATTTTTTTCAGAGAGAGAGGAAAGGTGTGAGACAGAGAGAGGGAGGGAGAAACATCAACTTGCTCCAATCATCCATGCTGTCATTGGTTATTTCTTGTATGTACCTTGACCGGGGATTGAACCCTCAACCTTGGCATATTAGGATGATGCTCTAAGCAACTGAGCTACCTGGCCAGGGCTGAGGGCAAATTCTTAAAAGAAGAATTTCTTGGGAACAAGTCTACAGTTTTTCAAGCTTTTAAAACATACTGCTCAACTGACCTCTACTTAGGCTTTTAAATATTTGCCAAGGGAAGAGGGAACTCATTGTTTTAATTTACGGTCCTGTCATTGTTCGGGTTTTTGTTCTTGTTCTCTTCACTTGACTTATTCTTTATTTACTAGATCAGCTCATGCAGGTTGAAAGTTCCATCTGTCTGCTTACTCTCTGTCTTCTGTTCCCGGAAGAGTGTTTGACACGTAGAAGGAGCTCAAATATCTGTTGAATTTTGAAAGAATTATCTTTTCCGTCCTTTGTTCACTTTTTCTATAAGATGCTTGTCTTTTTATTATTGCGTTTGAAGAGGTTTTCTGCAGTAAGGGTACTAGCACTTTGTCACCTAGGGTGCAAACAGTTTTCCCAGTTCACTCTTTGCATTTGAACTTTGAGGATTTTTTTTGTGTGTGTGTGTATAGAATTATTAACTTTTCTTAACAGGATCAATTGTATCAAAATGTTCTTTAGTTTTAACTTTCTTGTTTAGCTTGAGAGAGGAGGGTCTTTCTCATTCTAGAATGCTAAAACTGCAATCTCCTTTTATCCTAGTAACTCCTAATGGTTTCTCTTCAAACCTTGAAGTTATCAATCTACCTGAACGTGTGTTGAAGAAAGGCAGGGATTTGCTTTGAATTTATTTTCCTCCCACAGGATTTGCTAGTTGTGACAATAATCTCTCATCCCTCCATGGTTTTAATAGCTTTGAAGATAGCAACCGGAAGGAGGGAACCAACATTGGGTGGGAGCTACTCGCTCTACATATTTCCTGACTCCGTCCTACGGGCTAGACGTTACCCCAGTTTGCAGACAAGGAGACTGAGGCTTAGAGCAGTAAGCTGAGGCCCCTGGGCACCTGTGGCATCGGCTGGCTCCTCCGGCCCAGCCTCTGGGTGCTCAGAGCCCAGCGCCCAGCAGCGGAGCAGCAGGAATTCAACACTGCTAACAGCAGACCTTATTAAGCCATTAAAAAAAAAAAAAATTCTATCCTCACCTGTGGTGGTGCAGTGGATAAACTGCCGACCTGGAATGCTGAGGTCACCGGTTCAAAACCCTGGGCTTGCCTGGTCAAGGCACATATGGGAGTTGATGCTTCCTGCTCCTCCCCCTATTCTCTCTATCTCTTTCCTCTCTCTCTCTCTAAAAATGAATAAATAAAATCTAAAAAAAAAAAAATGAAATTCTCAAGTTAAGAAGTTTAGAGAAAAGTAGTATTTTGGTGGAGAAAAGAAAGCAAAGATGTATTTATTGCCTCCCGTTCTATTCCTAATATCTGGTAGAGTCCACCAGACATATTTCTGGGCTCCTGGACTTGATGTTGCCAAACAGAGTTGAAACAGGAAGAGAGAGTCTGTATTCTAAGCACTTAATAATGGAATTAAGGTTAACATGGGAAAGATGACAATAATAATTATTATTTAAGCGGTGTTAAAAGCACTCAGAGTCGTAAATGTTTGGCAGTTCTAAGATGGCAAGCATTATTATTTTATTGTTTAAACACAATTTGCTCTGTGGAGCTGGCACCCAGCGCCTAAGGTAATAAGTTATTAAAGAGCGATGTTTTTGTTCAGTGGTTTGCTTCGTGGGTAGTTTCTATGCAACGGCAATACTTTACCATAGTGCTCTTTCCAAACCGGGAGCTAAAAATGAATGAGCGTTTAAGCATATTTTAATGATGCTAAGAATTAACAAATTTTAAATTTTGCAACAGTGTTAATCACTGACAAGGCAACACACTTAATCAACTAAAACGAGATAAAAGAATTGGGGCATTTTGGAGGCTTTTGTTTATTCATATGGGCACATGAACCTGCAAGTTTACATTCATTTATCTTAATTAATGGACACCGTTAATTTGAAACATAAACTTGGACAAAATAACTAATAATGTATGTTTTACAAGAATTGAATATAGAATATATTTTATATATTATACAGTATATTTTATTTGTATAATTATAAAATATAATGAATAATATAAGATAAATAAGAATAAATCCTATATAATAGATGATATATAACAAATGCTACATTAATATCTATATTATATATTAAGTATATTATGTAATTATTATAATAAGTTATATAAACCCTTTGTTATAAATAATATTTGCATTTTAGAGCTGAAAGATGATGAGGTATCACTTTCTGCAAACATTTTCTCCTGGTGTGGTTTGATTTTTCATTTCCTTAACAGTTTTGTTTTAAGAGCATCTTCAAATTACCTTAATGTGATGAAGTTTGTTTCATTTAAGTTGTCAATTTTATTGACATAAAGTATTTATAATAGTCCCTTATTTAAAAAAATCTGTAGGCTCTCTTGTCATTTCTATAGTGATAATTTGTTTTATTTTTTATTTGTCTTGCTAGGGGTTTATCAATTCTATTGATTTTTTCTAAGAAACAATTTTAGGTTATTACATAACTGTATTTTATTGACTGTTTTCCACTTCATTTATTTCTGATTTTATCTTTTCCTTAGGTGTTTAATAAGTTCCTCTTTTTCCAGCTTTTTTTTTTTTTTTTTTTACAGGGACAGAAAGAGTCAGAGAGAGGGATAGATAGGGACAGACAGACAGGAATGGAGAGAAATGAGAAGCATCAATCATTAGTTTTTCGTTGCTGTTGCAACACCATAGTTGTTCATTGATTGCTTTCTCACATGTGCCTTGACTGCGGGCCTTCAGCAGACCGAGCCACCCTTGCTGGAGCCAGCGACCTTGGGTCAAAGCTGGCGAGCTTTTTGCTCAAGCCAGATGGGTCCGCGCTCAAGCTGGCGAGCTCAGGGTCTCGAACCTGGGTCTTCTGTATCCCAGTCCGACGCACTATCCACTGCGCTACCGCCTGGTCAGGCTATTTCCAGCTTCTTAAAGTGAAACTTTGATCACTGCAATCTTTTTTTTGTCCAGTCAGTTTAAGCAATAGCTTTCTACTGAGTCAGCTTCAGATACATCCCACAAATATGGATATTGTTGAATTTTCATTATTATTTATTTGAAATATTTTTTAATTCCCTTTTGCCTTCTTTACTTCATAGAGTATATAGAGGTATGTTATTTAATTTTCAAATATCTGGAGTTTCTCTAGATATATTATTAATTTCATTAAATTTGATTTTATTGTTTTTATTAATTTATGTTTATTAATTTCTAATTAATTTTGTTATGGGCAGAAAACTGACTCTGTAAGATTTCAACGTTATGCAATAAAACATTTTTGTTAAAAGACTTTATTCATTTTAGAGAGGGGAGAGAGAGAGGGAGAGAGAGGTAGGGGAGGAGCTTGCCATGACCGGGCAAGCCCAAGGTTTCAAACTGGCAACCTCAGTGTTCCTTCCAGGTTGACACTTTATCCACTGCACCACCACAGGTCAGGCTCAATGTTATGCAATTTATTGAAGGTCATTTTATGGTCTAGTATATAGTCTATCTTGGTGCATACATTCTGTGTGCACTTGCAAAGAATGTGTATTTTGATGCTGTTGATTTTAGCATTTGGTAACTACCAAGGCAAATTGGTTGATAGTATTGTTTTGATGTCCCTTCTTAATGAATATTTGTTAACTTGTTCTATCAAATACTGAGACATGGATAGCAAATCTCCAATAATAATTATAGATTTGTCTTTTCTCTTGTGAGTTCTGTCAGTTTTTGCCTCATATACTTTAAAGCTGTTATTTTGTACATATATATTTAAGAATTGTAGATCTTCCTCATGAAATAATTTTTTTATCATTATGAAATATCTCTTTTTACATCCTGTAATATTTCATTTCTTAGCATGTAAATTTTTAGATAATTCTATAGGTACCCAGCTTTTTTATGATTACTGTTTACATAATATATTATTTTTCATCCTTATTCTGTCAATTTGTATCTTCATCTTTACATTCTTAATAATTAATAATATTGCTATTTGTTTACTTTTGTCACATCTGGGGTTTGTTCCTCAGTTCCTTCTTTCTTGCCTTTCTATGGGTATTAAAACATAGTTTTTAGTATTTTATTTTACTTCCTGTATTGGCTCCTTGGCTACATATTTTTTGTTATTGTTTCTTTAGTGGTTGTTTTTGGGGCCAACAACATGGATCTTTAACTTATCAAAGTCTTGGAGTTAATATTGTTCTGTCTCATACATGATTTTTCACATTTTATACCCAACACTTTCCACTTCTTACTTCACCTTTTCCACCTACGAAATGTGAGAACTTTAAAACAGTTTACCTCCATTCACCCACACACCCTTTTCTTTGTGAGTTCTCATGTTCTTTACTTTTTTATAACTATATTCTACAACTCACAGTGTTATTGTTTTTGCTTTGAACCACCCTTTTAGTATTTTTCAAAAAATGAAGGGAAGATAAACGCAACTTTTATACTTACCCATGTATTTACCTTTGCTGGTGTGCCTTCTTTCTTCCTACACATCAATGTTTATTTGTCTTCAGTCTGAAGAATATTCTTTAACCAAAATGCAGGTGGTGAATTCTGTTGGTGCTGAATTCTCTGAATTAAAAAAAAAATAATTGAATTGAGTACATTTACTGTAATATCTGAAGGTTACTTTCAGAGGGTATAGAATTCTGAAATGACACTTTCATCACTTTAATGGTGTCATCTCATTGTGTGGGGATTCCATATTTCTGATGAGAAGGCAGCTGCTGTTCATATTATTGTTTTCTTGTATATAACAAGTACTTTTTTTCCTCTGGCTGCATTCAAGATTTTCTATTTATCTTTGACTTTTAGCAATTTGACTATCTTGTACCTACGTGTGGTTTTCTTTGTATTTATTCTGCTTGAATTTTGTTAGATGTTGTCTTTTTGATTTCAAATTTAAATATATATATTTTTTAGTTCCAGGATTTTAAAATGTGAGTATTACTTATCATCTGCAGTATCTTTGGTAGTGCTTTTCTATTAAAATCTTTTTTTGCTTTTTTGTGGAGAAGAGAAATGGTTTATTGGTGATGTATGTTTTGAATCTTTTTTCTAACTATGTTCTTTCTAATAACCTTTATATCTTTGTTCTTTATTATTTTTAATAAAAAGAATGGAATTCCTAAGTGTTTTCTATACCTCTATTCTTGGTCACACTTACCTTCTTTTTGTGGCTTCTAACATAGCTTTAACAAAAGAACAATCTCTGTGAAGATGTGTTTTATTTCTTTTTCTGAGCTCTGCCACTAGCTTACTTTAAACTTTCTTTTGTTTTCTATCTCGTTTTTGTTCTTTTTGTGGGTATTATTTTAACCCTCTTCAGAGAGTTATCTGATCTGTTTTTGAGTGTGTATGGAAATATTTGTCTGAACTCTGTTTTCTAGGCTAATTCTTCTGTTCCTATGTGTTCTTCATCTGCTTTTCTTCTTTCGCTCTGCAGTGCTCACCCTCCTGACTTTTTGGTGTTCTGTGCTGAGTTTTTTCTTGTTACTATTCACCTTTATACACAAGCATCTCTCCTTTTGCCATCCCTGTGCTGAAGTGTAGTAGGGCGTAGGTGGGGCCAATAAGCTAGGGCTGTTCAGAACTTATTGCAGGACTGTCTGTTCATATAGACACCACATTGGTAGATTTTCTGTCTTGAGGTTGTGTTCTTCTTATGTTTTTTTGGCACTGAGGGAGCAGTGTACTCATGGTGAAGTCCCTTGGGTCACGGGCCTTCTGAATCACCGTGTAGATGATGATCCCTGCTTTCCTTCCCTCCTTCTCAGCCCTCCAGAAGCAGCACCCTTGGCCAGGAGGCAGGGGATAGTCCAAGTGGCACATCACGTGGTGCCTCCTTCAGCTTCACCTCCTCTGCCGTCTGCCCTTACCTATTGAGAATCCACAGGAATATCATTTCTTGCTTCTTGCAGAGCTTGCCAGGACCCCTCTGGTCTTGGTGTCCTGTGGGTAAATCCTTTGGTGACAGTTTTTGAGGAGATCTGTGTCCTGCTCTGGGTCTGCGGTGTTATATATTAACTCTCAGAGTCTTGCTTGGCCTACATTTTACCATATTTGGTAGATATTCTTCATATTTTGTGCTTCTGGGTTATAGCTGTTGCTTTGTTTTACTGACAATGGAGATTTCTTCTTTTTAAAAATATTATTTTAAAAAGGTTTTTATTGATTGATTTGGAGAGAAAGAAGGTAGAGAGAGAAAGAGAGAGGGAAACATTGATTTGTTCCCCTTTATTTATGCATCATTGGTTGATTCTTGTATGTACTCTGACTAGGAATTGAAGCTACAGCCTTTGTTATGAGGATGATGCTCTAGCCAACTGAGCTACTTGGTCAGAGCTCTTTTTTCTTTAAAAAATATTTTTTGTAGGTTTTAAGGTAAAATGTAAAGCACAAAATGCCTTTCCTTTGTCATATCTATCTGGGAGTCCATATACTGAGTTGAAAATAGCTTTAGTCTCATTAGTTGCTGCAGATGGCTTTGAAGAATTAAATGCTAGAAATAAGGGCAAATGCAATAGATGTTTCTGAACAAAGTTTTTAACTGTGTGCAATTTTATTATTTGGAAAGAATGATCAGATTCTTACCTAAAATTTACTTTATGGCAATAGTATAATCAGCTATAGTCAGATATTTATATCTATCTATCTATCTATCTATCTATCTATCTATCTATCTATCAATCATCTATCTCATCTGTCATCATATCCCAATAAAATGTGTATCACTCATGCATGTATCAGCTTATTTACTCAAAAGGTATTTATTACGCACTAACTATATGCCAAGCACTATGCTCATTACTACTTTAAAGGGGCAGAATCAAGATAGATAATGTTGGATACTTTTTACAAATGAAAGTAGCAACCCAAGGTGACTGACTATAGTACGTATCTTGTATAGAATTGACACTCAGCACACACTGACTGGTTAATGTGAATATTTTAGTGACTGATTTTGGAACACAAAGGATGCTATCTTTCTTCTGTTACCTTTAGGGTCCTCAGTTGTCATTCATAGTTTGATGTCATTTTAACTTGGTCTTATTTTGCGATAACTCCTGAAATTTGAACTTCTTGAGAATAACAATCACATTGTTCTAAAACCTCTAACACACTTGGTACATTCCGATATAATCAGAGGAATCCAATACGTCTTTAAGATTGTGACCATCGTGTTATGGAACCGGTACAAAAAGGCTTCTGAACAGACACTAAATGGTTTATGTAAATGTGTTTTTAGAAGCACTCGACGATTTTGCATTAGTGAGCTGGGTAGCACGAGAAATTCCTCCTCAGCCATTTCGTCTTCTTTTTACATCCTTTTATTTATTTTCTATACTTCCTTCTGGACACTTTCCAAATCTCTCTTAAACATTTGCCTCCAACCGTTTTTGGTATTCTACAGATAATTGTATGAATTCAATCAAAACCCAAGAGAGCCATTTACTCCACATTCAAGGCGGGGGGTGGGGGGAGATCAATTTCTTGGGAGACAATGGCTCTTAAACAAAATACTGACTCATTTCCCCATAAGGGTGAAGGTAAGAAGTTGCTTAACATCTTTCAATGGATAGCTCCTCTGACCGTTCAGCAGGCCCGGCTTGCCAATGTGAGATAAGAGCATCTGAGCGGGAACCTCACGGTGTGTGACTGATTTGAGTCGAGTGGAGTGGAGAGATGCTGGTTACCCCCTCAATGAAGTAGGGGCAGTGTGAATGCAGGGCTGTTTAGAGCTCTTGAGTGGTTTATGAGTCTTTTTACGCCAGGAGGTAAGGCCGGTGCTTAAACTTACTGAGGCATGTCCTGCCCGATTACAGAATCCTAGAGTGAGAAGCTCTAATCCGTTGCATTTGGAAGAAGAGCCAACAATTAAACTGTCTGGCCAGGCACATGGCAGACTCAAACTTAGGGCTGCATCAGTCAAAAGCATAATATATACATCAACTGATTTGAAAGAACATTGTCATGCCTCAAATATTCGCACATGTAATATTTTTCTCAGCGCATAGAAGTGACCAGATGAGATCTCCTCTTTAGACAGCTAGTGAGTATTTTAGAAAATACAGTAAGAACACAGAGTCTCGCCTGCTTTGATTTAACCATAGTAATAATATGGAAAGGAGAGTGTTGGGGCGCTCACATAAGCCAGCAGTTGTTTATCCTGAGAGGGCCAGTGATGCTTTATTGAAGTGTAACACGGCACCAGGAATCCCCTTCAAGCTCCTTACCGAAGACTTCATCCAGAATTTTTTGGGGGGTCCTTTGCACTTGGACCCTAAGTTCCACAAGGAACAGGCCAACCGACCTTCTTCAGTGCACACTCAGGTGTTCTTGTCGGCCTTCTGAGTTGCCCACCGCGACTCTCCTGTTTCTGATTTGCATATTTTGTATGACTTCGTGGAGAACCTCCTTGAATTAGTGGCAAAGACACTCAAATCCTGAACAGCTGCCATTTGAGCATGTGGGGCAGATCTTCCATGCGCTATTTATAATAAATTAGGTTTCAGAGCGAGTGCTGCAAGCTTAAGGAGATTTATGCTGCACTTGACCTCTGAGGAGTTCTCGTGTTATGAGGTCTCCAGGTCCCTGAGGTGCCCCAACATAGTTTTAATGGTTACAGGAAAAGGGCTTTATGGCTAAGCCTGGGGAAGGTTTAAGTTTTGGATCTCAGAGCTGAAGTTTAGAAAGAGCTCTCTTCATCCTTATTCTCCCAGGAAAGACACCTGGGACTTCAGCCTTCAGGTAGTACTTCCTGTGCTAGGAAACTAGCAGTGGTTATGAGTTTTGCTTGGCTCTGGTCTTGTTTTCCCAGTGTGTACCAAGGATGCTGGGGGCAAGGGGCCAAGGAGTCAGACGTTGGAGACAGACAAACATAGTCTGAAAAAAACAGTTCTGAAACAAGCAGCCATTTTGCTTCATGGTGTTTAAGATTTCATTATGGCGTTAAACTTGAAATTGTGTCTGTGGCTTTACAGTAGCTCAGAGAATTATTGTCATCTTGCAATTAAATAGTATTTTTAATAGATCTCCCTCATGCATCTCTTTGCAGGTGCTCTAGCAATGGAAACCTTATCTGAAAAATAATCTCAGTGTGATCTGGAACTTAGTATGTGTTGGAATTATCTATTGATTTCACTATACACTGGCCATATTTTCCTTCCTTTCTATAATAAAGCTAAATGCAATCATTTAGTTCAAGCCCCCCCCCCCCAGTAGGTATACATTTTGATGTGTTTTCTAATATTTGCATCTATAAAATCAGTATTATTGTATCTTTAGCTTGCCAGGCTGTGGACCAGTCGTGTGTGTGTGTGTGTGTGTGTGTGTGTGTGTGTGTGTGTGTGTGTGTTACATGATGGCTTTGGAGCTTGGTGCCTGATTTGGGGTCGACAAAGAACTGTGACCTTGGCAGTTACAACAGAGTGGCCTTATGGAAAATTCTGGATAATATAATAGGCAGGACCGATTTCATTTTGATCCCCATTTGCATTCCAGTGACTGCAATTGTTTATCTTTCTCAAAAGTTCCCATAAATATTGTAGACTGTGATAACATCGACGTAGCTTTGGCAATAATTGAGTAAAAAATGTGAACACTCAGGAAAAATGATGGCTTCTGTATTTGTCAGGGCAGAACCCACAGGACGTATGTATGTATTTATTTGTTATCAGGTTGGCTCACGGGATCATGGAGACTGAGAAGTCCCACGACCTGCTGCCTGCTGGCTGGAGCCCCAGGAGAACTGGGGGTGTAAGTCCTAGTCTGAGGGCAGGAGAAGCAGATGAGATATCTGAGTTCAACAGTGAGGCGAGTGCATGTGCACACGTGTGCGCACATGCACACATGTACACACACACATGCGCGCACATACTCGCGGCGAGCTCCACCTTGCTCTGCCTTTTGTTCCATTCAGGCTCTTCCTGGGTTGGCTGCCCACCCACATCAGGGAAGGGCAGTTAACTCTTACTGAGTCCACCAATCTGAACGCTAATCGATCTGCAAACCCCCTCGCAGACCGATCCAGAGATAGTGTTTAATCTGGGGCACCCCATGGCCGGTCAAGGTGACACATGAAATTAACTGTCACAACTTCGTTTTGATGGTCTAAAAGAGTATTTTGATTTCATTTATTTATTGTGTAAATAACTTTTTAAAATAAATTATTTAAAAAATAAACTTAAAATATTTAGGTGGCGACGGGTAAACCCTGCCTCTTAACTATCTTCACCTCAGGTTAAAAATTGCTGCACTTGACCTCTGAGTCATTTAGGAGAGTGGAGACCTGACTCGTTACCCAGTTAATTAGGTCATCGCACAGGCCATGTGAATAATCTCACAGGGCGACGAGGGAGAGAGTTTAAGGGTCCCTGGGATGGCAGGGACATGAGGAGGAGGCAGCAACTGTGAAGCCATCTCAGCATAAGGTCACATTTTAAGTCTCGCATGCTCCTCACTGCAGCAGGTTGATTTGCCTGCAGATCTAGGTCAGCCAGTCCTGCGGACGGAGACAAGGATTTTGAACCAGACGGGTTCCCTGAAGAGGCTGGTTTCCTAGATTCTGGTGTCTTGCACTGGTTCTTGGAACACCTTGTCTTGGTTCTGTAGCCTGTGGGGATGATAACTGTCTCCTTCTTGTCACTTGTCATCTGTCTACCTACTGATCTACCAATTTAGCCTAAACAATGAATGTTTCATATTTTCTGGTTCTCTGGGATTTTCCCCTCTCAGGCACTCACTTGCCCCTGGCCCCCACCCCCCAAGATTCCATGCAGCCCATGGAAACAGTGAGCAGTTATGTGAGGTTATGACACCTGTCCTATGTTGGTGTCCTTTCAAAGTCCTCCCACATGTCCCCAGGCAAGTGTCTGAAACATCTGTCTCTCCTTCCTAATTGGACCTAGTTCCTTCCCTATCCCTAGGACTCAACTCATAATCACTGTACATCTGAACAAAGTGAGACGCGCCAAGCAAAGTGTGAGCTGTAACAAAGTAGGCGTCCTCCCTCAGTGTCTGGAGCTAAGACAGGAAGTCCCCGTCCTATCTGATGAGAGCTCTTGTCAGAGCTAAATGCACACGTCTGACAAATCCCTGCCTGTACTGTGTTTCATAATAGCACGGTTTGACGGGAAGTGCAAACGGTAAAGAGAACATTAGTGCACCTCCTTGGAAAGTGTGGCGTAGCTAAGTTATAGCTAATGAGAACAACGGGCTAGCTGAATGCTAAGTGCTAACGCACGGGGCAGCTGGAGAGCCTCCTGCTGTCTCCATGGTAGTCCGGATGCAGTTGGAAGTAGATGAGGTACTCCCAGACTGTGCTCGGACTCCATCGTGAGAACCCTATTTGGGACAATCTTCCTGGACTGGGATGAATGACAGTCTAGTTTGATGATGGGTTAATATAAAAATTGTGCATGCATGTACCTTTTGACAGTTTTCTGAGGTGTAAACGCTATGCAGGTTCACCACGTTCCTACGCACCATTCTTTGGCATAGTTTATTTTTGTTGGAGATTTTTTAGTGATTGGAAGATTAGGTCTGATTAGATTAATCATGAAAATAGATTATAGTATAGGGTAGAGATTAAGATGAAGAGTGTAGGAGTCAGAATTACCAGGGTTTGAATTACAACCCTACCATTCTTTGATTGTGTAGTTTTAAGCCTTGGTTTTCTCTTTTGTAAAATTGGGATAATATCAGGAACTTCCTCCTCCTGCTGTCAGGAAAGTTAAATTAGATTATGCACCATTCCCGTAATGATTGAAACAGCCAGATGAATTGTAACCGCTAAAACTGGATTATTCTGGTTTATCTGGACATGACTTAAGGAAAATAAACCAGGAACTTCTGCATTGGACGTTTTAATCTGGGGTGATTTTGTAAATGATGTTAATGTCCCGGATAAAGTCCAGTTCAGTTCAAGGTGATAAAAACCCTTTAGATTGTAGAAGCCATCTATCTGCAGGTCCTATCCCCAGTCAGGGCGTATATAGGAATCAACCAATGAATGCATAACGAGGTGGAACAACAAATCGATGCTTCTCTTTCTCTCCCTTCCTCTCTCTAAAATCAATACATAAAAATTAGAAAAGTAAAAGGCCATACATAATTTAGCTTTTTAATTTGGGCATTTCTTATAAATCTCAGTGTATATTTATAGCCATTTTTCATGTCTTCTACTTTCTATAAGCAATTTATACTACTTAGTATTAAAAAATTACCTATTGAATACTGTGGTTCTTAGATCAATCTTAGTTTAAGTTCTGGGTATAATTTTATGTGTCTGGAGTTAGATTTATATTTTTCCCTTTGGGTCATGGTATGCCCTCCTCTATAAAGTTTTCAGGCCACACTCGATGGGCTTTTGTAGATACCCAGTTCACTCAATCAGTTTCATCTTGTACAGAGAGAATTAATCTGCTGTGTGTTCTAGACATTAGCAATACATAAAAATCCTACAACAAAGTATGCTATCATCCCTTTTTGAAAGATGAGTAATGAGGCACGACAATTTCTTTTTAAAGCAATAATCAAGAAAGAGAGCCCTGCATTTAATTCATTATGTGAGTCCATAGAAAGAGCAAAGGAAAACTAAATAGTTTCACCCATTTATCCCATTTCAAGCCTAAAATGACGGGTTCTTGCCACTTGAACTTAATTGCTGTCGCAGAGAAACACAAGTCGCTGTGATCAGATATTTCACAGAATACAAAAGCATGCGTCTTTGACATTTTGGAAGGTAAAATAATTATCTTGAACTCAACCTGAACTAATTTTCTTTCACAGTGATTATTTTTTCTTTTTGAATATCAGAAATGAAGAGAAACCCAAACATCAGGAAATTTAAGTGAGTCCTATTACTGAAAGACAGTCTGTATTAGGTAGTAAGAACTTAGGTCATGTCCTTTCCCGTGTCCACATTTATAATAAGTAATGCCTATTCTTATTCACATCAGGACTTGGTTAATAACATCAGCACTTCCTTAATATCAAAAATGAACACTCTGGTCTTGATAGTCTGTTGTCCGAATCAGTTCAGTGGTTGGACCATGGGCTGGGTGAGTCCTAGAATTGGCCCCAGACTCCTAAAGTCATGAATAACCTTGGGAATGTAGCAAGGTGTGGGGCCACTGGACTGTGGAGAGGAGTCACTCCAGGAAGAAAGGGAATGGCTTCTGAATCTTGAGGTCCTCTTCTGACTCTGTCCTTGTTTTTAATGTCATTGTTTCTGATGTCATTTGTTTTTCATCATTTATGATCTTTATACAAATTGCACAATATTTCAATCCAGCAGAAAAATTCAGAAAATAACATGCATGTGCCCACCATAGAACTCTCCAATGTTATAATTTGCCATGGTTGCTTCAGATTAAAAAAAAAGAAAAAAAATTTTAAGAGAGAAAAACATTGTATTTCTGGAGGGGGACCCTCAGGGCAGCAGGACAGGCCCTCCCCGCCCTCTGCCGGGGTCAGTCATAACCTTGGCATGGACCTTGCTCCTGCCCAGTCTGTGATTATTGTTATTTCTGGGCTCAGCCAGCACCTGCTCATCCCTACCCACACCTCTGGCATGCCATTTGCTGACTCCTCATTATTAGTGAGGTTGAGCTCATTTCATACTTTTTTTTTTTTTTTTTTGGCAATTCAAGCTTTTGTTTCTTTTAACACAGGGACAGAGAGAGAGAGAGTTAGACAGAGGGATAGATAGGGACAGACAGACAGGAACGGAGAGAGGTGAGAAGTATCAGTCATTAGTTTTTCGTTGCCATTATGATACCATAGTTGTTCATTGATTGCTTTCTCACATGTGCCTTGACCGCGGGCCTTCAGCAGACCGAGCAACCCCCTGCTGGAGCCAGCGACCTTGTGTCCAAGCTGGCGAGCTTTTGCTCAAGCCAGATGGGCCCGCGCTCAAGCTGGTGACCTCAAGGTCTCGAACCTGGGCCTTCCGCATCCCAGTCCTACGCTCTATCCACTGCGCCCACCACCTGGTCAGGCTCAAGCTTGCTTCCCCCCCCCCCAAAGAATCCTTGATTCTTACATGTAATAGGTGATATTGATCCTTTGTCGGTGAACTAAGTTGCAAACATCTTCAGCTTGCATTCTGACTTTCTTTCTCATATCCTTTTTATAAAGGCCTTGAAGTACACTGGTCTTTTCTTTTTGTGGTTGATGGTCTCTGTCCCTTTAATTACAGGCTACTGCAGGGGGTGCCAAGTCTACTGTCTGGGTTCTCCCTGCTTGGAGGCAAGAGCCCATGGAAGTGCCAGGCTGTTCTATGCTCAGGCTGGCAGTGGAGGTGTCTCATTATTGTCCTGGCCTGCCCTCCTTTCGGTGGGAGCTGAGGACATGGCAGCATAGTCCGAATGTGGGTCTGGAGCCCCCGGCGATCCTGAGTCCCAGGACACCGGGAGGTGGCAGACTGCCTGCTCTCTAACTGTAGCACAGAGCCGGTGCCAGCCAGCCAGGGCAGCCGTCACTGTTTAGAAGCGGTGAGAAAGATCCAGGTGTACTTGGGAAGAAGCCTTTATTTAAAAGCCAGCAACAGATCTCTGCTGGCCTGATGACTCTCCAAGGTCAGCGTACGACCTCATTTATGTGGTCACCACGTGATTCTTTCGTCCTCCCCAGTCTGCACACTCAACCGAGAATCTGATGATCTCAAATCAATGCTCCGAGCCAGAGGGCCCGGGGCCATCTTTCTGTCCTCAGAAACATTCATATAGCCTTAAATTTCCACGGGCGAGGGGCTCCCCCACCCCTGGTGGGAGCTCTGTTGACGACAAAGATTTCATCTCTTCTCAGGTGGCGTGTCCGAGCCGGCACCGCACAGGCCTGGGATGGAGACGTCACATCCTCGCACCCTCCTCGGATGCTGACTTGTGTCTGGGCAAGCTAGCCAGTCTATTAAGCTCACCCTTGCTTATGTGTCACGTGTGGCCTCGGTCTGGCATCTCCCTGACCTAGGGCATTCGTGGGCTCAGTCCTGTGTCCGAATGCTGCCTGGAGTGTGTGTCTAGGAAGGCAGAGACCGTCGGGGCGCTGGGCTACGGATGAGCTGACCAGTTGCACCCTGGGATCTGTGCTTCCCAGCAGGTAAAAGGAACCTAACATTTGTTTCGTTCTTTCTGTTTTCCACTACCATTGTTCATTCTTCAGGGTTGCTGCGGTCTTACGGGAACAAGCTTAAGGATGGTGCTGGTACCCAGGACTGGCTAGACATGGAGTGCAGGGCGAGAGCGGAGGGACATGCGGTGAATGAGGATGAGTAGAGGGGAATGTGGGAAGGCTGATTGAGCACCAGGATTTGTTCTCTGAATTTCCAGGGACAGTTGAGAATGTCCCTTACTGGCCTCTTGAAGAACCTCACATGGACCGAGAGCCTTCTGTGTGCCCCCTGCTTCCCACACAGCATCTCCGCGAGCCTCTTATGGCTCTGCGGCGGAGGTGTGCTCCCATTTTTAAGATAAGCTTTTAGTTTTGAGCAGTTTCAGATTTACAGGAAAATTTTAAAGGTTCCACAGAGAATTCCTATGTGCTCCAGACCCAGAGTCTCCTTTTTTTTTTTGTGACAGAGACAGAGAAAGACAGATAGGGACAGATAGACAGGAAGGGAGAGAGATGATAATCATCAGTTCTTCATTGTGGCTCCTTAGTTGTTCATTGATTGCTTTCTCATATGTGCCTTGTGCTTTGATGGGGAGGGGATTGGGGGATGGGGGGACTACAGCAGACCGAGTGACCCCTTGCTCAAGCCGGCGACCTTGGGCTCAAGCTGGTGAGCCTTCCTCAAACCAGATGAGCCCGTGCTCAAGCTGGTGACCTCAGGGTTTCGAACCTGGGTCCTCTGCATCCCAGTTCAATGCTCTATCCACTGCGCCACCGCCTGGTCAGACCCAGGGTCTCCTTTTAGTGAACCTCTTACATTAATATGGTGCATTTGTTGTGACAGATGAATCAATATTGATATATAATGTTTAACCAAAGTCTATGCTTTATTCAGTTTTCCTTTTTTTTTCTTAATGTCCTTTTTCTGTTCGAGGATCTCATCCAGATAGCACATTACATTTAGCTGTCATGTTTCCTCAGGCTCCTCTTGCTGTGCCAGTTTCTCAAGACTTTCCTTGTTTTGAGCAGTAATTAGGGAAATAAATTGTCCGCTGTTTTCGTCATGATTAGACTGGGGCTACAGGTTTTGGGGGGTGAACCCATAGAGGTAAAATGCATTCTCCTCACATCATATCAACTGTGCTTCATTTTTGTTGATGTGGAAATGGAAGCTCAGAGAGGGACACTGACCTGTCCACGCCTCTGCAGGGTCTGTTGTCCATCTGAACCCAGCTTTTCTGGCCCCCAAGTCCATGCTCCTTTCCCTCCAGGACCTCGCTCTCTGGCAGGGCTTGAAGTAGGTAACTAGCTCCCAGGAGAGCGGTCCTCTCCGTGAATGGCCACCACTCCCATGCCATGTACCTTGTCCACCTGTCTTACTGGGACAGACGTTGGGAGTTTTGGGGGAGAGGTATGTCCAGAGTGGGGATGGGATGTCAAAGCCACTGGAGAAGCCAGATGTCCCCTCTGCCCTCAATTAAATGCCCACCCACCTTTCACGGTGTTTGAGATGAAAGTGTCTGATTCCTTCAAGCTCCCATTTAACTTGCCACACTGGGAAACGATAGTTCTGACAGTTATTCTCCAAGGTAACGATTTCATCTGGATATCACCTCCACAATTCTTGTTTTTCTATCCTACCTGTACTAATTATTCACTTAACCCAAGAAGTAGTAACTGTGAAATCACGGCCTTTATGTGCAAGTTGTTTCTTCCTGGTGCACATTAGAGTAAATACGGAACTACTGAGAACATATCTTCACCCCTGGCTCCACCCACCCTCTTGGGGACCCCAGCACTGCGTGTATCACGGTCCAGGAAGTGCGGAGTCTCCCAGTGCGGGGAGTGGGCTCCTTGTCGGTCAGTCCAGTAGCACAAACAGGGCTTAGCAGCCCCTCTCCTTCAGAATTCCGCCCCAGAGGTATCTACTCGCAATGCGTTCCCTTGTGTGGTGCTCTGTCCTTGCAAGCACTATGTTGGCAGAAGCTGTTGGTACCCTGCCTGCGTCCCCTGGCTTGCCACTTGAGGCCTGACTTCCAACTGCCTGCAGCTGGGTTTCTTTTGCCCAGAGCCTGCTTTGCTCCCACCAAGCAGGTGGGAGTTAGTGCCCTGGCGAGCAGCTCTGCCCGGTGGCTGATGGGCTTCCTCGTATCCTTAACCTCTGGGGTGGGAGGCCTCACAGCCTGAATCGGACACAGGCTCCCCATGCTCCCCACAGGGTTAACCCCCACTTGCTCTGAGTGGGGCAGATGGGCTGCACCTCTATAACCACCTGCCGAGGCCCACTCTGCGTCCTGCCCTGCGTCTCAGTTAGCTGTGTGCAAACCTTGATTTCTTCTGAGGCTGGAAACGGGTTCAGTGCGAGGACCTTGCTTTTCCCACAGGGTCTGTGTGGTGCCTGTCATCGGAGAGCCACTCAGTAACTGCTGGTTGATGAGGAACAGGCTGTATCTGCTCAGATGCAGAGATCGCCTGGGCCGGTTGGTACCTGGTGGCCCACGACACTGCGGCAGTGTGTGTAGGCAGTGCATAACTCTCCCCTGTAATTGTATTTTACTTAAGGCCATTGATTGCAAGCCACAGGAACCCACTTTGGGTAACTTAAGAGAAGGGAATATATTGGCAGGCTGCTGTGAAAGCCACAGAAAGGCAGGAGCCAGGTCAGCGACACAATGGATGGCAACAAAGGCCGGGGCAGTAGCGGCTAACATGTACCATCACTTGCGACATGCCAGGCCCTGGGCCATAGACTTCATCTGATTCAATGTTCACAGCAACCCCATCAAGTTGGTGTTCTTATCATCACCCCAGTTTTGCCAATGAGCTCCCTGGGGTGCAGAGGTTAGAACCCAGCAGGCTGACTCCATAGCCTCTCTTCTTAATACACGGTGATGTCTCAGCAGGGGAGTTTCTGTATGTGCCCTCACCAGGGATCAAACTGGCAACCTCTGCATATCTGGACGATGCCCTAACCAACCGAGCTATCCGGCCAGGGCTCTTGAATGTGTTTAATAATAAGTTTATATAACTTAGTTTTTTAAATGATGGCTGTGTTTAACAACTAGGTCACAAAATTCCTGAAGATTTAATGGTCCCCTCTTCTAGCTGGCACAAGCTAGCTCCATCCAGCGCACCACTGGTCAGAACCCAAGAAGGCAGAAAAAGTAGTATGTCCGCGCTACTTGCCTTTCCCCTCCCACCCCAGGTGGGGGCGATATTGTATTCACTCACAGTGGCTCATCAAGGTCAACGGGTAGTAACAGTTTAGCAGTCCAGGTCCTTAGAGACGCCTGGCCTGTAGCCACTTGCTTTGAAGCAGCTCATTGCTGGGTAGAGCTCAGATGGGAGAATCGAGCAGGAGTAGCCCTCGGGCGTCAGGTCCAGTTCCACATAAATTTCTCAGTGACACGAGAGAGAGAGAGAGAGGGAGAGAGAGAGAGAGAGAGCAGTACTTGACTTCAGTCTTCAGTGCATTCCACAGCTGAGGCCCAAGCTGCTGGTTGACACGTGTCTGCACTTATAAAAACTCGCATGCAGAGGAAGGAAGGCGTATCCAACGTGTGCCTGTTAATACTCTCTTTGTTGTTCCTAGAATCTAGCTGGTTGTTTTTTTTTTTTAATTTGCTAGGAAGGAGGAATACTTTGTACCCACTCTTTGCCATCCTCTCCCCGAAAGCTTCCTCCAGCTTCGAGGGGGGTAGGTCTGGAGGCAGGGAGACATTGAGGAGGCTGTTGCTCCAGTTCAGGTGAGAGAACGCATACCAGAACTTGAACATGGCGGTGGGGGAGGAGAGCGGTGCCCGACGGCGGGTCCAGCCAGAGCAGTGACCCAGTAATCTCACTTTTAGCTAGAGGAGCACAGAGACAGTGATCTGCATGCTTTAAAAATGCAAATCAGTTAGTTGGGTATGAATGTACTATGTATTCTAATAAACATAACACGTTTCTTGGGAAAGGCTACTTAATAAGAACCGACGAAACTATGTATTTCATGACAAAAGTCAGAGCCACCCCGACCCCTGCTGTGCAGAATGACATTTTCACTTGTACATTGTGTACTCTAGGATTTGGGGTTGAGAAAAAAGAATGAAGCTTTATTTGACTGGGGATATTTTCATTAGGAAAAGTCGAGCGAGTTTGTAGCTTAGAGAATTAATGCATACACAGTGTGTGGTAGAGCTCAAGTAAATATGGCATTGCTTGGAGTTGATTTATTACCTACAAGATACCCAGTAAAGGTCAACACTTACACATTACATTGATGTTAGAGGCTGCAGTCAAAGAAAACCCCTAGGGCAGTTTGCTTAAAAGAAATAGTATTCATGTAACTAGGCTAAGTTGCTTTCCTCTCGAATTGGCAGAAAGCATCAAACCGTGTCTTCTGTGGAGAGTGAGTCTCCTTTTCATCGAGAGAACAAAGCGGTCAGACAAGGACCCACCTGAGGTATAAACTCCGAAAGGGCAGCCATTGTTTCTGCCAGAAGCAACACGGCTCCAGCTCAATAATGTTCGCCATCTTTATTAAAGACAACTTGAAGGACGAAAGAGTAATTTTTCAGTGCCTTTGAAAAGCAGTTGAAAGTCTTTCTAATGTCAATCAAAAGCACTACAACATACATCATTGCTCAGCACCAGCAAATGCCCTTCAGCCGCCCCCTCCAGCTCTCTTTCCAACGTGAAGCCTTCTTGGGAATATGGAAATGCACCAGAAAACCTAACAGCTCAATGACTGAATGTTTAACAAGTGGCAGATACATTTTTCCTTAGATCTTACTTGTGTCTGACAAGTTAATGAATCAGTGTCCGCCTGCCCCTGAGAGGCCTCCCACTCCGGCCACCTCTCAGGACCTGCCGTGGGCTTGTCTCTCTTCATCCAAAATGTCCCATCCTGTGTCTTCCTCCTTCCTGTCTTCCCCCCCTCCTGGCTCACAGTCCTCCTAAGGGGAGAGCTTGCAGATCCCATCAGCTGAGCTGTATGTCGTACGGTGTGAGTGCTGGGGGTAGAATGTGTCGTAGGCCACTCGACCCTACCCTCCTGGGGACCCAAAACCTTTCCCCAATGAATTGAGACCAGCGACGAGAATGTCAGACCACAGTGACTGCTGGGAAAATGTGTTTGGGAAACTCTGTCTCTGTGGCTTCTCCCTGCCTCCCCAGATTGTATTGCTAACTTTATAGAGCTGCTCAGCTGCCCAATAGGCATCTTAGCAACATGTTCAAGGCTCAGCTGTTGATCCTCAACCCCAACGCTGTTCTTGCTACTGCCGTTCTTTCTTACTCTTAACACCTCCCTCTCTTCACCACTTGTATCCAGTCCATCAACACGTGTCCTCTAAGACATGTTGCAAACCTCCTTCTTCCCTGCAGCTCCACTGCCATCACCGGCCGTCCCCGTCGCGTACCTGGACCCTCACAGCAGCTACCTAACTGTTCCCCCCACTCACACTCATGCCCCTTCCCCCGTCCGATCTCCACCCAGCAGCTAGTCATGACACAGAATACGAATCAGGCCGTATGTTTTCTTTACAGACCTACAGTTTCCCACAGCGCTGAGAACAAAACCTCGGCTTCCCGTCATGACTGCCGGGGTCAGCAGCCCCGAGCCCCTTGTCTCCCCTTTCGCCTGGCCAGCCCCGCTCTGCTCTGTCCTCGCTGCCCCATCTTGTCTCCTCTAGCCACATGGGCCTCGTTTCAGTTCCCGGGCCAGGACCTCCGTCTGTGCGGTAGGCAAAGGGCCCCCAGACATATCCACGGCCTTCAGCAAAGGAGACTTTGCAGGGTCATTACTGCTGCCGACCTTATCCAGGGAAGAGCGTCCCTCTTATCCAAGTGGGTCCAGTTTGACCATGTGAGCCCTTCACAGCAGAGAGCTTTCTCCAGCCAGAGGCAGTTGGGCTGCAGTAGAAGTCAGAGATGCCAGGTGTGAGAAGGACTCGGTGCTCTATGGTTGTTTAAAGCTGGAGGGGGAGCAGGATGAGGAATCCAGGTGACCCCAGGGGCTCAGAGAGGCTCCTGGCTGACAGCCCACAAGGAGACAGGGACTCAGTGCCCCAACCACAGCCAGTAAGTTCTGCTGACAACCTGAACAGTTCAGAGGCTGATGCTCCCTCAGGGGCTGCGGACAAGAGTCTGGCCAGCTGACACACGGATTTTGGCTTTGTAAGACTGAGAGCAGAGAAACCAGCAGACCCTCCCGCCCCCTGGATTCTGACCGATGGAACTGTGAGTGATACATGTGTGTGTTGTTTTGAGCAGCTAAGTTTGTTGGTGACTTGAACGGAGCAATGGAAAACTAATGCAGCCCAGAATGTTCTCTCCTCCCTGCGGCTGTTTTCCTGGGGACTCCTTGTCGGGCTCCAGGCTTCAGGCTCCATCCAGTCTCCAGGCTCAACCATCCTTTGATTAGCCCGTCTAACGTAGGCATGCCTGTTTCCTGCCATCCCATTCTTTTTCCTAACTGTTGAATCACACTTGACCTTATATACTTTTTGAGAGAGCTGGTAAAGTTCTTAGGTCTACAGATCCCGGACTGCAGCGTTCAAACCTTAGCTCATCCGACTTGCTACTTGTGTGACCTTGGCTGAGTTACTAACATCTCGAGGCCTTAACCTTCTCATCTGTAAAATGGGCATGATCGTACTAGCTCAGAGGGTTGCTGGGAGGATCAAATGAGGAAATATCTATAAAGTGTGTGGAACAGTCCTTGGCACATAGCAGGCTCTAGCTGTTGAAGTTTTAACTATGTATTTGTTTAATGTCCTTGCAGACCTGGGCTTGGCGAACTATGGCATGCCGGTCAAACCCAGCCCCCACTGGCTTTTTGTAAATGAAGTCTTACTGGGACACAGTTATGCCTGTTTGTTCACATATTCTCTTCACTTACATATAGCACTTTGGGCTACTCAGGCAGACTTGAGTAGTTGTGCCCTATGCTCCAGAAACCCTGAATTATTTCTTCGGCCTTCTGTAGACAGTCTGCTGTAAGCCCAGAAGAGTTGGGCTGCATCTGTACCCTCAGGTCTCAGCACACTGCCCGGCACACAGTAGGTGCACCGTGCAGCCAGCTGCGTGGATAAAGGGGGAGTTGCGGGGTAAGCCAGTGTTCCCTGTGCAGGTATGAAAGAATGCGGGCTCATCCGTGCAGCACGCATTATTGTGCGGCGTCCTCTGCTTTGCAACCAGCGATTCTATTCCATCGTTACTCCACCCCGCTGTTCCCCTGCCCAGCCCTGCCCAGCCCTGCCCTGCCCTGCCCAGCCCCGCCCTGCCCCCACCCCGCCATGCCCCCACCCCGCCGTGCCCCCACCCCACTGTTCCCCTGCCCTGCCCTGCCCAGCCCTGCCCTGCCCCGCCCAGCCCCGCCCTGCCCCCACCCCGCTGTCCCCCACCCTACTGTTCCCCCACCCTGCTGTTCCCCCACCCCGCTGTCCCCCACCCCGCTGTCCCCCACCCCGCTGTCCCCCACCCTGCTGTTCCCCACCCCGCTGTCCCCCACCCCGCCGTGCCCCCACCCCACTGTCCCCCACCCCGCTGTCCCCCACCCCGCTGTGCCCCCACCCCACTGTCCCCCACCCTGCTGTTCCCCCACCCCGCTGTTCCCCCACCCCGCTGTCCCCCACCCCGCTGTCCCCCACCCCGCTGTCCCCCACCCTGCTGTTCCCCCACCCCGCTGTCCCCCACCCCGCCGTGCCCCCACCCCACTGTCCCCCACCCTGCTGTTCCCCCACCCCGCTGTTCCCCCACCCCGCTGTCCCCCACCCCGCTGTGCCCCCACCCCGCCGTGCCCCCACCCCGCTGTCCCCCACCCTACTGTTCCCCCACCCTACTGTCCCCCACCCCGCTGTTCCCCACCCTACTGTTCCCCCACCCCGCTGTCCCCCACCCTACTGTCCCCCACCCCGCTGTCCCCCACCCTACTGTTCCCCCACCCCGCTGTCCCCCACCCCGCTGTCCCCCACCCCGCTGTTCCCCCACCCCGCTATTCCCCTGCCCTGCCCAGCCTCACCGTGCCCCCAGCCTCACCGTTCCCCCACCCTGCTCCACCACGCCCCCACCCTGCCATGCCCCCACCCCATCTCTGTACCAGACTCATTAATGCTCTCCTGCCAGGGAGGGGGTCATGGGCGTTCACATCAGTGCCATCTTTACTCTGAATTAAAGCTGTTTTTGTGGCTGTGATTAACACGCTTGGCATCCTCTTCCATTCATCTCCAAGATCAGTACCTGAGTACTGTTATGTTTCAGGCATCACCACGTCACACTGGCCAACTCATAAATCAAGAGGAGCCGTAGAACACATAGTGCTTTAATGAAACTCCGATACGTGCTTTAAATTGCCCCTCACGGAGCTTTAAATGGCCCCTTTAAAAGCCTAAAGGTACCACTGGCCTTTGACCAATGCCGCTGGAAAGTTTTAAAGTAGGAAATTTTCATAATCACGTCAATGCCTTTCCTGCAGCCGCGCTCTGCAGGGCGGGTGTGCTGCCATCCGTCACAATATCTTCACATTTCTATTCTCATTTTCTTTAATCATTCCACGGGGCTTTCCAAGTTTTTAATGATCAAATATATTCTGTTTGCAGGGAAATCAGGTTCCCTTTACAGGAGGTGCAAAGACAGAGTTGATTAGTAACTGAGCGGTTTGCCCTCAGGATCAGCATATCAGCAACAACCTAGTTGGCACGGGTGGGGGGGCAGAGGCTGGCAAGGCTTCCTTCCCAGGTGCCCCCCATTGACACCTGAAAGCCTGCCATTGTCTGCTACCTCCCTTGCATTATGCACTGTCTGCTTTGGGGGCCATTCTTTTTTTCCTTCTGCAAATACTTCTTTGAGCGATAAAGTTTCCAAATGCAGTGCTTCCTTCCCGAGTGATTTTGGGCGGGTGACAGCAGAACGGTGAGGTGGGGGGTCCTTCAGGATGAAGACTGTGGTTGGGAGGTCAGGAGAGGGAAGAGGAACGAGTGGGGGACTGTGTGATAGATTTTCCCCCTTTTATTGTTGGACGTTAGCTTAGATCTACCTGATTGTGAAAATGTAGGGACTGGTGTTAGTTTTAGGAGGTAAAACCCCCAATGTCCGTGTTTCTGCCAGTCGCTCAGGAAGATCAAGCATGCACTTAGCCCCTGAGGTAGCTTTCGGGTCTCCTATTATCCTCTCACCCAGCAGACAAGGTGAGCTGTAGGCGGACAGCAGAATTTGTACCAGTTCTTCACCAGGTCACAAGGCAAGAAACCCTGTCCTCTGGGAAGGTGGGCAGAATTCCCATCTTCATTCTGTTTCTCCTGTGCTTCCTGCTTCACAAGGGTACTGGGTTTCCCCCCTCGATGGTGGTGGTGGGTGCGTGGGTAGGTGAGGTGACTGTTACAGTCTCAGCTTGAAAACCTCCATCAATCAACCCCGACGCACAAAAGGTCTCTGCGGATACCCACCTGATCACTTCCTATTTGCGAATGTTGTCCTTTAGCGGGGAATCTCCTCAAACCTTCAGGGCATCGGGCTGTCTTTACGGGCATGTAAGTAGTGTTTACCTCATTCTGACATTGTGTGAATTAAACCTGTTAATACACAGAGAGACAAAGGGCTTCGAACAGTCTCTGCTGGGATGTGTTTCGTGTGGATCTGTTGGAGTGAACTTGTCAATTGTAGGTAGCCCTCGAAATTACGTCTCATTTTCACTTGCGTCATTAGTTGATTTTGGCCTGGGATAAAAGGTCTGTGTGAACAACTGCTCCATGTAAACTTGAAAAGATTGTGTGTTCTACAGTTGTTTCGTAGAACGATCTAGAAATGTCAGGTCGAGTTGTTAGTGTTATTCAAGTCTTTTATACCCTCACCGATTTGCTGTCCCCTCTCCTATCATTTACTGCGAGAGGAACGGCAAAACCCGCAACTAGGATCGTGGGCTTGTTTGTTCTTCCCTTGCAGTTCTGTCCGTTTTTGCTGCATGGGATTCAAAAGTTCCATTATTAGGTGTGTCAGGTCGTGATGAGTTGTCCTCCTTCTCATTGTGAAATGATTCTCAGGTTCTCCGTAGGATGCTTGTCTACTCAGGCTGATTCTTATACTTATTGTTCCCATGGTGTATCTTTTCTGTCTGCATTTCAAAGACTTACATTCTTTTTTTTTTAGATTTTGTTCATTCATTTTAAAGAGGAGAGGAGAGAGAGAAGGGGGGAGAAACAGGAAGCATCAACTCCCATATGTGCCTTGGCTAGGCAAGCCCAGGGTTTTGATCTGGTGACCTCAGCGTCCCAGGTTGACACTTTATCCACTGCGCCACCACAGGTCAGGCCAAGACTTAAATTCCATCTCCAGTAGTATGATCTTGGATCTTGCTTTTTTATCCAGATTGACAATCTTGGATAATGCTTGTGATCAGTTGATTTTAGAGGCAGATGTATTAAAATCTCCCACACTGATTGTTGACTTGTCAGACAGACCTCAGCCCTGGGGTTGAGCTGGGAGACTCTCTGTTTCAGCTCCAGGGGTGGTGGCTTCTCCTTATATCAGCTATTTCTATAGTCTTTGAAGTTCTTTTACTTCTTTACTGGTCTCTTGTAAGTCTAATCCCCCTTTATAGTTAAAACTTCTTTACATTAACCTCTCACTGTTGAAATTACCCTATGGTTTCTTTCTTGATTATACTCAGATTCGGTTTGGAAATTTCCTTAGACAATTAATCTCTAATTATGGTAAAACAGAGCCGTGGGAATTTGAGAATAGAAGAGAAAAATGACGAGAACATGGAAAGAAAGGGAAACAAGGAATTAGTGCCTTTGTTTCTTAAGAAAGTCATTGTCCCTGCATTCAGGTTATTTGTCACAGGACACTGTTAGCCACTTTTATTGAATTCAACTAAAACCAAGACAAAGGGCCAGCTGAAGACTGGTGGCTGGGTGCCACCCTCGGTTCTCTGCTTATCTCTTTCCTGACTGCCAGTCTTATTCCCAAATTTTTGGTTCTTGGGCCTCAGCCCCACATTATCAGCCTCCTCTTGGAAACTTGAAAGTGGAATGCAAATCTGTGGTCTAGGTTCAAGTCTTAGCTCTGCCACTTCCTCCCTGCATGACCGTGGCCTCAGATCTCCCACCCGTCTGTCCAAGGGGAATAGCGTACCGACCTCACAGAGCTTCCCTGACGGCGACATGATCTGATATGTGTAGGCCTGAGGATGTGGTTGGCTCATGGCGAGCTCTGAATACAGGTGCTGGTTTGATTGCTGAACATTTTCATCTAAAATCTGCAAGTGTCATATTTACTTTCCTTGAACTTGCATTGTGTTTGATTAATGACCCCAGTCATTCAGGCCTAAAAATACAGTATCTGCTTTCTGTCTCTGTCCTTCTGATCCAATTAGCTTTGAGCCAGAACATTCTTTTCAATATCTCTCCCATGTCTCCTTCCTTCCCATTCCCTCCTTCACCAACCTGGCTTATTCCTGATCTGTTTCAGTTGATATACACCTGGTCACTCATCTGTAAGTCCCCTTTACAGAATGAGAATGACGCTGGCATTTTGCACGAGGCAGGGATGTTATAATCTTTCTTCAATAATGCTCTACATAATTCTCTAGTTCTCTACCTCAGTCTTCTACGCCAGGTTAAAGTTCTGCTCTTTGCTTCTTTTTCTTTTCTGAAGTGATTTCTTCTTTCTCTCTAACCTGGCTGGAAGTCCTCTCCTCAGGCCACCCCCCAGCTCCTGTTCCTTCCTGTTCCTGCCCGTTTGGCCATATTTGGCCCCAGCCCACTGCTCTCCTGAGCACCTTGCAAGGGAATGACTGCTCATTGGTTTGTCATTTATTTCTATGTCTTACGCAGGGTGTCGCCCGCTATAGGTGCGCTATACAAATTAGGTTCAACTGTGTTTTCTCTACAGCCCATTCATTCTAACCATTGGATGGAAACAACCTGTTTTTCTCAGTATTTATTAGTAATTCAATAATTTTATCTGCTATCCTCTAAACAATAGCCCTTGCTGAAAGTTTTAGAAGAAAATGTAAAATTAGAAAAAGTGCACCTGTTTTTCTTTTTCCCTGTGCAAATTAAGAAAAGTTAGCCAACTTAGAAGCTTTTAGTCTTCATCACAGACTATCAAAGTCTCGGCAGGTTGCATCTGTGTACTGGAATTAGGCTTTGAAAGGCAAAATCTGAGAGTTCCTGGTGAAGGTGCAGATTTTAAAAAAACAATGAAAAAGCAGGGGTTGATAATTGCCAGAAAACATATTTAAAGTTATGAAGCAAAATAAAATGGTATCAAAAAAATTTGAACTTGTGGCCGCAGGTTCCCCTGAATTCCGAAAGAGACCTTAGGAAAATTGCATCTAGAGGCCTTTATATTTGTTTCCAATAATCCATCTACTTAAGGGCGTTTTACATTGAGAAAGTTACCATTTGTAAATATGAAGATTATCATTTCTAAGTGAGAAGCAATTCTAGCGTTGTGAGCAGTATTACTGCAGACAGAAGAAGCCGACTCCAGCTTCCTGCTGGTTGTGAGTACATCCCCGTTGAAAGCATTCCTGGTCACTATTTCAGGACAGACAAGGCCTGGAGCAAGTCCCGTCTCTATCAGGCCCTGGAAGCTAGTCTCAGTCCCCCTGATCATCTTGATTTCACCTTCTTGCCGGGACAGGAAGGGACCCATGAAGATTTTGATTAATAAAATAGCTCCAGATAATTTTCAAATCAAGTGTTCTTAGAGGCTTACAGATTTTTATAGGGAAGTCTACATTTGGGCGATTATCTTATAAATCCAGATCAGACTCGAATTTTTGTTCCATGGCTTCTGTGCTCAGTATCAACTATGATGCTGATTTTAGAAGTCTTTAAGTTATATTGAGATTCCATCAAAAACAGGGTGCTCCAGTAAGAATCTTGACAAGTTGCACCTGTTTACTGGACGAAGGCCAGCGTCCTTGGTGCTGTGAGGTGGCCGGAGCACCTGCCGTCTCTTTCATCGGAGGAGGAGACCAAAAACTAGCGGAGAGGAGAGAAAACAGCCAGGCTCCCAGCCAGAATCTTTCATGCACAAATCTGTGTGAATTACCATTGAATTTTATACCTATGGACATTAGAATTATGGATGTGAATGGTCAGATTTTTTTATTTTTAGGAAAGCCTTTTTGAAACCTTGATGACCAAGGATGAAAAGACTTCTCTAGTAGGCATTTGGATTTTTGAAAGAGGGATACATTGATCATAATTATGCAATTCAAGCAAAGAAGCTGTCAAGGTGGCTTTTGAATGATAGCCCGAGCTTCTGAGACAGGCAAAATGAGTCACATCTGTGTGAATGAAAACTTGCAGAAGCTCAGGAAGTGCAGTCCGGTTGCCAGGGCACTTCGGTGAGTGGCTCCCTCTTACAGGAGATGTTTGGGTTCCAGGACTCTGATGTTCAGCCTTGTCCTGTGACAGTTTCATCAGTCAACTGCATAGGATGAAAAGGTCATTGTTCCATAGCAATTTATCAATTTCTTTATTTTTTTTAAATATTTTTTGTATTTTTCCGAAGTTAGAAGTGGGGAAGCAGTCAGACAGATTCCCACATGCGCCTGACCAGGTTCCACCTGGCATGCCCACCAGGGGGCGATTTTCTGCCCATCTGGGGTGTTGCTCTGTTGTGGCTGGAGGCATTCTAGCGCCTGAGGTGGAGGCTATGGAGCCATCCTCAGTGCCTGGGCCAACTTTGCTCCAATGGAGCCTTGGCTGTGGGAGGGGAAGAGAGAGACAGAGAGAAAGGAGAGGGGGAAGGGTGGAGAAGCAGATGGACACTTCTCCTGTGTGCCCTGGCCCGGAATTGAACCCGGGACTTCCACACACCAGGCCGTCACTCTACCGCTGAGCCAACTGGCCAGAGCTGGAATGTTTCTTTCTTTCTCTTTTATTTTTTTTTTCATTTTAGAGAGGAAGAGAGAGAGAGAGAGAGAGAGAGAGAGAGAGAGAGAGAGAGAGAAGGGAGGAGGCGCAGGAAGCATCAACTTCCATATTTGCCTTGACCAGGCAGGCCCAGATTTTGAACTGGTGACCTCAGCATTTCCAGGTCAACGCTTTACCCACTGCGCCACCACAGGTCAGCTTCAGTTTCTTTATTGGTTCATTCACCACTGAGCTGGTCACTGGAGATACAGAGACGGGTAAAGTGTGAGCTTGGGCTCCAAGGACTCCTGGCTAGTCTTTGGGGAAGACGTATATGGACACCAACCTCTAGAATTCAGTGCAATGAATATTGAAATGGAGACAGATACTAAGGGCTGCGAGGACATAGAGAAGGGAGGTGGATCAGAGAGGTCTTCCAGGGCAGGTGACACATGAGGAGGTGGCATTAAGTCAGTGATGGCCTGGGGAGGTCTATGAAATGAGTTGAAAATTAAGTAAAGATAAATAGACGTATAGAAGCCTCTGGAAAGAATTTAGAGGTTATCGCTTCATTTTACAAATGGGTCAAGTGACTCGGAGAGTGACTTATCCAAAGTCACACGGGCAACCAGTCTTAGATCTTTCAGGAGGCCCTTCTTTCCATATTCTGCGCTTAGGAATCCAATGAAATAAGACTTATTATTATTTTTTTCCTCTCAGCTGCTCCACTTCATTCTCAAGCATTTTTTTTTTCTTTGTAGAAAGAAATAACTGAATTCAGTAAGTCATCACTATGGAGAAAAAACAAGAAGAAAGCAGATGTAGTCTTGGGTCATATGTCAGTTTCCTGTTGTCGCTATAGCAAATTGCCACAAGCTTAGTGTCTTAAGGTAACGGAAGCTTACTCTTCCACGCGTGGTTCTGTGGACCAGTCCGAAGTCAGTACCACTGGCCTGGAATCAAGGCATCTGCAGGGCTCCTTCCCAATGTTCTGCAGTTTTGCCTTTTCTAGCTTTCTGGTGACTCCCGGCATTCCTTGGTTTGTGGTCACATCACACCATTCTCTGCTTCTGTCTTCACTTCCCTCTTCTCTGTGTGTGGTCCTTCTCTGCCTCTCTCTTACAAAGATAGTTGTGATGGCACTGAGGCTCACCCAGATAGTGCAGGAGTAACCTCATCACCTTAATTTGATCACATCTGCAAAGACCCTTGTTCTGACTAAGTTCACACCCACGTGTTCATAGCTCTGTGAGCCACAGTCGGCCTCTCGCGGGGCGCCTTCGTAGGAGATAGTGTGGGAACAGTGGCGGTGCTGGTTCTGTTCCCCTCTGGCTAGGCTTCAACGCGAGTTATGTGTTCATCTCTGGGCCCGTGTCCTCAGACGGATGGAGTGAGTCTGGATCTCACTCGCAGGAGACCAAAGGTGATGAAGAGTCACTCGGGAAAGGACAGTGGGACATTAGGGCGGGAAGAGAAGCCTCAAGGCAGCAGGGCGGGGTTAGTGAGAGGAAATACTGAAGGTTGATGGATGACATCTGTGAGTGAGGCAGGAGGGTGGCTGGTGGCCTTTCTGTCACTGCCGAAGTGCTACAATGCAGAAGGGAGGTTGGCGGAGCTGACTCAGGTTCCCTCTGACCCCCAACGCCTGTGATTCCAAGGGGTTTCATCTGTCAGGGAGCTCGGCTCGTCACCTTAGTCTCGGAGGATGGGGACCGACGCTGGCAACTTTGGGACACCGAGGGAGTTTCAGTGGGAGGGTGATGGGACCATCACAAAGTTGAGGGAGAAAAGGATAGTGTTTGAGGTGTTGTTCACAGAGGTCTGTGTGACCATTCAGTAAATGTGATCACTGAAGAAATGACTCTGATCCAAATGTATTAGGTAAGTTTGGAAGGACTTCTGTACTAAGGATTATATATATCATCATTTATTTAACATAGAATATGTAACCAGAGACATAAAAACATACAATTACATATATAAAACTCTATCACTACATGGCTCTGGCTGGTACACTCAGTTGGTTAGAGTGTCGTCCTGAAACCAGGTCGCAGGTTCGATCCCTGGTCAGGGCACATACGGGAAGCCACTATGAGTTGATGCTTCCCTCTCTTCTCTACTTTCTTTCTGTCTCTCCTCACTCTCTAAAATCAATAGAAAAAAAAACCCTGAACTGTCACTACATATATAAAAACTGCCTGTGACTATACATATGTACACATAGATATACTTTCTGTTGTTGTTCCAGAAGACCCAAATCGAAGTCTTCGTGTGCGGAAAGCCACACTGCTGTTCCTTTCTGTGCATCTGTCTTTCTTCTCCATGTGGGATGTCTCATCCGCATGTGCCTGGTGCAGGGTGTTCCCTGAAGCAATGATCTGGAACAATCGCTGTGCTGTCCCTTCAGGTCCCATACCTGGAGGACAATGGGGAAGTGCGAGGACTTCGATCTTGGCTAAGGGACATTCCTACAACCCCCTGTCTTGGTCTAGGGGCCAGCATGCTGCGGCAGCTGATGCATATTCACGTGTTGTACTCGGTTTAGACTCTTGGCTGCGGGGAGGTGAACAGGGAGGACCAGCTGTCAGCAGTGTGTAGGCTGCCCACTAGCATCACCTACATCTCCAGGGATGTTCCATCAGCAAAGCTGTATCCGTGCAGGAGTCGGCCATGCTGGAGGAGGTACAGTTTCCGAGCCCAGCGGGTCCAGCTTATTCGGCGAAATATTTAGCGAGGTATCACGTAGCTACGAGTAAGTGCATGCGTCTGGATGCGCGGTCCAGTTTTCCTCACTGCGTGCGCCCTGTCCTGAGCGCCCACTCAAGTCATCGCCCCAGAGGTTCCTTGGTCTCCCCCAATCAGTGTCCCCCAAGGTTAACCAGTCTCCTTGTTGACAGCGTAGATCAGAACAGTTTTGCGCATTATGTCAGAGGACTCATGTAAACGCGCCCCTGGTTGTCTGGCGCCCCATGTCACTGTCACGCCTGTGAGCTGCACCCATGTTGCTGGAGCCTGTTCACTCTTTCTGCACGCTGGCGACCCACAGGAGAGTGGGTCGCAGCTCACCCATTCTACTGTTCATGGGGAGTCAGTGTTTCACCTTTATGATTGGTGGCTAGGTACTATCCGTTCTATTTTTTGGGTAGTTTCCAGTTTGAGAATATTACAAAAATATTTGCTACTTTGAACATTCATGCTCATGCCCTGTGGTGAACATCTGCACACATTTCTGTTCACCTAGGCGTGAACTGGCTGCCATCGTGTATGACTGTGGTCAACTTGTGCAGATGTTCGGGCCTCAAGTTCAAGGGGGCATTGATGACCCCTCAGCAACAGTAAATGGAAAGGAAGCGAAGACAAAGAAACAAGCCTGAAGAACGAACTGAATTCTTTCCTCCTCCTTTTTTATTGCACAGAGCGTCACATCCCTTCTGCTAACAATTTCTGGGCGCTTGTCACATGCCAGGGGCTCAGCATGCCATTGTCCTGGTTAGTCCTCACAACAGCCCTATGGCTCCGGTACTATTTCAAGAGAGAAAGTGGAGGCTGCTAATGACAGAGCCAGCTTTAAACTTGACTATGAGCTCTTATGTACACAGTAGTGTCTCTCATTTCATGGATGCGCCTTAAAAAAACCCTGTAAGTCTAATTCCTTGAAAGGGCCCAGGGTCTCTGTGCCGGAGGGTCTTCCTCTTTATGTCCCCCACCCCCATCCTTAAATGTGCCCAAGTAAAGATGAAGTGAAACTCAGGGTAGGCTTATTTTTAATTGAGTAATTTATTCTACAAATGTCCACTTGACAAAATCGAATTAAAGCTTGACACGAGCCCCTTGGGATGTCTCTTTCCATGCCTACGCTCTCTCCAGCCGCCGTCCAGGTGTCTGCACACGCACTTGGGATGATGGACGTTTAATTATCACGCCAATTTTATTGCTCCACAGCACGCGTGTGAAGGGAGGCCTTCGCCTGCCCTCTGCCCCTTTTGGGAAATTCGCCTTATGGTACTTTGAGCTGGAAAGTAAAAAAAGATAATCACCTATCCAATAGAGTTTGTAAGCATGAGTGCAAATACTTCGGTGGTGCCTGTTCAATGAACAGGCCTCTGAGGGCAACCCAGGAGTCAGGAGGAAGTCACACTTTCCACGATGCCATTAAAGTGGAGTTATGCTTCAGGCTTGCCTCCTGTTAAAGGTTGGTGAGATTTAACAGGTTGTCGTCTTCTGCAATACATCATGCTGCACAATAGCGTCTAGATATTACTTGCAAATGAAACTTATATCATCAGTGTTTAAAAAGGGCAGCTGCTTTGTGGGAGCATCGTGTGGAAACACAGCCCAGGTAAGGGGCTCCCTGGGTGTGGCGTCATCCAGGTCCGAGGGGAGTCTTGTCTGGCAGGTTCTGTTCAACTTCCTGGCCAAGAAACGGTTGAGGGCCCATTGTCTACACAGCCCTGTGTTGGCAGGCCTGGAGTCTAGAAGATGAAGAGGAAACACCTTCCCTTCAGGCGCGAATGTTCTGTTTAGAGAGACAGGGGTGTGAGTAGCTAAAGGGACGACATGGGGACAAGAACGTGGTGCTAAGGGAGTCCTGGAGGTGTCAGGTGTTCTGCTCCCAGCCTGTTCTTTCCTGAGAGAACGTGCCTTACTTGCCCCGGGTTTCCCTGGCAGCAGAATGGGACAAGAATGTGAGCGCAGGCGGGTTATTTAGGGAGGTGGTACTGGGAAGAGAGGCATGGAAGGCAGCCAGGATGAGGGCTGTGGGCAATTCTGGGGCGGTGTGATGAGCGCCCTCCATCACGACCCCTCCCTGCAGCGCTCCAGCAGAGCTGGGGTGTTTCCTGACTCCTGTCGGTCACTGGCTGAGTGTTTTGACAGGGCACCCACCCCCCAGTGCCTCTGTCCTTTCCCTGGAGGCAGCCAGGGCAAGCCCTTAGGAGGGCACTTAGGAGCTGTGGTGGGGGTCGCCGGGCTGGTGTGCACAGCCTGTGTGGGGCGGAAGGAGGGCGCGTGGGCAGGGCATCACAACCCCTCTTGGAGGTAGACCTTGGCAGAGGGGCTTGTCTTAGGAGACCACCGAGTAGCCACAGGTGACTGGACCAAGGGTGCGCCTGACCCAGGAGGAGGCAACACTGGTGGGCTGAGAAAATGAGACCCCCCGGGAATGTGAGTACATGAGAGAGACACAGGGAGGTGGCACGATACATTGGGCTGCAGGAGACTGCAGGGGGACTGAAGGCTGGGAGTGGGGGGTATGTGGGCAGATAGGACGAGGATGCCAGGGAATCCCCGAGAATGCCAGTCCGGAGGAAGCAGGACAATGAGGAAGAGAGGAAGGGGAAGGGCGGGCAGGGAGGGCAGAGCTGAGAGTCCAGGAGGCCCTGGGGGAGCCAGAAGCCTTGGATCCCTCCTTGGTGGTTTGGGTCTCTGTGTGGCTTGGCTGTCCTTTATTTCCTGTCCTCAGAAGCTAGAAGGATCGCCTAATGTCCCCTTGGTACACATCCTCTACCTCAGCTAGCTTGAGAGGGTTTCTGCTCCTTGCAACTGGCCAGTCCTGAATTAGGACCAACATACCATGGGTCCCGGCACAAAGGGTGGACTAAAAGGGACGTTTACTCTGGGTCTTAGATGAAGGCGGGGGTTGCAGAGAGAGAAGGAGGTGGGGGGAGGGGGTGTTTCCGGCAGAGGGACAAGCATGAGACTGTGTTTTGTTGAGAGCAAGGGAACATATGTTTGGGGCATGCCTCAGGATCCTGGGGGAATGCGCGGATGGGACCCGGTGGGGAACAGCCTGTAGGGCCATGTTAGGGACTTCCACTGTGTTTAGTAGGTACGGGAAGGGTCCTGGAGTTTCACAGAAGAAGACTACCACCGTAGTTAAGATGGAGGACTGGTAATTAAGCAGATTTGAGTTTCAGTCCAGGCTCTTTACTGCTTCCCAATGGGACCTTAGACACATTTCTTCATTTCTCTAAGCCTCCGTTTCTTCATCTATGAAATGGAGATAATGATATGCAAATTCTTGAGGATCATATGTGATCCTGCACATACAGTACTCAAATCAGTGCCTGAAACCTCGTAAGTGTTCAATAAGTATTATAATTTGGTATTTTCCAAGCTTTGCATGGGAGAATTATAGTTTAGAATAGATATGCCAGGGCAGGAAGAAGAAATAGGACACTCTTATAATTCAAATGAGAGATGAGGAGACCTGAACAATTAGTGTAGCTGAGGAGAAGGGAATTGATTTGTTTCAGGATTATTTTTGGTTGAGAGAGGCAAAAAAAACCCCCAACTCAAACTAACTTATAAAATAGAAGTTATAAGTATATTTAAGAGTCCAGAAAGAAGGTGGCCTTCAGGCAAAGCTTGATTCATCCACAGTGTCACCAGGGACCAGGATCCTTTTTATATTTCTGATCTCCAGGTGGGTTTATTCTAGACTGGCTGCCCAGGTGGCTGCAACGTGCCTACCAGCAGTGACCAGTTCCCTCATCCATCCGATCAGAGGCACAGTGCTTATTTCAGTAACTCCCATGGAGGATGGAGATTGCTCCTTCCCCTGGAGACTTCCCTAAGCATCTCTGCAACTTCCATTGACCTGAACTGGGCCTTTTGCCGCCATCTACAGGAAGGTTGTAGCCAGAATGGATGAACTATGCCCACTGTTTATACCAGCTGCTGCCCACTCCTGGGGCAGGTGATGGCTAAATCTACTGAATTCCACGGCATGACTGGGAAAGTCAGGGTCCTGTTAGAAAGAGAAAGGGGGGGGCATGAACGGGAGGGGGGCTGGCCACTACAGGAATCAAGACACATCCGTGTGGCATGGGGACAGTTGGGGAGGGAGGTGAAAGAGAGGTGGGTGACACATCTGGCCCCAAGCATGAACATCTGGGGACGGATATGCTCTTCACTGACAATGGAGACTGAGGACAGGTTTTGCAGAAAGGGGGAAGGGAAGAGGCTGCCTGGTTTAACTTTCAATCTATTGATTTCTGGTCACCAACTGATCACTCTTATTGGTTGCAAATAATACCAGAGAGATTCATTTTCATCAGGGGAATGGAGACGCGGACCACGTGAGGAAGTGCCTCCTAGCCACCTGGAAGTGGAAATAGTAAACACGCAAAGCGACAAGGCGTTGCTGGGCTTGTGACGTTAGGGCAGGTGTCCTGGCAGGTCAGCACGCTCTGGGCTGGGCCTCTCTCGGGTCTCTCCTGCTGGTGCCTGGCAGGATTTTGCACACATTCCCTGAAAGGTCCAGGCTGCCCAGCGGTCAGCAGGCAGAAACTAGATCCTCTGTGGGATCTATCCCCACAGTGAGCTGTCCCCTCGATGAAGATGGAGCTTGGGTGTGGGCTTTTGAAAACTGTCTCAGTGCTTAATGTGCTCTCATCAACCCTCATCTGGCCCCTGAATGGTCTTAAAAAGGGGCTCTGCTCTCTAGAGAGCAGGGAATTATTTCTTTTCAGTGGCTGAAGTCCAAGGACATTGGCCTCCCACTGTGTGGTTGTGTGGTGCGAAGTAAACCCTCGTTCATATCCCTGAACTGGGAACGTGAAGCTGTGACCCTGCCCCCGGTTTTACCATGGACCACCTTCCTTTTTTGGGCAAGAACCTCAAGCTCCCTGCACCCTACTTGTTCACACGCAGAAGACAGCAACGAGCCAGATTCCGAGTGTCTTTCCAGCTGTCAGGTGTGGTGGATCTGTATCTCGCATGCTTTGCTGAGCTGCGAAAACCTCACCCAGGAGAAGCGCAGTGCAGGGTCAGTACAGACACGAGCTGTCTGATGCACATACCGCAGAGGGAGGACAAGGGGACACTGAGGAGAGATGTGGCCCTGCTGATTCTGGGTGAGCTAACAGTGCGCAAAATCGCCACGTCTGTGTCTGTCTAGAAACAAGTATGTCTGCTGGCCTGGGAGCTACTAGATCTGGAACAGATTTTCAGAACTGTGTACATGAGAAGGTGACCCTGCCTCTTTACCATCTTATTATAGGGCTGGACCCCTTCCCTACCCCATGATCAGAGTCTCAGCTGCGGCTCCCATGGTCCAGTGTTTTCCACTTGCTGGCACCCGCCACCTGCAGGAAGGGTGACAGAGGTTAGCCTGTATTTCTGAAAATCTTACTATAATAATGTATTAGATCAGAGCCTATGACATCGCCACCATATGTCCACTTGTGACCTACACAAATGCCACATTTGCTGTATACACGCAGTGGGACACTACTCAGCCTTCAAAAGGTGGGAAATGCTGTCACATGCTATAACATGTATGAACCTCGAGGACATGACGCTGAGTGAACTAAGCCAGTCACAGAACAGCAAGTTCTGCATGATTCTGTTTCTGTGGGATCCTGTCACTTGGCGTATTGAAAATGACAGAGACAGAACGTGGAATGGCGGTTGTCACAGGACGGGGGAGAGGGGGTTCTTGTTTCGCGGGTACAGTTTCAGGTTCACAAGATGAAGAGAGTGACGGAGGTGGGTGGTGGGCATGGCCACACAGCATTATGAATATATTTTATACAACTGAACGCTGTACTTAAAAATGGTTAAGATGGTCAATTTTATGTTATGTGTATTTTTCCACATAGAAGAACGGGAAAGAAAACGACAAACTTCATATTTATCATGTTTCTAAGTAGATTCATACTTAATAGAATTCCTAAGTACAAGGAAGAGCTTGAACTAGGAGAGCCGTTTCCCCGAGCAATAGACTAGCTACTTTACCTAGTAAATAGCAGGTTGAGTTGGATGAATAGAAAAGACTGGGTGACCATATTTGTTTTCTGGAATTAAATAACAGTTCTGAATTGCTAGACATGCATACAAATCATTGGCACTTGAGTACTCTTTCTGTACTCACGACCTCTGTAAAGGGTCGTCAGCTCAGTCATTATCTGAACAATGAGAACAATTGTACCTGCCTTGTAGTATAAGAATATATGCTCAGAGTCCAACAACCATAATGTTATTAATATATCAGTGATTAATAATACATTTCAAGTCTGAATTGCCAATTAAAGAGACTCTGCTGCAGAGGAAAGCCTTTAAATCAAACACCCTCAACAGATGATGGTAATGCAAGAGAATTAATTAAAAGAACAACAACCCTTTGAATAGAATAGATGATGTTCTTGAAAGATGATAGAAGTATGTGTGTTATAGACTTTTCTACAGACATAATTAAAAACGTTTCAGATGATATTAATGTTGAAGCCTGAAATAGCACAAGAGGAAGAGGTGGTTGATACAGAAATGAAACATACTTGTGTATCAGAACGCATCAATGTCCTAACGAAGTCTCCCAGGTTGTATGAGAAAACCCACCGGCCTATTGTGCTTTTTGGTTCTTTTTTTTCTTTTAGGGTCTGGGTTTCCAAGAGCTGTTTCTCTCCTTCTATAGATCCATCCAGTGTCTCTGTCTTAGATCTGTGGGGTAGAACCATTTTCCAGCCCCTGCCTCTGCCTCTTTCTTTCCCTGTCAGTCTATTTGTCACACTGTCATCAGAACGACTTTGAAGAACACAATTCTGGTCACATTACTCCCTGAGGATGTGGCTTTCAGTGCCCCCCTATCAATGCCTACACAACAAGCCTGAAAGCCTTGCATCTGAGACTGGGGCTTTCACCCTCTCACGGTGGAGAGACGTGGTCAGAGAAGCTGGCCCAGGGAGCCGACTGCTGATGTCACACGTGTGAAGGGCATGGGGCCAAGATCGAGGGAGGGTGCCCGGGGGTTTAGCTGTGAGATCTGGCTCTGGTCTCTCTTCTGTCCTTGACCCCTCCACGTACTGCACTGGCTGTTGACCCTTGAGGACTGAAGGCTGTGTTGGCGCTTTAGCATGGCCTCGCTGTGGTCTCTTACTCTCCTGCCCTCTGCCCCTCGGAGAGCCAGCAGGGTCCCGTGGCTTTCCTGGTTCTGGGGAGATGGCTGGCTTAAGAGCCTTTTGATCCAAGGGGACTCTGGCAAAGTTAAGATGCCATCTCTACATGGAAGACCCAATTAGGACACTCCATTCATCCCAAATCAAACTCCCTCAAATCAACAGAATATTTTTCTTTTAACTGCAGGAGTTATTATTATTGTACTGTTATATTAAAAAAAACAGCTAAAACACAAAATGCAAAATGATGATTATTTACTGTTTCTACAAGAGACATTATGTTGTGTTTAAGTTTTCATCAAGAGGAGTTGATTCTTGCCTGACCAGGCGGTGGCACAGTGGATAGAGCATCGGACTGGGATGCAGAAGACCCAGGTTCGAGACCCCAAGCTTGCCAGCTTGAGCGCGGGCCCATCTGGCTTGAGCAAAAGCTCGCCAGCTTGTACCTAAGGTCGCTGGCTCCAGCAAGGGGTAGCTTGGTCTGCTGAAGGCCTGCGGTCAAGGCACATGTGAGAAAGCAATCAATGAACAACTAAGGTGTCGCAACGGCAACAAGAAACTAATGATTGATGCTTCTCACCTCCCTCCATTCCTGCCTGTCTGTCCCTATCTATCCCTCTCTCTGACTCTCTTTCTGTCCCTGTAAAAAAAAAAAAAAGAGGAGTTGATTCTCTATGTGTGAAGCCATTAGGGATTATCGTTTTGACATGGTAAAAATATTTTCTTACCGTGTTGAATACTCACTTTGCAAAATTACCATAAACTATGAATAAACATTAACAGGGCTATTAGAATGGTTAGTTTCTCAAATCCTCAGGGTGTGGTTATGGAAAGCTGATTAGTCTAACCCCCTTAATAAGTTTTAATTCTTCTAATAAAACAAGGGTGCCAAGAAAGAGTGGCTTGAGACAAGTTTTAAGTGAATCAGTTTTCTGTGAAGGCTGTAAAAGGGTAATTTTATGGAGTTCAAATTTTAAAGGCCAGTTATAGCTCTCTAGTGTGGTTTTCTTTTTTCACATTAAGACACTTTGGCTGATTTCATAGAGCGTATTGGAGAGGCTTGTAAATCAGGGGAACACCCAACTTGTATTGATGGTTCTCCAGGGGTAAAACATCGTTAAAAATCTGCACTAGGTATAGGAAAGGCTGGGTTTGGGGTGCCTAGCCATCCCCGTATTTTCTGTGGCCTCATTCCCAGCTCTGTGATTTAAGCCTGGGTGGACACATTTCGTCTGAAAGGGTCCTCATGAACTATTTTGTATTGATTTTTCTCTTACGTCTTTTAGGGGAGTTGACAGTCATTCCTAGTTGGGGAACAGTAACTCCCAAACATACCCGTCTTGAGTCCCAGTGAGTTAGGGTTTTATCAGCAGCAGACTGGGGCCAATTTTATTTCAGTTTTATGATGAAAGCAGAGTGGTACTTGAATCCCTGAAAGACAGAGGGAAGAGAGACTCAGGAAGGGCAGTTTGGCTGACATGTTCTAGTCCTGCCGTAAATAGTGATCCCCAAAACATATGTTAACCCAGAGCACCCCCCCCCCCCGTGACTAATGTGCTTGCTGGGAAGACAGTCTCGGAGATGGGTCTTGAATTTCTGCCCATTATAAATTGTTATAACTCTCTGATAACTTTTCTCATTCCAGGCTTTCTCTCTCTCTCTGGCCAACCACCTAGTCTCATGTCTTTTACCACATTAATTACCTTTAGGATCGTAGTTACAATAGCATTTAGAATTTACTTCTAGCATTTTCTAATCTTTAATCGATGGTAATCGCTTATGGTAATATTGTTTAATGATTTTTTAAAAAAATAGCAAATAATAGAAAACTTGTCTGACCTGAGGTGGTGCATTGGATAAAGTGTTGACCTGGAACGCTGAGGTCACTGGTTTGAAACTCTGGTCTTGCCTGGTCAAGGCACATATGGGAGTTGATGTTTCCTGCTCCTCCCCCACTTCTCTCTTTCTCTCTCTCTCTCTCCTCTCTAAAATGAATGAATAAAATCTTTAAAAAGAAAAGATTAAGTAGTAAGAAACACGGCTCTTGAGAGCAGGGATAAAGCCTTGTTTCTCTTTGACATCTCCATGCTTAACACAGTTTCTGGAACCTTTTAGGCACTTAACAGGCATTTACTGAGTCAATGAACAAATCTCATTGCATGTTGCAGGACAAAAATAACTGTTTTCAGAAGAGAAACATTGAAGTGGAAGAGACATGTCATGGATATGGGGGTTCCTTCCATGTGCAGCATGGTAGCACCCGTGTGGAAACTGAGGCACGTTCCACAACACTCCTTGCCCCTTCTGCCCACCGTGTTCTTTCAAAGGCATGCCCCGTAAATTCTTTGGTAAAGGAGAGAATCATAATGGAAAATTAGCTGAAGTTTGTCCTGTTCATCCCCACACTGCGCAGGAAGCAGTGTTCTGTGAAATACAGATATGTGACCAGTTGTTACTATTGAGATCAGGCATGGATCACGGAGAGGTAGGGGTGGGGTCGGGGGGAGTTCCTGTGTGAGGTACTCACCTCTGTAACTGAGGATTGTGGGGACCACAGGGAGAAGGGTGGGAGGAGTCCCTGCCTTTCAGTGGTGAGTTTGTAGATTGCGGCTGATAGGAACAGGCAAAAGTCCATGCAGGGACTCTTCGCTGTTTTGTTAACTCTGGGACTTTGGACCAGTCATCTACCTGTCCAGACTGAAACTTCTTCCTCAACTTCTCTGAGAGACATAGGTTCATATGACAACATTAGACAGGATCAAAACAAATACCCTTTGCTTTAGTACTTTAAGACTGATGTGACTCTGTTTTTGTAAAAATGACACAAACTCATTATAGTTAAAACACACACACACACACACACACACACACACACACACACACACAAAACGCAGAAAAAAAAAACCCCGAAAGGTAACAAATCATTAAAAAAATCTCATCACCCAGAAATAACCGGTGTTCATTAGTATCGGATGGACATGATAGATACAAACAGAATGAAAGAGCGACGAAAGGGTTCGGAAAAAATGCGATTATAGCGTATTTGCTTTTAATTAACGAAACGGTCAAATTGCAGTTTGCTTGAATTTAACCGAGAACGGGAAATAAAATGAGTGGAGTTGGTGGATTTCAGAGAAACGTCTCCCCGCTCCCATGGGTGAGATTCGGAGCGCTCTCAGCAGCACCCTACCCTATGCTGCCTGGAGCTGTGTGGCCTCACAGATATTTGTTGAATGAATATATGAATATGTTCCTGTTTTATTGGCTTTTCAGAATTGATTTTTCTCAAGCCGAAATGACTTAACTTCGAGGTCGGTGTTGTGTTTGTTCGTGGATTATTAATTCTTTTGCAAACATTTATTGAGACATTTTCTCTCAGGCACCATGACAAGGGCTGGAATACCTGTCCACATGTCACTGCCTCCCATCCCCCTGTGGCTTGCTCGGGGCCTAAAACCTCCTGCTAGGCCTGCCTTTGCCCCTCTTTGCCCCTCACCTGTGGTCACCGTGCCTGTCGCTTTAAGACTCTGGCCACACTGGCTTCCATTCTTCCCCTTAAGTGCTTTTTTTTTTTGCCTTGAGGCCTGTGAGTAGGCTACTCCTTCCACTGAGTGCTATTCCCTATCTTGCATTGCGTGATGGTTAGTATTCTGTGTCAGGCTGACTGGACCATGGGGTACCTAGCTGTATGGTTAAACGTTCTCAGTGCGTCTTTGAGAGTGTTTCTGGGTAAGATTAGCATGTAAATCAGTAGACTAAGTAAAGCAGATTGCCCTTCCCCATGGGGGTGGGCCTCACCCAATCAGTCAAAGGCCTGAATAGAAGAACAAAAGGCTGAGTAATGAAGAATTGGCTCTTCTGCCCGATTGTCTTTGAGTTAGACATGGATCTGATTTGGAACTTGGACTTGAACTTACACCATTGGCTCTCCCAGGTTTACAGCTTGTCAACTGCAGACCATGGGACTTCCCAAGGCTCTATAACCACATGAGCGAATGCCTTAAAACGATCACGATTCCTTTGTGCACCCAGGTTTGGGAATGAGTAGAGCAGACGAGCCTGTGTCCCCTCCTACTCTGAGTCTTGTTTGAATCCAGGGTCATCTGAAAAGTGCCTCATCGGCACCTATGTAGACCCGAGTTTCTTTGTGGGTTTTTTTCGGAGACGCTAATAAGGATTGGGCCACATAGAGCTGCTGAGACTTAAAGGGAGCAGTTTAATCTTGGGCTGTCACGTTGAATTGGTGGCTTCTGTCGGAGCCATCTGTTCCAGTCACTGTGTCCCACGTCCCATCTTGAGTGCTTGGCAGGGTCTCACTCCCATCATTGTTTTTCAAAGAGCTCTAGATTGGAATTTTAAAAATGTCAAATTGGATGTGAGGGAGAAATTGTGGATGAGTGACAGGCTCTAGATGACATGTTTGCACCGCTGGCATGTCTCATGGGAAGGGAAGGAGTGTGTCATAGTGTAATTAGATGATACTTCAAAATTTTGCCCAATAGAGCTCTGTGGGCATTTCCCCCCCCCCATCAGAATTATCTCCATTTCATGCCAATGTGTTCTTTTCAGTTACTCTCAATATCCCAATGTGTTCTTTTCAGTTACTCTCAATATCCCATTCAGAATTAGCGATGGAGGAAATAATTGAGTCAACTCATCTTTGCCTTGCCAACGCAGGTGTTTTCCAACACCATGTTTTCATCATGGTGCCCAGTTCTTAATGACAGGCCTGTGCAGTGTGCAATTACTGTGACAGTGCAGAGAGGACGATAAATAGTATCATTTCTGCGCTGCGGGGCCCTTCCATCAGAGCCGTTATGCACTGCATCTTTGGGGAAACTGGTGGACTTCACCATCCGCATTGAAGACCCTTGACAAAGCTCCTAGCTGATCAGAAGTGAAAGATCTGGGTGTTTGGGGGATCAACAAAGCTTCAGGTTGTCTTGTTTTTGAGGTATTAGTCTAGCCAGATGTGGCTCTATACCAGATGTGGCCACAGGAAGGAGTAAACCACAGTCTTAGTAAATCAGGGCAGCCCTGATTAGACAGATCTGTCCCGTGCTTCTCATAGTGCTCATACAGAATCCCCTCTGAAATGGAATCAGCCCCCTCCGTTGTAGGTTACGTGCCTCCTAGCTGCCTTTTTAGTTTTGTCACTTACTAATACATCCTGGAAGTTGTTTTATATCACATTACAGAGGCTGTCCCAATTCATTCTTTTTTTTAAATGATGGATATGTCTCTGTTTTGTTAATATTAAGGACCATAAGTTTGTGCAGCTAGTCTTCTATGGATATGCATTTGGGCGATTTCCAGTATTTTGCTCTTTCCAACAGCACAGCCTCGAATAATTTGTGCGTATGCTGTTTTCTACTCCTAGTAATGGTTTCTCAGTAAATTCCAGAAGTGAGTTTCTGGGTCACTTAAATTCTGAGCCCAGCAGACGGAGAAGCAGGTGTCAGCTTCGTTACTCTAAGAAGGAGTAGGAAAACGTGGCTCAGGGGCTTCCTGTTGTAAACCCCCAACGGGGCAGACTTAACCCCCTAGTGCTGGCCATTCTGGAAGACCACAGGCCAGACAGAGAAGGACAAATACTGTGTGATATCTCTTACACGTGGAATCGAAAAACGTCCAACTCATAAAGACAGAGTGAGTTCCCCGGGGCTGGGGCAGGGATGGATGAATAGGAGAGAGATTATGGAAGGGTATAAACTAGCAGATAAATAAATTCTGGACACCTGCTGTGGAGTATAGTAATTATGTCCCACAACACTGTATTGCAAACATCAAACTCGCTGAGAGATTAGATCCTATGTAAGGAGATAGAGGTATTAGCTAACACTACAAGGCAATCGTATTGTAACATAGAAATGTATCAAATAGCCATGTCGTACACCTTGAATTCACACCATATGACATGTCAGTTTTATTTGTTACAAACGTCTGCAGTACAGAAAGTGCTCCATCATTAGCCCCCTCTACTATTATTAGCAGCCATTTAGAAACATCCTGAAGTCTGCTTTGGGCTTGGGGGGATTGGTGCAGTGCGTTAAGCATGAACGGAAGGACCCAGGAAGTGAGTTTCTTTAAGGGATCACACTGCATTTGGAAATTAAGCCTTTTCTCTTCTGTTCAGAAACAAGGCTGCAAATATGCCCTAAAGCTTTGTTTGCAGAAAATATGACATGTCACTCTTGTAGGAAGAGCTATTCCCTTGGGAATCTTGGCATTTCTGGGTCGGCCCTTAGCAGCTCAATAAAATAAATATACACAGGCTTCTTTCTGTCTTGGTGGAGAAATCTAGTTAGCTTGAAAATGAGGCCAGATTCCAGAGTCTGCTACACTGTCCTGCCTTGTTCAAAAGAAATATCCTCTGAGAATGGGTTTGGGGGTTGGTTGAAACAGCATTTAACAGAGACACCTGAAAGGGAGATGTCAGTTCATTTAAGCCTGACCCCTAAGAACCTCAGAAAGGCTGTCTACGCTTTGGCGTGTTAGAAATTGCAATATCGAAGGTGGTGCCTTGGACGGGGTACCGTTTGTGCTGGATTTGCAGGAATGGTGGTAATATGTCATTGAAGAATGTTTCACTTGGGTACACTGTGATTGAATTTTCATCCTGGTACCAAAGAAAAATGACTGCTCTAGGGAAGGTAAATTTTCCTTTTTAAATGATTGACAGACTTTTTTAAAAAGTTGTTCTCAGGTTCTTCTGTACTGCCTTCAGTTGGAGTGCTTCTCAGGGCAGTCTGCAGAATTTTGTAAGGCCTCCGTCACGGCCTTACTCTTGTGATCTGTCCACATTAATTGAGCCAGCAGTTCAGTCCACATCCGGATGGCCGTGGTTTGGACATGTCACTTACATGGATGGCCGTGGTTTGGACATGTCACTTACACGGAGACTCCATGCTTTCTGACTGAGCGGAGGGTTCAGTGAGAGTAAGGACCAGGTTTGACTGTTTGTGATAGTATCTATGGCAACAAGCCTCTTCTCAGGTGCTAGATCAGCCCTTGTTGTGACTGGCTGGTTGATGTCAGAAGCGTGCTGCTCTCTCCACTATTTATTTTAAAACATCTATCCATATATCATCTATCTGTTACCTCCCATCCTGTGTTAGACATGCTTTCCGTGTACTCATGATTCAATCCCCACAACAACCCTATGAGGTAGGCACTATAATTCTTCCCATTTTCCAGATGAGGAAATGGAGACACAGAGACGTGAAGCAATTTGCCTGAGGTCACACAGCTTATGAATTGTGGAGCTTGGATAACCCTATGCGGATGCCTTAACCTCAGTCATTTATTCATTGTCTCCAAGGCTAGATTCTGGGGATGTGGGAAAAACTGGAGGAGGTTAGATTCTTTTGTACACTTTTCTAATCTCATGATTCTAAATTAAGCCAAAGGCAGAGAAGATGAAGGCCTGAAGAAATTCACCTGCTTGGAAGTGCATGAGCTCTGCGCCCAGGGCATGATGGGAAGGGCTACGAAGACTCTAAGAACAACCTCAGAACCCCAGTGAGAACTGGGCGGCGACTCCGAAAACATAAGAGTTAGACTTTCCTGACCTTTAAGAAAATTCTGTTCACATCTCTTGGGTGACGGTATTTCCCTCGAAGAAGACTAGTAATATAACATAGCTGAGAATTCTCTTGAAGCTGAGAAAAAGTATTTAACTTTTAATAATAAATTTTGACCCTTGAACATTAAAGTATATACCAGGGACTGTACATAACCAATCCAATTTTGTATTGCTGTAGTTTTCCCTGTAGTGATGTTCGGATTTTAAGAAAAAAATAGCAATTCAGGTAAAAGCAGGAATAGTGATCCTAATTCATTTTTCACTTTATAAAACTTCTGTGGGTAAACTTTCTTTGCCAGAGATGGTCTGGTTTTGCTGATGGCATAATTTCGATAATGAATAATTCAAAGAAGCACTCAGAGAATGTTAGCTGGAGACAGAACAAATATCTTTGAATTCCTGCTCCGTTGAAGGGCCTTTGGAAGCAGGTACCCATCTCTATGAAGCCCCCTTCTAAGGAAAAATGGGCACGAGTCTTAGGCCCCTGGGAAACAGTGGTGCGATCAGTGAATCTCTTTTCTTGGAAACCTAAGGTAGCGAGAAGCCGCCCGAAGCTACCCCGCATCATGGCTCTGGTATCTGGAATATTATCAAACAAGGGCTGTCCAACTTGCTGGCTTCGCCAGGGGAAGCCAGCGATCCACTGAAGCAGGGCTGGTCTCCGGTGTGTAGATCAGGGAGGAAAACCGAAGTGAAAACTGACAAGGAGTCATTTCTTCCCCCAGACCATGCAAGTGCCGATTCCAGCATGCACAGCCTTTTTTGTTTTTGTTTTTTTCCATGCCCAGAATGAAAATCCATTTGCCTCCCAGGTTCTGAGACTTAGGCAGCCATGCTCGCTGGAGGGGAGCTGATGGGAATTGTATGTCATTAGTCAAGAGGCCCGGCTGCCTTCTCCGTGAATCAGGGAGCGTAAAGCCGCTCGCATTTTGCCTGTTCTTCCACCCCCCGAGTTGTTGCAGACCCACTGTGAGTGATTTCCTTGTACTTTGTCGAACATACACAGAGAAACAGACGTGTCTATCCGGAAGTGGATGTGTCTGAGTGGCTCAAATGGATGAATGTCTGTGTGTTGACATGCCCCTTGCTTCCGGCTTTGCTACCAAGCCTCAGTTCTCTTACCTCTGAAATGTCTTCGGAGCCCTTTAAGGTGATGCCCTGGTACCCACGGAGAGGAAATGGCAGCAGTGATGAAAGCCTGAGGGGTTGGGGGCTGAAACGAAATGTTTGCCCAGCCTCTGAGCAGTTGTGCTCAAATGGGCTGGATGCCCCTTTGCCCCCCAGCTAGCATTTGAAAGCAAGTGGGTGTTTCTGATTGTTACATGACCTGGGCAGGGCCCGTGGCTGCAGTATGTCCTGTGATGTGGGGACAGTCTTAAAAAGCACAGATGTGCTGTTTTGGTTTTCTGTGGCTGCTGGAGCAAACTGCCACAAACTTACTGACTTCAAGTGATAAGAGAATCTTAAAATTCTCAGTCCAGCACGGATCTCACTGGGCCAAGGTCAGGGTGTCTGCAGGCATGGTTTCTTTCTCGGGTTTTTAGGGGGGAATCTGTTCTCTTATGTTTTAAAGCAGAGAGCCCCAAACTTTTTACACAGGGGGCCAGTTCACTGTCCCTCAGACCATTGGAGGGCCGGACTATAAAAAAAACTATGAACAAATCCCTATGCACACTGCACATATCTCATTTTAAAGTAAAAAAACAAAACGGGAACAAATACAATATTTAAAATAAAGAACAAGTCGATTTAAATCAACAAACTGAGCAGTATTTCAATGGGAACTATGGGTGCGGATGCATCCTGTGCTCCTCTCACTGACCACCAATGAAAGAGGTGCCCCATCCGGAAGTGCGGCGGGGGCCGGATAAATGGCCTCAGGGGGCCACATGCAGCCTGTGGGCCATAGTTTGGGGACCCCTGTTTTAAAGCCTCTAAAGGCTGCCAGCATTCTTTGGCTCATGGCACCTCCCACCATCTTTAAATCCAGCAGTATAGCTAACCACTCTTTGATTCTCTGAATTCTTCCTTCTGTTGTCACATACCCTTCTGACGCTCCTTCCCCCATCTTTTCCTTAGAAGGACCCAGACATTGGTTCACTCAGATAATCCAGCATAATCTCCCCATCTCTGTATTTTAGATTTAATCACATCTATTAAGTCTCTCTCACTCTATAGGTAACATAGTCACAGGTTCCAGGAATCAGAAATCGTTGGCAGGGGGCATTATTCTGCCCGCCGTGCATGCCCTCCCCCAGTGCCAAACTGAATTTGGACTTGATTGGCTAAGAGTCAGGTGATGTTCCTTTCTATAGGGTGATGGCAGGAGTCTTGTGTCTTTTTGGTTAGAGAGGCCTGATAATTTGGCAGGGGCTTTTGACCACTGCATAGGAAATAGGGTGTTCCAGGCCAAACAAAAACTCCCCTGCCTCCTAGGAGAGTTGGGAAGTATCAATCTATTCCTCTTCACCCCATCTTTCTGTCTGAACAACTGGTATAAAGTCCTAGATATTTTTAAAGTCTCAACAATGTATCTTTGTCTGGAGGCTTCACAGTATGGCCAACTGAAATTCTCATTCTTCCCAAGAACAACTCCATGCCCTTCCTTCATTCCCCAGCCCAGCGCAGCCCAGCCCAGATCAGCCCAGCCCAGATCAGCCTAGCCCAGATCAGATCAGCCTAGCCCAGATCAGCCTAGCCCAGCTAGCCCAGCCCAGCCCAACCCAACCCAGATCAGCCCAGCCCAACCCAGATCAGCCCTGCACAGCCTAGATTAGCCCAGCCCAGCCCAGCCAGCCTGTTTTTTGATTGGTTTTATTTCCATTCCTGCTCAGCCAGTTCTTCATATATTTAAATTTAATCTGTCTACCTAAATTGTTGGTGGGTTTTCTTCATTATGTTTTGTGCAATATCCATGTTTCTTTTCAGTAAGCACTTTAATCATTAGAATCTCCTCTACCAAATTCCCAGAGTAATAACAACCACATGTATCCTACCTGTCTTCTGTGACTTCACTTCTCTTTCCGGTCTGAACCATGCCTTGTGGTGGTGCCCTGCTGCATCCCGTGTCCTACCCCTTGCTAGCACCCATTCATTCATTCATTCATTCATTCACAGTAGTTATTTAATGAGTTCTTGCTCTGAGCTAGGCCCTGTGCTGTTACACTGTGTAGCATAGCACTTGCATTTCTGCTTCCTCTGGCAAGCTGCACATTCTGTGTGAAGTGTACATTTATGCAGAGTGAATCTAAAAGCTATGCTGGTGCACAGATATCAAGTTTACTACCAGGCAGGAGAAAACACATTTTCCAGGAGGAAAACAAAATTTATGGCAGTTCCTGGGGCCAGCCTGCTGATTTGCTGCATAATAACATGGCTACATAATTGCCTCATGGTTGCTGTGAAGTATTGGGCTTGAGATAGCAGTCTGGATTTTGTTTTCTCAGCCTAGATGTTTTCATGGCATTTTCTGAGGTCAGACTGGCCAGGGTGACATTGAATCCCTGACCAGAGGGCCAGGTGAGGAGACTAGATATTTTTTGGGGGGGGGGGTATCAGGGAGTCAAGCTTATAAATTCAGTATGGGATCTCACCCAGTATCAGTTCTAGCCCCCCCCCCTTCCCTGGGAGAGCCCTTCTGCTGGGCGGACAGTGTGTGGATAGATGAAGTCCAACAACTGACCTAAGGGACTTGGAGCCCTCTTGGCCACCCTGGGCTGTTTGGGACTTAGAGAGGCTGAGACCTGTTACTAGACCTCAACCTGGTGGGACTAGTCAGGGATCCTCAGTCTGTGATAACTGTTTTTTCCCTGACTTAGCCCTTTGTGTAGATGCTTTACTCTCCTCAGATGGACTGATTGTGTCCTTGACCTCTGTCCGTGACCTGTCACCAGTCAGCATCTCCTTGTGTTCTGTTCCCCTCCTCTGCTCCGCTTCTTCCTTCCCTCCCCTCTCCTCCTCTCTTTCGGACATTTACAGAGAAGCTACTTATGTATCAGGCAAGCTCCCTGGTGGGCAGTGAGCAGCCCAGTAATTAACTGACTGATTGATGATCCCTTTACCACTTGGGTACTGAGGATTGGCCATGGGTCAGACAGTGGGACTAGCATGTCTGCAGAACAGAAGGTAAGAGAGAATGGCCAGTCTGAGGAGCTAAACCAGGTCCAGCGCAGCGTGGCAGGGAGGGCACAGTGGTGAGAGGGATGCAGGAGGGGTAGGCGGAGCCAGGACAGCAGGGTCTGGGTAGCCACTCTGGACAGCAGCCTGAGAGCAGTGGGAAACCATGGCAGCATTTAAGCTGAGCAGCAACATGGGACCTGGTCAGATTTGCATTCTAGGAGGCTCCCTTTGCTTAGAGGGCGGGCAGGGGCTGGGAAAGGGCAGATTCCAGGCTGGGAGAGCACCGAGCTCACTGTGGCGGGGAGCAGCAGAGCTGAGACGGTGGTGGCCTCAGCTGAGGTGGGGGCGGTGGGCGCAGAGAACCGCAAAGATTGGTGATGTGAGTGGGTACCGAGGAGGGGAGCCCACTGCCCTTGGGGACCGATCAAGTGTGGGGCCCATGGGAGTGAAGGAGGGTCCCCTACGTCTGAGGAGCTAACAGGGTAACGTAAGCGCTTCCCAGTCTTGGGGGTGAAATAAGGGGCAGGTGCAGGAGGGCCGATAGGAGCCTCTTGGGGGGCTACATGTGGTTCCAAAAATAACACTCTGATTGCCTATTTTAAAACACAATCTACATAAAGTGAATTCTATACAGTCTTGGTTGTGGGGTCCATGGAAAGGAATGTAGGACACAGGGGTTATAAAATGGGTCGTGTATGTGCCCAGCGGGTACTGGAATTATTGGGGGGATCGCTTTGTAAATTACATACCTATCTAACCACCGTGGTGCACACCTCACACTAACATAAAATAATGTTGACTGTCAACTGTAATTGGAATATTAAAAAGAAAAAACAAAACATGTGTTAAAATCCTAGCCCAGTAGGAAGCAGAATGTTAGAACAGATGATGAGGTGTTGAGACCCTTGTGTGGCTGGGACAAGGGGCCATGCTCTTTTGAAACCTAAAAGCTGTCTTAATCCTATGTGGAAACAAAGCACTCTTTGGGGCACATGCCCCCTTTGTTTCGAAGGACCCCTTTAATAGTCAAGGGCCTACTATAAGCTACTAGGAGTACTTACATATTGGACGTGGGACTTTTGTAACCTTTAAAGAGAAGATATTGAAAGTTTTCACATTCCTTGTGAGGCCATAGAGGGAGGCTTGGTTTGTCTGAGGGCTCAGGGCAGTCCATGGGGTGGGGGCAGGGCATGGCTATTTGCTGCCTTGGCTGGGAGGGAGCTGAAACTCCCAGCCGAGGGCACAGAGGCTCCTGGGCATAAGAAGGGAGACTCCACAGACGGTGTGGGTGACTGCGCAGATTTTATTACATGCTAAAGGTCGTGACCCCTGAGGTTATGCAAGGCGGTTATGAGTGAACCCCAGCAACCTGGCATCTGTCTTGGGGCTTAGGGACAGGGGGCCAATGAGGAGGTCCCATGACATATTTGGTCTGTGGGCTGTGATATGATCCCCCCCACACACACTGTTATGTGCCCCTCACACTGCGGTGTGCATCTGTGGTTTCCGAGGCGGCGATCACACTTGAGGACCTCGCCGACCGCAGAGCTGGGGTCGGACGGGAAAGCAGGTAGGAGGCAGCCTGCCTGACAGGGGAGAGGCTGGGGGCAGAGGAGCCCCCTGGGACTGCACACAGTTCCAATATAATCTTGGGATCCCAGGGGCGGGGCTTTCTGAGGCAGTGTGGGAGAGCGCTCGGGTTACTATTTGTTTATTAAAGGAAAAGTGGTCTCGAGAGGGTTATAAAACTTAGCTCACAGCTGCTGTCTCAGAGGACTCCCAGGTGACAAGAGGAAGGTGTCGTGGGCTGCACCTGTGGAGGCAGTGAAGAAGCAGCGACATGTTGGTTCCCAGGATTATTTCTGAGTTTCCCCGCCAGGCCCAGCTGTTCCTCGGCATTGGAGCTGTCAGTTCAAGTGTGCCGTTACAGACATGCGCAGAACAAGCCAGAGTCTGGCTTGGCAGTGATGAGAATAACAGCAAGATAAAATATTGAACGTAAACACGCTGAGTGTGTCTGTGCCAAGCATCTGTGTCTGTGTATTGTCACAACTGCCCCACGAGGTTCGAGGTTTGGTGCTCCCCCCCCTCCCCCCCACAGATGGCAAAGAGAGGTGCCGGGGTGGTGGGAGGCCACCCGCTGCTGAGCGGGGACTGTCTCACTCAGATTCAGAGACTGGGTTTAGGTTGAGTGCGTTGACTGTGATTGAATGTTCAGGGTCTGGAAAATTGACTGGGGACTGGGAGGCTTGGCTCCAAACCTAGAGCCAATTCATCCATATCTGAGAACCGAGCTCCAGGCCTGGGGCCCTCTGCTGGGACCCCTGCTAGGACCGTCTTTTGTCTCCACCGCAGACCAGCTGCCTAGGTGTCTGCCCAGGCTGAACCCCGGTCAAGATAAAGGTGTTCCGTGGTGGGTTTGGCCCTTGCTGCCACCAGAGAGGCCTCCTCCAGGAAGCCTGCCATTCAGCAATGCTATTACAGTCATCTAGGTGATTTCTGCCTCCCAGACTCTGGAGCCATAAAGGGACTGCACTTGACCCACCCTAGGTGAAGGTCGCTTCTATAGACAGGGTGATCCACAAAGCGCTTTCCAAGTCCTGCATAAAAACAACAACAAAGCTCAGTCTTTCTTAAGGACTCCGTAAACTTGGTCCCTATGGTACCTTTGTGAGAAGGGCCAGTTGGCAAACCACGTCGGACAGGAGCTGATCTGCACTGAGAATGCTCACTGCGAAATGAATGGTTCTACTTAACAGAGATGTCCGTAAAATATAGATGACCTCAGCCCCAAGGGTGGAGGTAGGAAGCGGTCACCATGGCCGCGGCATGTAATTTATCCAAGGCTGGACGTTCCCGAGACGCTCTTTGCAGAATGTATGAAACAGGAAGATCTTGGCCCCCGAGGACCGCGAGCCTCACTACAACTGGTACCGCTGAGGATGGAAGTTCAAGTACATGACACCCTCTGATTGCCATCGGAAATACATTAGGCAGAAAGGCTAACAATGCTGCTCGCTTTGAGGAAGTGATTAAAGGAGATTCAGAATGATGATCTCGGAAGAAATGTTAACTTAGAGTGAGAAGAAAGCGTGTGTCTCAAATGCCTCAGAGACGAGCAGCTATATTAAATGTCAGATTAAAAGACAAGTGATCAATAATTATGAATGCCTACCTCCATTAAAATGCAGCAGCTTGGAGAGGCACGGCTTGTTTCTGTTCCTGTGATCAAATGACCTCAGTTATATCTTCTCTTGAAGGCAAGAGGCTCCACATTTGGAAAGGTTGTGGTTAGATGTGGAGGTGAACTTCCTGGCATGAGATAAGGCTTTTAGGCATGAGGAGAGGTGCTGAACATCCACCCCCTTAGGAAACAGGACATAGAACTAAGCCGTTGTCCTCACAGTCCTATAAATTATCAAGTGCTTCTCCTCATTTCCACACCATCTCCATTCTAGTTTTTAAAAATGATCTGGCACTTAATCAGGCTCAGCTGACATGACAGATTATATTGCAAAACCTCAAAGTACATTAGTTGTACTTAGCATTATCTTTTTTGAAATCCAGGTTCCCATTTTGAAAGCAGCGGTTTTCCAGCACATTAATATGCCAGAGCGCGGGCTGGGCTGATGGCCCGTGACCGGCCTCTAGCTGTGCTCTCCACCCAAGGGGAAGGGGGAGCTCGCTGCTCAGTGCTCATTAGCTCAGCGGAATGCACACTGTGCTCTCTGGGCCCAGGGCTCTGCGCATCACCCTTAGCCTGCCGAGCTGAACCTTGTGCCTGCAAGTGAGTCTGTGGAATTGGGGTCATTAATATGTTTCAAAAGCTGTGGAAATGGTTAAAAAGGAGAAGTTGCGGCAAGCAATTCCCATGCACGTCCCCCTCCTCCCAGACAGGCGCTCTGGCTCTGATGTTTGGAGGGCAGCACGGTCTGCATTGGACAGCCCTGAAGCCTCAGACTGCGCCAGACCCCCATGGCAGGGGGGCTAATAGAGTGCTTTTGTGTTTCTTCCCTCCCCTCCCCATCTCCCCCCTCCTTATCCCTCCTCCCCATCTCTCCCCTCCCCATCCCCCCTCTCCATCTCCCCCCTCTCAATCTCCCCCTCCCCATTTCTCTCCTCTCCATCTCCCCATCCCCATCTCCTCCCCTCTCCATCTCCCCCTCCCCATCTCCCTCCTCTCCATCTCTCCCTCCCCATCTCCTCCCCTCTCCATCTCCCCCTCCCCATCTCCCTCTTCTCCATCTCCCCATCCCCATCTCCCTCCTCTCCATCTCTCCCTCCCCATCTCTCCCCCTCTCTATCTCCCCCTCCCCATCTCCCTCTTCTCCATCTCCCCATCCCCATCTCCTCCCCTCTCCATCTCCCCTTCCTCATCTTCCTCCTCTCCATCTCTCCCCCCTCCCCATCTCTCCCCTCCTGTCTCTCCCCTCCTGTCTCTCCCTCCCTGTCTCCCCCCTCCCCATCTCCCTCCTCCCCATCTCTCCCCTTCTCATCTCCCCCCTCCCTACCTCTTCCCCCTCCTCATCTCCCCCCTCCCCATCTCCACGTTCCCCATCTCTTCCCCCTCCCTATCTCTCCCTCTCCCATCTCTCCCCCCACTTCTCCCTCCCTCATTCCTGATCTGTGTCCCTTCTTTTCAGATATTATCATTTGAAGGGGTGGGCTCTTTGGCTTCAGGAAGTTGGCTATGGCCTGAAGATCCCCAAATCAGGCCTTAGCCCCTAGGTGCCCCTTCCAGGGACTCCCAGAGGGCCTTGCAGCACAGCGGCGGAGAACACCCTGTGTGGCGCATAATTTTGTATGTCAGCTCGACCGGGCTCAGGGATGCCCAGACTGTTGTGAAACACTGCTGGGTGTGTTTGTGAGGGTGTTTTCAGAAGAGACCAGCATTTGGATGAGTAAACCAAGTAAAGCAGACTGCCCTCTCCCACATGGGTGGGCATCATCCAATGCACCAGGTGCTGAACAGAGCACAAAGGTGGGTGGAGGCAGGGTACCTCAGTCTCTGCCTGCGCGGCCCGAAGCAGCCGGCTTCTCCGACCTCAGACAGGCGTTCCTGCTGTCGGGCCTCCAGACTGCGTTGACCCCTAGCTTCCTCAGTCTCCAGCTTGCAGATGGCTGATCGCGGGACTTCTCAGCCTCTGCCCCTGTGTGAGCCAATTCAGATAATAAATCTCCTTTTATGTAGTCCTCTATCTGTCCGACTGGTTCCATTTTTCTAGACAACTCTAACACTTAATTGTTAACCAGCCTTTGGACCTGAGACCCAGCACATGTCTCCCTGGTAAGGTGGGTTTGACTGTAGAGGAGTTTTCTTAAACCCAAATAGCATCGGTGAACAGCCACCCGACACTGCCATCAGCTCTGGGGGGACACATACACAGAGAGGACAGAACAGCCAGAGAGAGCCCTGTTTGGTCCCCATGCCGAGGGCCGACGTGGCCTGGCTGCTGTGTGGACAGAGCACACTGACCTTCAGCTTAGGAGAGTGACAGAGGAGACCTGCAACACTCACCACTGAGTGTGGGTGGCATTGGCCTTACCGTGGAGGCCAATACAGTGTGTCCGTAAAGTCATGGTGCACTTTTGACCTGTGATTGGTCAAAAGTGCACCATGACTTTACGGACACACTGTATTTGGCCCCAGAGAGTCACCTCTCCACTGGAGACAGACAGGGATGGAGTGCGGAGGGGAACCCTCGAGTGCCTTCCACAGAAACCCACTGAAAATCACCCACCTATATTATTGATATATTTAGCACAATATCTGCCCCATTTTTTTTTTTTTTTTTTACAGGGACAGAGAGAGAGTCAGAGAGAGAGGGATAGATAGGGACAGACAGACAGGAACGGAGAGAGGTGAGAAGCATCAATCATTAGTTTTTCGTTGCCATTGCGACACCATAATTGTTCATTGATTGCTTTCTCACATGTGCCTTGACTGCAGGCCTTCAGCAGACCGAGCAACCCCTTGCTGGAGCCAGCGACCTTGGGTCCAAGCTGGCGAGCTTTTGCTCAAGCCAGATGGGCCTGCTCTCAAACTGGCGAGCTCGGGGTCTCGAACCTGGATCTTCCGCATCCCAGTCTGACGCTCTATCCTCTGTGCCACCGCCTGGTCAGGCTGCCCCATTTTTTTTTTAAATTTCTTTTTATTTTATTCATTTTAGAGAGGAAACACAGAGTGAGAGAGAGAGAGAAAGAGAGAAAGAGGGGAGGAGCTGGAAGCATCAACTCCCATATGTGCCTTGACCGGACCAGTGCAGGGTTTTGAACTGGTGACCTCAGTGTTCCCAGGTCGGCACTTTTATCCACTGCGCCACCACAGGTCAGGCTCTGCCCCATTTTTTTTTAAATTTCTTTTTATTTTATTTATTTTAGAGAGGAGACACAGAGTGAGAGAGAGAGAGAGAGAGAAAGAGAGAAAGGGGGGAGGAGCTGGAAGCATCAACTCCCATATGTGCCTTGACCAGACCAGTGCAGGGTTTTGAACTGGCGACCTCAGTGTTCCCAGGTCGACGCTTTATCCACTGCGCCACCACAGGTTAGGCAGGCTCTGCCCCATTTTTTGAGGATCTCTGCTACTTCTACCATGGAGGAAGGTGTCCGAGGATGAATTTACACATCTAAAGAAAAAAATCCATTTGGAAACTGTATATTTTAGATGCTGTTATGACATATCATTAACTACTGAACCCAACATGTTTTCTTTATAACAAAATAAGGAGTTTATAAAATATTAAATGCTGGGTTCCATTTTCCCTTTTTCACACCAAACACAATTTTCTAGCCCAATAATGTTTGGAGACATTATCTGAAGATTACCTTGTCAAGACTGTTCTGAACAGTCAACAGCGCACCGCTCCGCCTTCTAAAAGCTGCTGAAGCCAATCTTCCAGGCAATCAATAACAAGGGCGCTGACCTTATTTATTTGAATTTCCTCCATTTCCATGTTTGCGAAACTTCAGGGGATAAATTAATGGTTATAAACAGTGTCTCCCCCCCCCCCCCATTATTCGTCCCTGCTTCTCCCATGCAGCCCCGCATTAGCTGCCCCATCCACCCTGAGACTGGCTAGAGCAGGTCCTCACAGGCCCACGGGGCTTCCCCGGCAGAGAGGTCCTCGCCCTCACCCTTGCTGATGTTTGGGTTTCCTGTGGCCGCTGTCACAGGCAGCCTCAACCTGAGTGGCTGAAAACAACAGGCATTTCTTACCTCATAGTCCTCCAGGTTAGAGGCCCAGGTGGATTTGCCTGGGCTAAGGTCCGGTGGTCAGCGGGGCTTCCTTCCTTTCTGAGGCTCTGCAGGAGAACCCATTCCCATGCCTTTAACTTCAAGAAGTTGCCTGCCTTGCTTTTCTTCTAGCCTTTTTTTTTTTTAATTGAGAGAGAGAGAGACAGACAGACAGACTGACTGAAAGACAGACAGGAAGGGAGAGGGATGAGAAGTAGCAGCTTAGTTGTTCATGGATTGCTTTCTGAATGGATTGGGGGGCTCCAGACGAGTCACTGAAGCCAGTGACCTTGGGCTCAAGCCAGTGACCATGGGGTCATGTCTATAATCTCACACTCAAGCCAGTGACCCCGTGCTCAAGCTGGTGAGCCCGTGCTCAAGGCGACAACCTCAAGGTTTCAAACCTGGGTCATCTGCATCCCAGGCTGATGCTCTATCCACTGTGCCACTGCCTGGTCAGGCTTCCTTCCTCTAGCTTTAAAGACAGCAGCAGTAGGTCGAGTCCTGCCCACACCACATTTCTCTGGCTCTCTCTCCTGCCTCTTCTACTCTTTAGGACTTGTGAAATTAGACTGATCCCACCCAGATAATCCAGGGTAACACCACCACCACCATCTCCAGGTCAGCGGATCTGCAACCTTTACTCCCTGTTTCGTGTGAGGTAACATTCACGGGGTCTGAGATTAGGAATGTCTCAGACGTGGACATCTCTGGGGGTGGTATTGTGCCTCCCACCCTGAGCCGGCCTGCCTGCTAGCTTCTTGTCTCTGTGTCCTCCATGCTGCTCAGTCTGACTGCACGATTCCACTCTCTGCTTCTCCGATGGAGGCCAGCTTCCCTCCTCGTAGGAGTGGCTGAAGCCTGGGGAAGGAAGCAGGGTGACTTTGAAGAAAGAGGCCTAGGACCTGGGGGTGGGGGCTCTGGGCCTTTGTGGGGGAGGTGGGAAGGGAGGGCCTGCTGGAGGTGGCCTGATGCCCAGGGGGAGGGGGTGGCCTCCTGCCCAGAGGGGAGGGTGGTATTGTGGGGTGCAGGCCTGGCCTCTGCAGCTCATCTGGGTGCTCTGCAGGGCCAGGAGCCCACTGCTGAGTGGCGAGGCCTTCACTGTGCGGCCCGATGCGACAATGCCAGTCCACACTTGTTCCCACAGACCCGCACCACGGGGCATGCATATTGTTGAGGTGGTACGGCCAATGTTGGGGTTGTGACTTGCAGCCCGGCGGTGGTTTAACCCAGGGAAATAATTTACTTACCTCTGGGTGACCACGGGCTGGGTGTCCCCTCTCCCGCTTACGGGAAAACCCATTCCTGGCTGAAATTGATGTTTGGTTTTCCCCTCCATACTCTTCATTCCTGGAGGTGACTCCCCTCCTTTGGCAAATACTGACTCTCGGAAATCCTGCTGACGGTGGCCCCATTTTCTGTGTCGCACTCTGTCGAGACTCCTGCCAGGGAGCCTGACCCAGCTTGTTTACAGGGGGTTAAGCAATTGATTTTAATTAAATCCTCTTTTTAGAAATCAGCAGAATGCCTCCATTCCGAGCCTCCCCCTCCCCCCTTCTTGAAACATTAATCAACTTGTTAAGTAATGTCTCCTAACTTATGGGCCCCAATTAGCCTCGTTTCAGAGACCCAGAGAATGAAGTGAGACATGCTGTTTATTTCGTAACCTAGACTCATTCATTTTGAATCCTCACATCCAGAGTTCCGGGAAATTATTCAAGAAGACTTTTTATTTCCCCAGTGTTTTTTTTTTTTTTTTTTTTTTTTAATATATATTTTATTATTATTAATTCTAATGGGGTGACATCAATAAATCAGGGTACATATGTACAATGAAAACATCTCCAGGTTATCTTATCATTCAATTGTGTTGCATACACATCACCAAAAGTCAAATTGTCCTCTGTCACCTTCAATCTGGTTTTCCCTGCGTCCCTCCCCTCCTCCCTATCCCATTCTTCCCTCCCTCCCCCCATCCCATAACCACCACTCTCTTGTCCATGTCTCATACCCTCACTTTCATGTCCCACCTATGTATGTAATCGTGCTGTTCTCAGTTTTTCTTTTTTTCTGATTTACTTATTTCACTCCGTATAATGTTATCAAGGTACATCCATTTTGTTATAAATGATCCGATGTCATCGTTTCTTATGGCTGAGTAGTATTCCATAGTATATATGTACCAAAGCTTTTTAATCCACTCGTCTTCTGACGGACACTTGGGCTGGTTCCAGATCTTCGCTATTGTGAACAATGCTGCCACGAACATGGGGGCGCATTTCTTCTTTTCGAACAGTGCTATGGTGTTCTTAGGGTATATTCCTAAAAGTGGGATAGCTGGGTCAAAAGGCAGTTCGATTTTTAATTTTCTGAGGAATCTCCAAACTGTTTTCCACAGTGGCTGCACCAGTCTGCATTCCCACCAGCAGTGCAGAAGGGTTCCCTTTTCTCCACATCCTCGCCAGCACTTATTCTGTGTTGTTTTGCTGATAAGTGCCATTCTGACTGGTGTGAGGTGATATCTCATTGTGGTTTTAATTTGCATTTCTCTAATGATTAGTGATGTTGAGCATTTTTTCATATGCCTATTGGCCATCTGTATGTCCTCTTTGGAGAAATTTCTATTCATTTCTTTTGCCCATTTTTTGATTGGATTATTTGTCTTCCTGGTGTTGCTTTTTATAAGTTCTTTATAAATTTTAGTTATTAACCCCTTATCAGATGTGCTGTCAAATATGTTCTCCCATTGTGTGGTTTGTCTTTTTATTCTGTTCCTATTGTCTTTAGCTGTGCAAAAACTTTTTAGTTTGATATAGTCCCATTTGTTTATCTTGCCTTTTATTTCAGTTGCCCATGAAGATAAATCGGCAAATATACCGCTGCTACAGATGTCGGAGAGCTTGCTGCCTATGTTTTCTTCTAAGATGTTTATGGTTTCACGGCTTACATTTAAGTCTTTTATCCATTTTGAGTTTGTTTTTGTGAATGGTGTAAGTTGATGGTCTAGTTTCATTTTTTTGCAGGTAGATGTCCAATTTTCCCAACACCATTTGTTAAAGAGGCTGTCTTTACTCCATTGTATGTTCTTTCCTCCTTTGTCAAATATCAGTTGTCCATAAAGCTGTGGGTTTATTTCTGGGTTCTCTATTCTGTTCCATTGATCTATGTGCCTGTTCTTATGCCAGTACCAGGCTGTCTTGAGTATAATGGCCTTGTAGTAAACCTTGATATCTGGAAGAGTGATACCTCCTGCTTTATTTTTTCTTTTTAAGATTGCTGAGGCTATTCGTGTTCTTTTTTGGTTCCATATAAATTTTTGGAATATGTGTTCTATATCTTTGAAGTATGTCATTGGTATTTTAATTGGTATTGCATTGAATTTATAAATTGCTTTGGGTAATATAGACATTTTAATGATGTTTATTCTTCCTAGCCATGAGCACGGTATGTGCTTCCACTTGTTTGTATCTTCCTTGATTTCTTTTATCAATGTTCTATAATTTTCTGAGTACAAGTCCTTAACCTCCTTGGTTAAATTTACTCCTAGGTACTTAATTTTTTTGGCTGCAATAGTGAAGGGGATTGTTTCCTTAATTTCTTTTGCTGATATTTCATTGTTGGTGTATAGAAATGCCTCTGATTTCTGAGTATTAATTTTATATCCTGCCACCTTGCTGAATTCATTTATCAGGTCCAGTAGTTTTTTGACTGAGACTTTAGGGTTTTCAATATACAATATCATATCATCTGCAAATAATGACAGTTTTACTTCTTCTTTTCCAATTTGGATGCCTTTTATTTCTTCTTCTTGTCTGATTGCTGTAGCTAGGACTTCCAGAACTATGTTGAATAAGAGTGGTGAAAGTGGGCAACCCTGCCTGGTTCCTGATCTTAAGGGGATTGCTTTTAATCTTTGTCCATTTAGTATGATGTTTGCTGTCGGTTTATCATAGATGGCCTTTATCATGTTAAGGAATGATCCCTGTATTCCCACTTTACTGAGAGTTTTGAGCATGAATGGGTGCTGGATTTTATCAAATGCCTTTTCTGCATCTATTGAAATTATCATGTGATTTTTGTCCTTCCTTTTGTTTATGTGGTGAATCACATTGATTGATTTGCGAATATTGAACCAGCCTTGCCTCTCCAGGATAAATCCCACTTGATCGTGGTGTATGATTTTTTTCATATATTGCTGGATCCGGTTGGCTAATATTTTGTTGAGAATTTTTGCGTCTAAATTCATCAAGGATATAGGCCTATAATTTTCTTTCTTTGTGTTGTCTTTGCCCGGTTTTGGGATCAGAATTATGCTCGCCTCATAAAAGGAGTTTGGAATTCTTCCTTCCTCTTGAATTTTTTGAAATAGCTTCAGGAGAATAGGAGTTAGTTCTTCTTTGAATTTTTGATAGAATTCACTTGTGAAGCCATCAGGCCCAGGACTTTTCTTTTTTGGGAGTTTTTTGATAACTGTTTCGATCTCATTTGTTGTAATTGGTCTGTTTAGGTGTTCTGATTCTTCCAGATTGATTTTTGGAAGGTTATATGATTCAAGAAATTTGTCCATTTCACCAAGATTGTCTAATTTTTTGGCATATAGTTCTTCATAGTATTTTCTTACAATGCTTTGTATTTCTGTTGTGTCAGTTGTTATTTCTCCACTGTCCTTTCTAATTTTATTTATTTGAGTCCTCTCTCTTTTTTTCTTGGTGAGTCTAGTTAAAGGTTCATCAATCTTGTTTACCTTTTCAAAGAACCAGCTTCTTGTTTCATTGATCCTCTGTATTGTTTCCTTAGCCTCTATGTCATTTATTTCTGCTCTGACCTTTATTATTTCCTTTCTTCTACTTGTCTTGGGTTTTATTTGTTGTTGTTTTTCTAGTTCTTTTAGATGCAGGGTCAAGTTGCTTATTTGAGCTTTTTCTAGCTTCTTATGATATGCCTGTAGTGCAATAAACTTCCCTCTCAGAACTGCTTTTGCTGTGTCCCATAAATTTTGAGTTGATGTATGCTCATTATCATTTGTTTCTAGAAACTTTTTTATTTCTTCTTTGATCTCATTGTTAATCCATTCATTATTTAATAACAAGCTATTTAGTTTCCAGGTGTTTGAGTATTTTTCAGTTTTTCTTTTGTGGTTAATTTCTAGTTTCATGGCATTGTGATCAGAGAAAATGCTTGATATGATTTCAATCTTCTTAAATTTATTGAGACCATTTTTGTGTCCTAACATGTGGTCTATCCTAGAAAACGTACCATGAGCGCTTGAGAAGAATGTATATTCTACTGCTTTAGGGTGAAAAGTTCTGAAGATATCTATTAAATCAAGTTGATCTAGTGTCTCCTTTAAGTCTGCTGTTTCTTTATTAATTTTCTTTCTTGAGGATCTATCCAGTGTTGTTAGAGGGGTATTGAAATCCCCTACTATGATAGTATTGCTGTTAATCTCGCCCTTTATATCCATCAAAGTCTGCTTTATGTATGTCGGGGCTCCTATATTTGGTGCATAGATATTTACAATAGTTATATCTTCCTGTTGAATTGTTCCCTTTATCATTATGTAGTGTCCTCTTTTATCTCTTACTACAGCCTTTGTTTTAAAGTCCATTTTGTCTGATATAAGTATTGCTACCCCTGCTTTTTTTTCATTTCCATTTGCATGAAATATTTTTTTCCATCCTTTTACCTTCAGTCTATGAATATCTTTTATTTTAAGGTGTGTCTCTTGTAGACAGCATATGTATGGGTCCTGTTTCTTTATCCATGCAGCTACCCTATGTCTTTTGATTGGATCATTTAATCCATTTACATTTAAGGTTATTATTGATATGTAGTTGTTTATTGCCATTTTATTCTTTAAAGCTGTATTCTTCTTTTGCTCTATTCTTTCCTCCCTTTAAACTGTTCACAAGAGGCCCCTTAGTATCTCTTGCAGAATTGGTTTGGTTTTTATGAATTCCTTGAGGCTTTCTTTTTCTGGGAAGCTCTTTATTTCTCCTTCAATTTTAAACGTTAGCCTTGCTGGATAAAGTAGTCTTGGTTGTAGGTTCTTGTTCTGCATTACTTTGATTATTTCTTGCCATTCCCTTCTGGCCTCAAGTGTTTCTGTTGAGAAGTCCGATGTCATCCTTATGGGGGCTCCTTTGTAGGTGATAGTCTTTTTTTCTCTAGCAGCTTTTAAAATTTTTTCTTTATCCATTAGCTTTGGTATTTTAACTATGATGTGTCTTGGTGTAGATTTTTTTGGGTTTCTCCTTAATGGAGTTCTGTGTGCTTCTTGAATGTGTGGAGTGTTTCCCAGCCTTAATTTAGGAAAGTTTTCTGCTATAATTTGATTGAACAAAGTTTCCATTTCCTGTCCTCTCTCCTCTTCTTCAGGCACCCCTATGATGCGAATGTTGTTTCTCTTCATGTTGTCACAAAGCTCCCTTAGAGTTTCCTCACATTTTTTAAGTCTCTTTTCCTTTTTCTTCTCTGCTTCTGTGCCTTTGTTTATTGTGTCCTCTAACTCGCTTATTCGATCCTCAGCGTCATCCATCCTGCTTTTAATTCCTTCCATTGTGGTCTTCAGTTCTGATACTGTATTTGTCATTTCTGTCTGATTCTTTTTTATTATTTCAATTTCATTTTTTATACTTGTTATCTCTTTATTTAGGTGTTCATAATGACTATCCATTGTTGCTCTAATTTCTTTGAACATCCTAACTATCATTATTCTAAATTCTGCTTCTGGTAATTTGGTTATATCTGGTTCATTCAGGTCCTTCTCTGGGGATTTCTCTTGATTCATTTGGTTTGCATTCCTCTGCCTACCCATTTTTTCTGTGTATAAGCAAGTTGTGGCCACTGGAGTCCAGTATGTGTTGCCTTTGTGTTCTCTAGGTGTGGTCTATCTGCAGGCCACCCACCCCCTCTGCCGGCGCCTAGGGTGGTTGGGTATGAGCGTTGCCAGCGCCGGCCCACTGTGGCTTTTGCTGTGATTTCTGCCTCTCCTCCGTGGGAGGGGCTGTCACTGAAGCCACAAGATTAGCACCAAGGGTAGAGGCAAGCACCTTTCCTCAGCTGCGGACCCAGCCTATTTCCGGACTTCCGCCCAGAACCAGCAGTCGGAGCCTGCTCGCTACAGTTCCGCGGGTTAGGCGGGGCTTTTGACGTGCTCTCAGCTGTAAGCTTTTGCCCGTCAGGAGCTTTAGCCCCGCCCTCGAGGCCAGGGCCCTTTGCGCAGGGTCGGAAACCAAGATTTATTGGGGCGGGCGTGTTTGCTGGCTTCCGCCGAGCTGCGTACTTCCGCTCGTCCCGGACTCTACCCCGCCCCCGCGTTCGGAGCCCGCTCGTGCACGTATTAACGCTATCCGGGGTTTCTCCGGCCGGATGGGGATAGCAGCCGTGGGCTCAGCTGCTAGCCTCCGCCTGTCTCGGGGTCCACCCCGTTCCCGCGCTCGGAGCCCGCTCGCGCACGTATACTGGCCAACCGCGGTTTCTCCGGCGGACGGCGGGGGGTGGGGGGGCGGACTAGTATCGTCAGCTCAGCCACGAGCCCCTGCCCGTCCCTGGTCCTAGCCCGGTCCCCGCGGTCAGGGCCGGCTTGCGCAGGGCCTGCCTATTCCTGGCCTCCCGCTTTGTCCCCGTAAGTGGGATTAAAGGCGGGCCCGCAGCTTTCGGACCGCTCTCGCGTTTACCCTCCGACCCTCTGGGCTAGACCGATCTCCCACCGGCTTGGCCTCTGCCCACGCCGACAGAACCGCCTTTCAGCGTCCTGCCGCCCCAAAACCTTAAGCAGCCCTCAGCAGAGTAGGAAGGGACCTAATACTCCACACTGTAGGCCTGGGAGCTCCCTCACTTGTTTCACAGCTCAATACTGTCCAAACGCCTCTTTTTGGCTCTGGGACTGCAGGCTGGGGCTTGGTTCCTGGGACCCAGGTCCCTCCCTCTCCGCCAAAATCTCCTCCCGCCCCGCGGGTCTCTCCGGGCTGCCGTTTGCTCCGGGGAGCTGGGCAGCCCTCTTCGCGTTTTTGCTATTCCTACCAGTCTCAATGTGGCTTCTTCTGTGTTCCTTGGTTGAAGAGTCCACTTAGTTTTGTTCAAAGTTGGTTTATCCAGGTGATGGTTCTTAAAATTGAGTTGTAATCCACTTTGGTTCTGGGAGTTGGAAGTTGGTACGTCCGCCTACTCCGTCGCCATCTTGCTCCCCCTATTTCCCCAGTGTTTTTATTGGGCATTTTATATGTCAATAATTGGCTTGCCATTAAGCAGGTGAAGTGCTTTGGACTAGAATTTCTTTATGGAAGGGCCCCCCTCATCCCTCCCCTGCTGGAACTTTCTCTGTGGCGAGTTCTCCAAGTCAGTGATTTTCGAACTTGAATGTGCAGGGAACCACACGGAGAGCTCGTTACAACAGTGTTGTGACCCCCTGGATCTGACTTAGTGGGTTGAGGCGAGGCTGGAGAATTTGCATTTCTTTATTATTATTATTGAAATGAAATTGTGTATGTTTAAGACACACAACGCGATTTGATAGAGATAGGAATCCATGATGAAATGGTGACTACAGTCAGTCTAAGTACCATACCCATCTCTTCCCAGTTCACCTTCTTTTCTCTTGTGGTGAAGGGCATCTGACCCCCACTCAGCGTATTTCCAGCCTCCAGTACAGCGTTACTAACTGGAGTCATCGCGCTGCACGTTAGCGCTCTGGACTTCTGCATCCTGCACAGCTGCAGCTTTGTACCCTTGACCACATCTTCCTCTCCCCCACCCCAGGTAACCACCCTTCTGCTCTCTGCTTTTGCATATTGGTATGGTTCCCCATATGAATATGATCATGCAGGGTTGTTTTGTTTGTTTGTTTTGAAATTTCTGTCTGGTTATTTTCACTCAGTATAAGGTCCCTCAGGTTCAACCGTGCTGTTGCAAACGGAAGGATCTTTTGTAAAGTCAAATGATACTCCTTTATGTATACTTGGGTGGGCAAAAGTAGGTTTACGGTTGCACTGTGCCATCCTTTTGAGTTGATAAAGCTGCTGCCATCATTATAATCTGCTCCTCTTTTTCCATATGAACAACTCTAAGCCTACTCTTGCCCCCTTCCCGGATACGCCACAATTTCTTTATCCACTCATCTGTCCGTTTCCCCTTAGCTTGTTTCTATATCTCGGCGATTGGGAACAGCGCTGCCATGACTGCGCCATTGCAATCTCTTTGAGGTACTGATTTCAGTGCCTTGGGAATTTGCATTTCTAACCAGCTTCCAGGTGACGCTTCTGGGGGATTCTAGGCTTAAACAGGAGACACTGGGTCCTCAAGAGGGTGGGGAAGGAAAACAGGAAGTGAGCTAAAACCCAAGAGATAGAGATAAAAGTCATATAATCCTTAACTCGGTCAGGCCAGCCTTCTTTCCCTGTGAGGTAGTATAGGCGTGCTATGTCTGGTCACTTCTTCCGGTTCCTTCTTCAGTAATGACTGCCACAGATGCTGCGTCTCAGCAGAGCCCTGAGGTTTTCTGTTAACTTGCTTGTCTGGTTCTTCTCTCTGTGTTTTCTTTTCTCTTTAGGCTTTGGGGGAGGAAATGGAATTTCGCCTGAGAGAGAGACAGACAGACAGACTGAAAGACAGACAGGAAGGGAGAGGGATGAGAAGTAGCAGCTTAGTTGTTCATGGATTGCTTTCTGAATGGATTGGGGGGCTCCAGACGAGCCACTGAAGCCAGTGACCTTGGGCTACAAGATGGCCTCTAAGGCAGGTACAATTTTAATTGGCATGATCTTCCAAAGGGCCTTAAAAGGTCATTCTGTCACCAGTCGATTTCAGTGACCAAGGAACCCCCTCTGAGAGTTCGTGCCTACGCTTTCCATTTCTTATAAAAATGTGGAAGCTGGCGGTGTCCTGTTACGTTTCTAAAGGAGGAATGATTTTGATGGAATAAAGCTTTTTATATAAAGTTTAATATTACTGATAATCGTCAATATCCATGCATGACATGAACATACAAAACTTTAAGCATTTAGAGAGAGCAGTTCTCTGATTTTTTTATTACACTTAAAACAAGCATTTGTAAATGGATTTGTGAGGATACAAATATTTATAGAACATTCTGTTGACTCTGTAAACTATTTTACCAAGGGTTTCCCTAAGTATAAAAATCCCCATCTATAACTTAAGGTCTGCTTTACTTTCTGAAATTGTGTAACAATGTTTTTGGGAAAAATAATCATTGTATCATTGTAAAAAATGAGGTAGGGGTGTGCCAGGTAATCTGAGAGATGAGGTCAACCAAAAAAATCATAAATATGAATTTGTTGAGTGTCAGGGCTTCAAGTTTTTCACTTATATTGGTTGAGACTAAACACTATTCTTTTTTCTCATGGAAATGAAAAGAGTTGGACGGAAGAGGTAAAACTTGAAAAAAGGCCCAGGGTGACTCAGTGGAAGGTGTTTGGAAAATTTGCAGCTGGTCGGGGGCACATGGAAAAGAGAAACGAGAAGTGATAGCAGCTTGATAAACTGTTGCAAAAAAAATTAATGATCTATGCTATAAATTATGGCGTCATTCTTGAATTTGAAGCCCAGTTTCAGTTGTCTTTCTATTTGTCCTTTCAATGGTCATAGTTTATCTTGAAGCATAATTGCAGGTTTTCAAAAGACATCTCTACAAGGCTTTGTATAAATACCAGTAGTCCAGGCCATGAAGGAGAACCAAGCAGGATTCTTTAGTTTGAATAATGACTTCCTCAGTTTCCTATTGGTTTACTTCCACGTTTGTCCATCTGTCCATCTGCCCATCCAGCCATCCATCTGTCCGTCTATCCATCCACCCAACCATCTACCCATCCACCCACCCATTTATCCACCCTTCCTTTTTTTTTGAGTATGAACACCTGAGCAGGAAACTTTTTCTGGGCTCCAAATATGGATTGGCTGTGATATAATCCCTATGAGAATGTTAAATGCTCACTGACCACCTTCTTCATGGCTCTCTGAGCGCCCACACATTCTGGGACTGAGTGATTTTTGACTCACAGCAGGATGATAGGAAAGCTGTTACCTACTCTTGATTCATTGCTTGGCCCAGCAAGGCGACAGGTGCGACCTCACCTCAGTATTGCTAATTCAGATCACGCTGCAAAGGAGCAGATTGGGTGTCAGTCTTGCTTATGAAAGAGAACCAGAGCACACTGCTAATGCAATCCAAGGGGCAGTGGCTGCGGAGACTTTTAGGCGCACTCAGACTTACCTTTGTTTCCTAAGGTCTTACCTTAATTAGCATCCCTCCTTTTCTCCATCAGTAGTGAGTTCCTACTTTTCTCCCTCCAGCAGTGAGCTCCTACAGCGCTCTGAGGTTCATTTCAAAGAGTGCTTTTGCTGAGAAGACTCAACAACCACCCAAGCACAATTTAGCTCTGTCATCGGATCACCCTGCAGTTCTCACACATATCTCCAGTGCAGCTCTGGCCTCGTTAATTTACATTGTTTGCATTTCTGTGTCTGCGGTTGTTAAGCACAAGGCCAGGGAGGCAGTATTTATTCAGTACATGTCATCAAGTGCACTGTTCATCATGTTCAGCATGTATGACATAGACCTCAACACAGCTCTTCAACCTGACCAAGGCTAATGTCTAATGACACAAGCACTCCAGTTAAACTTTTCCATCCAGGTATGTTCGGTGCTCTAGCGGCAGCGTCCAGTTCTCTCAGAAGAGGGCTCGGAGTAGACAGAAGGACTGATGTTTCTGGATTCAGAGCCTAAATCTTCCCTTAGCTGTGTAGATTTAGACCAATGTGTCTGCTGTCTGAGGCTGTTTCTTCATTTGTGGGAAGGGATAGAAGTAGCATCCTTTATGAGCTTAATTTGAGGACTCGAGGGAATGATGTGTGTAACATGCTTAGTCTAGTGACTGGGACTTCTTAGCCTCGATCCCTGGTGGCTATTCCTAACATGGGAGCCATGGAGCTTGGGTGTTTTTCCTCTTAAAACCTCTCTGCAGAACACACACACACACACACCCTTTTTTTTTCTTTTGGTAATGTATAGCTCAACTTCCTTGTTTTCTACCCAGATTACTTTCAACTGATTTGTTTTTGCCCAGTCCTCTAAAAAATGGCTGTCAAGAATAGAATGCCTTTCATTCTGTTCAGTCTACTAACTTTACCCCGGTCTTCAGCAAACCTCACCAGCAGTGATGGGAGTCTGTCTCCCTAACGTATGAAGGGCCCTGTTGCTTATGGTTTGGGGCTACTGACCCCTATAGGAGATACTGCTTTTTGTCAGCCCCGTTTTTATCAGCTCAGCTTCTCCTGGCTCAGACCTGGGGATCAGATGGACTTCTGATTTTAGGTATCTGGTGGCTTTAAGGGAAAATAGCAGAGTAATTAATGGTGGATACAGGGGAATCCATCACTGAGACTGAAAAAAAAAAAAAAGACAGTCAGAATCAGCGCAAACAGAGCCTCCTCAGCAACACAATTCGGCATCCTGGGTGTGCCTTCCCGGGGAGCGGGGGCGGGGTTAGGACTGTGGCTCTTTGTGTGAGAGAGTCTCATGTTCTAGAATGCCAGCTGGCTGGGACTAGAAAGAAAGACTGCTGTCCCCAGCACGCTGCCCTTTCTCCTCCGTTTCCCAGGTAATAAAACTGGGATCTAGATAAGAGTGGAAGCAGAAAAAGGTCTCATCGTTTCACCGATAACCTATTTTGCTGGAGTCTCCCAGACATTAGGACAAAGGGGAAATCTCAGTTCTGATTAACGAGTACCCAGAAGATGAATGGGACCTGGTGGGTTAAGGGATGGGGAAAGAAGTGGGCTTCGCGGGTTATGGACTGAATGAAGGGTTGTTTCAGCCGCCTTGAGAATTGGACAAAGCAAACCAGATTCCAGGGTTGGGAAGCTGAACTGAAAACAGTTTACTGTCCAGTGGCCGCAAGGAAAGTCAATACTGTGACCGAGAGTGCCAGTCTACCAATAACCATGAGACAGGCTCAGGGTGACAGAGGTGTGAATGAAACTCCTCTCTTCCTTGGCTGGCTGGGGCTTCTTGAGTCTATATGGAGGATAGTAGCAGCCTTTCTGATTGTCTCTCTTAATGATAAAATTGAGAATCTCTTTAACAAATGGTTCTGGGAAAGTTAGCTTTTCTAATACAAAAAACAAACAAACAAAAGAAATGACCTTGGACCTTTGTCTTATACCATGTACAAAAATTAACTCAAATTAAAGACCTAAATCTTAAACTCCTACAAGAGAATATAGGCAAAAGCTTCATGACATGGGACTTAGCAATGATTTCTTGATTCTTGTTGAAAGCGTAGGCAACACAAGCAAGAAGAGACAGGGGACCAAATCAAACTTAAATTCTGTGCATCACAGGACGCAAGCAGCAGAATGAAAAGGCAACCCATGGAAATGGAAAGGAGGAAATATTTGCAAACCACCTATCTGATAAGGTATATATATCCAGAATATATAGAACACTTCAGCAATTGGACAACAATAACCACAGAAAAATCAAATAACCCAATTCAAATATGGGTTTAAAACTGAGTACACACTTCTCTGAGAAACCTCATCTACAAATGGTCAATAAGCATATGAAAAGATGGTCAACATCACTAATCATCAAAGACATGCAAACCAAAACCGCAACAGGATAGCCCCTCACACCCATTAGGATGGCTACTGTTACAAAACACACACGGAAGTAGCAAAGGGTTGGTAAGGATGCAGAGAAATTGGAACCCTGTTGGACTGTTGGTGGGAATGCATAATGGCACAGCTGCTGTGAAAACAGTATGGAATTTCCTCTAAAAATTAAAAATAGAACTATTGTATGATCTAGCAGTTCCCCTTCTGGGCATATATCCAGAAGAATTGGAAGCAGGGTCTCAAAGAGATGTTTGCACACTCCTGTTCCTAGCAGCTCTATTCCCAATCGCTCAGAGGTAGGAGCAACCCAGATATCCAGTGACGGATGAGTAGATAAACAACATGTGCTATGTACACACAGTGGAGTATTATTCGGTCTCAAAAAGGAAGGCAGTACTGTCCTATGCTACTAAATGGATGAACCTGGAGGACACTTTGCTGAGTAAAATAAAGCACTCATAGACAAATACTGTCTGATTCCACTTATATGCGGGATCTAAAGTAGTCGTTCATAGAGACAGGAAGGAGAACAGGGTGGTTGCCAGGGGCAGGGGGCAGGGACAAGGGGAGTTGTTTAATGGGTCTGGACTTGTAGTTCTGCAAGATGAAAAAATTCAGGACATCTATTTCACAACAATTTACATATATTTAACACCACCGAACTGTATACACTTAAAGAGTGTTAAAATGTTAAATTTTACGCTATGTATGTTTGGCCACAGTAAAAAAAAAAAAAAAAAAGTGACAGGTAGTGTTCACTGGACTTTTTTCTTCTCTACGGTACCTCCCAAAGAGAAAGCTTTACAAATGTCTTGTTTCTGGTAAGCCTCAGGGAAACTGGATCAGAAACGGAAGGATTCATGTGCTGAACACCTTGCTCTGGGCACTGTGCCTTCCTCCTCCAGCTGCTTGCTGCTCACCGTGAAGTGTCTGAGCGCCAGGTGCTGTCCGTGGACTCCCAGAGCTCCTTTGTCATCTGTGCGCTGAGACTTTGACTGTCTCCAAGTCAACTGGAAGTAGTTATCGCTTCTTTGTATTGAGACCGGGAAACTTCTGGACCCTGATGATCAAAGTACTTCACAGTGTTTTGATTCACACAAGACCCCAACCATCTCACCTTCCATCAAGTTGAGTAGACCAGATGAGCATGGGTGTCACTGTCTTCTGTAATTCAACTTGAAAAGTGATCAAAGGATAAGCCCAGAAAAAATGAAGTCAACTTTGTCTAACTGGCATCCTTACCCCATAATATCTGGAAGCCAACTTACTGGATGTACAGACCAGAAATTCTCCTGCATTCTGTTTTATTTATGAAACAATCTTATATCATAGTTACTGTGTGTGGGTACCATTCTGTTTTATAACTGCTAGCTTGTTTAATCTTTGCCACAACCCTGAATTAACTAGGAATATGATCACATTTTACATATGAGGAAATTGAAATACAGAGAGGTCAAGAAACTTGTCCAAGGTCAACTACTAAGTGTTGATTCTGAATTCAAACCTAGGCAATCTGGTTGCAGAATCCATGTCATATTGGTGAAGAGAAAGAAACAATCTCAAGGAAACAGATATACTTTAAAAATAAATTATTGTTTTGGGATTAGTTTACTTTCACCTATGTCCTCTATTTCTTTACCAGCAATGGTATTATCATCAATAATAATGACTATTAAATATCATGATTCTTTTAGCTAATGTCAATTGAACCCCTACTATTTGTCAAGAATTGTGCTGCGTTTTCCCCATGGATTTGCTCACAGCCTGCACTAAAACTGCTAAGTTATTATCATGGTCATCCCCCTTTCACAGATTGCAGAACTCCGAGAAGGACAGTAGTTGCTCCACAGTCACGTGGAGAGGAAGGACACAGGATCATGGCTGGAGCCTTATCTGTTTGCTCTTGGCCCCTCTGCCGCACAGGTATACTCTGCAGGAAGTCACAGAGAAACGGGCAGTTCTGCACTTTCATAGATCGTGAATACCTTCTTGAAAAGTGGGGACAAGTACTAGAAAGAGAGGGGCCATTGGCCCCTGAAGGGGACACCAACTAGATGTGGTTCCATGAGAGGGGCAAGCTCCACTCCTCTGATCAGCAGGTGCTGGGCATGCTCAGGCTCTGGAGTTTCCAGTGGAGCACTGCTCTGAGAGGTGAGGGCCACCACCTGCGTAAATCACTGCCTGACATCTTGGCTAAAGTGATTGGCATTGGCACCACCAATTACCCGTCTATTCATTCATTCATCCATCCATCCATCCATTCATTTATTCCGCATTTTTGGATCATTTACCGTGTTCCAGGTAAGGTATTATATCCTGGAGGTATCCTGTTCATAGGTCTCTCTTGAGGATTAACTGAGATAATTCAAGTAAAAGGCTTTATTTTATAGTGTTTGGCCCAATGTAAGTGCTCAGTAAGGGATTAAAAGCACCCAATCCTGATCCCAAATTACATATGTTCTAGGTACCAACAGTGTTCGCTAACAGTTGGACCTCACAACAGCTCCTCTGGGAGCGGGTGCTGCGACCATCTCCATTTCACAGGTGAGGAAACTGAGGCAGACGGAGGTCCAGTAGCTTGCCCAGGGTTCCACAGCTTAATGAGAGACACCCCGGGCCTACCGCTGATGGGTCTAGGAGCGGAGATGAGATTCCTTCCTCAGCCAGGCCCGTAGAGCAGCAGCTTCTGGGAATGTAAACCGACAAGGTGATGGCAGCCAGCCGCCCTGAGACCCGGCGGCTGGCCCTGCCGCCCCCGGCCCCCCCGTTCAGTCCTGCTCCGGTTCTGTAGGCTGCCTGCCGCCCTTCTAGAAACCCCTCCTGTTCTCTTAGTTTGCTAGAATCTGATTATTCGTTCACAACCTCAGTAATCTTAGTCCACCTCGGCTGAATTAGAAGTTGGACGGTCAGCCCCAGCATTTATTTTTGGAAAAGGCTGCTCTGCTGGCGGTTAAGAGACGCAGCCCCCAAATGCTTACGATGCTCTGCTTCGTGCGTAGGGAAAGATTCTTAACCACAGGATGACATCTCTGCGTAACTTGAGTCCAGTTAATGATTTGCGTTGAAAATGTGTTGGTCTCACTTATAAATGCTCAGCCTCAGATATGGCTACAGTTTCATCACATGACTCTGTCCTTCTTGGAAGGAAATCCCCTTCGAGTCACTGGACATCAGCTGGCTGTGTGCTGTCCACCGCAGCGTATAGTCCGATCCCCGCAAAGCAAAACCAGCCTCCTGACACTTTCTAGAGACAAGAATTATTGGCCACAGTCGGGGCTGCTACAGTAGTTGTTTGTGGATGAAAAGACAAAAGCAGAAAGAACCTAGGTTCCGGGAGGTAACCGAGTAACGCGGTGCACTGGATATATCTGGGTAACAGGCTGCAACTTAGTCAGACGTTATGTAGATACATTTCTGTGTCTAATAGAACAGGCTGTCCCGTTCGCTGGAGGATGTTTAGCAGTGTCCCTGGTCTCTACGTCCTAGACACCAATAGCCCTCACCTTACTCCCACCTGTTGTGACAACCAAAAATGTCTCCAGACATTGCCACATGTCCCTGAGGGGACAAAATTGCCTCTAGTTAAGAACCCTTGCCCTAGATAGCAAATGAGCTCTATACTCATTGTACTGGGTAAGACATTAATATTACTTTATAGTCTCCTCTATGGCACAGCACAAGGAAGACTAGTGACTTATGTTCACGACAGAGCTTGGGCAAATCACAAACCAAATGCTGGGTTCTTTGGTTGCAAGCAACAGAAAGTAACCGATAACTTCAGGGAGAATAAAAAGACTTATTAGAAGGAGACTAGGTGGGTTACAGGACTTGAGCAACCTGGCCCCTCAGATCTCAACAGCAGAAACTGTGGACTGTCTCTTGGTTCCACCAGCCTTCTGCCTTGGAGTTCTCTGCTTGATTCAAATTTCCAAGAGGGAGATTCTGATCGGCTTCTCTTAGTGATGACTGTCTCTTAGCTCAGGGAGGTCAGGAGTGTAAGAGGTAGCAGCAGCTTCCTATGATTAATAGCCTCATCAGAAGCAAATGTGATATGAGAGATGTGATCTGGGCACGCAGAATGAGCAGATGTCTACTACAGACCCTTAGTTTCTGTAGACAGGGTGATAAAACCAGCCCTGCTGACTGCAAGCATCTTAAGGATCAAATGGGATGAGAGTGAAGCACTGCATACCAAACAGCAACCTTGAGATGGAAGAAATAATGTGACATGGGGACTTGTCTTTATAGGATGTTGTCAAACAACGGGAAGGCAGGACTCTGGGACATGCAAGAACTTCCTCATGCCAGGGGTTGGTTATAGCCAGAAGCTTTGGCTTGAGGTGGAGTTTTATAGGGTCTGGGGCTCCTTAGGGCATCCCTGGGAGCTGTGGGCATAAGGAACATGTGTTCACTCCTTCCTTTCTTGGAGCCTGACATCAGATCAGAGAACTAGGTGGTGGGGAGGTCAGACCATGCTGAGCAATTCTGTTGCCCTTTGGTTCAGCAAACCACTACCCCACCCTAGTCTGCATCCAGCCTTCTGTGGAGTGAGCCATACAAACGGTGTTAGAGTAAAAGGAGAGATTTGTAGAGACACACAATGTAATCCCTTGAGATAAAAAGAGGGAAAAAATAAACACAAAGGCCAATAGGAGGAAGTCAGTTTAAACCCAGCCCCAAATCCTGAGAGCTCTTGAGACTAGATGAGCCCACGAAAACCAGGAGAAAGGGCTGGGGCGATTGTAGTATCAGAAGGTCATTCATTACCTCTCCAGAGTTTGAGTTTGGGTCAGTGCAGAGCAGAGAATGTTTACCTGAAATCTATGTGGCTGAAGGCTTAAAGTCGCTTCTATTATTTCTTGACAAGGATACAATTAAATAAATGGAAGTCCCCACTGTTGCCTCGAAGGTAGGAGAGGCATAATGAAGCTAGCATCAGCTTTTCCCAAATCCTAAATGCGTTTACATTCATTTGGACTGACCACTTTGATTCAATTGTGCTCTGTCACTCATCAGTAATCCCATCAGCCCAATTTCATGTACATAAGTCTTGAACTCTGGGGACGATGTGCTTTGTAAATCTATTTAGCGCAGAGGGAGACAGGAGGTCATCACAGTGAAACTACTTCCGGGGGACAGCGGCACATATCAGACTGCAGGTATGTGATCCGTCTGTTGTAGAGGCAAAGAACAATTGTTCAGTCATTACCAAAGCACATGAGTGACTGAGCTTCTTTGAGAACTAGGGCTGGCAGACACCCCCACAGGCCTTTAATTCCTCAGACCGGGACTGCAGGTTTCCTGAGGAAAAGGGAAAAATGCCCAGTGAAAGATGACAAAGCTACTGTTGTTTACTGAGTCTGTTTTTATTCATTTTACACCTTGGCTACCAGGCTCATTCAGTCAGTCAGTCACTGAGTGAATGAATGGCTCTTGCGGGCCGACGACGGGCTGGGTACCAGGGACACAGAGATGGACCGGGCGCCTGCCCTCGAGGAGCTCCAGGTCTCATGGAGCAGAGCAGCGCCGACCACTGGAGCTGTGTCGTGGGTGCGATACTGTCACTGTGACACAGGCTGTGGAAAGACAGGCACACAATGCTCTTGAAAATTATCATAATAGAGAAATGGCTCTTTGGGCAGGTGAGAGGTGACTTCCCTCAAAAAGAGAGGATTGAACTGAAATCCGAAAGTAGGGTGGGAATCAATCAGGAGAGGTTTGGAGGCAGGACAGGGAGAGAGGCCGGTCTGTCTGGGGTTCAGAGGGTCAGTGAGTTTGCTGCAAGGTGGGGCCGGGCGACTGGTCGGGTCAGGCCATGCGGAGCTCCACAGGCGGGTACAGGCCATGCGAAGCTCCACAGGCGGGCCGAGTACAGGGTTTTAGTCTTTATCCTGTTGGTGGATATTAAGCAGGAAGGGACACAAGGAGATTTGCATTTTGAAAAGGGCCTCTTTGTGACACGGTGAGGTCCCCAGCAGGTTGATTATATGGAGTACGTGGAAGCCAGGGCAGCATCAGGAATCCAGGTGAATAAAGGAGAACCAGGAACCACAGGCAGTCCCAGACCAGGAGGGGCAGGTGGACCTGTGCGGGGAGGAGGCTGGCGGTGGCGGCTGCTGGGACAGCTCAGGGTACCCAGCGTAAGGCAGGCACTATGTGGGAACACCGGCACCGGCACAGGAAGTAACTGTAGGCTCCACTAGAGGAGTAGCTTCTCCAGGTGCAAAAGGGGATGGAGAAGGGAGTGCTGGTCGTGTCACCCTCCCTGTTTTAATTCTGGACTCAGACATCCCTGGCTGGCTCCTCCTCTACTCTTCTTCTGATGGACTTTGGGTTTCTGTTGTGGGTCCAGCTCTGTTTTGCCATAGAAAATGCAGAAAGAAAACATCGCCTATTATTACTGACTGCTTCAGGAGGTCAGAAAAGGAACCGTGTTATTTCTACGGGGAGCGGAGAACTCTTGAATGATACCGAGGTACAACTCTCCTGCCTCTCTGTCCCATCTCGACCCCTTGCCATTTCACAGAGAGCTCCCGCCCCTCTCCCCAGTGTCTGTGCTCGGGCTGTTCCTTCTGTAAGCTGTCTTTCCCCTGGTGGCCCGCTGGGGCTAGTCTTGTCCTCTCCGTCTGGTCATCTCCTGGTTCCCAGCTCAAAAGCTGTAGATCTTGTCCCTGCAGTGTCTCATCTGCTATTAAATCCCACCTAGTGTATGTTTCATCTCAGACATGGTAGCCTTCATCTCTCAAAGCTCACTCTTGGTAGGGTGACTACATCCCGTATTGCTACATAGTATTTGGACATACGAATGACCATTGTAACAACTGTTTTAATGTTTTGATTTGCAAATTGTAACATTTGTCAGTTGTTGGTCAATTTTGGTAATTTTGATTGATTATTTTTTTTATTCTTTAGGAATTATGTTTTTCTGCTTCTTTGCATGCCTGGTAATTTTTGAATGTATGCTAGATATTGTAAATTTCTTTTGTTCAGGGGAAGTTTTATAAATTTTTTTTTTTTGGTATTTCTATACATTTTATTGAGCTTGCTCTGTGACAAATTTAAGTTACTTGGAAGCAGTTTGATTTCTTTGGGTCTTCTAGGATTGTTTCTCATTAATTAAGCAAACCCTCTGGGTACTCTACCCAAGGACCCATGAGTCACAGGGTTTTGCAGTCTGACTAGGACAGACAGACATTCTGAGCCCTCTGTGCACACTAGGTAAGGTTATCTCTCATCCTTTCAGGTGGTTCTTGAGCCACAGGGAGTTTCTGCACACACATGCGCTGATCAGTACTCAGCTGACTGCGTGAAGGTTAACACTCTGCACGTCTCCGGAATTCTGTCTCTCTGAAGCTCTATCCCCTCTGCTGCTCTGTCCTGGGAACTCCGCTGCCTTCGTCTCTCTGGGCTTTCAGCTTTGCCTCCTCTGTTTCGGGAGTCTGCCAGTCTCTGCCTACTATCTATCCCCAACCTATGCTATGTCCTGGAAACTCGCTCAGTACGGTGAACTGGAGCAATGGTAGAGCTCACCTGTTTTGTCTCCTGTCTCTCAGAAATCACTGTCTTCGCTGCCTGATCTTCGGGGTTTTGGAAACAGTGATTTTCTGTATTCTGTCCATATTCTGGTTGGTTTGGGTGAAAGGGTAAGCTTTCCTGTCACTCTGTCCTGGACAGATGAGTAAGTTCCATGCTACGGAGTTGAATCTCATGCTGTGGATGGTGCAGACGCATCCATTCTGGGGAGTGCAGATCAGCCCTGGCTGTCCTGAAGGTCGCACTCAGAGTGTTTGGGTGGGGGGACTTCAGAAGAAGGTCAGAAGCAGGGAGACCCTTGCAAAACTCTGACCACAGGCCCAGAGGCCCCAGAGAAGGTATGCATTTGAGAAACTCTAAATTCCTAGTGTGGAAAGGACCCTAAACTAAAAGGCACTCGCATAACAGAAACACCATGCAAAGTGATATGTTAACAATTTGCAGCTTTTTGTGTGATCCTGACAACACAAACTGAAGGCTGGATTGAGGCAGAAATTGTGTTTTCCACAGGGCCTCCCAAACAGTAGGGGCCTAACACTCTCAGAATTGGGGACCGTGGGACAAATCCAAAGCATCCCCAATGGCCCTATGGGGTCTGATGGCTGGAGAATCCACAGACTCACATATCCTCAAAGGGCTTCCAAATGGCTGTTCTTGTTTGGACAACATTTGAGGGTATTTCCCAAGAGAAGAATCACGATGTTTTATTCATGTGCATTGGGAACTCTTGTGAATATCTGAAAACGCTTTAGGATTTTAGAAAGCAAATCTCCACATGTGCTTATCACAAAACCTTTGAGTTTTCGAGTCACTTTGGAATGAGAGTATTTTTCTTTCAAACCGCAAACTCTAAATTCAGCGGGGATCTTTACGTTGGAACATTGTATTCCTTATGTTACTGGTGTGCTTAATGCTAAATTAATATATTGGATAGGAAAATAGAGTGTGGAAGAAAAAAAGCACAAGGTACAATCGAATAAAATCAGTCTTGAGAAAATGTGCTATTCCCACTTTGAAAGGCGTGGGCTTCAGTGGCCTCTATTGAAACGTGATGTGGGGGATATGTCAGTTCTAGGAACAAAGATCAGAGAATATTAACGAGTCAGTGTTGGAGAAAGGCATTGATGACCTCTGAGCAGTCACTGCTTTGGGGGAACAGTTCTAGTCCTAAAAACGCTCTCTCTGAGATTAGGAACAGGGCAGTGGAGAGGGAGGCATTAGCAGCCTGGGCTGTGTGCTGGCCTCCTCGCCGGAAGCCTGAGGCCAAAGCCGAGTCTTCACCTTGAATTCCTGTAGGTTTCAGAATGACTTGCAGACTCCCCGGGATTCTTAGGTAACCCCATAGGGGGCCCTCCAGGGAAATATAAACACTCTTATGTGCAAACCCTCTGCCGAGGGAATGTCGACCAACAACCACGCATGGTGTCTCTGCGGAAGCTTAAATTCAGGAAGGATGACCTGCTGGTCCTCACACATTTGAATCTAGTATAACTATTGGATAACTGTTTTTATTATGAAGAGGGAATTGGCGAACAGAGCGGCAGGAGAAAGGAAGAGGAATAGTAGAGAGCTTGCATAAACCAGTAAACACGGTAAAAAAGAAAAAAGGAAGTCCCAGATGGGCATTTAGTGTGGTGGCCGGTAAGTCTGACTACCACAGAAAAATGAACATTTTGTTAGCTGCTTGACGACATTGCCACAAAACTGTTACCATCTGCGGTGCTTTCTCAGCCTGGTTTGGTGAACTGGTCCCCTTTTGAATTGGAATGACGCTAACTCCCCTTCTCTCTCCTTGCCAATGCCAATGCTCTTGGAAGCACCGTGGTTGAAGGCTGGCATGATAGACCATGGTGGCCACTGTTCTGGCTGCTTCAAGCGCCTTTCTCATTCCTCGAGAACCCACCCTACTCCTGATTGTCTCGATGGGGAGTCCATCAGGGTCCCTTATCTCTGCCACAGAAATAAGTGTGTGACTCAGGCTGGCCAGTTAGGAACCCTTTTCCCATAGAAAGAGTGCTAGGTGAAGGATGGGCACATGACCCAAGCAGGACCATTCTGAGTCTTCCCTGGATGAGTATCCAGGTGTTGGGAGAGGGGTGGGGGTGGAGGGTGGGGAAGAGAGAGAGAGAGAGAGTTCCATTTCCACTGAAGGTTCCTAAGCAGGATATGAGCCACATTGCTACCCGAATACAGTTGAGGGGATGGAGCATGCCACCAGGGGCATGTAAATGGTGGGACCAGAACCAGTTTTTATTATTTTGTGAAATACCTAAATGAGGCTTGTATGATGACAGATGGAGATTTTAGGGATTCACGATAATATATTTTTTAAACAAAGCATCATTGTAGATTCTTGCTTTTGACACGATTGTGCTTTCCGTCACGTGGGTTAAAACTATCAGGCAGTTTCCTTGCAGCCCTCCTGTCAAGATGACTAACGACCCACATCAGAAAGGTACCAGCTGCCAGAGACTGTCAGCCCCACCACCCGCAAGGGCACGGCTGTGGGGCTGTGAAGGCTCTCTCCCTCCAGGGCTTGGATTTCTCCGCAAAGTTGTCCCTTAACATCCAACGTGCAAGGGTAGTTTAAACGAGAAGCAATCCTTTTAAATAATTGGCGAAGTTTAATGGAAATTGGCTACCCTTCCGAGGGCTGACTGTTCTTCCTGAAGTATGTGAGCTGGGAGGGAAACAGACATCCACCATTTCGGAGCGGCTGGAATTTCAATCACCCTCGGAGTGCGGGAGTGGCCACAGCGACGCCCAAGCAAAGCCGCCAGGGAGACCCGTTTAGGATCTGGGTTCAGTTGTGGGTTTGTGTAGGGACACAATGACCCAGAGGGGACGAGTCAGGTGTCGCTGGAAAGGCTGTGTGTTTCAGGAGGAAAGACACAGATTCCTTTTCTCTGCTCGGGCCCATCAGGGACCATGAACTTGGTTTTGTTCCCCTAGGCAGGAATCTCTCTGTACTCTTGGTTGGCTGAATGCTCCCATGGGAACTCTTTGGGGGTATTTGTCAGCTTACTGTCTAGAAATAATTGCCATGAATGAGAAAGGTGAATCTCTCATGTATGTACACACATGTGTGTGCGCACACACATACAGAGCATTCTTATGCAACATGGGGACGAGTCAGAGAATCTGCAAGATGTCAGGCAAAGTGCTTAGTACAGGGTTGGCTAACTTTTTCAATAAAGAACCAGATAATGATTCTTTTAGGGTTTGTAGGACCTACCATGTTGCAGCTACTCAGCTTTGTTGTTACAGCACAAAAGCAGCTACAGACATTATGGAAGTACAGGGCATGGCTGGGTTTCAATAAAACTTTATTTATAAAGACAAGTGCGGCTGAATTTGGCCCAGGGGCCCTAGTTTGCTTACTCCTGGTCTCATCCTATACCCTAGACGAGGAAACAGAATGATCTGCTGGCCGCATAGCCAGGGGCCAGTCCAGGTTTCAGGTTCCCAGGGCCCGATCATTTCCACTTTCATTGTCATACCCTGAATCCTGCAGCCATTTGTTCCTGAATTCTAGCAGGCGAGTCATCTAGCCCCCTTCTCTCTGGAGGGCTATACACAGACACGAGGGATGAATCGTTTAACACAGGGCTTCTCAACTTTGCTTCAGTGCTGCCACTTGGGGGCTCGTTGTTCTGTTCCCACATGTGTGCCAGATGTTGGAGGTTGGGGCCTGTCAGGTCACGGCACAGGTTTCAAGGGAAACCCAAGCGCCCGAAGGGCAGCTCTAAGCTCACCCCTTGCCCGTGACTGAGAACGAATGCTATTAAACCCATCTTACACCTGCTTATCTTGGTCAGCCTCAGACACTGCACAGTTCACTGTGGAGATGATTATGCACATTCCTGCAGAGGGATCATTCTACATTCCAGAGGAATCAACAGGCCATTGTTCCAGCCTTCCTACCCTCTCTTATCTAATGGACCTCACCATCCCCCAACACTTTATCACTCAGTTGTTTATCCATCTCGGGTAGTCAGACTCATTTATCTCTCCACCTTTGCTCTTTAGATGGCTTGGCTGCAACATCCACTATTTTAGTCTCATCTCATGAATCACACCCCCCTGATTTTGAATTGTTGGCTTAACTTTGCGCTGAATATTCTCCGATGATTCACTTTTATTCCAGAAATGGAATCTGAACTTTGAACAGCTGTAGGAAGACATGTAAAAGCCAGAATTCTTTTCTTTCCACGTAATGGAGTCTTGTCTTATGAAAGACTTTGAAACGATTTTATTAATTTAAGAATTTGCAGATAAAATTACCCCCAGGATACACTGGGCCCATTTGATGTCTCTTCCAGCATAAGCTACACAGGATTGAAATGTCATGAAACCCAATTCTGCTGCTAATTTGTTTAGGAATTGTTTGGTTGTCAAGAACGGATATATGGCCAAGCTGACTTAGGCAAAGAACAAAATGAAATTTGTTAGAAGAAAACTAGGCACAGACCCCAGGTGGCCAGATGGGCATCTGCAAGGACCTGAATCAGGGCATGGCACATCAGGGCCAAGGTCACCTTCTGCTCCGCTCTGGGGCTCTGCCTCTTGTCTATTTATATATCTGCGGTTGCCAATGACATAGGATAAAACCTGGTTTAGAGCTAAGGTCTCCAACTCTGAGACCCACCTGCTGTGGTCTTCACCAGTGTTTGTCACTATCATGCAGGGGTGTCATAGGGTGTCTCCAAATATGCAGAATTTATCCAAACCAGTAAAGATGTGGTCCACCTGGCAAACCCCTTCATTACTGCCCTCGGCTTTATAAAGCAGGGTTCTATGGAGGAGAGATGTTTGAGAAAGGGGACCTGGTGTCTACTTTTTGCTCGGTTGGAGTCAGTACTGGGAAGAATTGACCAAAACAAACCACACATCAGGAAGAACTATAATGTGCGGGCATTTTTATTTTTTGACCGTACTTTATTCTGTGGCAAATGAGCTACTTGTCTTGTTTGCCTTCGAATGGGTTTTTCTTTTAGTTTCTCAGGACAAAAGAGTCCATTGGATTTTTTTCTTTCTAAATCTGGGGCCAAACAGATGACTAAAGCAGGGGGTGGGCAAACTATGGCCCTTGGCTGACTCCATTAGCTGCCCGTTTTGTCAATAAAGTTTTATTGGAACACTGCCATGCCCATTCATGTCTGTACAGTGTATGGCTACTTATGAGCTAAGTTGAATAATTGTACCAAAGACCATCTGGCTCACAAAACCTAATATATGTATTAAAAGGTGGAGCAAAAGTGGGGTTACAATAGTTTGTATGGAAAATAATACAATAATTAACAAAATACAAGGATGAACTCTGTGTTTCACGTACTCACAACAGGAAACCTACTTTTTCCCCACTGTATTTGGCCCTTTACAGAAAGTTTGTCGATCCCTGGACTGAAGAGAGAAAATGAGAACCGTGTGGGTCACAAAGAGATATTTCCGCTGGTTCTGGAGCCAAAAGGGACTAAAGAAGCCATGCAGAGATCCACCTCTCACCTTCATCCGGGAGATCTGCTCGTGGACTTGGTTCAGAGTCAGGAAATCAGGACATGCCCTGGCTCTGGGCTAGATCCAGTGTCTGTCTGCAGCATCAAGCTCCAGTTCCAACAGATTGACGACAAATAAATACGCTTCGGAGGAGTGTGAATTAGGACCGGGATGTGGGTGTACATGATTGTGACAATGCCAGCTGGATCGAACAGTGTCCCCTCAAGCCTTTCTGGAACTGCTGAGTGGCTCTAACTTAAACTCTGGCAGAAAGGAAAGAGTGAATATTCCCTTGACAAATAATGAGAAGAGAACTCTTTGGTGGCCAACTGGATGATGAAGACCAGAATTCTGATAGTTTTATTTCAGGTACTAAGGAGCGAACCTTGCCTGAGGCTGGTGGAGAGAGGCTGGGCTGCTTTCCGTGACAGAGTGTAACCACTGCTGTCCTCTCAGATGGTCCCTTCGGAGAAGCTGTCTAAGCAAGTGGAGTAACCCAGGGAAAGTGTTGTCTTACTTGTCACCTCTTCCTTCTGACACAAGATTCCTGCGGGCATTCATTCATTCAGCAAACAAACATTTGTGGGCTGTCTCCATGTGCCCAGTGCAGTGCTGGGTGCATAGCAGTGAGCACGTAGTCACACAGTGTGCCGTGTCTACTGTAGTAGAGCACACAGATAATAGACACAAAACAACCACAGAATTAGAAGTGGGAGGATTGATCAGTGGGAAGGACAGGGGTTGGGGGGTGGGGAGCTGTGAAGAACAGTACACGTCTGCCTTGGCACATGGCTGCCAGGCTCCCAAGTATGTCCAAACTCAGTTCTGTCTCTGAGAGCTGTGTTCTTGGACACCTTGCCTTTCTGTCCTTCCTGTCTCAGTGGAACACCACAGCCCAGAGTCGGATGGGACCTCGGGATCCCCTGGTCCTGCTTGATGTGTCTTACCTGGTGAATTTTTCCGTGATCTGTTTTCATCTCACTCTTCTTCAGGTGTGAGGACGGCTTTTCTACTTTTCTTTCTCAGTTCCTAACCAATGAGGAAGTTCCTCTCTTGCTCCCTCCCCCCTTCCCTCCCTTCATCTGTTTACCTTAGTTTATTTCTACTGGGCACTGTAACAGAATTAATTCAATTCAGCAACTGCTTATTAAAGATGCCTGGGGTTTAGCGGCGTGCTCTCCACGGCTGTTTATGGGATAAATGAATGTGGTTTATCCCTGATGAACCTGAACCAGCCCAGATCCTTGTCCCCAAGGAGCTGACCCCGGGCTGAGCAGACGGGCACGGACTCAGCTCCCCCAGACCAGGCGGGGTGGTGCGGGCCCTGATGCGGGGGTGGTGCGGGCCCTGATGCGGGGCTTCACTCTGGGCTGGCGGGGTTCCCGAACTTCACCCAGCAAAACTGGTTCTGTTTCATATTTCCATCAAGAGCTCGCTTCGGTGTTCAGCTTGCCTTAAAGCACTGACTGGTAATTTGTCCCTGGACCGCATCTAATGAGCTTTTGACTCAAAAGAACGTTCTTTTTTGAAAGCTCAGCTAATGCTCTGCAGGTCCACGGTGGATTTAATAGCATGATTCCCAGTGGCATAAATTTGCGAAGGTGGCGCTTCTGGCAGCAGTGCACTGAGATGTGATGAAGGGGGAAGGGAGTGAGCGTGTGTGTGTGTGTGTGTGTGTGTGTGTGTGTGTGTGTGCGAGAGAGAGAGAGAGAGAGAGAGAGACAGAGAGACAGAGAGAGAGAGAGAGAGACAGAGAGAAAGAGGGACTCAGCCATGTGCAATGATCCTGGTTACACAACCAATGTCCCCAAAGTCAGTGATTGCCATTTGCATCAACCCGTGCTCCAAAGAATTTGACCCTATCTGCAGGGAGGGTGTCATTAACGAGCCCCCTCCATGGACACCTCACTCCATCATTCAACAGTGTGCTGCCTTTGGCCGCACAACGCTGCCCGACGTTCTCCTAACATGCTGTGCCTTCTTACAACCTTGTGTTTGCTCCCCTGGGCTCCTGGAACAGATTACCACAGAAGGGGAGCCTTGGAAACAGCAGGGATTTACTCTGACAAAGTTCTGGAGCGCAGACCCACGCCTTGCTGCCGATTTTAGGGGAGAATTCTTCCTTGCCTCTTCCGGCGTCTGCTGGCTGCTGGCAATCCTGGGCATTGTCGTCCGGCTGCTGTCCACTCCAGCCTCCTTCCCAGGGTGTCTCCGTGCCTTCCCATCTCCCTCTCCTTCTGAGAACATCAGCCATGGGGTGTAGGGCTTGTCCTCATCCAGTGTGACTGAGTCTTAACTTCGCTACATCTGCAAAGACCCTATTTCCAAATAAGATTATACGCACGGGTATTGGGGCCCTCGGATACATATTTTTGGACAAAATACAGCCCACCCGAACCTCATCCCTCAAACATGTATCTGGAGCCCACAGACTTCTCGCCATTTCCAGTGTGAGCACCGTAGTCCTGCCCACGGCCTTCTCTCTCCCGGGTGCCAGCAGACCTCCTGGTGGGCTCCTGCAATCCTCTCTGGCCTCCCACAGTCCATTCTCCATCCAGCAGAGTGACCGCTCCAGAATACAAATCACTGTTTCTCTCAGGGACCGAAAACCGAAGCAGAACAAGCACCACAAACAGCCCTGCGATGGCTTCCCGCCGATCTCGATCTCGGAGTAACACCGGGTCCTCGGGGGGGCCTCTTTCTGGGCCCACCGCCACCTCCTACCCGCCCCTCCAGTGCCCGATCTTCCTCCTATCTCGATCTTGGCACTCGCTGTGGCCTCTGCCTGGGAGTCTCCACGTGACCTTTGCTAGTCAGCCTCCTTCTCTGGTCCAGGTCTCATCTCACCTGTCACCTTCTCAGCGGCGGCCGTCCCTAATCTGATCTAAAGCATTCGTCCTGCCCCCGTTCCGCACCCTGCTCCTTCGCTGCCTGCCTTTCTGCACAGCGGTTATAATCACCGGCATGATCTTCTTCATTTACTGTAATTAGATGTTGTCTGTTTCCACCTCCCACTAAATGGAAATCCCGTCGGAGCGGGAGCCTGGTCCCTCCTGTTCCCTTCGTGCCCCCAGTGTCTGTCTGCACAGCACGGAGCGCGTCTGGCACAGGCAGGTGCCTGATGGTATCTATCGAGTGACTGAACAGAGGAGAGAAGTGATAACTTTTTTTTTTTTTACTCACAGAGGAGCCCTTCAAGTGAGTGGGTGACAATTGGTTTCTGATCTAGATGAGGAGGATTAGGAGGCAGTTAGAAGAGGCAGGGGGGATGTCGCAGTGAGCAGATGGACCCTGCTTGTGAGGGAGGAACACGGGACAGTCAGAGGTGCCCCCGGAGCTCAAACATGTAGTGGGACATTTCATTAGCGGCAAAAGGAGCTGGTCCCTCAGCAGCGCAGGTGAACGTGGCTCCTGTCCACGAACCGCTTGAGGCGCATGAGCCTGTGTGTACAGAGGATCCCCAAGAGCGGCAGGAACTCAGCTCCTGTCCCCGCCTTGCTCTGGCACTGCCCGCCTCCTGTGGCCACCTGGTTTCCCCTGGAGTTGCTCACAGGGAGTGTGAGTGGTGCTCTCTGTGGGATTGCCCGTCTCCATGCCAGGGTGCCCAAGCCACCGGTCCCCGAGGGGCCCCTCTGTGCTGGGTCCCAAGCAGAGCAGGAGAGAGAAGCCCTTCCTCTGGCTCTCCTTAGAGTGCTCCATGGCGCTTTCTCGGGCCGGGCTCGTGCTGAGCACTTGACATGTACAAACTCACTGCATTCCACCGTTCCAGACATTTCCTTCCACCGCCCACGTTTCACACTTACAATTTGGATACGCCGTACAATCTATACCATGCTTGTCTGAAATCCAGCCTTCAGTCCTGCCTGTAGCCCTGTGAGGACGGTGCTATCCCTGTCCCTTTAAGGAAGAGGCACAAGGGACTTCTGTCCCTTCTGATTTGTGACAGAGCTGGGACTTGGCTAGAGCCCAGAGCTCGAGCTCTTCATGTCCGCACTTTACGCCACACCTGTCACCTGGCCACCACACCATGTTCTTTCTGCCCCTGCTTCGTGTCCATTGCCTTTGCAACCCAGGGGTTCCTCAGCACACATCTGCGAGTGAGATTTGTCATCCTTCTCAGGTCAGCACAGGTCACCTTGGATATCACCTTGTGCAGTTACATACTCGGAAGGGCCATGGGGTTGCCTGTCCCACACACAGTCTGGCTCTCAGCCTTCATTTGGGCTTTTATAGAGAACTTGCCTGTAAGCTAAGTGCTTGTAGCTGCAAAAAAACGGGTCCCTTAACTACAGTGACTTTACAAGAGTCCAGAAATCCAGGACAAGAGAGGGGGGTCCTAGCCAGGCTTAAGTCACTGGGTTAGTGACACTTCTCAGGCCCCAGGTGTTGGGCATCCTCAGGGTGTTACGGCTCCCCTCACAGGATGTCCTGCATCTATGTCCAGAAGAGAAGAGACTCATTATATCCTTGTCTGTCTTTATTTGGACCCAAAACAAACAAATCAAAACATGAACAACAACAAAAATAAAAACATAAGCAAAAACAAAATAAGTTTTTCTCCCCTTTTTCCTTAAGGTCCCCCAGAAAGTCCCATTGGCCAAGTTTGGGTCACGTGTTCAGGCCATAGCTGCAAGGCAGGCTGGGAAAGCTGGTGCCTGGCCCCATCAGCCTGGACAGCGGGAGAAGATGGACTCCACCTGCAAAGGAGCAGGACGGTCGGTGGGAAGGGTTACAACGTTGTCTGTGACTCCCGCGACTCCCGCTGTAAACTGGCACAGCTTTGTTCCATTATGGATATTCAAATGCCAAACATAGTTTAATGGCGCTCATCATTCTCTGCAGGAGCAGCCAGGGAAGGGGGCTATATATATTTTAGAAAGTTTTCGCCTTCAGGCTTAAGAATAAAGGCTTTCATCTTCCTGTGGTCCCCGCCCCCCCCGGAAAATGTATTATGTAGAACCTCTCATCCTCTGACAATTCCGTGTCAGTTATTGTAAGTGAGTAAGGTGCTCTTTTCCAATTGGCCTATCATGCTAAGGAAATCCTGAATCCTGGTGAGTGACTGCAGATTTCTGAGCTCTGACGCATCTTTACCGTCTGGCCCATTCTTAGATAGACGTAATGGGTTGCTTTTCAAGCCTCTCCATTTTTCCTTTGTCTTGATTTGCATGGCAGAGAAAAATGGACGAAAGTGGAAATTTGAGTAATTCCCCAACATTTTTGCTCTGGGTGGATGGTGGCGGGATGAGACACTGGAGACTCGTGGTTTCAGAGCATTTGGGGTTACCCGTGAGCGTTTGAGTAAAATATGTCGATTTTTTTTGGTGATACTTAGATGCCTGTTATCAAGTTAATAGAACCGGTGTGTGTTAGACTGGTAAGGCACATCAGTTCAGAAATTATTTCAATTTTTTTAAAAAAATATTTCCATTAACATACTAGCACAGATTCCTTTTTTGTTTTTTTTTATTCATTTTAGAGAGGAGACACAGAGTGAGAGAGAGAGAGAGAGAGAGAGAGAGAAAGGGGGGAGGATCCGGAAGCATCAACTCCCATATGTGCCTTGACCAGACCAGTGCAGGGTTTTGAACTGGCGACCTCAGTGTTCCCAGGTCGACGCTTTATCCACTGTGCCACCACAGGTCAGGCTTCAATTTTTTTTTTAATTACAGCTGACATTCAATATTCTATTTGCTCCAGGTGTACAACGCAGCAGTTAGACAATCATATACTTTAGAAAGTGCTCCCCTTGATATGCCTAGTACCCACCTGGCGCCAGACACAGTTATGACAATATCATTGGCTCTGTTCCCCGTGCCGTACGTGACACCCTTGTGACTAGTTTGTAGCTGCCAATTTGGACTTCTTGATTCATTCCCCTTTTTCATCCAGCCCTCCCCTCAAACCCAACATGTTATCATACTGAGGCCGAGATGACTTGTTTAAAGTCCCTGGACGTTACCGGCAGAAGATGGTCAGCTTGACCAAGCACACGGCTGTGCCCCTGCCTGGCCGGAGCATTTACATAGCATTAGATTTGTGTTGACGTCTCCACCCTTCTCTCCCTTCCTTCTTGTGTTCCGCCAGGGAATTCACTGGAGAAGCAGAAACACTGTGCCCCAAATCACATTTACATACAAAGAAGAGTCACAGTGGGTTTCTTGCCAGCGACACCTCTCTGCTACTGACCTTTCCAGATGCACTGGCCAGGGGGACTGAAGCTCTGCATGGCCCGTGAAGTCACACTTAGTCACCTCTGTGACCTTACCCAGGAAGACATTTTAAAGGCGTGTTTTCTTACTATGGCGGGCGTATAGGGAATGTACAGTATGAAAGATTGCTGTCAGAAAGTGCTCCAGGCCCAGCATGTGGAAGTCCTGGGTTCGATTCCTGGTCAGGGCACGCAGGAGAAGCACCCATCTGCTTCTCCACCCTTCCCCCTCTCCTTTCTCTCTCTCTCTCTCTCTCTCTCTCTCTCTCTCTCTCTCTCTTCCCCTCCCGCAGCCAAGGCTCCATTGGAGCAAAGTTGGCCCGAGCACTGAGGATGGCTCCATGGTCTCTGCCTCAGGCACTAGAATGGCTCTGGCCACAATGGAGCAACAGCCCAGATGATCAGAGCATTGCCCCCTGGTGGGCATGCCAGGTGGATCCCGGTGGGGCGCATGTGGGAGTCTGTCTCTCTGCCTCCCCACTTATAACTTCAGAAAAATACAAAAAAGAAAAGAAAAAGCTCTCCAATGGTTTTTAAACAATTCGTGTTCAAATATGAACTGTCTGCTTAGGATCATAAATATTTACAAGGCTGACATTTGGATACTACTATTATTATTTTTTAATGAAAGTGGGAAAAAATACACGTTAGCTGCCATTTAAGTTTTTGGAAAGGAGTTTGTTCTTGCTTTTTTGGAGATAAATGTGTTTGTGGTGGCCCTTTGTAGTGATGGACTCATTGATAACTTTAAGGAAACTTCCATATTGAGACTGACACAAATGTCATCAACCTCTTGGGAAAATGTGCTAATATAAGCTCTTTAAAGGTCAGCTGAATATCTTATTCATTCTCATAGACAGACCCCGCAGCACTTAGTACTCTATCTAGAGTATTTAAAATATTTATTGCACCCCTTCTATGCTGTGCTCTGGGAACAGGGAGGAGTGAGACCCATCCCCATGCTTTCAGAGTCGTGGGCCTCAACGTCCAGCATAACACTGACCACACTCCCATTCCATCCCTTGTCAAAGTCAATAAAGGAATGAAAGCTGTTGTCCTCAGGTCACAACTTCTCTGGTGGCCTCTAGTTTAGACAAGTGAGAAAGAGTTCTCATTGTCACCACCAGGGGCATGAGAGAGGGCTCATTACACACCAAGCACTTGCTTACCTAATTTCACCCATCCATTTGATCACTCTAGAGCAGTGGTTCTTAACCTGGGTTCTATCGAACCCTAGGGGTTCGATGAGTCAGTCTCAGGGGTTCGGAGAAGCCTCTGCCGCGGAGGCCAGAATAAAGTAATACCGTAATTTGTTGTGAGTTCATGCACTTTGTTGGTTCTGTTCTTTGAGCAAGGTGATGTTCATGCACGGCTCATTTTGTGCACCAGTAAAAAAACATATACCTATGTCTTGAATTTGGGGAAAAAAATCATATTTTATTTATCACCAAAGAAGGGTTCGGTGAATGCGCATATGAAACTGGTGGGTTCGGTACCTCAAAAAAGGTTAAGAACCACTGCTCTAGAAAGAAGGCACTACTGGTTACATTTCCATTTTTCCAATCATGACCACAGGTGGAGAGTGGTTACATAACGGGCCTAAGTCACAGAGCTAGTAAGTGCAGGCACTGAATTGAAATCCAGGTGGTCCGAATTCTGAGTCCGTTGTTACCAGCTGCCGTGCTACACTGCCTTCCATTCGGTCTGTTGTACTTTCTGTTTACCCATCGACTAGCAGCTCTTGTCAATATTTGGCCAAGCGTCGGCAAGCCAAGTGTACTTCTCTCTCTCGTCTGTGTTGTGGTTGGCTGCTTAGTTGCTCAGGAGGCCAGCAGGCTGGCCAGCAGGAGGACTAGGTGAGCAACAGTACCTCGCAAAGCCCAGCCACGATGGTTTAGGACTGCGGCTCAGGAAGGACCAGGCAGTGTCTTTGCTAATATTTTGGAACCGGCAGAGAATGAGAGCTAAGAGAGAGCCGGGGGTGGGGTGGGGGGGTGGGGGGGATGTACAGCAAGCTCCCTTCTTAATACCTGGAGTATAAGACGCGACATGTCGAGAACTGCCTGCAGCCATCTTCTGAGGTGTGGATCCAGGAAAAATGAAGCCAGTCTTCACAGAAGACATGACCCGCTCGTGTCCAGCAAAGCATAATGGGAGACTGGGCTGCCCTTGAAGTGCTGTGCTGTCACTGCACCTTTCACCTTTCCAAGAAAGGTCCCTGTTTGCTTCAGCTAGTTTGGGTTGCAATTCTCTGGCAAGCTCTGTAAGGTAGACAGAATAATGCCCATCCTAAGATACCCACATCCTAATCCCCGGAATGTGAGCATCTTACATGATGTAGCAGAGGTGAATTAAGGGACCATTCGGAATCCAATTTGCTAATCAGCCAACTTTAAGACAGGGAGATTGTCCTGGATTATGCGTGGACCCTATAAAATCACATGGGTTCAAAGAGTGGAAGAGGGAGGTAGCAAAGGAGGTCAGAGAGCCGTGATGTGAGGAGGATTCGTGTCGCTGGGGCTGACTGACGGGGAGGAAGGGCCGTGAGGAATGCAGACGGCCTCTGCAAGCCGGGAAGCAGAGGCATCTCGAATCCCCTAGGACAGTGACGGGCAATCTTTTGAGCTTGGTGTGTCAAAGTTAGCCGAAAACCCGAGCATAACTCAGGTGGTGTGTCACTTGGAGAAAAACGGCCTAACTGTAAGTCCCAGAACTAGACACTCTGTGCCGGAGTTCTGTTGTTTTGGCCTCCAGACCTCCGGCACAGAGTGTCTGCAATACAGCAAATGTTTTATCCTCGGCTCCTGCACCTGGCCGTGCCCAAGCCGAGGATGAAACGCCCTTCTGGGCATGCGGCACCATACTTCCCTGGTATGTGGCCGCCTGTCATCGAAAATGGCTATGTGTGTCGTAGGTTCGCCGTCACGGCCCCAGGAGCAGCGAAGCTCTGCATTCCTTGATGTTAGCCCCGGAAGGCCCACGTTGGATTTCTGATCTACAAAACTCGAAGACAGTATGTTTGCGCTATCTTAAGCCACAAAGTTCGATCGATGCCCTGGCGATGGAATACCCACACTCTCCTGCAACTTGACGATCCCTGAGAACATGCCTACCCTCTGTATTTCAGACTCTAAAATTCCCTTTCCGAAACACATCTCTCATCTTTGCTCTGCTGACGTCTTAGCAAGTTCCTTAGCCACTCCCTCTGTTCTCCAGTCTCTGCCACCAACATACACATTTCATTTTCCTCCTGATTATGCAGATGTTCCCACAGCCTTGCTGTCGCTCGGAGGGGCATCCAGTCGAGTAGCCGTGGGATTGGTTCCATTTATTTTTTTTGAATTTATTGGGTTAACATTGGTTAATAAAATTATATAGGTTTCAGGTATACAGTTTTATATAATGCATCATCTGTGTATTGTATTGTGTGTTCACCATCCAAAGTCAAGTCTCCTTTTATCATCCCTCCCCCCCTCCATCTTCCCCTACTTCCCACCACCCCTCCCCCTCTGGTAATCACCATGTTGTTGTCTGTGTCTATATGAATTCCTTTTTTTCTGCTTAATCCCTTTAACTTTTTCACCCAGCTCCCAACCCGCCCTCTCCTCCGACAGCTGTCAGTCTGTTCTCTGTGTCTGGGAGTCTATTTCTATTTTGTTGGTTAGTTTATTTTGTTTATTGGATTTCACATATAAGTGAGATGGTACGGTTTTTGTCTTTCTCTGACTGGCTTATTTCACTTGCCATAAATATTGTTGCTTTTTATTAGTATCATACCAAAGGGGTGTCTAACCTCTGTGGAACCCAGAGCAATGCTCCTCTTATAAGTAGCTCCTTATGAAATATTTGTGAAACTGAATTAAAAATATGTTTATAAAAAGCCCTCATAAAACCAATGCCTTATAAATTCTGGCAAATTATTATTATTATTTTTTTTACAGGGACAGAGAGAGAGTCAGAGAGAGGGATAGATAGGGACAGACAGATAAGAACGGAGAGAGGTGAGAAGCACCAATCATCAGTTTTTCGTTGTGAGACCTTAGTTGTTCATTGATTGCTTTCTCACATGTGCCTTGACCGCGGGCCTTCAGCAGACCGAGTAACCCCTTGCTCAAGCCAGCGACCTTGGGTCCAAGCTGGTGAGCTTTTTTGCTCAAGCCAGATGAGCCAGCTCTCAAGCTGGTGACCTCGGGGTCTCGAACCTGGGTCTTCCGCATCTCAGTCTTACGCTCTATCCACTGTGCCACCGCCTGGTCAGGCTCTGGCAAGTTTTAATTAAGAAAAACTCTATATTAAATAAAACTGGTCAATTCTCCACACACCCCCTTTTTTTAATTAAAATTACAAAACAACATCAGCATCTACGCCTTCTGTCATCTGCTTATTTCATTTTGAGAACTCAAATGTTTGTTCTTTATCCTCTTCTGGCTTTCCATCTTTAAATAAAAAATATACTGGTTTCAGTCTTATGATTTTCCATGACGATGGGAAAACCATCTATGTTTATTAAAAGATTAAATGAACCCATCAGCACATACAAATTGTTTAATTAAGGACAGCTCCTAACTTATGTGCAGCTGATTAAGTTGTGTGTTGTAAGACCTTCCTGTTGGTTTTATTTTCTTCAGTATTTTAAATGAACAACATAGCCTTTAGCTCAAGAGATTTAGGAGATTTTATTGCCTCCCGAAGTCTGTCTATAAGATCGTTGTTATTAGTGTGGGACTATCGTGTTAACACCTTGTGGGAGCTCAGAATATAACTCAATGTTGTACATAACCAGTGCACTTCTGCAGTAAAATGAGCACTTGGCTTAAATTTAACTCAGTCCTGAGTGAGCATACTATGGGAGGGAGCAGGTTAATTTGCCTGGGTCTTAAGAACGGACAGTTGACATGAGAGGTCACAGTGACGTTTGTAGCTAAACCTGAGAGCTGGAGCTCAAGGAACTTGTGATATTACTTGCCCCCTACCCCCTGCCTTTTTAAAATTGTGGATGCTTCAAATACACAGACTGATAGAGCAAACTCACTATTCAGCTTTAACAAATTATAACATTCTGCTATATGTGCTATGAATTTTTTTAAAGAAATAAAACATTGCAAATTTATATAAACCCCTGTCTTTCCTCTCTATGCCATTTCTCTCCTTCTCTCTGCAGGGGTCCCCAAACTTTTTACACAGGGGGCCAGTTCACTGTCCCTCAGACCGTTGGAGGGCTGCCACATACAGTACTCCATACACTGACCACCAATGAAAGAGGTGCCCCTTCCGGAAGTGCGGGGGGGGGGGATAAATGGCCTCAGGTGGCCGCAATTTGGCCCACGGGCCGTAATTTGGGGACCTCTGCTCTAGAGACTAAATGGTCATAAAGTTGGTGTTATTCTTGTCCTTTAAAAAAATTAATCTCACGTGCTTTTGCACGTCGCATAAATGGTATTCTACTGTGCACACATGTTTCAACATCCTTTTATATAACATTTTGTTTTGGGGGGCTTATCCATGTCGATGTGGCTCTTATTCATTTACTTGAAATGCTTTGCCACTTTTTGTTTTATTAACCTATGACAATTTGCCCATCCTCCTACCAACGGATATCGGAATTGTACAGTTTTCCACTTTTGTAATCAACACTGCGGTGGACATTTTTGTTTACAACCTTGGGGGGCAGGGGAGGGTTTCTAGCTTAGAAACATACATGTGGATCCATTAGGGTTGGGCCTGTGTGCAGCCTGACCCTTCCCCGGTCTTGTCACGTTGCTCTCCACAATGACAGGCACACCCGCTGTGTATCAAGTCCTGTTTCTCCACATTCTCAGTTTGGGTGACCCACAAGCCCACCCCTCGGTTCTGTGCCTTCCTAGAAGCACTCACAGAACTCAGAAATTGTTTTTCCCAGTGGCCGGGGTCTATCAGAGTGAGCAAAAGTAAAGGGGGACCAGCAAGTGCAAAGGGCGCGTTAGGCCAGGTCTGGGGGACCAGCAGCAAGAGCTCTTTCCCAGCCTTTCCTGGGAGAGTTGCACGGGACATGCTGCTCCTTCGGCCAAGAAACGCAGCAACACGTGTGACGGGCTAGCTGCCCAGGGAAAGCTTATTTGAGCCTAAAGGTCTGGAGGTTTTAATACAACCTGTCATGTGAACACACCTCGTCCTGTGACTTGCCGTAGTTACTGAAACTCCAGACCCGTGGAAGGACAGTGGCCGCTCACCACAGATCACAGCGTTTGCACAAATTATCTAGACAAGATGTTAGAGCGTGGTGAAAGTCTATGAAATGCCCTCCTCAGCTGGTAGCCTAGGGAATAGTCCAGTAGCTCAGTTCCTAGGAGCCAGACTCTGGCTGTTCGTCCGAGCAGCCCTCCTGAGGATGGACGAGATCATGAGCCATCAGAATTGCAGTGTTCATTCTTCTACACACTTGCCAGCTTGATCTTTTCATTTTAAACTTTTAGCCAACTTGACGTGTGAAATAGAATCTCGTTAGTATTTTAGTGTGCATGTTCTCGATTACAGGCAAGACTGAGTTTCTTCTGTGGATTGCCTGTTCTTATTTTGGTAACCCCCTTTTAAATTAGAACTTGTGTCTTTTCCTTATTGCAATTCTTGCCACGTTTAGAACCGTAAGCGTTTGTTGGAGACACGTTGCAAATATCTTTGCTCCATCTGTGAGCTGCCTTTGCTGGATAGTCCTGGTTTTTTCAGAGTTGTTTTCTGTGAACTAGTGTTGAATGTTGTTGCCAAATGACTTTTCTTCATTCATTGGTGGATTTGTTTCTTGTGCCTGCCATGACAAATGGCCACCAACTGGCTGACTCGAAATGACAGAAATTTACTCCTTCACAGTTCTGGAGGCCAGAGTCTGAAATGAAGGTGTCAGCTAGGTGGGTCCCTCCTGGAGGCTCCCTTCCAGGCCTTTCTCTTAGTGTCTGGTGGCTGCCAGTGTCCCTGACACTCTTGGCTGGTAGCTGTATTACTCCAGTCACAGAATTTATCTCCACGTCACCTTCTTCTCTGTCCTGTCTTCTGTGTGTGTCTCTTATAAGGACACTTACTACTAAAGTCAGGGTCCACTGGGATAATCCAGGATGAGTTTCTCATCTTAAAATCCTTAATTTCATATGCAAAGACACCTTTTTCAAATACAGTGGTACCTTGAGATATGAGCAGACCAACATACAATTTTTTTTTTAAGATACGAGCTGCGACTCGGTCTGTATTTTTGTTCGAGATCCGAGTGAAATTTCGAGATAGGAGTCGTGATTCGGGAAGCTGCCACTAGTTGGCGCGCTGGCACATGAGTCCAGTATCGGCAGCACAACAACACCAGCATCTCATTCTTTCTCACGTGTTACCTGCAGAATCAAGTAGAATCTCGTGCGCTGTACTTGTTCTTGCATCATTTTTGCCTTTTTTACTAACTTTCTTTGTGTGCTGTCATGGGGCCGAAGAAAGTGAGTGTAAAGGACAGTGGTGAGAAGAAGAAGAGAATGATGTCGATAGAAGTAAAGCAAGAAATAATAGAAAAACATGAGCGTGGTGTACGAGTGATTGAACTGGCAAGGCTGTACAACCGCAGTACATCTACAATTTGTACCATCCTTAAACAAAAGGATGCCATCGAAAGAGCAAATCCAGCAAAAGGAACTACAATTCTGTCCCAATTTAGGACAAATATCCATGAAGAAATGGAGAAGCTTCTGCTGGTGTGGGTGAAAGAGAAAGAGCTGGCAGGAGATACAGTGATGGAGACTGTAATATGCGAAAAGGCACGTATTATTTACGGCGACTTGAAGAAGGAAGAACCATCAACTTCAAAAGAAGCAGCAGAAGATACGTTTAAGACAAGTCACGGCTGGTTTGAAAATTTCAAGAAGAGATCTGGCATCCACTCGGTGGCGAGGCACGGTGAAGCTGCGAGTGCTGACGTTAAGGCAGCTGAGGGCACATCGCACGTTTTGCTGCACTTATCGCAAAGGAAGGCTACATCCCCCAACAAGTGTTCAGCTGTGACAAAACAGGATTGTTTGGGGGGAAATGCCCCAAAGGACTTACATCACTGCAGAGGAGAAGAAGCTGCCAGGCCATAAAGGACCTGGCATAAAGGAAGCCTCCAGGCCATGAAGGTCCATCTGACCCTTGCATTGTGTGCAAATGCTAGCGGTGACTGTAAAGTAAAGCCACTGCTAGTGTATCATTCCGAAAATTCTTGAACCTTTAAGACTCACAAGATTCTTAATGAAAAACTGCAGGTTATGTGGTGTGTCAATGCTAGGGCATGGGCTATGCAGCAGTTTTTTATTGAATAGATAAATCTCGTCTTTGGTCCTGCAGTGAAGAAATATCTTCAAGAAAATAAACTCCCTATGAAAGCATTACTAATCCTTGAAAATGCTCCAGCCCACCCACCTGGTCTTGAAGATGACATTCTCGATGAGTTCAAATTCGTGAAAGTCCTCTACCTCCCACGCAACACGACTTCAATCTTGCAACCTATGGGTCAGCAGGTCATTTCCAACTTTAAAAAGCTTTACACAAAGCACTTGTTCTGCCGCTGCTTTGAGGTGACTGAGAATACAAATCTAACCCTCCGAGACTTTTGGAAAGATCACTACAACATCGTGATATGTTTACACATTATTGATTTGGCATGGCAAGAGGTTACAAGAAGAACCTTGAACTCGGCATGGAAAAAGTTATGTTATGGCCTGATGTTTTTGCAGACAGGGACTTCAAAGGATTCAAACCAGGGACTGAAACTGAGGTAGAAGCATTGGAGGAGATTGTGTCCCTCGGAAAGTCGATGGGTCTGGAGGTAGATGAGGGTGGCATAAACGAGCTCATCGAGGAACATGAGGAGGAACTCTCAACTGAGGAGTTGAAGGAGCTACAGATGATGCAACATACGGAGCTTCTGCAAGAGATGAGTAATGAGGAGGAGGTAGAGTCGGAAGAAGTGATTTCTACAAGTGAAATTAAAGACATGCCAGCAATGTGGGAGAAGCTTTCAAGTTTCATTGAAAAGAAACACCCAGAAAAAGTTTTAACTGGTCATGCTTCAGCACTTTTTAATGAGATTTGTTTGTCACATTTCCATAACATTTTAAAAGGCAGGCAAAAGCAAACCTCTTTGGATAGATTTTTATTCCAAAGTCCTGCAAGTGAAAGTGCCGATAGTGCAGCCCAAAAGGTCAAAGCAGGTGATGATTAAATGAAAAATACGTAATATTAAGGTTAGGTTAAGTTTAAAGTTAAGAAAGTACATTTTTTTTTACAATTAAGTTTTTGTGGTTTTATTTTAAATAAAGTGCAGTTTTAGTTTCGTTTAAAGTAAAGAAAATGCAGTTTTAGTTTACACTTAGTGTTAAGAAAGTGCAGTTTTATTTTACATGTCTACAGTGCCTGCATCCCTTCCTCCCTTCTCCTCCTCCGCCATTCACCTCCGTTAGCCGCCCTCATCTGTCTCCAAGTTAGGAGCACAGCACTAAATAACACCTTTTTAAAATTTTACATATTTTGTTATGCATTGGTAAAGTATACATGTGTGTTTCTTAATTAAAAACATGTCTTTTTTCATAATTTAGGATGGTCTGGGGATGTTTCACAGGGCTGGAACGGATTAAATCTATTTCAGTTATTTTGAATGGGAGAAATTTGTTTGATATACAAGTTGACTGACTTACGAGCTTGGTTACAGAATGAATTAAACTCGTATCTCAAGGTACCACTGTAAATAAAGTGACATTCACAGGCTTGGGCTGAGGACAAGGACATATCTTCTGGGGGCCATCCATGGAGCCCATTTCACTCCAGATAATCTGGTCATTTTCTCCTTTAATCTGTTGATGTAGTAGGTTATATTGATAGATACTCTACTGTTGAACTGTTTTTGCACTAGTAGAATAAATCTTTGTTGGCCCTAACCCTGTATGAGTATGTGTGCTGTGCCTGCGTGTCTCTGTGTGTGGTAGAGCCCAAGTCAATTTCCTTCTCTCTTATTTAGCGTTTTTGCATTTGTGTTCATAGATAAGACGAGACTAGGATTTATTTTCTTGCCCAGTTTTAATTTCAGGGTCTTATAAAATTCTTACAGGACCTGTCCCTCTTTTTCTGCTCCCCGGAATAGTTGGTATAAAGCAAGGAATCCTACCGGTCCGCCCCACTTGGCCTTACTAGGGCTCGGTTTCCTCATTGGTCAGAGGAGGCTGCTGCTGGTACCGACTTCGGGGAAGGCTGAGATTTGGTGAGATGAGGCTTGTGGCGAAGGGCTTGGCACACGTGGCACGTGGGTGTTCAGTAGGTGGGGCCATCGGTGCTGAAAGGGACCTCTGTTTTGGAGAACACCTGACTCGGCTGTGGTGGACGACTCCCAAAACTGTCCTCCCTTGAGAATTCTCTGACGTCAGCCCAAGCTCAAAGCAGGAAGCAGCCAGTTTAGAGGAAAGAAACCTGGACGAGGAGACGGAAAATGTGGCGCGGCTGTTTATTTCCTGGCTAATTTCGATCAAACACTTACCCCTTCTTTTTTAGTTTTGGAACAGTTTCCTGTTTTTGAGCAGTTTTGTCTGTCCTGCTTCCTGGACAGAGTCAGCATGAGTATTAAAAAGAAGTTGCAGAGAGATTCTCATTTACAAAGATAGCTTAAAATCCCATAAAAACATTCCTAAAAGGTACTGCTGCTCCCTGCTTCTTAGCCCGTCCTCTCCTTGTCTGAAAGAAAGAGCCCCTCACCAGCTGGCTGGAGTGTGGGATCAGAGGCATGACCCCATCATCGCTGGCGTGAGCCCAAAGGTTGCTTGCTGGCTTGAGCAAGGGGCACTCGCTCTGCTGTAGCCCCACCCAGTCAAGGCACATATGAGAAAGCAATCAATGAACAACTAAGGGGCCGCAACAAAGAATTGATGCTTCTCATCTCTCTCCCTTCTGTCTGTCCCTATCTGTCCCTCTCTCTGTCTCTGTCACAAAAATTAAAAGAGCCCTAGAGGTAACGTCCCCTCCATTTAAGTAGGACTTGTCGCATCCCGCAATGACAAGGAATTTTGTCCATTAGTGAACCAGGTGGATTTAATTTGTCAAAAGTGTTCGAGCTGATTATGAATAATATTTAATGAATTGTAAGAGTTACTGTTTATTAATATTGTATCCCACCCAAGGCACATGCTGAGGCCACTACAGGAGTCCCATTAGCCCTCTGAGTCTGGTAGTCTCTTACTCTTATTTTATGGATGGGAACACCAAGACTTGGAGAGATTAAAAAAAACAAACAAACTTGCCCTAGGTCACAAATATGCAGACATTTATTTAATCCTTATATTTATTCCCATCATCTCACTAAACCACAACCTGTCAATGAGTAGCTGATGACAATCCCAAAAGGTCTCATTCAGAGAAGAGGGGACTGAGAGTTCCAGACCAGCCAATGTCGTGAGCTGGGATCTGACCAGACGGTGGCCTGCTGGGTGAGTGACCCCTATTTCCTGGTCATTATGTATCATTTGCGGAGTGCCATCAGGTACATTTGGTCACGTGATATGAGCATCCATGCTGAAGGAACGTGGACAACTGAGTTTATCCAGAAGGACCCAAAGCCCAAGTTCAGGCTTCTTGTCCCACATTGTCAGTGCCCTACTCAGAAAATAGGGGGAGGGGCAACAAGCCCATGAACCTGCTGTTGGTGAAACGTGAGCGAAGACCTTGCCACACCTCACTTTGTTAGAACCGCTATGCGTAAAAGATGACAATGGCTGTGCAGTCTGCTCCAAAGGTCAACAACCCTTTCACGGGTATTCCCCACAGCTCCAGGACTGATGAATGGGCCTCATTAGCCTGGGCGATCAGATATTGTGAGAGCGACAGCTTCTGCCCTGATGGGGACCACAAGGCGCTGACTCCAGTAAGCCCATCAGTCCTGCTATTAATGAGGCTTGGAGAAGTTTTAAGGCACTGTAAAAAATTACAACCCGACTGATATTCGAGGTTAGTTAAAAGAGAAAGGAAAACAAACAGGACGGCCAGACTGGGTAGCCCTTGACAACCCAGGTAATGGATTCAGAAAAAGTCATTACCTCAGTGGCAGAAGCCTTTCCTAGTCAATTTTTTCACAATGGCAATGAGTAATATAAACACAGAAGGAGTGGCTTAGTGATGATATGTGTCATTGCCAAGCCATTTTATCCCTGAGTATCAGGATAGCGAAGAGCCTGGCAGTGTCATTTCTGGCAGGCAAGTCTTCAAGGACCCAGGACATTTTAATTGCTATTTATTTAAAATAGCACCTTGCATTTGACTAACCTAGTTTCTGGGTCCATCTCTTTAGCCTTTGAGAGTGACCCACCCAGAATTTCTTCAGGATTAGTGTTATGATATATGCTCTCATCAGACTTGATCTCATAAGTGTTTGTTGAATGACTCTAAGATACAGGAGGTTGTAGAGCATGTCTACTCTGGTTCTGTACTCCTACATGATTGGGGAAATTTTGCCGAATGTACAGTTATGTCCCCCATTAAAGCTATCTCAAGTCCTTGTAAGGCCCTACACAGGCAGCCTATTTGGTTGTGAGTAGGCATTGGTGAAATTCCTTGGCTATCAGTGGTTTTGATTATACTACTCTGAACAGATTTCTCTCCTTAGGTATCAGCAAATATAAAGAGTTAGCCCCATCTGCTTCTGAAATAAAGAGGTCGTTAGATACCCGCACTTCTCTCATCTGCTCACGGAAGAACAGAGTGTTCACAACGTCTGGCGAGGACCCATCCCGAGGGGAGAGGTCAAGGCTGGCTGGAGGGTCTCTCCCTGGGTCTGACTTGTTCTCCCAGAGGAAGCCAGAAAGCTTGTCTCAGCTTTCCTGTTCGTTAGTGAAGCTCGTGGCTCAGATACATTCATTCCGACCACTAGACTCAACACACATTTCTTGCCTCTGTGCTCTACTCTAGGCTGGGCATTGGGAGTCCAAAGACAGGTTCTGTCCCACCCAAGTCATAGTCTGATAAAGGAGAACTATATACAAACACGTATGACCCGGGCGGTTAGGCTGTCATGTGGAATGTCCCCCAGGGCCATCCTCTATCGTATTTCATAGTCTGTCCAACAGAAAGTCCCAATAAAACATATTATGAATCTGACTGCTTCTGCTCAGAATCCTCTAAAGCCTCTCCATTTCCCTGGTCACAAAAGCCAACATCCACAGGATGACAACAGGTGCCCGTAGCCCGGTCCCCCAGTCTCTCTGAACACTGAGTCTTGCGTACTCTGCTCCAGTCAAATGTCTCTCCTGCCCTAAGCCTTGTCACTGTGGTTCCACAGCCTGGAATATTCCTCCCCATGAGTCACTCCTTCCCTCAACTCCAGACCCATTCCCCGGCTCGGTCTTCCCCACAACTCTGATCACCACCCAGACTACTGTGTTTTATTCACACGTTACATCGGTGGTCTGTTGTCCCCAGTTGAAATGTCATCTCCACATGCAGGATTTTTGTCTGTCGGTTCCCGGATATATCCCAGGGCCTAGACTGGGGTCTTGCATGTGGTAGACCCTCAGTGGCTATTTGCTGGATGAATGGGTGATAGCATGAGTGAATGTATATGTTGCTGTGGCAACGGGAATTGATTATCACAAAGGACTGATGTAGATGCCCTGCAGGTTTCAATCACGATGATGTGACTTCTGACCTGAGTGAGAGTTTATGGGCAGGTGGAAGGTGAGGAGTGAGAAGTTGGGCTGTTTCTCAGGCAGTGGGAACAGCAATAATAAAGGCACAGGGATCTGTAACAGAACATTTAAGAGAGTACACCTGTTCCAATGACAGTTTTATGACATCTAAGTCCCCAGTCTCTTAATCTTCAATGACTCATCATATTCTTATAAAGTCTGATGTTTTGTAGACTTAGCTGAATCTGAATTAGAATTCATTGGGTTTTCAATACTTCTCTGAAAGCAATGTCCAATGGGCAGATTGAAATTTGAAACCTGAAAATGTGGGGTATCCTTGCCCATTCCAGACCAATTCCTAAGATATTTGAAGCATGAATCTATACACCTAAAGCTGAGTAGCTAGACTCGGGTTTATCAGTGTGGATTCTTATAGAAAAAGGGAGTGAACACATCACTTAAGGCAGCTGGTGGTGGTGGAGGGCTCCCCACCCTCCCCTGGTGTCTTTGATGGCATCCCGTCTGCACCTCTGAGCAATATGACGGGGTGCCATGTTGTCTTGGCCCTTCCCTCCATGGGGACTCAAGTACTGCAGAGAGGAAGCAGCATTATCCAATGTCTTTAGAATTGTAAATTAAATTAAACAAAAATTCAGGAATTCCTTGTGTGAATGGTAAAACAACAACAACAACAGAGCTGTGTGGCATAACAGAAAAGCACTAGACTCTGAGGGCGTAACCCAGAGTTAAACTCCGGGCTCCATCCCTAGGTCCGTGACCAAATGACTTCCCTTTCCTGAGGCCAGGTTGTCTTCACTACAAGCGATGGGTTTGCTGTGTACAAAGGCCCGCATGGAGGCACCCCAAAATTATTAGTGACATTGGAATCCGGGGGTCATATTTCAGGCAGACATGCAAGAATGTTTTGTAAATAAGAAAGGAAGCTAAATCTAGAAAATATTAGTCAAAATGACGGAGTGCAAAGATTACAGGAAGAGATGACAGTGACTAGAGGACATCATTTCACTTCTTTCTGATGTTATTGATGAAGTTGGTATTCATTACTGCAGCACTGACTCCCTGGGGATTGGGAAGGGTTGCCATATGGCTTGCTGCAGAAACAGGGTCATAATTCATAACTGTTAAAATGAAATCATTAAGATGACATATTGCCAGCATAAGGAACAAAACCACAGAGCTCTAGAAAAATAAGTTGTTCATGAGCAGGGTTCTACGGGTAGGCATTCTTGACTGATTATGGTATCGTGGCTCGTTTTTTATTCTGAACTCCTCACCAGATGTTGGATGACGAAAATGGGAGGGGAAAGGTTATGTGTAGGGAGAAAAGACAGGAGCCCGGTGTCCTTAACTCACCCGCTATTTATCCTTCCTTTGCTATACAACTCATCCTTCTCTTTGGCTGACCAGTATCCAAACTCCTTTTCCTGTTTGGCTTGGTAGGAGGCAGAGTCTACAGGGAGAGGATGTCAGAACCACGTCCAACCTCATGAAGATCCCCAGTGACAAGAATGCTCTCTGGTTTCACCTGCTTCCCCAGGCGCTGGGATACAGACCAGTTCATAACAGCGTTTGGGCGATATTTTGAGGGTGGTACTTGGGGTGGGCAAGACATCTGTATTTATGTGGAAGTGTGAAGCAGCCTGTGGGGTTCAGACAGCGAAGTACATTGATTTCTGAGTGTGACTTTGCAAGGCAGTGAGCAGCAGGGCTTGAGCATCAAATGAGGTAGATAATGCAAATGGGAGTGCTTTCTTTGCAAATTGTAAAGAACTAGGGAAACGTTGGCTCATTTAAATCTTCTACCTTCCAGGATTGTTTACAGACTAAATGAGACCGCAGATACCTAACTTGCTGTGTGGGTGATGCGGGAGAGCGGGCAAATGTGTGCGATAATGAACGGGAAGCCTCATTAAGTTGTAGGCGGGGAGCCAATTGGAAGAGCAATTTGTCAGCCTTTGGGGAAACTGCATAGCACATCCGTTAAGACCCACAGAATTTCTCACTCCAGGGAGAGACTTGGACTAGGGTGTTTGTCACAGCACCGTTTGTAATAACAAAGAGCTGGAGATAGACAAATAGACGGCAGGGAGAGGAATTGGTAAATGTGGCACATGTGTAAAATGGAGTCTCATATGGTTAAAAATGATCAGCTGTGTGATAATCAAGCCCAACAACAACAAAAAGACAAGAGACTGGAACCATCACCTCACCAAATGGATGATAAACATGTACAAGAATTTTTGAGTCCATTGGTTATCAAGGAAATGCTAACTAAAGCCATGCTTGACAGCTACCACGGTGGCACAAGCTTAATTCTGACACGGGAGCACTTGCCTGCACTAGTGGGAGTGCCCGTTGCTGCAGCCCCACTTTGGACAACAGTTTGGCATCGTCCAGTGAAGTTGAAGATGGGGGGACTCCTGACTCAGTAGCCTGCTTTGCGCCGTGGAGATGCTCCTGCACATACGCTCAAGAACGTTCACATCCGTCTTGTGGTTGTAAAAACCAGGAACAGCCCCGAGGATGGGTGATGGATACATTATGGTGCACAGTTATGTAAATGTATACACAGCAGTCATGAGCATCTGCAGGAATGATTCTCATATACATAATGTGGAATTTTAAAACGTCGCACAAGAATACATATAATTCCATTAGGTAAAGTTTAAAGGCATGCGAAAGTAGACAATATATTATTTAGGAGCCTCTGACAATATACGGCAAAACCAAAGAAAGGTAAGAAAATAAGCAAACATTTGGAATACTGTTAGTTACCTATTGGAGAAGGGACATCGGTCAGATCAGGTGAGGGTTTCTCTGGTCCTAAATATCTAACAGCTGGTGGTAGATCACCAGATGTTCATTTTATGTCGAACTTTAGTACTCCTTATATACAGTACATATATGTGCATGTTCACACATACATATGCACAATCCATCGTAAACATGTAATATCAAATTTAAAAAGTAAAACGTTAAATAAACTACCTTGCACAATTCCGTTTTTGGAAAGACAACCCACACTGGTAAAGTATTGTTAAGGGTGCCTCTAGGGCAGTGGTTCTCAACCTTTTCTGAGGTACCGAACCCCCCAGGTTCATATGCGCATTCACCGAACCCTTCTTTAGTGATAAATAAAATATGATTTTTTTTCCAAATTCAAGACATAGGTATATGTTATTTTACTGGTGCACAAAATGAGCCGTGCATGAACATCACCTTGCTCAAAGAACAAAACCAACAAAGTGCATGAACTCACAACAAATTACAGTATTACTTTATTCTGGCCTCCGCAGCAGAGGCTTCTCCAAACCCCTGAGACCGACTCATTGAACCCTTAGGGTTCAATAGAACCCAGGTTAAGAACCACTGCTCTAGTTGTAAATAAAGCCACATAGGACAGCTGAGTGTTAAATACATGTGCATATGTACACAGTGGAGTGGAAATGGGATCAGAGATTGGGTGAAAGAGACAAAAATCAGTTAAAAAAATTTTTTTAAACAGCACTTGTTTTTAAAGATTTTATTTATTCATGTTAGACAGAGGAGAGAGAGAGAGAAGGGAGAGAGAAGGGGGGAGGAGTAGGAAGCATCAACTCACATATGTGCCTTGACTGAGCAAGCCCGGGGTATCGAACTGGCAACCTCAGCGTTCCAGGTTGACACTTTATCCACTGCGCCACCACAGGTCAGGCAGAAAGAATCAGTTAATTTTTTAAGTGTACAGATATAAAATGAAGCAGTTCATGGACTCTTGATGCCAGTATGCCACAGTTTGACTTAAGCCTGCTGGGTTAACTGTGTCACTCTATCCTGTGCATCTGACATCCCCAAAGCAAAATGGTGCTTTGCAGATGTGAGTAATCAAAACTAAATGTTAATTCTTAAAACACGTTTTGCTTGTTGGTAGGTTAAGGGTCACCCCGTAAATGTAAAGTAAATAATAAAGCTCTTCAGACCAATGAAATGGTAGAGGGGGCAATCTTTTAGGGGGCTTCTGGAAAAGACTCTCTAGATTTCAAAGACATTGAAAACCAGGCAAGGTTTTGTTTGTTTGTGGTATTTTCTTTTCTGGATGTTAGTGTATGAAAATGTGTCGCTAGGACCCGTCCTGTGACAGTGGGAAGAATGAGCCAACAGGCTGATGTAGGCAGAGCGAGAGATGGCGAGAACCTGGGTCTGTCATGACGTCATGACGTTTCTGAGTGGAGCAGCCCTGAAGAGTTTTACAACCACCCTTGCTTGCATGGTGAGATAATGACTTTACCAACTGATCAAATCATTAGAAAGTAGGTTTTCAGTTTTCACAGCTGGAAAATTAAAAAAACAAAAAACAAACACCCCCAAGTTTGTGTATATACAAAGTTTCAAGTTCCACAGCATGTTGACACATCGTCCTTCCTGAAGCTGTGCCAATTCGCAGCCCCGCGGGCAGTATCAGAGGGCCCGCTTCCCTGCGCCCTTGTCAACACTGGGCAAGAGCAGTTTAAAAATCTGTACGAGCATGACAGGTGAAAAACGACATCTCTTGGTGTTAGTTTGCATTTCCATGATGACTAGTGAGACTGAGGGATTTTAATACCCTTTCTCACGAGGCAGACGCAGTGTAGACGAGGGGCCAGGCTGTAAACATCATGCCTCCGCGGTAATCTCCATTCATCTCTTTTGCGTACTCGCTGGGGACGAAAAGGATGTGGCCCAGACTGCGAGCGCCGAGGCGAGCTCGGGTACCTGGCTGCACTTGGCAGTACAGACGTTGGGGCAGAGGCTTCCACTCTGTTCCTGATCGCTGGCAGGAAGAGCCTCCTCCCCGAGTCTTATCTCTCACACGGGACCTTTTTAGCTTGAGGAATGTGCTTCTGTGGCTGGCATGTCTCTCCTCGATCAGGCGGTCCAGAGCGTGAACTTCTGACAAAGGCGTCCTTTCTGATGCTGTATTAAACGTGTATTCTGAAAGCAAGAGAGGAAGTAGACATTTCACTGCTTCATCAAGCTAAATGCAGCAGATGACAGGGCCAGACACACGTCTGGTGGAAGACCGGTCCTCGGAGCAGGTTGTTTGTACCAGCTTGGCCTCTAGTATCCCGTAGTGGGAGGATCGCGCTTTAGAAATAACCTTTCTTACCAGGCTGGGTGGGGGCCTGGGAGTTGGTACAGTTTCTGCCAGTTTCCTGACAACAAGCTTTGTCAGGAGTTTTGCTCAACGTCGGCTCCTGTTGGCCTGTCCCCCCTCCCCCACTTAGATTTGCAATTGGAAGCAGCTTAGAGAATAAAATGTTGTCTAAGAAACGTGGTTCTTTTTAGGAGAGGCCAAGATGTCAGATTGAATAAGCCATAGTGGGGACACACACACACACACACACACACACACACACACACACACACTCTGCCTGGCTCACACACAGTGCACAAAGCTGTGCATTAAGTGAGGGGAAGAAAGTACAGGGACTGATCTCTGGGTATTACCATTCTCTCTGCAGCGTGATGAAACCTCTGTGGCCGACACAGTTCGAGTGAAGTCCCTCGCTGGTCAAATAAGTTATTAAGATTTCCCGTGGCGACAGTGGAGGACAGGCTGCAGTCTGGCCGCGGGAATGATATTGGACTGGTTTGCTGACGGGGGAGAAAGGGAAGTCGGTGGGCCATGTTAACAAGGTTTATAGGATGGTGCTTACCACTCTGACCATGATGCAGAACCTGCGTGTCAGCTGTGGGAACCCAAACCCCTGGTGGGTTGGGACTTCTGTAGAGATCCTGGGAGGGGTCACTCACGCTGAGCAAGCACACACAGGCTGACCTAGAAAAGCAGAGTCTTCGTTAACTTACACCGAGGGAAGGATGTTATTGAGAAGGGGAGTCAAACAATTAAATTGGGTGGCCAGAATGTTCTCTCTCTAGGGGAAGGCCCAATGGGAAACCAGATTATCATCAGATAACTTGTTTGCCAAGTAGCAAGTTAAAGAGGAACAGGTCAGGCAGTGACAGCAGCACCTGTAAAGTGTAGAGCTGTGAGAGAGCATCTTCTGGTTGAAAAGCCGCAGGCATTTATTCCGGTGTTATTGGTGGGTAAAGGGCCAGGGAGTGGGAGCAGGAAATGAAGCTGAGGGAGGTAGGCAGGGGCTAGATCACAAATGATGTGTATTGTGGACAAAGAGCTGGAGTTTCTTTTCTGCTCCCCAGCCCCGTAGAAAGAAATTTTTTATTTACATCTATCTATTATAAAAGCAAATCATGCTTGTTGCAAAAAAAATATATGGACAAGCACAAAGAACAAAAAAATTACCAACCATGTCTTCCAACCCAAGATGACCAATCTTTTTTATTTAATCGAGAGGGGGGTAAGGAGAGGGACAAACAGGGACAGACAGACAGGAAGGAAGAGAGATGAGAAGCATCAACTCATAGTTGTGGCACCTTACTTGTTCATTGATTGCTTTCTCATATGTGCCTTGACAGAGGGGAGGGGAGGTTCCAGTTGAACCAGTGACCCCCTTGCTCAAGCCAGCGACCTTGGGCTCAAGCCAGCGACCATGGCGTCATGTCTGTGATCCCACGCTCAAGCCAGCGACCCCTTGCTCAAGCTGGATGAGCCCATGCTCAAGCTGGTGACCTCGGGGTTTTGAATGTGGTTCCTCAGCATCCTAGGCTGACACTCGATCTACCGTGCCACTGCCTGGTCAGGCCCAAGATGGCCAATCTTATGACTGATACTTGTTCTTATGTCTGAACAATAAAATACTATTTTCTAAATAGCCTTTTCACTTATCCCAGACCTATTCTTACTGCAATTTATATATTTCTGCCACATCTTATAAAATGATACAAAGTATTCCATTTATTCACAGACCAAAATGAGTGGTGGTCATTTAAGTTATTAGAACTTTCTTATTCTAAATAATGCAGTGATGAATCACCTCCTGCATCATCTTTGGCGTATGCCTGCTGATTTCCACAGGATGCGTTTCCATAAATGAGACTGACATGTCAGAATGCATGAATGGAGCTCAGACTTTCTGTCACATCCAAACCTTTTCCAACATCTTCTCGGAAATAACTTCACAGCACAGAATAGTAAACACATCCGGAGAGCTGTGTCCAAAGTGGCCCTCCTGATACAATGTTATTTTAAAGTCATGGATTTCAACTTTAAGTTTACATAACTTTTGCAAAGACCTCCCTGGTACATACATATTTAAAAACTGTTTTCCCTACCGAATCTTGGAGTGAAATCACAGTTTCAGGAAGATGTACCACGTTTATCCTGCCGCTTCCTGCAGCTGTGGGCACGGCACCTAGCACCCATTGGGGAGGTGCGCCCCATAGTAGAAGCTTGGGGGACCTGTGGAGGCTCCCCTGGAGGATCAGATCGGCCGGGAGAGAGAGACTGGATGGCCCTGAGACAGGAGGCTTGCGGAGGGTGAGAGTGGAAGGGACAAAGGGGAGCAGTGTTGTGGCGGAGAGGATGGTGGCCGAAGTGGGGACGAGAAAGGAGGAATCGTCAGGCTTTGCCCAAATGGTTGTGACAAATGAGCGGCAGTGAGGATCTAGGGTGACATGGACATTTCCTTTCCTTTTTTCTTATTATTTAGAAAATTAAATTTAACAGGGTGACCTTGATCAACAAGAGTACGTAGATTTGGGGCAAACATCTCCACATCATTTGGGCAGTCGATTATGTTGTAGACCTGTCACCCACAGTCAAATCCTCCTCTGCCACCTTGTACTTGTCCCGCTTTATGCCCTTCCCCACCCCCACCCCCTACATCCTCCCTCCTTCTGGTAGCCACTGCATTCTCATCTGTGTCCACGAGCCTCAATCTCGTATCCCATCTATGTGTGGAATCGTACAGTTTTCGGCTTTTTCTGATTTACTTGTTTCACTGAGTATCATGTTCTCTCCCATTTCCTTTTCTGATCTGACAGATGATCAAATGAGAATTGTGTTCCTGCTACGTTTCCTGTTTTGCTTCGACCAGGAGCTCCTAGGTCAGCTCGTGGTTGGTAACAGTATTTGTACTACTACTGGTCATGGTTGACTTAGCCGGTTTCCGTGTTTTCTTTCTGGGAGTTGTCTCCAATATACAATTAGAACTAGGCAGTGCATCGTATGTAGGTAAATAGTAAACAAATACAGCCTGGCTTTTAATCTAGGCAAGTCCTTTCCACTGGTGGCCTGAGCCCTAGGGGAAGGCACCAATCAAGCATTGAGATTAAAGCGAAAAGTCATGGGGATGGGCTGGGTGTAATGGACAGAGATCCTTAATCTCAGATAAATTGGTTTGACTTTTTAAAATATTTGAAAATTTTATGCTTTGGCTGGATAGCTCAGTTGGTTAGAACATTGTCCCAAAGCAGAGGTTGCTGGTTAGATTCCCTGGTCAGGGTATATACAGGAACAGATCGATGTTCCTATCTCTGTCTCTCCCTCTCTCCCTTCCTCTCTCTCTCTCTCAAGTCAATACAATAAACATTAAAAAAATACAATATTTAAAAATGTTAAACTGGTTTCAGCTAAGCAACTCTTTCCTCTTCCCTCACTGTTGACCATCTCCAAATAGCCGGTTTTACTAACTTGTGACACATCTTGACAATATATCAGGTAAGTTCGTTGGGAGTCTGCACTTAGCCTTTGATCGTACTGTACAGGGTGGGGCAAAAGTAGGCTTCCCATTGTGAGTGCGTGAAACAGAGTTCCCGCTTGTATATTCACTTATTAATTACTGTATCATTTTCCGTATGAACAACTGGAATCCTACGTTTGCCCCAGCCTATATTTTAATTAATTAATTAATTAATTTTACAGGGACAGAGAGAGAGTCAGAGAGAGGGATAGATAGGGACAGACATACAGGAATGGAGAGAGGTGAGAAGCATCAATCATTAGTTTTTCGTTGCCGTTGCGACACCATAGTTGTTCATTGATTGCTTTCTCACATGTGCCTTGACTGTGGGCCTTCAGCAGACCGAGCCACCCCTTGCTGGAGCCAGCGACCTTGGGTCCAAGCTGACGAGCTTTTGCTCAAGCCAGATGGGCCCGCACTCAAGCTGGTGAGCTCGGGATCTCGAACCTGGGTCTTTCGCATCCCAGTCCGACGCTCTATCCACTGCGCCACCGCCCAGTCAGGCTGCCCCACCCTATATTTTAAATAGAAACTTTGAATTGGCATTCTGGAAGCTTTCAGATTTCCTTTGATTTGATTTGATTCTTGTGGGGGTAGCCCTCTCATTTACTTGTGTCTTTCTAATCTCCGTCTTTGCATTTGCTCTTCTCTTTTAATAACTGGCGGAGACAGGGAATAAGGCTCCAGCCCGAGGCTGGGGCGCTCGAAGCCCGAGGCTTAGAGGAGCCGCAGCTTGTCCCGAGGCAGGCATAGGATTGCCATTCTTTTTCTCTTTTTCTTAAAAAATGTTTTCCCCGTTGTAATGTTATCCTGAGTTTTATTTTTAAAATTGCAAAAAGTAAATTGGATTTCCTCCAGGGAGTATGCAGAAGATGACTCTGCCTTTCTCCTCTCTCCACACTTCCTCCCTTCCTCCCTTTCTTCCTTCCTTCCTCCACTTCTTGTTATGCTTTCCCTTAGATGTTTCATTCTTTTTTCTGAGTGAAGCCCAGTCCCACCTACTCAGCTTTCTTTGAGTCCCTTTGTCACCACCTGTGTGTTTTGCCTGGATCGTTAGGCAAACTTGATGGGATAGGCTGTATTGGCATTCAGTCATGCCTGTTAATGCAACTATTGAAAATCAGCAGCTTATTGCCTGACCAGGCGGTGGCACAGTGGATAGAGCATCGGCCTGAGACCCTGAGGACCCAGGTTCAAAACCCCGAGGTTGCTGGCTTGAACATGGGCTCACCAGCTTGAGCATGGGATTGTAGACATGACCCATGGTCGCTGGCTTGAAGCCCAAGGTTGCTGGCTTGAGCTCAAGGTCACTGACTTGAGCAAGGGGTTACTGGCTGGCTAGAGCCCCCCTCCCCTGTCAAGGCACATATGAGAAAGCAATCAATGAACAACTAAGGTGCCACAACTATGAGTTGATGCTTCTCATCTCTGCCTTTCTGTCTGTCCCTCCATCCCGTTCTTGCTTAAAAAGAAAAGAGAGAAAGGAAGAAAATCAGCATATTCATAAGCAGGGTCTCTGGTGCCTTGTCCCCAAGTGCTATACAGGAGACTCTTCTAGAAAGCGCAGATCATAGCACGGACGATCCGCACGCTGATGTATCAGTATAGACAAAGCACTTGTTTGTGCCTCTCTAAGGTTTCTGGGAGTGTGGACAGCTCATCAGCTACCAAAGAGAGATAAAGAGGAGATTTCAAATGTGTGTTCTGACCAGCCTAAAAGAGTGTTAACATTTTGTGGAAAAAAAAAAGTTGGAAAGGATGTTATCTTTTGAGTCTCTCGTGAAATTTGGTTCCCCGGTATTTTGCTTCTGTTGATATCAGTTACGCATATCTGGGGATGGAGGAACCAAACAAATAATAAATGTAACAAATTTTCAAAAATAAGGAAGCAATGTGTCCTGGTTGCAATGATATATACTTGTTATAAGGGCTTCTGGAGTCATCCTGTTTTTAAATCCACTTTCCTGTCATGTAATTCCTTAAAACCATAGACAAACTTTGTACAGACTGGTAAATGTTTCTTGTTACATAGTGCTCTGTTACAAAGGCTTTCACTCATTATTTTCCAGGTCAGGTAGAAATAATTAAGTAAAAGTAACTCCAAATTCTTCACAATGACAAGACCCACTAATTATCTGGACCACCCTCCCCAATCAAGCAAGAAGAGCTCTAGGTTCACCCTTGAGAACGCAGGTATGTGAACTGTTAGGTTTTCTTTGAGGCAAACCCCTGGCAAACATAGGTTTAGATCAGGGATAGTCAACCTTTTTATACCTACTGCCCACTTTTGTATCTCTGTTAGTAGTAACATTTTCTAACACCCCACCGGTTCCACAGTTATGGTGATTTATAAAGCAGGGAAGTAACTTTACTTTATAAAATTTATAAAGCAGAGTTACAACAAGTGAAAGCATATAATAATAATTACTTACCAAGTACTTTATGTCGGATTTTCGCTGTTTGGCAGAATAAATCTTTATAAAACAACTGACTATAGTTAAATCTATCTTTTTATTTATACTTTGGTTGCTCCGCTACCGCCCACCGTGAAAGCTGGAGCGCCCACTAGTGGGCAGTAGGGACCAGGTTGACTACCACTGGTTTAGATTGTATCTGAACTAGCACACTGTGGATGCTGATGAAAGGGACCCCATAAATACCCATTCAAAGGAGAGGGACACCTTTTGGCAAAAGCAGGGAAGTTAGTTTCTTTCTCAGCATCAGAGTGTTGAGTTATAGGCTGGACCCGAAGAGGGCGTCATCCATCACCTGGCAGGAGGTTGCGGGGTAAGAATCTGTTGGAAATTGATGATGGAAGAGGCCAGTGATACTTCTTTGGTTTTATGAGAATCCAGAGGTGAGAGTTATAACCAGGCATTCCCTATTGTAGGCATTTGCCAATTTATGCCCTAATGTTGCAATGAATCTTTGGAAGTTCTACGCACGGGCAAGTGTTATTAGTAAAGCTCATTAAATCGGTCTGAATTATGACTTGTCTGGGGTATTATCTAACAGAATGATCATCATAAAGTCGGGAGAAAACAAACAGATGAGGACTGGTGAGGCAAGGAGTTTCACTGATTTTATTTTCACTTAAAATGAAACCCAGCCAGAAATACCAGATTCACTGTGCTTTGAATCTTGGTAGTAATGAATAATTGTCGTCTGACCTGTGTTTATTGTGGAGGAGTCGGAACTGATTTTCTTGTCTAGTTTCTTTTGAATCACAGTTGCCAAAGTAATTAAATAAGAGGTTAACGTCCTGCTGTATGATGGTCACAGCTTAGATATGAAACAGCATAGTTTTACTCCTTTTACCTCTCGATATGGCAGACTCCTTGATGTCTACAGGACAGGCAGAGAACATATTAATTTCCTGACTTGAAATAGTAACTATATAATGGTTTGAAACGAAAATGTAAGTTAATATCATCATGATAACAACAAAATGAGATGTAATGAACTCAAAAACATCATTCACAGTACAGTAACTTAAAACGTTCCTAAAATACAACCAGTCTGGGGAGGAAATGAGCAGAAAAGGGTTTTGGAGCAAACACGTTTTTTAAAATTGAGGTATAGTTGACATGCAACCCTGTATTAGTTTTAGGTGTACAACATAATGACTCGATAATTGTACACAGATTGTGAAATGATCGCCCCATTAAGTCGTTAACACTGGTCACCATGCACAGTTACAGAATTTTTCTCATGATGACTTCAAACATGTTTGAAAGTTATGTGGTAGCAGATAGTGTGTGTGTGTGTAAATGCACGCCAGGGTCACATCTATGTGTGTTTGTGTATGTGCATAGACACACACATAGATGTACCGTATATATCCACACGTCAAGTTACAAGTATGTTGGCAAAAATGAATGACACGGAGCAGGTGGTTAAGCAAGTTAATTTCTATGATCCATGTAGCTTACCACAAATTCCCCCTGCTGGACACTGGCACGAGGGGAAGGTTTGGAATGAGCTGCTGGTCTGTGATGATGCTCAATGTTACGTGTCGACTTGTGTAGGTGATAGTGCCCAGCTGTTAAACCAAACACTCGTGTTCGTGTTGCTCTGAAGTTTGTTTGGTCTGTTTTGTTTTTTACTGAGTTTATTGGGGTGACTCTGGTTAACATAATTACACAGGTTTCAGGCGTGCAGTTCTACAACCCATCTCTGTACCCCGCACTGTGCTCACCACCCTCAAGGCAACTTCGTCCCGCACCGTTTGTGGAGATTTTCTGTAGACGTGGTTAATACGTACAATCAGTCGCTTCAGGAAAGGCGCCACCTCCATGCTGTGGGTGCGCTCGCCCAGTCAGTCGAAGGCCTTCAGAGCGAGCACCGAGGTTTCCCAGAGGAGACACCTGCCTCGGGACAGCGGCATCAGCGCCTGCCGGGCATCCAGCCCGCCGGCGGATGGTTTTCGGATGGGTTTCAGACTCACTGAGGTCCACAATCACAGGAACCAGTTCTTTCCGATAGATCCCAGCATATACGCTATGCACGCACAGGTGTGCACATCTGTATCCGTCCTCGTGGTTCCGTTTCTGTTTCTGGAGTGAAGGGTTAGGAGCCCCGTTATGGTGGCATGGAGAAGCCATCTCATCCAGCCTTTATAGCAAGATAGTGGAGCTGATATCCGTCTGTGAGTTATCTGGTTCTTATTTCTCAATATGTCCTAACTCCAGAAGAGACAAAAAAAGGCATATCTTTTGTCCACTCTCTAAAGTCCCAACAAGATCAGTCCAACAGTTCTTGGGCACTGTGCCAGATGGGTTTCTTGACTGACCAGAAACCAATCTGGGCTCATTTAATCCGAGATAGAACGTATGGGAAGGAGATCAGGAAGCAAAATGGAAAGTCTGGAAACGGACGCTCAGACCATGGCCTGGAGCAAGGGTAGCGGGCAGCCAGAACCCATGGTCACCCACTGTTCCAGCCTGATTAGAGTCCCTGAGGCCCAGGACATGAGTTGCTGCTGCTGGCCCTGGGATATGGCGACAGCCACCAACAGAATGGACTCCCTGCTGCCCAGTCCTTTTCTTCTTCCCTCACTTCTTTTACAAGTCCAGGCCGGGACATCTCCGTGGCTGTGCTTAAGTCACCCCTTCCACGCAGGGACAGCAAGAGCAAGTAAGTAGCCTTAGGGACTTGGCGTTCATAGCAAGAGACCCTTGGATCTCACCAATCCTCAAAAAAGAGCATTAAAAAAAATCAATGAAGCATCAACAAACATTCCCACCAGTGCTGTTACTGCGTTTAGTTTTCATAGTTACAATCATTATACTTATTTTACAGATGGAGACTTTCAGCTTTAGAAAGGTTATATACCTTGCCTGTGGCTACACACTAGAAAGCGGTTGGCTCAGTGGATAGAGTGTCAGCCCAGTGTGTGGAGGTTCTTGGTTCGATCCCCACTCAGAGCACACAGGAGAAGCCACCATCTGCTTCCCCCACCCCCCGTTGCACCTACACTTGGCGATGGCATGTTCTCACCAGCTATTTCAGAAAATCTTCTAATGCTAACCTGAGCATGTGTGTGTATTTCTTTGTCTGGGATTAAAAGTGTTCTCTCTGTTGCCGCGTTATCTCATTGGGGTCGAGGGCTTGCCATTTGTCAGTGAGATGAGAGGTTAGAAGTTGTAAGTCAGAGTCTAGCAGGACCCACCCTGCAATATCCAATCACCCCAGAAGGCCCCTCCCAAGTCCCAACTCTGTCACCTCCTGTCTTCTCCCAGCCTCGTTCACTGCACATCTGAGTTCCACCAATTCCACCAGCACGCAACTCCCTGGAGCATATCTGAAAACTTACTAGATGGAGACAGTTATGTTTAATTAACTCCCCTGAAATATTAGAGCATTAATTAAAAAAACAAACAAACACACACCTCTGCATTTGCTTCCCGTGGGCTTTTGCCCCCGTTGTTCATTACCGTGTTTTGAGAGTTGAGTACATCAGAGCGGAAGCCTGTGGAGGAGGCATCCCGGGACAGATGGCAGGGTGTATTCTGAGGGTGCCCGATGCTCCACACTGCCTCTGCCTCTGAGTGAGGAGGGCAGCCTCGCGCCCACTAGTCTGCCTGATCAAGTGTGCATATTTTCTGTCACGAGGTGCGCGCCTCCCCCGCCTACGTCTCCTACCTAGTTTGGACCACTGAGCACGACAATGACCGTGCCACAGAGCCATGCCATCGATGGGCCTTCCAGAGAGTGACTGTCACCCTGCAGTTGTGCTTCTTGACGCTGATTTTACTGGCCACCAGATCGGAATCCCTGGGTGCTTGTTCAAAAATGCAGATTCCTGGTCCTGCCCAGACAGCTGAATCAGAATTCCCACATCTGCACAGGCTCCCGAGGGGACTGATGCCCAGGAGAGTTTCCCAGTCGTTTCCACACATGAGTCAGCACAGGTCTCGTGGCTTCGCTATTCACACGTCTCTCTCAGACTGGGCTGAAATGTAGAATTTCAGGGTAAATTTCCTGGGATATTGATGCTTAATGATTCCCTTTAAACCTTTTCCCTCTCTGGGTCCAGTTTCCCAAAGCCAGTTCAGTGATTTGAGTTCATGGAATTACCTAGCAGTCAGCATCCATCCCCTCCTTGGAGACAGATGAGGGCGAGCAGCAGCGAGGGGCAGTCTCTCGTGCCTCTCCATTCCCAAGGGGTCCTCTCTGCGGCGTGAGAGTTCTGCCGGATGGCAGTGCCCTCATGGTGGCGAGCAGGCACGTACGTATTCCGCTTGTGTGCCGGCCACGAGCTCTTTGTGCCGAAGCTGCTCTCTCCACCTTCTCAGGTGGCCTGGTGTGAGCCTCGTTGGTACCTAATAGCACCAATCCTGCCATCTGTGTGTCATTCCTGTCATCATTTCACAGGAGACTCAATGCGTTTCAATGTGATGTGCGTGCGTGACGCATCCGCTGTGTCTGTGCGGGATGCTGGGGTCGGGGGGAAGAGGGTGGAGTAGACACAAAGGTTGTCGGTGGAAGTCCCTGCTGTCTGGGAGGTTTTGAAATCAGGTGCGGCTCTGAATGGAACAGGACAGGCATTCTCCTGATGATCCAAATGATTCTTCAGCTGCAGTCCTGTTAACCTAATGCTATCCCTCGGGGTGCTGCGTGATGCCCACCGGAGTCTAACATATATACCTGCTTAATGTCCATTTGAGAGATTTATGTGTGCAGTTGGGCACATTATTTCCCTGGTGTGGGCACTCAGCAGTGATTGTGAATTAAGATTGATTAACATGGCCATCCACCTGCACAAATTGCTTAGAAGTCGTGAATTCATTGTTGGCATTAGCATGTTTGATGGATGTCCTCAGATACAAATCAGGAAGAACTATCTGCTCACTTCAGGGAGGACGGGGACATGCTGCTCCTAGCACTTCTGCATGATGGGTCACTTAGTGATGGGTTTCTCCACGTGCAGTCCTTCTACCCCCCGCTCCCCAGAAACCTGAGGAACTGGCTAAAATGCAGATTTCTGACTCACCCAGATAAACTGAATCAGACTCTCTGGGGATGGGACCCAGGAATCTGTATTTCTATCAGGCTCCCTACGTGATGTTTGAGCATCCTGGCCTGGAGCTTCCCTGTGCTGCATGGTGGCTATTTCACAAGGTAACAAAATATAAGAAGAGGCTTTCTGGTCACTTGAAAGGTACATGGCTCCCCAAGAAGTAGCTTTGCTGGGTGCACAGCCAGGCAATTGCAAAATCAAGGAATGAGGAAAGACAGAGAGAATGGAGTGTAAAAGCGAAGATGACTACATGGGCGGACCAGGCCAGCACGGCTCAGCCTTCATGTTGTAGCTGATAGGCGACCAAAGATTCGGACTTTGCTGTATCTCAGGATCCTGCAGTCAGGTCCACGGGGAGGAGCCAGCAGGCCCTGGAGTTTATTAGAATGGTGCATCTCGGATTTGGGGATGAATCAGAATCACTTGGGAGACTTGAACCACAGCTTTCTGGGCCCAACCACCTAAGATCTGGATGTAGTAAGTTTGGGGAGGAGCAAGGACAAACAGCTGGGCCCAGGTGTGGAGTGTAGATACAACTTCTGATGGGAACAAAGCTCTTGATCCCAAACAGCATTGTCCTTTCTTTGAGATTGTAGAGGAGAAAAAACAAAACAAAACAACCAAACAACTGTTTCTGCTACCCTTCTAGATTCTCTGGCTTGGGCCCTACAAATGAAACCAACGTAAGACAGATTAACAAGAGGAAAACAGAGTTTGTAACATGTGTAGCATGCATACATTCAGGAGAAACTCCATGATGGGTAACTCAGAGAGATGGTTAGAACTCGGGCTGATAGAGCATATTAAATGAGAACAATAAATGTGTAGAGAAGTGACAAGACAAAAAAAGGGGGGGACTGTAGGCTTCCAGTGGTGGTAACTTGTGGGGAGGCAAGTTTCTGGGGGAAACTACTAGAAGATAAGGGTTATTTTAGTAAGGTTTGTTATGTAGACTCCTTTGGGTGCCCTCTCTGGACTGAGAGGAGTCTTGAGTTGTCATCTCTGATGAATAGGATCCTGAGCCTCCTTTTAGACAAATGTAGGGGAGGACAGAGAGCTTTTTTTTAAGCATCTGTTCTTAAGTGTCTTCATCTCAAAAAAATTATTATTTTTTCCAAAGTGGAATATTTTGGGGTAGCATAGTCCCCTCCCCTGCAGGGGTCTTTCTCCCTCTGACCCATCTGAGTCTCTGTCACAGACAAGCTGGTGTCTCTTCTTAGGATGAGCAACACCTGCTCCTTGCTGCATAAGGGATTGTTCCCAGACTGGATTTCTGAAGCAGATGACGTGAAAGCACGTGCTAGAGCTCATATTCGGCATGGGCTTTAGACCTTGAAGAGACCGTGGCCATCACCTCCTGCCCGGTGCTCCTACGCCAGTCAGCAATTTTTGTTGATTTCAGACAATGATCATTGACTTTCATACTTTTTCCTACCAGGCTTGGACGCAGCCTCACAATCCCTTTCAATACAATGCTGAGTTTTAATTGATCTAGAGTGATGTGATGCTTGTTTATATTCTAGAACCAAACTTCAGTTTCCACCTACAGAGATGTGGAGGCTTTGGGAGGAGAGGCAACTTGCTTGTGGCACAGAACTTGGTCTGGGAATACGGATACCCTGGCTCTGAGCTGAGGTTTATTTCTTACCTTAGTAAATGGTCAGTTTTTAATGTTATTTTATAGACATCTTGGAATCGGAGCATAAATTTTAACAGCTGAAATATAAGTCGTATGGCATATGATCTTTTCCCCTACATGCATGGAGGCATCATGTGTTATGAAAATTATAAAGGACTAAACATAGAAATAGTTATTGTTAAGTGGTATGTCTAAACATTGGCAACCTGTTAACTTCTAAGAATAATTAGCAGAGTAGTAGATTCTGCACTATCTGTAATTTAGGGTTGCAAGCAGTGAGTCATTTATTTCACTGAAATAAGGGGAATAAGATGTGCTAGCGGTCCCTAAGGAGTATGCTTGCTATTATTCCCACTGAGCTTACAGTTCTGACATGAGTGGGATGCAGTGTCGTGGCCAAGATGGCAAAATGGCTAAGTCCACTCACAAAGTCAGAGGTCTGCCCCTCTCAATCTTCGTGTCGTCCCGTGGACTTCCAGCTCTCACACCAAAGGCTGCTTTGTCTGATCTCCCTCATTATTAGACATCAGGAGGATGAATTTAGAACAAATTCAGCAGAGGTTACTCCCATTGGAGGAGGCAGGAAGTTGTAGTTGAGAATCCTGCCACGTGCCTGATACCAACTCCTCTGCTAAGGGCACAGTTCTTCATCCTCCTTGGATCCTTTCCCAACTCTCCTTCTCTCACTGCAGTTGTTATTTCTTTACTAAGCCCTCAGGCTGGATTCATTTATAACCTGAATACAGTGATGAGGAACCCGAAGTCATTTTGCCCTGGGCAGATATAGAAAGTAGGCTGTATCCTTTTAATGTCGGTGTGTTTCCCCATAAGCAGCGCGTCAGCTTTCTCATTACTGGTTTTGGAATTTTAGCCAACCCTGTTTGTTGCTTTGAGGTTAAAAGCAGCAGTAAGAGGAGAAACTGGAACACACACACACACACACACACACACACACGAGTGACCAACTGGGAAAAATTTTTAGGCTAAGGCAAACAAGATCTTCCAGATAATCTGTTAAGATTTTAAATTCATATATAGTAGAGCTATATTAAATGGATTCTTTATTTGGGCTTGAATAAGTTGGAAAGAATTTAGAGTCCCTGGCCAGTTGGCTCAGTGGTAGAGTGTTGGCCCAGCATGTGAATGTCCTGGTTTTGATTTCCTGGTCACAGCACACAGGAGAAGCGCCATCTGCTTCTCCACCCCTCCTCCTCTCACTGCTCTCTCTCTTCTCCTCCTCTTCTGCAGCCATGGCTTGAATGGTTCAAGCAGTTGGCTCTGGGAGCTGAGGATGGCTCCAAGGCCTTGCCTCAGGTGATAAAAAAAATGGCTCCAGTTGCAACAGAGCAAGGGCCCCAGATGGGCAGAGCATCGCCCCCTAGTGGGCTTGTCGGTTGGGGCGCATGCAAGAGTCTGTCTCAGCCTCCGTTCCTCTCACTAAAAAAAAAAAAAAGGAAAATAAAGAATTTAGACTTAAGATTGAAAAGCCGTGATTTTCTTCCCTTTAGATTGAATTCAGATTTGCTCAGGATTGAGCCCTGGATAGTCCCAGAGTGCACATATTAGTTTATGCCTTACACATTGCTTTCCCATCTGTTCTAGCTCTGGATCTTTCCCCAATTCTAGGTCGTAAAACGCAGCGATTATTTTTTTATCTCAATGTTGCAGATGAGGAAACAATACTCTAGAGAAGCTGATGGGTGTTCAGCATGAAGCAGCCAGTCGTGGCGGTCTACAAATGGAATCCAAGTCATCATCACATTTGTTGGTTGGTGTTTGGCTGGTGTTGAGCACTGAGTGTACACTCTGGGCCGGGTGCCGGGCTGGACACAGGGGCAAATGCAATAGAAACAGTCCCTGGCTGCCTGAAGTTCTCAACAGTAAACACTCATTGTGTACAAAGCATGTGAAACTGTTGGATAGGGGAGATTTGCTGATTGGTTCTGTCCATGGGGAGCTAATTTGCTTTTGCTGGTGGGGGTTGATGATGAATGAGACTGATGGGAAGTTGGAGGACAGAGGACAAAGACGAGAGATGCAAAGGTCCAGTGGTTGAGAAGGCATGGATAGTCTAGTGCGGTTCAACCCACAGCTTTGGGCCTTTTGAACACTTTGACTCTCTAAAAGATAAAATTATCATTCAACTCTGCTTTTATTGTGTTGCCACTCCAAACTATACAATGCAACTGGAAATCCCCAAGAACTGGAATTTCTTATCGACTTCAGAAGGACTAATTCTCACAGGGCCAAGCGGTATAATTAGATTCCTGGCTCTCTCTGATGCTGTCAGTGAGGAACACCAGTCTCTTCACAAAGTTTCAATTCAGTCTCTGTGTTATTTCCTTTGACATAAAAGGGTAGAATCCATCCGAGAAGAATACTGACAAGCTTAAACATGTTTTTATTAGTACATCACTTTTAAGAACATGTGTTTGCCGATTGTTTTCTGAAAAAAAAAATTATAAATAATATTTTTAAATTGTAATGAAGTTGCCATCAACTTTTTAGGGGTGTTCAAAGTTCCCTGAGCAGCAGGTGATAAAATTCAAAAGATTAGTGTATGCAAAATTTCTGGGTTCTCTGCTGGAATGACTAAGGGTTTGGTTTTGGTTTGAATTCAGGAAGAGGTATGGGGCAATGTCACAGGTTAATTGGGCTTCATTAATGTGAAACAACTGGTAATTCAGTGCTGTTGTCTGGACATCCATGAAGGCAAACGGGGGGGCAGAGAGTGAGGAAGGTGTGGTCTGGACCGCTGGGCTAGCGGTCCACAAACGTGGCTTGCTGCAGCAACTTCTGATCAGAGCAATCCGACAACACAAACTCCTGGGCTTCTTAACAGCTTCATTTGTTTATTTTCTGGTTACAAAAGTATACATCCTCACTGTTAAAAAACAATTCACATATTCGAGAGTGCCTGACTTGCAAAGCGAGAATTGTCTGGAATCACCCTTGTGGCAGAGAAAAACCACCATTGAAAACTGAGTTATCTTGTAACAGTTTTTGTGCTCCTCCCACCCAGCTCAGCCAGGCTTTCTCAATGAGCCGCTATCTGAAACAGATTGCTTGTGTCTGTAGGAATAAAGCACGGTCTTCAGTCATCCAGCTGCTAATAACACCCCTGGTTTTTCGCCAGGGCATTCGGAATGGTTTCCAATAGCCAGCGACACCACAATGGATCTCTGCTCCTGGGAATGGAAGGACCCACTGCCGGGGATGGATATGCACAGATGCCCATTGTGTGGCTGAGGCTGATTAGCTGTTGTAGCAGGCAAGGTCTCCTGGGATTTCTCTGGCCTCTAATTGGCTTTCACTGTTGTGGGTTCTGTGAGTGTCAGAAATAACGAGGTGACATTTGGATCTGACACGGCGTCATTAGAAGACTGGTAATGCAGATTATGAACATGCATTCATATAAGGGAGAAGAATAAATCAAGTAGAAAAATACTTGAGAGGTAATGAGGGTCGTGTCCAAATATAAACTCTTTGGGTGGGTATTAACACCAGCAATTAACAATTCACGTTCTTATCTCCAGGGGCTCATAGATTCCCAGCTGAAATAGCACTTCTGAGGCCATTGGGAAAAACCCCTGGGGAGCGTCTTTGCTGAGAAGCCTGAACATGGTTTGTGCCAGGCACAGGGTTGGACGGGATGCTGATTAGTCCATCAGGAGTGGGAGTAGCCCAGCTTCCCAAACAGAATTGTCCCGAGCACGGTTTTATATGCTGCTACACGATTCCAGCAATCCTATGCTTTAAAAAAAAAAAAAAAAAAAAATTTAGCAATTTATAACAGTCGTTAAATTGCGATGATTTATGAGTGAGCAGCGTTTTCCCCCTTAGAAACACTGCACGCTATATATTTAACCACGCTTGGGAACAAACCAAGGCGAACGTTTGTCTCCGGTGCTGGAAGCCCTTTCCTTGTGTACCTGGCATTTATGAGGGTCTGCACAGCCTGCTCATTGCAACATTCAGAACTTTTAGCGCCGTTGTTCACGGCAAAGGGAAGGCTGGGAGCAGTGTTTGTGGGCTGCCTGATATGTGCCAACGAAGAGTTGGAATGTTAGCCCAGATGTAGTAGTTTCAAACGTTATATTTTTTACCCCTCACCCCACTCCAAGCTAAGTTATTTAGTACCCCAAAGATGGCCACATATCACATGCTTTTATTGAGGGGGGATGTCTATAATGCTGGTCCCTGCCTGTCCCTGTCTGCCTCCGTCTGTCCCAGTTAATTTCTTTCTATCTCCGTCTCTATCGTTGCCTACTACGTCTGAAACTCTTTTTACCTTATTATTATTAATTTTGGATTTTAAAGAATAATATACATACAGAAAAGTGCCAAAACATGAGCTCGGCTCAGAGAATCCTCGTAAACTCTTGTCAGCTCCCTGGAGGCCCGAGAACCTGGAGACCATCTATGTCCCAGCTCTGCAGCCAGGCAGCAGGGGAGCAAGAACCCGACCTTCCTCCACTTCTGTGTTCCAGCCAAACCCTCAGTGGGTTGAATGAAACCTGCCTACACAGGGGAGGGCCATCTGCTGTCCTCAGCCCACCATCTCCAATGAGAATCTCTTCTGGGAACATGCTCACGGACGCGCCCAGAAATCATGTTATCTGGGTATCCCATGGCCCAGCTAAGCTGACACATGAAATTAACCACCACAGAGGCCAAGGTGTAGTTGGGGGTAAGAGAAAACACGAAGGGGTAATGCAGGGCCTTCCAACAGGTGCCATGGCCTTTGGTAGAGGGACCTGGCCAAACTGCAGAGACCAAGGAGGAGCCAAAGGATGTACATACCCCAGTCTCAGTTTCTCCTCCCTCCACTTCCTGGCAGTGCCTCTTATGATAGAACCAAGTGGAAGTCTGTGAGTGCTGTCCACTGAGGAGCCTCCAGGACACAGTGCAGGGTGGAGAGTGAGAGCCGAAGGGTCAGTGGAGACCACCTAGACATGAAGCTGAGGTTCCTCTGCTGGGTGAGTGTAGGGTGAGGAGGTGATAGCCCGGAGAGTGGGCAGAAGCTCATGTATCCAAAAGGCCCATTTGCAACTAATGATCTGCATTTTATTAGGGAGCAATTTCTACAGGGCAATTTCTAGTTCTCCATCCGCAGAATTAGTTTTGTTCTTTCTATGGAAGAAAAAGCATTCTAGGTCTTTTTGGATTTAGGAGCTAAGAAAACACCAGAATCTTATAGCCATACCAGTTGGAACAGTCCTAGAACACAGAGTGACCAAGATACTCAAAGACAACTGATTTAATTATATTATGTAGTTCAAACTATTCTACTACCGACTGGTTTCAAAATCTAATCTAAATATTTCAAATGGATATTAATTTAATTTAAACTATCAGGATAATCAACTCAAATTTTCTCCTTAAAGGAGTCTCTTTTTGTATCATATATCTCATTTATGAGAGAGAGAATGAAATCAACAGGCTTTGCAGTAAAATGACACATCATTTTTTCCCTTTTCTCCTTTGGACAAATGATCTCAAAGGTGACATACATAGAGGTTTTTTTTTTCCTCACTGGCATCTAAAATACATTTTTCTTGTGGAAGTCAAATAAAACATGTATTAATTTGTACAATGAGATTTATTAAGGTTAGGAATTTTCAAACATGTTGCTTAAAAACTTCTGGGTCATTTCTGTGATTTATAGTGAGGTAATATATAAATACACATTTAGGTGCCCATTAAGAATAGATTTCCCATAAGCTGAAAATTACCGAGTTCTTTATACTTTATAATACATCACGTTAACGGGCAGGATAGAGCCATTACGATATTAACATAGATTTGAGCCGTAATTGAAATATACTTACAGGAAGGTTAAAAGAATGAGATCCACTTCTAATGGCTGTTTGGAGCAAGGTAATGCTCTGTTGGTGTATTTATTTGAATAATGGGATTATAAGATTTTTTAAAATATTGATTTCTGAGTGCTGTCTTACAGTGCCATTCCTTGTAAAGTCTTTGAAAATGTGAGCAATCAAAATAGCCACGCGGCGCTATTTGTTTCCTCTTTCATTCTGCAGATGAGTAGGAGTCTGTGGAGTGTGGGTGTTAAGAAAGCCCTTCATAGAGCTGTCAGGGAAGCTCTGCTCTTTGGCCCCCTGGAGCAAGATGGACCCTTACAGAAATGATCAACCACATCTATTGATGCTGTGTGGGAACAATAGAATGTGAATAGCAGGGCAGAATTTTGCCCTGAAGGGAGAATTTTGCCCGGAGGGTATAACTAAAGCTCTAATAGTCAGCTGGTTCTCAGTGCAGTATAGTCTTCATCACGTCAGTCATGTTTAGTGGCTCTTCCCCTAGGAGACAGCTGTTGAGACTTACCATATTTCCCCATGTTATAAACTGCACCCTTTGTCAAAAAATTTGGGGTCTAAAAACTGGGTACGCTTTATACAGTGGTTGTAGATATTTTTTTACTTGCATTTCCTGCTTTTTCGCGTGGATGAGGAGTTGTATGAATTTTATGATGAATAAAACTTGAGTTTAATAACTTTATGTAATACATTATTTTCCTCCAAATTTCAAAATTAAGGTGCATCTTAGACATGGGAGCTTCTTATAAATGGGGAACCTGATTTTCCAAGTTCTTCATTGTGGGTGAAGCAATGGGTCAAGCCAGGCAGAAACTGAGGCAGATTCGTGGGGTGATTACAGATTCCTCCGCCCCTGGGTCAAGTCAAAACTATCTAAAGATTGGAGTTACTGGGTCCCAAACTCTGCTGGGTCTCAGAGCCCATTTAATAGTTTCACACAATGGCTAGTTGGTTTAAAAACAGTCCTTGGTATGTCTGATATTTTGTCTTCTTTTTCCAGAGGGCTTGAGATGCTAAACTATTTGACTTCCTCCTGGCAATTGGAAGCACCCAGGCGTTGGTTCTTGGCTTCACACACATTAGCATCATCTAAAGACATTTTGATAAATAGGTATCGGTGCTCAGTTGGACTTGACAAGTTCGAAAGGGGAGTGTCTCATAAACGTAACAAGATTCTGAGTATCCAAATGTTTTTTGTTCAATTGTTTCATTCTTTTATTTCTTTTTTAGTAAGAGAGAGAGAGAGAGAGAGAGAGAGAGAGGGAGGAACAGACAGAAAGTAAGATGAGAAGCATCAACTCATAGTTGCAGCACCTTAGTTGTTCATTGATTGCTTTCTCATATGTGCCTTGACCGGGGGCTCCAGCCGAGCCAGTGACCCCTTGCTCAAGCCAGCGACTTTGGGCTTCAAGCCAGCGACCTTGGGCTTCAAGCCAGTGACCATGGAGTCATGTCTATGATTGCACTCAAGCTGGTGACGCTGGGCTCAAGCTGGTAACCTTGGGGTTTTGAACCTGGTTTCTCAGTGTCCCAGGCCAACACTCTATCCACTGTGCCACCAGCTGTTCAATTGTTCCTAAAAGAAATATTGCTTTCTCATCAACTCACTTTGTGAGCTGACCGTCGTAGCAGTTTCTGTCAGATAAATGATTAACATGAGTCAGAGGATGTTCTGTTTTCAGATACTAGCACTTTGGTGGGGTTTCTCCACTCTTGTCTGATTAAATTTGCCTCTGTGTGTTCAGGCAGTACAATGACATTTTATACTTCCAGCTTTCTTTTTTATTTTTTCTTCATAAAAAATCAACAAAAATTTGTTTCAATAGTTCAAATATCCCCAATCTTTCCCCCTTTATTGTTTGCTCTTTTTGAATTCAGAATCTTCAGAGTGATGGGAGTTTCCTCAATATAAATTTTCCTAAATTATTTTTAAAGGTTGAGGACCTAATATAATTTCTGAACTGCACATAATGAACACATTCTTGCTATTGCTATAGTAAGATGGAAAGTTTCAGTTACTTGAAGAAAATGTTGTTGTTTTAATGAAATACATTGTCTCATACAAAGCTCCATCTTCCACAGGCTTCTCCATCACATTTCTGATGGATCTTATAACGCTCATTTCAATTCTGACAGTATTCTAAGAATATATTCAGTTCTTTCTTTAATAATATGTAAATTAGTTTTTTTCCCTAAGGGCATAACCAGGATAGGCTAGAACTGGCTCTCCTGGTCCCAGGTGGCTGGATTATTGATTTGATGCTGTTATTCAGAACCTAGCAGACACCTATGGGGAGGGCTGTCTGCCTGCCCCCTCCTAAAATCTCCCCTCTAAGCAGTTTACCCTAGCAGCTTGATTTGTGCCCCTTGGGTCCCTGTTTTATTAAACTAAGAGTGAGTCTGGACCCAGGCTGGACCAATTAGATTGATTCTCCTTAGAAAACATGTGGAGAACAAGAAGCAGGGCACAGAGAGATGTAATGTCGCAGAGACGATGTCTGGCCTTTGTCCCTGGTTAGTGGGATGGAGTGCTTTAAACCCTTGGAGTATTCCAAATGACAAGACTGTCTTTGCTATTCTTAGTTGTCCACACCTGGGCTTATGCTAAGATGACTCCAGATGGAGACAGTGACACCGGAAAGACCAACCAGGTGGTTAGAGGGTTGGGCTTTGACTTGGGTGATATCATCCCTATCTTTGGAGATGGAGACCAAGTTCAATCACGTGGCCAAATAATCCAATCAATTGATGTCTACAAAAAGGCGTGGCTGAGCTTTCTGGTTGGTGAGCACGGATGTGCCAGGAAGGTCATGTGCCCTGATCTCATGGTGAGGGACACAGGAGCCTTGCATTTGACATCCTCCCAGACCTTGCCCTGTGTGCCTTTTCATTTGGCTAGTGTTTTATAATAAAACTGCAATTGTAAGTAGGTGCTTTCCCGAGTTCTGAGTCATCCTGGCAAATTATGGAACCTCGGGGGTTCATGCGAACCTTCTGAATTTATAGTTGATTGATCAGAAGTGCAGTTGGCCTGGGGACCCCGGCGCTTGTGACTCATAGCTGGAGTGAGATGGTCCGGGGGCTGGGCCCTTAACCTGTGGAGTCTGTGCAAACTCCAGACGCTTAGTGTGGAATTTCACCGCAGTGATGCAGGAGCTGAGTCATAGTAATGTTTGAAATTTCAAGGGAAGACCTCAGACTCCTCAGCTTACACAACCACCCATAAGATACTTGGGTGTTCTTCCAAGAATTCTTCATCCTCTCCCACACTCCCGTCTATCTAAAGGGGGTCTACTGCTTGGGAGACAAAGAAGTTTCGGTAGCGTGGGCGGAGAAGGAGGCTGTTAGAAGCCCCGGTGCCCCCTCCCTGTTGGGATCTTGTTAAGTCCTTCATGTTCCTGCTTTCCCTGATTCTGTTCCTCTAGCTGTACCCAGGTGGGAAGACCATGACCCCTGCATGCCCTCAGCCTGCCTTGCGTCCCCAAGGCTGGTTTAAGGCTGCAGCCCGGCTCCATTCTTCTTCCTGGTCAGGCTCTACTGCAGCAGATGCTCCCAGAGAATGTGGACGGGGACGTCTCCCGGGTACCTCCTCCCACTGCAACCTTCTAGAGGCCAAACTGGGCTGCTTTCAGGTGAGGTTCTTCTACCTGCCATCAACAGCCTTTTCCCATTTGTCTACCACTTGATCTTTGTGCTTATGCCTTTGATGTTGTTTCATGTCTTCTTTCTGTCTTCTTTTTCTGTAGTGTCTAAATATTAAATTTAGAGTTTAGAGTTTAGGGTTCCTAAGGGGAAGCCAATGATCTACATGTCCAATAAATATAATAATGGACTATAAAATTAATATTTAATTGAAAATTTTCTGGAATACTTTCTAAAATATTTTGACTTAGCTTTAGGCATAAAAAGGAACAGACCTTTTTTTTTTGTATAAGAAAAATAAGGAAGAACATTGGCCCGGTGTGTAGAAGTCCTGTGTTTAATTCCCAGTCAAGGCACATAGGAGAAGCAACCATCTGCTTCTCCCCCTCTCCCCCTCTCCCCCTCTCCCCTTCTCCCTTCTCTCTGTCTCTCTTTCTGTCTATTTCTTCCCTTTCTGCAGCCATGGCTTGATTGGAGCTAGTTGGCCCCAGGTGCTGAGGATGGTTCTATGGCATTGCCTCCAGTGTTAAAATAGCTTGGCTGCCGAACAATGGAGCGACAGCCCCAGATGGGCAGAGCATCATCTGGTAGTGGGCTTGCTGGGTGGATTCTGGTTGGGGGACATGTGGGAGTCTGTTTCTTTGCCTCCCCACTTCTCACTTAAGAAAGAAATAAAACAGAAAAAGAAAGAAATAAGCCTCCACTTATTTCCTGCTTTTCTTGGATTCCTTATTACCAAAATGTGATTAATTGGACTGTCAGTATTGTTTTACTTTCTACTTCAGTGAATTAAAAGAAAACTCTTCCAGTGGTTTCACCAATCTAAATTACATGTGAAAAAAATTTAAATATGCTGTACATGAAAATTTTTATTTGGACATATATCAACCCGAGGAGACTTCAGGGTGTTTCTAGAGTGTTTCCGATGAGTGTGAAAGTTAGAACCACCGCTTAATACACTAGTTCCGTTATTTCTCTGAGTGCATATTTTTGTAATCCTTTCGGTCCCTCATAACTGGCAATAAATGTCATCAAATAAACAAGAAGGGGGACTGTTGTGCTTATTTGAAAGAGTCAGACAGGAGGAAGCAGCCTCTTATCCCAGAACCAAGCTGGGGATGAGAGAAGAGCCCAAGAGATGGAGGCGGAGGTGGGAAGTGAGTGGAACAGAGCAGTGTTAACCCTGGGGCTGGGGAGAGGAAGCCCTTAGCAGGGCTTGGAGGAGAGAGAAAATGGAAAAGAAGGAAGGAAAAGAAGTAGACGTGGGGTAGTAGCCTTCAGAGCCGCTGATTACTGTCTCTGACGCCCTTCTTGGCCGCAGCCACAGTCTGCTGCCTGGCCCTCCCGGGTGACAGGCACTTAATGTTTATTATGTCAGCTCCTTCCCAGGGATATAATGTGTTCACTATGGGACTTTGCTTTTTTTGGTGGCGGTATGGGCTTCGCCTCGAAACTCCCATGACAGGTAACCTACGTGCTTTTTCCCACTTACGTCAGGTGGATGATTTGATTTCTGATGCTTCATGCAAAGGGACTGGCCGGGGCTCAGCCTTGGGTTTGCTAAACCACCATCCGTGTCCCCGCGTGTCCCCTCCTGCCCAGCACCTGTGCCCTGTGGTCAACAGCCAAGCCTGACTGATGGTCAAACCTGGAACCTGGGCACTCCAGAGTGATGGGTCAGTGCTAGCAAATGCCCCTTTCAGAGAATTGGAAACTTAGAATCTGGTACAGCTGAGCTCTCAGTGTAGAAGTCAACAGGCAACAGAATTTTTTTTTTTTATTAGAAAATTAACACACACCGATTGCTAAACATTCAAACCCCACAGGAGAATATAGAGTAAATAGTGAAAGACTTTTATTCCCTCAACCCTCTCTTCTTGTCCAACTTGCTAGCTAGGTTTGGCGTACCCTTAGCTATGCCTGTAAACACACGCAGACACCACACACACACATGCACACGCACACTTCCAGGTCTTTTGTTCTTGGCATTTTGGCCAAAAGTGTGATTATGCAGCACAGTCCCTTAGCCGTCCGCGGTATGCCAGGGATGCCTTATAGGTTTGTACATGTTTTACAACTGAGCTCCAGTCCTGGTTTTCTATTGATTGATATTTGGGTTGCTTACACTTATTTGATCATTCAATACCTATTTATTAAACATTTATTAAATGTTATCATTTGCTCTTAACCACGATTCCCGTCCTCATGGAATTTCTGGCAAAGGATCCTCTTGGAACCCCTTCCTGATCACAGGGCAGATTTGGGGTCTAGTGTGTCAGCGAGTAAGACAGTTTTACGTGTCGGTGGGTCCTGCCCCCAAAACCACATATCGAACTCGAAATGGTGTCTTTTAAAAGTCTGCGGTTTTTATTTCTATGTAGAAAGAGTCATCTCTTTTTCAGAATCTGGCCTCCTGTGAACCCGTGTGGATGTGATTATATTTTAATCAGAAATGTGGAGAGAGTAATTGAAGTCATAATGGAAGAGATCTTTTGTCGGGAAACACTGATGGAATTTCTCACTTGTGTTTTGGTTCCTTGCCTTTCTCAGCAGATGTAATTTAAACTATTCAAAGACCCGTCATTCCAAGCCTTCCTCAGGCTCCAAAGTGTCGGGGGACTGACGGAGGTCTCCAATGAAAGTTGACATCTTTCTAAAACTTCCAGGGGAGCGAAGGGGGTGTCAGAAAGCTGGAGATCAGTTTTAGTCCATAGATCCCTCATCTGGCTCTTCCAGCCTGGGCTGCGGGGTCAGCCTGCTCTGGGCACAGGAACAGCAGCTTTGGGGGGAAATCCTGTTAGGGTTTCCGATCTGCCCAAATTAGATGAACAGCCTATAGAGCATTAATTTAAAATCAGACCTCTCTACTTTTTATACAATGTCTTTATTTTGCCAAGTGACCTCTGACTTAATGTTTAAATGATTTCAGCGTCTCTCAAAATAGAGCCAAGTAACTATTGCAATCAGTAAAACCTGACATGAAAGCAGAGAAACCAGGGTGGGCAGTAAAAAGAAGAGGGCATCACGTTCTCCACCCTGATCTCAGTTCTCGAGTCCCTTTTTCTTATTGGTCTTGGGAGCCTCTGCTAGAGGGTGAGAATGGTACGGGTGATAGACAGAAGGAGGGACATTATGCAGGAGAAGGGGGTCAAATAAACAGAAGCCCCCAAACCCAGAGTCTTAGGTTCAAATGCCAGGATAGGTAGGTACTAATTATGTGGCTGTAGGCACTTCAGTAACCTCCCGGGGTCTCAGCATCCTCATCTGTAAAATTCTGTATTAATTCACTTGGTCCCTGATTTATGAAGGTTGGAACTTAGCAATTTTTTCGACTTTATAAGGGTGCAAAAGTGGTATGCATTCGGTAGAAACCATCCTTTTTTTGAATTCTGATCTTTCCCCGGGCCAGTGGCACACAGTGGGACAGCCGCTCGTGATGCTGGGCAGTGGGGGCTGGGGTAGCTCCTCGTCAGCCACGGGATCATGAGGGTGGATAGCCCATGCTCTGTGGTGGCCTGTGCTACCCTTGGCCTGAGCATTCAGGCATAGGCTAGACTAAGCTGTGAGGTTCAGTAGGTTAGGTGTATTAAATGCACTTCAACATAAGAATCTTTGAACTTACGATGGGTGTATGGGGACTTAACCCCCTCACAAGTCAAGGAGCGTTTGTCCCGCACTCTGCAGGGGTGTGGAGGGGATTATCCACACTTTTAGCCACACAGTTGACATTCAGATGTGTGTCTGGCTCTTGAGGTTTAGCCGTAGGAAGACGGCCTGGGCTAGGCAGCGGGAAAGCTGTGGCTTCCTGACAGACGGGCGACTTCCTCAGTTTATAAAACCACAGTGACGCTGTGGGAGTCAGACAGATGTAGGTCTGAGCCTCTGCGCTGAGCTCTGAGCTACTGTTTCCCCCTGTGGACTTCGGTCAAGCCATTTAACCTCTCTGAACCACTTGTTCTTGGTTGGTCAAGCAGAGATGATAGTGGTACCCAGATGGGCAGGGTGTTTGGGAGAATTCAATGAGGGAATACCCGGTGGTGTAGAGAGAGCACTCAGGGTACGGCTGCTGTCACCGCTCACGCTGTTCTCATCATCCTCGCTGCCACGCCTGCTCCTTTCTCTCTGCTTCTTTGTGAAATCACTTGACTTGGGTGTTAGTGAAGTGGCGACATGCCCATTTGGTATAGTGAATATAAGGAAACAAGAGGCCCTTTTCCATCTTGTTGACATTTCTCTATCTTCAACCAGGTGCCCGGAGAGGCAGCCAAACTTGCTGGGGAATTTTTTGAAAGGAGACACTCCCTGTGCTGACACGGAAATTATTTTTCTTGGCAGACATCTCTCACTGTTTCAATAGGCAAATCAACACTAATAACATCACTGAACAGTTTCATCTGAGTTGCTCGGGGAACAATTCTAACTGCGGGGGTGGGGGGGACAGGACCGTCAGGACCATGTGGTGTATTGATCAATTCACTGCCCTTTTAGCTGCATTGGTTGCTCTACCGAGATTATTTTTATGACAAGTAAGTTAGGTGGCCAGTAATGCTTTCCCTGTATGTCCCCTGGAACAAATGTCTCCCCTTCTGCTCTTTGGTGCAGAATGCTGGAATTTCCATCAAGTAGACACATGGCAACCACGAAGGCAGGTGCTCATTCGTTATTCATTCATTCCACAAATGTTTATGGGCACCTGTTATGTGCCAGGCACTGCTCTAGGTCATGAAATCACAATAAAGAGGAAGACCCTCGGTGCCTGTCCTGTGGAGGCTGCAGTATAGTCGGTGAGAAACACACATCAAATAATCATACCATAAAACACTAACACAGAAACTAAAATAAGTGCCGAAAAGAAGAGGTACATCATACTGGAGAGCCTGTGACAGAAAGTCGGGACTATTCGGAAGGGATAGGAAGGCTTGGAACAGCAAGTGCAAAGGCCCTGAGGTATGAGAGAGTGTGTTTGTTCCAGGAACTGAGATGAGACCAGTGTGACAAGGAGTGAGGAGTGACTAAGTCAAGGTGGGTCTGAGGAAGAGGCACTTACCTAGATGATACAGACCTGGGCAGGCATTGCCAAGAATTTCTGTTTTTATCCTAATACCAATGGGAAACTGTTTGTGTATGTGTGTGTCATTTGATTTCTGTTTGAAAGGACCTCTCGGCTACAGAGTGGGAGGGGACAGGGATGGGGAGGGAGCACAGCCGGTAACCAGGGAGAGATGGTGGAACATTGCCTGGAGACGTGGCAGAAATAACCGGACCTTTCAGTGCAGTTCAGGAGATAAAGGTGACAAGATGTTCTAGATTTAGTGATGGAGGTGATGGAAAGGTTAGGGCTGAAGAGCTACATTTAAGTCCCTGACTTGTGTACCCTGAGATGGGGAACACAGGGAAGGAACCGGGGGTTGGGGGGACGAGTGAGATGGGAGGAGATAGCTCACGGAAGACCAACAGCTCTTCCGTCTAGGGCTCTCTGGGCCTTGCCTGTACCCGCGGTGTAGCCGACGGCCATACAAGAAAGAAGCTACTTCTGAATTTTGTGCCACCAGCACCAGTGGGAACAAGTGTTCACATTTCTCTTCAATTAACATCAGCAGATTGTTACATTTTTTGTACTCCTTGGGGAACTCAACCTCTGAAGGAAATGCAAGTTCTAAGTAAGTCAAGTTTGCTCTCATTTTAGTAACAATTAACAATATCAACAGCCACCACTCCTTGAGGAGCACTATGCTAGGTGCTTGACATTTATAACTCCATCTAAGTTTGGTTCTAGGACCACCAGCAGGCAATAGGACTAGTTCTGGCTTAGTGGTCAAGAAATTAGTTAATTTAAAAGGCACTGCTTGCCAAAATCCAGCTGGTCTATGCCAGACCCTTGGGAAAGAAGGACAGATAGGACATGCACCCGTCCTCAGAGCAGGGTGAGGGAAAAATGGAGACAGATGTGTAAAGGAACGTCACTTCTACGCTAGATTTTACACCGGCAGTTGGTAGGGGGCCTTTGTTTCCTCTGTGGAGAAGGGAGTTGGCTTGAAGTGGGTCCCTAATCTTTTTTTTTTTTTTACTTTCCAGTCAATTTATTGAGGCAAGATAATTTTTTAAAACAGAATGGGATATAGAGCATATGTCAATATAATAAATAGCATGCACATGTTGAAAAGTGCTTTACAAAAGTCATTGTATTACAAAAAACAATAATTACAATGGTTTGCAACTTCTTTGGTGCACAGGCTCTCTACTAAATTTATTATCCTTCTAAGTCCTCAGATATACTATAATTTATAATTATTATGATTTTTTTTATGAGTCCACTGAAACTCAAAGAGTGAAATCCAAAATTGTACAGCAAGTGAAAGGCAAAGTTCAGACTTAAATACATGTTGGTCTAATTCCAAATCCTATGCTCTTTTTACTATGTAAGAAATTAATGACTACACTTTAAGAGAGAGAATAAAAGTTTTGCTTTTTTTTCTTGATTATTTGTAGAGGATAATGCTACCACTCTGTCTCCTCAAGTTCCATAGCAGAATGAGTGAGAGTGTGAATATCATTGATGAGTATGTTATTAATTAAAATGGATCTTTGATTATCTGGGCTGTTTTGATCTCTCCCAACATAGAGTGGGAATCTTAGTGGTGAGTGAGGGTTAGAGGGGCTTCACCATCAAAGGGACAGTCATCCTTCCATGTCTTATTGTGGTCTTGATTTCTTCACTGTGGTGAATTCTGATCTCGTGTCCTTTTAGTTCACCCTAAAGAACTCTCTTGAGAATTTCTTGCAGGAAGGGTTTAGTGGTAACAAACTCCTTCAGCTTTTATTTATCTGGGAAAGTCTTAACTGTCCTTACTTGTAAAGGACAGTTCTGCCTGATATATGATTCTCGGTTGACAGTGTTTTTATTCTTTTTGCACTTTGAATACATCAGACCATTGTCTTCTAGCCTCCAGTTTCTGGTGAGAAATCTTATTGAGGACTCCTTGTATGCAATGATTCACTTCTCTCTTGCTGCTTTTGAGATTGTCTTTATCTTTAAAAAGTCTGATTATAATATGTTTCAGTGCAGGTCTCTTTGAGTTCATATGACTTGAAGTCAGTTGAGCTTGTTGGGTGTTCCCATTCACATATTTTTATCAGATTTGGGGTGTTTTCAGCCATTGCTTCTACAAATGTTCCCTTGCCCCTTTCTTTATCTCTCTCTTTTCCTTCTGGGATTCCCATGATATATATGTTACTCTGCTTGTTGGTGTCCTACAGGTCCCTTAGGCTCTCTTCACTTTTATTCAATCTTTTTCTTTCAGTTCCTCAGATTCAATATCTCCATGCTTGCTGATTATTTCTTCTGTCTGCTCAAATCTGCCTTTGAATACCTTCAGTTAATTTTTTCATTTCAGGTATTATATTTTTTAGCTTCAGAATGTCTTTTTCATTTCCTTTTAGGTTTTCTAGCTCTTTACTGACATTTCCATTTTGATCATACATCATTTACTTGACTTTCTCCAACTCTTCTTTTGGTTCTTTGAACACCTTTAAGATTTTTGTTTTAAAGTATTTGTCTGATAGATCTGTCATCTTGTCTTTTTCAGTGACATTTCTGTTGATTTAGTTTTTTCTTTTGAATGGGCCAGGCCTTCCTGTTTCATTGTATGCCCTGTGACTTTTTGTTGTTGTTGAAAATTAGACATTTGCATCTAACTCTGGAAATCAGATTCAACCAGTGCTTGCTGTTTTTGTGTTTTGTTTTATTGTTATAGTTACTGTTTATTATTATTATTATTATTATTATTTTGGTTGGTTTTGATTGTAGGTTCTCTCTGTGGCTAGGGTCAGCCTTAAGTATAAACTTAAGTTTCTCAGCTCTTTTCTGTGACTGCATTTCTGGGTATGTGTGGCCACTTTCTAATTCCCTCCATATATACAGTTGCTTTGCAATATCCTAGTCTTTAATATTTATCTCCCCAAAGGGGGAAAATAGAAAAACTAAGAGGGAGAAAAAATTCCCCTGGAACTGATTTCAGCCAGAGGGGGAGGGACTTACAGTCATGGGAGGAGGTGTAACAACAGTGGCTGCCTATCTCTTTGACTGTACTTCTGTGATCAGAAGTAGCAGTCATAAATCAAAGCACAACTACCCAGTATTTGCAGGATAGGGTCCTTTTTTCCCCACCCTGCCTCCTACGAGCTGTGTGCAGGCTGTTTCAGGAACATGTGCAGAGTGGCCTGCCTGCCACCCGACTAACAGGAGGGAGATAGGTAGCTGCTACTGAGCTGACATTCATGGAAATTAACCACAACTGACCATCTCAATCTTCCCCTTTTGAAGTTGCAAGTCTTCAGTAGACTCCAGAATTCCAAAATAATTACATGGGCCAGACTCTGCCAGTGTGGTTTTTGTTTAGACAGGGACAGGTCCCTGGTGCTTCCAACCCTGCCATCTTGATAGTCCCCATTCATTTTTCTGATCACATGATATGGAAATGTGCCAACTTTACTCTGTTCCAACCAGAGAGTCACATGATCATCCGTGTGTCTCTTCTAGAAACTTCCGTAGCACCTCCTTATGACCTAGGCAGTCATTCATAAGGTCGCAGTTTCTGGCTGGAAGAAATGTTTTTGCAGGGAAGACAGATGTAGTAAGATCTGGCTATAGGGAGAATGAAGTAAAGCAAGGAGTGGTTTCTGGTTTACAAAGGAGAAGGGATTCATCTACAGAGGGGATCAGGGAAGACTTCCTGGAGGAGGCAGTCCTTGCTTTGAGGCTTGAAGGATGAATAAGAATTTAGGAAGTACAGAAATAAAAGTTCCAGTACAAGGTGTGTTTGGGGAAGCAGGTGGCTGGACAGGAATGTAATTAAAGAAGAGGCAGAAATTAAAACAGGCCAGATGGTGGAGGCCCTCCTATGCTAAGGGGTTTGGATTTAATTTGGCAGATGGCCAGAGATGTGACAGGTTTCTGAGACCGGGAGTGGGAAGACAGTTTCTGTAATTTAGAAAATTGACTCAGGTGGCAACGCGAAGAATGGGTTGGAAAGGTGAGATTGTAGAGCAGTGGTTCTTAACCTGGGTTCTATGGAACCCTAGGGGTTCAATGAGTCGGTCTCAGGGGTTCGGAGAAGCCTCTGCCATGGAGGCCAGAATAAAGTAATACAGTAATTTGTTGTGAGTTCATGCACTTTGTTGGTTTTGTTGTTTGAGCAAGGTGATGTTCATGCATGGCTTATTTTGTGCACCAGTAAAAAAACATATACCTATGTCTTGAATTTGTAAAAAAAAATCCTATTTTATTTATCACTAAAGAAGGGTTCGGTGAATGCGCATATGAAACTGGTGGGTTCGGTACCTCAGAAAAGGTTAAGAACCACTGTTGTAGAGGAAAGTTTCCAGATGTAGGCCGCTGTTACAGGTTAAATTGTGTCCCCCTAAAAGATATGTGGAAACCCTAACACCTTGTACCTATTAACGTACTCTTACTTGGCAATAAGGTCTTTGCAGATGTAATCAAGTTAAGGTGAGGCTATTAGGGGGGTCCTAATCCACCGCAACTGGTGTTCTCATAAGAAGAGAGAAATCTGGACACGGACACGCAGGAAGGTGCCATGCAACAGTGATGGAGGCAGAGAGTACACTTACGCGGCTACAAGCCACGGAACACCAAAGATGGTTGTCAACACGGGAAACATGATCAGTGTGAAACAGTCTTCCCTAAAGCCTTGGAGAGAATGTCGTCCTGCAAACACCCTGATTTCAGACTCCTGGCCTCCAGAGCTGTGAGAGAATACATTTCAGTTGTTTTAAGCCACCCAGGTTGGGATGCTTCGTCACAGTGGCCCAGGGATCTAATGCCGCTGTCTTCCACGTTTCCTGAGAAGCAGTCAGCCGGGGGCTCGCACCTACAGTCTTTACAGAGATGTGGAGTCCAGCCACGTGGAGGATTTGAAACTCAGACTTTCTTGGCCAAAGGAGGCTGTGAGGACCCTCAACAGTGCAGGCAAGTCCTCAGGAGGCACACTGCTGCCGGCGATGGCGCCGTGAGGAAGCCACACTCAGACGAGAGGCCAGGAGACGGGGAGCAGCCAGGTGTGAGACAGCCCGTGCTCCTGAGACTCCGACTCACACCTGATGTGCTAAGAAGGATGATAATGAAAATGGCAGAAGTCAGGACATTCTCTAGGTGATTCTGAGACTTCAGAGCCTGAGACATACAGCCTCTCTGTTAACTAAATTGGAGTCAGGTTTCTTATTGTCTCACAGGGTGAGGTTTTTTGGGGCCGGGGTTGGGGGGCGGGCGTAAAGAGGAAGCTTCTCATCTTTGGGTTTAAGTGCCTCCTCCTGTCACTGACTGCAGTGACAAGTTAAAAATGAAAGTGAGAAACTCACTCCATAATTAAAGAATGCAAATCAGAGCAACAAGGAGATGCTATTGTTCGCCCAGCACATTGTCAAAAGTGAAATTAAACGTTGTTGGGGTCAGGAAGGGAGGTGGTATGTGCCAGTCAATGCCAGAAGGTTGGTGGGGGCAGAAATATTCTCACCTGCTAAAGAATCATCTGAATGGCTGTCAAAATGGTTAAAGCACATACAGTCACCTGTACAGTGTGGGTTTGCTTCTAAACCATGGGGACTTAACTTACGGCGATGCTTGCAAAAACTGGCTAATTTAGCTATGCAAGGGTGCTCATTGTAGCACTGCTTGTAATAGAGGAAAAAAATACAGATAAAATAGAAAATAACTTGTTTACCGGAAAGCTGGTAAAACGTTGTCTCTGGGTGTGTCTGTGAAGGTGTATCCAGGAGAGATCAGCCTGTGCCTCTCGTGAAGGTCACCCTCCCCGGTGTGGGAGGGCCTCATCCAATCTGGTAAGGCCCCGAAGAGGACAGAAAGGTGGAGGAAAGGTGAATTTGCTCCCTGCTTGAGCTGCGGACACTTACCTTCTGCCTTCAGACGTTGGCTCGCCTGGTCCTCAGGCCTTCAGATTTCAATCGGAACACACCACGGGCTCTCCCGGGCCTCCAGCTTGCGCACAGTGGATCATGGGACCTCCCTGTCTCCAGAGCCACATAAGCCAACCCCTCATAAGCAATCTCTCTCTTATCCATGTCTATGTCTGTATATGGTCATATCTATACCCATCTATATATCTCTATCTCTATAGATCTATCTGTATCTGTTTCTCTATCTCTATCTGTATGTATCTATATCATCTATCATCTATTGGTTCTGTTTTTCTGGAAAACCCTGATTAATACACAGCCTAAATGTTTTCCAGTTGGAAACTAGATAATTCTGCTAGGCACATCTATACCATGAATTATTTAAATAAATTGGAATATTTTATTGTGGGGTAACTGCAGTACTGGTGTGTGGAGACTTGGCACACTCATCTGGCAGAGTACGCAAGAGAATAAAAACCAGGGACTCACTCATACCTGTCCGGGAATAGCCAAAAGGTGAAGGCAACCCAACAGCATGAATGAATAGACAATTTGGTGGACCCTGCAATGGAATATTATTCAGCCACAGAAAGAAACGGAATTCTGACACATGCTCCAATACCGATGAGCTCAGGAAACACTGTGCCAGGGGAAATCACCAGACAAACGGATGAATATTGGATGAGCCCACTGGTGAGAGGTGCCTGATTTGTAGGAAGTACCTAAAATAGATAGGTTCACTGAGACAGGAAGTAGACTAGAGGCGACCAGGGACTGGGAGTAGGAGAGGATGGGGAGTTATTGTTTAATGGGCATGGAGTCTCAGTTTACTGAAAAAATGTTCAAGAAATATCAATAGCGGTTGTCTTTGCAGAGGACTGGACTTGGGGGAGAGAGGGAATGGTCCCTTTAATTTTAAGCCTTTCTCTGTGTAGCGTGAGGTCTGTGCTTCCCCTCCCTGTGCAGACGTGGTCTCTGTTAAAATCATGATGATATAATGTGGGTGGAGACCTCCGGTGGCGGGTCCCCTTGCGTTTGCTCCCTGGCACTTGCAGGCCAGTCCACGGCGGGGCAGTCCTGAGCCCAGGTGGGAAGCACACCCAGTGCAGTCACTGGCTGGAGCGGTCCTGATGCTCCCCTGGCTCACACGACATGGGACAGGCTGACCGCTGCAGGTCCACCCTGGCATGAGCAGAGCCTGTCACCCGGGGTCCCGGTTCCTGGAAGACCCAGTCCATTTCATTTTTATGGGCCAAATTATGCAACGACCCACCTTTGTTTTATATACGTAGTCATTTCAATAGTAGATAGAGGGGCACCATACATTCCCTGAGGTAGCATGCCCGGGGAGCGAGGGAAAGAGAGCTGCAGCCCTGTGTTTGAACAGCCCTCTGTTGTATATTTTATGTCGCCCGGAGGAAACTCCCACGCTCCTTGTTGCGTCTTGAACTTCCCGGAAACTCAAATGTTTACATTACCTTCAAGGTAAGGTGCAGCCATCACTCTCTCTAGCCTGTGACACTTGTGACAGTGGAGTGGGACTTTGATGTCCCCTGTTTGCTTGGTGGAAAACAAACTCCTTGGGGCTGAACTACTTGGTTCAAGGAGTTGTTTTCTGAAGTATATCACAGCCGACCGGGAAAGAGATGCCACATTTTCTTGGAAAGTCAAGGAACATGGTTGTCACTTGGGTAGAATAGTTGCAGAGTGGTTGTCCCCAGGAGCCTCTGAGCATTCTCACACTGTCAGGCGGCCCCAAGAGACACAAGGACAGGGCATTAATGAAATACCAGATTAGGAGGAAGTTTCTAATTAATTGAAATATGATTTCACACTTAGGTGGGATGTGAAACTGAGACCCATGGACACAGATAAAAGTGCAGTGGTTACCGGGGGAGGGGAGTGGGGGAGGGCACTAAGGAGGTACAAGTATATGGTGACAGAAAATGATTTGACTCTGGGTGATGGGCACACAACACAGTCAACAGTTCAAATGCTATAGAAATGGGTACCTGAAACCTATGTGCTCTTATTGATCAATGTCACCCCATTCAATTTGATTTTCTAAATTAAATAAACAACGAAAACACTTTACCCTTTGGAGGAGCATTTCCTTTTTTAACTTTAAAAGTTTGACTTCTCTAATAACACTTCAGTTTTTCAATTAAAGTGTTATTGGGGGAGGGGGAAAGAAGATTTCCAATGACAGATTTCAAAGCTGTGTTGGGCCAGGGGGCGAAATATTTCTTGCGTCAACAGAACATCTCATTGTACTCAATCAAGGGTGTGTCAGAGCATCGTTTTGTCTCTCTGTTTTATGTCACAGAAATCTCTGGGATGTGCTGTGGCTTCCCTGATGATCATCTCCCCGGGAAGTTAGTTCCAGCAAGATCCTCCTGTTGTCTCCAGACTTCTTAGTTCCACGAGGTGCCTCCGTTTGGACGGTTACTAACAGAGCCGGCCCCCACCGAAAATCCAGCTTGCCACTGATGCCTCGATGTGGGGCACTTCTCTTAGGAAAGAGACGCTCGTATGTCTCATCTGAGGAAGCAGAAGCTCCAGGTAATTGCCCCTTCTTCAGTTCCACTGAGAAAGAGTCTAACCATCGCGAACCCTTTGGTGTGCGCCCTGCGGCCCCTTCCCCAGGACGAGCACGTGCGGAATTAATCGGAATGTAACATGGTATCCTTGTTACTTAGCACTGGTGAATCCCCTCTCTCAACACTGGGCAAATGTGCTAACACAGAGGGAGCAGACTCGGATTCTGTAGGTGGGGGGAGACTGCAAGGGGACACAGACGAAATGTCTGTGGTGCTCTGTGACTCAGAGGAGACCCCAGGTGCAGCCTCAGAATTGCATCAGGCCACCTTCCTGCATGAAGTCAGGAGGGGATGGGAAGAAGGCACTTAGCGAGTATAAATTAGACTACAATGAGAATGACTGTCTGCCAGTCCTATTAGGAATTGTACCCAGACAGCCATAGTGAGTCCTTTTCTTAGTGGGATAATCTGGAGGCCAAGTATTTAACCCATCCTTCTCATTTTATGACGGCCAGAGGGTAGGGTAACCTATTCAAGGTCACACGATGAGGGTAACGCAGAAAGGAGACTGGTACCTAGAGCCCTTGACTCCCAGTCCTTACTCTTTCCACTGTCCTAGCCACCAACGGAGCCTGAAGTCTGCGAGCGGGGGGGGGGGGGGAGGGGGTGGTGACAGCATGGGCTCTGCAGCAGGTGCCGGCTTCACTGCCCACGCTAGGCTGCAACACTGAGCAATGCCTCAGTTTCCCTATGTTCAAAATGTATTCAAGTTTTCCTCCGGGAAACTTGAGTCTGCGAACATCAGTGACACGACTAAATGTATCTGTTAGTGCAATGACTGCTAAATAAACTGACGTATGGGAGGAACCCAGCGCTTAGAAAGAGCTTCATACATGGCAGCTGTTCTTGTCCTTTCTCCCAGCCTGATTCCGGAGCCAGCACTCGCTCAGCACACGTCCCCAGCAAACCCTTTCCTCTCCGCAGCCCTTCTTCTGTTAGCTACTGGCCTGGGTTTTGCTGATTCGTCTCTCCCTGGGCTCATGTAGCTACTGCTGGTGAGAGGATAAACCCCGAGCTATCGTTCCCTTATTAAGTTTTTGGAAACAGCAGCACAGTGCCCGTGATGCGGTCCTGCTTGACTGCCTGGCAGCGTTAGGAGGAGGCTTATTATGATTAGGGAAGCTAATTAGTCACACGCCAGCAGGGCCAACAGCGTGGAGGGGAAGGGGCCTCTGTGGGGAAAGAAGTGGCTTGAATGGTGGTCTTGAAGATGAGATGACCAGTGCGACAAAGGGTTTACATGCGTAAGATCCATCCTTGTGAGGAGAAAGGAGGAGATGCAATGAAAAGGGTTTGAAAAGGCTTCAGTTGTCTAAATGAAATGGTGACCCTCCTGTCTTATATTTATCAGGTGCTAGTAAGGGTTTAAAATGGATGGACAGATGCATGGGTGGTGGGTGGATGGGTAGACAAGTGGACAGGCAGAAGGGTGCACGGCTCATGCAGAGGTTGGTGGGTAGACTTGTGGGTGAGTAGATGGATGGATGGGTGGGCAGATCCTCAATGATACAACATATACAAATAAATGCACTATGTGTTTTTGGTGGGAATCATGGATACTAGAGTTTGTTAAACATTCTCTATTTGTAGCATACAACGGGGCAGCGTTACAGTTATCTGGGTGAAGTTACATGTTTTATTTGCCCCACTGTCAATAAGAAAAAACAAATAATCAGTCCACATAATTAAAGAAAAGACTGAATTATCTTTCCTTTCTCTGTATGGAAAATAACACAAAATTATTATCACACGAATAGAAAGAAAAAGGCAGGAAAGAAAGTAATACAAAGTTGTGCTAGACAGCTAATTCATAAAAAAATGTGATTTTACTGGGTTTTAGGGATATCTGTTGAGTTTTACATTTTATTTTGATTTAATTTCCTCATTCTAAAAATATACTCACTTTTGTGTTTAAGTCTCTATTTGTGATTTTGTAAGCTTTTTCTTAATGAAGGGACCCCAAGGTATTTACAGTTCAGGTCCCACAAAACTGGGATTTCTTCTCAACTCTCTGGTCCGGGGTCTCCAGCTCTTCAGACCTACCCGACGATATGCCCGCCCTGATGAAACCAGACAACCTGATTGCTGACCGCCATGCACCCAAATGCAGCGGGAAGACCCAGAGCTGGAGGGCTGTTTGTGATCTCAGGGTGGGCACTCCTGCTGCTCCAGCCAGGCTGCCATCTGGCCAGTTCACCTTCCCACCCTTCCTGCTGGCTGTTTCACACCTGGCGTTTCCTCGGATGTCTAACACCTTCTCTGTCTGCTTCCTTAGCAGCCCCATCCAGCGGGGTACCAGGCCCATCCCTCCTGGAAGATGCAAAGGTCCGAGAGTAACAGGTGCAGTGGGGTCCGCCCCTCCCCCTCCGCCCAGCCTGGAGGCCACCGAGGGCTGTTCCTTTCCACGCCAACAGCCTCGGTTTCTCACCCAGGCTGTTCTTGGGTTACGCTGTGGGGGTGATCTGGTAGGGCCAAGCACCTCTCAGTCACTAGGGTGTGGGGATGGGTGGACAAATGCTCCCGTACCCTCCCCCTGCATGGAGGAGAAGATCTGGTTCTTGGAGCTCCCAGGGGGCTGCACGGTGTCCCTCGCAGTTACTGTACCCTGTGTTGACTGCCTTCCCTCCCCTGTGCCCCCCTGTGCTTGCAGGGGTCCACATCCCGAGTGAACGAATTGCACCCAAATCCTTGCTCATCATCTTCTCAGTCTTCAAAGCATGCCCCACACCCACTGGACTCTACCACCTTCGCCGCCAGGCTCACCTGGCACCTGGGGTCCTGTGACAGCCTGTCCCTTTCTGTTCCGCTGTTTCCATGTTGGCTTGTGTAGCCTGTTCTACATGGACCAGCTAGCACGACCTTGATCTTTGAAATGACTAAATCCAACCACGTGACTCCCCTGCCTAAAACCCTGGGATCGTTTTCTGTCCAAACGTAGAGTGACATCTGAGCAGCTCAGCACAGCCCGTCGCCCGGCTGGACCTGGCTCAGCCCTCTCCCCTCACTGACCGTTCACTAGAGGACCGGTCACAAGTCTTTGCTCTGGAAAGGGCCAGACGCACTCCTGCTTCCAACCCGCTGCGTGAAATGCTTCACCTCTGCCTGCCTGGGTGAACTCCTTTGCATCATTTAAATCTCTGCTTAAGTGTCACCTCCTCCCTGGGCTTCCTAGGGGACCAGTGGCCATCTGGGCATCAGGTCATCTGGGTGCCCATTCATCATTCCCTTTTCTGCAGTTCAGGCCTCATGAGAACATGCTTTTTGCCTATTTTTTGCCATTACCATGAATTTCTCTCTATCCGGTCTCTTCCACTGCCTCACAGCCTCTGTGACGCGGTATTTCCACCAACTGATGGTTTCTAGCACCTGTGATGACGGCGCCTGTCTTTCAGAGAGGAGCCAGTGCAGGTGATACACACACCAGCTCGTTCCTTGTTCAGGTTTTGTGGGTTTGCAGTGTAAACTACTTTTGATCAAAAGAACGCAGAAATTAGCGAGGCTGTGACCTTAACACCGAACAGTTTACAATGGGAGTCAGACATTTATGGGTCGGTTGGTCCTTTCCTCATTAAAGTAGGAATCACCTTGAACAGCCACCACAGCCTTGGTGAAATTAGCATTTTAAAACAATCGAACACGCTCTTTCATCTTTTATGCTGTTATAGACTTTAATGGAGTAAACAGAGGAGGGGAGAAAAAGTCGGTAAAATATAAAAGGGAGAAAATTAGGCAGACTGCTAATCCGTTAGCTGAATTAAACTCTGATGCCTCGAAGGTATTTCTGGGCTGCTTTACAGAAAACAGGTAAATAATTAATTCACTTTATGTATCCTCGTGTGGCCACAAGTGCCAGATCTCTTTAAAATGTTGTTTCTGAGTTTCTCTGGAAAGTTACACAGGGAAGGGGTTTTAGGTGGCAATGTTCAGATTCTCTAAAATGTCGTACCCTGGCGTTTAGTGGACATGCAAGTTGTCATGGAAGTCTGCAGCAATCCCTGGCCCCGGGGCCATGCCGGATTGAGGATGCGGGAGCCGCTTCCCGTCACTCAGGTTTCTTGGGAGAAGTATCTCCTGACGACACATTGGGGAAGAAGTGTTGAGCCTATGACACTGTGAGTTTGGTCCCGGAAACATGGGTCCCTAGGTGGGGGGCTGTAAGAGCCATGAAAACAATCCTGGGGAGCAGGTAGGGCTCCTTTCTTGCCCACGTCTTTTACTTGGGGCAGTGAATTCCTTCATCCACAAGTGTGTGTGCTCGCCCGCTGCCCCGGGGCTGGGGGCTGGGTGAGGAGAGGTGGCCAACCTGCAGAACCAGTCCCTGCTCTTTGGGGCCAGCATTCTTTGGAACAATAACTGAACACAGAACACATCTTGAGAAGTGCTGAGGGAACAACTTGTGGCCTGCCAAGATCACCAGAGGTCCACTCATTGCATTTAAGCTGAAACTGGCCGGGAATGGGGTGAATATCTATTTCCAGTGGAAGGAGGTACAGGTGCAGGAAGGGCCTAGTGCACTCTGGGGGTTTGGGAAGGTAGGGGCGGCTGGGTCAGAGCAGGCAAGTTGGAGTGTGCGCGCGCGCGGGTGCGTGTGCGTGTGTGTGTGTGTGTGTCTGTGTGTGTGTGTCTGTGTGTGTGTGTAGGTGGTGGGAATTTTCCTTTACCCTCTTGGGTTCAGTGCCTGGGGGCTATAAATTTAACTGACAAAAGACAGACTAAGAGCAAAAAAAGGAATACAAACTATTGATAATTTATATGCAAAGAAGTTTATAGAAAAGAAATGAAACTCAAGTATTTAGACAAGGGCGGGCTTACATACCATTTTAACAACAGAGAGGGGGTTTGTGTTTCTAGGTCGGGTGAAGCCTCAGTGACGAGGATGGAGCTGATGGAGGCGAGGGTTATTTTAATCAGTAAAAGTCTATTGAGCTAATAGGGTACATTTATGGGCAGGAGAAAGGTGGGGTTATTTAAATTTCTTTTTGGAATTGATCACAAAGCACGCTAATCAGTGTTATTTAAAATGTCTCGTCGGCATTGCAGGGCGCTCTGAATCACCCAGCACTCAGACCCGGCTGTGTCGTGTCTGGCATTGCTGTGGCAGGCTGGGACATCCCTGTCAGCCTGTGTCTGTGAGAGCGCTGCAGGGCCCACATCTGGGCTGTTGGGCAACGTCCTCACATCAGCTGCAGGCTTTCGTGAAGAGAGAGGTGATCACTTCTGCGTAAACACTTTGCAAACACAGCTTCTGCAGAACGGAGAGCACCCTTCAGGGTGTGCCCTGAGACTGGCTGCCCGTTATGGAAGCTGTCCCCACAGCAAGTGTTATCTACAATGTTCCACAAGTGGACTGTTTTATCTTAGAAAAAGAAAGTCCACATGGGTTGAAGTGTGTTTTCACCAATATCTAACAAATAAGACTCATCTCCCTCCCCAGTCCATTTGAACACGGTACAGACTCAGTGCAAGGATGCTCGAGTAGCAGTCAGCGCCGCGGAGGGTCGGTACTGAAACGCCAGTGGTGTGTTCTGATGCCGTGGGAATGGTGGGCGCTGTCACTGCCAGGCCCTGCCTGCCTGTCCTGTCACCTCCCCTCCCCCATCAGTCCTCTCTAATGTTTGAGCAGAGAGGAGCTGCTCCTTTCAAATCTCTGTGCGTTTTCCTTCGCTTCCTCATCTTTCTCTGACTAGAGACTCTCATTCATCTCCTCCAGGAAGCCTTCCTGGAACCTCCTATCTAAGCTAAGGACCTTGTAGTTTTGTACCCAGAGGTCCCTGTGCATGTGACTGTTTTTAATCACTCAGCAGAGGATACCGAGGTCATGTGCTCCTGTGTCCAGCTTCTAAACTGGACCAGAAGCTTCCAGATGTCAAGGTCTCTGTCTCACTGGCCTTCCTCCCCCAGGCCGCAATACGGGGGGTGGGGGGGCTCTGGTTAGAGGCTCCAAGACCTCGTTGACCTAATGTGGGAACTGCTTCCGACCTCCCCCTCCCCTTCCGAGCTCTCTCCCTCTCTCCTTGCTGAGCCTGTGCGCGGGGCCCAGAGTACCAGGTGCAAGTCACAGGTGCTGCTGGGACAGGTGGGGAGGGCGGGGACTGGGACACAATGGGTGGGGCAAATCCGAGAAGTAATCATAGCCTTGCCCAAGCACCTAAGCTAATTAAGACATTTTGTTTCATTCATACAACTAAAAATTCAATCAACCAAAAATGATTTCACCTTCCCAGATGTTCTTCCCAGTTAATCTATTTCAGAACCCTGGAAGGAAAAACAAAACCAGGCGGACAATCCCGCCTGCACAGCCGAGAAAGGGAAGATTCCAACAGAGAGCTTAATCGGAGCCTTCTCACCGGGTGGGCGAGGTCATGACTGCCCTCACCTCACCTGCGGAGGGGCCACGTTTCTTTTCTCTTCAGCGGTGAGGCTAAGGGGTCGAGGAGAATATTAACCTTGATTCCTGGTGAGGGTGAGAGTCCTGCGGGTGAGGAAAAGCAGAAACAGCATTGATGGGTCCGAAGCAGCCCGCGGCCGATGGTGGGTGCAGAGGCAGGCGTCTGGAACCTTGGATGAAGTTCAAATGCTGAGTCAGGAGTAAGCCAGGAGTCAGAGTCCGAGCACCACCGACCCATGTGAATGGAGCAATGAATCGGGCCAGCCAGAAACGCTAGGAGGGCAGCCCGGGTCAAGCTGGGTGGCTCTCAGGGTCTTACCCTCGGGGGACCTCTTGCTGAGCCCCTGATATTCCCAGGGGACTTCTATTTATAGTGACAGCATAGTCCTCTTTATCCTTTCTACATATTTCAATATGAATCTTTGATGTAGTTTTTTAATCAAGACACTATTTGACTACATTTTCATTATAAAAATTCAAACATTTCAGATTTTTTAACCGAAGTCAGACTCTTCTTTCTCCCAGGAGATCATGAATAAGAATTTGCTGAATGTGCGTTCAAACCATCCCCGACATTTCAAAACGTGCATTTATGTGTGTGTCTGTGTGCGCGTGCACAAACACACACACATATACATAGCATTGGTATCTTTTCTTTTTAAAAGACATCAATAAGATCATTCTATACACAGTGAAGAATTATCTTGACGTTTCTTTCACTTGACACTATGCCTTGTAGATCTTCACAGGTCACTGCAGCTTGATTAAAATTACTTAAAAAGTTGTTCCAGAATATTCCACAAAATATGGTACCAACATGAATTTAGTCCATTTTCCTACTTACGTATGTTTGTTTTTTATTATTTAATTTTGAGCCATTTCAATCGGTACCTTTCCCGTTTCTCTCTCTAGAGGTGTAAGTCTATTGATAGGCAAGATAGTTAAAAGTGAAATTGCAGAGTTGAAAAGAGGGTATATTTCAAATTCTGTTAGCTGTTTAGAGAGAGACTGATTCTGCAAATTGTCTTCAAAAAAAAACTGTCTTCCAAAAAACTTAGCAATTTTTGCTTCTCCCTTGTTCTAAACTCTGCCTATTTCTCCATGTTTGCACAAAGATGTATTATTCCGCCCCTGAGGTCTGACCCTCGTATTCGGCCTGCTTCCGTGTTTCCAGGGTCACCAACAGACTTTCTGAGGAGTGACCCTCTTCCCCCATGAGCTCCACGCTGTCACTCACGTGTCGCTGCCTTAGGCAGGTGTCCCCTGATGCTTTAAACTGGATTTGATCTCTATCAGACATTCTCATTGTAGCCTATATTTCTTTGTGCTTTTGCAGGTGTTAAATAATTATTTGTTTAATCTTTGTCTTCCACCCTAGACTCATTCACTTATCCATTCATTCATTCCTTCATTCATTCATAACACTGGCTGACAAATCTAATGTAGGCGTCAGGGGCTCAGACACTGGAATGAAACTTCCTGGGTTCAAACACCAACCTTGTTTCTTACTAACTGTATGACCAACACACATAGCTTCTCTATGCCTCTACTGGAACCCACTTCTATATAGGCTTGTAGGGGTGACTTATTGAAACACTCCATAAACTATAGAACATTCCAAAGGGCAACTGACTGGCTGAGTCAGTTCTGTCTGTCATGTCGTATTATATGCCAGGCAGCATGGCAGGGGGTGGGGATCCAGTAGAGAAGAAGACAAAGACCAGTCTAAAAATTCAGAATAATTTCACAGAAGCTATAAAGGAAATAAATGCAGGGTAGATCATGTGGTCAGGGGATTCCTCTCTGTAAAGATGACTTCTGAATTAGGACAGAGGGATGGGGAGGCATAAGCTCTGTGAGAGTTGGGCGAAGAGCATTTTAGGTAGAAGAAACAGCAAGTGCAAATGTCCTGGGGCAGGAACGTGGTGTATAGGAACAGAGCCCATGTGATGGGAGAATGGAGAGCAAAAGTGAGAGGTCTGGGTCTGGGTCCTGTTCACCACGGTATTTGCAACACCTAGTATAGGACACAGCACTGTGTAGATATCCAATGGATTCACAGAATAAGTGAATGAGTGGTGAATGGAAGAATGAGTAAAAAAAGGAAGGGATGATATGAATGGGTTAGAGGGTTTCTTCTGCTCTCTGGTACTATCTGCCCATTTTCACTCGTTCTATTCATCTCATGCATTCTGGAGAAGAGGCAGGGGAGCATGGTCTTTGGCATTCTAACCAGCTCAAGAGCGGGAGAGGCACATAGACCTTTTAGTGGGGCGGGATTTGAAGGCCCCATCAATGCCACATGGCTCCTAGGTACCATAATTCTTCCAAGAAACTGAAATCTACCAGGAAGAAGGAGTTTTTGTGGCTAAGGTGCACACAGAAGGTAACAATAGACATTTCAACCAGACATGTAAATCCCGGCTTCCCCATTACCGATAGTGAAGTCATTTGTCCTAAAGCAAACCCAGTGCTCAGAGTTCAATCTCCTGGAATTTGCTTATTGTGCCAGGACAGCCTAAGGCTTTCGCTCAGTGCCTGGTGTCCTGAGGCTGAGCGTCCACAATGCACAGACTTCCACTCTGTGCACTTCACGCTAGTCTGACCCTCAGCTTGATTGCCGATGGCAGCAGAGTAGTAATATTTAACATCCATGGATAAGAGAAAATAGGCTACAAATGAACAGAAACATGAGAACCCGAATCTGGTGAGATGGGATTAAACAGAAACCGTTAGCAGTGTTTTAAAGCACATACTGTTGTATTTATTATGACCACTCTCCAGTGAGAAGCATCGCTCACTAGAGGCGCGTGATCCTCGACTGAAACCCCCAGCTTGACCCACTAGCCAGCGTGGGAAATTCTAATCATAAATTACAACACCCCAGCAAATCCAGCCTTTAGAGCGGCTTCATTTTCCTAGGCAGCTTTACGGGACAAATGTATCTATATCTACGTTATGGCTAAATTGATTGATGAGAAGTCTCTTTTATTAAAAACACATTCCTTCTTTCATTCATATGTTCAAAATCTTTTTTTTTTTTTTTTTGGAGCCACCTGCCTCCCAGGGCAAAGGTTTTTGATGTTTATAGGTCCCGAGTTAGCAGGATGAAAGTTAAAGGGATTCCCCTTGTTTTCCTGTTCATATTTGCTAGTTTTCAGTCTTCTTATCCTGTTTCTGTCTTCACAGGAGAAGCCCCCCAAAGAAAGCACGCCCCTGGGGGCTGAGTCGTTCTGTTTTATTTTATTTTATCTTATTTTGAATGACATCTTTAACACCAAAGTGATCTTGTTTAGGAAACTTTCCAAATTGGATGGGCAAGGTTGCCGTGGCAACAAGTGTAAACTGACAACTCCTATACCGGATAAGCAGCTGCCTGGAACTTCCTTCCCTCGAGGGGCTGCCTCTGAGTCCCCGCAGCCATGGTTCACTGGGCTTGCTCATTCCAGCCCCACGAGTCACATCAGAAAGCCCCTGTCATGTTGCAACCTCGGGACAGAGTCCGTCGATGGCTTCCCTCTTGTTCAGTAATCTTCAGCAAGGCTTTTATTCTCCTCATTGTAGAACTTGCCAACAGGGCGAGACACCTGCCTGATGGTAGAATTAGTGTTTTACCTGAAGAGGTAAAAAAATATACATATGTTTTCTAGACTCATAGGAGCCGGAAGAACCAAGGAAGAACACAAGTAAAACTTGTATTTTCTTATGCTTTACCTTCTGTAAAAGAACAGCCCTAGAAACATGACAAAGTACCTGCAAGGTGGCACGGGATAGGGCAGGGGTCAGGAACCTAAGGCTCGCAAGCCAGATGGGGCTCTTTTGATGGCTGCCTCTGGCTTGCATACAAATCTTTAATAAAAAAATAATAACGTTAAAGATATAAAACATTCTCACGTATTACAATCCATTTCCTACCTCTCATGTTCATGGTTGCGGGTGGCTGGAGCCAATCACAGCTGTCCTCTGGGATAACACCCAATTTTTATTGGATAATGCGTAACGTACACGGGTCGTTGTATGGCTCTCATGGAATTACATTATAAAATATGTGGTGTTCACGGCTCTCTCAGCCAAAAAGGTTCCTGACCCCTGGGATAGGGAATGGAACAGGGGCGATGGTTTACTGGGCAAATATTTGTCGAGCACCTACTATGTGCTGGGCACTATTCTAGATTCCAGCAATTGATGGTGCTGGGGTCAGGTGGTCTCCAGGTAACACCTTGCTAACCGTGTGTGAACCAGGGTGCTTTGTGACTTGCTCGGTGGAGAGAGTGCCCTGGCGTCTGTTTTACATGGTGTCCCGTACACAGTAGGTGCTTAACAAACACCATCAGTGACAGCAATGAGGGTGGGGAGCAGCAGGCTGTGACAGAAGGAGCAGTACATTTCAAACAGGGAGGCCTGGCAAGAGTCATTCTTGCCTCTCTGAGCCTGCTTCATTTCTTAAAAAGTGGGAATAGCCATCTCTCCCTGCATAGATGTTGTGGAAATTAATGAGCTAAGGTCCCTGAGAGGGTCCTGGGTAGCAGCTGGCACTGAGGAACTCTCTGAAGGGTATCTGCAAGGCGGAAAAGGGTGTGGGGGAGCAGGGGTGGGGGATGGGGGTGGGGATGCCACAAGCCTCTGGGAGGGTCGGATTAGCCGCTGGATTCTCTCCTAAAAGCAACAGGGGACCCCTCGAGGCTTCTAAGTGTCAGGGGCTGGCCGGGCTCTGAGTTTTTGGAAGCACCCTCTGGCCACAGCCTGGAGCCAGGAAGGACATCTGGCTGGCATCTGCCTTAATGCAAATGAACCCTGATGACAACCTGTGCAAGGGAGTGTGGCGGGAATGGGGAAGCACAGGGGCATTCCTGGGGGGCATCGGAGGTGACTCAGCACCGCTTGACGTTTGCTAGCTGTGGGTGCGCGGCCATTCCCATGCAGAGGAGTCGAGATGACACCCCGGTGTTTTGCTTGTACAACAGCGTGGAGAATGAGGCTTCCAGGCAGAGATGTTGAATAAAGGAGAAGGCGTGAGTTTCCAGGACCAAATGCAGAGTTGAGCATTTCACACAGGACTTCAGACAGACCCAAGGGGAGGCCCAGGAGTTAGCACCGAGCCAACAAGCACCAAGAAAGTCTGGAGTCAGCTGGTCTGTCTTTGCGTTTCAGCCACTTACCCTAGTAACCCACCGAGGTCCAGTGCACAGGGGTAAACAAGAAGGCTCTGGACCCATTAGAGTTTCATTCTAGTGTGGGAAACAATAGCAAACACGTGACCAGGATGTGACAGGATAATTTGCCCCTCATTTTAGAGACAAAGGGGAAGAGTTTGGAGAGTTTGACATTAGCTGGCATGGGCAGGTGGTGGCGTGACTTTATACAGAGTGGTCAGAAAAGACATTAAAAAATCATTTGACATTTAACACCAGGAGGAGGTGACACTTAAAATCAGGTAGGAAGAGTAGAAGACCGTGGGCCAGTCACATGGTCCTTGGAACCTCAGTTTCAGCATCTGCACCCAGAAATAATGGTGTCTTCTGTACAAATCAATGACACTGTCCATCAATGCAACTTAAGCTCTGTCAGTGTTACCTGCTGTTACCGGGTAACAACGGAGGTGTGGGAAAGTTCAGGCTCTGTCCCAATGTCCTTGATGGTGCCAGAAAGAGCAAAGAGCATTTGCTTACTGCCCAGCAGTTTCCTTAGAATCAGAGGTCCCGGCCTGTGGAAGGAGTCAAGGCCTCATAATTAAATTCTGGCCCCCCAACTCCACAGTCTCCAGGACCGAGTGATGGCCACATGGTGGAGGTCTTGGCTGCACTGCGCTTTGTGGCCAGAAGAGGGCTCACAAACTTTTCCTCCCAATCAATCTTTCCTATTCTCTTTTGACTGAGTTGCATCAAATGGGGCCCCATCCCGTCATGTTTGAAATTGCTGTTTAATGATGCATGATTATTGGATAATTAGAATCACTTCTATGATAGCTAAACATTAATTTTTGGCAGCTTCATTTTATAAGTGTTTAAAGGTGTTTCTTATGCAGAGAGAGCCATCCAAATGCCACCGGTTAAATGAAATGATTGAGTTTATGATTTTCTGGTTGTTCTTCCTCTGACATTAAATGTTCCCTGTGGCAGCTCCCTTGCGCTGTGCTCTCTATCAGCTGTTGGGCTCACGTCCACAAGGGCAATGGCCCTCTCCACACCATGTGCACGTTTGTGACTTAGCTTCAGTTGCTGGGTTTGTTAGGCACCCTGTGTGGAGCATCGAGTCCTGCTTAATGACTCGTTGTATGACCCTCCAGTGTCGAGCTGGAAGGACAAAGGAGTCTGCTGTAGCAGGAGATCTGGGAGCATCCGTGCAGCAGAGTTCACGCTGAGATTTCCGGGCGGCACAAGCCTGAGCAGGGAAATTGGGATGCAGGTCCAGCCTTTGCTCAGATGGAGAAAATGGACCACAGTCACGCTGACTCTTATTTATATGAGGTCAGCAGGCAGGCTTGAACTTGCCCCGTCAAACTCACTTGCCCGCCACACTTCTCTGAGCGTCGGTCATGCTCAAGGTGGTCACCGGGTGTTCAGAGAGGTGTCCAGCCCACTTATGCCAGGGCCTTCGGTCATGGCATTGGCCACCGCACATCCATCATGTCTAATAAGGACCTGTCATCCGGACAGGATTGGGACCACGAGGTCTGAAGGCCCTCCCAAGAAGAGGGGGCCTTTTCTCAAGGCGGGTGCCCCAGCTGACCCCGAGGAAAGAGATTGGGAGAGTGAATGTCTTTAATGTTAAACTACCTCCCGAAAAGAGGCGTGTTGCTTTCCTTTGCCTTGAACGCCTTGCCAGCTGTTCTAATTCCTCGGTCTCCAGGTTGGCCGGTCCTCTGGTGATCTGCCCTAGGAGCACACGTGTGGCCTCAGCAGCTGTCATGGGTGTCGTGGATTTGGGAGTGTTGGGGAGAGCATCCTGCCTTGTGTGAATCTTGGTGGCTGAGAGAATTCTGGAAGAAATTCTAGAAGCCCCGTGAGGGCTTGTCCTCGGCCTAGCCAATCTGATGCCCTCGTCTGAGGCTGTGAGGCAGCAGTGATTGGACACTGACAGGTAACTCAAAGCCACGACAGAGGATCCAGGGACAGCATTCTAGCCAGATTGTTCTTTCTGTGTCACCACAGTGTATTTTCTGCTGCTTAGATTTTAAAAATTTTTTGTATTTATTGGCCCTGGCTGGTTGGCTCAGCAGTGGATCATCGGCCTGGTGTGTGGAAGTCCTGGGTTTGATTCCCGGCCAGGGCACACAGGAAAAGTGCCCATTTGCTTCTCCACCCTTCCCCCTCTCCTTTCTCTCTGTCTCTCTCTTCCCCTCCCGCAGTCAAGGCTCCACTGGAGCAAAGTTGGCCAGAGCGCTGAGGATGGCTCCATGGCCTCTGCCTCAGGTGCTGACGGTGGCTCCATGGCCTCTGCCTCAGGCACTAGAGTGGCTCAGGTTGCAACGAAGCAACACCCCAGATGGGCAGAGTATTGCCCCCCAGTGGGCATGCTGGGTGGACCCCGGTCTGGCACATGTGGGAGTCTGTCCATCTGCCTCCCCGCTTCTCACTTCAAAAAAATACAAAAAGAATAAATAAATTATTTGTTGATTTTAGAGAGCAAGGGAGAGAGACAGAAATGTCAATTTCTGTGTATGCCCTGACCAGGAACTGAACCTGCAACTTTTGCATATCTGATCTACGCTCTAACCAACCAAGCTATCTGGCCAAGGCTGCTGCTTGGATCTTACAAGTTCTTGCTTGTTTTGTTTTTTGAGTTCGGCTCTTTGTCTTTCCTGTCGATGTTATAAGATCTACCTAAAGAATTGTTTGTTAAGTTAGTTAACCCTGGTTTCTGTCCTACACAACCAGGAAGACCCTTGGTGTATCTGCTTCCCTCTCTTCTCAATTCTTTGTTTCTCATCTGAGACCGAGTTTTCTTTTTCCTGCACCTGCTTCTTGCCCAGGGCTGGCTCCACCCTCTTTCTGTCTCATGCAAATAATTTCCTGAAGCTAAAATCACAACACTTTCCCAGCATTTAAGGAACCTTCCAGCCGACACCCGCTGCCTGGCTCTCCCTGGATCGCTGTTCATCTTCAGGGCCACGCGCCCCTCTTCCTGGAAACACAGCGCTTGAGACAGTGGGTTTTCAAATCACAGTCCCCGGGTTCGACTCCAGCCTTTGCTATTTGCTTCTGTGTGACTGTGTGCCCAATTCATAATTTCTTAGTACCTCAAATTCCTCCTCTGAACAATGGACATAATATACAATGTATCCTGTTGTAATAAGAATTCAGTTCGTGAAGACATGTAGAGTGCCTCGGACAGTGCGTGTGCATAGCAAGTGCTCAGTGGCAATAGCTGTTATTCTTATTGCCTTGTTGCTGTGTTATGAGAATTAACTGGGGCAATAGATGTAATGCATTCTCCTGGCACATAGTAGGAGTGCAGTTGTGGTTCATTGTTATTATCCTTCAGCTGATGGGTTCTCTGATCCTTCAGATGTCGTTCGAGTCACTTCTGTGCCAAGAGTCCTGACCTTACTTGCTGTTGGTTGACTCAGCCCCAAGGAGGAGGGTGGGGAAGGAAAAGTAAAGAGAAGTAGTTTTGGGTTAGAAATTCAGATGACATAGAGAAAGAGCCAGTTCATCAATGTGGGCTCTCTTGGCTGTTGGAATTTCTCTTTGGATTGCCCTGTGCTTAGAGTTCAATGGAAAAGGTTGATTGGCAGTGCTTACTGGGCTGCTCTGGTGGGGTCAAACCCGGGTCGGTCCTCAGGGAGCCACGGTGGTATTCCGGGGTGTGTGTCTGCTTCTCTGATGCCTTCACCCTTCTCTTCTCTTCTCTCTCTTTTGATCTTAAGATAGTTTGGGCTGGAAAATTCCAGCCTGTGTGGGAGGATAGGAGGGAAAGGCTGTGTCCAGGGACATTTTAAAAGGCAGACCATGATGGTGTTGGAGGGCCAAGCTGAGGGCTGGGGGGGGGACACTGGGGGGACAGAGAGCTGGGGTCTGCCTGGAAATGGTCTCTTCCTCCTTCCTCATCCCTGTCCCATCTCACCCACTCTCCCTGCTACCCCGCGGCCCACCCCCACTCCTTCTCTCCAAGCATGTCCTGGCTGGAGGAGAATCTGGCTGGACGTGTGTACCGACAGGACCATCTCTGGGCTCTGGGCAATCTTCAGAGCCGGGCGGGTTCGTGCTCGAGGCCAGTGGGAGGGAGATTCGGGGGCAGGCAGGTACACATTGTGGACCAGGTGGGTTCTGTCCACAGCCTTTGCCTGGGGATGCTCTGGGCTGCAGAGTTGGCATGCCTCTTCCTGTCTTACAATTCCCACCCGTGACCTACACACAACCCTCTCTCCTTTCAAAACCGTTCCTTACCAAATGCTCCCGCCCCAAAAAGGATGGTAACAGCAATAACCCTGACACAGACCTGCCTTGAGCATTTGTCATATTCCGTGCACTGTTAGCATTCTGGGGCATTTTTCTCATTTAGTCCAGGTAATTCCCTGTATAGTAGGTTTATTGCAGCTACACAGGGTTAAGATTCAGAGAGGTTAAGTAACGTGCCTAAGGCCACACAGGTAGTAAGTTGTACAGCCAGGATGTGATCCTCGATTAGCTCTTAGAATTCTAACCCTGGCAGGGAATTGACATAACCTTGGCCTTACGGGACGGTATGTACTACATTTGGTTATTTTTTTTTCTAGACCAGTTTTGTCAAATTTGGAGGTTTTGTTAAATCACCGAATACTAGGCCCTACCCCTAGTTTTTGATTCAGTAGATCTGGGGTGGGCCGAGAACCTGTCCTTCTAACAAGGTCTCAGGTGACGTTGTTCCTGCTGGTTCAGAGACCAGCTGATGCAAACCACTGTCTGACAGCCACATCAATCCATGGTTGTGTATTGATTGGGAAGAGTCAACTCTAAAGACTTTGCTAATTTAGACCCGACTTGTAGACATTTTCTGATCATGTGACGAGGGCTGAGCTACCCCTTGGCCCGAGAAAGATAAGTTATTTCCAGCGAATCAACAGCACACCTCGTTCTCAAAGAAGTTTCCATCGTGAGAAAGTATTCTGCCCGCTGGCAGTCACAGGTTTGCTAAGTACAAAGCCATGATTCATCGCCAGGTTTCCCTAAGGTCCACCATAAATTATGCTCTTTGTGGCCTTAAAGAACATTGACCCACAAGATAGGAAAGTTACTCGTTTTGCTCAAAATCCAAAAGTTCTCTTTCAGTTCCAATGATGTCGACGATAAAGCTTCGGTTTTGTGCGATTCCCTTGAACACGATGCGCTCAGATGCACCCCTCAATCTGCTCTTCTAACGGCGAGAGGGTCAGCCTCTCCACCGGCAACTGTATCCAGAGTTCAGCAGGGTTGGTCTTGATTGAAGTGCCTAATTTCGCCAGTAACTCTTATACACCCCACTGAACGGCGTGGCATGAGTGATGAGGACAGACCGCCTTGGCTCGATTCGGCTCTGCCATGGACCCGCTGTGTGACTCTAGGCCACGTCTGAACCTCTCTGGGCTTCAGTTGCCTCAGTTTTAAAGAGGGTAAAACTAGTCTCTGCTTCAGTGTTGTTTCAAGGATGACATGAATTCCTGTCTATAGAACACTTAGAAGATTGTCTTGAACATAGAAAGTAGGATAGAAGGACTTGTAGATAAATATATCAGTAAATCATTCACAGATGTACAAGAAATATTGTCTTAAAGCACTTACAGGGCAGAGAGGGTGTCGCAGAAACCTGAGGCTGCCTGCCCTGCCCGTCTCAGTCCACGGCATTGCAAAGCCAAGGTACCCGCCGCCACGGTTGAGGCTGAGCTCTGTGGGCAAGGCGACCCCTGGGGGTGTGACCAGTCAGGAAAGCTGAAAAGGGGCAGTCGCGGCTCCTGCGCCAGGTTGGACCATTAGCTCAAGGTCCCGAGGGAGCAGGGTCCACAGTCGCTCCCAACGCCAGCCAATGGGAGTGTCTAAGGATGTTGGAAGTGGGGATATTTGGCCATGAGGCACATGGGTGAGGTACTGGGGAGGGGGCGGGGCTGTGGAGTCAGACAGGGACCCCTGTATCCTCCTCACTAGCCAGCCTTTGACATGCAACCCTACCAACCAAAGTCACACTTTGTCCTATCTACCCTCTTGCCTCAGTCGGGCTGTCCCTTATTTTATAAATAAGGGGCCTTATTCAATGAAACGCAGGTCCAGGGCTGGCATCCCTGGAGATTCCGATTTGGTAGGACATCTGCCTCTTTAGTAAGCACATTTGTGGTTTAGATACAAAGAGTTCACAGAACACACGTTCGGAAATCCTTCTTATGTCTTGTTTTAAAGGAGGGGGTGGGTTTGTCCCTTTGTTTTTATCAGTTTAGAATCTTCTGTGTAACTCTTCAGTGGCAAAAATGTCCCCTTTGAAAGAAAGAACATTAAAAAAAATAATGCTGCTGGATAGACGTGAGTGATGACATTAAAATGAAGAATGAATTTATAATGTGCAGAGGGCCTCAAAACATTAAGTCACCTTCTCCATCTGAGCTTTTCATTCTTTGTCTGTTATGAAAAATTATATAAATTGCTCTTAGATTATTAGCCGAAAGTTGTGTCTGCCTAAGACTTTAGCTTAACAAAATCAGACCTTTTATTATTCTACATTAAAGAGCGCCACCCAATGTGAGTTTCCATGCCACATTTTTGGAACAGGAAGCCTAGAGTTTAGGATTTTATAACCCGGTTTCTGTTTCAGTTTCTTACCCCACCTTCTGACAGCCCAGTGGAAAGTGTACTCCATGGTGCTTCCCACTTAGAAAAAGTCAGTTGTCAGCCAAGAATACCTCCTCAGGCACAGAAAGGAGGAGGTGAAAATGTAAATGAGAATTAAATTGGTAAACAACAAGAGCTTTGAGCGGTGGTGTTGTGAGTCACTGCTGTGTTTGGTTCTTTGAGATGGGAAATTTTGGCCCTGGCTCGTTGGTTCAGTGGTAGAGCGTCGACCCTGCATGTGAATGTCCCAGGTTTGATACCTGATCAGAGCACGCAGAGAAACAACCATCTGCTTCCTCACCTCTCCCCTATCCCTCCACCCCCTCTCTCCACCTCCTGCAGCCATGGCTTGATTGATTCCAGAGCATCAAGCATGGCTCCTGATGGGCAGAGCATCAGCCCCAGACGGAGTTGCTGGGTGGATCCCGGTCAGGGTGTATCCGGGAGCCTGTCTCTCTGTCTTCCCTCCTCTCACTTGGAAAAAGAAGAAGAAGAAAAAAAGAGAACTCCTTCTAGCCAGGGATTTCATTATCATTGTGACAAAATAGAATATATATAAAACATCCTCTTTAAGCCGTTACGAAGGGTGCAGCTCTGTGGCATGGAGTACATCCACGCAGTTGTGCAACCATCATCATCATCCTCTCCACGGCACCTACAAAATGACAGCCCAGTTCCATCGCACGCCAACTTCCCGCTCTCGGCCCCGCTCCCAGCCCTGGCCCCACCTTCTCCTCTGTCGCTACAAGTCTGCCTGCTCTGGGTACGTCCTGTACGTGGAACGATGCAGGGTCTTTCCTTCTGTGTTGGCTTACTTCACTTAGCATAACGTCTTCATGGCTCATTCTCAGCATTTCTTTTTAAGGCCGACTAATATTCCATCGTAAGTACACTGTTTGTCTATCCATCTGTCAGCGGGCTGTTGTAACTAATGCTGCTATAAACGCTGGTGTGCGACAGTCTTCCAGCAGGGAGTTTTAATAATCAACATGGCCCCCAAGCCAAGTGTGGTCTGATGTGCTTGATCCGGCAAGGGGCTTGCCTGAGTATCACTACACAGGAGACGGCTGGGCCGATGGCTGTGCTCCCGGGAACCACCAGCTAAGCTCTTCACAGTCTCTCTTACAGCGGAATTTTCTCCGGTAGTCCATCAATTTAGACGTTCTCATGTTTTTTCCCCCCACGAAGAGACACTTACAAATTCTGTGGGCAGAGTTATCTTCTTTTAATCAAATGAGGCCTAGATATTCCATCAGCTGGTTGGAAACCACAGACAACGGCGATGGGGCTGGAGATGGTATTGTCGCCGTCGGCTTTCGCGTTCTGTGTTGCTGAGCCTGCTTTGTTGATAGTGTGAGACTGACCGATGGGCCGCAGGCAGGCTTAGCTCAGGCACAGGGAGCGGGAGAGACTTCCTGGGGAATGCTGTTCGATGTGTCTGCTTGCTAATTGTCTGACGGGTTTCTAAGGCTGGGCAGATGAGTCCTAGGCAGGGAAGCCCTGCACCGTTGAGGCAGGGCTTGTTTCTGAGCCACTTGTAGGCAAATGCCAGGTAAGCTACAGGAACAAGAAGTCCCATGCTGTCCCTCCTGTGTCCAAGGCTGGGACTGAAGCGATGGTCATCAGCCTACTTCCTCCGAAGAGTGTTTCTTCATGATTGTTGACCTCTCCGGAGTGGCAGTGGGTGGTCAGACCAGGGCACCTCTTGCTTTTTCCTCTGGGTCCGCCCTCCTTCTGGAGTTTAGCTCTGCTAATGCACCGAAGGCCGCAGAGCCTTCCTTCCGAAAAGATCCCCTTGGGCCCCCAGCTGTCTCTCCTCCTCGGTTCCAACTCATCTGGCTGGCTTTGGGCTTCTGGAATAAGGGGCCCAACGCCTCACTTACCCGCCTCTGCCAGGGCATGGATAATCCACATCGTGGACATAGACTTTCCCGAAGCACAGAGCTGGATGGACACTGGTCCCGATTCTTGTTGGAAGTCGATCAGAATCCACATTGCATCCTTGCGCTCCATTTCAAAGGGGGGATGCTGAATGAACAGCATGGAACCTTTACGTGACCACGTGTGCTGGGTGTCCATCGTTACGCGGAGTGGTCCTCAGTGGGACTGCTCCTGTTGTCTCTGAATGCTGATGCGTCTCTCTGGCATTGTCTGTTTCTAATCTGCTATGGGGTAAAACCAAAGTGACCGATGAACATTACCGTGTAAGGAGGAACAAGCCCGGAATTTGCTGTAGTGATAAAGGGCAAAGGTTTTTAAGTCAGTTCGCTCCAGGTTTGAGTGCTGAATCTAAAGTTTGTGGAATGTCACCACAGGGGAGTTATTTACTCTCTCCAAACCTCAGTTTCCTCATCTGTAATATGGGGATAGGAATAGGACCTTTCTCCTCCTAGGGTTGGTGTGAGCATCACCCACGTTAATGTAAGCAAGGTGTCTGGCACGCTGGTCTGTAAGCTGTTATTAAAATCGGTGGTGAGCGGGGGAGTCACAGACACGGCTGACCCATACCCGCAGTGGACACCAGCTCTTGCACACGATACCCCAGTGTCCAGCTGCAGACACACGTCGGGAAGGCAGAGTGCCCAGTATCCCTGGGCTTGCAGCAGTGTCTCTTAACTACTGACTGGCAGTGGCTGGTGGACGAGACCCTGGTTCCTGGGGGAGGTGGAGCTTGCTCTGAGACCACCCTGCCCCGGGCTGGAGTTCCCCAGTGGGACTGCCCACAGTGGTCACCTGCTCTGTAGTGACCTTACATTGGCTTTCCTCCCTTCCCTCCCTCCTTTCCTTCAGGACTTCCTGCATCACTTCCTAAGTGAACTACGGGCACTCAGACCCTGTCTTAGGGTGGCCTATAGAGGACCCCCCGCTGGGCAGCACTGTGACAGACGGGCGGCCTCGTTTCCCTCTCCGCGTCCCGCTTCCTCCTGGAGGTTGCCTGGAGCGCGTGGGAAGTCCAGGTGCGTACTTGACAGGTACCAACAATGGATTTTTGAGATCGCCCTTTGCAGTCACCACGTATATTCTTCAGTTAACTCCCTTGAGAAGCACTTGAAATGGGCAGTCCTTGTTTTCAGAACTGCATCACAGATCTAGTATCTGCTTGTTGGGAGAGGTCACTGGGAGCACATGACAGCTGGCTGACCCACAGGCTGGACCCGGGCAATCGGAGGCTCTGGAACAAGGGCTTGGAGTGTACCCTCTGCCCACTGTGCCCACAGCGGGAGCTGTCTTCCAGGACGCAGCCTTTAGGGAGGAAGGTGTTGAGACCTCCTGGGTGGTCATATGTGACTCGACCCCCACCTCCCACCCAGGCCTCTGTTTAAACTTATAAGATTCTGATGAGGGGTCAAGAGCAGAGATCCACCTGTCTCCCGGCCGCCCAGGGCCGGTCTCCTATATCACTTCCTTTGCTAACTAAACCTGTCGCCTACCAAACCTTTTATCTCCACCTGTGGGGGTTCAGTTTCGTATTCCGTCAGGAAGCTCTGAGGTTTCGAAGCCACGCCACGTTCATTCCAGAAATCTTGGTCAAGCGGGAAGCAGGGGGACATTCTGAGCAAAGCCGAACCCGCCTCCAGCATCCCCTTGATGAGACCCCCCGATGGTCCGCACGGTGTGGGTGCCCGAGCATCCACCTGTCTGCGCACAGACGACTGTTTCCAAGTGACAACGGCGTGTATGGGTCTGATCGCGGCGTCCCCCTTTGTGCATTGGATGCCAGGAAATCTGTAGAGTCCAGAATTTTTAGAACGACCAGCCCAGAGGGCAGCCTTCCCACTCGCTGCCCCCTTCGCGCAAAGGTCGGACCTACCCTCCCCAATGAGCTCACAGGCGTATGTGTCTGCACCAGTTCACGCTCGGCTGTCGCCGGTGTGCTGATTTAGTATGCCGCCTCGGCAAATGTATTTTGTGGGTTTTTTACAGTTTTTGAAATGTTTGACATATATGTTAAAACAACACCCGTTTCACTACAGCCCCTGACACAGAGCCAGACTTGAAACCACCGCCTCCCGGCACGCAGCCTTCAGAAACGCCAGCCCCCCACTTCAGTCGGTAGTGCCTGCTGCTCTGTTTCCCAGGCCCTGGCCGTGTGCCACACGCGGGACTCAGCGCTGAGATGCGCCAGCTCACTGGGCGCCCGTGACCAAAGCACTGGCCCAAGGTCAGGTCACGCAGTGAGGAAGGGCAGAGCTGGGGTTCAAACCCAGGTCTGTCTGACTCCAGAGGCCTCATCAAGACCACCCCCCCCATGGACCTAGACACAGAGCACATGCTCTTTCTCCATCACTCCACAAACTTATCAACAGTTCCTGATGGCACAGATGATGAAAGCTGTGAACTTCTTTTTTTAAACATAGGTTGTCTTTTTTGTCCACGTAAGGCTGATAAAAATCGGTGAAGAATCACGTATACTCACGTTCCCGATCTTTACAACAAGCCATTTGATGTGTGGGGTAGACAGGATTTGTCCCCGCCGATGTCCGGCTTCCCCCAATGTCTGTCTTTACCAATAATAACTCTTGGAACTTTAGGTGTTTGCAGTGAAACAGTCCCCTTGGTGCTAGTGCAGGCCGATCCCTTCTGGGGTGTTTATATTAGTGCCCAGTGGCTGACCCACTCACCTGCTCACCCCTTCCCAGAAGTCCCTGCTTTGGAGATGGCTCTTAATGATCACAGGGATGCCTGGCTTCCCTACCTGGGGGCTCATTGGATCTTGGTCTATTATTAACCTTTTGCTCCAACTCCAGGGAAAAACCGAAGAAAATCTTCTAGGCTGCTGTCATCTCCATTTTGCTCTTTCGCTATATCAATTAAGGGTGTGGTTGGTGTGTAGATCTTATGATTATGATCTTGAAAGGGAGGGAGGGCTGTTATTTTACTACTTGGGCAAAGATTGGGAAGAGGGGGTCTATGGCCCCCATTCTCGCTGGCACCCTTTGCACGGACACGGGGAAAACATCTTGTGGATATCACTTATCACTCCGGTGTCAGACTACCTTGCATCCTAAAAAGTAATAAAAGACGCCTGTGAATGCAGTAAGGAGATGAGCTTCAGGTAAAATGGGAAGGGGCTGGCTTCATCCTGGTGACATCACTTCCTCCTCTTGTGCTCCAATGTCAACTCCTGGTCACACGCGTCTGATCACTGGAGGCCGAGGAAGGGGTGAGTCACTCTGGGATGAAATATCAGTCTCCAGCGGGTGGATGGGCAGAACAGCTGCTCTGGACTGCTTGGCCAGAGTCTGCACCACTTGATGTAGCCCTTAGGCATTGGCTTCCTGCGTTGGGGGTGTTGATCCTGCTTCTCTAACTAAACTTTTGTAGCCCTGACACCTCCTCTGTCTCCCACACGTCCCTCAATAGCGCTTGGCACACGGGGACAGTTGGCAAACACTCCGTGATTGATAGAATAGATTTTAATGATTCCATCAGGTCTCAGAGACAGAACAAACAAATCCTAATGAAACTGTCTTAACCCAAACCGGGACTGCGGTGGCTTATAAACTGGGAAGTCCAGGTGTCAGATGCCGGAGGCACAGCTGGCCCCAGGGACTTGTCCTGTGTCAGTCAGGTCTGATTTCTCCAAATTTTATCTCTGCGTTCATCCATATTAGCTTAGGATTCGCAGAACCTATGTGACGTCATCTTTCCAAGTCTCTCTGAATGATCCTCTTATCAGAAAAATACCCCAAGCTTTACAATTTATGGGAGTTTTACATACTCCCTAAAATCCCAACATTATACATATATCATGGTTGAAAGACTGCATAACTTTGAATGTCGTATTTGGAGAAGGAGTCCCGTAGAAAGTCAGACAGGGCCACCTTTATTCCCGGAGGGAGACAGTTTTATGATCTCCATCTGAAGACTGTGCACCTCCTGGTTATCGCCTTCGGAAACTCAGAGGCCTGTCTGTGGGTCACCAGCAGTGGTGTGTGGGACCAGTGAGCCCAGGTGGATGCATAGGTGTCTCTCCCTCCTCTGGACACATTGTACCAGCCGGAGGCCCCGCCTCATCTCTTTGAGGGAGAATAAAGAATTGATAGGTATTTTTAGAAGTTAGGCTCTAAGACGCAGTGCCACCTGCACCCTGATAGAAAATAACACATATCTGTCTGTTTTAAGCTCAAGTGGCCAGTGGACTTTCAGACAGGTGGTCTGACATGAACAGGCACAGGTGCTGGATGTTGTCATCGGCCCGTCTTCCCTGAAATCCTTGTTCAGACAAAGGCAGAGACAAGCAGAACAGAGCCGTGTGATACTGTATTTACCAGATTCTCCCACTGCTTGAGGTTTACTCATTTGTTTGTTAATATGGCAAATATGAACATTTACTGAGTACTGGCTCTGTGCCAGGTATTTTTCTATGGGACACAGCAGTGAATGTAAAAAAAGGGGGGGGCGTACTGTTCTAATGGCCCTTTTCCTTCCTTTCTTCCTTCCTCCCTCCCTCTCTCCCTCCCTGATGCAGGGGGCTGCAGGCAAAGACCCAGCCAGAGCAATGCCTGGGGCGGGGGCGAAAGGGACAGTGGCTCAGGGAGGCAGAGAGACAGACTCCACATGCATGTGCCCTGGCTGGAATCCACCTGGCAAGCCCTACAGGGTGATGCTCTGCCCATCTGGGACTGCTGCTCTGTTGCTTGTCAACTGAGCTATTTTAGTGCTTGAGGCGAGGCCATGGAGCCATCCTCAGTGTCTGGGGCCAACTTGCTCAAATGAGCCATGGCTGCGGGAGCGGTGTAGGTAGAGAGAGAGAGAAGGGGGAAGGAGGAAGGGTGGAGAAGCAGATGGGCGCTTCTCCTGTGTGCCCTGACCGGGAATCGAACCGGGGTCTTCCGCACACCCGCTGATGCTCTACCGCTGAGTCAACCAGACAGGGCCTGGCCATTACTTTCTAGGGAGAGCTCTGTCGTGGGCAGGTTGTGTGGTGGGCACTTGAAATTTGCCTTCCCAATCTCCGTTCACCCCCCTCCTCGTAACAGTAACTGACTTTAACTTAAGGCTTTACTCCTTGTCCACTCTTAGCCCTCTGGGTTTGAAGGCTGCATCTATGATCAAGAGTTACTCAGTCAGCATGATTAGACCCCAAAACCCTAGCTACAATGGTCACGTCTCCCATCTGCATCTCTCCCTCTCTCTCCCTCCATTTCCATCTCCCTATCTCTCTTTCCAGTTCTAGAACAATTAAAGGGCTATAATGTAGAAGAATAAGTATTCAATTTATGGTACACATAGCACAATTTGGACCCACGGATGTAAGCTACAGGCAAATCTGTTTCCACTCAGACAGCAAGAGTAGAGATTTCCAGAAAGGAATGAATAGTGAGTGAGTTCCACATCCCTGGAGGTGTTCGAGAAGACAGATATTTATTGAGACCATCGTGGAAGATAGTTATGTGTTGGGTTGAACTTGATGACATCAAATGAAATTTCTCTTGAATCCTTGGTGTTTTAGGCACATCAACAAGTCCATACCAACCTGGATGTGTGGGTCTCTGTAGGTAGGGGACACCATGCTGGCTGCCTATTGCCAAGTCATACTCTTAAGCAACTCGGTAGGTACCATTGAGATACAAAAGCAGAACCTTCAGAAATGAGATAAGAAATTGCCGCAAAGTTGTGTACTCCAAGGGTGGCTTTGGCTTTTGAAAATCGCAAATGTCTCATCAACATGAGATCATCATACTGGACACAACTGTTTGGGGATTTAAAAAAAGTTTAAAAGTCAAGGTGTGACTATGTAGGGATGAAGGTGATTTTGTTGACATTCCCATAAACCCAGTAAGAAATAAGAGGTCGTTTCACAAAGTGGCACTTTGAAGATGTATGCAAAGCATTGGAGAAAGCCACACTTGTCTACATTCTGAAGTGATTTTTTTAAAATTTATTTTTTGTTTTTTTCCCCACTGATTTGAGAGAGAGGGAGGGGGTGGGAGAGAAGCATCAGCTTGTTGTTCCACTTAGCTGTGCCCTCACTGGTTGCTTCTGGTATGTGCCCTGACTGCAGAACGAGACTTCTTCCCCATGCCAGGAGGATGCTCTACACCAGGCCAGGGCCTGAAGTGGTTTTTCAGAGATGAGTCTCACACTTCACAGTTGAGGAGCCCCTTACTTTCCGGCAAGGGGCAAACCACTTAATTTTGTTTCTTATGATAGAGCGTTTGGGAGACGGCTGGAACCTCTGACCTATGCTCCTTCTCTAGAGAACACATCACATTCCATGGGCATCATGAAGACCTGGGTGGGGCTGCCAAGCTGGGCGCCTGGGTGCTGTGGCTGGATTGCTTGGCCGAGCCTGTCCCGGCTGCACTCCTTTGTCAACTGAGTGATCAGCTGGGGTAGCAACATGGCGCTTCGGGGGGGGGGGGGCGGGTGAGGGAAGGTCCGTTATTTGGCACTTGTTAACAGCTGGACAGCTGCTGGAGCCAGCCACCTCCTAACCTACAGAAGTGGTCGTCTGCTTTGTGGGACTCGTGACACCAATCGTGCTATCTTCAGTCCCTTTCATGGGGAGCAAAGCTTATCTGTCCTTAAGAGGGACCGTCCTGAAATTATAAATTCTGAGAGAGAGAGAGAGAGAGAGAGAGAGAGAGCGCTTCCAGACTACCCTGTCCCGGCCCTAGGGGCAACCTGGCGCTGGTGGCCTAGCAAGGAGCCAGGCTCCCCTTTGCCTTCCGTCTGGGCCTGGGCTCTGGAGGTTGGTTGGCATTTTCTCTGGGCAAAACGAAGCCTGCGAGTGCTCTAGGGTAAACTTCCTAGAAGAAAAGGAATTTCAGTTTGGAAAGGTGTAGGGAGGGCAGAAAACGGAAGGGAGGAGGGCTGCTCCGCACGAATGGAGGGTTCCAGGGCTGCCTGGCGCGCCAGAGAATCCCAGGGCGCCTTATACTACATGCCCACGTGCGTGCGTGTGCGAGGGAGCCAGAGCGGGGAGAGCGAGGAGACGCAGGGGGCCGCAGGCAAAGAACCAGCCCGCGCGCTGCCCGGGGGCGACCCGCTGGCGGGGTGTGGGTAGCGCGCAGGGGCGGCGGCGGGGCTTCCCTTCCCGGGCCGCGGGCGCACGGCGCGGTGCCCGGGCGCGGGGGCGGTGCTCCAGAGCGGGGAGTCCCAGAGGCGCCGCCCGCTCGGCGCGGGGACGCGGCGCTGGGAGCGTTGGGCGAGCTGCCGTGGCGTCCCCGAACCCCCAGACCCCAGACGGGAGGTTTGGGTTGAACCCTCCCCGCCGCCGCCCGCCCCCGCTCGGCGCCCGCCTCCCGCCCCCGCCCGCGGCCTGGAGCGCGCGTCCCTCGCCGCCCCGGGTCTGGCGAGCCGGCGCCGGCGGAGCTGCGGGAGCCGCCGAGAGCACCGGCCGCTGCCTTCGTGGGAGCCGCTCCGGCTGCACCATGCGTGAGCTGGCCATCGAGATCGGGGTCCGAGCCCTGCTCTTCGGGGTTTTCGTGTAAGTATTGGCGTGCCGCGTGCAGGGGTACATGGACGAAGGGACCCATGGGCTGAGCGTCTCTGCGCCCCAACTTTGTTTGCGCCACCGCGTCCCTCTGGGGCCTGGATTCCAGGTCCCTTTCCAGCTCGGGGCCCGAGATGTGCCCATTGGGACCAAGAAAGTCCTGATTCCCTTCCAGCGACTCTCCCCGCGGAGGGAGCCGCGCGCGGGTCTGAGACCTGCTCCGACCACCACCTCCCGGCGTGGAAGCGGGTGCAGCCGCCGCTCGGGTCCCCCGCCTGCACGTTTCGCCAGCTCTGCACCTGCCCTGGGATTCAGGACTCTCCCCTGGAGGCGGACGGGCACCTCGCTGGCGCCCTTGGGAAGTTTCTACCCTGTGAGCTCCCGAGCCCGACGTTTGCAGGTTTAGCTCCTCGCTCATCTCCCCTTGCCGCCTGCCATCCCCAGGGCCAGGCTCGGTGTCCTTCAGTGTCCCTGGCTTTAGCGCCCCGGGTCCTGGTGAGCCTTTTTCCGGGCGGCGTTTGCAGTACTTCGGCCGGAAAACTGTTGCTGGGAGGTTCAGGGGTAGGGGGGTGGGGGCCCGGGGGCCCGCAGCCCGGATGTGGGTTCCGCGCGTCAGACACCATGTCCACTTACGGTGTGGGCGAGTTCCCTTCGAGGGCGACAGTGAAATGCCCCCGGTGGCTTCGAGGGTCTGGTACCTGGAAAACGAGATCTTGAAAAGAGGAGGGTCAGCTTTGGCTCTGGTTCTTTCGGATACGTCGGTGCGCCTGGCCCGCCACCCACCGGCCTCCCCAGACCCCAGCAGCGGGATGCTGTCGCGTCCCTGCCTGTCGGTCCCAAGCCCAAAACATCTATCAGTTCAGACCCACTCCGCAGCCCACGGTGATCTAGCACTGAGGTGCTCACACTTGGTACTCATCCTTCCATTAGCCCGTCAGGTCCTCTCTCCCCTCTGCCGGTGGCTGTTTCCTGACACATTTTAAATGTCACAGTTGTGTGAACTTTCTGGACTTGCCAGGTTGTTTTTGCTTGTTTTGTTTTATTGAAAAGCTCACAGAGCCGTTCCACACTGGAGGTTCCCCTCTGGATTTCTGCCCAATGAATCCAGAGTCACGGGGTAGTGGCAGCTGGGAGGCATGAGATGACTTCTGTTCCGGCCAGCCCAGCGTGTACACATGGAAAGAAGTGCCCTTTCTTGCATGTTTTTCTTCACCAGGGAGGAAGTCCATCCAGAGTATCTATTCACACCAGCAGAAAGGGCCTATGCTCCCCCAGAGGCGCGAGCCCCAGTCCCTGCTTCACTGCACACTAGTGTTATTCACTGGGAACAAGGGACCAGGAGAGAACTTCAGCGGGTCTGGGTGCATTTGGGGAAAACAGAAAAACACGTTTGCCTCTCCTCACTCTATTTTTCTACCTTTGGAATAAACGTGAAAACTAGTGATTGCCTTGCGATCCGATGGGGAGAGTTTCCAACGGGCAGATAGACTAACCCCCATTAAATTATCAAGCGACAGAAATGAAGCGTTCAGTGCGTGCAGAATTTAACATCTGTTGGGCCGCTGTGAGTGATGAGAAAGGCGAAGTGAGGTGAGCTCTTAGGCTGCCTGGGAATTCTTGGATGAGGAAAGGGTCCAATAATATTTATATTCTTTTCAGGTCGTCCTTCAAATTTCCTCAAACATTTGTGAGGTGTATACAAGTATATAACGGTCTGTGCAATGGATTTGAAAAATCTGACAAGGATTGTTTGCTCGCGCTTCTTGCATCCTCCTCCGGTGTTATGTAAAAACCAGGCTGCCAGAATATAGTCTTTTCCAAACTTCTCCTTCCTATTAATTACTTAATGGGGGATCTGCCGTCACCCAAAGGGAAACACTTGGGCGTTGATGACATTTTTGGCCGATTCTCTGGTTTCATATCAAATTGGACATATTAGCACTGGGTTGGCTGTGGCTCCTTCACCTGCAAAGACCAGCTTTGACAGGATCCTCCCTGGGTGGGACCTTTGGGTGTTCAGAGCTATTCTGAAGCAGGCAGAGGGCCACTTCTGGAAGGACCAGCTCAAGGATTGCAGACACAGGTAACCCTTTGTTTTCTCAGAAATCCTTCCTGCCAGATGACAATGGCTGGCTTTTGGGGGAAGTTTTATTCTTCCTTTGCCAGTGCTGGTCTGATGGCAGGGTTTGGTGGCTTTGTACTCACCTCTGCTCATGAATATGGTGGTTTCAGCCATAGGACCCCACCCAGGGAGGTTTGGAAAGCCCCCTTTGGGCAAGCCAAATCCAGTTTCTCCATTGTGGGGTCCCACTTAGTGATACAATTCATCTGGTTCTGATTTCTACCTCATTTATTTCCCAGGATAAGAGAATAATTTTATTGGGGGAGGGATACCTTACTCTGCAGACTTGTGCTTCTGAGGAAAGACCAGCTGTGGATGCACCTGCTCCCTGACCTCATTTGTTCTGCATGAGGGCAGGGAGCCCACCGCCCGATGCCCACATGCTCTCGTGGATTCTAAGTTAGTGCTAATGAAATGCATCTGGGACCCACAGGTGGTAGGGATGAAAGTTCTCCACGGCTCACTTAGAGAACCAGTTCTCAGTTTGTAGACTGGACACTGGTGGTTCAGGATTCCAAGAAGATGCTCCCCAGGCAACCTCCATAGATACTCCAAGAGGTTCCCAGTGACTTTTAGACACTCCTACCTATGAGCTGGGAAGAAAATTGGTAATGACTCATGCAAATCAGAGCTGGCACATAAAGTTTAACTGAGCAGGAAATAAATTGGTTAGAGGAACCTGATGTTTAGGAAAAGTCAAAGTATGACGTGTAGTGTCGAGGCTGCGTTTAGCACGGTGAATTCAGCTTGTGGGTCTAGAGGCCGCTTTGCTCTTCCGTGTGGTCAGTGGGCAGAGCAGAGAGCTGGGGCACGGTGGGCTTCCAGCATTGCAGGAGAGACTGTGAGCATTTCTGCAGATGCTCAAGCCAGCACTGGACCTTGTTGAACAAGCACAGTGTGGAAACGCGGAGGCGGGTTAACGGCCCTGAGGACCACTGGCATACTGCTAGTCACTCCTTCTATTTTTACTCCAGTAGCGACCGCATATGTGGGGCGTACCACGTGCCAGGCTCTAAAGAAGACAATCACAGGTACCAATTAGCCCCTATACGGGCCTGATGAAGGGGGCATGTTGGCATTTCTGTTTATGGATAAAGGAACTGAAGCACAAGCAGATTAAGCCACAACTAATAAGGGTGCTGAGATCCAAACCTCAACTCTCCCTCCCACTGTATAGTCCGGGCTCCCAGTCACCTTGCTGTACTGGTTTAGGAGAAGTAGCAACCGGCGTTGGGCAGTTGAGGGCTTACGATGAGCCAGAGACATTCCATGGGATCTCTTGTTTAAGCCTCGTCTCACTTGAAGTGGACACATTAGATTCTCTCCACTTTACGAATAAAGAAACCAGGGTTTAGAAAGGTTAAGTAACTTGCTCAAACACACTCCGCTAGCAGGAGGCATGGCCTGGATTCAGACGGGCCGTCGACCCCCTGTCCCAAAGCCACCAGCCGCTGAGTTAGAATGTGCCCAGCACCAGGCTTCCAGACTGGAGCGAAATAGACCACCTCCTAGAAGCGATCCCCTGATCCTACCCCTGATCTTCAGAAAAGCACATGCACAGCTTGGAATCACGTGTGGGAAGAGATGTCACTCTAGTTCTAAAGTCAGACTCTTCATCTGACACCTCGCCAGCAAAGAGGTGGCAGTTGTAGCTCACGTCCTCTAAGAGATGGGATTAGGACACGTTACAGATGTCGAGGAATCCTCTTTAGGTTGTCGGGTCCCAGGGAGGCAAGATGTACGTGGTGAGTACATTACTGGTAAGAACATACGACATACGTGGTGAGTACATTGCTGGGGAGAACATACCTGGGGGTGGGTACATTGCTGGGGAGAACATACCTGGTGGTGAGTACCTTGCTGGGAAGAACATACGACATACGTGGTAAGTACATTGCTGGGGAGAACATACCTGGTGGTGGGTACATTGCTAGGGAGAACATACCTGGGGCGAGTACCTTGCTGGGGAGAACATACCTGGTGGTGAGTACCTTGCTGGGGAGAACATACCTGGGGGTGGGTACATTGCTGGGGAGAGCATACCTGGGGCGAGTACCTTGCTGGGGAGAACATACCTGGTGGTGGGTACCTTGCTGGGGAGAACATACCTGGTGGTGGGTACCTTGCTGGGGAGAACATACCTGGGGGTGGGTACATTGCTGGGGAGAACATACCCGGTGGTGAGTACCTTGCTGGGAAGAACATACGACATACGTGGTAATACATTGCTGGGGAGAACATACCTGGTGGTGGGTACATTGCTGGGGAGAACATACCTGGGGCGAGTACCTTGCTGGGGAGAACATACCTGGTGGTGAGTACCTTGCTGGGGAGAACATACCTGGTGGTGAGTACCTTGCTGGGGAGAACATACCTGGGGGTGGGTACATTGCTGGGGAGAACATACCTGGGGCGAGTACCTTGCTGGGGAGAACATACCTGGTGGTGGGTACCTTGCTGGGGAGAACATACCTGGTGGTGGGTACATTGCTGGGGAGAGCATACCTGGGGGTGGGTACATTGCTGGGCAGAGCATACCTGGGGCGAGTACCTTGCTGGGGAGAGCATACCTGGGGCGAGTACCTTGCTGGGGAGAGCATACCTGGTGGTGGGTACATTGCTGGGGAGAGCATACCTGGGGGTGGGTACATTGCTGGGGAGAACATACCTGGTGGTGGGTACCTTGCTGGGGAGAACATACCTGGGAGTGGGTACATTGCTGGGGAGAACATACCTGGGGGTGGGTACCTTGCTGGGGAGAACATACCTGGTGGTGGGTACCTTGCTGGGGAGAACATACCTGGTGGTGGGTACCTTGCTGTGGAGAACATACCTGGTGGTGGGTACCTTGCTGGGGAGAGCATACCTGGGGGTGGGTACCTTGCTGGGGAGAACATACCTGGTGGTGAGTACCTTGCTGGGAAGAACATACGACATACGTGGTAAGTACATTGCTGGGGAGAACATACCTGGTGGTGGGTACCTTGCTGGGGAGAACATACCTGGTGGTGGGTACCTTGCTGGGGAGAACATACCTGGGGGTGGGTACATTGCTGGGGAGAACATACCTGGGGGTGGGTACCTTGCTGGGGAGAACATACCTGGGGGTGGGTACCTTGCTGGGGAGAACATACCTGGTGGTGGGTACCTTGCTGGGGAGAACATACCTGGGGCGAGTACCTTGCTGGGGAGAACATACCTGGTGGTGGGTACCTTGCTGGGGAGAGCATACCTGGTGGTGGTGAAGAGTAACTGGCTTTCCCCTTTCTCTCACCACTATTGGCCGTCACCTCCAGGGGCAGTTAATTCCGAAAGCCCTTTATCAACAGCACTGCGGGAAGGACTCTGGGAAGATGATGACAACAATCAGAAATGCCGACTGGGGGAAGGTGGTCTGTCTATCTCACTCGTGAGCCTGGGGCCCACAGTCCCTCCCTCTGTCCCCCAGTCCCTCCTTGTGGCTGCTGGTGGCTCCCACTCTGGGATGTCTCTCCAGGGTCTGCTCAGGATGCCGGGTTGCTCACGTAGTTGTGTTTGTCTCACCTTCTATCAACCCAGCACCCAACTCGGAGCACTTCCTGTGCAGGAGGCCTGGGCAGGTGCGGGGCACTTCCTGTGCAGGAGGCCTGGGCAGGTGCGGGGCACTTCCTGTGCAGGAGGCCTGGGCAGGTGCGGGGCACTTCCTGTGCAGGAGGCCTGGGCAGGTGCGGGGCACTTCCTGTGCAGGAGGCCTGGGCAGGTGCGGGAGGGTGGGGAGGAAGGCGGGGTTTTCAGGATGCTCCCAGCCTGGCAGAGCAAGCTCATGGTGGACTCGTGTTTGTTGTTTCCCCCGTGCGGTCACTGGGTTTGAAAGTTTTGCCTCCAGACATTCTCGTTTATCATTTATTCAGTTGACAGCTGCTTACGTGGCACCGCCTGGCTACTTGTACCTATAGCGGGTATTTCTTCCCTTCTCTGGTAAGGTTGGGATGCAGTCATTCCAAACGACACAGGAAACGGGCGCTCTAGTTGGGTCAGGTGACTTGCTTGGGGGCATTTGGTTGTCAGGTAGATTTTTGGAATACAAATAGTAATTCGCAGATCTTTCATTATTACTCCTAAGAGACCTTTCTAGGACCCCAGGCAGGGGACAGTTGCGGTAGTTGGAGCAGAGAGCCCAGTTTACTGAGAAGGAGGGATTATTAGGGATGAGAAGGAGGGGACAGGCACCAGAGCTGACATTGCCCCTCAGCCTTGAGCGCTGAGGTCTGGCCCAAGAACAGCTCTTCAGATGGAGTGCCCAGGAGCAAAGCCCCGGGGGCCTAGATGCGCATTTTGGGTGGGGATTTAGGTTACAAGGTGTGGCCTCAGCACAGAGAGTGAGGTTGGGGGAGGGGGGGGTAAGAGGGGCAGGAATTGAGCCAGAATGTGATGGTCTGTGTTCTGCTGAGAAGTGTGGGTCGTCCCTGAGGCACTGATGGGGAAGCCCCAGGCGGTTTGACACTGAAAAGCACCATGATCAGACCCCGAGTGTAAGTGACAGCTCCCTTGGCAAGTAGACCCGGCTTACTTTTGTGAGTGACTGTGCTGTGGGTGATCTGGGACCTGTGCTTTACTCCCCCGCTCCTCCTGCATTGAAGTTGGTTGTCTCCCTGTCCAGCTTGGGACTGTCCACTGCTGGGCAGTGGGGCTGGGTCTGCACCCACGTCCTCTCAGCTTTCCTCATGCCCCTAGCCGGGTCTGGGCACGAGCGTGGGCAGGGCCTCGCGAATGGTCCGCATCTGTCCTGCTGACCACCTGTGTCAGAATCACCTGGGCCTAGCTCACGCTTACCTGAACCAGCTTGTGGACTGGAGCCCTGGGAATCTGCATTTTCAATAGGTGACCCTCTGTCCACCATGTTTGCGAGCCATTCACATGCAGCCTGTGCCTTCTTGGGGTCGGGGCTCTCCTCTGGCCCCTCTCTTCTCTCTGGCCGCACGGGAGACTGCCCATTCCAAACCCATGCCTCTGAGTGGGGCCACGCAGAACGGGGGTGGAATAACAGGTGTCACCTCCAGTTGAGGCAGCATAAATCCCCTTGGTGGCCTGTCATTGCCCTCTGTTGGTGGCTAGCATGAGGCTGTGTGTTTAGATGACCAGCATCGGGACAGCTGCCCTGGACCGTTGGAGCCATCGGAAGTGGGCGTGGTGGGACAGGAGGAAGCTTGTGTTGACTGTGTTCTGGGACTGGTGAGCTGCTGCAGCGTGAGTGGTCTGCATCCTGCTGGTCTGTCTGCTAGCCCGGCCGTGATGATGTTGCTCGCTCTCTAGAAGTGAGGAGCTGTTTGAGGCCAAGGGGTATAATGAACAGCCATGGGCTTTGGACCAAGGCAGGTCTGTGTCTGGGCTTTGGCTCTGACACTCGGTAGCAAGTTGCCTGAAATCTCTGAACCTCATTTTTTTTCCAGGTGGGAAATGGGAATAATTCCTACTTCATTGGGTTTTATCAGAGAAGGTATTTGAAGTATCTGTGGTACACACAACAAAAATAAGGTGTCTTCTCTGTACTCTTAAGAATCCTTGTTACTGACATGTGTTGTCTCAGAATGGCTGTGTGCATAGTGGTCACAACCGTGGCCTTTGGCTATGAGTTCCAGGGGCTTGAAACCTGGTTTTGCCTTTTATTAGCTGTGTGAGCCATTCCAAAAAGTATTTTTCCAGCTTAAGTCTTTGTTTCCCCATTTGTTCAAAGGAAATATGAACAGTAGCCATGAATGTAAGGCTGGCGAGTATTCAATGAAGAGAGTCTTCAGCTGGTTATGTGCACTCAATAAATCATAATGTTATTATTATCCTTTTATGAAGATGAATTCATAATGTTTAGTAAAGAGAAATGCCATAGAAAGCTAATGGCATTCTTATTACAAAAGATTTACTATAGGATTTCTATAAAATAAATAAATGCCTTTAAGTCTATTTCAATGGATTTCTTCCCCCCCACACACACACACCTCCACCCCAAGGTGAGAAACAGAGAAGCAGTCAGACAGACTCCTGCATATGCCCCACCAGGATCCACCCGGCATGCCCACCAGGGGGCGATGCTCTGCCCATCTAGGCGTTGCTCCATTGCAACCGGAGCCATTCTAGCACCTGAGGCGGAGGCCATGGAGCTGTCCTCAGTGCCCGGGCCAACTTTGCTCCAGTGGAGCCTTGGCTGCAGGAGGGGAAGAGAGATACAGAGAGGAAGGAGAGGGGGAAGGGTAGAGAAGCAGATGGGCACTTCTCCTGTGTGCCCTGATTGGGAATTGAACGTGGGACTTCCACACGCCGGACTGATGCTCTATCACTGAGTCAACTGGCCTGGGCATCAATGGATTTCTTTTAATCTCCCACCTCCCTCCCTCCACCCAGTAAAGTTTGTCACTTGCTACGAGTTCGTTCAGTGAACCAAGCCCCCAGAAAGCAGCCTGGGTGGCTTGCTGTCTGAGTTAGGGGTGGTCTCAGCTCTGCACTGCCTCGATGGTGACTTACAGTGCTGGCTGTTTACAACGGTGACTCCAGGACATCACATCAGAACTATCAGCACAGCTGTGTTAGATAATGTGTGAAACCAGTGCTGATTCCTGTCCTTCCTTCTGAGTCTGCGCTCGCCGTGCAGAGCTCTGTAAGGAGCCTGGGCTGTGAGCTCTTGTCCCCGGCACCATTTCCACCCCCAGCCGGCTGGACAGAGCATGTCCAGTGCTCCTCCCTCCTGGGAGGCCTTGGCCTTGTCCTTGCAGAATTGGAGTATCCTTCTGTTTGAAATATTATTTGCCACTGTAAAGTGAGTCAGCTGGACCCAGAATTCTGAGACTTGAGGTTCTCCCTACCCCAGGGAGATAAATGCTTATAAAATCACAAAAGGAGATCATTAGTTTCATAACTTGTGTATAACATCATCTCACCTAGTTATAAAGATTATGCTGTTTATGACTCACTCAAGGCTTGAAAGAGCCCTGTACTTCTATTGTCCTGTGATAGTGGGTTGTTTTGTTTTGTTTTTTAATCTGAAGATCATCTTAGTAATATCGTTTCTTTAAGAAATATAACCTTGCCTGACCAGGCGGTGGCACAGTGGATAGAGGGTCGGACTGGGATGCGAAGGATCCAGGTTCAGGACCCTGAGGTCACCAGCTTGAGCGCGGGCCCATCTGGTTTGAGCAAAAAGCTCACCAGCTTGGACTCAAGGTCGCTGGCTCAAGCAAGGGGTTATTTGGTCTGCTGAAGGCACATGTGAGAAAGCAATCAATGAACAACTAAGGTGTCACAACGGCAACGAAAAACTGGTGATTGATGCTTCTCACCTCTCTCCGTTCCTGTCTGTCTATCCCTATCTATTCCTCTATCTCTCTGTCCCTGTAAAATACAGACACACAGACATACACACACGCACACACACACACACACACACACACACATATACACATGCTGGTTCACAGCGAGGAGGTGAATTTAGGAAGGACTGTGACTGGCATTGTGTCCTCATTATTCAACAACAGGCACAGAGATGTTGGGGGGAAGGTGGAGATGGGGGAGCGGCGGAGAGGAACTGGGACTCTGGAAGCCAGGAAGGGCTTCATCAGAGTCTTTCAGGATGTGACAGTGAAGGATCACCCCGTGTAGGGGAGGGACTGGTTGTTCTTCTGTCTCCACCAAGGAGAAACGGGAAGGAAACAGGGTTGGACGCCGCAGAAGCGTTTGGGTTGGTGTTCAGAAAAGGAGCAGACTGCCAGTCAATGCCAGACGTTTCTTTTTCTTTTACCAGAGGGTTTAAAAAAAACAAAAAAAACCCAAATGTGTTTTTATTGAAATATTAGGTTAAGCCACATGAAATTGCTGATATTTGACTGTTTTGACCTAAAAAGTGAGAATTTCATTTAGTTCAGCCTAAAAATAACAGGCACGGAGACAAGTGCACGATTCATGATTGTGTGGAGCCCAGAGTGGGCCCTCTCCCACCAAACCCCATCCACTCCCGTGAGGGTCGCACCACCCTGACTTCTAACCATGTTCAACTCCGTGTAAATGAAGTCATACAGTAGGGAGGCTGCTGCTATTGTTTTCTGGTGCATGTATTTGGGGTTTCTGTTGGGCATACAGATACTCAGGCGTGAGGATGCTGAAGTTTTAAAGAAGGATTTGGCTTCCCTCTGCCCAGCTCTAATTCCAAAAGAGAGATCTAGGCCGTGTGCTGCTTTGTTCTCGATCTGTTGAACAGTGTGACTTTGTGTAAAGCATGGGATGACCCCAGAGTGACACAGGAAGCCAGAGCTGGGTCCCCACTTCACAGGAGGGCAGTCTGCTCATGGGCTGTGGAGTGACATCCTGAGTGCTGAATATAAAGACGTGCCTTATGATCTTATAGTTTCTATAAGCTTCCTGATGTGTCGTGTGTCACGTCCGGGGGTAGGGGGGCTGTGACGATGAGGTGATGTGCTATGTGAAGGGTGTCCGGTACACAGCTGGCGCATGGTATGTGTTAAAGCCAATCTTGTTTCCTTCCCCATCTCCCTTCCCTCCCGTGGGGAGATGGAGATGCAGGTCACTTAAAAGGCTCCTAATACCACAGTGTAATAATAGAGTGCAGCTCTCAGTACTGCTGGAGAGCTGAGTCTTGAACTAGGATTTAGGAAGTTTGGGGGAGGCATTCTGAATAATGGTCCAAGACGCGCTGGGAAGAGAAACAGCCAGTGTGTATATATGTGTGTGGGTATCTTTTGATCGACCTAGTTCTGCACCTTGGGTATAGGAAGCAGGGAGGCGGCGGAAGGGAAGGGCACAATTTTGACTTACTATGTGCCGGCTTTGTATTGGGGACTTGGCATACCTTAGGTGACTTAAACTTTGCAGCCCCAGGAGGTGATCCTGTTGTCCTAATTTACAAAGTTAAGAGTTAATGCTTCTCATATACAGAGAGCTCTTACCAATCAGTAAGAATAGAAGAGTTCTTCTCTAATAGTAGAATGGGCAGTGGATAAGAGCAGGGAACTAACAAAAATACAAATAACTAATACACCTTTGCATCTGCGGTTTCCATAGACATGCAGAGTATGTATCTGAAAACAACACGATGACACTGAATGCAGTCAGCACGCCTTTGTATGCTACCATGACAAAAAATGCAGCCATTAAAATGAATCATGTACGGGAGTTGTGAAGATATCCACAAACTTGTTAAATGATAAAAAAGTTACAGAAGTGAGCCTGACCAGGTGGTGGCGCAGTGGGTAGAGCATTGGCCTGGGACGCTGAGGACCCAGGCTTGACACTGAGGTCGCCAACTTGAGCATGGGCTCATCCAGCTTGAGTGAGGGGTTGCTGGCTTGAGCATAGGATCATAGATGTGACCCCATTGTCTCTGGCTTGAAGCCCAAGGTTGTTGGCTTGAGTCCAAGGTTGCTGGTTTGAGCAAGGGGTCACTGACTCAGTTGTACCCCCCAACCCCCATCAAGGCACATATGAGAAAGCAATCAATGAACAACTAAGGTGCCGCAACTATGACTTAATGCTTCTCATCTCTCTCCCTTCCTGTCTCTCTCTCTCTCCCTCTCTAAAAAAAAAAAAAAGTTACAGAAGTCCACATAGTGATATGTTAATGTGGTAATATAATAAAATGAATTTGGGTCTGTCTCTGTAAGAAAAATGTCTATGAAGATATACAGAAAAATCCTAATGGTGGTTATTTCAAGCTGATGGAATTTTACAGTATTTGCTTTTTCTTTATACTACTTATGTTCTAAACTATTTTATAGTAACATTTATTACTTTCATTCATAATCAGAAAAATCAATATTGATGTCTCCTGTTTGGGGGAAAAAGGAAGCCATGAAATATCCTTAGATTCTTTTGTGGTTGCTTTAGAAATATCTGAAGTGAGAATGTGTCAGAAATCAACCTTTCTCTATTTTATTATAAACTAAAATATTCAAAGAAAAATCAAATAGAAGGATGAACACCAGGATGTGCAAGTTTATGGTGAAACAGATGTAGTCAGATGCTATAGCTGGAGTTGTAAGTGGGTACCACCCCCTCGAAGAGCCATGTTGTGGTGCACAAGATGATTCCTGCCCCTTGACTTATAATTTTTAGAAGAAATGTGTTGAGGCATTACTATGACAGATGGAAAAATATTATTGTTCATTGCTGTGTTCTGTAAAAGCAAAGTAAGCATATTTGCCAAATACATGAAAACTCTGGTGGTCAACCTTTGAAGAATGCTTTGGTAAATTATGGACACAAAGAAAATCTTGTATAGCTATTAAAATAATTATTTTGAAAATCATGAAGAAGAAACAGTAATGTTTTATGGTATAGTAGTTAAAGTAAAGAGCACTGTATAAAAATATATCTCAGAATTACAGCTATCTAAAATATGTCTGATTTGGGCAAATATTAGAAAGGTTTACACAAAAGTGAATGTAATGGGAATGGATGTGTTACCCCTCATTTAATTTTTTTTAATATCATAAAATAGTTGTAAAAATTAAAACAATACAAAAAGAATAAGGCTCCCTGAACTCCTATACCTCTCTTAGTTCTATTCTTTTCATTTTTTAAAGTCAACTTTTAAACACATTTCTACATAGTAATAAAAAAAACAACTGAAAACACATTTTATAGGTTAGCTTATTTTTAAAAATTTGTCTTGGAGATATTTTCTATCTATATAGATCTACTTGATTTTTTTTACTGGCTGTGTGGTGTTACATTGTGTCTGTAACAAACAACATTGAAGTTGTGCATCTGTTAAAATATTGTTGCAATTGTCCACCCAAAGGGCTTTATATATATTCTACCAGCAGTGTGCACGTGTCTCTTTCTCCACATCCCTGCTGATGCTGGATGTTGTTAATGTTTATTTTATATTTATACCACAGGCAGGAATATAGCATTTGCATCTCTTTACTCATGTATTGACAATTTGTATTTTTTCATGAAATATCTGTTATTTCCCTTTACTCATGCTTTCATTGGATCTTGAAGTTTATCTTACTATTATGTAAGAGTGCTATATGCTTTAAAGATATTAATCTTTTCTTTTATATGTTGCCAGTCTTTTCTCCGTGTCCCTGGTTGACTTTTATATTTCTTTGCAATTTTTATTATACATGTTTTCATTTTTATGTACTTAAATCTATCAATCTTTTTCTTTATGGTTTCAGAGTTTCTGTCCAATTTATAACGCCCTTTCTCATCTAAAACAGAAATATTTTCTGTATTGTCCAGTATTTCATACTGTTCTTGAATTTTAATTCTTTAATTATAAGAAAATGTATTTATGGCATGAGGTAGAGGATTTACTTTTTTTTCCCTTGCATATGGTTTGTCAGTTATTGGAAGAGACATTGTTTTTCTCAGTGATATCTTTATCAGATGCAAACTTGCATTATGTCCATGTGATTGCAAGTGAATTCTGTTTTGATTATCTGTTTGCCTTGTGGTAGCTCAGGGTATAATAATTTAATTATTACAGTTTTAGGGTATATTTAGATATCTGAGGGAAATGGCTCCTTCTTCCTGGGAAGGAGTATAGCACAGTGGTTATGGATGCAGGCTCCAGAATGAGGATGCCTGGGTTCAAGGCACTAATCTGCTGTTTACCAGTTGTGTGAACTTGTGTAGCTTGCTTTATTTTCAAGCTTCAGTTCCCTCATCTTAATATGGGGATAATGATAGTGCAGAAACAATTTTATTGTACTGGGATCAGAGGCTGTGGCTTGTGTGACTTCTGTGTTTTGTTATTTTTGATTTTCTGTATGGCCATGCACATAGTCAACTTTTTGTAAATTTCCATAGCTTGAACATAATGAATAGTTTGTTGGGTACAAAGCGCTAAACAGACTAAAGCAAGTCAGCTGTGCTATTCAAATCCTCTATATTCTCACTCATTTTTTCTTTTTAATTAGTAATTTTTAATGTGAGGATATGCTACTTCTATTAAACCAGGGTAATTATAGCATTCATTTTTTTTATATTTTGGAAATAACTAATATTTTGTCTTACTGCTACCAACTTACTCTGTTTTCTTTTTGTGGTGCTTCGTTTTGATGTGTTTTCCTGCTGGTTTCACTGAATAGTTCAAAACAAATTTTATTTTGCTACCTTCTTTTTTTTTCATGGTGGCTTGAAGTAAAAAATTCCTATGGCTATATATATTTCTAGGTAGTGTTCTTAAATTTTGTTTCCTTCTAATGAACTTTTTATCATTAACATTAAGTTTTCATCTTTGCGTTAATATTCCTTATCTTGATGTCTACTTTATCTAATATTAATACTTAACTACATTATCTTTCCTGAGATTGTCTGCACAGAATATATTTTTCATCTTTTTCTTTCAACTTACCTGTATTTTTGTGTTTAATGTATGTCTCTTATAAGCAGCATTTAGTTTTACCTTTCAATCTTATCCAGTCTGGCCAATCTCTGCCATTTAATTGGAGTGGTTAAGTCATTTACAGTTAATGCAATTATTGGTATGGTTGGGTTTAAGACTGAACATGCTAAAGGAAAACCTCATTCAAGTGGAGTTGGGAAGCTCTGAAAGGAGTGTTTTCATGCAGGTACCACCCATGGAAACTTTAAAAATTTGAGCAGGAAGAAGCTTACTTTACAACCCCAACAGGAGAAGGAAGATTTTCTCCTTGCATAGCAACAACCTAGTTAATGAGAAACCACCACACTCAGCCAATGAGAAACCTTGAACTCTCACTCTTATCCAATGGACTTTTGTTCATAACTGCCTGTCCCAATTTCTTCCCTTTTCTCTAAAATATAACACTCTCCTCCTTTGCTCTCCACACTTGCCTGTGGCTTGCCATAGTTTGCATGTCCCAAATTGCAATTCTTCTTCTATTCCTGAATAAACTCACTGTTGTTGGTAAAATAACTGGCTGTTTTATTTTTAAGGTTGACAAGTCCACCATCTTTTACTTGTTTTCTATTTGTCCCATCTGTTGTTTTGTTCCTCTTTTTCTGCCTTCTTTTAGATTAATCAAATACTTGTTAGTATCCCAGTTTTCTGTCTTGTATTTTTAGCTACCCTCCTTAAAATTTTAAAAATAGTTTCTCTAGAGATTACAGTATGCATTTTTTACTTGTCACCATTAAGTCAGTATTACACTTTCAAATACAGTGTAAAACTCTTATGACAGTGTTCTTGCATTTATTCCTTTGGTAAATTGCCACAGATTTCACTTGTATGTATAAGTTCCATTAATCATTTAAATTATTTTAATGTCTTATACAACCTATGTGCCTTCACAAAAATTATATTAAAACGTTTACCCACATATTTACCATTTTTGATGCTGTTTATTGCTTTTTTTCAGTTTCGGTTTTTCCTTCAGCATTATATATCTTTAACCTAAAGAACTTCCTTTAACATTCTATTGGCTTTTGTTTTTTTTTTTTTAATTTTTTTATTCATTTTTTTAGAGAGGAGACACAGAGAGAGAGAGAGAGAGAGAGAGAGAGAGAGAGAGAGAGAGAGAAAGGAGGGAGGAGCTGGAAGCATCAACTCCCATATGTGCCTTGACCAGACCAGTGCAGGGTTTTGAACTGGCGACCTCAGAGTTCCCAGGTCGACACTTTATCCACTGCGCCACCACAGGTCAGGCGGCTTTTGTTTTATTGGGAAGGGGCTTTATTTTGCCTTTATTTTTGAAAAATATTTCTGTTGGACAGAATTTGAGCTTGTCTGTTTTCTTTTAGCACTTTAATGATGGCTTTGAATTGTCTTCTGGGTTCCATTATTTCTGATAAGAAGTCAGCTGCCACTGTTTTTGTTGCTTTTCTGAATGTCGCATGTTTTTTCCCTTGGCTGCTTATAAGACTTTCTCTTCATCTTTAGTTTTTAGCAGTTTGACATATCTAGGTTAGTCTCATTTGTATTTATCCTGCTTGAGTTCAGAAAGGTTCTTGGAGTTATGATTTGATGTATATAGTTCATTGATTAAATACTTTTAAGACATTCTTTTCAAATATTTTTGTCCTATTATCTCTTTTCTCTTTCTGGTTCTTTGATTACACTTATATTGGACAGTTTGATACTGGTCCACAGGTCTTGGAAGCTCTGTTATATGCCAGGAAGTGTCCTGAGGCATTTTACTCCTTTTTAAAAATCGTATTTTCTTGCTGTGGCTCAGTTTAAGATAGTTTCTATTGATTTGTCTTCAAATTAACCAGTTCCTTTTTCTGCTGTGTCTGTTCTTATGGTAAGCTTATTGAATAAATGTTTCATTCCAGATAATCTTTTTACTTTAATTTATTTTCTTTTTAGTTTAGAATTTCATTTGGTTCTTTTTCAGAGCCTTAGCTTCTTTGTTGATGCTTCCTGCCTGTTCACCTATTCTCTTTATTGTTTCCTATATCTTTGAACATATTTATAATAGAAACTCTTTTTCTGCTAATTCCAACATTGGATGATCAGTGGTTCTGTTTTGTTTTTGCTTTTGATGACGGGTCACATTTCTTGCAGGTGTCCTGACATTTTATTGTATGTTGGGCATTGTGCATCATACATTGTAGAGGTTCTGGATTGTTACTGGCTTCTCATGAGTGTTGAGTTTTGTTCTTGCATGCAGTTAACTTACTGGTGGGTCACCGTTGTCCTTGGAACCTTTGTTCCAGACTATATTTGAATATGTCTATTTTGGTTTTTCCTTTGATCCTAGGGTGTATCCTTTATTCCTGGGATGTGTTTTTTATTACTATGGTTTGGCCCTTTGCACAGAGGTTTCAGTAGTAAGTCTAACTTGGAGAAATTTGTACTCTATCTCCTAGCACTCGCTTTCTTTGTGACATCTGTATGACTAGATCACCTCTGAATATAATACTGATATGTAACACAGTATAAAATACTGATGGACAGAGTTATATAGAAATCCTACATTTACCCATTTTTAAGATGGAAATATGTGGTTCCTGGATATATTGGGCTTTAATTCAGCCTTGTGGACAATGGAAACTCTTCAGTCATGTAATAACAACATATTAAATTGGACTTTTAAATTGTGAATACTTCATTTATATTTAAAAAGCCACATAAAACAGATGCTTTGCTTTAATACTTTTGTTTTTCTTTTATTTTTATTTTTTTGCTATAAAAATTATTTTACTGTTGGCTAAAAGTAGCAAACTGGGGTTGTTTGGCTCCATGGATGATGATGAAGAGGGAGAAGGAGGATGGTGATGATAATGTTGACGATAATGCTGATAATAATACTAATAAGTAATACTTGTTGAGCACCAATCTATGCCAGGCAGTGTCCTGAGGCATTCTACTTCTTAAATCTTCAAGGGACCCTATGAGGCAGGGATTTTATAGTTCTTCATGATTTTGGATGAGAAATCCAAGGCTTAGAGACGGTAAAGAACTCACCCAGTGTTAATAAGTGAGATGAAAGTGCTTTCAGTGGACATTTGAAATTGAGTGTTTTATGTTTTTATGTGTTGGTGCATTTTACATCGGATTTGTGCGGGGAGGGACAGAGACGAAGAGACAGGCTGTGAGGCTTTCTGATAATGAAATGACCCCAACACCTCAGTGAAATCTGGACGTGAAGCGGATGACCCACGCTGAGCAAATGGAGTGCTGACCATTCCCGGAGACCCCATGAATGAATTACAGTACACCCAGTGTGTGACCGAGGCGAGTCTCTAGGTATGGTCTCCTCCTTCTCCTCCTCTTTCTTCTTTTCCTTCTCTCCCTTCCCCCCTTTCTTTTAAACAGAGGATCTTACTCCTTGTTCAGTGGGAGAGCAGAGCCTGGAACCTCTGTCCCTCGATCTTGTCCCCATAGGCTGCTGTCACAGGTGACTTCCCCTGCTCCTCACAAGGCGTAGGCTCTGCACATTGAGCTTGTCCCTTCCCTGCCCCATTGGAATCTTTGGCATGGAGCTGTGGGTCTAGACAGCCTATGTGAGGCAGCCAGGCAGGCAGGATTGTTGCTTTTTGTTAAAACAAACTCTTTCTCCAAAGAACTTATTTGGCCAACATCTCCTTATTTTCCCTGCCACTTCCAAGTTTGAGATGAGTAAGTTCTAGAGATCTAATGGACAGCATGGTGACTATAATGAGCAGTGCTGTATTACATACTTGAAAGCTGCTAAGAGGGTAAATGTCCTTATCACACACACAAGAAATGGTGGTTATCTGACGTGATGGTGGTGTTAGTCAGTGCGATGGCAGTAATCATTTTGCATTATGTTAAGTGTCTCCAACCAACCGGTTGTGTACCTTAAACATGCACAATGTCAATTATATCTCAATAAAGCAGCCGAGTGTTCCCTCACATGTAGTTATCACTCTTTTGTGGAATGTGCAGGAGAGACCTGTCTGTGTTCCCAGAGAACATGAGGAAATAAGTGAGCCACCCTTCATGGTGCTGTCCTCCCCTCCATGCAGCCTCCATGACCTGAGGTTTCCTGGGGACTTTGTTTTAAGTATCAGGAAGAAGAATGAGAACTAAAGTTCAGGGAGGTGTTTTTTCCACAAAGACCAGCTTTCAAAACTGGGGGGCGCCACATTCACACTGAGGGCACTTGCATTTTGGACAGACTGTGCGGATGGTGACATATCACTTCCTTCAGGTCAGATCCCTTGTCTGGGGAGCAGAGGTGGATGACATATTGGGGCAGAGTCCACTCCACTCCCCTCACTTAAGATAGTGTCTGAATCCTGTCCATTTCTTTACTGCTGCAGCCTCTGACGTACATTGGCTGCGTCCCCTTGTGCCAGGCCCTGTGCCAGGTTGTGGCAACACAGAGATGCCGATGCCATGTGCCCGCCTCAGTAGCCGAGGTCATGTTGCTGGTGGACAGCTGAGTCCTTGGAGATGGAGATGGGGAGTTTCAGTATAGGAGGACTTGCCAGGAATTACGGGGTGCAGAGGAGTTGGGGTTGGTATAAGAAGAATGGCATTGCCCAGAGCAGAAGACAAAATGGTGGGTGGAGGATGTCAGAGAGCATCTTCGCCTGGGGTCGGCTATGCCCTCCTCTTTGTAGACCAGGCTTGTGGCTCTCAAGCCCCTGGACCCACTCTTTCCCAGGAATAAAGACAGCTTCTTTCTCTTTGAGTACCTGCTCCGTGCAGGTGAGGTCCTTATACTTTGCGTGCAGTTAGCTCACTGAATCCTCACAAGAGCACCACGCTGTACTTGTCTTGCTCCAGGGGTGGGGAAACAAGTGCAGGGAGGGGAGTGAGTGACCTGTCCCTGGTCATCTGCCAGTAGGTGGCGGAGGTCGAATCAGAGTCCAGGCCTGCCTGGCTCTGATACCTCTTTGCTCCCATTGCTCTGTTGTTGCAGTTGGGTGGGGGGATATCTTTGTCCCAAGCCACCCACACGCTGGCCTCCTGCCCACCACTGCCTTGCCTGGATCTTGTTCATAACAAGCTCATAGCCGCATGCGGTGTTGAGTCTAGTGCTGAGGGTCCCAGAATCTGAACAGACTGCCTGGCTTCAAGTGCTGTTTCCGCCTCTGCATGTGTTACTATACCCTCTCCTCACTTAGTTTATGACTCTGTAAAGTGGGGGTCAAAACCGTATCTACTGGACCCTGGCAGGGTAGGTGCGGGCCCGCAGAGAGCTTGCCACAGAGGGCAGCCATTAGCATCCTATTTGCTGCATACCTAAAAATACTCTGTCCTCCTCCTTGCCCTGTCATCAGAGCAAAATGTCTTCTTCTGTGCCCTTGTCCCAGTGGTCCTCCTGTCACCCCGACCTTGTCCGCGGGAGCCACTCGTTTGTAAGGATGATGAGTTGTAGGTCACTGTCATTTCTTTCCTGCATGAGTGGCACCTCTGTCCCTGATGTCAGCAGGCATTGTTGGGAAACAGCGCCTGCCTTAGAATGGCCGACAGAGAAACCCCAGGAGCCTCAGACAAAGCGTGATGAATTGTCTGTGTACTTGGTGCCTGACGCGTGGGTCCCGGTTCTTCTTCTCCTCTCCAGAACGGGACTGGCTGCTTTGAATGACTCCGGGAGGGGACCATGTGCTTAAACGTCTCCCAGCTGCTGTGTCAGCACTTGGGACAACTGCTGGAGGCTTTTCTCCTTGTTCTTCTCATAGACTCCAGAAGGGAGGTCAAATAATTTTGGAATGAAGTTTAATGATTTCAAGTCTGAAAAAGAAGAACTTCATGAAGGTGGTACTCCAGAAAGAAGTGTTCTTAGTGTCAGTTTTTTTGTTTGTAGATTTGTTTGTTGCTGAGGTGTTTTGAAAACCGCTACGTGGTTTTCTGCTGGGTGTGCTGGTAAACAGGAGCCGGCCAGGGACATCAGAAAGCAGGGCTCGCTCTGGGCAGAGCCCGGTTCGATTTCACACCGAACGGAGCCAAGTCCTTCGTAAGGATCAATGTCAGATAGAAATAAGTCCAGGGATAGTCTGTCTGGGTAGCCTGGAGGCAGGAAAGCAGTTAATTGCCCTACCTGGCTCTGTGCTTCTAGAGAGCAGGGCCCTTGACGTTTGTGTTCACCACTGTCCCTTCCCCTCCTCCCCCCGACCTGTGCCTGGCACACAGTGGATGCCCATGAACCCCTGAGTGAATGGGGGAGCTGCAGTGAGGTGACATCAGAGCACACGTTGGAGGGAGGAAGGAGCTCTTCCAGTGGGCTCTCCTGGGCCTGCATACAGAAGATGGGTCACGACTTGTCCTTCAGACAAAGTTGTGGGCAAGCATGGGTCAGTCAAGAAAGACAGCTTTTCACCCCTGGGAGGAATGCGATGAAGAAGGGGCCAGGGGCTGCGCGGAGATGCCCTGTGGGTGTGCTACTGGTCAGCTTCCTGGCAAAGGAAGGGTGACTCCTGGCCTGCCCATGTTGGCTTCTGTCATTTAGAGGCTGTGCAGGGTGGGACTGAGCAGGGAGGCGGTGACGGGGCCAGTGGGGCAGTGTGGCCATGTACGTTGGATTAAATATCCCGACATACACTGTGGTTTGCCAGACCTCCATCCCTCTCAGAACCCATGCCCACAGCTGATGGTCCACAACCTTCTTGTCCGGGGTCCTTAGTGGAGTTGTGTCTGTGTTCCCAGGCAGGCACCCCCATGCTCAATCACTCGGCGTTTCTTCCTAGGGTGTGAGCTTTTTTGTGTGGCTCGTTACCTCCCAGCTGAAGCTTACCTCTTCCACAGGGACAGCTGTTAAACTTGTTGGAGTTCTTTTAAGTCATGAACAAAATGTAGGCTCGCTGCAGGAAACGTACGCAATACAGAGAGAAACATTGAAAGCAAATGAAATTATTTATGATCCTAGAAGCCAGGGAAAACCACAGTTAACATTTCATTTTGTATTTTTGGGGGGCTACCCCACCCTCCACAGCCCGGCCAGAACACATATCTCTTCTGTACATAAGGTATGCCTCGTCTGAAATAAAGTTTTGTAGGTTGCCCTCTGCCCTTGGCATTGCGCCCTCAATGCCTTTCTATGCCACGAAATATTCTTCTCCATCCAGCTCACTTTTTTGAAAGCTGTGGAGGGTGGCAGAATATGCTGCCCCAAAATATGTCACTTGAGCATAAAGATCATTTTGAGCGCAGGGAAGTTGAGAAAAGGCAGTTGCATAAAAGGCTCCCTGTCTGCTATTTGCCTAAAAGCAGGTAGTACATTTTCAAGTGTCCTTTCTCCCCTGTCGACCAGGAAACACAGAGGTTGGTCACTGGAGACAAGTGACCAGCCTCTATCAGCCTGATTATGGCTCCAGAGGAATCTGCATAACAACCTTTACAAGTAGTCCTTATGCATCATTAGTTTCCTTCCATATACTGACCTCACAGTTTGCTGCCCTGGGAAGTCCCCCAACTCCTGTCATTTGTCATTTTATTTATCCACAAATTATTGATTTTTGTTGGGGATGGTATATATGCTGGAGTTCTAAGCCACCACCTTGAGTTACTCTTCTTCACTTGAGCCTCTTCCATGTATACAGGGGACATACATGTTCATAAACTCTGTTTTTCTCTTGTTCACCTGTCTTTTGTTGAAGTGGTCCCAGCTGAGAACTCAGAAGGGTGGAGGGAAAATTGTTTCTTTGTCCTCTCCTATAGCTGCAATGCAGTCCACTAAATTGAAGGCAAATCATGTCATCAGCCTACAACCAGCCCACGGCGGTTGGACATCAGTAGGCTGTCTCTGGTTTTCGGTTGATGTGGACAACACTGAGCTTGTGCGTGGCTACACACATCTCTGATCGTACTCTGAGGCTTAATACCTGGATGAAGAATTTCGAACTAAAACATTTTCTTCCCTGTACTTTCACCACCTTGCCCCCAGAAAGGCTGTCCCAGTTGACATCTCTCCTCGCCTGCTGTACGTAATCTGGCTGGTTCTCTGCAGCATTCTTGTCCCACGCCCCTTGCTGGAGAAGCCGTCACAGAGCATTCCGTTCGGTTTCTCATGCCCCACCCTCTCGCATTGCCGTGTCTCCTTGCTTTACTTGTTTGAAAGCACTTATTTTAATCTGAAGTGATGCTGTCCATTATTTGTTGGCATTCCTGTTGATCGGCAACCCGCTCAGGAGGTCGTCAGCTCCGTCAGGGTCCCTGCTGCTCAGCAGGACCTTCCCTGCACTGCCATCTCCACCACATCTGTGCAGCTCAGCGTGCGGGGCCAGTTTGCTGAGTGAATAAATGTGACCCACACTGTCAGTGGCACTCATATTATCATGCAAGAAAAGAAAAGGTATTGCTGTTGGCTAGGGGCCCTCAGGTGGTCCTGATTCCTTCTGTTATGTTGACCTGTACGGTCTCATTCCCAGGCATTAACAGAATTTTTACTACTGCAGTTTGTTTCTGAGATTTAAATTTTTTCTGTCTTCTTGAAAGGCTACAGACTGTATGCTTCCTTAAAGCAAGTTACGTTTCCACTTCCGATTTGATTTGTAGCTGCTCACCTGCCAAGGTCTCGAAAGGAAGATGGTCAAAGCACTGTGTATAAAGGAAGAGTTAATAGGTTTATCCTGAGGGTCTGAATAGCTCTCCTGTTTTAAATTTTGAATATTCTGCATGTCTAGGGTTTTTTTTTTTTAATTATTGCTGATGGTTCTGAGAGAGGGATGGTGTTAATCGTTGAGTTCCTGGATGAGTGAGGTGTTGCCGTTCTGGCTACTGAGTCTCTGCCTCCCTGGAACACACCGGGGGAAGGTCTTCTGGCTAATACGGTAGTTTGAAGTTGAACAAGGGGAGGATCCAGAGAGCACTGACTTTGGTTCATCGTCCGCGGTCCGGCTGGGGAGCGATGCTGTCTGGGGCTATGCCTCCTCACTCTGAATCTGACCCCTTCTGTCCAAGGTTTTTATCAGCACCCTGGATAAAGACAAAGAAAGCAGGCTTATCAAATTTTTGAATGACACAAAACCAAGATGGAAGGCTAATATGTAGGATAATAGAATCAAGATTCATAAAAACCTTGGCAGGAATGATGGGTCTGGAACTAACAAGGCAACCCTAACAAGATTACACGTGAAGTCCTGCAGCCAGGCCAGCAGAGTGAGCGGCAGCTGCCACCGCGGGAGAGGCTGCACTTGCAGGCCGTTTGCGCATAGCCAGGCCTGTGGGGTTCCTCGATGGGACTTTTAAAAATTCACTACGCCTTATGTATTTTTAACTGTACTAGGAACCCCAGATCTAGTGGGTGGTAAGCTGTCTCATAGCACATTCCTCCTGGAGCTCTTCTTCCAGCTCCCTCTCTCCTCTGCCCTCACCCCTCTCATTCTTGGTTTTCAGGCCTCACTTGGGCTCTTCCTTTTCCCAGGAGCTTTCTCTGAGTCTGCAAGATGGAGTCAGTTATGCTCTCCTAAGTGCTCAGACAGTACTCTTCTCCATCACTACAGTGCTCACCACACAATGCGGCCCTTATCTGTCTAATTGTCTGTCTTCTATTTTGGACTCGGGACTCCTGAAAGTCAGGGGCTGTATCTGCCTTGTTAGATAATTTGCCATGGTCTCCATTAGCAGACATGGGCGACAGTGCCAGGGGGCCCCTTGGAGGGCCCTGAGGGTGACTTTGGGAAAGGTGTGCTGGAGGAGTTGGCTCATGTGCATGTGGGGGAGCTTAATAACGCTGTCCTCTGGCAGTCTCCTGAGGGCAGAGGGTGCACATGCCAGCGGAGCACTCAGACGTGCTGGGCACACTGCGAGGCCTCGGTCAGTGTCCACTGTGGTCACCAGCATGGGCCTGGCACTGCTCTAGGCCCTGGGATGGGGGGAGGAAGACAGATGAGGGTTGGGTGCTCAGGCAGCTTCCAGCCTGGAAGGCAGATGTCACGCCAGCAATAAGCAAATATCTGTGCAGTAATAAGGGCCACACAGGCAATAAGAAGTGTGATGTATTAACTGAGCAGATATAACTGTTGCTAACATTCTGAGGATTTTCTTCTTGTCTATTTCTTTCTTAGGCATGTTTGAGTGTAATGTAAATAACACAGAAAGGGGGGAGCACAGGATTTCCCTTGCATGTCACTGTGTACCATTGTACTCAGCCCATGACCATAAGTAGCCAGTGGGTGGCAGAATAATGTCTCCCAGGAGATGTCCACCTCCTAATCCCTGGAACCTGTGAATATGTCACTTTATGTGGCCAATGGGATTAAGCTTGCAGGTGTGGTTAAGGTAGCTGACCAGCTGTCCTGGAGATGGGGTGGCGATCCTGGGTCATCTGAGTGGGATCTGTCTAACCATACCCATGAGTTTGTAAAGTGAAAGAAGAGGCTGAAGGGATGGTCAGAGAGATGTATAGTGCGGGACTCCACCTGCTGTGGCTGTGAAGATGGAGGGGCTACAAGCCAAGGAATGAGGGTGGCCTCTGGAAGCCAGAAAAGGCAAAGAAGTGGATTCTCCCCGGGGACTTTCAGAAAGGAAGTCGCACTTTGAGCTTAGCCCAGTGAGATTCGCATCAGACGTTTGACCTCCAGAACTTGCCTTGCTGCAGCCGCTGCGTTTGTGGTCATTTGGTAAAGCGGCAGGAAACGAGTTCAGCCGGTTTTGAAGCCTGTGCCTTCCCCTAGACTGTGAGCTCCCCGAGGGCAGGGGCTGCGCCTTATGCACTCTGAGCTCTGCACCTGCTGTGGAGTTACTGCCTCCATGTCAGGGCTGCAGGGGTGCCCTTTGTCTCTCATCTGCAAACCCAGAGACTGGTCTTGAGGTTGCCTTCTGGGAGTGGCCTCCATGGCTTAGGGACATGCTGCCATCCTAGGACAGGTGGCAGAGACAGAGCACAACCCTCTGGTGTAGCCCACCACTAATGGGTCACCTTCAGAAGGGGAGTCCCCGTAAATAGAAGAGTTCATGGGCGGGACTCCAAACGTGGACATTGTTTGGTGCCAGCTCCTGTGGGTTCCTTGTCATCCTTTAAAAATGACTGGGGTTGATTTATTCAGCGGGAAAGTGAATGAGGTAAAGGCAGAAACAAGCAGAGTGGGAAGAATAAGGAGCCGTGTCCCGTCGACCCCCAGTTCGTGCCCACTTGCGTCTTTGGAGGGTGGCACCCAGGCCACGCCACCCCACCCTGGGGACCCAGAGATTCTGATTTAATTGGTCTGAGCAGACAAGGACAGTGATGTTACCTATTAAACGTCCCTCGACTGCGGAGTGCGCAGCCAGGGTGGCAACCCAGCACCGCAGGGCATTCTTGCTCGACTCTGTTCTCGCTCAGAAGCTCTCTGAACCCTAAACTCACTCAGTAGTATTGCTTAGAGCCCCCCCCCCAGGCATTTTACACATGGGAATACTGAGGTCTAGAGATGCAGGTGCCATCTTCAAGGTCACCAGGCACTTGGTGGTCCAGTCAAGTGTGCGGGCTGGGGCTGCCAACAACCTCAAATCAGGATGGCCCAGTTCCATCAGTTTCTGGCTTTCTTTCAGTTTCTTTAACATTTTCATGCTTCTTCCCAAAGGCTCTTTAAAAAGATCAACTGATCCCTCCATGTGACCATGGGGCCCTCTTTCTTCAGAGGCAGGGCCACTTAGTGAGTGTGGGAACAGGCTCTGGGATTTGGCTGTACTAACACCGTGTGTTCCCTGAGAGCCTCTGTTTTACCGTCTGTGAAATGGGTGTGTTGCTAGTACTATACTCCCCAGGGACTGTGAGGTTGAAAGGGCCTGGAGCAGTGTGTGGCAAATGAATGCCAGATGTTACAAATATTATTACTGTCTTACACCACTATTAATACAGGGAGGGTGAATGGGAGTTCAGGTGTCAGAGTCAGTAACAGGCATCATGGATGCATTTTTCACTCTTGCTTTGGAACATGCCCAGTGTGGTCTGTGGTGTTCACTCCTTGACCAGACACAGAGAATCCTCCCCTGGAGGCTGGTCATTGTGGGTTTCCAAGTGCGTGTGGAGTGCAGGGAGCTTGCTAGCTTTGCAGCGGGGGCTCACTGGGCCTTTGCCCCTCATGTATCCTGCCCATCTTGAGGTCAGCCTGCCTGGGGCATGTCCTGTGGGTGCCCAGACTCCCTGGACAGAGCTGAGCCCCTCGCTCACTGTAGGATTCGGAAGGGACCTGCTGCCTTGCCCTGCGTGTCTCCATTACATTGAAATTTTCCATGCAAGTAATTGAAGATTGGGGTAACAAGGAGAATAATAGGGGAGATAATTGTGGATAAATCAGCTTGATTACACTCTTTCCCCAACTTAATCATCTAGATTTGCGGTGCTGCGTGAAATCTCAGAAGCCAATTGAGGTTGGCTTTCAATAACAAGTAGAGGTTCTGGGGAAGTCCCTCTCCCAAGTCCCAACAGGTTGGCCAATAGGTCAAGAAACGACGAGAAGACCTCTTCTGCTTCTGATTTTTTACATTTCAGATAGTTGGGAGTTCTGTTGTTATGCCTCTAAACAAAGCAGTGAGGGGCACCTATGGGGGGGTACCGATTGTTCTCCTGCTTGGGTGTGTCGTGATCTAGATGCACCTGTGCTATGTGACAAGGTCATTCTGATCGGGAATATTGCCATTTGCACTGGGTACTGATCATTAGAAGGCACATGGTACCATTTATAAAGGAACAAGTCAGAGGATGTTGGGAAATCATTTAAGGCTGGGAAGCAACAGTTGATGTGGTTAGCAGTGCACTGTTGGCCTCCTTTGACCAGCACCCCTTGGTCTTTACACTCAGCTTCTTTCTCTTCTTTGTTTTTCAAGCTTTATTGAGACAGAATTGACACAGAACACTGTATAAGTTGATGCTGTGCAGCGTGTTGATTTGATGAACTTATATTGAGAAAAGATCTCCACTGTAGCGTCAGCTAACACTGGCATCTCATCACATAATTACTATTTCTGTTTTGTGGAGAGAACATTTAAGACCCACTCCCTTAGAAAATTTCAAGTATCTAACTCAGTATTGTAAACCGTAATCACTATGCTGCAGATTAGGTCCTAGAATTTATTCACCTTCTTTTTTTTATCTTTCTATTTTTCCGAAGTTAGAAGCAAGGAGGCAGACAGACTCCTGCATGCACGCGACCGGGACCCACCCAGCATGCCCACCAGGGGGCGATGCTCTGGGGTGTTGCTCCATTGCAGCTGGAACCATTCTAGCGCCTGAGGCAGAGGCCATGGAGCCATCCTCAGCGCCTGGGCCAACTTTGCTCCCATGGAGCCTTGGCTGCGGGAGGGGAAAAGAGAGAGAGAGAAAGGAGAGGAGGAAGGGTGGAGAAGCAGATGGGCGCTTCTCCTGTGTGCCCTGGCCGGGAATCAAACCCAGGACTTCCACACGCCGGGCCGATGCTCTACCCCTGAGCCGTCTGGCCAGGGCTAGAATTTATTCATCTTACAGCTGCAAGTATGCACCCTTTGGCCATTGCTTCCTCATTTCCTATTACATGTTAAGTGTGTAATTCTGCACCTGGAGTAGAGAAGGGATTCCCTATCTATTAGATTCTCCATTGCTTGGGAGGGTAGATTCACAGCATTTAGATAGAAAGAGAACTCTGAGGTCATGCAATCCAGTTTCTTAATGAGAAACACGAGGAAAATAGAGAGACTGAATGACTTATTCAAGTTGACTTAGCAGCTAAGCCAACAATAGGACGTAGTGTGCTGGCTCGAAGTGTTGGGGGCCGTTGCCCACTTGGGATTGATTTGTTTCTGAAGCCAAAAGGAAATCCATAGCTGTCAGCCCAGAAGCAACAGGGATGCGATCCAGGAGGGGGACTGAGGATGCAGGGAGGCAGATGCTGATTTGGAAAGGCCAGAAGTCAGGGGCCAGAATGCCCTTGAGAGCAGGTGTGGTCCCGCTGCGGAAGATGTGGTTCCCAGGATGGCCCGTAGGGCTCCCTTTGCTCACGAAGGGGAGGGGACAGGAGTCTGGGAAAGAGAGAGTCAGCGGGGAGAGGGACCAGAGAAGAGGAGGGCAGTGACCCCACAGCCTGGAGTCAACGCCAGCCCCTCTGAGTAGGATCCCCACAGGGGGGATGTCAGTGCTTGCTGAGGGAATGAATGAATGAATGAGGAGGAAAAGCTAGCATTTACTGTGTGCCAGTCGTCTCACGTCTAATAATCATTTTGCAGGGGAGGAAACTGAGGCACACAGAAGTCAAGTGATTTGGCCAAAGTCAAACCTAAGGGTGCAAATTTCAGAATCTGTGCGTTTCATTGAACTGCCTTGCTCTACCGCAAACGAAGGGACGATGAGGTGGATTTCCTGTGATTACAAAGCAGTCAGAGGTGGAGTCAGGGCTGGTCAGCTCCCCTGGTGCAGTGTGCTGCTGACTGGCGCCAGCCTGCATCCCCATATTCCCGGGCAGACCCCAGTGACCCTGCCGTCCCCTCCACTGAGTGGAGTTGTCTGCAGGCCGCCATGTCCACACACTCCCCATAGTGGGCTCATACCCACATTGCCAAAAAAATAGAGTCAATGGAAATAGCCCAGGATTGTGGTCAGAACACCTGAATTTGGGTTCTAGCTTTGCTGCCTGTTTGGTTGAGTGACCTTGGGTGGATCAGGAACCTCTCTGAGTCTGTTTCTCTCTTTGGAAAGTGGGGCTACAGTGCGTACCTTTTGTCGTGAGGAGTGATTGAGACAGGCGTGAGCTCACCCTCTGTTCTCTCTTCCCCTTCCTTCTTCCCCCTGGAGGGCTCTCAAGAGGCCATCTGGGCGGTCTGTGACGTCGTATCAAACCAGTTCTCAGGAGTGCATGGGGGCTGGCCTTGTTCCGTCACTTGTGAGAGATGAGGCAGAAAGCAGGGACATGGTGGTGATGGTGGTGTTGGAGGGGACAGATAAACACACAACTGCTGTGGACCCGTTAGTCCTAATAAAACCACTTAGCAGATGAGCGCCCGGCAAAGCCAGGTGCCCAGAGAAGAGAGACACAGCCATCCACAGGGGAAGCGATCCTCATAAAATGCGTCCAAGGGAGTCCTGGGGACTGTTAAATGCCCCCCTCCGCTCCTAACCCAACCAGCAACCAGCCTGAAGCAGCCACGAGAGGGGAGCATCTGTCACTTCTGAAGGTCGAGCCAGGGGAGTCACACACGCAGACGGGCGGCAGCTGCATCTCCGCTCCCTGGACTGTCTCTTGCCCTGGAGGGCTGTGGACCCAGGGCTGCCAGGCCAAATTCTTCAATGGAAGCCAGAAATTCAGATTTTGCTGTATGAGCATCTGGTTTTTTAAATATTGGCAGTGAATTACATATTTTAAAAAAAAACACCATGCAGTCCAAATCAGCATTGCAGCAGGCTGCATTCAGTCCAAGGGCGGCCAGCTGCCTGCTTCTGACTTAAGACTCCACGTGGCAGAGGATCCCGTCTTTATTGAAACAGCTGCGGTGGATCTGTTTGTTTTGATCAGGCACATATTTACTGAGCACCTGCTACATGCTAGGCTCTGTTCTAAGCCCTGTGGATAAAGCTATGGTCAAAAGCAGGTAAGAATCCCCGGTGACCCCTTGGCCCTGATGTTCGGCTGTGGCCCTGAGAGTCTTCCCTGGGCCGTTGAATGTGTTTCTATGGGGCAGACGTGGTGCCACATGCTTTTGCTGCTGGGGACGATTCCTGGGGAGAGGAGAGGGCTGAGCAGAGCAGCCCAGCCCATGCCAAGTTCACACTGAAGTGTTCCCCATTCATTGTTCTCCACGGCCTTTGAGGTAGGTAGTGGGGTCATCCCCTACCTCAGAGAGGGGATGGGACTCTTCCAGTGTCACACAGCTAGTCGGGCAAAGGTAGAACATAGGCCTTCCACCTCCACATTTCTGGATGCAAGCATTGTATGTTCACGGCCACCCTGCCATTGTGCCATTTTCCTTTTCTTGAGGGGTCCCACGCCTAGACTTCTCCATGACAGCGTTTTATCCTGGGAAATTAAAAATATACAGAAAAGTTGAAAGAGCGAAACTATCCCTGTGTACTCGACCTCGATTAGTTGTTAGCATTATATCCTATTTGCTTTATCTCTGTATTTATGTGTATGCTGTTTGTATGTGTCACACACACACACACACACATACACACACCTGTTTTTTCTAAACTATTTGAGGGAAAGTTGCTGGGATCATTTTGTGATCCTTCTGTTTCAACTGTTTCACCTAAAAATAAGGCATTCTTCGCCACCAAAGGAAATTAGTCATATTTTCTTAATATCACCTGACATCTATGTAGTTCATTCGAGTCCCAAAATATTTCCCAGGTCATTCTCAAAGTTTTTTATAATAACTTAAAAAAGTATATTTTTTGGAACCCAAACCCAGTCAAAGCATGCATGTTGCGTGTGCTGGTTTGGTGTTTTGCAGACTTGTAATCTGGAACATTCCCTCGAGCTTTATTCCTGGACTGCACTGTTTCCTTGAGGCTGTTTGACTTGCTCCTCCGCCCCTGTGTTTCCTGCACGCTTCCGGCTGGGTCCAGAGGCTTGGTCAGGTTCAGAGCGTACGATTGGGGGAGGTGGTTTCGTGTAGCGTGTGTCGGGGACGCAGGGGCTGTGGTCCCGGTATGGGTGACTACAGCTAGGGCAGGCATGCAGGTTAGTTCTAGTCTAGAAGCTGAGGAAGACTTGGTGTGAGTTGGCAGCATGTTCGAATCGGTGGCTTTGATCAACTCCGTGCAGTCTGTTCCTGGTCCTCTCTCACTTCCTAGAAGCTGGATAGACTGACATCTCCAGGCTCGGTCCACACGTTCCCACCACTGTCCTTCCACTGACCTCATCCTTCCCTGTCGTGTTTAGGGGGGCAGACTTGTGGAGTATGTGCTTTAATTGCCTCCTATGCACCCGCTTGGGGAGGGAGGGATTCCTGCCCTGAGGTTACAGGGGGTGGCATACATGATGCCCAACACTGGGCAGAGGATATGGACAGCAGTGCATCAGTCACATATATCCACGGCCTAGGGAGGAGGGCACCATGCCTCACAGGGCCACACAGGAGCAGGCGAACAGCCAGGGACTGTGGGAAGCAGGGTTTGTAGCAGCAAGGGGTGGGGCGCCCCCTGGTGCCTGTAGGAGGAGGTGGGGGCGGGAACTGCACCCACCTGGTCCCCAGGCCAGATGAGGAGTGTTGGGTTAGGGGACCTTCCCTGAGGGAGCAGAGTGGGGAAGGGATGTGGTCCCAGATGTTAGGGCAGGCTGTAATATTGGGCCTTAACTTTAGGCTTTATAGGATCGTAGAGCCGCACACAGAACATTGCTCCAGCAGGTACCCCTCTGAGCACTTCACCTCCTCAACTCATTTGATATTCATACCAATCCCCTGAGCTAGGTGCTCTTAATCAGCATCACGTTATAGATGAGAAAACCGAGGCCCAAGAGTTGACATGCCCTGCCTCAGGGAGGGGACATCCAACCCAGGCTGCCCCTCCAGGATCCGGGTCCAGAGGTGGAAGGGCCGGGGGTTCGGAGTGAGGAGAGGAGGCTGTGGCTCTGGCTCTTTCTCTGCCTGGCCTGGGCTACCGTAACACTGGCTGACCCTCGGTCTTCTCATCTGTTGTGAGGCTTAATGCCGAGAACAGAGACCAAACCCAAGAGCCGGGGGTGACCTGGGAGGTGCCCCTCGTCCGGCCGAGGCGGGTCTCTGGATGCAGCTCTCCCCGGTCCAGGGGAAGGGCAGGTTGCTCCATGTCCCCTGCTGCAGGGACCGGCTCCTCCGGATGAGAGGGAGGAGGGCCTCCGTGGGGGCCACTTCCTGCGGCCGCTTCTCTTTCCACCTGCTTCTCCGCGCCCTCCTTTTCCTATCCTCCTTCCCAGCGAACATCGCTCGGCTGTCCGCAGGAAGCTGCTCTCAGTCTTCGCACAGAGTGGGAAGTGCATCAACTCGCTGCATGTCCCAAGAGGAAGGCTGTACTTCTAATTGTGGAAAATGCCATCTCCTTATACGGGTGCGTGTGTATTCGTGTGTGCACGTGTGTGTGCCTGTGTGTGCGTGCATGTATTTGCAGGTCCCTCAGCCTCTTTAGAATTCCCGTGTACATACTGAGGAGGACGGGGAGCAGTGGACCTTCTCTCGCACAGAGCTGTGAGGACGTCAGCTAGACACCTTCTGTCTTGTAGCCTCATCTCTAAAGTGTCCTCATCTCTAAAGTGGGAATGGCGGCCATTTCTGCCACCCTGACTCAGGGTGAGGCCTGTCGGGAGGCAGGTTGCTGGCTTAGTGGCTCCCGGAGATCATTTGTCAGCATGTTCCCTCAATCGCCTCTCTCGCCTCCTTCCCGGATCAAATGGAACACTTGACCCGCCCCCTCCATGCCTGTTCTGCGGGCCTCACGCCAGGCCTACTTGTAAGTGCTTCTCCCCTTGCAGGGGAGAGCCCACTAGAGAGGAAAAGTCAATAGTGCAATCAGGAAACATGCTTCGCTACTTTGCTCTCTCCTGGAAAACTCCTTTATCTCTTCTTGTCCGTCTTGTTTTTTTCCTCCTTCAGATTGCAAGATTCAAAAGTGACTTTCTGGGCCATTGTTTGCTCATAGAATGGCCCGACGCTGAACGGTGGTTGTTCACGTTCTTCTGTTCGACCCCTTCCTCCCAACGCGAAGCCTCGCTCACCACCCCTCTCCAGGTGGGGCGGAAGAGGGCGGGGAAGCCTTCGCAGACCCAGCTACTGCGTCAGCGTCATTCACACTCACATCTGCAAAGAACAGCTGCCACCTTGTCTTGTGCTGTTTACAGCTGAGAGAAAAGGAGGTGGAAATGTGTGTCTAATACGTGGCTGAAGTGTGAACCCATTTTAAAAAGGGTGTATTATCAAGGTACTCTGGGACTTTGGGACCTTGACTTTGAGTCAGTAGAGCCAGGCGTCCCTGTTCCTTGTTCTGGTACTTACTGTTCCTGCTAGTGGGATGTCAAGATGGGCTGTTTTTCTGGGTTCCCAGCTTTGGGCTGGATCTGTCGCCACATTCAGCGTGTGGACGGTGATAGATACAGACACTGGAACATCCCGAGTAGGCCAGAGTGCTTACAGGGGGCTCCAGCTTGGAGGCCGTCTCATGGGTCCAACTAGTGAGGTGCCCCAAACCCGACCTCTCCTCTAATTGGAATGAGTGGTGGTCTGTATGGACAGTATTCTGATACCTGTGACTAATGAGACCTGGACATCTCATTCCCTAATCACGTGGGGCTTAGGGTCCTGTGATTACAGTCTTGATAAGAGTCGGCTATGTGTATGTTATTCATCAGGGTTCGTGGGACAGCGCCTGGCCTATTGGAGGCACTTAGTAAATGTTGAGTGGATAAATAATAGGCAAAGACAATAGTCCACTATCTGTCCCCGCCTGTGCTCCTTCCTGTACAAGCCAATATGTATCCTGAGCATCTTCAAATCAGGCTGGCTGGTGGAACAGGTGTTGGTTACTTGTTTACGGGTGTGTTTGTTTCCCTGGCCATTGGGGTCAAGTCCACAAAGCATCCCTAAGACTGATGTCCGGAAGCCTAGCACTCATGCTTGCTTTTGTGTATTTAATGGTTTCGGATAATATGTTCAGATCCGTTACCGGTTTTGAGTTAATTTTTGTGTGTGGTGTAAGACAGGTTGACCTATTAGGGTTGCATGCCTCCTGCTCACAGAGCGCCTCCCTCCTGTTTAGTTTTGGGCATCGAGCCTGATGAAGTCCTAGGGGTCTACACCACTCATCAGCATATCTTGATATAAAATGGGTCACCGTGGCAACTGTCCATGTCACGGGAGTCCCAAGAGCCCCAAGTTACAGAGATCCGCACGCCAGCTCTCCTTTTTCTCCTGCGTCTTTGCCGAGATGGGGAAGGGCCACTCTGAGTGGGGGCAGGTTTTCCAGTCATCCCCAGTGAATGAAAGGCTTGTGTCGATGAACCTGCCCCACCCTCCTTGGACATCAAGATGTTTTCGCCTGCATTGTATTCCTTGGGAACAAAAGTAAGCTAACAGGTTTCTGCCCCACTTCCCAGTGGTCCAAGAGCTGCTGCTTGTCTCCTAACCTTTTCTTGAGAACTCAAGGGCATCGGTCATACCAGCTTGGAACAAGCTGATGCTTTCTGGAGTTGTTAAGGTGGGCGGGGCAGAATCCTTCTACACTGAATGACCCACAATAGTTGTGCTTCTGAGTTGCCATGTTTGTTTTTCATCTTGTTTTCTGTCTCCTCACCTAACACATACGGTGGTGGAGATGATTTTAGGGGCTTCAGCAAGGTGAGTTTAGATTACACGTGGATGTGACCCCTCCCTAAGTCGCGTTTGCTCCCGCCCACTTTTCCCTCTTACCTCCCGTCTTCTGCGGGCAGGGCTTCCGTGGGCAGGACGCCTCACAGAGGCGACACAGCATCACGGAAGAATTTAAGAGCACTCTTGGGTGTTCATTGTATTTATTTTGAAGTTTACCAGCTGCCTATGGAGGGAATGCTGATTTTATGATTAAGCAGTGACATGAAGTTTTCTCTAGGATAAAATACATTGTTTTATTCTGCATTCTGTTCTATTCTCCTAGAATAGAATAAAGTGACTCTGGCTCACGAGGTCTGAAAGAAAACTCACAGCCCAGGTGGAGGAAGGATAAGAAAAAACTGGCAACTTCCTAAATGGCCAAAATTGGGCAACAGCGGCTTTCCTGAATGCTCTGTGCCTCAAAGTGCTGTGCTCAGCTGAATGCCCCGGGGATCTTGTTAAACAGGAAGACTCCGATTCAGAAGGTCTGGGATGATCCAAGATTCTGCATTTTTAACAAGCCCCCTCCTGGGTGATGCCCACGCCCTGGCCTCTTGTGACTCAAGGTTTGACCCACAGGTCAGCAGCAACAGCAGCATCGCTGGGAAGCTTGCGGGAGATGCCTGCCTTCGGCTCCTCCCTGGACCACTTTACCTGTAGGCACAAGAACCGCTGGTGGTTCCTGGGCACAGTAATGCTTGGGAAGTGCTGATCTAACACCGGGGAGTCCTCAGTGCCTAGTAAGCCCCAGTGAATAGGAGGTCACACCCAAATTCCCGATCTGGGAGCAGGGTGTCCATTTCTCGATTTCCGAAACCACATACAAAGAGGTCATGGAAGGATGTGTGCTGGCCTGGCATGCCCTCTCTTGGGCACACCTTGAAATGTCTCCAGAGCTTTCCTCCGCACGACGGGCCCACCTCTGCCCCTTGTTTGCACTTTGATCCCCACGTGCTTCGTTCGGGCAGCTCCCTTGCTGTCTGGATTCTCTGAGTCAGATGCTGGCTGTGCAGGGTGGCTGGAGCAGGGAAATCACATTGACCTTCCTTGGTCCTGCTGCTCTCAGAGGATGTAATTTGCTTGGCAGATGTGTTCTGGCTGCAGCTACCCGAGGTGGGGCGAGGAACCGTGTGCAAGGCTGGGTGCGTGAGGCTTCGAAACAGTGCCAGGAGGGTGGTGGCACGTGTGGGACCAGCGAGGGGAGGACGGGTGGTGCTCTGCGGTGGGGGCCATGGGACCCTCACAGGGCTGCCAGCCCGTGGGTGGCAGGTTGTATATAGAAGGGGGCTGTGACCATCTCTCTCGTCTTACCTGCTTTGCTTTGATGGCACGTGGCCACATCCCCGCCAAGAAGTGGAGTCACTTTCACTCTCTCAAATCTGAGCTGATCTGAAGATTCATGTGTAACCAGGTGACACCACAAGGCTTCTGAGGCTTGGTCAGAAAGTCGTTCAGGCCCTGGCCGGTTGCCTCAGTGGTAGAGCGTCAGCCCGTCGTGTGAAAGTCCTGGGTTTGGTTCCCAGTCAGGGCACACAGGAGAAGCACCCATCTGCTTCTCCACCCCTCATGCTCCCCCTCTTGTTTTTCTCTCTCTTTTCCTCCACTCCCACAACCATGGCTTGATGAGAGCGCGTTGGCCCTGGCACTGGGGACGGGTCCATGGCCTCCGCCTTAGGCGCTAAGATGGCTCTGGTTGCAACATAGCAGGGGCCCCAGATGGGTAGAGCGTCGCCCCCTGGTGGACATGCCATGTGGATCCCAGTCAGGCGCATGCAGGAGCCTGTCTCTGCCTCCCCTCCTCTCACTAAAAAATAAAAATGAAAAAGAATATCGTTCAGTGTGTCACTGGTTATCTTGGGACACCTATTCTTCCCTGAGTTCGCCTGGTGGAGAATTGGCCTGGAGAGCTGAGAGGTGGCCTGCTGGCTTGGGAGCTGACAAAGGAAACCACACCCCTCGGCCCCTCCCCCCAGTTTTCTCTTGGGGGACTGCTTTTCCTGTGCCTGGCTGTGGTGGGTTCTGAGGCTGTGAGAGGGGTCGGGACGGTGAAGGGATGACAAGGAGGATGCTTAAAGCTGTCTGTTTCTTGATAGCAGTCCCAGAATACCCCTTCCCCTTTTCCTCCCTTCCTCTTTCCTCTGTGTCTGTCACCAGTCCTCTCCTCCTGACTTCTGGAGGCTTTTCTTTCTCACTCTGTCCCCTACTGGTGGCCTAGAGGGTGGCAGGGCACCATCACCGTGACATGGAGAGAAGAATTCCGCCTGTTCTGTCCCCAGTGGTGCCAGATACTCCCTCCCCTGTGCCCTAGCTCAAGTCCACGGTGTTCCTAGAGACTTGCTGCTGGCCCTGCTGGGCTCCAGGCTGAGCCGCCCTTCTGACTGCAGCTTCCAGGACACATGGGAGCCCCCCGCTCTTGGGGTTTTTGTGTTCATCCTCCCAGCTGTTCTCACATGCCCAGCACTGGTCGCTGCTGGTGGGCAGCAGCCGGACATTCTACTGAGTCTCAGTAATTGTTTCGATCTCCCCGGTTGGGCCTGGCTGAGAACCACCAGCAGGAGGCAGCCACTGTCCCCAAGGGCTGCTCCTCCCCTGGAACGAAGGGCGACCATTGAGGGCTCAGCCCTCATGCCTCTTTCTTTTGCTTTGTTTCAGTTTCACAGAGTTTCTGGATCCGTTCCAGAGGGTGATCCAGCCGGAAGAGATCTGGCTGTATAAGAACCCGCTGGTGCAGTCCGACAACATCCCCACCCGCCTCATGTTTGTAAGTACCGCGAGTTCGTGGCCAGTGTGACCGGTCTTCCACGTGTGAACCACATGCGTTTCCCTTTCTGCCTTTCTGACCCCTCCTGAAGGGGGGGAGGAGCCTGGAAGGAGGAAGGGGAGCAGCCCATCAGGTTCCCGTTCAAGGTCAGATCCTGACGGGCACCGCGTGGTGCGGTGAGAAGGAGTAATGCCTGGCGCTTTGGAAAAAGAAGGGGCCTGCTTACCTGAGCGGGGCCGAGTTATTTCCAGATATTTACAGTGAAATAAGACTAGAAATGGTGGGCATCTTTTCCGGTTCCATCTTTAATGACAAGCCTCGTTTTTGCCCAACTCGGGCACGTTAGGTAGCTCCCTTCACCCCTTTTCTGGTTGTAGCTGGTCAGTGGTTGACCTCTGACGAGACGACCAGTGTGACTCAAACACTGGATAGCGTCTCGCATCTCTTAGCTTCTAGAATAAAGTTATTCTAGAAGCTAAGAGATACCCACATCGTGGGTGGGTATATTGGGGTTACTTCTACTTCTTTACCCTGTCCCATGGCAGTTACATCCTCTAAGACTTCATTTCCTCTGGGCCCGGCGCTTTGCTAATTGCATAAGAAAAATGATCTCGTTAGTCTCACCCAACATCCCAGTGAAGAAGGGTCATTATTGTCCACATTTTGCAGATGCAGAACTGCATTCCAGAGACAGAGGCACTTGGCCCAAAGCCACATGGCTAGTGAGCAGCAGAACCAGGAGTCACATCTCAGCCGCCAGTTTCCAGCCCAGCTCTGAGCCTCGAGGCTGCACTGTGGGTTGGCAGCCGTGTTCAGGGTGCTGAGGGCTCCTGGGGAGTTGGCACCAGGCCTTTCTGTAACAGAGGAAACACTTAAGCTCCGCCTTGTCACGCAGCAATAATGTAACCTTTGGAGGGCAACCTGCGGGTTATTCCTGTTGACCAGTCCTTGTGTCTCATGTATCTGGAAACTGAAATGACTGTTCCAGTGCTTTGGTAGAGCACACTGAGAAAACTGGCTATGCATTTTAAAGGAATCCTTGTGATTTTATGGAGGAGCTCTTGTTACTTAGTGACAACTGGAAGGATCTTTGTGTCTGCAGACTGCCCCAAAGGCCCGGAGCACTACATGGGCATGCTAAGATTATTATAATTGCTTTTTAATAGGTACCTTTTTCTGCTGCAAAATGAACTGGGTTTTCATAAATGTCAGGGGAATTATTGAAAAATTAGGGTGTCTACGGGTAGAACACTACCTAGCACTTGAGTATGAAGACAAGACTTTTTCCATTTTACCTCTAACTCAGATCTCCTACAAATCCTAGAAATAAAGGGACCAGTGTATGGCTAACTAGTAGACACCATGGCTTTAATGGGGGGAGGGTGGAGACCTGCTCTTCTATCACCCCCCCCCCTTCCTCCATTCTTCAAAGCCTTCGCATTTCATGTGCTATAAAACAGAAGTTGGAGATGAACGTGCCTATGGGATACTGTGTGGAGATTGTGGCTGTGTCCTGGGTTTATGTGAACAGTGGATTGTGTTGAAATCCAGATACAACTGCTACAAACATTCCAGGTGAAGATGCAAATAGGATGGAGCACATTTGCATGTTGGATGGGGTGGGGGGAGGGAGCAAAGGAGTTATGCAGAGCCATGGCTCTCGGAGAATAGAAGGCTATTCAGCCACAAATACTGATTTAGCCCTGCTAATCTCCCAGTGAAAAGAGTTCCACCCTTCCTTCCCACAATAGTAGTTGAATTTCATTCATTTAGTCACAAGAGTTAGTGGGATTCCATAATCACGCAAGGAAAGCTGTAGATCCATCTGTAATACCTCAACCCAAAGAAGAAAACTACTTTGTCACCACATTAATTAGATGTTGTTTTCCTGGGTTTTTATTAAGGGTTTAATATAAGGCATCATCTGTCTACTTTGGATCCTTAAAAGCCACAGGTATTTATAGCAAAATGTAATAGAATGTATGTTTTCACTGTTTCTGTCTTTTTTTTAAAATAGTTTGGTTTCCTTAGAGAGCTCAGATTTCATTACTTGACTCAATAGTGAATGATAAAACAAGCCTGGGGTCTCTTGTCCTTTGGGTTGGAAATGTTTTAATCTAAAAACAGACTTTCTAACCAAAGTGTTTGTTCTAGGCACCTGGTGTTAACCCTGAGGTTTTGTTACAGGGAAATTAGTGTTTTTGGTGTGCGCGCATGTGTGTGTGTGTTACAGGAGACACTTGGTCACATGTCACAAAAAATATTGCCAGATAATGGTTTGGGGATTGAGTTCAGTGCAGAATAAATGGTAATGCCATCATCAGGAAGCCCCTAGGTCACATTTTGTCTTTGGTGACTTAGTCATCAGCTAAGGTGACTGTGTCCGCCAACAGGAAAGTTGTTGGTGGTTTTTGGACCCTTTGATTTCTTGAGCTTGTTTCCCTCGATGAATCTTGATTTCTGTTGACCAGAAAGACAGGCTGAGAATTGCCTTCATGTGCCCTGAGTCTGACTTAACACTTCTTGGATATTCCCAAGCCATTAGCTGCTCCTTTATTCAAAAGAGGTCATGGTTCCTTCCTGAGCAGGTAGGGTTTATCAGAGCATTTTTGAAAAGCCACTTTTCAGTGAAGGAGGACTCAGTTGGAATTGAGTGTTGGTTTTTAGTGGACTCTCTGTTGTCTGTAGTTGTCACGTCTTTGTAGATTAAGGGAACACTTCCAAAGCCTGCTCTGGGTAGGGAGGCCAGAGGAGCTATGGTGATGGGAAGTCAAGTTGGACTTGGGGTGCACCCTCAGGACCCTGCAGGCTCCCTTAAAGCAAAATAGCACCTGGAAAGGGCCAAAGGAGAGGCTCAGGTGAACTTGTAGGGAGCTTCTTTGTCATTGTCATCATCATCATCATCATCATTGTTGTCACAATATGCTCATCACTTTAAAGAGCATCTCAGATCATTATAATCCTTCCCAGAATCCCTGAGGTCACGCTTTTGCTATTGCATAATTTCAGTGGAGACGAAGAAACTGTGGTGAGATTTAACAACTTGTCCAAGGTTATAAACCTGTCAGTGGCTGAACCAGGATCTGAGCGCTGGCTGCTAGAGTGCAGACCCACCCGGAGCTGGTTAGCTTGATTTCTCCTTAGTGGCCCCGGTGACGTGGAAAGGTGGGGAGTAGTGGGTCACACACGGAAAAGCAGGTATGTAAGGGTGCCGACATGGGAGAGAAATGTCCGTGGTTTCCTTGTGAAGGCGATGGAGGGAAGCAGGGATAAAAGCGGACTGTAGGCAGCTTCAGATTAGTTAACTACCACTTAATTCACACAGTTATGAAGTCCATGCTCTGAGCCCAGCCCAGCCGGGTAGGGGCACGTGTAGCTGAGTAAGATTGTTTCTAGTCTAGTGGGGGACACAGACGTGAACATCAGTCAGCTCATCATCACAGGAAAGCCCTAGAAGGACAGGCGAGACTCAAGTCTTGAGGGATGATAGGTAGCCCCAATTTCTTTCCTTGACTTAAAAAAAAATCTACCCAAGAACTAGCTTTTGCCCTTCCTGTCTCTTTTGGTTTGGGTACATCCAGAAGATTATTTCCCCTAGAATATTACTGATAATGTGTTGATTTGATAACAGGGTTTCCTATTCTGAAATAGGATACTTCTAAAGAAGACAGAAATAAAGTCAATACTGTGAGAGGAGAGAAGAAAAAGAGACAAAGCTGCCTCATGACAGTTTAATTTCTAGACTCTTCTGACAAGCCTTAGACAGCTCTTTTGTCTGTGAAGGGCTGTAATTGTTTGCCCAAAGGGGGCCCTTTCCAGGTGTCTGCGTGCCCTGACTTGTATTTCTAAGTGTGACAGCACACCTTCTGTCAAATGCGGAAAGTGAAGGCATGTGGGCCCCTTGTTTTGTCTGATGTGAGTGAACCCCAATGATAATCTCTTCTCTGCCTAATGTCCTAATACCAGGGTGGTCTGCTGTGACCCCTTTGGCTGTTGAAAGTGTTTGGCATACTCAGGTCCTCCCTGCTTCAGACACACTGTTCCACGCTTCGATGATTCCCAGAAGGCTCCTGGGACCACTGTGCCTTCCATCAGCACACGGGGTGAGGGGACCCACTTTCTGGGGGTAGTGATGGCACTTCCTGTGTTGGTTTTATTGGTGGCTGCACAAGGCAGGATATTGGTCATGGATATGATATTGGTCATAGAGGACACAGACAAGGTGCCTGGATTGGACTCTTCACATCCCTGACTTTCTACGCACACTTGAGGTGTGCCCTGTACTCAGACCTAAGGGCACAGGTGGACTGGAGCTTAACACGCTTTCTTCCCACATGCCTGGTTACAGGATCCTGGGACTTTTTTACTGGTTTGGGACGTATGTTAGCATTTTCCCTGGGAGGTAATGACATGGTCGCCACAACCAGCGTTTCCTGGGCACTGACTCTGCTGGACTCTGCAGCTGGGCAGTTGGCGTGGGTTCCAGCGTGGACTGCCCCAGATCGACTCCCGGAGTGGCCACTTACCAGCTCCGCAAATTGGGAAAATCACATACCCTCTCAGCGCCTTGGTTTCCTTATCTGTAAAAAAGTACTTTCACATCATCCCCCCCCACACACACACACACGTTGAGAGCATCCAATTATAGGAAAGCCCTTGAAGAACAACAAGACTCAAGTATGTAACAGGAATGACAGGCATTCTGCAGTTTCTTTCTGAGGCTTTAGGGAATAGCCTAGCCGGGACTTAGAGTGCTTCTGTTCCTGTACGGCACCTAAGAAGCATTGAGTCACTGGTAGTGAGTTTAAATACTAGCAACAGAACATTTCTGTAGATAGTATTATTATACCCATTGTATTGATGAGGAAACTGAGACTCAGAGATGAAGAGGTTAAGTGACTTGCTCAAGGTCACAGAGCTGACGAGTGTCAGAGCTGGGGCTTAAACCCAGCTTTCCTCAATCGGAGTCTGTTCTACGTGTTTTCCTCTGTAGAGCTCTCTTCCCAGCCTATGGAACAGCCTCATGCAAAACCAGCCACGTACCAGATCCTGCTTAATGATTTATACATATTTTCTTGATGTGTGAGTGCTTTGTAGTACAGTGAATTAGTAATTTACAAAATGTTTTTTAATGTAAGATGTATATCAGCCTCAGTTTCCTGATATTAGAATGGTGCTGTTGGGTCAAGGTGGTCACTGCAATTCAGGACTCCAGCTCGGGCAGCATGGCAGCCCTGATAGGGGGCATCCTGGTCCCTCTAGCTGCGTCCCCTTGTGCGTTCACTTATCTCTCTGAGTTCTGGTCTTGTTATCTGTATGGGGAGGAAATGCTTCCATTTACTAATGTTTGCAGAGTAGTGATGAGACAGGTGTGAGGAAAGCCCCTAACACATAGTAGGTGCTTAACCATTTGAGCAGTACGAACGTTCATCTACGCCCTCGTGCCTCCTAACCATCCAGAGTATGATCGGACACGTGTAAGGCAACATTAAAAAAAAGGCAAATGTATGTTCTTGTTTCCATGAATTGGTTATCAAACAAACATGATTTTAAGTTAATAAAACTGGAACTGGAACTAATTTCATTTTTTGAAAAAAAACTCACTCTCGGGGGTCAGCGAGCATGGAAAAAAACTCACTGCTCAAAGGGTTCATCTATGCTTGCTGCCACTCAGCTTTCTGTGACCCACCCTTGTGTCTGTAAAGGAGACACTCCCGAGGAAAGGCACTGCCCATGTGGTATTGATGCTTCTGCCTTCCTACAGTGAGAACTTCTATAACACCGATTCAAGGCGCGGAGCTTGAATTAATCTGGCTGCAAATCCTGAGGTTGGCGCTTGGCAGTTGGGTGACTTCCAGCAGGTTGCTCCAACCCTCTCGGGCTTCTAAAGGCTTTGGTCACAACTGCTGGAGCGGCGGGCAGTGGGTTTAATTCAGTCTGATTGGCTGAGTGCAAGTGGGGTGCTTATCCTCTCTTCGTGCCTCTTTTCCTCAGTGCCAAGGTGCCTTTGTCCCAGGAAGAAGTTGTTTCCTAAGGTATTGACTTCTGGGGTTCACCTCTTCATTCCAACTTCTAAGTTGTAAGAAGGGGGCATTTATAAAATGTGAATACGTCTCTAACTGTCCTGATTTGAGGACAGCACTGCCCAAGGAGGTGGTAGATATGTTTCCTGGAAGGAGAAATGAGACCAAAGCCCAAATGCCATTAGGATGATAGGAGAGAAAGACCACCATGTCGTCACACATTTCTGTCACACACGCTGGGTGCGGTGGCCCTGTGTCTAATGGCTGTATTCCCTCACCTGTGAAGCTCAGGAGATCGGGAGCCTGGGTCCTCCTGGGTGCTTGGCATTGGCTAAGCAGCAGTTAAATTAAATTTGGTTTGATTGGGTGAGTGGGAGTGAGCACGATCCAATGAGGAGCAAGAGAGCTGAGACAGGCAGCAGTGCTGGGACCCTCTTGGGCACTAAGCCACAAGTCTGGAGCCACTGGGCAGCCCACATGCCATTTCAAGCTCCTACGCTGAGGCCTTGAACAGTGTTCTCCTGGGTGGTGCCCTCATCTGTTTGTCTGAAACACTCCCGCTCAGATCCGGGAGCCTCTTTGGGAAAGTGGGTTCCTATGGTGTAGCTTTTCCGGGGTTTTATACCTGTCTCACCGTAGCATGTATCATCTGGGATTGTCCGGTAGGATTCCCTTTAGTTCTGTGCTGTTCTCATCTTTAAGGTTTGACAGTTGGTGGCATCATTGCAGGGCTGTTCACCTTCACTGAGTTGCTCTCTGTTGGGAGGTGTTGGCTTGTTCTGTCGTGCCTGAAGTGAGAGGAAACAAGGGGCCGTGGATTTCCTTGACCTTGACCGTAACTTTGGACTAAAGTAAGTGTGGGCATCTGTCATCACTCTTTACACACGGAATGTGTGAGTCAAAACTCGGATGCGGGGTTTCGCAACCACCGGCATCAGATCAGTGTTATTTGCGGTGTAGGTTTTCAGGTCTGTCCCGTGAGCATATCTGAGGGACGCAGCTCTGTAGTTACCCAGGTGTGAGAGCCACCTAGGCATGTGTGGAATCGTTCCCAAATTCACAGGAGCTTTTAAGGAGTGTGCCTTGCCTTTTGAGTTGCCCCTGGGTAAATTCTCTGAAAGTCAGCTTCAGTTCTGAGACTTTTTCATGAAGCTGCCCTTAGACCTGTGCCATGTTCCTTTGAACATTGTCCATGAGACAAGACTTGCTTATTTGATGTTTAAACAGCCAAATCATTCAGGGCCGCGGCTGATAAGGAGGCTCATCCGGGTCAGTACGACCACTTGGGGTCAGAAAGAAACCAGTGAGCAAGGGGAGGGGTTCTCACGTCTCATGAGCTGTCTCTGAAGACACTTCCCAGAGTGGAGCCCCCAAGATGTTATGAGCTCTGGCGGTCTGGTTGTAGTTAGTATGTAGAACAGGTTCATATGGGGGAATTCTGTTTTTACAAAAGTATCTTCTAGCCACATGTTAGTCCTGGTAGGTAAGCCTCTCTTCAAAAAGTGACATTGCATTAGGGCACAAGCTGGGGCTTCCAAAAGTGTGAATAGTATTGATTAATAGTTAATCACAACTCCTCCCCTCCCCCCACTGACTGTGACCAACTGTGGACTTATGTGGTATTTAGTCCCTTCTGATATTGTTCCCTTGAGGTGTTATAATCCTAAGGAAGTAACATAAGTACCTTTTTCTTGGTGGCTGGAATGTTGCACTCAACTTCTTAATTATAGAAGCGAATAAAGATCAGGTAGAGGAGGAAGAAAGCCAGGTCTCCAAAGCATGGTCTTGCTCCTGACTAGCTGGGTGTCTCCATCCTGTCACTGAGTTCCAAGGCGGGCAAAGAGAGTCACAGAGCCACGGTGAGGATATGAGACTTCAGTGCCTGGTGTTACTCTGGCAGAGTCCCTGCCTCAGCAGGTTCTGAAATGTGTTGCTTGCATCTGAATTCCGCCAGCGTGGTTCATTAAGCTCTTGGGGCACTTCTGCGTGCTTTGGGTCCAGGCAGGGAAGGGGATGGAGGAAAGGAAGAAGGGAAACTGCATGCAAAGTGGCCGATCTCTGCTTTGCCAGGGAAACAAATATTCCGCTAAAGAACACTAGGAATTGATTGACTCTAAGCAAGTCCTACATGTCCCCATGTTGCCGGAAAGTGGGGGACGGGTGACCGAGGGTTCTTCTATCCTTTGCAGGGAAGGCCGTGAGCTGGCTTCCTGGCAGAAATTAGTCACCATAATTATAGACTATTCTTTTCTGTTTAAGAAGCCACCACTTTAAACATGGCTCCCAGCAATTACAAATCAATTATAACCCGCAATCAGACATCCAATTCTTCAAGTTTGTGGCGTCTCTAAGTATAGACATAAATCCTCGTCCTTTGTTTGAGGTCAGGAGTTCAGTACACGCTCATTCAGCGAGTGAGTCTAAATGAAGCTAACTGGAACTAATTATCAATCAGCCCTCTGATGGCAAGGCGCTGTCCTCACAAGAGATTATTTGTTATTTCTTTCAGGCAATTTCTTTCCTCACCCCCCTGGCCGTTATTTGTGTGGTGAAAATTATCCGGCGAACAGACAAGACTGAAATTAAGGAAGCCTTCTTAGGTAGAGTATCCACAGTTCCTGTTTTAGGGGATGGGGCTAAATTGAATTCAACCACTAGATTATTATTATTTTTTTAATTCTCAGTTGCATGCAACTGATTTTTCTCTTGGTCAAAGTAAGGTAGGGAGAAAGAAGACCCGATGCACGTGAAGCCCCCAGAAGCTCCAATGTGGAGATGGGAAGGAACAGCTAGCTCTCCAAGGCAGCTCGTTGTCGCTGTCCATGGTGATCTCTGTCCATGGTGCTGAACGTTAACTTGCGCACTCCCGTCAGAGATCTGCGCTGCGCGGGCACAGAGGGTAGGGTAGCTCTGGGCAGTAAGGGAAAGCGAATCTGAAGCTTTGTCACCGCTGACTGTCCAGTCGCACGTTTGTGGCTAACAGGGCCACATTACAGGCAGTTCTGAGATCCACCACTGCAGACCCCTTAACAAATCACCATGGGCTGGAGGCACCCATGGGCAAACGCAGGTGTAAAATAAAATAGAAATTCAAAACAAGCTGCATAACTCATCTTCCGTGGAGGGACCTTTGGACAGTTAAGCAATTGCTGTCGTGTGAAGCATGCTACAGTCTCCACCATTTCCACGCTAATTATCATAGATTCTCCCCAAACTGAGCCATATCAGCGTGGGACACATGTTTGACACTGTGGGGATTAAATTCATATTCTGGTCTGTGTATTAATCAAGTGCCAAGGAAAGGACAGTTTTAAGAGAAAGCAAAGACTTTTATTTGGCTTGTTTAGCAATGAAAATAAACTTCCCAGTAGCCAGTTGTTCAGCTTTTCTGATTATTAGGAAAACAGAATTTATGTTTATTTTTGGACACCACACATCAAGGTGACCTAAACCCTCACACAGACTTTGTTGTCGGTATGTTATGTGGATGTGACAGTTAGGTAGTGAATCTGAAAATAGGCAAGTCCCCACTAAAGGATATGTTTGTGAATTCCTGGGCTTTGAAGAAATGGAAGTGTAGCAGAACGTAGTCCTCCTTTTCTTGTAAGGGAGTGAGTGCGAGTGAGGGAGAAATCCCGGGTATACGGGGGATTAAGGGGCTTTCCGCTCTGAAGCGGGACAGGGAGCCCTTGTTATGTGACCAGGGCTTTGGTTGGGCTGTCTAGTTGCAGAGAACAGAATCCCATTCCTCTCACGTTAGGTCAGATGAATTAGAGGTTTAGTTACAGAGCTGTACACACAATCTCACAGACATCCAAAATAGGGGGAAGGGACAGAGGATCCTCGTGGGATGAGTCAGCCAGCCGGGCCCTCAGGGGTGGAGACACCCGCCGCGGCTCAGGACTGCTCCTCTCTGCAGTGTGTCTTTCCTCTCTTCACACTCCCTGCCTCATTCTCCTGTCTGGACGTCATTTCTGCGGTCCATACCTTTGGTTTGTATGGGGCTTTGGCAGAGGTGGGTGTCCTTGCCCCTGTCTGCATGACCGTTCAGCTCCAGGGCCCAGCTCTAAGTCACACTGCATCCCATGGTCCAGACTTTCCCGACAGTGGCCCTGGGTTCATTCATTTCTCAAGCCTGGACACAGAAGTCCTGAGTCTCTGGCCCGCCTGTCAATGCCTTCCATCGGGCCAGGTGAGTACCCCAGGCTGCTCCTCTGTGGTCTCAGGGCTCGGTGGTCACATGGTCCTAGTCCTATTAGCTGGTGGTGGGAAGGTCAGTTTTTCCAACAAGGGCCTTGGTGCCCCTCCCACCCATGGCTCCAGCATCTGGGGCTGTGTTCAGACAGATATCACTGTGGTCCCCAAAGTGTCTTGTTGGGAGCCCTCTCCATTGACCTGGGAATCTCTTCGCTTCACTTTTCATTCTAGTCTCTCCGCTGGCATGATATCCCAGGACAGGTGACTGTGAGGAAGAACGTTCATGGTCATTTATTGCCGGCTCTTGACATCTGGCTGCAGTTACGGCAGTCAGCGGCTCTCCGTCCTTCCTGTAGACTTTCTCATTCTGAGCTAAATCTTCCTTAAGTGGCATTTTTCAATCGCACCCCATACCCCCTCTCCTGTACGTTAATGGAGAAGGTAGAGTTATTGGATGCTCTGTTTGCCTAAATAAATGAGAGCCTGCCCTGTAGAAATGATGAAAGAGCCTCATGTTGTACATTTTTTTTAAATGCTTCTTTTAGGAAGCCGTAGAAATAGGGGTGTGGAGGAATGATTCCTAAAAAGCAAAGACAGAACACAGAGTATGGCTTTTCCAGTGTTCTCTGCAATTGAGGACTTTCTCGGTGAGGGGGGTTTAGTGCTTGGGTCCCTTCTTTACTCAGGCATCTTCTGCAGACCTGGCCACCATGAGTTCCCCTTATGTGCACGTCCATGGCCACAGTGGCCACCTCTGTGCACCTGCTGTTGGACAAGAGGAGTGGGGTTGGCCCACGCGGCATCCGGCTTGACAGGAGGCAGGCAGAGAGCAGTCAGGTCTGTATAACAGAGAAGCCCATCATGGAAGGAAGATGCTAAATCCCCAGCAACAGCGAAAGTAACCACGGAAGCCCTATAAGCCTCCGGGATGCTTATTAAGCAACAATGTCCTCCGCACAGGCCACTTGCAGGCCACCTCCCGCTGCACATGCCTTTGAATTTTGTTATCTGACACAGTGTGGTTTGTCTTTCTGACTTCTCTCAAGCCCACAGTGCTGTAAACAGGCCTCATAAACCAGACCCACTGGGTCATTATTAATCAGCGGGCACTCCTGATCAGGGTCATTCACTTCCTGCCCGGCCAGCCTTTTCTGCAGCCCTGCTCTGCCCTGCCTTCTCTCTGGTGGCAGTGAGAGGCCTCACACTGATGCCCTGGGAGTTGTGCTATTCAGATGAAAATAACAACTGGTCCAGTTTACTTCCAGAATGCTGAGATGACTTCCACCCTCAGCCTTGTCACTCCAGATCCCCACTCCCTGTCTCCTTCTGGCTTTTGGACCCGAGAGCGGAGCTGCCAGCTGTTGGTGGTTACATCACGTGCGCACATTTTCTAGCTCAGCTGCTTGAACATTTTCAGAGAACTGCTCTGTGCTACAGTAAGCGCAGCTGGTGCAGAGGTTACCCGGGGATGCGGATGGTGTTCTGGATTGATGTAGCGGTCTTGAAGGTCAGCGGCCTTGTAGGTTAGGGTCTTGAAGTTCCCCCAAGGGCATTGGAAAATCAGCTGGTGATACTTGTTCCAGGGAGCCCTTTTCTGGGCTAAAGGCCATGTTAGACCAAGATAAGAAGCAGTCTGACCCCTGTGGAAAACACACCAATGAGCCTGCCGGACCAGCCCTAACAGGGAAGACCCTGGTCATATCTGGGCGATCTTACAGCCTGTTCTTTGTCATGGCTCCGGGAGGGCACAGCAATGAAGGCAGCCCAGGGAATGTTCTCTCTTTTCTCTAAAGGAGACCTCCTTTCAGCAGGGCTCCGAGCTTGCGAGGGGGAAGGGTGGCCAGCATTTTAGGATGGAAGGGTCTGTGCACAGTGAATGTGATCAGAGGATGTCTCTGAGTTAGTTACTCATTCTTGGTTTCAATTTGTAGACCCCAGAGGCATGCTTGGTGTCTAAATGGTGGTACCATGCTGCTGACTCGGGCTCTGCTGTCCACCCCAGTGGCCTGTCCCTCCTGTGTCACACTAAAATATGGCAGTGTTCCCCATCTCACACTGGGGTGATAAATTGCCCTTTGACAAAGGTGTTCCTTTGAACTGGTCCTTCCCATTCCCTCCGCTTCCCACGACTTGTGAGAAGCAGGTAGGTTTTCCACTGTGTAAATAAATGTACCACAGCCTTTTTATCCACTCATTTATTGATGGGCACCTGGGCTGCTTCCAGATCTCAGCCTTTTTAAACACTGCCGCAGTGAACACGGGGTGCATATTCTCTTTCACATCAGTGTTTCGGGTTTCTTTGGATATTTTCCCAGAAGTGGAATTGCTGGGCCATGAGGTAGTTCCATTTTTAATTTATTTTTTTTTTTGAGGAAACTCCATACTGTTTTCCACAGTGGCTGCACCAGTCTGCATTCCCATGAGCTGGGCACGAGGGTTCCCTTTTGCCCACATCCTTGCCAACACTGTTTGTTGATTGATTGTTGATAGCCGTCCCGACAGGCATGCAGTGATATACTACTCGGCCGTAAAAACGGAGGAAAGCTTAGCTTTTGCAATGGTATGGATGGAGCTAGAGGGTATTATGCTAAGTGAAATAAGCCAGTCAGAGAAAGACACACACCTATTGCTTCACTTATATGTGGAATCTAATGAACAAAATAAACAAGGAAACAAAATAGAAACTGACTCATGGATACAGAGAACAGACTGAAGGCTGTCAGAGGGGCTGGGAGAAATAGGCAAAGAGATTAGGCAAAACAAACAAACAAAAAAACCAACTCATAGAGAGACAACGGTGTGGTGACTACCAGAGAAAAAGGGGGTGGAGGCAGGTGAAGGAGGGTGACGGGGATAAATGGTGATGGAAGGAGGCTAGACTTTGGGTGACGAACGCACAGTACGCGCTACAGATGATGTATTATAGAATCGTACACTTGAAAGTCATATAATTTACTAACCAGTGCCACCCCAATATATTCAATAAGGCGGGTAGGTTTTCTCTCCATCTCTGTGGCCGACACCCTTGGTGACCGCGCTGACCGCTCCGTGTACCTTCCGCTTGTAGAACAACACATTTGCCTCCCTCGATGACCATGAATGGCTCTGGGCACCTCCTTCCCCAGAAGGTCCCTCCACGGCTATTTTCCTGCATCCACCTCAGCTAGTAGTGACTGGGTCGTATTTGCCAGAGGGAAGCGGTAGCCCGAATGCTTCATCATTCCGCAGAGCGATAGAAGAGGCATCCGAGGCTGGGTTTTGGGAGTGGGCACGCTGGAGTGCCTCGGCGCAGCTTTGCTAACCACAGGTGCAGGGTCCTTGCAGAGGCCACTCCGTGACTCATGTCACGTGCTCCCTTTGGATGATCCGTGTGTCATTCATCAAAATTCTCCCGAGCTGCCTGGAGAAAGCCCCATGCTGTCGCTGTTGATTTTAAAATAAGGCGTTCTGGAAGCTCCTGCTGTTTTCAGTGGCAAAAAGCACCACCTGGGGCCAACCTTCTCAAAACCCAGCGAGGTCTGGGGACTCCTCACTTTCTCAGAGGCAGTGACCTGCTCCGTAACAACTGGATCGCTGTCCTGAGTCAACAAGAGATAATTGCTAAACGGGAATGTCCTAGTTTGCAGAAGGATCCCATCAGCCGGTGTGATGAGAATTATATCTGAGAAGGTTGCCAGGAGGAAATAAAAAAAAAAAAGTTAATGTTTTCTTGCTACCAGCTGAAGAAATTCTACATCCTGCAGTATGAAATCTGCTGCTGTCAGGCCAGGGCAAGATAGATGGGCTGCTCTACAATATTGAAATTTTCAGTCAAGGAGGAGAGATAACTTCATGTCATAGGAACTTGGGATTTTGTGAGGCACTCTCCAAAGTCATGTCCTAATTATATTTTACTCGAACCGCCCGAACTCCCCTCTGTTTTTAAAAAGTATTGGCTCCTGTCTCTGCGATCGTAAATTAGATAGTCTTAGGATGGCGATGTTGATTTGGGAGCCGGCTGGTTATTTTTCTGTCTGTTGGTTTTTCTTTGCAGCCGTGTCCCTGGCTCTCGCTTTGAACGGAGTCTGCACAAACACTATTAAGTTAATCGTGGGAAGGTAAGTTCTAAGAAGAAACAATTGGCGTTTGAGACGCTTTGGGTCATCTGGGTAGGAACCTTGGCCGTAGGACACTGTGTGCGACGGAGTCTTCTGGCTTTCCCTTAGATTGCTGTCCTTTGGGATTTTGTCCTCAGTACAGATCTTTCCTCTCCTATGCATTCTGAACTCACTGTTTCAGAAAGCAGGAGATCAATGGTAGAGAAGGGCCCACTGACGATACTTGCTGGTGGGCCAGGGTCCGTCCACGGTGCTCCCAGGACCTCCCTAGCTGCCCACTCAGTCGTCAGTTTTGGACACCCCCCCCCCCCAAAGAAAGAAAATAAATAAGATCACTTGCTTGTTGGTCTCTTGAGGATAAGAAGTAGGGATTGGCGTTTGAGTTTCAGCTTCCGGCACATTTCTCTTGCCCTCCTGGGAAATGGTTTATCTTGCCTTCTCCCCCGACTGTTCTGGCAGGGAGGTAGTCCCTGTAGAACAGAACGGTCAGAACACCTGAATTCGAGACCTGACTTCTGCCGTGACCGGGTGCTGGCCTTGGACCAGTTATCTCCCCTCTCAGAACCTCAGCATTTACTGATCATCCACCTGGCGCAGGGTGCTGGCTGGCACCGTGGGACAGAAGAAGGATGCCAGGCGGGCAGCCGCGACCTGGCGCTGCCGTGTCCTCCCCCACTCCATGCTTAGAGTTGCCAGGGCCCCGATAGAATGCTGATTCTCAGGCCCTGTCGGCTCTGCGGTTTTGGCTCAGTAGGTGAATAATCACACTTGCATCTCTAATGGATTACTGAAATTGATTATTGATATGTTATAGATATTGAGAGATCCCAGAGCTGGGGAGGGGCAGTGAGTCAGTCTGCGTGATCTGTGACCCGTTAGTGCAGAAAAGGGACCCTGAGTTCACCACAGTAGCAGAGCGTTGCCCACGGTAGGCGTTCGGCAGATGATAGTTGAATTGATGAGTGATCGGCCATCAGCCACCACACACCTGTGTGACAATGCTCACTTGAGTGAGGCGGGGAAGCAGGGGTGAGGGGTGTAGGTATAAGAATACAATTGCAGGGGTTGGGGGGCTCTGAGCTGGTCTTAGCCACTTACTGGTTGTGTATGACCTGGGTCAGGGGTGTTATCTTTTCAAGCCTTTGTTTTTTGCACCTGTAAAATGAACAAGTCCCCGGCTCTGCCTCAGGGTTGTCATAAGAAGCATGTGATGGCGCATGTGCAGTGCTTAGCACTGTGTCTGGTTCCTGGAGAGTCCTCGGAGGTTAGACGTGGGTGCGGCAGGAAGCTCGACCCCTGTGGAGGTCTCTCTCCCTCCACACTGGGTGACTGTGTGCTCGGCAGCGGAGAGGGTGCTTTCAGGTCCTCTCCTGGAGGTGAACTGAGACCTGCCACCTGAGGAAAGGCGCTTAGCCATCCAATTTGGGGTAAAGGGGCGCAAGCAGCCCCGAGTCTTGGATCCTGGAAGCATGGCAGGGCCCTGGGCAGAGACAGAGGCTGCCTTTGACTTGCCCAGCACAGAGCTTAGGGTCCTCCTGTAAGTCGTTAGCCCTCAGGACCTCACCTTTGGGTAGGTATTGACCGCCCCCTTTCACATACAGACAGGGAAACAGGCTCGGGGTGGCAACAAGACCTTCCTGGTTAGAGAACTAGTAAGAGGCAGAGCGGAAGCCTCAACCCCGAAGTCTAAGCTTTCCCCAAGACTGTCGTATCTGGGACTCACGGGGGTCGGTGGCGGAAGGAGCTGGGGATGGCCGGGAATGGGGTGGCAGTCAGCTCGGGACTTGTTTGTGATGGCAGCGTTTTATATTAAAAATGTCCATGGTGTGTTTTGTAGACCTCGGCCCGATTTCTTTCACCGCTGCTTTCCAGATGGAGTGATGAACTCGGAAATGCACTGCACAGGTGACCCCGACCTGGTGTCCGAGGGCCGCAAGAGCTTCCCCAGCATCCACTCCTCCTGTAAGTTCCCCGGGCGAGGACGTGTTCTATTCCCCTGTCTTGTCTCCTGGCCACTTTCTTTGGGAGGTCAGGTGGCGGAGAGAGCATGGGTGCATGTCTGTGGGGCCACTCGTCCTTCCTCGCTGAGGGTGGCCGGCTTACAAACAGCATCTCCAGCTGGAAGTGATTACTGCGGGAACCAGGCTCTGGAGTGTACAGGACATTGTATGCATGGCATTTGCAAGCTCGGCAGGGTGTGACACAGGACCTCTGACCCTGTGTCAGTATGACTCAGGGACTTGACCGTGCCAGGGAATTAACCATGTTCACTGCGACCTTCTGCTTTTGGCTCAATGTTCACTCTAGTTTATTCCTTCAGTGATGGGTACTCTGTGATTGTGTGTGTGTGTGTGTGTGTGTGTGTGTGTGTGTGTGTACTAATATGCATATATGGATACACACAAGATATATGATTTGACTATAGATATTCGAGTTGGGCCCAGCCTTAAGACCAAGGCTAAATAATGTGAATAAGATACAGTGTGGTGCAGTGGAGAGAACAAGGTCTTTGAAGTATGGCAGTCCCTGGCTCTGCCAGGAGTTAGCTCTGAGACTTAACCTCTGTCTGTGCCTCCGTTCCTGCTGGGTGAGATGGGGCCGCTAGGCCTCTGTGACTGGTTGGGGTGAAGGTTAGAATAAGTGATGAAGATCACAGATGTCTCTGGAGTGTCTGCTCTGCCTAAATGTTTAGGTGCATTATCGTATTGTCCCCTCAGTATATGTACAGTGCTTCGCATTGTGCTTTAAATAAACAGTAGTTGCTCATGTTGGGGTTTATTACTGGAACTGAGGTTTTCAGTATGCCCTGGCTCACTCAGCCCACCAATGTGCCTGGCACTGCTAGGTGCCGGGAACGCAAAGGTACATAAGGCATAGTGCATGGGCCCCGGCTGGGTAGCTCAGCTGGTTAGGGCATTGTCCCATTATGCCAAGATTGTGGGTTCAATCCCTGGTCAGGGCACATACAAGAATCAACCAATGGTTGCATAAATAAGTGGAACAAGAAACTGATATTCCACCCCTCACCCCTAAAATCAGTCAATAAAAAAATCAAAGAAAGATATAGTGCATGCCCTGGGGAGTCCACAGGCTGTGGCAGACTGTGTGTTTATGTTGGTGATTCTGGGGTAATTGGAGAACCGCTGCCGCAGGTGACCAGAGGACAGACTGCTGTCATGACCTGAAGCCCTGGATTCCCCAGGGACCAATTATTTGTTACCTTTGCAAGCCTGTTACCTTAAGCTTCTGGGGTTTTCTTCTTAATTTTCTAAGACACACCCTGATAGTGGCTGGGTCAAGGGATAATTGGATACCCTCTCCTGTCGAGTGGTTGTTGGACATCTTGCTCAGAGCCCTTGGAGATTAGGGCCTGTCACTAATATTCAGGTGTCAGGCACTCTAATGAATGGCCATCAACCTGCACTACAACCCTGTCAGGCTGGGCTGTCCCCATTTTATACACAGGCACAGTGAGGCTCAGACAGACTCAGTAACTCATCCAAGGGCACTTAGCTGACCCTCACACCAGCCTCTAACATCATAGTATCTTGGGGCTTTCGGTGATTAAATACAATGAAGTATTTACAGTCCATGTTCATTTTAGTAAGTAGCTCATTTTGTCCACTAGTTTGTTGGGGACTATAGAGGGTTGAATTGTGACCCCGAAAAGATGCCAGCTGGAGGAATGCCTGCCCAGTTGAGACGTTGTCTCGTTACCGTTGGGGCTGCCGATGCTGGCATTGTTTAGAGGTACCTGGAAGTAGTGGTCACCTGGCCTCACCCTCCTCTGCTGTCCTGAGGGCTCACTCAAGATCTCTGGTTTTAGGACACGTTCTGTTCTCCCAAAGACTTGGTGCCGACTTGTAAGAGCCTTCAACAATTAAAAGCAGTAGGAAGTGAAACCCTATGGAAAAACCTTCATCCTGGCTTTTGAATGGTTGACTGAGGACTGCAGCACAATGTATCAATAGCATCTACTGTTGCATTTGAACTGGGGAAGGAAATACATAGCTCGGAAGACAGGCTGGATGGCAGAGATTAGAGGGCAGCCCCCACGAAAACATTTATTTTAGACACACACCCTCCTTGTGTATTGAATGCTTTCCCCACCGGGCTGCCAGCCAGCTGCCTTGTTGGTGCCTGGCTGATGTCCTATCCAGGCTAGACAAGCTTCTAGATGGACCCTATTACTATCTTTTGCTTACAGTGGTACTTAAAATGTTACAAATTGTTACTACTTGGCAAACTCAGTACCCTCCTTAGCCTCTAGGCTTTGACAGTGCTATTGTCATCTCCTCTCTTTATTTTTTAAATGACAGGTTAGTGATTGCCTTGCAGGGAATGTTTTCTGGATTCTTGAGCTAACGGGAAGTTTAGTGGTTGGCATGACTCTTGGTTCCTAAAAGAGGCGGTGAACGTCAGCAGGGTAACTAACCTCAGTGGACTATTTGATACCCACTCTCTTCCCCGTCAGTAAATCCCTTTTGTAGATTGCACTGGAGTGAGAGGACACAGGCCTTCTGCATCAAGGGGTCTCCGAAGGCGAATTCCCCATCCTGAGTAAACACAGGCTCGCTTTTGCTCTGTTTACAGATAATTGGAGACTGGAAGGTAGTCAATGTCCCCATCGTAGAGAGCAGTTGGTTTCCTTTGAACTGAAGAACAAGCATTGATTTGTTTTGATTTGTTTTTGAAACAAGAGATCTTGTTCTTAATCTACCATAAGCAGCGGAACCGTACCCCCCCAAAGTGGTGACATGGAAAACCGCTCACAAAGAGCGTGTCCCTGTGGTGGCCGTCTCATGGCTGCTCCGAAGAGCGGCCTAGACCACCCTGGATTGGAAAGTCAAGAGACCACAGTTTCAAAGGGGGTGAGGTTTCCTTCAGACATTTTTTGGGAAGTTTGGGATTGAAAGTGGAGAAAGGTGATGTAGCTTTGAGGCAGGGATACTCTGAAAAGGAAACTATTATCGTAATCCCTGCATGGGGCATTCGTAGGATGATCATTGTGCGTGGGGATGTATTTTTAAATGACAAGCTTGAGGACTTCCTGTTTCTGTAGGTCCTGGGCCAGCCGTTGAGGTGAGTCCAGGTTGGTGAGACATGGCCCGTGTCCTCTTGAGGGAAAGGACAGATACCTGGTACTTTAACACGCTGCTTGTGGGGACAGGGGACAGCCTCCCAGAGGAAAAACCCGTTCTCTGTCATTTCCCAGGAGAGTACGGATGAGCTGTACGTTTTGAGATATTTTTGTTTGAAGTGTCTTCATTCTTCAGCTGGGTTTAGAATTCCAGGTTGAAAGTTATTTCCGTGCAGGGCTCAGGTTGACAGTGTACTTGAGAGAAGGCTGTTGGTATTTCTTTCCTTGTTTGGTTTCCCTCTGTCTCTCTCTGGAACATCCTAAGGTGCCTTCTCTACCTCTGCTCTTCTGAAGCTCCATGACGATGTGCCGTCTGCCAGGGCTCTCTTCCTGTATTGTCTTGGCCTCTCAGTGGGTCCTTGATACCTGGGATTACTGTTCTGTCTCTTTTCTCTGGATCTCGTATTTGGGCAGATGTCGAATCTCCCAGACTGATCTTAACTTTTTATTTTCTTTCCTATTGTCTACTTCTTTGTGCCTTTTTATTCATCTCTCTGGGGCATTTGAAATTTTTTATTTACCAACACTTTGCATTTTATTAGGCTTTTTATATTTTTAATTTTCAACAGTTCTTTCCTGAACTCGGATTTAAAAGAAAAAGCATCATCTCTTTCCTCTCTGTTTGCAGGTTTCATCAGCTCCCCCATCCTCTGTTGGCATGTGGTTATTTTTGTTGGTCTTTTTCTCGGTATCCAGATTTTGTTAACTACCTGGAGACGCTGGGCTGTACATCCTTGTTTAAGGTGGTAGGAGCGCAGCTAACTGGGTGGAGCTCGCTAATGCTTCCTTAAGGCTGACCAGGGGTGCCTTGGGCTCTCACAATGGCCCCAGCATTGGCATCTGGCCTTTGCTTTGAGACTGTTAGGTTCCACAGGAGGAGCCTCCCCAGGCTCTTGGGGGAGGGAGGTATATGAGTCTGGTGCTCTGGGAGCCGTGCAGCAGGGGCTTGGGTGTGCACAGGTCACTTTGCAGACTGTCCCTTCATTCTCCCGCTTCCAGTTTGGTTGTTCAGCCCTGTTCTCTGCCTGCCTGCCTGCCTGCTTTTCCCAAGCCCAGAGCCTCTGCTGGTTAAACCGCTGTCTTCTCCCAAGAGGCAGGGAGGTGGCAGTTTCCTGGTGGGCGCAGGAGTTTAACTGCTCTTTCTAGGGACTTTCTACGCTCTTCGTAGGGACTGTTTCCCGCCCCCAGTGGTCCCTGGTGCCTCCAGTTGAAAGCTTTGTGGGGTCCCGCCTGGAGGATGAGGGGCTTCTCCCGCGCACCCTGCTCTGCAGGCACCAGGTTTTCCGTTCCTTGTTTCTGTGGGTCTGTTTATTGTCTGCGTGTGTTGTGATGTGGAGTTGCGGGTCTTCCATGTAAGATAGAATGTGTCTCCCTGTAGGCAAAGTCCAAGTTCTGCAGAGAAATAGAGCCAGGAGGGAGTGTGGCGGGGGGGGGGGAGGGGGGGGGAGGAAAGGAGGGGGGAGGGAGGAGTCGTCTACAGTAATTGCCTCACAGGATGGTGAGGTCTTGCAAGTCTGAAAGGTGCAGGCAGGTCAGGCCAGTAAAACTGGAAACTCAGGTTAAGGGCTGATGCCACAGTTGTAAACCCAGAGTCTTCAGGGCAGCCTGGCAGGCTGGGATCTCAGGCAGGCTTTCTGTTTTGCAGTCTTGAGTAAGTTTTTACTTGGGAACCCCCAGTCTTTGCTCCTAAGGCCTTTAACTGATTGGACGAGGCCCGCACACAGTATGGAGGGTGAGCTCATTTACTTAAAGTCAGCTGATGGTAAATGCTCATCGCATCAGAAACAAACCTTAGCAGTAACGTCTAGACAGATTTTGACCAAAGACGTGGGCACCATGACCTAGCCAAGCTGACACAGAAAAGTAGCTGTCACACCGTTCCTGCCTTTCCTATCATTTTACAATCAGAAATACCTAGGTCCAGAGGTACCACATGTTAGAAGGTTCTCGTTCATCCTTGGTCCTGCTTTGATGACAGAGTTTTTAAGAGTAGAGTACTTACCCTGAAAGGTCTTTGCAGGAGGGGTGTCTGGGAGTTTGCTTTTGCTGGACGCATCTAAAAGGGTTCTAACTGTGGTTTAAGAAATTATCACAGGGTATTATCTATGCTAATGGACCAGGTTTAACTCCACCCAGCGTGAATATTCAGTATTATCAAGCAGCTGGTTCTGAGTGCCCTTAGGCAGACTTTTGCATAAAGAAACAGGAATCAGGAGGCGGAAATTGCAAGGTTCCTCTGTTTTTCATCCTTTAATGAAATGAAAGTGTTCTTTGGGGATGCGGCTGGGCTGGAAGACCGGAAGCTTGAAAAAGGCCACCTTCTTTTTTGACAAATGGTAGGTCTTTGGTTCAGCCAGGACAATTGGTGAGCTTTTGTCTGAGGTCAGCTCAACGTGTGTGGTTTCTCCTGTAACTTAGAAACGAAAGCGTTCACTGTCCAGGTTCACTGTCCTGTCAAGGGACGTCGTCAGATTTGGCAAGATCCCCCTCGGAGCTTTTTTCTTAGATTTGTTCCATCCGATGTCTCAAGCTTCCGAGACAGTTTCCCCGGGTCTGGGCAGCAAGTGTATTTACTTTGCCACATCTCCCTCATCCAAACGGAGACAGCCCTCAACACTGGAAAGATTTGTTTTGGGGGTGCTAACCCCCTGGAAGGAGTGATGGTTTTCATCAGAATCAGACCTCTTTGTAGGATGGTGTTTTCCCACTTCTCTTTCATTATCACCCCCTCCTCCTTTTTTTAGACTCTTTTCCCTAATTGTTCATTTCATCTCTGCCATGAAATCTTAATTCCACAGACAGACTGTCTGTATATCTGTCTGTGTACTGTGGCCCAAGCGATCTCAAAGTCCAAGATTTTGTCCTCTCCCCGAGAACCTGTTCTCACCCCCTTGGGGGTGATAGTGTCCCGGTTGAGAAAGCACGTTCTAGGGTGGTGGTGGGTTCTCAGCCAGGGCAATCTTGCCACTCAGGGGACAGTTAGCATGTCTGGAGACATCTTTGGTTGTCACAGTTTGCGGTGGGGTGTGCTACTGGTATCCAGTGCGTAGAGGACAGGGTGTTGCTAAACATCCTATAGTAGGTAGGACTGTCCCCACAGCCCAGAATTACCTGGTCCAAAATGTCAGTAGTGTCCAGGCTGAGAAACCCTGTTCCAGGGCAATTAGGCAAATGTATGAAAGAAACCGGTAGTCAATTCATCCAACTCTCCAAGTTCCTGATCTGAATAAATACCATATATTTAGACATGAATACTATTCAATTAATCAAAATACTCTCCTTCAAAGACTTGGCTCACTGTTTGGTTTCTGTAGGACAAAATTCAGGGTGGGATTAAAGGTTATAATTAAAGCCTAGTACCTTTTTATTCCTGTCTTTCAAAACTTTTTATTATAACGCATTTTAGAGGTATGTAAAAGAAAGCGGAACTCTAATGAATATGCATGACCCAGGCACAACAACGGCCATTCGGGCTTCCTGGTTTTCTCTGCCTGTTTCCTGCCAACGTTCAGGAACGAGGATGAATTTTGGTTTTTTATTGTTTTAGCATTTTAAGGTAAGATTCACATTGAAACGCACATTGAATCACTGCCGTTCAGTTCTGACACAAGAACACACCCCGTAATCCACGTTCCTGCCACAATGTCGGATGTTTCTGTCACCCTGTCACCCCGAGCATCCTTTAATGTCTATTTCCAGTCAGTTTTCATCCCTCAGGACAGCCTGTGCAGGCTTCTGTTTCTGTTTCTCCACTTTATATTAGCTTTGTCTGTTTTTGGAACGTCACCTACAGTGTGCTTTCTGGGTCTAACAGCTTTTGTTCAGAATAATGTCTTGAAATTCTTCCTGTTGTTAGGAGTTCTTATCAGTGATTGTTCTCCTTCGTTGCTGAAATGTGTTCCGTGGGCATACGCAGTCCACCGACGGTTTGCTGTTCTCCTTTGGATAAACATTTGGGTTGTTTCCAGTTTTCTCAGTTGTCGGTGAAGCGGCTGAGAACGTTTGTGTGCAGTTCTTTTAATGGGCTCTGATGCCACGTGACCTTGCTGAAATGCCAGGAGTGGTATGTCTAACATTAGAAGAAACTGCCAAACGTGTTTTCAAAGTGCTTGTGTCAGTTTCCATTCCCACTGGCAATGCAGGAAAATTCCAGTACGTCTCAGCACCGGCATTTGGGGTTAGCAGACTTTTGGGGTGAGTCGTTTGGGTGGGCGGGCAGTGCTTTCCTCATGGTAGTTTTGTCTTGTGTCCCCCCCAGTGACTCATGGTGTTGTGTAGACTTTCATTTGCATGTTGGATCTTCCCTAGCTTCCTTGGTGCACTGTCTTTCCAAGTTCTTGGCCCATTAATTTTTTTTGTCTATTTATGATTAATTGGTAGAGCTTCCTCATATTTTGTGTGTAAGCCTTTTGTCAAGTACATGTTTTGTGAATATTTTCTCCCATCACCGGCTTGCCTATTCATTTTCTTTCTTTCTTTTTTTAATGTTTCTTTTATTGATTTTAGAGAGAAAGGAAGGGACAGAGAGAGAGAAAGAGGGACAGGAACATTGATCCATTCCATTATGTGCCCTGACGGGGGATCGAACCAACAACCTCTCCACTTCAGGATGATGCTCCAACCAACCAAGCTATTCAACCAGGGTGTCTACTCATTTCCTTAATGGTGTCTTCCGATGAGTGGTAGTTTTAAATTTTGATGAAATTTAATTTATCACTTTTTTTCTTTTAGCATTGTAGTGTTCTGTGTCCTATTTAAGAAACGCCCCCTTTCATTAAAACCTTCATGGTTATTTTATATTTAGGCTTTTCTCAAGGTGACTCTTGTTTGTTGTTTGAGGTAGAGTATGAAGTTCATATTTTTCTGTATTAATACTCATTCTTTTTTCAGTATCACTTATTGAAGGGACTTTCCTTTCACCATCAAATAACTTCGACGTCTTTGCAAAAACGAATAGGCTGCATGAGTGTGGGTCTATTTCTGCACGCTGTCTACCGTCCATTCATCCGTGTGCTCTCCGTGGGCCAGACCGCACCATACCGATGACTGGAGCTCTGTGGGAGGTTTGGAAGTCAGGCAGTTGGAGTTCATCATGGCTCCATTTTTCTCAAGGCTGCCTTGGCAAGCACGGCGTCTGGAGCTGGGGTCAGGAACAGCGGCAGACTCTGTCTGATCGACACCCATGCTTTAGGACGTGGGCATTGGCAGGGAGCTCAGTGATAGCCTCTCGTCTTCTTTGGGGGGTGAGAGATGCCGACAGTCTGCCCCTTCCATTTTGCCTTAGATGAATTAGGAAGGAGCTGGGGGAAGAGGGAGAGGGGGATCCTGTGCTTTGGGTTGTACCTGCCTCGAGTTGGGTTTCTATCACACCAGGCTGGGGTGGGGAGGGTCAGGGTTCAGATGCTGCAGATTCCCACTCTTCTTTCTCAGTTCTAGTATGTTTTCTTGAATAAATGCTTTTTCATTTGCTATATATTCTTAGGACCATTTCCAGAGATTTTCAAAGTATTTCTTTTTTCAATAATTTCCCCCAGTTTTACTTGGGAGCGAGTGGGTCTATGTTGCTTCCCACGTGGCCACTCTGAAGGCAGAATTCCCAAATGTTGCTTCCCACGTGGCCACTCTGAAGGCAGAATTCCCAAATGAAAGTTTTGGTAAATTGTATTTTTAAGTTAATATGTACATTTCATCTAGGTTGTTGAATTTTTTAGTATAAAGTTAATAATATTCCCATATTGAATTTTTTTTCTTAAGTGAGAAGCTGGGGAGGTAGAGTGACAGACTCCCACATGTGCCCCAATGAGGAACCACCTGGCAAGCCCCTTACTGGGCTATGCTCTGCCCAGCTGGGGCTGTTGCTACATTGCTCAGCAACTGAGCTTTTTAAGCACCTGTGGCAAGGCTATGGAGTCATCCTCAGCACCTAGGACCAACTTGCTCCAACCGAGCCATGGCTGCAGGAGGAGAAGAGAGAGATACAGATAGAGAGAAGGGAGAGTGGGCGGGGCGAAGAAGCAGATAATCACTTCCTCTATGTGCCCTGACCAGGATTAGAACCCAGGATTAGAACCCAGGATGTTCATATGCTGGGCAAATGCTCTACCACTGAGCCAACTGGCCAGAGCCCCCATATTGACTTTTTGATGTCTGTAACATCAGTAGTGATACCTCTCTTCCTGTTTTAGTAATGTGTATTCTTTTTATTTATTTATTTACTTTTTTTACAGGGACAGAGAGAGAGTCAGAGAGAGGGATAGATAGGGACAGACAAACAGGAACGGAGAGGGTTGAGAAGCATCAGTCATTAGTTTTTCGTTGCCGTTGCGACACCATAGTTCATTGATTGCTTTCTCACATGTGCCTTTACCACGGGCCTTCAGCAGACCGAGCAACTCCTTGTTGGAGCCAGCGATCTTGGGTCCAAGCTGGTGAGCTTTTACTCAAGCCAGATGGGCCCACGCTCAAGCTGGCGAGCTCGGGGTCTCGAACCTGGGTCTTCTGCATCCCAGTCCGACGCTCTATCCACTGCGCCACTGCCTGGTCAGGCTAGTAATGTGTATTTTTAAAAATTAATTTTGATTGCAATTTATCAATTTTACTAATCATTTCAAAAAAACCAACTTTTGTTTTTATTTTCTCTATATTTTTGTCTTTTCTGCTTTATTGACTTTGACCTCCGTTATTTACTTGTTTTTAATTTAATTTGCTCATAGTTTTCTAGCTTATATTGGAAATTTAAATCGTATTTTAAAGTGCATTTTATTTTTATTGTTTTGACAGATAGAGAGTCAGAGAGGGATAGATAGGGCCAGACAGACGGGAATGGAGAGAGATGAGAAGCATCAATCATTAGTTTTTCATTGCGACACCTTAGTTGTTCATTGATTGCTTTCTCATATGTGCCTTGACCACGGGCCTTCAGAAGAAGGAGCTTTTGCTCGAACCACATGAGACGGCACTCAAGCTGCCGACCTCGGGGTCTCGAACCTAGGTCTTCTGCATCCCAGTTCAACGCTCTATCCACTGCACCACTGCCTGGTCAGGCTAAATCATCGTATTTTTAATAGTCCTTTTTCCTTTCTAGTATAAATATTTAAAGCTATAAATTTTCCTTAAACCCACTTTAACTGTACCTCACAACATTTGATATATTGTATTTTTTATTGTTACTGTGTTCAGATATTTTCTAACTTTCCTGTGGTTTCTTCTTTGATCTGTGGATTATTTAGAAGTATGCTTTTTTTACTTTTCAAATATTTAAGGCTTTTCTAGCTATCCTAATGGTATCAATTTTTAATTTAGCTTTATTGTGAACAGAAAACACACTAAACAAATATCAGTCTTCTGAAATTTATAGAGATTTGTTTCATTGCCTAGTGTGTACTTACCTCAGTGATGTTCTGTGCAGATCTGAAAACATATTCTGCATTTGTTGGATGTGGCCTTCTATCTGAGTCAGTTAAGATGGTATAATTCGTATAATTCAGGTCCTGGCTGGTTTGCTCAGTGGTAGAGCATTGGCCTGGCATGTGGATATCCCGGGTTCGATTCCCTATCAGGGCACACAGGAGAAGCACCCATCTGCTTCTCCACCCTTTCCCCTCTCACTTATCTACCTACCTACCTACCTACCTATCTTCTCCTCCCCTCCTGCAGCCAAGGCTTGATTAGAGTGAGTTGGCCCCAGAGTACTGAGGATGACACCATGGCCTCCACCTCAGGTGCTAAAAAATGGCTCTGGTTGCAACAGAGCGAGGGCCCTAGATGGGCAGAGAATCACCCCCTAGTGGGCTTACTGAGTGGATCCCAGTCAGGGCGCATGCGGGAATCTATCTCTGCCTCCCCTCCTCTCACTAAAACATATATTTTTAAAATGATATAATTCAGAGATTTTTGACCCTTGCTTTTTCTCTTTTTGTCTCATTGTTCTATCAGTCAATGAGAGTAGGAGTCAGTCATCTTCAAGTATGGTTATAGATTTGTCTGTTTCTCCTTTTAGTTTTCCCGTATTTTGGAGCTCTGTTAATAGGCACATGCACATTTATGATTGTTGTGTAGTCTTGATATTTTGGCCATTTTGTCATTGTGAAATGCTCTCAGCTCTTCATTTTTTCTCTTCCTATTTCATGGAATGACTTCTTGTGGATGTAAGGCCCTTGAGCCTAACTATTGTGAAACATTTTCATAACAGAGATCTTGTTCTTGGCCCTTGGGGATGAAATGCACTTGGAGTATAAAGGAATTATTGTGGATAGACAGCTATTATGGGTAGGTTCCTTTTATCACTGTTTCAAACCGTTGGCTTTAAATTTAAAGATCAACCTTCTAATTTGGGCCCACATGTTTTCTAAAAATAAAAATGCATATTATCACATGTCCTCTATAATAGACATCATTTGGAATATGGGTAGATTAATGGGTTAATAGTATGGGTGGAAGGAAAGAGAAAAATCAGTCAATCATCAGCCACCAATGTTTTCACAAAACTATTCTCTGGGAAACTTGTCCAGGTCCTGAGGTGGGTGCCCACCCTCCACTGGGGCGCTGCGTAGAAACATTACCTTTTGGGTTCAGAACCACCAGACCCTTTGTATCTTTCCTGATTCATATCCAGGATGCATATCCTTAGAACCGGTGTGTTGTTTCTTTTTCCTTTCGGCTAGAACTCATAAACATACCTAAGTATTTTCCATTGGAGTCTCCCCGGCAAACATTTTATTCCAGGCTTGCTTCCTTACACCTCCCAGTGGGTTGGGGGCTGCCTCTCCCGCCTCTGTTGGCATCTACTTGGAAAATGCAAAGTCATTTTAATGTTAGCTGGAGCCAGCTTAATGAGGAAGTGAAGTCTGCTGAAGGAAAATGAGACAGATAGTGCCCCAGCCAAGTCTGGGCAGTCTGAGGTGATTCAAACCAATGCTTCTTTTCTCCATCAGCCTCTGGAGTCTGCTAATTAGTGCTAAATAGCCCCTTCCTCTTATGCCAGCAGTAGATTTGGCACAGTGTTCAAGCCTTGGTGCTCTGACCCCTGTGGCCTGGTCAGCCTCGGGTCTGGTATCCCCCTTCCCCTTGCTTCCAATAACTGACCACCCTGTCTTTTGGATGGTAGTGCAAATGATTGTCATCTATTGAACACGGAAAATGTGTCAAGGTCTGTGTTAGTGGCTTTAAAGGATTTACCCTACTTAACATACCTATGAGGTCAGGTAATAATTATTTGTCCTATGGTCCAGAAGAGGAAACTGAGACTAGGGAGAATAATAATTTGACCCAATGTCACACAGCCAGCATGTCACAGAGCTGGCATTTATACCCAGATCTTCTGACTTCAGAACCCAAACTCTTGATTTTGGAGTCCCACTCTTGACAGCTCCCTCAACTTGAGATAGTCTTATTCTTTCCTTCCATGCTCTTCGAACTTGCTCTTTTCCTGTGCTTCTCAAATCCTGTCAGAACCCCATCCAGCCTGACCAGGTGGTGGCTCACTAGATACAGAGTGTCGGACTGGGACACAGAGAACCCAGGTTTGAGGCCCCAAGGTTGCCAGCTTGAGTGTGGGCTTATCTAGTTTGAGCAAGGCTTGCCAGCTTGAGCCCAAGGTCGCTGGCTTGAGCAAGGGGTCACTCGGTCTGCTGTAGCCCTCCGGTCAAAGCACATATGAGAAAGCAATCAATGAACAGCTAAGATGCCGCAAGAGGAATTGATGCTTCTCATCTCTCTCCCTTCCTGTCTGTCCCTATCTGCCCCTCTCTCTGTCTCTGTCACACACACACAAAGAACCCCGTCCATATTCCCTCCATAGTTACAGAGTCGTGCACATTGGTCCATTTTCTAACAATCAGCATGTGCTTCTCTGTCTGAGGACTTCTGTTGGCTGCCAGACCGCTCCCTCTTTTGGAGTATAAATGAATGCTTACCCCGCCCCCCAGAGCAGCTGTCAGCCAATAGTCAGTGGGTTTGGTGCATAAAAATGCCCAGCTCCCATGCCCCTTGGATGGGGCAAGTCTGAGGTGTGTATTTTACACTGTCTTCCAGAATTCCCTGGCGGGACTGAGCTCCTGCTGCCCACAGTGGTACCCTGCTTGATGCCACGTACTTCCCATCCCTGTTCCCACTGGTGTTTCCTGGGATCATTGTCCTCATAAACGACTTGCACTTGAATCCATCTCAGGGTCTCATCCTGAGGGAACCCAAACTGACACATGCCCGTGGTTAACTCTGCTTATTCTTTGAGTTTCAGCCTAAATATGGCCTCATTAAAGAAGACGCCTTGAATGTTCCGGATTCTCCTCCTGTGATTTTGTCAGAATACTTAGTTGCCTCTGTAACCGTCTTTACTTGTTTTCCTGTCTACACTTAGTTGCCTCTGTAAGAGTCTTTACTTGTTTTTCTGTCTGCTTCTGCCATTAGCTGTCAGCCCATGTGGACAAGAACCTTGATTACCCCCAGGACCAATGTGTTCTGAGTGCCCAGTCCAGTGAATGACTCATCCTTGGTGCCCTTCCCCAAATATTGATTGTACTAATTGATTCACTACATAATTGAATAAAGGCTGAACTGAAGCTACATTTATGCTATAAATGTGTGATCAGGACCCAAATTCACCACTGATGCGGAGTTTTCAGAGCATCTTCCCGAGTTTAGAGTAAGAGAGGGACCTGAGCTGTTAGGATAGTGTGGTCAGCTCTCCTGCTGATGGGCAGTGTCATCTAACAGCAAGCCCTTGACCGCTCAGTTTCAGAACACACTTTGAGTTATGGAATTCTATGGTCTCTTTCAGCCTCAGTTTCATCAACTAAGAGGTTCTAACAATACCTACCAAAGCAGAGACGTTGTTTGATGAAAGTTGAGAATTGAAAGAGATACAGGTGCAAAGTCCTTTGCACTGTGGTGAGCACATAGTAGGTGCTTCATGCATGCTGGGTGCCCTCTCTTCCAGCAGAGCTGGGAAATCTGCTGATGACTCACAAGACCAAGATCCTGTGGGTTCCGGGTTCTTTCTGCCTGGAAGCCTGGGCGGGACCTGAGGACTGCAGACTCGCAGAAAGAGAGACAAGCTAGCTTCTTTACTCTGGAGCCCTGACATTCCATGAGTCTTTTCCTTTTTTAAGCATTTTTAGAAGTGAAAAGTTCTTTGGGAGCCTCTTTATGCTTATTTCCGCCAATAAACGGATTCAGTTTCAGGCATCAGGTTATTCTTTGTCATAGGACTATCTCCTCAGTTTTCTGGGTCATGGGGAACTGTACAATTTTTTTTGTCCAAAAGGAAGAAAAGAAGGAAGAAAGAGAGGGAGGGAGGGAAGAAGGGAGTGTGGGAGGGAAGGAACCTTTGCTTTCATTCTAGTTCACACACAGGACTAACTACACACCAGGCAGAGCTTGACTCGGGACAGCTCTCCAGATCCCACGGTGATTAGTGATTGATTAGTAACCTTGTAAAAAGTATGGCTATTTCTGTCCTTTACTAATATTCTGTTATGGTCAAGTTCAAATATTTTGGCTTGAGTATTATTCACCACACCTTACAAATATAACAAGATTGCATTTGTTTTCTTTCAAAATTGTTTCCTCCGGAGAAGAAGTAAAGCGACTGACATTTGCTGTCTCTGGCCGGAGTCTGAGAGCCAGTCCTCCCGTGGCTTTGTCCAGGGAACCGCGTGGCCGCCTCTTCCTCTTACTGGCTTTGGCTGCTGAGACGAGAGAGATGCTGCCTCCTTTCACCCTTTGTTGCGTTATCTTAGGTAAAGCTCCCAGTACTCGCAGGGGCTTTAAAAAGTATTATTCACTCATTTCTTCAGCGAGTCAGTCATTGACTGAACACAAGCTTTTCTGCCCATGGTGTGGGGGAGACGGTGTGAGTAAGACAGACATGCTCCCTGTCCCGGCAGAGTTTATACAGTGGGGCCCATACAGTGTGCTCGGTGTCCCTTAGGAAGCGGCTCTTCCTCCGGCACATGCAGCCCCAGCTACGAGGATGGTGAGCCGCGGTCAGGCCTGCCTTGTTAGCTGGGCACCCCTGGGCAGTGTGCGTTTTGAACAGCCATTCCCGCAGCTCTGATGGACGGCAGTGGATATTAAACAAATAATGATACCAATAGCCGTTTAATTACAGTAGTCTGACATAGTCTAGTAGGACACATGCATGCTATATAAATATGCATGCTCTATGCGGTGCCTCTTGTGCAGTCAGAGGCACCGGGGACAATGTGACTCTGTGAGGAGATGTGGGCCCAGACCGGGGTAAGAGTATTTCTGAAGCGATGAACTCCCAGCACTCCTGACCTCGTTGTCGTGTGTGTGGAGGAGGGGCCATGGAGGTCATTTTATGACTTGCGTATTTGTGGCCTGACCACCATGACCGTTCATTTTTCCCTTTTTTCCATTGTGTTCGTAACGACATATAGTAGTATAGCCAAAGAATGCTATACTGCTCACAAGAATTAGGGGACATTTCAAAATGAATATGAAGCTCTAAAAATGTCCCCTTTAAGACCTGGCCTGTGGTGAAATAGGATATATTTGCCTTTATAAAATCATTCGATTGCTCTACATAATTAAATTATTATGGACCCAAGAATATTTCTATACTGATATGATAGCAAGAGAAGAATTCTTTTCAGACTCGGGCAGACCTGAGTTTGACTGTGCTCAGATACTTAGTGATCTTGGGCAAGTCGCTTCATGACTTTGTACCTCAGTTTACTCATCTATAAACAGGAGTCTTGACTAATCCCCACCTCCCAAGGTATGGGGGGAAATTAGCGAGATAATTTAGTGTCATTCCATCCTTGAACTCAGACTCAAGGGAAGATCTGAGAGGTCTGGTCTCAGTCTCCTTTGGCAGATAGAGAGAAAGAGTGAAAATATCTGTGGGAGAGACAGGTAACCTGTTTGAATAGATGAATAGACAGGCGTCTGAATAGACAGGTTTCTATTTGAGTGTGTTTGTTCCTAACTCAGCCAGACCGCAGGCTACAAATGTTCTGTCAAGTTTATCTCCCAAAGGAAAGGTATGTATTAGATTGTTACATTCTTAATCCTTTCCTTCCTGGTGTGTGTTTTGCTGTGAGAGTTCTGTGTTGTAGTCAATCAAATACTCCTACGTTGGCTCTCACAGTATTAATTTGATTCTAAGTACAGATCTAGACACTTCAGAAATTCAATGTCTTCTAATTTTTCAAAGCACAAGTAAAAAATTGACAAGATAGTTTTCTAATTATGGCTTGCTGTGTGTTAAGAATCATGAAGTGCCATTGAGATCATTCTTAGAGACCAGTGTGTGAGTCTTAGAGCCCTGTCTTGAGCTAGACCTCAGGACGTGGCCACCTTAATGAGCTCAGCATGGTGCTCTTGCCTGCCAGCCTGAGGCATAGGAGCGGGGAGGCCAACAATGTTGGTTAACGGTCACGCCCACACCTGGGAAGGTCACAGAGCCAGAGATACCCAGAGTGAGGTCAGCCAGGGTGTCGGCCAGCCTGGGCCCAGACACAAGCAGCCAGAGTCCCAGCCTGACCTTAGGCGGAGGGGCTGAAAGTCAGGACCTGCTGTTGCCTTCATGGCATTGTCCACTGGATGGTGGCGAAAGAGAACAGAGTTAACAGAGTCAACTCTCTGAGCAAATGACAGAATTTATGGAGGCAATTGCTAGAGATGCCAAGGAGACCTCTGGGTCCAGCTAGGACGGTGGTCGTCAAAGCTGAGGGGCAGCTGGGTACTGCTGTTTGTGGGGCCCCCTTCAGTCTGTCTAGGAGAGACGGGATTCGGAGAGCACAGGCGTGGTGATGTGAGTCGGCTGCGGAGGAGGGAAAGTGCTGTGGGAGCGCTTGGACCCGACGCAGGGAACCGTGACAACCTCGGGAGCAGTGACTCTGGGAAGTACGCTCGGTTCCTCTCCTGCATCCAGCCCATGCTCTCATTTGTCAATTGCTGCTGAGAAATGGAACTGCTAAAAGCTTTCCTTTAGCGTGTTAACATGACCACGACACCCACCGCAGAATGACTGTTAGTGAGGCTTCAGTCTTGTCCCAGGCATTTAAGACAGTTGTTGGTAAACGATGACCTCATTGTTCAAGGTCTTCAAATATCCCTCTGTGCTTTTGCAACACTCGCCTGGATAGAGTTTCTCTTCTGTGGGCAGTCTGTATGCTTCTCCTAGGAGAGGCTGCTATAAGGACGGTCTCTCCATATGAGTCCATATGGTTCTCTTGAGAAACAGAACCAGTGGTGTATATATACTGAGATTTATTGTAAGGAATTATAGTGAATAATTCACGTGATCATGGTGGCTGAGAAGTCCCATGATCTGCTGTCTGCAAGTTGGAGACCGAGGAGAGCTGGTGGTGGACATTCCAGTTTAAGTTCAAAGGCCTGAGAGCCAGGGGTGCTGATGGTCCAGGGGCAGAAGACTGGCGTTCCTGCTCAAGCTCTCCGGCAGAGGGAGGGCCATCTTCTCCTTTCTCCACTTTTGTGTTCTATTCAGGCCCTCAGTAGATGGGATGATGCCCATGCTATTGTGGAGGGCAGTCTGCTTTAGTCAGTTCACCAATTCAAACGTCAATCTAGAAACAACCTCACAGACACACCGGGAAATGAATTTGAGCCAAATAGCTGGACAGCCTTTACGTCAGTCAAGTTGACACGTCAAATTAACCATCACCATCTCCTACCCAGTTTGAGGAGAGCACATTCTTCTCCTGCCCAGCGTGTACCCTTCAAACCAGTGAGTTCCAAGACCCCATACACTCTGCACTCGTCTAGGGCTTATTGTCTTTCGCTCCAGCTGTCCTCCGGGCCCTCCCCTCCAGCCCTCCCCACCTGGTACAGAATAGTGTGAGAAAAAGAACGTATGTCTTACTCACCCGCACAGAATAGTATGAAAAAAATGAATGTGCATCTTACCCACCCATCTCTCAAGGCGGGACACATGTATCCAGCTCCTCCTGGAAGTCAGTGGTTCTTAAAGATTGATGCTCACCTCTCCATCACCCTCCTTGTTTCTCTTGCAGAGTGGTTGTATGAATGATGGTGGAGAATATGCTCATTGTAAGTTCAAATGTAAGGAATAATAAAAAGACCAGCTCTAACCTGACTGGTGGTTGCACAGTGTGTCAAGCAACAACCTGGGACACTGAGGTCTAATTGTAACTTTTGAAGGAAAGTTTAAATTGTATTTTTTTTCAAGAAGAGTTGATAATTAAGAAACCAGTAGGAGGATGATTATCATCACTAAGAGAAAGAGCTGCATTCATTTAGACCTGGACCGAGTGTTGCTTTCTGCTGTTTCCATCCACAACAGCATGTTATTCAGCCGTGGCTCTTCTCGGCTATGTGGAAAAACTGAAGGACATCTTTTCTCACGTTCCTTTTCCCAGCTATATTTTGCCCACTTTTATGAGGTACAATATTGATACTTTTCCTAAGGCGGGCTGCTTGAGTCCTGGTAATATGAACCCGAATCATTTGTGCATGGAAACTCTATGGCTGAATGAAAAGTTCCTAGGTAGCCCTGGCTGGTTGGCTCATTGGTAGAGTGTTGGCCTGGAATGTGGATGTCCCAGGTTCGATTCCTAGTCAGGGAATACAAGAGAAGTATCCGTCTGCTTCTCCACTTCTCCCCTCTTCCTTTTCCCGTCTTACCTCTCTTGCTCTCTTTCTCTTTCCCTCCTGCAGCCATGGCTCGATTGGAGTGAGCTGGCCCCGGACACTGAGAATGGCTCCATAGCCTGGGCTTCAGGTGCTAAGAAGAGCTCAGTTGCTGAGCAATGGAGCAGTGCCTCAGATGGGCAGAGCATTGCCCCTAGTGGGCTTGCTGGGTGGATCCCAGTCAGGGTGCATGTGGGAGTCTGTTTCTCTGCCTCCCCTCCTCTCACTGAATTAGAAAAAAAAAAAACATTTCTAGGTGTCAGAGCCAGAAGGACATGAGTATAAATACTAGACAGGCTTTGTGACTTTGGTAATTCCTTAATTTCTCTAAGGTTTGGTTTCCTCATTTTCAAAGTAGATATAATATTATTTCACAATATCGTGAGGGTTATATCATTTAACTTTCAAAGTATGCTAAATTCTTTTACGTGTTTTAGCCACGTGCTGTTGAATTATTAAGAGTAATGAGTACATATGGACCCGGATGATTGGTGTTAGTTCGTTTTGGGGGATGGATTTAGTTGTTGAGAATTTTTTAAATACCAAAAATTTCAGGTAAAGGACTTCTCATTCTAGCCATGAGGGAGAACCTGGTACTAGACTTGTCCTTATTATTACTTCTCAAGATTAATAAAATTGATAAACTACTAGCGAGGCTGACCAAGGGAAAATAGAGCACACGGATGACCAACATCAGGAAAGAAAGGAGAACTGCTTCTGAAGACCCTAAATGCCCTGAAAGGACAATAAGGGAATATTTTGAATCATTTTATGCCAGTAAATTCAACAGTATATGTAGAATAGTGAAATTCCTTGCAAACCACTGCTCACCAAAACTGACAAACATGAAATAGTGATCTAATTTGTAATTAAAAATCTTTGGAGAAAGAAATGTCCAGGCTTGGATGCTTTCGCTGACATCTTCAAACATTTAAGAAAAAAGTAATAGCAGTCTTACACAAAACTACCCCCCCACCCCCGACACACACACACCAAAAAAACAAAAACAGAGGATGACGGATCACTTTCCCAGCTGGATCTGTAAGACTGTACAAATAAGATCATAGAATAATCCTGGTAGCAACATCTGACAAAGATACTGCAGAGAAGAAAAATGACAGGCCATTAACTCCCATAAACATAGACACAAAATTCTTTAATATCTAAATTAAAAGTTAAGTCCAGAAATACATAAAGAGAAATGGAAATTTAATTTAAATGCCAAGTTAATTTAAAAATTGAAAATCTAATCACTGCAATTCACCAAATTAACAAAATACTGGTGAAAATAATATGGCAACAGATATAGAAAGAATGACACCCATTCATGATGAAATTTCTCATTAAACTAGGAATAAAATTGAACTTTCTCATTTTGATAAAAGACATCTGTGAAAAACCTACTGCTGCCTTCATACTTAAAGGTGAAAAGACTGAACACTTGATCCCTTCTGATTGGGAACATCAGATAAAGCGGGGGTCCCCAAACTATGGTCCCAGGGCCACATGCAGCCCCCTGAGGTCATTTATCCACCCCCGCCGCACTTCCGGAAGGGGCACCTCTTTCATTGGTCGTCAGTGAGAGGAGCACAGGATGCATCCGCACCCACAGTTCCGATTGAAATACTGGTCAGTTTGTTGATTTAAATTTACTTGTTCTTTATTTTAAATATTGTATTTGTTCCTGTTTTGTTTTATTTACTTTAAAATAAGATATGTGCAGTGTGCATAGGGATTTGTTCATAGTTTCTTTTATAGTCCGGCCCTCCAGCGGTCTGAGGGACAGTGAACTGGCCTCTGTGTAAAACGTTTGAGGACCCCTGATATAAAGGATGTCTGTTCTGGCTGCATCTACTTAAAATTGTGTTAGTAGTCAGTGCAGTTAGACAAGAAAAAAGTTGTTGTTCACTGATACAGTGATTGAGATGAATGGGCTCTTATTTGGTCTCCATTTTTCCACTTCTGCTCATCTCCTGGCTATTCACACAGCAACCAGTTGATTTTCTGCTATTCTTCTCTTCAAAAGTCTCAGGATAAAAATCAGCCACATAGCAGGAACTCTTAGACTAAAATTCAAATGATTTCTCAATGTTCTGCAAAAATCTAGCCCCTGCCTAATCCTCTAGCCTCATCTCAAGCCATATTCTGCTCCAACCACAATGGCCTTCTGACAGTTTCTAATTACATCCAGCTCTCCTCCTCCAAGGCCTCCATCCACCTTGGACACTCTTTTGAATGCTCTTTGCCTGTCCAGCTCCTTCTCATCTTTCAGCTTATTATAAGTGATGCCTCTGCCCAGGACCCATTAAGCATTCTGTCTTCCAAAATCCTATTTGTTCCTTTCCTAACACTCTTCATTGTTTGTGATTATTTCAATCTCTATGTTCCATAAGACCAAGAACCAAGCCTGGCTCATTGTCCGAGCTGAGCATTATACCTGGCCAGCCACATAGCAGGAACTGACTAAATAATTTGTCGAAGTAATAACTTCATCATGGAGTTCTCAACCTTATAGTCCCAGGTGGAGATGTTAATGGTCATTGTTTTTTTGGGGAAAAGAAAAAGTATGTGTGTCTTGTGAAGTTTACTCATTTTTCCTAAATCCTGGCAGGTCAGATTCTTATTCATTGACAAAGACTTGTATCACTGCCAGGAATAAAATCATCTTGCTCTAAACTCAGGTGTTTGGCTGCCTCTAGTTCACGGCCTTTCACTGAATCGCAGCTTCTTTATCTAATGGATTAAATGCTGACGCCGGAATCAGGGCAATCCATTATCCCCTATCCCCTGGGGAGAAAGTTGGAATCTGGTTTGATTGCAGGGTTTTCACATTTTCCATTTCCTTTTATCATCGTTGGCCATCTAAGAGTGTTTTAGGAAGTCTCCAGAACTTGATCATTTCTTGTCCTAATGCACATACTTTTGTGCCTGTTCCCAGGAAAGCAGTCTGGCTGATGGGCCAGATGGACCATTTTGATTGAAATGACAAGTGGCTGCTGCTGCTGTGGCTCTTTCTTAAAACAACAACAACAACAAAAACAAACAAACAAAGAAAACTGAATTGACTAAATCCCTGACCTACTTTGGCTTTGCAGAACACAAACTCACTCTCACCTCTGAGCCTCGTTTCTCCAGAATTGTAGGTTTGCTCAGTGATTGGAAAGGCATATCAGCTCTGCTGATTTCCAAATCTCTTTAAGGAGCCCAGCCAGCGAGGTGACAAGGGCTGGAGCTGATGGAATTGAAGACAGCCATGCAGAGATTGCTGGGACTCTGCCACGAAAATTCTCCTGCTGATAGATGTGGGATAAGGCCGACTTCCACTGAACTTGAGAGGGGCAGGGACAACCAGGTTCTCAGCACCTGAGCTATTGTTATCTGGTTCTTTGTTATCTGGTATCTCTCTAACTAGTGAGATTGCACAGGGAAGCTAGAGATCAATATAGCCGTGGTCAGGAATTGATCATGTCTGAAATGAACCTGCTCTCCGGCATCTATCCCAGCCCCGGTGGGACTCTCTCATTCTTGCTCAGCTCACACTGACTGCTGGGTATTGTAATCTGACAGCACAGCACAAACACAGTGCAGGTTGATGACAAACTGCACCTCTCGGGAAAGACACAGGATTTCATGAAGTCAGTGAAATGGTACGGCAGAACAGCTAGGCCACACAGACCGGTGAACAGCAAGACGAGGCCTGAACGAGGCCCCCTGAGTTGCTGCCGAACAGACTGATTTGAATATTCAAGGCACTAGGAGATGTAATCTAGAAAAATCGAAGCATGCTACTGAGAGTTCTGTAAAACGAAAAGATCCTCTTGGTCGCTTTGAGGGAAAGTGTGGTGCTGCGCACCTGTCAAAATAATCTGAAAGACGTTGATTCTCGGAAGTAATTTTTGATCCCATAGGGATGGGCTCTTAGTGTCCTGGGAGTCATTTTTCTCTTTCTCATGTTGGAAGTCAGTGGGAGTGGAACAGATAAACTGTTTCTGGTAAGCATCTGTTTGATGGATGCAAGGTGTATTTAGAGTTCATGGGCAGGATGTCAGATAGGGTGGGCGTAAGTATAAAATTTAAGCTTGCCGTTCATAATAGAAGGGACACAGAAAATTCAGTCTCCCGTTGAGTGTACTGAACCAAGCAAAGAGCTTTCGTACTGACTTTGTATAGCTAACATTGACTGAGCATTTACTGTGTTCTGTGCATGCACCAAATATTCTACATTCTTATTTCATCCCCCCCCCCAAAAAAAAACCCTCTATAAGTCGGTATTTCTATTAATCCCATTTTGCAGGGTTAAGCATCTTGCCTAAGGTCACATGGCTTGTAAGCGGGTTTCAAACATAGGCATTTACATGCTACTTTGCATAAATATTTATCTTACATTTAGACCAAGATGTTGTTAGTGAAGAAATGTCCACTTGATGATTGGTGCACGAAGTAGCTGTTTTCTTCCTGGAAAACTTTGTATCAAGGGTGTATTACTTTACGTTCATGTTTGTGGGGCCTATTTCATGGCTGATATATATATATATATATATATATAAATTCAGTGAGAGGAGGGGAGGCAGAGAGGCTACCGCATGCACCCGACCGGGATCCACCCGGCAAGCCCACTAGGGGGCGATGCTCTGCCCATTGGGGTTGTTGCTCTCTTGCTCAGCAACTGAGCTCTTCTTAGTACCTGAGGCAGAAGGCAGGGAGCCATCCTCAGCGCTCAGAGGCCAACTTGCTCCAGTCGAGCCCTGACTGCAGGAGATGAAAAGGGAGAGAAGTGAGAGGGGAAGGGATGGAGAAGCAGATGGGCACTTCTCCTGTGTGCCCTGACCAGGAATCAAACCTGGGACTTCCACAAGCCAGGCTGATGCTCTACCACTGAGCCAACCGGCCAGGGCCGCTAATAATTTTCAAATAAAGTAAATCAAGTTCTGGCTTGGCATATTTAGGAGCCTGTGTGAATCATGCAGAATATCCTGACACGTGGCAGAGTCACAGGCCCGTGTTGCAGTGAATAGGAATAAAAGGAATGAGGTTTGTCTTTTTTCATCCTTAAGAAATAGCCACATTAGAAAAATAAGACAGCAATGAAGCTTGAAATCCATCCTGGTGGAAGATCGGTAGCAGGCCACCTGGCCAGTTTCATTTATTCTGTATTTATTCCCGTTACAAGCCTTGAGAGCTCCCTCGTCTCTCTCCTGCTAAATCAATGTTCTCAAGAATGTTCAGAGGCTTGGATTTTGTAATCTGAAGAATCAATCAGGTGCCTTGGGGGAATGCCAGGTCTTATTCTACTCAGAGCCTCCAAAGGCCTCTTGTAATTAAGTGTTAGTTGGAGTTCATCGCACTTGAATAATGACGTGATGTTCAGGAAGGCTTCCTTTGTTGCTTCTCTTGAGGAGCATTGCTTCTGTTTTCTGGTGAAACAGATCGCCGACGTTGCCATAACAAACGCAATTTAAAGGCTCCGTGATTACGACACTGAGCATATCCTAAAGCCAAATCCAGCCCTTGATGCTCATCAGTGTGTAGCTTGAGCTGATGCACTTAACCTTGGAATGCGCCGTGCCTGCCCTGTGGTCATGGAGCTTGTAGGGTTAAGCTTTTGCAAGCAAAGGAGGACAGGGTTGGGGGACTTGAACTTGTTGTTCCTTTTCTTAAGTGATGGCCTGCTGACCAAGAATGGCTGAGTAGTCCCTGCTGTAGGGGAGAGTTTGGTGACTGGCTTTAATTCTTCATTTGCTCCTCTATAGACTATGTAATTTTCCTTGTACCCTGCAATGGTTTTACAGGTATAACTAGTTAAGAGTGAAATATATGAGCAAAGTCATGTGTAAAACCTACCAGAATGGTTTATGTAATATTGTTACTGTTAAATAATAATGATATATATTAAATAGTAATAATAGAAAACACCCTCATGTACCCCATCACTCAGATTAAGAAACAGACTTTAACTATACTCTTGGAATTCCAGTGTACCCTCCCTAGTATCTTACTGCGCTGTCTCCCGTCGTAGCCATTATCTCAAAAATTTTAAAGTAACATCTTTATATTTCTAGGTAGTCTTATAAACACACACACACACACACACACGTATATATATTCCTAAATAATATATTGCTTAGTTTTGCCTGTTTTTGAACTTGACATAAATGGAGTCATGCAGGATAGATTTTTATAATTTTCTTTTATTCACCATTGTTTTTGAGATTCTTTGATTTATTGATGTATGTTGCTGGATGGTATTCTAAGGTATGACTTATACCTTATTACCGCACATATTTAAAATCATTCTAACGTTCACAGATACTTGGCCCATGCCCAGTTTGGACTCATGCTGAACGGTGTTGCTCTGAACTCCTGGTGCACTTACTGCGGAATCAGTTCTCAGATGTGTTCCTGGCAGTACGATGTCTGGGGTATTTGCTTGTTTTTGTGTTTAAGAACTAATGCCAAAGAGTTTTGATACTGTTACCAGCAAGTCGTGAGGGTTCCTACTGCCCACAGCTCTGCTAGCTCTTGGCATTGCTAGGGTTTAGTTTTTGCCAGACTGGGCATGGGGGATGTAGGTGGCTTCTGGTGGTTGTGATGTGTATCTTCCTGCTGACTAATGAGCTGGACCATCTTTTCATAAGTTAAATAGAAATTGGATTTCCTCTCCTTTATAACATGACTGTTCATATCTGCGCCTATTTTTCAGTTAGATTAGCTGCTCTTATCTCATTGACTTACAGAGTTTAAAGAAAAATTCTTGGTATTAGTTCTTTGTTGGTTACATGTGCAAAAAAGTATTTCCTCCATCTCTGTGCTTGTCTTTTTATTTTTGTCTTTATTTGTGCCTCCCACCATTTGTGTATTCATTCTTTCATTTAGTTATTTACTTATTTAAATAATTGTTTTATTATGATTGAAGCAGAATAACTAATTATATGCATGCTGTAGAAAGTTAGGATATACAGAGAAGTAAACTTTTAAAAAAGATATTCCTACTGCCCAGAGGTCAGTAGCATTAACCCCTGGGGCTGGTGAGTGTGTGTGTGTGAGTGTGTGATCACAATGGAAGTTGAGTCAACAATTTCCGCCTTCCCATGGGCATATGCAAACCGTCTTTAGGTTTTGCCAGTTTACCACCGACATCCTTTAAACAGAGGTCAAATCAGTGTCCAATCCAGAATTGTGTTGTTGGATGAGCCAGATTTTTAGTACTAAATGCAGTCAGTTTTATCAGTTCTTTCCTTTATGACTAGTACTTCTTATATATTTTTACAGACACGTCTCCCATCCTCCAGACTGAGTTACCTTCTAATTCTCTTCAGTTTGCTTTCTGCTTTAGATCTGTGATGCACTTGGAATCGGTACGATGTATGCATGGTGTACAGTAGCAGTCCAATTTTATTTGTCCCATATGGAGATCCGTCTTGCCCAGCACTGTTCTTTGATCTACACTGATGTATAGAACACAGCCGCTGCTGCAGCTCACACCTGGGCAAGGATGGCTCATTGTCTGGTCTCTCTCTACTCTGATCCATGGGTCCCTCTGCTTCCCCCTGCACTGACACTGCAGTGTTCCAACTATCCCAGCTGGGTGATAACTTCTGAGATTTAGTAGGATTGGCTGGCTGGTGTTTGAGTGTAAATCTCAGTGGCTTAAAACCCAAGGGTTGTTTCCTCTGATGCTACCTGTGGAATTGTCATCCCTCAGGAGTGCATACAGACGGAGGCTCTACTGTTCGTCTCAGCACGTGCTTCCCCAGGGCCGAAGAGAACCTGGAGAGCCACACACCCACTCCTACTGCTGCTTTCCAGAAGAGAGCCCTATCGGATCTACTTGTATCTCCTTGGCAGAGCTGGTCACGTGACCACACCTAATTTCATGGGTGTAGGAATATAATTCGTGTACATCTGGCAGTAGAGATTTGTCTACCACCTCTCCAACTGTTCTTCTTCAGTGTTGTTTTGGCAAGTCTCAGTCCTTTGCTCTTCATGTAGATTTGAGAATCAGCAGGTCAAGTTCCATGAAAATCCTTCTTGAGCTTTTGATTGGCCTTCTGTTGAATCCATGGTTCCATTTGGGGAGCAATGATGTCTCCCTACCCAAGTGCTTGGCATATTTGTCTATTTAGGTCTTTAAGTCTTAGTCATTTTCTACTTCTTTCTTGAAAGGGCTTGCATATAATTTATTAGAGTCATTCGTAGGTACTTTATGTTCTTATTGCTATTGTAAATTTTGTATTTTAAGTTAAATTTCCTACCTGATTGTTTCCTAGTGTCCAGAAAGGCAGCTAACTTTGGTGTATTGATTTTTTTTTAGTGCAGAAATTTTGCTAACTCTCCTATTAATCCTAATCCCTTACCTGTAGATTATTTGGGTTTTCTACAAACACAGTTATATCACCCACACATAATGACAGTTTTGTTTTTCTCTTCCCAATTCTTAAGCCTTTTATTTAGTTCTTTTGTCTCATCTCACCAGCTAGGATTGACCATGCAACATTCTTGAAATGAGGGTAGCAGACATCTATGTGTTATTATTGATTAAAAAAGGAATGTTTTAGACATTTTACCATTAAGTATTACTTTTTTGGTAGATTTTTTTCTTTGAGTTTTTTTCTATTTCTAATTTGCTAAGAATTTATTTTGAATTTTGTATTTCTAACAAGTTGGCACTTTTCCCATTAATGTTTTAACATGATGATTTATAGTAATCGTTTTTAAAACATTAAACCAACCCCCCCAAAAAAAAAAATTAAACCAGTGTTTATTCCCAGAATTAACCCATTAATTAGTTAACATATATTTCTCTTTTTACTCAGTGATATATTTGGTTGATAATATTCTGTTTTATAATTTTGTAACTATGTTTTGAGTAATACTGGTAATTCTCATTTCTTGTACCACACTGGTCCAATTTTGGAATCACTGCTACCAAAACAGAAAGAGTACAAAAAAGAAGTATAAGACCTACAAAATACAGTAAAGTAGCTGTTAGGTTTTTATATGATTTATAGTTTAATTGCATTGCAGTCAGATAATGTGATTTGTACAAATGACCAGTCCTTGATCTTGAGATCTTGAGGCTAGCTTTGAAGTTTAACATATGATCAGTATTCCTAAGTATTCCACATGGCTTAAAAGAATGTGAATTTTAAAATTCTTGTATGTAAAGTTATATATCTATCTGTATAGATATAGATATATGCACATTAGACCAAGCTGTTAATTGTGCTCTTCAAATCTTATATATCCTTTCTAATTGTTTATACTTAACTTATCAACTATAAAAATGTATATTAAATTTTCTATTGTTGTAGATGTCATAGTTCTGTAGTTTTTAAAATTTTATACATTTTTGATCCATATACTGCTTACAAAAATTAGGGGATATTTTATTATTTCATGTTCATTTTGAAATATATCCTATATCTTTATAATTAAGTCATAACCATCTCTCTCTTTCTGTCCCTCCCAACCTCTCTTTTTCCATCCATCCTTCCTTCCCCCTCTCCATTTCTCCCTTCCTCCCTTCCTCTCTCCATCTCCCCCTCTCTTCTCCCCCCCTTCCCTTTTCTCTCTCAAAAAATCTATTTTGAACAACTATTTTAAAAATCGACAGGTTTCCACAGACACAATCAGGGCACAACCTTGCTTTCTTTTCATTTTGGGAGACTTTGCTTCCATTAATTCTTCTCTTTGAGTCAACTCAATGATGTGTTTACATGATTGCTGGCTTGTTTTCCTGTTTCACCCAACAATTAGTTATTGCCGTCAGGATGCAGAGCCTGCCCCACTGCTGGATGTAAAGTCCTGTGTTTGGTAATTAGCAGGTATCTCTGGAAAAGGGGATTATAAACCTGGGCTTCAAGCAGATGGATCTGGGCTTGAGACCAGCTTCAGCATTCAGTATTTCTTTACATTTCATAACAACACCTTTCATTTGCACGTCGAATTTCTGTTTATAGCATGCTTTTACAAATATCGTGTTGTATTGGAGTTGGATGAGGCAGATGAGGCGGACACCACTCTGACCTGAAACCCCGATCTTCTAGCACCTGGGACAGTTCTATTTTGTGCTGTCCTGGAGGGAATGAATTAGAAGAAGCCAGCAGGTGTGTGGGGCAAGTCCTACTTGGACACTGTCTTGAAGCCCAAGACCGGCTTTCTTGATACAAAGGCCCTTGATTGATTAGCAGTGTCAGCCAAGTTCACAGAAGAAGAAAAGGTTATATTTGCTTTTCCAAATTTAAATTGCCCTTCTAACTAAAAGAAAATGTACAATTCTTGTATGTATGAAAAAAATATTTCTTTTTCTTCTTTTCCAAGTGAGAGGAGGAGAGATAGACAGACTCCTGCATGTATCCCGACCACAACCCACCCAGCAGCCGCCATCTGGGGCTGATGCTCTGCCCATCTGGGGCCATGCTTGCAATTGAGCTATTTTTAGTGCCTGAGGCAGAGGCCCCATGGAGCCATCCTTAGCACCCGGGATTGATACACTTGAACCAATTGAGCCAAGGCTGCAGGAGGGGAAAACAGACCGAGGGGGGAAGGGGAGAGGTGGAGAAGTAAATGGTCACTTCTCCTGTGTCCCTGAATGGGAATCGAACCCAGGACATCCACATGCTGAGCTGATGCTCTACCACTGATTCAAATGGCCAGGGCCAATCTTTTTTTTTTTTTTTTTTTTTTTTTAATTTGGAATGTGTACGTAATGGGGAGACTTGGCATATGTCAAATTAATGAGGCTCTTGTCCTGGCCGTGGTCAGTTTCCTTAGGGGTATGAGTGAGAAATAAGCATGGATGGTCTTTGGTGATGGCAGTTTGTTGCCAGAGAAACCAGGACCAAGGGAAGCTTGGTTGGGAAACCATCTCAGCCGCCCATCACTTGGGGCATCAGCCCTGAGACTAGGGGTGCTGCAACTTTCATTAACCAAAATAATGAATGGTGTCGTCTGGCTCAGAACCGTCATGTGAAGCTCATGGGCCTTCCCCTTTTCCGCATACGCAGTACTGTGAAGATTTGACTGGGCTGTGTGGTCAGAGAGCCATCATGACTGCACCTGCTGGTCAGCACTTGAGCCAGACAGCTCAGGGGTGGCAGATCTCATCGATTGCCAGCCCCTTTACGTGCTGTGTAGAAAAACCCAGTCTCTCCTCCAGTGTTTCTCCTTTACTCTCACACTGCACCATACTCCCACTTCTGACACCAGATGTGTGGGTTTTTCCCACACCCACCAGTTCTCTGCCACACCAGCTGGCTGTCCTACAATTTAACTCACTTCTGACATTCACTACCTGGGGATAGTGTCAGATTTCACAGGCTAAGGTCTCCGTCCCACAAGACTGGCCCCCACACTCCAGATGCGAATCCCAAGTCCAAGTTGTTACCAATGTTTCTGACCGATCAACTACGAATCTGCGGTTCCCATGACCCTCTCCTTGAATTTGATTAATTTAGCAGAGAAGCTTGCAGAGCTCAGGGAAACACGTTTACCACTTCATCAAAGGACATGATAACGGACACAGACTAACAGCCAGATGAAGAGATACGTAGGGCAAAGTCTGGGCGGGTCCTGGGGCCAGAACTTCTGTCCCCGTGGAGTTCAGGTGTGTCACCCTCCCAGTACGCAGATGCGTTTACCAGCCTAGGAGCCTCTAAGCCCCGTGCTCTTGGGTGTTTAGGGAGGCCTCATCACGGAGGCATATAGCTCATTCTTCATTTCATTTCCAGCCTCTCTCCTCTCTCTAGACCCTGGGGGGGATAGGGCTGAAAATTCCAACCTTGTAATCATGAGCTGGCCTTCCAGTGGCCAGCGTCCATTCAGGACCCATCCAGGGGCCCAGCCATCATCGCCTTGTTAGAGCAAAAGCTGCTCCTAGTGCTCTTTACCGCTTGGGAAATAGCGAGGGTTTTAGGGCCTCTGTGCCAGGGGCCAAGGGCAGAGATCCATGTATGTATTTCCCATGATCTCACGCCTTCCCTTCCTGTGTGGGCTGAACTCCCCAATCCAGGTTGCTAAGGGCAGGTCGGAAGCGTCGTTTTTCCCTAACAAGTCAAGCTGCAGGTGGCATAACGTCTCACAAGCAGCAGGCGCCGCGGAGGCCACTTCTCGAGAAGATAGCGGGGCAGTCGCGGTCATCAAAGCATTAAGGACTTCTGAGGTCCCCGCACCCCAAGGTGAGGCTAACCCGATGAACGCACTGGGTGAAAAATGGCTGCTGTCTTCTTAGTTGTTTCTCAAACGTGGTGAGCATCACCCTTTGAATCTTCCCATCCAAGTTACGTTCTGCTAAGGCCTTTGGAAGCAAAACACAGTTATTTTTCATAGAAATGCTATCTTTGTCTAATCCTGCTCAGGCTTGTATCAGCTCCCCTAACGGTAACACAGAACAAGGTAATTCCTCCCTTTTGAAGGCTTGTTCTTGTACAATATTTGTGTTTCGGATCGTTGCGGCACATAATCAGGACAGAGAAAGGCAGGGGTCGTCCTGGGGATTCAAACTGCTTCCCCATCGTGCTGACGGTTCGTAGCTCTCTCCAGGGCGAGGAGTAACATTTGTGACTCCTAATAAGTTTGCATCCAGTGCTGTGGGGTGGGTGGGGGCAACAGACTGTGGCTTCTGTCATTTAAAAATCCTTAATCCTCCTCTGGGGTGTCACTTGCTCCCAGGATCAGCCTGCAGGGGTTGACAAAAGGCGGGCCACCTCCTTCCCCCAGAGCCAGCCTCTCCCCTGTTCCTTGCCGCCTCCTCAGCACTTTGCGTGTGGGTTGTACCTGAGTGGGGTTTTGTTTATTTATGTTTTCAGCAGAACAAAATCCTCTTGGAAGATGCAGACTGGGTTTGCACAAGGAGTTGATGGTCTGCTTTTTTTTTTTTTTACTGTGTGCATTTTCTGCCTCTGGCATTTGCTTTCAGACTAATGATGAGCTCTTGACTTTCTTTTCCTTCTCCCACTGCTCACTCTCAAACAAGCCCATGCAGTCATTTCCATGATGAGATGGAAACCTCACCTAGCCCCGGTAACATAAGTGTAACCGTTAAGGTCATGCTGAAAGGCATGACCTTTCACGGCCATGTTATGTCTTTCTGTTGCAGAAGGACTCAATAGAGTCCAGTTATGTTTGTGTCCTTTTTCAGTCACCGTGCATGGGTGACTTGCCTTGCTAGGTGGTGTGCTGGGTCCCGGGGGGTCAGGGGTAACTCTGATGGGCACGTGCCGACAGGTATAAATGCAAATGGGCAGTGAGCAGTGCTGTCACTGCAGTTGAGCCGGTGAAATCTGTGACATTTCGCTCTACTTAGAAAGAACTCACAGTGTGTTAAGGGCTGCATTGACCTTCAGTAAATAATTGGACCGATCCGAGCCTTTAGTTCTCATCTGTGAAATAGGCCTAATACCCGCATCCCCGTATAGTTTGGGGGATGAAGTGAAGCCAGGTTATGAAGGCTGCTGCCCCTGATCTTCCTGTGGTCCTTCTTCTGATAGGACACCTGGTCCCTGCTCAGGTGGGCACAGTGCCCCTTTCTTTTCTCGTTCATTGAATGCCACTCCACCGGCCCATCCCTCAGTCCCTTGGAATCTCGTGTTACTTCCCCTTCTGTAGTTTCACCTTATCTGAGAATGTCACATTGTTCCCTGGAGTCTAGCCCAGGTACCTGGAGGTGACTGTCCCCAGAGAGGAGAGGGACTCCTGTTCTGAAGTCTCTAGGACAATTCCAGGGTCATCCTTGTAGGAAGAGCCCAGGGAGAGGTGTGCGTGTAATGGAGAAGAAGAGACACACCGGGGTAGGATGTGTTCAGGAATAAGCGGTAGGCACAGCTTACCTTTCTCCCGTATGCTAATCTGAGCCAGTGGAGTTTCATAAATGTGAATGAATATAGCTTGTCACAAAAAAAAAAAAAAAAAAAGAAAAGAAAACAGAACAAGCCTCTTAGGCTAAACTATGAATTAAGAAACTATGAAGTTAAAAGTATAAATGAGAAACAGGTCGTGTTAAGGGTTTGGGAGCCATGGGGACATTAAACTTGGTCCACCACAATGGGGTTTGACTCTGAAGAGTCCAAGGAGCAGAGCTGGATGATGGGTCGCTCGGTGCCGGAATGGCCTCCTGGCTGGCCGGCCCCTCAGCTGAGAGCGTCAGGCATTCCGCAGAGTGGGATCGGGAAGAAGTGTCTCGTGCTCCCTCCACTGAGTCTTCATGATTGTTTATCTCACCAGCTCGGATCACTCGGCTTCTGCCGCGAGGCGCGGGGCCTGCACAACGCTAAGAGCTTGAGAACCTGGCCCTAGAGCGCTCTCTAAGCACCCAGGCCGTCACCTAACTGAGGAGCTGCAGAGTGCCAGCGTAGCCGCTGTGAAGCCTTCTCGTTCGGGATGGAGCTTTCCAGAGCCGAGGCTGCGCACCACGCGGCTGACCGCAGCCAGCAGTGCTAGGAGAGGGGTCCCTGGGTCCCGAGCGCTATGCCAGCGTTCCACAGGTCCTCATAGAGCTAATCCTCGAGATAACCCTGTGAGTCGAGAGCTGATAACCCCGTTGTACAGATAAGGAGACTGAGGCCCCGAGGGTGAGCTCGCCCCAGTGTAAGTGACAGGGCTGAGGGTCACGGCTGCCCCATTTGTCTCGAAACCCCTCGCTCTTCCATAGGACAGACACTCCCTTCCGCTGAATGGACTTTGTAGTTCCCCAGTAATGATAATATCACTAAACTTAAATCTTGTTTCTGGTGATTTAGACCCGAGGTCAGCAAACCACGGCTCGCGAGCCACCTGCGGCTCTTTGGCCCCTGGAGTGTGGCTCTTACACAAAATACCACATGCAGGTGCTACCTCGATAAGGAATGTACCTACCTGTATAGTTTCAGTTTAAAAAATGTGGCTCTCAGAAGACATTTCTATCGTTGTACTGTCAATATTTGGCTCTGCTGACTAATGAGTTTGCCGACCACTGGTTTAGACAAACTCACCCCACCCTCCTCAAGCGCTTCCTTGCTCTGGTGTGGAGAGTAGGGACGGATCGACATGGTGCAATTTCAGCTCAGGCCTAGCGAGTCCTTTAAACAGCAGGCCCTTCATCAGCACCGGAACGCAGGACTTGAGTGAGCTCTCACATTGGCAACCCGCAGACACAGCCCTGTTGGCTGGCAGAGGACTTTTGTCTGGTCGGCACGGTGCTCGTTTCTGATCAGTTGTTAATATTTAAAAATGGAAACATTTCCCGTACGTGGCATGATTTCTCTCTTCTGTCTGAAGATCAAAGGTCCTGGGAACACAGAGCCCACGTTTCCAGCTGACAGACACCAGCCAGTGTGCAGGAGGGCTGCATGGGTAGGCAGGCCGGGATTCCCCAGGGTGCCCCAGTCCCCACCACTCTCAGTTGTCTCCCAGCAGCGAGGCTGGCCATGAGTTGCCATTTATAATCACAAATGAGCCACTGATATTTCAGAGGGAAATAATTTTTGTCTAGCAATGGCGGAGCAATAGAAAATAGACCGAGAAGGTTTCTGTCGCAAAAGGTTGACTCTAACGCCGGACAACTTGACTCATTTTACCCTCTGCCCAGTCCAGAGGCAGGACATGGCGGCCCCTTGTGGTCCAGCCTCTCATGTTACAAAGCAAACTGAGGTCCCGAGAGGAAAAGGGACTTTCTGGAGATCGTGTTTCAATTACTGACACACTGAGATGGGAGCCCAGGTCCCTGATCCCGAGCTGCGGGCTCCTGCTTGCGAGCGGCTTGTCGGCACTGACCAGACGGGCCTGTTCCCATGGCCTTGGCTTGAATGGTCTTGGGGACATGCCCTGACATCCTTCTCAACATACCCTTCAACCTTAAGATGTATTCAACTGCCTGCAATGCCCTTCTCCCTCTTGGAGAAGAAAATATTAACTCTTGAAGCATCATAAAATTAAAAAGAAAAACTGTAGAGATTGCCTTCTGAGGGCATAATTTTATTTTCAAGGCCAGGAACAATCCGCGTGTCGGGAGAAATTTATTATAATTAGCAAAAGGGAAACATGCAACACGAAGGGCAGGGTCTGTCCCCTGATTATTAGCCCGTTTGTTTTTAGAGTTGTTTTTGTTTTTACCTGTGTGCCAATTTTCTTATGGCTCCTTGAGGTCCAAAGGTTTTCCACTTGGTTTCAAGGTCGAATGGGGAGAAAAAGGCAAACCACATCCTCGCACCTAAGCTAGCTCAGTAAATAGATAGACCCTGCTTCGCAAAGGCAGCGTAGTTCAATGAGCCGGAGGGAAGACTCAGTGATTCTTTTTCAGGATGAGCAGGTGACAGAGAGCCCTGTCCACAGGGCATCCCTGTCACTTCCTGGGCCAGCAGCTTGTCTTGTGGTGCTTTGTTTCCCTACCCTCCTCCACGGCGGCCACGTGAGCGCCGGAAGTGCCAGGAACAGGGCTGGGGAAGCCATCCTCTTTCCTCTGCTTCCAGTTCAGAGGCTCTATGACCATCTTCACTTTCCACGGCCAGATCAACGTGTAAATATTTACAGCCAGCTGTTTCCAGCCCAGAAAACCTGCTCCAGGCTGAAAGCAAGGGGCATATGCTCTTCCCCACAGCTCGCCGTGGGCGTGCGTGTGAGTTTCTGCAACCCTGAGAGCAAACAAATACATGCTGAGCCCCTGGAACAAGGAGACCACGGTCAGCATCCTCTCACCCCTGCCTTGAGAGTGTCCTAATTATGTATTTGTGCTGTTAATAATGTTAGCAAAATGGGAATGCATTTATCCTAGCTTATGATCCCCATCTTCCAAGGTGTTCGGTGCCCTGCCCCGTCTGTGCGTGCGGAGGTCTGTTCTCCCAGCCGAGCCGGAGGGAAGGTGGTGTTTATGGGAAAGCCGGTCACGTGGCTGAGCGTCTCTTCTCTCGTTTCCCGCGGGCACACCAGGTTTTACAGCCCCTGGGTCTCTCAAATGCCCGTTTCTTTGAGATGAGAACACAGTGTTTGGCTGGGGTTGGAAAGCATTTCTTTAAAAACCCTACCTAGTTCTTTTTCTACCAGATGAGTCTGAATCTGAACGAGCTTTGGTGAGTCCTGGGACACAGAGCTGGAAGGCTCACCAGAGAGCACATCCTGGTCCCAGACCCACAGACTCTAGGAGAAGGGAACAGAAAAACTGGGATCCTGTGAGTTCAGTGTGCTTTGGTCCAGCCTGTTTCTTTGTTGAGGAGAATTTGGCAAAACAGGAAAGCCAAGATCCTCTGCTACCCAGCGTGCCTACCAGGCCAGAGAGAAGTGCCTTAGAAACCCTTTGCCAAAGGGCTTTACGCTGGTTCGGTAACTGTATAAATGTCAGGGAGGCCGTGGTGAGCATAAGGTTTATTGTGAAATCGGAGCCCAGCACGTCACCTGGAGAAGTAAGGGCAGATGATGCTGCTTTAAAAGGACTGCCCAACGGCCCAAGAGAAGGTGCTGGAGAAGACCATCTGCCGCCAGAAGCCCACAGTCTAGGCCAGGGGTCCCCAAACTTTTTACACAGGGGGCCAGTTCACTGTCCCTCAGACCTTTGGAGGGCCGGACTATAAAAATAACTATGAACAAATCCCTATGCACACTACACATATCTTATTTTAAAGTAAAAAAAAAAAAGAAGAACAAATACAATATTTAAAATAAAGAAAAAGTAAATTTAAATCCACAAACTGACCAGTATTTCAATGGGAGCTATGGGTGTGGATGCATCCTGTGCTCCTCTCACTGACCACCAATGAAAGAGGTGCCCCTTCCGGAAGTGCAGCGGGGGGGGGGGTGTGGATAAATGGCCTCAGGGGGCCGCATGTGGCCCGCGGTCCGTAGTTTGGGAACCCCTGGTCTAGGCTGAACTTGGCCTTTACAAATACCTTTGCATTCCACCCCCTTTTCGCAGAAACAGATGCTTCGACATTTTGGAGGGCCACAGCCTGGGCACCGCTGTGTGGGAGGGAGTACATTTCGCCCTCTCTGCGCAGAAAGAGCCGCAGGCCTTCGCTGCCAGAGCTGGCCAAAGTCAAGTTCCTGGTGGGCAGGAAGGCGATCGAGGCTCTAACCTCGGGCCACCTGTCCCAGGTCTTGACCTTCGAGGTTTTCAGCAGTCCCTTCCTTGTCCAGCTTCTGAATGTGTCCACAGGCTCAGGCGGTTTTGATTGCCGGGGCTCATTGTCTGAAAGCCTCCAAAGTGTCGTCTTTATGGGGACAGCCAGATTTCTGCTCCACTTCCACCCTTCACACACTGATTTTTTTTCCTGTCTTTTCCAAAGAGGGAGCAGTTTGGCCAGGGCCTCCTCCCCTCTGAAATTGTGGGGAGTATCATTCATAACCCTGCAAAAACCCAGGGTAGTTCTTTCCTGCACCCACGTCCCGTGTAATTATATCATTTGGTGGGTAGACTTGCTAAGCTGCTTGATAGAACGAAGTCCATTACTCCTCCCATATGAGCTTGGGATGAGGCCAGGACCTGCCAAGGACAAGTGTCCGGCCTCCCCTCCCACTCTGATACTTCAAAGGAGAGTCTCAGTGAGTGGGAGGGAGGGAGGGATGGAGGAAAGTCGGTGAGGGTAGGAAATTAAGTACCCATTGTGCTGGCTAGGATGGTGGCCAAATGGGCCCACTTTGGAAACATCACTTAATATCCTTCGTCCTAGCAAATGATCTAGAACAGGCTTGGACCATGCAATTTCTCACACATTCTTACTTTACACAGAATATTCAATATATGTTGGCACTGCTTTGCTGTTTATTTGAGTGTTAATCAGTATTTTAAAACATTTAAGTGCTTTATTTTTATTCTTGGGATAAACCTGGTTTAACATTCTGTTTTAAAAAAGTAAATACACCCTTCTCTGTTGCCTTGTTTAATTTGGTTGCTGCAGGAGTTCTTCTCTGATACAAGGTGGCGTTTGTCCCTGGGGTCTCGCCTTTCAGAAGGCACGTTATTATCAGTGGTCATTTGGAAGAGCTGCAGGTTATTCATTTGCATATGCTCTGGTTGTACGGATCTTGCACCTGCAATTGGCTCTTTCTCCGCTTCACACCTTTCCTAAGTGTTGTTCCTATTGCTGCGTGATTCACAGTAATTTTCAGGGCGGCACCATAGTCTGTCGAATTGCTTTTCCATATTTGTAAATAACTTTGTGCGGACTAGCTTCTGGGTTTCCCCATATGTTTGTGCTCTGTCCTTGAGATGGGCTCTTGAAGGGGTCTTGTGAAGAGGATGCACGTGTTCCAGGTACAGCCTCCTCCCCTGTCAGTGTGAACACAGGTCGCGTGTGCATTTTGTGAAATGCAGATTCTAACTCAGTAGGTCTGGGGTGGACCTGAGAGTCTGTATTTATGACCAACTCCATGAGTCTGAGGCTGAGACTGAGGCTGCTTGCTCAGGCACAGAGGACTTATCAAACCTATTTACCACATCACTGTGGGGCTGGTTACATAGGAGCTCCATCCCTGAGCAGTATTAACCAAGAAAGAAGAAACTGTAGCACGTGCCTTTAACAAAAGTATCCAAGCTCAATCCTGGATGCCGTTAGAGTGCTCTCCCTCTCTCTCTCTCTCTCTCTCTCTCTCTCTCTCTCTCTTTCACACACACACACATCCAGGCACGCACACATAGACACACACGTGCATGCAAAGGCACTCACACACCAGGGCCCACTCAAGAACAAACGGACTGTCTAGCCGTGAGACCTCACTAGAGGTATTATTTAAACCTTCCTGGGTTTTAAAGGTGACTCCATGTGTAGCCAGAGCTGAGAGCCATTGTTCTAACTAAGCCCATTGAACAACTAACTCACCAACTGTGTTTTAAACCTGAGCGGATGCAAAGCTTGGGGGTTATATATACAACACCCAACCCCATACCTTTGACAATGGATTTAGCATGGCCGTACGTCATCTTTGCAATTGTAAAAATTAGTGACCATCATTTTTAACAATGAAAACAGAATTTGACATCACTGGCTTCTCCGTCCAACTCACTCCTCCATAGCATTTGCTGGTTCCATCTTAGTGAATGCCACCAAGCCCAGAATCCCTTCGTTTCTCTCACTCTTCCCATATAAGCTGCCATCACAGTCTTGTTCTTTAGACACCTTTTTAAAATACGAAATGGAACACATTATATTAAAATGATTTATTAGGGTGGCCACGTCCTTCAACCAGACCGTGAGCCTTTGAGACCAGACACAGCATCTGATGTAGCTTCTTATTCCCCACACCTAGAATAGAATAGAGCCTGTCTGGCACACAGCAAACACCCATTATATCATTGTTGAATGAATGAATGAATTGAATGAATGAATGAATGAACCAGAACAGATTTTGATCACACGCAAGCCTGGAAGGTCATTCTCAGGGTTGGGAGCGTCATACTAGAGTGGTTCTAACAAGAGCACAGATTGCCTAGATGGTGCCCGGTGCCAGCATGGTCCTGTGCCTGTGGGTGCGCACCGTGGCAGATGGGACGCCCAGGATGCTCCGTGTCCCCGCTGTTCGCCACCTGCCAGAGTAACACCTGCTGTTTCCCTTTGGCAGTTGCCTTTTCGGGCCTCGGCTTCACGACGTTCTACTTGGCTGGCAAGCTGCACTGCTTCACTGAGAGCGGGCGGGGGAAGAGCTGGAGGCTCTGTGCCGCCATCTTGCCCCTGTACTGCGCCATGATGATCGCCCTGTCCCGCATGTGCGACTACAAGCATCACTGGCAAGGTGAGTGCCTGCCAGTCTCCGGCAGGGTTGGGTGTGGTAGCGTGCCTCTCAGGGCAGACGTCGGTGCCCACTGTCAGAAACCAGAGAGTAGGCTGAAATGGCAGAGCGCACCTCATTTTAAAGAAAGTCTTTCTGTTCAGGTGCGTTCTGGCCTTAAAACTGCCCTTGCTGGAGACAGAATTGGGAGTTCTTCCTCCTTGATGCTCAAGGGATATCTCGAGTCCTGCTGGGATGGTGGGTCCTTGGGCTTGGAACCAACTGTGACTTCCCTGCTGGGCCACTTGCCTCAGTCCTCAGACTTGGGCTCTTTTCACACCTCAGATCCATTTCATAGGATGTGCCTGTCCCTCACCGTGGACGTGCTTCCGAGGGAGATGTTCAGCCCAAGGAGCAATGCCAGCAGTGCTCCCAGCAGCACCAGCGAGGTGGGGGCAGGCTTAGGCTTACTCGTGTGCACTCAGTCGAAAATCACAAGACAAGTGAGGGGTTTGTGTTGGAATAAAACGAAGCCACGCCGTGTCCCTCTGCAGATCAGCGGTAGCCACCGCCACAGCAAACTGGACGCAGGGACAGAGGTGGTGTCCACAGGACGTGTGGCCTCCAGGAGCGTGGTGGGGGTTAGGGCTATCTTTCCTAAAAGGCAATCCTCAGATCACCTTGGTCAGGTGATCCTCAGCCAGGAATTGAACTCTTGGGGGTGCGTCTGGAACGGTGACCAGGAGTCTACATCGTTCGTTAACCAGCAGGTCTGTTATTTTGATGGAATCGGAGAAACGCTGGTGAGAGGCTCCCTTGTGTCAACTCAGAGCACACAAGCTGACTTACGTGTGCCCCGATCCTCTGCCGCCGGCACTCTTCCCCCCCCTCCCTCCTTTTCTGCAGCCCAGCGCCTGTGGGTCGGCTTCTCCCCTCTTCCCCGCTGTGTGGTCTAGTGGCACCGAGGCAGCAGTAGAGGCCAGGGGAAGGGACTCCTACTTGGGGCACCTTCTCCCCATCCTCTCGGGGGACCTCCTGCTCCTCCCGGCCCCTCCCCAGCATCTCCTGCTTTCTCTTTGGCCTTCGCAACTCCCCCCCCTGGAGCTCACGCTCTGGGTGTCAGGAGCCTCCAGCCGGAGGCTTTCACCGTGGGGGTGGTGGGTGCAGGGGGAAGAGAGGCTGTTGCGTGGTCTGGCCAGGTGGATGCTTGTTGAGGGACGGCCAGTAGAGGGCCAGACGCTGGCCCTTGAGCCCTTCCTTGTTCTCTGCCTTTGCCACTGACTTGGGTTAAGTTCTGGGTAATAAGCTGCATTCTGAGAGAGAAGCAGGGAGCAAGTCAATGAACCAGCCACACAAGGGCAGACCCATCGCACCCTGGGAACCGGGAATATTTCCCAACAGAATTATGACTATTTATGTGACTAGGGCATTTCCCCGTGAAGAACACCATGGGCTGGACGGGGTTTTATGGACTGCTGCTCATTTCTCCCTTGTGAGCTGTTGTTCTTTCTTGTGAGCAGAGCTGTCTCATAGACCGGGTGAGATAACGGATCTGAATGTGCTTTGTAAATGAGAGCGTACGGCACAGACACTGTTCTTTACTGCTGTGTTCCTAAAGGGGGCAGGATTGGGTTGTATGTCCCCAAACAACTGATTTGGAGGCAGCCATTTCCAGAAGACGGTCCATCTGTAAGCTGTCAGTCCTGGTTTTCACTTTTATTCGGCCACTGTGGATTTGAGAAGTGATTAAAGGTTTCAGAATTGAAGGGATTTCTGCTCTAGAAGAATAGATTTCTGTCCTGGAAGGCGGTAAGAGCCTTTGTGTAGAGATGTTGTCCTGAAAGCGTAAGCCGTGACCTGGGCCTGCCGGTCCCAAGCCCACCTGGCTTCGTTATGCATCACCTCGCTGCGGGTGGCGCGTGACAAAAGAACCAAGACTTGGTTCTTGGCTTTAGGCAAATGGTGGACTCATCACACAGCTGGTGCCCCCAAGGACTGCCAGCCGTGGCGGTCCAGGTCTACCCCATCCACCTGGCACAGGAGGGAACTGAACGCAGGAGAGGGGGGTGTCAATGCCCGGTGGGCCGATGGGAGACAGAGTGAGAGAAGTCACGTTCAGCGACATTTAGGGCCATACTTGGTGAGTGGAGCCAGACTGTGTCACGGTAGACTTCTGCAGCCAACACTGATGTGCATTGGTATGGCTCAAGGACCAGGTCAGCTGGGACATCCTCTGTTCAGCTCGTACCCCGGACTCAGCCCCGAGAGGAATGTGCCTTTTCAGGGATGCTCTCGTGGGCTCTGAGTCAGGGCTCATTTTACCTAACTCCCCTTTCTGAGGCCACCTGTCACTGCCTACACCAGTGGTCTCAATCTGGAGAGGAGGGGACTGCACCTCCCAGGGGACATTTAGTTATGTCTGGAAACAAGTTTTCGGTTTTTACAATTGGGACTGGAAGGTCACTCCATCTCCAGTGGGTAGAGGCCAGGGATGGTGCTAAACATCCCCTCACCCCCCGTGTACGAGGGAGCCCCTCCCCGCAGCACAGACCAATCCAGGCCCGAATGTCTGCCCCTGAGGTTGAAGAAGCCTGGCCTACACAGTACCTGGCTCTGTCTTCCTTTCCCTTATTACGCAGTAAGAAGCAGCCGTGTTCAAGGCATGGGAAGTGGTGTTCACTCAACACTCATTTATTAAGAGAGTGATCAAGGAGGCCTGAGGGTTTCGAGCTTAGAAAAGGGACAGACACAGAGGCCTTTGACCACTGCTGCATCGCTGGGTAGTGGAGGCAGGCTGCCTGACGGTGATAAATAAGTTGTTGCTCTGCTTTGGTGGGCTGAGCTGCCCAGCGACTGGGGGTGGGGGCCGTCCGTCAAGATGAGAAATCACGTGAAGCCCCTCAGGTGTCAACAGTCCCCGAGGCCCTCTCGTTGTGGACTTCAGTTAACATGATGAGATTTTTATGACTCCATTTCGATGTAAGCAACCGTGTCTGATGTGGAAGTGCCTCTCACGTAATGATCATGCGCGGTATGTCTGGTTTCTCAATTATGTATTTGTATCTAATAAAGAGCCATCGCCTCACATGCCTGGCTCTGTCCGCTCTCACGGCCGCCTCCAAGTCCCCCTGACTGCCTTGCTTCATTTCACTCCAGGAAATCCTCCCCTCTGCTTCCCAGCATTTCCTCTGTTTCTCTTGCTGGCTCTGTGTTCAGAATATTTCCAGAATCCAACTTCCTCTTCCTGTTCTCATCCAAGCCGCCATTGTTTGTCGCCTGGGTGTTGCTGATACATACCTCCCTGCTAATCTCCCTCCTTCCTCCTTTGCCCCTCACCTGGCATTCAGAGTGAGCCTTGGCATGATGAGCCCGTGGGTGACACTCCTCTGTTCAGCTCCCCGGTGATTCCCTGTTCCGCGGGCTGCTGTAACCAAGTTCTGCAAACTGAGTGGCTGGGAACAGTAAAATTGTCTCATGCTTCTAGAGACCAGGAGTCTGAAATCAAGGGGTTAGAAGGGCCACACTCCCTCTGACACCTCCTTTCTTGCCCATTCCAGCTTCTAGTAGCCCCAGATTTGTCCCGTGGCTTCTGGCAGCATAATTCAGACCTCTGCCTCCATCTTCACAAGGTCTTTTCCTTGTGGTTTTTATATTATCTTCCCTGTGTGTGTCTGTGTCTGGGTTCAGATTTCTTCTTATAAGGACACCAGTCATAGTAGATTGAAGCCCATCCTGATGATCTATCTCATTTTAACGTGATTACCTCTGTCCAGACTCCATCTCTAGGTTAAGGTCACATTCTGAGGTACTAGGCGGTGAGCACTTCAACATATCTTTTTGGAGGATACACTTCAACTCACAACTGTGCTTAGTAACTATGTGTTCAATAAATGAGTGATTCATGTTCCTCTCATGCTGCTACTAAGTTTTCTTCATACTGGTTTTATGAAAATTAACCTTATTCTCTGCAAGTCCATTTCCTTTAAAAAATGAACCAGAAAATCTGACCGGTGGTGGCACAGTGGATAGAGTATTGACCAGGGATGTTGAGGACCCAGGTTTGAAATCCCAAAGTCACTGCTTGAACTCTGGCTCGTTGGCTTGAATGTGGGATCATGGCTTGAGCCCGAAGGTCATTGGCTTAAAGCCCAAGGTTGTTGCTGGCTTGAGCCCAAGATTGCTGGCTTGAGCATGGGGTCACTGGCTTGGCTTGAGCGCCCTGGTCAAGGCACACATGAGAAGCGGTCAGTGAACAACTGAAGGGACACAGGATGAGTTGATGCTTCTCATCTCTCTCTTCTCTCTCTTTCTGTCCCTCTCACTCTCTGTAAAAAAAATCTAAATAAATAAATAAATAAATAAAAATTTACACTTTAAACATTCATTCATTCATTCACTCACTCACTCATTCATTATGTCTCTTGTCCCCGGGTGCTCTCTACTGGAGGCATGGTATTGAGGAAGTCAGACATAGTGGCTGCCTCCCAGCTTCCCATGTACTATGTAGATTGTGTATGCCTCATGCTATGTAATTTTTTAAAAGAGACTCAGTCACAGAAACAGGAAGCTTCACCAGTAATAATGTAAAAAGAATGTAAACAATCACATGAGGTTTTTGGGTTTAGTAAGAGCTGATTTTTACCCTAGCACCATGGGTCACGGAACCCGAGGCATACAAGGTCCCGAGTCAACCAACTCAGTGATGTTGGATGTTGCCATGGTGACAGGGCAGGATGTGTTCCTCCTGAACTTGACAGCAGTTCTTCAGAAGCATGTCTAGTTGCTTGCGCCAGAGCAGGTGAGCATGGCTGGCACCCCAGTATGCCAGACCCCAGGAGATCCTTCCCTGTCCTTTAACCTCATGAGGAAGGTGTGGGATTATGCCCATTTTATAGGCAAGATTCAGATCCAGGTTGCCTGATTCAAAGTTGAGTCCTCTTTGCACTACCATTGGGACCCATCTGGTATGGATTCCTCCCACCCCTTTTAATACCTTTATTGAGGTATAATGCGTAACTCAGAATTCGTAAATCCTCCCTTTTAATGTGAACAATTCAGTGATTTTTAGTCTATTCAGAGATGTACAACCATCTTCACTATCTGATTCTAGAACATTTTCATCAACCCCAAAAGAAGCTCATATCCCCTCTTCCCCAGCCCCTGGCAACCGCTAATACCACTTCCTTTCTCTCTGGGTCCACCTGTTCTGGGCGTTGCATACACACGGACACACTCAGGATGTGGCCTCATGTAGCTGGTGGTGTTGGTTCTTGGGCGCATCTTGTAAATGCTGTTCAGTGCATCTCCTCTCCGTTCACCAGATGCTTACTGAGTAATAACTGCTGGGCTCTGGAGAAACAAAGATGAGTGAGGCGGTTGGTGAGGATGTAGGGGTCAACACGGAGCGGTGGGCGTGGGTTTAAAAAAGATACACAGACAGTAGGACCCCTGGTTTATGCTGAGGGTTCACCAGAGCCCTGCAGGGATATGGGAGCCCTTCTCCCCTGGCCCACACCGGAAGCCTGGTCAGTTTATGTCCACAGAATTACAGACACCACACCTTTTGGTAAGAGAGGAGTCTTCCTTCAGTTTCTTAAATTTGCCCACCCTCTTTCTTCTTCTGCCTGGAAGACTGCTGGTACCCACCCTGCCTCCATTTCTTACTTCCCTTGGTCACATCTGCTCACCCTGCAGGGCTGGCCTGGGGGTCCTGTCCCCAGTGGAACTCCCGGGTCCAGACTAGCCAGGCCACTCCCGTGGGTGACCTCACAGACTACACTTCTCTTTCATGGCACAAATCGCAGACACAGCTCACTGATAAGCCTGTCACTGTTTAGGGCTGTGAACCTGTCAGTTTTGTTCAGGCCCATCCCCCAGGATCGAGCGTGTGCCTGACATCTGATACGTGCAGTGCACATGTGTTGAATGAATGACATCAGTGCTAGGTAGGGAGTCTGCCGTAATTTGTATGCCAGGGTCACTGAGATCCATGCATCCCCCTTTTTGCGACCTCCATATTTGGGGTGAAGCCAATCCCAGGTGGGGCTTTTCCCCTGATAAAATCCTGTTTGTCTTCCACCTCCTTTTCTATCAGCACACGCCCTGCAGGATGTGAGCGTGAGTTCACCGACAGCAGTAGCCCCCTTAAGGCACGAGATGACAGTCTCCCCCATTACATAATTTGTTGTTTGGATCTTGTTCACCACCTTTCTAGTAAACAAAGGCTCGAGTGACTTTTCTGAGAAGGCAGCTTGGCCAGACCTTCCATTGCCCTGGTTACTTCTGCAGGCTTGGACTATACCTGATTCACCACTTTTCCCTCATTCCATTAAAAGCGGAAACGGTCCACAGGAATCGCCCTTCCGCTTGCTGGCTGCCTCGTCAGAAGTCCTGGGGAGCATACACTGGTATCTTGGTCAGCAGTGCACCTAATAAAATGCCATGTCACAGAAAATGGGAAGTCGAATGGCATTCTCTGTCATTTTTGCTGTGCGGTCTGTTCAGAAGTCAGTTGGCTCAAACGCTGATGTTGTGGATCATTTCAGATGCTAATAAAAATAACACCCCGCGGGGCTCTTCCCTGGGGTGAGAGGAAAAACAGAACAATAGTACTGCTCTAAGACCTTGAACTAGACAAATCCCTGGCCCCCTTCTGGCTTCTGGACACAGGCTACTTGGAGAGCTTCTCGGTTTGAGGAACTTGACCAATCACATTAGTTATGCCTTCTGACCTCACTCAGAAATTCACGGTACATATTACTTTTCAATTTCTTGGGTGACAGATGTATTTTAAGTTCTTTACAAGTTTGTTGGAAACGTTATGAAGTTTGGCTACACTCAAGAGATGAAAGACTCTAGACTGGCGGGCTGGGGCATGAGGGGCAGGATGGGGGAGGATTGGAGACCCTCCCCCCATAGTTTGGAAGAGAAACAGAATAACAGTGATGGAACACAGTATTTTTTAGACACTGTATTTTCAGGTCCTGCTATGTGGTAGGCTCTGTGGCATAATTTTTAGAAGCACGATTTCATTCAGTTGTCAATTTATATTGAGGTCTCTGTCTGAGAGGCAGGGAAACTGAGGCTTGGAGGTGCAGGGACTGGCCCTGGTGGGGGCTGCTGTGTGTTTGTTTGAGGATTCCTCAGCCTGGAGGATTCTCAAGTGGAGGGTGAGGGTAAGTCTTAGAGATCTTACAGTGGCCCTAGGGGGTGCAGACCAAGCTTCCCAGTGGGACACTTTTGCCATGTGGATTGTTTTGAGCTGAAGGCTGTCAAGACCTTGTGGGTTCAGGAGACACTTCTGCACTTCCTTTAACTACCTAGAAGAATCTGAATTAGGGCCTTTCCCATAATAAGAAATTATGACCAGAAATAAGTTTTTATGACCTATCTACATAGCAGAGCAAACATCTACTTACTGAATCTTATCGTCCTGCAGATCACCCTCCTCCCCTCTGAAGTCCAAGGTGCCATACCTGTCATCCGTAGCTCAAGATGTCATATACACCTCATTTTCCCTTTTGGTCTCTTAACCTCTCATGTCTGTGGGGTCTCTAACTCATGTATGTGGGTTTCCCATACCTACCTATGTAATTAAATTTGGTCATTTTCTCTTACTAATCTATCTCACATTGATTTAATTACTAGACCAGTTGAAAGAACCCCAAAGGGTAGAGGAAAATTTCTTCTTTCCCCAAAGCCCCAGGTGCCTGTGCTGGGACCAGGCTCCAGGGTGTCACTGTTCTCTTTCAGAGGGCTTTCCCCTCCTGTCCGACCTTGGTGGCTACTAACCAGGGCTGAGCAGGAACTAAGATGTTTTCCTTGCCCGTCTGCCAGATGGCAGCCCACCTAGTCTCGCTGTGTTTGAACAGTTATGGAGAGGAAAGTAGCCACAACTATTCTGTCTCTTCCTTTTGCCAGTTAGAATGACTTTTGTTTCTAAGTGATGTTTTATCCCAACCAAGGATCTGACCTACTTTCTAAATATGCCTTGGCAGAGTTTCCAAATAATTTGAATGCATGGTCTCAGTAGGCTGACCCTGGGGACCAAATTCCTGGAACACTTACACGGGAAGTCCTCTTAGCCTCTGTGCAGTTGTTTGATGCTCTTATGTTACGGATGAGGAGACTGACACCCAGAGAGGCAAAAGGGGCCCGCCCATGCAAGGACACACAGATCAGGAACCAATTACTCTGCACATACTCATTTAGCCACTTCCCTCAGCCAGCTTAGTTCTGCGTGAACACAGTGTTGTTCCAGGTGTTTAGGTATCAACAGCCTATAAAGACAGATGCAGGCCCTGCCCTCCCGGGGTTTAGAGTGCAGCGCTGAACATTAAACAACCGCAGTGTCGTGTTTTCCATTCTGGCTGCGTGTGGGGAGTGGAAGGGGCAATGAAAGTATCCTCCTGGGAGACTGGGTCTAGTCTGGAGTCCAGGTGAGACCTCGCTGCACAGCCATGTTGAGTTGATCGCCGAAGGAGGAATAGAAATTGAATGGGGGTGGGGTTGAAGGGAAGGGATTCCCGAGATTGGAATAGCATTTGTAGGAAGAGCAAGGAGAAGGAAGAAGCAGGCGTATTTGAGAAATCGAAGGGAAGACAATGGCTGCAGTAGATGGAGAGAGGGCAGATGTCTGGGATGGTTGGCAGGACTGGGCACGGCCTTGAAGGCCTCAGGGACTTGGTCAGTTCCCTAAGAGCAGGGGGGAGGATTTCAATCAGGAGAATGACCTCAGTTATTTGTACTTGAAAAAAGACCAGCATTATTAGTTGCTGTGCTCACACGCCACGTGCGAGAGCAGCGACTGGGCACCCAGGGAACCTCATGCTGCCATCACAGCCGTGCCCAAGTGCTTTACCTGTTCACCACTGTGTGTAAGTAGGATACATGCACTGCATTGCTGCACTGATTTACTGTGTGTAAGTAGAATACATGCACTGCATTGCTGCTCTTATTTACTGTGTGTAAGTAGAACAGATGCACTGCATTGCTGCTCTTATTTACTGTGTGTAAGTAGGATACATGCACTGCATTGCTGCTCTTATTTACTGTGTGTAAGTAAAATACATGCACTGCATTGCTGCTCTTATTTACTGTGTGTAAGTAAAATACATGCACTGCATTGCTGCTCTTATTTATTGTGTGTAAGTAAAATACATGCACTGCTGCTCTTATTTACTGTGTGTAAGTAGAATACATGCACTGCATTGCTGCTCTTATTTACTGTGTGTAAGTAAAATACATGCACTGCATTGCTGCTCTTATTTACTGTGTGTAAGTAAAATACATGCACTGCTGCTCTTATTTACTGTGTGTAAGTAAAATACATGCACTACATTGCTGAATTTATTTAAAAGACCTTGAAGTTCTTTATTATAAAACTTTAGAAAAAAATTTTTTTTTACTATTAGCCTAGTAAAAATGCTGACGGTAGAAGCAACCCTTCAGAAAATAATAAAATACCCAACTATGTTCTCTTTCCTCAAAAAATTATTCCAGTCTATTCAGATGGAGCCAGGATACCTATTACAGGCTTAGAAAATAAGAGTGAGAAGTGAGGTGCAAATATCTAGGAATTAAACAGTTTTCTTGAAAGACGCATTTCCTGGACAGCCACCCAGAAATCCTCTGCAGGAGGCCCGGGAGGTGTGTGCCTTAAACTGAGGTCACTATGCGCTGTGTTGCGGATGGGAGGTGTTTGGAGACGTAGCACCCTGAGCGCTGACAGGTTAAGGGAGCCGGGTGGATGGCCCGTCAGCCGTGGCCTGCTGCCTTCTGAAAGCTGGACGCAGAAAGCCCGGGACAAACCCACCAGGGATCAAGCACAGCCTCGCAGGAACAGCACAGGTGCAGAATCAGGACACCGGAGTTCAAGTCTATTATGTCATTAACGAGGGGTGTGGCCTTGGAGAGCTCCATCGGCCTCTCTGAGCCCCAGTTTCTTCCGTGAAATGGGGCTGCCTGCCTGTGGAGGTGTGTGGGAACCAACATGACGAATGTGGACGTGGAAACGCCCCAATGGGGAATGGCAGTCACCTTCACAGAAGAGTTCAGTTTCTTGTGTTAGGGGAGGAGTTCCCTTGCGTTAGGCTCTTCTGGGCAAGAACAATCCAGAGACACAGTGAAGAGCGTGCACACGTGCACACATGTGCATGCTCTCACACACACAATTAGAGTTGTGGGGTGTGCTGCTTTTGTGGGGTCTCTTATCAGGTACCAGCGGAATGCCCGCTTTGGCAGGGGGCTACCCCCTCCTGCCCTCCAATCTGATGAGATCTGCAGCTTGTTGGAGGGGCTGGGCCCCTCCCACCAGAGGTCTGTTGAGTTTGCCAGTCCTGCAGTATCATAAAATGTTTTATTCACTTTGTGACTCAGAGGGTTCAGTTCTTCCCTGGGAAATCACTTTCTGCCAGGCAGAGCCTGGCATGCCCGCTGGGTTTCTGCTGCGCACCAGCAATGTTGCAGGACTCCAGCAGGAACTTGCTAAAGAAAGAGAAGTGGCAGCCCTCGGAGGTAGTTAGAGCCTACAGCGGTGGCTGGAATCCTTCTTTTGGAACTTGCTATTGATCTTAAAAATCAAGAATGCAAATCAGGCTCGTGCGATGCCGAGGTGCGTCCTCAAGAGACTGAGAGAAGAAGGAGTCAAGGACCCATTTAAAAGGGATGTTTAAGGTCTAGGAGAGCTTGCAGAGGCCATCAGGGTGGTTTCTGTTTCCTGTGGGCTCTCGGGGGGCCCAACAAGCAAGCCAGTGACTGGAGCAGGTGGGAGAACAGTGCTCTCTGGAATATACCGCGGGCCACGTTTGAATGAATCTTAACACGTTTCCCCCGTGTTTGTTCTTTCCTGCCTAGATTCTTTCGTGGGTGGAGTCATCGGCCTCATTTTTGCGTACATTTGCTACAGACAGCACTACCCTCCTCTGGCCAACACCGCTTGTCACAAACCGTACGTCAGCCTCCGCGTGCCGCCCTCCCTGAAGAAGGACGAGATGCCCACCGCTGACAGCGCGCCCAGCCTGCCGCTGGAGGGCATCACAGAGGGCCCCGTATGACAAGGATCTTGGGAGGACGGACGCTGAGCCCCGGGGTCTGCTCTCCCACCCCGACATCATCACACAAGAGAGGAGGTTTTCTGTACTGTTTCCCATCAGGTGTTTCTCAGTTATCGTTTTGCTTTCCTGTTGCCGATGGTTTCTGCCACTGTATGTGCTGACTTCCCACTTTGTTGAGTTCGCCGAGGAAGGACACTGGAGCCATCTCTGGGAGACACGTGGGAGGAGGCCGCAGGGGTGGGTGGGCACCGCTCAGTCGATTCCTCTGCCTGGAATGCTCGCTGGGACACCCACCTACCTGTGATTTCACGGTTGTAAAACATAATAAAACCTCCCACCTGGAAGACGTGGTGTCAGCCCTCCAGTGAAGCGAATGTCGTTGGGGCGTGCGTGGGTTGGGGTGAGGCTGTGCTACGGCTCGCACTCGGGCCCCTGCTCTGACGGCCCCCGCGGGCGGAAGCCCATCCCCATACAAACCACTGACTCCCCCTCCACCAGGTAGCCTGTGTGTCCTCAGTAGGCCACCTGAGTGCTCGGCATGGAGAACTGACTCAGCGCGTTGGGACCCGTGCAGAGAGGCCCCCAGCTCAAAGCTCCCCCAGCCCTGTGGCTTCAGGCGAAGGCAGAGCCCGCATCTGATCCCAGGTTCCGCTGGGCTCTAGGGTGCGTCGGGGGCTGCTGCCCCTTCCTCCCAGCTCTCGGCTTACCTCTCTCACGGGCGTGGGTGGTCTTCCTGTTCATCTGAGTGCGATTCCTGCATTCCCCCCTGCAGCTCCTGAATCCATTCTGGGGAAGGAGAGCTGGGAATCTGTGAACACCCCCTTATAGTGGTTCTTGGGCCCCTGTGGCTGGGAACCCCTGCTTCTGCCTCCTCGGTCCCCGAGGATAAATTGAGGGGGGACTGTTCTTTGGGCATCTTCTACTCAGGGAGGGAGGGGTCTCCCAAATAACGATGTTTCATTTTTGGTTGAAGTTTCGCTGTGCTGTGGGACCACCGTCATCTGCTTAAGCCAGAACCCTCGGCGGTTCCCCTGAGGGTCCCTTTACCCCGGTTCCCTCGGGAGATCCGTCAGTGACTGTTCTTGGTCCTGCCTTCCAAGTATACCTCCCACCCCGCCCATCCTCGCTGCTGCCACCCTAGCCCAAGCAGGCACCCTGTCTCTCCCCGAATGGGTGCCTCCTGTCTCTGCATCCATCTCCGCTTCCTCATCCTCTCGGGCCGGAGTTCGTGCGTGCCTTCCTTTCTTAAGCCACTCTTTACAGAGAACAAACGTCACCTATTTTTAAGAGCTCAGCTTTTGGAGTTTTGATCATTGTACACAATAGTGCAACCACCACGGCAATCAACATAGAGAACTGCTTCCTCATTCTAGAAGTTTCCTCCTGCTCCTCTGCACCCTTCCCCTCCTTGTGTTTGTTAGTTTTGCCTTTTCTAAAACATTGTAGCAATATGATCACACACATGTGGCCTTCTGCTTTCTACTTCTGTCTTTTTGAGATCCATGTGCCCGACGTCCACCTCATTGCACGCCGCCCCTGGGCCTCTCCCCTTTACTCACAGTCTGCGGTGCTTTGTTACCCCAGCCCTGATGAACGAATGCATTTTCTCCCCTTTGCCCGCACAGGAGGGCTCCCTCTGTCTCTCTCACAGTTCCGTCCCCACCGCCTGGCACAGAACCTGCTCCAGGGAGCTGCTGGCACCCTGCTGGATTACCGTCGTTTTCGCTCCATAAAATGCACTGCTTTTCCCCCAAAAGGGGCGGGGGGAGTGCCCGTGCGTCTTACAGAGAGAAAAATACAGTATTTTATTAAATATTTTAACACACCATTGGTTCAGTTTTTTTTTTTTCTTATTTTCCTCCTTAAAACCCTAGGTGTGTCTTTTTTTTTTTACAGGGACAGAGAGAGAATCAGAGAGAGGGATAGATAGGGACAGACAGACAGGAACAGAGAGAGATGAGAAGCATCAGTCATTAGTTTTTCGTTGCCATTGCGACACCTCAGTTGTTCATTGATTGCTTTCTCACATGTGCCTTGACCGCGAGCCTTCAGCAGACCGAGCCACCCCTTGCTGGAGCCAGCGACCTTGGGTCCAAGCTGGCGAGCTTTTGCTCAAGCCAGATGGGCCCGCGCTCAAGCTGGCAACCTCAGGGTCTCGAACCTGGGTCCTTCGCATCACATTCCAATGCTCTGTCCACTGCACCACCGCCCGGTCAGGCCCTAGGTGTGTCTTATGGTCAGGTGCGTCTTATGGATCAAAAAATACGGTAATACAGTGTGTCCGTAAAGTCTTGGTGCACTTTAGACCGGTCACAGGAAAGCAACAAAAGACGATATAGATGTGAAATCTGCACCAAATAAAAGGAAAACCCTCCCAGTTTCTGTAGGATGATGTGGCAGCATGTGCAGATGATGACGTAACACCGTGTATACAGTGGAGCAGCCCACGGCCATGCCAGTCAAGATGTGGACGGTACAGAGGAAAGTTCCGTGTGTTCTGTGGCTCGCTAAATTCGAATCCGTGACCAAAGTGCAACGTGAATATCGGCGCGTTTATAACAAAGTGCCACCACGTAGCAATAACATTACTCGGTGGGATAAGCAGTTGAAGGAAACCGGCAGTTTGGTGGAGAAACCCCGTCCTGGTAGGCTATCAGTCAGTGATGAGTCTGTAGAGGCTGTACGGGATAGCTACCTAAGGAGCCCTAAAAAATCTGTGTGTGTGTGTGCTCGACTATTACACCTAAGCAAGACTACAGCTCATAAGGTGTTAAAGAAACGTCTCTGTTTTACGGGGTACAAATTGCAGCTGTTGCACGCTATCAAACTGGCGGATAGACCCACACGATGCGCGTTTGCTACAGATATGCTTCATGAGATCGACAGTGATGCAAGATTTTTGCAGAAAATTGTGTTTAGCGATGAGGCGACCTTCCATATCTGTGGACATGTTCATTGCCATAACATTCGAATATGGGCTGCTGAACATCCTCATGCCTACATTGAGTACGAACGTAACACCCCTAAAGTGAACGTGTGGTGTGGCCTGATGCATGATAAGGTGATAGGCCCATTTTTTTTCTCGGAGTCTGTGACGGCAAACACCTATCTTGACATGTTGGAATTGTATGCAGTGCCACAATTTCCAGAAGGTGTCATCTTTCAACAGGACGACGCTCCTCCACACTACGCCACCACTGTTCATGAGTTTCTGGATAGAACATTCCCCTGGTGGTGGATAGGCAGGGGTTCTGTCAAGCCATGGCCCCCACGATCCCTGGGTCTGATGCCCTTAGACTTTTACTTTTGGGGTTATGTGAAGCAACATGTGTACATTGAACGTATCAATGACATTAATCACTTAAAAGAGAGAATCACAGATGTTATTCACTCCATTACACCAGACGTCCTTACCCGTGTGTGGCAAGAACTTCACTATCATTTGGATGTGTGTAGGGAAACAAATGGAGCCCACATCGAACTGCACTGAATAGGTATGAAACTGGGAGAGTTTTCCTTTTATTTGGTGCAGATTTCACATTTCTATTGTCTTTTGTTGCTTTCCTGTGACCGGTGAAAAGTGTACTATGACTTTATGGACACACTATAGATGGGTTCATTATTGTCCCTTTCTCTCCCCATAATCCCTATAAGGTCGCTCATCAAGTTCAGGTTACCTGCTCAAGGTGAGATATGGAACAGCTAGAGAATTCCTGATTCCTGGTCCTGTGTCATTTGATTACCCCATTATGTCCTGAGTAATACAAACGCCATGGTCCTTCCCTTCTTAGAGGAGATGGGCTGCTTGTTCTGAAGGTACATCAGAAGGTTCAACGTTATTTCATTTTGGCTGTGGGGAAGGAAGCAAAAATAACAACACATCCACCAAACCCAGGTATCTTGAAGGTGTTATTTACATGAAGCAAAGCAAACCCGCCAACTTAATAAAAGCCTTATTTTCTTAACTTCGGTATTGACCATCAAACTAATTTATAAAGCAAATGCCCCAACCCATTCTCCTGTGATACGGTTTGTTATAATTTGATTTACAGAAGTCCTTCAAGAGAATGTCTATTGCACACGGATGGCTGCAGGCGCGCTGGTTAAACCAGGCCTGCGAGCCAGGGGGCATTGGCCAGAAAGGCCAGGGAAGGAGAGGCCAGGGTAACTCTTAAACTGGCACCTGAGGGGCTGTGAGGGCACACATGCAAAACGCCAGGTGCACGTGGAGAAATGGCTGGGGAAGGAGGGACAGCAGCGGGTCACAGATACGTTCCTTCTTTAAGTGGCTGAGCCTTGAAGCAGGTTTGCAATAACCTAGCCCAGTGGTCGGCAAACTCATTAGTCAACAGAGCCAAGTATCAACAGGACAACAACTGAAATTTCTTTTGAGAGCCAAATGTTTTAAACTTAAACCATATAGGTAGGTACATTCCTTATCGAGGTGGCGCCCGCACGTGGTGTTTTGTGGAAGAGCCGCATTCCAGGGGCCAAAGATCCGCATGTGGCTGGCTCATCAGCCGCAGTTTGCTGACCCCGGGACTTAGCCCGTTAAATGAAATCGTTTCCCCCCAGGAGCCTAAGTGGGATAGCTATTGCTTTAATGCGAAATTAGTTAAGTTTGGGCAATGACAGACAGAACGTTTAATTGGCAGCTCAGCACTGCTGTGTCCTGACTCTTGTAGGTCCTGTGTGGCTCCTCTCTGTCCTTCAGTTTCTGTGTATCACTGGGTGTCTGCCTTACGCCCTCATCTCTGCCCCCAGCCAGCATGTCTCTGCTTCTTGGTGTGTCTACCTCTCCCTGTCTCTCTTGTGGTCATATTATCTGGCCTCCTGTGCTGTGCTGATGAGTTCTGGCAGGCGAACTTTATCAACCTCCCCTGCCCTGGAACAAAGGAGCATTGTAGAGAGGGAATGATCTCTTTTTTTTTTTTTTTTTACAGGAACAGAGAGAGGGATAGATAGGGACAGACAGACAGGAACAGAGAGAGGTGAGAAACATTAATCATCAGTTTTTCATTGCCATCGCAACACCTTAGTTGTTCATTGATTGCTTTCTCACATGTGCCTTGACCGCGGGCCTTCAGCAGAGTGAGCCACCCCTTGCTGGAGCCAGCGACCTTGGGTCCAAGCTGACGAGATTTTGCTCAAGCCAGATGGGCCCGCACTCAAGCTGGCGACCTCGGGGTCTCTAACCTGGGTCTTCCGCATCCCAGTCCTGTGCCCTATCCACTGCGCCACCCCCCAGTCAGGCTGGGAATGATCTCTTTAAGTGTGTAAATGTTATCTCATTATCCTGGGACCAGAGAGAGAGGACCCTTTCAAAGTCTGTCATTTCAGTAAGAAAGACCTATGAAATCTTTACCAGTATCTTCATACTCTTGTCTCTTTATCCCTCCCCGCTGCTCAAAGATGGGGTGATTTATTGAGATGTTAGTGTAGGTTCTGTCTTTGCTGCAGAAAGAATGAGAGCCTTTGATGTCCTGTCCTTGGGCTTTCTCTCTCCTCCAGGCCCTGAGAACCTGCTTTTTCTGATGGCCTGAGGTTACTGTGGGGATGGTGGGGGCGGGGGAAGGTTGGGGGGGGAAACACGGAGAGCCTTCTGGGGGCAGTAGGGGCAGAAGGAGCACAAGTCTGCATGTCATGATCTGGCCTCGGCACTGAGAAGACATCAGTACACAAAACAAAGTCCCTGTGCTCCTGCAGGTCACACTGGGAGGGGACAGAGAATTGTGACAGTCTTAGCGGAAGGGAGGTACAGAGGTCCTCCTGGGTTATGCTGGAGGGGGTGGAGGTTGGCTGTGTGGTCTGCCTAGAGAGGAGGAGCCCCCAGCCCTAGGATCCTCCAGCCTCAGCAAACATCGGCGGGCAGGAGTGGTAAGACAGCAGCAGGATCTCTGCGGCTGAGGAAGAGTGAGGGTTTGGACTGTGAGTAGATTGGCACCCTGGGGCCACCATGGCCCCCCAAAATGTCCCCCTTCTTATGCCACCCTGGAGCCTTTCTATGATGCTGGGTAGGGACAGGCCCCCAGTCACTGAGTAATTCCTTGCAAGGCCAGCGGAATTGGGGTGGGGATTGAGTCAAAGTGAATTTGAGTTAAGATAAACTAAAAAGACATGTCTTGCCCACCCGAGTCTGTAATTGTCAGGTTTCATCCAGGCCCCAATGGAAGGTGTGTACATTGTGCAAATAGGGGCCTTCCTGCTCTTCAGAGCATTGTCTCTTACTCCCCATGCATTTTTTTTAGCTTAGTACCTTGTTCTGGTTGAAAAAATGTAGCGGAGTAGGTACGAGTAATAGCTCCAGAATGACTCAGATCTTTGCCCTGACTCAGATCTTTGCCCAGACACAGATCATTCCCCTCGGGTTTATATGCCAGCTCTATCATGTGGCCTTGTGCAGGTGACCTTGATTCTTCTACCCTCAGTTCACCTGAAACACAGTGATGATGACAGTAGTCACCTGAGAGGTCACCATGAGAATTAAATCACTGGCTGACTAGGACCTGAAATGTCTGGGTTCTTGTTTTTACAATTTCTTGCTGACTGATGTTATAGAAAGGACCTCCTAGTGATCACTCGCCAGGAAGCTCTGAACTAAAGAACCTGTGAAATTTTGTCTTTCTCTACATCCCACGGACATGGGTTTCTCATACGGCTTAGTCTCTCCTCTTCCTTTAACTCACGGTGGCCAAAAGCCATGATGACATATTGGGCTGGCAATGCCGTGTCTTAACATTTTAAGAGAATGAGCTGGGGCTCACAAAAGACCAGCCAGCCATCTGAGTCACGTCAAGGAGGAGTTAGGGTGGGGTTTGGGTTGTCCACACTGCAGTCGTCCTCGGCACAGCTCACAAACACAGCGCCCCTACTTTGGAGCCCCTGGCCCTCCAGTAAATAAGAAAACTCACCGCAAAGACCGAGTGACTAACTTGACAAGTAAATGAAAAAGAAGAATAAAAGTGGAGAAGATACTGAAACAGAGAAGCTGGCTCCTTGGCACTTACTGAAAAGCATCTGCTGGAGCTTGCTGGTGCTTTAACAAAGCTCTTCAGTTGCATAAACTGAGTCTCTGTTGGGATGTAAAGTAGCCTTTGGCTGTCTTTGTTCCCTGGGAGGCTGAGAGGCATTGGTTTCTAGAAGGCGTAGAGGTTGAGTTTGAGCTGCACAAACAGACCTTCCAACCCCTTAATCCCTATGCAATGGGGCCCTCAAGAACTACCAGCTAGTGTATCCCAGACAGCCTCCTGCAAGCCTCAGTTTCTCATCTGTAGCATGGCAATGATACTTGCCCTCCATAACTCACAGGGTCGTTACCAGCCGTGTAGGGGAGGGAACAAAACCTTCATTCCCACCCTTCTAGGTTCTTGGCTGGGCTCTACAACGACACACATATTAACAAGAGAAAACCAGTTTCTTACCACACGTCCCACACATGTAACACATGGGAAGACCCAGCAATGAATAACTCAGAAGGGGTGGGTTAGAATTCTGGCCTGTGTAGCATCTCCAGCCAAGAACAAGAAATGTGCAGAGAAATGACAAGAAAAAGAAAAGCAATTTTAGGCTTCTAAGGGCGTCAGGCTATGGGAAGATAAAAATGTGGGACAGTCATGGTAGATAAAGGCTAGTTAGCAAAGTTGTTACATAAATTTCTCTGGTACTGTCTCCAGACGTTTAGGCAAGTGGGGGTGAGCAGAACTTGTTTTTGCTATTATGGGTTGTTTTTTTTTTTTTTGATGGGGGGAAAGGCTTGTTAATTGCCTTCAGCGTCATTTTTGGGCTGACACATACTGGTTTTCTTCTGGCTCACATGAGACAATGCGTGTGAAAGCTTAGGACTCTTACCAGAAAAGATTATGTTCTTTTTCTCACTCATGTATGTCCTTATATCTGTAATGAAGCATTTGTGGAGTGAATGGCTAGATTACACGTGGTGCGGGTGGTCACGAAGCAGACTATGGAGGTTAAAATGATACCTTTGGCAGTGCCAGCCAGGGCTGTGCTCAATAGCCTAGCCTGGTCTCTTCCACTTGACATTGACCGGCCGCCTGAGAGTCACAGGACCTCTTTGCTTTGAAAACATCACTGCAGATTCTTTCACCAGTTGATATCGCCATATGGTGGGGACTTGTCTCAAAGCACTTCTGCTCAGAGAGGGAATGACTATGAGTCAGTAGGACTGACTACTAGAGGGAAGAAAACATTGGCATTTTGTGGCCTCTTCTGTGACTTTCCGAACAATCTTGCGGTTGTTATAGCACACTTGCGAGAGGTATCAACATAATTAATGAGCTTAGAAATGATGATCTCTGGCCTCTCTCATAAAAAAGAAAACAACAAAGAAATGTCTATGACTTTACAAGTTCACATTGGAAATTTCCCTCATAAGTCATGAGTCATAACAGTGATTTCACTATTAAGAGTCCGTAAAGAGGCCTGTGGTGGTGCAGTGGATAAAGCATCGACCTAGAACGCTGAGGTCGCCGGTTCGAAACCCTTCACTTCTCTGGTCAAGGCACATATGGGAGTTGATGCTTCCTGCTCCTCCCCCCTTCCTCTCTTTCTCTCCCTTTCTCTCTGTCTCACTCTCTCTCCTCTCTTAAATAAATAAATAAATAAATGAATAGAGTCCGTAAAGAAAACATGGAAACTTATAAGTTATCAATAATAATTAAAGGCAATCACTGAATGTCGATGAGTACAGATTTATTTCTAACTGACCTAGATAATCGTATGCTTCTATCCTCAGACCAGAACAAGCTAGGAGCCCTAGTTCTTTAGCAATGGATCTGGTCAAAACGCTGGCGGGAAAGAGCCCTAACAAGTTATGGAATCCCCAAAATGTGTGGGTCCATTTGGGATGATGGCAGAAGCCGCCACTTAGTGTTGTATTTAGTAGGAGTCTCTTGCCATAAACTCTGCCCCAGTCCCTTCAGTAAATTTGGTTCCCTTGAGGTGGTCTCCTACTTCTGTTTATCTTGTCCTGCACCCTTTTCCCTTGATAGCATTCAACTTTTGGGGGAACTACTTGTTTTTTTCTCATCTAAGTGGTAAATGGGGGACTGGCCTCACCTCAGCTTCAGAAGTGAAGCATGTAACCTAACCTGGCCAATCATAATATCACATCCCTCTGACCTTAGTGATTGGTCCAGAGCAGACCAATCAGAACTGCTGAGACTCAATTCCAGGACTTCTGTGGGAACCAATGATAAAGAGAAGCTGTCATTTGCCTAGGGTTGCTATGAGGTTGGAATTGAACCTGGAGCAGCTGCCACCAACTTACCAGCGGGAGATGGACATCGGCTTGTAGGTGGAGCCTACACAGAGGAAGGCTGTACCAAAAGGTGGAGGGAGCGAAACAGGTGATGTCATCTGGGCCTCTCACCATTTCCCCCAGAAACCAGCCCTGCCTCTGGCTTCCCAGTTACTGGAACCAATGGGTCCCTTCCTTCCTTAGCCGGGTTTTGTTTCTTTGCGTCCCAGGCAGCTGAACAAAACGCAGCTGCTTCCAGTAAGGGCCAATAAATGAGTCCAAGCCCTAAAACACGAGCATGCCCACTCCCTCCCTTCCCACTGGTCTCTTTTCTTCTGGAGGGTGTCTGTCTGAGCCTAGCGTTTCTTTTCTGAGTGTCATTTGCTCCTGGTCCCTTCCCTTGGTCACCTTCAGCCCTTCAGCCATGGCACTCCATTTGCCCAGCTGACACCTGGAAGCTTGGACTGGAACTTGGTGTTACAGACCGTCTCCCGCATTGGAACAGTGTTTTCTCTGTTGGGCAATGCGGGCTGAATGCAAGCCCCACCCACGCTGGTTTGAGTTCCACAGCCAGCCTTCCTCGGCCAGGGCGGGTACACGCAGCTGGGCTGCAACCGCCAGTTCTATCCGATGGCTCAGAGTCATGTTTTCACCCTGTTGTTGATCCCCAGTACGTCATTGTAGAATAGGTAGTCCACTTCCTCCATATGTGTGTATAAAATAAATCAATACACATTTAAATCCACTCTTTTGATGTGATCTGAGAGGGGATGGAGTCTTGGCAGTTTGGTTCCCATAGAAACATGGAGAAAAGGGGTTCATCCGCCATCAATATCACAGGCAATAATAAAACACATCAAGTACCATTAGTAAATTGTTTTTACCACTGCGATGTTAGTGTTTTGCAAAAGATTGTAACAGTTGCCTCATTTTATGAACGACATATCACCCTGCAGGCAGGTGAGGGGTTTCTAGGATCTGTTTTCTGTTGTTTGAGAAAAGTAAAGCCACAGTTTAGTGGGCGAGGGAGCACTGAGCTCGGTGCTCACACAGAGGTCTTGTCTTTATGCTGCGTGATCACATCCAAGCTTAGGACCCTTACAGAAGGCCTCGTGTTTACAAAATACTGGTTCTTCTATAGCTGCTCCATTAGAGCAAACGATTTGTCACCTTAATTGAGTTAATAATTGTCTTGAGTCTCAGCTTCATTTGTGTTCAGAAGATGTATAGTGAAATGATCCCACGTCTGGTGGATATTGACATTCTGGAAAAAGGAAGAGCCTAAAGCAAACTTTTCATCATGACTTCTTAGATAAATAGGATCCCAAATTTTATTTTAATAGGGAAAAGGCTTCCCTTAGTAGGAGCAGCTTTGAGTCTAGTGCTTACAAAGAGATTGTGGGGAATTGTGGAGGCACGTGTGGTGTTTCTGAACAGTGTTTGACATTGTACACGTGCTTTAACAAAGAGAAAGAAAGGAAGGAAGAAGGGAGGGTGGGAGGAAAGAAAGGGAAGGAAAGGAAGACGAGGAAGGAAGAATCAATGGAAAAGAGGGGAAAAGAAAGAGAAACAGAGGGTCAGAATTCTATTGCAGTATCATTGGCTGGAGGGGAAGGCACTTGGGGGTTGACAGGGCTTAGGGAGTGAGTGGCTCAAGGACTTGGAGCAGAGTATGACACAAGGGCCATCGTTCAGAATTTTCTTTTTGTGTGTGAGACTTGCTTCTCACCCGGCAGAAGGGAGAACTAGAACCAATACGTAGGAGACTTCAGTTCAATTTTAGGAACTTTCTTAATAGAGAAATGGGCTTCCGAGTGAGGTGGCACGTTCTGTAGATGCAGAGATCTGGCCCATTCAGGGTGTGGTGACAAGGAAAGTCACACACTGGGGAAAGTGTCAGACTGACTACCGCGAGTCTGTGGTCCACAGCGGACTGTTGGAAATTAGGTGACCTGGATGGAATACCTGAAGGAAGCTGGAGCCATTTGGGAACCAGTAGCTCTTAGGCTCCCGGAGAGTTCACAGGAAGAAACCACTATGGTGGCAACAGCAAAACACACACCACCGAACACTTTGCAGTAAGGAGGATGTGATTACTTCCCTTCAAAACCCCAGCAGGGAACAATAGTAGGTAACATTAAATCATAGGCATTTCTCCTCGTTATCCAGTACAGAACTTGAATTGCCTTTCTAATTAGCCCTTTGCTGTCAACACTGGAGAGCTTTCAGAACCTAGTGAGATAGTTATAAAAGTTTCTCAGTCTTTTGCCTGACCAGGCGGTGGCGCAGTGGATAGAGCGTCAGTCTGGGATGCTGGGACCCAGGTTCAAGACCCCAAGGTCGCCAGCTTGAGCGTGGGCCCATCTGGCTTGAGCAAAAGCTCGCCAGCTTGGACCCAAGGTCGCTGGCTCCAGCAAGGGGTTGCTCGGTCTGCTGAAGGCCCGCGGTCAAGGCACATGTGAGAAAGCAATCAATGAACAACTAAGGTGTCCCAATGAAAAACTGATGATTGATGCTTCTCACCTCTCTCTGTTCCTGTCTGCTGTCTGTCTGTCTGTCTTTCCCTCTCTCTCTGTCTCTGTTAAAAAAAAAAAGTTTCTTAGTCTCAAATTGTGCACGGTCATTGTTGACCAGAATGCTGTCACCGACACCACGACAGAGTAAGAGGCATGGCAGAAGGCACTTAGACTTCAGGACAGATAGCAGAATCGCGTTTGGGGCTATTGCACAGCCCTACAATTCAGTGAGCCTCCACGCAGTCTAAGAGTGAACAAGCATCCTTCCAGGGTTAGGGACTTGCTTTCACACACAGATCTTTTCACACACAGGAGCCATGTATATGTGTGTGTGTGTGTGTGTGTGTGTGTGTGTGTGTGTGTGTGTGGAGAGGGGACAGCCAGGGGGTAACATTTAAAATAAAGGCTTAAATCTGAATTGATCACAAAATCTAAGTTCCTAAAACTAACACTTAGAATCCCAGATGGAAATTTTTCTTCTCCCACCAGTTCTTGGCACACCGTACTCTACAGAAATGGTGACTGCCACTTTTTGCAGGCTGTGAGAGGTAGCTATTTGTAAAATCATAGTTATTGAATGTCGGGTCACTCATGAAAGGAAAATATAATTTGGCATAATTTCCCCCAAATAATAGAGAAAACCGAGGTGCCATCCAAACAGAGTCTCACTTCTGCATTTCCCTATGTTCATCTTCTGGGAGCTTGCCAACATTTGCCGTGTGGAGTCTTACTCATTGGCATGCACTTACTGTAGGCGTGGGGATGGGAGGCAAGCTTACAAATCGCAGAGAAGCTGAAAAGGAAATGGGCACATCACCTCCCTGGAAGGAATTCATCTAGTGTTTATTTTTCTCATGTGCCATGGGTGAATAGTTTTTCTTTAACTCATCCAAGCAAGCCCAGCCTTTGGCTTTTCCATGCAGAGGCTGTCAGCTGGTCTCTGAGGATTTTTTTTTTTTTAGATGTTTAGTTAATTAGATGTCAAGCACATCAGATGGTAGATAAACAGAAGTAGCTTCATATTCAACAAGTCTGACGGGTAAAATCAGTTGCTAATTATGAGAAGGAAAATTTGGATAAGAGACAAAAATGCAAGTAAGAATTTCATTTCTTACCCTTTGTTTTTAATGGGCCAATTTTGCTTCTTGTTATAGGTCCTCATTTCTTGCTCGTTGGCATGTTTAGTAATTTTTAATTATATGCTGGACAGTGTAAATTTTGCCTCACATCTGGATTTTGTTGCCTTCCTTTAAAGAGAGTTGGATTTTGCTCTGGCAAGCAGTTAAATTATCCCAAGATCAAATTGAGTTCGTGGAGGCTCGTTGTACCGCTTTGTTAGAGTGATCCTAAAGTAGTCTTTATTTCAGGGCTCATCTAGTCCCTTTACTAGACACCCTGGGTAGTCAGCATGGTTTCTCCACTCTGATTGGTGTAAATAAAATTTCTCCCCGCCCTGTGTGGTCTCTGGGAATTGTTAAGCTCCTAGTTCACAGGTGGCTGTTCTCTACCCAGTCCTAGGATGTTTCATTCAAAAACTGTGCAGCTCAGTATTCAGCAGAGACTCAAAAGGGCCACCTATGCAGACTTCTGGAGCTCTTGTTGTATGTAGCGCCTTCCTTTATCCCATACTCTACTCGTGAAGCTGCCTCTGTGTATCTGAACTCTGATATCTGTCTCTTCAATCCAGTAAGACTTGGTTCTACTTGGGATCCCTCTCCCTGCACTGAGATCTGGAAAATGCCTCTGGGAGGAAAGTCAAGGTGATTGGTTGCACTCACCTTCTTCATTTCTCTTCCCTCGGGATCACAGTCTTATGCTGCCTGCTATCCAGTGCCTGAAAAACACAGCTATTTCACATATTCTGTTCAGTTTTCTAGTAGGCAGTGGTGGGAAGACAAGTCAGGTACCAGTTTTTCAGTCATGGCCAGAGTGCAAGTTCTCAGTTTCCTTGTCTGTTGGTGCATTGGTTGTGCTGTGTCAGCTGCCAACAGTTCATCATCAATAAGCAGTTGAATGGAAATAGGACACAGACATTGGAGAGGGCTGGGGGAGATTATAACTCAATGGGAAGATGGTCATATAAATATGTCTACCCAGGGGGAGAACAGTAAAGAGGCACAGGCTGACCATGCCTTGACCTTCCCTGTCCAGGACCCCCACACCGATATCCATCTAAGTCTGGCTTTAAAAATCTTTTCTTCTTCCTATTATCAACATTGGCCCACCCTTTGTCCCAGGCATGCTTTCTGAGGAGCGACAACAGGTGCTAATCTTGACCTAATAAACCAATTTGTGTTATGTATTATTTTTGTTCTCAAGGTTTTGGGAACAAAGCCCAGACAGGATGCACACAAAAGGGATGCGGATGTGCAAGGGAGAAGGCCAATGGGAGACCACACCAGCACACGGACCCTCAAGAAAGGGGATGCAGGCCAGACCTTCTGATTTCTCAGCAGATGCCAGTAATTTGTCTTTTAAGTGAAATCTCTTGGTTCTTAAGTATTAGCATTAATTTAAAAATTTTTAATAAAACACTATGAGGGTGTCTCCTCCTTCCATTCAGTCTGTGCAGGGCTGCCTAACTGACCTTCCTGGGCACTGCTCGTAGCATTCCTTGCTCAGGGGTGACAGGTGCCCCTGCCAATCTCCCCCTTCTTTCCTGCTCCCCTATGTCTACCCGGCATGCCTCTCCCCTCCTGCATCCCCTTTCTTGAGGGTGCACCCACTATCTTTGCCCAGCCTGTTATTTCCTCCGGAATACCCCACCCTCCTTCTGTTAAGACCACACCTCCAGGACTAGCTCCGTCTTGATGAGATCCCATGGACATGTTCTGAACCTTTTGAGGGTATTTCGTATTTCTTCCCAACACGACACCCAGTCAGTGTTCTTTCCCAGAGTCGCCTGGAAATATCTCCCTGTGTACTGTCATCACCCGCAGCCCAGGAGCTGGGCAGGTACCTGTCCTATTACCTAGAGGCATTTTGATTAGGGAATTCGCCCTTCCCTGGGCTTTTCCTATCTATTCCCTTCCTAAAGCATGCTCATTTAATCACCCAGCACCTGGGGTATGTACACCCCTTCCTAATTATAGCCTCTCTTCTTCTGTCCTCTAAAATCATGGTTTCCCCATTTCCATCCTCCTCTCAAACACAGAGCCACACCCCCCATTCATCTTGCAAAATAGCAGGACTTGTTTAATCTCAAGCTCAGTCCTCCCCTGTGTCTTTCTCAGCCTGCTCGGCTCCCTACCCCTCCTCTCTACTCTTTTCAGATAGGTCCAGCAAACTCTGTCTGGCTTTTCTCCCAAAGGTCTCGTATCCCAACGTCTCAGGGGAGGAGCCGATGTCCATTTCTGGGATGCCTCCTTCAAAGTAATTCATGTCCTTTCCTGTCTTGCCCTTAACGAGTCATTGATTTAGCTGTTCAGCCAACTCCCAATAATAGGTCAGGATAATAATCTAATCCTCACCCAGTCCTTACTGTGTGCCAGATGCTCTCTAGTCCCATCCAGTTTGGATTTTACAACCTTGTGAAATAAACATCGTTTAGTGTCTCCGTTGCACAGAAGGGACCAGTGAGAGATCATCCGTCTAAACTTGTACAAGTAGACATGGCAGGGATACAATTCCAATCCAAATCCAGGTTCCTCCGACTCCAAAGCCAGCATTAGATGCCACTTCTCATGTCATTACATCATTAGTTACCAAGTGTATTAGTTTTCCGTGGTTGCTGTAATAAATTTCCATAAACTTAAAACAACAGGAATTGATGCTCTCAGTGTCTGGAGGCCCGAGTCTGAAATCAGGGTTTTGGCAGGCTGGCTTCAGAGGGAAGGTTTGCTCCGTGCCCTTCCCTGGTTTCTGTGACTGCTGGCAATCCGTGGCGGTCCTCGGCTCGTACACTCACCACTCCAATGTCTGCCGCCCCGTCTTCTAATCATCTTCTCTGTGTCGTTTTCTCCCTTCCTCTCCCCTTAAAAGGATACTTGTCACTGGATTAAAAAGCTACCCTAATCTCCTCTTGAGATCTTTTGATTACTTCTGAAAGACTCTTCTCCCAAGTAGGGAGGCATCGTAGTTTCTGGGTGGACATACCCCAAGGAGTAGGGGGGAAAGGGGAAGAGGCACTAACCATGGTAGGAAAGAATTTGCGTAAGGTCATCGGCTGTTCCCAACCGGGCTTGCAGAGCGCTTGTGGCCAACGCAGACTTTAAATGTATCACTTCACCTTAACAGCCAAGAAGATTCCTCTTAATTCCATAATTTAATGAAGACAGCAGAAGGAATTATTGGAAATGAAATTTGCATTGTAGAATAAACCCACATGTGCGTGCACACGTACATTAACTTAAGCAGATATGCAGATTTAATTTAGTCTGGTTGGCTGTCTTTACCCATGAAAACCTCAGTCGGAAGTGTTGGCCTGGATCCCATTGTTTCTTTTATTCTCCTGGTTCCGGTCTCCTGCTCACTGTGTCCAACTGCACACCCAGCCCCGGCCAGTCTCTTCCTGGTACCAGCTCTTACACCCTCACTGCGGGGTTCTCGGAGTTGCAGCCTGCGAGTCTCTCATCCTGACAGCTCTTACCCTATGGACTATTCTTCTACGTCATCGTCACTGCAGCTCCAGTGACTAATTCCCAAACCCTTACTGTGAAAATAACAGCCAGAGAGGTGCACTCCGGGCCCCTGTGCTGCTGACATAGTGCCCCATGCAACATGCCATGGCGCCAGAGGAGGGTTATGGGCCATGGGGGACATTACAGGCAATGAATCCTTCCCCAGCTGCGTGGTGCTGCTGGATTGATTTTTTTTTTCCAGTTTAATTATAGCTGTAGTCAGTGCCTTATGGATTGTTACAGTCAGACCCTGCAGGAACATCTGTGAAATCTGGCGTCAGGACAGGGTATCAGCAGGGTAGGACTCTCCCCAAAAAGGTGCCAAAGCCGGCGCTCTGTGGGAAAGAGAACTAACAGGGAATATTGTGGTGGGGTTATCTCTGGAACCGTCCCCTCCTCGGGAGGGTGGGCCTCTAGAATTTGCAGTGTTCTTAGGGGACCTGCTGAAAGCCACAGAACACTCTGTGAGTACACAGGAGCCCGCGGAGCCCAACTGCACTCCCCAAAGGAGGGAGAGGTTCGAGACAGATATCCACCGTAGGAAAGACCATGGACATACTCCTGTAGGGATGAGGGATGGCCCAGGGAATCTAGCCACTGACACCTGACCCAGCAGGGGGCCTCCAGGCACCAGTTCTGATTCTGTTGCTTCCTAAATATTTGCATACCACCCCTGAGGGAGCAGGAACGCCAGGAACCAATGACAGTGCCAGTTCCCTGGGCAGAAGGGAAGGGGAAGCATCGCAGGTTGCAGCAGGAACCCCAAACCCGGAAAGGGGCGACCTGTCCATGGCCCTTTGTGAGCTTGCATGCCATGTGCTCCAGGATTCCTGCTGGGGACAGTGAGAGGGGCTGAGCCCTTGGCAGGGCAGAGTCAACCGGCAAGGGCAAGAATAGCTTGTGCTTGGGACAGATACCCAGGTGCTGAGGTTCCTGGCAGTCAGTGGGCTCAGAGTGCTGAGTCCTGCTCGTCCTGGGGAGGGATGCGGACCCGGCTGCTGAGTCCAGGGCCAGGTGCGTGCAGCCCATGGCAAGTTGCCTTCCCACCACCCTTGGTGTGTGGATCATGGAGGAGGGCGGGCATCGTATTAGCCATGCTTTCTTGTAGAGAGAGTAGAACTCTCTGAGGGTCAGGCAGAGCGAGCCAATGGTCTTTTGGAATACTCTTTCTCCTTCTCCTCATGTTTGCATAAGCAGAAATGTGGATTAAGTAGAACTTACAGTTGTGAAATGGAAATCAGATTGATATTTTCCTTTATTTTTCCCAGTTGGTCTCGACTTGAAAGAGAATCAAAGATTCCAGGCCCTGGCTGGGTAGCTCAGTTGATTAGAGTGTCGTCTGCATAGGCCAAGGTTTCAGGTTCCATCCCCGGTCAGGGCACATACAAGAATCCACCAACGAGTGCGTAAATAACTGGAACAACAAATTGATGTTTCTCTCCCCCCCCCCCCCGCTTTCTCTGAATAAAATTTTAAATAAATAAAGATTTTAAAAATTATTTGAAAAATCTTTTAAATTGCTTTTAATCTCCAGAGTTATCTCCACGTCTTTTTTTTTTTTTCTCCCCTTTACGTTTAGGTTTTGGAAACCCTGAGTCCTTTAACGCGTGGAGTCGCTAGCCGTTTGGATTTTGTTGATTGTATACTCGTTGTGCAATCCAGGATGTCCTCCTTTCCTATGTGCTTCTTGCCCATTGCAGCCGGACCCAGAGGCTCGATCAGACTCCGGCTTGGTGGCGTTGGCAGGACTACGGGCATTCTGTGTTCCTTCAGTAGGAGGTCATGTCTGGTTGCATCTCTTTCTGTGATGTAAGCAGCTGTTCATCCATATTGCCGTGGGGATTTCAAAATGGTGATATTCTAACTTAGTTTTTGCTTTTAATTGGGATGCTTTTATACAGAGATGCTTTCTCTCATCTTCTGTTTGGTTACCTAGTGTTCCTGTCCCTATAAAAAACAGAACGATAAATGCATCATTCTTTCCCTTTATTTACCAGTGTTTAAGGTCATGAACCCCCCTGAAGTTGACAGGTTGGTTGTTTCTTGTTTTGTTATTTTTAAACTATGATTGTGAACACATGGATTTAAAATATATTTGTTGGGTTTTGACTCATTGCAGTTTTTATCCTTATTGGAGCAAAAATTTTGCCAATAATATGGCAAAATTATGGATAATGGAAGCCTAGTTAGGTTAGCTGGTGAGTCCTTTGGACCTGACCCTAGTGATCTTTGATGACTTTCTTGCCATTGGGTGTGGCAGTACATTTCAGGCTTATTAGTGTTTCTTACGCCCCAGGCCTGGGATCAGCCAAGAGTTCTTTTAATAGGAAATAGAGTCTTAAGATCACTAGTGGGTAGGTCATTATTTCTAGATTTTATTTATAAAAAGCTGGGATATATATGCTTATATTCCTATGCTCTGATTATATATACATATTTAAAAGTTTAAATCCTTCATGAGTTGATATAGATGTCCATTGCTTCCTTCTACTTCTCTTCATATTGACAGCTTTTTATGGCTGTTGGAGGTGTGTTCCCCCTACTGGTATTATAGGGTTCATGGGGGATGCCTTATCACCTGGTGACTTTGTAAATACCATCTGTAAGTTTCTGGTTTTATATCTTTTATCTATTTTGATGTGTGGATTCAAGGAGATTCTACCTCCTTCCCACAATGCTGCTGCCATCTTAGAGTGCAGCCAATCTCTTAATCATATTTTATATTCACTGAAAGAGGAACAGATGCCACAATTCACACTTTCATGAGGAGTTCGCTTGAATGCAACAGGAGAAGGAAGAAAAGTGCTCCCATGTTTTAGGAAGTTTTGTCCAAGAGAACTTTCTACGATGATAGAAATCTACATCTACACTGTCCAGTATGCTGAACACTTGAGCGTGGCTAGTGGCATTTAACACGGGGTACTTGTAAGGAAATCAGAGAGCTTTTACTCACTGACTTGTTTTCATTGGGCTTAGTAGTGCTTATGAGAAGGACCCAGACAAGGAATAATGCCCTGCTTTCAAGCAACTTACACTTTTTAGTATAAATCTGTTGAATATATTTAATCTCTGTATTTCACAGACCGAGAAATGGTTTGTGTAATACAGCGATACCAGCAGCCTTGAGTCAAAAAGCTCAGTTTTCTGTGGTACTCAGAGTAACTTTAAAAAAACGCTTATGGTCAAGTCTCCTGAAAGGATCGCTTGGAACATGATTAAATGTACAATATCACTTTCCCCAAATCTGAAATATTCTTGTTTTCAATTTTTCCAAATAGTTTTCTCTTCCATAAGCAATGTAAGGGCAGGTATTATGTCTGTTTTGTTCCATGTACATATCATGCTCAACAATATTTATTGACTCAACGTATTAGTATATGAGTCAGCAAATTCCTTGGCCACGGGCCCAGTCTGGCCTGCTGCCTGTGTTTCATATAATGCAACAGAAAGAATGATTGTGATATCTTTGAATGGTCGGAGAAAAAGCAAACTAGTAATAGTATGTTATGGCATGAAAAAATGATCTGAAATTCAAACTTTAATGTCTATAAAAATGTAGTTACTGAAACACAGCCATTCTCGCTTGGTTAGTATTGTCCGTGGCCGCTCCTTACATACTTCATGGGAAAAACTGATGCAACGGAGACTGTAGGATCTGCAAAGTCTTAAGTATTTGCTGTCTACTCCTTCACAGAGAAGGTCTGCACGGCCCTGGATTAGCCAATATAGGCCCATCATTTCCCCAGAAGTTTGTGTTTCACGTGTTAGAAGAAATGAAGCATATTTAGAAGCTTCCTCTGAGCTGTGGCCAGAGAAAATGACATTCCGCACCCAAATATACACAGCTGAGTATCGGTGGGGGAAAGCAAAAGCTTTAATGGAGTTATTAAAAATAATAAAATAAAATTCTCAATAGAAATTATCTGAGCTCATGAAATTTGAGGGAAACAGAGACTTTAAGACCTTGTTTATCATTTGATTTCATAAAAATGCCTGGTGTGAAAGCAATTAGCCATTCTAAATGCTTTGGCAGAAAAATATTCCCTTCCTCCTCCCAGATTTGCGGGAGAGGAAGCAGACATTAGCTAGTACTGTCTTAAATCTTTGGGAGATCTGAACAGGCATCTTCTGATCGCTCAAAGACTTAGCAAGAGCTAAGCTTCAGCCTTGGAGAAGTGAACAGGGAACAGTTTCATCTTTTGTAAACGTTGGTTTCCATCTGGAGTCTTTCTTGCAAGGGGGTGAGGAGTAAACGTCATGCTTTTTAAGAGAAGACAAGATCTCAGTTGACTGCTTGACCCTGCGCAGCCTCCCCTAGGATCAAAACTTAATGTCTCCTGTTTGGACATTGATAACCTATCATGAGTAATCTTTGGGTTATAAAATAAGAGAAGACATGCATCTGAATAATTGCAGTCTCTGGAGAGAGAGAGCAAGTCATATAAAGTCAAATACTAAACTGTGTCCCCAAAATGACCCTGAAACTTCTAAAGGTCTATCTCTAAAGACAATGGCAAATAATCAAATAAAGCTATTTCCAGTTCAAATCAAGATAGAAAGGGAACCTTTGGCATTTGATATTTACAAAGGAAAGATTACGGCATCATGAGGACAGTATAATCTAATGTTCCAAGTTGGCCGCACCAGAGACTTCCTGGAGATGGGTTCTACTCAAAATTCATGTTTCCCATGGAAGATTATTGTCAGGATATTAGAGAGCAGTTTCGAGCATGTTCTTTTATTTTTGTTTCCTTGTATCTTCGTCAGACTAGTAGCACATGATTTGCAAAATCTTTCTAGGAGTAGAATGATGGTCCAGAGGAACAAGAACTAGTGGAGTGAGTTGAAGCCATGTGATAAATTTACTGGTCACAACCAGGTGGAGGAAGACGCTTGGCTTGTTAGGATTTGACAGGTATACATAAAGGAACCATCAGAAAACTATGAGAGGTACCACGGCATGGTGCTTCAAAGTTTATGCTTTGGACATAGATTGGATTTGGGGTAGAATTTTCATCCTGCCTCTTACCAGGTGGGTTTTGGGCAAGTAACCGAACCTCACCCACAACACTGGGGTAACGAGAGCATCTATCTCTGAGAGCATGTGAGAACTGAAAGAGGTGATGCTCACAGATGCTGAGTCACTCAGTAAACATTATGGCGACCAGGACAGTGCCGATGGCACAAGTAGCCATCCTAGGCTAACGGATGCAATTCGACAGGTGAGCTATTCTTATTTAGAATGTGGAAACGATCTTCAATTCCTAAAACCTCGCTAATGAAGAATTGACTTTTTCCTAGAAGGCTCCATCCTCATGACCTAATTAATCCCCAGAGACCCACCTCCAGATATCGTCGGATTGGGATTAGGGCTTCAATATATGAATGTTGGGCAGATAGAAAAATTTAGTCCATAGCATCATATCAGTTGAGTCTCAGAACTTTAAGTGTCATATTGTCTTGTGACCTAGGTTTTAGGACAGTGCAAATCTCTCTAAGGGAGATCACTGGGTTCTCAGGGCTGAGGGATACATTTCTAGGGAAAGCACGGTACCCAGATTCAGAAGTAGTTTATCTCAGGAATTCAAAGAGAAGCAAAGATAAGGAACTCTGACAAACTCAGACAAGAGGCTCAAGTAATTACAAAGACAGCTTTTTCTTAAGGAATGAATGTGAAAAGTTGAATACAAATATTTTCTAAAATAATAGCTTTCATCTGTAAGTTACATTATTGAAACTTGGATGAAGTAAGTGAAAGCATACTTAGTTTTTGTTTTTATTTAGGTCAAGTCAGAAGGTACTGTTTCACTCTTGATTTTGATAGTCATATAAATTGTAGTTTATTCCTTAAAAGACTTAAAAACCGCATGTGGGGCCCTGGCTGGGTAGCTCAGATGGTTAGAGCGTCTTCCGTATATGCCAAGGTTGCGGGCTTGATCCTCAGTCAGGGCACATACAAGAATCAACCAATGAATGCATAAATAAGTGGAACAACAAATTGATGTTTCTCTCAAATCAATAAATAAAAAAGAAATAATGAAACAGCATGTAGGACTTTCATTCTTACTTAAAAGTAAAGGCAAACTAACTACAATGAATGTTATGCAGAAAAAGAAAAAACCACAATGTAACAGCAAGGAAGTAGAACCAAACCGAATTGTCTCCACATCCAAAAAACATCCCGGAAAGCATAGAACAGGAGGTGACAGAATTAAGACCAGACGTCTAACAATTACTTAACGTGGGTTAACTTTCTCTATTAAAAAATAAAAGCAAGAACGATGAGAAACCTAGCTTGAGCACTCATGCCCGACACCTTCCTCCCCTTCTCCCTCCATCCCAGATGCAGGGACCCGGGAGACAGAGAAAGGGAGAAGGCTGACCTTCCCTGAGACCTCCATGCTGCTGGTGACCCTGCCTGGGGGTCCGTGACACTGCACAGAGCAGTCCCACGCAGCGCCGAGCAATCTCGTCTACGAAGACCAAATGCCATCTAGCATCTCATAAATCCCGGAGATAGTAAATTAAGTTTTGTTTTTTTTAAAAAAAAAAAAATCAATAATCTGATGATGTCTTATTGGAGAAAGCAGAAACAGAGTGTGCAGGCACCTCAGCCAGAAGCTTCCAAATTTTGGTCGCATAGAGAGGCCTGTCTGTAAGATGAAAATCCAATGGAAAATTCTAGATGTGTTTTTTCCCAGGGACAGGCTTGCCGACTGTGGTCCCTGGTGTCGCTCAGCCCCAGCACCCGGACCGTGGATTCTGTTCACGTGCTCTACATTCTGGACCCGTGCACATTCTGTGGGGCTTGAAACTCATACAATTCTTGAGCTCTCTTTAGGAAAAATAGAACAAAAAATATAATTATAAAGTTTATTTGGAATGAGAAAGGGAATTACAGCCAATTTCAAATTTCACAAATACCATGGCCTAAATAGCTAGAAAAATAGCTGCTTATCCTCCAATGGCCTCTTCACATGACAGGGATTTTGTAACAGTTTCTATACACCAAATAGAAAGAAAAATCGGCCTTTGCTCCAGCATGATTTAGTGACATGTTTTTTTTGTGAGTGTTCTTGTTGTTGATAACTTAGAAATGTTTCAGTCAGTTTCACAACTTACCGGTAATAACATGCTTTTTTTTTTTTTTTAGAGGATTGTTGTTAAATTTGGGCAAACTCTATCACTTTATTTTTATATATTTAAGATATAACATTTGTAAGGATTCCTCATAGATCAGCCTCGGAGTTTCACGCAATCCTAGCCTTGTTCCTGCACTCCATACGTTATCCTGGTATAAAATACCCAATACAGCCTGTCGTGGTTTCAGGTGAATTGGCACAGCTGGTGACAGGACCATTCCTAGAAGTCATTCTTAAACCCAGAAGGTAAATAATGATTCAACCTTATGCAGAAGTGACCAAAAACCGTGAACAAAATATCCTGCTCACTAAACAAAATGCTACCCAGTGCACCCTCCCCTTAGCCAGATCTCAGCCGGGCCTGCGCCCACGCCTACATCAACCCAACAAGAGTGAATCCAAATGGCTGGGAATTTAAAAGAGGCAGGTGGCCTTACATGACTGCAGACAGAACACCTTACCTTTTGCAAACCTTATCACAAACCTACGACGACATGTAACACACCCCAGCGCTGGGGGACCAGTGTATACAGAGCCGAAGCTTCAGTAGCTTCATGGTGTCTCTAGGACCTTGCTTACCCACCTGGTCACCTCACCAGTAAAATAAGGAGGAAACACCGACATAAAACAAGACTGATCGTGAGGATTAAGGGCAAAAGAGCTTATGACAGAGCCAAAAGTGTCTGCCAACCTTGCTTATTCCATTACAATAAGAGGTGCTGGCCATCGAGTTTGGACTGACAGCATGTCCTTCAGCCCATTTAAACCTCACAGTACAGCCAAGTACGTATCTGGCTCCTCTGTGGTTCAGGACGTCGGTCTCCTGCCCCAGGTGACAGAGGCAGTGAGTCGATTTAACTCAAGTCCACGGGACTCCAGACCCTGATGCCTCTCTGTCAGGCCACCCTGCCCCTGGAGTGGGCCGTGTCATCCCTGGGGCCAGGGTCACAAGCGGTGGGGCGGAGGAAACAGTCCCCAGTGCCAGTGGCCCCCTCCTTGGAGGTGTCGTGTGTCATGGTGGGCAGTAATGGAAAGCTCCTTGCTGGTGCTCTGCCTCCCCCCCCCCCATTGCCCACCTCCGCATTAAGGGGCTTAATCACTGTACACAAATCGTTTTACTTAAAGTGAGGTTTCAGATTGTGTCCTGGTAGGAAACCCCTATTCAAGTATCAGGAGTTTGATTACAAGTGCTTCTCAAATGATTTAAGCGTCTAAGCATTGGAATTGTTTGTAAAAACAGTTTGCATTTTGCAAAAAGTAAAAGTTAGTGGGTCCTTCTGTAAGCCTGGGCACCTCTGCAGCCCCAAAGAGGACCAAAAGCCCCCCTAAAAGAAGGTGTTTAGATTGTGGGGACCAGTCACCATGAGCAGATCTTGAAAGACGTATCCAGAGCCTGTCCCCAGAGAGACATTCTCCGCTGTCCCCAAGCCAGCAGAGGGCAATCCAAGTTCCTCGTATCTCTTCCACCTTCACTGGAGGAGTCCCCCCCCAAGGGGTACCCCCATTTTCCTTCTCCCTTCTGCCTCACCTTCCGTGGACAGTTCAGAGAGGCAGGACGACCCAAGTAGATGTGGACGGTGCACTCCACTCTTCACTGGGCATCCTTCGCTGTATCGCATCTATTTTTATGGGGGAGCGCATGGAGATATCATCAGGTCCTGAACTATCCTCGGGGGGGTTGGTGGGGAGCGACTGGGGGGAAGCCAACCATTGGCTGAGGGCAGGGCTTGAGGGTGGATTTCAAATCCTCTTGCTACCCATCTGTCCTGGGGCCCACCCAAAAGTCTCCCTTGGCCTCGGGGTTGCAGGAGAGCAGCCCAGAAGGGCCTTCTCCGGGGTATGGTGGAGACAGTTTCCTTTTTTTGGGGTCAGGGAGCACGTTTGGGTCACTGAGGGGTGTGGGCATGAGCTACAGACAGGTGACATCCTTGTGGTGAGAAGGAACCCATCTGGGATGGTCGTCAGCGGTGTGTTCTTTATGGACTTGAAATCTTTGAAAGTTTCACATTGTGCAAAATGGAGGTGGCCACAGTTAATGAACGCACAGTCATCAGTGGCCCCAGGCTTGATTTCCGGTGCCCAGGACCCCTGAACTCTCCTCGGGGGGTTTGGTGGGTAGAAGACAGGATGGGAACCAGATATTGCCTGGGTGGTAAGATTCCTCCTATAGGGAAACTTCTGGAGCTCCATTAGGACCCTTGCACTGTGCAAAACCCTACGGTCCTCGGCACAGGGGATAGGGGCTTGGCTTTGTTTTCTTTTGTTCTCCCTCCCATAGGGAGTCCTCACTGAGCTGGGGCCCTCAGGAAAGACTGGGTGGGGACAGGGCAGAACAGAGCTTGGAAGGGGCCACCCCTCCAGGCCAGGTGATAAAACCACACGCCAGCCCAGGAGAGAAATGATATCTCCATTGCGTAGTCAAGAACACAGCGCTCCCAGGGTAACTCTCAGGCTAGGGCCTTGCTAACTGGTTTGAAACACAAGTGCCTAAAAAAGTCTTGCTGGCATTGAGAAGCAGAGAGAAAAGGCACTGTGGACATTGAAGGAAACTGGGGCTGAGTCGTCGTCCCCTGCTGCTGTTTTTGGTGGAGGGGTTTTGTTTTTACCCGGGGAGCCTTCATGATACAGTGTTGCTGACTTCCCTACTGTAATTTATAACCTGTGTCTAATTTCATAACTCTGCCCTTCCTCCCCCGCCATCCCTCGGGGCTCTGCCACTCCTCCTGGGCTCTGGCTCTTTGTCACCATTTGTTGATGAAGTGACACTGGAGGAGAATAAAAGAGCATCCCGACAGTCTTTATTCCAGGCAGACTGCTGAAGTGTAAAGAGCTCCGATGGGTCTCATGAAACCTGACCCCTGATCCCTGCGACCTTGAGCCATCAACTTAACCTCTCGGGAGTTCGACGAACTTGAGTTAATAAAGAAGTGGATTAGCTCTGGGATCTCTTGCAGCCCCCCAATCTATGACCCGAAGTGTGGGATCAGGAAGTGTCTGCAAACAAGAATGGCAGGAAAATGGGAAATTCATTCATGGGTAAGAATGGAATGAAGGAGCACTTCGTTCAACTGGGTATCAAGGATGACGGAGGAAGAAATCACCTGCCCATGGAGGCTTTCCTCGCGCTGTGTGAATGGCACATGACGGTCTCCCAGGGCAAAGTCACGCTCCCATCCACCCCCTGTACAGCGAGCTCCATTCAGGAACGCGCCAGGCTACCAGGGCGAACTGAATTTGGGCAGGGAACAGGAAGCGGGGATGCTACAGGCCCTCCACCCCGAAGAATGAAACAGATCCCGTTGTGAATGAAACTGTTAGTGCTTTCGATGACGGGGAGGTGAAGAGTCCTGCTCCTAAGATACTGCCACAGCGCCTCGTCTTCTCGTGAGGGTACGCACGGAAAGGTAATTAGTTCAGGCGGATTTCTCGAGGCTGCCGTGCTCGGCTGCGTCCCGCCTCGGTTACTGTTCTATTCACCTGAGCTGAGACTGTCGTGTCGTGTCTGCAGGTGTCTGGAGAAGAATGGCACTCGCCCATATGCCCGCAACCGTCGGAACAGCAAGACTCCAGCTGTTCACGTTGGTGAGCAGCAATCTGCAGAGGTTTATATGAAGCTTATGCAATGGTTGAGTGTTACGCTCGAAGAGTCGAATATTGGGACACATGGCAAAGAGCTCTTTATCCTAAAAACTAGCACAGATGACTAAGGTTCATCATTATTTGGCACTGTCCAGGTCCAACCCCTCTCAGTTCACACCCCTCCTTACAGCTGAAGAAACTGAAGCCCGAAGAGGGGAATGAGATGCCCGAAGTCACCAGCAAGAGGATGAAAGAGACACGCCTGGAAGCTGGGAGGGTGGCCCCCATCAGATGAAAGCAAAGATATCTAGTGAAATGTTCTGTGGGAAGGCACCGAGCTCTGACTGATCAATGTTTCAGTGCCATGCTTCGTAAGTTAAAACGGCAGTTCCCTTGCAAGGGAATACTCTGCACAACAAATGCCTCTTCCTCCAGGCAGTCTTCCCAGGAAACCCAGCCCGTGGCAGGTACCTCTGAGTTCCCCCATCTGGACAGCCATCAGCTCTGCCGTCCAGCTGTTCATTTCTGCCTGGCCGGCCTCCCCTCCTTCTCTGACTTCAGTAACCTCCATCTACCCCCTTCTCTGAACTTCTTCTGGAGTTTATGACTATATCAGGTTTGTCTTAGCTTTTAAGGAAAATCTCCTGATTCCTGAGGTAGCCTAAATATTTCAGGGTAAGGGGCTTGCCAGATTTCTTGGGGGACTCAGCAGGGAGGTTAATATCAGATGTTTTGTGAACTTAATATTTTATTTTTTAAAATGTGTGTGAGCGTAGTATTTCACAGTCCACACCCCTTTCCATGCTTTCCCTTGCTCATCGCCCTCAGGCTGTGTGATTATTCCAAAGAGCAATCAGGGAATAAAGAGTCAAGTTCCACGGATGCCTCTGCGTGGGAGGTGGGCTCCGGTTGTCCCAGCCGACCCTGGTTAAGGGAAAACGGCGAATGGAAACCCAGACTGATTCCCAACTCCAGGACCTCCACCCCAACCCAAGCTTCTTCCCTGCAGGTTTAACTAGGAAATTATTATTTTGAGTGGCCTGTCACCTGAATCCTGTCTTCAAATGGTATAAATTCTTTATTACCACTTGTTATTCATGTTATTAAGACTCCTTGATCCAGTTCTTGTGTGCTCTTTTAACACAGGTTTCACGATTTCGTGGAACAAGTCTATTGCCCTCCCTCTGTCACTTACTGAACTTCCGAGGCATGCTGCGTTTCTACTCGCTGACTTCTAATGACGGTAACAGGTCTCCTCATCTAGACTGTGTGTCACTTAGAAAAGGGACTGCATACGTTTTTGTGACTCTCAACGCTTACTAGCATGGTGCCTGGCATATGGTAGGTGTGTTGATGGTCTTCTGTCAGAGCGAAACAATCTCTGCCTCCCGGGTACTGAAGCCTCCAGTTTGCAGTGAGTCACAAACCTTTTGTTCCTGGAAGTCAACGGTTTAGACTGAAAAGAGAGGCCAGTAAACCAACAGTTTTGTTACGTGTGGAATGCACCACCAGAGAAGTACCCTAAGGGCTAAGAGGGCTTCCTGGAACGAGCCACCCTTGAACTAGACACCAATGAGAAGTAGGAGAAGGAAGCGCCCTGTCTTTAGCTTCCACTAGGCCTTTTAACACCATTTTGCACTACACCGATAATTCCTCTTTCTCCTCCTCTCTCCCTCATTAATCCATTTAATATGCTTAGAGAAAATGTTTTAAATGCTCCAGCTCTTGGAAGAAAAGTGTGTAGGAAGTAATTCATGGTAACATAATTAAAAACTCTTGGGTCAACCCAATGTTCTTTTAACAGACAATTGTTAAAAAAAAAAAAAAAAAGATAGATTAGTGAATTAATCCATGTAATCATTTCAGGCTCGGTCTAAGTGTTATCGGTACAACATTGAACAAAATAGAAGTTCCTGCCAGCAGGTAACCTTCCTGCCTTTTTCTCATCTCGTTGTTAGATGTCTCTTTCTACATCCTAAGTAGAATCTGATTCTTTAAAAAAAAAAAATTTACATTTATTTGTTAATTTTAGAAAGGAAGAGGGAGAGAGAATAGTTAGCCTGTTGTTTCACTTAGTTGGCGTATTGGGAGGATGCTCTAACCAACCGAGCGAACCGGCCAGGGCTCAGATACTTTTTAAGTGGCAAGATGAAACTAGTGTCTAGGGCAGTGATGGGCAATCTTTTGAGCTTGGCGTGTCAAAATTCGCCAAAAAAAAAAACAAGCGTAACTCGGGTGGTGTGTCACTTGGAGAAAAACGGCCTAACCTGAAGTCCCAGAACTAGACGCTCTGTGCCGGAGTTCTCTTGTTTTGGCCTCCAGACCTCTGGCACAGAGTGTCTACACTACAGCAAGTGTTTTATCCTCGGCTACTGCACCTGGCCATGCAGGAGCTGAGGACGAAACGTCCTTCTCGTCATGTGGCCGCATGCTGCCGCGTGTCATTGAAAATGGCTACGCGTGTCAGTGCGTGTCAGTCTGGCTGACTGACCAAGTTCAGTTTCTTGACCTGTCTGATGGTTACAAGGATACAAACCGTATACATTGAGCTATACATTGGTTTTGTGTGTTTCTGTGTATGTTTTTATTTTTTTTTAAACCAGGTGGTGCTCTGTTTCAGAGAGGCTGGTTTAGCCAGTGTGCCGGGACAGGTTACTCTGGCTCCTTTAGCCCCAGTTAACTCGGCAGGGAGGGTCGGGGAAGAAACTAACTAGGTCTTAAAGATCCCCAGCTGATTCTAATGCACAGTCAGAGTTGAGAAGTCCCATCCACCCCACAGTTCTCCAGGTATTGGACCAGCGGCCTCAAGATCACCTGGGGGGAAAAAAAGTATTGTCCTCAGCTGAGAACTTGCTAGAATTGCACATTCCCTGGCCCCTCTCTGTCTACCAAACCAACAAGTCTGGTGGTGGGCATAACAATCTTGTTTGACCAAGTCCCTCCTATGACTCCAAAGCGAGCTCTAGTTTGAAATTGAGCGGACTGCACCAATCAGACAACCTTCTCCAATTTGTCCAAGACTCACACCTGCAGCGATGAAAAGGCCAGATGTCCTGGAAGGTGCTTGGAGTGGCCGTGATGTTCGACTGCGTTCATTCATCCTGCGAGGCCCGCAGACCCGCCTTCCCAGGGCAGTAAGTACCGGAGGAAATGCAAATATATGTTTGGGCTATTTTTCAAATGACTGCAATCTGATAGGTCCTCTCTGCCCTGGTAATGTACTATATAAGAAGATGATGATGATTGCTTTAGAGCAGGCAGATTTTCAACTCTCATCCAGTTCCATTATTGAACCTTAATGAATCTTAATGATAACACGACTAAAATCAGCATGGAGATTTAGCATGCAGAAATTATTATTTTAGAACAACTGCACAGTAACAACAACAACAAAACCATGAACCTGTGCTCATTTGAGTTCTTTGAGTAATGTCATGGCTAAGCCCGTTAGGAGGTAAGCACACAGAAGCTGAGGCCCCCAGGCTTAGGTCTCGGCCAGAAAAGCCATTACTTTCTTGTTTGTAAATGAGGGGACAGGTCTTATGCAACCTTCATCTGAGCCATGTGAAAGTGAAAAAGTCTGAAAATTGCTTTTCTCATCTCAAAGTACCTTTTAGGAGATCTGGCTCTAAAACTGAGATGCTTTTCCCCATTTGATTATTTGCAGAGGGCAATGGTTTGAAAGTGATGGTAGGGAAGGAATAGAATTATTCCCCCGGGTATGCCTTGGCTCTTGGTCTTGATTGGCTAGCGAGGATCGGATGTGCTCTGTTGACCTTATGCTAGGAAGGTACAGGCTCGGTGCTACCTCTCTAGGACTTGGAGAAGACTGAATCTATGCTCTCCTACCCCAACCTTGGCCCGAGCACCCCTGTCCCAGTGACTCCTTCCTAGCACCCCCAGACACTGGGACGCCCATTCCAGAAAGGATCATAAAAGAAATCAGGGAGGAAAATTACTTTCTCCAGAACCATCTGCACCTGCGATCAGGGGCATTCATTACATCAACACATTTATCAAGTGTCTAAAGGTTGCACAAGAATCTATGGATACAAACATGGACGGAGATGATCCCTGCCCTTAGGGATCCTGCATTCCTGTGGATAGACAGACAGACACTAAATCAAGAACAACACAGTGAGATCACCGCTTAGTGGTGGCATGTGTCTTAGTTCAGAAGAAATGTAGAAGGGTCCCTCCCTGGGGAACCAGGGTGGGCTTCACAAGGAAACTAGACTTTGAGCTGAAGAATGAAGGATGCTTGGGGGAGGGGCAGTAGGGGCAGACAGGTGGTGGGGGACGCTCCCGATGAAAGGATCAGCATTGGCTAAGGTTTGGAGGTGCACAGAAGCATCTGATCCCCTGGTTCAATTTGTTGGACTATATATATATATATATATACACATACTGCTCACAAAAATTAAGGAATATTTCAAAATGAATATGAAGCGATAAAAAAAGGAATCATTTTATTTTATTTTTTATTAAACAAGAACATCAGAAAAGCAAAGAGATCAAAGAAAGTTGTTTGATTATGCAAATGAGATGCCAAACCAACTCTTATTTCATTGGTGAGAATGCACCAGGCGAAAGGCTGGAAGTCCTGGAGCATCTGCGTGTTCCCCAACCGCCTCAGTTCTGTGAGCGGCGCGTATAGTGCAAGGCGTGGACAACAGAGACAATGGGTGAGAAGGTTCTGTCGCCGGCTGAGAGTTAAGTTTTAACCCAGTATTCAAGGGGAGAGCCTTTGAGAAATTGTGAGCAAGGGAAGGACATGCAAATAATAGTTGTTCTCGGCACTGTCACTGCTCTTTACTGGACGCCTCACACGTGCTAAGCGCTGTACTAAGCAGTTCAATTCAACCTCACAGTGACTCAATGAAACGAATATTAATCTCCTTCTACAGTAGCTACACTACGTATGTATGAGGCGATTAATTCTGAGAGGATAAGCAGCTGGCCTGTAATCACTGTTTACTAAGAAGGAGCGAAGTCCCGACTAAGACCCAGGTCAGCCTGCTTGGAAGGCCCAACGCGCAGCCCGTTGTCGGTTTGGAGTCTAGATGGGGGTGTTGAGACTAGTGAGGGGGGACAGCCACACAGGGAAGCCATGGCAGAACTGAGTGAGAACTCAAGGTGTCTGAATGTAGAGCATTTCTATAGAAATTATGTTGAGCTCAAGTTACATCTGCAACACTCATGTATTTATTCATTCATTCATCCATCCATCCAGTCCACCATATACTAGCATGGTACAAAGACCTGGAGACTCAGGGTGAACAGACAGGCATGGCTGCCCACCCCTCCTGGGAGCTTACAAACAACCGGGGGATTCAATCATTAAGTACTTACACAAGTATGTTCTGTATTCAGGACCAAGACTTGTGCTCTGAGGTCAAGTCTTTCTGAGCTTTGTGACCACGTAAGGAGGGGGTCGCCCAGTGTACAGGGGGAGACTGGGAAGGCCTGAAGCGTGGGAAGTCGCTGAAATGTGGCCTGGCCAGGTGGGGAGCAGGAGGCCCCCACAGAGGGAAACCACGCGTGACAGAGTCCTGGGATGAGAGGCAGTACGGCCACTGAGAGACAGGAGAGGCGAGTGTGGCTTGAAAGCAGGCAGAGAGAGAAGATGGGGAATGGGGTGGGGGAGGGGGCTCTTCTTTGAGGGTCGTGCCACCATGTAAGGGTCTGGGCCTCTGGAGTGAAGCCCTGGGTCTCAACATTGATGCGCATTGGTGTCACCCAGCAAGCTTTAAACATGCTGGGGCCTGGGCCCTGATTTGGATCGGTCTGGGGTACAGCTGGGGAATCAGGATTTTAAAAGGTCGTCAGGTACTTCTGCTGGGAAGATGAGCTTGTGAACCACTGGTTTGGAATGTGTTAGGTGCATGTATATCACCTGACTTCCATTTTGAAAGATCAGCCTGGTGCTCGTGCAGAGAATTGATGGACAGGGTGGGGGAGGAGGGACCCCGGGGAGGTGGCAAGAGCAGCAACCCCGGCCGCTGGGCTACCAAGTTCTTTGGGGCGTTTCTGTGTCCTTCATGACAGCTAGCGATTGGTAATCATTAGGATGTCGGGCAGGGTACTTTCCTTCTGTTTTTCTTCTTTTTCCCCTTGTATTTTTAAAATACTAAATCCAGTCTGTTTCCTTAAAGCTTAAAAAATTGGTCCATTTTCTGCTTCTTTGGAAAAGGCAGAACAAGGTTTATTTCTCTTCTGTGTGACAGCTTGTCAATACCGGCCCACCGTGAGCAGGGTGCCCTAAAGCCGCTCTTTCTCGTGCCATGGGTTCTAGATCCCACTGCCAAGTCTGCTCTAATTTATCACCAACACATCCTCTTAAAATTTGCTACATTTTGTCACATAATGCTTTCTTTATTTTATTTTCATCAGCCATTTCAGTTGCGAAGGAAAAATGCTAAGAGAAATTATTGTGCCAAGAACAAAGCTTTGATATTAAAAAAAAAAAAGCCCCATTTGTCTTCACTAAGAAATGATACTTAAAATGATATATGTAAAAAGGCACTTAAAGTTGTCTCTTGGCCTCGGAAAGCGTTGAAGTCAGCATTTGAAATTCTTACTTTCTTATTTTTCTCTCTGCTTAATTAACATAATTTTTCTTTTTTTGCAAGAAAGTGGAAGCTACAGGGGATTTTCCCTTTCATTTTTCTCAAAAATTAAAAATTTTCCCATTGGAAAATTTGACTCAGCACAAAAATACTCTTTCTCTTTTTAAGTATGGAAAGGTAATATCAGGTAATGTCTACCAGCAGAGCTAGCATGTAGCGAGTCGTTATTGTAGCTGGGACGCGCTCGTCAGTTGGCATGTGTTTGCTATCTCATTTTTTCCCATCACAGCTCAAGAGAAAGGTGTCATTCCAAAGATGAACAGGGCAGAGGCTTAAAAAGTCCAAGATCACACCCACTGCCATCACCTTAGAAATGTCCTTCCAACACAGCACAACGTCCCTTTCCTTTCCTCCGGGTGTCTTTGACTCCCACCTTCAAAAAGCAAGTTTATACCTTGGTTCAAGAGCAAGGGCCAGGACAGGTCCATCCAGATGACCAGGTTGCATGGCCACAGTCTTTCCTGAAGGTCACAACACCTGTCTATACTGAGAAGGCGGTTGTGATGGGGCCTTTGATATCTATCATCATGTACGGTTATTAACCACTGAGGTATAATTTATCCCTTGTCTCTGTCTGGCTTTTTTCTCCACCCAGACTGTACGTTTCTTGGGGGAGAGGCTGTGCATTGGAAGCCTGCGGTAGTGCCTAGCACATTGCTCTCTCTCTGTGAGATGATCAGAGTTGCTTAAATAAATGATTAAGTGAATGAATGAAAACCAGCCAGTTTTTCTGGGACACATGAGGTATAAACCTTGGGAAAATCCTTTGAAAAGACTTTGGGGGAGAAATGACAAGATGCACATTCTACAACATAGTAGATTGAGTTTGGTGATGTCAGATGGTACAGGCTACGTCACCAGGACATGAAGTCTCCCAAACGGGGAGGGGGAGGACAAGAGGCACGTGATGGGTGAAAGAAGGAGTGGAATAGAGTAATACTCGAATAGTGAGAAATATAAGTTTGGTTTCTACCTTAGCTACCAACTCACTTCCCCTTTCTGGCTGCTTTCTTATCTATACAATCGTGGGGTTGTGTCAGATGGACTGTAAGGTCCAATTTAGGGCTAAAATTGTATATTGTATGGGCTCCTGCGCCAGGCAGGCTATGGACAGTGACACTCAGGATGGCACTTGGGGAGTGGGCAATGGGTGCGTCACAATGGCGGATGTGAACAGTGACCAAGAGGGCGTTCAAGCCCAGTTGTGCGGGGACCCTGGTCAGCTCCCCTCTGGGCATTGTTCCTAGACACAACAGTGTGCTAGAGGGGTGTTAATGAGCCTCGCTCTCTGTCTCTCTAAATCACTCACTCCTGTAGTAAGTGTGAAAAGCACCATATTAAAGTTAAAACATTTCTTTATTAATGGGCTTTTAAAGCCTTTAATATCCTCATCTTTTTCTTTGGGAGGTTAATGTGCTGGATCTATTTCCTTGAAGAAAAAAATGAAATGGTCATCAGGCCAATCTCAGCACGCAGGATGGAGCCGCTGACTTCCTGCCAGCTCGCTGAGAGCCCTCTCTCCACAGTGCCCTTCAGCATGATGGCTCTTGGTGGGGCCACTGAGGATGACCAGTGGGGGAAGCCACTCTCCTGTCTCCTGGACCCAAGTGCCTCTCCCAGGGTCTATCGGCATGCATGTCTCCCCCTGCATCCTGGGAAGAGGTCCTGACATGTGGGTGTCTGGCTTCTGAATGCGTCGTCTCCCATTGGTGAGATGACGTTAACCATCTCTTCCCAGCCGCCCCCCTCCTCCCCTCCTCCCCGCCTCCCCGCTCATTTCTTGCTCTGTGGGCATTTGCATATTTGTAGCATAAAGTAATGAGGACCCTGAGGGCTTCAGCTCTAAAAGCTGAGATTGATGGAGAAGAATTTTTTCCACCAGGATTCTATGTAAATTCCCAAATGGTGTGGTTGCCGACCACTTCTATACTGTCCAAGGCATGCTCGGGGAGTGTCCTGTGTGCCATTGGCACAGGGGGTAGAAGCAGCTGGGCACCTACTTGCTCTTCGATTGCCCACTGTTCCCTGGTTCCTGCTTACTTTTTGGCATGGGATGAATGTCATTAGTCAGGAACAAAACATCCTCTCCGGTTATATATGAGAGCTGTTTATTAAAGGCGGTCAGGGAGCACTGACCACGCGCTTCGTGAAGGGAACCCTGCCACTTTGTGTCCCTCTCACCCCGCCCCTCCGTGAAACTGTTTCTCTCTCACGTGATGCAACCCCCAAACTCATCATGCCCATCGGACTTGGAGAAGGGAAGGAAGGCTTTGGATAGGAGATTTTCTGCACCTGCAAGGGCAAGTAGCTTGCAGAGAGGTACACACAGCTGTGTGACACCCTGAGACACCCAGGGTGGGTGGAAGTCTGAGGGAGGAAGTCCCCTGCACGCCCTGAGATGGTATCTGAGGTCTTAGTCCCCAATAGTGAGAGGGCGTGTATTGGACGTGGCCCCTCATGTTTGGTCTCCCAGAGGAGATGACTGTGTCGGATTCATCCATGTGTCCCCTGGCATCGCCACTTAGTAGGAGGTCAGCAAGTATTAAAAGTGTCAACAGCTGAACAATTAGTAAGAGCACTCCTCACATACTAGAGGCTAGGTCCACTGCTAAGCACATCTCTTAATTTTTCATATTCACCGCAGGCAGTAGGTACTGGCATCATATTCCCTGTTGTACAGAGGAGAAAAGGGGACAAGAGAACTGAAGTCACCTGCTGGGCGCACAACAGCTGTGGGTGGCAGAGCCAGGGTAGAGCCAGAGGTCCCCAAATACAAAGCCAGTGCATTGAGCACAGGCTGTGGAGAGAGCGGGTGCGAGGAAATGTCTGGGCCATAGGGCTGGGTGGGGCAGGTCGTCTCCTAACCCAAGTCAGAGTTCACTAGTGGGAACACAGTGGGCAGGAGGGGAGTGCCCATCATCAGGCATAAGCTGACATCCCCATGCTCAGCCCGCCTCCTGGCCCCTCTTTGTAAATGATCTTCTTATGTGAGCGCTCTGGGCATCTGGAGCCTGCTGCATGCCTTTGCCCATCTTAAGTCGGGGCAGGCGACCATGTGGTATTTTGTGCTCAGGCACCTGCGTCTGGGGGGCACTGAGAGGCAGCGTGGTCTCACCCCTCCCTGTTGACCACCAGAGGCTATGTTTCTCCTGAAGCACAGGGTGAGATCTTTCCAGAAAGAAATCTATCAATCAGTCACCTGCTTGTGTGAAATAGGGATAGATGTTTTTATTCAGCTTTGATGTAGTATATTTTAACATCAATATTTTCAGTTGTGAATATCAAAACAAAATTTAGCCAAACAGACTTTTACCTACAGACTTAATACCTGTCTTCTGGCAAAACGTGTCTCAAATTACACAAACAGACATCCAGTGATTTCTTTTTCTTAACTGAAAATACAGTAATGGCTATCGCAAAGAACGGAGTCCTTTCCACTGAGTTCATGTGAGAGCATTCAGACTTTGCCAAAAGGGGCTTAGACTCTCTGCTAGCGAGTCTAACCTGATTTTGAGAAATACTCCCCTCAAATGTTTTTTTGTTGTTATTTTCATTAAAATGTTTAGTTTTATTTCAGTTCTCATCGGTTAAAATCGTCTTAAATAATAAGTTTTATTTTAGCTTCATTAAAGCTTTTTTCTGCAGTTTAATTCATTAGAACATTTAGTTAATGAAGTCCTTTACTCAGTGGGAGAAAAAAAATGATTAAAAATGATAAGTAAAGCTCAAAAGATGTAATAATGAAATCATAACCTGGAGCAGTCCTCCTCCAGGCAAATCCTGGGATATAATGTAGATTTTTCTCCTCTCATAGGAGTTTGCAGCAGAATACCAATGCGAAAAGCTGAAATTTTCTGTCTGTATCAGCTCCTGTAGGTAAAGGCTCTCTGGTCTGAGCTGGGTGACAGCTTCCTATTTTAGAAGAATGGAGAGAAAATGATTTTGATACAGATATCTCTCTGCATGTTAATTCCAGAGCTTCCCCTCCCACTCTGTCCCGGCTTCGAAATTGTATTTGATTCGAGACGATGCTGCCAACATGAGTTACATTAATTTATCTCTCTGGACGAAGGTGTTGCTAACAGGGCAATTATAGATTTGCCTAGACTAAGCATTCACCTCATTTCCACCCAGAGCCTCATCCACTTTGCTTGCATAATGGAAGGTCTAACATTGTTTATCTCAGCCCTGAGAACAGAGGATATGTTTAAATTGCATAAAAGATCCTTCGGGCCAGGCAGCTCAGCTGCTGATTGCCAAACAACAGGAGCCAGAGGAAGGGGTCAGTATCGGCATGTTCACCATCTCGGAGTCAATTTTCTCCTTACAGCCTTTCTCACGAAGATGGGTCTACTGGATCCTAATGTTCAGTCTGTCCTCATTCTTTTTTTTATTAGAAAATTAAATTTAATAGGGTGACCTTGATCAACAAGAGTACATAGGTTTCAGGTAACCATTTCTATAGCATTTGAACCATTGATTATTATGTTGTATACCCGTCACCCAAAGTCCATTCATTTTCCGTCACCTTGATCTGCCCTCATTCTGATTGTATGGTGTTCTCATGACAACAACAACAACAAAAATACAAAAGGGAAATTGGGGTGGAGTATACTCTCTTGTTTCTTAACATTGTAGAGACTATGAATTGTTCCAGTGGTCGGCAAACTCATTAGTCAGCAGAGCCAAATATCAACAGGACAATGATTGAAATTTCTTTTGAGAGCCAAATGTTTTAAACTTCAACTATACAGGTAGGTACATTCCTTATCGAGGTGGCGCCCACACGTGGTATTTTGTGGAAGAGCCGCTCTCTGGGGGCCAAAGAGCCGCAGGTGGCTCTCAAGCCGAGGTTTGCCCACCAGGGGTATGGGTGGTTCAGTTTTTGAGACCTTTGATCTTACACCCAGAAGGATGAATAGGGCAGAACAAACTGGGTGTGGGGGACAGTAAGACGTCTTCATTTCATAGTTCTGAGGCGCTGGGTAAATTGTTCTATAATACTAGCAAAATTAGATTTCACCGCTTTAACCCAGGGAAATGGTATTTGTCCATGTTCTCTGGCTCTGCCACGTGGAGTCATCTTGAAGTACAGTTTGATATTTTGCAGTTATGGCTTAAGGATACTGCATACAAACTTGTTATCAGCTGTCTTCATCAGGTGATAGCACTTGTAGCTAGTTAAGCCTACAAGGCCTACCGATGGGATGACATTCAGGAATTTTATTTCAGTCAGATGTGAAAACTTTCCACACTGCTTTTATTTTGAAAAATTACTGTTGGGCCTTCTCTTTCTCTCTCTCCGCCCTCTTCCTCTCCTCTCCCTCTCCTCTTCCTTCTCTCTCCCTCCTCTCTCTCCCTCCTCTCTCTCCCCCTCTCTCCCTTCTCTCTCCCCCTCACTCCCTCTCTCCCCATTCTTTCTCCCCCTCTCCTCCTTCTCTCTCTCCCCCTTCTCCTTCTCCCCTTCTCTCTCTCCCTTCTCTCTCTCCCTCTCTCCCTTCTCTCTCTCCCCTCACTCCCTTCTCCCTCCCCTCACTCCCTTCTCTCTCCCCTCACTCCCTTCTCCTTCCCCCTCACTCCCCCTCTCCCCATTCTTTCTCCCCCTCTCCTCCTTCTCTCTCTCCCTCTCCCCCTTCTCTCTCTCCCTCTCCCCCTCCCACAGCCAGTGGCTTGGTTGGTTTGAGTGTGGCCTTGGAGGATACCTTAGTTGATTTGAGCATCAGCCCCAAACAAGGGTGGCCAGGTTGGGGCAAATGTGACAGTCTGTCTCTATCTCCCCTCTTCTCACTTAAAATATGTGTGTGTATAGAAAAGTTAGTGTTTATTTTTAAAATACACAGACTATGTTTGCATATGTATATACACACATATGCATGTATCTATACACACGCATGTACGTATACATGCACAGTGCCCCCCCACTACTGTTCCCTATCACGCTGTCTCCCTTGAGGCAGCTACTTCGAAGCCATGTAGCTCTATTTTTTTTATAGTTACGCTACTATTTATTGAATGATCAGTTTTAGGCAATATTTAATGAGTATCTTTTGCTCTAGTCCTGCATGCTTATAGTTCAGTTGTTTTTTTTTATTCTCATGTTCAGAAATGTCAGCATGATAAGCCTTGGTGTGGGGGCCGGGCCCTTCCCCGGGCTGCACTCAGTAGGTCTTTGCCATCTGGAGACCCAAGTTCAGTTTGGGGAAACTTTTTGTGTTGTTTGCTTCTTAACTCCTTCCTCTCTGTTTTCTCTGACCTCTCAGTTTAGAGGTCCTGTTGCTCAGACCCTCACAGACATCGTCTCTGAATTTTATCCACATCCCATTTTGTTATTCAGTTTGTTTTCTGTTCCTAGGTGACTTCTGGGTGACTTCTCCCTTCTTAGATAAAAAAAAAAAAAAAGATATATTTGTTATTTTTAAGAGTGTTATCTTATTTTCTACCTGTTCTTTTTTAAAGCATATTGTTCTTGTTTTATGAATGGAAGAGCTTCTTTTTTTGAGACAGCAAGAAAGTCAGAGAGAGGGATAAAGAGGGACAGACAGACAGTAGGGGAGAAGGGGAGAGAGATGAGAGCATCAACTCTTCATTGCGGCACCTTAGTTATTCATTGATTGCTTTCTCATATGTGCCTTGACCCGGGGGGACTACAGCAGAGCTAGTGACCCCTTGCTGAAGCCAGCGACCTTGGGCTCAAGCTGTTGAGCCTTGCTGAAACCAGATGAGCCTGCACTCAAGCTGATGACTTCGGGGTTTCGAACCTGGGTCCTTCACATCCCAGTCCGACGCTCTATCCACTGCACCACCACCTGGTCAGGCTGGAAGAGCTTCTTCATCTCCCTAAGGATAGGAAAGCAGTAACTGTATTAAAAATAAAGAACATAAAACACTTCCTTTTGTTACTGTTTCCTTCTACCCCCATTTATTTTGCTTTTTTGGGTGGGCGGCTTTACTCAATGTTCTGTACTTTGGGGACTTTGCATCTTAGCTGGTGGAGAAAGAGACCTACCAAGTCTCTGGTGGGCACATCAGATCTGTGCTTCCGCCTTCTTTAGGACAGGTTTGGCCCACCACGGACCGCAGGCCAGGTGGGTGTTGGCGGAGGGTGGGCTCTGTCTCCCAGTGCTCAGCACTCACACCAGGTCTGCTGGATTGTGTAAACCACGTGTGGCAGCCCTCACCTGGCTCTGCAGGTTTCAGAGCCGCCCGTGGATGTCCTTGACTTCAGGTCAGCGAGGTCACTGGAGCTTACAGCAGGCAGCCACTGTGTAGCTGCCCCTCCATGTCACCTGGGAACCTCAGAAAGCCAGGCAGGGAGGCCCCAGCTCCCACCCTGTGAACACCTTTTTTTATAGCTAAAAACAAAATAGCCTCTAGAAAAGAGTGATGGGAAAAACAGGCAAATCATTTTTATGCTGTACCTCGGAGCGGAAGCGGCTAATGAGCGCAATCCATCCCCCTTCTCGACGCCTCGGCTGTCTGCAACTGCCTGCAAAGACCAGCCCACACAGCCCCTCGCAGGGTGTCCATTCATTTACCTGCGGCCCCATCAAGCCCAGCTCCCCGGATTGCATTTCAAGTGATGGAGCGGTCCAGAATGCTCGCTGCAAACTCAGCCAGGCTCTGCCAGTGTGAGAGATGGTTGTGGTTGGCACCTGTGGCTCAGGAAACACCCTTCCCAGGGGGGCAGGTACGCTGTGTTTCAGGCAGCCACTGTCCTGTGTGCTGTAGCCAGGACTATAACCACAGGCAGCGCCGTTAACGAGAAACTCCCTCCTTCCTGGGAGGATTCCCCAGGACCCCTCCGCCCTCCATCTTGGACTAGATGTAAAGAAAGCAGCTGCTCAGTCACTGTCTGTTCACTGTTTGGCATCTTTGTGACCTCTGGCATTGATTCCTTTATCCTAAACCTGTTGCCTCCCCAACGAGTCAATTTCAAACAGACACCTGGAGGTCGACTGTGCGTCAGTGGTGGCTTGGAGCCTGGGTCACTGCAGCTTTAGATCAACACGAGGAGCTGCCTGGACTGTTGGTGAGTCCAAGTCTTTTTTTGAGACTGCAGGAAAACGAAAACAACAACAACCTGGTGTCAGCAAATTCAGTGTGTTAACAAGAAAGAAGTGGATTTATAACCGATTCCTCAGTCAGCTGAGAAATGTAAAGATGGTCCCGAGGATGCCTAATGCCAAAAGGACAGTTATGTCATGAAGCCCACTTCACGTGCCGCCACCCTAGGTGAGCACGGTATCATGGTCCCATCGGATGGTTGGGATGTGTCCTTCTCCTCCACCGGTGGACAGGGGGTGAGAGTCAGCAGACTGCACCTCCACTAGGGTCCCACTGCCTCTGGCTCTGGCTATTGGTAATGTATCAGGTGGCCACAGCGTCAAGATTGCAGGCAGATCCCAGGTTCTCAGGCCTCCTCGTGGCCCCCACTCTACACTCAGCATGTTCTCTTGAGTGTCCCTGTATCTGGGCCAGCTTCTTTCACCAAGTTTCAAATTACAGGTAGGTGTTCAACCCATTTCTTATCAAAATTGCATAGCAATAGCCAATTAAAGCTGTTTTCTTCTGGCATCGTTTTGAGTCTAGTAGAACCCCATTTGGATACCACCTATGGCTATGCCAACTCGTGGTATAGATCAAGCCATTTCACCCAAAAGGCGCAGTGCCTACAAGCCGAGGGAACTTGATGACGCATGGCTGTCTGGGAAGGGATGGTCCATCACCTCACTAATGCTCTAGGCTATTGGTAGCAGATAGACCCACTGAGCCAAAGTTAAGGCACCATCAGAATACAGATGGTTGTGATATACTACCCGTCCCGGATGAGAGGCAGCAGACAAGCCCATCACTTAGTGTGAATGAGGCAGGAGAAAGCAGTGGGGAAGAGAACACATTAAGACACTGCTGGACCATCAGCGATGAGACCATATGATCAAGAAACCCAGGAAAATGCTAAGCATGCTGGGAACCAGGGACTATCGGGGACACCTGCTGTTTTCTGGTTACTGAGAGGCGACAAGGATGCGGAATGCTTATCAAGCAACTGCTGGAATGGCAAAACCCACTTCTTGCTTCTGCTCTGCTGAGCGGATTTTTTTTTCCACCCAGAAATAAGTAATTTAATCATTTTTTATTCCATTTGAAGTAGGAAGAAGAATGAGCCACCGCTAGGGTATACCCTACTAGAGTTTGCAAGTATTTAATGAAATTATCTCTATTTTGCATAGTTTATAAGCAAAAAGAAAAAAAGGTGTGTATCTGTCCTTAGTTTATCTAGCAAGAAACTAAAGCCATTGGAGAAGCTTTAAAAACAGGCTAAATTCCGTCTCCTGGGGATATGAACAAAGCGGGAATACTCATAACCATCCTTTTCCCTTCAGGGCCTCAACGACCCTAGCCACAACGAGCTGACACACGCGGAAAGTGTTATTAAACTCTAAAACACTACATAAATGCAGAAGCTTATTATTATGCCCCGGTCCTGCCCTCTTCTTCAGTGTGCCTCTGTGTGCACTGAGGAAGTCACAGAGGCCTCCTTTGTGTGACGAGGGGAGCCGCTGGCGTTCCCACAAGGCCCCTCACATTTGAGTGCAGGTTTCCAGAGCACAGAGCCCTATTCTTCCGTCGGTGCGAGAACTTAGTTCCCAGTCACCCCCACATGGATAGGAAGTCACAGAGCACTGCAGTCCGTGTTTGGGCTTCATGAATGACTGACATGTCCCCTTAAAGCAATGGTTCTCAACCACCAGCCATTTATCCCGTGGGGAATATTTGGGAAACTCTGGAGACATTTTCCGTGCTCACAGCTTGAGCGGGCCAGTGCTCCTGGAATCAAGTGTGTACATGCCATGGTTGTAGCTCCAATGCACAGGACGGCCTTCACAACAGAGAATGACCCATGGGAATCGTGCCGAGCTGGGGAATTCTTGCATTAAGACGTGGTGCTGTCTCCCCAACAGCCCCTGGCCACCGGGGAGAAGCAGAGCAGGGGAGAACTGAGCCTCTCCAGGAGCAGCAGGTGGGCTGTGCCGTGACAGTGAGAACAAAGACCACGTTGTGGGAAAATAGACACGCAGATCGATAAGAGCCCCGAGCCGAGCCGGTGGCTGTCACCAGCCAGCCGAGCATGGAGTGAGGAGGCGCAGCTCGGCAAATTCTGCATTGTAGGGCTGAAAGCATCCTTTCCAGGAGAAGCTGCCAGGTGCATTTCAAGGGGAAAGCTGTGGACTTAGAATGCCTGTGGAGACCTCCTGGAGGCGGCAGGTGTACACCCGAGTTTTGAACTAAAACTTGCACTTGGATGGGAGGACACGGAAACCGTGCTCCCATCAGTCCTCTGCTGAATAAAGGTGGTTGGTTCTCAAGCCCCGAGATCCTCATTTGTCAAGTGGAAGCTGTTGGACTCAATTTGATTTGGAAAACTTGTTGGGAGCATCCACCTTACACAACGATGTTGCGCAAGAGACATAAATAAATGGACAAGATCCTGCATGTCAGGAGCTCAAGTCTACATGATCTGGAAGTTTCCAGCTCTTAAAAGTCCTCAGAGTTACTAGTGAAACTCCATTTATAATTCCACCTCAAAACACCCTAGGCCAGTGGTCGGCAAACTCATTAGTCAACAGAGCCAAATATCAGCAGTACAACAATTGAAATTTCTTTTGAGAGCCAGATATTTTAAACTTAAACTATATAGGTAGGCACATTCCTCACTGAGGTAGCGCCTGCCTGTGGTATTTTGTGGAAGAGCCACACTCTAGGGGCCAAAGAGCCGCATGTGGCTCACAAGCCACCATTTGCCAACCACTGCAGCTTAGCTAAGTTTGTTAGGTCAGATCTTTAATCCGTAAAAAGTTGGAAATATAAAACTTGCAAAAGGGAGAAAGAAATAGTGACTCTAATCTAACCGTAGCAGAGAGCGAGATGATAAATGTCACCTGCAGAAAGCTAGGGACAGACTGACCTTGTTGCCTGAGTGGCGTGCAAGGGCTCTGCAGACTGGTCCCAGGGCCAGGAGCTCAGACATTCAAGGACCAGGGCCCGAGTAGCCACTCGGTGAAATGTCTCCCTAAGTTAGCAGCTCTGTGCAATTGCCCCGTGACATCCGATGGTTAGTCCACAACTGCACTCAGCTGTCAAGGGGAAAGAACTTGCTCTTAAAACTCGGGCTTTTCCCCTCTGAGCCGTAAAGCCTATGCATTCTTTCAATGACACCCAAAACCCAAAAGCCAGAGCTAGTGAAAAGGGAGATGACCATCTGGTTTCAGAGAGCAGTGAGCAAGGCTGGGAGTTCCCATTTTTATTAAAATGAGAGTGAATCACAGGTGGTCCAGAAGACCCATGGTGGTAAATCTACTTTATAGGTCTCGTAATACTCCTCCTGAAATTGATGAGTTTTGTTTTCGAATGAGAGACAGATGAAAGAGTCAGTTGTGGCTGTCATAGAGTTCTTAAGCAAGTCCCACCGGGACCTGTGTGCACCTTCCTCTGGGGTATGTATATCTCATTATTGCACCAAGTGGAACACATGATGCCTACAGAGTCCTTAGGAGAAGACTTCGCCCCAAAGCTGAGCCAGCTGTTTCCCAGGGAGGATGGAGCAGGACCTGTCCCTTTGCTGTTTTGGATGGGTTCCTGCAGTTCTCACCTGTGTCATGCTGTCTGTATAGCCCCTATGACCCTCTCTCTGTCATCACTATAACCTGTATGACTATCTAGAAATTGGACTGCTATTATTTTTATTGAGCAAAAAGGGACAGCAGAATAATCCTTGGGTGGCTCTCTAGGTCTCCTGCTGTCATGGAGTTGATTTCTCTTCGCTCATTTCAAAAGGAAAAAAAAGTAAGTTCAACCAGAGAGAGACGCTGGTCCCAATATTGTCAATTATCTGATACAATATATGTTCAGAGTTTCTTTAGGCTGGGATTTCCAAAGGCCTGGGTTGGGGTCTCTACCTTGAATCTTCTCTCCTTTGCCCCATTATTGTATCTGCACGTGGAAGATACAGGATGCACTGAAGTTTACTTATTTTTTGAATAATTGGAAATGATGGAGAAAGGGTTGGGAGCCTGCAGAGAAAGTAATCTCCCGTCATCCCAAATTAGAACTGTCGCGAAAGTCTGTGGGAGGTGTCTCTGGAGGACCCCAAGTCTCCAGGAAGGACCTGAAACACAAGGATTGAGGGGACTGTCATAATTTCTGAGAACTATTGGTCAGGTGGGGATTTAGTTCAACTGCAAGTTTTCCTTGGCTTGTAGCTGCGTCACTCCTAATATCTCTGAAGAACCCTTCCACCAATTGGACTCACACTAAGTGGCTTTGAAGATCCCTTATAACTTGCATATTTTAGGGTTCTTCAAGGATGGGTGATTCATGTGACGTTTCCAGTGATGCTTAATAAAAGTGAATACTTAAAAAACAATTCCACTACAAATAAAGTATACACATATTAAAACAAGTACCGAGATGGGAGACTGAAATCTAACCTTGTCAAGAATTACATTAAACGAAAATCGACTAAACACTCCAGTGTAAAAAGCAGAGATGGTCAAATGGATTGTTTAAAAAGACTCTTTTGCTGCCAAATAAAATTTTTGGTTGTTTGCAAGAGACACATTTCAATTTTAAATTTTTGGTTGTTTGCAAGAGACACATTTCAATTACTTTTAAACAGTGGGAGAAATATATTACATGAACACGAAGGCCAAGAAAGCTGGCGTGGTTATGTTAATATCAGATTAAGCAGACTTTAGAAAAAAAGAGTATCAGCAGATATAAAGAGAGACACCTTCTGATTGATAAGAGCATCAATTTGCCAGGCTCAAATGGAACCTCTCCGTGAAGCACAGTGGCTGAGCGTGACCCCTTCAGTAAACTCTAAAGCGAGGAGCATGTCAAAGCAGAGGACACCAGAATGAATCCACATCCAATGGCTTAATCTTGAAGGTGGATTAGTACTGTCTGCAGTTCTTACATGGCCAGATGACATATGGCAACAAGAAACTCTTCCAGCAAAAGAATACAAATGAGCTAAAAACCGCTGTCAGCTCATTCTGTTCTGAATGTGACCCGTTTGATGGAGAAGGAAAGAATGCAAATGAATGAGCTTCTGCTTCTCTCAGAAGGAAGATGACCTCGGAATAACTGGTGTGTGCACACGCATGTGTGCACATGGGTCCTGTGCTCTAGAGGTCTTTAAAGAAGCAGAGAGCACTGGAGAGAAAGGATTCCCTCTCTCTGACCCAAATGTGGGAGGAGATAAGGGGAATGAATGTCTTCCTGAGAGTTTCCTCAATCTTGAATTTTCCAGCATAATCAACAGGATTTTCTGGAGGGCTGATGGACATTATAAACTGTAAGGGAAGCGAATGAAGTTTTATAGAAGAAGAATGAGCGAGAGTAGAGAGAATGCGGGCTGGGGCAGATTCTAACGGACCCACAGGACGCAGGAAGAGCAGGCAGAAGCAGAAGGGAGAGATGTAACCCAGGAGCTAAAGGGAGAGGGGAGGAAAAGGCTGTGTGTGTGAGAGAGAAGGCTAGTAGTGGTTAAGTTGGGCAGGGGCGTGTGTGACCACAGCCTGACCACACAGGAGACCGCAGAGCTGGCACCAGCTCAAGGTTGAGGAGAAGGAAAGAAGACAGATATGACCGAGTGGAAAGAAAACCCAGACTGAGGCATACAACCGAACGCCGGGTTTCACCAGGTATGTTGACTTCCTGTGGCTACCGTAACAGAAGACCACAAGTCGAGTGGCTTCAACAACAGAAATTGATTCTCTCGCAGCTCTGAAGGTGAGAATGAAGGTGTCGGTTGGGTTGGTTCCTTTGGGGAGGAGAATGCACTCCACACCTCCTAACTCCTGGTGGCTGTCAGCAGTCCTTGGCTTGTAGCTGCGTCACTCCTAACTTCACCTGGCTTTCTCCCCTGTGACTGACTCTCGAAAGTCCCTCTCCTGTCTCTCATAAGGATATCAGCCATTGAATTTATGGCCCCTCCTCAATCTAGGAGGACCTCATCTCAAGATCTTTAACTTAGTTCCATTTGCAAGACACCCTTATTCTAAATACCATAGCATTCGGAAGCCCCCGGGGCACAGGGATTTGGGGGTTGTGGGGAGGGAGACACAATTCAGTCCGCCACACCAGGTGACTCTCGAGTTAAAGGAACTGATCCCAACGACCTCACACTCCAGACCAACACTTCTCAAACTCGAATGCGCCTGTGAGCACCTGGAGATGTTGTTAACAGGCCGGTCTGGGTGGAGCTGAGAACCTGCACTTGGGCAGGTCGCAGGTAATCTGCCGTGTGGTCTGGACCACACCGAAGGGCAGAGCTTTAGTGTGTGTCTGAAAATGTGTGCAGTTAGCGGGCCACGCTTGACCTAAGTCTCAGTAAATCTCCAATGGCCATAAATAGGGGGTGGGGCGCTGTCAAGAGCTTGTGGGTGAAAAATAAGAACTATACATAAATCTGGGTGTGGGACGAACTGTTCCCTCGCCCAGGTTGAGTGAGTGAGAAACAGCAAGTTGGTGGGAAACAGTGTGAAATGTGTTGTTTCCCTCGATCTTCATTAAGATATATTGTATTAGACTGGCCAAGGCACGATGGAAGCAAGGCTTCTATGGGAACGTTGAAAGCACAGGGCTTTCAGTCCAGGTTGGCTCAGGGAGGGACAGATGTCCACGAGGCACAAGTCCCTGATAATACATGAAGAAGGGAGAGGGGCGGGTTCATATGAATTGTGGAATTGAAGGTCTAAACCAGGTAAACGAAACAATCTGAGAAGTAGGGAGGTCTCAGCTGCTACCTGAATTGGGCTTCTGTGGGACAGGATTCAGCTACCTCTAGCTTTGTCCTTTCATCCATCGCCCGGAAGGAAGGGCAGCCTGAAAAATAAGTGGATTGTAAGAAGTGGTGGATTTGGGTCTCCTTTATTTTGAAATCAGTATTCCATCTCAGTTATCAGAAGGGACGTCCCCACCACCAGGCCCACTTTTAGACTTGGTTCAATAGAGGAGACTTGCAAAATAAATTCCTCTTCCCAAATAAAGCCCTTTTCCCAGGGCGGGCTGTGCTGTGGGAAAATCAGGGTTGGTGATTAGAAATGACAGCTGCACCTGAAGTTAATACAAAATAATATTGAATGTAAACTAATTGAAAAAAAAGTTTTAATAATTTTTTTTGTTTTTTAAAGAAAGAAAGACATGACACCAATGAGTGCTGTAGTTCGCTCTGACCACATTGACTTACCTGGACCCTGTGATCCTGGAAAACAGCCCCTGTTCAGAGATGCCCCCACTCCCTTCTGCCTGGAACAGAGTTACCTAGGGCAGGACTGGACGGGACCCTCCAAGTTCCCATGGTTTGCCTCATAAATGATTAGCTCAGTGGTTCCTAACCTTTTCTGAGGTACCGAACCCACCAGTTTCATATGCGCATTCACCGAACCCTTCTTTAGTGATAAATAAAATATGATTTTTTTTCCCAAATTCAAGACATAGATATATGTTTTTTACTGGTGCACAAAATGAGCCGTGCATGAACATCACCTTGCTCAAAGAACAAAACCAACAAAGTGCATGAACTCACAACAAATTACGCTATTACTTTATTCTGGCCTCCGCGGCAGAAGCTTCTCCGAACCCCTGCAACGGACTCATCAAATCCCTAGGGTTCGATAGAACCCAGGTTAAGAACCACTGGATTAGCTGAACTTTCTGGGATCGATCTGAACAAAACACTGTTAACCAGTCTTCGGTGAGATTCTCCGGTTGCCCCGGCCCCTGACTTGTGCCCAGCCCTCAGCCTGAGGAAGCAAACCACCCTTTCTCAGCAGTCCCCCCCACCCAACGGGCTGACCTCAGAGTAAAACAGCTTCTGGTCTGCTGGCCCGTCCACCCTCACCCATCCCACCATCCCACCATCTCACTGCCCTACGCCTGGTTCTTCCCAGATGAGCTTACTCTGCCCCATAAAAGGAAAGCCCTTTCTGGCTGACCTTGGACATGCTTGTAGAGCTCAGCGTCAGGGGTGAGGGTCTCTCCCATTGCCATAGTCACTTCTTCCTTCCTCAGGCCCCTCCCTCTGCTGTAAGCCTTTCCACTAGTCTCCCCCCACCCAAGTCCACATTTGTTTTTTTATTTGGCAGCAAGAGAAATACAGAGAAACGTGTGCAGAGGTCACCACCTGTGACTTTGTTAGTTAGGCAGCACACTCTTTGTCCCCTGGGTTCCCGAGAGGGTCCTTCGGTACCACACCACAGGCCTTCTCGGGGCGTGAAGGGGCAGAGTCCAGAGCACCAAGCTGGAAAACGGGACCGCTGGTCTCTATTTGCACATCCAACATCCTAACAGGAACTGTGTGCCTGTGAATATGTATGTGGCTCCCTGGACCGCGGCAGAAATAATACCTTAAAGGAAATCTCAAGTCTTAACTGAGGTTCTAACTGCTGCAACTTCGTGATGGAGTAGACAGACTTTCCAACCACCACTGTTTTGAATTCTAATAGCATTTTTGGTCCAAATCTTTTTCCCAGGCTCCCACCAGTCAGATCAGCTGTTGTGCAACCACTCTGTGTGTGCTGGTGTGTGCATAGGCATGCATGCATGTGGCAGGGGTATGTGTGCATAGGCGTGCATGCATGTGGTGATGTGTGCATGAGTGTGCATGTGTGTGTAGGTATGCATGTGTGTGTAGGTATGCATGTGTGTAGGTATGCATGTGTGTGCAGCTGTGTGTAGATATGCATGTGTGTGTAGGTATGCATGTGTGTAGGCATGCATGTGTGTGCATGTGTGTAGGCATGCATGTGTGTATGCAGGTGTATGCATATCTGTGTGCATGTGTGTTTCTCTGTGTGTGTAATATTCTTAGAAGCTGAGAGTGTCCATGATGTTCCGGACAACACCCTATCGTCTTTCTTCCTGTCAGTGGCTTCAGCTAAGTTGATTTGCTCTCCTGGGCGCCCTTCTTCTGGTGGGGAGCAGTGTTTGCTGACGTGGGCGTGGATGTGCGCACTGTGGGTGTGCTGCAGGAACTCAAGCGATTTTTCTGGTGTAAATGCAGAGAGAAGCCCTCTGGTGTCGGGCTTTTCTGCTCCGCGGGGTCTCAGCGATGCTCACTAAGAGTGTGCACACGATCTCGTAAAACATTAAAGCACAAGCCCCAGCGAGAAAACGGCCTTGCCGACTAGTTTTTTAAATGTAGGGTTTTCAAATTATTTTATTTGTTTTACCAAAGGAAACTGGGGTCAAACAAAAGTGAGTCACAGAACAGAAGACAGTGGAGCGTCTTTGCAGGATGAGGGTTGTAGGAGGCTGGAACTCTGTCCTGGTTTTTCCCCTGCTGTCCTCTGTGGCTCCCAAGCTGCCACCAGAGTATGAAAGTCACTGATCGAGGCCAGTCACTCATTTTGTTGAAGCCGAGACTCAGAGTTTCTTGTCCGTGACCGAGCGGCTGGTTAGAACAGAGCTGGGGTTCCTGGCCTTTGATCGTTCTCCCCTGAGCCACGTCCCTCCCTCCAGGTGGCCAGCCCATTCCCTTCCTCACATGGTCCCCAGGTCCTCTCGGGTCAACCACAGCACTCCTGCTGCACTGACCCGGGGAGGCGTCTGATCCCTCTGGCCTTCGGGCTGAATTATTCTGGAAGAAAGTAATGAAAGAAGGGAGGAGGGAAGAATGGCTTTTTTGTTCAAAAGGTGCTGGAAGCGCTGTAAGTTCAGCTCTCTGTGGCTCTCAAACATTTAAAAAATGCAACGTACAGAAATAAGATAGTCATGTTTGCTATTTGCTGCTTGATAATACCCATTCTTTATTTTAGGAGCAGACTTTTAGTCAGTTTCAAAACTGGATATTTTGTTTCAAAGAAAATAAATCCTATTCCACAATTATTATGATCTCTCTGAAAAATACAAAAGCGGAGATATATAAGAATTTAATAAAAATTTAAGCTCCAAATTACATCAGTAGTAATATTCCCCTGCGGGCCACCGTTATTTGATGGCAAGAAATATATCAGTGTCAGGAGCTTTTGAAGTGAATAAGAGGCAAAACTTTTGCAGCCTGGTGGATTAAGGGAATCTATCAGGCTGATTTAGTGCTGTGCCCAAGAGAGAGCTGAAGCCCTACATATTTAAGCTTATTATATTTGGCTCGAATGTGCCAGCTTTATAATATGGTCACACACAAATCCACTTCTGCTTCCAGAAGCCTGGATGCAGGAGGCATACTCATCACCAGATTCTCCATGAGCTGCCTGGCATTTCCCACTTCCTGTGTGGTTAGGATGGGACCATGTGACTAGTTTGAGCCAATGTGCCCTGAGAGGAAATAGCAGGTGTCACTACCAATCTGAGGCATAGAAGAACAGGAATGAGTCTCGATGCCTTCTCCTCCATGGGCGCCCTGGAGGTGGAAGCATCACCATATGGTGACCACAGAGGTAAAGTGCCTTTTTATTATGTCATATCAAGAGCATAGACTATCAACATGACTCACCACTGTTGACATTAACCTAGCTGATGGCCTGACTAAGGAAATGGTGTACAGATTCCTCCACTAGAAAGTTATTCTTCCCCAGCCACCCTTCCAGGTGCTATATTACGTTATTCCACCCTTAAAAAGTGAGGCGTTAGGTTCCTGAAGGTAGAATAGCTTCCTAAATTATTTGGAACTCTTCTGTATGGGAGATTTGTTTATTCTCTCCCCACTCCCACTGAGTTATTTATTCAATCAATTATTTCTATCAGTATGGACTCGTAGATATTTATTTAATGCTTTGGGCTGTAATTGAATACTACTTTGTTTTGTTTTTGCTCAAATCATACTAGTTCTGACCTTTGAGAACTCATTCAGTTCGCTCCTGTGTCCGTTTGACATACACCAACCATTGCAGGTTTTGCATGTGTTTTTTGTGGGTTTTTTTTTAACTCTTCCTTACAAAATATTTGATGCTTATCTTGTATATTCTCTACCTCAGTTCTAGAATCAGAATTTCTCCAGGGAGCCCTGTACCTTTCATTAAAGAATGATATTAAAGACTGAAATCTGGGAGGGAGTGTGTTTGTTTCTCCTGCAATGGTATTATTCTCGGCTCTCTCAGTTAGCAAAGCACAGAAATAGTTATGTGCGTGTAACCCAGGTGCATTTTACACATATCTATAAATATTTCTTGTTTGGAGTGCTTTTTTAGTTTGAAATGGCTATTTAACTTGATTTTTCAAACTGTCTTATTTTTAAGTAATGTCTGTGTTTAGGGCTATGAAATTTCCTTCAGCACGGCATTCGCTGGACCATACAAATTTTATTTTTACTTTTAATTAATTATTATACAATTCAACATATTTTATAATTTTTACTGTGATGTCTTCTTTAACCTATGGGTTATTTAGAAGTATATTTTTTAAAGTTCAAACATGTAGGTTTATAGCTATTTATTTTAGAATTGATTTATAGATTTGTAGCTGAATTGTGTTGTGATCAGAGAACATATCAACGATTGTAATTGTTTGAAATTGGTGAACACTGGCTCCACATGGCAACAGGGCATGCGAGTGGTCTCTGGGACCTAAGAGTGGCTCCTGAATGACAGGACACAAGCAAACAAAAGCCAGGACCGTCTGGACCTCAGTCGAGCAAACACAAGGAATTGAATTCTACCAATAGTCAGACTAGGCTTGAAAAGTGAATTCTTTCTTAGAATCTCCGGATTACGGGCTAGTGTACACCTTAGTTTTAGGTTGGGGTGAGCCAAGGGTCCAGCTAACAATGCCTGGGTGTCTGGCCCTATGGAAATTGTGAGATGATATATGGGTGTTGGTTCAGCCATTGAGTTTGTCGCAGACTGCTACATAGCGATGGAAAATGAATACTTTTGGCTTCTATTCTTTTGACCTCCTAAATCTAATTGTAGCCCTTTAAAAATCGCCTTTCCCCCCTCCTTCAGCTGCTTGTATCCTTTGCTCTTTATCTTTGGTTTTCAGAAACTTGAGCATGATGTGTCTGGGTGTCAGTTGCTCTGTGTTGATGCTACTTAGGATTCACAGAGCTCCTTCAGTCTTCAGATTGGTTTTCAAGTTGACTTTGGAACATTCTCTGCCATTGCTTCTTTCCACATTGCTTCTGCTCCATCTTCTCCCTGCTCTGCTCCTGGGAGTCCAAGTTATGGTTCTAGATATTTTCGCTAAAGGTATTTTTGCTGTAAGCATCTTCACGCAAACATTTTTGCTGCACAAACATTTCTACACCTGAGCAGGCCCGTTTTTGTTGTTAATGGTCAGTTGTCATTCAGAATGCCTTATATCTTCAGTGTCTGATTAATTTGAATTATATTTGCAGAATTACGTGTAGAAATAATTTGAAGACCAAGACAAGGATATTTACGTCAGAGACTTTGTATATCTGCTTACCGTTGTTATTACTGATATTACAGGAATGAGGGTAACTCCGCTCTGACATAATTTTAATTCAGTTTTGGGGATTGAGTTGATTTAAAGATGAGGTGTACTATGAGAGCCCACTTCCACTGCCACTCTGCTCCTAAAGTATGGCCCGTGGGGTCCCCATTCAAACCCTGTGGGTGGTCAGAGAGCCATGGGGGTCTAAGCGTCTCAATGATCCACTTGAGGACTGACACATGACCCCACAAAGAAAAGCTGAGCCTCTTTTTACCTTCAGGGTCTTGGGCTCATTTTCTTGTCAGCTCTCAATGCCTTCAAAGTAGTCTTTAAAAATATTTTGTCCAACTTCTCGAGTTTTTCTCAGCAAAAGAGTTGGTCTTATTAACTTTGGCTGTTAAAACTAGAAATAGAAGTTCTGTTCTTCTCTTTTGATTTCTGCATATTAGATATTGTGTGAGCAGTAAAAATGCCCTATTATTCTTCCTTTAGCTTTTTAGTCAAAGAAAATCCAGAGATTTGAAGGGAAGCATTTGAGCTTTTGCAACTACTTAATCTGTGTGAACCAAGGATCTTTTTTTGTTTTTGAAACCACAAGCAAAACAAAGCAAAGAAAATAATTGGATGGTGAAACTTCTATAGATGTGCACAAATGTTCATTTCATATTTTTATTAATCAAAGGCTCTTAATATTCTCATTCGTCACCTTTATATAAATGATGTTATGTTTGAACACATGAAATCATAGATACCAATAAGCATCCACTATTGTTTTGGAGTTTCATGAGATTAATTTTACTACGGAATTTCCATGCTTAGAAGGTTAAAAGTCAGTAAATGAACCTAAACGAGGAATTTGGGCTAATAACATTTTAAAAAGCAATTATTTTGGCTCTGTGTTAGCACAGCAAATACCCCATGAGCATTGATTGTATTGGGAGACTTCCTGGGCCTTAATCCAAAGTAGAGATGGGTGAGAACATCAAGGAAATTCTTCAGGTTATCTAGAAGAAGATCATTTGTGGTAGATTTAACCATCGTTATAGTAATGGAAGTTTCTAGATTGTAGCTTGTGGACCAGTTATACTTTGTCTTTATATTGTATTTTTAAATCTTCAGTATTTATTGCCAGCATTTTTAAATTGGGAGATTCTATATGGAACGAAATCTATACTTCTGACTTCTCTTAAGTTGGAGGAAGTACACCTGCATTTCTCATATGACAGGTAAGAGATGCTGTTATCTGTCATAGTTTCCTAGGGCAGCGATAACAAAGTACCACAAATTAGGTGACTTGATCTCAGAAGTCTGAGATCAAGGTGTTGACAGGGTTGACCCCTTCTTTTGGCTGGGAGGGAGGATCTGTCCCAGGCTTCTCTCCTCACTTTAGTGGTCTGCTAGTAATCTTTGATGTTCCTTGGCTTGTGAACCCATCACTCTGACCTCTGCTTTTGTGTTCACATGGTGTTCACCATGGATACACAGTCATACTGCACGAGGGGCCAACCCTAGTATCATCTTAACTAGTTATATCTGCAACAGCCCTATTTCCAAATAAGATTTTGGGTACTGAGGGTAAGGACTTCAGCATATGAATTTGGGGAGGGGACACAATTTAACCCGTAATACCTCCTTCCAAAGCAACATGCATTCCTCTGTTCTCCCATATTGACGAGTTCCCATCTAATCAGGTGATCATGACTGTTGCTCCTCTGACTCATTAAGGATTTTAAGTGTGTGAAACTTGTCCTAAACACCTACCTATATACCTAACAGGTAGACTGAAATCTAATGGACTCAGAGGATCCTGGGATGTCAGAGCCGGAAGGAACCTCAGAGATTAGCTATTGTCACTCACCTGTCATCTTCTTTCAGGAGGGCAAATCTAAGAAATGCTTTCAACTATTCTATTCTAAAATACTTAACCACGATGCTCCTGATAATTCCTACTGTTAGTTCAAGATACTTTTTAAAACATTCTATTGCGTTGAAGTTTATTTGAAGAGAAAGACAAGTTTGACAGGGCTCTTATTTCAGTTTCTTCACCGAGGAACTAAATTCCTTGCCTCTAAACTTTTCCGAAGCACTAGCACCGTGGGGTTTGGTTTATCCTGCAGGGACTAGGTGGGTATTATTTGTTTGTTTATTTATTACAGTGGTTCTTAACCTTTTTTTGAGGTACCAAACCCACCAGTTTCATATGTGCATTCACCGAACCCTTCTTTAGTGATAAATAAATATGATTTATTTTTCCAAATTCAAGACATAGGTATATGTTTTTTTACTGGTGCACAAAATGAGCCGTGCATGAACATCACCTTGCTCAAAGAACAAAACCAACAAAGTGCATGAACTCACAACAAATTACGGTATTACTTTATTCTGGCCTCCACGGCAGAGGTTTCTCCGAACCCCTGAGACCGACTCATCGAACCCCTAGGGTTCGATAGAACCCAGGTTAAGAACCACTGGTTTATTAGAATATTTGCAGTGGATTTATTCCTTAGAAAAGAAAGAGGCTGTTCAAGTGAATTGGGCTGCTGTGTACAGGTCAGAGTCGGGAAAGGCTGCTTCTCAATGGTGCAGTTGTCTCCCGGGCCACTTAACACCCAGTGTGCGTAAACGTGAGTTTGCACCCGCAAAGTGTTTTTCTAAATATGTAGCTTTTAAACAGCCATTAATTTTGCTACCAGATGGGGCACAAAGAGGCAAGCTGGGTCGTGTTTTTCCATAGGCACACCGATGGTCATACTCCATGTGTATTTCAGCTAAGGACGGCGCGTCCCCCATAGAAGGTGGCGCATGAGAAGGAACCGAGGATTGATACCCAGGGCCCACCTGCTCTTGGGAAATTTCTGTTTCCTCACGTCCATTTCCAGAGGATATCCTAATTCTGCGTACCATCCTGTAGAACACATTATTATAAGAGTTGATGCATAATACCACTTGACCTTTAAGCAACCGACGATTTGCATCAGAGTCGGTCAACAGTGGTCAGGCCTTTATCAAAAAGCTGTGACAAAACTCCTTTTATCCTCCTCAGAAGTTCATCTTTTTCTTCCAGAACTATAATGGGAATCAGTCATTTTTTATTACAATCGCTGAATAGCCTAAACCAGCCCCTTCGGGTAAGGCTGCCAGTTTAGCTCTGGCGCACAGTAAATATTAAATCACACAGTTTTCTGCTCAGCACGTTTGTCCCTGACTCTAATTTGCATGGCATAGCCTGAATGTAATATTAAGTATGTGGCCCAATCAGTCTGGCAAGAACGAGCTGGTACCAGCACCCAGACAGCAGGGTAATATCGTCGTTAGTTCTCCAATCTCTCGGGGTTCTGACAGTCCATATTTAGGCTCCTCTCCTTTCCTATGAAGCGTGCATGAAAAATGTCTGGCAGTCCGAATAGTATTTTATAGTTTGCCAAGTGCTTTCACGACCACTAGCAGCTCATTTCTTTTCAAAATGAACAGTACCTCTTAACGGTTACGGCGATTTCTGTTTTCTAAAGGACTCTAAGGTTCAAGAAAGCCCTAGACGTGTCCGTAAGTGCAGAGCTGGGCTCCGGCTCCGGCTTTCTGCCCCCCTGCCCCCCAAAGTACAATGTTCTTTCTTATATATTGTGCCATTTCTCAAAATGTTGTGCTTGGGTATTGCTTTGCGGTGAGTTTATGGCGCACTCCAGGGCGCTGTAAAAACACGGACACGCACGGAACGTTGTCAGTCACAGTCGCCGTTCTAATCTTTAAAGGCAGCCAGACGTGGGCTGCGATTGATGTTATGGTCACTCTGCATCATGGAGACAAATGCCTGGATGGCCTCGCTCAGTGTTGGCGGCCACCACGGACCTGTGCGCGCTGACCTTGGCCAAGGTGAGAAGAGGGGTTGGCGTGGAACTCAAAGGGAGACCAGCGGCCTCTTTCTTCTCGGTGGCTCAGGACCCTGTCACGCTGTCTTGCACGTCTCCGTACCTTTCCTCCCCAGCTTCTGCAAAAGGACACATTCAGCTCCTCCAAGAGCATCTTTAAATAAACTCTGCTTGTGTTGGCTTCCTCGCATTTGCATAGAAATGAGAGGAAGGCAGTGTTTGGGGTATGAAAATAACTTAATAGCAGCTTTGATATGAACTAAGGGCTTGCACGGCTTTGTAAGCAGTGGCAGGAGCTTTATGCTGATTGGGCACTTTGGCTGCAGGCTTGGGCATGTGTGGATGGGAGCTCAGCCCCCAGAAGAGCCCCCCCCCGCCCCAGTCTTCATCTTTCCAGGTAAATGAGCTCTGTGCCCCCTAAGCATTGAATAGGAGACTGGTCTAGGCCTGCCCCCAGGAAGTTGTTCAGATTTGCATTAGTAATAATAATAATAATAATAATAGTAATGATGGATTTATTGAGCATTGTTGTGTCAGACGTCATGCTAAGGGCTTCCCATGTGGTAGAACACCAACTTTGAAGCCAGATGACCTGAGTTCCAATCCCCCCTCCACTGACTAGAAAAACATTTATTCTTTAGCCCAGGGCTAGGACATTAACTGATCAAATCAGCCAACCCACTGGCCAGACTAGTCCAGCAGCCAGCGGTCCCTGCCCTGAAGGGGCGGCAGTCCATGAGCTTGGTGGTGTCGTAGAGTGGACACTGCATTTGGAATCAAAAGGTCTCGTCCAGACTTGGCCTTTAATTCAAGTCAGTTCATTTCTCTAAGTGTTAATTCCTTCTCTTATAAAATAATCCCATTCAATAGGATTGTTCTAAGAATAACGTACATATTTTGGGGTGCTTCGTTAATCAAAATGTTTTTCATTAATTTTTGAAAACTTATATAATGATTTTTACTCTTTTTGCTCAGTTGTTGGTGAACTTGACTGTATCATCTGGTTATTTCTTGTCGTATAGATGGAATCCGATAATTTCTTTAACCTGCAAGCAAATAAAACAGCCACAAAACAAAGGTTGGAAAAATGTGCCAATTCATAAAAATGGGGACCCTGTTCCTCTCCCCCAGAAAGTGTAGCATTTTTATTTTTTTTAACCTATTAATTGTATAATCTATCCGTTCATTTACTTTACTTCTTTCCACTTACCAGGCATTTTGCTGGGAAATAGGATGAATAATGCACAATCCTTGCCCTCGAGAGGTTAATCAATCCCATAAACAATCACAATCCACTGTGTTAAGTGTAGGACTAGATCACTGAATGTTGCTGAGGAAATATTTATATGGGAAGGGAATTCACAGAAGACTTCCTGGAAGAAGTGACATCTAAGCTGAGTATTATTAGCTAAATATATGGGGATGCTTTGTGACCCTCCAGGGGCAGATGGCAAAATCCGGTTGATAGCCTGACCTCACTGTGAACTCCAATCCTGAAATTGCTAGAGAAAATGACTGAATTGGATGAGAATGTTTTTCAGTAATCTGCCGACACCGTGGGGCTTCTGTGTTGCCCGTGTCTTAGGGCAGATGTTTGCAAACCTGGCTTAATGTGTGAAGGTTCTTAAGTGGACCATGCTTACCTTTAAAAAATGAACTTCCCTTTCCTTGAATGACCATAACGACAGCACTCACATTTATGTAGGGCCGTTCTGTGCTGAGGCTGAAGATAAGAGTGAATTCAGATAAAACTCTTGTGGACACTAAAACAAAATGAAGGGAATAAAACACAATCTGACCAGAATTCATGGAAGTGAGTTAAATATGCATCTCCACCTACACAGAAATAGACTCATTATTACTCTAAAAGATTTTTAGGTTGCAACATCATAGCAGTATTATTCCATAAATACCATTTAGCATGCAGTAAAAATTACTGTGCTTCCACCAGCTTGACAGTGTATTGACTTCCCTGAAGGCAAAGGCTTTGGGCTATTAATAAGGATGAAGGCAGGGAAGGAGAGGATCAGAGGAGAGATCTAAGGAATGTCAAAATCACACCCATTTACTCCATAATTGGGTCTAGCAGAGTCATGTCTGGTTCCAGTTTGCTTGCTTAGAACTGGGTTGAACTTTTGGTATTGCAGGCTGAGGGCTGCTAGTTTACCTGACTAAGAAATGTATCTCCCGTGACCAACAGTGATGGGGGTGGTGTGGGGTGGAGTTGGGGGAACCTACTTTAGACTCAGATCTTAATAATGACCCTTGATACCCAACTGCATATATGAATTTATCCTCTAAATATTTATTCCCATGATGAGTGTTTACATTGCAGTGAGTGGTGTGTGGACAAATACTGTAATCACTTTAAAGAGATTGTCTGTCATAATAATACAAGCTTAAGTTAAGAGAAATGTGCTTGGATGTCTGCCTTGTAAATTTAGTGTGCCATCTAGTGGAGGGAAGAGAGATATTATTTTTATTATCAAAATACTTCTGGTAGTGGAATTATTTCACCATAACATGCTCAATGCTTCCTCCCCCAATTGACCATTTCCTGTCATGTGTGTTTGAAGTTGTTTTGAAACCCTAGGGTCTGTGTGATGCTTGTCTTCTCCTCATTCTCTTCTGTACATCAGTTTAGTTCTAACACTCACTCACCTTCTGCTAAAACCAGTTTAAACTGGGTCTTGAGGTAGGGGGTGTCAGAATTTGCCAAATATAGGACACAGCAGACTAGGGCAGAAGGACAAGTGTGGGCAAGGGCTGGAGAGTGTGAAGGAGCCCACCACGCTCCCGGAAACAGCGTGCCCCCTGGGCGCAGACGGGTCCCTGGGTGGCAGCATGGCTAGATTGTGAAAGGCATTGAGCTTCGGAATCAGAGCCCCTGGGGGTGTGTAAGCAGTGATGTGGTGGGACCAGAGCTGAGTTATAGAAAGACAGGTTGGGGTGATGCAGGGAGAGGCCAGAGCAGGACGCATGCGCTAACTAGGACAGCCTAGGGCAGAGGAGGGCCTGAATCCCCTCCCGTGAGACGGGGTGGGACAGGGACCAGTGCAATGAGGGGTTTTTTGTTTTGTTTTGTTTTACAGGGATGGAGAGAGAGAGTCAGAGAGAGGGATAGATAGGGACAGACAGACAGGAACGGAGAGAGATGAGAAGATCAATCATTAGTTTTTCGTTGCCGTCGTAACACCTTAGTTGCTTTTTCACATGTGCCTTGACCACGGGCCTTCAGCAGACTGAGTAACCCCTTGCTGGTGCCAGCGACCTTAGGTCCAAGCTGGCGAGCTTTTGCTCAAGCCAGATGGGCCTATGCTCAAGCTGGCGAGCTCGGGGTCTTGAACCTGGGTCTTCTGCATCCCAGTCTGATGCTCTATCTACTGCGCCACCGCCTGATCAGGCGCAATGAGGGGTTTTGATATGAGATGACTATTAGGGTGTGGAACATGGCTCCCACAGGCAGAGCAAAGGATAGTCTTACCACCTTTGTGTCCTGGCACCTTGCAGCAGCCTGATGTGTTGGCGGCTGGGGGCCAGCAGGGAGAGGGGGTCCCTGCCTGATTACTTCCACTGTCTTCCTGAGGAGGAGGGGGTGTGCATCCAGGAGCTTGGGGGAGGGTTAGATCTGAGAAGTAGAAGCCTGGCCAAGTTGTATCAAAGGTTCTGCTTGGGCCAGATACCGTGTGGCAACATGGGCATCTGTTCAGTGGGGGACGCCCCTGTCCCTGTTTATAACAAGCTGCCACAGCAGAGGGAAAGGGTGAAGTGTGAGGAGGGCTAGAGAGGGGGCGGACACCTCGTCGTCGTCACCATCAGCCTGTCCTGGGATCATGAACCGTCATCTGCAGTTCGCTCTTTGAGACATGAGCTTTGTGGTTAAGAACATGTTCTCTCAGCCCCCTGCAGGCAGTCCTCCGCCTCCTCGTCTCCCAGGGAGACAAGAACAGAACCTAGGCCATACTCGGTGTGATCTCATGACACGGGCTCATCCACACAAGGCGCTGAGCGGAGAGCCTCGCACTCCACGAGCTCGCAGCTGAGAAGAGCTATTCATTGTAGCAGGAGTGAGTATCCTTCAGAACACCCCATCTGGCCTACAAAGAACCAAGAACCTACTGCGTCGGCCAGAATGGAGCCTGTCCTCTGCCGCCTGGATCCCTGGGACGAGGACAAAGCTGATGGGTGACGGTTCTCCCCCCCCCCCCCCCACCCTGTCCTTTCATTTTCGTTTAGTTTTAGTTTTTGGCTCCAACAATGACGGGAGTCTCAGTGCGCATGTTTAGACATGCTCCGTGACTCAGTGCGCATGTTTAGACATGCTCCGTGACTCAGTGCGCATGTTTAGACATGCTCCGTGACTCAGTGCGCATGTTTAGACATGCTCCGTGACTCCCATGCGACCCCATCGCTCAGCACCAGGTATTTCTGCCATGCGGCGATCTGCAGAGCTGCAACATTAAATTTAATCTCGGCTGGTTTTGTAATTCATTGACACACTTCTCCAGGATCTTCACGGAGGGGAAAGAAAACAAACTTTTCACTTCTTTCTGCACGTGCCCATCGGGATGGAGAAAAGGAACTGCTGTAATCAACGCCACATCTTCCCAACAAGATGGGAGTCAGAGCCTGGGACAGCAGGTGCGCAGATAAACGTGATTTGTTGAGTACACAGAAGAAATACATGTGGAGAGGCAAGAAGTAGGGAAATGAAGCCACACTCCCAAGCCCTCTGTTGGACAGAGCGGGTCTTGGTTCTTGAGCGTGTATGTAAAGCCAGTAGTCACGGTCAGGATCACAGCCGCCTGGCCAATGCAGGTTCACATTAGATTCGAACAGATCGTAATGAAACACAGGAGCCACGAACTGGTGAGTCATCAGCTTTAATTCTAGCTTGCACCCGGCAGGCAAGCAAAAACACACACTGGGCTCCAAAACCCACACATTCAGTGCTCACAAAGCTACTGACTTATCCGAGTTTCCTAGAATCAAAGGTTTCTAGCTCACCAGACTTATTCACTTCTGTTCCCCATCTCCTCCAGCACAAACTCTTAACATACTGACTTCTCCCTCAGCATTCTACCATCTTGACTGCTTCTCCTGGCCTCCATGTGGCCTTAATCTGCTCTCCTCTCTTCTACCTCAGGAACCAAGCGAGAGGTCAAGCTACTGGTCTCTCCCACTTTATACCATAGAATCAAAACCTTTAATCTAATTATACAAACAAGGAAGTCTCTGTATAATGGGATTCCTCAGGAGAGGGCACCACCCTACATCATTCAATCAGTCAAGGGTGTGGGGAAGAGCTTACTCTTAAAACCAAGCCTTAGGCCATAATGACCCGGCCTGCTTACATTACAGCCTCTCCCCCACACCCATCCCAAGCATAAGGGCAAATAATATCACCTGGGTGATGAGATTCCATGTGGGCAGCGCCATCTTTAACAAAGTGAGCATATTATATTTTATCTGCCCAACAGTGTACTAAATCTGTATGTTTCTGCCAAAGGGCAGGGTTCTGTCCTGTGAGGTTCAACCTTTCGTGACTTCCGGGCACCGGTTTTCCAACATGGTTTTCCCAGGTGCGTTGCTTTGGGGAAAGCTTGTTTGTTTGTTTAAACCACCAGCCTCCCCTTACCAGTTCCCGGAGCATCCTGCAGAGGCAAGAGACAAAAACATCTCCTAACTTCCCCGAGTGCTAGGGATTCCCCTCCAAAGAGAGGAATAAATCCTCCTGGATTCTTTTTAAGGTGATTTTAAGAACAATAAAAAAGGTTCAGGAGGAAAAAAAAATCCATTAAAGGGGTAGAAGCTAAAGAACTTAATCCGGGACCAAGTGAAGGATGTGGGTGAAGGATTGGCTGTGAATCCTGAAAACGTTACAGTTCATCAGGTTCGAAGTCAGGGGCTTTTCCTGCTGGCCAGTGGGTCGCTGGCTTGTGAGACAAGAAACAGAGAGGGATGGGGAACCTGGGGCCCCACACAGAAAGCTCGTTATCCCAGCGTGCCACCTGCCCCAACCCCCCAATCACATGAGCACAACAGCAGGGTGTGAGCTCTGAGTCCTACACACCAACCACCAGGCTCTGATCCAATGTTGCTCCACCCACCTGGGGACGGACTTAGCAGTGTTTGGGGACATCTTTTGATTGTCATGACCACAGGGGGGACACTAGCATCTAGCGGGTAGAGGTCAGGGGTGCTGTCAAACACCCTATAGGGAGAGAGCATAGACATTCCGCACAACAGAGAACTTTCTGGTCCAAAATGGCAGAAAGCTAAGAAAACCCTGTTTCAGACCATTCCAGAAACTTCCTGCTCAACCTCCCCCTCTCTAGAGTCCCGCCTTAAGAAGATCCAGCATCACACCACTGTTCTGAAGCAGTGCTCTAACCCACACGACCTCTGCGCACTTCCACGGTGAGGAGCCCACGGCGGACCTTTTCATTTTAATGCGCTCCAAACAAAACACCTTACATTTGCACTGGATCGAGTTTATCAGTTATCTATACCTGGGAGTAAGCTTTAAAAAGTATGCCCATCCTGCCTGTGTCTTGCCCCATAAACTTCCCCTGCTGACAGAGTAACTTGGAGTCTCTCTGCTGTGATGGGCATTAAGGACTGTTGTGAATTTCCAAGTCAGTCCAGCGGTCGGTCGGTCAACAGTTCCCTGCACCTCGTGTGTGCAAATGCTTATTTAAAGACTTCCAGCTGGGCGGCTTGAGTAGGGCTGCCCATAGAGAGAGGCGGCCGCCCTCCCCAGGTATCCACTTCCAGCGAATTTGTAGCTGTTTCTCCCTCAAGGAGGGCCGATGCATAAAGGCATTTCTCTCCGACGAACACATGTACGTCATTTGGTCCCAACTGTCATTATGAGCTAGAATCTTCCTACCAAGTTGCTGTCACCATCATCACGTAAGTTCTGTGTCTCCAAACTCTTTCCCTGGGGGACATGAAATTCAAAGGAAGGTCACATGCGTCACCGTTTCTGGCTCCCATTAAATGGTCCTTCCCTCCCCCTGCTGACATGTAGGAAGGAATTGGCCCAGATCAGTAATGCACAGGGGAGAAAGCCGAAGGTCCCAAGAATGCTGTTCCCAAGATGGTTGGGGAAACTTCAAAATATTTCCGACTTTCTCCTTTAGATGTAAGCAGTTTCTTCACTATTGGGGGAAATAGACGTGAACTCGAGCCCATGCTCATTAGAAGTCCCCAGAAGTGACTAGTGCTGTATCCACAACGCATACGTGGCTTTTCCCTGCTCGAACATGGAAATGACCAGAATTGAAATGGCGTCCAGACTTTCTCATGCGAATGAGTAGATGGCCCACGATAAGCCTTGGACTCCATCTTTATCTTTAACTGTAATGACTGTTTCTTGTCATCACATATTCTGATGTATGTGTCCTGATTTCTTTTGGGTAATGTGGTGAAATGCGTCTGGACTTGAAGTCAGAGGCCTGGAATACAACCCTTCTGAGATCATCACCTGTTATTACCTCTCCAACTTCACGTCCCTGTTCACTCTGCTCAGTCCCCTGGTCACCCCCATCCCCAGAGCGTGGCAGCCATAGACCCTGTGCTACTGTCTCTTCTGCATGGATCACACTTTCTTTAGATATTCAAGACTTTGCTCCACTATCACCTTCTCCATGAAACCCACCCTGACCACCCTAGTTAAAATTAAAATCTACCTCCACCCCAATACTTCTGATCCCCTTTACCTACTCTACTCTTCTGAATCTCTCAACACTGTTTTTTGTGTGTCTCTTCATCTAGAATAGAATCTAGAAGATCTCTTACCAAACATATTATATATATATATATATATATATATATATACACTTAATTCTTGACCTATAAATTTCAGTATTTTCATATAACAAATTTCTCTTCTCACCAGTACTATACATGATCTGTTTTGTTTACTGATGTGTTCCAGATGCCTAGAACAACGCTTGCCCCTTAGAGGCATTCGGTAAATAACTGTTGCTCTTTCCATTTCATTTTGACTTCATATCAGCATGGAAATGTGAATGAAAGTCATTATTCTCTCAGAGCCTGTGACTTAAAAATTTTTTTTTAAATGGGGATAATAATAAGACCAACAAGGCCGATTGTTACGCGCATTAAATGAGGTATGTATATTCAAGCATTGTGCGTAATATTGATGAGAAGAAAATGTGGACATTGTCCCTAACTCATGCAGACCCAGAAGTGCAGCCCAGTACCTTGCTCTGGCCCTTCTCAGGAGCCTCCTGGGACCTGTCAGTGGGTTGCAGTCTGTGCTGGCAGAGTGACACTCTAAGAGACAAGGGTCACTTAGGTTCCGTTGACAGATGCTGACCAGCGCTGACCTGGGAAACGAATGCTCCCTCTGCTGGTGGCAGGGAGGGGCCCTCCAGCTCATGGTGTCTACCTTTCGGGGTGTGAATACATGCAGCAGGGGACCCTGAAGGACACTGTGAAGATGCCCACGCATCTGGGGTAGAGAAGTGCATGACCAGAGGGGTACTGGCAAACTTGGATCAAAAGCACTGAAAAAGGAGATTACTTTAGCTTGACTTGAAATATAGCAGACATACAGAGAAGTGCCAAAAAAAACACAGGCAAGTTTAGTGGTCATAAAGGGAATACCTTCGCAAGTACTGCCCAGGCAAAGAAACACAGTATTACCTGCCCATCCTTAAAACATGTGTACCCTTTCCTCATCACCGCCGATAGGCTGATCTTTGTGAAATTATCCCCTTGGCCTTCTTCATGATGTTAGCTCCTTTCTGTGCATCTCTAAGCACGATGGCTTAGTTTTCTTGGTTTAGAACTTGACATGAATGGATTCCTATCGCATGTGCTCGCTTGTGACAGGTGTCTTTCACTCAGCGTTGTGTCTGTGGAATTCATTCACGGAGATGTGCGTAACTCTAGTCCAATCCTCAGATTGCTGCAGTAATCCGCTACGGAACAGTGACCTGACTCATCCATTTGACCCCATGGGTTGGTGGACGTGCAGGTTGTTTATATTTTGCTGTGAGATGCATTCTTTCTCCCGTATGCTGGCATTCTGGTGCAGAAGTTTCTCCAGGGTATTTGTCCGGTGACAACATTTCTGGATCATTAACTATGGGTATCCTTACATTGAATAGGCATGCCAAACTCTTTTCCAAAGCGGATGTACACAGTCCCATTATTGGTGGCTTTGGGGCATTTAAAGATACCCAGCAATTCCAACAGCAGGACTCCAAGATAACCATCATTGCCTGCAAGCAGGGAGCTTTGACTAGTCCTCAGAGCTTGCCTTCCTCCTAGACACGTGGCCTTTGTTCTCTTCCTACTAAAATTGAACTTCCCTTCCCCCAGAGGATGGAGGAACACCACACATTATTCCTTAGTCAAAGAATCACTCTCATTTGGAAAGGCAGGAGGGCATTTTAATAACCATTATACAGATACGTTTGCTTCCTAGGTTGTAAATACAGAAGTACTTTCCTTCGAGACAAGAAGATAAATAGAAAACTGTGTTCTATAGTTTCTTTCTCGAGCTTGGCTGAGTCGCTCCCTGTATCTTTCTTGAGAAAAAAAGAGGGTTCAAATAATATATTTCATTTCAATATAAGTCTGAATGAAACACCTCTTGGTACTCCAGAGTTGTAATTGGGTTTCTCAGGCAAAAAGCATGCCTGAAAAATTGAGTGTTGACTGTTCAGGGAGTTTTTCCAAGGAAAGGCACAGCTTTGTTTTGACCCTTTCTACAGAGATTGGTCAGAATCAAAGATCTTATATGTTGGAAGAGAATTCCATTATGGTCCTTTACTCAGAGAAACAAACCAAGCTGTACTTACCTACTAATTGTCTCTATGTTACCAGGTTCCCCCAATACCTAGCAATGCCTTGTATATAGTAGGTGCTCAATAAAAGTCAAATGACTAGCTAAAGACATTCTTTTTTTATATATAATTGTTTTTATTTTATTCATTTTAGAGAGGAGACACAGAGAGAGAGAGAGAGAGAGAGAGAAAGGGGGGAGGAGCTGGAAGCATCAACTCCCATATGTGCCTTGACCAGACCAGTGCAGGGTTTTGAACTGGCAACCTCAGTGTTCCCAGGTCGACGCTTTATCCACTGCGCCACCACAGGTCAGGCTAAAGACATTCTTATAACCTTAAATTGAGGGCAATTTTGCCAAGCTACCATTTGTTAAAAATGCTGTCCTTTCCAATGACCGTCCCCACAAAAAATGTTGTGGATCTCAAGAAATTTGACCAAGTCTCTGTTGTAAAGACACATTAATTTGAGGCCTAATTATGACCTTGTCAAACATCTATCGTTAAATTCACTTAACTAGAGCATATAAGAAATGCTAAGCCACCCACAGCTCTTTCCCCATCTGACATGGGAAATATTGTATGCGATTCCTCAGGTTCATTGTTTGGAGCCTGGTGACATCATCACCGAGTCCTCCCTGAATACACAACACCTTTCCGCGCAGCAGTCAGACTTCCGGAGCGATCACAATGGAGGTTTAACCAACTGTAATGAGAAGCTGACAACAATGAAGGAAATCTCCACCAAGGGCAACAAATCCTGCTCCCTTAATAAATCTCTGACAGAAAAGGACTGTCTGACATCTCAGGGCTGTGTGCCTACAGATTAAATCAGAGGAGATGTCTTGTTGATTGATACTGCAGGGAATCAGATAACTGAGTGGGCATGAGCTGATAATGAGATACTGCGGGCTAATGAGGAGGAGGGCCAATGAATTGAATTCAGATGAAAAGCTGTGTGCAGAAGCCATTGCAAGGACAGGGGCAGGCAGCTGGGGAGACGGGGGAAAGTGGCCGTGCAGGGTGACAGTTCCATTGTTCTAGTTGATGAATCACCTGCTTATTCAATGAGCTAGGCTCAGAAACACAGAAGGCATGACAGGTTCCCCAGGATGGTTTGTGATCCAAATCGAATGGTCCAGGAGAGGGTTTGGGGGAGGGGGGAATAGTGGAAACAATATCCCAAGAATGTCATTGGATTTTGTATTCAGCTACGCCCAAAGTGTGACTCAAATATGAAACAGATTTGTGGGGGACAGGGAGCCATTGGACAGAAAGACCTTACATTGAATACGAATTTCATAAATTAGGCCCCAGGGGGCTTATGTGATTCAAAGGAACACAATAGGAATGATGACGTGGGCTCTATGTGCTTGGGAATATATTGTTTACATCAAAGATCAGTAAGACAACAGCCCCGTTCTCCTGCCCTCTCCATCCCACGTCCTCTGCCCCGACCAAGATGCACTATTGTTATTTTTAAGTTTATTAATTAGATTTTATTTATTTATTATTATGGGCGTCATTCCCCTTAGAAGAACATGCACACCCCCTCATCCGTCTGGCATTATTCCGCCCCTGCCATGCTGGTCTCATCTCCAGTCTTGTTTTGTACGTCATGGCTGTGCTTTGGTGTTTGTAAGGGACTTGTAACGAGGTCATCGCCTATCTGACCAAAAATAAAATATGTCCATTTCTTCACTGGCCCGTACGTCGTTTCTCTCTCCTCCACTCAACTCTCTTCTTTGGAAGGACCCATTGAACTCTTCAGCTCATCCATTGAGTTGTTCATTTCTGTACTTGCAGTGTTCATGCCCGGGATCTCCCATTGTTTCTTATTCATGGGTCTTATTTCGCCTTTCAAATCTCTCCCCTTTCCTTTTTGAAGATATTCATCGAGCTTATTTACAGTTGCTCCAGTGCGTTGACTTTCAGCGCATGCGTGCTCTGCAGAGGTCCCGTTGCTGCCCCCTCCTGCCCGTGCGTCTTCCCTCGGGAATTCCCGTGGCTGCAGGGACCTGTGGCCAGGCAGAAGCTTGGACTGGGAGGGGGGGAGTGTACTTCAAGCTGGACAGCCGCTGGTATTGCAGTCAGGAGTCGACCACTCCCAGTTTGCTGTCTCGCCCGTTCCCCCACCCGTCACCCTCCCCGCCCCCAGCGTCTCTCCCCCTCAGAGAACCTTGAGAACTGCTGTTTTCTAATCTCCCTCTCTGCTCTGGGATTGGGGGATGTGAAGAGAACTTATTCAGGGGCTGACTGGCCTCCCTACATGGGTTTGGGCTCCAGCTCTGTCCAGTGTCACCTAACTGCCTCTTGTGAGCACTGGGCTGGGTTGGTGCTTTGTCCCTGAAGCAATAAGGATCAATAGTCCTCTGAAGTCAAGGAGGTAGAAAGGGTGCCCTCAGCCAGTCCTCCCAAGCACCTTGCCCCTGTGGCCCTGGGCTTCTCATGGGCTGGCATCTTCCTTCTACACAGGGACTCAACCACCTCTGTCTTTCCAGAAGTTCTTTATGGTTTTGATTTTAAGTCCTGGACCCATTACATGGCCTTTTTATGCTTTTTGTCCCTAAAATCTTCAAAACTGGGTTTGAGGAAGAGAACCAACAGCTTATTCTTCTGAAGAATACGAGTGCCCATGATTATAGGAACCAAGAAGCTTATAATCTGTTAAATTCACAATACCTAGCACATAGTAGGTATTGAATGAAACATTTCTACAGTGAAATGATACACTCTAAGATATTTTAGATGATATATAAAGTCATTTTTTAAATTTCAGACTTATTACGCTTTGCCTGAGAAAAATGGTATGGTGTTCGGTAGCCTACGAAGACAGAGTGGTTGAGTTTCAATACCTCACCACCAGGAGAGCCCCGTGCGGAGTAAATAGGGCGTGCAGGTACAAGGCTGGGGGAGGTTCCCAATTAAACTTCCGTTTTTCTTTCCGATACCTAAGCTTCTCTGGCTCCGGGATCCGATTCCAACCTGCGTGTCATTATGTTAATAGCGTGAGGCTTTCCGAGTGTATCAGTGCTGATTTTCCTTCTTCCGCAGAGCTCAGCACGCCCACAGGACTGCAGACTGGACATTGGCTCTCTAGGTCTCACCATGGGGTAGACAGCTCTGAAGGGGAGACAGTGAAGAACTCTTGTTACTGCGTACTACTCCTTAAAGGAGAAGAAAAGATGGAATGAGAAGAGAGAGAAGGAAGGACGGGGGAGGGAAGGACAAACAAAAAGAAAAGATGGGAGGGAAGGAGGGACAATGATAGACAGACTTCCCGCACCTGCTCTCTGTTATTGCCCCCCCCCCTTGGACTTCGGCAGTGTCCTGTCCTGTGCCTCCGGCCATGGGCTTTCCTCTGGGCTTCAGACGGGCTCTCGTGGCTACCCTGTAAGGTCTACGCTTGCCTCTTGCGGCTTCTTAATACCTGTTGCAGTGGCAACCCCGGACCCCTTCCTCTGTCTCCTAATTGTCCCCTGCCTGCTATTGTTTTGAAAAACAAACAACACACATTGTTTGTCCAGGAAACTGGAAATGTCCACCAGCAGCTCCCCGCCTCCCATATTTGCCAGAGAGCAACTTTCCACACGTCCGTCTGTCTGTTTGCCATCAGGGTCCAGAGGGTCCTTTGCCAGTTCCTTCTGGTCCCTCTCCTTCTCCTCCTCCTCCTCCTCCTCTTCCCTCCCTTGCCGCTGCTCAGCTGCCTCTTCTTCCTCCTCCTCTTTGTTAATCAGCATCTTGTTTTCTGATCACTTAATGGGTACCAAGCAATAAAGAAAGGTTGTGCCTCATGAGTGATCTCATTTCCAGTGGAATGTAGGGTATCAGCACATCGTGCCTTTCCCTCGGTTTTACAGGCCATGCTTTTGCAGCTCAGAAACGTCAGCTGTGCTGAAGGTTGCACAGCGTTTTGATCCCATTAGCTACTTCCCCCTGGCCTCGAAACACGGGTATGTTTTGGTTACTAAGAAAATAAATGCATCTCATTGGAGACACTGTTCTGTTTCTGTCCTTGCTAATGTATCTGTCAAGCAGGTGGGCACTGAGGCTTAGATTTCCTCAGCATCCCACCCTGCCTGAGTCCTTGCCTGCCTTGCCTGCTGACTTCTGCACTTGGCCATGCTGCTGACACAGAGTGATTTCTCCAAAGTCACCAATGGCCAACTTCTCTGTAAACAAGTGGCCTTTCTAATCCTTCTCCTGACCCCTCTGTAGCTGTTGATGCTGCTGCTGATCTTGACTTTGAAATTTTAGCTGCCAGCCACTGTGGCTTAGGAAGCAGATTTGCATGGTCATTTAGATGTGTTATGGGCAGAGGGGCGGAGTTCTGGGCAGATGGGCTCGCCACTAATGGACGCACCCCAAGCTCACGGCCAGAAAGTTTAATTTCCTTTGAGGGTCCAGGGGTATGAATTATCTTCAGAGTGGGAAGGATCTGTTATACGCTTATAGCCATTTTTGTAGAAAAACAAATTATATACCTTTTCTGAATGTTTGTGATGACCCTAGATGTGTAGATATTAAATTTTAAGTGTCTAACTAATATTTACATTTGCAATTAGATGTAAGTAACCCTGATCGTACTACAGGAGTTCTATGTCTTTAGGGACTGTGGGGGGTAGGAGTGAGAGGCGCGGTTCTCGTTTTTATTTAATGGTTTGGGGGGAAATGAATCTTCCGGGGCTATCTTCCATATAACTATTTGCCTGCAAGAGTCTCTTAATGACTCTCATAGGGGTGCAGCTGTGAACATCACAGAATATTTATCTTCCCTGAGGATTTTGCAGTTTCTAGAGTGAGAGAGCAGTTCAAATAAAATAATTACCGATCTTGTTCCTCTGCCACATAGCCCAGAGAAGGTGAGGCGTCCGGCTGGTGGGAAGCATGGATGCTGGTGGTTTGGCACGCCCAAGAGATGTGGGTTGGCAGGTTATAAAAGGGAGAGTGTGGTTATTGTTTGCATAGAGCTCTACACCATCCAGAGGAAGTTCACGCACACTGTCCCACCCGCATTCTCCCTGCGCCTTGGGTTGGAGGGGAATTCTGACCCCGGTTTGCAGATCGGGAAGTAGAGAAGTCCCGACAGTCTATACTATTTGATTAAGTCTCCCTTTGCACTAAAGGGAGACCCAGAGTTAGCACGTGGGTCCTTAACCCCAGCCCAAGGCTCACTCTCCTCTTTCTTTAGCCCGCTGTATGCAGTGATTAGTTCACTGTGGGGCACGGACTTTGGCAAAGAGGGCATGGAACAGGAGTGCAGGACATCAAAGGCATTCAGCTCACAAACATGAGTGACATTGAATAAAAGGAGAAATTTACTGTCCACAGAGGTAAAACACCTATCAAGTTGGTGTCGGAGGGCAGCGTCCTTCTTTGAAAAGGACATGCTTGGTACATGATTGATGCTTGGCAGCCCCATGACAAAGGGCGTCAGATGCTTCCAAGTGGAACCTGTCGTCCGCCAAGTCTAGAGGACGTAGAGCTGGGGTGCACTGGAAGGCTCCAAGGATGCTTCGGTATCCTCCATGCAAATTCTGGTTAGCGCACCGAAATCCAGAAAGGGGAGGTGATCTAGGAGTGATATCATTAAAATGCAAGAAAAATGGAAGTTTCCCTCTCTCTCGAGCAAAAGTGTGCACGGAGAAGACGTTTGGGGATGTCAATCCAGCCACAGATCCCTGAGAACGAGCCCCCTCCCCCACTGCACCCCGTTTTACACACATACAAACACGTAACACAAAACACCTGTATGTTAAGTACACACGCGCAGTCATGGAGCCCGGAAGCTATGCTTCTGTAATGACCCCTGCTCTCCTGGGCAGAGTGATGGGAGCAGGTGTGGAGAACGGACCCAAGCTGGACCACTCAGCACCTTGTTCTCCATATTGAAATTGGGGTGACACTAATGGGCAAAGAGCGCTAAGTGAGGTGACTAACCAGACTCTAGAAGGTTCCTCCTTTGTTCCTCTCCATCAATTCTGTCCCTCAGCCTTTTCTTTGACTTCAGAAGCTACTCCCTCAGTAGCCTTCCCCTAAACTCCACTCTGGGCTTAAGCTAATTCGAAGTGCGTTTCTGATATCTGTAGCCAAGAGAATCTCAACAGAATGGTGAGAGCGTCTCCCACAAATAATAAACACGCATTCTCCATGGGCTTCTTTGTGTCTAAGGTAGATCAAGTTAACTCAATGCAGGTCGACCCCGGGAAATCCATTTTTAAAATACACGGTCAATTTAGACAATTAACTATCGTAAGTTGAATCCTTATAACAAGGTGATCTCTTTACTTGGTAAGTTTGATAGCTTTTAAATAGCATCTGTTAGAAAATGTACCATCTATGCTTTTGAGTAATACGTGTGTGAGTGTTTGGGTTTTGCGGTTTGGGTACCCACACGCACACAATCTGCTAACGTCTGCAAAATTAGTTCAAATCTCAATGTGGAATATGAAGAAATTTTAAAGTTAAAGTCTGTTTTCATTTTCTGTCCATTATAAAAGGTGATGATTTACGTGTTGCAGAAAATTTGGAATTGTGTGACAGCTGTGTGCCAGGCAGTAAGCTCGAGAGATTTACCCATATTTTCTCCGATCTCAGTTACAATTGTAAGACAATCATTGTTCCTGTTGAACGATGAGAATCTGTGTGTGTGTGTGTGTGTGTGTGTGCTCGCACGTGTGCGGATGTATGTGTGTCCAAATGATTAAACCAAACAAAAGTGTGAAGTGTGGGCTAAGCATAAAATAACGCAGAAAGGCATAAATAATGGTTACTCCAGAGCCATTCATGACATTTAAAACCACACAGAGCGAATGTAGGAAGAAAAAGAAAGCTTATTTGGAGGAATCTATTCACATTTATGGTCTGCAGTCAATATAAACATGAAAAAGATTCTAAATATCTCTGCCATATTTGGCAAAAACGAGGAAGAGAGAGACAGGCCCCTAAGACACTTGTGTTATGCTCCTTGCCACTCAGGCAGGCGGGAAGCAGCGTGGAATCAGGGAGAATAAAAATTCGCCAGCAGCGTTGATGCGAATGTGAGTTGCACTGTTTCAGGAGGGTTGCTCTTGTCAACCACACCACGGCTATGTCAACCAGCAGATCTTTGTAAAAATGTTGGAGGTGTGTTTATGTGGTCTAAGAGGGGGATTGGTCAGACGCTGCATTTTACCTGCCCGTGTGAAGTCAGCGGAACAATTTTAGGGGCATGCTTGAGTTTTTGAATTGACATCTGAGAGCCACTTTTAATGCTCTTAAAACTTAAATTCCACAAGTCATCTATGTTCACTAGAAAAGTTTCAACATATAACTAATAAAAATAAAAACTCTTCTATTGATAACACACATTTTCTTTTATTGATTTCTTTTAGAGAGACGGAGAGAGGAAGGGAGAGAGAGAGAGAAGCATTCATTTGTTGTTCCACCGAATTGTGCATTCTTTGGTTGCTCCCTGTATGTGCCCTGACCAGGGATGGAACCCACAAGCTTGGTGTCTCTGGAGGATTCTTTAATTGACTTAGCTTACCCGCCAGGGCTAATACACAATTTAAATATTAACAAAAATGAAGTTAAAACTGTTCTGTCACTTGCTTTATTTCACCAGACAATATTTTGTCAGTATTTTGTCATTGTTGGAAACAAGTCTTCACATGTCTCTCACATTTCTGCACGTTTCGCCTTATTCCCAGATTATCAGCTCAAGGAGACTGAGACAGTAAACAGCCTTGGAGGACAGAAATAGCGTCACCCTTTGTGGCAAAGAGCGGGAATGCTGATTGTACGTTAAAAAACATTTGGATTCCCTAAGCTCAGATTTCTCGCCTAAAATGCAGCCACTTTTGATGACAATGCAGGTGTCACCTGGACCTCTTTGTGTTATTCTTTGGAAAGTGGAGCGTGGTTACTGCTACTGCTGTGAGTAAGAAAGTCCTTTGTCTCAGACTCAGGAGTCTCGTATCTTCTGCCAGCATCCAGGAAAACATGCCCAACTTGTTAACTTACAAGGGGGGCAAAACCACAAACTCTATGGTTCTTAGCAGTCATTTTACTTAACCCCATTAATTCAAGATTATTCTTTTGACAGTTGCATTTTAATGAATGTGCTATGAGGTCTTTATTCATTTCCCTGTTGTTGGATTCTTACCTTGTTTCCCTTGTCTAGCCCTTGAATATAATGTGTGTATATAATGCATTTATGTATCCATCTTTATAAGTAACTATATTTTGGATGCAAATTCCATAAACTTGTACTCTTGATGAAATAAGACAAGGTAACATTTGAGATATTTCTGAGCGTTGAATAGTTAACTTCTATTGGCTACTCCTCTCCCACTGGTCCTAGAAGTCAGGCTCACCTGGGGAAGAAGATGGTGGACGCCAGAGTGACTGATAGAGAAAACCAGGAAAGGAGCACAGCCCGGGGTCAGTCATCATTTGGCCCGTTTGGGTCGAGAATGGCGAGCACAGATGCCAGGGCTGGGAACTGAACTGTGAACTCCAAGCTTACATCTGAGGAGGGAGGATTTGAGCATCCAAGGAGCATCAGCAGGTTTGGGGCATCATCCTGATGCCCCCAGCCTCTTCCTTCTGTCGGAAGGACCCCTCCCAGGCACATCTTTAGTTCTATTAGTCCTCACGCCATCTTTTCAGCCTGGCTGGGACATGCCCCTGGGTTCATTTTTCTCTGACCAGACCCTGGGTCTGTTCACCGTTCTGAATTAACTGGAGACCAGGGTTGACTGAGCGGGGCCATTGTTTATTTAAAGTCACAAAGGTATCTCTGAAAACAAACAGTCCTTTGCAAGAATAAAATGGCACCTATGATCGAATTTGAAACAATAGCTGTTACTTTGCTCGAAGTTCTTCTTTTGCAGATGGCAGCAGGATTTTTTCTCTGAATATCAGGGGTGACAGTCTGTCTGTGGTTTCTCCCCAGCACCGTATTGGGGTGGTGCGGGTTAGGGGTGGGGACAATAAGTTGGGTGTAAACTCCCTAGGTTTGCTGCTATAATACCCCTCCTGCCCGCCGCCACCAGCCATGCTGCAGAATACCATATCTGGGTGTCTACCGCATCAAAAATTGCACCGTATGTAGACAACATGGCAGAGAGATTTAACCCACGGGGCTTTGGAATTGGGCAGACATTGTTATGAGCCTTGCCTCTCCTCCACAGTAGCTTTTATAACCTTGGTCTCTCAGAACCTCCATGTCCTCATGAACAAATGGGAATAATAATGGGGATCTGCCTCCCAGGGCGATGGAACAGATTTAATGAAACAATGTACCTAAAGAGCTTATTAGCATGTGGCTCGTGGCAGGAAATCATTACAGCTGCTCTTATTACTGTTATTAAATCTGTGGTCCACGCATAGACCCAGCTAATCCCAGACAGGCTGTGATGACTGCTCCAATGAGGTATGATTACCATTATTATTTTGGGGGCAGGCTTCTCCCTTGGGAAGCCCAGATTGTATCCGCATCTCTCCAGCATTAACAAAGGCAGCTCCTGTGACAGAGAGCAGTCATACCGAGCACGTCACCTCTTCATGCCTCAGCTCCATGTTAAAGGATATGCAAGAGTTCTTTATCTCTGGCAATAAACTTTAAAAATAAATGAGCTAAAGCTATGGGCCAAGGAATGAGAACTCTCTGTCTTTAACTGTAACCTGCACAAGGAAGATACCCAGACGCCTAGATCTAAGCTTTAAAAACCTCGACAAAGATGAGTCGATAATGAATGACCCTGGAGAAACCCCCGAGGGTAGCATCCTAGTAAATCACACCGCTCTGCACATTCCCCAGTCATTCTCCTCTGATCTTCAGGAAGCCTGTGCTACTTCAGATCCAGAAACTACGCCCTAGGCATCATTGATCTTGAGACCCCCGCCATCCTCTATTCTAACACCCTGAAACTGTAAGATTAATTGACCATGATGATGAGTTTTCCAATATTCAGAATCTGAAAGTACATGTTTTCCAACACCTCACACAGGAGTACATCTCATCTCAGGAAGCCAGGATTTCCACTGATTCCCTCTTAGGCTGGCAAACTGAGAGGTAGGACATGGTCTCTGGACCCAAAGTCAAACAGACCACAAATGGTTATGAATCTGCGGATGCCGAAATGGACTTACATACCCAGCAAATAGTCATGGCTCCATAATTCTGTTTAACTGGTTGCTCAGCTCTTTTTGAAAGGCATTATTAAGCTTGTTAGAGAGTCTCAAAGGGAATTGGTTTCATTAAGCAGCTAAACAATTAGACCTTGGAGTACTTAAGAAGATTACAGGCAGATGAATAGTACTGCAAAGGGGCCCTGCAATGCAGCCCAGAGCTCAACGGGCAGACATAAAGATTCATAAACGTCCTTCCTCAGATTGCATTCTTTTTCCAATTACCACTAATTGGTTATTTTTCCAATGCAGACATCCATGTTAAAAAAAAAAGAAATGTATTCTGTACGTATATAATTTTTACAATGTGTACTACAGATAAGCTAAAAGAAGGAAATAACTTATTTCACAAAATAACCCGTGTTAATCATGCTTTCAACTTCCCATGGCTTTATATAGTACAGCCTGGGGACCACGAGTCCACAGTCATGTCACTGAATGCATCGCCTGCTTCTGTCACTTACTGACTGGGTGATGCGGGGAATTCACCTTCAACTTTGTTTGATTCCATTTTTCTTGTCTGTATAATTGGGATAAAAAGAGTAACATCCTTACAGTGTTTTAGGAGAACAAATGAGATAATAAATATGCCTAAGGTCTTTAAATGAGTGGCTGGCATCTGGTAAGCATTCAAGAAATTTTTGCTATTTTATATGTTATATATACACAGTCTACAATTAAAATGGGATTTTATTGTAAACACTTTTATACCCAGCTTTTAATTTAATAGCATATTGTAAAGACTTTTCTGCATAAATACCTGCCTATTACTTGATCATTTTTAATGGCTATTTAATACTCCAGCATGTGAGTGTTGGATAAATTACCAGCTAGGAGCTAAGCATGGTGGCACTGCCTGCCAACATCAGTTGGGTTTGGGTACTGTTTTCCTACATCAGTGTGTACCTATATAATTTATTGTATTTTAAGATTGTTAAGCCCTGGCCGGATAGCTTGGTTGGTTAGAGCATTGACCAGAAGTCCGGAGGTTTCCTGTTTGACCCCTGCTCAGGGCCCATACAGGAACAGATCCATGTTTCTGTCTCTCGGTCTCCCTCTCCCTACCTCCCTCTGCCTTTCTCTAAAGTCAATAAAAATAAGCATTTTAAAAAAGAATGCCATATAAAAAATTGGTAGAAATAAGTAACTAAAGGTTGCTACTAGTGGAAAGGATTATTGGTCTTATAAGTGCATTACAGGGAACAAGGTAGGGCGCAATGTACGTTTTATATTGAGAAGCATGTACAAAACGGAGGAAAAATACTGTCAATATTTCCCTATGCCTAAAATGCAAGTCTAGGTAGATGTTCCATAGTCTATGTGTATCTTGAAGAACAGAAGCCATCTTCCAAAGTGTGTTATATGTCTTCAACTTTCATGCATTGGACCGACGTCCGGAAGAAAGGTCCTGCCTGTGAGCATTTGTCGGCTTTGGGAGGAAGCCCGAACCAAGTGCGGAGGGCGGGGCTCCCAGGGACGGGTGGGAGGAGGAAGCCACGGTGGATTCTGCAGGCTGTCCTGATGCTGAGAGGCCATAGCCCCGAAGACCTCTGTGACCCGAATCTCTCTTCTCCCCATACACCAAGGGACTGTTCCCTGAGGACCCACAGAGCGTTTGCACAGTGGGAGGGCTTAGAGTGAGGTCTGGGGAAGAGGCACAGACTAAGAGTTTGAGGAGAGACTTACCCTGAAGCCAGTAACATGCTCATGGATGTAAGTAGCTTTTTGCATTAATTCTGGAATAAGGACACAGGACAAAGGGGGTGTAAAAACAAATCAGCTTCAGAGAAATGAGACAGAAATACCTGTTGTGGGTCCAGCATGCCGAGCATATTGTACGTGTTCATTGAATTCTGAGGAGATGAAGAAATGGACCCCTTTCTGTCAATCAAGTAAAGGAAACAGAAGAGCATCCCTTATTATCTTCATGCCGCTGTGCTGGTTGTCACAAGTCTCCCTGGCTGTTCTCGATCGTCTGCTCACTGTGTCTTTTATTTGCTCTCATTTAGAGCCAAGGGGGCGAAGGGAGCGGCATTTGGGGGTGAAGCTGCTGCAGATGATTCTGCAGAGACTCTGGGGATGGCACTTTGGGCATCAGCCAGTGGCAGTCAGCAGTGGCAAGTCTGCAGCAAGGTGGGGTTGCCAGCTGAGGATGGCTGTGACTTCCAGAGAGTACTCAGGAGAGAAAGAGAGACGTCCCAGCCAGAGGGAGAGGGGTTGAGAAGGGAGTGGGTCACGAGAAAAGCCAAGGCAGTGGGTGTGCCCTGTCTCCGTCCATCTGCCTGACGCCTTAGCATCCTGAGATTCCTGTTCCTTCCCTGTTAACTGTCATTAGTCTTAGTGGATACTTTCAATTCGTTCCACACTCAGATGTCCATAGCCTCGTCCTCCCCACTGTTCAAGGCTATTACCAGGAAATAAAAAGGAGGCAGCTCAGTTGGAATCTTGGTTTTAAATTTTTATCAAGGAGAGAAAATCAGCAAAACCGCTGAGTTTATTCCAAGTGCTGTAGCACAGTGTCCGACCACAAAGATGCCCGCTGTCTGAGTGTCTGGCGGGCGGACGGGCAGGCAGGCGGGCGAGAGATCGATGGGACTTCAGTCCTCCAGCGCGAAGCTCTTCCCAGGTTTGCACAGAGTGGCAAACGGCGGGCCCCCTCCCCCAACCCCCACCCCACCCCACACAACTGCATTCTTTCCTGAGAATTGCAAAGAAAGGCCAACCCTCTTTCCCTCGTGTTGTTACCGTTCTTCAGTGCCTCCCCTGGGTAAAAACAATGACAATACTTTTTTTATTATTATTATTCATTTTAGAGAGGAGACAGAGTGAGAGAGAGAAAGAGAGAAAGGGGGGAGGAGCTGGAAGCATCAACTCCCATATGTGCCTTGACCGAACCAGTGCAGGATTTTGAACTGGTGACCTCAGTGTTCCCAGGTCGACGCTTTATCCACTGCGCCACCACAGGGCAGGCTAAAGATAATACTTTATACACTGTCATGTATATAATAACCCCAGCTGCTAGCCCCAAGTTTGTGGAAGCCACACCTCACTTCTCTGGGGCTGCTCCCAGCCAGTGAGCACATCAGGGACTCTGAGGCAGGCCCATCCATACGCGACGTGGGACTCCTCTTCCCCGTGACTTCAGCTGGAGAACTCCCCGTGGGTCTTCCTGAAACTTTCTTGGAACTGCCGTGTAGTCTAAGACCCCGCCACTGTCCCTTCTCCCCCTCCCCGCCCTCCGTCACACGTGTCAGACCAGCATGGCGGCCGTCCAGCTCTCCCAGAGACCTCCCCTTCACAAGTGTGTCTTGCACAGCGAATTCCATCTCGGTGTCAGCTCTTTTCTTTTTTCAGTTACTCTTATTATTTATTTTCTTTTTAATGGAATTTAGTGGGGTGACACTGTTTAACAAAGTCATACAGGTTTCAGGTACACCATTCTACAACACATCTTCTGTACACTGTGTTGTGTGATCACCCCCCGCCCCGAGTCAAGTCTCTATTATCCCCTGTGCACCCTACTCCACCTCCCCCCCCTGCCCTCCCCACAGCAGTCACCACACTGTTCTCTGTGTCCATGAGTTTTTTCTCTTTTTTCCTTTTTTGCTCAATCCCTCCACCCCCACACCCTACCACTCTCACGCTCGACAGCGGTCAGCCTGCTCTTTATCTCTCCGTCCGTCTCTATCTTGCTTGTTAGTTCACTTTGTTCATGAGAGCCCACATGCAAGTGAAATCACGTGGCTCTTGTCTTCCTCTGGCTGGCTTATTTCTTTTGGAGGAATTGAACCAACGCTGACATTTAGTAGCAGTAAAGAATTAGCCAGTAGATGTTAGAGTAATATTTCAAGAGACGAACAGGAGAAGGAGAATAATAGACTTAGTGTCACCAACCCTGGACTAAATCACTTACTAGCTTTACAACCCAGAGCCTATAAAACAGAGAGGAAGACAGTAATACTAACAGGTATTAATAATACAACCACAGAGTCTCATAAGCATCAAACGAAATTATTTGTTTAGATAAACTTCGTGCCCTGTAAAAACCTTACTAACGCTATTTATTAATCCCGACACGTAATGATGACGATAACCCTTTGCTGTCAGAAACTGCACTGTCTCTACTCGCAAGCCTCTGACTCCGAATATGGAGGCTAAATCTATCCTGCAGTTGCGTTCCCGTCTGGCTCTTAAGTAACCATTAGCACAGACCCCAGGTTTAAGGTTCCGACCCATCAGACTGCCTGCTCTTCAGGCACCCAGGCAGATTCCAGGCCTTCTGGACCTCAGACCAAATGGCTGTAAATCAGGTTCCTGCGACCCCTCCTCGGGTTTGATCATTTGCTTGAACAGCTCATAGAACTCAGGAAATGCTTTATCTACTGTTCCTGGTTTGTCACAAAGGCAGTAACTCGGGAACTGCCCAAATGCAAGAGAGGCGCAGGCCAGAGGACAAAGGGGTCTGCAGCTCCCACGCTTCTCCCGGGGCCGTCGCATTCCCCGCACCTCCGTGTCTTCCCAACCCGGAAGCTCTCCAAACCCTGGCAGTTAGGAATTTTTTAAAGGGGTTCCACTATAGAGTAAGGTGACCCAGACGTCCCGCTTTGGGCGGGACAGTCCCGATTTTTAACAATTTGTCCTGCATCCCGCAGCATTTTTAAAAAGTCCCGATTTTTGGAAAGAATACATGAAAAGCTAGGGAACGATGGGAGAATGGGAAGGGAATATATGGTTTCCGGCAGGGAGACCCCGCCTCGACCTGGAAGCACCCGCATTCCCGCAGCTGCCCGGTGTGGGGCCCCGAAACAAAGAACTACCAGCGGGACGTACCTGCTGGAGCGGCGGCTGTCAAGTCCCCTAACTACCCATAGGCCCGCGTCCTGGACGCCGGAGGCACTGCCCTGCCTGCTCCTGCCCGCTCGTGCAGCTCCGGTATTGGTTTCGGGGACCCTGTAATCCGATCCCTCTGACTCACTCAAAATTTCCCATATAGTAATATTTCAAAAAATGATCTTTTTAATGAGATATCATTATTAAAAAAATAGATTTGATAAGGAAAAGGTTAAATCTTGGGCATCAGCAAAAATCACAATAGACAACAAATGGTTAGAAATATTTCATCATTTTGAAACAAACCACGTTCTATACAGTAATGCACTAAAAATTGTGGAATACGTGCTGTCTTTACCAGGAACTAATGCTGTGACTGAACACGTTTTTTCTACGGTAAATAAAGTGTGGACATCAGAAAAATCACAATTAAGTGTTGAGACTTTGAAAGCCATTTTATGTGTGAAATATAATTTAACAAATTCTTATGAAAAATTTCATGACCTTTTAAACAATGACAGCAATCTACTAAAAAACAATTCAGTCAAATGAGAAATATGACAAAGAATAAAATAATACTATACATAATTTTTAATGTATTATATTTGTAAATTGTACTTATGTTGAAATAAAAAAAAATACAGTGTGTCTGTAAAGTCATGGTGCACTTTTGTCCTGTGACCGGTCAAAAGTGCACCATGACTTTACGGACACACTGTATATTACAATACTATTTTTGCATTCTATGAAATTTTTTTTTGCTCCATATAGACCAAATTTTTAATCAGGAACCCCCCCACCCCACCCTGGTCAATGGTGTCCTGCTTTACCAATTTAAAAATCTGGTCACCTTACTATAGAGGCATGATCAATAAAGTCATTGGTGATTAAACTCTATCAATCTCTAGTCCCTCTTTCCCAACCAGAATTTAGGGTATGAGGCTACAAGTTTCAACCCCCAATGACATGGTTGGTTCCTCTGACCACCAGCCTCATCCTGAACCTATCTGGAGTGGTTGGAAGGGCCTTGTTATAAATCACAGAAGTTGCTCTTGTCACTCTTGACACTCAGGGTTTTAGAAGCTCTGTGCCAGGAACCAGGGACAAAGACCCAATATATTCTTATTATCAATCACAGAAACCAAAACACATGTCTCTGTCAGAAGCCAGGGTGTGCTAACATGCTAGCCATGAGAATGGGTCTGGGCAGGAATTCTCTCCCTGCTGATATAAAATAAAGTGGGGAAACACTGTTCTATCAGAGCAGGAGCGGAAGGAGAAAGGCTGAGGACATGGGTGTGCAGTTAGTTGACTTTCAGTAGCTGTGTTCTTCTGGGAGCCTCATCCTAAATCAGCCAGCCTCTCTCTCTCTCATCCTGAATCAGCCAGCCTCTCTCTCTCTCTCATCCTGAATCAGCCAGCCTCTCTCTCATCCTAAATCAGCTAGCCTCTCTTTCTCTCATCCTCTTGCCTAGACAGTTAGTTACCAGAGAGCATCACCTATTCAAGGTGAACCAGTTTCTGGGGTCTCTGGTTTCCTTTATACAACCCAGGAGTCTTGACCAGACCCCTCTAACGCAGCCCAGAGATTTCTATTTCATTTGAAGCATAGCTTTCCATCAATCTATGTCTAGTAAGAATAATATACTGGTCACAAAAAGTAGGGGGTATTTCAAAATGGATATGAAGCAATAAGAAAAGAAGCATTTGATTTTTTTTAAATTAAACAAGAACATCAGAAAAGCAAACGACAGGTCAAAGAAAGTTGTTTAATTATGCAAATGAGATGCAAAACCAACTTTTATTTCCTTGGTGAGAATGCACTAGACACAAGGCTGAAAGTATTGGAGTATCTGCACATTCCCTGCTCCCCCAATTTCTGTGAGCATGGTAGAGTTGGGGAAGATCTAGTCTTGGAGTAGAGGTCCTCTAACAACAATGTCACAGGGCACTTTCCTGTGACCCAAGACAGGGTGGAGGAGCTAGCGGCCTGGGAAAGTAGAGAGTTTTGTTAGGACTCCTGAGGAGCATGTGGCTTTGTTGAGCCAAGATGGGTCAAGCTGGGTAACGCTCAGCAGAAACTTTGCGATACGTGTGGACCTCGCATATCAGCCTGTGGTCTTTACCATGAACCTTCAACCTCTGTACCCGGCCCATCGCGTCAATGCTGCCTGCCCTCTGTTTCCTCTCATTTCAGCCTTCACCCGGGGTTAACTGATAAACCGCCCAATATCCCAACTTAGCCTTATTTATAAAACTGGCGTGTTTTGCCACTATTGTTATCAAATGCTTTTATTTGTTATTATTCACATTAATTTACGCCCTCCCCCTGGATATTTCCCATCCCACCTGCTATGTTCCTAGCGCTGAAATAGCCACAGGGACAGAGGAGTGAATGATGTCCCTGCATTAGCTCAGCTTTCCCCAAACCAAGTCTGGAAAGAAAGCTGGACCCATGAGAACAGAAAGGCTGCTGCATATGCCTTCAGGAGGCATTCACACAGGGAGCTATGCGGATGTGGAGCAGAGAGAACCACCCTCATACAGGTCCAGGGAAGTGAGATCCTGACAAGTTAACCAGTTTGCTCAAGGTCATGTGTTCATTTCCTAGGGCAGCCATAACAATGACCACACTGCTTATAACGAGGAAATTCACTCCCAATAGAAGAGACCAGAAGTCCGAAATGAAGTGTCAGCAGGGCCAGGTCCACTCTGAAAGCTGTAAGGGAGAATCTTCCTTGACTTCCCATAGCTTTCCGTGGCTGCTGACAATTGTTGGCTTGTATCACTCCCGTCTCTGCCTCTGCCATCACATGGCCTTCTTCCCTGTGTGTGCCCCAAGTCTCCTCTCTTTAGGACACCAGTCAATGGATTTACTTTTTTTTTTTTTTTTTTTTTACTTTTCTGAAGTGAGAAGCGGGGAGGCAATCAGACAGATTCCCACATGTGCCCAACCAGGATCCACCCGGCATGCCCACCAGGGGACTATGCTCGGCCCCTCTGGGACGTTGCTCCATTGCAACTGGAGCCATTCTAGTGCCTAAGATGGAGGCCATGGAGCCATCCTCAGTGCCCGAGTCAACTTTGCTCCAGTGGAGCCTTGGCTGCGGAAGGGGTAGAGAAAGGCAGAAAGAAAGGAGAGGGGGAATGGTGGAGAAGCAGATGGCCGCTTCTCCTGTGTGCCCTAGCTGGGAATCGAACCCGGGACTTCCAAATGCCGGGCCGATGCTCTATCACTGAGCCAACCAGCCAGGGCACCAGTCAATGGATTTAGAGCCCACCCTAAGGTAATATGACCTCACCTTAGCTTGATTATATCTATAAAGACCTTATTTCCATAGAGGGTTATAGTTACAGTTACTCGTGGATAAGACATAAACATATCTTGGGAGGTGATTTAACAATTCAACCCAGTACAGGGCATCTAGTCAACTAATGTCACATATTTATATATCGGTTATAATGCCACTCAGGGCCAACTCTCCATTCCAGACTCTCAGACTCCAGAGGATCCTGCAACACCCTTACCCCATCCTTCTGCAGAGACTCCAAGCCTGCCACACCCCGGGGTGTTGCCTTTCCTTCAGCCCCCTCCCCATGTGCCTCCTCCGTGACCACCTGAGGTCTTCACTCAGCCTGGGGCTCCGGGCTGCCTCCCAGAAACACCTGTCGGGTCCTCATGCACTGAGCCTCCCTCTCGGCTCCCTTTCGGGAGAGGAAGTGGCAGTTTCTTAGCTGAAGGAAGCCGTGGTTCCTTCTGGTTTTCAGACTGGAGCTGTTAGAAGACAAATAATTTTACCTGCTTAACTCTAATGTGCTTTTATGCTGCCTGACGCACCCCCGACCCCCAAAAGTTTTCCCTCTTTGTATTATCTTGCTGAGGTCTCCAGGGGCTCTGCTGGGCCAGCCATGACGGAGGCCGGCGGAAAGGGGGCGGAGAGGGGCAAGCCCGTCTTGTCACAAGTGGAAAGATCTGAGCGTCGGTAGATGATGAACTAAAGTGACAGAATGTATGCAAACATTCCATCATCTGAGCGAACTTAGGACCCCTAAGAGTCTTCTCTGAACTACACAGAGAGGGGTAGGATGAAGGATGCTTTGATTGAGTTCCTACGTTAGAACGAAAGCCCCTGTCCTGTGCGTTTCGTTATTTTTCCATTATGTTAATGCCTCGCTTCATGAGGATTTTCACAGCCCACTCGTGCAGCTCTGGGAGCTGAGCAGCGAGGTGGCATCATCCGCCCTGTGGATGCAGAGGCTGCTTCCCTGCGGATGTGACTGTCCTCCTCACGTCGCGGTCTTGTCGGTGCTAGCCATGGGTGGGGCTGCGTGTGCCCGCTGAAGGGGGCAAAGCAGCTGCCACTTCATCCATGTGGGATCCTCCCCCTCGTCACCTTCCAGGTGTCATATCGCTGTGGAGGCTGCCCCTTCGGAAGGGACCCACGGTGCTGAGGATGGCGGATTGGCCGCTCCGGGGTACCAGGGCCACTCCGGATGCTGCACAGTCCATGTATGACATAGGACAATGGGCCATGCTTCCCTGTGTGTGAGAGGGCACACATTTTTTTTTAATATGTGCGTTTCAGACTTCATTCTTCCCCGACACCTGACAGTTTCAGAATTGACTGCTTGGCTTTGTCTCTTTTCAACCCCTTACCCCCTTCCTGAATTCAGAGAGCAGAAAGCGCAACATCTTAGCAAATCCTGTTGAGAAAGGAGAACATACTCCCCACGCAGTTTCATGGGGAAGGAAAAGGGATAACCGGTCCAATCGTCATGACAGTGACAAGCAAGTAGGGCAGCAGGGACAGGACTGTATGGATGAGGGAGAGGGTGCTTGCGGCATGGGAGAGGGAGGAAGCCCCACCATGGGCCGAGAGCGAAGAGAGGAATACATAGACCTTGGGCCAGTGGTTCTTAACCTGGGTTCTATCGAATCCTAGGGGTTCAATGAGTCGGTCTCAGAGGTTCAGAGAAGCCTCTGCCGCGGAGGCCAGAATAAAGTAATACCGTAATTTGTTTTGAGTTCACGCACTTCGTTGGTTTTGTTCTTTGAGCAAGGTGATGTTCATGCACGGCTCATCTTGTGCACCAGTAAAAAAACATACACCTATGTCTTGAATTTGGGGGAAAAAATCATATTTTATTTATCACTAAAGAAGGGTTCGGTGAATGCGCATATGAAACTGGTGGGTTCGGTACCTCAAAAAAGGTTAAGAACCACTGCTCTAGGAGGAGCTGTGATAGACTTTGCCCTGGGAGCCCTACAGATGGTTGAAAGAGACCTATGTAAAATGAAATCCTCCGTGGGCTGCTCCGATTGGGGTTGTACAAATGTGGCACGCCCCTGAAACTGAGCCACATGGCGCCCAGTTTCATTAGCAAATTATCTTGTTTGCTGGCCACTCTGCATTCATCTATCACACCGGCTTCGAGACTAATCGGAAGGAGTGATGCCATAGAAATGTAGGCTCTCAGAGGAGGAAGGCACATTAGAGATAGCCGAGTCTAACCTCCAATTTAATTCGAAAAACCCCTTCCTGCCCCCCAGCCTAGCCTCTGCTGGAAGGGTCTCAGTAACAAAACCTCAGGTCCCATTTGCAGCCAATCTAATTATTGTAAAACTCATGCCTCGGAGTCGGACACTTAACGATGGTTGAATTCTTGTCCCCTGAGTGAAAGGTTCCTGGTCACAGTGTTTGTGAGGTGACTAAGTGGCACCGTGGATGTGCTCATTATGAGGACAGCCTCGTGTCCCAGTGCCCTTGGATTGAGTTTCCTTGTTGACCAAACACCCTGTCAGTTCAGTAGGGGGAGAGAGGCCCAGTGGGAAACATAAAATAGTGACCTGAGGGAGTTTGGCTTTTAAAACAAGCTCTGGCGACATGCTAATACCCAGCTCTGTTTTATTGACATGGGGAAAGCATTTTCGAAAGACCATCTATACCAGGTGGAGGGAGAACCTTGGAAATCTAGTACTTCTCCATGGATTGATCTAAGTCAATCTACGTAAGGTACTTCTTAACATTCCTTTAGACAGCCCTACATTTAGTGAGCTTGATGTCTAGGAACATATCATAGGAATCGGGGATCTCAGAACATCTGACAGTAAAAATAGAAAGAAAAAAAAAAACGATTGTAAGGAAAATATCCAAAATAATTTCTTAAGAAGGGAGCAATTAAAGTCCATTTATTTTTCTTCTTTCTGTGTATCAACATTTTCTACAATAAAGTTACACTATCTCAATAATAAAGTTTAATGTTGACCTTTGCTTGTGCTCTTGTGTCAACGATTTCACCTTGTTCTGCCTCGGTTTCCACATCTTGAGAGCAGGCCCATTCACGTAGGCACTAGGTAAGGGCCTTGCTTCAAATACCCTATCGTTCTAGCGGCTGAAATTTTCACTTACGAGCAAAAGGCTGCCACCCATTCTACAAAAGCTTTCTCCTTCGCGGCCGGATAATTTTCCTTAGAAATCATCATACATTTTGTTAACAGCTGTATGCATCTTGCCTCAGAAATAGTACCAGAATGACAGAGACATTTCGAATCTTGGAAATTGTGGGCTAATGGAAGAGCTGTCCCATTGTGACTTGACCCCGAGAGGGTGTGTGTCTTATAGAGCATATCGACACCTGGTGTGCCAAGTGAAAATCAGCCCCTTTCAGATGAGGGAGCATCCTTTGAGTCTGTCCCGCTTCAGGGGCATGAGATTCGCTGCCATTCAGCGGACACACAACCTGGGTGTTTATTTTTCCAAGATGGAGTCGCTTGAGCCTGACCGACAGGTCCAGGAAGCTGCGATGCAGGCTGAGGTGCAGTTTCCAAGCACTGAAGGGGTTTTGTAAATGGCATAACTTCATAAATATCAAACAACATCTCACACACAGCACATACAAAACAAATAACTTCATGTAGAAATATACCACACACAAAATATAATATTCCCTATTCACTTGAAGAAGGGAAAATCTGGATTCATCCATAGCGTGTTGGATTTGTTGGGTGATGTGATAAAAATGCAGTATTTGGAGATGGACAGACCGGCTCGCTAGTTCTGCGGCTGAGCATTAACCCCTCTGAATTTCAGTTAGTTCATCTGTAAAACAGGCATGCAGGGGCTTCTTTCTCCTTCTATGGGGAATCTTAGGTATCTGTAATTCGATGGTACAGTTTATAAAATCTTAGGAATATTGTCTCTATTTTACTTATCTTTCTATTTCCTTTCGAGCGTTTTCTGGTACACGGGATAGCAATAGATTTCCGGTTGAAGCCACGCCCCTTCGCCTCATGATAAAAGGAATCGGGAAGAGACACTACACTTTCTCATCGCTGTGATTACTAATTTGCTAAAGCATTTAAATTAACGGCAGACCCCAGGCCCCAATCCTGTAATTCAATACAGGGATAAAGGGATGCACATCCTGGTTGTTTATGCTGTTACCTTGTCTCTGCTTTGAAGACGAAGCTAGTTCTTGTTCATCTGCCTCTGTAACCCACATTTGACACAGAATTTTCAGGTATGCACATGCGAACTGTGCTGCATGATGTAATGCATATTGTCCCTTGTGGGGGGATGGGAAGAAGAAAATATATGCATTGGCAAAAAGAAAAAATTAATTAGAGTGTATCGGGGGGGGGGGGGCTCAGAAATATGGTCCTAGCACTCAAATTCTCATAAACGATAGTGTCTGCACCAACAATGTTGTTGCCTATCCAGTAGCCACCCCCGCCTGCACGTCCCTGCTGGGGGAGCCTGGGTCAGTAATAAACAGAGCAAAAATGCCAGAAACCCCCTTTCTACCCGCTCTTGTACCACGGGCAGCCATGGGGCGTATTTGGGTCCAGAGACGTTAGGGGAAAGATATTGAGGGTCTTCTTGGGAAGACCTTCCTCCCTGAGACAGATGGGATGAAGCTCACACTGCCTTCTGGACTTTTTGACTCAGATGATAGCAGAGGCAACAATTCGGTGTCCAGACATCACCGAGTTGCTTAGCAACCCCAATAATCAACTCTTTCCAGAATTTCTACGTGGGAAAAAAACATAGCCCTTACTGTTTAAACTCCCTTTCATCTGCTTTCCAGATGAAAAATAGTCTCCTCCAGCCTAGGGGATATAGTCCATAATATCGTAATAATTTTGTATCATGACAGATGGAAACGAGATGCATTGTGGTGATCGTTTCGTAATATATACAAATATAGAATCACTAGGATGTACACCTGCAGCTCATAGGATGCTCTATGCCAGTGGTCGGCAAACTGCGGCTCCCGAGCCACATGCGGCTCTTCCACAAAATACCATGTGCGGGCGCTACCTCGATAAGGAATGTACCTACCTATATAATTTCAGTTTAAAAAATGTGGCTCTCAAAAGAAATTTCAATCGTTGTCCTGTTGATATTTGGCTCTGCTGACTAATGAGTTTGCCGACCACTGCATGCCAATCATACTTCAATTAAAACAAAAAGCATCCTTTTAGGCGCCCTCCCACCCTTCCACTCTTGCTCAGAGCCTTTCTGCTTCTCACTCTCTGTCCTGGTGTAATAATCCTGGCACACACAGTATACTGTCAAGAGAAAACATAAAAAGTGGACCTTCTCTCAGTCCTCCCAAATGCACTGTTCCCACATGACCTGCCAGGGTACAGCGAGCAGGAAATCACATCCCCCTGGCACCCCCAGGAGGAGAGAGGTGGAGGAGGGCTGTCCTGAACAAGTCAGTGAGGCTTCAGAGCGGAGCAAGAAGGAATGGCCGGCACAGGTGAGCTGTTGGCACCGTCAAGCTGCCTATGAATCTTTTCAGGTTCTTGAAAGAGCAGTGGGTCCCCATAGCTGCCCCGTGAGCCTGAGCAGGAACCGTGCTGAGAGCTGTGAGCTGCAGCCCTCCAACACAGTGATGACTGAAGGCTGAGCTGTGCGGTTGTCTGAGCCCTGAGAGACAGGAGCAGAGAGAAATGCCATCAGCAACCGCGATCCATGGAGGCTGTCGTGAGATAGGGGACGTTGCTGTAGGGAGGAGGAAGCAAGAGCCTGCAGCCTGTGCTTTGATGAGTGATGCTTTGCAGCGTCCCCCCCCCCCCCGGAACACTAGGGTGGCTCGGGAGGACCAGGCAGTGGGATCTGCTGAGTTGTTAGATGGGGGACCCTGCGGCCCACACATCCCCGCTCTCTGACATTCCCATCTTACGATTCACCCTGACATCTGTACAGCAGAAAAGGAATTTGTTTCTCTGTGTTCTTCACCCCTCGCTGTGGAAGGAAAATAGCGTCCTCACACTGGGAGATTAGGAGGGAGTAAGGTCCCACATTGGAAGCTGGTCCAGTCATGAAGGACCAGGACTTCCCCCAGCCTTTGGATGGTGAGCCTCACAGGCTGCCTGGCGAAGACGCTCACCCTGCATTGACCAGGTGGCTGCTGGTCAAGTCAATCAATCACTGATTGGCTCCTTTTGCGGAGAAGCGAAACTCTTCGAAGTATGGGCCTAGGAGCTGGGTGCTTCATTCATGAACATTAGCAACCACGGGGTTTCTGCGTGGCTTGGAACAGCTCACACACATTTAAATACATTATAGCCTCTCCAATTCTTTGTGCGTGAGTGTGCCTACCCAGCAGAAAACAAAGTGGAAATTTGGCATGAGAGGGGGTCAAGTTAATCACAGACCAGCTGAATTTGCTTGCTTATCTGTGGATGTTGCTAATACCCAGCCATGCCTACAGAGTTGTGCCCACATAAACATCACAGCATTAACGATCATAACAACCAATGCTGTTAAATGTGCCAGACACTAATAATTGGTATTCTTTAATTCTCACTACCCTATGCAGTAGGTACTTCCTATCTGTGGGCTTTGGACGAGTTAATCCCTTCAAGGCAGTTCATGCCTGAGCCAGGCGTCAACACAATCTGTCTGACTCAATGCAGGACCTGGGTTTGAGACCACCATCCGCTACATAAAACAAAACACCCAAAAGGCATGGCTCTGTTGGCCCAGCCAAAGAACATGAAAGAATCTCCAGAATAACCCTGGAGATTATTTTGGAGATTCCGTGGGCTGATTATGCCCCTCCCCTCCAAATTCATATGTTGAAATCCAGACTCCCAGTACCTCAGTCCAACCTAACTTTCCAGGCTTTCTAGGCTCTTAAGTAGTTTTAATAGGAGGTGTGTGTGTGTGTGTGTGTGTGTGTGTGTGTGTGTGTGTGTGTGTGGCTAACAGGGACACTCCAGGCTATTAGGACAGAAAAACTTTTAAATGAATTTAATTTTGTTTCGTGTGCAGCCTCGCAGACCAGAGACAGTAAAGGAAATCTTTGGAAGAGCCAAGCACTTACTTAAACCCGAGGAGAGCCCTCACAGCCAAACCTAAGTAACGCAATAACTCGAGTAGGATTTTCTATTCCTTCTGCATTTGAGCACCACGGGCCAGTAATTAGTTATAAAGTTCCCTGGGTTATTAGCAGTATAAAAGTTGAGGAAGCATGTTAAAACATACATGACACCCAAAACTTGAAAACAAACAACCAAAAAAACCCACCTCATCTTATTTTGCCTTTCGATTTGGCTGACTCTCATCAAACACAATTTCATTTTATTTAATCGAAGATAAAAGATGTAAAAACTCCATTTACGAAGTGAGGGAATGATCTGCTCTGAATTGTTGGCAATTAGAAAGAGTGCACATATTTCATTATGCGAGACTGGTTGTACATTCATTTTTCAGCCCATCGGTTAGTGGGAAATATTGGCTGTGTCTATTAGTGGCTGTGTTCGACAAATGGTTCATATTTAAAAACTCATTTTCACTTCTCAAAAGCACTTTGGAAGTGATTGTTTTGTTGACGCTGAACACCACTGATGGCTGGTGCCCGCTATGAATGCTGCAGATAGACCCACCAGGCCGAGCTGGCTTGTGGGACTGTGTGTTACGTGCACTTGGAAGCCGGGCTTTCTCGCTATGCCAACAGCACCAGCCACCGGAACCTCTCTCTGCTCTGCAGTAACGGAAGTAGTTTGGAAAACAGAACTCAGCTAATTATGCCCCCCTCCAAATTCATATGTTGAAGTCCAGACTCCCAGTACCTCAGTGCAAAGCTGTGATAGGGAAATGCTTTGAATGGCGAGCTTGCCTGGACACATTAGATAACCAGTAAGTGGAATAGCCTCTCGATTGGGAAGGAGAAAGGAAATTTGATTTTGTTCAATGTACAAAAAAATCCAAACAAAGAGGCCCCCAGAGACACCTGAAGAGCAAGTTTAGTGCTGGCCTTCCATGTCCATACCCTTGGGCTGAACGCCTTGACACATTGAATTAATAGTTATGGAAACTATGGAAACCCAGAGGTGTCCTGGGACTCTGTGTCATAGGAAATAACCCTGTGACATTTACCTTATATTTTTTTAAAAATGTCTTTTAAAGGAAAATCAATATAAGCAGATTTCCTTTTTTTTTTTAGTTAGTCCAACCTGTATTTCTATACAAAGAAAATTAGACTTAATATAAGTTGAGATTTAGGTTTCTTCAATTTCTAATCTTTAGCCTAAGAAAAAGGACTCCATTTATCAAACAGATACTATAGGTCAATTAGCACTAGTTGTAATTAATTTTCCTCTCCAGCACAGGCTAAGGAAGTAGCTATTATTGTTGAATTACCCCTAATTTAACAAAAGTAATAGCTGTCAGAGTTCACGTCTTGGGCTTGGAGCTTGTAGTTGAAAAGGCAACAACCTTTGATGAGAAGCTCTACAACCATGCCATGACCTGACCTGCTAGCCCCACCCCCTGACCCCACTGCCTAAGAGCCATGAAACAGGGACATGGACCTGAGTCTTCCTGGGGACAGGAGAGTGATGGCAGGAACAAGCCCTTTGGATCCCGAGGATTAAATGAACTGATGTGTCAGTATGTGCAAAACATTTAGGACAGCTTCTGGTACATGGCCAGCATTTTGTGACATGGGTTGGCTTAGCTGACTCATTATCAAGAGAGGGCTGGAGAGCCCCCACATGCCTCCCGGTCAACTGTCTCAGGCACCTCTCTGCCTCGGGGTGGGCAGGACCTGCTGTGTGGCACTGGTGGCACCTTGGCAACGCCGTCTAGGCACCAGCCACCAGGTTCTCCAATCTACGAAGCTTGTAAGGGCAGGAATTCAAAACACTTACCTTGAGGATGAAGAGTGTTTTGTGATCCAGAGAGCAGACGCCATCCCAGGCGAGGAGGGAGTTTCTGTGGCTGAATACCTGTGGCACAGAGTGCAGCCAGAAACTCCTTAGGGTAAACCGGGGCTGAAACATTAGCTTGTAGGCACATAAACACACAGCAGTCCCTCCCACACGCGTTCCAGACATACCGCTCTGGTTGGCCGAGGGTTGGTGGGTTTTTAGAAATGATTTTGTATTTGTGCTCAGCCGGGATGGAATACAGGGTGTGAGGGCGGTTGTGCATTGCAATGTCACAAAACACCACCGGAGAAACATTAAAGAAGCAAAACGGGAAAATGATTTCTAAACTAAAAAGGGGAGTTTCTTCTAACACAAACATAAGGACACAGCTCATCCATTCATTCATTCATTCACTGGCTCATCTGTTTATTCAGCAAATGTGCATGGGCTTCTATGTGTGCAATGCGTGAGCACAGAGGAATGAGCAAGTCTGGGTCCCTGTACTTGGGAAGAGGGAATAGAGGATCAGTGATCATGCTTGACCTTGTGTGGGTACCACCTCCATGTCCTGGACCTACTTTCAGCCTTGATGGAATTGGAGCGTTACATCATCTTACCCCCAGGGCTGGTAGTTTTATCCCCCTTGGCATTGGTAAGGTGGTTGAGACCTTCCTGAGAATAGAGACTGTCACCCTGCTGAGACCCGCACTCCTGAAATTCTGCCACACTCCCGTCCAGCTCCTCCTCGCTGGAAAGTGCTCTGGGAATTGCCAGACCACCCATCCTAGCAGTTTGCTTTCTCATTCGTATTGTCCTTCTCTCTTTTCCTCCCCTCCCGCTAAAGTATGAATGATATATCCCATAGGCACACATAATTAAGGAAAGAAAATTAAACCTAATATATCCTCATCCAATTCGGCTTGTGCTCACTTACTCTCTGTGTTCATTGCTGGCTATTAATACTCATATAGCTTACACCAGGAAGACGAGGGTAGAAATACGAGGTGCTGGTGATAGGGGAAACATTGCCCTCTTACTTAGCTTGAAATGCCATCAAGTAATGAGCCCTCATTGAGCACCTGCTGCATGCTCTAACTCAGTACTGTGAAGGACACAGGTCAAAGATGGGCGTGTGCCCAGCCAGCAGCCCCAGGCTGAGGGACAAACTAGCGATCAGTCAGAACAAGCTCCCTGGCGTTCTTGCACACACCTTTTCTGTCCTACTCCGTCCCCCTGTCCCATCTCACTCACCTGCACCTTCTGATCAGTCCCAGCACAGCTGTGTGCAGGTGGCTATTCCGCCGCGGGGTGTGTTTTACGACACAATTGTACTGGCAAGCCTGTCCAAATGCAAAGCTCTTGCTGTGGATTACGAAGCCTTCTGCATGGCAAGCTTTCCAGTCTTTACTTCTTGTCCATTTCTCCATCTTCATCCCCAACTGCCCCCTGTACCAGGGAGACAGTTTTTCTTTCTGTATTATCTAAACTGTTTTTTGAAGTATGCTCTTTTAGTTAGGAGTGTTTTCTAAAAATCTATTAGATTGAAATTTTTCTCTATGGATATGTTCCCTGCTTTGGAAAAATCATTTATAATGCTATTAAGTACCATATTTCCCCAAGTATAAGAGGCCCCCGTGTATACAACGCACCTTAATTTTGCGGCCTGAAATTTGGGGAAAAAAATATTACATAAAGTTATTGAACTCAAGTTTTATTCATCATGAAATTCATACAACCTCTCATCACTGTCAAAACTGCCACCCCTTAGCTTGTCCTCATCTGTGTCTGATGACGAATAAAGTCTTCATATATAGTATGTCCGTAAAGTCATGGTGCACTTTTGACTGGTCCCACGGTCAAAAGTGCACCATGACTTTACGGACACACTGTACTGCCTTGTCCTCAGTTCCATCTATGGCATTTGAAATGCCGCAAGCCCTGTATCAGACGCACCCAGTCTTATACATGGGGAAATACGGTATCATTTGTGTATGCTACCGGCTACCTCTGGAGGACCATTGGAGATTTATTCCAGGCTTCCCTCTGCAGTCTGAAGAGGAGAGCATGTGCTCATTTAGACGAGACTGCTCTCCGAGTAGGGCTGCTGAGGCAGCGTGAGCGGCCCCTGTCCGGTTGGGAGGATAGGTCGGGATGGTTTATATTTTAGGCAGTCTGAACGTGTAGAAATGGCAGAAATTCCCAACACTTCCTGAGGTGTGGCCTTCGCTTCTCAGAGCATCAGTTTTCTCATCTGTAGAATGGGCATGGCAGTTCTTACTGTCAACAGGAGAAGGTAGGAGAGAATGAACGCCAAGATCTTTTAAACCTGAATAAGAAAAACCTGAAAAGAAACTTGACTGCACTTGGCTCAGTCTTACACCTCTGGGGTTAACCATGTCCCACCTATGGTGGCATTTGAGGCTGAGTAACAAAGAAGTAGGATAGGCATGGTATGGGCATATGAATGTCTGGGAGGCTAGAGGATCGATCTGTTCCCCTGCAGGTGGGGTTGAGTTCCCACTGTCAGTCATTTTAAGTAGAGATCCATCCAGGAAACGAAAACTCAGGAGAGGAGGCTTAGACACAGATAAAAGAAGGAAGAAAATGCCAACTCTTCATCTAAGCAATCCAGGGCCCACTCTGGGACATCAGGGATCTTCCTGGTTGGCGGGGTCTGGGGATGCCCTGAGAGGCAGACCAGTGGTGAGTTATTCTTGTGCTATAATTCCCATTCATTTCTCCCAGGCTTCCAGTGACGTCTGTGTGTGTGTGTGTGTTTCCAAAGCTAGAAGCAGAGAGGCAGTTAGACAGACTCCCGCATGTGCCTCACTGGGATCCACCCAGCAAGCTCACTAGGAGGCGATGCTCTGCCCATCTGGGGCGTTGCTCCATTGTGGCCAAAGCCATTCTAGCACCCGAGGTGGAGGCCATGGAGCCATCCTCAGCACCCGGGTCAACTTTGCTCCCATGGAGCCTTGGCTGCGGGAGAGGAAGAGAGAGACAGAGAGGAAGGAGAGAGGGAACGGTGGAGAAGCAGATGTACGCTTCTCCTGTGTGCCCTGACTGGGAATCGAACCCGGTACTTCCACACATCGGGCTGACGCTCTACTGCTGAGCCAACCGGCCAGGGCCTCAGTGATGTCTCTTGCCCACTGCAACTTAGGAATGCAATTGTGAAGGATCACGGAGAAGTGTTTTCTCCAGTTCCTCTTCCCCAGTGCCTCTCTGAGTCCCCTTTCCTTGCTTTATAGCGACCTCCTGATTGCCAGCCACTGTCTTTCCTTTTTATTTTAAATTCATGGTTATAATTTAATCCACTTTTAAAAGATTGTTTTCATCACTTTTATTTAAACTGCCTCTTCCAGCCCATTTCTGAAGGTCAGTCTCATACTTCTGTGAAAACTCTTTAAGCTGCTGGGACCACGTGTCCCAGCGGCTCTGGGAGGAGAGAGGAACGACGTCTTTCTTGCGCACAACACTGTCCGTTCCTTGCCCTAGTGTTGGGGTGGGCTTGGGAGTGATGGGGGTTTAGGGAGAGTGGAAAAAAGACAAACCCTAGTGTGGTTGCTCACTCTCTCCCTTAGTCATTTCTGCTGATTCTGTTTATGTGCATTTGCATTTTTCCCTAAACATTTTCATGTGCATTGCTGAAGAGCTAAGACATCCCCATACTTAATCACGGTGCAGCGGTCAAACTCAGAACCTTTCACAGCGATGCAATGATAGTCCATATTCGGATCTCATCCACTGTCCCCACAGAGTCTTTCTTAGAAGGTTTTCCCTCTGGTTCGGAACCCAGTCCAAGGTCCCGCGTTTTATCTCGTGGTTTTGTCTACCGCTGGTTTTCAGCTTTATGTGGGGCTGGACATTGACATTTCTGAAGAACTCGGGGTGATTATTTTGTGGAACGTACCTCGGGATAGTTTGGCATTCCCTGGTGATGTGGTTCAGGTGAGGCATTTTCAGCAGGAATGCCACAGAAGTGCTCTGGGTCTCTGCTCAGACCTGCGAGCGGCTTGTAAATACCGTCTCTAGGAATTTGGCAAAATATTCTAAGAGTATATAAGAGACAAGTCTCTCAAAAACGTTTCTGGAAAATGAGAGCAAACCTTCGCTGTAAAGGGGAAGTACAGATCATATAAATACAGAGTCTTATAATAATCATCATAAGAATGACTATTTTGATTTTCATATTTTTCTGACTCTGTGTAGAGAAGAATTTTGAGTCAGTCTAGCAGTTTGAAGAGTGGAATGTGCACATCGGTGACAGACAGGAAGAGAGTGTGGGAACGTAAGGTTATTTTATTAGTGCCAAAGATTGTTTCATTTCAAGGCACCTAATGTATAGAGCAGCAGAATTGCTTTGTTCTCCACTCTTGGTCTTTTTATCTCGGTTCTAAGGATCGGTGTTTCCGTGAGCGACCTCAGGATGCTGCTGCCTGAGCCTCTGAGATGCCACCGTGCTGGTTCACAGTTAGCGGCAAATAGTTATAATCTCATTTCATTCAAACGATGTTATTATTGCAAGATGTAACACCGCCAACACAAACTGTCTCTGACAGTCTCATATTCCTCTTGTTTAAGAAACAGCTGTCAACGGGCTCTGGGTGAGCTGAGCAACTGACAAATTAAGGGAAATTATATCTTTAATCAATCACACTTGCCTCAAGTCCTGAAAGCTAATATTTGGTTTCTAGTTACCTAGACATAATAATACCATTTAGAAACTCCTTCCATCACAGGCATCTAGTAATTTTTATGGTTTTTCTTCTCATTTACGGCAAAAAAAAAGTCTAAAAATAATGCACTTTAAAAATAAAGACCTAGACAGGTCTTTCCTTAGAGAAAAAGGACAGAAAAAGATATATTAGGTAACACATAAGAAAGCTGGTATGGCTATATTAATACCAGTCAAAATAAATTATAAGGGAAAGCCTCTGAGCAGGTATTTAAAGGAGCAATTTATAGTGAGAAAAGTGTCAATTCATCAGGATACATAATGACACAGAATGTATGTGGTCTTCAGAACCAACACAAAATATGTATTCGTTTCAAAATTAAAAATCTCATAGTTCATGAAAGAAAAAAATAAGCATTAAAAAGAGAAATAAATGTAGTTGAAGATGTTAACATCTTTCTTCCAGTAATTGACTGAAAACATAGGCAAAGAGTATGAGGCCATGGAAGATTTGACTAACATTCTCCGTGAACGTGACCTCACTGGCACTTACTGGACAGCCGTAGAACATACCTTTACTTCTCAGGAATGCATGGAGCATTCACTAGGAAGGGCCATATGGTAGGCCATAAAATATTTCTCAGTAAATTTCAAAATATTGAAATCTCTGAAAGTGCATCTTTGAATCACAGCACAATTAATCTGGAGCAATAAGATATCTAAAAAGTCTCCAGCTGCTTAGAAATTGAACAGCACACTTCTGACGCATACATCAAGGAAGAACCCTTAAGTGATAAGAAAACATTTGCACTGAAAAATGGTAATAAAACCACATGTATCAAAAACTCAAGGTTTCTACTAAAGCATCGACTTCAGAGAAATTTATAGGTTTTTTGTTTGTTTATTTTTATTCAGTAAGAGGAGGGGAGGCAGAGAGATAGTCTCTTGCATACGCCCTGATCAGGATCCACCCAGCAAGCCCACTAGGGGGCAATGCTCTGCCCATCTGGGGTGTTGCTCCGTTGCTCAGCAACTGATCTTTTCTTAGCACCTGAGGTGGAGGCCATGAAGCTATCCTCAGTGCCCAGGGCCAATTCGCTCCAATAGAACCATGGCTGCAGGAGAGGAAGAGAGAGAGAGAGAAAGAGAGAAAAGTGAGAAGGGGAGGGGCAGAGAAGCAGATGGGCACTTCTCCTGTGTGCCCTGACTGGGAATCAAACCTGGGACATCCACACACCAGGCCGATGCTGTACCGCTGAGGCAACCAGCCAGGGCCGAGACATTTATAGCTTTAAATCTCAGACTGTGGGTTTGAAATCTTTGTTCTTGTTTAACACAACTTTCCACCTTATGAGACTAGAAAAATGCGGGTGAATTAAACCCAATATATATTGAAAGAAAGATAAGAATCAAAATCAAAGAAACAGAAAGTAGATGGATAATAGAGAAGATTAACAAGGACAATAGCCAATTCTTTGAAGAAATTGATAACGTTGATAATCCCTTAGCAAGACTGACGTTACCATTGGAGGTTGATCAGAGAGCCTGAGCCAATATGAGTGATATAGAATATGGGATATAGGAATCTGAGCGTATGCAACCGGGGGTCCATGTGAAGCAACTGTTTCAGGGGGTGATAAGGAGACACAAAGTGGGAAAAACCAGGACAAACAGGAAGGACAAACTGGAACCTACATCTTTCACCGGCCACTAAGCATCCTGCTTCAAAGTCTCAGGTTACATGCTGGTGCACTCGCCATGGAGCTGTGTGAACATGTGGACCCAGAAGGAGGAGATCCAACAGGAGCTGGAGGACCCATAAGGTGACCCCGCAGAACAAAGCAGTGCAGGAGCCGGGCACTGCCTGCCAGCTCCTAAGCTGGTCTCTACTTCCCCTCCACCTTCTAAATCTCATGTTAATTTCTCCTGGTCCCAAGCAAATACAGTTTTGCTTGGGCAGGTGGATACAGTACCTAGCCTCACTGAGTAAGAAAACAGAGAAGGAAGACATAGATTTCCAACATCAGGATTGAAAGGGGGGATATCACTACAGATTTTATAGACATCAAGAAAAGAAGACCCAGCCTTGGCTGGTTAGCTCAGTCGATTAGAGCATCATCTGGAAACAACAGGGTTGTGGGTTCAATCTCCAATCAGGGCACACACGGGAAGCAACCAATGAATGAACAACAAATGAATGCTTCCCTTCCCCCTCTCCTCTCTCCCCCTTCCTTTCTCTGTCTCTCTAAAAATAAATAAATAAATACTTAAGCTCTGACTGGATGCTCAGTTGGTTGGAGCATCGTCCGGAAGCACAGAGGTTTCTGGTTTGATCCCCAGTCAGGGCACATACAGGAACAGCTCAATGTTCCTGTCCCTCTGTCTCTTTCTCCCTGACCCTATCTAAAAAGAAAGAAAGAAAAACAAAAGAAGGAAGGAAGAAAGGAAGGAAGGAAGGAAGGAAAAAAAGAAGGAAGGAAGGGAAAAAAGAAGGAAGGAAGGAAAAAAAGGAAGGAGAGAAGAGAGAGAAGACAAGAGAAGAGAGAGAAAGAAGGCCCTAGCCAGGTATCTCAGTTGGTAAGAGCATTGTCCCAATTCTCCAGGGTTGCAGGTTTGATCCCTGATCAGGGCACATACAAGAAGCAAGCAATGAATGCACAACTAAGTGGAACTACAGATGCTTCTATTTCTCTCTCTTTCTCTCTTTGTCTCCCTCTGCCTCTCTCCCCCTCCCTCCCTTCCTCTCTCTCTCTCAAATCAGTAAATAAATTTAAAAAATTAAAAAACAAGCTCAGGCTTCTTTGTTGCTTACCCTCTACTTTTCCTGGTCAGGTGTGATCCCAGGAAAAAAAGTTACATTCACAAAGAAAAAAGAAGAAGAAGAAGAAAAAAAGACATCAAATTACCCAGCTTTCTCATTTCCTTGCAGAGTGAAAGATTTCAATGTATTAAAGCAAAAAAAATGTGCGCACTAGATCACTTAGAGCATCAGGATTTATTTTGCAAAAGAATTCTTCAGAAAAAAAAAAGAATTCTTCAGGCAGCACAACACGGACTTGTTTCATGGAAGATCATTATTTCATCGACAAGCTCAAGGGCAAGAACAAAGAAAGTGAAAATCGTTCGCTGCTGTGCATTAAAGATCGGTGAGAGATGGAGAGAAATTTTCTGAAAGGAAAATTGATGTGCCCATAATACTTTCAAGCAGAACTGCACAGGCCTTATGACCCCCGTATGCCCAGAGTGGGCATCTTTGTACGTGTTGCAGCTCCTGTGTTCTCCTGTAACACTGGTTCTTTGCTTTCGTGGTCAGGAACGCATGACATGACATTATTCACTGTGCGGGGGTTTGGGGTCTTTTTCTTTTGCGAATAGTGGCCATGCCAAGGGGCCCACCAATCGGGTTTCTGCTTCCTCTGCCCATACAGAGAGAAGAGAGCATGGCTTTCTCAGAAGTGTAGCAGAGCCCCATTGGGATAGCATTCCCCATACTTAGCATATGCTGGAAGGCCATGTAACGACAGGGGCAAACACAGGCTCAATCAAGATCCTCAATCAAAGGCCATTTGCCTCTGCCTCGCCTCCCAGTGGAGAAATGTATCTGATGAGTTCATTCACACTGAGGTACAGAGGTGCCTTCTCGGACTTCTTACCTGTTTAAAAAGACACCTGGAGAAATCAACCACAGTACAAATTTGTAATGGAGAGTTTTCGAGCACCAGGGAGGCTGGGTTGCGGGAGATGTGAGTACTGTGGTGTTGGTGTATGTGTGTGTGTGGGGGGGGAGTCAGACTCTGAATCCTTGTTTTCTCCCCCCAGACAGGTTTAATAACTCTATCGAGCGCCGGCTCTCTCGTGGCCAGGTGAGGTAGGGCCTGCCCAGCGTGGAAGCTGGAGAGCATTAGTTCCCTGGTTGACAGTTGTTTCCATCATTTCCAATAAAGCTATGGTTTCTGGCCCCCGAGAGACCTGGGGTGCTGTTACCAGCCTGATCCTATCTGTTATTATAGTTCACGTCTTCTGGCAGAATTTAGGAGGTGGCATCATCGTTCAGAGTTCTGAAAATGCCTCCAGAGAAAAGAGCTGCTCTAGACTCCCTGAGTCCGGAAGTCACCTTCCCGAAAAGAGTTATTATCCATCACGGGTCCGAAGATGCCGGTGTCAGTACCTGGAACGAGGGTTAATTGAGACGGGCGACTGTGCCAACACGACCAAGAATGCAGCCAGCACGACTCGATGTGCCGTCGCGTCCTTGTAGAATTAGCTGCGGTTTTAAAGCCTGGCGGCTTATCTATTGAAAATTCATCCAATTACATCTTCATAGTTTTGGTCTTACTTCATGTCATTCCGCTAATTGGTTTCCGTATCTACTTGTGCCAACTGCTACCACTATACTCTTTAAAAACAACAGAAACTATTTTACTAAAAGGATTTTAAAAATGTAAATGTATCTCATCTCATATTGTCTCTTCATTTTTTATATATTTTTCTGGAGGGGATGGGTGCCAGAGAAGAGGAGGAAGGAACCAGTCAGCCAAATCCAGCGATCCGATGCGCAGGCTGGAATGACACTCGGGCAGCATGCTGGCGAGCATCACTGAGCTAGGGGCTTCTGGGGCTCTGGGACTATTCCCAGGCAGCCGCTGCGCACTACGCATGCTCCGTGTGCCGTCCTGTTCCGGTGCTTCACAGCCTAAGTGGGATCCCCCGAGTGTCCATGAGAGCAGCCCCCAGCTTCCAAAATATGGGGGAACCGTCATTCATACTCAAGACGCTGTTTTTCTGGGGCTTTTCCCCAAACAGTTCAAATTAGGACAATGTCAAGCGAACAATTACTTCCTGAAGTTCTTTCAATAAATGCTGGTAGCTACTGGATTACCATCTCCTCCACAGCCTTCTATTTGGAAAATAATGCTGCGTTGAAGAAAAGCAACCAATGCAACATAAAACAAAATTGTCCTTATTTACAGGTCATTAAAAGACTTGGGTTAAGAACGGGGATTGTGTTGTACTCACGTGGTTCTGAAGACCAGGTGGGCAGGAATGCACCTCTGATTTCTTGCCATCCACTGGTGCTGGCAGGGCTCGTCAGCCCAGGGTGTGCAAACGAGGGCTCCTAAAACAAGAAAGGGATTTGAGATGGCTGTGTCCACTGATCTCCAATCTGGATTTCAAGAGCCAGAGACATTCTAGGGGCTGCCTCCAAGGCTTTAGGTGGGGGCTGTGCAGAGTGGTCCAGGGGGCGGACAGACCTCAGAGCTGCAGTTCCCCACCCTGGCCTCCAATAGATGGGGCTTCCCTGTCATCTGCCTTATGGTTCCATACCCCTGGGAAATTCTAGCATGAAAGGGTTCTATGACTTTAAAAGTAATTGCCTACTCCAGCATGCTAGAGAGCCTTGCTGATGGAGTATTCTCTTTGGGGACAAAATGGTGTGAAATAGCAACCATTAGCAATTTTGATGAAGAACCAAGAGAGACCTGGGGTGCGGACAGCACTAGGCTGTTGGTTTCTTTTGTTCTGGCATCTGGTGCCCAGTGTCAGCCCTGGGGGGCTGTGCCTAGGGAACCTGCCCCAGCAATAGGAGGAGGGAGCGTTCTCCTTGCCTGTGATTGGCCACCCTCGCCCGCCCATCATCACGTGTGGGGAAGCCACGCCTGCGTAACAGAGCCTAGAGATGCTTTCAGACGCTCAATCCCATGTTTCCTTGCAGGTCTGCATAACAGAGCTTACTTAAAAATAGACATTCCTACGGTTTTATTGCTGCCATAAGCTAGGGTTCAGTGGATGGAGCTATTAGCTTATTTTTTTCCTCATTCTTTTTCTCAGTTCATAAAAGAGTAAAGGATGGTTTCAGGGAAGTGTTAATAAGAATATGCATCTAATGGATATTGCAACGTGTTTGCTTTATGGTAATAGATAAGGCCTGTTGGAGCAGATCCTATATGGCCCCGATTCCCGGGTGTCTGGCAGGGTGGAGTGGTGCACAGAATCTAGAGATGAGGCTGCCCAACCCTCCAGGAGAAGCTTGGGTCTGTAAGAAATTAGAAACAGGCTGCCATTTATTGAGTATTTAACGTAAGCCAGGGCTTCAGTAAATGGCATTTCTTATTCTCAAATGAACCTTTTGTGTTAAGTATTCTCGTTTTGCAGATAGGGAACTGAGGCCCAGTAAAGTTCATTTCCAAGCCCCCAAACTTTCAAATCCAGATCTGCCTGACCTGTTCTTTTCCTGCCTCCAATACAACTCTGTTTCCATACCTCCGGTGACAGGGAGCTCACTGCCTCCCGGCAGCACAGCTGTGTGCTGGACAGAACCAACAAATAAGAAGCATTCAGTGTTGAAACGACCTGTTTGTGCTCCTTTTCCTATTTATGCATCTTTACTCAGAGCCTTCCCTCCCTTCTTTCCTACCATAAACAGTTATTTTTATTTCAAATTATGTAAAAAAAAAATGGAAGGATCAAAATTTCAGAGTATTCGAGTTGATGTGTGTGAAACACAGTTATCAGGCAACCAAAGATGCCCACCCTGGCTTCTTTGCTCCCTTCCCAGTTAGTTCTAAGACCTCTAAAAGGTACGTCGCTAGAAGAAAGCATGTTTCCCGGCAAAAATGGAAGCAAGAGCACTTTGTATGGGTTTGGGGAAGGCAGCCGCTTCAGAACATCTTTAATTACCTGGTCCCAGGAGTTCTGTTAGAATTAACCAGATTTGGGGGACGTGTTCTCCGCCGAGGTCTGCTGCTGCTACGAGAATCAATAGGTAAATGTGCTTCCAGGTAATTCATAAAGCACCTTTAGTGTAGAGGATTCAGTAGTAAGAGAATGAAACGTTTTCGTTGCCTATATGTTTGACAGCAGTGGTTCTCAGTAAGGATGGCTTTGCCCGATACTTAACAATGCCTGGAGACATTGTTGGCTGTCACAACTCACAACTGGGAAGGTGGGGTGCTGTTGACATCTAGTGGGTAGAGGCCTGCAGTGTTGTGAAATGTCCTATAGTACTCGGACCAGCCCCCCTGCAGAGAAACGTCTGCCTCAATATGTTAGTAGTGCTGAGGTTTAGAAACCCCCAATCTTTAATACCAAATATATATATGTGTGTGTATACACACACACACACACACACACACACACACACACACACATACCTATAGTAAGAGGAAACAACATAGCTATTGATTTTACAATACAGAAATAATCATAGTAATTTAACATTGGTGCCCACCGCAATATCAAGAATCAGTTGAAACGAATGGAACATAATTCAATTAAAGATCACAACTTCAACAGTTACCAGTGTCCAATGGAAACATTTCCAGCCATCCTTTTCCTGTAAAAATTGTTGAATAACAATCCATCATATCATGTTTCTGGGAGGCAGATAGCTTTAATTCTCAGGTTTCTTGAAGACAAATGGAAAAACAGATTCAGGGATAATATTGTACATGTAGCCTTGGCATCCTCGTGACAACGATGGGAGGAGGCTTTGACCTTGAAACCCGAAGACAAGGGAGGGGAGCAGCCACTCCTCGCAAGCTCTGGGCAGTCATTTACGCCTCAGGCTTCAGTTTCCCCAACCGAAAAATGAAAATAATGCAAAAGCATCGGAAACATTAAGGTGATCATATCAAACAAAACACAGCAGCCCCCTGTTAAGTATAAAATGCTATCCTGTTAGAGAGTTTTACAAAGAGATTCATTATTATAAGTGAAAGTAGACGCTGCAGACATAAGAAACTGCCCAATAGTATGTAAATTCTTAATAACAAGCCCTAAAATAGGCCCCAGTCAATTCAATTCCAGATTTAGTCATTCTTTTCTAATCAAACACAATTATGTGAATTAAATGCTTTTAATACTTTCCCGAAATTAGATTAGGACAGTGCACCTGGAGCTTTCTCTATTATCCACAGAATAGATACTCTGAGAAGCAGAATGGTTGAGTGAGTTCTGAAATGAGACTAGAGAGAATGAAAATAGATGTGGGGGGAAGAAAAATATATGAACCCATCTTCAATTCCCTAAAACCAAATAGAAGAAAAGAGACATGTAGGTCAAAATCTAGGGTAGAGAGTACTCTTCCCTTATGGCTTTCTGACATTCGACAGCTTTTTCATGTTTCAAAAGGAAAGCACGGAGACTTACCAAAAATAAGTTGGTATGGAGTAACTAGAGGTAGGGCAAGTACTTTTTTTTAAAAAAAAAAAAAAAAGAAGGAAGCACAATGTCACCAAGAATTTATTTGATAATTTTATTTATTTTTCTGAGTTACATGGAAGTAAGATCAGCTAGACCTGCATCACTCTGTAAAACTAAGTTAAAAAATTTATATATATATATTCGGGAGCAAAGGACCTCTCTGAATTTATAGTGTAAGAAGATGCACTTTATGAATTAAATGCAATGCTGGTCCAAAAGCGATTTTCCATAACGAAGAAAATGAAATTCAAGGGGAAATGATACCAAATGAATCTTCTTAAAGCCCACATCTGATTCACTCACTTCCTGCATCACAGCAAATTCAAAGGCCAGCACCAGCTCCCCACAAAGCAAAGGTCTACCCTCCCTGCCCAGCTGCCCACGCTGCCCACCCCACTCCCCAGCTGTTTCCTGCAGGTCCAGAACAGCTCTTCTACAAAACTCCTTCACTGCACTGTGGCTGTGCTCCCTGTGGTCCTGCGCTTTCCTCTCTTAGATGCGCTTGCAGTTCCATTTGTCCATCTAGATGGCCAGGAAGGCCAGTTGCTTCCAACAACCCTGGGACACCACCTGAGGCCGCTGGATAAACCCAGGCTAGACAACAGCCCTCACACCATCTGAGTCCATTTGCAGAAATGGACTCCGTCATACTGAGCCCGGACCCTGGGCTACTCACACCCTGCCCATTTGGTATCTTCCATTAAAACTAAACGGATAACATTTTGCTGTGTATGTCTGATCGCAAAACTCTCTCGGAAATAAAACACTGCACATGCAATTAAGTCCCAAATGCACTTCTCATTTCTTTCTTCCATACCCTTCCTTAAAACGGGTTGGTCTACTGTTCTGAGACCAATGTGAGTTATTGCCATGAATGTATTTTTACCATTCCTACAACAACCTATAAAGTATATAGCTATATATTGCGTTTTGCGTGTTTTTAAAATTTAGGTAAATAGTAGAAAATTTTATTTCTTTGGCCATTTGTGTTTTTTCATTCAATATCATGTCTTAAAAATGGTCCCGTTTAGATCTAGTTTAGACTTCCATTTAATTAATAGACTTCACTTTTTTTTAAAGAAACTTTTATCTTTTTTTATTTTTATTTTATTTTATTCATTTTAGAGAGGAGACACAGAGTGAGAGAGAGAGAGAGAGAGAGAGAGAGAGAGAGAGAAAGGGGGGAGGAGCTGGAAGCATCAACTCCCATATGTGCCTTGACCAGACCAGTACAGGGTTTTGAACTGGCGACCTCAGTGTTCCCAGGTCGACGCTTTATCCACTGCGCTACCACAGGTCAGGCTAGACTTCATATTTTTTAAAATCTATTTCACCAGTGTTAGGTGGCTTCTGTTTATTTGCTATGTAATGACAGCTGCAGGGACCGCCCATGCACTTATGAACTGGGTGCAGACATGAGTTTCTCTGGAGGAGAATGTACTGAGAGATGTCAGCTGGCTCAATGGAGTGGTCCCTTCTTCTACTGACGGGCACTCTTGCCAGCAAGGGAAGAGGGTGCCCATTTCCGTACATTGTCACCAACACTTGGTATAAACAGGCCCATTAAAAATCCTAAACCAATGTGTGTCTTAGTATCTCACTGCTGTTTCATTTTTAAGTTTGATTATTTGAGAGGGGTTGACAATATCTGCATACAGTTATTGACTGGGAATGTTTCCTCCTCCAGGAATCACCTATTGTGTTATTTTCCCCATCTTTCTATTAGGTTGATCTTTTTAAATTGGAATTCTTTATATATTCCAGTTATTGGTACTTTGTCAGTTACATGGATCGCAAAATCTGTCCTTATATTTTCATGCTTATTTTCTGCCTCTTGGCAAGAGAGTTTATAATTTAGACAATCTTATCTGATTTTTTTTTTGTTTGTCACTTGTGCTTTTCCTATCATTAAAAAATAATCCATCCCTGGCCAATTAGCTCAGTGGTAGAGCATCAGCCTGGCATGTGGAAGTCCCGGGTTTGATTCCTGGTTAGGGCACACAGGAGAAGTGCCCATCTGCTTCTCCACCCTTCCCCCTCTCCTTTCTCTCTGTCTCTCTGTTCCACTCCCACAGCCAAGGCTCTATTGGAGCAAAGTTGGCCCGGGCGCTGAGGATGGCTCCATAGCCACCTCCTCAGGTGCTAGAATGGCTCAGGTTGCAATGGAGCAATGCCCCAAATGGGCAGAGCATTGCCCCTAGTGGGCATGCTGGGTGGATCCCAGTCAGGCACATGCGGGAGTCCGTCTCTCTGCCTCCCTGCTTCTCACTTCAGAAAAAAAAAAATGCTTCCCTCCTCTACTGTCATAATGATATTTGCCTGTGCTCTCTTCAAAAAATGTTATGGTTCTGTTTTTGACATGTGTGTCTTTTACACAATGGAAATTAATCTTTAATATGGTGGGTGATAATGACATAATGTCATCTTCTTTCAAAATGAAGACAGCTCATTATCCTGGAATCACTAGCTGTTTGGTCTGTTTTTTTCCTAAGGGTTTTAAAGCCAACTCTATTGTGTACCAAGTTTGCATACATATGTGTACCAAGTTTGCATACATATGTGGTTCAGTTTTCAGGCTGCCCAATGTGTTCCATTGGCCGCTGTATGCGTCCCCAGGCCAGTGCTGCACTGTTTTGTGCACTGTGCCAGTGTGGTCAGCTTTGCTCTCTAGGAAGACAAGTCTTGTTCCCCACCTCAATTTCTCCCTTACCACACATGTGGCAATGCTCTTCAAATGTCGTAGCATTTCTTCACCTCTGTCAAATTCTGGGAAAAACTTGTTAGGTTTTTTATTAGATTATCAATGAAATGATAAAAAGGTGATGTCTCCTTTATAATCTTAATCTTCCCACATACAAAATGGTATTTAGACCTCCTTCGACATCTTCCATAAAGTCTTTTTGTTCAAGTTTGTTTTATCTGCAAAAGTCTGTTGCAAATATGAAATTTAGTGGTCTTTTTTTAAAATTACATCTTCTATTTAATAGTTTCTGGGGTATAAGAATGGTATTGACTTTTTAAATATCCATCTTCTGTCAAGCAAACATGCAGAATTAATTGCCTTAAGTGTTTTAGTAGGTTTTCTGTAGGTTCTCTTAGAATTTTGATGTCAACAGAAATTTTGTCTGTAAACAACGTGATTTTGTTTCAGCCTCTGTAATTCTTACATATTTTTTATCTGACTACACTGATTTAAAACCTCGTAGGCAATCTTGAGCAGATGCAGTGATTGAAGCCGTTCAGGTTTTATTTCTAACTTCAAGGGGAGCATGTGTCAGTTCCCAATCCGTCGGTATCAGACTTCCCTAGGGTGTAGGCAGAGCTTTTGTCAGACACTAATGTTTCCTCCTAGTCCCAGTTTTCTATCTTTTTTAGAATAAATGGATGTTAAGTTTTAAGAAGTAACTTTTTGACGTTCGAGAAGCAGGGCGGTAGCACACTTAGAGAACGGGCTCTGGCGTCGATCCCTGGAACAGAATGAACATCAGATGACACCTTCTGGCTAAGGGCACACGGTTCTCAAACTTGTTGGTATAAGACCCTCTTTCCACTCTGAAAAAAGAGTGAAGACTGCAAACAGTCTTTTGTGAGTTATGTAGCTATCCATATTTATCGTGCTAGAAGTTAAAACTGATAAATTTTTAGAATATGTATTGGTTTATATTAAAACAATAACAATACCCCTAATCCATGGTAAGATAAACAGTATAATTTTATAAATGAAAAGCAACATAGTCTCCAAAACAAAACCAAGTGGGGGCGTGTATACATAGTATCCTTATTAAATTTATCCCAGTCTAGTTCTAGTGTTAGTATACCGCCTCACGGCTTCCGTAGGACCTCTCCTACAGCACCTCCCAGAACTTCCTGTTATCACCGTCATACATTACATTTCTGCCCTGTTATGAACCACAGGATATAGGGCTCTTCTCTTATTTTTGCTGTAAACAGTTCATTTTCTTTAAAAGAAATTTTAAAAAATAACAACAAAGAGCTTTTAAAATTTACACACACACAGGCCCTGGGATCTGACGGCAAGCTTTGATTTCTGGAGCAACCTTTTAGCTTGTGTAGCCACATGCATTAGTTGTGGTTGCTGCACCATAGGACAACTTCCCTAAAAATAATACGGTAACTTGGAAAAGGCTTGGTTGGGGCGGCCCCTCCCGCTGGACCCCACACGACCTTCACGTGTTAGATATCTTTACTCTGGTGGCTGTAGAAGCAGCAGCAGAAGAAGCCTTACTATGTCGTGTTTTCTTCTTTCCTCCCACTTGCTTCCTTGTTCTGCTCTTACAAAGGTAGATACATGGGGCCAAGAACAGAGTGGCCTGAGGACTGTGGGTCCCAGCCCCAAGCTGCACAGTTTCTGTTGGCCCAAAGCTCTGTGTGACTTATCGTTGTCATCCCGTGCTGTCTCCCTGCCCCATGTCTGGGATCCCCACCCTGGCCCAAGCTGCCGAGAGGAGAGCTGGGACAGTCATAAAGACACAGAGATATCCTGCCGCCCCCTCCCAGGACTGGGGGCTCTTTCAAGTCTTCCCGGAGTCCTGTCTCCTCCATTGACAGAAAAATCAGTGCATCGGAGGTCCTGGGAGGGGAACATGCTTTTCCTTCATCCTCTTTCCCTCTCCTCCCATGCTCTCCTTCCTCTTATTTTCCCTCTACTCCCTCTGAACCTCTCATTCCCGTCCTTTCTCCCTCCCTCCTTCCCTCCCTCCCTCTCTCCTCCCCTCTCTCCTTCCCTCCCTCCCTCCCTCCGTCTCTCAATGAACATACATTGAGCTCTGTGGTAAATAATGAAGCCGAATAATACCCCCTCCAAGAGATATTCATTTCTGAATACCTGGAACCTGTGACTGCGTTACTGTACGTGTCAAAGGGGACTTTGCAGACATGATTAAGGGGGAACAGGAAGAGTCAGAGTCGGAGAAGAAGGAATGTGACACAAAGCAGGGAGAAGTTTGAAGATGCCCCCCTGCAGGCTCTGAAGACAGAGAAAGAGGCTGAGTGTGAGGGGGGCAGCTCAGAATCTAACTGGAAAAGGCAAGGAAATGGACCCTTCCCCCACCCCCAGCCAGGGCAGAGCACAGCCTGTCCATACTTTTCTTCCTTTCAGGCCAAGGACACCATTTTGAACTTTTGACTTCTGAAACCTTACGAGAATACATCTGTGTTGTTTTAGACCACTAAGTCTATGCTCATTTGTTACAGCATCCATGGAAAACTAATTTAAGAACCAATCATTGTATTGGGTAAAGCCAAAGCTCAGGAGGAGTGCTGGGCATAGCCAGACGGGGGAGGCAGTCAGTGCCAGGAGGAACAGTGAGAGCCACAGGAGTGGGTGGGGACAGGGAGGGAGGGACACCAGGAGCCATGCACCGATGGCCAAGCAGGGCTGGAGAGCTCCATAGCGTGTGAGCCGTAGATGCAAAAGAAAGATGTGAGCACAGCTACAGGAGAGAGATTGGGGTGTTGTTCTTTTCCAGAAGTCAAGAAGAAATATCAAGAAATTGGTATTCCCTTGCTTATGCTGGGCTTTACTTTCTCCCTCTTTCCTGGCTCATAATGAACAGCAGCAATGGACCCTGTCAGCGGAGCCTTAATAGAAAAACACCCAAACCTACAGAGACAGAAAGTAGGTGAACAGTCGCCAGGGTTCAGGGGAAGGTTACAGTGCAGAGTGATGGCGAACAGGTGTAGATTTTCTCTGGGAATGCTAAACACATTCTGGAATTCACAGTGATGGTTGCACAACTCTGCACAACATATACTAAGACCCACTGACTTGTACACTTTAAAGCGGTGAATCTGACAGCATGAAAATTATTTTTCAATATAAATAGAAGGTAGATATAGATGATTGATAGAGATGATTAGATAAATAGATATAGATAGGTAGATAGATAGATAGATACACAGATAGAGATAGATAGATGAAAAGTCCAGTGCCCAAGTGACCTTATTTGATGCAATGGAACCAATGAGTAACATGAGGCCTCCAAGTCAAATGTGTCCCTTCTCACGCAGTGGCTCTTAGCCATCTCTGTTCCTAGCCTGTCTCAGAGTTCCATCTGTGACTCTCTCCTGCATGGAGGAGAGAAAAGTAAAAATGGTAGGCAGATGAGGTATGTCACCTGGAGAACTCTTAGCATGGTGAAATTGTTTCTGTGAGGTGTGGTGGCAAATTTCCACTGAACGTGAGCCAGGTCCTTTGGGTTGACTTCCAAGAGCAGGCGGGGGTTGCTAATGAGAAAGACAAGCATACTGTAGTGATTTCAAAACTGAAGCATGCAAAGGCAAGTATTTTTAAATAACCACTCATCACGAAGGAACTGTTGGTGAAGACCTCTGAAGGCTCATGTCACGGGGTGAACATACAGGACCCACAGAAAATGTCCAATGTGACCCCCACCCCTTAAATGTCAACAGAGAGATGTGGCTGGAGTCCCTAGAACTCAGAGGCTGAATTCGGAGATTTTGCTTCCGTCCCGTTCTCTAATCACACTTCTAGAAGGCACGACATAGCTCAGTTTTTCCATCTGTAGAATAGGTTTCCTGGTTGCCACAGACCAATTCTGATGATGTTTTAATTAAAACCGGAGAGACTGTCATTTAGGACTGGGCTTGAATTTCCTACAAGTCGGTTTGGCGGGAGCTCACAGCTGACTATAGTCGATTTTGCAAAATAAAAGCAGTGTGGCACTTCTTATGGGCACACATGTAGGGTACCATTCACATACACTACACATTCATTAATTCAAATCAGATGTGCTTTTAGCTCCTGCAAGCTGAGGTCCAACAGACTGATGTCCCAGCCCTCTCTCAGCTGACCAGCAAGTCCTATGGAAAGGTCCATAAACCCCAAAAGAAGTCAACCTGGAGGATTCCCGCGGTGTTATAGCTGTACCCTGAATCAGGACAGGGTCTCCTAGGGCAGGGGAGAAAGATGAAGAGGAGACAGAGTTGTCCCAAGAATAGGAGACAAGAGGAAGAAAGTTAATTTGTAAACCAGTTCTCCAGGGCCTCTCTAGCACTCCAGGAGGCCAGCTCAACTCTATGGTTTGCATTTCTCCCCCTCCCCCGCCCCTCCTTTCTGGCCTCCAGCACAGACCAGGGTGTCTATCAGATCTGATTATAGCCCACAGCTCACTGGGCTGTCACAAACAGAGGGGAGTGCATTTCACCTGGGGAGAGAGAGAACTCGGGATCTGTGGCAAGGAAAAATGGAATGCGGTGGAGGAGAAAACTGCATTACAAACTCTCCGCGTAGCTGGGCTCATCCATCTTCCTGTTCTGGTCATGCACAAGCAGCTCTGGCCTCCAGCTGCTACCCTCTCTAAAGGGAAAACTAATACGGGGCATAGGTTCCCTCTTTTGATGGCAGAATGGAAGGGATGGGAGGGTAAGACTCTACATCAAGTTCATGACCTAATTTGTCACGTTATCAGTAGCATGCTCTCCGATCCTTCTCTCCCAAGAGCTCGCCCCTAGTCATAGCCTCTATACCCCTCATAACATGTGCTGTCCACCTGGCCGCCTCTCCATACTTGGTCTGAACATGGCCAGATACTTTAGACCCTTCTACCACCCCACGTTGTTGGCTCTTATCTTCCCTGGGACCCATGAGCTTTTAAACAGGGGGTTTGATTTTGAGTTCAAAAGAGAAATCAAAAGAAGCAACCCTAAGATAAGAACCACGCCGATGACAGTGTCTTATCTGCTAGCCCGCCGTGTGTGTTTATTTCCCTAGACAGGGAACACTGCTGGGACACCCACCCAACCAGAGGCATGCTGCCCAGTTCACTGGTGAGTCACGGTAGACTTTGAGATGGGTCGCAGGCAATTACTATGACTAATTAAAGTCTGTGAGTAAATCCCTCTTCTATTAAAATAGAATGTAGCCCAGGTACACTTATAATGAAATTACTTTCGCTCCCTCACATTCTGATACTCTCTTCAGTGGAAGGAAAAGGGTGAAATGCAGATAGCACACCCAGAGCCCTTCAATTACCTCGATTCCGTCTCTACTCAGAACCTATTGCCCTTGCACCGAGACCCTGTTAATAAGTATGGCAGTGTGATATGGTCGTAGTAAAGACTTTTCTAGGTTTTTATGGAAATGTGGTTACACCCAAGGGGCTGTATTCAGAGCGTGACACCATCTGTCTCCTGTATTAGGGACAGAACGAGTCGTTGGACTCCGACTCACCCGGAGATGCAGATTCCAGATCTGGCTTTGCTCCCTGGAGGCAACAGCCTCTCTGTGTTTCGGTATACGCTCCCCAAAATGACATGACACATGGCTTTCCTCACAGGGTGCTTGTCAAAATAAACTACCGTAGATTTTCAACTTGCTGGAATTTGACGGATGGACTTTTCCAAACTAGCATGAGAGCTGGCTGCAGAAGGTTTTCCGCTCCACTTCATACCGGCAGATGGCGCTAGGGGTCACTCGCGTGGGGGACGAGGGACGCAGGAAAAGCCTTTGGGAACCTAAATGTTCTGGAGCTCTTGAAGGAGAAGGTACCTCTAAGTGGGGAAGGTTCAAAGCCATTGCCAAAATATAGGCAGCAGCATACTCTACCATGTTTACTGCTGCCCTGGCTGCAGGTACAGGCACCTGTTTGCCAGGGAACTCAGTAGTAGGGGGCGCTGTTCATCCAGGTTTATGCTTGTTGTCATAGAAGAACTGTCTCCTTTCCCAGTGGGTGTCTTGGTTTGTAAGATAAAATATCTGGTTACCCTACCCAGGGGGACCCTTGCAAAGCCGTTCGTTTCAGAGTCAGCATCCGATGGCCTCGTGCCAAACCTGTACGTACTTTGCATTCTTGGCTAATGCCATCCTGTGTCAAGTTGGGGCAAATAGTATGATGACTGTCTTTTGACTTGGAATTTGAGGGGTAGTTTAGGTAGTGCAGGGGATCTCGGACTCAGCACGGTTGGCAATAGGGCTGGATCATCCTTTGCCGTGTAAGATGCTTAGTAGCATCCCTGGCCTCTACCCGCTAGATCAGGCGTGGCCAACAGGTTTTGCCCCTGGGCCAGATTAGAAAAGAAAGTTTTTTCACAGGCCAGATGAAATATTAAAATTAAAAAATGTTAAATACAAAAACGATTCATTTAAGTAAACAAAATTTTATTATGTAATTTGTTTATGAATAAATTGTGAGTGAAAAAATTTAATATACAATATTATTTTAATTAAAATATAATTACATACTGTATAAATATCCAAACTATATTGCAATCAATTGAAACAATATTTAATTAATAGAATGAGCTTGAAGGGGTTATATCGCAAATAAAACAATTATTTTGTTTTACAAACAGCCTGGACATGTTTTCAGTTATCAACTGCAGCTATATTCTATGCTACAATGCCACTTGATTCAGCACACTTAACCACAAAAATAACAAATTGTTTGACCTTGAGTGCGCACTGGCAAACTCTGCCTAATAGAATGTGGGTTTCACATTACCCCTAAACATCAAACAGTTCATATCGAGTACAGATGAGTACAAAAGTTGTAAATCTTTATAATGGATTTTTTTAAAAAAAATAAGTAAGTATTGCGAATCCGTTCAACCAATTATTGGAAGTTAACCCTAGATTAGTCACATGCGGAATTCTTTTCCGCGTATCACTATCTTCTTAAATATCTTGATTTCCAATAATCAAAGATGCTTCCGCTTCTGAGTAGCTGAGATTTGAAAGTAGCGAAGAATATTAAAAATTTAATTGCGGGCCACATAAACTTCATTACACGGGCCGGATCCGGCCCACGGGCCGTATGTTGGCCATGCTTGCACTAGATGCCAGTAGCAACCTCACCCCCATTTCTGACAGCCCAAAATATCTCCAGACATTGTCAAATGTCTTTTGGGAGGTATAATCACCTTTGTTTGAGAACCACAGAGGAGTTAGTGTACAAATATAGATACATGGAATGGCACCTGAAATCAGGGTTTGGAAGAACATGCTGGTGGTCATGAGCTCCAGATTTAGAGCCAGATGGGCTGAGAAATGGACAGAGAGGAGTGGAGGTGCAGGTAGGGAGAGAGGTCAGCAAGGTAACATGGGGCTGGGGACTAGGCAGTGCAGGAAGAGCCCAAGGACAGTCCCTGGTGGTGGGTGGCCACTTTACTAACAGGGAAGCTTGATGTTAATTTTGGAGTTACCTTTATTATCGCCCCTCGCTTTATCAGTCAAGTTGATTCTAATACATTCTGTGGGAGTGGAGTTTAAGCAGAAAAGAATAAAACAGGAGCCACATCCCAAATTGACACAGGCGATAAGAATCAGCACACCCTATGCAGGAGCCAAGTGACATCAGTGATTTACAGTAATTGTGGGGAAGGCTTTGAACTTGAGGATTCAGGGACAATCTTATCTAGACCACAAGGTGTGGCAAGATTTCACCTTCATCAGAGTCAAATGGCACAGCCACCCTGTCACCTCACAATGCTTACTGACACTTGACTCTAATTCCTTTGTTTACATGTACCAGAGAAGTCCCCCCCCCCCCTCCGGGGCAAATGATCTTCTGTGGCTCTCCTCAGTGATGCTCCTGAGTACCGGCCCTCTCCCAGAAGCCAGGGAGATGGCGCCCAGAAGCCTGAGTGAGCAACGTTTCCATCTCAGATCCGTGGGAACCGGAGCGGATGTGTGCTTGCCAAGGGCTGGTGGGAGGGGGCAACGGGGAGAGACTATTAACGAATATTGTTTTTGGGGGGAGGGTGCAATGAAATTTTTCTAAGTTAGACAGTGGTGATGAATGTGCAACCCTGCAAATATTAAAAACAAAACAAAACACTGAAAGTTAAAATAAATAAATAGAGGCAAGTCCGGTGCAGACCTTGGGGACAGCTACATGCAGGGCCTGCACAGTGTTAGGGCCCCACCTCTGCCCACTGAAGCTCAGCCTTCCTGCAGGCGGCTCCGCACTCCTGCCTCCTCCCCTGGGGGCTCCTACGGATCCAGGCTTGCACCCTCTCAGGTCTGAGTCCAACCCAAAGAGAAGATTTTTGTTTAACATTGCACAGAAGTTTTCAGCTTGACTATGTCCATGGCCAGCTCTGAGCTAGACATGGTGGCCAGGGGGGGACTATACTGATTGGCCTAGGCCTGAGTCACATACTCATGCACCCCAGTCACTTGGGGGGATAAGGGCAAAGGGAGCTGACAACCTGCAGTGAACCACAAGCAGTGAGGCTGGGGGTGGGTGGGGCTCCCCGAGGATAAATGAGTAGCTGGAACGGATATCAGCCAAGCAGAAACAACAGAGGTTGAGTAACTAGCAGTGTGACCTTGGGTAAATCTTGTGCCTTAGTTTGCTCACCTGTAAAATGGAAATAATACAGTGTGTCCGTAAAGTCATGGTGCACTTTTGACTGTGTGCACCATGACTTTACGGACACACTGTATTCATACTGCAGTCTTCTCTTATCCACAGTTCCATTTTCTGTGGTTTTGGTTACCTGCAGTCAACTGTGGTCAGAAAATTTTAAGTGGAAAATTCCAGAAACTTTAAATTGCATGCCATTCTGAGTAGCATGATGGAATCTCATGCCATCCAGCTCCGTCCTGCCTGGGATGTGAATCATCCCTGTGTCCAGGATACCCAGGCTGTGTACACTCCCTGCCCATTAGTCACTTAGTAGCTATGTTGGTTATCGGATCAACTGTCACAGTATGACAGTGCTTGTGTTCAAGTAACCCTTATGTTACTTATTAATGCCCCAAAGTGCAAGAGATGATGGCAATTCCGGTATGCCAAAGAGAAGTCATAAAGTACTTTCTTTAAGCCCTGGCCAGTTGGCTCAGTGGTAGAGCGTCAGCCCAGCGTGCAGAAGTCCCAGGTTTGATTCCCAGCCAGGGCACACAGAAGGAGTGCCCATCTGCTTCTCCACCCTTCCCCTTCTTTTTTCTATCTCTCTTCCCCTCCCGCAGCCAAGGTTCCACTGGAGCAAAGTTGGCCCGGGCACTGAGGATGGCTCCATGGCCTCCGCCTCAGTTGCTAGAATGGCTCTGGTTGCAATGGAGCAATGCCCCAGATGGGCAGAGCATTGCCCCCTAGTGGGCATACCCGCTAGATCCAGGTCAGGCGCATGCAGGATTCTGTCTTTCTGCCTCCCTGCTTCTCACTTCACAGAGAAAAAAAGTGTTTTCTTTAAGCAAAAAAGGTATGTATAGGAAAGAACAGTGTATATTGGGTTCGGTACTACCCACAGTTTCAGGCATCCACTGGGGGTCTTGGGACATATCCTATGTGGATAAGGGGCACTCCACTGCCTTCTCAGATGGCTCTAAGGATTAAATGAGTTAAATGATATAAACAACTTAAAAGCACAATAGAGTGCTGACTACTGCTATTATTATTTGCAGCAGCCTCTGTTCTTGGGTTTCTAGAATTAGCTTTCTTGGTTATGTACTTCCTCACTAGTCTTTCTTTAACTGTCAACAGCTCTCATTTCTCTGCCTGAAATGACTATGAAGCAGTCTGTACAGGTCTACCTATGACTGAAATAATAACAATAACAGTCCTAGTCACTGCCATTCAGATTACTAGGATAGAGCTATGATCCTGGCCAGCCTTTCTCCTGAGTCTAAATTCCAGACATTTGTAGGGTTAAAGAGCTCTAAGCACCAGCATCCAGAACCACACACAGAAGGCAATGTTTTCAGTCAGGAATCTGAGGGTCCGAACGGTGAGAATGCGCAGTCTGCCGGTGTCTGCCGTCTCCCGGAGACTGAGACTCTCTCTGAGAAGCATGGCATTTGCGATTCTCTCTGATGCCAGAGCCCCGTTGCCCCAATGGCTGCTTGTGCCAGAGGAGAAGAAAGGCAGAACTCCAGGTCTATACATGTCACATTGCATTAGTGCTCATTTGTAGAAACGAACGGCTCCATTAAACACTGGGAAAGCCGTCTGATACCCAGACAACCAGCTGAAAACATATAAATTGAATTTCACACTCATAGCACAAATCCATCTTTATAATACAGTTCCCAAAGGGATTTGAAGGCTTTTGTGTGAATAGTCTCTGAGCTGAGGTTATAAGCAATGATTGCTTTGGCGGCGGGGGCGATGGGAAGGATTATTTTATTAGCTGTGTCAGCTTTGGCACAGGTGAGGTTAGGACAGGAATTAGCAACCCAGTGGACTGTTAAGAGAGGAAATAAATAACTGTAATATACTTCAGAAGACACAGAGATAAGACCCGGCATGAATAATCCACTGCTTTCCTTATGATGGGTTTATGGTTGAAAGTTAAATATCTGAAAATAAAAAAAAAAAATAGCCCTACTTATGATTAAGAGAGAAAAATCTATCCAACAACTTCCCAAACTCTGATGTGTACAGGAGCTGCTGGTCTCAGGGCTCAGCCCGTGTGGTGGGCTTGGTTAGAGCCCTCTCAGATAGATACCCCGGGGCTTGGGGCAGAAGGTGGCTTCTAGTTCCTGGAGGGAGCCTGAGTATCTATCCTCTGCCCAGAATTGCTGTCTCTTCTGATGGGGCCGGGGGGGGGGGGGGGAGGGGGACAAGGAGCACATTATTCCCAATTTGTAAATATCCCCATAGATTCATTAGGAATCTACTGCAGGGTCAGCAGAAAGTATGTTTGCACTACATCGGGGAGGAACAGGTTCTCAGCCAGCTCCCTCCATCGCGGTCCCACACAGGGAGAGGGTCTCTAGCCTGTTGCTGGCCAGCAAGCGCCATCCCTCCCTTACTAGGAGCTCTTAGGCGAGTGATGTTATTTCACTGAGCCTCTGTTGGCCTCTCTGTAAAACTGGGGTGCCTGCTCGTAACGTGCTGTGAGGATGAAATAAAACGGCAAACTTGAAGCACAGAGAACAGCACTGGGCTCATGAGAATGGTCCCACCTACAGAATTGGGAGAAAGTAGCTGAAAAACATATATCTAATAAAGGGTTAAATTCCAAAATAGAAAAGGATCTCTTATAAGTCAATAACAACAACAACAAAAAATCTAATCACCAGATTTCAAAAATGGGCTAAAGACTTGAATAGATATTTCTCCCAAGAAGGCAGATTAACGGCCAACACGTATATGAAAACATGTTCAGCATTACTGATCATTGCAAATCCAAACCACAATGAGATATCGTCTCCCACGTGTTCGGATGGCTATGATATAAATAAAGAAGACAGCCAATGTTGCTGAGAATGTGGAGAAGTTGGAACCCTTGGAAACCCTTATACACTGTTGGTGGGATGGCATGGTTTTTAATATTTTATTAAACCTACTATTTTGCTACCCTGGAAATTTAGCTTCTGTTGCAACATGCTGTTACCCCAGAGGAAAACTATAAGTTCCTTGGAAGTATATAATCTGAACATTTCAGGTCCAACAGACATTCTTTCCATGAGGGTCTGAAAAAAAAAGCAGACCAGAGAGCAAGTGGCCACCAGCCCAGCAAGTGGAAAGACAGACTGCCTAGACCCCCTCAGAATGTGCTGCTCTCAGTTACTGTGTGTCAGGGTGGAGTTCGCGACAGTAGGCACAGCTTTCTGAGAAGAGAGGGCACAGTAATAAGTCAGCAGTGACTCTGGGCTCTGGAGTTCTGCATGCTGGCGTGCCCGGGCAGCGTTGCCCTGGTGGCTCAGCCCTTAGATGAAGTTGACTCAACATTTCTCCAAAAATACCAAGAGGAGTCTCGTTTCCCAGGCAACCGCTTTTCTGTTGCCGTCTTGCAGCTGGGTCCCCACAAATGAACTACAAATGTAAATGAAAGTGCCTCTCAAGGTAAGCAATGGCTGTCTCACTCCACCTATTGGGACAGCAGTGGAGAAATCGAGAACAGAATGAGGTCTTAAGAAAATCAGTGGCACAACTCAATGCTCAGTGTCCATACTGTAGCTGAGTAGTGGCAATTCTGGCCACAACAGAGTCCGCCACATGAGCTCCACAGAAACACGCACTGCCTACACAGGAGCCTGATGTGTTCTGACAGGAGACAGTGTGTGCCTTCTGCATTTGATGTTATCCTGACAGGGAGTGGGGACCGCTTACCAGCTCCTATCAGAGGACCCCTTCAGACACTGCTTGCAATAGTATTTCATGCTTTTGAAGTGTATATTCTTTTCAGTGTCAAAACAAGTCAGTCTGCATGCTAGGCTGTAGTAACAGACAACCAACTCAAATTAGATTGACTGGAAAGCCAGTGCTTACAGAAGAGGAAGTCCAGTCGCGGGGTGGGCTTTGGTTTGGTTGATGTCATCAGGCTTGTGATATAATTGAGACCCAGGCTTTTTACATCACCCTGCTCTGCTGTCCAGGGTCAACGACGTTCTAAAACTGTTTTTCCTCTAGGTCATAGGGTGGCTTCGAGCGGCAGTCAGGAATATATTCCCCCTTGTTCCCATACAACAGAAGAAAGGAAGGATTACTTTCTCGCAGAGCAAGGAAAAATGTTTCCAGAAATGTCCAGTGAAGTATTCTTCATATTTAATCAGCCAGAAACATATCTCATGAACCAACCCCTGGCAAAGAGGAAGGGGCCTCACCTGGACCAGTTAAGCTCATGCCTAGAACCAATGGTGGTCAAGTCAGCTGCTCCTGAGGTATAAGGAATATTTGGGAAGTGGTAGATAGCTGAGTCAAGTCTGAGCTCTATTAGACAAGACACAGGGAAATACATGACTAGGCAGACAAGTATTTAGCTAATGTCAACCAGCTAAGAGCTTGAATAATTCCCTTTCTTTTCTTTTTTTTTTTTAAAAATTTCTTTTTATTTATTTATTTTATAGAGGAGACACAGAGTGAGAGAGAGAGAGAGAGAGAGAGAGAGAGAGAGAGAGAGAGAGAAAGAGAAAGGGGGGAGGAGCTGGAAGCATCAACTCCCATATGTGCCTTGACCAGACCAGTGCAGGGTTTTGAACTGGCGACCTCAGTGTTCCCAGGTCGACGCTTTATCCACTGCGCCACCACAGGTCAGGCAATTCCCTTTCTTTTCTAGGTTGCAGATGCAACAATAATACTCCTTCTAGGTCAATTCTTCAACTGCCACCTCTGTATCTGCTATAGATGGAATGTTTGTGTTTCCCCAAAATTTAGATGTGAAATTCTACCCCCCAATGTGATAGTATTAGGAGGTGAGGCTTTGGGGAAGTAATAGGTCATGAGGGTGGAGCCCTCATGAATGGGATTAGTGCCCTTCTAAGAAGAGACAGCAGAGCTTGCCCTCTCTCCTCTCAGCCATGTGAGCACACCTCGAGATGGCTATACTCCAGGACTTTCTCTCTCTAGAGAAGACCTGGCTACTGCCATTGCTGACTCCACAGTTTGATAGTGGCGGCAACTAAACCGAAAACCCCAATAAGGGTATAATGACCTGGCAATAGGCTGACTACACCAGACTCTTTCCATTGTGGATGGGCAGAGATTTTCCCTCCCTGGGATAGGCCTCTTTCTGGGCTAGGATTTGCTCTCTCTGCCCATCCTGCTGTGTCAGCACTACAATGCAGTGTGGTAGCCCACAGAGTAGTACTTCTGTAAAGGAACTTTCTTCTTGGTGAGATGTGTCCCTTGGGGACATGGGTATTAGGAGCCCATCATCCCAGTACAACTCAGGGTTCTGTCAGTTTAGAGAGATCCAAGCTGGGTATAGTCTCAGGCTGAAACATCAAAACTATGACATTCAACCATTCGTTTCACCTACAAAAATGGCAATTTTCTATGGTTCACCCCAATATCCGGTGGGATTTTGGTGAGCCTTCCCTGCAGGAGTGCACTACTGCATTTTGAGTTCTGAAAGGGAATAGAATTGTCAGCAGGAGTTAGTCTTCATATGTGTAAGCAGAGGAGGGAGCCTGCATGGGCACCCAAAGAACAGATCACGGTAGATGGTCATCATTTTCTACTGTCTAGCATCCAAACACGCTTTATGTTGGGAATACCAAGCTCACAACCAAGCACGGCCAAGCAGATGCTTCTCTCTGGGACTTTGAACCTTGAAAGAGTTAGACATTAGAATCTGTTTCGTGGTGGTTGTGGTGGGGTCCACTGGTGGGTCTTAGAGCAGAGAGAGAGAGGTCCAGTAGTGGCGAGGCCAGCAGCAATGACAGTCCAGCTGGGGAGCACTGTAGTCCTGAGCAGACTCTTGGATAATTTGGGGTAGACTTCACCCCCCTTTCATTCCTGTTCAAACCTAAGCCCACCGTTCTTCCCATTGAGTGTAAGTTTCCGAACCCTCTTAGAACAAATCCCTTTTCTGGTGAAGTTAACCAGAGTAGGTTTCGATGTTTGAGAGTCACACGTTAAATAAGTACACCCTCTTTGGCCAAAGATTTTACAATGGCTTCTAGACAATAGTATTGATCAAATTTTTGACAGTAAAAGAATTCACCTGTAAAATAGTCCAGGCCAGTAGGGGCAGTAAGGTAGAGAAGGGCAGGTGTATTTCTTCGGTTTATTCTTCTTTAATTTGTCTTTTTATATTATTTTTTTAAATGTATTATAAGATCAATTTATATTTTCCAGAAAAACTATCCATTTCATTTAGTATACTTTCAAATTTATAATTAAAAAAATGTATGATACTTTAAAATATATTTCTATTGCTATAACTCCACATTTCTAATATTTAGAGTTTTTTCCTTACTTTTAAAAAAGAAGAGTTGCCGGGGGGTAATCCATATTGTTGCTTGCAGAGCACTTTGATTTATTAACTGCACTCTTGATTGCTAGTCTGTTTTTCTTCTGCCTTCATTCTATCCCTTTATTTGGTGGGAGGAATGTATGTTCCTTTTCTAACATTCCAAATGAAATGCTTGATTTGGCTATTTTTCTCTCTCTTTTTCTTCTTTGTATCAATAAGAGCGAATTAATCCAATTCAGTTCAACAAACAGATGTTGAGGGCAGGCTATGTGACAGGCAAAGCACTAGGTAGAAAGAGGGCACTGGATGAATAAGACATGGATGTGTGTGGCCCCACGAGCTTTGGAGAGGAAAACGGGCATAGTTAATGATACTCTTAAAACAAGGTGGAAGCCCTGGCCGGGTAGCTCAGTTGGTTAGAGCATCATCCCAATACGCCAAGATTACAGGTGCAATCCCTGGTCCAGGCGCATGCAGGAATCAACCAGTGAATGCATAAAGAAGGGGAACAACAAATCAATGTCTCTCTCTCTCTCTCTCTCTCTCTCTCTCCAAAATCAATAAATTAAAAAAAAATTAAATATGAGCCTGACCTGTGGTGGTGCAGTAGATAAAGCGTCGACCTGGGAACACTGAGGTCGCCAGTTCAAAACCCTGCACTGGTCTGGTCAAGGCACATGTGGGAGTTGATGCTTCCAGCTCCTCCCCCCTTTCTCTCTCTCTCTCCTTCTCTCTCTCTCTCTCTCTCTCTCTCTCACTCTGTGTCTCCTCTCTAAAATTAATAAAAAAAATTAAATATGAATATATTAGTTCTCTTTAAGTGAAACTAATACTGATTTTTTTCTTATGTACATTTTTGTATTTACAATCTCTCAATGACATACGCTATTTAAATTTACTCGTATTTCATTCATGAGTATACACTATTTATATCATCAGAACACAGAAAATAAACGTTTATTAAAAAAGAAAAATACAACAGCGTAGAAGTGGTACTATTTTAGCATTGAATCTGGAGTCTAGAAAGACCTCCCAGAGAAGATACCAGATAAGAAAGACAAAAAAAAGAAAAAGTCCAGGTGACGTGGTGGAAGCAGCATAAACAGAGGCCCAGCAGTGGGAGAACAGAGGCCTTGTCCCGGCTGGCTCACCTCCAGAGGTCAGGGTGCAGGTGGACACCAGCCGAGCCCCCGCATTAGCCTTCAGAGGTGCTCCGTGAGCATGCATGTCATCGAATGCGGACGGATGAGGTAGGGATGGGGGGAGAAGGGCAGGAACCAGGGGAGAACACCACTGCCGAGGAAGACAGATTTAATCCGGGAGGCCATTGGGAGCCCCTGTGGTTTTAAAAGCATAAAGGAAATTTTTTACTGCACTTGACATGCTGTTTTAGAAAAATAGGTACTGTTCAGGGACGGACAATTTCCCCGCAGTTTAAAAATTGATGTTGTTATTATCACTTCCTTAAATCACTAATGTTTGTGTTAAGATACCTACTATCTCCTGTTGTAGATTAATGAGCCCTAATGCAAATTATCCAATACCCATAAAACCCTGACAGGAACATCTTATCATGTAAAGACTGTTCATATGGGCTAAATCGAGCAGAGAAAACAATGGATACCTCAATCATAGACACCATAAACGTCTTTAATAATGGCGGTTCTGCCTGCCTTCTGCCCTGGCTTTCAGCAGTAAGGCAACTTCTCCTTCCTGAGCCCCAGCAAGTGCTCAGTGAGGAAACGCAAGATGCATGACACAAAATAAGAACATTGTAATACCACTGCCATTTTACTGGATGGCAAGTGATGTTTGGAACTAAAATACTTTTTTTTTTTTTTGTATTTTTCTGAAGTGAAAAGCAGGTAGTCAGAGACTCCCACATGCACCCAACCAGGATCCACCTGGCATGCCCGCCAGAGGGTGATACTCTGCCCATTTGAGTCATTACTCCGCTGCAGCCAGACCATTCTAGCGCCTGAGGCGGAGGCCATGGAACGGTCCTTAGCACCTGGGCCAACTTTGTTCCAAAGGAGCCTTGACTGCAGGAGGGGAAGAGAGAGATAGAAAGTAGAGGGGGAAGAGTGGAGAAGCAGATGGGTGCTTCTCCTGTGTGTCCTGGCTGGAAATTGAACCCAGGACTTCCACACGCCAAGCCAACATCTACTACTGAGTCAACCGGCCAGGGCCTAAAATACTTTTTATATGCATTTTTGTATTTGTAATTATAAGTACATATATAAATGATATATATTATATATCATCAGAAGTATGAATTTCCATTTGCTGTACTGTTTCTCAGTGAAGAGCTTTGTTATTCAGCTTGCCAAGTCGTACAGATGCCCCTTTTGTACGGTTATGCAAGAATCCTAGTGGTTTTCCCTTTTAAAATATTTAAAAGTGACTATTTCACTTGAAAGTGAAATGTAAGCCTGATTCCTACAGGGAATTAACTCTTATAACCAGTACATTCTGACACGAGGAAGATTAATGACCGTTCCCCTTCTTGACTTTCTATGGCAATCCTTCATGCAAATGAGACAGATGTGAGGAACTTGGCACACAGCACAGTCAGATATGACTTCCTTGATTAATTTGGCTGGAAACCCCTTGGCATTAACTTCACCCTCAAAAGAGGTAGGAGCCAAATTCCCAGTAATCATCTTGTTTGAAGTCCAGTACTGACTACCACCTAGATCTGTTCTTTGTTGTTGTTTGGTTGTTGTTTTTTAATTTAGAAAATTTAACCGAGATCTGTTTTGAGGTGGATGTGTGGGTGTAGCGCCTGCCTCTGGCCACCTGGAGCAGCCTCCCAGGTGTGGGACTGAACGGCTTGCAACGGACCAGGAAAGGCAAGGGGAGGTTGCAGAGTCCATGTAGGTAGTGAGTGTAGATTTTGGGAGACAGCTTCCGCGGCACCGGAGGCCGCCATAGCAGAGCCCCCCACCCCCACCCAGAACAGGAGTGGGCAATGAGGGAGCGGGATGAGAGGGAAGGAGGGACTACGCTTCCTAAGCCTGGCACCTGGCTCAGCTTCGGATTTGGGGTTACCTGGGGACTTCAGAAAGGGCTCCTTTTCTTCAGCTTCTGCAGCTGACACCTGGCTTAGAGTGAGATGCGCTGTGGCTAATTCAAATCATCGTGCTGTCGAATGGTAGCCTGGCAGGTAAGCAATGAAAGGCACGCTTTCATTGTATGAAAGGGGCATCCAGTGGGCAGTGCATTTTATTCCATTAAAAATGTTCAATTTCTGTACTTAAAAAAATTCACAAAATAAAGTGGAGAATAAACTAGGAAAATATTTGCAAATGCTTATGACTGATTATTGAGTGGGAGAGAGGAAAGTAAAAATAGTTCTGTGGCGTGACCTCGATTTATAAAAAATAAGACAGATGCATTTTTAAAAGGAAGACAGTCTTTGAAAAGAAGCCAGTCTTTCCAGTGATCATATAATTACATTTATTTGTATTTACGGTTTTGTGAAACTTCCATATTTTCTGCAATAAGCATTTATTTATTTTATAATTTAATTCTCACTCCTGTGTAGAGATAACTCAATAGAATTAAAACCAACTGTAATCACAAAGAAATTTACTATAGCATTATCTTTGTTATTTTAAAATATTGGGGAACTTAAATATCAGGCAATAGTGGAACAGCTAAATAAGTTATTGTACATCCTCTCTACCAAATATTGTGAAATCACTCAAATGATAATTATGATGACTATATAAATATTTTAAATGATTGTGATAGAATGTTCAAAGAAGAAATGAACAAGATATATGGGTATTATCAACTATGTAAAACATCTTCATTCAACAAGAACTGGGAGAAATGTGTAAATATTAAAATAATTAGCCTGACCAGGTGGTGGTACAGTGGTTAGAGTGTTGGCCTGAGACACAGAAGGCCCAGGTTCAAAACTTCAAGGTCGCTGGCTTGAGCACAGGCTCACCAGCTTGAGCAGTTGCCAACTTGAGTGTGGATCATAGACATGACCCCATGGTGACTGGCTTGAGTCCAAGGTCATTGGCTTAAGCAACGGGTCACTGGCTCAGTGGAGCCCCCACCCAGTCAAAAGCAATCAATGAAGAACTAAGGTGCCGCAACTATGAGTTCATGGTTCTCATCTCTCTCCCTTCCTGTTTGTTTGTCTGCCTGCCTCTCTCTCTTTCTCTTTCTCTCTCTCTCTCTTGTGTGCACGTGCACATAAACACACACACACTAAAAGAAAAAAAATTACATTAGCAAATGAAGAGTATGAATATATATATTTTTAAGTCTTTTATTGTTTTTTATATTTTAAAAGAGTAAAATGAGACAGCCTGACAAGCACTTTTTGCACAGGTCAGGGCCCAGTGTGCTCCCTGCTCTGTCTCATGCTGGCGCCTGGGCCTCTGCATCAGTCTGTCCACACTCAAGCCTTGTCACAGGGCAGCTCTCAATTACACATCAGTGATCTTGAAGTACGTCTTAAATTGCCAGTCGGTCATCTACCCTGGTTAGAAACACAAATATAACCCTCAGAGATTCAAAGTAACAGTGGCAAGTTGGCCTACTAGGGGGCGATGCTCTGCCCATCTGGGGCGTTGCTCCATTGCAACCGGAGCCATTCTAGTGCCTGATGCAGAGGCCATGGAGCCATCCTCAGCACCAGGGCCAACTTTGCTCCAATAGAGCCTTGGCTGCAGGAGGGGAAGAGAGAGATAGAGAGAAAGGAGACGGAGAGGAGAAAGGGTGGAGAAGCAGGTGGGCACTTCTGTGTGCCCTGGTCGGAAATCGAACCCAGGACTTCCACATGCCAGGCTGATATTCTACCACTGAGCCAACCAGCCAGGGCCTAGAGCATTTCTTTTTGAAGTGATGAAATATTCTAAAATTAATTGTGGTGATGGTTGCAAAGTTCTGTGAGTATGCTAAAACCAACCAAATGGTATATTTAAATTAAATGTGTTGGTTGTATGGTCTATAAATTACATCTAATAAAGATATGCGGTTTTTGTAAATCCCATGTTTCCCAGGCAACCGGCCTGCGGTGTTGATTCTGACATGGAGGGCAGTGTGGTGTTGTTAATCTATAGCAGCGATTTTCAACCGGTGTGCTGCAAGAATGTTTAAAACATGCAGTACCTGACGATTTAGTCAGGGGCACTGACTTCTTTTCCCTTAGAGTGTCAAATTAAAAAATGACAACAGCCAACATAACAATAGCTATCTGGTGAATGAATCAAAATTATACCTATCTTTTTTTTGTCAGATGGGCAAAATATATATTTTTTGATGTGTCACAGAATTTTAGTAATTAGTTCTGTGTGCCATGATATGAAAAAGGTTGAAAATTGCTGATCTATAAGACTCTTGTTATAATGGAACCTTCTGACTTTGAGTCGATTACATGAGAGGATGTCCAGAAAGGGTTCATTGCAGCACTTGGCCCTTGACGAGTGCTCGTTATAAGTTACCAACTTCATCAACTGCATTCTCAGCATCTCCATCCGTGCTCAAACCTACTTACCGGTGCTCTTTCCGATGTAACCTGAAAAAGCTTACTGATGAAGTACGGTAATTTATTTATTAATATATTATTTCTGTCTTCATCCCTTTCCTCCACTTTCTCCCACCCAAGCAGAATAGGAATCAGAAATATCCCCATTACACTCTTCCCTCCACCAATTTTAAAAGAGGAAAAAAGTTGTCCTAGTTTAAGGATGCAAATGACATAGCATTGGAAGGATACTCTGAGCACATTGGGCATGGGGTGAAATGGTAGTTTCATAGACGTAGGAGCATCAGTTCTTTCCTATCAAAGAGAGTCATTGTCCAGTGGGTTCAATATTCTGTATTCCACACTGTCCACAACAGATGCTTCAGAGAAGACCATACAATCCACCCACATACTTAATTCATACTCCTGTACTGTGGGAAACATACTGCTATCCCAATCCCAACTAGTCATCCATCCTTGCCTTGAATATCCATGCCCTCATGGTAGCTTGCAGATGTAAACTAAGTGATCCCTCTTCCTCCAGGAGGGTCACCTTCTGCCCTTCTACTTCTGGGAGCCCCTATACTGACTCCTCATTGTGCCTGGTGGACTTTATGCTTATGGCCATTTAAAACTCCTACACCATCAATCATTTAATCATTTATTGAGGACCAGAAAGGGTGGTAGATATTGGGGACAAAGGAAGTTTGGGTTTTTATTATTATTATTATTATTCTGACAGAAGTTCTAAGCCTCCTACAGTATTTATTCTCCTATATTAAAGTTGCCTAAAAATGTGTTGGTCTCCCCTGCTAGACAGGCATATCTTCAAATAACAATAATGCTAATATAGAAATAGCACAGCAGAGTGATTTCTTAAAGGTCATACTTCACGATACTTCACTTACATCTGATTGGTCAGAATTTAGTCTCATGGTCTGATCTAGTTGTGAGGGAAGCTCGGATATGGATTTATTTAATAAAGTGACAGTGTGCTCCAATACAATTGTAGTTATGTTCCTATGAAAGAAGGGGAGAATGAATTTTGGGAGCCAATCAGCAATCTTTGTCACAAGAGGCATCAAAGATCTTTACTAAGGGTGTGGTGAATTTAGATCTATGGTTATGAGCATTTCTGGTGGCCCCCAAAGCATCAGTAGGGAAGGATATGGTGCAGGGAAGGTCAGACAGCAAGGGCAAGAAAGCTGCCACACTGTAGTTGCCAGAGAACAACAGAGAGCCAAAACATGTCCATTGGATTTCACAACTAAGTGGGTATTGCAGGTGACCTTTGAGAAAGCTTTTTTATATGTGATAAGGTGGACACATATATCTGGGATGGCAAAATTACCAATATTTTATCCTTTTTGTTGATCAAGGAACTAAATGTATTAGAGAAAAATAGATATCTGTAAAAAACATTGTTGGACAGTGTAGTGAAGGGTATAAAGGAATCGCAGAGAACAGGGGAGGGAAGGAGGGGTTGAGATTGACTAGAGGAGAGCCGCAGAGGAGAAACTGCAAAATGTAAATGACAACAGGCAGACAGACAAACCGGCTCTTGGCCTCAGGAAAAACGTTATTATTTTTTTTCCCAAGCAGTTCCAATACCAGATATGGAGTGTTCTCCACTGCAGGGAAAACAGCTGTGGCTAGGCTTGCTCGCCTCTTTTCCCCTTTGCACGATTAGTGCGGGAGCACGTGGCAGAAAGCCACCTGTGTGTAGCCTATATAAGGCTACCAGCCCAGGTCGCTTTTCCTGCTGCTGCCTGCTGCTGCCAGGGTCAATTTTCCCGTTTGCTTGGTCGCCACACGGAGAAGTGGGTCTCCAAGAATCCAATAAACTGGAATGGCCCAACGCCCTTTGGCTCCGCAGTTCTTCTGTGGTGTGCGGGAGTCCAACGGGATCCTGCCTGGCCTCCACCACCCGCATTACAACCGTACTTGGAAATCTTCCTATTAGAGCTGTGAATCTCATTCACTTTCTCCATTTCTTCCTTTTACTCCCATTCTTGCATTGACTCTATAAACTGTGTGAGAGCAGAGACTTTGTGTCTTCACCAAGACACACTGGCGCAACACTGGCGCCTACAACAGGGCCTGGCATTGCTGATTGCCCTGCGTTAACTGACCAACGGCAGAAAAGCTAAATCGGACTTTCTAGCTCTTCCTTTCACCATTTCCAGCAAGGTACAGAGGCCTACGCAGTCTCCATCTGAAAAGAAAAGAACAAGACTTGACTGAAGGGGGAGCAACACAGCCTCCAAGGCACAGCTCAGGCTTTTACACGGCGGCGGCGGCGGAACCTTGAAGGAGGCAGAACCAGGAGTGGCGGAACAAGGTCAGGGAAATCCAGAAACAGTGGAACCTTAGATTGGGCGGAACTAAATGGCGGCGTCCACGGAGCCACCCGGACTACATTTGGAACGGAAGTGCAGAAGCAGCCGCTTCCGGAACGCCGGTGGGCTCTGAGAGCCTGGTGGAGCTCCGGAATGTTTCCTTTCACAGTGAATTTCAAGGTGTCGGCCCGCACCCTCACCGGAGCCCTCAACGCGCACAACAAGGCGGCGGTGGACTGGTGAGGGCGCCGGGTGTCGAGGCGGCCAGGAGTGTGTGAAGGAAAGGGAAAGTCTGTGAAAGGAACAAGAGCTCCCCCCTCCCCCATTAGTTTGGCCTCGCCAGGACTGGGTGCCGCCCTCCCATGCTAGAGATTTTCTTTTAAATGCTGAATTTTTGTTGTTGTTGCAAAAGGAGTAAATGCCCCGTGTGGAAACTTACCGTGTGCCTTTTTGCCCTCTTCCCTGGGTCTTTGTTTCTCTCTGCTCTTTCTCCCGCACCTTGAAACATCCATTTCGCTCCCTACCTCTCCTGCGGTTTCCTCTCCCCACGCCCAGTGGCCCCGACCCCTGGCTTCCCCGTGCTGCCCTCTTCTTCACCCTTATCCCCGTCCCTTCCCTTCCCTTCCTTCACCCAGCCATGCGCCCTCCTGTCCTAGGCACCTGCTCTCACCTGCCCTTCGCTTCCCGTTTACCTTTTTACTGGCAGATGCACTGCAGCTCTGAAAAGCAGTAAGTAGACGAACATAAAGCAAAAGTCTAGATAGAGCGGAGGCTGCTGGACATTTTGTGTAATCCCAGACATTGTGCAGCGTGAGACACTCAGGTTTCAAAGCGGAGTAAGACAAGGAGGATGTCCTCAAAGACAGCTAGAGGACGGGCGTGGCTTTCTACTTTCTCACTGGCTCCATATGCAGATCTCTTAAAGCCTTTCTTACCCCAATGAAAACCAGATTTCATTAAGCATTTTTGAGCTTAGCTGAACCTTTATTTAAATGAGGTCATGTAAAAGGCCGACCTTTGGGCTTCAGTAATTTACTAATGGTAGTACATAATAGACTTATTTATCTAGGATGTCTCTTGGCAAGAGGCCTCTTGCTTTGTTTTACTTAAATTTTAACGTTCCTGTTTTGTCAGGGGCTGGCAAGGTTTGATTGCTTATGGATGCCATTCGCTGGTGGTAGTGATTGATTCCAGTACTGCCCAAACGCTTCAGGTTCTAGAAAAACATAAAGCTGATGTCGTCAAGGTAAGTCAGACTCCACTTGGGTCCTGTACCATAGTGTCTGTTCTGAAGTTTGTAATGTTGTTAGAATCTCAGTAAGTCGTATGTATAAATGTTAAATATAATATAATATAATATAATAATCTGTTTGGGGTTAACCTAGTATATGTTTCCATGCATTTGACTTAATGTCGATCCAGGGTGAGTTATTAAATGCTAGTTCTTAGGTCATTTTAAAGCTGATGAAAAATGCCAGTTCTGCCATTTGGTGGACCACTCATTATTAGTCTTGAGCACTTAGCATGTGCTAACGAGAGAGGAAAGCAAGCCCTCCCGCAGTTTGTGGTCCAGTAAGGAAGGATGAAAACACGCGTACGGTGTGATAAGTGAGACTTGGGTAGTATGCTGTGGGAAGACAAGAGTGACATGTTACCTAGTTGTGGGGACCTGGGAGGATCACTGAAGTCCTCATTTTAGGGTCCAGTAAACCGAGGGAGGAGCGATGCAGGAAAAAAGAATATACCCAGGGAAACCACCTGCGAAGGGTGGCTAAAAGACGGGTACACACGGAGGGGTGATGGAGCGGGCAGCCAGACACTCCCCTGCCCTGCAAGGGTCATAAGATCATGGAAAAAATTGGATTTTTAAGTAGGAGGTGGATATGAGCATAATTGCCTTTTAGAAAGACTCCCTCTGGCAGGAGAGGAGGATCTGGTGGAGAAAGGCAAGACGATGCAGTGAGATGAGGCTTTTGTAGTAATTTCGGCAGGAAAGTCTAAGGGCCTGAAAGAATGCTGGGGCATGAAGGAGTCTTGTTTAGGAGCTGATTCGCAGGTAAACTCGATAGCTTTATCGTTACCGACTTTAAGGGAAAGCCAGACTAGAGTGATTGCAAAGTTCCCGAGTGACCGCATGACGGTGTTACAATAAGCTGAGTGTGTGGGAAGTCAGTGCGTTTCAGTTTTCAACACCCAGAGTTTGCACTGCCTCAGGCAATTAATTGCCTTATTGCGATCTGAAATTTTTGGAGAGAGTGGAGATAGAGATTTGAGGTCTTTATTTATTTTTTGATAGCATCTTTGAGATCTTCTGATCATCAAGCTCACCAATTTAAAGTGTAGCATTCCATGGTTTTTAGTACAGTCACAGAGTTGGGCAGCCATTACCACAATCTCGTAACTCCAAAAAGAAACCCTGTACCCATTAACAGTCACTGCTTCCTCTCCCCACACACCTTTTCCCATCCCTCTCATTCCTAAAGCGATCACTAATCTACTTCTGTGCTGTAGATGCGCCTACTCTGGACATTTCGTGTAAATAAAATCATACGTTTGTGCCCTACTCTTTCACATGGCATACTGTTTTCAAGGTTCATGCATGTTGTTTCAGTGTTAATACTTTATTTTTGTTGAATGATGTGCCACTTTATGGGTAAACCACATTTATGTATTGATGGACTTTTTAGGTTTTATGAATAATGCTGTTATGAACATTTCTGTCCTTTTGTGTGTGTGTGAACCTGTGTTTTCATTTCTCTTGGATATATGCCTAGTAATAGAATTACTGACTCCTATGGTAACTCGTATATTTGACTTTTGAGGAACTGCCAGACTTTTTCTAGAGGCTAAACCGATACATTCCTGTTAGCTTTGTGTGAAGATTCTAATTGGTCTATACCCTCACCAACACTTGTTACAATCTGTCCCTGAATTATAGTCATTCTAGTGGCCTTGAAGTGGTTCTCGTTTGCATTTTACTGATGGCTAATGATACTGAGCATCTTGTCATGTGCTCATTGGTCATTTGTATATTTTTTTGAGAAATGTCTTGTTAGTCCTTTGCCCATTTTTAAATTGCATTGTCTTATCATTGAGTTGTAAGAGTTTATGTTTTCTAGATACAAGTTTCTTATCAAATATGTGGTTGGCAAATATTTTCTTTCATTCTGTGAGTTGTCTTTCACTTTTTTGCTTATGTTCTATGATGCACAAAAGTTTTTAATTTTGTTATAGTTCACTTTATCTAATTTTTTTGCTCTATTTAAGAAACCATTGCTTTTTTCAGTGTCAGAAAGATTTACACCTTTGTTTTCTTTTAAGAATTTGATAGTTTTAGCTCTTACATTAAGGTTCTTGATCCATTTTGAGGAAATTTTTAATATATATAATGTGAGCTAGGAAGAAATACTGTTGATTTTTGTATGTTGACCTGTATCCTGAGATCTTGTTAAACTCATTAGCTATAGTAGATTGGGGAGGAATTTTTTCCTATAAAGTCATGTGATCTGCCAGTAAGAGTTTAGTTTTTCATTGATAATGTGTCTTTTTCTTTGCCATACTGCATTGTCTAGGACCTCTACAGAAGTGAACAGGAGTGGTGAGGGGACAGTCCTGTCCTGTCCCTGAGCCTAGGAGGGAACTGCAGCTTTTCCCTGTTAAGTCTGATGTTAGGTATAGGGTATTTTTTGTTTGTTTGTTTGAGAAAAATACCTTTTATATACTCTCTCCTTTTCTTTCTATCCCTCTTCCCACTCTCCCTCCGTTCTGTCTTTTTTTGCATTTCTGCAGTCTTCATTTGTAGAAGTCTCTCCTTATCCCTGGTCTTCACAGTTTGATTATGATGTGTCTAGGTGATTTAAAAAAAAAGAAATATATATATATATATATATATATATATATGTATATATACACACAGGCACACACTGCTTGGAATTTATGTAGATGGAATTCAAGCGCTACATGTATATAGTATATAAATGTACGTATACAAAGGTGTCAACCTCCTTGACAGAGAAAGCAGTGGTTTCTTGAGTAAAGCAGAAAAAGGAAAAATAAATCGGACTATGTCAGAATGTAAAACTTGTGCTTTACAGGACACCATGAGAAAAGTGGACGAGTGGGAACTGCAATGTGAACAAGGCCTGCATGGTCCTCCCCTGTGGAGCTTACAGTTCACGGGTTGGTGACAGGTCAAAACAAAGTAAAGAATTACAAATTGGCGTGTTGTAAATTCTTTGAAGAAAACAAGCAAGATACCGAGCTAGAGGAGACTGGGTGGGTTGTGGCTCAGGAAGGCTGTGGCTCAGACTGAGGATGGTTTCATTCCTGACTCTGTCTGAATTTGATGCTCAGGATTAATCTGGTTTGCACAGGAAATTTTAAGGTCTTTATTTTGAAAATTCTGTTCTTACAATGTTGCTAGAAGTATAAAGCATATGTTTTGTTTTAGAAAAAAAACCCGTTAACATTTCCACCCATTTTATGAAAGAGGGACAGCCAGAGTGTTTTTATTTTTCTCTGCAAGGTTATTACATCTCTAAGTTGTCTCCATTTAATTAGGAAAAGCATTCTACTTAGCAATTTGGGGTTTTAGGTGTTCTGTCACAATTAGGTTTTATGATTGTAACATTTGATAATTAGAATGCCCAAATGGCATACCAGTGATTATTATCATTTTATGATAAGCTGTTTTACCTGAAGTTCCCAGAATACTCAGACTGTATATCATTTCTCATATTTTAAAGGCAGGAACATGGTGATGTTTTCAAAAATATTTTAGTTGCAACCTTAAAAATACCATAAATAATAAAAATGTCTAACTTCCAAGATGGAAACCAGTTCCCTGTTCGTTCTTTCTAAATATTGTTATAATACAACTGTAGAGTGTAGTGTGCGTTTGGGTGGATGCTCTTTGAAAATTATGTTTAAGTTCATCCAGTACAGGTATTTACTTATTTTGATTTCTTTTTGATACTAGGTTAAGTGGGCCAGAGAGAATTATCACCATAACATCGGCTCGCCGTATTCCTTGCGCCTCGCTTCTGCTGATGTCGGTGGAAAAATCATTGTCTGGGATGTGGCAGCAGGCGTGGCTCAGTGTGAGATCCAGGAACACGCCAAGCCTATTCAGGGTGAGGAAAGTCTGTGCTCTGTCGGGTGTTTATATTTATGCACTTCCTCTTAGCATGGTTTTTTCCATTCATTCCATTTCATCACTTCCCCCACTTAAGAAAATGGATTGTGTTTAGTGTAGTCTACTGGTCTTGAAGCTAGTTTTTTTTATCCTTGTCCGTGTACTTCTGGACATATTTTCTCAAATTTCAGCTGGTTTTGGTTTTGGTAAAATGCATTAATTTCAACATCAGTCTCAGTCAAGCTTGATGAGAAAAATCAAGCTGCTGTAAACAGCCTTGTAAATTAAGGTATAGTTTAAGTAAACTTGTCCAATCTGCTATTGTGTATTAGCCCTCAGTGCTTACTTTCTGTTAATAGAGATGACTACAGTTTTATTTTCATTTTTGTACAGATCATTTGTTTGCTTGTTTGTTGACTGACCTAATACCAATACAGTATTCTTTGGATTCAAGGCTTTGACTGAGCGGCTGTTTTGAATGAGTGAATTTTTTTAATGACTGTCTAAAGATATTTATTGAGTACTTTTGTGCTAGATACTGAACTAGATCTTTATCCTATTTATTTTTGTGAAAAAATAAGACCCGTGAAACTGCTAAGTTCTATTGAGAAATTTCACAAAAACATGAGAGTCTGACGTTAATGATCATGCCTGGGACAGTTTTTGACATAAATTTTTAAGTATTGATTGCTGCAAAGAGACTTATATTTTCTTTAAAGTAATATTTCAGAGTATTTGTAAATTTAGACCTTGAGATTCTAATGTCCACACAGTTTGGTTTCTTATTCCATTTTTTTTTTTTTCATGACAGAGAGAGACAGAGAGAAACAGACAGACAGGAAGGAAGAGAGATGAGAAGCATCAATTCTTCGTTGCAGCACCTTAGTTATTCATTGATTGCTTTTTCATATGTGCCTAAACCGGGGGGGCTACAGCAGACCAAGTGACCCCTTGCTCAAGCCAGTGACCTTGGGCTCAAGCTGGTGAGCCTTGCTCAAACCAGATGAGCCCGCGCTCAAGCCGGGGACCTCAGGGTCTCAAACCTGCGTCCTCCACATCCCAGTTCGACGCTCTACCCACTGCACCACCGCCTGGTCAGGCCACACAGTTCATTTTTATATAAAATTAACTTTTCCTCTGCAGTCTTAACACATATACACACTGGTGGTAGAGGGTAAGTTAAGATTTTAAGGATTCTGTAAGAAGAAAGATCTGAATATCAAAGCCGTGTTACCCAGGTATTTTTTTTTTAATTTCTTTTTATTTTATTCATTTTAGAGAGGAGACACAGAGTGAGAGAGAGAGAGAAAGAGAGAAGGGGGGAGGAGCTGGAAGCATCAACTCCCATATGTGCCTTGACCAGACCAGTGCAGGGTTTTGAACTGGCGACCTCAGTGTTCCCAGGTCGACGCTTTATCCACTGCGCCACCACAGGTCAGGCCTATCCAGGTATTTTTGAAGGGATGATCTCTGAGTTTCGCTTTTGTCTGGTCTTGGCAGATGTTCAGTGGTTATGGAGTCAGGATGCTTCCCGGGATTTACTGCTTGCCATCCACCCTCCAAATTACATCGCGCTCTGGAACGCAGACACTGGCACCAAACTGTGGAAGAAGAGCTATGCCGATAATATCCTGTCTTTTTCTTTTGACCCTTTTGATCCTTCACATTTGACTTGTGAGTAATAGTTTAGCGTGGCAAGTGAGTTGGGGTATTTATAATACAGTTAACGCTATCCACATAAGTTACACACAAGTCATGTATCTGAAATGTTAAAACAACTGAGCAAAGCAGAGAGGCACATGTCTAAGCTCCTATTCAGCCCTTGTGGCTTCTAATACAGCTACTAATTCATAGCGCATAGCAAGGGCGAGGATTTTGATACTTAGAAATTTGAATCAGCAGGCTAGACCTTCCCTGTGTTGAATCTATGAGTAGAATTAGATTAGCCAGGGAGAGAGTATTGCTGTGCCATTCTAACTCAAACTTAATTAAATTTGTTTCTCTGGAACATTTAAAGGACCTAAGTTAAAGGCTTTATTTAATCTGCCAGACTCAGTTCTTCCTTTAAAAAAAACAGCTGTCCTAATTCATGCCCTGTGTGTTGAGTGCCATAACCGGAGGCGTGTGGGGAACAGAAGAGCCGATAACCAGAGGCCTGTGGAGAACAGATGAGCCAAGGGAAGCTTTTCTTGCAGAACTTGTTTGTGCCAATGTGCTTCTGACCCTCTACTGAGCTCCTCATCTAAACACTAGGTCTGTTTTTAGGCAGACATTTTTAGGACTAAATTATTTAGAAAATGTTTTTATTCGATTATCCAGGAGATGTTTCTTGAGCTATTACTATATGTTAGGCCTTTTCTGGGACCTAGAGCATATCGGTGGAACATGACAAGAATTCCTGCCCTCGTCATGTTTGCATTCGAGTGAGGGGCTCAGAGCCCAGACTCGGAGCATTAGAAGTTAATAAAGGCTAGTATATTAAGAGATTGTAAATGGTATGAAAAAAGTAAGGGTAGAGGGAACGGGAGAATGGGTGGGGTGGGAGAGTGAGCAGGTTGTTGTGTTAGTTTGTGGACCTCTGTTGGCACTCTGCTTTTATTCTAGATATAATGAGAAGAAGGACACTATACTTCCCACGGTTCGACCTGGTGCTCCAGAAGAAAGAGGAAATATATTTAAACTGAGTAGCTCATGATGATCATAAAAAATTTGTACCATCAAATCAAATATTTGCACTTAGCTGAATGAGCTATGCAGAGCCTCTGTGTAATAGATGGGGGTTTTCTTCTGTAGATTTTATATTCAAAAGAGTGTTTAGATTTTGAAGTTAGGGGATATAATGAGGGAAGGTTTTAATGAAAGTCCGTGCACTGAATTACTTGGAAGAACAAACATTTGTTCTTTCTGCCAGTAACCTTCTGGTATCTTTTAATACAAAACATGAATTTAGAATGCTGATCGTGGGTCCTCTGAATTATAATGGACCACCTGCTTCACTTCAACTGGGAGAGCATCCTTGCTATGTGATGATTACACAACACTTCCCATTCTATATTAACATTATCATTACTGTGCTCTCAAAATGGGAAACACTATGCTAAACCTGATTAAACTTGAATCAGTGGTCTGCTTCTCTCTGTGTAGTGCTCACCAGCGAGGGCATTGTGTTCATCTCAGACTTTTCCCCATCCAAGCCTCCGGCAGGCCCTGGGAAAAAGGTCTACATCTCCAGCCCACACTCGAGCCCGGCTCATAACAAGCTGGCTGCAGCCACGGGGGCTAAGAAGGCTCTTAATAAAGTCAAAATCTTGATCACTCAGGAGAAACCTAGGTAAGGTAGAGCGTAAAACTAGCAACAACACTTGTCTGTTTATTATCTGTGCAAAAATCAATTTTGAACATGTGTTAAGCTTGATTTTCTTCATCACTTCCTTTCATTTCCACTTATGAACTTATAAAAGGAAAATTTTTTTTGTCTCCTTTCCTAAGAGGAGACTCAGCATTTAACACGGCTCCTTTGCTTCCACTAATGGTGCCAAATTCCCCCCACTGATATTTTACAGATTAAAATTTTTGATTTCCGATTTTTACTTTTGAAAATATGAGATGAACATTCTAATATTGTGGGTATTGAATATATTTGAAATTTGAAGATAAAATCTGGATTTTCATTTTAAATGCATTTTCCTGACTTCAGTCCCATTAGCTGTAAAATATGGGTATTTTTCTTTTGCCTATAAAGATGTTTTCATCCTGGTTAAGAGCCAGGATTCTAGGGGAAATTGTAGTTATATGACTCTGAAGATTGTTTAACCTTGCTCAAATTTCTCTCTCCCAGTCTCTGAAACAGTGTTTAAAAGGAGTTCACAGGGTTGCTGTAATATTGATACACACAATAACTTGATACATAACATAGTGGCTGATACTTAGTAAGCATTAGTTTGGTAAAAGCTAGCTAGCTATTGTTCATGTCAGAAATTACAACTGAATAAAATTTTATTTTAAGTAACCGATTTTATGAATTAGAAATAGGTTTCTGTCTTTTTCCTAAAGTTATTATTCTTATATTTTTATTGCTCTGGTAGTTTTTTTGGCATTTATTTTAAAAGAGCCTCACTTTTAATATGCTAATATTATTCTATCTAGACTTTGTGGGTAATCACCTGAAACATATATGGTAAAATACAGATGCTCTACAAATACCTTTTAAATTTATATGTAAATATAATTTTTTACATATTAAACCATAGGCTGGTTAAGTTCACTCATCCTCCACCCTGTGCCAAAATAAGATTGCTCCTTAAGTATCTTAAGAGAACTTTCCATTTATTTTTTGATACTGTCTCAAATAAATTATTGTATAGTCAGAGTGGTTTTATAAGTTGTGATTTATATATATTGCACTTTTTGTCATCTGAATTATATGTTCATCCTGAGTTTTAGGGAAATGAGTTACTATTCCCTTCAACTAGAAGTGCTCTGGGTATTTTCACATACATTATTACATATACTCTTGCGACAGTCCTGTGTAGTAATACTGGTCCTATTTAATAAATCCGGAAATCATGTCTCCCATAGTTTTGAATGTTGCTCAGCTCACTGTTGTTTCCATGGCAGAGCCAGGATTCTGATGCAGTCCCCATCCCTCTCTCTAGTCCTCTAATCTTAACTTTATTTTAAATTTCAGAACCTTTTAATAACATTATGTGAAAATTAGAACACAATTGTATGTCTACTATTGAAATATATTTTCTATAAGAAGGTTGTGTTTACACATATGTAACAATCACAAATTACTAAAATGATTTTTGAGACTCTTTTAACAATATTTTATAATCCTCGTATAGTTTTATATATTATTTACACAGAAGAAAATTCTATAAGTTAGTAAAATACACTTTGTTTCTGAAAGATTTAGGACAGCTTAAAAGGAAGGAAAGCAGAGTAGAGGAAATGACTTGCCCAGACCATTACACAGACGGCCCCTGAGCGGGTGGCTCTAATTACCCTAACTGTTTTGTTTTTATTTCTGAGTTCTGATTTCAGCAATCTGGTTAGTACTTCTAATTGCAAAATAAAACTAAAACTATTGTCCTATTAATGCCTATATATCATAGTCTTTTCAGATCATCTTAAAGACTTAATCTTACTACTTTAAATGCATCTCAATCTATGTAATATTATTGTCATAATTTGGATTGTGACCCATAGTAGAGGTCTAAGTTTTAGGTACTAGCCCCCTTTGGTCATTCCGTGAACAATTGAACATTCTCATTGACAGTTTTTATGTGAAAGGTTCAAAATTCAAGCCCTGGTGAGTTGGCTCAGTGGTAGAGCATTGGCCCAGCATGTGGATGTCCTGGGTTCGATTCCTGTCCAGGGCACACAGGAGAAGCGCCCATCTGCTTCTCCACCCTTCCCCCTCTCCTTTCTATCTCTCTCTTCCCCTCCCACAGCCAAGGCTCCATTGGAGTAAAGTTGACCCAGGTGCTGAGGATGGCTCCATGGCCTCCATCCACTTCAGGCATTAGAATGGCTCGGACCGCAATGAAGCAACGCCCCAGATGGGCAGAGCATTGCCCTCTAGTGGGCATGCTGGGTGGATCCCGGTTGGGTGCATGCAGGAGTCTGTCTCTCTACCTCCTCGCTTCTCCCTCACTTCAGAAATATACCAAAAAAAAAAAAAGTTCAAAATTAAATTATTAGCTTTTTCTGATAAGAATAGTCTTGAACTTATTTCTGAATGCCTAAAGTAAACATTTGCTTTTTTCAGTGCTGAATTCATGACACTCAACGATTGTCTTCAGTTGGCATATCTGCCTTCCAAAAGGAATCACATGTTGTTACTCTATCCTCGAGAGATTTTAATCCTTGACCTTGAGGTGAATCAAACCGTGGGTGTGATTACAATAGAACGAACAGGAGTTCCATTTCTGCAGGTATGAGCAGTTCATGAGTGCCCTCCCTTGACGTTGATTGTGAATGTTCCGTAGAGAAAAACCAGAATCATACAAAGTCCTTCGTTAGGCTTTCTCTCTTCTACTTATATAAAAATTAGCAGTGTTATGTTACATTTCCTATTTATTTTTTCACTTTTGATTGGTTTGATTTACCCTAGAAAGTTGTCTGACTGATCTGGAAACATTTATTGAACTATTTAAGTTGCATGGATAAAGATACATCTTTTATGATTATAAATGGATTTTTTAAATGTTCATTTAGTTTTGAAACTTGAGGATTATGTGGTATATTTTTATTTCACTGTTTTGTTTCGTCTTTTTGCCAATATTCTAAATAAGCTTTTGAGTTTCACATCATATACTCTTTAATCTATTGTGTTTTTAAAAATAAATGAATTATTTGTTTAAAGGTAATACCCTGCTTTCAACGTGATGGCTTATTTTGCCTGCATGAAAATGGTTGTATAACTTTACGTGTTCGGAGATCTTACAATAGTATCTTCACATCAAATGAGGAACCAGGTGAGTTGATATCTCACAATAATCTTAATCATATTTTCTTCAGAATTATTTTGTAAAGCAATTAACAGCCAAATCACAGAGTTCATGGTAATCCTGGCCTTGAGAAAGTAGAATACGGTTGTACAATGGGGCATGAAAATGAAACACAGGCCAAAAGTAATCTCTTGGTGTTACAGTAGTGCCTGTCCAGTGTACAACAAAGAAAGTAATATTTTGTAATTCCCTCTTGATTGTTTCCAGGGGCCAGGTAGATACTATCTTTTGTGAATCCTTTTCTTTAGTACAAGCCCAACCTTGTATGTACATTTGTTGTTACACCGCCTTGACTTTTCCTCTGCTTTAGGGCAGGGGTAAAGAAGTCTCCAGGTCATCCCGTCGTCAGTTTCAGTCTTACCCTGGGGAATAGAAATAATGTTTTGTGAAAGAATGGACTAAGTAATATTGAAAGTGACTTCAACATCTTTTGTAAAGTACAATTATTTTCAGGCTTATTATAGACCACTGTTCTATAAATTACGATGGTCTAAGGTGCACTATTTATTATTTAATATGTCACTGTTCAAAGCATTTTCATCTAGAAATATTTAAAAACAAGCCATCATGATTTATTTAGTTATTTTGGAATGTAAACTTGGTGTATATAATCATTAATGTAATTATCTTTATATTCTGAAGAAATTAGTAATAATCATAGGGAAGCCAATCTTGACAAATTTTCCATTAGTGAAGGAATGATAACCTTTTCAGTTGAGGTTTTATTCAGAGAAGAAATACTAGTGGTAGTGACATGGATGCTTTCTGATGTTGAAAAGAAAACAATGTTGTGTTAAGACCCAGATCCTGTCCAGGAGCTGACCTATGATTTACGAAGCCAGTGTGATGCGATCAGGGTGACCAAAACTGTCCGTCCCTTCAGTATGGTGTGTTGTCCGGTCAATGAGAACGCGGCCGCACTCATCGTGAGTGATGGGAGGGTCATGATATGGGAGCTCAAGTCCACCGCTTGCAGTCGGAACTCACGGAGCAGGTAAACAAATCAGTAGGCTCGTTTCTTTGTGTTCTGTTTTTTAAAAAATTACCAGAATCATAGAAAAATAGGAGGGGCCTTTTAAAATAATAAAACTATTTTAAAATGAACACTTTGATTAATAGGGAATTCTGTGAACCCGCCAGAGCTGTTGCAGCTATGGGCAAGAAAAAGAGGTGGAATGCCGTGATCTGCAACTAGTAGTTTGTTACAGTCACTGTCATGTGCACAGTTTAAGTGTGTAACGCCTGTCATTATCATGTCTTTGCCGTAGCTCTGGTGTGTCCCCTTTGTATTCACCAGTGTCCTTCTGTGGGATTCCTGTAGGCGCTCTGCAGAACAAGCTCCCAGACCTCTCCCTGGACAACATGATCGGTGAGCTTTGCTTCCCTCTCTGCCTTTCGTGTTAGGTATTCTTTTTCAAGGGCAAAATGAATAGTCGCGGATTTGCATTTATTATAAAGTCAAAAGTTAATACCTGAGAAACTAAAATTTAGAGAGCATAGAGTCTCATACATTCTAGAAATGCAGTAAGTATTTATTGAGGAATAATAAAGTGAGCAGAATTAGAAAAAATTAATACCTTTTCAATGTACATATATCTTTCCTTACTTACACATTGGTGATTTTTACTTTCAACAAATATTTATTTGCAGTTGAAATATTGCTTCCATTTTAATATATAGGACCAGTATATATTAAAGGAGGAATGAAGATTTGTGACTTCAGATGTTCTACAACTAGAAATTATAAATATGCCAAGCCATGTTGATGTTTAATTCTTTTAAAATTGTGGCTGTTGTTTATAAAGGATTTTCTGTGTCATTATTTGTTCTTCCATGCCATAATCAAAAATTGATATTATTTAGTAGGTTTTTTTTGTTTAAATGCTTGATAGGTGATCTGCAAGAAAGCATTACTTTATTAATACATACTTTTAATTATAGATGACGTTTATTAGGTGCCTATTACTATGTTAAGTGCTGTGCTAAATGCTCTGTATATTACCTTGAACAATCCTGCAAGGTAGGAAATATTATTTCCATTTGATGTGGAAACTGAAACCCAGAGAGATTTAAAACTCTTGCTCAGAAGCACACACCCAGTAAGCGGAAAAGCGAAAACGTGACCCTGTCCACCTTGGACTGGAGCCTGCTCGGCGGCCGTGCCTCCAGTCCCGGCTGCTCCTCTGGGATCTTAGGCGAGACCTGACCTTGCCAGGCCTTGGTTCTCTTGTGATTCCTGTAAGGTGTAAAGTCTTTTTGCTCAATGACACTAACTTCTATATTTAAAATTCTTTACCTTCCCGACATAAATCCATATTAGGAAGTTTAGATACATACTTGTTTTGCAAAATGCATTTTATCAGTAACACAATCTTCTCAGTTAATTTCCCTGTCTGCACTTGATAAAAACATGAAATTGAAAAGAATTATAAACACACACATGCACAGAACTAATCAGTTAAATGAAAGATGTTGAAATTTCATGCTGTTTAAGTATCTAAGTGATATAAATTACATTTATTAAGAGACAAAAAGATATAGATTGCATGACAGTTCTTGGCGGTGTAGTTCATTTTAAAAGTATTAAACAAACAAAGCTTTGTTACTTGAAAACATTTTAATTAAAACTTTTAATTAAACCATTTGAAATTCACTGTGTACTTAGTGATAATTGAAAGCAATTCACTTAAATACAGAGGTCTGATTTATATTCATTGGGTAAAGGCTGATGCTTATTAAGGCCTGATCTGCCCTACCTTGTGAATTGCCTGTGCAAGATGCTTGAACAGAAGAGATATGGCAGTTCTCAGGAGCCGACCTCAAGATACTGAGGGCTGGCAAACATGTACCTGCCTGTTCAACTTCCCATTTCTTTATACCCCATCTTTTGTAACCAAAGATTGATATTAATTATAGGAGTGATCCTAAGAGATCATATTATTTGCATTAAAATGATGGCCATTCTTTTCTGTATATCTTCTGCATTTTGAAATAAGATTATTATTAAAATAACTTTATAGCCTCAAAAGATCGAGTCCCATTACCCACTCCTAGTAATTATTTACACTTTTCCCTTTCACAGTTTATGTGGGTGTATATATATAAGTCCATGCATGTATTCTTTATTATGTATTTTTGACAGTTTGATCCCAGTAGTCAGTAGTGACTTTTAGGAAGAAAATTTGTTTACCCTTGTTAGTAAATGGTACTGATTTTGTTGTACTATCATATTCACATTATGTTACACTGGTTTTTATTGTAGCCATCTTTTTAGTTTGAGATTGATAACCTAAGTATGAATATTATATCTGAAAGTTACTGCATTAATACTTAACTCTGGACAGTTGCAGCAGTATATATTATTTTACATATTTACATATAGTGTATTTAATTATTAAGCTTAAATTTTGTGATTGTATGGAAAGAGTAAGGTTTCTTATTAGAAAGCTCATTGAGTTCTTGAATCTGTTGTTTGTGATTACTGATTTTCTGTGCGCTTTAAGAAGTGCATCGACTGAAGTTAACCCTTTAGAAAGTGCTACAAGGCTCCACTCCACGGAAGCTGCCCTCTAACCCAAGTCTCTTGACTTGCCTTTGATGCCCTAACACCAGGAGTTTGGGCTGAAACAGTGAGCAATTCTGGATAGTGATACTCTGGAGTAGTGTATCCTTTGCAATGTCAGCCGATGCAGAAGTCCCATAGCCAGCCGGGAACAGAGCCATTGTGTAGCTACTGCCTCTGGGGTGCTATCTTGTACCTTCCAGGCCTGAATGTGCTTTTCTAGGCACGAAGAGTATTTCCAGTGAAGTTTTTTTTTTTGATTTTGAAGATCAGCCTTATAGTTACTCTGTTGGTGGTTTGATTACCAATCAGGGCAAAGCGCAATTGCTGGGGAAGAGCATCCCAGAGGCTCGGCGCTGCAGGAAGTGCAGCTCAAGTTCCTGCTCACGGGGCTGCTCTCGGGCCTGCCCTCGCCGCCGTTCACCGTCCGCATGTGCCCGCCACTGACCACCAAAAACATCAGGATGTATCAGCCTCTGCTCGCTGTTGGTAGGTCGTGGGCCTGCTTTCTTTCTCAGTTCTTCCTGCATGTTTTCCGTTTATGAGACAGGTGACTTTACTAGTTAGTAGAAAATCCTTTCTTACCTTTGAGACTAAAGAGGAAGAGGCTAAGTGAAATCATGTAAAATACTCACCTTAAAATATATTTCTTTTTTTCTGTCCTTGAAGTCTCCCATGGTTTTATTTATTTTTACTCACAGTGGTAATCTATCCACCAAACAGAATGGTGGAGACCCTGGCACTGTGGGTGCCCCTCCGAAATGTCGGGAGGGTAGTCCTTGTGTGGTGCTGAGCCCGACTCCTTGTCTTCCCTCAGACCACCCCAGGGTCTTCCTGCGCGTGTCATTATGTCTTGGGTTTTTGTTGGCTGATTAATGTAGTCACAGGGAATAGTTAAATTTTAACAGCAGTGTTCATTTGCTACAATCGTATATTAAAATTGTTAAGGTGTCTGTGGTCTCAATAAACAAAGATTTGCCTGTTGTATTGAAATTGCATGTTTTTGTGTTGTAGACAGAAAAATGGTCTGGGTTTCAACTTGCTGTCACATTAATTTCAGAGTACTGTGAGTAATTTATTTCCTTTAGAGAGAAAAAACATTTTAATTTGCTATTAAAATACAAGGTTCAAATGTATTTCTCAAATTTCAAAAAGTAATATACTGTTTGAAATTTTTTTAAAGATGCTATTTGTTGGCTTCTGGCTTTCTCCCCAGGTCTGTAAACATGTGGTTTGTGATTTTTTTCCCCCTGAAATGAAGCCCTGACCACATTTATTTTGTTGCTGGTATGTCTGAGTCATGCTGGTATGTCAGCTTGATGGCTGACTTGTGAGGAGTGAAAGCTCATTGGAATATTATTATTTGGCAGTATTGTTTTTTTCATTTTTTCATTACTATCTTCTACAAGCAACTTGAATTTTAAGGTTCAGTATTCCATGTGTACATATGTCCAGATTTAATCTTTTTTTTTTTTTTTACAGGGACAGAGAGAGTCAGAGAGGGATAGATAGGGACAGACAGGAACGGAGAGAGGTGAGAAGCATCAGTCATTAGTTTTTCGTTGCCGTCGCAACACCTTAGTTCATTGATTGCTTTCTCACATGTGCCTTGACCGCGGGCCTTCAGCAGACTGAGCCACCCCTTGCTGGTGCCAGCGACCTTGGGTCCAAGCTGGCGAGCTTTTGCTCAAGCCAGATGGGCCCGTGCTCAAGCTGGCGAGCTCGGGGTCTTGAACCTGGGTCTTCTACATCCCAGTCCGACGCTCTATCCACTGCGCCACCGCCTGGTCAGGCTGTCCAGATTTATATAGATGCAGATAAATGCTTAATTTTTGCTTTAGAAGCTACAGATATTAAATCTCATAGAAATTTAACAGGATTTGTCAGTGTACAATGTATGTACTAGGTCAGAATGCTTAATTTGTCAGGGTTTTGTGCGTTACTTAGAGGAAATTATTTCTTGGGACAGCTCGATGATAAGAGCTAAGTCAGGGCATGAGGGTTCTTGTAGAATAAGCTCTATTGTACTGGTTTATAATGAATATCAAGTTGTGTACTGAACTCAGTATAAAGAAGTAAAAGCAAAAATATAAACTAAGTGCCTCAGTGTTTGTGGATCACTAGGGAAGGTGAGTGCTAGAAGGTGCTGTGGCGTAGGTGATAAATGGAAACAAATACATATAATGCTGTATTTTTCTAGAAGAGTTTTACAAAATACTTCTGAAGATTTAAATTCAGCGCAATAAGCTAAAATTGAAAGTAGCCTGCCATTTTACCTTCATTTTATTATCATTATATTCTATTGTTATTTCTGCATTTATTGCTTTGTATGAATTCATTAATCCCTTTAAGTCAGTTGCAGTGAGAAAGTGATTGACCAATGATGCTGTTCACTTCTCTTGCTTAACTTATAAAAACAGTTTGAGGATTGAAATATTACTTTCCCAAGTATGGCTGTGCCCCTTTAATTAATTAAATTTTAGACATGCTACCAGAGATAAGCTTCAGACAAGATAACTATGAACCGTAATTACAGTAATAGAAATAGCAGCAATCATATGCTTACTTTGTGTCAGGTACTATACTAAGTGTCTTACATGTGTTCTCATTTAATGTCCAGAAATTAGGTTATCTATTGTACCCCTGTTAAAGGGATGAAAACACATGTAGTGTGGGAAGTAGGTGGTCAGCGTTCAGGGCAGAGTCAGGGCTTGAACTCAGGCTCTTTTGATGCAGAATCCACAGTTAACCATCTTTACCATCTCTTTTTGATGTGTTTAATATAAATGACAAAACAAAAACAAAATTCTTCCAAAATAAAAAAAATAGAACTGGTCAGTGAGTTCTGCTAGAAGCCCTTTTTGAAGACTAGCTATAATAAACATTCCAAATTTCAAAAAGTGTAATCTCCCATGTGTAAGAAAGCTTAAAGTGCTGCTTCAAGTTTTACCTGTGGGGGTAGGTTTTGAAATCCTTCTGTGAAAATCGATCCTTTGACTTAGGTTAGAGTTCAGAGCACGTGAGATTAGGCCCGTTTTTGATGAGGACAAAATATTTCAGTTTTTTTATCACATACCGTTGGTCCCTTTTATAAAAGATAAATGTAAAATGAGTAAAATCTTGAGAAAAGACTTGTGTTGGAATGATCTGGAACTCCCCCTCGGTAAAGACTCTTCTGTGTGCCCGTCATTTTTGTAGGTACAGGTAATGGCTCTGTCCTGGTGTATCATCTCACCAGTGGGCTGCTGCACAAGGAGCTGAGCGTCCACTCGTGTGAAGTCAGGTGAGTGTCCTGGTGTCCTTGACCTCAGACACACGGACTCCAGCAGAGTTCTCCTAGCTCCTCCCCACCGAGGCTCTGCAGTGGGATGATTTGACTGCACACGGGGTAGTAAATATTCATGTCCAGCTAATGGCTATGCTCATCAAGGGTGAGTACTAATTGTCTGCTTTCTGTAAAGGGCGTTAAGCAGTGGAGAGTCTTCTCTTTTTGCTGTATCTTAATTGTTTCTCTTAAGGTTCAGGCTGTTTTCTTAGTGGAACTCACCGTTTCCTTGCTCAGGTTTATTTAGTTTGTTTTTCATTTCTATAAACTGCTAATGAAAATTTGCATAAAGTCATTTTAATAATCTCATTTATTTCTTTGTTTAAGCACCATCGGGAAAGGACCAGAACTGTGTAACATTAATTCTTCCGTTTGGAGGTGTTTGCGCTGTCTTAGGGTGTGCAGACGTCTGTGTGGGAGGGCTAAAAGGGTCTCGGGGCCTGTTCGCTGCTTGGGTGGCTGTTTTCCTTCTTATGCCCGAGCAAGGATGGGTGTGACGTTACACGCGTGTGATGTAAAGCTACTAAATTGATCTTTAACAAAAGTCTAAGAAAGGCCGTTTTCCGTCCTGTGTACATTACAGAAGCGTAGCTCCCGTCTATAGGTTGAAACTCTTAGTGAGCCCGGAACAGTGCATCATCCTGAGGCAGTGCGGGTGCTGAAAGGCTGGGGTTCACCCTTGAGGCGTTGCAGCTGCCGCCTGGGCTGGGAGTTTCTGGAAGGATGCCTGCGGTCTCCCTTCAGGGCCTGTGCACTGTCTCGTGTGCAGCCTGGGTGACTGTGTCTCCCCTTGGGCCTGAAGCGCTGGGCTCGTGAGATACAGCGACACAGTCTGTTCATGTCCTCCTTCCAGGCGCCCCTGCCCCTGCCGCGGCCGCTGCCAACGTCTCTGTCTTTCTTTCCTGCTATGTTTCTTCTCTTGAGTTTCCCTCTCTTGTCTTTAGTGTGGCGTTTGTCTGACGGCTAACACCAGCAGTCAGAGGTCTCCTTTTAGTCAGCACTTGTTCTAGGACTGGGTGAAGTACTCGCTTTGCAGGCATCGCCTCATTGACCCTCCCTGCCGCTCAGCCGTGAGCCTGTTGTTACCCCAGGGTTACAGAGCAAGAGCCAGCACTGTGGGGGCATCAGGGAAGGTTAGATGGAATTCAGTCAAGCTTTCTCCGCTTCAGGATTGAGCCCCTGTACTTAGGGCATATGCACGTAGAGTAGCAGGAGTATTCTGACAATAAGGTGAAAATCTGACTGAGCCAGGATTCGTGTTAGGAATTTGATACATGCTTTTGGAAAATAAAGCACTTTTTAATTTTTTTCTGAAATTTTTAATAAAGACCTAGTAGCTAGTTTATCGGTAAGCTATTCATTTTTTAAAGTGAGATTTGTTATCCTGGCTCAATTAGATCATGTCACTAATTACATGACTTAACACATGCTATGATAATATTGAATAACAATGAAAGTACTTATAAATTGTTTCTTGGCGTATCAAATAACTAAGGGCTACACTCCGCAGACAGGCTGGTGTGAATGATTGCACGAATCTTCTCCTTTTTCTTATATGAATTTACCCCCTTAATTGCCACTTTGAAGATAATTCACCTGTTATTCAGAGATGGTACCCAAGAAGATGCTAAAATCCTGGTTGTCTTTGTATTTCAATTAATGCAATTATAGTATAATAATTAAAAGAATGAAAAGCCATTATGAAAATTTCACGGATGTGTTATAAAAACTGCTGAACCTATTAGCAGTAAAGGCACTACCTTCTATATAGTCACATGCAAATTAAAGGCCAACTTTTAGAAAGTTGTTTTTCTACCTTCTACTCAGTGTATTGTTTAAAACCACTTAATCTTAAATACTTGAATCTTATGCATGCACATGGCCAGTGACTGCTAACTGCAAATAGTTGGAGCTGTCTGGTTTTTTTAAATCATGCCGTTTACCCAGGTATGTTTTACAGTGAGTACTGAGCGGTTCTGTGTGCCTGCAGACAGGCGTCTTTGAGGCTTGTAGCCTGTGGGAAGATACCTAGAAGTAGATGAAGTGGATTGATACATGTAGGTGTTTTTAGATGATTAGTTTGTGTCTTTGTCTACTAGACTAGATTTATAATAATAATGGCCCAGTACTATTCTCAATATTGGAAATTACAGAACAGTATTTTATATGGGTATCAGAACATTGATTGACTAAGTGTTGCTTAGAGTAAATTGAGTGATTTATGGAAAGTAAAACGATCTCTGTTTTGTCTGTCCATGAATTTGCAGAAGTTAGTTCTATATAAACCTAGAACTTCAAGGCCTTTCAGGAAGTTACCCGGCATACCTGGGTAAACGGCATGATCTTAACCCCCAGGGTGGAGAGGCGGACTCTAGCATCCCCAGTAGAGGTCAGCGGGCCCAGCCTGGGAACTTACGGGAGTCAGAGCCCCAAGTACCCACAGATAGGCTTACAGTTGTTCTGTAGTTAAGAATCCTGCAAAACAAACCTAGGCTGACTTAGAAAATGAGCTGCTGTTCTTATTATTTTAAAAAATAAGGAATAAAGAATGGGAGGATGGAATTGTTAGTGTCTGTTACGAATACTGACAGCTACCTTGGTATTTGGAGATAAAGTTTTAACTAGAAATAATTTAAGATATATTGGAAATACGTGGTAATGTGATTTCAAATAAAAGGTCCTATTAATAGTATTTCTTAGTTGTATAATAAAATTTAGGTCAAACAAAAAGGGACTGGACTGATCTCTGTTTAATTTCTCATTATAGAGGTATTGAGTGGACGAGTTTGACTAGTTTTCTTTCTTTTGCTACCTCAACACCAAACAACATGGGATTAGTGAGAAATGAACTTCAGCTGGTTGATCTCCCAACAGGTCTGTGAATTTAGACTATTGAAAGATTCAAGGTGGTTTGTCATACTGATCAAAGATACTGTCGTTTATTAACACGTTCCAGAGTACTTCCTTTCCCCTTGGAGTTTCTTCTTATATTCTGTGCTTATATACAGTGTGTCCGTAAAGTCATGGTGCACTTTTGAACGGTCACAGGAAAGCAGTGTACCATAACTTTACGGACACACTGTATTTATAGCTTACTGTTCTGTAACAGCTGTCTGGGAAAGACTCTCCGCTGTTTGTTTGCAAATTGTGATAACACAAGTGTGTGCTAACATGGAGTACCATTGGCCCGAACAGCCAGATGAGTAAATAAATGTATCAGTTCTTTTATGTGCGCTGTTATAGATCACCAGAGTACAGGTTTAAAATAAATCTTTGTAGTTCAGCTTTATTAGATTCTATTTCAAAATTTTGAATTTTACAGAAAACCCTTAAAAAACTTACAGGTAAAGATTGTTTTTAAATGCTCAAATTTAAACCTTTTGATAGGTTGACTGAATGGAGAAATTTAATTTGGGAGTTCCAAGACTTTACAATAGGAAACTTCTGGTAAAGTAACTTCTTCAGAATTGTTAAAAACCTACAACCCAAAGAGTTTTAAAATGAAAAACTTGAAAATATAATGAGGATTACAAATTATTTTATAGCACATGGATTGATTTCAAATAATTTTTTAAAATAAAAACGTGGTTTCTTCAGAATGGCATAGCAGTATGACTATATGTAGACGGTTTTAACCAATAAGATGTGTATGATAAAGCGGGTATATTGTTGCTCCTTTATAGTCTCCATATGCATTTCCAGGACATACTTGAGAACAACTACCATAGGTATCAGAGCATGCCACTAAACCCCAAGCAGCTGGCTCCACCTTTAGACAGCAGGCTGGCACTGGTCTCCCTTGTTGCATGGTAGCCCAGGGGTGAATTGGTGTTCTCTAGTGTTATTTACTAAAAAAAAAGAAAAGAAAAGCCCTTTTCATTTTCTTTAGTCAGCTCAAAGTTCAGGGCTTTTAGATAACTTAAAATCTCTTTTACAATCTATTTTTGAGGAACAAATTTCTAAGTAATAGACTTTTTAAAGTGAGACATGAGTTGCTAGTTTATAGGCTCTTACAGCCTTGTCCTCCCAGGAGGGTAATCGACCAACGAAGAGTCAGGCAGACATGGAACACACAGTGAATGGTGATCGTGAGATTCCCCTGATGGCATTGAAGAGCAGGGAGGCTTGTGGGCGTGTGGCTGTCTTTAAATTGAGTATGTTCTCTCTTTTGTTTAATATAAATAAAAACCTCAGAAAAATATTAAAATTTATTTCTTTTGATGTAAGTCGGAATTAGCACTTTTTCAACTAGAAAAAATCATTTCGCTCTTTTGGCAGTTAACTAATTCTTATTCCCCAGTTTTAGTTTGTAGAGAACTTTGATAGGAACATGTCAAAATGTTTTAGTTGACTATTTTACATACGGGACAAGAAATCTTAAATATCTGTAATGTTTTCCCTATTGGTTAGTATTTGTAATCCTGGGACTGTTTATATTACTTTAAATAGGTCAGTAGTTTTTACAGTGATAGTTGCTCTCCCATGAATACACTCAAACTCTAGAAATTGATATTCCTTAGTTTCGTAAATTATTTGAAAGAAACCACAGAGGAAATTCAAGAAACACTATAACAAGTGAAAATATCTTTTTTTCTCTTTATTCAGTGAGAGGAGGGGAGGCAGAGACAGACTCCCACATGCGTCCCAACCAGGATCCACCCAGCAAGCCCACTGAGGGGTGATGCTCTGCCCATCTGGGGCATGGCTCCATTGCTTACCAACTCAGCTTTACTTAGAGCAGTGGTTCTTAACCTGGGTTCTGTCGAACCCTAGGGGTTCGATGAGTCGGTCTCGGGTTCGGAGAAGTCTCTGCCGCGGAGGCCAGAATAAAGTAATACCGTAATTTGTTGTGAGTTCATGCACTTTGTTGGTTTTGTTCTTTGAGCAAGGTGATGTTCATGCACGGCTCAATTTGTGCACCAGTAAAAAACATATACCTATGTCTTGAATTTGGGGGGAAAAATCATATTTTATCACTAAAGAAGGGTTTGGTGAATGCGCATATGAAACTGGTGGGTTCGGTACCTCAAAAAAGGTTAAGAACCACTGTCTCTAGCCTGAGATGGAGACCATGGAGCCACCCTTAGGCCAAGGAACAACTCACTCCAATTGAGCCTTGGCTGCAGGAGGTGAAGAGAGAGAGGGACAGAGAGAAGCGAGATGGGAAAGGGTGGAAAAGCAGATGGGTGCTTCTCCTGTGAGCCCTGACTGGGAATCAAACCCAGGACATCCACACGCTAGGCCCACGCTCTATCACTGAGTCAACCAGCCAGGGCCAAAAATATCGTTTTATAAAATAGATATTTGAATATAAGTAATATGTTTCTTTACAAGGCTTTAACTTAATTTTTGAGAATACTTCTGCATTTTGATTATTAGGAACAGAAGCAAGCAGAAGAGTGAATGGGAAATAGGGAGTTGCACAGATCAGATTACTTTGGTGTGGCTTCTTGTTTCTTACATGTCTTATGTGTCGTTTCTTCACATTTTCTGTACTGTTTACAATTCAAGGTCGGAGCACTGCTTTTCGAGGTGAACGAGGCAGTGATGAACCACCCATTGAAATGATTAAAGTGTCTCATTTGAAGTAAGTGTCAACCTAAATATTTTTTATGTTACCACAGTGGAATCTCAAGGATTCCTTTTTTTATCTTTAAGAAAGTGAGAATTTGCTCAAATTCATATAGAATATCTTAATGTTAGCAAATTGTGACATACCACCATATCAAGGAAAATAATTTGATCACAGAACTAAGTTGCTATCTCTATTAATTCTCTACTCTAAAAAGATGAGGTAACTCGTGTGAATCTTATTCATCAGATGGGTAAGTATGGCTGTATTGATAAAAATCCTGTCACCCACTAAGAAAATGATGTTTGTTAAATGATGAAATTCTTATGTGCTTCCACCTTAGCATGGGTTTATTTATAAGTGAAAGAAATCATTTTCTCTACTTACAGTTTATACCCATTTTAATTCCAGTGATTTTTTGAGTTTTTTGTTCCAAGGGAATAGACGTGAAAGGCAGGATTATTAAAAATGAAGACTCGATGAAAACTAATCAAAAGACAAAAGAAAGCAGTACATAGTAAGCTCTCTAGAATAGTTTTCAAGATTTTATCTTTTCTATCATCTTTACATTCCTATATAAAATTTAGAATCAGCTTATCAGTTTAACAAAAGAGCTTCCTGTGACTTTGATGGGGATTGCATTGAATCCGCAGGTCAGTGTGGGGAAGAATGAGCATCCTGAGTCTCGTGATTCACAGACATGGTGCATCACTCTACTTACCCGGGTCTTCTTTACTTTCAGGAATCTTCATAGTTTTCAGTGTGCAGATCTTATAAATCAGATCGTGTAGTTTGCCAATAAAGACGCTTTTGTGGCTTTCTTTTTTGGTCTGTAGGCCTTTTGTTCTTTGCTGTACTGACTAGGACCTCCAGTACGGTGCTGAACACAGTGATGAGAACTGCCGTCTTTGCTCTGTTGCTGTATATTAGGGAGAAAGCATTTATTTATTTATTGTATTTTTCTGAAGTGAGAAGCAGGGAGGCAGAGAGACGGACTCCTGCATGCGCCCCACTGGGATCCACCCGGCATGCCCACCAGGGGGTGATGCTCTGCGTATCTGGGGCGATGCTCCATTGCAACCGGAGCCATTCTAGCACCTGAGGCGGAAGCCATGGAGCCATCCTCAGCCCCTGGGGCCAACTTTGCTCCAGTGGAGCCTTGGCTGCAGGGGAAGGGGGAGACAGAGGAAAGAGAGGGGGAAAGGTGGAGAAGCAGATGGGTGCTTCCCCTATGTGCCCTGGCTGGGAATTGAACCTGGGACATCCACACGCTGGGCCAACACTCCACCACTGAGCAAACTGGCCAGGGCCAATAGGGAGAAAGCATTTAGTCTTTCAACATTAAATGACATGTTAGCTATAGATTTTTCATATATACCCTTTTTAAATTGAGGAAGTTTTCTATTCCTAGTTTATTGAAACTTTGTATCATTGAATAGGCATTGAATTTTGCCAGATTCTTTTCTGCATTTAGGGACATCATCATCTGTATGCTTTTTTATTACTAAGAGATAGGTAAGTGCTGACATTTTGAACTTTGTGGGTTTATTTCTCAAGGCTCTATTATTAGGTACATATATATTTAAACTTGTTATATCCTTTTGCATAATTGGCTTATTTATCATTATGAAATGTCCTTTTTGTTTTTGGTGATAATCTTTGCTCAGTAGTTCTGATTTGTCTGTTAAGTATAGCCACTCTGGCTTTCTTTTGATTAGTGTTTATGTGATACATCTTTTCCTACCTTTTACTTTTAACTCACCTGTATGGTTAAAATTGATTTTTTTGTAGACAGCATATAATTGGGGCTTGTTTTTCTGTTTGCTCTGACAGTCTGTTTCTAATTGTAGTATTTAAGTTATTTATATTTAATGTTATCAGTATGGTTTATATTTAAATTAACCATCTTGCTAGTTTCTTTTTTTTCATTTAAAATGAATTAATGCAGTTATTATTAGGCTTAATTTCTAATATGCAAAATATGAATTGTTATAATGCACATAAAATCCTTTGAGAGGTTCTTATTAATTTTTAAAAGTATAAAGGAGTCCCCAGACTAAAAAGTTTGAGACTTGATCAGATGAACTGTTTGGACTCTGGTCTCCTCTGTTCTGGTCAGTCTCGACTTTGCATGTGTCTGCTTAATTAATAACCTAGACCAACTGATCACATTATCTCCTACTTTAAAATCTTCAGAAATCCACTGTTCTCTGCAGAATAAATTTTTGCATACCGTAGCATGGTATTTTAGGTCTTTTATAATGCGATTCAGAATTCACACTTTAATCGTCTTTCTCAGGCTGATTGCTCTCACATACTCTGCATTTCAGGTAGTATGTTTCCCCCAAACACCCTGTGTCCTGACCTGTCTTTTGTCACTTGTAACTCTGCTTAGAATACCACTTCCCTATTGTCAAAATAAACCTTCTCTTTCATAATGAACCTTTATAGCATTGACCAGATTCTATCTTATATTATTTACATACAAGCCTTTAGATGCTTTAATATTAGGTAATAATAAAAATGTAGCATTGCATCTATGTAATAGGTAATGGCTTATAAAATTCTGCCATGTGCGCTCTGCTTTTAGTCCTATCATTCAGTGAGGTAGGGAAGACAGGTGTTAACACCACTGTAGAGATGACTAGAATAAAATTTGAAAAGGTTACGTGGTCTGAGGCGCACAGGTATCACGTGGCAGACTTGGTGCTGAGCAGGAGAACCTGAGCCCTTTGTTTGGTACTCGGGGACAGGCCTCTTCTGGTGCTGTCATGTTTCCTGAGTGTAAGCAGGACAGAAACTTCGCGTAGTTTCTCACTTCAGTTTTACCATAGCGGCATACCAGTCCATTGAGGTGTAGCTAGTAGTAGCTCCTGTTGAGGAAGGGAAAACAGGGTGTGGAGGGTTACTGTGGATTGTGGCACTAGGATGTGAACTCATGCATGCCTTTTCTGATACTTTCTTCTGAGCTGGGTCATCTCAGGGCTTATCTTTTTACGACTATTAATCATGAAGGCTCAATAACCGTTTAAATTGTCTGTGTTTAGAATGTGTCATCTCTGAATGTTTTGATTTATTGAACTTTTTATATACTACGTATGGTGAAAATTTTGGAAAAAGGGCTTATTTAGTCATTTTGTTTATTTTAGGCAGTATTTGGCAGTTGTATTCAAAGATAAACCCCTGGAATTATGGGATGTTAGGACTTGTACCATTCTTAGAGAAATGTCTAAAAACTTCCCTGCAATAACTGCTTTGGTAAGTTGCAATTTAAGAACTGAACAGTTTATTTAGGTATGTATATATGTGGTGAATATTTTTCTTTGGCTTGAATTAAAATCATTAGTGCAGTGTATTTTCTTGTTTAAAAGGTGTGTTCAGAGAACATGACCTAAAGAAATAGAGATAACACTTATTCTTGAAGGTGTTAAGCTAATATTAGTGCAATTCCGATTTCTACTTTATTTAGATGTTTGGGGAGCATGATAAACATGGTCTGAAATGTTTGTTTAAGACTAAAGGTCGCAATAGCAAAGTGCCCCTTGGGATAAAGAAGAGTAATGTGGGATCCAGTACACTTTACAGACCAGGGAAGTAAAAGCAGTGCTGTGTTAGCCCAGGAAGGAAGTGGACCAGTGTCTTAAAGAGCTCATTACCAGACCCATGAACTTTGGGGACTTAACATTCAGAAAAGGATCACACAAAGCCAAGAGGGAACACACGGACGGTTTTGTCAGACAGTATTAGGAAAACTCACCTTGTGGAGAAGAGTACTGGGTCTCTACTAATACATTCAGAGGTGGGTTCCACGAGATTGAAGACCTAAATGTAAAAAAGTAAAGCAATAAAATTATATAATCAAACATAGAAGAATATTTGTCTTCTGGGACAGAGGAGGACAAAAGAAGGTCAACTCAAAAGGCAAAAAGAAATTCATTCAGTCACATCAAGATTAGTACTTTCTATTTAATGAGGGACACCAGTGTCAAAGTTAAATATGGAAGACAAATTGGAAAATGAGATTTTCCAGTGACTTAGACCAACAGGGGACTAACTAATCCCTCTAGGAGATTAGTATTGTGGGAACTCTTGCATTTGAATAATGAAAAGACAGGAACCCAATGGAAAGATGGACCAAGTATATGATCAATTAATGAATGCCCAAAAAACCTAAAAGGCGATGAAGGTCTATTCAAACTCATCAGTTGTTAGAGATGTGTAATGTAAAATAATGATCAGTAATATGCACCGTTTAGACAAGCAAGTACTGGCAAGCCAGCTGGAGAGCATCAGATATGGGTGTAATATGGGCGGTGGGTCCCCTTATGCACCCTGGCAGGGATGTAGACCAGTGAAGCCGTCCTGACCGCACTTCGGCAAACACACGTCCCTCTGTCAGGATCTGGATCGCAGATCACAATGAGAGGTTGGAGGTCATCCGGGCGTCCTGAGCTGAGAGAACAGACCGGCTAAAAATCGGTGTATACCCATGTGGCGTGTTATATAGCATGAGAAACAGACAGGATGGGGTAGATAACACTGTACTATTTGTGTACATTACAGATACATGCTTCTCAAATAACCACGCATCCAGAATTTACACATATGAGAGAGTATTAGATTAAATGCACTAAAGTAGGTGGGCATATAAAAGAATCAATAGATAAAATAGAGGTTTGAGGTGGCCCTGTGGGTGATAATGGTCAGTGATCGGAGAGCATGATGGTCTCACGCTGTCCACCTAAGTGGGTAAGGGGCAGAAGGAGGGAATAGCAGAGACTGTAATTGAATTTATTATTTTCATTTTGTAAAAAAGAAAGTATCAAAAAAGGTTAGCCTTGGAAGTTTGCCATTAAACTCTTCTACCTCAAGCTGTAATTAAAGATTAGAGGTAGCAGGAGGTAGATTATTAAACCTCTGCCTTAAGCTCTAATTAAAATGCACTCATTCAGCCTTTCTATAAATAGGTAGATCCTAAGAACAAACTGTAGATTCTTGTGTAGTAATAAGTGGCCAGCGTGCCCCTGCTGTTCTGGAAGGACTCTGATGGAAGGAAACCCAGCACTTCTTGGTGTGTCTGTCTTTGCTTCACAGGAGTGGTCACCGTCTCACAACTTGAAGAGCCTGAGAAAGAAACAGCTGGCCACCCGGGAGGCCATGGCCCGCCAGACTGTGGTCTCAGACACGGAGCTGAGCATCGCCGAGTCATCCGTGATCAGGTGCAGCCTGCTCTTCCCTGCACTGTTTGTAACAGCCGCGCCGTGGTTGGGACCTTGACCGTTGTCATCCAGGGGCGTCTCTAGGAGCAGGCTGCACTCTGCTCCTGAATGGACTTTGGTGTTTTAGTACACGCCCAGATTACTGAGGAGTTATTTAACTATTGCGTTGCTTAGCAGTCAGTAACTCACACCAGCGATTTTCAGCCGGTATGCCACGCTGCAAGCTTCTGAAATTCAAATGAACGTAACATTGAACGTACAGAGAGATCATACTGTCATTTTGAGAAGTCTAAATTGATGTATCATTCCCACCCCATTGCCACCAGTTTTACAAATAAAAGCACCCGAGAGAAGGGTGGGTCAAGGTAGGGCCTCTGCTGAGGAGAGTTCTGCAGCGGAAACAGCAAGGGGGTCTCTCCCTTGTGTGGCATCGGGGTGCCATGTTCGCATCCCCGTGCGGGTGGAGGGGCAGCGGTTCTCATGGGTGTGATTGTTTGGGGGTGGTTTCTGTTTTCCTATCAACAGCTTCAGCCTTTTTCTTTTCAATGGTCCTGCACCTCCTATTAATGTGCCTGTATTTGGGGTGTATTGTGGGTGTCACTCTAGGGAAATGAACTGTTTCTATCTTACTTTTATCCCGAAGCTTGTTGCAGGAAGCAGAAAGTAAATCCGAGCTGAGTCAAAACATCTCCGCCCGTGAGCATTTTGTGTTCACCGACACCGATGGCCAAGTTTACCACTTCACGGTGGAAGGGAGCTCCGTGAGAGACAGCGCTCGGATCCCACCAGACGTGAGTTCAACCCTGGGTGACCTCTTTATTAAGCGTTCTTACCAGAGATCTTGTTAGTTCCATATCCAGTGGAGCTATGCTTCAGTTGGAAAGCAGTTTCAGAAAAATTTAATGCAAATAAACTTTAGTATTTAAAAAGATATTATCATTGATTAGACTTGTTCCATACTGCTATAGGATTATAACTACTTTGATTAAATACTTACCATGTGCTACTCACTTTTATCCCCATAATAACCCATGAGGAATTATTTCCCTTTGCCACAACTGAGTGTGAGGTCACCCAGCCTGGTGACGTGGCAGGTTAACCTCAGCTGTGACTGACTCCAGCACCTGTCCTCTCTCCAGCTCGGGCATTACCTGAAGGATTTCGCTTACAGTCCAGTATCGTTTTTGGAAAATTATCAGGTTATAAGTGTAATAGTATTGTTAATATTTACTAATTTATATCTCTCCCCTTAAGGCCTTGTGGAACCCTCTAAGGTTTTGTATATTTGTGTCAGCATGTGTCTCACAGGTTGTTTTTAATGGCTGGATAAAGAAAATGTTTTTGTTAACTAATACTGCTGTGATGGTTAAGTAAAGGCAGGGGATGATTTATTGTGTGTGTATTTGAACTGCCATCTAAAAATGGAATGTTTTAGTCAAATGCTAGCCCTGTGTCTTGCGGGTGGCTTGGGATCTCAGGCTGAGTCAGGATGCTGGCTGGGGTGGGGCCCACTCCTGGGACGGCTGACTTACCCGGCCATTGCACACTAATGCTGGCCTCAGTCCTTCCTCACGTGGCCCTCTCCATAGGACTTTGTGAGTGTCCTCACGACATGGCAGCTGGCTTCCTCCAGAGTGAGTGAGCGATTCAGGACAGTGTGACGCAGGCTGCACTGCCTTCTAGGACCTAGTTTCGGAAGCCACACTCCACCATTTCTGCAGTACGCCATTGGTTCACAGGTTACCTAGCCGCTGGGAGGTGACTACCCGGGACCTGGTACCAGAAGGCAGAAGCGGTGGGGCCTCTCGGAGGCCGGCCAGCACACCTTCCTTATGAACAAGCGTATGGAAGGATGGGAGCGTCCAGACAGCCCTCACTACGGAGGAGGGACACCCACACGCGGAAGGGCTCTCAAGCTGTCATTTCAGTCTTACTTATGTGAGCACATCAGAGCCGGACACGGCCTATTGTGACCTATCTCCGTGTTGCCAGAATTCTTCACTGGTTTGAAAGGTCGTAAATAACAATGCAAATATGAAAGATTGATACTAGCTGCAACAGGAAAAGTAACCTAACCCGAAGGCGTAGGAAGGAAAGTTGCTCTCGAGTGCAGACATGAAGGTGCAGTGCTTGTAGCTGTCCTTGGGAAATCGGGTTGCTTCCTCAGAATGTTGTCTTCTCAGGGGGACCCCCCTCCCCCGGGCCAACCGAGCTCTCCAGCGCCACCTGCAGGCCGGCGCCTTTTTCATCCCTCCACCCTTGGTACCAGAACCTAGAAACCCCCATGACTGAGGTGCCGGTCCCCCCCGCCCTGCAAAACAAGTGAACACTTGGACGTTGACTCGAGTTTCCCTCTCTGTATAAGTGCTTCCTGCAGGGTGAGAGCTGTGCAGCACAGCTCGCCGGCCTCTTTCCCCCTTAGTGGCCGTCTGAGGTCAGGGTCAGCGAGTCTCTCTCCTGCCAGCCGGGTCCTCGGAGGGGAAAACAGATTTCAAAGCAGACTATTTTTAGGGAAAGGGAAGTGGCATCTACTCTATAATACAGCAAGCAGTGGTTTTTGGATCGTTACTTTTATTTTCTGTAAATAAAATATTTTCTTGAGATTATAATACAGATTTTAGGTAGAGGTTTTGTTTATTATTTATGTTATCCTTCTCTCAAATGTAAAGTTAAACATTTGTTTTGAGGTGACACTTTCCCGCCAGATTTTGGCCTCATGAAGTATATAAATACGATAAAAAGCAGAGGAAGGCTTGGCATATTTTAAATGGTTGGCACGGAGAGTCCGTAGTTGACTGCCCTTATTCGGACAGCTGGGTCAGCGGGCAGGAGTGAGGGCTCTGCCCTGCAGCCAGCCCCATCTCTCCTCTTTGAACATCCTAGTTTACACGTACACAGCACATCAGTGCCCTGCCGGGTTCTGAGCTCACGCTGACTCTGCCGGTTGTGGCTCAGCCTCTGAAAGCACCTAGTGCCTCCGAGTGGCTCAGACCCAAGCCACAAGCTCTTCAGGACGGTTGTGTTAATGCCGCAGTTGTCCTTCTGAGCCGATAGCGCTGATTTCTCGGTTAACTTAAACCTTAATACTCTAATTTTTAGAGGTTTGAAAGTAAGATTATAAAATGTGAAAGTTTTTAAGAAAGCTAAGTAAGTTTAAAAGCAAATTCTTAATTAAACATTGTGTTGATACAGCAGGAGAACAGAAGGAAATCTTGGATTGTTCCTTCATGTTGTACGGAATTCTCACTGAACATGACTTTCTCACTTTATTATCGAATTCATTAAAATACTCATTTTTAATCTAGTTTTCCTTTTGTGTTGTGACTGCTGCTGGCACTTGTGCAAACGGTGTGTGTGTGTCATGTATTAACATCAATGTGGCCACCCCTGGAGCTTTCTAACTGCTTTCTATGGGCACCAGGAGAACTGAGTGTGTGAACTGTTATATTGTTCTGTAAATGCAAAACCAAGACTTTAAAAAATAAGCAGAGGAGTAATTGAGCAAAAATACTATTTAATAGTTAACGAGGATTGACACTTTACAGTGCAGTAGGCATTGTTTTAAGGCCTTTCTTTACGTGTATGCTTTTATTAACACCAAGGGGAACTCCCCAGGTCTCACGACCTTACCCGACTTTATTGATGATAAAACCCAAGACACGGAAAGATTAAACAGACATGCCCAAATCACACAACAAATGAAGTGGTCAAGTCCGGGCTCCAGCGCAGGCAGCAGACTCCCCGGCCCGGGCTCCTGAGCTCCAGTCACACAGCCCCTGGTGTGTGGCAGCTGCAGCACCCCCCCCCCCCACTCCTGCCTTTGTGCTTCCCTGTGGGACTTCATGCAGAGCGCAGCACCTCTCGCGCGGCGCTGGAAGGTCTCTGCCGCTCTGGGCCCTCGGCCTCAGCAGGGCGATCGCTGCGCAGTTGTTAGGAAACAGCTCGGAGCCTCCCCTGGCAGAGATTTAGTTACCCTTTTGCAATCGGAGAGAAGCTGATGACAAGAGCTCTGGTAAGGGTTTCCTTTCGTTCTCTCTTTTACTCTTTCAATTTTCTTTAAGGTATTTATTTCTCAAAAGACATCCCTTCTCTATAGGTCTAGGTCAGATAACTTAATGTCTATGTGGTTGAAATCTTTTTGCAAAGTTGATGTGCTGAAAGTAGCTCTTTTAGTGTCCAAAGTCTGTTAGTGTTTGATGGCATTCATAGTAAAGCAACACCATTTATAATTGTTTTATTAAAATATCTTTATTACTTTATCACAGTCATTAAGTAAAAATATTGCTCTTTTATGACAGTTTATATGTATTTGTTGCTGTTCTTTTCTAGGGGAGTATGGGAAGTATTACCTGCATCGCGTGGAAAGGTGATATGTTAGTTCTTGGAGATGTGGATGGAAATTTAAATTTTTGGGATTTGAAAGGCAGAGTATCCAGGTATGAGTTAAGAATGTGTTCTTGGTATTTGGTTTTAAAACAAAAAGTAACCTCTTGCCATGGGTCTCCTGTCATTGAACTTGGGAGTGAGGGCCTGGGCCTTGAGCCAAGCCCTGGATTGTTCCTGTCTTAAGTGGCGCAGACAGAAGCGCAGGGACATTGCTCCAGCCGTTGTTAAAGGGCACACACACCCTTTCTGTCACACGTGGCCCCTGGCCCAGAAAGTGAAGTGGTTCTCCATCACCAGCCCTTGTCAGAAACAGAAACAGAAAGGGACGTGGGACATAGCTTCTGATGATGGGACCTTACCCACTTCAGCCTGGTGATTGGTCTGTGTGTTTGTCCTCAGAGGGATCCCTACACACCGCAGCTGGGTGAGGAAGATTCGTTTTGCCCCTGGGAAAGGAAACCAGAAACTGATAGCGATGTACAACGATGGAGCTGAAGTGTGGGACACGAAAGAGGTAGGCGCAGCCCTCGTGCGCGCTGCCCGGAAGCCGCTCCCTCCCGCTCTGGGGGGGGAGACTGCCTGGCGGGTCTGCCACCCTCAGCACAGTTTGCTCCTTCTGAACATTCTTCCTTGCAGCGTCTCTTCCAGAGGGGACAGCTCAACAGATGGCTTTTGTTGTTGTTACTGTCTTTGGGACCTTTAATTTAAAATGCGGTCTGCCCGTGGAAGGTGGGTTGCCAGACCGTTCACTTTTGAGCTTCTTCTTTGCCGTGGGCACCGTCTTTCTTTGACTGTCTTCCAGAATGATAAACATTTTTCTTTACTTTCTGAAAGTGACAACCAAATTCACTCTTGAAGGTTCAGATGGTGAGCAGTTTAAGAAGCGGAAGAAACGTGACCTTTCGGATATTGGACGTAGACTGGTGTACGTCAGATAAAGTGATCTTGGCATCAGACGATGGGTGTATCCGCGTCCTCGAGATGTCTATGAAGTCTGCGTGCTTTAGGATGGACGAGCAGGAGTTAACCGGTATGGCATGCTAATGACAGGATGTTTTGAAATCTGTATTTTGTGCAATATTCTCTCTGAGGACACGGTAGCTTCTGTTCATTCAATCCTTGCTTTCTGAGATCTGAATTTAAGAAATTAAATCGGTGTTTCTGCTGCTGAAGTGCTGGACTCTTGCAATTACAGGGGTTAGCCAAATGGTTCACTGAGAACTTAGAGGAGAAGTGGTCAGAGGACATGAACCTAGGGGCAAGGGGCTGCTGGCGTTTAGTAAGGGGCCTTATATCTTTTGCAACCATTTGTCATTGAAAGGTCATTTTGGAAAGTGTTGTGAGTATTATGAATTTTGATGCCTATCTTATGACTTGTTAAATGGCCAGAACAAAATTAGATGTATTTTAAGATTTCTTTTACCAGAATGGAAAATGTTTTAGTAAAAATAACCTCATATGTACCTTTAGGAGTAAGATTGACTATAGCCATCACTCGGTTGAAATGTGGTTTTTGTCTGATGAAATTCAGTGCCCATCCTTGCAAGATATTTGTGGATAGAGTCAGAGTCCGATCCTAATTGGAGAAATGCAGGAAACTTCCCGCATTAAGTGTTCTCCAAGCACGCCTTTGGTGTACGCCCCAGGCTGCCTGCCTGTAAAGGGTTATAAGAAACGTGTTGAGTCCTGTCCTGCGCTTCAGCGCAGAACTGCGGCTCGGCTCTGGGAATGGTCGGCACCTCTGTGGGGTCCGCCTTTAGCCCTTTCAGAGACAGGGCGTTTGAAAACCTGCTCCGTGGCTCTCGTGCTCGCGGCAATACCAACGTGCTGCTTGGTGTTGGTGGGGGCTGGGCTCACGTGTGTCAGGTCCACTTTTGTTTGCATCACTGTCCACTCCTGCCGCGGTGTTTGGGCACCACTTCCTCCTGCGTGGTTGTCATGCCACCTGGTGATGTCAGAAGTTGTGCATCACCTTCCCATCTTGTCCTTAAGGCTCTGGCCTGCTCCACCAGCCTAGCAGGACCTCCTGGTGGGGGAGCTGGCTCGTCTTGGAAACCAAAGGTTATTAAGGAAATTGAGGTCACTTCAAGGGTGATTTGTCTTTTAATTTTGTTGCCTGATCTAGATCAGTGATGGGCAATCTTTTGAGCTTGGTGTGTCAAAATTCGCCAAGAAACCAAGCATAACTCGTGTGGTGTGTCACTTTGAGAAACACATCCTAACCGGAAGTCCCAGAACTAGATGCTCTGTGCCGGAGTTCTGTTGTTTTGGCCTCCAGACCTCCGGCAGAGAGTGTCTACACTACAGCAAATGTTTTATCCTCGGCTACTGCACCTGGCCATGCAGGAGCCGAGGATGAAACCTCCTTCTCGGCATGCGGCCCCATACTTCTCTGGTATGCGGCCGTGTGTCATCAAAAATGGCTACACGTGTCAGTGCTGACACGCGTGTCATAGGTTTGCCATCACGGTTCTAGGTAAGGATGTGTGAAGATGTTATCTAAGTGTTTGAGAAGTCTTGACCTTTAATTTAGAGTTTGCATCTAACACTCTCTAGAGCCACGGCAGCTTGTTCTGAAAAGCAGACTACAGAACTAGCCCATACTTACTACCAGACTTGAACATCGGACCTGCAGCCAGATTTTAGATGGCATTTTTCTTTTAAAGTTTTTCTAATAGTAACAAAAAGAATTATTTTATTTAACCTTTCTTGGTATAGACTTAGCCAGAAAGGGAAATAATGTTAAGTAGCAATAAGGAATATCAATAAAATTGTGCATACATTATACATGTCTCACTTTAAAAACTCAGAACACCGCTTAATAAAGTTAAAGAATAAAAACTGGTGGTGGTGTATGTAAGGTGTTTTCCCCACCGAGAAAGAAGAAAATCAGCGTAGTTACTAAGTATTAACTATTAAGGCTTTATTTGGTACAGAGTGTTTTTCGGACGGGACTCACTGGCACGGGAGATGAATGCCAGGAATCTCGCCCCAGAGACTGCATGGCGCCAGATTTTAAAAGGAGCCTTCCCGGGGTCGTCGAGCTAATATGACGTAATGAAATCTCACTGGCTGATGGACAGTTGCTTTTCTCCCAAAGGTTTCTGGGAAGTGTAGTTTCTGCACACCTGGCCATGGGGGCGATCCCAGACAAAGACTGGGGCTCTGATTTCCCACCTGACCACCCCATTGCTAACCACCCTACAGTGTAAATATGCAGTTAGGAAAAAGATGTCTGTGTATGCACCTCCAGGTACATGCTGATTTGGTTTTAGAAAATTTGTCCGATATATTTCTACTTTAGAGAATTAGAAATATAATTTGGACTTACTGATGTCAGGGATAAAATGAAATCACTTTAGGCCCTATGCACCGATATATCTATCATGTTTAATATCTTTCCTTCAGTTCCCCTTGATAACGTGGAGAACAGAGTAAAATGCTGGGTCCGCCCTCCCTGAGAACAGTTTCCATTGCCCTGCTCTGCCACGCCCTCTTTATTTACATTGTCTGACACTCCCCCAGGGCAGGAACTGCTCAGACGCCTGCGGGAGGCTGGAATCCCTGGTTTTGAGTTGAAGAATCCTTCTTGCCTGCTGCCTTGTTATCAGGGTGTAAAATGGCATAAACATCTTAATGTTCTAATTAGCAGCATCTCAAAGGAATCATGTGGGGACTTGCTCAGCACCATTCTAGTATGATGCAGGTCCCACACACTTTCAGTATGTAGTGTCGCCACAGGCTCAGAGACTTCACTCAGATGGCCGCCCAGCTGTGCGGCCCCTCTGCACACATTGTTCCCAAGTGAGCACCTGCAGAGGGGCTTCCAGCATCAGGGCCCACAGGGACCTCCCCTCTCATCTGCCTCAGCTTCCAGGTCGTTGCTGGTCGTTTCATTAGGGGTATTTGGGAATGAGTCACGACTTGGGCGTTAATTTGTATCCTCAATAGTTTGTTCTCTGATATTTACTGTTTACACCCATTCTGTGACTTGGTGCCAGCGGTGACCACTGTCCGAGAGCGACAGGGGCTGTCTGGAGGACTTGAGAATCAGAAGACGCCACCTACTGGGCGACCAGAACGGGAGCGCTGAGTAACCTTCCTCCCACCCAGTGCTGACGTTAGTGGCTGGGTAGGTGGACAGGTGAGCCTCGTTCTTACCAGGTGCAGCCTTGGTAACTGGCTGTGAGAGAAAAGATATATTTGACTAAATGGGGTAAAAAAAAACCTTTCATAGCAAAAGAAACCATAAGCAAAGCAATAGACGAATGATAACCTGGGGGAAGTGTTTGTGTGTCATTAACAGACTGTCCCCAGGGAGGGACAAAGATTTACAAACAGCCCTTAACCATGGGAAAGGGTGCCCAACCTTAGTCTTAAGAGGAAAAGTAAATTAAAACTATACCAAGAAACGCCTGACCAGGCGGTGGCGCAGTGGATAGAGCGTTGGACTGGGATGCGGAAGATCCAGGTTCGAGACCCTGAGCTCACCAGCTTGAGCGTGGGCCCATCTGGCTTGAGCAAAAGCTCGCCAGCTTGGACCCAAGGTCGCTGGCTCCAGCAAGGGGTAACTCAGTCTGCTGAAGGCCCGCAGTCAAGGCACATGTGAGAAAGCAATCAATGAACAACTAAGGTGTCGCAACGGCAACGAAAAACTGATGATTGATGCTTCTCACATCTCTCCGTTCCTGTCTGTCCCTATCTATCCCTCTCTCTGACTCTCTCTTTCTGTCCCTGTAAAAAAAAATAAAATAAACAGTAAAAAAAAAACAAACTATACCAAGAAACTCTTTCTCCGCTGTCAGGATAACGAAAATCCAAGTTTAAAAACACAGTCTGTGAGGACACATGCCATCTGTCGTCCAGTGCCGTCCAGTGCAGCAGGCCAAGCCAGAACGGAAAGCCCCTGCGTAGAGAGAAGTACCGGTTGATATAGACAGAATGGTAGTTAGAAACCCTCCAGTGTGCAGCTCCTGTTATCATTAGTGAGTCCAGCAAGGACTGCTGAGTGGCTGGCAGAGGGTTCTCAGAGTAGGAGGTTCGGTGTCCCAGTATCTACCGACCTTACACACTTGGAAGAGGGAAGGGTGCCCTGACTAGAGTGCCTCGGTGAGTTCCCCCTTACCTAGACGGTCTGAGTCCGCGTTACCGGGAGGAGACTCTGACGTGCTGCTTCCTTCTGATGGGACGCGGCATTTCTGCCAGAGACGTTTCCCCGAGTCTGATGCTCAGAAAACACAGACCAGAGTGTAGGCCAGGGGTCCCCAAACTGCGGGCCGCATGCGGCCCCCTGAGGCCATTTATCCGGCCCCCACCGCACTTCCGGAAGGGGCACCTCTTTCATTGGTGGTCAGTGAGAGGAGCACAGGATGCATCCGCACCCATAGTTCCCATTGAAATACTGGTCAGTTTGTTGATTTAAATTTACTTGTTCTTTATTTTAAATATTGTATTTATTCCCGTTTTGTTTTTTTACTTTAAAATAAGATATGTGCAGTGTGCATAGGGATTTGTTCATAGTTATTTTTATAGTCCGGCCCTCCAACGGTCTGAGGGACAGTAAACTGGCCCCCTGTGTAAAAAGTTTGGGGACCCCTGGTGTAGGCCATTAGGACAACCGGCTTATAAAAATGAAAACATCCTGTGAGATCAAAAGCAAAGTGGGAGGTCTGTCCTGGGGCAGAGGAGACTAAAGAGACATACCCAGGCAGCAGGCAGAGCCTTGGCTAGACCTCAGGGTTTTGAAAAGAATGCAGCTATGGGGATATTTGAGGAAAACGGGGCTTCTGAATATGGACTGCATTTGAGGTCATTTTATTGAATCAATATTAAAACTTGGTTGTGAAAAAAGTAATATTAGAATAGTCTTAGCCGCATTCCCACTTTGAAATCGAAAAGTACCCATAAAATATTTCCTCCATGATTGAATTTATACATAACTACATAGAATGAAGTATTCTACAGCAGAACTGTCCAATAGAAACAGACTGTGAGCCACATATGTGAGTTTAAATTTTCTGGTACTACGTTAAAAAGGTAAAAAGAAACAGATGAAATTGATCTTAATAAAAATTTTATTTAAGCCAGTATATCCAGAACTTTATCATTTTAACATAAAATCATTCAGAATTGCTAATGAGACAGTTGATATTTTTTAGTGCTTGGTCTTTGGGATCCAGTGTGTGGGTCCATGGAGCGCACATCTCAGTTCAGAGGACACATTTTCAGCAGAAATACTTGAGTTGTGTTTAGATTTTATAAAATTTATGACTGAGAGATGAGTCCTATATCCTTGTTCTTCCATATATTCTTAAAAGTTATCCAGTGACTGAATCAAATATACTGCTCACAAAAATAGGGGATATTTCAAAATGAATATGAAGAGATAAAATAAAAGAAGCATTTGATTTTATTTTATTACAAACATCAGAAAAGCAAACAAGTCAAAGAAAGTTGATTATGCAAATGAGATGCAAAACTAACTTTTATTTCACTGGTGAGAATGCACTAGACACAAGGCTGAAAGGACGGGAGCGTCTGCACCTTCCCTGATCCTCCGATTTTGTGAGTAGTGTATTTTTAAATTAATTAAAATAAGGATCCATTTCCATCACTGGCAGTACGTATTCCCAGTGCTGGGTAGCCACGTAGGACTAGAGGCTGTCGCGTGCGACAGCACAGTGTAAAGCCTGTGGTCACTTACGTAAGGCAAATACCGTTTGTAAATTTGTGTTGTTTCATGTAACTGACTCTATCCAAGGGATCCATGGGGGCTCTGCAGGACGCTGCAGCGGCGTGAGGCTGAGTTCATAAAAGCCAGTGGACCCCAGAGATTGTGTCTCAGGTCAAGAGTCTGACGGAGTGCAGCCGTTCAGCATCAGAGCCCACCGTCTGCGTATTGAAGTCTTCAGGTCTTCTGTTTCTTTGAATGAAACTTGTTGAAAAACAGGCAAATCTTGTTTGCTGTGAGCCAAGTGCTGCATTGGGGGGATTTCAGGGCCTAGATTCTAGGAAGATAGAGCTTTTGTTCAAGGGCTGCCTGTGTGAGGGAGGCCGGTCCCTATAGCGAGAAGCTCAGTTGCTGGGCTGCGTCTGCTTAACAGTGCGAAGATAGGGAGCGGTGTAAGGTGACACCATGAGTATGACTGTCAGTATTTTAGAATAATGAGCTATACTGCTGTCGAATTGTCGCGTTGGCATTTTTTAATCAAGTAGGATTATAAACCGTATGGGATACCTAAATCTTTACAAGAGGGAAAAACATACTGTTCAGTTTGAATGAAGAGCGCCTCTGCACTCATAAGGTGTGGTAAGCAGAGGGACAGTGGCCATGCTATCATGTGCCACCAGACTGACACATAGTTCTTTGCCGACTTGTCTCTAAGCTGTCTGTAGCTGAAGCTTTAGAGTGGTATAACAATTTTATTACGTTTTATTTTCTGTGTAGAGCCTGTGTGGTGCCCGTATCTCCTTGTCCCAAGGGCCGCCCTTGCCTTGAAAGCCTTCCTACTCCATCAGCCGTGGAATGGACAGTACTCTTTGGATATTTCTCATGTGTAAGTTTTTCCATTTCTGTTGTCTTTTTCATTTCCTTGGGGATGAAGGACACCAGTGGAAATCAGTAGTGGCCAGTGCTCCAGGACTGAAACCCAAGCTAAGGCAGAGCCTGCAGACACTCGGGGAACTGCCATGCTCCTCTCGTGGCCAGTCCCCCGGGCCCTTCTGGCACGTGAGCCAGGGGCTGTGAACTCAGTGCACGTGCTGCTCCTGCCACACGGTCGTCTTACCGTCTGAATGTGGCATGGGTGTGGACAGGGCCAGCTGAGGCCAAGAGGAATTGAGGGCCAGGCTTCAATCTTTTTTAATTGGCCTACTTTAAAGGTATTTTGTTTATAAATCTCAGTGCCTGCCTCATAGCAAAACAGTATGTCCAGAACTTCCATTTGCAGTTATTGAGTAAGCGCAGTGTTACTGACCTTACGCCGCGTGGAGTGCACAGGTTAGGTTTAAGGTTAGGAGAAGAGAAAGGTAGCGCACTGATGTGCCTGCCCTCCAAGGCGCATCTGCCCAGGGAGCGCACCTCCTGTGGTCGTCGCTAAGCTTCTTATTAACATGACTCTAAACCTGCTCGTTGTTGAAGCCCACTGCTGCATTTTCTGATTCCTTGAAAGTCAGACTTTCCTCACTCACTTAGTGCTTTCACTGAAGATACTTGAAGCAGACATTAAAGATGATTGGTGGGTTCCTGCGTAGACTGGTGTTTTGTTTGACAATCAGGTTTTAACCAAGCACTGCAAAGAGGTTATTTCTGTGATGAACACTATTTTCTGGTGAAGAAATAAATGGTTGTAAGAGAAGAGATCATGCACTCATTCAAAATCTTTCCTGATTGCAGGGATTATCCAGAAAATGAAGAAATAAAGAATCTCCTTCAAGAGCAGTTGAATTCATTGTCTAAGTAAGCACTCCAATTATTTTTTATTAGATAAGAATGTGAGGAAGGAAGATACAGTCGTTTAGGCTATTTAAAATTAAAATAGGTTGTGTTTTAGAACACATTAGTGGGCCACGGAGAGGCCATTTTTTGTCACAGAGGTTTGTCCCTGTAGCAGCTGTGTGTGTAGAAGTGGCTGTGTCAGAGCTGCACTGACAGCATTTATCTTCGGCAAGTTCCTAAGTGTCAGGCTGCTCTGGTCCCGGTCTGGGCAGGAACAGATGCCCTGCAAAGCCGCCCGTGAGGACGGACAGCGGTGGCTCTGTGGGCCAGCTTCCCGCTTCCAAAGCGGTTCTCTGCGCAGGGCAAGGCGCAGCTCTGGGGAAGATAGATCAGTTTGCTCCCCAAGCTTGTGTACTGGGAATAGTATTTCAGAGGAAGTAGAAAAATATGGGTCCACAAGGAGTTTTTGGTAAAACAACACAGTTTTGAAATCTAGAATATCACACGTAATTATAATATTTAATAAGTTGGCTGTAATACAATGTTTTATTGATGTCAAATCAAAATTATTACATTGTATTCTCTCTTCAGAGGTTAACATTTGTGATTAAGTGGAAAAGAATAAAGAATATCTCTCCTCTTCCTCCCAATTTATGAATATTTTATTTTTGGTTGTTTTAGAAATATCAGTTCATAAAAACATTAGCCTTTCTTCCTTAAATATTTTATTTCTGGGATAGTTTCAGATGTAAGTTCTGAATGCAGCTTCTCTAAGGTATAAACTAGTCCAATAATTAGCAAAGTCGCTTTATCAACAGTGACATTCTCGTGCCTGTGGTCAGGCAGCTGTTCTCATCGAAGTGTCACAAGGAGTTAGCCACAGTCAGGGCCTCACCGCCCCTGTGGTGGCTGCCAGGTGTCACTTCTCCCATGGTGCACCCTGTGCTCTAGAAGCTTCCGTAGTACCAGGGACATGGCAGAGTAACTTCTGTAAGTTCTAAACATACCCTTCGAGTAGAATTCTCCGTTTCTTGAGTACATTGATTGAACTCCGTGCTTTACTGTTTCATTAAAATGCTCTTCTTGCCTCTGTCTGGGTCCCGCCTGCAGTGACATAAAGAGACTCCTGCTCGACCCGGAATTCAGTCTCTTGCAGAGATGCCTGCTCGTGTCCAGGTAACCCTGTTCCAAGTATTCTGTATAAGGGATGGAGAAGTTCAGGTTACCTTGTTTCTCCTATTACCACTGTCTAGTTAAGACCAAACTCAGATTTTAGAAAAATATTTTAGTTCATGCTTTAATATGACAATTTTGAACGTAGTGACACAAAAATACATTTTAATGTGAAGTCTAGGCCTTTCCTATCGAAAATACTCCCCTTACATGTAGACAGCTTTTTAAAAATGTGTGGTTTATAATATTAGCTATAAGGGCATGTCCCTAAATACACTAGTGAGTTATATTTAGAATCAATAACACTTTCACCATACAGTGTTGTCACTTATAAAAAAAGACATTTCCCTCCGCTCCCCAGAGAGTGAATTGCAGGCTGTCGCCACAATTATCCCAGAGGACTCTTTCTTAGTGAGACTCTTCAGAGTGAAGGTGTACCGGCGGCAGACAGGAGGTGCCAGCAGCCGTGCGTCACCCTCACAGAACGAAGAGGGCAGGGGCTGCCGGGACCCTGCGCATCAGGCCCTGGCTGCTCCGATACTGCGCCCCGGTGTTCCCCGTGACACACTGCCCTGGGGTCGTGGGGTCACAGGCCCGCGTGCTGTGTGCGTCAGGGCACTGTGGTTTCCCCCCGCAGGCTGTACGGCGATGAATCGGAGCTGCACTTCTGGACGGTGGCCGCGCACTACCTGCACAGCCTGTCCCCGGAGAAGCCGGCCACGAGGGAGACTGCACCCCGGGACAGCGTGACCAACCCGCTGGACATCTGCTATGATGTCCTCTGTGAGAACGCCTACTTTCAGGTACTGGGCTTCACCTTGCTTCCGCGTCTGAGTCTGGTTGTCTCGGGAACTTTGGAAGTAAGTTAAGGGCAACCTGATAGAAATGAGGCCCTTCGCACATTTGCTTAAAAAGCCCTGACCCTTGAAAAGTTTATAGCGTTTACTGAATTTTTTAATACACACTGAAATTTTATTAACTTTTTTTTTCTTTGCCTAAAATATTTTCCATTTAGGTTGATTATAATTCTCATTATTTTCTGTAAATGACATATTTATTTCACTTGGTTTGAATTTGCTATTTTATATATAAAAAGGTAGCTCTGTGACTTTTAAGTATAGGATTTCCCTTGCTCTGCACAAGTGCCGCCTGCAGGAGGCAGACCTGCGCACGGACCAGGGCGCTTCACCGGCTCCCCCCACCTCCCCCCTACGTCCCTACTAACCTGGGCCTCCGGAAAGTTGGGTCCTCGCCTTAGAAGTCAGAGTAATGTTTATTCAAGTGACACTATTAACGATAGTGAGTTTAAATAATTCAAAAGTCTTACAATCCAAGGTCAATTTTCTTTTTTCTACCCTAGAAATTTCAGCTAGAAAGGGTTAACCTTCAGGAAGTGAAACGGTCAACGTATGATCATACGCGGAAATGTACAGATCAGCTCCTTCTGCTGGGTCAGGTACGCCGGCATCTGGGCGCTTCATGGTTCTTAGGGTGGCCGGGTGTCTGTTTCAGAGCATCACTGCTGTCTCTCTCTCTCTCTCTCTCTCTCTCTCTCACACACACACACACGCACGCTTGTGCGCACACTGCCATAGTGTTTCTCCTAAGGTTCAAGTGTAAATTTAGGCTTTCTCTAAAAACAAGACAGCATATCTTTTAAGAAAGCGAAGCAGCCTGTAATTTGGGCTCCCCGGTGCTGAACGAGGCCTGCTTTGTCTCAGGTCCCAGCAGTGACCGGTGCAGAGCTGGGACGAGCAGTCGCTGTGTCACCAGACGGGGTTGTGTCCGTCCCCAAGGGGCAGTGCAGGGCTGTGTTTTTGTACAAGTAAACAAAGCATTCCTGAGCAGTTTTATGAAAGTGAAGTCGTCTTTCAGTTAAGTTTTTCTTTGTTATGAATTTAAAGGGTTGTGTTAGAGGAAAATAATGGAAAGAACTTCCTTATCAGACAGACAGAGCTGTGCAGCTGCTGTTGGAAACAAGTGCGGAAAACCAGCACTACTACTGTGATTCGCTGAAAGCCTGTTTGGTCACCACTGTCACCTCGTCAGGCCCTTCCCAGAGCACCATAAAGCTGGTGGCAACCAATATGATTGCCAATGGCAAGTTGGCAGGTAAGGCGTGCCCTGCGGGTGCTTGTCAGCACTGGACAATGGGGCCCATTCCCAGCCAAGGATGAGATGATTAGGGACAGGTCTTGTTTACATAACTGGGAAAAGAAAGGCGATTGCTAGCTCTTTACAGACAGTTGTATAGTTTAATCGAGCCCAGAACACCTAAAGGGGGGGGCACCATTAGCAATAAGATGACGGAAAGGATGAAAACCAGTGGCGACGTGCGTCACCGTTTATACTGGGACAGCGTGCCCCCCACCTGGGTCCGTGGGGGCAGCTGGAGAACGCGCTCCGGAGTGTGTCCAGCAGGCGCAGGCGCAGGCGGGGCGGGGCGTCGGTGCAGGGCTGCCCGTTGTCTTGCAGAGGGCGTGCAGCTGCTGAGCCTGATCGACAAGGCTGCGGACGCCTGCCGCTACCTGCAGACCTACGGCGAGTGGAGCCGGGCGGCCTGGCTGGCCAAGGTGGGTGGTCCCGCGGCGCCGGGCCCGGGGTGGGAGCTGCAGGCGTGAACTTGTCACTCCTCCTTGAGCAGCTTTTGGTTTTAGCTGCAGAGCTGCTCTACACGCTTTCCTTATAACTCACCCTCCTGCCCTTCAGGAGCATAGGCTGCATTGCTTCCTATGGAAAGGTGCAGTTTACATTGGTAACAATGAAGTGAAAGCTTCCCTCTCTCCCTGCTGGGGTGCGAGCCCAGACGACAACCCAGAGGTGCCATGAGGCCCCCTCGTCCCCAGGCCACTAGCCCCGGCCTTGTCACCACTAGCCCCGGCCAGCAGCAGGTGGCACTGTGCCGGTCAAGCAAAGCTCAGCATTGCTTCATGAGGTCAGGTCCCCTCTTGATTAGTGCACATACCTCTGGTGCAGACACCTTTATCCGTGGGCGTCTTTCTCAGGTCCGTCTAAATTCTGAGGAGTGCGCCGATGTCTTAAAGCGGTGGGTTGACCACCTTTGCTCTCCACAAGTCAACCAGAAGTCCAAGGCCCTCCTGGTCCTCCTGTCCCTGGGCTGCTTCTCCAGCGTGGCTGAGATGCTGCACAGGTAGGCCCAGGGCGCGGGCCGGGCCGAGGTGAGGCACCTCTCAGCTCTGCCGTGTGGGGCTGGGGGACCCAGGGCCTGCAGGGAAGGGAGAAGCGGGGCTCCAAGTTGATGTGACTAAAAGGAACGGAATGGTCTGGCTTTATATGTTCTTTGTTTGATCTGACACAGCTCTGCCTACATATGGGTGAAACCTAACATACTTCTTTAAATGAATATCAAAGAAACCTTTAGAGAATTGCAGACAGTTCAGCTTTGCGTAGAGCAGCCAGAGAACAAGCAGTAGGAAGGGTGACAAAGTGTGTTGAGTAGCAATATCTCCCCTGAAAATTTTGAATAGTAAAGCCTGTAAGTTATTACGGGACATTTTATTTATTTAAAAGTTAAGGGAGATAGTTTGGGGTAAATATGGCAAAAGATCACTAACTGGAGAGTGGGAATGCCGTGCTTGTCCTAGCTCCAAAGGTTTCTGTGTATTTCAGCCATTCCACCCTTTTTTAAGTGTTAATAAAAGAGTGCTTGGGGTTAGGGACCTGCGTGTGCCCCCCTTCCTGTAAGCCGGGACTCGGTACTGCTGTAACTGACGGAGCGCTCGGCGTTTGGGGAAAACGCGCATGAATCTTTACAGAGAAGTGCCCTGGACGGTTTGTGAGTACGCGAACCAGCAGGCCTGACTCTCTGTTCTGTTGAGCAGCATGCGGTACTGCGACCGCGCGGCCTTGTTTGTGGAAGCCTGCCTCAGGTACGGGGCCATGGAAGCCAGCGAGGACACAGATATCCTTTGCCGGGACGTTGGCGCTGAGGCAGAAGCACGGGGTGGGGTGGGCTTTACCTCCCCCTGGGTTGTGCTGCTGGGCCAGGAGCCATCTCACATCAGAAAAGGTCGGGTTCCGACTCCCCCAAGCCAGGAGGGGGAGAGGTGCGCGGGGAGGAATCCGAGAGGTGTTTGAGTCACTGGCTTCAGCCCTGAGATGAACCAGGGGCAGGGAGGGGCTGAGAGGGAGGGCTCTCAAATTCCGGAATACCTTGCTTTAAATTTAAAAGAAAGTACAAGAAGTCACTTGGGAAAGGTAGAGGCGCCTGCTACCTTAACATTAGCACTGTCTCAAAGCGGTGCACTCCATGGAGTGCAAGCTACACATTTACCTGGAAATATTTATAAAATAAATACAAAAAGACTCACTTATCCATAGTGATGGTCCCAAGGGGGACAAGAAACGCACTTCCAAGAGATGTTGTGTGGGCAAGTCACTGAGCCTTCCACAACCAGGAGCCCTTTGTGTCTTCTGGGTGCCAGTGGAGCCCAGTTTCCTTTGAAAAGAATGGGCTTGAGAACACAGCTGCCCATGGTCCCGCCTGTGCTCATGGTGCTTCTTCCTGACTTCCTGCACTGTGCTCTCATTTCTGCATGTCAGGCACTTGGTTTTCTGTACACTTTCATGACAGAAAATTAAATTACGCTTACTCAGGATCACGTAGCTAGGTGCTGGTAAAACTGACTCGAGTCAGAGGAGCCCTTCTGAATATCAGACCACAGGAGCAGGGCCCTCCAGAACCCACAGCCCCAAGGCCTGGAGCTCCCGCCGTGGGTCGGGCTCATTCAATCTGTCTCCACCCCAAACTGCCAACCTCTCGGACTTCAAAATGGGACAGGGGTGTGCATGTTCTCTGTCCTCTTTCTTGTCCTGGCCTTTAGTTGTGTTCAGGTCGTGGGAGGGTCTTCTAGGAGGAGAGGCTTTGGGTCCAGCTGGTATTCAGTGCAGTGACGTCGCAGATGGAGGCATTGCCTCCCCGAGCCAGCAATGGCCCTCAGTCCCTCCTACCGTCGTCCTGCCGGGCGAGCCTGGGTGGGGTGTGGTCAGGCCCTCGCTGCCCTTCTGGTCCTTAACCGCGGCTTAAAGAAGCTCGTCTCGGCCATCTACGCGGATTACGCGCGGAGCTTGAAGAACCTCGGTTTTAAACAGGGCGCCGCTCTTTTTGCTTCCAAAGCCGGGGCAGCTGGCAGAGATTTACTGAACGAGCTGGAATCCCCCAAACAGGAACTGGCTGAAGAGTGACAGGTGAATGCGTGTCAGGAGCGCTGACCTTGCAAGCCAGGTGAGGGGTGGCGGTCTGGCTGTGGTCACCATCACAGCCAGCCTGATGGGAAGCTGTCCCTCCAGGGTCCTGAGCTCTTTCCCACACCCCCCGGCTCCCGGCGTATGAACGTTGACCTTGGTGGGAGCTGGTCCTATGTCAACTCAGAAAAAACATGGAACCTTCAGATTTTGAAAGTGTGTAACGTTTTCTACTTTTGGAGAGAGCTCGAAGAGCCCCTGGAAGCACCAAGTTTTTAAGGTTAAAATTCAAGTGACTAAATTGCTTTTCTCCTTGATGGAAGATGTTTGGGAACCCATTGTAAAGGCAGTTTGTGAGCCCTGTTCTCACATGTGCTGTGCCTATGTTTATACAGTCATTTAAGATATAAAACCAGCAGAAATACTTCACCAGTAGTGATGATTTATCAAAGCATTCCTTGTTTTCTGACCTTGAAAACACAATTGCTTACCCCCCAGTTTAAGCAGCGGCTGAATTTTATAATTTCAGGCTCACGGGGAAATATTAAGCTCTGTGTTTGTTCCAGTTTGTGGGGTCTTTGATATTTGAATTGTAACCCCTTCTTTGAAGCATTATGGTAACCTCCTTTTAAAATCTTTGTGCTTTGATTTTGTCTTTTTGTTCTTGATGTGCCTGTTACAAATTATTGCAGTTAACTTCAATGTCTATAACTCATAGAAATGGTAAATAAAAAAAAGAGGAAATCCCATTTAGGCCTTTGTGTTCTCTGCATTGCTGTGCACAAGGCCAGGCACTATGCTGGCTGCTCGGCCAGTCCAGCTGCCCACCCCCACAGTCCTGGCCACTCGCGGAATCCGGGGAAAAGGGGCCCCAGGGCTTCTGAGGTACGGCACAGGGCTGACCAAGTACTGCGCCCACCCGAGCGGCTGGCCTCTGCCGTTCAGGGAGCAGGGCATGGCACCCGCGGTGCCCGGCCTGCTGCTGAGGAAGCGGCACACCCACCGGGAGCCAGGATCTTCAGGTAGAATCAGAGGCTCGTCCTACCTCCCCAGATGAGCACCGAGATCCATGGACAGCAAGGGCGGTCGCAGGGGTGCTTGTTCCCAGGCCAGCTGTGGCTCAATGTCCTAGGGAAGTCGGGGTCCTGTAAGTGGCGGGTTGACTTGCCTGGCTGCCTGCGCAGGTTACAGCGGGATTCCTCAAGGCCGCGGGCAAAGCCACTCTCCTTATGCAACTTAAGTGATTGTCTGGACATATTTTACTTGTTGAGCCACTAACTAGTTAAAGGAAAAGGGTGCAGGTCCGAGGGAGCAGAGGGGAAAAAGGGTATTTTGGAAATGAAATGTGCTTTGACTTTGAGGCCAGGGCTGAGGCGTCGCCTGACGGGGCAGAGGAGCAGTCAGCCAAGCGGGGGCCTTTGTCCTCGGCCCCTGGGGTGGGAAGGCAGTTGCCGCTCATCCGGACAAGGCGAGGCCAGGTCTGCTTCCAGATACATGTGAAAGTATCACTGTCTAGGTCTTTCCGTTGTCATGAAGGTGGCAAAGGACATTTAGTTCTTTTAAAATAGAGATCAGGGCAGCACGTGGGCAAGCCTCACCTCCCAGGCCTTCCCAGCAGAACGGCCCCTGCTGGGAGAGCCGGTCCTGGTCCTCTCGCAGGAGGCAGGAGGACAGTGCTGTGTGTCAGCGAGCCCTGCGCCCTGTGGCAGCGGTGAAGTTCCCTGTGGGCGGCAGTGTGTGATGCAGACAGGCCTGGAGAGCACAGACCTGTTCCTGGGCTGCAAAAAGACCCTGCCAGGCAGAGGCCACAGGGAGGCCTCCCTGCGTCCACAGGGCTCTGTGGCTTTGGGAGCCTGCCTGTAATTGATTGGGCTGCCTCAAAACAATTTGTGATGAAAGAACTTCTTTCAATTAAAATGCTGGTGTTTTAACAGAAGGAAAGGCTGGGCTTCAGGGATGGGTTCTCCTGAGAACCGCTGGACTAGAATTAGAGGGCCGGCCCAAAGGGACCCGGAGAGGATCGCCCTGTGTGGCCTCTCCTTAAAAGCTTCTCCCTGCGTTTGCTCGGCCAGCCCTGGTGACCCGCCTAGGACCCACTCACCTCCCACTTAGACTTCCAGCGACTCGGAGCGCTCCGATGAGTCTGTCTGACAATTTCAGACATTCTTCTCTGGTGTTTGGCTCCTGTGTCCAGAAGGGCCAAATGGACACCACCATGGAGATATGTGGCTGAGGCGAGGGCAGAGTGACTGCCCTGGGGACAAGGGAAGGAGAGGAACAGGGCTCATGCAGAGGCAGATTAAGGTCAGTTGAGACCCCAGGCGCAGAAGAAAATGTCAAGCCCCTTAACATTAGAATAAAGTGTCAAGTTGGGGTTTTGCGGGCCCTTCAGAAATCAGGACTCAGGGCGCGCCCTGTGCACCCGCCGTTAAACCTGCCTCTGGCTCCATGGGTGATTTGGGTTGGTTTTTAGCTTTCCCATCTTATTTATAAGTACGCAAAGCTGGGTGCAGTTAAGGAAGAAGGCTGGTGAAGAGCCTGCTTCAGCAAGACAGGAGGCAGGGGCGCGGAGAGTTGAGGCCAGTCCTCTGGGTGGAGGATCTGTCATCGCAGCCTGCAGCCCTGAGCCCGCTCCCTGCTGTTGTATAAATAAAGTTCCCCTAGAACAGAACACAAGTGTGCCCAGCAGAGCTGAGCAGTGCGGCCCACGCCACGGGGCCAGAACACCTGAGTTCCTGTCCGACCTTCCCAGAAGCCTTCACCCGCACCTACCCTCGGGCCAGACGCTTCCCTGGGACGCAGTTACAAACCTTCAGCTGGCACTGGGCCAGATGGACTTGGTGCACTAGAACCGGCTCTTGCGCAGGGTGCTGTAGGTGTCTCGCCATCTGGCCCTGCTCCGGAGGTCTGTAACCAGCAAGTGGGGTCAGCTGCCTGCTGGGTTTAAAAAACAACAACAACCAAAACCTTGTGGAACAGGTGCCGATGCAAAAGGAAAGAGGTGCACTCGGGTGCCACAACCTGGAGAATGGTGGACTCGCGTCTCAACGGTGGACTGCCTCGGAGGGACGTGTCCCAGCCTGGGTGGGGACGCTCCCTGGCCAAGCTGGGGGGAGGCATCCGTCCTTCATACAGGGTGGGTCTGTTGCCCCTCTGGGCCCTATTTCGGGGTATCCAGCAGTGCAGGCAGTGACGGGAAACCTTCCTGCTGCTAACCCTGGGTCCCCAGGGGTTCAGGGCAGCAAAGAGCCTCCTCCCCTCCCTTTCCCTTTCTCTCCACGTCTCACCATCAGGGAGGGCTGTGAAGCCTCATCTCACCGTCAGGGAGGGCTGTGAAGCCGCATCTCACCGTCAGGGAGGGCTGTGAAGCCTCATCTCACCGTCAGAGAGGGCTGTGAAGCCGCATCTCACTGTCAGGGAGGGCGGTGAAGCCAGTTCCCTTCCCTGTGTCCCTAGGTGGTTCCCTTTCTCACCGAATCCTCATTGTGTAAAGACAAATGCCTGGACATAAGGGATTTTACCCCATTTTCCTGACTGTCCGCAAAACGATCCCAACCGTGTGATGGGATCTAAGAGAGCCGTCTAGGGGCCATTTCCCCCCATAATCGAAAGTACACAGCCAAGCAGTGTTACAATTGAAAGCCAGTTCCTTCTAAGTCATTGAATCCTAGCTGTACACGGACCGATGGACTGATCAGCTAACATTCCGCCCAGTGGGCTCCCTTCAGGAGTCAGAACAACCCCTGACGGCACAGAATACATACCCCAAAACCATAACCATAGAAATACCCAGGCACAGTGGGAATGTATGAACAGAACTTGGAGCCATAATTCCTTTAAACCAAACGAGTTCTCACAAACATGTTGTAGCATCTTATCTCCTGCCAACTGCTACTGCAAGCAATCCTAACCAGACCCAAATGGCACCTAGCCCAAGTGGCACGAAGCTTGAGCAGCACAGACAGCCTACCAACCGGAACCACAAATAGTCCTAACTTGACCCAAGTGGCCTAAAGCCCGAGCGGCAGGAGTAGCTGGCCGGCTCGTCCATCTTTTGCCGGCAGCTGTCTACGCTTCTCAGCTGCAGCGACTTCAGAAGGGAGCAGTGTCCCAGCCGTTACCTTCACGTGGCGGCCCGTCAGAACTGCCCGCAGCTCTGTGACACCAAGCCTAAGCGTCAGGGACAGAGGACCCTGCTGTACACGCTGGTTCAACTCACCCAGTCTTGGGCTCCGTCTACTCCCCCAAAACCTGCTTCCTTTCACCAGCCAAGCGTTTCAGGCAGCTGATGCCCTGAGAGGGTGTGCAGGGAAATTCCCTGAGAAAAGCCCTCGGCAGCTGCTAGGGAGTCCCCACCATCTGGCTCCTGGGGTCAGCCTGCCACAGGCAGCAGGGACCCGAACTCGGGCCCTCTGGGACTTACTGAGGTCCACGTTTCCCTTAGCTGGCTTGTCAAAAACGTACCCCAACAAGTGGGTTCGGCCGCCTGCTGCATCACAGAAAGAGAATGACTTGTGGACAATGGCTGGCGCAAGAGGGGAGAGGTTCATCCGGGCGCCAAGACCTGGGAGAAGGGTGGGCTCCCGTCTCAGGGCCCCGTGCCCTTCCTGCTCAAGCCCGTGGTTCCTCTAGGGATAGGGAGGGGTGGGCTTCCTTCTCTGTCCAATTATGCCGCTAGCCTCTGGCGTGCTCAGTGTAAGGACCTCCCCCTGGGCCATCCTGACAGTTCTGAGATAAAAGGCATCAACAGAGGATAGAGAGCTTTAAACCCAAAAGTGGTTTCACTTTCAGAACATTTTAAAGCAAATCTCAGTTTTAATCCAGACATCTCTTAACCTGTTCTGTTATCATAAGACCCTCACCTTATACAAACCTTTGGACATTCTACCATCATTTTTAAGCCATAATGCTTCAGCCAGGACAGATAGTGAAAAACATTTATATCCTAAGCCAGACGGAGGCACTACTGCTGAAGGGAACTCACGAATACCCCACTTGGGGAGAGAATCCCAGGTCGGAGGGATCTCAGTGCCTGAGGACTGGGGCCTCGTAGAATCCCAGGTGGGTGAACCAGGACGTGCAACAGTAACCAGACGTGACCTACAGACAAGCCTGCAGTATAACCACATGGAAAACTCAAAGAGGAAGTTGGCCAGCCCGCAGTTTGCACAGAAACACTGTGGAAGGGGAGGGAGACATACGAAACAAGATTTCCTAAGGCCAATTTTTGGGGAAGTGACTGCTTTATGAAGAACTATGTGCCCGACAACAACATTTAGTTCCACAGGTCACTTCCTCATGGTTTTCTAGAATGCATATCAACCGGGAATTTATTGAAGGACAGGCCTTTGCTCATCTTAAATCGCTGACCTTTGCCAGAAGTAGGCCAAGGAAAAATGTACCCTATCCCTTTAAGCAGCTAGAAACGTGTCCTAAAAAACAGCATTCTAGCAAGAGCACAGCGCCAGTCCATCCGGCTGACGTTAAGAATCTGATCTGGGCCTGTGCTACTGGAAATACCATCGCACGTTCCCGGGGCCTGCTGGGGCCACACGCGGCCGAACTGTTGGCCGAGCCTGGGCCTTGCTCTTTCCCTCTGCGAACCCACTCGGCACTAAACACCGGTGCCTGAGACGTGGGACAGAGAGGCAGGGTGGAGCTGGTGACAGCATGTCCCTGCTCCAGCTGCGTGACCTTGGGCAAGTTGTCACCTGAGCCTCGCTTATAAAATGATGATAGCATTGTCTACCAACGGGGGTGGTTGAGAAAGATGACAGATGTCAGCAGCAAGGGCCTGTCAGTCCAGAGGCTGCGCTGATCCTCAGCAGCCCAAAGACTTTGAGGGAAGCTAGATTGCCCCCAAAGGAGACTTTTGATATTAAAAGCAGGACAGTCCTGGGCAAATGGGGGTCACTCGACTTGTAAGTGACAAAGCTGGGACAGAAGACAGGCCTGTCTGATACCTCAGTCCCGCTACTCGAGCTATACCCCATCCTCTCAAAGAGGGGTCACTTAGGGGGATCGGACCCACAGCTGAGCCAGGACCTGCTGTTTTCCACTGGGGTTGGCAGGGCACTGAGTTCAACAGAAAAGCAGACGGAGGAAGCTGGGGAGTCAGCAGGGCAGGGACCCCAAACTGGGCTTTGACTTCTGTAATGGTCTACTTCCAGTTCACTCTTTTTTTTTTTTTTTTTGGTATTTTTCTGAAGTGAGAAGCGGGAGGCAGTCAGACAGACTCCCGCATGCACCCGACCAGGACCCACCCGGCGTGCCCACCAGGGGGCGATGCTCTGCCCATCTGGGCGTTGCTCCATTGCAACTGGAGCGATTTTAGCGCCTGAGGCAGAGGCCATGGAGCCATCCTCAGCGCCCAGGCCAACTTTGCTCCAATGGAGCCTTGGCCGCGGGAGGGGAAGAGAGAGATGGAGAGAAAGGAGAAGGGGAGTGGGGGAGAAGCAGATGGGCACTTCTGTGTGCCCTGGCCAGGAATCAAACCTGGGGATTCTACACGCCAGCTGATGCTCTACCGCTCTACTGCTCTACTGCTGAGCCAACCGGCCAGGGCAGTTAACTCTTTCTTTGAGCATGCACCGAGCCTCTCAGCTCCCTCGACGCCTTCTGCTGCACTGAGGTCCTCAGCCTCATAGTCACCACTTTTAAACTCAGGAAAAATACATTTTGGCAACTTCTTGAAGGCACTAAGACTCCATGCACCCTGGTGCCTACCTGCATGGTCTGTTGGCTGCACTGTGGTCCACTGTGACTTCCAGATAAGCCCTCTGCTCCCATTTCAGCAAGACACAGCAAATGGTCGTCAAATATCCCGTTTGTTTTCACGCGCTGACCTTCCTTTCACTGTGAGCAAAAACAAACAGCAGAGTACATTACAGGGAACTTGGAAATAACCAATAATACTGAGGTCCACTGCTCTTGTTTTCTAGGTGTGTCTGTGGTTATACTATTTTAAAAAGACATTATATCATGTTGCTGTATGTTTTACTGGTTGGCTAGGGTTGGGTTGGCTTAGGGGGACAAAAGAAAATGTTACACACGCTTCTGGGGTTGTGCAAAGAGTCCCCGGAGCAACTTGGTCTGTGTCGCCTGATTTTCATACAGATTGCGCTCAGATGGACCAAAACCTTTTCTTTTATGGATGGCTGGGGTCCACAGACTCCGGAACAAACCAGAAAGTCAAATGCCAGCAAGGATGCAGCAGTCTTAGGTGAGAGGGAGAGAGCAGGGCACGTGCTCGAGCCCACCCTGTGCAGGGGGGCGGGGGGATCCCGGGGCCACAAGCTCGGGAATGAAAAGCTGTGGCAGCTACTCAGGGCCGCCGACTATTGGTACAGAAAAAAATAAATGGGGTCCCAAGTGTCAGATCGTTTGATCTTTCCAAAGAAGCGTTAAAGTCCAAATAACTATGTAAAATACCAGGTTTTAAAATGTTGGCTTGTTTTAAAAAAGAAAGAAAAAATCCAGTGCAAGCCAAATGCAATACATCTCTGGGCCAAAACCAGGTCTCGTGCTGACGGTCTGTGACCTCCGTAATCATGACAAGATGCTTCAGTATCATGCTTCGGTCCTTAGCCCCACTGCGTTCCTGCAGAGAAAGCTAGGAGACTTCAACACTGGGGAGCACCTTGGTCTCCCTGCTCTTCCCAGCACCCCTCCTGGACACCGTCAGGCCTCATTCCTGGTCCCTGGGCTTGTATGTACAAACAAAAAGCTATATCCACCCAGCATGGCTCAGTGGAGTATAGAGGCTTAGGGTCTGAGCATTGGAGGTTTGCATAGCGTCCCAAGCAAACTTCATGTGAGTTTACTTTGCCTGTCCCCCTCCTGTCGTCCTATCAGAGTGGCAGCTGATGTGCCCATGGTGGCCACTCCGTTCAGCAAGGTCCCTGGTGGCTTCAAAAGGACCATCCTCCCAGCACAGGGGCATGGTCACCTCTCCACAGACTTCTTAGCCCACTCTCAGGACACATCACAGGGTCAGGGGAGAAAGCATGAGAAGTGACATCGGGAGACCCCAGATGGTGTCCTTCCTCTGTTATTTGCTGGCTGGACGGAGCATGGTGCGGTGTGACCTGAATGTCCCTACTTTTAACACGATAGTGACGGTGATGCGGCCGAAACGCAGACTTCTCCAAGCATCAGCGCGCGGCAAGTGAGGCGCATGCCCCTGCCCCTACGCTGGATTCCCGAGTTTCCGGTCCCAGACATCTCTGCGTGAGTCCCAGTTCCTCACCGCCCTCCTCTGCGGCCACAGCGAATACCCCGTGCTGCTTCTCGGGCCTTTGCACTGGGGCCCATTTCCCTTCTTCCCTTGTCTCTGCCTTTATGTCACCAGAACTTCCGTGGAAGGCTCCATCACCCCCAGATGTGGAATTTCGGGGCCACGTCTGGTCCAGGGCACAGAGCTGGCACAGGGCTTCACTGCTTATTGGCTTAGCCTATGGACAGGCGACTTTGGTCCTTGTAACCGATGCCGGCCCCTTAAAGGCCCTTCAGAGAGGGGAGTGGGCGGCCAGCCCCTGAGCCCCCACATCTCTGCTCCTGCCCCCACGCTCCATCAGCTCTGGCTTCCCCAGTGAGACACCAGCCCTCCTCTCAGTCCGCACAGGGCTTCACTGCTTATTGGCTCAGCCTATGGACAGGCGACTTTGGTCCTTGTAACCGATGCCGGCCCCTTAAAGGCCCTTCAGAGAGGGGAGTGGGCGGCCAGCCCCTGAGCCCCCACATCTCTGCTCCTGCCCCCACGCTCCACCAGCTCTGGCTTCCCCAGTGAGACACCAGCCCTCCTCTCAGTCCTGGCCCGCGGGGTCCTCTCTGCTCTCCCTTCTTTGTCCTCCTGCCCGGAGCTCCCAGGGTCCGATTCCTGTTCTTCTGGCAGGTGGGGCATCATTATCGCTGTAAGTGGAGAGCGGTTTTTCATTTCACACAGTAAGGCCCAGAGCACCGTCTGAAAATTTTTTTAAATAAAATCCTTTCCCTTTCAGGGTGAACCTGGGGCAGGGGACAACTTGAAGGGTATGAGAATGACATGAGCCTTGGATGCACCTGGGGTAGCCAGGTTCTAGCAGAGGGGTCTTCACAAATGAACAGTGGGCACAAGGAATGCCCACACTACGACGCTCATTTAAAAAGCAAACTGACAAGCAATATATTGTAGGATGGCTGGAATATAATATAATTAACATAATATAGTTAAGAGAAGTCATACATATTGACATGGAATATTCAAGTCTCTACAACAAGCTCTTGTGAGTGAGTGGTTATGTCTACACGGCGGGATTTTTTTTTTTTAATTTTATTCATTTTAGAGAGGAGACACAGAGTGAGAGAGAGAAAGAGAGAAAGGGGGGAGGAGCTGGAAGCATCAACTCCCATATGTGCCTTGACCAGACCAGTACAGGGTTTTGAACTGGCGACCTTAGTGTTCCCAGGTCGACGCTTTATCCACTGCGCTACCACAGGTCAGGCTACATGGCGGGATTATATAGGTGGTTAAAAATGTTCACCTTATTTATATTACCTATATTTTCTAAACTCTAACAATAAACATGGTCACATAATAAAAGTAGTACTTATTTCTAATGTAGAAAGTCTCAGCCTAGCAATCCCCAAACTCACCGTCTTTGTTCGGGGCTCCCCCGGGAGCCTACCTGGGAAGGTGGAGTTTGGGGTGTCCTCACACAGCACTGGGGCCACCTGCTCCGCAGGTCACGCCATCACCCTTAAAATCCTCTCCCTCGGCTGTGCTTTCTCGCCCGCAGAGCGCCAGCGCGTCTTCGTCAAAGCACTCGTTACAGCTGTGACTAATTCACTCCAGCTGATCGCCTTTATGTGCAATTTCAGTTTTGCCGGCTGTCTTCCCACCCACGGGATCGCACCAACGCTGTAGGAACCAAATGCCCAACAGCTACACCCCAGTCTGCAGAACACGCGGTTGGTGCTCAGTGAACAGTCAAGTGAGTGACTGAATGAGCTTAAATCAGCGCTGTCCTGGAAAACCCAAATCCCTGCGCCATGTCCGCATGAGATGTGTCTCGCCCAAATGCAGGCATCCAGGGGGCTCTTTGTCACTCTCTGGAGTGGCCCGTGCGTCACGCAGAGCAAAGAAGACTTTCTATCTGTCCCTGACGAGTCTGTTCTTTGCAAAAGCTCCAACGGAGCCACCTGTGCGCCCTGGGAGTCAGCGTTCTCACGGCGCTGCGTGGACCTGCCCAAACAGAAGACGAAAACAAAGTACAGGGCGTTCTCAGTTTACGACAGTCTCGACATATGACGTTTCAAGTTTACCACGCTCACTCCCATAAAACCTTTTAATAAATGGAGAAAGTGAGCGTCTGGGCCTGCGCCATTAGCACAGTACTTACGGATGACGTGGGCGAACTAGCGTGGTTGCGTGGCGGAAGAATATGCAGTAACCGGGGGCTTGGTTGCGTGGTGGAAGGGGGATATGAGAACGGGAGTTGGGGTCTGCCAGCACGCTCACCTACACTACTTCGGCTGTTAAAAGCACAAGTGTTCCGTTTGTGTTAGGCTAGGCTAGGGTGTTTCAACTTACACCGAAATTCGGGTTACATCACTGTCATAAGAATGGAACTGTGTTGTAACGCGAGCATCCCCTGTAGTCCTACTCCTATGTGTTTTCTATTGCTGAATGTCTTATAATTTAATTTTAAAGACGCACACTATAAGAGTCCGTTCTTCTCCAGGACTTCTGTTTCCAAAGAGATCAAAGGGTCTCACCTAGAGTGTGCACCCACATCACCTGGAGGGTTACCGCACAGAGCCCCACCCACACTTTCTGCTTCCCGAGATTCAGGTGGGGCTAGAGGAGCCACCTTTCCAGCGGTCCCCAGTAGGCCATGCTGCAGTCGAGGCACCCGCCTTTTGATCTGTGGAGGAACCACTGCCCATTCTGAGCCTCGGGTTCCCCGCGGGAAAGAAGGGACCCCTTAGAACGGCTCTGTGATGCCAGGGCCAGGTTTTGCACCAGGTGTACCAGCCTGCTCCGGGCAGCAGAGGGCAGCAGAGATTGGGAAATGCAGTTTCGGCCCCAGGCTCAACTAGGGCACTGTAACTCGGAGTTCACCCAATTTTCAGTCTTTTGTTTAAACAACATCTGTCTGGCAACTCAACGCCCCCAAACCCATTAGCCAAAGGAACAAGGCCTTCCCAAATTCATTTGTGCTTTCTGTTGTGACTAGGAGAAGAGAAGTGATGCCTTCCGTGGACGTTTGTTTATTAGAGTCACATACTTGTAAGCGGCCTTTATAGCCATTCTACACACAGGGAGGTAGGCCGGCAGCCCCATGGGGCTCAGGGCCCCAGGCACTCAAGGGAACGCTGCAAGGACAGGATGCTGGACCCAGGACGCACAGCCTCGCCCCAGGGGCTCTTCCACCTATAGAGCTGGCCTGGCCCGGGGTCTCTGTCCAGGACTGCCAGGGGCGGGGGCGGGGTAGGGGGCACAAAGCCTGCTCCGCTGCCTGTGGAGGACCTGGCGCTGGGTGCTGACCCCCGTGCTCCGCTCCTCACAGGGCTGGCCTCCCCCTGTGCTCCCCTGTTGTGGAAGCAGAGGTTGGAACGCCAGTCATTCATGCAGGATTCTCAGTTCTTTCCAGAAAACTGGTGGGGGGGGCCAGGAGGCTGTTGGGGACCCATGGGGTGTTAGGGAGTCCCTGGGAGGGACAGGACGAGTGAGTGCCGCCTGTCCCTTCCCCGGCCTTAGGAGGCTTCCAGAGGCTTCTCAGAGGGAAGGCCAGATCTGCCTGCTGCTTCCCAAGGCAGCGCTGGGTGGGCGAGCCTGGGAGTGCTCAAGGGACTGGCCATGCAGAGCCTGGGCCTGGTGTGGGAGCTGCGGGCAGGGGCCCCAGGTTATGAAAAACTACTGGAAGGGCCTGCCGAAGCTTTGGTTTTGACTGTGGCTTTGGGCACCCACAGCCTGACTGAGAGGCTTTCTCCAACCTCGGGGAGTCCTGACAGGACAGAGAGAGTAGCAATCCGGAATGGAGCGGCTGCCTGGAGGCGGCACTGGAGGCGGGCCACAGAGCAGGGTGCAGCTGAGGGCTGCTGCCTGGGCAGGCCCAGAGCCTCCAGGTGGCTGGCGGACCCACTGCAGCACCCTCTTGGGGGGAGGGAGGCGGCGAGGAGTGTGAGAGAGGGCAGGGCAGTTCAAACGCAGCTTTCTGGGCCCTACCCACCCCCCTCCTGGATCAGTGGAGTTCCCCTAAGAATCAAATTCACACCAACCTTTAAGAAGCACAACTTGGGAAACATTTTTCTATTTATCCAGTCAACAGATATTTAGAGTATCCCCTCCCTTGGCGCTGTCAGATCCCTGTTTCCTGTGGCAAGAAAGAAAGAGGAAGGAAGGAAAGAAGGAAGGGAGGAGGGAAGGAAGGAAGGAAAAGAGAGAGAGGGAGAGAGAGAACAAAGGAAGGAAGGGAAAGAAAGGAAAGAAGGAAGGGAGGAGGGAATGAAGGAAGGAAAAGAGAGAGAGAGAGAAGAAAGGAAGGAAGGAAGGGGGGGAGGGAGGAAGGGAGGGAAAGAAAGGAAAGAAAGCAAGCCATTTCTCCCTAGGGAACATTCCCACCTTTCTCTCATCTCCCTGAAATCTCACCTCCCCAGGGGCACCTTTCCCAAAATGGCTGCCACCTCCAGGCCCTCTCCACCAGATCCCCTCCTTCAGCTCCTTCTTGGCCTTTGCCACAGGCACATGCTAGCTCCTTTGTGCATTAATTCTACTCGTTGCTGTGTCTCCCCCATGGACGGAAGCCCCTCGACCCAAGGCAAGGGCCTACTAGTGGAGAACACGCCTTTATCCCCGGTGTTGCTGGCAGAGAACAGGCTCAATGCATACTTCCTGAGGATGAATGAGGCCACTTCTCCTAATGGGACAATGGGACAGGCATCTGTTGGAGAAAGAGGACGTTTGAAACGAAGGAAGGTGTAGGTGGCGGAAGCCCCTAAGCCCTGGAGACCCAGCATGGCTGGCTGCCAGCCCCAAGCAAGGGACACTGGCCCGGGAAAGGCAGAGAGGAAAAGGGACCAGGGCCCTCCCGCTGGCGTCCTCCTGGGGAGGAAGGATTCGGGTTCAGCAGCTTCCTGAGCGGGGTCTGCGCAGGTGGGAGGAGGGGGCTGCAGGGCTCCCCTGCCAGCCCTAGCCGGCGCTCCTCGAGAACCCTCCCTCAGAACCTGCTTGTGCGTACTTGTTCTCTGGCATGCCATGAATCGTTTTTTGGCTGCCTTGTTAGGAGATTAAGCTTTCTTTTAAAAACACGAAAAAAATACATATCTCTAGCAAAGGCTTGACTAGAGCTGACCCCTGAGGAGGCGGCAGCAGTAACTGATGGGCATTCTATTTGTCTAATTAATCTTCTTGTCAACAGAGTTGTTCTCTGCCCGTGCCAGCTCTGACATCACCCCGCAAGCTTGCCACACTGGTTCATACCCAACTACAAAGGCCACCTCTGACCCAGCCCTAAGCTCACCAGCCACCCCCCAAATGCTGCCTCCCGTGCTGTGGCTGGGCTGGGAACCAGAGGTGGGAACAGAGGAGACCCCGGGGGGATAACAGCTTGGATGAAAGGTGGGTAGAGGCCAGGAAGGAGCCTGGCTCCTCAACAGGACCCAGAGATGCTGAGCTTTATCTGCAGGTTCAACTTCGTGAGGTTCATTCCACAGGACAGATGGCTGCGTTACCCCAAGCTGCAACATTGCAAAATCAAGCGCCCTCTGGATCCAGGCAGGCAGGTAAATGAGTCTGACCGGGTTTAGGAATTGGGGGAGGGAGGGGAGAATAGTACTCGGATTGTGGTCCTGTGCAGGAGTCAAATTTTCAGACTGTGCAGGTTTCTGCGTGAAGTGGGGCCCCCTGGTGGCCACTTCCTACCTCTGCACGAGGCTTCTTAGCGCAAGTCCTATCCCAGACTGCCCCACTTGCCTCAAGCCCTTCCCTCTGGTTTTAGTGTTAGCACATCACTCTGTCGATTTTCTGCAAAGCTTTCAGCACCATCTCTGCTCGTCCTGTTTATTATTCATTGTCTGCTCACGACCAGCTTCTTAACCAAGATGTCTGTGGATGGAGAGGCAGGCATTCACATCATTAGTTTCACCCACCTCTAACGAAATTTTTACATTTTCAGTTATGAATATAGGCAACACATGACAGTGCCTGTGACTTTGTTACCAACAGCAATGACCGCTGTTTTCGTATCACGTGGCAACTGGTGCTGTTATCTTGAAATACCGTCCGTGCTCATCCCTGTTTGAAAGGACTGTCGGTAACATACTGGTCCGCAGATCTGTTACGGCAGATATTAGCACAGAAGGTGACTATTTCACAATTTAAAAAATATTTTGATGACGGTGTCAGTTTAATTGGTTGCTTTGTAATCCTGTGTATCTTATTTTATCTGTTTTCAAATGTTCTGAAACGGGGCTGGGAGCTTCACCTGACTGCCGTGTTCTAAAGTTATATCTTTATCCACTTTTCTATTATCAGCGCCCACCTCGGGTCCGGCACACAGTAGATGCTTGTTATATATTTGTTGGCTGAATGAATGAACCATAAAATGAATGAGTCGTGGCATGAGCCTAAATATGTCCTTGCCTGTATACAATGTCTAATCACTATGCTGCACACCTGAAACTAATATAACGATTGTATGTCAACTCGAATTGAAAAATAAAATAATAAAATCCAGAAAAAAACACGACTTTGCCCTTGTTCAGGGGCCCATGCATCCCCAAAGGAAAAGTTGCCAAGACCCTCTCTGCCAGGTGGGCTACTTTCTCCACGACAAACCCTCACTCCACCAAGAGAAGCTGCGGGCTTTGCCCCTCCTCTGAGAGTTCAGGGCTGACCAAGGAGTCCTACCACGCAGGACCCCCGCCGCTCCCTGAAGCACTCCCTTTTCTGTTGCAGCTACAGGGCCGCCCACGTCCTGAGCTGGAGACTGGGGATGTTCCCCAAAGTACCCAGGAGCAAGTACTTCCAACATCCTCCGCATTCAGCCAACTCAAGCTAACCATGGAGAAGGTCGGGGCCCGCGGCCTCTAATACGCTTCCCAACCTGACCACGTAATGGCGCTGTGCCCCTGGCTGCGGAGCCTCCACGCATCTCGAAGAGAGGCCCTGGCTGCGGTTAGCAACAGTGGGTCCATTACCCATCGGGTGGCCATCAGTACCCATCAATTCCACGGGACTGGAAACCTTCCCCAGATTCGGAGGCGAAAAGGGTCGGGTTCTCGCAGCCTATGGGTGAAACTCCAGGAGCCCGGCTTTGAGAGCCTCGAACTTGCAGACCCCGTTCTCGGAGGAGGCATGGCGTAGAGGCCAACCGCCCTGTCCTGAGAACCAGATGGCCTTGAATTCTAATGGCATCCCTCCCCTTCTGCCACCATGTTTCTCTTTTGCAAAATGGGGATTGGAATGGGCCGGCCAGTTCGTAGGATGGAACCAGATGGTCCTGGGAAAGGCTTACCTAGCGCAGTGCTCTGCGCGCAAATGCATTGTGGAAATGAACATCGTTATCTTGGTTGACTCAGGCCCGGCGAACCTGGGTGAACTTCAGCATCCGCCCAGATGGTTGCAGAACTGAGTGAAACGCATGCGCAGCTCGTGCCATGTGTAGCCCAATTGAAAAGCTAAGGACTGTTAGTTATATTGTTCTCCAGCAAGCCCTCTGTGCACGTGGGCGGAAACCAAGAGAGCTCGCTGCCTCTCTAATGACATGGTCACCCCAGAGCCTAGGAGTTTATGCCAGGAAATGGTACCCACACTGTGCCAGGGTCTCCCGTTTTCCGGAGAGAACGTGGGCAGTGGGGGAGCAGTACTTCTAGAAGGTAACTCGAAAGGGTGGTGCACATTTATCCCAAATCCTTGATAAATGGAGAGATTCACTCTGGGCAGACTGGTTTTTGGTCAGAAGGAAGAAGCCTGGGAGAGCCAAGAGGCTGCGCCCAAGCCCAGCGAGGCGTTTCGGGAAGGCAGTGAGGCTCAGTCTTGCCCTTGCTGCTGTGGCTGGATGAGTCGATCCCTAGTCTCCCCCGACCCCCGCAGGGTCCCTGTGTGTGCGGTCACTGGGGCGTGTAGGCTTGAGCCGGCCAGCTCTGAGTCAGGGAGGGCCCAGGGTGTCCATAATTAAGAGACACAGGTCAAGAATGTAAATTCCTGTGGTTCCCAGCCTCGGAAGGGTTCATGCGGTAACCCGGAACAATCGAAGGGGTGGGGGGAGTCTGAAAGAGCCAGTGTTGCTGTTTAAAAGTGTTATCAGTTTAATGAACTGCTTATGAAGTGTTAAATGCAGGCAAGTGTAAACGCAGCATCTGGGCTTGTGTTTTATTTGTAGACTTCAAACTGGGCGCCTGGCGTTTTGAAAATGCCAATTAATGGTGTAAAATCAGATTTTTTTTTTTTTTTTGGATCAGAATTTCTGATGTGGAAGAAGGGTTTTGTAATAGCTCCTTAAATTATCTCAAAACATATCCAAAACACACAGGCATTCACACACAAACAACATAACCACAAAGACATAAAAGACGTTCTAAGACAATTAAAGAAGCAGTAATTTACTGCCCTGTTCTGCTTAGTTGCATGATTTGGTGTGTTTTTGCTGGAGGAAAGAATGAGGAGTTTAAAATCAGAGGTATCATCAACACAAATTTCCCAGAAGTTGCTCTAGGAAATTTGTAATTTCTACCTATTTCTTGCGGGCCAGAAAACAGACGACCTACAGGAGTATTTACTGTACTTTCATGAGAAAGATTTCCAGGCTACCCCTTGAAGCAGTGAAGTTGGATTTGGAGCAAATAGAAACATTGTGAAATTGCTTATTTTCTTCCAAAATTTGTATTTTTCTTCTGTATTTCCTGTTAAATCAGTGCCACTCATTAGCAACCTTATTTTTGCGTTATACGCTCAGCAGAATTTTTGCTCTGTGACTCCATTCCAAATTAAACTTTTTATATTTCCAGGAAAAGTGTAACAAATGTTTAAAGCAGTCAGAACTGAAAACTAATGAGAGGATGGGGGGAGGGGAAACCCCACAACTTTTCATCTTCAGTATAGACATTGCTTCTTACCCACTTCACACTTTGGGGACTCTTATCCCCGGGATCTTGAAAGAACTGTCACAAAGCGGCAAGTCCCAGGAAAACGCCAAGATGTCTTAACTTAGAGCTACTGAAAAGTCCTGAGCAACGCTGGTTTCAGGGAAGAACAGAGGCGAGCGCAAGGTTGCTTTGACCATTTGGACGGTATGCCTACAACCAGTTTCACGGTGTTGGAGCTGAAAGGGAAGGGTGGTCAGTCTGGAAGCCTCAGTTCACAGATGCTGTGACAGTAACCAAGGTCATTTAGCAATGAAGCCACCAGTAGAGCTGGCACCCTTTGCTGCCTGTTAACGGGCAGCTTCTGGTCTCGTGTGGGATATCTCTCCACCAGGGTGCAAGGCAGGCGTAGCTAAATGCAAGTCATTACTCTCCAGCCAAGAGCACATGACACCCTTAATAAGAAGAGGGTCACCCCGTATTAATTTCCTATCAATGTGGCCCAGCATGGCCCAAGACCTGCTTTCATTCTGCCCCAGTTTGCTCCTGCATTCCAAAGCGAAAGGCCAAGATGAGCAAGGAAAATCCAATAGAGCATTTTCCCGGGAGAACAGCTGCAAATCTAACTCTTACCAGGAGAGACAAGGGTACCTGGTCAACACGACTTCTGTTCAAATGAAACATGCAGTAGCCAGGAGTGCTCCTTCTAAGGACATTTTGGTAGCTTAATCTAGCCCAGAATATTCTGAGAAAGAACTATATAAAAAGCAGTGTCTCCTTGAGGAAAAAGAAAATAAGATATAACATTTTAATAGCCAAATGAAAGCATCGACAGGTGGATTGCTGTAACAGTGCCTTAAACACGGCCCCTGATAAGAGTTAATGCAGAAGAAAAATTATACGTGGTAGAGGTCCGTGTGGAAAGAGAGATTAGTCCGTAAATGATGTTAGGACCAACCATGTGGAAAAACTTAGAGATAATCCCTAGCTCTCCCAATATATATCGAAATAAGTTCCACGTGCACTTAACAGTTGTATGCTAAAATAACATAAAAATAGAGGCCATAAATATACTTCAGCTCTCGAGAGGAGGACTTCGTAGATATAAATGCTTCCAACTAGGTTAATAAGTAAAAGATTATTGACGCTGACCACAGAAGCATGACAACTTCTAGACACCAGTGACACGAGGAAGATGGGGAAACACATCACAGAGAATTAATCCTGTTATTATGTGAAAGGCTGATACAAGACAATGAGAAGAGGGCTACTACAACAATATTCATGGAGAAGGAAGACGAGGAAATAAGAGAAATAAAAACAGTCAGCAAATGTGTAAAAATACTCAAGTTTATGGATTTAAAATGTAAATCAAATGGATGTGCACATTGCTGGTGGGATCTCCCGCCGACAGAGACTTTCCGTAAAACAGTAACGTTAATCAAGAGCCTCAGAATGACCACGTCCTTTTCTCATGGTTTCCTGTTTCTGCAAATGCTCCACAGTCAGAGAAAACCACAGAGACTTATTGAAAAGGTTTCCCATTTTTTGAGTTGTTTCAACATTTTGGGAGATAACCTGTATGCGCAGAAATTACAGTTGTTATCACCCACATGATAGACTATTATGCAGCCATTATTATTATTATAAATATTTAAGGATATGGAGACATGAACATGATGTAATGCTAAGTGGAAGACTTTGGGTATGCAACCTGTACACATTCTATATTTTAAAAGACTGAAAAAAAAATATCCAAAAGTTTTCAGTAGGAATAGTGGGTATAGGACGTAGGACTCATGACTGGAGACACGATGCTTACAGGGGATGGCAGATACATTTCCTGCTCACCATATATCACGTGTGCCCAACCTCTCCCGCCTCCCTGCTCCCCATCCCCTTTGCAAATAGGCGAGGCCATGTGACTTGTTCTGGCCAATGGGATGTGAGGGGAAGTGACATGTTTTGGGCTGAAGTATAAAACAATGAGGAGAGGTGTCCCAGTGTCCTCTTCTCCTTCCCTGGTGATCATGGAGGTCACACGTTCCAGAGAGTGTAGTGACAAAATGTAGGTACCACCACCAACCAGCCTACATCTTCAGGTGACTATGTGGAGTACCAGCTCCCTTGAATACCGCTCAGCCTCTGGTCACCCCACACTGGGCATGGGATAAGCATCTGTTATGTCAAGGGACTAAAGTCTTAGGGTTAATTAGTTATTATAGTATAGTCCACGCTTACCTAATACAGCGGTCTACTGCAAAAGGACAGGCTCGTGAGCTGGCATGATCTTACAAAGGTACCTGAGTATTCCCGTCCGAGCAGAACACCACGTGGGTGGCCGGGTATGAGAATTTATTCGGCTCCTAGGAAGACATGCCACCTGACTTTCGATGCAGGGAAAATAAAAGTGGGACTGCCAATGGCCAATAAAGAATGTTTCCTTTGGACACAATGGAAGCACAATAAGTATCTGATATTTGATATGACTGTTTATTATGGGATATGTTTGTGGGTTTAGGATCATGATCAGTGTGTAGAGCAGGGGTCCCCAAACTGTGGCCTGTGGACCGCATGCGGCCCCCAGAGGCCATTTATCTGGTCCCCGCCGCACTTCCGGAAGGGGCACCTCTTTCATTGGTGGTCAGTGAGAGGAGCACAGGATGCATCCGTACCCATAGTTCCCACTGAAATACTGGTCAGTTTGTTGATTTAAATTTACTTGTTCTTTATTTTAAATATTGTATTTGTTCCCATTTTGCTTTTTTTACTTTAAAATAAGATATGTGCAGTGTGCATAGGGATTTGTTCATAGTTTTGATTTTTTTTATAGTCCGGCCCTCCAACGGTCTGAGGGACAGTGAACTGGCCCCCTGTGTAAAAAGTTTGGGGACTGCTGATGTAGAGAGTCTAAAAGCCAATGCCTGATGAGTTAGGGTGGACACCTGGCATTTCACCAGAGGTGTGTGTGTGTAAGCATGTATACATTTGTGTGTATATACCTATCAGTTCATAAGAGTTAGAATATAATGAGTAGGGGTATTATTGCCACATTTGGTAGTTGGCCACCCAGTGGCTCCACTCCAGAAGTCCATGTCAAATAGCAAATGATTTGTTAAACAGTAAATGAAGAAACCAGAAAATCAAACCCAGAATGAAGAAGACCGACCATATACTGAAACAGTAGGCAGCAAATAGTTGTTAAAAGTACAAGATTTGAACTCTCACTGCCTGGGCTGGAATCTTGGTTTCATCTTTCTCCAGGGGTATGGCCTGGGGTTAGTCATATAATCACTAAGTGCCTCAGTTTCCTCACTTGGAAAAAATGTCATATTGTTGTTATTAAGGATTAAAAGGAATAACCCTTAAATGTCTGTATAAGGAACATGTTTAGCTCTTTGTACTGAAAACTGTGGCTTAAAACAAAAAGAGAGTTATTTCCTTCAAACGACCAGAGGTAGGCTGTCAAGGCTGGGGCGTTGCCAAGTGTCAGGGACCCGGGGTCCTTCTGAAGACTCGTTGGTCTGTCATTCTCAACATGAGGCTTCCACTCTATGACCCAAGACAGTCACTATGCCGCAGCTGTCCGATCCTCACTGCAGCTGGTTGGCGGGAGGAGAGAGAGACTAGAGGCAAAAGGCTCATTCAGTACATGTCACTGACCGAAACCTGTTCCCTGGGGCCACATCTGGATGCGTGGGAAACTGCTGAGTCTGCAGCAACACCACAACTCGACAGCAGCATCGTAAACTCAGCTCTAGACAACCAGTAACAAACAGGAGTGGCTATGTTCCAATCCAATTACTTACAGAGGCTGAAACTTGAACTCTAATCTTCTGCAAATAAGATGTTCTTTGCTTTCACATAAGTAGGTTTATAAATCTGGTAACACCCTTGTTACCTTCCTTCTAGTTTGGGACAGAGGGTTATCTGTGATGTCTCCCCACATTTCTCAGAGCTATCGATGGCCTTCACGTGACGTGGGTGGTGAGACATAAAGGGTGTCACCTGGAGTTGGCCTCAGAAAAATTCCTGCAAGGAATCAGTCAGAGGCAGAGCAGGGAAAAATACTGGTTAAAAAAAAAAGAGAGAGAAAAGAGAAAAATTTGTTCTATGTAACTTGGGTCCAAATTGTATAACCACCTCGGACTTTTTTCCTCTTCATCGAACATCGCTATATTTATTGAGTGCCTACTATGTACATAGAGACTTTCTGGAACACTTTTTAGAATACTTTTTGTGAATTCACAAACACGGAATCCATAAATAAATGAAGGTCGATTCACATCCATGTATTGGTAGCACCTGAAAAGATCTCAGGATGAAAACTGGTGTGCTCATTCTGGAGGGGAGGTGGGCCAGGCATCCCTAAAAGTCTCCAGAGGAAATCGTCAGGCAAGTGAGTGAATAGTGCAAACCGAGAGCTGAATATTTGCTAATATTAAAGAGGTTCCTGAAATGTCGTAAGGTGAAACTAGTCACGCAGTACCTGTACCACGGTCCCAGTTTTGTGAATATATCCGTTTCACCTATGATGTGCGACGCAGACATACCCAGTCTGTGATATGCAGACATACCCAGTCTGTGATATACAGACATACCCAGTCTGTGATACACAGACATACCCAGTCTGTGATATGCAGACATACCCAGTCTGTGATATACAGACATACCCAGTCTGTGATACGCAGACATACCCAGTCTGTGATATGCAGACATACCCAGTCTGTGATACGCAGACACTGAGTTTAGGGGGAGAATGTAATCAGGAAGGGTATGTATCCATAGGTAGCATGCCTGAGATTTGGAGTACAGATGAAGTTAATCGTATCTTTGTACCTGTCCGTGGTTTCTAAATTTGTTTACAATAAGAGCTACTTTTATACCCAGAAATGTTTTATTTTTATAAGGACCGGTTTTTTTTTTGGGGGGGGGGGCTTACTCCATGCTGGGCACCGAGTTAAGTTCCTTAACTCAATTTTTTATTAAAACTCAATGAGCCAACAGTTATTTCTATTTTACCATGTGTAATAAAAATAAGAGTCCCAAGCTCCCTTCGCTTGGTGCTACAGATCTGGGGGTCTCCGGAGGGCTGGCTCCATCCACAGGCCTTGCTGACACTCCAGGAAGGAGCCCCAGGGGCGGGGCCTCTGGCCGCAGCCTCAGCGCTCAGAAAAGTGCTGAGGCTGGGATCTTCCCAGCCAGGGCAGAATTCCTGGGGCTTGGCCACTGGGCCAGGGTGAACGGATTCAGGCAGGAATTTTCGTCTGTCTCCTTCTTTGTTTTTAAAAGAAATCGCCAAGGCCTAATTGGGTCGAGCCCAACGTTACCTGGTTTTCTTCAAAGGCTGAGCAAAGATGAGCTGCTGCTACTTAGTTATGCTGGGCTGTTTGGGGAAGGGGATTCTGGGAAAGCCCGTGCCCTGCGGGGTCCAGACCAGAACCAGTTGTCAGCAAGGCCCATTACTGCACAGGGATGAGCTTAGCAGATGTCAGCTCATTGGCGTGAGAGTTTCTCTTGTAACCTATCATCTGGAGCATGGCTAGATCCCCGACCGGGATCTTTCTACAGTAAGCAAATCTCCATGTGACCAAAGCTGGTAATGGGAACCACGTTGGGGCTCCTGCCCTTCATCCGGGGCACCCTTTCCCAGGACCAGCCTGTGTGGTCTGATGCTTGACAAAGGCGTTTTCCTTTTATTCCATCTCCTATAAACGGCAGAATCTGCCGGGTCTGAGGCCCAAGGGGCTTGGATGCAGGTCCGTTGTGCCACATTTTGCCTGTGTGACCTTGAATTAAGTCCTTAACACTTTCTGGCCCTCAGTTTACTCATTTGAAGAACTGGGTTTAAATATTAGGCTGTTTTGATTTGTTGAGTGTTTATAAGAAATACCAGTCGGGAGTCCAGGTCTCCGTCCCACCAAGGGTGGCGTTGGTTAGGGCAAACACAGGGTGTGGGTTCTTTTGATGCCAACACACTAGGATTAAAGGACTACTGGATTTCGGCATCACTGAGCTGAGCCGGGTGTGTCTGTGGGCGGGAACAAAGGAGGGGCCCCCCCAAATCGCGCCACACAGGGGTCCTCTGACCTACATTAAGCAAGTCATTACCCCCCGCCCCCCACGGCCGACTGGAGCTCCTCAGGCTATGGGGCAGAATGAGGCAGAATTAGCACTGTTTATGGCTCCTTTTAGGGAGCCGTTGTTTCCAACACCCGCGTTGATGTCGGTTTCAGGGAAGTCCATTCTAAAAGTCCCGATCGGCTTCTCCATCAGCGGCTCCCCCTTTCCGTCCCAGCACCCCCGGAGTGCCCGAGGCGCTTCTGAGATCAGAGAGCATAATTACAGATGAACCAGGGCTCCCGGGAGGGCTGACAGCTTCATTAGCTCCCGAACCCGCGCTGCTGTCTCTGTGCTTGGCCTCACACTTGGCGCCGGCGTCCTGAGTGCCAAAGAATTCAGCGCGAGAGCCTCCTGGCTTGTTAACACGGTCTCCTCGGTCCCTCCTGACACATCCAGGCTGCAATTAGGCCCCACCGAGGAGGAGAGGGAGCGGCCCCTGTTTGTACATCCGGAGCTGGCTGGCAGGGGACCTGCTTGTCTGAGCTGGCCCAAAGCTGCGGCGCTCCGAGGAATGCGCAGTGGCGCGGCCGCAGGGGTGAGCACCTGCCTGGCCCGGCCAGCCCGGGTCAGGAGGCTGCAGGCTGTTTCCGGGGGCCTCTGGCAGGGCCCTGGCACTGAAGACACCTGGGGTTAGGGAGGCTCATACACCAAGGGGAAGAAGAGGGGGAGAGGGGCCAGGGAGGGGCAGGGATGGCCCCTGGGCGTGAGCTACTCTGGGGACAGAGCTTCCCTTGAGCACAAGCCAGGTCCCCTAGAAAGGACTCTGGGCTTGTACAGCATCAGAAAGCAGCAACTGGAGGGACCCTCTTTAAGAAAAGTGCAAAGCCCCAGTTGATTTCTTGGTCCTCATGATGTCCTGGTGGCTTTAAGGGTTGGACTCTATTTCCTCTCCCTCCCGGCTCGGCTGGAGCTTGGAAGAAGATTCCAGCTTGGAGGCAGAAGAGAGAAGCCATTAGCTGAGCACTGGTGCCTGTCCAAGAAGGTAAAGGAATAAGAGGAAAGTGACACCTCCCAGCCGCGCCCTGAGGGTCTGCACTGGGCTTACTTAGAACCCAGACCCCTTCCCTCAAAGACAGAGAGTGGAAAAACAGAACTGATACGACTGTGTGTTGAATTTTGCATCAATGAAGCAGAACTGCTCACAAAAATGAGGGTCAGGGGACGGGCAGACACTCCAGTATCTTCAGCCTTTTGTCTGGTGCATTTTCACCAATGAAATAAAAGTTCGTTTTGTAACTCATTTGCATAATCGAACAACTTTCTTGGACTTGTCATTTGCTTTTCTGATGTTCTTGTTTAATAAAAAAAAATCAAATGCTTTTTATTATTGCTTCATATTCATTTTGAAAGAGCCCCTAATTTTTGTGAGCAGTATATTACACCTGAAAGTCAACCTTCACTCTCTACTTTTATACTATATTTAAAAACGTGTTCCAATATTAGCCAGGGATGAATTTTATTTAATCCCTTTGCTAGAACAGAGAATATGTTCCCCAAATGCAAACGCCCAGAGCCTGCAAAGCCCTTTCCACAGACCTGCTCCACATCCGAAGAAACCAAGAGATGAGAGAAACACGAACCTGTCCCATCACATAACTACAGGCCCAAGGGCCTTAGAAGGACGCCTGGACCGGGCGTGACCTCAACCTCCAGGCCTGACTTTGTCAGAGGGCCCGCAGCTTTCACCCTCCACACCAGGAGCTTCCCACGCACCTGCCAGGTTCCCAGGGAGACCTGCGCAGGCGCAGACCTAGGCCTGTTTTCTCTGGGCAAGCAGATGGAGGGAGTGTTGGAGGGCTAGCTAGCTCTCCATCAATCTCCTCTTATCTCCGCGCAGTGATTCTCTGCCCCGCGGCGCCTCCAGCTCTGACCCAGACTGCATTTTTGGCCCTTGTTAGGGAAACGTGGCCCTGTGCACAAGGGAAGCCAGAGGGACCAGACACTTGCCGTATTTATATTTCAAACAAACACTGGCTAGACGCCGCCCACATGCCTGGCAGGTGCTTTTTTTGAGGTGCTCAGAAGCCCGCTGGGGAGACAACGAGGAAGGGAAGGCTCAGAGCAGGACACGTACAAACTGCCGCGAGGCTTAGGAACGTGAGCATCACTGTTGTTCTCGCTAAAGGTCAGGGACCACGCAGTGGAGGCGACTGCGGAGCTGGGCCTCTGATGATGATGGGTGTTGCTGGGTCCCACTGTGAGGGGGTGGGAATCAGAGGTCAGGGACGGGTCGGGGGCAGGGGGCTCAGGCTGGAGAGAAGGGACCCTGCAGTCTAGAGAACTCCACAAGGGATCCAGCAAGGGGACATTTTTTGTTTGTTTGTTTCTGTGTGGCAGAGTAGAGGCTGGAAAACAGAAGTAAAAAGGGAGGCCTCCCCCACTGACTGCTTTTGAGTGACATCGTCACTGCGAGTCAGCCCCTGCCATGAGTGGGGTCACGCTGCTGTGATGTCGGTCCACTGTACTCCATGGCTTCTTTGTAGCTTTTCAGCCTATAAACCAGAGGTGTTTCCACTCAAGCTGTACCTGGGTTTGGACCTAGATCCAGCACGAGTCTGCAACCCCCGGGCTTTGCTACTGGAGGTGTGGTTCCTGGGACTGGAAGCGTGGGCATCCTCTGGGAGCTTGTTAGAAATGCAGAGCTCCAGGCCCGGCCCCAGACCCACTGGATCAGTTTTCCTAGCTCACCAGAGCCATGGGACTCCCTGAGGGTTCCTGGACCAAGGGTGGCCGCTGCCTGGGGCAATGTGTGACCTCAGGGATGGATCTGGCCCTTTCAGGCGCAGGCCGTGCATCTGTCTCCAGGTGCTAAGCAAGGCTTCGGCATTGGGTTTCAATATTGCCGGAGGGAGGCCAGCCAATAGGGGCTCAGTCACTCTCAGGCACACGGCGTCAGGAAAACAACCTGGGAATGCAGGTGAGCTCGTGTGAGTGGAGCAGCCATAACTCATGCTGCAACAAGTTACATGTGTTCGTTGGGGAGGCGGCCTGCACAGGTGGAGTCATGCGCCCGTACCTGTCAGCACTTCCATTATCCACGATTATCCGGGTTTTCTTTCCACCTGGGCCCAGAAGGAGCTGCCACACGCTAAGCAGAGCGAAGTCGCTGGCCTTGCACTTGGATAGAACAGTATCCACAGAGGCAAAGAATAACCAGCTTAATGTGTGTGTGTACGTGCGTGTGCGTGCTTGGGCACGTGTGAGTGTGTACAGACGGGGAGAGGGGCTGCTGAAATACGAGCACTTGTTAAAGGGAAATTTAACTCGAGGAGATGCTCTCTGCTTTTCTGCAGGTCCCAGTGTGAGGAGAGCTTCTCATCACAGGCAGGGCCTTGAGCATTTGAAAATAATAAAAAGGAAAAGTTTTGAATTAAAATTTATGGTTGAGCCTGCCTGTCTGGGAGAAGCTGGCTTAGTGGGCAAGGTTGACGCCAGCCCGGCGGCAGGGGCTGGGAGAAATTGGACACCAGCGTCCCTATAAGGGAGGGGGGTGACTCGCCCGTTGACCAGCACGATGGCCCCTGGCACCCGCTCCCTGCTCTGACTGCACACAGGACGCCCCTGGGGAGTGGTTAAAAATGCTGCTGCCTGGGCCACATGATGAACCCAGCCAATCTGAATCTCTGAAAGTGGGCCCACTGGCTGAATTATGTTAATATGACACCAGCACGGAGAACCCCCAGAGACTCCAGAGCTAGGGGACAGGGGAGGGGTTCTTCTTTCTGCCCCTCTGTCCCCCCTCTGCTAGGAGGGGCCGTAGACCTGACTCAGGGGATGCGAGAGGGGTGATCTGAGCACACAGCTCTTTGGGAGTTTTATCCACCTATGGAGTGCCCGAAACAGATAAGGAGTCAGTCTGACAAACTCACCTGCTGGACGAGGCAGCAGGTGAACACCTCTCCCCCCCCCCCCCATGCCTCTGAGTGATGGAACGCTTCCGATAGACCCTGCAGGCCACGATCTTACTTTAACCTGGGTATTAGCATTCTACCGATGATGTAACACACTATCATACACGGCATGACTTGAAACAAGTTGTTATCCAACAACTCTGCAGCTTAGACGTCCAACACGGTCTCACAGGCTAACATCAGGCGTCGCGGGGTAGCCTTGCACGTGCAGGATGGAGGGGACGACCTGTCCGTCCGTTTCCCTGACTTTGCCAGCTTCTGGAGGTGGCCCACATTTCCTGGCGCTTGGTCTCTTCCTCAAGGTCACTCTGATGTCTGCTTGTCTCACATCTCCTTCTCTGATCTCGCCCTCTCGTCTCCCTCGTCAAAGACCCCTTATGACAAACTGGGTTCTCCAGGTTCATCTTCCCACCTGCCCTTCCTTGATTAGACCCGCGAAATCCTTTTTGCCACGGGAGGTCATATTCGTAGGTTCTGTGGATTAGGACGTGATCACCTCTGGGCTGGATGGAGTATTATTCTATCTCCCAACACCCTGGCAACCGCCACGGGAGCCAGATGTGCATTGTCCCAGATGAGAAGACTGACACCTAGCCAGAGACAGGCAGCTGCTGGGTAGTAAAGGCCAAACTGTATTCTCGCCACTCCCTTCCCTGTTGACACCGCAGGGGATCCTCACCCATCCTGATCCTCTGGCCACCGGTCTCCCTCGTCCCTCTATAGAGCATCAGGTGCCTCCTGCCCGCCTTTGGGGTTGGTTATTCCCACACCTACGTGAGACGGCTTTGTGGCCACCTGGCTCCTGATACAAAATGGTATTACAGAGAAACCCACAGCTGCAACCAGGTGAGGTGGGTGTCACAATGGGGCCCAGGAAGCCAGTTGTCTCTGGGGTGGTGACCACGGTGCTGGGCTTCTCTGGTCCCCTTGAATAGGTCACTATACGCACAACACCAATTACCTCTCCCCTGTGGCATCTGTCAGAATCCCACCATTGTACTTCTATAATGAACCTCGGTCTTTCTCAGCTGTATACTGCATGAGGAAAGAAAATATATTTATTTTAGCTCTCCAGGGCCTGGTAGAGGAGATGGCATTTAAGGGATATTTAATAAAGATCTGTTAAGTGAAGGAATGCTTTGCAGCTGTGTAAGGCTTACTGATTACAACTCCTCCATTCCTGCTGGAAGCTGTGGTCGATCGCATTAATGTTCTCAGCTCCTGCCGTCCCTGCCAGAGGACTGCACATCCCCATTCATTGACACGTGACCCCAGGGGACACTTCCCTGCTCCTGTTCCAGACTTGGCCATCTGCCTCGCTTTGGCCACTGGAGTAAAGATGGAGACGACAGAAGCCATGTCCGAGAAGCTTTAAGAGTGGTTAATGGCATATCTCTGCCTCTTGTTCTTTTCTCTTTGCTGAGAGAACACAATATCCCGACCATAAGGCTTCCCTTTCAGGACATATCTCAGGATGAGAAGACCCAGGGAGGAGAGTCACGGGGACCACCGTGTAGCAATCACCACATGCAAGAATAAAGCCGTTGTTCCTGTAAGCCAAAGGGACTTGGAGATTTTTGTTACTGACACATAACTTAAACTCTGACAAATGCAGAAGTCATACTGACATCTCAGGATGCCACCAGCTTCCTCCCCCGCAGGTGGAGACCATGCTTCTGCCACCTGTGTGGTCTCCAGCTGTGTGATCTTGAGAAAGTCACAAAACATGGCTTCCAATTTCCCCACCAAGAGTGGAAGCTTCCTCCTAGCTTTCTGATCAGTCATTCTGAAGAACCAGGTCAAGTATCATTTGACACTTGACCTTTGTTCTTAATCAGACATTTTTTGCACATGGTAGGATGGTACCAGGGAAGTCACCCCAAATTTTGAATCCAACAGTTATGTATTTAACTTTTTAAAATTTCTCACTTGTAAAAGTCTTCTTGTCTGAAGAGGGAAATATAACACAGAACATTGGGTATGTCCTTGAGCCCAGTGGACACTCAGTAAATGGAAGTGTCCTCCCCCCTTCCTCGTGCTTTCTTGGTCAGACTGAGCCCTTTGAGGTGAACTTCTTTGCTTCTCGTGTGCACTGAACCTGGTTGCTTCTACAGGGAGGGAATAATAAAATCCCCGGATAAAAACCCACAGAAGTGTATGCAGATGTTCATAACAGCGTTATTTATAATAGTCCAGAAGTGGAAACAACCAAGGGTCCTTCAAATGACGAACCGGTAAACAGACTGTGGCATGTCTGTGCAAAGAATTGTTACTTAGCCACAAGAAGGAACAAAATACTGCTTCACACTACAACCTGGGTTACCCTTGGAAACATGATAAGTGAAAGAAGACAGTCACAAGCAGCTTTGCATTGCATGCCTCTGTTTATGTTAAATACCCTGAATACAAAAGTTCATAGATACAGAAAGACGATTATTGGTCATCTCAAGGTTTGAGCATATTAAATGCTTGAAATATGAAGGAATTAAAGATGGCGATGTTCTGGATTTCCAATTCCTAATTCTAAAAGAGTTTCAAGTACAGGCCAGCTCAAGGGTCCCAAGTCCTTTCTAGCACCAGAGTTCCCTTCCCAAGCTCTGGACCCGTTTGTCTATCCCTCCTTTCCCTTCACTGTGGGCCTGAGCCCTAACTGGCTGCAGTTGGTGGGAATAGCTGTCAATCAGGTTTTTGGTTCTCTCAGCATAGAATGGCGCCTCCTTCCTCTCCAGACCCAGGGGGCCAAGGCATTGGTGGGTGGGTGGGAGAGAGCACGCAGAAGGAAGTCTTCCTTTCATAGGCCACCTCCCACCGCGGGAGAAGGCTGCTCCCTCACAGTGGCTGGACCTCCCACCCAAGGCCCAGAAAACTAACTTTCCCTTGCTTGCCAGGACAGTATAGTTTCCTTGCCCCTTCTTTAATCCACAGATTCAAAGATGACTGATCCAATCGTTAGTGCATCCTAGCAAAAGGAAGGCACATTAAGCAATTACTTTTCCCCGCTTTTTTGCTTCTGTATTTTTAGATTTTAAGATCAAATAATAGCTTACCAAGCCAGATTTCTGGGTGTGTTTTGGATTGATCTGAGCCCTGTGGGCTACCATGACAGGCTAAGTGGAGCCAATTGACCGGAAGAGACCCACACCTTAGAAGAAAGGGGGTCCGTCAGGGTCAGTTGCCCCCCCGCCCCGTGTGTGTGTGGGGGGGGGGTTCCCTTTTTTTGCCAGGCTCCACTTACCTCTGAGAAGGTGCTGGCATCCTCTAAAGAGCTGGAATATGGGAACATGACTTGTCTCTTTCCTCAGAGCTTTCGAAGCTTATTTACAAAGCCCTCCAGCTCTTGGGTTGAAAGGCTCTCTGAGGTATGCTCAGAGCCATCCAGGCCCCAGTCAATATTTATATCCCGGGGCCTCAGCTCAGGTAGTTTCATGAGACTCTTAGAGCTCCACTTAACTCCTGCCCATTGATCATCTGCGGGAGACCTTTGGCCCGCTGGCCCCTCTCTCTTTTTATCATACGGCGCAACTGGGAATACACTTGACTTTCAAAGGCTCTACTTGTGCCATTCAAAGAAAAATGTGCACCTCATTTTTAAGCCCTATCTTGTTCCCTTGCAAGTCTGAATAAACATTATTCAATAGCCAAAGTTACTTAAGCATCAATCATTCCCACTTCAAGGAGAAGGCAAAGGGAACAAAGATGTAACAGCCCAAGAAGACTGAAATTTAACCTCCACTCTGGGTGCTTTCCAAGCTTGTTCAGATTAGTTCTTCAAAAAGGAGCCCCGGAGAATTGACGTTGCCTTTGGTTCGCTGAAATTCTCTCTCTCTCAAGGATTGCACTTGAACATGAAGCCGGTCATCCCGGAAGCCCCAGGCGGGTGGCAAACCCGACTAGCATGTGTATTTGCTCTCTCTCTCCTCTGGAGTAATTTACACAAACCTTTGACATTCCTGGTCCCCCTGCCGGGGCCTCCCTTGGACAGGTTTCTAACCCAGCCCTCCACCAATCTCTCCCTGCAGTCTCTCAGTTCATGAGCTTCACGTCTTTCTTTCTCTTTCCTGCCTTTCCCTCTACCCAACCTCTGAAAACTCAGCCACCCTCCATAGAAAAATGGGCCTCTGAAATGTCCACTTCTGCTTTATCTCACTGACTGATGCCCATGTAGGATGTAGAGGGCCTGCTATGGAGAGCAGAGGACAGTGATTTTCCAGGTGTGACCTCAGACCACCTGCACTGGACTCACCTGGTCTTGTTGAGCATGGAGATTTCCCAAACTGCACCAGGTCTACAGAATTGCACTCTGGGAAGTGGGCCAGAACATCTGCATGTTTAACGAGCTCACCTGCGATCCTTCCTCGCAGTGAAGTTGGGGATCCGCTATTACTGAGAGTGGGAAGCATGGCTTTGGATTCAGAAAACCCCCAGCTAAATTCTGTACTTTGCTCTTTACTAGTAACAGCTTTACTGAGATATAATTACATACCATGTCATTCGCCCATATTCTACATACAATTCAATGGTTTCTAGTGAACTCACAAAATTGTGCAATCATCACTACAATCAAGTTTAGGATATTTTTACTACCTTGAAAGAGAAGCCCTATCTCGATTAGCCCCTCAGCCTGAGCAACCTGTACTCTGCTTGCTGTCTCTATGGATTTGCCTATCCTGGGCACTTCATATATATGGAAACACACAATAGGTAACCATTTGTGTCTGGGTTCTTTCGCTTAGCGTAATGTTTTCAAGGTTCATTCATGCAGCATGTCAGCACTTCACATTCTTTTTTATGGTTGAGTAATATTCCATCGTATGGATATACCAAATCTATTTACCCATTCCTTGGTCGGTGGGCACTTGGGTTGTTTCCATTTTCTTTTAGCTCTTATGAAAAAGGCTGCTATGAACATTTGTGTAAAGTCTGTTGCATGGACGCACGCTTACATTTCTCCCGGGTATGTGAATGGGAGTGGAGTTGCTGCGTCATATGGTAACTGTATGCATACCATTCTGAGCAACTGCCAGACTGTCTTCCAAAGTGCTGGGCCATTTTATATTCCCACCCTTTGCTCTGTGTGGTTCTGGGTTAGGACTGACCACAGGCGACACCTATGGGAAATTTGGAAAGCACAAAGGGGCAGCAGCCATTCCGCGCTCTGAAGGTTGGTGGCACTCCGGCAGCTCACGCGTGTGGCCTCTGTTCTGCTGCGTCCTTTTATCGCCGTGACACAGCACATCTGCCAGCTCCTGCTGGATGCCCGCCTTTGACTTCTCCAGGTCCTGTGCCAGGAGCCCGTGACTCCTCTGACTCAGGGCACAGTTTCCCCAGAAGGTCCTCCGCGCCATCCAAGCCGCAGACTTGGGTCCCAGCCCCCCACCCCCCAACCCCCCTCCCCTGGTTGGGTTTCAATGGATCTGTGCTCTCCTCTCTCCCATCCAGACTGCTTTCCTCACTGCGGGTTTGGCTGCCTCAACCGGCTTCCGACTCGACACCAGAGACAACGGCCGCGCACAGAATCGCCCACCACCTTCCAGGATGGTGCGAGCCCCAGTTCTTAGAGTTAACCCCAGATTCCTTAGCCCTCAGAGTGATCCTACTTCTCTGCGCGGTCCTGCGCAACCCCCACGGGGCAGGCACGCTGCCTCCCCTTCCCGGGACACCAGGGGCGGGGACTCATCAGACGGGGTCCCCAGGAGTTCTTCCCAGGGGCAGCCTCAACCCGCCCCTCTTGTGCTCATTCTCTATCACTGCCGTAATGAATTGCTACCTACTTCATGGCTTAAATCAACACCAATTTATTATTTTACACTTCTAGAGGTCATAAATCCAAAATGGGTTTCACTGAGTTGAAACCATGCGGTCCTCGGGGCCTCCTGGAGGCTCCAGGAGAGAATGTTTCCTTCCCTTCCCAGCGTCTCGAGGCCGCCTGCATCCTTCGGTTCATGGTCTCTTCCTCCATCTTCAAAGCAGTAGCATCTTCGATTCTCTCTTCCATATAATGACCCTCTTGTTATTATAGTATGCCAGCCCAGATCATCTAAGATCATCTTCCCAAATCAAGATCTTTAACCACCTTTGCAAGGTCCCTTTTGCCCTGTGAGGCAGTCACAGTTTCTGAGGGCTAGGACTTGCCTGTCTTTGGGGGCTAGTACTCTGCCAGCCACAGCTCCCCATCCACCCTTCTCACTTCCCCGCACTGCTCAGTGCCCCAGGAGTCTGACCCGGGGAACTGTAGCTACTGGCTCCTTGCTCTCTCGTTTCTGGTAGGGTTCAACCAAAGAGAAGCACTCGCAAAGATCAGGAAACAGAGGCATGCCTAGTCTTCCCGCACGCCGGGGCTGTGGGTGGATACATCCCCCTGCAGAAGGACACGGTGCAGTGCTTCTGCCCAGCTCCAGCTCCACCGGATGCTAACAGCGCCCCCGCCTGCCCAGTCCCGAGTCCTGCACAATTCCTGGTTGGTTTCCTTTACATCTGCACACACCTTTGGAAAATGTTCCTTCCTGTCTGACATAAAACCGCTGAAACTATAAAGCTCTTAGAACATAGTATATGATCTTGGATTTATCAGTGGATTCTTAGATAGGACCAAAAAACCCACAATCAACAACAACAACAAAAACAACAACAGAGCCTGACCAGGCGGTGGCGCAGTGGATAGAGCGTTGGACTGGGACACTGGAGGGTCCAGGTTCGAAACCCCGAGGTCACTAGCTTGAGTGCAGGTTCATCTGGTTTGAGCAAGGCTCACCAACTTGAGCCCAAGGTCACTGGCTCAAGCAAGGGGTCACTCGGTCTGCTATCCCTGGTCAAGGCACATATGAGAAAGCAATCAATGAACAACTGAGGTGCCGCAACGAAGAATTGATGCTTCTCATCTCTTTCTCTTCCTGTCTGTCTGTCCCTATCTATCCCTCTTTCTGACTCTCACAAAAAAAAAAAGAACAAAAAAATCCCAGATAAATTGAATTTTATCAAAATTAAAAACTTTTGTCTATCAAAGAACACTAGCAAGAAAGCGAAAAGACAGCCTGCTGAGCGGGAGAAAGTGTTTGCAAATCATAAATCTGATAAGAGTCTAATATCTAGAGTATATAAAACTCAACAGTAAAGAGACAAACAACCTAGTTAATAAATGGGCAAAAGACTCAAATAGGCATTTCTCCAAAGAAGATATACAAATGGCCAATGGGCACATGAAAAGATGCTCCACATCCTTTTTCAACAGGGAAATGCACATCAAAACACAATGAGATACCACTTCACACAGACTAGGACGACTATAATCAAACCCAAAGGAAAACCACAAGTATTGTGAGGATGTAGAGAAGCAGAAACCTCGGACATCGCTGGTGGGAATGTAAAAACAGTGCAGCCATTCCATCATGTGAAAGTCTGGCAACGCCTCAGTAAGTTAAAAATAGAATTACCATATGACGCAGCAATTCCACTCCTAGGTAACAGGATTGAAAACAGGTGTTCAGATACAAACTGGTACATGAATATTCGCAAGCAGCATTAGTCACAATAGCGAAAAGGTGGAAACTCAGAAGTACATCAACAGATAAACGGGTAAGCAGAATGTGATATATCCACACAGTAGGATATTGTTTGGCAATAAAAGAGAATGAAATTCTGACACCTGCTACAATGTGGATGAACAGTGAAAAAAGTATGCCAAGTGAAGGAGTCAGACAGAAATGGCTGTATCTCGTATGATTCCATTTATAGAAAACGTCCAGAAAGCAGGAGCTGGGGGCGGGGGGTTGACAGCTTCACGGTTACAGTGTTTCCTTTTGGGGTGTTGGAAACATTCTGGAATTAGGCAGTGGTGACGGTTGCACAATACTGAGAAGGTACTAAACGCCAGTGAACAGAACATTTTAAAATGGTTTAAATGGTAAGCTTCATGGTATGTGAACAAACATTCCTCTTAAAATTACTTGAAACGTGCCACGTGACTGCTACCAGGACAGAGCCCCCAGAGTGCACCAGTCCTCGACACAGCCGTCACTTCTGCAGTGGCCCCGCACCCCTGCTGATCCTACTTATCATTGGGCAACTGCTCTCGACTTCTGCGAGGCTCCTTCCTGCAAAAGCATGTCTTCCTCTGGGGACCCAAATGCACCCTCTGCCAAGGGAGGTCAGCGCCTCTCGGCAGCCTCGCTGACTGCGGCATGGCATGGCAACCAGAGCAGGTGGTTTAAGGCACAGTTTCCAGAAGTTTCTTGAGCAACATTGGGGCTAGAGCTGAGGCTACCCTGGGCACTTATGACATCTGCAGTGGGGAGGCTGAGGACATTCTGTTCTGTATTCCCCTTTGGGGGTTGGGTGCAAGTAACCAAGTGACCTCACAGTATCCCAGACAACCTGCCCAGAGGAAAGACTATTTGGCTAAAGATGTGACCTGGACAGAAGGTTAGAGGCAGCCACTGGCCCAAAGTCCAGCTTAACAGAAACTTCTGTCTTCCAAATTATGAGGGTGTCCTGAGCCAGGCCAGTTTCCTTGTCTCTCTCTCCACCCTTCCAGGCTCTTTCCGGCTGCTTGTCCAGGTGGAGGGCCTGGCCGCAGCCGGACCCGGCTCCCCAGAAGGGCCTTCTATCACCCCACCTTCCTGATTGGCATGCGCAGAATGTCCAGACACACTCTCTCCTCCTGGGCACACGTTTAGGCTGGTCTCCCCAAGTTTGTAACATTACCTCCCAGCCTTCATTCCATCCCGACCACCATTTTTCTCACCATGTTCACTGCTGACCTTAGTTGGTTGCATTTGTGTGTCTTCGCTCCCTGGCTGCGAGGGCTAGCCCCTCTGCTCATTACGCTTGGATCCTCCCAGCCAGCTCCAACACGTGAGCAGAAAGCACCTGCTTTGGATACCCTCACAGCAGATACTTCGTGTCTGCTGCAAAAGAGCCCATGAGAGGAGACTACAGAGGGCGGGTTATTCCTCACCCAGGACCGTTTTTCACAGCGTGACACAAAGTTCAAGGTTTCTGCCAGCAGGGCTGTTTCCCAATGTGCCCGAGGGCTGTACGTTTCACATACCTAGAGAGGCCCCCCATTTGTGGAGCTTTCAGATCAAAACAAGGTCAGAGGGCAAACTGGCTGGCCCACTGTGAGTACAAAGTGATTTGAACTAAAATAGGTAGAGAACAGGAAGATCAGACAATGGATTTCAGATTTAGTGTTTGCTCTTCCATCTCCTAAAAATGCGCAGCCTCTCAGGTCCCGATCTTGGCTTGCTCTGCGTTGTCTCTTTCAGATCTCACTGTGCAGACATTTCTGAGCTAAATTTCTGCCTGATGGCCGCACACTATCTGGAGTCACAGCACACTTCAAATGCAACATGTCTCTAATTGACTGCCTTCCTTCCTTCCTTCCTTCCTTCCTTCCTTCCTTCCTTCCTTCCTTCCTTCCTTCCTCCCTCCCTCCCTCCCGCTTCTCACATCACTGTCATCTCCAAACCTCTCTGCATCCTGAATTCCCCATCCCTTCCAATTCCGACTCCCAGTGTACCACAGCCCCAGCTGCCTGCCATCCCGACAGATCCCTGCTTCTCCCTGCTCCAGTCAACCCTAATCCCAAACTCTAACTTCTCTGAAGCCCAGCTACATGCAAGCTATTGGTCGCCACTACAAGCCTTCAACTCATTAGCATGAAAACGCCATGTTATTCATGCTGCACCTGCTATGTCTTGACTGGCTATTTTAGGTGCTGGGCATTGTGTTAGGGACTGGGATTATCACAGTGACCAAGACTCTTGGGCTCACGACCTAGTCGGGAAGGCAGCGTGAAGCTGTGCGGCAGGGTGAAAAGTGCTCTAATAGGGAGGGAGGCAAGTGCACTCTGGAGCCACAAGAAAGGACACAGGCCCCAGCCTCGGTGGTTCGAGTCTCGAGTCCTCAGCAAGGCTGAAAGGCTATCCTTAACTGGCCCTAATCCCCTTTCCAGTCCTCTAGGCTCCTCACGTGTCTCATGAAACCACAAAAGCCTCTGAGTGTTTCAAACAGGCCAACATCCTTCTACTTTGATCCACTTTTTTTTGTTCATTCTTTTTTCTCCCTGGATTAACCTTGCTCTACACCTTCACATGTCAACTTACTACTGAGTCTTTAAGAGCCATGGAAACACCACCTCCGCTCTGAAGCCTTCCTTGGTTTCAGATCACTGATCTCATCTGTTTCCACATGCTGTACTGGAGTGGTCTGTCCATGTCTCAGATGTGTCATTCAACTCAGGGGCAGGCACCGTATTTTGTCCATTTTTGAGAGCTCCAGAGAACCAGCCTACCTACCAGGATAACCTACACTGAGCGGAAGGTGAAGGTGAAGGAAGGAAGAGGCCCAGCAGGGTTTTCGGTCTTGGCTACACTGAAGCATGAAGGGGACCCACATGGTATCCTTGTGCGCTCTGCTCCCTTGCACTGAGACCCCCTGTCAACCCATGTGCTCCAGCACTAGTCTGGGAAAAGGTCAAGGGCAATGAAGTTCATCCATGTAACCCAGGGGCCTTAGCACAGACCTGCAGGCCCACAGTAAACCTTCCCTGACCGTGAGCAACAGCAAATCCTTTGAACTCTTTCACTTCACCATTACAATCTCTGCTGTGCCCACACTGCGACTGAATTAAAGCTCTCACAAATACACCTAACCACATCTTTCTCCCCCACACACTCGGTAAGGCAGGGGTGCCCACACTTTCAGCTTGCGAGCTACTTATAAGATGACCAAGTCAGAATGATCTACCTACAGTAAAAATGCAAAACATAAATTTATTTCTTCTATATTATCATTACTTAAGTTACTATTATTACTATTTAATATTGTATATTCTTCTTTCATCTTTCTCCTCCTCAGCTCTCTTTTCGGAGGAAAGTCAATGTCATAGTTTTTATGAACAGTCCGAAAAAGCCGCTCCACATTTCCCTTCTTTGGAATAGCAATGGCACACAGACAGATGAGGCAAACGCACTTAGAATATGACATAGTGAAAAAAATCCCCTCCCATTCTGTATGAAAGTGGTAGGTTTTAGGCTTCTTACTCGGACCAGCTACGACACTCATTTTTAAACCCTTTGTTGTATTTAGTTTAAATAAATTGAAGGCTAACTACGCAGCAGTGTATCTGAACGAGTTAGTGCGGTTTAATGCGCATGCGTAGGGTGTCAAAAGTTCAGACGTCAGATTGGCTACACTGTATGCCAATCAAATAACAAATGTCTTTTTAATGTCATGCGATCTACCCACACTTCCTTCGCCATCGACCAGTAGATTGCGATGGACGTATTGAGCACCCCTGCGGTAAGGGGACCTCGCTTCTACTTGGGACTCATTGCTCTCTGCTCTCCTTCTAAATCTACCCTTTCTGCTTCTCAACCCGCTGGCAAACCTTCCCTGCCTAACCCGGTTCTATTTGAAATGGCCATCAGCCCGGTCCACGCGAACTTTCTTCCCAACCTCTCCTCCGGCACTTGGACCCCCCACCTTGGCTTTGCTTTGGAGAAACTTGAAAAGGCTGGTTTCCTCCATCCCCTTTAATCATACTTGGTTATCTGGATCAGCATTTTTATTTTGCATTGTTAAAAAATTCTGCCTTGGATGCTGCCTTTGTTGGGGGAGGGGAGAGTTGGCACAAGGGTTGTTGATGATGGCTACATTTTATTATGTGCGATGGTCCTGGGTTAGACATGCACTTTGTCAAGCTGGGGGCTGGGGGCAGGGAGGGAGAGAAGGACACGAAATTCCATAAAGTCACAGGGCAAAATATTTTTCAAGGAGACATCAAAGCCTTTTTTCCGTGGTGTCTGGCCTTGACCCCGTTTCACACTGGCAAAACACAAACTCAAATTAAAATAAAAATACCAGGCTGGCTCCATTTAGCCAGTTGGGTTGCTGGGCTAAGTGACCAATTTTATTAAAAGTTACCAAATGCAAACATTCCAAGATTTATTTTCCTTGCTTATAATTTTTCTGCCTTTCCACTGGTGGGCTGTTTATTCCTAATGATTTGGTTAGGAAAAAAACATTCACTCATACCAGTGGAAGTCTTATATACCAAGCTGCAAACCAGAGCGCCTTTTATTGCAGAATAAAAGCCCTGGAAAACAGGCTCCAGGGGGCCCGCTGACGGCAAGTTTACAAGCATAGCACAATTGACGCCATTATAATTAGTTCCCCCCAAAAGTCTTATTTTTTAGGGCAGAGATCTGAATCTTTCTCTTTGCACATGAATATCTCCGGACTAGAGCAAAAACATTATGGAGGGTGAGTCATAGACCAGCTCGGGGCTTTAAAGACTAACGCAGATCTTATAAATCTAACCCACATTCTTTTACTGGGAATGACTGACTTTTATGAAAACCGAGGATTGTAAATCAGAACCCTAAATAGCTTGCTCTGCAGCAGATAAACATAGATTTATGTAGCAGCTGAGCCCTAACTTAACCCTTGCATGGAGCCACAGAGGACCTTGGGGAGGGGGGTACAGTGGGGGCTGTGTGTGTGTGTGTGCTTACATTAGCATTGGTATTCTTCAAAGCTGGAGTGTGGAGAGGAGACGTGCCACATGTCTGTCTCCAGCAGATGGAGGTGGATGATATGAGGAGCACTTCGGGTGACTAAGCATGCTCACTAGTAATCCCTCTCTGCTGGGTGCACACAAAGCCTCCAAGAGTTGGCTCCAGGTCATTCCAAAAAGATCAGTTCCCAATGTGGTGGACACACATGTGGAGCTGACCTGGAAGGGATGTCTGTGTGGGTACTCGCATGTGAGCCTGTCTGCACCTGGTCTTCTACTCCCTACAGGTGTGACCTCTTCTTCAGTACCAACCACCGCTGGACCTCGACCTTGTCATCTACAAAACGATGCATCTATCTGATCTGGCCTCTTGTCAGGATCAAATAGAACAATTACCTAAGGTGTTCAGAACAAGGCTGGTTCATGATAGGCACTAAACAGTTCTTTGTCACCCAGTGTTGTTACTATTGTTACCAGAGTCCCTGGTCATGTGAACCCGGCTTCTCAAACTGTAATGTGTACACCAGTAGCTTGGGCATCTAATTAATTAAAGCTCCGAGTCTGATCCTGTGCCTGAAAGGCCAGGTTCTAACAAGCTGGCTGGGGATGTTGATGCTGCTGGTCCCTGAACACCTTTGAATCGAGTAGGTGCAGAATTCGGAATTTATCAACCGTGCCTACATCCTTTCTCGTTCAATTCTCTTTCTAACGGTTGCCCAGGGGGACAGATCAAGCGTTCTTCTTGTGGCTGATATTTATAGCCACCAACATGATCCTGAGCAAAGATACAGGTCTCCAAATCCTCTCCAGCCCTGAGGGCGGCGCCCTCCCCGCGGGTCGCGGTGGCAGCCGGGTCCCTGGGTCCGACCCTCCCCGCCAAATTCCGCAGCCCTGGCGCTGGTCTCCACGGAGCCACCCCCCACCCCGCCGCAGCCGCAGCCCCACGGGCGCTTCTGCGTTCCCACTCCGAGTTTTACAGGGCAACAGGGCCCTCGAATCCCGGGAGAGAGGCAAGGGGCATCTATCATTTTTATGTGGCATTTCAAAGGCGGAGGCTCCCAGGCGGCCTGGAGACAAAGGCGGGCGGCTGGTTAATGGAGAACCTGGGATTTAATCATTAACGTTAATACTAAAGCCGTCCGAGGAGCCCCCGAGTGAGGCGGAGGGAGATGGGGGCGCGGAGGGGGGGCGTGCTTTGGTTCAGCCGTTGGGGGTGGGGAGTCAGGGCTTGGGTCCAGGGCCCATCCCTGCAGGTGAGGCTTTGTGCTGACTCTACGGAGGATGGGGGGGGGGGGCACCCGGGTGGCACCAGGCTGGGGAAATGTATCCCTGCCTCCGGCTCTCCCTGCCCCGTGAACGTGCAGGAATTACTAGCTCACTTTCTAGGCCAGACCTGAGACCCAGGTGGGTAAGCAGCCAAGAGCCACGCCGCTGGCCTGCTGGCCTCTGGGCGAGTCCCCTGCACACACAGGGTGAGGTCCGCGAGGCTGAGCGTCCACCCCTCCACGCCCCCCCCACCGGCCCTCAGGCTCTTCCCACCCCCCCTCCTCCGGGGTGAGGGGTCAGCTCTGACATCTGCGGGGCCCCACTCCTGCCTCTCCCCGTCCACCTGCCTCCCCCCCTCGCGCCCCAAGCGCTCACCCGTGGGGTCCCCTCCACCCTTATCTCAATTTAATCATTTACCTGGAGCTGGGAATGAGCTGCCCCCTTCAGGTTTCCCTGAGTGCTTGGACAAAGCCTGCAGATCACAGCCAGGAAGTCATTTCCTGTCCCTCGCTCCTCCGAAGCGCTGGCGAGGAGCAGCGGCCCTTGACTCCCTCCCGAGCACCTGTCATACTCTCTCCTTAACAGGAGGGAGCTGACCAGAGCCCGCAGCCGCCATGGTGTCTCCCTAGAGTTCAATAAGCAACATGGTGTGTTCACTGCCTTTCTATTCATTCTTAACTTTTTAAATATTGAGGTTTAGCACCGTCAGGGCCGTTAAACTGGGTGAATGATCACAAACTGAACAACCTGTGAAACCAGCAGTCAGATCAGGAAACAGAATTTGTTACTTTTGAAACTCAGTAAACAGAATTTTCGGGTTTCAAGATATTCCCTCTCCCTCCTCCCCCCTTTCCAGTCACTGTCCCCTCTCCCCAAAGCCTGATATCACTCTCCTGACTTCTGACAGCATGGGTTCGAGTTGCCTGTTTTCACATCAGCCCCACAAACAGAACCACCTGGGTCCAGCTCAGCGTTGTTTGTGAAACTCACACACGTGTGTGTGTGTGTGTGTGGGGGGGTAGCTATGGATTGTTCGTTCTCACTGCTGACGAGCATTCATTGTATTTATTGTTACGGTGACTCTCCACGTAGAATACATGGATACTGGTTTTACCCTTTACCTCTGTGGATACTTTTGAAAATAAGTAAAGAATAAAATAATAGACTTATGGTAATTTTTTTAAATTAAATAACACCAGTGGTAGAACTCAGATGTGGCAAAAACAGTGATGATGGTGCATGAATCATCGGGAGGGGGGATTTTAGATCTACTACTTCAGGGGGATGGAGCCGGTGGGAGCCGGTAAACCCAGCCCACCGAGGCCCTTCATTCTCAGCGGTCTCGCAGGCCGGGCGCCACGGTGCGTGTCCCACTCAGAGCTCCCTGATATTTGTTAGAAAGACACAGGAGCACGTGAAGGATGCATTGTAGGCTCCCGGACCTCCACCACAGCCCCTTTGCAGAGAACTGGCTGAGCCCGCCCTGTCTCAGAGGACACTGCTGACCTTTCCCACCTCCCTGTGGGAAAATTCCCAGGAGGAGATAAGACCCTTGTACCTAGGGCCCTGGCAGGGGGCTTCATGCCCCAGGCCTTGGATTGAGAGAAACAGTTCAGATCTGGCTTAAACCAAGTGCCCCCCAGGGCTCTGTCTCCAGCTGGAGTTCTTGCAAATTCCTGCTGAGAACCTCCTGGAAATAGCACCTGGCCAGGACCCTCAGGGGCTGGAAGCAAAGGCTGCCCAGGAGAAACCTGAGCCTCTGCTTTGGGCTCAATTAGGTATAGATTTCCACCCTTCTCTCCCAAGGGAGGAAAAGTCATTCATAAACCCTAAGCAGGAGGTGATACTGACTTGTTTACCTTCAGATAGTGCTTTGGGGGTCCTGTTGACTCATTAATCTTGGAGATCTGATCACCCAGCAGTTGATGGCTCACACTTAGGAGGCGGAGAAGAAAGGCCTCTGTTCTTTCCTGACAAACCCAGACTGGAATCCCAGCTCCCCTGTCCCTTCTGCTGGGTGACCTTTTGCGAGTCCCTTAACCCCTCTCAACCTTAATTTCCTGGTCTGTAATGGGAGGTAGTAATGTTCTCCTCTCTGGGCAAGTGGTGAGAATTACATGGGCCAGGGCCAGCCAAGCATTTCCCACCGAAGCTCCGAAGCTCGAAGCTCCGTAAGTGGTGTTAGTTTCCCATTTAGAAGAAAAGAGGAACCGGGGAAATGTCACTGAAGCCATTTGCTTTATATATATATATGGCGGTATAATTGGCATATACCATTGTATTAGTTGCAGGTGTACAACATAGCGATTCTGAGTTGGTATTTGCACACATTGAAACATGATCACAATTAGTTAACACCATACACAGTCACCAAATTTTCTGGCCTCGGTCCCTCTTTCAGGGGAACCACGATTGGAGGGTACCCCAAGTGGCAGCCCCGTGGCCCCTGTCTTCCATGTCTCCCAGGGCCCTGGAGAGCTGCCACGTGTGGACTATGGGAGGGGCACGTGAGAGTGGTGGGATTTGTGGTTGGGATCGACAAGCGACCAATCCTGAGGATGGTCACTGAACCTCTACTTTGCTTCCGTATCTGTAAAATGAGGCAGTTTTACTCAGTGCCCTGCCTTGCAAGGTTGTAAAACGTCCAAAAGAGACTGCACAGGAAAGGCCCAGGGAGAAGGACGCGCCCTAGACAGGGGAAGGGGGCTGGGGTCAACCAGCATTGCAGGAGCTGGTAACAACTGGCAGGTTCTGTGTTCTTTTAACTGCAGCCTCATTTTCATTCACTTAAATAATTTGACCTACAGTTACATGCATTCTTCTGGGGGTACATTTCTAGTTGTATAGTGTGTCACCACCACCATGATCAAGCTATGGAACCCGTGCACCAAATTATTTCCTCTGACATCTTGATTACCAATCCCTCTCCCTGCCCCCCGCCCCCTGGCAACCGCTGGGCTGTGTCTTTTTCCTACAGTTTTTGCCTTTCCCACACTGTTATATGAATGGAATCAGATAACATAACTGTGTGGGATACAGATGAAATATACATGAATGTTACATCAGTGGAATCGCCTGGTAGTTGCAGCTTTTGAGACTGGCTTCTGTCACTTAGCAACGTGCACGTGAGACCCACCCACGTTGTTGCATTATCAACGGTTCCTTCCTCTTTATTGTGAGCAGTGCTCTCCTGTATGGGCGTACCACCGGATGTTCACCCGATGAAGGGCATTTGGGTGACTTCCAGTTTGGGGTGATGATCAAAGAAGATGTTAACATTTATGTTCTTGGTTTTATGTGAAGCTAAGTTTCATTTAATTTGGGTAAACACCTGGGAGTAGAATTGGTGGGTCGCATGGGAATATTTAACTTCATAAGAAACTCCCCTGCCCCCTCTCTGGGACGCATGAGAGTTCCAGTTGCTACGCATCCTTACCAACATTTGGCATTGTCCACATTTTTTCTTGTTAGCTACTTTAATAGGTGTGTACGGCCTGAGAGTTTATGGTTAGGGTGGTATATTAGTTTGCCAGGGCCGCCATAACAAAATATCACAGGCTGAAGGGCTGAAACAACCGAGATTTATTTTCTCATCCTTCTGCAGGCTGGAAGTCTGAGGTCAAGGTTTCGAGAGCTTTGTTTTTTCCCAAGACCCCTCCTTGGCTTGTAGATGGCTGTCTTCTCCCTCGGCCATTGCATGGGTTTTCCTCTGTCTGTACACATTCCTGGTGTCTCTCCATGTGACCAAACTTATTAGGACATCAATCATTGGATTAGGGCCTTAATACTAATACACCTCAAATACCAGTTTTAATGCAATCACCTCTTTTAAATCCTTATCTCAAAATATGGTTAAACACTCAAGTACAGAGGGTCAGGGCTTCAACAGAGAACTTCGAGAAGGACATAGTTCAGCCCATAACAGGGGGTGCAGGTGCATTTAGCCCCAGCACACAGAATAGAAACACAAGTGAGCAAGTGTCCTCCATGTGAGGGAGGTAGAGACAACTCCTTACGTCCATCTGGCTCAGGGTGGGGTCCATCACCTTGGGAAAGAATGTTGGCTGCATCCTCTGATTGGAGGTATGGGGAAAGCATAGGTGATAGAATCAGACCCCAGCTCCCATCCCAACTCTGCTGTCTCCTGGCCACCCGACCTTGAGTGGGCCACCTCTTGTCTATGCCATACTTCCATCATCGATACCAGATGGGAAACGGTAACTGTCGCACAGCATGGTGGCGAGGAGTTAAGAGGACAATCTGTATATAGCAGTTCCACACGCCGGGATGTGTGAGAACTACAACTTCCTTTCCTTTTTCTGACTCATTCGTGCTTCTCTTTCGCTGAGCTGTAGGGAAACTTGGCATTTTCCCTACCTCCTGGGGTTGTGTGAAGGTCTAAGTGCTTTAATAAATGTCAGCAGTCGGATTGAGAGATTCCTGGTGAAATTGGCTACTAGAGACTCCGCGAACACACTTGTAGATTTGTCCGAGATTGGAAAACCGTCAAGTGCTGTGGAAAGTTAGCCACTGGGGCCATTTGCCAAAGGTCTCAGATGTCTTCGCCTCCTGCTCTTCCAACGGACTCCCCAAGTTCACCCTCTCTACCTACCTGCCTTTCTCAAGGAAATGTATGCACGCAGTTAGGACAGGTGAAACCCGTTCTTGCCCTGAAGGAGGCATGGACCAGGGGAGACAAGGTGGTAGAGGAAGAAGTGAACAATAAGACAGAACATTCTTCTCCTTCCCAAAAGCCACGTCAGGCTGTGTGTAGGTCCCAGAGGAGAGTGACTGCAAGCCTTCTTCCTGGGCAGGGGACGTGGGAGGAGAAGAGCTCCCTGAGAACTTCTAGACTGGAGAGAGTGTTCCAGGCAGGGGAGGCAACATGGGTAACGTTGGGGAGGGAGGAGGGCGGGCACACCCAGAACCTTTGGCTGGCACGTGGCAAGGAGTAAGGCGGTGGAGAGGAAGACGAGCGGCCTGTGTGCCAAGCGGAGGCATCTGAACACCTGTCCTTAGGCAAATAAGAAACAGTTCAAAACAATGTTTAAGAGAGCATCTTCCTCATGGAAGTTGAGTGGGTTTTTTTGTTTGTTTTGTATTTTTCTGAAGTGAGAAGGAAGGGGCAGGGGAGACAGACAGACTCCCGCATGCGCCTGACTGGGACCCACCCAGCAAGCCCACCAGGAGGCAATACTCTGCCCATCTGGGTCGTTGCTTTGTTGCAACCGGAGCCATTCTAGCGCCTGAGGCGGAGGCCATGGAGCCATCCTCAGTGCCCGGGCCAACTTTGCTCCAATGGAGCCTTGGCTGCGGGAGGGGAAGAGAGAGAGAGAAAGGAGAGGGGGAAGGGTGGAGAAGCAGATGGGCCCTTCTCCTGTGTGCCCTGGCCCGGAATCGAACTCAGGACTTCTACACACTAGGCCGACGCTCTACTGCTGAGCCAACTGGCCAGGGCGGAAGCTGAGGTTTTGAACAAGCACTCCAGCATCTAGGAGGCTGGACTGATGTGGGAAGAGCACTAGGCAGGTGGCCCAGCCAGGTGGGGCAGATGCCCAGATCAGAGACGAGGAAGGAGGGACTGGTCTAGCTGGGGGTGGGGATGGAGAAGGAGAGAAGCCCAGAGACGTGGGCAAGGGCAGCAGCTGGCCCGGGCGGGTGGGAGTCAGGTGGAGAGAAGAGGGTGGAGCCTGCGAGGTTCTTGTGTTGTTGCATTAGCTTTCTATTGCTGCTGTTACTCATGACCACAAATGGGGTAGCTTAAAACATCGTGAACATTATTTCCGTAGGTTAGGAGTCCGACGCATCTTACTGGGCTAAATGCAAGGTATCACAGGTCTGCTGAAGGGAAGAATCCATTTCCCTGGTGTCTTCTTCAGCTTCTAGAGGTTGCCCATGTTCTGTGGCCCACGACCCATGACTTCCTCTGTCTTCAAAGCCAACATCTCTCTGCCTCGTCTGTAGTCACAGCTTGCTCTGACCATCACAGCTAGAAAAGGTTCCCTGGCTTTAAGGAATTGTGTGATTAGATTGAGCCTACCTGGATAACCCATGCTAATTTCCCCCTCTCAGGGTTTTTTTGTTTTGTTTTATTGTTTGTTTTTTATGACAGAGACAGAGAGAGAGATAGAGAAAGGGACAGATAGGGACAAACAGGAAGAGAGAGAGATGAGAAGCATCAACTCTTTGCTGCGGCACCTTAGTTGTTCATTGATTGCTTTCTCATATGTGCCTTGACTGGGGGGCTCCAGCAGACCGAGTGACCCTTTGCTCAAGCCAGCAACCTTGGGCTCAAGCTGGTGAACCTTGCTCAAACCAGATGGGCCCACACTCAAGCCGGCGACCTCGGAGTCTCGAACCTGGATCCTCCGCGTCCCAGTCCAACACTCTACCCACTGTGCCACCACCTGGTCAGGCTCAAGTTTCTTAATTTAAGCACATCTGCAAAATCCTTTGGCCATGGAAGGGGACATATTCACAGGTTCCAGGTTTTAGGGTTTGTACATGGTTGGGGGCCGGTATTCTGCCCGCCACATTCATGTGGCCACAATCTCCGAATCCAGGTAGGAACTCTCCTCCAGCTGTGGCTGATGCCCCCACGCTGAGCCCTTTGCCCTCCCAGAGGACTAGACTCAGAATTTCCTGCACGGCCCCTTGTCTCCAGACTCCAGCCCAAGTCCTCCCGTCCACATCCATCTCTCCATCTCCTCCTTCTGCTGGGCTCCTGCCCTCGTCCAGACCTCTCTGCCTCTGCCCACATTTCCTGTGCCCTAGACTGGCAGCTGGCTATAACCCCCTACATCCTGCTCCCAGCGATTAGCCTTCAGATGCCCTGAATGTAGAGTGGACTTTGTGAGGTGAGCCAGGGACAGCCAGGAGGGCACACACCATCTCCCTGCTCTCAGGAACCGACATCGCAGAAAGGAGGCCCTCCCTCCATCCTGCACGGTGGCTGCCACCTCCCGGGCTCGGCCCCAGAATTCACCTGCATGCGAAGAGTTCATAACTAAGGAGACCGTTCCCTCAGAATGAGACCAAGACTTCCGTCTGTTCTCCAAGTAAGACAAAGGAGCACAATGGGCGAGTGGAAGCCACAAGCTTGGCCCTGGCCTCACCCTCGGACTGTGTCTGTGCACTGGCTGAGCACAAACGCTCCCTTACTTTGTGCCTCCGAACCTGCCAGGGCCGCATTCCTGGCCCTTGTAGTCAGCTTGGTCCAAGGAGGCAAAATAAACACGCACAGCCATTCTGCAGGAAAGAGCTGCCTGGGGCATTTGAACCCAGATTTGATTTAAAGAAATGTGGGAGAAACCAGGGCACTTTCCCTAAAGTTCCTGTGACCACAGCCTCCAGGGCTGTGAGGTCCACCACGGGGACAAGTCACTCTTCCAGCGCCACCTGCCACTTTGCTCCTGTGAGGACCCTCAGCTCCAAGCAACCAGGTGCTGTCACCACCCTTGCAAGCCTGGCCTTCTCCCTCCTCCTTGGCTCGGCTCACCCTTCCCGTCCATGCAACTCAACTAACCTCCCCCAGGCTGGGCAGCAGGACCCAGGGCTGGGTAAGATACAGGGTCAGCACTTCTCACAGCCCAGTGGAGGGCACAGGGCCTTGGACAGACCAACAGCACACTAAAGCCAAGACGGCTGGCTGTGAGAGTGTGGTGCTCAACCCAGTGTGGGGGAAGAGGCGATCAGGGGAGCCTTCCTGAAGGAGGAGAGAGTTCTGAGCAGAAGGGGAGGTTGCCCAAACAGACGGAGTTGGAGTCATTGTAGGTGGAGGTGATGAATGGACGGAGGGGACGGTCTTGTCCACCTGGAGGAGAGCATTCCCTCTGGGCCTCCTTACCCTCCTGCCCAGCCCAAGTCACACTTACTGCCCAGTTCTTGGCATAGCACTGTGTTCACCGGGCACATCCAGACTGTGTGTGTGTGTGTGTGTGTGTGAGAGAGAGAGAGAGAGAGAGAAATAGCTCTATAGGCCCCTTCTCCTCTCTGAGCCCCCTCCATCCCTGGGCCTCTCCATTGCCTCTGGTGAGCCGATATAAATGGCTGCCCTGCAGCTCATCCCGCCAGGCCTCACACAGGTCATGCCTGGGGTCTGGGTTCCCTCTAGGCTCGGCCCCTCCCAGCTGTACTGCTTTGCTGTGAATGTGGGTTATCATGGAATCCTCCCGGGGAGGTTCTCAGGCCACAGTATAAAATAACGGACACATGCAAAGCATTTAGTGAGTGCCTGGCACCCAGAAAGGGTTAAAAAAAAAAAGGTAGTTATTATTATCCTTGGTGGTATGCTAGAGTTTCAACAGCCACTGTGCCAGGTGCTGGCTGGCATTCTGGAGGCCCCAGGACACAGTGAGAAAAAAGCTCCCACTTGAGAGCCAGGTCCCAGAGGTGTCCTGCTCAGTGGTGCCACCTCACACTGGTGCTCAGGAGGACTCTGGTCTTCTGTGAACTGGCTGTCCAACCCCGATGTTCCGGGAGATCTCCTAGGACAGTGACCTGTCCCATGGCTGCCCCCCAACCCCTGGCCCCAGCGCAGCTCCCAGACCCCCGGCAGGCAGCTCCCTACTATGGGCACAGATGCTGGGCCCAGGGAGGCTGGCCTTTGGGCCCCAGGGGCCACCTCCTCACTGGCCAGGAGCCTCCCTGCCTCCTCCACGCTCCCACCTCCAGAAGCAGTAGACGCTCTCGCAGTTACACCTGGGTCCCCACTCTGGGGGACTGCAGCAGGTGGGGCCGGGGAGGCGCTGTGGGCTAGTGGGTGGACAGCCGCACCCGGGGCCACTCCCAGTATTGCCCTTGCAAGTCGCGAGACCTCGGGCATGTCACTCAGCCTCTCAGAGCCTCCCTTCCCCATGGGGAACAGTGGGAATATAACAGTATTGCTGTCCACCCCGCCCCCACCCTGAGTTAGTGATCGTGAGAACTGCAGGATGTTTGTCCTTGTCCCAGTGTCTGGCCTGGGCCAGGGGCAAAGTGCTCAAGATGGACCATCTCCTGAACCAGGGTACACAGCTGTTCTTGACACTTGGCTCAGGGACCCGGCAGGTGAGAGGAGTGAAACAAGTCACTGTCTGTTTCCTCCAAGGCACTAATAACCATTAGGCTTTTATTTGCTCATTTGTTCTCTAGAACAGGAAGAAGCTCCTTGAAGGCAAGGGCCAGGTGTGCTTATTCTGTGTTGTAACAGGAATCGACCACTGGAGGGCGCACAGGACGCCGGGCTTCAAAGACAGGTCTGGGTCTGCGCATGAAACAAATTTGACATCAGGACACAGGCAGAGGCATGGACACAGGCAGGTTCTGTGATTTTGACCCTGACAGCAGAACGGGGGACCAGTCTGGAGGCAAGGAGACAAGCTCTTCAGTTAGTTGTACCTCTGAATTAGGGTGTCCTTGGAGAGCAGGGCAGGATCAATCAATGAGACAAGACCCAAGCCCGAGAATCTTCTAAATCACAGATTCCAACGTGGAAGCATGTATTTGTGTGTGTGAGGCGTGAGGGGTCAGCTGGCGGGGAGGGGCTGATGGTTCCCATTTGTTGGCTGGGTGGTGCCATTTCCCAGGAGGGCAGGACAAGGAGGGGCAGACAGACACGCAGTGGACAGCGTCCAGACTAAGGTACCGCATGCATAAGCCACCACATCTCTAACAGGACCCTGAGATGCGGATTTGCACCCCTGAGTTTCACCCTGAGACTGTGGGGTTGCAACTTGCTTCCAAATTCTGGGGCTTTGCCCAGGCCCATCTGAAATCCCAGAGCCGAGGGGTGAGAGGCCAGGAACACTCACCAAATGTCTTCTTGCCTTTGTGGGGGTTGGGGGGGCAGTTAATTTCCCTTCAGTGGTCGTGTTTGCTGCCAGTGCATGTCACCCTGCAGCCATGACGGCGCAGCAGCGGGTCCCTGCAAGATGCCCCAAAGCCGTAAGTTGTTCACTTTAAGTTCCTAGCGGCACCTTGGAGACCGCCCGTCAGGGTGGGAGCATGGCTATGCCCTGTGCTGCTTCCTGCTGCTGCTGATGTCGCCACAGTGGCCCAGCCCTGCCCCTTTCCACCCCCCAGATCCCAAGAGTGGTGACATCCAGGAGAAGAAGCCACAGGGGCAGCGAGGGCAGAGGCAGGGAACAGCCAGGGCCTTTCGTTGCCCACGGAACCACTGTGTCCACGCAGAGAAGGACACACACTCCTCAGGCCGCCCAGTCCCGGGCTTTTAATGTGACACCTGCCCCCCCCCCCCGCCGCCCCCGCCCCCCGTGAGCAGCAGCCCAGCCTCCAAGCCTGAAACCGCCCATCACCGCTTAGCCTCCGGCACCTCCAAGCCACCTTCACAGCCATTTTTATAGCTCAGAATGACTCAAACCTTGCCGTATTCCAAGTGAAAGGCCAAGGAGCTGGGTCTTAAACAAGTGCCACTTGTCCCTCGCTGGGCACTGATGACACTTCCACCCCTACGCGCACACCTCGGGCTGGCCTGCAGGCCACCAGGTTCAGGTCAGAGGCTGGCGCCTAGCCCTTCCAGACCCCCCAGCCCACCCCCCATCCCTTTGAAAATGCAAACCTTCCGCGTTTAGCATGGCCCGTCCGTCAACATGTAACAGGCAGACAGAAACAGCATCTCTGTGGGTGGCTTCAGGGATGTGTGGCTGCCAGAGCTGCCTGAGCTGACCTGGTTGGGGGACCGGGGCTGGGTGAGGACAGTGCTGCCTGCCTGGACTGCTGTTCTGGAACAATGGGTGGGGAGCGAGGTGGGTCGTGGAGCACCCACTGGGCGCCTGTCTGCATGCCAGGATTTAACATGTCTGTGTCATCGGCTCCCGGCCACAGCCCTGCGGAGCCGACTTCCTCACCCCCACTGTACAGATGGGCAAACAGAGGCACGCGGCTTTCTCGACTCCACCCTCCTTCCCAGGGCCAGACTCAGGATTTGAATGCGAGTCTGACCCCAGTGCCTCTACCCTGAGCCGCCCCCAGACAGGTCTCCATTGGTGGTGGCAGCTATTAATGTCATCAGGGTACATGAGCTAATGAGGGGGCAATATCTTTGGGAGCAGGACTGACTGGGAGGATTTCACTGGTGCTGGTCCTGACCCTGCCCTGTGACTCCTGGGGCGTGCTGCCACGTCCAGGGTGGAGCAGACTGGCACCCTCAGGCCTCACCCTGCTGGGACTCTGCTATCTGGCATCTCCTTCATCCCTGTTTCACCACCCCTGCTCATTCATGCCAACTGAATTTCACATCTCTGCCCCCTCCCTCCCACCTACCCCACCCCACCCCCACCCCCAAGCTCCTAGCTCAGCACACAGGCGTTTCTGGACCCTTTTTCATTCTGGTTTCTCTACAAGCTGAGTCTAGATCTTTGGCACCAACTGTTGCTGCCAACGGGCTTCTCGGGCCAGGAGGGCCGAGTGCAGGTGTTCCCGCCTCAGGGACGTGTCTGCTATGCCATCTGCGGAGCCCGGGAGGTTCTGACTCTATAAAACTACCTCAGAGCCCAGGAATGTAACTCTTAACAGGCTCCCCAGGTGACTGATGCCGGTGGTCTGGGCACTGAACCCCGAGAAGCTCTGAGGGGCACCAAGGCGAGCCTGCCAAATGGTTGAACGCTGGAGCGGAGAAAACGCTTCCACAAGGGGAGCGGAAGAAACCACTTGGGGGCGTGTCCGAGGCGGGATGGGGTGCCAGGTGCTACCACGCACGGAACTCCAAGCAGCCACTGGTTGTTGGAGGTATTTCATCCTTTTCGGACTTCACAACAGCCCGTGAGGTGAAGCTGGTGAGAGCCCTGTCCACAAGGAGGGAAACGGAGGCTCAGGGAGGGTGAGAAACACACCCACGGTTTCACAGGCTGTTGGTGAAGACTCAGAATGTGGAACCATGTCTGGCTGATTCCACGAGACTGGCTTACAAAACATTGCTCTTCCAATGACGGAGCAGGTCGAGGGACGAGACACCTACATGCAATGCCAGGCAACATAGGAAGTCACACTGAAGTTACAGGTGTGTGGAGTGTACACAATCATGCCTGTCAAATGAGTGAAGCATGAATGAGTGAATGAGTAAATGAAAAAACAAGACTGCTTTGAGACTAAGGAACCCAGCTCAAAAGGTTCCCCCATGAACTCATGCTGAAACTTTCCCTCCAGCAGGTTATTTAATCTGAAAGGTGACCTGGCCAAGTCTGCCCAACTGATAAGGCCACGCATCTCACCTGCACCTCTTATCCGCAACCCGAATCCAAACAGGAAGTGGGGCTGAGATAAGGCCCGGGAGGCACTTCTGGGAATTAGCCATTTAATTTGGGGTATCCGATATCTAGTGAGCTCCCCCTGAGTGCAAGGCTCTGTGCACGAAGCAGGAAACCAGAGTCCTGTCCTTGTAGGGCTTGTAGTCTACTGGGAACCTAGAGGGTAAAGATGTCATTGCAAATGGGGTGAGTGACATGGGGAGGGGAGGCTTCCCAGCAACCCCCCTGGGGCAGTGGCCTTTAAGCTGGGCCCATAGTGGTGAGAACGAGGGAGCCAGGAGTGGAGATGTGACCGGTGCAGTTCCTTCCTGCCGTAACCAGCGCCGGGCAAGAAGATGCTTGCTGTTTCTGGTTTTCCTGCTCCTGGTCACAGTGGCTTTCCACAAGCCCCCGCCCATCACTCCAGCTTAGCTCTCTCTGTGTGCCGGCTCCCAGCTTGACCTCAGCTCTGCCTCCAGGAGCAAGGGCCAGCCCCTGCCGTCCATCCAGACCTCCTGCCTGCCTGCCCCTCAGCACTCCAGACAGTGCGTACCGACAGCTCCCTGGACCAGCTAATAGCTGGTTCTGCACGTTCAAGGGTTATGTGAGCTGGCTAAAGAAAGCCATATTAAAATTAAGTTATATATACAATTTAATGCAGTCTAATATAGTCAGAGGTAATGAACATTCAAAACTCATTACTTCCTAGCTAGTTCACATGTCATCAGTGTTCGTGCTCTCGGGGACATTTACATGTCATATCAATGTGGTGGAAACACACCTTAGCATCTTCTAAACGGGTGTTTAGTGACACCAGCTTGGAAGCCTGAAATGGCCACGATAGGAGTATTTACACCACAGGAATTGGTGTGAGTTACGGTTTTGTTTATTGTCTCGATTTAAGAAAATGATGGAGAAATGTTAATAATACAATTAAACATAATAATGTGTTGTATGTAGCAGTTGCTGTGTGAGTAGTACCAAAACATCGAGGAAATATTCTTCTAGTATTAGAAAACTGCTATCTGATTCGGCAGAGAAGTCACTCGCCTCTCTGATAAATGAAGTTCCAATACACATCTTCTTTGCTTCACTTTCGTCTTATGAAAATACCAGCCCACACGTGTTTGTTAGAAGTGTGCTCACTTATCAGCCCTGTGAGCAACACTGCTGACGTGACCTGTTTTTAAGCATTTATCCGTGGTCTTGAGATCCTGACGCTATTACATTGCAAATGATGAAAACAGTGGATTTTGCAAGAAACAGGAAGTCACACTGAAGTTACAGGTACATGGAATTTACAATTAAGATTGCTTGAACATTGTATTATTTGTAAATGGTGGGCTGTAATCCTTCAAATCAATTTATAATAAAGTGATGTGTGTGCATGCTTCCTATGGTGAGCTGGGTGCCTTGCCCTGGGTTTGTCTCCTGTAGCCTGTGTGTGTGTTTTTTTGGTGAGAGAGAAAGAGAGGGAGACAAATAGAAAGAGAGAGAGAGATGAGAAGCATCAACTTATAGTTGCAGCACCTTAGTTGTTCACTGATTGCTTCTCATATGTGCCTTGACCGTGGGGCTCCAGCTGAGACAGTGACCCCTTGCTCAACCCAATGACTATGGGGTCATGTCTATGATCCCACGCTCAAGCCATCAACCCTGCACTCAAGCTAGATGAGCCTGTGCTGAAGCCGGTGACCTCCGGGTTTCGAACCTGGGTCCTCAGCATCCCAAGCTGATGCTCTAGCCACTGCGCCACCACCTGGTCAGGCAGAAATTTGCATTTTAAAGTTGAGCTTTCCCTCTCCTCCACTCGTCACATTTAAAGAGAAAAGAAATATAAATAACCCCTTCAGGAGACGCCCATCCCATGAGGCCTCTGGGTAAGTAAGGGCTGTTGTAGCTGACCTGACCTGACGTATCCTGAACGCAGCCTTTCCTGGCCATCCTCTGTCCCTGACCTGAGGAGCTCTGGTTCAAAAGTCTGGCGTACCGGGACTGGGACCAGACCCCCTTGCTTGGGTCTTCACATTGGCCACCTGGTTACAGACTTTGACTAGAAAGACTGGGGTGGCCTGGCCATTCTTTGCAGTGTTTGCATCAAGGCCCAGCTCATTCATGTCTTTTAGGAATTTCTAGAGCCTTCTAGAAAGGACTGAGAGGACTCAGTATGTCCAATCTCAATTCCACCATTGTGGTGTTGAATCTGCACGCTATCCACCACTTTCATTACCCTGCTGTTGCAGGGCTTTTCCTGCTGTGATGATAGATGATATGACTAGGTCTCCATAGAAACTGCCAGACATACCCTAAGATGTGAGTCAGGAGTCCCTAGTGGCCGAGATGAGGCTTTTAGTTCTTAATTCAGTAACTTGTGGCAGCAGGCGACAGTTATGAGCTATAATAACTACCAAGACCCTCACGGTGCCAAGACATTTAATGTGTCCCCCCTTAATCCTTGTTGACCTTACTCTTATCCCCAGTAAATGGATGAGGACAATGGGCCTCAGAGAGGTCACACGACTTGCCTGGCCCCACAGCTGATACGTGCAGACTCAGGAGACAAGCCCGCTGGTTCTCCCATCCTGCTGACTTGCTGCTCCCTGGCCTGTCAAACTCCCCCCTCCCCGCATTGTGGCCCAAAGTGCACATCTGTGGGTACGGGGCCCAGATGGGGCAGACCACTTGAAGGAATCATCCTACCAGGTATTGGAAAACATCATACAAGCACAAACAAATGAAAACAAATGAGCCAACTCCTCTGACAGTTTTGTCTGTGAAACAGGTGATTAAGAAGACAAAAACAAGGAAACCGGTGAAAAGTGCCTGACCCAGAGCCTGGTGGGGTCCCCCGCGATTAATAACACGCGAGACGACACGTACAAACCCCGCAGAGGAGAGCCCGGCATGCACAGCCCGTTTAGTAAATCACATCATCCTCACTCATAGTTTCTGTCCTGTATTAGAGCGACAACGAGCCTCCCGCTTCTAGAACATCCATTTGCTGCGGGAGTGCCACGACCTGCCCTGGTTTCTCCAGGACAAAGTGGGCGAGAACCAGGCTTCCGTGCACCAGTTCAGGATCCTACCTACAGGCTCTCACGTCATTGCTGGCGGAGGAAGTTGTTCCCTGAGTTCCAAGTACCTGCCTCACACGGTGTTTGAAAACAGCCATTTATAGCTGTAGATGGATGGGCTACTCACGGTTTTCAAATACTCTTTAAACCTTTTTTTTTTTTTTTTTTTTTTTTTAGCCACAGAAACCTTCGGTTCAAATAACGTCCCCAAGATACAAAACAGATTTTCCCATCGGCAGTGGCAGGTGAGATGGAGGGCGTGGAGGTGGGCTTGAATTCACCCCCCATGCCGACCACGGCCCACACCCCAGCCCGAGCTGTTGTCAGCAGACACCTCTGAAGACCAGCTGGGCTATCTGGTTATTGAGAATGACTCTGTGTCCACCACATGGGACTGTTTAGGATGCCTGCGATGCCTTGTCTTATTTTAAATATGCCTCCGTTTAAGCAGAAGTAATCATTCCGCGGTGATGGCAGGTTAATGGGGGTCTCTGCTAACCCCTGAAATATTGCCGATATTACTCTCCGTGGATCAAACAAGGCAGATCAAAGTCAAGGTTTTCAAAATTCTCTTGTAGGAGGAAATTCCTCCAGGCAAAACTTTGAGGCTTTCACAGTCCTGAAAACTAGCCTTGACTTTCTTCTGGCAACAGAAAAGACCCTTTTCTTGGTGCCAAGCAGGACTCTATTTCTTCTCAAAAACTATTTTATAGATTACGTGTCATTTCCTACTTTCCTTTTCATTCTCGCAGTAATTATCTCCCTTTAAGGAACCGTCTGCACAGCCTACAGTAGGCATGTTTAGGCAGATAAGCGCTACAAGCCAAGCCAGCTGGGAGCACGCTGTTTCTGTAACCCTTCTAAATCCCGGGACCCACGTGGGCAGCGTTGCATTTAAAGAACCCTAGCCTTGCGGCCAAAAAAGTAATTAAAAGGGAATTCCAAACCTTCTCTAAACTGTGCAGGGGATCCAAATTTAGAACTCACAGCAGCAATTTCTTTTACTGGCCTGTCTCTCACCAGCCCCTCTGTGTCCACCCTCCCAGATCCTTGGAGGGCCTCTCTTCCCACTGGTCCTTGAAGCCTTTCTGTACATCTGCCCTGCACTGGGGTGGCGGTTACAGGTCTCTCTCAGGTGGGCAGGGAAGAGATGGTAGGGATAGGACGTTTGAATACTTTCTCTTTATCTTAGTAACTCTGGGCCTGACGTTTGCTGTGTTCTACATTATATTCTTGTTATTGTCTGATTTTGTGCGATGTATAGATCCACCCAACCTGAGGTACTCTGGGCCAGCTGGCTCAATGGGGCAATTTTTAGTGTTATTATCTATTTCACAAGTTTCCAGGAGCTCATGTGGCAAAGAAAATCTGACCCCTGTATCAACGACAGAGTTATTATGGCCACTCATTCTCATAGGGTAAAGGAGGGATTCCACGCACCCTTCTAATTGCACACGGTTACTCTATTGTAAGGTTCAAGAAAGTAGAGGAAGTTAGCGCTCGGAAAGCCCAATGACGGGCAGGGGCTAGAAAGTAAAATTGTAAGTCCCGCCCTTTGCTCCAGTGGGAAATCAGTGAAATGGTGGGAAACTGACAATGATTGGAGTAAGAGATATCTCCTGAATTTGTTAAAGACAGACCCCTAAAAATCAGGAGTTTTCAGAAAACAACTCAACTGAAAAGGAAACCCACTGAGCAAGCTCCCAGACCACACTGTTACGTCATGGCAGCCATGATCTCACTTTAAAATGAGGCTTCAGATGCAGGAGCACTGGAGAGACAAAAGAATTGATGAAATAGTCCCTGCCTTCAAGAGGCACCTGCTCTACAGGGGAGGGGTCACGGTCAAAGGCAAGCAGAGCCGACCAGACGTAGCGTCGTGAGTGATCTAGGAAGCTACTATTCTGGAAACCTCTACCTTCGAAGCACAAAGTGATGAGGACCAAGTCTTGCTGTGGGTAATGAGGGTCAGGGAAAGCCACCCCAAGCAAAGAGGACCGGAAAGAACATTCCAGACTGAGGGAACAGCATGCACAACAGCTTGAAGATGTGCTTGGTGGAGTTAGGAGACTGTGAGCACTTCTGGGAGGCCTGTGGGTGGAGGGGAGGATGTCCCAGGTTTGCCCTGGAGGACAGGAGCAGAGTGACCTGGCTGGAAGAAAAAATTAAGATGAACAAACAAGGAAAACTGTCATTGACACTTGACCCTGTGTAACAGAGACACCCTGCTAAGTAGATCGGGCTCAACCACCACAACCCAGATTGTCACCCCCTGGGTGGCCATCTTCCATGGCCACCAAGCCCTTCCTCCTGGGTCACTCATGAGAGAGCTCAGTGATCTGGACTTGAACCGGAAGCAGAGGCCTTGGGCTTTTAGGAAACCAGAGCCAATACAGTACCTTCTAATCAAAGCCTGGGGAGCTTTGCGGAAGAGAGAGGGGATGAGGCACCCAGCAGCGTGTGCAGACCAGAGCAGGGACAAAGAGGCAAGGCAGCAAGTGGCCTGATTCAGGAGGGACGCCCACGAGAAATCCAGCTTCTGTGGACAGATGGACACACAGGTGATAGAGACAGACAGGTTGGTCCATCGATAGATAGATCCATGCAGTTTGTGCCATTCACTCGTTACACCCAAGAGCCTCTTGTGATTCGCGTCTGTTGTGTGGTTAAAAACAAAAAATATGCCTATCGCAACAGATGCTTTCTTCCCTGATTCCCTTCACGGTGGTGCTGGGTCCAATCCAGATGGAGAGGAGCACGAACAGTTCAGAGGAGAATGGCTTTTTCATCTGTGACGCCCCTCCCCCAAAGTCCTCACCAACACTTGAGCTGAAACACACAGGGAGGGGAGGACCAGGGATCGTCTTCCGAGGTCCAAACAGCAGCGCCTCCAAGCCAGTGGTCCTCTGACCGGGAGGATTATCCCGTTTCCACGTGGCGAGAGGGGCCGTAAACAGTGCAAATCCCTCTCTCATATTGAATTCCTTGATGTTTGTAAAGTTTCACCTATCCTTAAAAAGAAAAAGGTGAGCAAATACTCAGTTCTCTGTATACATAGACCAGTGGTTCTTAACTTTTTTTGAGGTACCGAACCCACCAGTTTCATATGCGCATTCACCGAACCCTTCTTTAGTGATAAATAAAATATGATTTCTTTTCCAAATTCAAGACATAGGTATATGTTTTCTTACTGGTGCACAAAATGAGCCGTGCATGAACATCACCTTGCTCAAAGAACAAAACCAACAAAGTGCATGAATTCACAACAAATTACGGTATTACTTTATTCTGGCCTCCGCAGCAGAGGCTTCTCCGAACCCCTGAGACCGACTCATCGAACCCCTAGGGTTCGATAGAACCCAGATTAAGAACCACTGCCATAGACTATCCTTTTCATCAGGGCAGCAATCTCCACGAGACATTTCGCAAGGAACTGAGGTCAGACAAAGTACTATTTATTAAAAAAAAAAAAAATCCCCCCTACCTTTTTCTAACCAAATTGTTTTCTTTTTAATATCAGATCACCTTTTACTCCACTGCACAGATTAGAATGGGTGCAATGAAAGACACCACGTGAAACAGTGTCTGAGTCCGTTAAGAGCACTGGGTTTTGGTTCTGGTGTGTAACCTTGGGCAGGGCTGAGGATGTTGCTGAGCTTTTATTTTTGTCTGGAAATTGATGAAGGTGATCTCTCAGGTCCTCCCTGCTGCGATATCCTATGGCCTTACCCATCTTTCCTCCCCTTTAACTATCAACGTGCTTGCCGTATAGCGGATTCTCTGCCGTGCTCAACAAAGATAATACAGGTTGAAGCGCTCTGCTCCCACTTACGTTGCTGCGTGGTGGTGTGGGTGAGCGCGTGCCCGTTATGGGGAAAGTCACTACTGTTGCTTCACAGACCCTTGTGCCTGATATGCCAACAAACAATTAAAATCATTAAAAACAAACAAACAAACAAACCATGTGGGTCAAGCAAAATATTTCAATGACTTGTATTTAGTCTAGGGAACAAATCGCTCCTGCAAGATGTGTGACTGACCTCCAAATTAGAAGTCGTGTGTATGGTTGACTTTGAAAATGGGGATATGGGTGTAGCCACGCCACGTGGCTCTGCCCGGATCCGCGTGTGCACACGTGGAGCCCTGCCTGGCGTGGACCAAGGTCAACATCAAGAGCCTGTCCTCTCAGACTCTTCCCGCTCTCAAACCCTCCACCTGCTTGCCCTTTTGAGCTGTGTTCTGGAATAAAGAAATTCTCTGGTTCAAGCCGCCAGCTCACTGGTTCAATCTTAGGGAGTGCTTGTCAGTGGAACCTTTTAACCCTGAATATCATCACAGTTCAACTTCCAGGATTCCTTACTGGTTAATAATAGCAGCATGTCCTTGGTTTAGAGATGTGGTGAGGGATCTTCTCTTCACCCTCTGATGACTGGACATTTTTAAAAAGTCTTGTTCCAGTCTATTAACTCGATTTACATGGGTTTTAGCTTCTTCTGTTGTGGTTGTGGTCCTTCTTGCATGGTGTGGTTTTCTTCAAGTGTAATGGGTCCCCTGGTTGCACGTGAAGCTATGCGTTTGCCATCCCCTGGGCTCTGTGTCCGGATGCCCCTCTGGTGACCTGGAGCATCCCTTGGGCAGCGGAAGAAGCATAGGCTGTATTGTGGGCTCATGCTGCCCGAGCTCTGTGTCTCAATCTTGAAATTCTTTGTCCTTTCTGAGTTCATTTTTTTCAACTGAAATTTTATCTAGAGTAGCATGAAAATTTAAACAAGACTGGAAAGCTAGTTATAAAAATAGCAGTACATAATTCTCGCCCTCTGTTCTCTTGTCCGAGAAGGGGCAACCTCTTTCAATCAGCTTACGATGATTCTTCTGAGAGGCTGAGTGACGTGCCTGAGGTCTCAGGACCTGCAAGGGCAATGCTGGGATGTGAACCCGGGTGCGTCCACCCACCCACCAGCCCACAGCGCCTCCCCGGCCCCACCTGCTACAGCCCCCCTGAGGACCCAGCTGCTCTTCAGCTGGGCAGGTTTTGCAAAGATGCTCAGCAGCAAAGTGGGAGGTGCCTGAGAACTCCCCATGAAGCGGGGCCACTCCCGCTTGCCAGGAGTGGGGGGCGCAGGTGTAATTGCTGCAGCGTCTACTGCTTCTGGAGGTGGGTGCATGGAGGAGGCAGGGAGGCTCCTGGCCAGTGAGGAGGTGGCCCCCTGGGGCCCCGAAGCCAGCCTCCTTGGGCCCAGCATCTGCGCCCAGAGCAGGGAGCTGCAGGGGGTCTGGGAGCTGTGCTGGGGCCGGGGTAGGGGGGCAGGGCGGGGGCAGCTGTGATATATAGACCACTCTCCTGGGAATAGAAAAAATGAGTCAATTGGAAACTCTAAGTCTGCGGGTGGTATGTGAAAAGCATGGGCTTCTTTCAGGGTTCCAGTTCTCCCTCTTGGGCCCTCACACTCCCTGGACTAGAGAAAGGCTTCCGTCTGCCTGGAGGACACTATGGCCCTCTGCCTCAGTTCTGGGGACTGACCACAGCCCAGCATTCAGCGAGGTGTTCACCGAAACCCCGGCTGGCACCCCAGCCCTCAGCTGTCCCTGGGGCTCCTCGACTTTCCACCCCTCGGGTCGGGGCTCCACACTTCTGTCCGGGCGGTAGTGGTGGTGCGGGCCGACTAAGGAACCGACTTCTGAAACACCCATTTGTATTTGTTGATTCATTTTGTGCCAACTTCATTCTTGTTCCTGCTTCATTCGAGCTCAATCTCAGTCCTGGAGGGGGAGTCCCGGCGGGGGGTTCCTGCCTTGGGGGGGTTGGTTCTGGCCGCGGGGGTGGTGGTGGTGTCCTGGACATGGGGGGGTCCTAGCGGGGGTCCCAGTGTGTGTGGGTTCTGGCAGGGGGAGGTTTCACGGGAGGGGGGGGGGGGAGTCCCGGGGGGAGCCCCGCCAGGCAGCAGGCTGCTTCCTGGCTACCCACCCCTCACAGCAGCCAGCTTGCTGGAGTCTGCTCCCACTGGTCCATCTGCTTTTTCGCATCACAAATTTTGCCATAGTTTTCTTCAGTCTGTCCTTGTGGGTTTATGTGTTAAGAAAAAACAAGAAAATCTCTTTATACTGATTTCAGAGGGGTTTGGAAGGGAGAAGAAGAAAACACGAGCGTTGGATCCATCTTTACTGAGACGTTACTCCCTCTCCCCTCTGGGGTCAGCAGCTACATGGACTCTGGCCTGTTCTCTGGACCCCGTGGCCACTCACTGCTTTTGTCTGGAGGTCAGTACTAGACTGCAGGCCCCCCCCCCCCCCCCCCCCGGGCAACCACACGTGCAGACCTCCTGGCCCCACCCACCTCCACTCCCTCTGGGCTCCCTGTTCTCCAACCTCCTCCTCTTCCACTGAGGCCCCTCCTGCGCATGTCAGAGCCTGGGTCCCCGTAAGGCTTCTCGGTTTTCTTTTCTTTTGCCCTATGTTGATCTGATCCATTTGGCATTTTAAGTCATTTTTCAAAATTTCTTCTCTGCCAATGCCCTCTTATTATTTAAAACAATTATGATTTTATTATTGAAGCATATTTTTCCCCCTGAATTTTATGACAGTTTGGGTGGAACCCGGATTAGTTGCAAGTACTTAATCAGTTGTCTTATCCAACCTTGAAGTTACAATATCCAGGCCGGCCCCCTTTCCCTGTGTGGGTGGTCAGGCGGTGAACGGGAGGATAGGTCACACTTAGAAGGTCTTTGCCACACTAAGGCGATTCTTCCATATTGTCTTTTAGTCCGTCTCTGTTATTTTCTCACGTTTAAATTTTTTGGTTCCTTTGAAGTTTTATTTGATGTTAGATGTATGGAGAGGTATAGATTTAAAAAAATGTTTATCCATTTGTTTAAACATTTTTGACTAGTTTTCTAATTTGAGATACACACTGAGCTAATTCATGTAGCTTCGTGATGTGTATTATTATCTTATGGGTTAAATTCTCTCTCTCCCTCTTTTTTTAAGCATTCTTGTTCACTCCGGCACTCTGTATAAGTTTGTTCTATTAAATACATTTTTGAGTAATTTGGGCAAGTTACAAAATCCCACTAGCATTTGGGTGCGCTTGCATTTATTTTTACAGATTCATTTAGGGAGCACTGGCATTTTAATAATTATAAGCCATATTTAAGCCTCTCGGATAAATCTAAGTTATCCAGCCAGCTGAAGTAATAGTTTATTTTAAGATGTAATAAAGTTGTCTCAACATCCATCTCACACCTGATAGAAGTCCCAACACGTTCTCAGTCTCCCTGGGGTTTGTAAGGCAGTGCCAGGGTTGGCTGTTTATTTTTCCCCCGGGCCAGTTCCATTTTCCTGCTGCCTTGGAATCCTTGACCTCCGCTCTGGCTCTGACCCCTGCACATCTGTCCTTTCTCCGGTCCACACGCTCCGCTGGACCATCTGAGCTTTCCACTGGCACCAACTCAAGGCTGTGAGCGCACGAGACAGGCGACTTCAGGGTGGCGTAACATTCTGAGCTCTGGAGTCAGGCTGTCTGCGTCAACAGCTCGAGTCCATTTGCACGCTGTGTGCTTGGTCCGGTTACTCAACTTCTCTTTGCTTGCACTTCTCACTGTCCTGGGAAATAGGATTTTTGTGATAACTAAATGACAAACAGTTGAAGTGTGTAGTGCATTGCCCAGAAAGTAGATGCTCAATAAATAGGAGCTTTTAACATCGTCACCACCCCGCCCACCATCATCATCGAAGGTTTGGAGGTTATACAAGTATGTAGGTTATATTGTGATGGAGCACAACGCATGACTTTAAACTGAGTTATAATGTATGTGTTTATCCTTAAAAGAACCTCTACTCATCCTCTTGCTAGAAAAAGGTCTTCACTTGCTCTTTTGCTCCCTCTGGGCCACTTACTTTGATGTCTCCCCTTCTTACTGCCGGCTTACTCACCTCCAGCCCAGTCTCCCTACCTTAAATCTAGTCCATTACACAAGGCACAGGGATTATCGTTTCAAAACTAAACCAGCCCAACAAGGTTTCACAGAAGGACCAGTTCTCTCCCGAGAGGAAAGCTCAAAAAACTAACAATTATTTTTTCCCCTAATTCACAGAGTTAAGATAGCCTGTCTAAAAGGTACATCTCTCCATTTTATCAACTCTCCTTTATCGTCCGTATAGAGTGTTGTTTTCTACATAGAGCATGTGTCTGAGAGTTATATATAAACTGTTATTGTGAACGGAATTTTATTCATTACACTGTCTCGCTGGTTATTGTTAGCATGAAAGTTATTACTTTTTTGTATATTTGTTTTGGACCTTGAGAATAGTAACGTTGTTTCCAACAATTTTCTCAGTTTATTTCCCTCAGTTTTCTCTGGTATCTAATCATTTTATCTTCAAATAATAAAAATTTTGATTGCTTCTTTGCAATACTTACACCTTTTGTTTTGGCTGATTGTGCCGGCTTGGACAGATGTTCTATATCAGTGATGATAATGGCCCGCTGAAATTGATGGATTCTACTTGCAAATATTTTGTTTAGGATTTATAAGTGAAATGAGGTCTACTGTTTTCTTTTTGGGTTCTCTTTGATAGGTTTTGGGGTAGTGTTTTTCTGGCTTTATAAAAACAGTAAAAGCATTGAGAAGCACTCCTTTCTCTGAGTTCTGGAACAATTAAAAAATTTTTTTGTATTATCTATTCTTTGATGGTTTGAGCCATGCAGGCTGCCTGGGCCTGACTCCTTTGAGGAATAGCTCCTTCATAATTGCTCAAAGTTTAGTTAAGGTTGCCTGTTTCTTCTTGATATAGACAATTTATTATTCCTGGAATATTTGTCCACATTATCCAAGTTTTAAAATTTATTTCAGCAGTTTTACAAAGTATTCTTGAATACTTTAAAAACTTGCCCCTGGGGCCTGGCTGGGTTGCTCAGTGGATAAAGTGTCAACCTGGAGCACCAGAGGCCACAGGTTCGACCCCCCTGTTAGGCCACATATGAGAAGCAACCAGGAGTGCACAAACAAATGGAACAACTAAGTGGAACAACAAGTTAATGCTTCTCTCTCTTCTCTCTCTCTCTCTCTCCCTCCCTCCCTTCTTCTCTCTCTTTCTCAAATCAATGAAACAATTGGGGAAAAAAACTTTCTCCCACATTTATGGTTATTTGCTCTTTCTTTTGTCTTTAATTTTGGATATTTGTATTTCTCTACTCTTTGTTCTTCTTTAATTAAGGTGGACTATGACTTGTCTTTTTAGGGTTTCATATCTCCTTAATGAGTTAATGACGTTACTGCTTTTAGGTTTTCTAGTTTAAATTCAGTCTCATGCTTATAGTCTCACTGGGGAACAAAATTTTTGTTGCATCCACAAAAACACTTGTTCTTACCTAATTCAAGTGTGCTGATGATCTCAAATCTGACATTTGTTTTTCTCTGTAAGCTACATTTTCTTTGCAATTCAAGATTTTAGGTTTTCATCTTATGGTAAAATTTTCAACATTTAGTTTAACATAATGAAGTAGAATGTCCTCTTGGGATTCATCTTAGTGAAAATATAATAATTTATATAATGCAATAAATACACTAATACACTAAAAGATAGGACTGCATCAAAATTTGTCTACAATTTCTAAACAGAACATATTAAAACACTTATTTTAATCAAAAAATTTGCGCAAAACTTATTTACATTCTATTCGGGAAATAATTGGTGTTTGTAGCTCTTGCATTTGTGTACTTGTTGAGGACAATCTTGTTTGATGCTCCAGCTGTAGTCTGCTCATCCCTAACAGCTCCAAGATTTTTGGGAAACTTATCAAGGTGACTGTTCAGGAAGTGAATCTTAATGCTCATGTTACATCCAATGTCGTGGAAAGCCAACAGCATCCTTTGAACTAGAATTCCATAGTTTTCTGCTTTTTTGTTGCCAAGGAAGTTCTCTGTAACTGCCACAAAAGACTGCCATGCTGTTTTCTCCTACTTATTCATCTTCCTGGCAAATTCTTCATCATGTATGAGGGTTCAAATTTGAGGTCCATCAAATACACCTGCTTTTTTTTTTTCTTAAACTATGAACTTCTGTTTTTTTTATTTTTATTTTATTCATTTAGAGAGGAGACAAAGAGTATGAGAGAGAGAGAGAGAAAGAAAGGGGGGAGGAGCAGGAAGCATCAACTCCCATATGTGCCTTGACCATACCAGTGCAGGGTTTTGAACTGGCGACCTCGGTGTTCCCAGGTCGTCGCTTTATCCACTGCATCACCACAGGTCAGGCCAAATACACCTGCTTTTATTTTCTCAAAAGACAAGGCAGGAAAAGCAGAAATAATATGTTGAAAGCATTCACTTTCTCTATTCAAAGCCTGAACAAACTGCTTTATTAAGCCAAGTTTGATGTGAAATGGGGGAAAATGATCCTGTCTCGATTAACTACAGGTTCATTCACAATATTTTGCATCCCTACTTCCAGAGCTTCACATTTCGGCCACTCCTTCTGTGTCCAGTGTTTCTCCCAAGCTCGGCTGTCCCACAAACACAGAAAGCAAGGATACTTTGGGAAACCTCTCTGTTGTCCTAGCAGAAAATTGAACATTTTAAGATCCACACAAATGATCCAGTTATGCTCCTCATACTTCAGTAAGTCGAGGAGAATTTTTATGTCATTATAATCTTCTCACAGATGAGTTGAATAACCAATTGGAACCACTGCATAAACATTCCCGTTGTGTAGGAGAACACATTTCAGACTCCATTTAGAGCTGTCAAGAAATAGCTGCCATTCTGTTGGACTGTAAGTGGTAACACATAGCTGGCTGAGAAGACTACTGATATCATGACAGTAAACAAAGTGTTTGTCTTTGGAAAAAAAGTCCACAGAAATTTGTTTATGCTTCCTGTAATGGGATACTTTAGCTGACTGGTGAAGCACATTCTTATCTTGAAGCCTGGGCTAATAACTCAGCTGCTTTCTTTGATAGGCCCAAATCTCTTACTAAGTCATTCAATTTGGGTTGGCTAAACTGCTGAGGGGTTAATGACTGCTTGGCATCAGAAGAAGACCCTTCAGATTCTACAACCATTTCCTCATGCATCTTATCAAAATACACTTGATCACCATGTTCACTTTCTTCGTCCTTAGAAGAAATAAAACCATTGAAAACTGGAACCGGGAGTGTCTCAGAGTGTGGGATAGGTCGTATTGCTGAAGGAATATTAGGATATGCGATCATATGCCGTTTTTTCTTGCCAATGCCCTTTGTATGGATCAGACAGAAATAACAGTCACTGCTGTGGTCCTTAGGTTCATGCCAAATCATGGGAATACCAAAAGGCATTCCTTTGCATTTTCCTTTTGTCCAGTCAAGAAGCATTTACTCACAATTATGACACACAATATGAGGAGCCCAATTCTTGTCTTGATCACCAAAGGGAACTTGAAAATAGGCAATATATGCACCTGTCACAAATGATGAAATATTGCGCATTTGACATTGAAGTGTGTCACAGCCACATACAGAACAGAAGGTGTCAGGACTATTCTTACATTTACGCCTACTCAAAGAAGTCATGATTTAATCTTACAACAAAATAAGAGGGTGTTTTTAATCAGATAATAATTTTTTACATTTAAAAACAACTACAATTACGTAAAAGTGGCGTTTGTAAAACATTAAGTGCCTTGTGGTTATGTTCAATCCAAGAGCCGTTGCCCTTTAACTCCAATTTAAAACCAATGCATGCCATTAACTGTAACAAAAAGAAATTAAAATTGCATAAAAACTAGAGCATGCACCAAAAAACAGATTTCAGATTTGGAATCAGCAATGCAGAAGTATATAGAAAAAGTTCTAAAACCTCATGCGACAGAAAATGAAAAAAAGTGTTCCCCAGTATCTTTATTTTCTTCTGCTTTGCGATTGATTTTACTCTTTCTTCTTAGTAATAAGAGAATGGCCAGCTGTAAGCTTCCCAAGAACAATTCCGCTTTGGGTCATACGTTTCGGTGGGCAGCAGTGTCGGTGCCGCTGTGCCAGCCAATAGGCATGGGGAGAGTGCGGTGTGTTTCCCACGTTGTTGTGGAGTCACTGTTCGTTTGTTTCTACTTATTTACTTCTAGCTTTAATGTAGTTTGTTCAGAAAATGTTATCTATCCTCTTCCTGCTGTTAAAATTATGTGGAAGTTGCTTTTATGGCATAATGTGGACTTACTTCATGCCTGGTATACAGTTAGGGTCGATAATTATTTCATAAATACTTGGAAAATAACATACATTCTCTAGTTATGATATGTAGATATGTAACAGGTAATAGATGTAATATATATATATATTTATATATATACTACATCTACTATCTATTTCTATACATGTATAACATATATACATATTATTAATTATACTGTTGTGATCACCTATATCCATATGTTTTAATGTCCTTGATCTGTCAAGATCTAACTAAGAGTGATGTGGAATTTGATTTTTTTTCAGTCACCTCTCTCATTTTTCTGGAGTTTATCATACAAGGAAATGTTTCTTTAAGTGTGGCCCCTGGGCCAGCAGCATCAGCAGCACCTGAGACCGTGGTAGGTATGCGAACCCTTGAGCCCCACCCAGAACTGCTAGATCAGACACTGGGGCTGGACCAGAAGCCTGTGCTGCAGGAAGCCCTCCAGGACTGCGATGCACACTCACACAGGAGAATCTCCCTGTGTCCCACTTCGTCCTGAGGAATTACTCTTCCTACCCACTAGTGTGTAGCCACCTTTTCCAGGAACTTCATTCTGTTTCTGAAGTACTTATTCTGTACCAATATCCTGCATCATACTGTTTTAATTTTTATAGTTAATAACCAAAGACATTCAAATCAGAATTAGATATTATGCTTTTCTTAGTCAATTTACAAGGATTTAAAAACTCAGTAACTTTCAGTGTTGACAAAAAGCTAATAAACTAGGCATGCTCATACATTTGTTGTGAGATGTAAAGTGATACATTTTCCCCCCGAAATGATCGTAATATGTCTAAAATAGTTAACCTTTGCTTCAGTAATCCCTCCCGCTCCCAGGGATTCATTGTAAGAAAATAATCGGAACTGGAGGAAAATTTATATTCAAACTGCTTTTAGATTGCTTGTTTATTTATACTGTCAATCAATCATTTCTAATGAATAGAATATTTTTCTGGAGAAGTTATAGGTGAAATGTACGACATGTACCCACCATTATAGTATTGGACATAACAATTTTACTGCCTTAAAATTCTTGTTTCACCTATTTGCTTTATTAAATAGAGAATATAGATCAACAATACAAGAATGTCAAATAAATTATAACATATTCAATTCAAATGAAATGTTATACAGCCACTAAAAATAATGTTCCTAGAAAATACTTAATGACTTGCGGAAATGTTCATGATGTATTAGTAAAAATAACAAACAGTATACAAACTGTATTTGTAATATTACCCAACTTTGCAAAAACTATATAATTATGTGTGCTCATGATAAAAAGAATTCTCCAGAGTGGAAAAGACTGAAGGCTTGACATCAAAATGCCTAGTAGGTACCTGTGAGAGGCTAACATAGATGGCAGGGTTATGAACGCAGCCTCTAGCATAAGCCAGCCCAGGTCAGACTCATGGCTCAGCCGCCTGGAGCTGTGTGGTCTTGGGAAAGTTTCTTTTTTTTTTTTTCACAGGGACAGAGAAAGAGTCAGAGAGAGGGATAGACAGGGACAGACAGACAGGAACGGAGAGAGATGAGATGTATCAATCATCAGGTTTTCGTTGTGACACCTTAGTTGTTCATTGATTGCTTTCTCACATGTGCCTTGACCGCGGGCCTTCAGCAGACTGAGCCACCCCTTGCTGGAGCCAGCGACCTTGGGTCCAAGCTGGTGAGCTTTTGCTCAAGCCAGATGGGCCCGCGCTCAAGCTGGCGAGCTCGGGGTCTCGAACCTGGGTCCTCCGCATCCCAGTTTGACGCCACTACCTGGTCAGGCTCTTTTCTTTTTCATGTTTATGAAATTATCTAAAATAAGTATGCCTCAGTTTTAAAATGAGAAAAAAGTTAAAAAAAAAAGAAAAGAGGAAGTAATGGAGAAGCAAGAGGAGTGTACATGTAAAAATTCCCCACCCTGAGTGGCTGAAGCAGAAAAGGGAAGTTGTTAACACAGTGTTTGTAGGAGGGCTGGCTTGAAGCAGGGTTCAAATCATGACCCTCACATCCTATTTCCTCAGTCTCTTAGTTTACTACGTGGCTCTTTCCGGGCCGTGGGTTTCCTCCTGCAGCGGCCGCAGACCTCACGTGGTCCTTAACATCCCTCTCACTTCACAGCCAATGAGAGTTTCCCAAAATTCCCAAAGAAAAATCTCATGTCATCCCATTGGCTCTGTTGGAGTCACATGCCCATATTTCTACCAATCAGAGTGGCCAGGGAAGATACAATGCACTGATTGGCTTAAGCCTAGATCATTCAACATCCTGAATCAAGCATGGAGTCCTTGTCCACAGAACCAGATGGAGGGACAGCAAGCAAAGGAGTAATTCTCTAATGGGAAATACTGGTGGCAATAAACAAAAGATGCTCTTTGTCTCTGAAAGGAGGTGACTGCACAACTCTGCCTACTGTTTTGAGTGCATCTCTGTAACGTCCTTGTCCACCTTAGAGTTTTGGGGGTCTTTGTTTTTATGCCCACAATGGAGATGGCTGTATGGATTTTTCCTGAACCGAGACTGAGCCAGGTGGTGAACAAATGCTTCTCAGTAAGCTGAACCGCAGGCTTATTATAAATAGCCCTCAGTTCATGCTTTCAGCATTTCACATAAAAAGGATTTCAATAAGTGCCCTTTCTAAACTGTCTAAGACTATTAACTGTCTGAGTGTCAATGGGAAGCATACAGAAGGTACCCCTGCGGCAGCAATCAGGGCACAGGGGATCTTCACTTTATTTACACCATTATATGTATTTAACTCAAACACAGTGTCTTCGATGATGCCTATGATCTCCCGTAGAAGACAGGTGTAACAACAGTCCTGCCAATTTGCTGAAAAGTTTGTCATTCTTAGGATGACAGCTGGAGCTCCTCAGCCCAATTCAATATCCTTGGGCTAAACAGTGTCTTCATTTTATGGCTGTTATGAAATTGTATTCTTGGAACAATGACAGACTCTTGATTCCTTTAAAATCATGGCCAGTTGAACCCACTGGGTCACTGGGATTGGCAATAAAAAATGGTTGGATATTAAGCAGATACACCTGCTTCTACAGGCATCTCTCAGGTGCCAAAGGATAGACTGATTGTGCGGACCAAGCTCCATGCACTGGGAGGAAAGAAAGGGCGTGGAATTCCCCTGGGAAGCTGGGATTCAGGGAGTATGGAGCAAGTATACCTCCCTTCTGAGCAGGCTGTCGCTCCTCCTGACAGTGAAACGATCCAGTTTTCCTGGACTGTGAATATGAAGAGACCTTTAGCCCACCTTAGTCAACACTTGAAAAAGTATATGATCCTGGCAGGAACCCATAAAGAAGACGATACTAGACCAGGCCATATGCACCTTGTCATTTCCTTAATAAAATGGGATTTCATTACCTTGGTCCTGTCATCATCTTGATCGGGCCTGCTGCCTCTTTCTCTGTTTCTTGGACATGCAGTGGGTTGCCTGGTTACTTGGAAACAGCTAGTTTTTTCAAAGCAGAAGACTACCAATGTCATACCGTGTTCCTAGTGTTTACGCCGTGTCTTTGCTGTGCTAGTTACTGCGCTGAGTAATTCTGTACACTCTCTCAAATCCTCCCAACAGGTCTCTACGGTAGTTTTCATAATCACCACTGTAAACAGGAGGAAACCAAGGCCCTGCCTTGTTACGTAACTTGCGCCAAGTCATCCAGCACTATTGGTGAAACTGCAGCTTTGAAGGTAAACCTGCCAATACCACATATGGTGTTATTTCCCTCTTATGATCAATAGCTGACAACAATGTACCAGCATTTAGGTCCTTTAAATTGAGTTTGGCGAAATTCAGCTTGGATCCATTTTTATCTCTGCTTTCTAAATCTAGCCACCTCCATGACATTACAGGCCAAAGTCTTGGGGTGACTAGTTGTCTGAGGGAATCCACTCTTCTCAATGCATAACTGTTCCGCAGCTGCCTTCTAGAACCTTCTGCAGGGGTCCTCACCCTGAGGTGTTGGCAAAACTACCCAAGAACAAAATCTCTCCCTTCCTCCATCAGAGCACCCCCACCTCACCTTTGTTTGGTCTGTTTCTTGGCTCTGCAGCACTAATGACCAGAACAAGACAGGTGTGTGACTTATGACCCCTGTGTTTGCCCTTATCCGATGTGAAATGCTAACAATTGCTTTGCAATTTTATATTTATATCCCGGTACAAGGTTGGAAAAACCAGCTGTTTAAAAAACAAATAGCTTTACAGCCCATTGTGAAGCAATGACCTCATGCAGAAAGTGAGGTGGGTTTTGCCTTCGGAGGGGCTGGTGGCGGTTCAGTCGACAAGCCGCTCCTCACACGCAGAGGCGGGCCCTGAGGCAGCGGCCGTGGACGGGCCATGAGAGCCACATCTGTTTGTAAATCTTAAAGAGGAATGGGGTTGGGTTTTCCATTCTTTAACTATAGAGAAAAGGAAAGAAAAGAAAAGCAACACTTCCTGTCGGTGAAGGCTTGTGTTTCTAACTTTGTTAACTTCTCTCTCGCTGGGGAAAAAAAATGCTTTTCAAGAACCACTCTAAAGAGGCTGTACCCAGGATTTGGAATTGGCATTTGCAAATGTTGCCTCCAGGGATAAACTCATAAAACCACCCATTACTCTGTGGCCAGATTTTGGCTCTGTTCCTTCTTTGTACATCGAACAGTCCTCACAGCCCTGCGCTCTCAGCAGCCTGGACAGACCCCTCGCCACTCATTTACATCCTGCAGGGGGTGGAGCGTTCCCTGCGGGGTGTCATCTCAATGGAACACATTCATTCATTCATTCATTCATCCATCCATTCAACCAACAACTCTTTGAGTCCCCACTGTGTGCCAAATACTGCCACAGGTTCTGAGGACTTGAAGATAATACTTGAAGACCCATCCAATTAGTCATATTCAAGCCTACAGTCCTGCAGAAGAGGCAGCAAAGTAACGAATTGGAAGCTCTGTGGTAAGGAAGGCCTCTAATGCTTAGGATGCCAGGAACCAGCCTGGGGGTGGTAAGCCTGGGGAAGTGAATAAACTGGTGATCAAAGAGGGCTTCCTGGAGGAGGTAACACCAATGTGAACTTTGAAGAACACAAAGGAGTTAGCAAATGTGTTTATGACAGAAGTAGCAGCCTGTACCAAGGTGCAGGAGTGAGAAGGAAGACTGCCTTGGGCTGCGGCACTGCTGGGAGGGACGGAGGGAGGACGAACAGAGGGTGAAAGAAGGAAGAACGACAGGAGAGCGAGGCCCAAGGAAGATCCTGATGCTGGCTGCTGTCACCACTGCCCCTGTGGTAAGTTCCTTGTCAAGTTGGGTTTTTACTTGGCTGGGTAGCTTAGTTGATTAGAGCATCATCCCAATACAACATGGTTGTGGGTTCGATTCCCAGCCAGGACACATACAAGAATCAACTAATGACTGCATAAATAAGTGTAACAACAAATTGATGTTTCTCTTTCTCTCTCCCTTCCTTCCTCTCTTTCTAAAATCAATAGAAAAGAACAAATTTTTTAAAAGATGAGTTTTCAGACTTTTTGACCTGAGCTAATTTCAGTGTAATTTTCATGTCCATTTCTCTTAGTATGAAGTGTAATGTACTTTTCAAGAATCCAGCTTAATGTTAAACCACAAGTCTCATGATGTCAAAGATACTACAAAACACCAATTCTGTGTTCATCCTGAAACTAAAAAGATATTTAGTTTTATAAATTACATTTCAGTATCACTTCTCATCCCAAAATAAATTTGAGGCAGTTTAATAAAAAGAAAAAAAAAACCCAAAAAACCAAAAAGAAAAAAAAGAGAAAGAAGAAAAAGAAGAAAGTTTTTGTTTTGTTTTGTTTTTAATCAAGAGAAAGGAAAATATGCCTGACCAGGTGGTGGTGCAGTGGATAGAGCGTAGGACTGGGATGTAGAAGACCCAGGTTCGAGACCCCAAGCTCACCAGCTTGAGTGCGGGCCCATCTGGCTTGAGCAAAAAGCTCGTCAGCTTGGACCCAAGGTCGCTGGCTCCAGCAAGGGGTGGCTCGGTCTGCTGAAGGCCCGCGGTCAAGGCACATGTGAGAAAGCAGTCAATGAACAACTAAGGTGTCGCAACGGCAATGAAAACTAATGATTGATGCTTCTCACCTCTCTCCATTCTTGTCTGTCTGTCCCTATCTATCCCTCTCTCTGACTCTATGTTCCTGTGGAAAAAAAAATTTAAAAGAAAAAGGAAAATAGAGGCAAAGGGCTAAGATGAAAGAGAGGAAATTTTAGTAAAAGAAATGCGTATGTTCAGGTCCAAAAATTTACTAATTTTGGTCCATAGTTTTGGCCCTGAGCTTCCTGGAAGGCAGGGCAAGAAGGAAAATATAAACAGTCTGAAACATAACATACTCATAAGGGGAAAAAAAAACTTAAGAAAATCAAAGGTTTTTGGATTTTAAATCTAAGAGAAATTCACATGGTTTATCTCAAGAGTGACTTCTGATAGTATAACAGATAATGTCCTCAACAAGGTCCCTAAAACAAAGGAAAAGCAAATGTTTGGCAGACAGAGCTATTTTGTCAATCCAGAATGCTTTCTTTGAGCCTTTTGTCTGGAAAGAGCACCCCCTTTCCTCTGGGCACCAGCTCCCTGACTCTCCACAGTCCTGGTAGCACCAGTAAGCACGTCTCGTCCCTTCCACTAAGAATACTGCCTCGCAACAAACCACACCGAAAACACAGAGGCGTAAGAGCGTTGCTTTAGCTCGTGGGTTTGTCTGCAGGTTGACGATTTAGGCTGGGCTCAGCCAAGCAGTACTTCTGGGTTTGGCCGGATCCTCTCGCAATGCCTGGCTGTTGCCGGGGCCCCTGGGGCCTCCTGGCCCTGCTCCACAGGTCTCTTGGCCTTCAGCATGCTAGCCTGGCATGCTCTCAGGGGACAGCAGGGCTCCAGGAGCAGAAGCTGAAGTGGCACAAGTGCCTTTTCAAACCTCAGCAGGCACCGCACCCCATCTATTAACATCCTACTGACAAAGCCATCACACAGCCAAACTTAGAATCAGGGCACGGAGGAGCAGACAGATGCCTGGTGGGGAAAGGACTGGCATCTAGCACAGGAGGCAGGTGACCTAGGCTTGGCCAGGCGATGGCCAAGCGGTCCTCACTGAGCCTGGTGAGGTGTTATTATTTTAATTTTAATTTAATTTTTTTAGTGAGTGGAGTGGAGGCAGATATAGATTCTTGCATGTGCCCACTGGGATCCATTTGGCAAGCCCACTAGAGGGCGATGCTCTGCCCATCTGGGGCCCTTGCTCTGTTGTAACTGGAGCCATTTTTTAGCACCTGAGGCTAAGGCCATGGAGCCATCCTCAGCACCTGGGGTCAACTTGCTCTAATCGAGCCATGGCTGCAGGAGAAGAGAAGAAGAGAAGGAGAGAGAGAGAAGCGAGAGGGGGAGGGGTGGAGAAGTAGATGGGTGCTTCTTCTGTGTGCCCTGATCGGGAATTGAACCTGGGACTTCCACAGGCCGGGTCAACGTTCTACCGCTGAGCCAACCAGCCAGGGTTGAGATATTGATTGCTAATACATAAATCCTGGGAGGAAGAAGCTCCTGTTTCCACTGGGTTGCTCATTGGAGGCTGCAAGTAGCCATGTTCCCCAGCCACGTGTCCAGAGGGCCTGTTTCCTGCAGCAGGACACGAGACCACCATGCAAAGGGAAGCAGACGCGAGAGGGCATCCGTGCAGAAAGCAAGAGCCACGTGGTGTGAAGTCCCTGCAGCTTTTCCGTGTGTCTGCCGACCTCTCCAGCACCCAAAGCAGTCCCCGAGCCGATCCCCCTTCCCACAGGCTGTGTCAGCTGGTACTCGAAGGCGGGAGTCCTGGCGCCAGGCCTCCCGGGTTTGAATCCCAGCGCAGTCGCTGAAGAACTGTGTGACTCAGAGGCGAGGTGCTTCGTTTCTCGGTGCCTCAGTTTATCTCCAAAATGAGAATAACGGCAGCCCCATTCCACAGGGTGGTTGTGAAGCTTGGCTGTGCGCGCACAGGCAAGGACTTGGAACAGTGCCTGGCGCGCAACGTGAGGCGTTACTGTTGTGGCGGAGGTTTGCTTGCTTCGTGTTTCCGTCATTTGCGACGGAAAGATTCCTGGCCATCAGAGTGACGTCAGTGGCTGGATTTGGATTTGATGGAAAGACAAGGCTATCTCACATGGCAGCAGAGCCTCTAACTTCCTCCAACGCCATTGTCCTGCCTCCCAAATGACCCATCTACCCACCGAGAAAAAACAAACTGGGTACTGTCAGCTCGGATTAGCCCCATCTGTAACTGGCCCGCTGGGGCGACATCCGTAGTCATCAGAATTGGAGGACTTGGTACTTGAAGGCAGTGTTCATGGGCGTCAGGTAAGCCCACCCCTGAGCACCCCCTCCCAGATGTGGACGAGGACTGCCCGGGCCCACGGTGGGCTGGGCTGGGCCTGGTGGCATGCGTGAGCTCATAGACAGGAGTGTGGGAGCTGGGCTTCCAGAATCTTTTCGTGCAGCATCCGGCAAGCTGCACCCAGCCCGTATGGGGCCCCCAAACAGACACACAAGGCCACAGATGGCCTGCACTTGCAGGGTCCGTGCCACTATCAGGGCTCCCTGCAGCCCGGCTGGAGCCCCTCTCCCCACAGCTCAGCCACCAGACTGGGTCTGCTCAGAGAACAACAGTTTACAGTTTGATTGTCTCCAGCCTGCCCCCCACATGGAAAATAAAGCTGAGCATTGTGCCGGGCTTGCAACATCCTTCCCTTCCCAGAGTTCCTGATGTGCTTGTTACCGGGATCTGGCCTGAATGTCTCCTTTGTCGCGGACCTCCGCGTGCTGAGGGGGGCTTGCCTTCTCCGTGGTGGTCCTGGGTTAAATAAATACAGTAAAGGCAACATACACGGCTCGCCGCTGGAGCCGGGCTCAATAACTCAACCAAGTCACGTGGCTGAAGACGGAGCCGCTGCTGTTCTGCACTCGTTTCAAGATGGGTTTCTTGGTTCAGTGCCTTCGCAGGGGGACAATGCAGATAACCTGGACGGGGCAGCGTGCTCCAGTCCAGCTGCCCGTGTGCCTCAGCTACCCTCCTGGAAGTTTCCTGGAGGTTTCTAGATCCTGTGCAGGGGAGCTCAGTTCAGGACAGCATGCTGACGTCACCGCATACATGCACCTTTCCAAAGAAAGCTGTGATTAGGCTCAGCCCTGATGTTTAGCACTTTCCCAGCGAGCCGGCAGTGAGCTTGGTCGTCACGCACCTTTACAAAACCCGTAATATTTAGAAACGTGCTGTGTGAGCCCCGGAGGCTTAAATCAGCCCAGGCCTGTGAATGTTCTAATGGAACGAATCACCTTCACATGTGAATAACAACTCTCTAGGGCACTCGATACAGCCAGCACTGTCTGCGCTCCACTCTTTGGGGGCCGCACGCTTTTCCTTCTGAGGTGTCCGTTTCCGACAGTTTTGCAAGAATAAAAAATGCTTCTATTTCCAGTACCACCGTGTATGTTCAAAACATTTTTTAAAAATAGGTGAAACTGTACATTTAAAAAAAAAAAGTCTCTACACTCAAGGATTTTATGCTTTAAGGGCCACAGAAGGGTGAGTGGGAGGGTGCTGTCCTTTGAATCTATTAAATCAGTAAATTTCATTTTCTTTTAAAGGCAAATGATTTAATAGGCATAGTAGAGATTCTCAACCAGGGGCAATTTTTCTCCCTCTGGGGACAATTAGCCGTGTCTGGAGATAGTTTTGGTTGTCACAGACTGCAGGCGTGTCTGCGTGTGCGTGCGTGCATGCACACATGCTCCCGGCAGCTAGTGGGTATAAATCACGATGCTCTAAACATCCCTCCATGCACAGGACAGCCCCCTTCAGCAAAGAATTGTCCTTTCCAAAATGCTACTAGTGCCTCGGCTGAGAACAAACATGAAGCTGCCTGGCCTCAGCCACCGGCATTACAAGTGCCCTTCCCCCAGCGTCCCCTGATGACATTGTGCATAACTAAGTACAGTGTCCAAACCAGGAAATTAACACGTGTAATGCAGGTGGCTGAGGCCAGGCAGGTTCACACAAGATTCAGGCTGACGGTAGAAAAACGGTGGAGCCGGAAAGGGTTGGGCCATTTTATTTAATAAAGTCTCACAACAGTGGATAAGAACACAGGACGGGAAACCGCCTCTTGGGCAAACAGCAAAATGGCCGCTCACACGGGCAGGCAGGCAATCCACACATCTGCAATCCCCCTGAGCGCACGCACCCATAACCTTATACGGGCCATACCCACACAGGGCACTGCCACGTGCTCACGCACTAATCAGGCAGAGGGCTTGCAGCCGGTAAGCCAGCGAGCAAGCCTAACACAGCTGCCCCACAACATGGTACAATATGCCAATCTTATTTGGATTTTACTAGTTTGCAATAATAAAACACTTAAAAATGTGTCTCCCAGGAGGAGCAAGATGGCGACGGAGTAGGCGGACGTACCAACTTCCAACTCCCAGAACCAAAGTGGATTATAACTCAATTTTAAGAACCATCATCTGGATAAACCAACTTTGAACTAAACTAAGTGGACTCTTCAACCAAGGAACACAGAAGAAGCCACATTGAGACTGGTAGGAATAGCGAAAACGCGAAGAGGGATGCCCAGCTCCCCGGAGCAAACGGCAGCCTGGAGAGACCCGCGTGGCGGGAGGAGAGTTTGGCGGAGAAGGAGGGACCTGGGTCCCTGGAACCAAGCCCCAGCCTGCAGTCCCAGATCCTAGAAGAGGCGTTTGGACAGTTTTGAGCTGTGAAACAAGTGAGGGAGCTCCCAGGCCTACAGTGTGGAGTATTAGGTCCCTTCCTACTCTGCTGAGGGTTGCTGAAGGGTTTGTTGGCGCCAAGCCGGTGTGAGCTCGGTCTAGCCCAGCAGGTCGGAGGGGATGCGCAAAAGCGCTCCGGAAGCTGCGGGCCTGCCTGTAATGCCACCTACGGGGACAAAGCGGGAGGCCAGGAAAAGGCAGAAATCTGCTCTGCGACCCTGCACAAGCTGGCCCTGTCCGCGGGGACCGGGCTAGGACCAGGGACGGGCAGGGGCTCTGGGCTGAGCTCACACTACCAGCCCTGCCAGGCCGGAGAAACCGCGGCCGGAGAAACCACGGTTGGCCAGTATACATTTGCGAGCGGGCTCCGAGCGCGGGAACGGGGTAGACCCCGAGACAAGTGGAAGCTCGCATCTGAGCCCACGCTACTATCCCCGCCCGGCTGGAGAAACAGCGGATTGCTTTCATATGTGCACGAGCGGGCTCCGAACACGGGGGCGGGGTAGAGTCCGGGATGCGCGGAAGTTCGCAGCTGAGCGGAAGCCAGCAAACACGCCCGGCCCAATAAACCTGGGTTTGCGACCCTGCGCAGAAGGGCCCTGGCCTCCAGGGTGGGGCTAAATCTCCGGACAGGCAAAGGCTCACAGCTGAGAGCACGTCAAAAGCCCCACCCAACACGCGAAACTGTAGCGAGCAGGCTCTGACTGCGGGTTCTGGGCGGAAGTCCGGAAACAGGCTGGGTCCGCAGCTGAGCAAAGGTGCTCACCTCTACCCTTGGTGCTGAGGCTTGGGGCTTGAGTGGCAGCCCCTCCCATGGAGGAGAGGCAGAAATCACAGCAAAACCGCAGTGGGCCGGCGCTGGCAACGCCCATACCCAACCACCCTAGGCAGCGGCAGAGGGGTTGGGGGGCCTGCAGACAGACCACACCTAGAGAACACAAAGGCAACACCTACTGGACTCCAGTGGCCACAACTTGCTTATACACAGACAAAATGGGCAGGCAGAGAAATGCAAACCAAATGAATCAAGAGAAATCCCCAGAGAAGGACCTGAATGAACCAGATATAACCAAATTACCAGAAGCAGAATTTAGAATAATGATAGTTAGGATGTTCAAAGAAATTAGAGCAACAATGGATAGTCATTATGAACACCTAAATAAAGAGATAACAAGTATAAAAAACGAAATTGAAATAATAAAAAAGAATCAGACAGAAATGACAAATACAGTATCAGAACTGAAGACCACAATAGAAGGAATTAAAAGCAGGAGGAATCACTCTGAGGATCGAATAAGCGAGTTAAACAAAGGCACAGAAGCAGAGAAGAAAAAGGAAAAGAGACTCAAAAAATGTGAGGAAACTCTAAGGGAGCTCTGTGACAACATGAAGCTGAATTCATTTATAAGGTCCAGTAGTTTTTTGACTGAGACTTTAGGGTTTTCAATATACAATATCAAATCATCTGCAAATAGTGACAGTTTTACTTCTTCTTTTCCAATTTGGATGCCTTTTATTTCTTCTTCTTGTCTGATTGCTGTAGCTAGGACTTCCAGAACTATGTTGAATAAGAATGGTGAAAGGGGGCATCCCTGCCTGGTTCCTGATCTTAAGGGGATTGCTTTTAATTTTTGTCCATTTAGTATGATGTTTGCTGTCGGTTTGTCGTAGATGGCCTTTATCATGTTAAGGAATGATCCCTGTATTCCCACTTTACTGAGAGTTTTGAGCATGAATGGGTGCTGGATTTTATCAAATGCCTTTTCTGCATCTATTGAAATTATCATGTGATTTTTGTCCTTCCTTTTGTTTATGTGATGAATCACATTGATTGATTTGCGAATATCGAACCAGCCTTGCCTCTCCAGAATAAATCCCACTTGATCGTGGTGTATGATTTTTTTCATATATTGCTGGATCCGGTTGGCTAATATTTTGTTGAGAATTTTAGCGTCTAAATTCATCAGGGACATAGGCCTATAATTTTCTTTCTTTGTGTTGTCTTTGCCCGGTTTTGGGATCAGAATTATGGTCGCCTCATAAAAGGAGTTTGGAAGTCTTCCTTCCTCTTGAATTTTTTGAAATAGCTTGAGGAGGATAGGAGTTAGTTCTTCTTTGAATTTTTGATAGAATTCACTTGTGAAGCCATCAGGCCCAGGACTTTTCTTTTTAGGGAGTTTTTTGATAACTGTTTCGATCTCATTTGTTGTAATTGGTCCGTTTAGGTGTTCTGATTCTTCCAGATTGATTTTTGGAAGTTTACATGATTCAAGAAATTTGTCCATTTCACCAAGATTGTCTAATTTTTTGGCATATAGTTCTTCATAGTATTTTCTTACAATGCTTTGTATTTCTGTTGTGTCAGTTGTTATTTCTCCACTGTCCTTTCTAATTTTATATATTTGAGTCCTCTCTCTTTTTTTCTTGGTGAGTCTAGTTAAAGGTTCATCAATCTTGTTTACCTTTTCAAAGAACGAGCTCCTGGTTTCATTGATCCTCTGTATTTTTCCTTAGCCTCTATGTCATTTATTTCTGCTCTGATCTTTATTATTTCCTTCCTTCTACTTGTCTTGGGTTTTATTTGTTGTTGTTTTTCTAGTTCTTTTAGATGCAGTGTCAGGTTGCTTATTTGAGCTTTTTCTAGCTTCTTATGATATGCCTATAGTGCAATAAACTTCCCTCTCAGAACTGCTTTTGCTGTGTCCCATAAATTTTGAGTTGATGTATGCTCATTATCATTTGTTTCTAGAAACTTTTTTATTTCTTCTTTGATCTCATTGTTAATCCATTCATTATTTAATAACATGCTATTTAGTTTCCAAGTGTTTGAGTATTTTTCAGTCTTTCTTTTGTGGTTAATTTCTAGTTTCATGGCATTGTAATCAGAGAAAATGCTTGATATGATTTCAATCTTCTTAAATTTACTGAGACCATTTTTGTGTCCTAACATGTGGTCTATCCTAGAAAACGTACCATGAGCGCTTGAGAAGAATGTATATTCTACTGCTTTAGGGTGAAAAGTTCTGAAGATATCTATTAAATCAAGTTGATCTAGTGTATCCTTTAAGTCTGCTGTTTCTTTATTAATTTTCTTTCTTGAGGATCTATCCAGTGTTGTTAGAGGGGTATTGAAATCCCCTACTATGGTAGTATTGCTGTTAATCTCGCCCTTTATATCCATCAAAGTCTGCTTTATGTATGTCGGGGCTCCTATATTTGGTGCGTAGATATTTATAATAGTTATATCTTCCTGTTGAATTGTTCCCTTTATCATTATGTAGTGTCCTTCTTTATCTCTTACTACAGCCTTTGTTTTAAAGTCCATTTTGTCAGATATAAGTATTGTTACCCCTGCTTTTTTTTCATTTCCATTTGCATGAAATATTTTTTTCCATCCTTTTACCTTCAGTCTATGTGCATCTTTTGTTTTAAGGCATGTCTCTTGTAGACAGCATATGTATGGGTCCTGTTTCTTTATCCATGCAGCTACCCTATGTCTTTTGATTGGATCATTTAATCTATTTACATTTAAGGTTATTATTGATATGTAGTTGTTTATTGCCATTTTATTCTTTAAAGCTGTATTCTTCTTTTGCTCTGTTCTTTCCTCCCTTTAAACTGTTCACAACAGGCCCCTTAGTATCTCTTGCAGAATTGGTTTGGTTTTTATGAATTCCTTCAGGCTTTCTTTTTCTAGAAAGCTCTTTATTTGTCCTTCAATTTTAAACATTAGCCTTGCTGGATAAAGTAGTCTTGGTTGTAGGTTCTTGTTCTGCATTACTTTGATTATATCTTGCCATTCCCTTCTGGCCTCAAGTGTTTCTGTTGAGAAGTCTGATGTCATCCTTATGGGGGCTCCTTTGTAGGTGATAGCCTTTTTTTCCCTAGAAGCTTTTAAAATTTTTTCTTTATCCATTAGCTTTGGTATTTTAACTATGATGTGTCTTGGTGTAGATCTTTTTGGGTTTCTCTTTAATGGAGTTCTGTGTGCTTCTTGAATGTGTGGAGTGTTTCCCAGCCTTAATTTAGGAAAGTTTCCTGCTATGATTTGATTGAACAAAGTTTCCATGTCCTGTCCTCTCTCCTCTTCTTCAGGCACCCCTATGATGCGAATGTTGTTTCTCTTCAAGGTGGCAGGATATAAAATTAATACTCAGAAATCAGAGGCATTTCTATCTACCAACAATGAACTGTCAGCAAAAGAAATTAAGGAAACAATCCCCTTCACTATTGAAGCCAAAAAAATAAAGTACCTAGGAGTAAATTTAACCAAGGAGGCTAAGGACTTGTACTCGGAAAATTATAAAACATTGATAAAAGAAATCAAGGAAGATACAAACAAGTGGAAGCATATACCGTGCTCATGGCTAGGAAGAATAAACATCATTAAAATGTCTATATTACCCAAAGCGATTTATAAATTCAATGCAATACCAATTAAAATACCAATGACATACTTCAAAGATATAGAACACATATTCCAAAAATTTATATGGAACCAAAGAAGAACACGAATAGCCTCAGCAATCTTAAAAAGGAAAAATAAAGCAGGAGGTATCACTCTTCCAGATATCAAGGTTTACTATAAGGCCATTATACTCAAGACAGCCTGGTACTGGCCTAAGAACAGGCACATAGATCAATGGAACAGAACAGAGGACCCAGAAATAAACCCACAGCTTTATGGACAACTGATATTTGACAAAGGAGGAAAGAACATACAATGGAGTAAAGACAGCCTCTTTAACAAATGGTGTTGGGAAAATTGGACATCTACCTGCAAAAAAATGAAACTAGACCATCAACTTACACCATTCACAAAAACAAACTCAAAATGGATAAAAGACTTAAATGTAAGCCATGAAACCATAAGCATCTTAGAAGAAAACATAGGCAGCAAGCTCTCCGACATCTGTAGCAGCAGTATATTTGCCGATTTATCTCCACGTGCAACTGAAATAAAAGGCAAGATAAACAAATGGGACTATATCAAACTAAAGAGTTTTTGCACAGCTAAAGACAATAAGAACAGAATAAAAAGACAAATCACACAATGGGAGAACATATTCGACAGCACATCTGATAAGGGGTTAATAACTAAAATTTATAAAGGACTTATAAAACTCAACACCAGGAAGACAAACAATCCAATCAAAAAATGGGCAAAAGAAATGAATAGAAATTTCTCCAAAGAGGACATACAGATGGCCAATAGGCATATGAAAAAATGCTCAACATCACTAATCATTAGAGAAATGCAAATTAAAACCACAATGAGATATCACCTCACACCAGTCAGAATGGCACTCATCAGCAAAACAACACAGAATAAGTGCTGGCGAGGATGTGGAGAAAAGGGAACCCTTCTGCACTGCTGGTGGGAATGCAGTCTGGTGCAGCCACTGTGGAAAACAGTTTGGAGATTCCTCAGAAAATTAAAAATCGAACTGCCTTTTGACCCAGCTATCCCACTTATAGGAATATACCCTAAGAACACCATAGCACTGTTCAAAGAGAAGAAATGTGCCCCCATGTTCGTGGCAGCATTGTTCACAATAGCGAAGATCTGGAACCAGCCCAAGTGTCCGTCAGAAGACGAGTGGATTAAAAAGCTTTGGTACATATATACTATGGAATACTACTCAGCCATAAGAAATGATGACATCGGATCATTTATAACAAAATGGATGAACCTTGATAACATTATACGGAGTGAAATAAGTAAATCAGAAAAAAAGAAAAACTGAGATCAGCATGATTTCATACATAGGTGGGACATAAAAGTGAGAATATGAGACATGGACAAGAGAGTGGTGGTTACGGGATGGGGGGAGGGAGGGAAGAGTGGGATAGGGAGGAGGGGAGGGACACAGGGAAAACCAGATAGAATGTGACAGAGGACAATTTGACTTTTGGTGACGGGTATACAAAACAAGTGAATGATGAGATAACCTGGAGATGTTTTCATTGTACATATGTACCCTGATTTATTGGTGTCACCCCATTAGAATTAATAATAAATATATTTTAAAAAAAAGAAGTAAACACAGGGGATCGGTTGACATTTGACATTCGACTGAATGGCTTGGGGACCGTGAAAGGGCCAGCACTGTGTCAGTGTAAGGGAAAAAACAGGACTTACTGTTCTGCAGGAAGTGATGCGGTTTGATTCATAGCCTTCCTTTTTCTTCCTCTCTTGTAAAAAATAATAAATAATCTGCAAATTGAAAAAAAAATGTGTCTCCCTCCACTTCCCAAATAAATAACTTTATTCCTCTAGAAGGTGCTTTCTATGCAATGCAACATAATGATCTTTCTGCTTCTAAATGGTCCCCATGGTCAAGGATGCCAGAGAAGGAAGCTACAGGTAGAACCAGTTGCCTTCTACAACCTTCCTCTCTTCAAAACTAAAACCCAAATGATAAGTACTTGTTTCCAGTCCCTTCTTACTGTTTTTCAGTTTGTCAGTTTACAAGTCCCCCAGAAGTCAAGTATTAAACCTCATGACAAAATGTTACTACCTTCTCAACCTTCATGCCCCTGGCAAGGGGTGTGCACTGCGGCTACCTGGACACACTCTCTAGAGCAGTGGTTCTTAACCTTTTCTGAGGTACCGAACCCCCCAGTTTCATATGCGCATTCACCGAACCCTTCTTTAGTGATAAATAAAATATGATTTTTTTCCCCCAAATTCAAGACATAGGTATATGTTTTTTTACTGGTGCACAAAATGAGCCGTGCATGAACATCACCTTCTCAAAGAACAAAACCAACAAAGTGCATGAACTCACAACAAATTACGGTATTACTTTATTCTGGCCTCCGCGGCAGAGGCTTCTCCGAACCCCTGAGACCGACTCATCGAACCCCTAGGGTTCCATAGAACCCAGGTTAAGAACCACTGCTCTAGGGCTTTCCTGCCAACACTCACAGACACACACTCACACGTACACACACACACTCACACACGTACACACACACATGCACACACATACACAAACACTGATACACACATACTTTTTAAAATGAAATTTCTTGGGATGACACTAGTTAACAAAATTATACAGGTTGCAGGCGCACAGCTCTACCACATCTCTGTGCGCTGTACGATACGATCAACGCCCAAGTCAAGTCTCCGTTCATCGCGATTTATCACCCCAGGTCCTCCTCCACCGTCTCCCCCACCCCGGCAGCTGCCACACTGTTGTTCGCGCGCACACACGCTTTTAAGAGTCTTTTACCAAAAAAAAAATGAAAGGGCGTGCCCTGCCCCAGGCGCAGTTGAAGAGAGACAGGTCTTTATCGCCGCTGAGTCGCCACCCCCATGACTGTCGGGGGGCGTGAGCACGGGGCACAAGACACCGGGCGCTGCCTTCACACTCAGCTTCCTCTGAGAACTTCAGAGAAGAGGCTGGGGGGCCGGCAGGCCCACCAGGTCCAGTATAAGATGTTCTAGCGTAGCCCCAAAAGGAAAGGTAGGAAACCAGGAGAGAGCCAGAACACGCTCTGACTGACCATGGGGCTTTCGCAAGGGCTCTGAGAGTGCCGTCCGAGCTGGCCAGCGTCCGGTGGGAGACAGAGCCCCAAACCCCGAGTCAGCAGAATGGAGTTCAGATGTCGGCTCTGCCACTTTCTGGCTCTGTATCTGCAATGGACGAAGTGTCTGGGCCCCCCACCCCCAAGTTCGAATGTGGAAACCCTAACCCCCTACAGCGATGGTACCAGGAGGTGGGGGCCTTTGGAAAGTGATCAGGCCCTCGTGAGTGGGATTAACAGTGTCATGAAAGGGACCCTGCCACGTGAACATCCAGGAGGTCCGCTGCCTGGCACCCGGAAGTGGGCTCTCACCAGAACTAGCCCACGCTGGCACCCTGGTCTCCAGAAATGTGAGAACTAGATGCCCGGCGCTTGTCAGCTGCCCAGCGGACAGCATTGTTACGGCCACCCGAACGAAGCCGGGGCCTCGGGCAAGGCACTGACCTGGGCTTTAGTTTCTGTATCAGTCAGATGACACCCGTACCAATCCCGCTAAACGCAGAAGGTGGTGGCGGAGGTCGCGGGCGTGCCCGAGGTGACGCTACCTTTCGGAGGAGGAGAAACAAGCAGTGTAGGTTCCTGCAGCGGAAGTGAATAGAGCTACGGACACTCAGTCAACCCAGCCCGGACGGATCCCCAAATACAACACTGACCGAACAAAAGTTGCAAAAGGACACGAACGGCGTGCGGCCCCGTCCACGCAAACACGCCCAGCCAAGCAAATGGGTGGGAATGAGAAGTGTCTAGTCCAGGGAAGGGGTCACCCCTGGCGTGGGAGAGGGCAGGGAGGCCACTGGGTCTGACTGGGCTGGGGATGTTGCTTCTTCAGCTTGGAGCGAAGGCGCTTTGCGTAGTCCTTCCATTATTCTTGATTCCTTCTTTTTCTTTATTTTATTTTTTTTACTGGGACAGAGAGATAGATAGATAGGGACAGACAGACAGGAATGGAGAGAGATGAGAAGCATCAATCATCAGTTTTTTGTTGCGACACCTTAGTTGTTCATTGATTGCTTTCTCACATGTGCCTTGACCGCAGGCCTTCAGCAGACTGAGTAACCCCTTGCTGAAGCCAGCGACCTTGGGTCCAAGCTGGCAAGCTTTTTTTTTGCTCAAGACAGATGAGCCCGCACTCAAGCTGGTGAGCTCGGGGTCTCAAACCTGGGTCTTCCGCATCCCAGTCCGACGCTCTATCCACTGCACCACCACCTGGTCAGGTTTGATACCTTCTTGAATGTCTAATATTTCAGAGTGCACATGATTTGTAAAGGTTTCTATCATTGTCAAAAGAAGCCCGGAGTACGGAGGAGAGCTGGTGTGAATGGGACTCCGTGACTTCATGACCTTGGGTGATTCTGCCTCACTGCTCCTTCCTAATCCCCAGGAGGCTCTGACAAGAGGATGAGCTTGATACAATACTCACCTTTCAGTAGGTGTTAGATTGCAGGGGACTGTGTGGTCACCACAAGGACTCATCGATGGACCGTGGAGCAGTCCTGTGCATAAGTCATGTAGAGGCTTCCATCTTCTGGCCACTGGAATGCAGCCTTCAGAACGCAGGGTAATGTTACCACTCCAAGCCCAGATTTATGAGCCAGAATCTTACTCGAATAACTTGGGTCACTCCGCTGAAACAGCTTGTGGAAAGATAGTTGAACCTTTGTTTGGATTCTTGCCAGGAGCCATAAAAATTCTTTACCACTCAGTAAGGTTATGTATCACGGCCATGTAGGCATTCTGGCTATCAGAACTCTCACTTTTTTGGGCTGTGCCAGATAAACTTGAACATGAGACACCGTCAGCAGTTTCAAGATTGATGGCAGCAAATTCCAACCTTCTGGCCCTGGGCCCATGCAAGTCATGTTACTTACCACCATGTAATGTTAACTGGTGTAGCCAACTCACAAAGCAAGGTGCCTGGAACAAGGTTAGGCTTCATTGCCAAAATACTGGTGGGGTGGACGAGACTTTAATAACCATAAGTCACATTTATATCTCTATGTTCTCCAGCGTTTGAGTCAACGTAGAGATTTCTTTTTCTTTCTTTTGCCTCAGTGCCCTCAAGTTATTCTATTAAACCTTAAGAGCGCCTTGCTATCTTAAAGCATGCCAGTCCCCTGGAGTTGGCCGGCCAATTGCTGGCAATTCTTCTCTATGGAGAGAGCACAAGGGAGCGGACAACCACACGAAGCCTCAACGTGGCCTGATTGAGGTAAAAGTCACCTGGATGCGCCATCACAGGCTGAACATCTTGTGTTTTAATCTCTTTTGAGAATCAAACTAGCTTTCTATCCTGAAACGGCCCTGTCCTCCTGGTTTCTTCTCGGGCCTATAAATTTCCTTTCCACATGTAGGTCCATGAAGCACGGCCTTGTGGAGTCAACATCTGGAACTACTCAGGTGGTTTGTCTCTGCCGACTTTATGAACAATAAAGGCAAACCGCTGGATGATTCTTGGATATTTCAACTCAGGGCACAGGCATCCTGGCCGCACTGCTGACAAACACAAGATTTTCATTTTCCCTGCCGGGTCCAAACGCAACAAATGTGGTTGGGAATAGAAGGGCTAAGTGTTCTCCTCAGAAATGAGCTACTTGTCTAAGATATAATTTTATAACTGTGGAGCACATGCCTCAGAGTTTCCAAAGTTCTTGCAAATCTCTGGTCTGCCCCCAAACCCAAGTGCCGTCCCATTTTAAAGAAACAGACTCAAGTCGATGACTTCCTAACTACAGTTTCTGCCAAAATGGAGAAGAAAGCGATCAAACTAGAGACCCCAGAGTCAACCTCACGCCTGGAACTTTTTAATCAGCAACATTTATTATTATTATTATTATTATTATTACTACACAGGGAAAGATTGCTCTAAAGTGACCCCTAAGCTGTTTGTAGCCAATATTCAACTTTAAAAATATCCTTAGAAATGTCCTCAAAAATCAAAGAGAATGAGTCCCTGAGGCCAAACATGAGAAAGAAAGAAAAAAGCCAATACACTGACTGAATTGGGAAATGCAGAAAAGTCTGTGATTTCCTATGCCAATGGCACCTGATTGCCATAAAAGAATTACAGCTGATGTAAAGAATGCAGAGTCATAATATCATCAAGTGTCCAAAATGCACAATTGGTTAAAAATCGGAAGGTCAGGCAGCAATGGGACTTTAAACATGGGTCACGAGGAACGATGCTAGCCTACTATGCTCTAAGAAACCATTTTTATTTCTCTCTGCATCCTCCATGCCAAATACCATACCTGGCACTCAATACATGTTTAATTTTAAAGTGCAAGTGTTAGTAAGAGATTTATGACATTATAGAGCAGTACATAACCCAAACTGCATAATAATTCTCGTGACGCACCTTGGCACTGGCCTGCTCCACGGGCACTCCAAAATGCAGCCCCCACCCCCTAGGAAAAGGCATTGTGGCCCTTCTTCCAAGTTACTGAGACAAAAATAATCCCACATCTATACACAGATTGTGTTCAGAAAGATGACATTGGAAAACTGTCGTTGGGAGCAGGGGTCCCTTCCATGTCACTCTCCCAAGCAGCCAGGATGACCTTTTCAAAATGTAGGGAATGCAGACACTTTCAGAGGCTCCTTCCTGTCCCTTTGGCGTGGTGGAAAATGTCCTCCAGGACCTGCGTCCTGCCAGATCTTCAGCTGTGTCCTGCAGTGCCCCATCCTCACCATGGTCCAGGCACCCTGGGCTCTGTTAACGTCCTTTTCAAAGGTCAGCTCCGTCTTCCCACGTGGCCTTTGCGTTTGAGCCTTTAGGGGCCAGATTGCATTTTTCCTGCTTCTTCCTACAGCCAACTCCAAATTGTCCTAACACAAGCGTCACGTCCTCGAGGAAACCTTCCCTGTCCACTGAGTCTGAAGAAGTCCTGGCCACTGCACCTTGTGGTCCTCACTGTCACATCCCCCAATGTCCGCTCCTGCTGATTTCCTTCACAGAGTCCCAGAGGAAGAGGGACGATGGCGTGAAACATGGCTGACAAAGGATTTGGTTTGGGCCAAGTTTTGTGAGGCCTCCAGAGTCAGCAAAGAAGTCCTAATGGTGCCTGCAGAGCAACCTGGCATCAGACCGGGGGGCGGGAGTGTTTCGGGACTAGGTCACCTTGCATTGGTGACAGGAGGTGATGCTGAGAAGGCTGGGAGGCAGGAAGCTCTTTCTTCTAGAAGCCAGGGTCAGAGTCCAGCTAGAGAAAGAAGGTGATGGCCATCCGGCTGGTGAGATGTGATGGGTGGAGTCCCACACTGAAAGAACAAAACTGCCCGGCGCTGTCAGGGAAGGACCACAAAACAGACACCTTGCGGGGATGTGGCTCTCCATGAGTGATCCTACTTAGCTGCTGGCCTTTCCTCCCTCCTGCTGTGACAGCCACGGTCCCACTCGACCTTGAGAAGAGACCCGAGGTCACTCCTCCTTGAGTCTCACGACCTGTCTTTCCAATTTCAGTCAAGCTTGATGTGATTCCCTCCACCCCGCGCCCCCGTTTTCCTCTTGAAATGAGGTCAGTCATCACAACTGTTCTCACGATATTTCAAAGCGAAGCTCTCTATGCGCTTCAAGCCCCTTAAAGATCTAGCACACCCTTGAAAGAGTCTAATTTTTTTAAAAGGTATGCCATTCCTCAGCTGCTGGATCTGATAAGAAAATGACGAAGAACAACAAATAGTTACCAAGAGGGCACTTTCTTTCCCTAGGTAAATGCGTGACAATAGCTTGCTCTGCAGATTAAGTCAGCGCACACGCAGGCGGCAAAGGGGAAACCGAAGGCAGCGGAGTAAGTACCGTCCTGGAGAATGATTACATATGCACAAGGGGCCAGTGGCCGATTGGAGCTATTACAGCACATGGTTGAAATATTTGCCAAAAAAAAATTTTGTTTTTGGATCTACCACTTAACTCTCATTATCATAATATAGCCTGAGAACTCTTAAGTAACTAATCACTGGAGAATATTTTGAGCCGGAGCTCTATTAGGATCAACTGCTAATTGCTCTCCATTCAAGGACAATTACATTGCTACCAGCACTATTAAACCGGGGACCTTGTGAATGAATTTCTGCTAACAGAGGCGGTGAGAAAACAGGCAGAGGCTGAGTCAGGCAGGTCTGAGTTCTGATCTCTGACCTACTATCGACTGGCCTCGTGAGTCTGGACCAGGTACTTCCCCTCCGTGAGCCTCAGTTTCCATATCTGTAAGGTGGAGTTAATAGTAACCTTCTAGGCATGTTGTGAGAATTAAAGGAAATGTGTGCCACATGCCTTGTGCATCAAGCTCCTCAAGAAATGAGTTTCTTTTCTCCGCAGGACCTGAACAAGAGGAGGATGCCTGCTCAGTTTCCCTCCATGTGAGATGACCTACTGTGGTGACTGTGGAAGAAGTGCTGTGATGTTGGGTAAAATGAGAACCAGGTTATAGTTCCTCTCCTAGTCCTCTATTAGTGAATATTATACTTGCCAAAAAAAAAAAAATTTTTTTTTTCTGGCTGTCATTCTAAAGGCCGTGTAATTTCTATATTTTCCAAAAACAAGGTGTAAGTCAGATAAGTTCAAGAGGCTTTATAAACATATAACTTCTGTAGAGAATGAGAAAACAAAAGAGATGATATAGTAATGAGTTCAAAATTTTTGTTTAATTACTATTATCTGACACACACAGAGACAGCTGTGGGGCTAGGGAAAATTTTCTTGTGCCTAATAAGCCAAGGAGATTTTTTTTGGCTAGGCAAATCTTCATACTTAACACCCATTTAATAGGTTGGCAATGTCCTTTTACTTATAAAGTATGAAATGTAATGGGAGAGTTTTACAAACATGTGAGTCCATATATCTACCAGAGAATACCTCGCTTTTCCTAAGGTCCCTTGTTGCTTCTAAAGCACTTTCATTTGCATGAGCTCAATACATCCTCGCTATTTCCCTTCAAGCCCATTTAACTGATGAGCAAACTGAGATTTAGGAGGTGAAACACCTTGCCCAGCTGGCATGTAGCAGAACTGGGGTTGCCAATCAGGTCTTCCAAAGCGGAGGCTGATGATCTTGTCCTGACCACAGAGTTCCTGTATTATTCCTGGATGACGAACACCGAAGTTAGAAAACATTATGGGCCGAACCCTCCCCCAACCCCAACCCCTAAATTTGTATGTTAAAGGTCCTCCGCAATATCTCAGAATGGAACTGTATTTGGAGATAGGGCCTTTAAAGAGGGGATTAAGTTAAAATCAGGCCATAAGCTATAAGGGCAGGCCCTAACCCTATCTAACAGCTGTGCTTATAGGAAGAGGAAATCTGAACGCACGGAGACACCAGGAAGACACTCACGCAGAAGAAAGGCCACGTGAGGACAAAGAGAGAAGGCCATCGGAAAGCCAAGGAGAGAGGCCTCAGGAGAAATGAAACCCGCTGACACCTTTGACTTTCAGCCTCTGGAGCTGTGAATAAATAACTATTACATAGGCCCCCACCCCCACCCCCACCCCCCTCCGCTGTGGGTGGCACTCGCTTTGGCAGCCCCTACTTAGCAAATGACACATAGTAGCAGGAGAAGAAAGAGCCTGCACCAAAACCAGCCACCCAACAAACAAATGAGCAATGATTTTAACTATATCTGTTCCAGGTTAAAAATCAATATCTACCTATCGATCTCTCCTTGCGTATATGTAAATTTTCACCTTGGGATATGTATCCCTCAGGGTGCAATCAGGATAAAGAAACCTCACAGGAATCCGAACAAAGAGCCATTAACATAAAGAGTCATTAACTACGGCATAGGGTTGGAATAATAAGGAACTGACTGCTAAGGGACAAAGGGAACTCTAAGGAATTCTAGGACTAGCTGATATGAGGAGCAGTAACTGGCTGGTGTAGTGAGCCAGAGGAAGAGCCCCCACCCCAGCCCAGCCCACCCTCAGGGCTGAGGTCCATTTTGTTAGAGAGGGCACTGCCATGGAGCCCACAGGACAGCAGGAAGTGGCTGTGGTCCCACGCCAGAGGAACTTGCCAGAAATCTGCCCTGTGTGGTGCCAGGGTAAGTACTTTATAGGGTAAGGTCTCACTGGAGGTACCATATTACAAAATTGTCCCCAGGACACTAGGGGAAGCTGCTGGCCATGCACACGGCGATGGCTGGGCACGGCGGAAGCCACAGGCACCTGGAAACCTGGTTGTTGGAGAAGTTGCACACGGCGATGGCTGGGCACGGCGGAAGCCACAGGCACCTGGAAACCTGGTTGTTGGAGAAGTTGCTGGAGTTTGCAAGAGGGGACCAACTCCTTTCTCCTGCAATGTCTCTCTAGCGCCCGCTATTGACAAAGATTGATGTCATGCCAGTTGGCAAAGAAAAAACATTTAAAGGGCTCTACCTTTTTCCAGAGCAGGAAATTAAGGGTGAGCTTGGAGCTGAGTGGCAATAAATTTGTAACTGGCACAGAATGGCTCCCAGTTGCACATGATCTGAAATTTTTGTCATGCTCAGGTAACTGACGTCCCTCTACGAGGTCTGTAGGCCTAGTTGAATGCAGAGCCGAAGAACCCATTGCTATTCGGGGCAACCTCTCTGAAGAGAGTCATCAAATTCCAAAAGAGCAAAGGAAGGAAAAACTGATGGAAGACCATCTGAGGAGGCAGGCCACCACAACTCAAAGCCGTGTGTCCTCACCTGAGATCTCTTTCCCTCAACAACAGATAGACGCTCACGGGGTTGCACAATCTATAACGTGACCCAACCGCAGAATGGTGTTCCTGGATTTTAATCTCCTGAACTTCCTTGTCCATAAAGTTATGTTTGTCTGAATCACAATATTTACAAGTTAAATATTTAAAACCTCAATCATCTTGGAATGAGCAAGTACTTAGTGCCAATATGTTTCTTTCTTAACTAGTACAATAATGAACCTGAAAGGAAAAACGATCTCTAAAGACTTTTAATTATTGAGAGGAAGGGATATACCAAAAACTGTTACAAACTTATTTTGCAGACAAGGTGAAAAAATATATATATTACCCTTCTACAAAGTTCTGCTTCTTCCCACAAATAAGGCGTACCTCTGAGACACCTGCCAAAGGAGTTGGAGCCGTGGAATGTTAGAGCTGGATGAGGCCTTGGAGACCATCCACGTATGTCTACCTTTCCTTTCACAGGATGGGGAAACCAAGTCCCGGAACCTGTACCCCAAATCACATGAACGGCCACACTGAAAGCACAGCCCAGGTCTTACAACTTCCTCTTGAGTTCTCTACATGGCTGCCTCCGAAAGAAACCGTGCGGGACCCTGAAGAGCATGTGGGGAAGAGAGAAAGGTTGCAAGAATCAAGGGGAGTTTGCTTCTTGCTGAAACTCCTCCACGTGCCCGACCCGGGCCCCGTTAGGAAGAGGTGAGTCAGAGAGAAATCATTTTGTCCCATTCTCCTTTCTCTTCAGTGGCCAATGTCTGGAGTGATCATATGCAGAACCCCTGAACAGTCTGGATTCTAAAAGAAAACATCTGAAGGCGTAATCTTGATTTAGTATGATGGAAGGGGCAAGAATTTAGATCATATTATATATATATATGTATGTATTTTTGTTACTTGTTTTGCTTTCTTATTGTTTGTTTCTTTTTTTGTGTTTGGTTATTTTGGTTTGTTTTGGACATTTAGAAAGTTGGACAATTGGGGCAAGACAGCCATCCACTCACACCTAAGGAAAGAATGTATTAACGGTGAGAATTATAAACTAGCAATCAGAATAGAATTTTCACATTTCTCAAAGTAAGCGAAGGATGTGGCTACACCGGGATGCTCATTGGCTATTCATATTTTTACACCTTTGTAAATGTGTTTTTCTCCAGAATCTTGAGTTTTGCTTTAGTCTTTTCAAAAGCAATTAAAGTGTACAATTTATAAACATGGATGGGCTAGAAAATTAGGATGTTCAACAAACATGAACCCTAACCTTCTAAGAAAAAAAATAAATTTTTATCAGCCCCTTGACCAGTCGATATTGGGGGAGGGTAGGATGAAATGTTTTAGATTATCTATCCTAGTTCATTTCATTTAATTAATGAGGAAATTAGACCTAGTCAAGGTTACCTGACTTTTACTTGGTCATTTAGCCATTTAGAGGACAGCTGTCCAACTGAAATGTATGTGTTGGGTTTCATGATCTCCCAGTCATTATCACTGTCCCCCCACCCCCACCCCCTACCCTGATCATGGACTTCTAACTTTAGACTTGAGAGATTTCAGGGAAGAAACAGAGTAGTAGCTCATCACCATCAAGTCCGAGGATGCCACGTTCTCCTGAGAACTGCCAAGGCCTGTTCGCTTTGGGTGCATTTAGAGAAATAGTTTGGGCCCCATGCTCTTACTTAAAGAAGTTATTCAGGGCACGGATGCCCTGCTTATAAATTGGAAATACAACTGCCCCACCTTCAACTCACTTAGTATACAGGGGAACAACAGCTGGTGGAGCTGATGGCCACGGGGTAGGGGACGGAAACAAAATTCCTGCAGGAACCAACCTTGTGACACCCTTCATATCTGTGAGAGGCGATTCTGACAGCTTCATAGTTTTCCAAGTGTCAAGCTTGACATTAGGTGAAAGAGGGTCATCGGTAAGTTCCCCCACTGCCCCTCTGCCTTACACATTTAAATTTTTAAAAAATATTTCCCCCTATATCCTAAGGCCAAAGAATCTTTTGGAGGTTGGAGTTCTATTCCTCCCTTCCCTAGCACCCCGTCTCTCTCCCCTACTCCCATTTTGAACTTGAGGTAAGAGTATAGGGCAGCATCCAATTAGCTGGTGACATGCCAGCGTCCGAGTGGTGCTGCAACAGAGGCCTGCCTCGTTGCATCAGGCTATCTGAACAGGCCGGGGCGCTGACGGGCTGCAAAAGCCCTCTGTCTCGTCCTGGAGAACCAGGCACAGGACCCAGCAGGAAAACGGACCCAAGAGCCTTGTCCATCCGGCAGCCACGCCAGAAGCACCAACCAAATCTAAAAACCACAGATTCAATGAACGAATCCCGCTCCTAGAAGTGCCAAGGAGAAATAATCTTGTCACTACCCCCTTTGCCGTGAGCCCCGATCCAAAGCTCAATATGGTTTTGATTTTCCTAGCGCCTTCAGAGAAAGAAATGTTATTTCAGGGCCCCTCCCTGTTTTCCACATTCTTGACAGAGGTATGTTTTTCATACTCTCCACAACACGGTACTGATGGGACAGTGTTTGTTTTTCATTTCGGTAGTATTTTAGTTGGTCTCATCTCTGTTTCCATAATTAATTGGGACGAACGGAGCCAGAGTCATCGTCGAGGGCCCAGTGGATAATAACGTCCCAGGAATTTTTTTTTCCTGCTGAAAATATGTAAGTCATCTTCCCGTTCTTTTCTGGTCACCTGAGGCCCCAGCCGCAGAGCTATTGAATTCCGTGTTGTGAAATAACACCAAGACTACTTAGCAGTGCTCCCTCCCGCCCAGTGCGATTGGCACAAACACTGTCCCCAGACCACCGCGAGCGGGGGCCCAGCTCAGAGCACAAGTCCTCAGACGGAGGGCATCCGCGACGTGTTTTCCTACCTCTTTTCACTTTTGTGTTTTCTTTCCACTTTCCTGACACATAAAAACTGGATCAGAGGCTGACTTCTCGCAGGGGCAGCAGGGCATAGTGTGTGTCACATCCAGAATGGCTGCGTGCCACTTCTATTGACAACAGCCCAGGACAGAAGAACGTTTCTCATCACGAAATTACCTTGAGAGGGACCAGGAGTGTTACTGGTTAAAGAAAATTAATTAAAAAGTGTGAAAATTACACCATGGTGGTGCTACCCACACATACCTTCTCTTTAGAAGTTCCAGAGTATGCAACTGATGTGGCGCTCTCAGAACAGAATCGAAGGTGTGACTCAGGCTATTATTTTCGCAGTGACAATGCTACTTATTTGGAGAGTGGTTGGGACCGACTGTGAGGTCTACTGTGAAGTGAAGGGCTTGAGGGTAGGGGTTAATCGGTCACGGAAGGTTCGTCCGCCTGGATAATTCAGCTCACATCGAAAGCTGATCCACTGGCTTATGGACCCCTGATCTCTGGGCCGAGACTTCCAGAATGTTCCTCTGTGAGGTTGTCACAATGGCAGCTTTGGTTTATCTTCCGGTAGGATGTTTTGAGACCCTACAGAAAAATAACTCTAATACGCAGGAACCAAAACTTTCAAGTCGAAATTGTCTGTGGGTTTTCTGCCGCTTACAGAAACCTGAGCTAACCATGAGGCCTCTGCTCCCTGCCACTTGGGTTTAATAACAAAAAACAAAGCAACCGTATAAACAGACCCTTTCTATTGACTGCAGGCCCCAACTTCTCCCTTCTTGAAACACGAGTCACTGGGGCATAGAGCTTACACCAGAAGCAGAAACCAGATACCCTTAGAATCAGAAGTATCTCCAATGCTAATTGGATTAAAAATCATGGAGTATACTCCCAGACCGGAGCGTTCAAATCAAATTAGCCACCATCTTATTTTTTAAAAATAAAGCATTAGTGCCTTGTGTGTACATTATCGTCCCAAGTTAATGACCGAGGTAGCATGGCTGGGCCTCTCATGTTACCGGGACCCAGATACCACAAACCACCCTCTTCATTATTTTCTTTTTTTTATGCAAAAGCTGAGCTAGAATCTTAAAGTGCTGTGGCTCAATTCTGCACTAAGGGAGTAACAGCAGAAACTCCTCACTTTGCACATGAGAAAATGGAAGTCCAAAGAGGTGGCGGCATGCCCAGGACCCCACAGTGGTCTGGCCGGGGCACCACCAGGCAGGACCCAGGCGTCCCGCTGACAGAGATGTCCGTGTTCTGGTCACATTCCCAGAGTTGCCCTTAGATGGAGGGGCAAGCGGTCCTTGTTCCAGGGAGGAGGGGCCCTGGAGCGTCCCAGGCACGGTACACAGGGGCTCCAGGCCATCCTGGCCTTGTTACATACCTGTCCCGACTCAGCTTCTCACAGCGACTCACTGATGAAGAAGGAGAGAGGACAGAAGCGGCGTGAACACGCAGGGGCCCTCTGCTTCTGGTTCGAATGTGGGAGAACGCATAAGACTTGGTTCTTGGGGTCACACAGGACAGACAGGGGCAAAACGAAAAGTGTTTTGGGAGGCAAGAAAGCCTGGGTGAACTGAATTCCAGGGGGAGCGAGCCCATCGTGGGTGAGCGCCCCCCGGGGGACGGACCGGGTCCTGGCATGAGAACAGGGCAGAGGATCCTGCCAGGGCTGGGGCGACTTTGCAGGGATGAGGAGAACTCAGCTGAGCCTCAGAGGACCATGTGGGCTGGTGAGATGGATGGAATCAGGAAGTGCCACAGATAAATCAGCTGATGATCCTCCCACCCGTATGAGCCCAGGCCCACATTTCCAGGGGGAGGCGGCAGTGGAAGAGGGGTGGAAAACAGGCCTGGTGTCCTGGGTTCAGGAGTGCCGACTGAGCTTAGCCTGGAAGGAACCACCGGCCCCCAGGACCACAGCTTTAACCCCTTCTTAGCTCAAACACTGATGAGATTAGAAAGCTAGATCTATGGAAAGAAATAAAGATCAGCCGGAAGGGTGTATGTAACAAGTGAGGACATATGAAAGAGTATTTTTATCAGTGTTTCATTTATCTAAAAGTTGACTGACTGTTTAAAGCAGCCCAGTAACAGGGTGCCTGGCAAGTTAACTCTTCTGAGTCTTAATGTGTTCATCTATAAAATGGAAACATGATGAGCTTCCTCCTAGAGTTGTTTTCATAGCTTAAAGAAACAATACATGGTCTCTGTGACCATTATTATTAGTAAGACGGTATGGAAGGACCCAAGGTGGGTTCTGACAGTACCAGACGGGGCTTAATAGGAGAACAACAGAAAAGTGTCACATGGCCCGTGGGCCACAACAAATGTCAAAACAGCAAAAAGTCTGGTCTAGTTTTGTTCAAAGCAAAAAGAGCTTAAGGAAGGTTGGCACACAATTCGATAGAACCCCTCCAGGTCTTCCGTGCACCTGTTCTGCTTGCTCAGATCAGTCTCAATCATGAAGAGGAAATAATAAAACCGTTAGGAGACTCATAACTGCAATGGTCAGGACGGACTGCCGACACAGCAGACCACAGGGCAGCTGGTCAACTTTGGGGACGACTGATTCTGAAGCGCTTCCGTTATTCAGGGACCAGCAGTCTAGCATCCTTCCATGTGTTGTTGCATGCTTTGGGATATTTAGAAGTTCACAAAAGAGCCCAGGAGTTAAAGGAGAAACATCGAAGTCGGCTCAGATGCAGGAGGGAAGAGGAGAGGCCCTTTCTCTGGCCTCTCAGCCAAGACATGTCTGTCCCTACTTCACCCAAAGCTGTGTGATTGGCTTTGAGACCCCGCATTGCATGGGGACCGCACAGAGGCCAGCACGGCAGGTGCGCTGAGAGGTGGGGACGGCAGAAAGTGAAGGGGGCAGGAAGAAGTCAGCACAGAGCAGACATCAGCGATCAAGGGACAGCAGCCTGGAAGCTTCCATGGGAGACATCTGTTCCTTTCCAGGACGAGTCTCGATGTGTTCACCTAACAGCCGATGACTTGGCCTTTCTCGTGGGACACAAAGGAAAATGAATTTTGGCTGTCCACTACTAGTTTCAGAACGACCCCAGCAAGCTTTGTGCACACACCTGCCTCCCAAAGATGCATGCCACATTGTTGCAACCAACAACAATAATGCATGCAATGTTTCTCTGAGAAGTTTTTGTCCTAGACCCAGGCCAGCTGGTGCATTAACGTCCCAGCTAAAGATCCGAGAGAGACCCACCCATCCCATGTACCTCCGGTGTGGTTCTGCACTTACGATTGGATGTAATTACTGCTGTGGAAGCCTGAATAATGGCCCCCCAAGGCATCCAAGCCCTAATCCCTGGAACTGGTGGTTGTTACTTTTTATGGCAAAAGGGACTTTGCAGATGTGATTGAATTAAGGACCATGAGATGGGGGAATTATCCAGGATTATCTCAGTGGACCCTGAATGTAATCACAGGGTCCTTATAAGACACTTCTAAGGGACACTTATAAATCTCAGGGGATTGCCAGTACAGAAGAGGGAGAGGCAATGTGTCGACAAGCAGTGGGCGAGACGGAGGGTGAGTTGAAGAAGCTGGAAGAGGCAGCCAGGTGCCACAATGCACAGGTGGCTGCTAGAACCACGTAGTCCTACTGTTTGGGTGTTACAGTCATCTCCTTAAAAAGTTACACCCGCCCTGGAGTTGTGTGGATTTCCGAGTTTGTGAAACAGCCTGGACTCTCTGGAAGGTGTCATCATACCTGACGCTCACCGTGTCAAACTCGAGGCAAAAGGATCAATCTTTCTGTTATATAGCTCAGGCTTCAGGCACGGAACTGCACAACACCCTCTGAAATATTTCTGCCCGGAACAGGTTAAGTAAAGTGGAGAGAGTCCCTGCTCCAGAGGTGAATCCTCTACCTGCCCCATTCCCCAGCTGTGCCCTGAGATGCCACTTTCGGTTTATGCCCGATAGTCACGAGCAACATACTCGCTTGATAACCTTTCTAAGAGGACGCTTACATCTCGCGCCCACACCTGTTAATTTTCCCAAACCCGAATTCACCTTCTTCCTCCCTCCCCATCCCATACCTACAGGTCTCCCTCAGTGGTCTTCCTATCCCCATGGCTTTCAAACCCAGTGGGGGACAACCCCTGGCCCGTGGGGACGAGCAGGAAGAGGAATGACTCGCAAGTTCCTCATGGTGTTTCAGGGGGTTGTTTGAAGCAGTGGGGAGACCACCCTCCACGTCCCTGCAGGAGTAGCTGGGAGCCTGCTGAGCACGCAGACCTAGCACTGTCCTCAGGCCACTCCTGAGGGTGTGGACCTCTGAGGCAAGCCATCCCCTTCCTGGGCAGGCTCTCTGCGCAGGCTGTGGCTGCCTCGGCCACCACCAAGGCCAGGGCCCCCCAGCTCACTCCTCAGCCCACCCTGACGTCAGGCCAGAAACTCTGAATGTACACGGCCCTGCTGTTTCCTGTGTCCCGTCTCGCGGGGTGACTCATCGTCCCCGGAGGCCTGAACGAACCAGTCATCTCACGCCCCCGGGCTCGGACTGGTGAACGAACCAGTCATCTCACGCCCCCGGGCTCGGACTGGTGCACCTGGCGACCAGCGCCTCCTCAGAAGGTTCTGGGGAGCCCCGCCTGAACTCGGTGTGGCCTCCTAAGTCACCCTCCCAGAGCTCCTGCAGCACAATACGCTCCCCAGACTGGAGAAGAGTCTTTGCTCAACTTAATCTCTTTATTGTGGTCTTTTGCTCAGGAACAGGCTCCTGCAAGCAGGACAACCAGAGCTCTCATTATGTGTAGTTGCCCTGGAAACCATGGTCTCCAGGCTTCCTCTGGGCGCCAAGGCACCCCTGTTCTGGTAACAGAACCCCGAGTCTCCTTTGAATAACAACCATTCCCCTCCTCTCTGACCATGTGACTCAAGCTGGTCAATTAGAATAATTTCAGTCTCTGGGGCAGTGATTGCTTTAGGGATTGGCTCGTATCCCAAGTGTGTTCTATCAGAGTGAATCCTGGCCCTTACTTGGAAACTAACAGGATGAGATGCATCCTTTTCTCTACAGCCTCTAACCTGGAAGATGTCGGGCATTGGAGCTGTTGGCCGCCATCTTGATCCAACCAATGTGGTACAAGAATAAAGTCCACATGAAAGAGAACAAACAGAACTGAGGGATAAAGATAGGTTTGACATTTTACGAGCTCCTGGATCAAGCCATGCCTAAACTCATAATAACACAGATAAATAAAATCTTCTTTTGCCTAAGCCATTTAGGGCTAGATTTTCCATTATTTGTATCCAAAATATTCCTAAAGGATGCAATCACTGTGCCCACAGACATGTAGAAGCCCCAGGCCCTGCTCCATCCTGCTCCCCTCTTCCTCCCCCATCAGGCAAATCTTTCTTCTCCAAGACATAAATCTTTCCCTACCTTTAGAGCAGTGGTTCTTAACCTTTTTTGAGGTACCGAACCCACCAGTTTCATATGCGCATTCACCGAACCCTTCTTTAGTGATAAATAAAATATGATTTTCTTTTCCAAATTCAAGACATAGGTATATGTATTTTTACTGGTGCACAAAATGAGCCGTGCATGAACATCACCTTGCTCAAAGAACAAAACCAACAAAGTGCATGAACTCACAACAAATTACGCTATTACTTTATTCTGGCCTCCGTGGCAGAGGCTTCTCCGAACCCCTGAGACCGACTCATCGAATCCCTAGGGTTCGATAGAACCCAGGTTAAGAACCACTGTTTTAGAGCTTTGCTCACATGTTACCTGGAGCCTGACTTCTGTTCTAATAGTTTCCTACTTGTGACATTATCAGAAATATCTATATGGTCTCTGTCCGCAGTTTCTGACACTGAAGTCCTATGTCCCTTGGAAAATCCTGGGTGATAGGAGCCTCATTTGTTCTAATGAGGCAATTCTTGCTGGGTTCTTAAGTGACTTCCGGATGGGGGCCGAGGAGCAGAAAGACCAAGTCACGTTTAAACGCTCAGAACTCTCAGCCCTATTAGCCACCGTCCAGGGAGAGGAGCAGGCTGGAGATTACATTAGTAATCGGTCATGCCTACAAGCTGAGGCCTCTGTAAAAGTCCCTGAACTATGGGGTTTGGCGAATTTCTAGGTTGGTGAACATGTCCATGTGCTAGGAGGAGCTAGGACAGTGGTGTACCCCGACTCCATGGGGACAGAAGCTTCTGCGCTTAGGACCTGGCCCTTTGTTTCTCTCCGTCTATCTGTTCTGTGAGTCATTCTAGTAAATTACCAAACCTGAGAAGAAGGTCACGGGAACCCCTGGTTTATAGCCCATCAGAAGCGCAGGTGACCACCTGGGACCCGTGACTGACATCTGCAGTGGGGGCAGTCTTCAGGACTCAGCCTTTAACCTGTGAGGTTGGCATTAAGTCTGGGTAGTTCGTGTCAGAACTGAATTGTAGGACACCGTTGGTGTCTGCAGAGCTGGAGAATGGGTTGTTGTTGGGGGTGGGGGGGCTAGACATTTGGTGTCAGAAGTGTTGGGGGGAGGAAACAGAGGTTTCCCTTTACTTCTCTAAGTGGGTGTGATTATTACCTATAACTGAATCTTGCCTGTCATTTAGAGCTCTTCTTAGGGACTTCTTAGAGATCTTCTGGACCCCGAATCTTTTAAGCTTCTTAAAGGTAGGAACTAGGGCCTGTCTGCTTTGCATTTGCACCCCCCACCTTAGGTCTTTAGAATTACTTCTGAGGACCTGTGGGCTCTACAAGGTCATGGGTCATGCCAAGTTGTGTGGTTATCACAGGGAAGGGACCGGGATTGGACGATGAGCAGGACTTCGGTATTAGCTGGGCCTTTCATAACATAACTATTTATTGTACAACATTTATTTCACAGAGGAAACCGTCAGTGTGAATACTTGAGGAGGGTGGTGCATCGGCCAGCACCTCTCCACAGCTTTCAGAAGCCCCCTGAACCCAGGTCTCCTGCGGGAATCCCACCCTTGCCGCTTCAAGCAGGGACCCAAGCGCTAACCCAGGGCCTCGACCTGGTGTAGGAACAACCTTTCATCAAGATGCAGGCGTGGACAGCCTGCCGCAGAGAGCACTGTATCTCCCAGTAAATCCCCAGTCCCCGCATCCTGGGAGCTGCCCAGCCTCTTCAAATACGAAGGGCAAATAAAATAAACAAAAGTAAATATTGTACTCGTAAGCAATAGAATGCCTAGCAACCAAGAACAAAAGAGGTCTGAAGAAAGAGGGTTGGCTTTTGCAGGCCCTTGTGTGCAAACTGCAGTTAAGGTCTTTTCTGTGTTAATAATACACTTTCGAGTGTTAAATTACAGAAGGTGGACAGGTCGCCAAGGCTGAGAGCCACCGAGGGAGTTGACAGGCCTCGGCCCCACCCTGAAGGAGAGGTCAGGGGTCACCTCAGCCTTTGTTCTGCTGATTGGCATCGGGGGAGGGGAGGCTCTCCCCTGTAGCTTTGGGACTGGAGATACTGTGACCAGGGCTCCACTGAGCCCTTTAGGGGCCCTAAGCCCTAAAGCGATATTAGGGTGATCCCACACACAACTCAAAAGAAAATATGAAGTCACACAGAACAAATGTAAGAGATCTGATGATTTTCTGTGATGACCATTTCAATGCTTCGTTAAAAATAATGAGCATAAAGCACATGACATTGTCCTTATTCAATTTTTTTTTTTCATATGAACACTGTTAAACATACCCAACACAGAGGCAATAGTACAATTATTTTTTAACCTATCCTTGAAGTTCAATGATTAAAGTCTGACTACATTTGCTGGGTGGATGTTCTCTTTCTCCTTGCTCAACAGTTTGGAGGGAAATCTAATATATCCTGTCATTTCATGTGCACAAGCTTCAGGACATGCATCTCTAAAAACTGTGGTCTTGTTCTTATATAAGAACCACAGGTCCACCGTCATACCTGAGTGAGTTGGTTTGTGTGTGTGAGTCCTCCAATACTTAAGCCATAATCAAATTTCCTTGAGTGTCAAAGGGCCTTCCTCACCTGCTGTGTACTGTATCCTCTTGTTTTTAAGGGCCTTGCTTTGCCAGTGGCCTTGGCACAAGTTTAGGGTGACTTTTGGAAATCTGGAATTATTTGGGATGTACCGAAAGCAGAGGGAAGCAAGAAAAAAGAAAAAGCAGTAAAAACAAACAAAAAGCATAGCAGTGGTATTTTTCTAAGAGGCACATGTGATCTTGCTGGTCATCAACTTTACCCGTAGGGGACCCCCGATCCGGTGGAATAGGATTAAACTGCCTTGCCCATAAAGCAGAAATATTCTCCGGTGCCTTCTGAATCTTGAAAGCTTTCTGAAGATTTGGGGCTGGAGGTGGATAAAGGGTTGTTGTCCTTGTCTGTCACCATGGCAACCCAGCCAAGATCTGGCATTGCTAGGATTTTTCCAGCAGATTTTGAAGACTGCTAACCCTAGGTCAGAGCGAGCGGGAATGTGGGCTGACAGATACACAGCTGCTCCCTGGCACAGAGAAGGAGGGGACATCTTCAGCAGCAAATGGGAAGGGAAGGGAGAGGAGCCCTCGAAAGCTCGCTCACCCAGTCAATAGACTTCCCTTTGCCATGGGGGCTGGGGGGCACACCTGACTCCAGAGAACTGGTAACTCTAAGAAGAGCGAAAAACGTTCACACTTTATGACCTGCAACCCCACCTCGAGGAATTTAAGGAAAAGTCAAAGTGGGCGCAAAGATTTATTTTGTTTGAGGACGTGCCTGAGGGCATTATTTATAGCAATCAAAAGGGTGGGGAGGATTGCCTTCAGGCTCAACAATATGGGCTTGGTTTAAATACATTACAGCTCATTCCTACCAGGGACTATTAAGCATCCATTCAAACCGTGTGGAAAAGTTATCAGTGATATGGGCATGACGTCTGCCACACATTAAGTGGGAGGAAAAACAGGGTATACAATCGGTCTGATGCCTGTCTCTTTTTAAAATTTAGAAAGAAAGGGAGGGAGTGAATAAAAAGTTTATACATAAAATTGTTTTTAAAAATGCACACACGTGTGTGTGTGTATACATATATATATATTCCAGTAGAGCCCAAGCTCTACGTCGATCAGGCGTCCCTGACTTGACTTCCCCATGCAGTGGGACACTCCTGCTTATCAGCAGGGCTGGCAGCATCTTCGAGACTATTCTTGAGGCAGCTATGAGGATACTACTGTTAAGTGCCACCAGAGGAAAGACACGACCGACACACAAATTAGTTTCAATAACCACACAGACAGTTTATTACTCACAAATCCTTTGGCGGGCCTGGGTACAGCGTAAGGGGGCCCCATTGGCGTGCTCCTCTCGGCTGGCTTTGGTCAGAGCTCAGAGCAGCGTGGAGACAGTCCACATCAACGTTGAAGTCTGGGCGACTACCGCAGCAGGGGGCCCCTCAGCTTTAGTACCTTTTCTGGCCAACGCCTTCTAACAGGTGTCAATCTACAGGATTATCACTTCAAACCACCTTTTTGGGAGAATCTCCTTTACGTCAATCTACTGAAATGCTTACATCAAACCACTTTTTAAGATGTTCTTGTTTACAAAGTTTACGTACTTAACACCAAGCTACTTCTTATGTAGGTATAACGTCACACACATACTAACTGGGCCCTGCTTGTAAGTCAAAATCTGTTTACCACATTACAGAGTTATGGCACTGAACCACTATACTAATTCTTATCCAAATGGCATAACTTTAATAATTATTTTTAATATACTTTGAATTACTTTTATATATCCTCCATATATTTCTATTTCTATATATATAACTACTATAACCTTATATTACTACAACTATATATATATATATATTTCATGCAATGTGGCTAGGTTTTGGCTGTGTTTTTTTCAAAATTTTTTTTTATTGATTTCAGTGAAAGAGGAAGGGAGAGAGAGAGAGAGAGAGAGAGAGAGAGGAACATTGAGCTGTTTCTGTATGTGCCCTGACTGGGGATCGAACCGGCAACTTCTGCGCTTTGGGATGATGCTCTAACCAGCTGAGCTATCCCGCCAAGTTTCAAATTTCTTACAATGAACTTCCATTAATTTATAATGAAAAAATTCTATAGTAATAGTAAACATAACAGAGAGAAGGGGAAAAGAAGAACATGGTGGGAGGGGTAAACAAAAGGCCAATTGAAAAGAAAAAAACAGAAGAGAAAAAGGAAGGTAATAATCCAGGCTGGTGAGGGTTGAGAGTCCTTCTACAAGTTTCCCTTGGGTTAAAAACAATGATTTTACAAGAGAAGAAAGGGAAACAAAATAAAGACTGAGAAAGCCTAAGTAATTATCTAATAGGTTGCTGGCATGTACACATTGATTGGACAACCTCAGGCCAAAATTGTCCCTAGAGAGAATGTGACTTCCTTTCTTTACAAGACTAACTTAATAACGAACCTTGACTTCCTAGGTTGTGAAGGATTATAACTAATTCATGATATTGGAGAAACAAATGGTATCATTTTTCTGAACGATCATTACATAGCCGTTCAATGATGTGAGAGCCCAGCACTGAGTTTCCCCTAAGTTTATTAGCTAATAAGGGTCTGGCTAGGGGACTCTCGCTCATTAAAACGGTGATGACAAAGCTGGGTAGCATTCCTCCTGTGAGATTTTCCGCTAGAGCCAGAAAATACTCTCTATGCTCAACTCAAAAACAAAAATGTCCCATTCAAAATGACAGGTACTGGCCAGTGAGGGGTAAAGCCTAAAGGAGCGTGCTTCTTGGGGGAAACTTGGCCGACGTGGTCTGTCAGCAGGGGCAGTGTTGACTGCCACCTGTTGTCCCTGTCCCCAATTCTGTAGCTTTTGCCGGGGCTTTCAGGATGGAGGCACGGGAGGGGTCACTGCCTGGGCTGGGAGACATCCCGAGCCAGCTGACAGCGGACGGAGTCCTGTGGGCATTCAGAGCGACGCACGCCATGCCATGCTCATGCCGTGCCCTTTGAACCGAGGGGCTATGGGACACACTCAGTTCATTCTCAGGCGTCCAGGGCTGAGCAGTCAGCTTGTGTTGTCAGAATCCCAGACTCCCTTCCTCTCTGACACTGGGTCACCTGAGCTGCATTTCCATGTATCCTGGCTGGGGAGAACGTTGAAACAACTGCCAAGAATGGGGCTTTCCAGTCACTGTCACACTGAGTCCCTACTACATGCCGGGCTCTGTCCTCAGCATTCATCGAACCAGTATTTATTGAACACCTACCTGGTCAGGCACTAGGGCTGATACTGGGCGCTGAAGATATAGCAGTGAACAACACAGAGTGTACCTTCCAGGTCACAGCCAAGAAAAGGAAGTAAAACACATCATGTGCCGGAGAGGCTAGGGCTAAAAACCAGTAGCCAATAGGAACAGGAAGTATGAAAAGTCGCTGTTTAGACAGGGTGATCAAGGAAGGTGGACAGGAAGGCCACCAAGGTGACACGGCCACGCTTCCCTCTCAGAGTGGAGTGTCCCGCAGGGCACCACTGCAGTCCCCACAGACAGCGCAGGTGCCCTAGCTGCACATGCCCCATCTGTGCCCTCTCACTGTCGGCATGGCAACCCCATGGCCCCTGCTCTTCACTGTCCCCCCTTCCACTCTGACTTTGACTGCACTTGGGCAGGTGAGCAAGAAAAAATCGCGAACAGAACAGACAGGAACCTGCCTCCAAGCTGACACTCCTTCTGGGGCCAGAGCCCACGGAGACAACTGCTTCCACGCTCTGGTTTCCATCTTCTGACAGCCACCTTCTCCAGTTGTTAAATCCCAGGAGGAGCCGGCAGCAAGACTGTTCCCATGTCCGAGTCTGGACACTGGATGGGGACGAGGCAGGGCAGCAGACCCTCTCTACGTCGGACTCCACACCCACCACCGACTATTTGGGATCAAGGATGAGAGAGTGGAATGCTGATGCTCCCCCCAAGGAGAATGGACTTCACACTTCCAGCAAAGCTGATGGCATGTAAGGTCTCAACGCTTGTGATGTGAGGTCTGCCTCCTTCCCTGGCGTCCGACCCACGGCAGAGAGGACAGCCGACTGAGACCCAGGTTGTTGTTTAGGATGTCAACCTCAGATGCTGGGAAGAAGGCTGCTAGCCCCAAATCATCGATGATGCCCCACCCATGCCCAACTCCTTCACCCTCCTGGGACTAATGCAGTGCTCAGGAAAGGCACACAATACAGTGGGCACGGGGCCGGCTGTAAGAACAGATCTGTCCTGGGTCAAACTTTAGCTCCTACCTCATATTACAATATATTATATTATACTATACTGTAGTACACTATCCTGTATTTCACTATGCTGTTCCATACCATACTATACCACACTACACTGTATTATAACATGCTGTACTTACTATACTATGCTGTACTATACTATGCTGTACTGTACTATACTATACTACACTATATCGTACTATATACTACTCTATGCTGTACTATACTATACTATATACTACGCTATGCTGTACTATACTATACTATACTATGCTGTACTATACTACACTATGCTATACTGTACTATACTATGCTATGCTGTACTATACTATACTGTACTATACTATGCTGTACTATACTACACTATGCTGTACTATACTATACTATATACTATGCTATGCTGTACTATACTATACTATACTATATACTACGCTATGCTGTACTATACTATACTATGCTGTACTATACTATACTATGTTGTACTATACTATACTATACTATACTACACTGTACTATACTATACTGTACTACATTATGCTGTACTATACTATACTATGCTATGCTGTACTATACTACGCTACGCTATGCTGTACTATACTATACTATACTACACTGTACTATACTATACTACCCTATGCTGTACTATACTATACTATACTATGCTGTACTATACTATACTGTACTACACTATGCTGTACTATACTATATTATCCTACACTATACTGTCTGTACTATACTGTAGTATATTATACTAGACTACACTATACTATACTATACTGTACTATGCTGCACTATATACTATACTGTACTATACTATGCTGTACTATACTATACTGTACTATACTATACTGTCTGTACTATACTGTAGTATATTATATTAGACTACACTATACTATGCTATGCTGTACTATACTATATACTACGCTATGCTGTACTATACTATACTATACTGTCTGTACTATACTATAGTATATTATACTAGACTACACCATACTATGCTATACTGTACTATGCTGACATATACTATACTACATCACACTATAGTATACTACAGCATACCATGCTGTACTGTACTATATTATACTACACTACACTACACTACACACGGTACTATGCTCATTATGCTTGTCTATATTACTAGACTACACTGCACTACAGCACACTCTCCTGCACTGTGCTGTCTGTCTGACCCTCACTGCAGCACCGTGTTACATATACTACATTATAATGCACTGCTCCTAACACAGTGCCTGGCGTTTAGCAAGTGCAGGGTCAATGGTAGCTGCTACCGTGATTAAGTCCACCTTATCGTCTGTCTGGCAAACCTCCCCATGACTCTCTCTCTGAGTTCTGGATCATTCCCCTACACTCCCTCTGCTGCAGTGACCGCAATGGTTTTGATTGTCTGCTGGGTGCTGATGGCAGGCACTGTATCCTTCCATCCTTTTGTCCCGGCACCGATGACAGCACCTGGCTGACAGGAACACCCATAAATGCCGGAAGACGGAAGAATGTCGCTGACGGCTCCTCACTTCTGCAGGACCTTACGCACCGGGCCTCGTCACAGGCCCGGGCCTCCGCCGATGAGGTCCTCCTCAATGCCACAGGCTTGGCACCAAGGCAGCTGTGTGACTTCACTGCCTCACAGTTTGTCTCTTTCCCACTTCCGGGACTGCTCCTTCCCCCTGGTAGAGATTTCTGGCATCTGTACTTGCCCACTTCACGCCCTTACGGGCTTATATCCATGTTGCCTGGGCGTCCCTTATTCCAGGTGCAGAGACCACGCCTATCTTGCCTGCCAGTCCTCACCCCACAGCCCGACCCCACCATCATTCCCAGCCCCTCTCTGGCCCTGCTACGCCCCACGCCCCCAGTCTTCCAGGCGGGGCACTGAGCTGATTCACCCCAAGTCCAGGTGTGGGCCTTACGCCTTCAGGGCTCTGCCGCCCAGGCTGACCCCGGCCTCCTCCCTTTCTCTTCTCCCCTTCCCCCAGCCCCCTTCTCCTCACTACCCTCCTTGACCGGAACACACAGGGAACCGCAGCGTCGGCCATTTCTAGAGATTCCCAAGAACCATCACTGGGAAAAGGCTTGCAGCCATCCAACAGCGCTGGTCCCGTCTGAGAGAGCACAAATCCAAAATCAAAGCCAGCAAGCAATGCTCATCTCGTCCTCCGGCCCGGGGCCACAGCCCAAGGACGGGGCTGTGGGAGTGGGGGCCGAGTTTCTGGGCTGTGTGAAGGAGGCTCCGGCAATCAGTGCCCTACCAGATCGGGTTCACCGGGCATGCTAACCACACTCGCAACCACCCACGCTGTTTCCATACTTCACCCCTTGTCCTTGACACAGCCCAGAGGAGCCCGGGGCACAGCTGCTCGGCGCCCCTGGGGTGAGCCTCGAGGTCCAGGAGGGAGGAGCCGCCTCCACCCTAAAAGGAAAGCAGAGCCCACGCTACGTCCAGTGTGGGCACCCTTTCAGGCCAGATGTCCTTGGAAGGGTTTTCTTTCTGTTCCCCTTTCTCCCTTCCTTGTCTCACTTTCTTTGTAACTGTGCTTTTGCAAGATGGAACTCCTTCTCTGCGCAGAGGAAGAAAAACAACCCCCCTGGTGTTTTCAGCCTTTTAAAAGCAGAGGCATTGGTACCATCCCAAGTCTTTGAAATGAATTTCCAGTAGTTTTTCCAGGTATTGCCAGAGGATTTGGAAATGAAGAAGTAGCCCTTTCACCCAGCGCAGGAAAACAAACGAGCTTTATCGTTCCGGAGGGGTCACACTGCCCCTCAGGACTCGTTGGGCCTCACGACCCAGTGCATCTGTGCACAGAACTGGGAAGACAGGGCCACCACCCCGAGCTGGGGCTCTGGGACAGCTCGGACATGGCCTACCAGCAGTCTGTTACCTACCACGGGGGGGGGGGGCTTGCAGAGGAAAGCTGAGGGCCTTCAGGTTCAGGGTGTTGGGGAGGCACTTCCTCTTGAAATCAACAACAAAGGGACAAAGCAATGGCTGTGAGCATAATGCACTGGAATTCATATCATCGTCTCTAACACTCCTCCCACGGCAAGAGAGCAGCGCTGTCCGTAAAGCCGAGGACGAAGGCGAGCAGGGAGCTGGAATTCATGTGCTCTGGGCGTGTGCAGCCGGATGGTGGCTGGGGGACGGCGAGGGGCAGTGCCATTTTCTAGGTTTGGCCAGGGCTGGGCCCCCCGAGAGCTGGCGACTGAACAGATTGCAACCCAAGCTGCGCCCTTGCATTCTCTGACTTGAAAGACGGTGGAGCAATAAAAACAGCAGAGGCAGCCAGCGATGCTTCTGCCTGCCGGGGCCGTCCGTCCCTGCGAGAGCAGCTGCCCGGGGGTGCCCGCTCAGGGTGTAACCGGGGACGACAGCCCGCCAGCAGGCCGGCACGCGGAGGACCACATTCCCTCCTTCAGGGGCGCCAGCACCTCCACTGGCAGGGTTGTCACGGAGCCCATCCCATGCCAGGGCAGCCCATCTGGTCAAGCGGTTGTCGCCAGAGACACAGAGCGTAAATAAAGCCTGGGAGGGCAGATGGGAGGCCGGCCAGCCTGGCTCTGCTTCTTAATCTCATCACCGGGGAGTCGGGTAGAAGCCCTGGGAGGCACCTCAGCCATTTTCCAGGCCAGTGACTTCATTTGTCAGACCAGGAAAGCTCCCTCCCCTCCCAGAGGTGCAGGGACTTGCCACAGTCCCATAGCGAGTCAGATGCAGAGCAATAGAAGCTGGCCGCTAAGAGCACAGCACGCCTCCATGCCCTGGGCTCAGACAGGTGATCCAAGGTGCTCCGTCGCCCCATCCCACCGTGAGTGTGTGGTTGGTGCCTTGCAAAATGCCCGTGCGTGGAAAGGCCACCACGGGCTCCTAACGACTACTTAGCGGATGTGGTCGGTGTTAACTGCCGTGGTGACAGTGAGCAGCTGGAAGCCGATCTCAAGTCAGGGGTACCATGTGGCAGATAAAAAAAAAAAAGCACATGAACCTGAGTTTGAATTCTGGCTCCCGGTTTTGTGACTTGGGACGGGGCGCTCAACCTTTCCCAGCACTCCCTGATCTCATCTGTAACGCAGGATCAGTGACACGTGGTTCCCGGGCTGGCTGTGAGCATCAGATGCGAGGAGGTGGTGAGGTGGCAGCCGTGACCTGCAGCTGCTGCCGCTGCCAGCTGATCCAAAGCGCCGCCCCGCTCGGCAACGAGGACGGCTGCCTTCAGTGTGAAGAATGGTAAGTCCCTGCCACGAGGTGCTGAGCGCAGGGCTGCGGCAAAGGCTGGCAGGAGCCGGGCAGCCGGCTGGTGGATGGCATGATGTGAAATGGACCATATGTTTAAAATTATGAGCCCAGATGTTAGGCCGTGGTGCCTTAGGCTCACACCATTAGGCTCCAACATTTAGCTGTCTCTCAGGGTCTTTGAGGCCCCAGGAAATGAGCTGTAAAATGCAAACGAGTTTCCCGGGAGAAGGGAGAGATACTCTGTTATCCTCTTAGTAAATTGCTGAGCTGGCTTTATTTGGGGGAGGCTGGCGTGAGAAGATTGGGAAGGACAGCAGCAAGAAGCATCATCTTGCTATGGAAAGAGAGAGTGATTTTCTTCTACTGAGCACGGCGGTGAGCCAGGGGTTATGCGGGACAGGGACTGCGGTGGCCACCAGACAGCAAGGGGACCTGGAGGAGAGAGGCAAGTCGCAGAAAGCCGACTTTTCACAGCCTTTGCATCCTGTCCTGGCCAAAAGCCCAGAGGTGTAAATCCCACCCCAGTCCTCACTGTGTGAGGCTGAGGGGCCGTGGGCAGCTGGTCCAGGCAACGGGGCTCAGCCGAAGCCTCCCCTGAGGAGGCTTCACGTAAGGCGGTTGGGCCCAGGAACGACCCGTCGGGAAGGAAGGGCTGTTTCTTATGTGCGTTGTATCCCTTGATGCTGACGCCCTGCCTTATACACGCTGGGGCCAGTGGAAGTTTGCACAGGGAACAGTGACAGCCACAAAGATGACTGACACGAGGTGAAGGGGGTGGAGGTGTGCTTCGTGTACAGAAACAAGCAGAGTGGGTCCCTCGGCAGATACAGCGTCCTTGCTCCTAGCACGACCCCCCTGTTGCCTTTGGATGAGTAGGAAAGAGCAGAGGGGGCATTTCTCTTTGAAAGGTCAAAGGTAGAATTTCTATTTTTTTTTTCTTTAAGTCCATAATTTCAAATTCTTCCCCTGAAACCTAGCCTTCAAGCAGGCAATAGGAATGACCTTATGTGTACAATATTTTTCCTGTACGAAGGAGGCAGGTAGCTAGCTATTTCCCTATAGGCCAGTTCTATCTTAAAGATTTAAAAAGGTTGAAAGATTATAGGAGTCATGAGACAAAGATCTTTGTACCAGGAAAGCTTCTTGTGAGTACCTCTCTTAGGAATTTATGATTTCTAGTGGGATTTATTCCAGAGACTTACTCAACCCTGTAATCTTCAAGTTGATAATTTTAAAAAATAATAGTCGCTACCCCTTTATTGACTCCTTATTGGTCAGGCACCACACTCATCATTTGACATGTTAATTCTTCACAATAACTCAGACCGTGAACATCCCCATTTCACAGATTACAAACTGAGGCTTGTATGTGTTACCCACGTCCTCTAAATGATACGGGCAAGAAACTGGCGGAGCCAAGATTTGAACCCAGGACATCGGGTCCCTAAGGCTAAATATTTGTGACTTGCTATTTAACCACTCTGCTTTTGTTTATGAGAGGAAAACATACAAGTCCCTGTCTTCACATTATTTTGTTTCTAAAATATTCTTCAAGCCAGGAGAAAAGCCACTGTCGAGGAAAATATCCACTTAGCACACAGGACTCCCTAAAACAAAGAATTGGGTGGGGGGCAAAGTCCAGGGAAGTAATCGAATAAGGAAATGTGGATTTAGTTATAGAACAAAAATATTCCACACTTCCACCTCTCAGGGAAAAAAGTACATCAAAGCACTTCTTAAAAAACTTTACCAAGAAGACACAGCAAACGGGCCCTTTCAGACATGCTACATACCTATCTATTATTAGCTCTGCTTCAATTTATCCGCTGAGTGATAAGAATTTTCCAAGAGACTGTCAGCTCAGGGAGCCAGCATTGCCTTGAAAGATCTTTAGATTCAGGATGTCAATAAAGTGTTCTCTTATAATGACTTCTAAGTAAGCTATGTAGTTCAGGTATGGGCACCGCTGCCCACGTGCTGTGCAACCTCAGACAAGATGCTTGGCCACTCTGGGCCCCTCCCGTCTCATCTGCCAAATGGGAGGACTTGAGTGGCAGCAAGGCTCGGTGACGGGCAAGATGCCTGGCTCATAGTCTCTAAAATGTGTCTTCCTCAGGGGGGCCTGATTGGATGGCTCCTCAAAAGATTTCGTATTTTGGAAACTCAGGCTGGTCTTGACAAGGGAGAAAGCCCCGTCCCACCAAACCCTAACGAAATGAATGCCTCCTAGCCTTGGGAACATACAGCACTGAGGCGGCAAGAGCCAGGACGCACGGGAGGCAACAGTCGCCAGGTTTAGTCCTAAACTCTGGCAGGCCCTCTCGGTGTTAAGCCAAAGGGATTGGGCAAGTGAGGAGCTCTTTTCTTCTAAAATCCTCGCCTCTCCTGCGGCCCTATCCAAAGACGATTCACATTCCTGTTGAAGCATGGCTGGGGTGGGGGGCGGGGGGAGGAGCCATGCGGAGTCTTGGTGCTTTTACCCCCGAATTGTGTGGATTTTGAAAGACATTCATTTTCAAGATGGGCTTTTGTTCTTTTGAAAAAATAAAAATAAAATAAAACCTCTCTTCCCTTTTGCACGTGGCTACAGCAAGCTGCAATTCACAGAGCTGCCAACTTCAACATATGTGCTTGGGCGCGTGCACACACGCACACACGCACGCACACACGCACGCATGCTCGCGCGCACACACATAAGTCAGCCCTAGCCCTGGCTCCCTCTGAAGCAATCCATCTTCTGCTTTCACTGTTCATTATGACTCGGTACACCGATAACCAAATGACATTGAACCCGGAGTGGCTGTCTCTGTCTCCCTGCATCACATTTACGCAGGTTGATGAAATCATTCCGGGCAAGGTTAAGGCACATCTCCACAGTGCAAAGGTTCTGCTTAAAACAAACACTGCTTGCTTTCGGGACCTGGCAGGGAAATGAAAAAAGAAACCCAAGATGCTCTAGGCTTCTGTCCTGGTTTCCAGGCAACCAGATGCTGGGTGCAGGAAGGGAGAGGGGCTTTCTTCTGGTGCCAGACAGTATTGACAGACAGTGGGCTCACTTTCCGAGCCAAGGAGATGAGGAGGAACAGAGGAAGCCTGCATAAGCCTCATTACCCTAATCAACCATAGAGTCAGCCCACTGGCAGGGAGAGCTGGGAAATGAGCCCATCTGCAGGGCCTGAGCTGAGGAGAAATGCTTCTCTCCATGTTACAGGCTACAAAGACTGGGCTGCTGTAAGCATGGGGATTCCCAGGGCACTGTCACCCTGGCTGCTCTACATGGGTGTGTGCTTCAGGTGGACAGAAGAAACCTCACAACTGCCTCCTCAGGGAGCCCCCAGAACCACGGTGGGGGCCAAGGGCAGAGGAGAGACAAGAACAATGCTGGGTGTTTCTCTCCACAGCACGATTTACCAAAGACCCTGAGAGGCTACGGGTGTCGATCACAGCGCCAAGGCAAGATACAGGGTGAAGAAGATGGACAAGCACCAGGCCGCTGGGTCCTTTTGCTATTTCTTCTCGTCAATGTCCAGAGCTCCATGGGATCACGTGGTACAGGCGAACCAGTGGGGGGCTCCTCAGACAGACCTGGGTTCTAATCTGCCCTTTGCCACTTCCAAGGGAGGGAATGCCCAACACCCCTGAGCTTCCTTCCCGTTCTGTCCAAAGGGTGGTTGGGAATCAGCCGTCAGCACAATCCTGGTAGTTCTACTCCAAGAAATGAGAATGTTCCTCTCAGGAGCTCCTATGGTGATACTATAAAAAGTCTGTCCGGCCCACATGGTAAGGAGAAAATTGGTTTGATCAGGGCGGTCATCTGGTGTTTTCCTGGTCACTGTAGTTGCATTTCTGACATTACTGTATGGTACTCAATATGTAGACTGCGTATACGTTACAAAAACATACGGCATGCCTATAGTATTTAATTAGATACAAGTGCATGGCATCAGACTCTATGGCAGAAATGTTTATTCCTGTTTTGTAGGGCAGGAAATGACATTTCAGAGAGGTGATGAGGTCTGCTGGAGGTCACAGGGCTGGTCCACCGAGAAGCAGGGTCTCTACCCAAGAATCTGCGGGAGGGATAGATTTGCTAAATTGTGCTGAAGAAAGAAGTGTCCCAGCCCTGCTTGTTGTCACCGCGGTTCTCCTCGGCCACCGGGAGTCCCGCCCACTGCAGGGCTCTTTCAGGTGGCTTCCGCTGCCCACCTGAGTTAGCAGCCTGCCTCCTCCCATGGTGTCTCCATGTTGAGCTTTGGCATCTCATCCGCCGGCAGCATCCATTGTTCTCCTGCTGGCGCCTGTGTCTCCTGAATCTACAACATTCAAGCCAACCAAAAACAACAAGGAACAAAAGCAGAAAGGAATCACCTGGGTCCTCATCCTGGCTTCCTGTTTACCGGATGCGGGGCTTCGGGCAATTCCTCAATGTCCCTGAGTCAAGACTTGGTTTCTTTATCTGGGAAACGGAGCTTAACCAGTCCCCAACTCAAGGCCACGTGTGAGATTTAAATAACAAAATGCAGAAAACATGCTCAGCAGACAGCATCTGGCACTTGCGTCTCGGAGACCAGTAGAATCGTCTCCTATAAATCCTTCCTAAACATCTTCAGAGGGCCGCCCTCCCTGTGGTGAGACGCTAATGAGATCCGGCCTTCTTCAGTGAGAAGCAGAGGCAGCGGCCTCACCAGGTCTGGGGCAGTTGTAGCAACACGAGCGAGCATTTACTGCAGACTTACAGAGAGTGCGCTGGCCACTGTCCTAAGCACTTTATAGGGCTTGCCTCATGTAGTCCTCACATCGACCCTGTGAGCTAAACCCTGCTGCTGTCCATCTAATTTACAAATGAAAACACTGAGGCCCAGAGAGGTTAAGAAACTTCCCCGGAGCGCACAGTTAGTTTGCCCCCTGTGTAGAGGCCGCACAACTCTATGTCACACAGCCTCCCAGCCCAGTGCACTTTCCCCCAGTCCTGTCTCTCTTGCAGGGACACTTGGGACCAAACCCTTTCCAAGTGGCTGTGAAGTGAGGATGCAGCCCAGAGCATCTCGGGATGAGCGTGAGAGGGACGCTGGCGCCCTGCCACCGGTGCTCAGAGGCCGGGGGCTCCCAGCGGCAGGAAGGGGGGCCGCGGCTGCAGGCCAACGGCAGACCCCTCCTCCTTGCCTCACAGGCACCAGATTGACCACTTCCAGTTAAATAAAAATATCAAAACCCATAACACGCCTAAGAGCACCTGGGGATACATGCATTACCGAGCTGTCATCACGGCTCTCACGCGGCGTTCCCGGCGCTCGTGTGTGCTGCACATGCGCTCCTTGGCAGGGGACGCCGCTTCCCTCTAACCCAGATGATCCCGCTTCCCGGGCCAAGCCCAGAGCCTGCCACGACCCTTCCACAGTAGCCGTTTCCTCCCTGGTTTTCATTTGCTCTCACTGAATTCACCACCTATTTCCTCCCTCGCTCCTCCTGCTCGTCGGGCCCTTCTGTAACAGGAGGGGATTTGAAGGGACTGGATGGCTCAGTTGGTTAGAGAATCAGAAAGTTGCTGGTTCAATCCCCGGTCGGGGCACATCCAGGAACAGATACAAGTTCCTGTCTGTCTGTCTATCTTTCTCTCCTCTCTCTCTCAAATCAATAAATAAAAAAATTTAAAAAAGAAAGAAAGGAATGGGTATGTTCCAAACTGGCCTCCTGGAAAGAGCTCTGGGCACTTCGAGGGCTGCCCTGGAGGCTGCCACAGGGAGGGGCTCAGAAGGAGGGACTCTGGGTCCCTAACCCACAAAGGCCTGTTTTACATTTTAGAATTCTGCATGAAATGCTGTTTCAGCAAAGGGTCTGGTGACTGAAAACCCCGTATGTAACTAACCCATTAAATGTACAAATATCAAATCAAAGGGCCGAGCAACCCGGCTTCTCGGGTCCTGTCTAGCCGAAAAGCCCCTCAGCACCATCAGCAGTGGACGCTGCCGATGGGAATTGCTGAATGGAATGAGAGCCATGCTGTCTCCATTTTTTCTTTGGTATCTGACAGGACCACAGAGATACCGGGAGATGACAAACGCGGCCAACGACAGTGAAGGATGGAACATGAGTCTGGGACACAGCCGCGTCTTCTCTGCTCCAATGGAATGGCAGAGACAAGGCCCCGGGTGGGGTGGGGGGCAAAGGGACTGAATCTGGCTTAGCAGCTGGGGGCTGGAGACAAAATGAGACACACACACACCAAAGTCCTGCTGTCTACGGTCCTCAGCTCCTGAATGATTCTTCCAAGTCCTGGTGACAAAAGACACGATGTGATGGGGAGTGAGGTGACATCCAAAGCTCATGGATGAGTTCTGGCCTCAGAGCAGCATCTGCTAACTGGAAGAAACGTCCACGCCAGTGCACGCATGCGCACACTGGGGCTACTTGTTGTTTAGATGACGCCTTATGTTCCTTTCTATCTTGAGTTCCTGGTGGTGTTAAACTGTGTATTTTGTTCTGTCTGTGGGTCTCCCTTAATCTCATTATCTGATCTTCTTTTGAAGATTAAGCCACACATCCATCACAGTGAACAAAAGCCCCCTCGGATGGACAGCAAACAGCTTGGAGTGGTTATAAAGCTCAACTCTCAGAGTCACGGGACACTTGGCGTCCAAGGAGGTGGGCACTGGACAGGGCACATTTGTTTCTTAAAGTTGGTGGGATCCAGCCCGTGTTTCAACAATACTGTCCCAAAGGAGGCCATGTCCCTTCTAAGGAATGGCCCTTGAATTTACGCCGGTGTGTCTCCCTGTCTTGTTTTACACGCAGCACTTCCTGCTACCTTATACATCATTGCTTATTGGTTTACAATCCCCCCCCCCTTTAGAAGAGGGAGGAGTTGACAAAAGCAGGGGAACTTATCTGTCTTGTTCACCACCTATCCCCAGCTTAGAACAACCCCCGGCATGTTGTAGGTGCTTAACAAATGCCTATCGAATGAATGAATGAATGGATGGCGTATGGCCTTGCCTTCTCGTTGCAAGCCTGGGAAAGCTGTGGCACAGCCGAGAGGTACCATGCAGGCGACCCAGTCTGCCACCCCACAGAAATCCCTGAAGCGAACTCTTCATACCCCCACCTGCAAAGTAGGCACCCTCTCCATCCACCAAACGGGGCTGCATGGGAGCCTGCAGGGAATTCCTGCACGTGAACAGTGCCCACACGTTACCTGGCACGTGGCAGGGGTCTGCGCAAGCAACTTTGAATTCAGAATGGCTCGTATCATTTCCCCCATGTCAGAGAAGAGCGAAACCAAGGTTCAGAGGTACACAGAAGTGGGCGAGGCCAGGGCGGCTGCCATAGGCGCAATTCCCAGATCACAGCTCTTTCTGTCTCTTCAGCCAGATTTCTAGAACAATCTCTGTAGCTCTTACACATTCAGCGCATGTTTATTATTTAACTTTTTTTTTATTTAAAAAACTTAACATTTTCCCCTAATGGACTCTTCATTTTGACCCAGCTAATACACATTCCCAAGTAAAGGCTTCAGACAGACCGACAGAAAGAGGGTGAGCTCAGCTCCGAGTCTTCCGTGCCTCGTGGCTTTCGGTCTGTGGCTGTTTCCACAGTAAAGCAAATCCTGAAGTGGGGACCTGGTGGGACCGGGGGCTCCCCCAGTCCTCTTCTCCCCCGCTTGCCCCCCCGCCCCCAGAGGGCAGTTGGTTTCTCTGGGCTGGATGCAGTGCAGAACAGGATGGGGACAAAGATTTCCCCTGCTGGCGAGGAAGGCTGGGCAGAGGTTTCTGGGCTCTGCCCTGCCAGGGTTTCGATTTACCCCATGATGGGGAACAGCTGTGTCCCAGAAGGGAGCCAGGGAGTCTCCACAAAGACCCGTGTCTCCTCCCCAGGGTTTTGATAAGAGGCACGGGGCAGGGAGCGTGGCCTGAGATGAGGAATCGAGTTTCTCCCAGCGGCTCGCACACCAGGCCCCGGGCTAATCTCCCCAGAGGTAACCCAGACCAGAGATGGGCCTCGCTGTCTCCCTGCTATCTGAGGGTATTTTCTGTCACCATGGAGAACGACAGACGCTGGAAAGGTCAGAGGGACACGGCCTGCGAGTCAAGGAGGCCGGGTAGTGCAAGCCTGCTGGAAAGTGCCCGCACCGTGGGGGGAGGACAGTGAGAGCTGCAGAGACATGCCGGGCCAGAGGGACGCAGGTTTGAATCCCACCCCTGTCTCCTGGTGGCCCTAAGGGTTAGAGTCCTGGTTTCTATATCTCTACCTAAAGGGCTCCTGGGAACGAAAGATGCTGGTCTGTAAAGAGCCCCTTGGCAGTCTCCAGAGATGGGAGTGGGAAGAAGGAGTAAGCACACGGTCAGGGTCACGGGCCACAAGCTCCCGCTCCTCACTCCACCACCACGTGGTCTTCACTGAGCCACGATTCTGCAGCCTTCCTTCCCTGACACCGAACTCTGCTGACCCTCTAGCCTCCTCTGACAGCTTCTTCTCCCCAAAACACGGTGCGAGCTGCAGGGAGGGCCGTGTCCCCCCACCTCCCAGCCGCACGCACACACAGCTGATGACAAGACGCACGGGAGGGGGGGGGGTAGCTGTTATCCAAAAAGGAAAAAAGAAAAAGAGGAGGAGGCAGGAGGCAGGCAGGAAATTCCAAACAGACCCAACCCAAATGGCCAAGGAACCTGTATTTCTAACCAGCTCCCCAGGGATCCTTATTAGCAAGCAAATTGGAGAAACAAGATTTCACAAGCATTGCTTTCACACTTTTTTTTCTTTTCTTTTCTTTTTCTGCCAAGACCCACAGTAAGAAATATACTAATGAATACATTCTACATTGCAAATCGACATACACACGTATAAATGACCAATTAAAAGAGTTCTGTGAAACACAACTCACCCTTGTTATCAACACCCTACCCTCCACTATTTTCTCTTCACCCCACTTCTCCCCACTCAAGTCTAGTCCGTCAGCGTGACCCTGTCAGAAATTCCCAGAAACCGGTCTTCTAACTCACAGCGTTAAGAACGGTCAGGGGCCCTGTTAAATGTACCCATTCCTGGGTTCCATCCCCAGAGGGCTGATACCATTTCAGAGAGAGGTCAGAACCAGAGTGTCCAGTGGGGTTTCAGCATCCCTGAGAGAGTTTGATCCCAGGAAGAAAAGCTTCTGACCAGTCCAGACCAACCAGAGGCCCCCTCTGGGTCAGAGAAGGGAAGACTCCCTGGTGGGCAATCCCACCAGCACAGTATCCCTTGGGTGGGTAGTTCCTCAAAGTAAATAGAAGAATGAGAGACAGATACTGTTCTAGATCGTTTGTGTCCCACCCAAAGCCCATGTGTTGAAATCCTAATTGATGGTATTAGAAGCTGGGGCCTTTGTTAGTTCATGAGGGTGGAGTCCTCATGACTGGGATTAATGTCCTTTCTAAAGAGACCCCAGAGAGCGTCCTTGTCCTCTCCACCAGGAGAAGACCCAGGGACACAGGGAGAAGGCTGCTACCCATGAGCCAGGAAGCAGCCTCTCACCAGACACCAGATCTCCAGGTGACTTGATCTGGGACATCCTAGCCTCAAGCATCACGTGAAATAAATGTCTGATGTATACAGCCACCCAGCTGGCAACACCAGGACCACAGAGACACCGTCCTAGAACACCCAGGGAATGGTTGGTTAGTTCTCCTTCTCCACTGCCTATATTCTCTCCCGTGATCCCTGCGGTGCCCGGCACAGGGCACACATCATACATCCCATGTGTGTGAGCTGCATAAAAGCCAGGACACAGCCTGACTAGGCGGTGGCGCAGTGGATAGAGCGTCGGACTGGGATGCGGAAGACCCAGGTTCGAGACCCCGAGCTCGCCAGCTTGAGCGCGGGCCCATCTGGCTTGAGCAAAAGCTCGCCAGCTTGGACCCAAGGTCGCTGGCTCCAGCAAGGGGTTGCTCGGTCTGCTGAAGGCCCACGGTCAGGGCACATGTGAGAAAGCAATCAATGAACAACTAAGGTGCCGCAACAGCAACGAAAAACTAATGATTGATGCTTCTCACTTCTCTCTGTTCCTGTCTGTCTGTCCCTATCTATCCCTCTCTCTGACTCTCCCTCTGTCCCTATATAAAAAAAAAAAAAAGCCAGGACACAGTTGCATTTTGACTACTGGTCTGGGTCATAAACGATCATGTTTTTGACCCTGTATTTCATTCATATAACCAGAGGCAAACTCCCTGGGGTCTGGCATCTACTGATGACAACAGAGACCAGACAATTTGTAATTATTTCATTCAACAGACTCTTACCATGTGCAAGACGGTCTTCTGAGAGCTTTACAAACATAAACTTTTGTCCATATAAAAACCCTATAAGAGAAATAGCATATCGTCCCTAATATTCCCATCGATCTTGTTAGGAGCAGCGATTATTTTTTTCTCTATAGATGAGACACTGAGACTCAGAAAGGTTATATAACCTCCCCGAGATCCTACAGTAAGTACCAGGGCTGCACACTGAACCCTGGGAAGGAAGAGTGAGCAACGCCACGAGAATCTTTAAAAATGGTATTCAATCCTGGAGTTATCAGTTGGCTCTTGCATGCTAAGAACAGCCATGGTTGACATGGGCCAAGCCTGGGGGCTGTGTGTGTGTGTGGGGGGGAGAAGCTCCCCTCACACAAACAGAAACGGAGACACAAACCAAAATGACTCATAAATTGCAGCCGTGGGCGAGAGGCCAGTAAACATATGAACCCCCCGGTGGCTGGCTGAACATCCCTGTAGCTTCCATGTGCCCTCATTCTGTTAAAATGTAGTGACAAGGAAATTCATCACTGCTTATATAATTTTTTTTTTTTTTTAACAAGAGGGAAAAAAGCTCTATTCATTCACGGAGACTTTCGTTCCAATGTCAAGCTCTATTTTAATTTTCCAGAAGCCAATGTTGCAGTCAGCCAGCCTTTAACACAATGGGCCCCAAGTCCTCTTTGCATGGCAGTGACAGGGCTGTTGTGGCTAACTGATGCTCTTTCTCAGTTTGTGTGGCTCACCAGGACTTTCTGACTTAAATATTACGTCTCTCACAGTTGCCCCTGCTAGGTTCCGGGATGGGAGCGGTTACTCCTGAAGCGGAAGGAAGAGAGACAGTCTTGTGGTCTCATCACGTCTGTCCTGGGCCTCCTGCATTTTCTCTAAATCCTGCGTGTAAACTGAGCGGCTCCTTAGACCCATCTCGGCCTTTACGTGTACTCACATGCAGCGAGGAGAAGCCGGCTGACACTCTTCTTCTTCTATGCAGAGATATCCTTGGCCAGACCAATGAATTCAAGAGCTCCCTTGGCTGGTAGTTTGGGCTATGTTGAATGGCTGTGACACCATTCCCTGCCCTGGGCTGCCCCTTCTCCAGCGTCTAACAGCCATATCCTCACCTTCCTTCCTTCCGGCCCTCACTAATGGTGTCCTTTCTGCCTCCTGTCCACCTCCCGGTCCACAGCCAGTGTCATCGCTTTTAGACCAACCGTGACGGTTAACTTTGTGTCAGCTGGACTTGGGCTACCAAGTGGCCCTGATGTTTGGTCAAAGGTGGTCCTGGGTGCATCTGGGAGGGCATTTCTGGATGAAACTGACCTTTGCACTGACACTGAATAAAGAAGATTGTCCTCCCCATCGTGGGTGGGCCTCATCCAATCCCTGGAAAGCTGGGATGGAACCAAACGGCTGACACTCCCGAGAATAAGAAGAAGCTCCTGCTGCCTGGTGGCTGCGCTGGGACACTGGCCTTTCCCGGCCTCAGACTTGAACTAAAACACAGGCTCATCTTGGGCTTGGGGACTGCTCATGTTTGGACTGGAATGTCCACCTGGTTCTCAGGCCTTCAGACTCGGAATCGAGCTACACCATCAGCTCTCCTGAGGCTCCAGCTTGCTGACTGCAGAGCTGGGGACTTCTCAGTTTCCCTAAGCATGTGGACCATTACCGATTGCTTCCATTTCTCTAGAAAACCCTGACGAACAGACTGACTTGTATAGGTTATGTGTTGCTGCGTATCAAAATCCCCTAAAACTTAATGGCTTAAAACATTATGTTTTAGGCAAACTTATGTTTTGTAAAGAGGAAGAGAGTAAAACAGTTTAGGCTTCGTGGTTCATACGGTCTCTACTCAACTCTGCTACTTAGGACAAGAGCAGCCATAGACATGCAATGAATGAGTGTGGTGGGTGGTGTTTCGATAAAGCTTTATTTACAAAACCATGTTCGTGGTTAGGTTTGGCCGGTGAACCCTGACTTAAAATCGTGATTTACTATTTCCCATGACCCTGTGGGCTCACTGGGAAGCTTTGCTGGTCCTGCCCAGGCTCACATTTCATTGCAGGCAACAATAGTCATCCCGTGGCTCAGCAGGGGGTCCTGCAGGGATGACGATGACCTTGCATGGCCTTAGGGCTGGCTATCAGCTTGGCCTTTCTCTCCCCGTGATCTCAACATTCAGTAACCCAGACCAGGTTTCTTGATGCAGTGACTAGAACATTCTAAGAGGACAAAGGCAGAGGCTGAAGGCCCCTTGAGGCCAAGGTTCCAGAACTTACACAACTTCTGCCACATTGGCAAGCCACAGGCTGGGCCAGGTTCAAGGGGGTGGGGAAACAGACTCCACCTCTGGAGTCTGGAGGGAGCTGTCCGATGTCATTCTCATTGTTTTTCAATCTGTCTCAGAAAGGAACAGGATACCTTAGCTGTCACATCTTTACCCAGTGGAAATTCACTAGAGTCTGTGAGGAGCGGAGGGCCCTTGTCACCAGCACGAATCCAAGCATTCACTGCTCAAGACAATAAACTTTCTCCCCAGCCTTGCCTAGGCATTTGGATAGCATTCCTTAGCATCTTAGTCTAAATATGAAGGTCGCCTGAGGTCAGAAGATATTGCTCATTGGACCCTGGGACATGAGGACTAAGAGGCTATGGGAGATACCCGTGTGTGTCCAGAAGGAAAAATGAGCGTAAGTCCTGTCCTTCTTTGACCTGTTCTACTGTTTACAATAACAGTGGTATGTTAATGAAGATGTCGCCCCATTATCTTCTCCCCATTCCCATCCCCTTTACCTGGATGCTGCACAGAAGGGTTTCTAAAACAGAAGAGCATGACACTAAACACTGTGGGGCTTTCACATTTCTGACTAGACCATGAGCATTTACCACAGGTGTCCAAACTCTCAACCTTCTCTTGGAATCTTCTGAGCATGTTCATGTCACCACTCATCTCCGAAGATAAAAATCAGACCAATCATTATTTTTTAACAACAAAAAAAAGAAAATCCCTTGCTGATCCTGGCCACAGATACTTTCTGTGGGATAGTGATCTTGTTCTTTTTAAATAAAGGGCTTTCGAATCAGTCCAAGAACAGACACATATTTTTTCTGTAGTCTGTCTTTGATGCATAAGCCAAAAGACACAACATTTACTGATATTGTATTAATGCACTTTTATCTTTAAAATAAAAGTCCATGTAAAATATAGATGAATTAAATACAGATCTCTCTCGAGGTTGAGAAAGTAGTTGCTAAAAAGTGCTTCTTCTTCTCTTTCCTAAAAGTAACTGTTTTTTGGAAAGTCATCATTAAAATACATGAAAATGAAACCTCCCAAGGTGCCCATCATTCTTCCACAGAGAAGGCCAATGTGCCGGGTTATTTGCTTTTTAAAAGTGTTGAATTTTTATGACTCTTTGTTTAAAGCTATTTGTCATTGAACAGGCTGTGCGAAGCCAGATACAGACTTGACTTTCAAAGGTAACTTACACCAAAGATCTTGCGATGGTATTACTGGCCATGTGGCCTGAAGAACTCCAGTTCTCCGAGAAGGTTTTAAATCAGACGTGTTAAGTAGAGCTTAAGCCCCATGTCATTTTAAATTCCAAGCTTTAGATCCAGGAAGCATGGATTTTATGATGGAGATGACAACTGACTCTCATCTGTAATAGATACAGAAAACTAACTTCGTGGCCTCCTCCGTAACTCTCAGCAAGTCGGGAAGGCCGATGAGGTATGAAAGACGAGGAAGGCGGGCGTGACATCAGCTGGCCTGTGACTCCTGAGAGTTTACCAGCTGTCCCCTCAGTGCTCGGCTTACCCTCCGATTCCGTTTCCGGCAGGGCTTCCGGCCGGTTCCCCTTTCGGGAATCTCTACCTCCAGCAACCACCTTTTCATAACTTGCAATAATGAAAGCAACAACCAGCATTTACCATGTATTATTTACCCTAGGCCACACACTGGGTTACACGCTTTGATGCTTTGTGTCATTTGATCCTTATACGGACCCCGAGAAGCCTTCAGGACACTTTCCCCCAACGTTAAAGACAAAGACACCGAGGGTGAACAGGCAATAACGACATGTGGAACTGAGGCTCCAGCCCGGCTCTGTCTGCCCAGCCAGCCGAGCTCTAGGCTATTACGATAGTACAGCACAGGGGTCCCCAAACTCTTTACACAGGGGACCAGTTCACTGTCCCTCAGACCGTTGGAGGGCTGGACTATAAAAATAACTATGAACAAATCCCTATGCACACTGCACATATCTTATTTTAAAGTAAAAAAACAAAACGGGAACAAATACAATATTTAAAATAAAGAACAAGTCAATTTAAATCAACAAACTGACCGGTATTTCAATGGGAGTTATGGGTGCGGATGCATCCTGTGCTCCTCTCATTGACCACCAATGAAAGAGGTGCCCCTTCTGCAAGTGCGAAGGGGGCCGGATAAATGGCCTCAGGGGGCCACACGGCCCACAGGCCGTAGTTTGGGGACCCCTGGTCTACCAACTAATCACCCTCTTGTGTTGCTCTCTCTCTCCAATTACAGTGAAAGCTTCCCAATGGGAGAGACACATTGTATGTGTTGATTGTGTCTTCTGGGGTAACCAGCACAAACATCTGCAGCCAAAAGAAATGTGTATATTTTATACACAAAATGTATATGTGATATGTAAATTTTATATATAAAACTTATATTTTATACATAAAAGTCACATACTTATACATATAAAATCCACATATTACATGTAACTCATCTTTTTTAGATATAAAATTCATCTACAGTATGTCTGTAAAGTCATGGTGCACTTTTGACCGGTTGCTTTCCTGTGACCAGACAAAAGTGCACCAACACTTTACGGACACACTGTATTTTAGATATAAAACTTTTAATATTTATATATAAAACCTATATTTTACATATAAAACTCATGTATTTATATATAAAATGTATATATTTCTTGACTTTCAAAGGTAACTTACACCAAAGATCAGTGTACAACATTCATTTGAAAAACCCACATCTTTCAGGGAATTTTTCAGTGCCAGGGTATACAATGTTTTTCTTTGGCATTTTGTTTCAATTTAATCAACTCAAAACTTGTATTCTAACGGGCCATGTCTCAAATGAAACTCCAATGAGGCCGAAACGCTGGGGGTGGGGGTGGGGTGGGCGTGGTCTCCACGTGAGAGCAAAGAAGCGCAGAAACACATCGATCCCGGCGCTGGGGGTTGGGGGGTGGGGGTGGGGTGGGCGTGGTCTCCACGTGAGAGCAAAGAAGCGCAGAAACGCATCGATCCGGCGCTGGGGGTCGGGGGGTGGGTGGGCGTGGTCTCCACAAGAGAGTAAAGAAGCGCAGAAACACATCGATCCGGCGCTGCGGGTCGGGGGTGGGTGGGCGTGGTCTCCACAAGAGAGTAAAGAAGCGCAGAAACACATCGATCCGGCGCTGGGGTTGCGACGTCCCCTCGGACTTGCCGCGGAGCCCTGCCTTCGAGAAGTGTTAGCATTAGAGCTTTATAAAGCCATCTCCGGCTAACAAATTCCACCGCCACCTCATTAGATAGAAAAAACAGAATGCTTTAGGACTTGGAGATATTTTCGGTAAAAATAACATTTTTTCCCTTCCTAGAGGAACTGAGAAACGTCACCTAATTGTGTGGCGAGCAGTCACGGCAGGCTGCACAGCCGCCGAGGTCAGGACCAGGGGTCCGGTAGTGTAAACTGTCCTCCGGCCGGAGAGCATTTCCTCCCCAAAGAGAAATGGCCGTTGCAATCTAATTGAGAGGTCAGTGGTCTCAGGACAGGCAGGAGATGAGCCGCGAGCTCTGTGAAGTAATGCGGCCTTTGATCTGCCAGGCCTCTTGGCATGGACAGAGAGCCAGCGACCATCCAGAGGTCTTCTAATCTTCTTAGAGATAAGCTGAAACTGGTTGGCCCGGGCAGGGAGCCGGGGCAGGGCAGGGCCCAGCTCTGCGCTCTGCGCTCTGCCTGCCGCCTGGCTTCGGAGCGAGTCAGTTTCAGGCTGACATCCCCACCACGCTCCAGAACCACACTCCCAGACGGGGAGGCGAACTGTCTTAGGGATGCCTGTCCTACGGAAGAGTGTATGGGAGTTACCACCATCACTCTCCCAGGGGCCATTTTGGAAGATGTCTGGGAGATGGCTTCCCCAAGGAAGCCAGGAGCAGCAGAAAGCTGGTCAAAATGCTACAGGACAGGAACGGAGGGTTGGGGGGTGGGTGGAGGAATGGATGATGGAAGGAGGGACAAGGGAGGAATGAAATAATTAAATTAGTCTGAATCACTGGACAGGGGCAAGGCCAGGTGTAGGAAAACAGAAACATCACATCGAAAAGAAAAGGATACGTAAACTTTTAATTACATTAAATTTTGGGGGTGGGGTCTCAAAACATCTAAACCTTTTCATGAAGTTAAAAAATTAGTCAAAGTTCAAGATCTGTTTTATAGCGAATAATTGACTTAATAAAAATTAATGGGGCTATATCTACGAAAGGGACTCTATCTTCTGGGAAAGACAGGTGTCAGAAATCGGTAAGAGCTGCTTGAATCCCACTGACTAGGGAACAGCCATAATGATAGATTCTTGGAACTGGAATCTTCAGAGACTGGACACATGGGGACAACGGACTGAATGGGACCTTGAGCACTCTCAGATAGAAAAAGGACTAGTGAGGGCCTAGTAATATCTTTTGTGTGACCCCTCTGGTCATACAATATTTCTTCAGATGTCATGTTGTAAAGTATTGATCAAATGAGGTGGGTATTTTGGGTACTTTGCAAATGGATGAGCCAAGATGCATAGCTTGTGTTTGGAATGAGTGAGGTGAACTGCAGGGAGCAGTGTTCAGAGTAGACAGGGAGCCTTCAATCCCCAAGTTTAGAAACCATTTGTGCCGTTGAGGGAGGCACCAGAGCCCCGGAGCCAACCAGGATGCATGCACTGTCTGTACCCACCCTTGCACCACCCCACCCAGCAACCCGGACCCGGTAGCCATGATGCCCCTGCGCAGCGAGGCATGCTGGTACAGCGAAGCCGCCGCTTTCTACCTCCAGGGGGCTGGACGGCACTTCCACAACGACCCTCTTGCTTTGCCTTGGAGACTTCTCAAAAGCGTTGTGAAATAGATGGAGTGTGTGGCACCCCACTTTTCTATTTTCTAAATGGGGGTTCAGGAAAATTAAACGATTCTGCTAAGAAAAGCTGCTAACAAGAGGCAGAAACCAAATCTCCACCTGGATCTCTCTGCACAATACGTTGGAAGACATACTGAGGAAGCACCACACAGCCAGACACCCAAGTCCGCTTCCAACTCAGTGTCCTAGTAACTGGGAACTGAGAAGAGGCACCTCAGAAGTCAACTCTGACCCAGTCAAGGAATTTCCCACACGCGGATATCTGGGCCGAGACCCGCCTCCCCCACCCACGGAGCTCTTACCTCACCCAGCAGACGCCCTGTCACAGAGCAGCAGGGCCATCCCACTGATGGGGCCACAACAGAGGGGAAAAGAATGCAGCAGGTCACTCTCTGGCTTTGCCCCACCGCTCACATTTCCCTGGTCAGATAAAGACATGTGGTCGTGCTTGACATCAACGGGGGGGGGGGGGATGGGGGCGGGGGGGAGTCCTACTATGTTCCAGGAAAGAAGGAGAGGTAGTGAATGTCTTCCTGACCTTCCCTTCCCAGGGCCCCTAGCTGAATCCAGGGCCAAAGCTTTCAAAATCGATGCCTGTAATGCACCATTCAACTCTGCAGGTCATAGGTTTGACTCTGTTGGTGTGTTTCTTGAAATACTTGGCCCCCCCCCCAAAAAAAAATGTTATCTGGTGTTCAACTAGAGGAATGATGTTATCTTAATGTAACTAGAGAGAAGCAAGCCACTGTGACCCAGGGATTGCTCCTGGAGGAGACATCTTTGAAGATTTCAAAGATGGATAGCAGGCCCAGGGAGATGGTCAGATGGGGCTGTTTCTCCTCTCGGGGGCACTGGGGTCATAAACCATGAAAAACACGTGCCTCTCTTTGCCCCTGCCAGCAAGGGCCACCCACCCAGTCTCCCTTTCCCACACAGAGAGGAGTGAGGGAGAGCGAGAAAGAAAAAGAGAAATCATGAAGAAGAAATTTGGGAGTAGCTGTAGGCAGTTCTTTTTTTTTTTTTTTTTTTTTTTACAGGGACAGAAAGAGGGATAGATAGGGACAGACAGACAGGAACGGAGAGAGGTGAGAAGCATCAGTCATTAGTTTTTCGTTGCCGTCGCAACACCTCAGTTGTTCATTGATTGCTTTCTCACATGTGCCTTGACCGCGGGCCTTCAGCAGACCGAGTAACCCCTTGCTGGAGCCAGCGACCTTGGGTCCAAGCTGACGAGCTTTTGCTCAAGCCAGATGGGCCCGCGCTCAAGCTGGCGAGCTCGGGATCTCGAACCTGGGTCTTCCGCATCCCAGTCCGACGCTCTATTCACTGCGCCACCGCCTGGTCAGGCTGTAGGCAGTTCTTAAACGTTCAGCACTGTACTTTAGAAAAACCAAGAAATGTTTCCCCCCAAAAAGTCTTCAGTTCTCCAGAATTTCCAAATAAACCCCAAAACCTCATGACTGCTTTCCTCTCTTCCATCTCAAATTCCTGAGCACACTCCTTGAGCTGAGAAATGAGTCTCCAAGTGCATGCAAGAATTCTGTGTCAGTTTCTAAGCATCTAAAATTCCTGAAAGAGACCACAGCTACCCTTTTTTTGGATGATTTATCCCCCAAGTATGCATTGCCTCATTAGTATCATCAATCGGATATTTTTTCCCAAAGGAAAAAATAATTAATGGCTCACCAGAAATGTTTTGAAATGTTTATATGTGTTTCTTTGTATAAGCACAAAAGTGAGTGTGTGGGAGCCTGTTTATAAGTTAGCGAAGTGTTAGTAAACCCTGGTTTGACACTGATAAGGTTCATATGAAAGTCATTACTGAAACTGTTGCCTAAATAATAAACAGGATCTTTTGGTTTACCCTCTTTCAAGCATGCCTCACTAGATTAAAAAAAAAAAAAAGACACATTATAACCAGAAGAAATGCAACAATGTACAGAAAAGATAACCGAATTACTATTGCAGTCATTGAAGTATTCAAGGAGAAGCATCTGTCGGTCAGATCCAGGGTCTCATGGATCAGGTCTCAGTTTGGACAACTATGGGCGAGTCACTGAGCATCCGTTATCTTTTTTGTCTTTTGCAAAATGGGAATAATAACAGTACTTCTATAGGTTTTCTACCAGGATTCAATGAAATAAGTCTTCAAAGTCACCTAGAATGTCCCTGCATAGTGTGAGCCCTCAGCAGACTGGTTAGCAATTGCTGTTATCAAAGGCAGCTTGAGTTTTCCCATGAGACAGATCAGTTCTCCAGATGTTTCACAAGGGTCTTTCTGCCACCACGCCTTCCCCAAGAGGAGGCCTTGTCATCTGCTGTTTGGAAGGGACGGCTGGAATGCAGGAGGCCCTGGACTTTCCCCCCTGATGTTCAGGTCTGCCACTGATCACTTGGTAACTTGGGGTAGGTCACTGCCCACCACCTGGATGGAGCTCAGCTTCCACATTCAAAGAACAAGAAGGCTTGAATATATTATAGACCATGGTATCTGCTCTTCAAATGCTATCTTACCAAGAGCTGACACAGTGAAAAAGAGGGCAGATAGATACTTGCTGGTGAGGACCCCCTTCTCCCACCTCATCCCACTATTCACACTTCCGTTTTGAACAGTGGGGCCTGGGCTCGTTCAATGCAGCTGCACTGCCCCCCTTCCTCCGCGGCTCCCGATGGCGCCTTCCGACAGCAGAAGGTCAGTAAGTGCCTGTGGACATCCCATCCACTGGATTCTTGCATCTGCATGGGGAGTCCCAGTTCTCCGTCTGGACCATGCTTGTGCAAGATCACACCTACAGGCATGAATATTTAGAGAACGTGCACTGGGCTAAGCACGGCAGGAACAAACGTGAAACAATGGGAGCCTCTGAGATGAGTGTTAGTCTGGCAAGGTTGGGGTTGGACGCTGATTCTTCTACCAAACTGCTCATTGCAACTGGTTCAGGCAGCTTTTTAACTTCTGTGTGTCTGCTTCACCTACAAATAGAAACAATGATAGCCACTGACTACGTTGCTATGAGCCTGCATTGGGCCACCTACTGAAAGCATCTAGCATAGAGCTGGCAACCTGTGGGTGCTCAAACAATGCAAGTCCCTTGCCTTTGTGGCTGAGTGAGAACAGTGTGCACAATTAAACACCCTGAGCTTTGACCTGTCCTGGTATTTTAGTAATGCCTGTCTACACTGGGGCTTCCCTGTCCTGACCCAGTTTCAGGAGCAAGGCTGTCCAATGGTGTCCCAGTCGGTGCATTAGTCGCCGGCCTCCTGGCTAAAGGGATCGCGCAAGCCGTCATTACCTCCGCGCCAGGTGCCAGCAACCTCGCCCCAGGTTGCGGCTCCAAGCAAGCCACTGTCCCAGCCTCTTCCTCCACGCGGGGTTGGATCCAGCCAGCACCCTGCTCATCTCCAGGGCCTGCTCCGTGCAGCTTCAGCTCAGACAAAGGGCTGCCTTCGGTCTGAATGCAGCCTGCACATTAAGCAGCCACTCAACAAGCTGCGCGCCAGGCCGGCTCTTGGCTCCCAGATCACAGGCCAAGCCCTGCCAGACAACAGCGGCCAGATCATGCCACCCTCCGGTGGGTGAGCAGCACCAGGAGGGGAGGCCCTTAGTCACTTGCTTCATTGTTCCAGCCATGAGGAAAGAAAGCTTTTATTTCCTTTCTGTGAGGGCGGAAATTGCTCAAGGAAGAACAGAGCCTCACACTCTCAATAGCTGCAAGGGGCCCTCGGCCATGTGCCCGCTGGCACGCCCTGCCTGCCTGGTGGCACTTAGGGCCAGGGAACATGCGTCTGATAGAGGCTGGTGTCTTAACTCCTTCGTACTCACTGCAGTCTGTACCCTGGTGATTTTCTATTTGCTCCCTGGTACTAAGAAATGGCTCTGTGTGCCCAGTAGCCAAACCTGATTTGAAAAAAGGGGGCGTGCTCGCTCAATGCATGGTGCAAAAGGTAAGGTAGGACGGCCGAATGTTTTACTGGGGGACACAGAGCTCCTACGTACCCCGGCTTTACCATGTCGGCTGGGTGCAAACACTCGCCACCCACCCTCCTGTTCCCCCTCCCACGGAACTTCCTCCTCCCTCCCCCGTAGGGTTTACCCGCACTTAGCCATTGTGGAATTCCCTAGACTTGTGTCTGTCTTCCCCACTCGTGGGGGGCTCCAGGAGGGCATGGCCCTTGACACCCCAACATGACACACAGCAAAACGTCAACGCTTTCTGAGCCATGGGCACCCAGAAGACTACACCCCTGTTGTATCCTCCTATACCAGTGGTTCTTAACCTGGGTCCTATTGAACCCTAGGGGTTCGATGAGTAGGTCTCAGGGGTTGGGAGAAGCCTCTGCCGCAGAGGCCAGAATAAAGTAATACCGTAATTTGTTGTGAGTTCATGCACTTTGTTGGTTTTGTTCTTTGAGCAAGGTGATGTTCATGCACGGCTCATCGTGTGCACCAGTAAAAAAAACATATACCTATGTCTTGAATTTGGGGGAAAAAATCATATTTTATTTATCACTAAAGAAGGGTTCGGTGAATGCGCATATGAAACTGGTGGGTTCGGTACCTCAAAAAAGGTTAAGAACCACTGGTCTATACAGTGAGATGCACTTAACTCTCCCATTACAATTCCGTCACTATTCCGTGTTCCATGCTACGTCCTATGTTCCGACAACGTGTCGAGCAGTCTGGCCGCATTGCAGCGCGCAGTTGTAAACGAACAAGCAATAGGGAAAGCGTGGCTTTCACAGCACAGAGGGAACCTTCTGGCCAGACATGAAGTGTGCAGTTCTAGCATGAGATGACTTTCTGCATGAATTCCTGGGGGAACTCCTCTTAGTTTTAGTAGTGAGCCTTTCTGAATGTGCCCCCAACCCAGCACTTAACAGACACATCTAAAGGCTCACAAGGTCCTTTGGGAGGTGATTAGAATTCAAGCCTTTTTAGTCCCATTTCTAGATCACAAAACCCTGCACGTGCAAAGAAAGTATCAGGAATAGACTCAAGAAGTAATGACGGCCTGAAACAAGGAGGCACTGGAGACCTAATTTCTGCTGTAGCGAGAGTATTTTCCAAATATCTCAGCAGAAAAACAAGGTTAACTTTTAAAGGATGTGGACAAGACCACAGGGCTATTTTGCTTTGCCAAGTACTTTTATTTGAAAAATTTTTAAATAAACAAATTACAAAAAACTAAAAACCTGACCAATGTAGAAATCTAAAATTACTAAAAGGTTGCAAATATAGCAAGAGCATTTCAATATTGCAATCTGCATTGGTGCCTCCCGGAGATAACGTGCTGGCCTTGTGGGCTACCACACTGAGCTCATCTCAGCACGTGACGATTCATTTTATGTGTCAACCCGACGGAGCACACTGTGCCCAGACATTTGGTCAAATAGTCTTCCGAGTGTGCCTGGGAGAGCGTTTCTAGGGGAGAGTAGCATTTGAATTGGTGGACAGAATAGAGCGGGTCGTCCTCCACAATGTGGGTGGGGCTCCTCTCATCCACTGAAGGCATGGCTAGAAGAATGGCTGACTTTCCCAAGAATAAGAGGGAGCTCCTTCTGCCTCTCTGGGGCTGGGACATTCATCTTTGCCAGTCTTTGGACTCAGACTAAAACATCTACTCTTCCCGGGTCCCCAGCCTGCTAGCCTTCAAACTGGAACTACATATTGGCTCTCCTGAATCTCCAGCTTGCGGACTGCCAATCTTGGGCCCTGTTAGCCTCCACAGTGACATGAGCCCATTCCTTGGAACATAGAGAAGGAGCCTGTGCCCCTCCCGGAACCAGTCGCTGCGGCTGGATTTATAGAAGGTGCTGATGGGCTGGCTGAGCTGGAGAGAGTGCCCAGCTTAGACTCGGCAGGGAGAATGGTCCCACTAGGACCTCAGGAAGTGAGAGAGAGCGAGAGTACCGATCCCCAAGGGAGGGTCAGAGTGCTGTACCTTAAGACAAAAAGAGATGGTGACAGGCAAAAACAGGTGTCCATTACTGGGCCATGCTCCAGTTATTTGAAATGATAGCGACCTTGTTTGTTGAACTTTGGAGCAGGAAAAGGTAGGATGCAAATCACTGTAACACCACTTCCCAGGCGGCCTTGGGCAATAATACACTTGGCTGATCAGGTCTCCACTCCCCCGTCAATACAGTGAGAACAGTGTGTAAGCTGGACACTGTGTGTAAGCACCTAGCAAAGTACCTAGCAATTAATGAATATTTGGGAATCTGCAGCTAGGGTATCCTTGAAGATATGAGAATCAAGTAACTGTGGCCTACTTCTTTTCATTCAAGCTGGTAGTTCTCAACTCTTTTTTTAGTTGTTTTTTTTTAAAATTTCTTTTTATTTTATTCATTTTAGAGAGGAGACACAGAGTGAGAGAGAGAAGGAGAGAGAGAGAGAAAGGGGGGAGGAGCTGGAAGCATCAACTCCCATATGTGCCTTGACCGAACCAGTGCAGGGTTTTGAACTGGCGACCTCAGTGTTCCCAGGTCGATCAACTCTTTTTTTAAAATTAATTTTAATGGGGTGACATTGATAAATCAGGGTACATATGTTCAGAGAAAATATTTCCAGGTTATTTTGACATTTGATTATATTGCGTACCCATCACCCAAAGTCAAATTGTCCTCCGTCACCTTCTATCTGGTTTTCTTTGTGCCCCTCCCCTCTCCCTACCCCCTTCCTCACCTCACCACCCCCCCTGTAGCCAGCGTACTCTTGTCCATGTCTCTGAGTCTCATTTTTATGTCTCATCTATGTATGGAATTATATAGTCCTTAGTTTTTTCTGATTTACTTATTTCACTCCGTATAATGTTATCAAGGTACATCCATTTTGTTATAAATGATCCGATGTCATCATTTCTTATGGCTGAATAGTGTTCCATAGTATATATGTACCAAAGCTTTTTAATCCACTCGTCCTCTGACGGACACTTGGGCTGTTTCCAGATCTCTCTATTGTGAACAATGCTGCCACGAACATGGGGGCGCATTTCTTCTTTTCGAACAGTGCTATGGTGTTCTTTCAACTCTTATATATCCCCTAGATAGCTAAAGAATATTATATGACCAGCTAATAGAAGTTTTTCATGTTGGAAAGGAGTGATAGGGGGTGGGGGAGGCTGGCCGGTCCCCTTTAAGCTATATGTCAGAATCTCTAGGGGACTTTTCATTAAAAAACTACCCCTGTTGGTTCTGATAAATGGCTCACCCTCCCACCCACCTTGGGAATAACCGATAAACCACAAAAAACGGCTTATTAGAGCACGCCATAGCAGAGTTATCCTTAAATCATGTCTCCAGCCAAAAATAAATCTAAATAGAAAAAAATATTCAGAATCAATATGTATCCACTCCCCCTCCAAACAGCAGAAGGGAGATAATTCGCAGTTACACATGCAGTTCTAATCATAACCCATCTCCATTACGACGATGGCAGTTCACACTGTGACTGCTATTTTAAGTCCATAATTATTTTTTAATAGTACTATCATTTCTTTCCATTAAGTCGGTGTCAGTGAACTAGAGCTTGGCCCAAAAGAGTGAAAATACATGTAGTCCAAGCTGACTGATAATAGAAATATGCCTTTTTTTCTTAATCTCTGATACAAAAATGAAAGAGATCAGAGAACCCAGGAAACACAGCGAATGACAACCACTAATTTAGCAGTTGCGTGATTTGCATAGTAATACAGGAAATGTGCTGCTGATTACGGGACGCTCGCTCTGTCATCAGAGCCCTGAGAAATGTTCTGAACCGGACTGCATTCTCCACCGGTTACCCTGGGTTTGATAACTGGGCTATCTTCAAGATATGAATTACTCCACTGATATCCCAATAGGCAACCCCCATTCATGACAGTTCCTTTCTTAAAGTACATTAATTTTCCCTGTAAATACACATTTAGAAAGATAGAGAAATCACATTAAATCTTATCATATTCACTTTGGTTTTGCCCCATATATTTTATTTTCATTTATTTTTATTTAGTGAGAGGAGGGGAGGCAGAGACAGAGTCCTTGCATGTGCCCCGGCTGGGATCCACCCGGCATGCTCACTAGGGGGCCATGCTCTGCCCATCTGGGACCCTCGCTCTGTTGCAACCAGAGCCATTTTTTAGCATCTGAGGTGGAGGCCATGGAGTCATCCTCAGCACGCTGGGCCAACTCGCTCCAATCGAGCCCTGGCTGAAGGAGAGGGAGAGGGAAAAGGAGAGGGAGAGAGAGAAAGAGAGAGAGAGAGAGAAAGAGTGAGAGAGAGAGAAGCAAGAGGAGAAGGCATGGAGAAGCAGATGGGTGCTTCCCCTTTGTGCCCTGACCGGGAATCGAACCTGGGACATCCACAAGCTGGGGCGATACTCTACCACTGAACCAACTGGCCAGAACACCCCATATATTTTTAAGCACCTTTTTCATTTATTTATTTTTTAACCCATTTGTGTCACATTTTACAGAGATTTACAGGTCACCTCAGTAACCAAGAACCCCAATCTCAGGAATTATACCACCCGGGTCCTTCCTCAGATCCCAGCAGGGACATTAAATCAATAGGTGGCTAACCCAGGAGAAACTCCAGAAAGAGAAGCCAAGCAGATACCTGAGAAGTCAGAGAGGGTGGGTGGAGGAAAAAGAAGATATAGTAAGAAAGAGGGACCCAAAATTTTGGAAATATAACATTTAACTTCAGTTCAGTCCAACTTTGGGTGCTTTATGTACTTTTTCTACCCTTGCTCTGCTAACATTCTCGCCCACTGGTCAACCCACAGTCCCGGCATTACTCACCATCATTTCCTGCCTCTCCTTGTTCAGTCTTTGTATCTTTCTGTTTAATCCAAAGGCCAACTGTCAAAGGCCAATTCAAGTCCCAAACCCTCTAAGAAGCTGACCTGGATCAACAACTGCTGACGGATTCACTCTCAGCTCCGAAACGGATTTCCCCGTTTGAAACAGCCACTATCGTTATTTTGTTTTCTCTTGTCATCTCTCCCTAAATATTTGATTTCATTTAACAAGTGTTTACAGAAGGCAGCAGACAGTGTAGGCGCTGGCTCTATGGGAACGACGGGAACAGACTAAGACGGCTTCCACCTTCCCGTAGCCCCCCGGCTGGTTAACAATGGAGTAACATCACACCCAGGTGCAGTGACTGGTGGACAGGGAGGGTTGGAAGCTGAATGGGTTAGGGGAGGGAAATAAAAAATAACAATTTAAATAACACAGGCAATTTTTCCCCTCAATGAGCCAGTGTCTAAATAAATGTGAACTGGGAAGTAGGCCTCCCCTCTCTCTGCTGTCCGCCCCTCCCCCATCCCCCTCCCTCTCTCTGCACTGTGCGTTCACAGGGTGAGCCTCTCTCATTTATACTATGTATTTTTCTAACATGCCCCTAGAGGCAAGTCTACTATTGTAGCTAGTGTCTACAGAAGAAGCAGTGACCAGCTCCTATACTAGGGAAAACCAGAGTGAGGGAGACATTGAAAGATGAACTGTCAAGGAACATAGGTCTCCAACATGGTGCCTCCCTTACAGACCCCAGAGATTTGTGTCCTAGGCTGTTCCTTGCTCTTGAACCTGTCCTCTGAGGAAGATGCCCCCGCCCCAGGGAAACTCCCTGAGAGCACATCTGTTGGTCATTTCTTCCCACTGGCTACTGCCCAATAATTTCTCAGGATCACAACAACGAGAAGACCAGAGAGGTCAGACCACAATTAAGATGAAGTTGGACACTTTTGAGAGTTGACAAAGAGAAATGTTGGGATCACCATGGTCTCCGAATACTGGGTCCTGGGTGGGTTTTTGTTTTACAAGAGAAGGGCAAGGGAGTTGGGCAGTAAACCCCTAGCTGACCACAGACGTCTCCTCCTTTCTTCCCCCTTCCCTCGAAGGGCTGCTTTCCAGAAGAGGAATTCTCACAATCTCACTTTATTGGAATATTCTCTTCCCTTGATGCAAGTCCAAGACTCAAGGACTGCTGGTCATGCCAGAGGTGGCCCAGCGTTGGTGAAAAGAGATATGGATGTAGTAGTAAGATACTCATTTTAGTCCTGGTCCCTGGCTGGCTGTCTCAGTAGATAGAGCGTCAGCCCAGTGCATGGATGTTCTGGGTTTGATTCCTGGTCAGGGCACACAGGAGAGGTGACCATCTGTTTCTCTTCCTTACCTTCTCTCTCTTGTCCCCTCCCATAGTCAGTGGCTCAGTTGGTTCGAGCATCAGCCCTGGGCACTGAGGATATCTTATTAGTCTAAGTCTTGGCCTCAGGTGCTAAAAATAGCTCAGTTGATTTGAGCATTGGCCTCATATGCTAAAAATAGCTTGGTTGATTTGAACATTGGCCCCAGATGGGAGTTGCTGGGTGGATCCCAGTTGGGATGCATGCAGGGGTCTGTCTCACTACCCTCCTCTCACTTAAAAAAATACTCATTTTATTACATGCTTTCCATTCAACTGGCCAGTTCCTTATTGTCTCTTTAACTGCATTTTGCCCCAGCATTGAAAAGAAGAAGAGAAAGTGTGAGTCACATGCTAATTTCATACAAAGTCTGGGATTCTGTACCCAGCCTGAGATCCTTCAAGACCTAGTTTTATGTCGGAGTAAGTAGCATATCATATAACCATTGCCATATCAAAGAGTCACATGAGGTCACGTCCCTGATCCAGGTGGTCCAGCTCTGGGGACCTGAGCCAGTGAGTGGAATACACGTGGGAGACACTTCAAAGGTGGAATCTCTCAAAACTCCTCCCACCAGCGCTAATTTTAATGCTTTCTCCATAAAAATGGAAGTCCAAGAGCAGTTTGTTACTAATAAAAATAAAAGTCAGAAAGGATCTATTCATATATTATAGAAACTCTTTCAAATAAAACCCCAAAGACAAAACTCAGCCTGAAACACAAATCAAGACTTGAACATAAGCTCAGCAAAACAGCATAGAAATAAATCAATCATCTATGCTATATGTTTTGAAAAATACGCCAACAATAATAAAATTAGGTGTGGTCTTCAAACGCCAACATTCCCTCTATTAAATTCCCTGTACCACTTCTGAATTGAGTCGAACAACAAAATACAGTGAGGCCGTTTGTGTATGTATGGGTGTTTTTTCCTTCAGAAACTATGCAACTTCAGGAAAATGTATCCCATATGTGTGATAACAAAACTACATTTCCATGAACACCAGTTTAAGTTAGTAAGTGTTCCAGCAGACAGTTTTCCACGTACCCCTCTCACTGTTGGACAAGATGTTCTAAGGAGAAAGCCGAGGAGGAAATACTTCATCACTATTTATAAACAAACACAGTTTAGACGAAAAGTGGGAAGTCCACTCATTCACTTCTACCAGCTTGAATTTGACCAAACCATGACGGGGTCTTTTCGTGACCTCATTCTCAGTCTTGATAGCAAGAGATCGAGAAGGACCCCTTTATAAAACGACAGACCCCAAAGAATGTTAAAAAAGAATCCCAGAAATTCTTAAGTGACGTGTCTTTCAGAAAGAATTCTTTTAAGAAGAAACGATACAGCCAGATCACAAATGTTTTTTTCCTGTGCCCCAGCCCCACGTGTGGAAGGGTTGTGACCTGTGCTTAGAGTCATTCCACAAACCACTGGGTCCCTCCCACGTGCCAGGCACATGCTGGGCCTGACAATACAGTACTGACAATCGTTCAGGAGCTTTCGGGCCAGATGGGGGCTGGTCCACACACTGGGGGTCGGTTTTAGGGAGGGGAGTATCCGGAAGACCCCCTGGTAAAGCTAGTAGCTGAGCTTAAAGATAAGTAGTAACATGAAAAGGAGAGAAGGCTGTACCTTCTCCACCTGCAGCCCGAGTAGGAGTGGGCTAGACAAAGACGAGGCAGGCAGCCAGCAGGACCAGGCCTCCTGGGCCTCACAAGTCACGTGCAGGAACCTGGGCCTCATCCTCAAAGGGACAGGGGGTGTCCCGGAAGGTCTGTAACCGTGCAGTGTCTGGGGAACACTGGGTTTTCATCAGAGTATCTATCAACAAGTTCAAGCGATTTTCAAAATCACTTGAGCTATGGTTCGAAGATGGAGTCAGAGGGGAGCAAGCCTGGAGGCCGGAAGGGTTCTTAAGGAGGCAGCCATGCTTGCAATGTTGGTGTGAGGCCTCCTGCCCACCCTGCAGTGCTTGCTTCCTCCTCATGTGGCATCTCTTGTTCCCTAGGAAGCAAGGGGTCGTGTGATGCCCCCGCCCCCCCGCCCCACAATAGCAGAGTCCTGAGACAGAGATAGGAAGGCGGTCCCGTGGACGCCTGCAGTCCCGTGGACGCCTGCAGTCCCGTGGACACCTGCGCCCCCCAGCCAGTACAGGCAAACCGAGTGTTCCTGAACGTTGCAAGTCGTTAGGGACTGGGCAGCTTGCAAGAGGTTGTTTTAAATTTTTTAGGTTCCAATTTCCTTATCTCTTACAAATGTGAGATATTCATCTTTTAAATAAAACCGAGTACAAATAATATTTGGAAACCGGTGAAAAAGTCACCGCATGCAGTGGGACACCCGGCTCGGCACCTCCCTCTACTCTGAGGGCCCCCGATGTGGACACGCTGCGGCAAACGCCTGTAAACTTAGTAACTCATCGTTGCTTCTCTACAGAACTCTAGGACCAAAGGTACTGTGCCCGTTAAGAATATGATAGAAATATCCCAGAACATAAGTGAGACACTTAAGAAGAAAAATCTTTGAAGGTCTTAAACCGGGGCCTAATCCTGAAAGTATCAAATTAAACACTGGCCTCATACATCAACCTGGGCTAAGCAAGCTGCAAACTCTTCAGATGTGGAATTTGATTTTATTTTCCACTTCTGAAGATTAGATGTGAGAATCACACGATAGCCTCTTTATCTACCGGGACAGCATCATCCAGGCTCGGGATGAAACGATGCTAACGTCGATTAAGAGAAACTAAGCAGTCTGCACGTTTGCCTTAAAAGTTCCCAGATAACCTGAGAAGTGACAAGAAACAGAGACTTTAAATTAAAGTAAAGCGCCCCAAAGAAAGAATACACCAGACCAGACTGGCTCGGTCCTACAGGCTAATTCCTTTTCGTAAGATGTAGCAAAGGAGCTCAGTCTGTCCTTCCTAGTTCTGTCTGGTTTACTAAAAACAAATTCCAGCTAGGGTTCCCAGACCCTCCCGTCCTGCATACTTTTCTGAAGATGTAAAGCTCTGCAAGAGACAGGCTGCACTGAGTTGAGTCTCATTCCTTAAAGAAATAACAAAACAGGGCTAAGTAAGCAGGAACGATCTGAGCCAACGCGGGCCTTTCAGCTTCCATGGGCCCCGCAATGCACCTTTTCTTGCTCAGAATATTAAATATTTTTAAATGGGTCTTTGATCTTAATGTCCATAAGAAATACTTTTTTTTCTTTAATTTTATGAAATCCAACACTTATTTTACCTTAAATAAACCTGCAATAATTCATGTTTATAGAAAATAAATGGTAGATGGGTCACAGGAACACCCTCACTATCTGTCAGCATTTCAGATTGTCTGCTGGGGAAACTCACATGGGTTCTTCCAGGTGGTTCCTGTAGGTCCTGAGACATATACTGAAGATCAACTGATGAGCAGAAAGTGAGTGGCATTCAGGACCTTTGTATTTTTAATACACAGGAACAGCCAACCAATCAACCAACAACCAATCAACCAACCAACCAACATACTACTCGGCTAGAGAGAGCATTTGTTGTTCTAAGGCCTTCTAGAGTCCAATGACCTATCTTCTGTTGACACTGCTTCAGATTTCCTGTGGGAAGCTACTTCTTCCTCCACCATCTATCCACCCGTGCGCCCCAGAGGAGCTGACCCTAGGTCTGGCCTGGAGGAGGCCACTGACCAGGCCTGCCGAGGAGAGGGTCACGCTCTCCTCGCACAGCAGTGGCCCAGGGAATGGAGATGCAGCCAGGCATAGTCAGAGTCAGTGGCTCTTGCTAAGAGACAGTCAGTGACTCATATTCCTACTGGACTCGAATCCAGACCAAAGCGAGGTCTCGGTGATCATCTTTCCACCATTAGGTGAAAATTGGCTGAGACTGGGGCTCATGCTCTGTTGAGGGTTTAAGAGGGAGGTGGAGAGCGGGAAACTGAGTCCTGGGTCAACATTTGAACTCTTGGACCAAGCAGCCTGTGAAATGACTTATCCCTGGACTTCTCAGTCATGCAAAAAGCCAGAGCCCATAAACTGAAGCTAAATCAAGAGACATTACCCAATCGGAATAATGAATAAAAAATCGGAAAAGAATTATCAGGACTGAGTGACCAGTGAGGCGATATCAAATAGGCTAACGTTCATTTATAACTACAGTCTCAAAAGGAAGAAAAAGGAAGGCCAGGGCAAAACAAACAAACAAACAAACAAAAAACCCCCCCAAAAACAAGCAAGCAAACAAAAAAAAAACATATTTGAAGAAGTAAAAGCCCCCGATTTCTCCAAATGTGGTAAAAAAAAAAAAGCATTAACTTATAAATCCAAGAAATTCAGCAAGTTCAAAGGAGGGTAAATATAGAGGAAAATATTAAACTTAGGCTCAGAGGAACAATGACTTGAATGACTACTGAAGCCTTGGCAGCAGCGACACAGACCAGAGGATAACACATCACCTTCAAATATCTAAAAGGAGGAGGTGGGGGAAACCCCGGCAAGCTAGAATTCTATACCCAGGGGAACCATTCTTCAAAAATTAAAGCAACATAAAGAACTTTTCAGATAAACAGAAGCTGAGAAAAATCTGTTTCTAGCAGGCGGGCTCTATAAGACACGCTGAAGGGTGTCCTTTAGGCTAAAGAGAAATGACCGCAGATGGAAACTTGGAAGGAAGAGTACCAGAAATGGTTCATAGAAAGGAAAACGTAAATTCCTATTGCCGTTGTGGAGATTTGAAATAATTGACCGAAATACAGCGTTTACAAAATAAACAACACAAAGACTTTAAAACAATGAATAAAACGAATAAACACAGAAGTCAGAAAAAAGTCATCTCGCATAAAAATAATTACTATCCCTAGACAGAGAATAGAACTGAAGATAAAGATGCATTTAGACATAAAGTATATGAAAATGTTCCCAAATAAAGAAAGACCCAGATCCATTCATTCCCTGCCGTAAGGGATGTACAGGGTTCCAAGAATACCTGAAGGTGAATGTGTAACATTAAGACCTATCCTATTTAAGTTATTAAATTTAAAGGATAAAAGACAGGTTTTAAAAAGAATAGCTATTTGGTGGTGGTAGGGATCAGGGGTTCTCAGAATTCTCCGCAGAATTCAGTGTCAGAAGACATTGGCACAATGACAATGTCTAAAGGAAAAGAAGCATCCCAAGAAAATTTTACCTACACAAGATTTTATACTCGTAGTCAAGTATAAAAGCAACATGGAGATAGCCTCAAATACACACACACACACTCACACACACACACTCACAACCATTGGGCACACAGTAATGATGAACACCTTTTGAAAAGATGCTTCACACCCACATCCAACCAATTAGCGATAAATCAAAGCAGAGACATCAGGAATGGAGAACTGTATTAAGAATGACTGGGCAGTGTCAGCAGCAAATTCATTTTTATGTCCAACCAACACTAAACAACTGTGGGAATTATGATGATAAATGCGGGTGTGATAAATCTGGATGATGTAAACACGGCACTTATCAAACATCGGTATGTAGTAGGAAGAGACGAGGGAAAAAGCATGATGACACGAACACACTGACCTTTTAGCGTAGGGAGTCAGTGTTGTCAAAAATTGAAACAAGCAGTTAAACAAAGAAGATGCAATGTGACTCCAACCTCTGGAAAATGCCATTGTCTCTATTTTAGTATGATGTCCCATGGCGGTGTTGACTGACACATGAAGGAAACTGGTCTGAGCCTGGAACAAACCAGAAGGCAGACCTGACCAGGTGGTGGCGCAGTGGATAGAGCATCGGACTGGGATGCAGAGGATCCAGGTTCAAAACCCCAAGGTCGCCAGCTTGAGTGCGGGCTCATCTGGTTTGAGCAAAGCTCACCCGCTTGAGCCCAAGGTTGCTGGCTTGAGCAAGGGGTCACTGGCTCTACTGGAGCCCCCAGTCAAGGCACATATGAGAAAGCAATCAATGAACAACTAAGGTGCCGCAACGAAGAATTGATGCTTCTCATCTCTCTCCCTTCCTGTCTGTCTGTCCCTATCTGTCCCTCTCTCTCTGTGTGACACAAAAGAAAATAGAGAAAGAAAACAAAAACAAAACCAGAAGACAGAGCAAGAGCTGTGGGCGTAGGGAGAGATATTGAGGCACGATAATCTCACTGCCGTTCCTGGACCCAGTTGCATCAAGAATTAACACTCATTCCGGGACTTTCTATTCACAGGAACCAATATGTTCTTTTATATCTTTTTTCATAAGCTAAAAAATATATAATTATTTAGCCTTAGAGAACTCTTTTAGAAAACAATTTTCTATCATGTACAAAAAAATGTTGTGGTCCGACAAAACCTTTTATTTCAGTTCAGATTTTCTTTTAAATTCGAAGTTAAATTTAAACAATTTTGTCATTAAAAGAATATGTACAGATGAAGTCCATCTTTATAAAATATATCTATCCATCACCCTCCTGTCTATCCATACTTTTATATGCGTATTGAGCAGAAATGATGCTCATTTTATGTTAAGAATTTCTGTTTGTGGGAAGTGGGGTTTCATTATTTTAACTTTCACCTTTGTATTCTCTGCCTTGAGTGTATGAGTTTCTGTTCATTATGAGCAAGCGTCACATTGACGGTGTCGACGGCAGGATTTCTAAAAGAGGGCAGAAGGAGGGAGATGCTGGATGCGCGAATCAGCCTATCAATCTGTGATACAAATAGAACGGTTGCTATGTTCTTCTTTTGTTCGGTTTTACGACCACCAAAAATGATAAAACACCACAAGAAGACCAATAAGTAAAACAAAAGGAATAAACAAACTCAGCAGGAAGCCGGAATTAGGATGTATCACAGATGGGGGGCCCCAGCCCCATCTCCATCATTCAATCCACTGTCAGGATGCAGATGAGGACACAGGACCCTGAGGGTCAGGGACACATTGAAGTGACATGAAGGACTGCCCGCTCTGGTGCCCTGATCTGTGAACCACCAGTCTCACACCCTTTACATTTTCTTAATAAAACAGGTTAGCTCTGTTTTGCTACAGATTTCCTAAGGCTGAAGCTGTGAAGTGCCCACATTATGGGGTGTGTGTGCGTGTGAACGCGTGTGTGTGTGCATGTGTGTGTTGTTGTTGTTTAAAGGTGCTTCTAACATGGTGGAAAACTCCCTGCCAGAGCCCCGGCTCTTCTGGGAGCAGGCAGGGCTGGCTAAATTAGAAGAACCAATTAGAACATCAAAGTGAGGTAGAAAGGGGACCCTTGTTCCTGTAACTAGTCTTTACACTGAATCCTTTCTAGCGGAGGAGCGGATGTCGCATCAGTTTCAGCTCCATCAAAAAGACCTGACATTTTTTTAAGGAGGACAAAACATGCACAGATTGTGGAAATCCTAACCTGCATCCTGGTCACAAGGAACATGTCCTCTATTGGACCTGCAAACCCGCAGACCTCCTAGAAACCAGTTCTCCTACTGGTATGAAGAGACTGGCTAATAAGATAAACACACACGCGCGCGCGCGCACACACACACACACACACACACACACACACACACACACACTAACGTACACACATTGCATACCCAAAGTCCTTTAAGCCAATAACTACAACTAATCACCAGTTCCAAAAACACAGGAGTTAGACCACAGATTGTACCATTACTAACAAAAGAGAAAGTGGGCTGAAAGACCGATAATTTCTTTACTTAAAACACTGGAGGGAAATAGTTTCTATCTGGCGTCCTTACAGTCTAGAAAAGCTGTGTTTATCCCCACCAGCCATCGAGGCGGCCATTTTGTCTTGCCACCTGGGTGCTACTGCCAAGGGTGCCCAACTTCTGAGATCAAACAAGAGTGGCAGGTTCAGAACGATGCTGGGTGCCGACCCGAAGGGTCCGTGGCTGGCTCTGCAGAAGTCGAGGCAAACCCGACACCCCCTCGAAGATGTCTTGGGAGGAACTGAGGCTACAAACACCATTGCATCATCTAAGTTCCCAGAGCCGACTAAGCGCACCCTGGAGAGGGCTTGGCTTTTCTGGGGAGCATCCTTCACCTGCCTTCATATAAGAGTGGGGTTTATTTCTTCCAAGAGGGTGCCACTTTCCCTGATAACATTCCTATTTTAGATGATGCCTTGTGTAGAAGAGTGGTCTGAGAATAAAACAAAGTGCAGGTTTTAAAAAGTGAAGAACAGAGGTCACCATGAAGACTAGCAGAAATGAGAGCAGTGCCCTGGCCAGATAGCTTGGTTGGTTAGAACATCGTCCCAAAGAGCAGAGGTTGCAAGTTCGATTTCCGGTCAGGGAACATACAGGCACTGATCAATGTTCCTGTACCTCTCTCTCTCTCTCTCCCTTTCTCTCTTGCTAAAATCAGTAAACAGGCATTAATAAAATCATATGTATAGAAATAAGAACGGTGAATAACAATGCTGATGCAATCACTTTCATATTCTAGGGCCTAATGGTCAGTTGGGCACTGTGCCAAATGCTTTGCATGTATTATTTGATCAATCCTCATGGAAACCATAAAAGTTGGATGGTATCATTAACTCCCTTTTGCAGATGAGAAAACTGAGGCTTAGAGGAATTAGGTAGTCTGCCCAAAGTAGCAACAATAATGAGGCAAAAACTAGCACTAGAACTGTCCACCTGACTCTGGCTTCTGCTCAGGGAGTGCTAGAGACTGGAGGTTTGTGTCCCTCGCAAATTCATATGTTGAAACCTAATCCTCACTGAAGGTGCAGCCTTTTGGACCGATTAGACCACGAGGGCGGAGCCTTCATGGATGGGATTAGTGTCCTTATCAAAGAGAGCTCCTCCCTTCTGCTACATGAGGACACAGAGAAGATGGTTGTTTATGAAGCAGGAAGCAGCCTCTTACCAACACCAGATCTGCCAAGCCTCTTGATCTTGGACTTCCCAGCTTCCCCTCCCCCTATCTGCCTTTCCTCTCCCTCACCCCGGAAACAAATCCCCTCTCCCTGAGGAACGGTCTGCTGCCAATCATACCTTACCATCATACACTTTGAAACAATGAAAGGATGCATGACCTCTCTCAGCAGAGAAACCTTGTAGAAATTCTCTCACCTGATCGAAAAGGATGTTTTGCTACTTCCATTAAGGGAATTTCAAGTATCAAGTTGCCGAGATGATGTGTGAAGGAAACCCTGCCCATACACGATCTATTTTTCCAGGAGAGATACACGATGGGGAATAAGTATTGTACACCAACGTCAGCACATTAACGATGGCAAATAATTGGTCCCGTCACTCGCCAGGAGCATGAGCGCGTCCACAGGATTGAAGGTCTACATCAGCCCTGCATTAGCTCTCTGCGGGCGCTGCCCGAGGTGGGGGCGGCAGGGGTACTGCTTGGCACAGCGGAGGGGCAGTCCCATGCTGAGCTCGTCTCCTCGTCTATAAAATTATACAATGAGAAAATTGGACCAAATGATCTCTAAGGGGTGTTTAAGCTCCACAATGTTGTAACAACTACGGGAAAGCAATAAAGACCGTCTTTAAATCCTTAACATGGAACATGGCATTTTTTTCATTCATCAGACTGGCAAAGACCTAAGTTTGGAAAGTGTGCACTGCGGAAGGGACAACAAGGGTTGCTCTTGGCCAGCTGTTGGCTGAGTCAACCAGCTCAACCTCTTTGGATAGCCATAAAGTAATAATAAGCACAGTGACAATCATAAGAAATTGCGATGTATATACCCATCGACACTGATAAACCACATCTAGGAGAGTCCCCTACAGATATGTTTGCACACAGAAGATAAATAACAGGGCTGTTTATTTTAACAGAAAGCTAGCAGTGAACTACATGCCCTTTGGTGAGGGCTGGTGCATTAAATTGTGCTGCATCCTATTCTGCACACGACACAGTTATTAAAAAGAATGAGGGAGAGGAAAGTGAGTGGCTAGAGAAGGAGCTTTGAAATAAATCACTGAGAGACGAAAGTGGAGGACAATACATTTCGCTGCCATTCGGTTTGGCCATATGGCTTGAAGGGCTCTGTGTGTGTGTGTATGTGTGTGTGTGTGTGTGTGCGCGCGTGCACAGAGCTAGTCTGGAAGGACTCCCTTAAGAAACAACTATTAACAGTGGCTGCTATGGGGAGAGGACGCGGGGACCCAGGATGAAAGGGAGAACTATTTTTCATTGCAGAGGTTTCTGTACTTGGAATATTTTACTTTGCACATAATTACTTTTTCATAAAAACACCCCCAAAACAAACAAACAAAAAACATCCAACACCAAATCTGCCAGCACCTTGATGTTGGACTTCCCATCCCCCAGCACTATGAGGATGTTGGTTGTTGAGAAGCCGCCCGGTCCATGGTGTTCTGTAAAAGCAGCCCAAACGGACCAAGACAAGGAACCACCCTTCTCACCCTCCCCTAATTTAAAAATGGGTTTCTGCCATCAGAGGCCGTGACAAAAGCGCAAAACTACAGCAGAGAAGTTACATCAACTATGTTATATAGAGTATAACATATCCACATAGATAGCACTGTATATAGTGTTGCTGTTACACATGTGATTAACACGTCAACTACATTAGAGCTATAGAGATATAGATATGATGGAGCTATCTCACACACGTAACATGTGGAGAATTTGTTAGCCCGGTTGGTTAGAAGTAACACACTCGTGAGATTTCAGCTACTAATCCTCTCCCATTTTGGAGCTTCTCTCGTCTGTAACCACAGACAGTGCTCGAAGCCTCGGTCAGCCATCTTGCACAATGGCTTCTCCAGGAGGGAAGACCACGCTCCCTGTCCCTTCCATTTAATGCCCAAGTCTCTCTCCCATACCCCCAAGAAGCGAAGTGAGTACATCCAGCATCCGCCCCTGCCTGTGGCCAGAGGACATGGCAGAAAGAGGTTCCATTGTAAGCTGCGTGGCGGGCAAATGGGCCAACGCTTGTTGGCCAAGGCTTGAAATTTCCCCTACACATGACACAATAAAACGTCTCCGATTCGCGTTTGTTGAATGTTCTCGGGTCCTGAGAGAGAGAGAGTCAAAAATAGCAAGGAGTTTTTGAAACCCTTTAGGAAAAGGCACTCTTTGGTGTGCTTGTTTTTTCAGCATTCAATGAACAAAAAGGTTCACTGTTTCGACAAACCAAGAGAACAGCCAAGTTTTTCGAAATGCAGTCACACTTTTGGCTGACATAAGGAGCTTTTCCAACTGGGCTTTCATATGCATACTTACGGGTGGTCTGTCCTACCTACCACAGGCTTGCCCGTGCCAACAATTTTGTTTGTAAATCTTAGTGTAAAAACAAAGCTTGTATACTCATTGAAAGCTGGATGTTCAGGGCTTCTCGTGAAAGGGGAACAACAAAGTGCACTTAGATGCCTCCATTGTGAAGAAAACCTTTATTCTCTGGAAGATGTAAAACTTACTTGAAAGGGATTCCTTCCATCTTTATGGAGAAATGTAGCTGACTTGCAATTCCTGCTACAGAAACTCGAGAGTGATTTATTTCCACCGGGCAGATTGAAATACACAATGTTTTCATGTGGATGACGGGACTTCATAAATTTGTCACTGCCTGGCCATGTGCAGCCTTTGATCCTTGCAGTTGGGCCCTGTTTGGGGCTGGGAGCCTGTGGCTGCCTGGATGTGACATGTGCGTCTTGCATCCACCACTGCTGCATGTTGAATTTGGCTGTCCTCATCAGAAAGAGAGAGACGGGGCCAGCTCTTCAGAAAGGGCCGCATTGCAAGGGTGGGCTATTTCCATGTTAAAGTGAAACCCCCAGACCAAACTGCCCCTGTCTGAAAGGAGAAGGCATCTTGACTATCCAGTCTGTCTTCCTCTTAATCCCTGGGGCGGATTCTACTGGTGGGCCTGGTTGGATCATGATAGCCTTTCTCCCCACCCACTCAAAGAGGACCCCGTCTCCCAAGAGAGAAATATTGTTTAATTCAATCCATGAAATTTACTGAAGTGCAACAGATAGCCACTGAGCTCCCTCAGGGCCGGCACAGAGCTGGGACCAGGGATATAAGAAACCCAGACACAGCCCCTGCCTTTGAGATGTGACTGACCAGCTGGGAAGGCGGATAACCTAACAACAGAGAGGTCAGTGCACAAAGAGAGATACGACCTGTGAACCGTGCCTGGTTGTCAACCAGGGACCTGTCACAGCCCTCGGTGGCTGTGGGCGCTGGAAGAAGGCAGGCCTGTCATGGAGCACCGTCTGGGAAGGTGGCCCCGGAGCTGGCTCTCAGAGGATGTGCTGGGGAGTGTGGCCAGAGCAAGATGATGAAATGGAGCCCCTGGCAACAGGGACAGCGTGAGCCAAGGCACAGGTGTGGGGAACAGCACAGCCAAGGGGAACACGTTCGTGCAACTGGAGTGGAAGCATGGGCAAGGTTACGAAAGGGAATAGGTGCATTTGACAGCATAAACTGCCCTCTTTGTCGTCTTTTAAACTAATCATGATGATGCTATTTGGAGTTCTTGCATTTTATAGATTAAGGATCCAGGAAGGGGGGGGGGTGGTGGCACACAAAGGTTGTGATTTGCTCCAGGTTCTCCAGCTAGTACTTAGCACCCAGTGCTCAAATCCAGGTCCACGGGAGGCTAACACCCTGCTCCTGATGGCTACACAGGTTCTAAAGAGTGGAACATGATAGAGACCCCCGGTCATCACAAGGTCATCCAGGAGACCAAGTTCCTGCCTTCTGAAAGTTGTGAAGGGCACAGAAATGGTCATGGGGTCAGCACCCAGGGTGCCTGGCACGAGCAGTGGGGTCCAGTGGAGGGGGCAGCAGAGCCACGATGGGCGATGGTGCCAGGGATGTGCCAGGACCCAGTAAAGGTGCAGGGAACGGTTAGGTTTCTCCAAGGGAGAAGGGAAACCCACCTGCAGAGGCATGACAGACAGTTCCTGGATGGAATGGCGCCCATGAGTGCAGACTCGGGGCTACAACAGAGTCACCTTCCAGAGCAACGGAGGAGAGGCGGGGGAGAGGTCGTGGTTAAGATGAGAGACATACTGTGCTTTCTCGAGGTAAGGATGTTGGACCTCATATCAAGTTAAAGAGTATGATAGGGAATCCAATAGCAAGTAAATATTTTTACAGAGAATCCACTAATTCACCTATCCAGCATATTTATTGATCACTTATAGTGTGCCAGGTTTCTTGATAGGCCCTGGTGATATAGATACGATCAAATAGTCTCCCTTCCACACACAAAGGGTTCACATCATCATGCTGGAGATAGAAAATAACAAATAAACTAATGGGTAGACAATGTAATATCAGATACAGTAGGGTAAGGGATCACAAGTATTAGAATAAGATTGGCAGGCTATTTTAGGTAGCATTGTCTAGGGAGAACCCTCCGAGGAAAGGGCATTTGAGCACAGTTCTAGATAAAATGAGAAACGAGTGATGCAAAGCTAAGATATCATGTGCAAAGGTCCTGGGGAGGGATGAGCTTGGTCTGTTTATGAAACAGCAGAAAGGCTAGTGTGGCTGGAGTGGTAGACTCTGTGCAGATTGAGCTGGGAAATACGACAGCGTTCGTCCTGGGGGCCATGGAAAAATGCCTACATTTTATTCTGCATTTTATGCTTAGTAGGTAACTCGCATTAAAAAGTCTTCTTTGACTACTGAGATAAAAAAAACAAAGGGCAGTGACCATGTACACACACACACCCACACATACACAAATATTTATCTGACATTCACCCTCACTATAAATACAGATGAAAAACAAATCTTAAGTAAAACATCATCAAATACAACTAAATTAACAACAATCCACAATAGTTATGTTCAGTTTATGCCAGAATTACAAGGATGGTTTAATATCACTACATTTATTAATACAATTAGTCGTATCAATAGATCAAGTAAATAGCACTATGAGATCATCTTCAAAAGATACTGAGTTGTCAATATTATTTTCAGTGTTTAAATATTATTTTCAGAGTTTGGGGAGGAGACTCTTAAAGTAAGTACAAAAGGATATTCTTAAAATAAGGATGGCCAATTTTAAACCAACAACAAATAATTTTTTTTAGTGGTAAGACAATGGAATCATTCCTATGAATATTATGAAAAAGATACAATTGCCCACCACCGCCCCTATTAGTCAGTGTGGTTTTGAAAGGACTAGCTAGTGCAATAACACAAGAAAAAGGAATAAGCAGTAAACTACTAGAAAACAAGATATAAAATTACTCCACACAGATACTATAATTATATATCTAGAAAAATTAAGAAAAGCAATTGATAATAGAAATGAGTATTTGTTAAAATGGCCAGATACTGTATTAAAATAAATATGCAAAACTATAGTTTTTCTATAACCCCAGAATTAACTAAAAAGATCACAGAAGAGCCAGCTCACAATAGCAATACTCAGGGATAATGTTCATTTAAAAAAAATATATGTGAAAATGATAAAACTCGTGAGAGCCACATTAGAGGGCTGAGTAGATAGAGAAAGGTATCAAACCAAAGCACGATACAGATGCCAGGCCTTTCCCAATCACTTTTGTGCTGAACGTAAATTCAAAAGATAATTTTAAACATCTTCTAGAAGAAAAAATAACAAAGAATAGCTAAGACTATTTTAGAATTTAAAAAAATATGCTTATCTTATTCTTTTAGAATTTAAAACAATATTTTACTGGAGCAAGAACCAAGAGCAAATCAAATAGAGCAGACAGCCCTAAAATGAACTCTAGCATGTGTGCGCGTGAGTGTGCGTGTGTGTGCATGCGTGTGCGCGTGTGTGTACACGTGTGTGTGCATGTGAGTGTGCGTGTGTGTCACGTGTGTGTGTGCACGTGAGTGTGTGCGCGTGTGCGTGCGTGTGTGTGTGAGATGGTAAAATAAGCAATAAGTAGCATAACTTAATGGCGAAGGAATTGTTTATAATTCAACAAACAATTTTGGAAAACTTGGCTGTCGACCTGAATTATAACCAAATAGCAGAATAGCTAGAGACAGGTCTAAGTTTCAGATGTGAAAGGAAAAGGAATGGGAGGAAGGGGTGGAGAAAAAAGAAGAAACGGAAAGACAACCTCCCCCCACACAAATGTGGGTGAACAACTGAGCTCTGGCAGAAACATTTTCTAACCTAGAAATGACTGGGATCACCAAATGAAACACTTAACAGGTCTGATTACTGAAATTCTGTCATTTCCAAAATAGCATTTTAAAGAAAACGAAGGCAAATGACAACCCAGATAAGTATTTTCAACCAGTGTTATAATTATAAAATAATTTTAAATCACTAAGAGCAGCAGTAGTTGCTAAATTTAAAGACTGGCAAGTAATATACATAAACCACCAATACGGGATGGTCATCCTCATGGGCGGCTGTCTAGGCTGTGGGCTGGGAGCTCAGTTGCGCTGACGGACACGTCAACACGTGGGTTCCCCGCCACAGAGGGTCTCAGGGTAGACAGACGTCTTACATGACAGCTAGCCGTGAGCATGCATTACGCAACAACCAGGTGGCCACCTCTGACAGAGCCTGGGAAGTGACACAGAGTCACACCACTGGCTTGTATTGGCATTGCACTGACTGCAAGTGGGTCACTAAGATCAGACTGGACTCATGTGGATGGACATGGATCCCATGTTTCCACGGGAAGAGATGTTGAGAAATTGGGGACATAATTTAAAACCACCGCAGAATGAGATATTTGTAGCTAGCACATAGACATTTTTTAATGATAATATTTGGTGTCGCTAGAACTGTGATTGGCACATTATTTTCCCTACGGCTACAAATCGGCAATGCGTTTCTAGAACTTTGAAACGCTCCTGTCCTGTGACTCCGTAATCCCCCTTTAAGTCAATACACTAAGGATACATTCACATTTGCAGTCAAATATTTACCTATCTGCCAGGGCATCATCCATACTTTTTTAAAAAGGGAAATGTTGAGAAAGCAGACAGTGATTAAATGAATTGTATTGAGTCTATATTAGAGACTTTGATGTAGTGGTCATAAATCTTGTTTCTAATGAATATTTAACAACACAGGAAAGGCTACAATGTATACGGAAACCTAAGGATATAAATTTAAATACAGTGTCTATTTATAGTTTGTTTTCAAGTGTATGTCAATTATACAAGCACAGAAAAAGACTGAGAATGAACACCAAATGTCAACAGTACTGCTGTCCTGGTGGAGGGAAAAATGGATGATTTTAATTTTCATATGTATACTTTCTTTAGTTTTCAAACTCTTTATAATGCATGTTGTTTTGCTGTACTATTTAGAAAAACGAATAAAAACATTACTTTCTAAGTAAAGGGAAGAACATATGGTCTAGAGCAGTGGTTCTTAACCTGGGTTCTATCGAACCCTAGGGGTTCGATGAGTCGGTCTCAGGAGTTCGGAGAAGCCTCTGCCGCGGAGGCCAGAATAAAGTAATACCGTCATTTGTTGTGAGTTCATGCACTTTGTTGGTTTTGTTCTTTGAGCAAGGTGATGTTCACGCACGGCTCATTTTGTGCACCAGTAAAAAAACATATAACTATGTCTTGAATTTGGAAAAAAAAATCATATTTTATTTATCACTAAAGAAGGGTTCGGTGAATGCGCATATGAAACTGGTGGGTTTGGTACCTTAAAAAAGGTTAAGAACCACTGGTCTAGAGTCACCTGTGAATGGTGGGAAATTTCCCTCCACAAATCCATTTTCTTTTCTTTTTTTTTAATTTTTTTTATTTTATTCATTTTAGAGAGGAGACACAGAGTGAGAGAGAGAGAGAGAGAGAGAGAGAGAGAGAGAGAGAGAGAAAGGGGGAGGAGCTGGACGCATCAACTCCCATATGTGCCTTGACCAGACCAGTGCAGGGTTTTGAACTGGCAACCTCAGTGTTCCCAGGTCGACGCTTTATCCACTGCGCCACCACAGGTCAGGCCACAAATCCATTTTCAAATTCTCCTCAGATTCTAAGATTTCTCCAAGCACATTTCAAAAGCCCTGAAATCGATTATTTTGGATCCTCCAGATAATGTCAAACAAGGTTACCCTAGCCACAATTGCATGTGTTTAAAAACAATGGATAAATAAGACAAGAGAAAGCAAATAATAAACTCAAAACCAGGTTTGGGAGGCGCTCTTGAAAAGGCTGTATGTTCTCAGGAGCTCTGCGAGATGTCTACAGACACCTGCAAGCACCCAGCAGAGTCACTTCCCATGAAAAGAAATGGTAGCAGCATCCAGCCACAGCCCTGCGGTTAGGAGAGATGAAGTACTGTGTCTCAGCCCTTGCCCCATTATTCAGGGTGTCCTGTGACATGAGCTTTACCTCGGCCTTCTGGGAGAGGGGGATGCATATAATACACGAGGACCATTAAACCAGGCAGTGAACCCCACCAATGCTCACAGAGCAGGCAGAAGAACAAACTCACAACCCAGCCGGCTGCTTTGAAGGGTCATGGTATTACCCAGGATGGCAGAGGTATGCCACACACTCACAAGCTCCACTCTCTTGGGATGTTGGCAGAGAGGACTGATCCATCAGAGCTGTTCTTTCAATGGTGCTCTGATGGCCTGGGATTGGCCTGTGGGCGGAAACCAGCCTGGCAGCTTGCCCCAGATACAGGGCAGACCTACTACACACACACACACACACACACACACACACATACACACACACACACACACGCCTTCACTGACATCCTCGGCCGTTCAACCCATGGTGGAAATACCCTGCAGCCGGAGCCTCAAATGAAGTCTTCAGAGCTGGGCATGGGGAGCCGTGTGCAGGCAGGAGATGTTCAAATAAATAGCGGCTCCAGCGTGACCCACCCTGTTCCCCCCTGTTAAGAAGCCTGCACAGCAAGCGACTCCCTGGAGTGCTCAGCCACTTCAAGGGGACAGTAATTGCCAGATCGGTGCAAGGGCAGCAACAGCCTCCAGGCCGCAGACTCTGCAAGTGCCGCCTGGAAGTGGTGGCCCAGACCGTCCAGTACCAAAACCCATAGAGCAGATGTTTCACGGCGGCCCATTCCCTGCTCCTCTGGTGCCGTGTGGGGCCGGGTGAGGGTCCCTCCCAAGTAGTCACCAGTGGGCCTCTAAACCGGTGGGCAGGGTCCATGCCTCTTGGTGGAGGGTGTTGGATGTATTCTGAGCTCTCCTTGCTCGTAGCTGATGGGACAGGGGAGACCCAGTCATCATTTCTGGGCTCTGTTCCCTCGACTCCCACCACAATGCCTGAGCTGTCTTGTTCGGCATTTTGAAGGCTGGATTTTTGCCTCCCACTGGAAACTAAATATGAAATTGTACTGGTTAGTTGACTTGACCAGTACATCTGATTCCAGTACAGTGAGGTCCAAAGTAGTGTCCCATATCATTACTTTTTCAGACACTTGACCATTCTAGAGTCTCTGCCTGACCCCTAGCCATACGCCATCCTCCTTTATTACCCCCCCCCCATTCATTTACATTCTCCTAGAACAGTTTCTCAACCTCAGGCCCATGAGCACCTTGGGCCAGCCGAGTCTCTGTGGTGGGGGCTGCCCTGGGCCAGGGAGGGTGCTCAGTGGCACCCCTGCCTCTACCTCACTCAATGCCAGTAGGACACACCTAGTGTGACAACCAAAAATATCTCTAGACGCTGACTGCCAAATGTCCCCTGGAAGGCCAAATCACCCCTAAGGACAAGCCACCAGTTTCTTTCTTTCTTTCTTTTTCTTTTTTTGTATCTTTTCTGAAGTGAGAGGGGGGGAGGCAGACAGACAGAATCCTGCATGTGCCCGACCAGGATCCACCCGGCATGCCCACCAGGGGGCAATGCTCTGCCCATCTGGGCAGTTCTGTTGCAATCAGAGCCATTCTAGCGCCTGAGGTGGAGGCCATGGAGCCGTCCTCAGCGACCTGGCCAACTTTGCTCCAATGGAGCCTTAGCTGTGGGAGGGAAAGAGAGAGACAGAGAGGAAGGAGAGGGGGAAGGGTGGAGAAGCAGATAAGCGCTTCTCCTGTGTGACCTGGCCGGGAATCGAACCTGTGACTTCCACATGCTGATCCAATACGCTAATACTGAGCCCACTAGTCAGGGCCAAACTACCGTTTTCTTAGACCTGCAAGGCCCAAATAGAACATTGTTTCTAGTTTATTTGTGTGTGTGTGTGTGTGTGTGTGTATGTGGAGCCAAGAGATACTAGGTGAGTGAGAAAGTTCGCCCCGTACAATTTATTTCCTGGATTAAACAAATCAGGGAGTTTCAGTAGCTGGGAGGAAGTCCAAGAGCTGAGTTGAACAGGAAGTGTTCTTTAGAAGAGGCTGGCTCGTCCTTCCTGGAGGTCGAAGGGCACTCTATGACCCCTTCCCTGCATGGGGAGGACTCTGGGGGCGGGGGAAAATGGCACAAAAGCCCCGGCTTCTCCCACGATCTCACCTGCTCAGTTAATGTATGCTCTCCCCCAGCCAGCCTCCTCCACTGGGTCAGGATAGGAACCGGAAGGGGAGCGAGCTTTTGCCAAACTAAACACTTTTATCAGAAGAAAAAGGAATTCGAGGACAGATGACCCCTGGTTGGTGGGCCGCGGCTGTGTGACTCCTCCCCAGGGTTCCCTGAACCCCCTGCTCACCTGGTTGTCAGACGACTGTGCACCTGCCCCAGGATCGCGGGTCTGCTGTCCGTCTCTTGCCCCAGACCGTGATTGCCCTGAAGACAGGGACTGCCTCTTGTTCACATACATGATCACTCCCTGAGCTCAGCACAGAGCTTGGCCCACGTTTTTATTTTAAGAACAGCTGATATGTTTTAGTTGCTTACCTGTGCCAGGTACTAAACACAAACATTTCACCTCGATCATCCTATTCAAATGTGCCCCGGATCCTAAGAGGGAAGATTATCACCATTTCACAGAAGTTGTGATGGAGGTTTAGGGGAGAAATGACTTGTTCAAAGTCTCCCAGAGACCGAGCCAAGCCCAGGGCCCCGGCTGTTCCGACAATGCTCCCTAACCCCCGAGCACTGCCAACCACCTGAACTCATGGACGAAGGCATGAAGTAACGTGCCCTGGGTGACCCTGAGGATCAGAGAATGTTCACCAGACCGTGGTGACTGCCAGGTGACCCTATTCTTCCATCAGAGGGAAACTTAAGTGTTGAGATTCTATTTCACCTCCCCTTGCTATGCTGAACACAGCCTGAGCGTAACTGGGCAGTTTCCCTTGCCTTGGTATTGTTCCCCTTTAGGAAGGAATGGTCCCCCCCCCCCGACCTCCGAACTGCCCTCCCTGTGACTGTGCCCACCTGCTTGTGGGGAAAGAACACTCCCAGCTGTGACTTGGGGAAAGTCAAAGGAGAAGCTGGAGACTCAACATCTCTGAACAGCGCAGGGGTCCGCGTACTTCAGCCACCGTCCCCCAGCCCCGAGGCCGGAAACCGTTCAAACCACCGTCCTCACCCTCCCAGGACAGCGAGAGAGGGATCCAAACCCAAGTAAAGCTAATGCAAGCCGAGTCCTGAGAAATGTTGTCATCGAGGTCCAAACCACTCAGCGGAACAGGGAGGAAGGGATTCATTCTGCCCGGAGGCAGCGGGGACCACTTGGAGAGGAGGCTGGAGACACTGACTCTAGAGGAGCCAGTGGAGGGCCCAGAGGCCGGCGTGGACGTGATGGCAGGTGAACAACGGTGGCAGACAGGCAGGAAATCAGAGAAACCTGTTGGCTCCGGGGACAGCGAAGTCAAAAGCCCGGCGCGGAGCAGACCCAGAGCGCACACAGCTCCCCATTCAGCGGAAAACTCGACCGGCCCACCTGGTTCAAACAACAGCCAACCACGAGTAATCTCTCTGGTTCTGGTTTGGATTCTACCAGAAGCAGAGCCTGAGGCAAGTATTTAGGTGGAAGCGTTTATGTGGGAGGTGGTCCAGGGAAGCACTGGGAAGGCGGTGGGGGATGGAGACGGAGAAGGGAAGGGAAGGACGCCAGTGCGGGCCATGTTAATGAGCAGGTCACCGCAGGGGCCACTGGGCCTCCGGCCTGCTGGCAGGGACCTGCTGGAGAGGCTTGCACTGACTCACAAGAGCCGATTGTGTGCTTTTCTCCCGGCCGCTGGGTACAGCACATCCGCTGGTAACCTGAGTTCCATCACTATGGGAGTGTTGGCACCGTAGAAAAATAGACAAATACTATCGATTAAGGCTCTACCTGCACCTATCTCCTCCCAAAAGGCCCGTTCAAGAGCACACCACTGCCTGCAGGGGTCTCTGAGAGACAATGTTGTCTTCCCAGGGTAGAGGGCATGGGGGTGGGGAGTGGGGTGGGGTATTTACTCACCCACCCCCATCAGTCAGCGGCTGAGCTGCTTCTAGAGGGTTACCCACCCAGCATGGGTCCTGTCCAAGAACAGGACAAGTGCAGCTGAAAGACACTTGGGCGGGGGGGTTCTCAGTCCATTTGTTTGGGTTGCTGTGACACAAACATCACAGTGGCGGAGGCTGGAGGTCTAAGATAAAGTCACCTGCAGATTTGGTCCCATTCCCTCATCCAAAAATGACCATCTTCTCCCTGTGTCTTCCCCTGGCAGAAGGGGCAAGGGATCTTTCTGGAGTCTCTTTTATAAGGCCACTAATCCCGTTCATGAGGGCTTCACCCTCATGAACTATTCACTTCCCAAAGACCCATCTTCCAAATCCCATCATGTTGGGGGTTGAGAATTCCAACACATGAATTCTGTCTGGGAAGACCTATACGTCCATGGAACCTACAGCAGGCAGGTTGCCTCACGGCTTGCAGTAGAAAATTCTCTGCATGAAGAGGAGAGCGAGGGCTCAGGATGTGGCCCGGGCCTTCAGAGGGTCAGCTACAGGTCTGAGCTACCCACGGCTGTCATGCATAAATGTCCCTTGCCCAGGGGAAAGAACTGCTCAGTACACGAGTGGAACCCAGCCCCGTCTTCTTCAGCTGGTTCCCTCGCCTCTTCCCCACGTGCACATCTGTAATCCTTCCCCGTCGTGGCAGACAACCAAATTCTCCAGAGTTAGCAGATTAGCTAGGTATCGTTCACTGACAAACACACGCTTCTAAAAAATATTCTCACTATCCCAGGGCTCCAGGAAGAGAGAAATGTCTTCAAGATCTCTTAAGGTGCTCAAATGGCACGCAAGGAGTAGATATTTTAGGCTAACAAGCCCCATTCCATACCCCCCCCCGCCCCCACACATACATCCAGTAACTGAAATTAGTTCTGCTCCCCGAACGAATATAATTGGACATCCAGAAGAAAGCTTATCGCCTGACTGATAGCAACGTCCTTAAATAAGTAAGGACATATCTGCCCCAACAGCAGACACACCGCTGCCTGGATTCCCCAGAGGACGAGGGGCTCGTTAATAGGCTCTCCTCCCTGTGTCCCAGTTTTGCTACATGGGGAAGCTCTAAGATATGACTGTGACCACGGGAAGCTTTTGGATCTGGCTGTTGTTTTCATCTTGCGAACTCTGACACACTCCGCTCCTCCACAGCTCGGAGCTTGGTGCAGGAGACACATCCTATCTCCCAAGTGCTGAGAGCTCCTTGGAAGCTAAACCCTAGAGCAAGTAAGATAAGGAAGGTCACTCAGCAAATCTCTCGTCACGGGGCTTTGGCGGGGCCAGGGGAAAGGGATGAGGACAGGGCCACAGTGGATACAAGTTCCTTTGTAGGGGCTGGAGGAGAAACCCCGTAACAAGGTTGGGGAAGCGAGGGTGGATGGCAGTGGTTACAATGTTTTCTTCTCGTCTGCCCAGCCCAAAGAAATGGAGGATTGCATTTGATGACTCCTACCCGCCTTGTTCCCTGTAAAACCCTTTCCAGCTTGTGTCCCAAATAACTAATATAATAAACAATGCCTCCTTCACTCAGCACTCCCAAAACAATCCTTTTGTTTAACCACAATTTGCAAAGAAACGCTTTCTTCATTGTAAATAAATCCCTAGGCTCGGACGCAGTGCTGGACCCAGGAAAACACAGGAACGTGTTTTCTAAACCCCGTGCCTTGCCAAACAAGGGACATTGTTTCACCATGGAAACGCTACTTTTAAGAATCCTCCTGACAGTGAACTCTGGACAGCGCTCTCCGGGTGTGAAAATCAAGGCAGCCCACAAGCGATGGGAGGTTGGGAGGGGGCTTCAGGGTCATTGGTTCCCTCTAATCAAGCCCATCACCCAAGGGTCCTGGAACATGACTTGAAGCTCTAAGGCCAGATTGGGCAGGACCTGCTGGAGCCAGGCTGCAACAGCGGCTGGACGGGAGGTGTAACCAGCCCAGAGAGGCAGGAGACACTGCTCTAGCAGTAACAGCTTCTGGGGGTTGGAGGGAGGTGACAGGCTTCCAGGAGTTGGGGTCAGCAGTGGTGCTGGTCCCTGGTGCCCTGACAGCTGCAGAGGCAGTCCCTGAAAGGACGGCTGAGGGTACCTGTGTTATCAGAGAGTGCCATGCTCTCACAAGAGGGTGGGGCTCAAGTTCGGGTGGTGGCAGAGAAGACAGAAAGTTTCGGATTTGAGAGCTGTCTGTGGGTGAAATAAATCAGACGTGTTGACAAGTTGTATTCGGGAGGAAGAGGAGTCAGGACGGTCTCCAGGTTTCTGGCTTGCGCAGAGCCTGAGAGCAAAGGTCGAGAGACGCTGGGGAGGAGGTGGGCAGGGTCCCACCACGCCCGGCCACTGCACAGATGGCCCTGCCTGCCACCAGCAAAGCTGATCATTGAGAAGCAGCTGTCATCTCGGAAGATGAAGGAAAATTCTCTGAAAAGCAAGGAGAATGTCTATTCCAAAGCTTATTGGTTGGTGCTTTTTCTAAAGAAGTGAGCAATAAAAAAAAAAAAAAACAGTTTGGAGTGTCTCAGGCCAAAGTCCAGGAGGTACATTGGGCTTGATTATAGCTCGATACAGGTCCCCTTCATCTCCTGGCCTCCCTTCCTTTAAGAGGCTACACTCTCCACCCCCACTTTTAGCAGTGCCCCCGCCCCCCAGCAGAGGGGAATAAGTGCCCAGAAAAGCTACTGAGATGATTCTGATTGGACCAGCCTAGATCAATCTCCACCACCCCACCCACCTGCCCACTACCTCCTTATCATCACCACCACTTCAAATATTGCATCTCTCTGATCCTTCTCATATCATCGCATCTTTCTCTGACCGTAGCTGGGAAAGGTTCCTGGCTTTCCAGGACTCATGTGATTAGACTGGGCCCAGACCACCTTCCCATTGCAACGTCTACAGCCTTCATCTGCAAGTCCCTTTTGCCATGTCAAGTTAGATATTCACAGTTTCTGGGAATTAGGGTATAAGCATCTGTGGGGGGCACTGTTCTGCAGACCACAGGCCCTTTGATTATGCTGTTTGCTTTACTCAGACTGTTCTTTCACCTCCTATGCACCAGGCCAGCTTCTTTAAGCCAAATGTCATATCCTCCAAGAAACTTCCCTAAACACCCCTACACGTTAGACTTCCTGGTTACTCCTTGTAAGGCCAGGAGCCGCCATCGTGGCCATTCACATGCAGGTTCCCATTGGATTCGGGCTGACGGTGAAAAAATGGCAGAGTCGGAGGATGGTAGGCCATTTTGTTTATTGGTGTCTCACCAATACAGGCAAGCCACAAGAGAAGACAAGGGAGAAGCAGAAAACCAGCTTTTCCCATGGAGGTCAAGGGATCAGGGAGGCCCCTGCAATGGCAATAGCAGGAACCGAGAGAGAGAGCAAGCTCCCGGACTGCCCCCGTTTATAGCATAGAAAATCCAAATTCTTAATCCAATCTACATAAAGAAAGTCTCTGATACAAAGCCACCCATCTGAGGCATAATGGGATTCCTCAGGAGAGCGCACCACCCTACATTATCCAATCAGTCAAGGGTGTGGGGAAGAGTTTACTCTTAAACTAAGCCTTAGGCTATAATGACCTGGCCTGCCTACATTACAGCTTTTCCCCCACAGCCATCTCAAGCATAAGGGCAAATAATATCACTTGGATGACGGGCTTCCATGTGGGCAGCGCCATCTTTAACAAAGTGAGCATAATATATTTTATCTGCTGAACACTCCTCTATGCTCCCGTTTCTTTCCTTCACAGCACTTGCAAAAGTATACAATTAGATACATTTGTCTAATTGTCAGTGGATTGTTTTCTTCATTAGGTGGCAAGCTCTGTAAGAAGAGGAACTCTGCCTGTAACAGTGTCTGTCATCGAGTAGATGCTCTACAAATATTGAAAGAAAAAAACTAAAGGGAGGGAGGGAGGGAAGGGGTGAAGGAAAAATTATGAAGGAAAGAAAGAGAGAGAGAAATGGGCCCAGAACTCTAAGCTCAGCCATTTTCTTCTCCTTGACGCAAGGCAGGTCAGATTTCTGGATTCACTGTCCAGCCTCCCTGCTGTAACTCCACCCTTGATTTGTACCCAGCTGCGGCCCCACATGTCCCCTCTGAGTCTCTGAGCCCAAGCCCCTGGCTACAGCACCCGCCCTGTCTGCCCTTGTCCACATGGCTGCTGGATTCAGATCTATTCTTGACTCCCATTGGGGAGGGGTGTAGTTCCTTCCTGGTGCACCTCAGGGGTATTAACTTTACATATTATTATCTGTCTCTCTCAGTAAACAGCACGTGTCACAGGGAGTGTGTTTCCTTGTCTCTTGTTCCCTGTTGGATCCACAGGACCCCACCTAGTGCCTGGTCCCCTTCCGTAGACACTCAGTGCCTGCTAGTGAGTGACCAGATGCCCAGACACTTCTCTCCAGTCTGGATCTCCCCGAACTGCCCATGGGTCACTGCCCTCCCCTGTGCTGGTGCTCCCTGGTGCTGACTGCTCTGCTGACTGTCCCCAGATCCTCCAGAGGCCATGTCTAGACTTCCTAGTCCCATCTCCGGTCCAGTCCACCTGCCTCTATTCCCTGTTACAAGAATTTTTACCTTTCACGCCAATCTGTGATTAAGACCGATCTCAGCAATCAGCACAAGTGCAGAGAGATCATAGGAATTATTCAGACAATATTTATTGAGCACCTAATCTTTATAGGATCTTCTGTTGAGACTTGCTCAAAAATGAGCAACCACAGAAAATTACCCTTGAGAATCTCACAGAACAACAAAGGAAAAAGTAACTGCCGTAGAATGATCAATGTCCCAATTCTGCAGCTGCCGCTATGGGGTATGAGGCAGGAGTACCCAGAGAACTCTCCACCAGACCACCCCACTGAGGGGTGCCCCTCCTGACTCAGGTGGAGGGGAAGCAGCAGCCAGTTCCCAGGGGAATAAGACTTTACTTCTCATTTCAGTGTAACGCATGTCTAAGTCCAGCAGGGCAGAGGCCCAGGCTCAGACACTTCTACAGTCGTTGAGAAGTTGGGAGGCCCAGTTTTCAAACACACACTCACCTCTCAGGTGAGGACATGCTTGGCAGACCTCACGGAAGGGCTGTGAGGAAGGGCGGCGTCAGCAGGGTGTCCGGAGCAGAGACGCAGCTGCCTGGCGAGGAGGGGACGCTGTCCCCGAGCCCGCCCTACCTCTCGGACACTCTTCCTCCCATGTCAAAGCCCTCAGCTGGGAAAATGGCGGAACAGCAGTAAAAAGATTTTTATTTTATTTTTTTATTATTTCTTTTTATTTATTTATTTTAGAGAGGAGACACAGAGTGAGAGAGAGAGAGAGAGAGAGAGAAAGAGAGAGAGAGAAAGAGAGAGAGAGAAAGAGAGAGAGAGAAAGGGGGGAGGAGCTGGAAGCATCAACTCCCATATGTGCCTTGACCAGACCAGTGCAGGGTTTTGAACTGGCGACCTCAGTGTTCCCAGGTCGACGCCTTATCCACTGCGCCACCACAGGTCAGGCAGTAAAAAGATTTTCAAGTTGGGAAATACAGCCCTAAAGTTAACTGATAGGCACCAGCCAGGCCGTGAGGTTCCCTCATCTGTCCCTGAGATGGGAAGACCCCGGGGCAGCCTGAGGACCACGGGCCAGCGACATGGATGGAGGGTGTCATTCGTCCCATTGGTCTTGCTCACGCGTAGAATCCCCTCAGAGGGCTGATGGGAAGGCGTGTGTGGGGCTTGGAACATTTCTCCAACTTGCAAGCTTCACTCTGAGCCTCGGTTGTGGCTGACACGGAGTTTTACTAACGCAAAATGACCTGCCAAACCGTGCTGGCTGTGTATTGCTAAAACCCAGAAAGAAGACAAAGAACTCTATAAAAAATAACAAGCAAAGCAGAATGCCCTGCCTGCCTCCCTGAGGTGACACCAGCTATTTTCCCTTGAAATAAAAACAGTAAGAAATAATTGGGAGGGAGGAGGTGGGGATCAGAGGGAACCCATCTGTGCAAACAGAATGGTTTTCAACAGCGTTCCGGTTGCAGAAGCACAATTATTAAATTATTCTGAGGGGATTCGAAAATCCTTGCAAACTGAGACAACTTGCGAGTTGGTGTTGTTGATTTTGTGTTTCTACCAGCAGTTTGGAATGTTAGGTGAGCCTCAACATGAGTTTGAAGACCTGCCACTCCGTCCTGTGGTGTGAAGGGGGCTCCATGGGGCTTCTCCCGTAATCCGGGTAAGTAAAGAGTGGATTAAGGCAGTAATTTTCAGTAGCTCAAAAAGCGAACTACAAAGGCACAAGTGCTACCAATTATATCTCAACACAAACCAGTGCCTCCTTAAGCCTCGGACGCAGAGAAGGCAAACAATTTCATTGTCAACCAGGGTGTTCTCTGGAAAGCCTGGGAGCATGCTGGGCGCATTAAAGGGGAGATATCTCGCATGTGCAATTACTCAACACATCTTTAAAACTGTAAACACTTGTTCACATGTGGAGAAGTTTAGAGCTGCGCAGGCTTGGAAAACCCACCTGGCAGGCGGGCTCCCTCCATTCTCTCCTGTTGAGTAACAGTTCTCAGCGCCCGCTCGCCCACCCGCTGCTTCTCCCAGAGCCAAGCACCAGTCAGTGGAGAAATCATTAAGGAGTGGGGGGCAGGCTTCGTGCACGTGCTATTTTTATCCAGAGCACTCCCCCCGCCATTGATCCTCTCCCTGTAAACCTTGCCCCCATCTTCCCTCGCCCCACCCCGCTGCATCCGAGAGCCTGTGAGCAGAGAGATGCCTTCTGGCTGTGGCTGGTTGCTTTCTCCACCTTTAATGGGTGAGTGCCACGGAGGATGCTGACATTTCCAAATAAACCCGGTGAAGGAACGTTGCCCAGCATTGGTTTTTGAAACGGCAGACTGTGTGGCCTTAAAGAGAATACCCACCAGGCATGGAAAAATATTCTCTCCCGGCGTGCTCAACCAACGCTGTGTATAGAACCCAAGGCTGGGTTCTACAAGGACGGGGCCGAGACGGAAATCACAGCAAGGTTTGTTCTCTCCCGTCGGCCTCTGGCCCGGCTCACTCAAGAACCACACTCGTCTATACGCGTGAATCACACATCAAACGTGCAAGAGGCCCATTAGATCATCCTGCTCTGTCGGCTGCCCAGCGAGAGGAATGGTGTTTCCTTCTTTCTCGGGCTGATGTTCCATGTCTCTCCAGAAAGAAACGGAGTGTTTTGCTTTTCTGGTGTATTTTGTTATTGTGAGGCCGCCGGGGAGGGCGCAAAGCCCATCCCGTGGCTTCTCAGACCCCCACACACATTCCAGATGCCGGTGACAAGTTCTAGGAAGATGAAGTGCTCTCAAGCCCGAGGGAGAATACACCCGGCAGTGGAAAGATGGCCATAAATCCCCGAGAAATTAAAATTTCACTTGAAGTGGAAATTTTACCACCACCCAAATCTGCCGGATTTTGGATGTGGGGCTCGGTAAAGAGGTTTCCAAAAATGAAACGATGTCTATGAGTTGTTTTACAGGATGTAACATACGGTAAAAGTGAAATAATCATTTCACCCGAATAAGAGTTATTTTTCTCCCAGCAGACCCTTTGCAGGCTCTAATAATTTCACTGTTAATGGGCAGAGGAAAAATAATCAACTAGGTAATGGGCACCCCTGGCATGAAGTCACTGAATCAGCACCAGTAAATGAGAGCTCCCCAGGTGCGCGGGCACAATTGCTGCTTCCCAAACATCTCCCACGTCGGGCAGCAATTACAGTCTCAGGGCGGGGGGCGGGAGTGGGGGGGAGCTAAGCACCCTTGGAGAAGAGTCCACCCCAGCCAACGAGAGGACTCGGCCGGTGGTCCAGCCCTTCAACAGGCCAAGCAGCAAGCATCGACATCCCCAAATCCCCAAGAAGGCATCACGCTTGAAGGAGAGACAAAGAAAGGCATGCTAGAATAGAATCCACTAGTAAATTTTCAGGAGATGGTGTTTTTCTAGGAATAATAGAAGTCATCTGGGCTCTGGGGCCATATCATCAAGGTTGGAATCCCAGCTACATGCTTTGAGCAAGTTACTAAGTAAGACCTTTCTGTCTCAGTTTCCTTATCTGCAAAATAGAAATAATAAAATTTACCTGAAGCTTAAATGAGTTACCACAACATACGAGGTTTTCAGAAGAGTGACTCGAACATGGTAAGCCACGTAAGTATTACCTTACTATATTATTTCTTTATTATTCTCCTTGTCGTTATACATTTATCTTGCTTAATTTTTACATCACCAGTGCATCGTGGTTGCCCATGGCCATCTAGCGACAATAATATAATAACAATACAATAGTAAGAGCCTCTACTTAGTGCTGACCATGTGCCTGATTTTTACCTAGATGCTCTATATCAAAAGTACGACTCATGGACAGAATCCTGCCTACTTCCTGCTTTTGTAAATAAGTTTTTACTGGAACTCAGCCATGCCCGCATGTCTACATAAACAGAGTTGAGTAGTCCCTACAGACCATACAGAAAATGAGAACCATCACAGAGTACAAAGCCTAAAACATTAGGCCTTTAGTTGCCTAAGTGACTTCTCACAGTAACCTGGGAGATCTGTTTTCTTCGCTTCCTATTTTCAGATAAGGAGACCAGAACTCAACGAAGGTCGAGGATATGGGTAAAATCTTTCCCTGGTGGCTAGACCCCGCTTGACTCCGGCATCTTCCCCTTCCGGACGTGCTCTGGCGGATCCAGGAGCCCAGAGCGCGTTCCCAGCACTGTGTCCATCACTATCCAACTGCATGGGAGATGAGCAGGGATGCAGCCAGGTGGGATGCTGCTGATGACGGGACCCTCCCCCCGGGGAGGCGGGAGGGGCTACAGAGTCAGCGCAGTCAGGGCTGGGACACTCCGAGTCTGACCCTCTTCCCTCCTGCACACCATACTCCCTGCTCCGGCTGTCTGTGAGAGGCGGGGTGATGGCCGATGCAGGTGCCTCGAGAGGTCTGTCCCCTGGCGTGGCTGGGGACGGTTTCAGGGTTACGATGACAAGTCCGCATTGAGTTACTCCTCCGAGACTGGCTTGTGATGCTCGTTTACCAAATGATGTAATTACCCGGCGATCTGTCAACTTTCAAACGTGCCCAGAAAGCAGAGGTGATTGCTACCACATGTTGTGGGTGTGAGGAATCACTTTCCTTGCTGGGGGAAAAATATGCCCCAGATTTCAAAGACTTTTGGAGATAAAAGGAGCATCTCAGTTTGCCTTCAATGGATGTCCATGTGAGGGGTACTCAGCATCACAGGGGACAGATGTAGGGGGGCAGCTCCCCGTGCTGAGTTTGAAAGTGGGGACACTCCCTGGGTCAGCTGTGAGGGTTTCAGCAAGCCGTGGCCCCTCTCTTCAATGGTAAAATCATCCATCTGCTCCTGAGGTCCCTGTGCTCCAAAATCATGTTCCATTTGCTGCAAGGGAGACCACCCTAAGCCGTGTGACAATTGAGTGAGCGTGTGGCCTTAGACATTATATCATCCAAACTCATATCCTAGCTCTGCTGTGTAATTTTGGGCAAGTTACTTAACTATCTTGTGCTTCTTTCCCCTTACTTAGCAAGTAGTGAGAATTGAGGTACCCACCTGTGCTATTTTATTCCTGCTTTGGGATTTAAAGAGACAAGCCCAGCACCTGGTCCAGGATGGATGCCACACATACATCATACACGCACACACATTCTTCATTATTTCTAATCAATATAAGTGACTTTTCCCACTTGAGTTAAGCTCTGAGAAATCATTCAGCAGGAAAGTTAATGGCAAGTTCGTCGAGACAGAATCGAGGTCACTAAAAACCCCTGATCCTGATGCAGAATCTTTCTGTGCTTTCTGGTTCCCAGCCTACCTGGCACTCCATGAGATGGAGCCTAACATGACTCCAGAGAGGAAGCAGAAAGATTCTGACATCCACCTCGGGTTCAAATACCAGACCCACCACTAAACAGCTACTTGACCTTGGGTATCTAATGCCTCTATGCCTCAGCTTCCTAATCTGTTAAATGGGGCTAGCAATATGGTTATGCTATAACACTTGTTTTGAAAACACAAATTTGTTCTAAATACAATTTATGATGGGCAAGGGAGCAATTTGAGCATAGGTCAGCAAGTCCAAGTTTGATTATATGTAATTTCAACCGCAAAACACGCAAAACAAACAGAACCGCGCTGCACCCAGTTCAATCAAGTCCCGCAGGGTAACACAAACACAGACCTGCACCTCCAACGTGTCCTGTACATACCTAGTTCACCACTGTGTCAGGGGCCAGCCCCTCCCCATGGGGTGTTTGCTTGTCCAATTCAGTCACCACCTCCTCACACCATGTCACGATAATTCACACACTGACCCTGCTTCATTTTCCCAACTCTCACTTCTACAAGCAAACTTGGTCCTTTTCAAGTGCTTTATCTGGTGTAGGATCTATGTATTGCTGAATCACTTAGCAGGTGTTACACCGGGCTACCATTTTCAGTAGGTTCCTATATTTCTTTTAAAACATCGCACTGATAAAGTCTGTGAGCGTTTCGCAGAATCCCTGACTGCATTTCTCCCCACACCCTGCAGTTTCCTTTAGTGCAGTGATGGGCAATCTTTTGAGCTTGGTGTGTCAACATTCGCCAAAATACCGAGCATAACTCGGGTGGTGTGTCACTTGGAGAAAAACGTCCTAACTGGAAGTCCCAGAACCAGACGCTCTGTGCCGGAGTTCTGTTGTTTTGGCCTCCAGACCTCCGGCACAGAGTGCACAGAGTGTCTACACTGTAGCAAATGTTTTATCCTCGGCTACTGCACCTGGCCCTGCAGGAGCCGAGGATGGAACGTCCTTCTCGGCATGTGGCCCCGTACTTCTCTGGTATGCGGCCGCGTGTCATCGAAAATGGCTATGGTGTGTCATCGAAAATGGCGTGACGTGCTGACACGCGTGTCATAGGTTCGCCATCACGGCTTTAGTGGGACTTAGCGCTGCGCGCTGGTTTGGGGGAACGCATATGTCATGGTATAGTGGAACTGACTGCAGTGCCCACCATATAGGATCATCGTGTCAGAGGGGTATTTACAAAGCCATGCCAGATCCAGCTGGCACACACTAAGTGCTGTAAGTATCCATCATTCTTGTTGTCATTGTCGTCACTGTTATTAAAGCGGCATGACCTCGCAGAGGACCGCTCTCCGGCTCTGTGGAGAATAGGTCGTAACAGGGAAGGTAAGTGAGATGTGGCTGGATTCTACTCTGAAGGCTTTTCTAACCCAGTTTGCTGATGGATTGGAGGTAGAAGGGGAGAGAAAGATGACTCCAAAGAGTCTGGCCTGAGCCGTGGGAAGGAGGGGGACAGTGTGGGAAGGACAGGGTTTGCGGCAATCAAGTGCACTGTTTTATTCCCTGGGCAATGGCTATCAGCCATCCAAGGGGCGGTCCCACAGGGACATCATTGCCTCCGTTCCTGTCTTCACTGTCGCGGGGTGAGGAGAGCCACCCAGCCTTGGGTTACCCAGCATCCTGCACGCCCTTCCTCCCAGCAGCCCTCAGCTGTCGTACTGCATTCCTTGTTAGACTCCACGCCTCGCCAGAACGGAACCATGTCTTTCTTATTCTTTCCTTTATCCCCAGAGCACACAGGAAGTGCTCAGTAAATACTTCCTAAAATAAACGCGTGAGAAAAGGTAGACGCTTCTCTTTATGAAGCAGCTTCCCCGCCAGCCCCAGGACACTTGCGTTCTGCCAATGGGACGGACCGCAGCCAATCAGGGAGCAAGACCCAGTGCTCTTCAGCAGGGACACTATCGGCCTTTTGAATGAAAGCCTCTTCCTCACAGGACCCTTGGCTTCCTAGACCTGACTCCATGTCATGTCATGCCTGACTCCTTCCCTAGACCCTGTGAGAAGCAAACCACCCTGGTGGAGAAGACAGCTCCAACCTCTTATTACAGCAACTGCCACCATTTCTGTTGAAGATGTCCTGTAGTCTGACAAAGACAGTGTTGCCAACCAGCAAAGCACAGGTCTCTACTAATAAAAATACGAACGTTACACGAATCCCGTGGTGTTTACTAATACAAGTATCGAGAAAGGTGGGATAAAATTGTTCGTGATCAGGTGACCAACTGTCCAGATTTGCTGGGGACTTCCCTGGTGTGAGCATCCCAGAATATTTCTCAGTCCCTGATGAACCTGGAGAGCTGGTCACCTGGGGACCCAGCTGAAACTCAAAGGGTACGTGAATTTTTTCCAGAAGCTTCTAGTGTAAAGAGACCCTTCCCACTGCTGACTAGAGGACCCAGTTTCAGAGAGGCAGGTGACTGCCAAGGTTACCAGCAAGGGCGTCCTATGAGAGCCACTTCCCACCGGCCACACCAACATCCAAAGTAACATGAAAGTTCAAAACTGTCTACAGTATCCCTCAGTCTCCTGAAAGGAGTAATTCACTCTCATTCCGTCCTCCATAGCTCCTGGCCGTTTCTGGGGGTCAGTTCCATGCCGAAGGGCAGAAAGTGCACAGTGAGGTGACAACCGGGACTCTGACCGCTCCCCTTGCTTCCTGGACCAGCACCGAAGCCCTACCTGGCTGTGACAAGATCGATCTGGAAAAACACGGCATCCGCAAATGATATTTCAGGGACTTCCGTTTCTTGCTGACGACAGAATACATTTAGCTGCTGTCTAAGTTATACCTTGAGATATTTTAAGAAAGGAGGGGGAAATTAGCCACAATGGCTATTTTCATCTCAATTTTTAAAAGGAGGGATAAATGAATTCAGGTTCTACTCCCAGGCTTTGGACGTACCTGCCTATCTAGTTACCTTTATCTTGCTTGGCTCTTTAACTGTGCGGGGCGCGCCTGGCTGTGGCCACATGGAAAGCACCCTGGGGGCTCTCTCACAGTTGGCCGCACAGCGCACAGCGCAGAACAAGAAGGGCCTTTCATGCAGGGGTGCGGGAGCCCAGCGAGCGCCGAGGGGCTCGGGAGGCCAGCGTTCCGGAGCGGGGCTGCATATCGCGGTCGCTCAGGTGGAAAGGGGGGAGCTGGCCTGTCCCTGCACTGCTCCCGCCTAAGGTCACAGATGAACAGACCGCGATTGAGGGCTGGAGCTGGCATCACAAGCCGCTCAATGATGTGCGGAGGAGGGTGTCCTGTTTGGAGATAAGGCTGGAGTCGTGGAGGCTGTGGGGTACCCGGGGTAGTCAGTTGATAGCTGCGGAGACAACACGGCATTGTTGAGAGCCGCCTGCCAGCTCGCTCCTGAGCACGGTGCAGCCGGGAGCGCAGCACGGCTCAGCAGGGCGCCGATGGGAACGATGTCTCAGACGCCTTCCAGGAGGCTACCTTCCAAGAATCAGAGGCCGGCTTTAAGTTACACTCATCCGCTTGTCTTGTGCCCTCAAATAATTTTCCATTTTCCACCCCCCAAATATAAACCACCGTTTGATGACTGTCTAGGCTAGGTAGGAGCAGGGCAGTAAGCCCGATGGTTAAGAGCACAGGCTCTGGAGGCAGACTCCAGCTCCTGCACATAGTAGGTGCTCAATTAACAGTAGCTACTCTTTATTATTACGCATAAACTGCGAGGGTAGCAGCAGCTAGAAGCAAATGCACCTTTAAAAGGAAGAAGCAAATCAGTACAGTTCCGGAGTGAAGTTAACTGGCTAAGAGTGTCAACACAGGTGACTCTGAAGTCCTTGCCTACAACACTGTATGTCCCTGGAAGAGGGAGGTCCACACAGAAAGAGCTGCTGGGCCCAAATCTACACTCTGTCACAAGCCGACTGCTGTGTGAGTTCAGCAGGCTGCGTAACTTCGCTGGCCGGGCTTCCATTTCCACGCCTATAAAAATGAGGGAATTGGAGTCCATATCTTAAGTTTCCGTCAGATCAAAATTTCTGTGGCTTCTGGGTTGTATACTAATTAGTTGCTTAAAAGCCAAGATTGTGCATTAAGTATATATAACACACACACACACACACACACACATACACACACATATATGTACATAAGCATATGTTCCTGAATATGACATTAATATAAAACAATTTTTCATTTTCTCAATGAGATGTTAAATATATAATATACATCATGTTACAATATATTTTATAATGTATAGGTAGGTAGCTATTATAACAAATATTTTATATATAAATCTGAATATGCATACAGGTAGATGATATATTCAAATGTGTACTTTTAATATTTAATTTAGGAAGGTAGTTGCACATGTGCATTTAAACTCTCATTGAAAGCAGCAGTTTATTTGCATTAAGTAATGTCGCTCAAGCTCTTCACGGGCATCGTTGTTGTCATCAGCATCTCTGTCATCACTGGAGCTGGTTTTTGAGTCAAGGGACACACTTCTCCAGAGCAGTCACTTTGATTTTGTTTCAGGTCATCTGAGATATAACCTCTGAATCCAAAGGGATTCGCATCATCCAGAAGGTCTCCGGTGATCAGGCCACCACCTTCCTCCCTCACCATCTCCCCCTGTGGCTTGCTCTGTTCCAGTCATAATGGCCTTCTTGATATTCCTCTGTCACTTCTAACACATTGCTACTGTGTGAGGGACACTCTTCTCCCTGATAGGTGCATGGCTCATCCTCATGTCATTCAGGTCTCTGCTCAAACGTCACCTCATCAATGAGAAGAAACTATCAGTTCCTCATACCGGCACTTTGACTACTAAGCAAATACTGATTATAACATCACCTCAATTCCAGTAGCAGTTTATTAATGAAAGTGAATGATGCTAGGTGCTGCAACAGAAATCTCAGCCAACTACCATGATAAATTTTATATCTCTATTATGTAAAATCCAGTGAGACCTGGAAAGCCCTCCTCGTCATTTCTCCTCCATATGGTGACTCGGAGATCCAGGATGCTCCATCTTGGATTGGCAGCTTCCAAAGAAACTGCAAACGGTGGAAAGAGGTCTGGACGTTGCATGGGATGTTTCCAAGGACCATCCCCGAAAGTGATTCTATGCCACTTCACACACATTTCTTTGGCCGGAACTCAGTTGCAGGGAATGCTGGGGAATGTGAGCCCCCACTGTAGCCAGTGAGAGGAAACCTTGGGGCAAATGCAGAGCAGCGTGACAGCCACAGAGTCGCACTGGCTTTGGAATTCTTCCTCTGTCCATTTGCTCTGAGCTCTTTGGATTTGTTTCTTCACCTATAAATTGGAACTAATGATACCTACCCACAAGATTGCCAGAATGTCACAGACATAGTAAGTGATCAATAAATGTTTACTAATTAATAAATTCCAATTCGTTGGGGAAATTGTACAGGCCTAAATTATTGGGCTAGATTTCTATCATTAGCAAAATGTGAGGCAAATTATGCTTAAAACTAGAGAATAAAATTTATACCAACAGGACAGTTGAATAAAATGGCACTCACTATTAAATATAAGCAACCCATCAACAATTCAGTATGGGCGTAATCTACTTCTTTTCTACCCTATTTCATACATAGCCCTTCTTGTTCTCAGCCATCAACAAATGACTCCTTTCCTTGTGAAATCAGAAAAATGTGAGGAATAATCCACCAATTTTTCTAAACCTAATTAACATAGTTTCCTATTAGCAGAAGACACAAATTAAGCCATATATTATGGAGGAAATCTCTTAATAACCCCCAAAGGGTTTAGAGTAGATAATTAAGAATTAATGAATCATCTATAAAATTTTTCAAACAATTAACTATACCAGAGAAACGCAGTAGATAAAACTTAGGAGTGAGAGTTTCTAAATTAATTAAAGAGAACCTTTTTTTATTTTTAATGCCAGAAAGGGGATAGAGGACGATAGAAGGGAAAATTATTTAGGAAACTGAACAGAAACCCACAGATACACAAGGGACCCCCCTGAGATTGGTTTCATGTGAGTCAGGGGAGTGTTCAAGAACACTGTGGCCAGCAGTGTCCAATGACTCCCAACTGCTCACACAGGGTAAGGATCAAAAACAGAATTTGACATCTAGAAGCTTATGGCTATCCTTACCCAGAACATTCTCAGTGAAGTGATGGGGACAAAAGGTAACCTACAACATGACAGGAATGAAAAGTTGCAGCAGGTGGCCCAGGTGTCTCCTTTGAAGAGAATTTTATGGTAAGCATAATGAGAAAGTAAGAAATACACCTTGAAAATGGCAAGGTCAGGGAAAGATTGTAGTTTGTCATGTGCATTTGCTATTTGATTGCTTCAGAAGAAGGAGAAGGCAGGTTGGCTCAGCGACAGAGCGTTGGGCCAGCACGTAGAAGTCCCAGGTTCAATTCCCGTTCAGGACACACAGGAGAAGTGACTGTCTGCTCCTCCACCCCTTCCGGCTTCCTTCTCTCTCTCTCTTCTCCTCACGCAGCCATGGCTCCAATGGTTTGAGCAAGTTGGCCCTGGGTGCTGAGTATGGCTCTATGGCCTCACCTCAGGTACTAAACTGGCTCGATTGCTGAGCAATGAAGCAACATCCAGGAAGGACAGAGCATTGTGTAGGGGGCTTGCCAGGTGGATCCCAATCAGGGCACATGTGGGAGTCTGTCTCTCTGCCTCCCTGCCTCTTAATAAAAAATATAAAAAGGAAGGAAAAGGAGTTTCACAGAGAGACTAAAGGGAAGGAAAAGGCAGAGCATTAATAACTAAGATATAAAGATTAGAGGGTCTAACAAGTCCTGGGGTGATGACCTGGGAAGATTGAGTCCGGTGGCGCGAGGTGGGGCTGGAACACTGAGCCACAGGCACGTGATTCTGGGAGCGTGTGAATGTTCAATTCTGCCATACGCTCTTGGTAATGAAAGTGAGGCAGAGACAGGCCAAGAACACACAGAGCATTTACTGCCGGTGCATTTTTACTGCAATTGTTTAGTTACTCTCTTAATGGAGCCATAATTGCCATTTGGAAATGAACACATGGGCACCTCTCTGCAATCCTACAAGCTCTAATTATACTCGCGCTCTCAAAAGAGCACCATGTGGTAGCAGCTCAAAACCTCAACATGGAGCATTGGCTCCCCACCCCACTGAGGTATTCCTGCTGCTACATGACATCATTTCATTACCCATGTTATACAAATGCTACTAAATCTGAGTCAGCCTCTGCATGAATTGTCTGACTCCCTGTCTTCAAACATGTCAGCCTCTGCTTGTATACCTCCAGGGGTGGTCAACTTACTACTTACTCTACGGAAGTCCTTTAATAAACTGAACTCTGCCTTCTGATCAATTCCATCCCAGATCGAAGATCTGTCTTTTCGGAGCCACACGTGCTAAGTCTTCTCCCACTGGACGGGCGCTCAGACACGTGGAATAAGAGGACCTGGAAGGGGACTTCAGGCGCAGGTACCATACTGAAAGTGAGACGTCTTAGACTGAGTTTCTGGAAGATGAAGGGAAGTGATAAAGTCAGGTTACCGGGGAGACAAGTCAGAGATGCAGGACAAGCGGGGAAGGAGGAAGCCAAAGCAGTAGAAGTCACAGGTAAAGCCTCACCAAACCCTAAAGCCTAAGTGAAACTTCAGAGCTGCGCCATCCCTCCCAGGCACCTCTGCAAAACTTACCGTCCCCACAGAAAAATCCAGAAGGGCTGAAGGTTTAGGGTTCCCAGTGAAGCAGCTAGGTCAACCTACCGTGAGCGCACAAATAAACAGCACACGCACGGGCACACACATGCCCACTCTTCAAGGTAAACAATGACGGAGCACCATTAACTTAAAGAAAGCCTGTAAGCCAGAGATCAAAGCAAACAAAATTCAAAAATAAATGTGTGGGAAATCAAAGCAATGCTTAAAAAAGATAAATAAATAAAAGAACACTATAATTGCTAGCCCCAGAAAGTCAAGAGTAATTATTTTACCCGTGAAATAAGAATCAGGATATAAAAAAGAAAAGGGAGTGGTCATAAGCCAGGAACAATTTTAAAAAATTTAAAGCTAAAAGTCAGAGAGCAAAAATGAAAGACTCAATCACAATTTTGATTGAGGAAGAAGAAACGACCAGAGAGGTAGGAAATAAATAAATGAATGAATGAATGAGTGAGTGAATGAATGAATGAATGAATGACAAGAAGAAAATCAGAGCACAATTCCTGGAAAACAGGTGTTCCAGAAGAGACGAGAGAAACTCATCACTAGAAACTCAAGCATCAGACGTCTCAAAACTGCTAGAAAAGTAGAGCAAAGCTTTCAAAAACTCTGAGGGAAGATGACTTTCAAACTAGAGGTCTATGCCCAATCAGACCATCACTTGGAAACTGGAGGGTAGAATAAAGAAAGATATTTTTAGATGTTCAAGTTCTCTAAACTGTACTTCGCACGCACCTTGTTCTTGGAAAGCTGCAGAGCACATGCTTCATACACACAGAAATAGGAGTTACCAAGCAGGGAGAAGAAAAGGGATCCGAGAATCCAGGGTCCCAAAGCAGGAGAAAGGCAAGCCCCAACATGGCAATGAAGGAGACAAAGGACAGAGGCACCAGGCAGCAAACCCAGAGGCAGACAGACCTGGTTGGAAAGTGACAAAAGCAATGAAGGATGTCTCTGCAAAGCAAAGGGTAACGGGGGGTCAGTTGATGAGGCTGAATATACTAGAAGACTCACACTGCCGGGAAAATGGTTGGGGATGCATTAACGATAAACACTGGAAAACTAGGCAAACAAATAGAATCATGATTAGCTCTAGCAAAAGGGAAAAGCTATAAAAGAAATGGAATCATAGTATACTATATGTCTCAGCTCAACACCCAGTATCATGATACTGTCCGTATTACATAGTAAATATTCTAACCGATAAGTTATGATATCACAGCTGGGAAGGTAGAGAGAAAAGAAGTGAGGAGAGGGCATGGATACAATGGTGGAGTCTTCACCTTCACCTATAGTGAATCAGTAGACAGTCTCTAGAGCAGTGGTTCTTAACCTGGGTTCTATCGAACCCTAGGGGTTCGAGGAGTCGGTCTCAGGGGTTCGGAGAAGCCTCTGCCACGGAGGCCAGAATAAAGTAATACCGTAATTTGTTGTGAGTTCATGCACTTTGTTGGTTTTGTTCTTTGAGCAAGGTGATGTTCATGCACAGCTCATTTTGTGCACCAGTAAAAAAACATATACCTATGTCTTGAATTTGGGGGAAAAAATCATATTTTATTTATCACTAAAGAAGGGTTTGGTGAATGCGCGTATGAAACTGGTGGGTTCGGTACCTCAAAAAAGGTTAAGAACCACTGCTCTAGAGAGAACGAGAAAAATATCAAGAATGAAAGTGTGTATTCATTTCCTATCGCTACTGTAACAAACAACCAAAAACTTTGTCGCTTAAAACAACACACATCTATTACCTTATAGTTCTGTTGGTCAGAAGTCGGACCTGATTTCACTGGCTAAGATCAGGGGGCAAGCAGGGCTGCCTTCCTGTCCGGAGGCTGGAGGGGAGAGTTGATTTAGTTGCTTTTCACACTTGGCGAGGTTGCTCACCTTCCTCTGCCCAGGGCTTGCTTCCTCCCATTTTCAAAACCAGCAGTGATGGGTCAAGTCTGACTTCTTAACTTCTGCCTCCTCCTCCTGCTTCTGAGGTCCCTTGTGATTACAGCGGACCCAACTCGGATAATCCGGACTCATCCTCTTATTTTAAGGTGGACTGATTAGCAACCTTAATTCCGCTGGCGATCTTAATTCCCCTCTGCCATGTAACCCAACATAGTCATGGGGTTCAGGAATCTGGACATGACGAATACGTACCTGCCAACCACCAGGTGCGAATGTGTTCTTGGGGAATGTGAGAAGAAACTATGAAAAATATCTCCTTTGGGGAGAAGAGTTGGGGTTAGAGAGGGGTAGAGCAAAACACAGCTGCCTTTTTCTTATAAATTTGTACTACTATTTGCATTTTCCCCCCCAAAAAAGCCTACATGAATGGATACCTTTAATTAAAATAACAACTAACTGCAAAACAAAACTGCGTAGCCAGGGAGGAATGTTAAACAGGGCAGAGACATGAGTGGATCTGCCCATTAGCAAGCTCCCTCTTGAAGTGGCGTAGACTATGATTCAGAGGCGAGGCTTAAAACTAAACTCCCCCATTGGTGATCCACCTGGGGACGTATCTCTGCCAGATAAAAAGAACTGCCTCTACAGATGTCTGGATGGTGTGACTGAAACCATAGAGAGGAAATCTGAAAAGGGAGAAAACTCAAAGACGGCGTATTTAAAGCCAGCAGCCAGGAACTGGCACCTGAGGTCTCTATACCAGGGCTCAGCTCTGTAGCTGGGTCTGTAGACCTCCTTCTGCCCACCAGATCCCACCGGGGAGGGGGCCACGCCTCCACTGTGGCCAGGTCTAAACTATTTGTCACTACAAAGTCATCCCTTTCAGGTCCCCCTGGAGTTCCCCTTGTTTGATGGCTCTGGCACTACCAGAGTGTTTTTTGTTATCTTGGCGATTACCTGCTAAATATTTTCTTAATTTAAAAATAAAAGTGCCTGGAATATGGGGGAGGGGGTGATGCGCCCGGGGCGACACTAGAATCTATGTAAACACAATAAATTAAAATCAATAAAAAAAATAATAATAAAATAAAAGTGCCTGACCAGGTGGTGCCACAGTGGATTGAGTGTCGGACAGGGACACAGAGGACCCAGGTTCAAAAGCCCAAGGTCGCCGGCTTGAGCGTGGGATCACCAGCTTGAGTGCAGGGTCACTGGCTTGAGATCAAGGGTCACTTGCTCGGCTGTAGTCCCCCGGTCAAGGCACATATGAGAAAGCAATCCATGAACAACTAAGGAGCAGCAATGAAGAACTGATGCTTCTCATCTCTCTCCCTTCCTGTCTGTCCCTATCTGTCTCTCTCTCTCTCTCTCTCTCTCTCTCTCTCTCTCTGTCTCTGTAAAAAAAAAAAGAAAGAAAGAAAGTAATGCGAATTCCAGTAGCAAGACCAGGAAGATCAAACCCGAAGAGTTAATGGTCCATTGAAAGGAACACAGACTTCTCTCCCTGGCGTTTTATATTATTGTATCATAAAGATAACGGGCGGGACTCATGCAATCAAGAAGGAAATAGTTCAAAGAAAAATATTTTCAGCTCGACTCCTGGCATAAACAGTCCATAGCAATAGAAGGTGCCCCCATACGGGAAGTTACGGTAACAGCTAACACAGGCGAGGGCTTGATCGCTCATGAGGCTGACGGGACAATCTTGAAGTACAGAGTGCTGTCACCTTGTTTTATAGATGAAGAAATGGCGGCTCAGAAAGATTACAGAATTTGTGAGCAAGCTGGGGGTTTGAACCAACATGACTCTGACCTTGAATTTGGGTTCCTTCTCTGCATCATGATGCCTTTGGGGTAACAGGGCTCCAACCCTTTTACAGTGCGGGTTTCAGAAGTACCTATCAGAGCAGGGCCCAGCTTACAAGACAGGCGCAAAGTGCCATGAAAACCACGGTCGCCACAAAAGACCAGCCGTCTCAGCGCGATGAGCCACCCCCTGGAGTTCTGCCTTCCATCTGCTGCTGCTGCTCCCTCTGACTGTCCCCCAGCAAAGACCAAGTCCCCAGTGCGGGCGCTTAGAGGACATTTGGGAGAGAAAGACCTGTCGTTGATTCTTCAAAGTCCAATCACCATCTGCACATCTCACTGACCAAATACCTTCATCCAGGTCAAGACGGATGAGTGTCCCAGGGATTAGGGTTCAAGCTGGTGACCGAATCTAGGATGGACACACAGAGTCCCTTAGCACTGCGTAGTGGCATTACTAGCAATGTTTTCACTGCTACCTCCACTTTCCTTAACATACTTGAAAATGCATTGGGGGTATGTAGATGATGTTAATTAGTCAACTTTCTGCAGGTGGCATGTCCCAAGAGCAGGAGTTGGCCATTTTCTTCTGTCAAGGGCCAGATAGTAAATATTGTAGGCTTTGGGAGCCCTAAGGGCTCTGTCACAACTACCTGTCATTATGGCATGAAAGCAGGTGTGGACAATTTATAAATGAATGAACGTGGCTGTTTGACAATAAAACTACTTATGGACACTGAAATGGGGGTGTCCTAGCATTTTCATGGGTCCCAGAATATTAGTCTTTTTCATTTTCCCCCCAACCACTTAAAAATATAAAGACTATTCGTTACTCACGGGCCATACAAAACAAGGCAGTAGGGTGATGTGGCCCTTAGGCCACAGCGGCTGACCCCTGGACCCTTCGAGGGTCACTGCAGGTGCAGCCAGCCCTCTCTCTTTGTTCTTGGATAATGACATGCCTTGAAATTTTTCAAACCACTTTTAAGCTCTTGTCCTTTTAGGCACCAGTATTTTTGTCCCCCCTTGCCCCCCCCCCCGACTTCTTTGATCAAGTCATGGGGGTTGGAGCAGCTCTACTTGCTACAGACCAGAGCAGCGGCCCCTGGGAGAAGCAGGTGGTTGGACCCTGAACGTCTTAGGAATGTAAATCAGAAAGTTCCCTATATGGCCTCAGCTAGTCTGAGTTGGGTTTACTGTCGCGTTCAGCCACAAGAATCCTGGCACCAGAGCTGGGATTGTTGGCCAGACTGTCCTTACTGGCAAACAAATGAAAATCGAAGACTGCCCACCCCATCCGATCGACAATATAAATAACAGTGTTATCCCCACGCCACATTCCGCCTCATCATGGCGGCCGCTAGTTTATTACACAGCTGGAATGCGGTGGGTCGCCTCTACCCACCCTCATTAGTCCTTCAATCTCTAGGTGTGAATGAAGAAAATGAGAGTTACCAAACAAGGACTTCTTTAAGACGTTTCTATTTAACCAGAGCACACAGACCAGTACACACACGACCAGCCGACAATCCATACTTGTTGAATGATCGAACGAAGAGTATTGCTTGTGCAGACTCATTAGCAGTGTCTTTACTTTTTATTTAGTGCAGACAAAAATATAAAAGAAAGGGGGATGATTGGCTTTATTGTGCTGCGGTTGGTATATGAGACATCTGTTGGAGTCAGTTCTGGCCTTGCTCACGTGAGATGCACAGGGTCCCTCTTGCGTGATTAAACAAATGGTAGGTCGGAAAACACAACACATTTAGCCAAGGCCAGAGAACTGGTAGCAGCAAAAACCAACCAGAGACACTTACGAGCTGACAAATGTACTGAGTCCAAGAGTTAGAGGTTATCTCATCTAATACCCTTCTCGTTTTACATAAGGGGAAACTGAGGCTCCCAGAGCCGAGGTGTTTAGAAGAAATGCCACAGCTTCTGAGAAGCATTCTAAGATACTCCTTTTCAAATTGTGGGTCAATGCCTATTAGTCGGTTGTGAAATTCATTAGTGGGTTTTTTGGTCCAACTTTTATGAATAAGAATAAAACAGAGTAAAAAACAGAAAAGCCAGTATATACTCTAGAATAAGAGTGGGTGTTATCGCATAAAGTTTTTGTTTCAGTTTATACTCATACACACAAATGTATATAATAGGCACTGCATCAGGATGTAAAATATATCTCACATTATAAATCAAGTTTTTAAGTTTGAAAACCACAATCGAGGCAGATGACAGCACTGACTGATTATCCCTGGTCTTCGGTCCTCAGCAGAGCTGTCCTGCCCGGAGCTCAGACATCAAGTTTGTAAAAGGGAGTCCAAACTTAGCCAAGCATCAGAATATCGTGGGGATATTGAAAAAAAATAAAACACAACAGATTCCTGGGTCCCACTTCCAGAGATTCTGAAAGTCCAGAGTAATTTTTGTATTTTATTACATATCCCAAGAAATTCTTAAGCACAAATTAGTTTGGGGACCAGACATCCCTTTGAAATAAAAAATCAAAGAGGCCCATTCTCCATTGAGATCAATCTACAAAGGGCTGCAGGGGACTAGAGAGAATGATTCCACGTTGTCTCATGCACACATGGGGCTTCTGTGGGGTACAATATTTGCAGCGAGCATGGCCTAGAGATGTTCACCAACAGGGATTTAAGGTTCCCTGAAGACCTATAAAAGCCAATGGAAAGAGAAATAAAGAGAAGGGCCAAGAACCCTCCAAAGAGAATAGTGTTATCCTGAAACAAACAAACAAACAAAACTACAGACCAATATCTCTTAGGAATATGGATGTAAAAACCCTCAACAAAATAATAGAAAACCAAAATCAAGCAGCATATAAAAAGAATTATCCATCGTGACTGAGTGGGGCTTTTATCCCAGGAATTCAAGGTTGCTTTAATACCCCCAAATCAATTAATCTAATATACCATATCAATAGAATAAAAACCAGAAACCACATAATTAGTTCAATATACACAGGAAGAAATAAGAAGGAATTTCCTCAACTGGATGTGGACATAAATGAAAAAACTCACAGGTAACATCATACTTAATAGTGAAAAACTGAATGCTTTTCACCTAAAGTCAAGAACAAGGCAAAGCCCTAGCTGGTGGCTTAGTAGATAAAGCATCAGTCTGGTGTATGGACATCCTGGGTTTGATTCCTGATCAGGGCACACAGGAGAAGTGACCATCTGCTTCTCCTCCACCTCCCTCTTCTCTCCCTTTTCCTATCCTGCAGTCAGTGGCTCAATTGAGCGTGGCCCAGGGCACTGAGGATAGCTCTGTTGGTCTGCACATCAGACTCAGGTGCTAAAAATAGCTCAGTACTTGAGCATCAGCCCTGTATAGATCCTGGTCAGGGCACATGTGGGAGTCTGCCTCACTATCTCCCCTCCTCAGCTAAAAAAAAAAAGGAGAGAGAGAGAGAGATACAAAAATATTTGTTCTAGCCACTTGCATTCAACCATGTACTGGAGACTCCGGCCAGAAGTATTAGGATAAATAAATAAATAAATAAAGGCATTCAGTTTAGAAAGGAAAAATAAAACTATCTCTATTCACAGGTGACATATTCTTATATATAGAAAATTCTATGGAACCCACAAGAAAAGTATTAGAACTAATAACTGAGTTCAGAAAGGTTATAAGACACAATGTCAATATATAAAAATAAAAGCATTCCTATACATTGGCAATGAGCAATATGAAAATAAAATTAAGAGAACAATTCCATTTATAATAGCATCTAAAAGAATAAAATAGTTGGGACTATATTTACCAAAAAAAGTATAAAACTTATACTCTAAAAAATTATTAAGCACTGTTGAAAGAAATTAAGGCCTAAGGAAATAGAAAACATCCTATGTTCATGGATCTGAAGACTTAATTTTATTAAAAGATCAACATTCCCCAAAGTGATCTATAGATTCGATGCAATCCCTATGAGAATCCCAGCTGGTTTCTTCGTGGAAATTAACAAGCAGATCCTAAAAAATCAGATGGAATTGCAAAGGACCTAGAATAGTTAAAACAATCTCAATAAAGAAGAACGATGTTGGAGGACTCCATCTTCTGATTTCAGAACTTACCACAAAGTAGCATCAATCAGAATAGGTTGGTGGCGGCATTGTGGGAGACATAAAAAGTAGAACTGAGAGTCCATAACTAAACCTATGGGTCCCTGGTTAACCGATTTCAACAAGGATGCCTAGACCAGTCGATGGAGAAAGAACAGTCTCTTCAACAAATGATGCAGGGACACTTGGATAGCTACATGGAAAGAATGAAGTTGAACTCTTACCTCACCCCACATAAAAATGGATAAAAGACTTGAATGTAAGAGCTAAAACTATAAAACTCTTAAAAGCACACAAGGATAAACAATAACTTGGACTGAGCAACAGGTTCTCAGGTAGGACACCAAATTCTCAAACAACAAAAGAAGGAAGATAGATTGGACTTCCTCAAAATTAAACACTATCAAAGGACACTATCAAGAAAGGACACCCACAGAACAGGAGAAATTTATAACTTGCAGAAAGAGCTTTCACATTTCAATAATAAAAAAACCAAAAACCCAATTAAAATATTAGCCACAGATCTGACCAGACCTGTTTCCCAAGACGATTTACAAATGGCCAATAAGCACAAGAAAAGGTGACTCAGCAAACCCACTTTCAGGTCTACGCCCAAGAGAAATGAAAACTTGTAAATGAATGTTTATGGCAGCGTTATTCATAACGGCCAAAAAGTGGAAACAGCTCAACTGTCCATCAACTAATGAATGGACAAGAAGAATGCAGTCTGCCCACAAAACAGAGTATTATTCAGCCATAAAAAGAAATGCACCGATACATGCTACAGGGACGGACCTTGAAAAATTATTTTAGGTGAAAAAAGCCATACACACACGTGCACACAATTTTATGATTGCATTTGCATGAGATCTCTCAAATAAGCAAATTTACGGAGACAGAGAGTAGTTTAGTGATTTCCAAGGGCTAGGGGCATTGGGAAATGAGGCACCTGCTACTGGGTCCCAGTTTCTTTTCGAAGTGATTAAAATGTTTGAAAATTGACTCTAGTTTTATTTGTACATATCTGCGGGTATACTAAAAACCGCTGAACTGTACACTTTATTGGGTGTGAAAATTATTTCGCAACAATGTTATAGAAATAAGCAAACAACAAATAAGTCTCTAGAACAAGGAAGAGCAGACTATTCCAAAGGAAACTGCATCTTACAGACAACTTTGTGGCACTCTAGGTCTGTGCAAGGACAGAGAGACGACAGGCAGTGGCAGGAGGGCAGGGCTGTGGATGTAGCTGAGTCCCCCCATGAAACAATCAGGCATCTGAATTACACACGTAGTTTTTGACAGATGCCGTTGGAGCTGTGGTTTCTGTGCAAGATGACTTGGTTTTGAACCATGCAATATTAGAGTTACATGCACACATTTCATATCCCATCAGAATAAAAATCTTTGAACTCAAGGTCCTTGTTGTCTCCTGAGGGTCCCCTTGACTCCAGTGGCATGTATTAGGGGCGCTGTAAAGATCTGCGCATGATGGACTCTCGTTGGAGGTGTCATCTGTGTCCGAGTTGGCTGTGCAGAACGCATGTCACCCAGCGTGCTCAGCCATCCTTTCCCTTGTCTGTGGGGTAGAGACTAGGGTAGTGCTCTGCAGATTAAATGACACGATGCACGTGCAGTACTTAGCACTCTGAAAATATTGAAAGCGTTAACGATCAGGACACTGTCGTACTATCGCGATTACTTGGTGCTGCTGTTATTTTTGTTGTCGCACCTTGTGAGCACTCAGTGCGTACCGACGGCTTCGGTGAAGGACCGCAGGGGAAGTACAGATAAGAAATCGCTGTTCGCAAGGGTTGCTACACTCCATGCCCACAGAGCGAGAAACCTTCTCTGCAGGGCCGGAGAATGCATTAACTGATGACTTGTCTGCCCCGTGAGCACAGTCGCGACTTGAACAAGGGGAACACAAAGGCACAGGCAGGCGAGGACCCCACTGGCAGACAAGTCGTATCTGGCTTCTACACACAGCGTGGAAATACCTCGGCGTGGCATCGGAGGAGAGGGGAGGACACTCCTCCAGGAAGCATTCGAAGGGAGAAAAGTAACAGTTCCCATGAAATTGCCTCTCCGGCTTCCAGAGCACTGACCGAATGCATTGTGCTCGGGCTGCTCTGGAGTATGGGACCCCTCAGAAGGGGTTTTCTACTCCGTCCTGGCAAGTAAGGGCTCCTGATGTCAGCACGAGGACTGGACGAGCCAGCTCCTCCTCGGTGGCATCTACACACTATTTGGGTCCAAAGCTTGCCTTTGGAACCGACTGTGGTCATGACAGTGGGGAGCGCTGTGTCCCTTATCAGCCTCCTCCCCCGTGCGGGGGGAGGCAACCCCCTCCCCGCCACCTGCCGTCACACACTCTGTGCAGCTGGAATGGTAAACGTGGGGCTTGAATGACCTAGCCGTGAACTGGCGCCTGCACCTTCTCCCAGGTGAACTGGTCGCAGGTGTGGCGTCTGTCTTGATGGAGACAGCACATTATTTGACGCTTATTCATATTTTCTCTGTGGGTGGGGGTGAGAGGCAGGAAGTAAAGATCTTTTAGAGAACCAGAACAAATCCCCCACGATAAATGTAACCCTGGTGTTTTGAAACACAAAACTATGCTATTGTAGGAGTGTGCCTGTTGGATTCTTGAGGGTGAAATTAGAAACTTGTCAATGAACAGGAGAGGCACCTGCAAATTCAGGTGGGTGTGTGAGGGGAGCTCCGTAGCAACTTGCTACTGTTTCATAGAAACCAACAAAAGTCATCAAAGTCAGGGTGCAAGCGTGTGTTACCCTTCTTTCTTTAAACAGCTTTGTGAATGAACTTCACGTGAAGTACCGAGCGGAGCAAGAGGAATGGCTTAAACACACATCAGGCTACCCTTAATCCACTTGGGAAACTGCATACAATAAACCCAACCTGGCCAAGGACACCCGAGATTATAGCTTGTGCCTTTTCCTGACTCCAATGACATCCTTTTCTGTTTTACAGAAGTAAAAATAATCTTCAGAGTTCTGCCTCTGACATTTTCATAAAACAAACACTCCGGCAGCCTGTTCTAACACACATTCGTACAGATGAGGGCCCCAGGCATATCATGCAAAGTCACAAAGATCCAGCCCTGGCATGGAAGACCCAAGGTTCACCCCAGTTCCGCTTTGTACTAAACAAGAGTTTAGAGGTGTTTCTCAACCTCTTTGAGCAGCAGGTTCCTTGTTATAAAATGAGAATGCTCTAGGCCAGTGGTGACAAGACCCAACACCCAGGATTGTAACTACTGGGGCTTTGGTAACCCAAGTGGTCCCAATGGCGGGCCTTCCACTTTAGGGAACACAAGTAGAAGGTGCAAGGGTGTGTGGTCCCCATGTTTTCCAGAGGGGTCAGGTGCCCTCCAGGCCATCTGTTCAGGGTGCGGTCTTCCACTCTGCTGTTTGAGGAACTCCATTTAGCAGGTTAGCTGAGTCCCTGGAGCTGGGCAGACCCCGGATAATGCATTCTTGGTGACTAATCTCACAAAGGACTGGCATATAACCAGGATGCCAAGGAACAGACTCGGAAAAGAGCAACTGCTGAACTTGAACAGACTGGAATGACCACTTTGGCCAGTCAGTGCATTCCTGCCCCCCAAATAAGGAAACCCACGTTCCAACTGGCTGACTCTTGAGTCAGGACAAAGGAATACAGGGGTTCCCAATGCACCTTTCTTCCCAAAAGATGTTTTGAGTCACTCCTCCCCATTCCTGGGTGGCTAGACAACACTGCTGCTTGAGCTGTTTGGCTTAGTCTCCTGGACAATGCTGGGTACAAGTGAACTTGACCTTTATCTGTCCCCCAAACACGTGCTTGTCAACGTTTCCATCCAACCCTTCCAGCATAAACCAAAGTTTAAGAGAAGACACTTGCCCAAGAATATGCTAATAACTGGCCAAACCAGAACTCAGATGCAGGCAGTCTGATCCACATTCCCAACTAGACATTCTGCTACCCATATTGGTGACTAAATGACCACAGCCAACCTCTGACCACAGTGACCCCCGAATTCTTGTTGGTAATTGGGGGCTGGGGGCGGGGTCCTGAAGTTCCCTAGACACTAACCATTTCTAAAGTTCCTGATTAAAAGGCTGTCTTAGTTGCCTGATCTCATCTGAGATATGCTGATTTAATGAATTATTAAAATTAATTAAATCTCTCCTCGGTGCATCTTCTTACAAAGAGAATCACAGACTCAGACCGAGATAGACTTTTCAAAACCTTGTGATCCACATTTACCCTTTTATGGATAGAGGAAATGAGGTCCAGAGAGGTTAAGGACCTAACCCAAGGTGCTGCTTAAGGTAATGCTCATCAAATATCGATTGAGTGTCAACTGGGCACAAGGCATATAAACACAAGCCATCACCAGAGTCAAGACTAGCTCTGTAATTCTTTCTCCAGCAACTTCCTTCACTCTATGCTCTAGTAATTCCAGAAACACTGAGAGTTGTGTTTTCTTTTTTAAACCAAGATGTAACCCTTCCCCTGATAAGGCAATGTAAATCGCGCCTTGGGTCCAATTGCTTGTCACCCCCTGTCATCAAGTTAGGATTTTTATCCCTTGAGATATCTTGGACTGTAACTGGATCACTCTTGCTCAATGCTCTCTGCCATATGGATGTCCCAAAGGTCAGATCCTGGTGGGCCATCCTGACGCCACGTTCCTGGGAGGCCGAAGAGGATCCTGATGTTACAAGCAAGTCCTCACTCTATTTCTTAACGCATTCAACAACTCTGTAAAAAGAGCTGCTGAGTGGTTAAGAAATTTTAAATTCGGGAACAGATCCATCACCCCAAGTGACTGGTTGTGGGATGCGAGTGAAAAAGCCCTCTGGACTAGAAAGCGGGCCTGATCACCAGTCTCGAGGCCCGAGAACAATGGCTCTAGCATGCCGCCCGTCTGCGCGGAGGGGCCAGCGCAGTGCTCGACTAGAACTCGAGTCCGTGAGCTCAGTCTCACGTTTGTACCTGTGCCCCGTGACCCACACCCGCCGGCCACTGTATGCCACGTTGGAGCGGGATACAGGAATGGCACCGGAAGAAAAAGCGGGCAATGCCAGAAAACTCCACTCGCCATACAAACAGACCAAATCCTTCTTGCTCTGTTGGAACGTGGTTTGCCTGCTCCCCGCTGTGGAGCAGGGCTCCGCCTGGTTGGCCGGCCCATCGTGAGCCGCTCCCCTGGTGAGGTTCAGTAAGACGCACCCAAAGACACAGCAGAACCCGGGGGCGGACGTTCAGGACAGCGCAGGCACGTGGTACTGCTCGTCTGAGCTTTACCATTTCCTGAAAGTCAAAATAAATCTCACATCCTTCTATCACTACCCGCTAGGGTCTGAGGCCTGGGAGAAAAGAGAAAGGAGGTCATTCAAGTTTTATTAGGTGACTATTTCCTGAGGACCCATCCTAGGGGAGGCATAGGATATGACGATGAACAAGCATAGCCCCTGCTCTCCAGGATCCCAGAGCCCAGGTTCATTCGGCCCCAGGCCCCACGTGCACGGAGCAGTAGGTCCACTGCACCGGAAATGCTGTGCGGGTGTGGGGGCAAGGACCCTCCCCGGGGAAGCCAAAGTGAAAGGAGGTGGCAGGAGGAGGTGGAGCAGAGCCTGAGTTCTAGCTGTGGGCTGAGGAGTCAGCCCGCTGGCCTGTAGGTCTCAGGCCCACAGTTTATAATCTGTGGGAAAGTGAGCACTTACTGCGGCCTGGCTAACAATCCTCAGTTTCCCCGTGTGTGAAATGGGCTGATTGCAGGACTGCCGACAAGGTTACTGTGAGCTGAGCCTTTCTAATGTGTTCAGTACCATACCTGGCTCGTCAGTAAGAGCTCAATAAATCAAAGCCATTACTGTTTTTCATTATTAACCTGTAATCCACCTAAATTAATGAGTGTGTCAAAAGAAAGGGGTGTGTACGTGTGTGTGTGTGTGTGTGTGTGTGTGTGTGTGTGTGTGTGTAGGGGACAAATTGTTCCTTAGGAAAATAATAAAACAAAATCCAAACGATCAAGAACATTACCCCTCTTTGCCAGTGGGCAGGTTCCCCCTGCCGCCCTTCCTGGAGAAAAATGTTTGCGGAAATGACGGTTGTTTTGTAAATGAGCTCTGTGGGACTGCACAGGGCCTGGGGCACGAATGCCAAGCTCTGCCACCCAGCCAGGGGACCCCTCCCAGGGTACAGGCCAGGGAAGCTTTGGTGTCAGAATTATTGATGTTCGTGGGCAAACCCAGATTGAGCACAGTGAAAATACGCACTGAGCTTCTCTGTTTAAGAGTCGGTTCAGGCTGGAGAGTGACAGTTCCTGCTCTTACATCTAAGTGAGAAAGACCCATAAGCAAGTAAACAAATCCTGGGTTGGAGTCCTGACTCAGAGGCTCCACAAGCCGCTGTTTACTCAGCAGACAAGTAAAATCTGAGCATTACATGCACCCTTCCCTATTCAGATTCTCAGAAAATAAACCAATCTATTTGGGACAAGTGTTTATTAACCACAACATTCATCCTGTTGCAGGACCGGATAACCAAATATGTACCATAAAGCCACAGGACGCACATTACAAAGAAAACTTAAAAAGAAAAATGTGGCACCCAATGTGATATCAAGTTGACGGCCCCAGGTCCGTCCACGTGTCTACACCACCTGCCCGCCCGCATACCCACCCGGGTCCCAGCTTTCATTTCATGACCGCAGAGTCCCTGCAGTCCCGGACTAGTCTCCTAACTAGTCTCCCCATTTCTGTTCTTGTTCCTCTCCCATTCATTCTGCACGTGGTCGCTCAGAGCGTCTTTCTGAAATGCACCTCTGGGCCTGCCCCTCCCCTACTCCACACTCCTCAATGGCTCCCGTTACTATTAATCTGAGAACGAGAAGTTTAGTTGGCCCCCAACCAAGGCTATTCCAAATGTACGCAAGCACGGGTCCGCGTGTGAGACTTACATACTCCAGCCTAAACTGTAAGTCCTGCCAACCTTCAAAGCCCATCGCAGACATAACCTTCTCTAGGAATCTTCCCTTGATCTGTCCCCACTGAGGGTAGAACTTATGCAAATCAACCCATCTGAGTCTCGTGTCCCTTTCTCTGAACCGTTATGTAGTTATAATAGAAATTCGAAAGTGCTGTTCTGTTTCATTCCCACTAGAGGCTGACTGTGTGGAGGTCTCAAGCTTCTTAAGCATGCCTCACAGTTCCTAGTCCAATGTTTGGGCAATGGTTGGTGCTCAGTAGATCTTTATTTGGTGAATGAACGGAGAGAGGCCACACCATCAGAGCATCTTTCATCACTGGTGTCAACCCAGGTTTTTTACATAACATCTGCCTGATAGAAATCATGATTATTGGCCCTGGCCAGTTGGCTCAGTGGTAGAGCATTGGCCCGGCGTGTCTAAGTCCTGGGTTCGATTCCCGTTCAGGGCACACAGCTGAAGCGACCATCTGCTTCTCAATCCCTCCACCTCCTCTCTCTCTCGCCCTGACCCTCCCACAGCCATGGCTCGAATAGTCCAAGCAAGTGGGCCAGGGTGCTGAGGATGGCTCCATGGCCTTGCCTCGGATGCTAAAAATAGCTCAGTTGTCAAGCAACAGAGCAGCGGCCCCAGATGGGCAGCGCATCAGCCCTAGACAGTGCTTGCCGGGTGGATCCTGGTCAGGGTACATATGGGAGGCTCTATCTCTGCCTCCCTGCCTCTCACTTTTAAAAAAAGTCATGTTATTATTAACTATGAAATTAATCAATGCTCCCATCGAAATTCTAGTGGTCAGTCATTTATCTGAGAGCCCATCCCAAAGAGGACAGCAACAGATGTTGCAGGGTGGGCCCACAAAGGAAGCAACTCCAGTCACAAAGGCTGTCGTTCCCCCTCCCATGACACACCCTGTTCCCTGTCGCCACTTGGCGGCTGTTCTTCAAAGCTAGGCAAGATCCTGGCTGTTCAAACTTCAAAACAACCAGCTTACAATAGTCAAAGTTCTAGGCAATTGACCACAAATAATGCAGTTCTATTTATAGGGTATTGGAATCGACATGTAAACCTATTAATCTTAAATTCAAATCCAACCCAAGGAGCAGGTGAATCCATCACTACTCTATGCATCCTAAAAACTGATACTGACAATTATTGAAGTCTAATCAATAACGATTTGTAAGTTTGAAAATAGTACGTTCCCTCAAACAATGAAATAGATGGGCGCAGAAAAGGGGAAGAGGGAAGAGTTCTAATGATCTGAGAGAGGTCTTTTTACGGGTTCGCACTGACATTTCCAAGTCTTTGGTGAAAAGAAAATTCTAATAATATGCTAAAATCACCCACTCAGCATCAATTCCCAGAGAATTTGTGATTTGGATTAAAAAAAAAAAGTCAGTGTGATGATAACACAGTTGAGGTGAACTGAAATAAAGATCTCTGAATATATCTTTTTAAAGGTTCAAGTTAGCTGTCCATCTGGGAAATTTTAAAATCTAAATTCATTTTTTGTGTGACCTATGAGTTATACCTGGGTAAATAAAGCTCTTCTGTAGTGAAGAAAAGGCTACTTTATACTTCTGTGAAGCTCTACTTTTTATTCAAGTTTTTATTATGAAAATTTTAAGTGTCTGCAAAAAGAGGAGAAAGTAGTTTACTGACCCCGGAGGTACCATCGGCAGCTTCAAGAATTACCAGTTTATGGCCAATCTTATTTTATACCGCACATATTTTGCTCCTCAAACCACAACTTATTTTGAAGCAAATCTCAGGTATCATATCAAATCATCTGTAAACATCCCAACATGTATATCTAAAAGATAAGGACATTTTAAAACACCCCAGTAATATTGCCACATCAAAAAAAAAATTAGCAATAATTCTTTATTATCACCAAGTGATCTAGTCAATATCCCAGTGTTCACATTTCCTTGATTATAGTAAACATTTTAAAAATTATTTGTTTAAAGAAGTATTCAAATTAGGTCCATACAAGGTGCCTGTCTGTAGTCTCCAAAGCCTGTTTAACGTCTACGTTCCTCCTGGCCGCCCTTTTCTCATATCCTTGGCAGTTTTTTTGTTGGAGAAACTGGGTCATTTGTCCCGTAGGATTTTCCCATACTCAGCACTTCACTGATTGCGTCCCCACAGAGTTAACCTAGTCCTCTGGTCCCCGTACTAACTGTAATTGGAAGCTGAGTCTTGATCAGATTCAACTTTGATTTTTGGGTAAGACCACTTCACGTGTAACACGGTGTTCTTATATCGGTCAGATTGTTTCTTTTTTAGTGATATTTGTAGCAACTGAGATCATTGCCTAGATCCACGAAGGCATCAGCGTTTGCAAAATGGTCCTCTCTGCGCCAGCCTGTGTCCCAGGCAGGGCATCAGAACTGAAGCTTATTGTCACTGGCTTCATTCCCCCCCGGCCACTCCTCTCCATGAACTGTGATACTTCTCGGAAGAGAAACTTCCTCTCAACAACTCTTTTGTTGCCGGAGGGACAGTTCTTATAGAAACAACAGGATACATGCTATATTCTTTATTTGCCAAGGATGAGTTATTCCCAGTGTTCTCCAAAGGTAACCAGTGATTTTTCCAGCACCATTTTGAACTTACAGATTCAAACATGTTTGATGTGTTTCAGTCTGTTTTAGTTATTACCTTTGTGGATGTTAAAATATTTGCCCTGAGGGAGCTTTTGCAAGTTGGCTCTTGAGTTCTTCTGACATGTCCCTTCTAGTCTTGAACAGCTTCCTTGGTTTCAGTATGACAAGTTGCCTCAGGCTCACTTTGCTTATTTCTTCCTTTTGCCAAAAAGCCTTGGAAAGTGGAACCTTTTAAGCAGAACCACAGCCTGGGTGCTCATTGCTGATTTGGTCATTGGCTCTTGGTCTTTTGAGTAGACAGAGCTTGGAAATCTCTCTCTCTCTCTGTCTGTCAATTTATCTGAGTTCATACTCCTAATTCAAAATCAAGACTATATATATTTTACTTCAATTCCTTGGTCTTACAACTTGTATCTATTTTCATGCCAAAAGTCCCATTTCTCAATGACACCAACCTAACTGTTCAATCGCCTTACCCCACACCATACGTTTGGTCTCAGAACAGAAACACAGGCACGGCCCCTACACCAGGATTACTGAACACAATTTAAGATTTCCTTTTGCAGTTCCTTTTGTCCTCTGAGTGTATACTCCCCAGGGACACAGCCGCAGTACCATGTAGGCGACTTGCAGGAGTTTCTCTCTTTGTGTACGCTGCCAGCTCAATATGCAGGTTTGTTTGTTTCTCTTTATTTTCACCTTTGAGAGAACGCTTTTACACCTTTTCTCTCGTAGTTCAGTTTTGCAGCGACGTAAAAGACTTGCAGAGTTCCGCAGTCAGACCTGGGCAAGAAAACAGACTCAAGGAGCCCTGCTTTCATCTCCGCCCTTCCCTTACTAGCTCCTCCCACCCCCAAACGTATGGTTTATTCTTTCCTTGTTTTCTTAATAGAAGCGAGTAGAGTAAATGCTAAATTGATAAATGATGGCCTACTATTCTTCCTCTCTCCTTTTCTTTGTCTGCTTACGATACTGGGAAATCACTCCAGAGCCACACACAGGGATCAACCTCATTCCTTTCCACGGCTCGGCAGGCCCCAGTTCTACGGATGCGCGCGGTTTACTCAACCAGCTCCCTACCGACGACGGACGTTTGTATGGTTTCCAGTCGTTGGCTCTGCTATACGGTGCTGCAGTGAGGAGCCTTGTGCATGTTTCTTTCATATTTTTTGCCCGGGTGTTTTGGAGAGGAGTAGAAATGGAGTTGCTGGGCCGTAGGGGAAATGCACGTGCAGTTCTCCTGCGAGATAATACCGAAGTCTCCTCCATAGCGACGGTCCTATTTCGCGGTCCTGCCAGCACCACGTGACGGGGCCCGTTGTTTGCCCACCACTTTGCTGACAGATCCTGTCGTCACCCTTTTAGATTTGGGCATCTACCTGTTGAGACACAGTATCTCGGGTGTAGTTTTTATTCTGTGTTCATCTGACTGTGAATAAAGTTGAGAATCTTTTCATACTGTTACGAGAGATTTGCATTTCTTTTTTCCTGTCAATTGTCTGCTCATATTTCTAGCCCATTTTTCTTTTGAATAGTTGGAACTTCTGTCCTCTATTTTTAGAAGTTTTTTTATACATTATGGCTACTAACCATTTCTATGATATAAATTACAAATATTTTCCCTCCTACCTTGTCATTTGTGTTTTTATCTTATTCATGATGGGGTCTTTCTTTCAGAAAGAGGTTTTTTGTTTTGTTTTACAGTTTTTGTTGTTTTTTTTCTTTTTCTGTGGCAGAGACAGAGAGAGCCAGAGAGAGGGACAGATAGGGACAGACAGACAGGAAGGGAGATGAGAAACATCAATTCTTCGTTGCAGTTCCTTAGTTGTTCATTGATTGCTTTCTCATATGTGCCTTGACCGGAGGGCTACAGCAGACCGAGTGACCCCTTGCTCGAGCCAGCGACCTTGGGCTCAAGCTGGTAAGCCTTGCTCAAACCAGATAAGCCCGTGCTCAAGCTGGCAACCTTGGGGTCTTGAACCTGGGTCCTCCACATCCCAGTCCGACATTCTATCCCAGGAGTCCCCAAACGTTTTACCCAGGGGGCCAGTTCACTGTTCCTCAGACCGTTGGAGGGCCGGACTATAAAAAAAACTATGAACAAATCCCTATGCACACTGCACATATCTTATTTTAAAGTAAAAAAACAAAACGGGAACAAATACAATATTTAAAATAAAGAACAAGTAAATTTAAATCAACAAACTGGTATTTCAATGGGAACTATGGGTGCGGATGTATCCTGTGCTCCTCTCACTGACCACCAATGAAAGAGGTGCCCCTTCCAGAAGTGCGGCAGGGGCCAGATAAATGGCCTCAGGGGGCCGCATGCAGCCTGCGGGGCCGTAGTTTGGGGACCCTGCTCTATCCACTGCGCCACCGCCTGGTCAGGCTGGAAGGGAGGTTGTTTTTGTTCTTTAATTTTATTTTTTATTTTTATTTTTTATTTTATTCATTTTAGAGAGGAGACACAGAGTGAGAGAGAGAGAGTGAGAGAGAGAGAGAAAGGGGGGAGGAGCTGGAAGCTCAACTCCCATATGTGCCTTGACCAGACCAGTGCAGGGTTTTGAACTGGCGACCTCAGTGTTCCCAGGTCAACGCTTTATCCACTGCGCCACCACAGGTCAGTCTGTTCTTTAATATTTTTATACAATTTTTTAAAATGTTCAATACATCCTAATTAATCCATTTTTTTCCCTTATTGTTTCTGGGTTTGAGTCCTAGTTCAGAACATTTCATCCTCTCCAAGGTTAGGGAATGATCTGCCAATACAGTATTTGGTCCTAATATTTTTTATAGTGCTTTACACTGAAATCTCTTCCTTACTTGGATTTGCCCCTGGTTTGTGGTCTGAGGAGTGAGTCCGGTTTTGCATTTTTTCCGATGGCGGCCACTCCCCTCAAACACTGAGATTCTGTCCGCAAGTGGCTCTCCTCCCGCATTTCCCGCTCTGAGCCATTCCCCAGCCCGTCACGTGTCAGGACCAGCCTGATCCGATGACAGAGCTTTCCTACTGTGCTTTGATATCTGGTGCGGCTGTGTCTACCTGGTAGCTCTTCTACTCCAGGGTTTCCTTAGCTACTGTGAGGTATCTGCTTGTCCTAATTACTTACCTGGCTTCCAGTTGGAATTTCTGACTCTGTTTCCTTAAAAAACAGTCGACAGCTGTTTGACCAGAGACAAGAGTTGGCTGCTTGTTACAAAGTCTGGAACGGAGTAGGGACGAAATCAATGTCAACAGAAGTGAAATACCCTGAGGTATTCTGCTCAACTCCCCAATAGCAAATGGTACTCATAGACAGGGAATCTACTATGATTTTAATCCTAATTACTTCCTCATAACTGAAAGGAAGACTGGGAGGAAGGAACGGAGGGAGGGAGAGAGGAAGGAAGGAAGGAAGGAAGGAAGGAAGGAAGGAAGGAAGGAAGGAAGGAAAGAAGGGAGGGAGGAAAGAAGGGGAGGGGGGAGGGGAGAGGAGAGAGGGAGGGAGGAAAGAAAGAAGGAAGGAAGGAAGACAAGTACTGGTGGCTTTTGGTGTGCCTTTGATGAGGGGAACTCAGTCGATTTTCAGACAGAGTGGGAGAGAGCCTTTCACTGGGTGCTCTTTTGAACGTTTTGAATTTCTATTACACACGTGTATTACATAGTTACGCAACAAATTTCATTCCAGTCATTCATCAAAGCCACTGGGTTTCAGCTAGTGCAAGTGGCTGACTTCCCTTGCATGTGCTCTGTGCGTCTGAGCGACCACCGGGACCTTGGGCACGGGGCGAAGGAGAGAAACTCGAGCTGCTCTCCGGGTTATCCCGCAGGCGACGTGACTTGGGCTCTCTCGGCGTCTGCACTGTTTAACTTTTGAAGAGCATAGCCATCCTAGGAAAACAAGGGAAAGAACAACGCCTTTCTTTTATAAATGACTCAAACGGGGGGAGAAAACGGGGCACAAAGGAGCATATTTTCCGGGCTGTTGCTTTCCTCCTGGAAAGGGCCATGTTACCCAGCCTGCCCTCGCTTACGTGGACCCCGCCGTGGCCCTGCGGGGCTGATCTGGCACACTGGGCTGGAGTCCATCGGAGTCAAAGGAAGCTGTGAAAATTCAGGCTCCTGTAAAAGGCCAGGTGTGGATGAAAAGGCTCAGAAGGTCACTGTGTTCCGGTGTGTGCTCGGCCGATAGGCATTCAGGTTTTCACCTCGATGATCCTGATGAAACAATGATTCTGCGATCGGCAGACACGACCGAGTTCCGCCGAAGTTCCGGGAATGCTTAGATCTGACACACCAGTGAACAGGCGGACTGGGCGAGACGCTTTGAGCGTGGTTTCAGTCCAGGCTTGGAGTCCCGACTCAGTTTACTGGCTGCATAAACTTGGGTCTGTCTGAGACTCGATCTGAATAACACATTAAAAAGGAGTAAGTAGTGTGTATGTGGAGGGGGATGTATATGGAGGGGGGGGTGTAAATGCTAAGTGCTTAGGATGGAGCCTGGCATTAACCGTAATTAGTGTAATAACTTTCAGAGCTTGGCCAAAAGTTCTCTTTAACACAAAACATGGGGGCCCCTCCTCCTCACTTTAGCCATTGTCTGGTGTCATTTCAAGCTATGAAGAAATGAACGGAACGCCCTCTCTGTGTTCCTTTCAATTCAGGAGACGCGAGTGTGCCTGAGCGCATGTGAGAGAAGCCCAGCTGGACTTCGCCACGACGTGTCACACTATCCCATCCATGTATTCCAAAGGAACAAAAGATTATTCTTGCCGCTGATGGCTGGTGCCCCAGTGCCGCCACAAGGAGCCACACCAGAGGTCCAGGCGGCTGACACTCGCCAGCGGAGATGTGGCTCGGCTGCCGACACCAGAGGGACACACTCGCCCTCCCAGGCTGGCATCCTCCGTCTGCGCTGTGGCGAGCTGGATATTTACCGTGTAAAGACCTCTTCTCCGTGATGCATAATTGAGCTGCAAAGAGATTATTATTCTTTGCTGAAACTTGACTTCCCATCCTGGAAGCAGATTTTTCTCATTGGCGGGAGGGGAGCAAATTACATTAAAATCTGGTGGAAAACTTGGGTTGGAATAAGGCACAGAAATGTTCCCTGTAGTTGTGGATGCTTTGGTGGTTGTCATTCTTTCAAAAAGCCAGGGTTCGATTTGTGAAAACAAACACGACCCAGGCGTGTTAGCCCTGTCTTTGGATCGGTTGTGCTAAATTAGACTTCTCGAAAACCCTCCCCAACAGCCCTGAGGGTGTGCGTGGCCACCATTGGCGCTCCGGGAGACAGAATGAAGGGCCAGATTTGTTCTGCTGAGTGCCTGGGTCTCCGCTTATCCAAAGGACGCTGGGATTCGTTTTGGAAACCCCTGGAGATGACACACAGGCATTCCTCTCTGCAAATTAAAGAATTTGGGAGACACCCAGGCACGGTCTTAACACACTGAGAATAAAACTGATGGTTTCCGTGGTGCCCTAGTGACCTGAATTAGGTAAAATACCTCCCGAGGGAGTGCTTCTTAGTAAACTCTTTTCCTTTAAACCGTAAGCCTCCTCCCATTCACAAAATTGCCCAAGCAGCACCACCACCTGAGGCTCTCCCTGGGCTCCTTATCTCCTTAACATCTCAAAGCAATAACAGAAAGGGTCCCAGAGATAACACAGGTGTCCCTTCCACCTGATGGTTGTTTATTCTTCTTCCTGGTTCCATCACGACTTCAAAGAAGAGAAAGGAGAGATTCAACCCAGGGAAAGTCTTGAGTTTAAAACCTGGAAAAGTCAGGCAGCTCGAAGGGTCCTGAATTGTGCCTGATGATGCTCTAGTCCAGTGGTTCTCAAACTTTTTGAAGTCGGGGCGCATTTAAAATCCTACAAACGATTGTAGGCGCTCTATATACAAATTTCTGAGAAATATGTTATAATAATTAAGTCAAATATCAAAGAAAAAAAAAGTCCAAGTGTGCTTTATGGTAATTAAACGAAATAAATATGACAAAATTAAATTTATTCTGACATTAAAATACATTTTTATGTTACATTTTTTGTTATGCTTTTTAGAATTTGTGAAAAAGAGGGGTTAAAAAATTTAAAAAAAACAACAAAAAAGTTTTCTTTTTATATAAATAGATACATTCTTAGTAAGATTTAGTAAATTCGGCAGGTCCTGGAGCAAATGTGTTAAGTTTTTCATTCTTGTGTTTATGAGAAACATAAGCCTGATGTGTACTAGCGATTTCTTCAATGTTTGGGCATATACAGTGTGTCCGTAAAGTCATGGTGTACTTTTGACCAGTCACAGGAAAGCAGTGCACCATGACTTTACGGACACATTGTATTTGAAAGGCAAACTCTCATTTCCTCATCAATACATTGAAAAATTCCTCTCTTTTTATTCTTAATTGTGTTGAGGGTAGAAAATCCTAATTCACATAAACAGGATGTTGAAAATTGTAGCAAAATGTTCAAAGCTTTTTTAGATATTGCCACATATTCTTCTTTTATAGAAATCCAAAAGGCTTCAAGAGACAATTCCTTATGTTTGATCATCAATCCACGATCAGTGGATATAGCTGCCAGTTCTTCTTCTGTTAATGTTGAACCAAAATCACTTGAAGCTTCCATTAATGGTATTCTAATCCAATCGTATTGTTCAGTGTTAAGTGATGGAAAATGCTATAAATTAAATTCTGCCCGTCAGTCTTCAAGTCCTATTTTATTCACACTTAACTTTTGCTCACTTCCAGAATCGGATTATTCAATATCATGCTACTTTTTGAGAAATCTATCCAAGGCAACCCAAGAATTTTACCAAGTGCAGAAAACCCCCACCATACATACATATCATCTTAACTTGACACCAAACAAGGGATAGAAGAAACTTGCCTCCAGTCTTTCCGGGGAACATTGTGGGGGTACTGTAAACAATCCAGCACCACAGCTTAACAGCCTTTTGCAACCTAATCAGGCAAGAGAGGTAGTGGGTTGGGCAGACTGTCAGCTTACAGCCGAGTCCCCACACCTCTGTCCCCCAAAAATCTAAACTCCAAACACCCTGTTGGTTTTTTGGTCCCCAACAGGCACATATTTCTCTGGAATACCATAGGGCGCACCTGGAAATCTTCTAGGGCGCCCCAGTGCGCCCTGGCGCACACTCTGAGAGCCGTTGCTCTAGGGTGTGGCTGTCCTTCTGTAGCTTTGTTTTCTCTTCTTTGCCTCCTCTAGCTCAGAAGGGGCATGTGTGTACCTCACTATGTGAAAGGCAGGCAGTACTCAGATTGTTGTCACTGCTTCAGTGACAGCCGTCTGGCGCTGATGCAGGCAGACTGTCAGAAGAATACTTGGCCACATAGATGAAGTTTTAAAATGACCTCGTCTCGTCTATTACAATGTTTTATTACAAAACGTAGTGGTGGAAGGTGCTGTGCAAGAGATCTGCTTACTGTGCTCCGCTGATTTGGCCACATCAACACGAGGGCCAAAAGCAAGGGTGCAAGAACATGCCCCCAAGTAAACACATCCCGCACGCCCGCCCGCACACACGCACGCACGCACGCCACCGAATAGGACAGGGGAGAGCGGTGCGTAGAGCGTTGGGCGCAACGGGCTGTTGGAGAAAAGGAAATAAGGATACAGGCAAGTTCTACACGGTCCAGTTGATAGTTCATAAACAAACCAGAGAGGATAAATAATTGCCTTTGGCAACACGAGATAAAACATGTATTTTAGAACAGGGTCTTAAAAGTTAGAACACTGAGGACCCCTTAAACAAATCTGGTACTATCAGTGAAAATAGGTTTGAAAACCAAAGAAAACTCGAAGGCCAATGAAAAGGAAAAGTGGGGGGAGGGTTGAGGAATTGATGGGTCCCCTGGTGGGTATGCACCTGTGCAGGGCAGGGCGGGGGCTGGGGACATTTTTTACTTCCTTTGTTGTCCTCCACACCCTCCGAATGACCCGTTATAACAGCAGCAGCTCCACCAAGTCCACAGTAGCCTTATCTTAACCTCACATTGACCCTGTGAGGTGGGAACTATTGTCTCCCATTTTACAGATAAAGAAACTGAGATTCAGAGTATATGTGGGTTGCTTAAGGTCACCCCCAGTAAGGGACAGATCAGAACTTCCACTCCTTGGTGGTTACTCTCAATGATACGCTCTCCCCCTTGGCCCAAAGTTCTGGCTAAAAAGATGCCAAACGCAGGGAAAACCTTCACACAAGTAAAACCAAATATCTGTACACACTGTCCACAATGAGACCCAACGTTGAGATGCTGGAAAATACTCAGGTCGGTTGATCATGCAGGTGGTTCGAGACCAAAGCATCCCGGGTCCCTTTGTACAGAAAGCCCCCGCTGCTAGAATACAGACCAAGTACTTGACTCTCTTTTGCCCACATTTTTATGTCTCTGACAATTTTAGTTTCACGGTTTCAAATGTATTCACAGGTGAGTCATGGGGGACAGTGGGGGAGCAGAGGGAAAAGGCTGAATGGAAGATTATCAAGCATATCACGGCTGCGCTCATTCTGTGCCTCATCTTTGCTGGGGATTTATCAACCTGCTTTGCCATTTGAGGCCTTGGAATACCATTTTATTTTGTGTCTTTCTGTAAATACATCTGCCTTAAGCCAAGGACTATTTTGCTTGACTTAAAAGGGAAAAAGTAATCGTGAATAGGAGGGGGCCAAAGGAAACACTTGGGCAGCACATATGATTTGAATTACAGTCAGATAATCACCATTCATGACCAGTCCAAGCTGGAAGCCAAGCTTGAATTTGTCCTCAGAGACACTTCTCGGCTTCAGTTTTAACAAGCGCTACAATTGAGTGTGGCCTTTAAGTGAAAACTAAAGACGTTCAACCTATGTAAGGCCTTTGCTGACTTCTCCAGCCTCCTATGAAATTAGTTCTTTTGGAAGAAGATCATTTATGAGTGTCACTGGAAGGGGTCAAAATAGCACACACAACCCCACCCCTACCCCTTCGGCAAATGTTCCAAAGAAAGTTTTTCTTCAAATTTTCTTCTTTTGGAGAACTTAAGTTGTAGTCTAAACATTTACTCTCTCTAAAAGGCTTCCTTTCTACTGAATTCCAAGATGACCAGAGGTTCATCTTAACCTGTGAACATTGGGGAATCATTTGGGCACATGAAAAAGTATGAAGTAAAAAAGGACATTCTGTATCTCAAAATCCTAATGACATATAAGCTTCCTCCAGCCCACTCACCTTTCAGAGACAAGGAGAAACGAAAACCAAAGGTCCATCTCTGGTTGGACGTACGAAGCGAGGTATGGTCTGAAACAGTGAGTGCTCACGTTTGTGGGGCACATGGTTTCAGGGCCACGGCTCCCAATCCTAGTTGAACAGTCTCTTGGGAAACTTTTTTTCTTTCAAGTGGGAGGTGGGGAAGCAGAGAGACAGACTCCCGCATGCACCCCAACTGGGATCCATCTGGCAAGCCCTCTATGGGGCAATACTCTATCCATCTGGGCATTGCTCTGTTGCTCGGCAACCAAGCTATTTTAGCACCTGAGGTGAGGCCATAGAGCCATCCTTAGTGCCTGGGGCCAATGTGCTTGAAGCATTTGAGCCATGGCTGTGGGAGGAAAATGGAGGGGGGGTTGGAGAAGGGGTGGAGAAGCAGATGGTCACTTCTCCTGTGTGCCCGATCACGAATTGAACCTAGGACTTCCACATGCCAGGCCGATGCTCTACCACTGAGCCAACTGGCTAGGGTCTTGGGAAACTTAAAAACAAATGCTGACTAGTCATATCAGAATCTTTAGAAATTCCACTGTTTTAGGGAATAGATTTTGGGCTCTGGAGTTAGAAAAGTCTGGTTCATATCTCACTGTTCCTACTTACTGATGCTTGGACAAGTTATTAACTGCTCTGAGCATAGATTTCCATATATATTCAAAAGGTAAAGCTGCTTACATTATAAGGTGGTGAGAATGGGATAAAATATAATTTGTGAACATAGTGTTTAGCATGTAAGTGATCCATCCTTGTGTAACAACATGATGTTCTAAAATGTTCAACAATATTTTCTTCAGTTTCCTTCTCTCACTCTCGATGTGCCTTTCCCTTCAAAATCAGAGATAATTTGAGAAAGATAATTAACTTCAAAATATTAAGGAGGGCCTGACCAGGCGGTGGCGCAGTGGATAGAGCGTCGGACTGGGATGTGGAGGACCCAGGTTCGAGACCCCGAGGTCGCCAGTTTGAGTGCAGGCTCATCTGGTTTGAGCAAAAAGCTCACCAGCTTGAGCCCAAGGTCGCTGGCTCGAGCAAGGGGTCACTCGGTCTGCTGTAGCCCCCCAGTCAAGGCACATATGAGAAATCAATCAATAAACAACTAAGGAGCTGCAACGAAGAATTGGTGCTTCTGGCCTGACCAGGCGGTGGCACAGTGGATAGAGCGTCGGACTGGGATGCGGAAGACCCAGTTTCAAGACCCCGAGATCACCAGCTTGAGCGCGGGCCCATCTGGCTTGAGCAAAAGCTTGCCAGCTTGGATCCAAGGTTGTTGACTCGAGCAAGGGGTTGCTCGGTCTGCTGAAGGCCCGCGGTCAAGGCACATATGAGAAAGCAATCAATGAACAACTAAGGTGTTGCAATGAAAAACTGATGATTGATGCTTCTCACCTCTCTTCATTCCTGTCTGTCTGTCCCTATCTATCCCTCTCTCTGACTCTCTCTCTGTCCCTGTTTAAAAAAAAAGAAAAAAGAATTGGTGCTTCTTATCTCTCTCCCTTCCTGTCTGTCTGTCCCTATCTGCTCCTCTCTCTGACTCTCCTCTGTCTCTGCCCCCCCAAAAAAATTATAAGGAGGATACTTCATGAATAAGAATACAATAGCCCCAAGAGTAGTAAAGAGCTTCCTGGAGAGGCGAGAAGAGTCAGGTAAGAAGGCAAAAACCAGAAGGGCTCGGGGTAAAGATCCTAATTCTCTTCCTATTCCATCCCCTAAATCCAGCCCTAGGAAGGACTCAGTAATCCCCAGTAAGTTGGTGGAATCCAAGAACAGGAGACACCCTTGACCTATTATTTCTTGGGAGTGACCCCAGAAAGAAATAAATGGTAATATGAAATTTCTAGGTAAATGGTGACTTAGCCTGACAAATTTTCTATTCCCAAATTTCTCTTGAAGCCACGAAATGTTCCTGTGTGGGAGGAGGGCAGCAAAGGGAGCCATAGGACCTGAGATGGCCTTGCAGGCGGAAAGCCAGGCGGAGGAGGAGAGGGCTACACCTGCTGGTGACGGCAAGCCAGCCCATCTTAGGAAGGAACCACAGGCACCAACGTGGAAAGAGGGCATTCACACCCGGATATGCCCATCTGTCCCTCTTTGCCACTACATCAGACCCCTCCTACCTCCTTAGTAAAAATCCAGGTTATAAAGAGAAAGTTGGGATGAAAAAAAATAAAGAAGCCATATCTGTCACACCAGAGTCTGTGACTCGAGCTTCACACCTGCTGTTGACATTAGTTTCTCTGTGTTTGTTTTTTACAACCAATGTTTAGGGTAGTGTCCATATTATATAGTACGTCCCTGGGAAGGAGACTTTCCGAATCTTCATGTAAGAGCCAGGAAAATAAAATTAGCATGAAATTTTTACCACTGCACGAGAACCCACATAGGAATTGAAATGAGTCAGTCAGATCAACAGTAGCTGAACCCTTTTATGGTTTCTGTTAGAACTAAAATCCAAGACACCATGCTAGACCTGAATTATAATAAGCCAACCCAACAAGATGAAGAATGGAAAACTGGTCAACCAAACAGGTAGTTTTGGTTGCAAAACATCAACTGGGCCTCCTCTGATTCTTCTTCTCAATTGATGTATGTGACAGAAGCAAGGAGTTTTAATCTATAACTCAAGGCCCTCTGATTGGCCCTGCTTCCAGACTATAGGATATATCTCACCATAATATATAAAAATAAGGTTGCATACTAAAGTTAACAACTTCTGAAATACAGCTATAACAGTTATGTGATTATATGTTATCCTGGATTAACATGTGGCCCATAATCCTTTGATATTACAAAACTCAGCTGTGCTGTGGGATCTAACGAGTTTCGTTTACTAGAAAGAGTTATTTGGTAATGTTACATACCAGTTCGTTGTTCAAAACATTTATTGGGATTTAACACTATGAAGCAGATAAACAAGTGTTCCCCAGCTGCTAAATCTCACTTCATATATTTTAAACAATCCACTGGGCCGGCGATTTCTGAAATGTGAAAAGACGTCATATTCAATGCACATTTTTTAATGTTATTTCTGAAGCTACATCTGCTTCACATCGCTGTTCAAAGTGTTCCATTTTCCTCCAGGGTTACTTAATGATCATATTAGAATGGGCAAAAGTCAAGGACTGCATCCATTTTCTGAAATGCAGACCTTGATATTACACACTTACCGGAGGAAGAAAAGAGACATCTGAAACACTGGCAAATGTGTCAACCCAGCAATGAAACCGTGAAGATTAACAAAGTCAAATTTATAAAGTGCAGTAAGGTTCTCACATGAAAGAGGGAGGCACGGAGGAATTTTTTAAGCTCTACTATTACTCTAACGTGACTGGGTTATCCACTGAACTTTGTGCAATTTTTCAAGCTGTTCTGAAATGACTAATAATGACATGCAGCATAGAATACACTGAAATGTGTTGAAACTTTAGGGAACGTTCCCAGTTTGATACTTAAAACACTTGGTCGGCTAGAAAACGTTACAGAGACATTTCAGCGCTGCGTGCGCCGGGCTTTCACAATCGCCATCGCATTTCATGCCACAAGTTTGGAAATTGTGTCTCCCTCCCTACATTGCAAACAGGTCCGTGTCTTGCCAGAATATCTTACAAGGCAGAAAATTAAAGCAGGCCATCAATGTGAACACAGTTCTATAGAAACAAAAGAACGGTGTTGTGGTTGACATCCTCACTGGTCTCCTAGAATTTCTTCTGTGTTTTGGTCAGCTGCTTCTACTCGGCAACATGAGGTCTGGGAACATGGTTACTATCAAGAAGAAAAGGGGATTAAAAAAATGTCAACTTGGCTTAGCCAGGGTGGTGCAGTGGATAGAGCATCAACCTGGAGCGCCTAAGTTGCTGGTTAGAAATCCAAGATCACTGGCTTTGAGCCCGGGGTCACCTGTTCGATCCCCAACCAAGGCACATATGAGAAGCAATCAATGGATGCACAACTAAAGTGGAGTAACAAATTGATGCTTCTCTCTCTCTCTCTCTCTCTCCCCTGTCCTCCTACCACTCTTCCTTCCTCTTTCTCTCTCAAAAAATAAAATTAAATTTAAAAAAAATTCAGCTTGTGTTTGTGGCTCTTCCGAAGAAAAGGGAATGAATTATGCAAGCAGATGCTTAAGATAGTTATTGTTCTATTTCAGCATACAGAACGTGTACCCCACAAAGCCCCAGCCTTCCTAGGAACAACAGCATGAAGGTGCTGTCAGCATAGCAGAAAGGAAAGGGGCCACCTGGCCGGCAGCCAGCCAGTTTGACCGATGTAAATAACGTGCTGGCATATCGTGCTCTCTAAAAATAGCCCAGAGAAAACTACAGACTGTGGTCAGCCTCCCAAATGTTATAGAATGCAAGCAGAATTTCTGGAGCCTGAATTTTAAATATGGCAGCTTAAGGAAGAACTTGAGACCATTCAGGCAATTGCTGGATTTTCATTTGAGTGACAGTTGCCATAAATGAATGAAACTGTTGTTCGGAAGCCATGGGTCATACTGGCTAAGAGGCCAAATGTTCTTAATTGAAGAACAGTCAGAGGTAGCAAGGAGAACTTACTTGCCTGGGGAAGAGGTTCAAAGAATAAATTAATTTTTCTCAACCTAAGTTCTTCAGAATCAGTTCATGAACCCCAGGGAGAAATTCTCCTCCATATATTTTTACTTAAAACTGTTACCCAGGTTGATGACCACCTCATCCACCCAATTTGACTCCCCATGATTTCTGGTGGGTCCTCCAAAATCCAGCGTATCATCAGAGAATTGTGCGGGGCTCCCAATAAAAATGACATTAGTGACTTAGATGCTGAGGACAAGTCTCCGAAAGAAATAGCCACATCTATGGAATAAGTGAGGCCGGGACAAATGTTACCATTTGAGGAGGCACGTATGGTCATTTAGGGTCAGAGCTTGCTCATTCACCAGTGAATAAAAGTGCCGCGTGACGGAGAGCTCTCTGTAGGGAGAAATTCTTTTTCTTCCTTTCCTCGAACGCTAGTACTCCTGTTAGGAAAGTACAGTCTGTCCACACAGCCGACGTTCTTGCCAGCTCAATGACATGGACGGCAGGCTTCACCCCCACAGTCTGCCCTAGGCCACGTTTTCCACACCACCACTGGCTAAGAGAGCTGGGTATTAGGGAGAGCAGAAGAACGGTTAGTTATATATAGGGATATAAAGTCCAGCATAGGGAAAATAGCCAAGAATATTTTAATAACTGGGTATGATGTCAGATAGGTACTAGACTTATTGGGGTGATCACTTCATAAATTATATAAAGGCCTAACCACTATGCTGTATACCTGAAACTATTATGAAATAATATTGAATGTCAAATATAATTAGAAAATAAAAAAAGTAAAAACAATGACACTATGGACAACCAAGGTCTTAAATTTTCTTTCTAGCCACCAAATTCAATAATGGAAGGCTGAGGAGGGAAGAATAGATCTTATTTTAACTCTATCTCTGGCCTGACCTGTGGTGGCGCAGTGGATAAAGCGTCGACCTGGGAACACTGAGGTCACCAGTTCAAAACCATGCACTGGTTCGGTCAAGGCACATATGGGAGTTGAAGCTTCCAGCTCCTCCCCCCTTTCTCTCTTTCTCTCTCTCTCTCTCTCACTTTGTGTGTCCTCTCTAAAATAAATAAAATTTAAAAAAAATAAAATAAATTAACTCTATCTCTGTATTAAGCCAGGGTACATCATAATGATGTGTCTAATTGAACTCAATCATAGAATCTGAGTTTTACTTAGGCCATTTTCTGATTCATCTACATGGCCAACCTAAGGCTTGAGTATAACATTTTATGCTCCATTGTGTCTTGATGGTGGCCCCTGGGGACCACAATTGGCATGTGAAGGGTAGCTTCCTCCATTTTCCCTGGGAACATCCATTCCCTTGAGTGGTGACATTGAGTGTTTCATAATGGAGCCCTTCACACCGCAGCTTCCAAGGACCCCTGAAGGACAGTGCCTAGGACAGTCTTCCGGACCCCAGAGGCATCAGAGCCTCATTGCTTTGCTAAGGATGAATCCAGCATGTAGGATTTGGAAGGACCGGCCCGGGCAGTGCTCCTGCCCCTGCTCCGGGCGACTCGTGGGCAACGGTCCCCCGCCGGGCTTCCTCTGGCCTGCACAAAGCCTGTGTTTGTCTTTGCCAGTTATTTGCCTCCTAATGGCTCTGCTTTTTCTCAGCTTGCTCTTGGCTCATGGGCGCCAGAACCCTCGTATTCATCACATCTCAGTGGTCTGTCCAAATGCCTCGGGTTGTTTGTTTTGTGGGGGGTTTTATGGCATATTGAGAAAGGCAAGGTTTAGCCCTGTGCTCCCACCATTCCCGCTGGCTGACACTGCCCAAAGAGAAGAAAAGCCCTGGCCATCAAGAGACACCCATGTGGCACACAGGGACAAGATTCAGCTCAGGCAGCCTCCCTGCCCCCCAGCTGGTAAACAAGGGGCTCAGCATGGCGGCCCGGCCTGGGCACCGGCCACGGCGGCCCGCAGGAAGCCGGGCCGACACACACTGGCCTGCCACAGGACCCTGGCAGCACAGGAGGGCGGTGGAGAGATGGAGGTCAGCAGAATGCAAGGCCAGCAGGGAGGAGATGACGCCCCGTCCAGCCAGCCGTCTGAGGGCACCTAGAAAGGTGGTGGGTGGGATTTTGCTGAGGTCTCCCGCATCCAGACGCTAGGAAGGGATGCTCATGGAAATAAATGATGACAAGCACGAGCTATGCCCAGCTTTTTCCCAAGCCAGGTTGCCGGAAAGGAAAGAGCCCAGATGTAGTGGGCACCTGGGGTGGGCTGTGCTCGGCGGCTGACGGAGCACCAGGAGGCCTGAGCGCGTTACTCCGGCATCGGACTGTTCCCACCGCAGCCACGCAGTCTTCGGGCTTTTAATAAAAGTGGCAATAAAATAAACTTTTATTCAAAATGAGTTGGAGCAACTTCAAGCATTGTCCCCCAGACTCCCTACCACGTCCCCTAGATCAATATATCAGAGTAATCCAGCTGGATTCATTTAAACACATCAACAGTGGCTTCCTGGAGCCAGTTCCTCGGGTCAAAAATGATTTTCAAGACGTTTGGGGCACGGGTGTCATTGGAATGCCATTTTACAGGCCTGAATTACTGGCTACTAGTCTATGGAAAAGTACTCCCCTTTAAGTAAACTTTCTTTCTTCCTCTAAGACCTCAGGGAAAAATAACAATTTAAAAGATTTTTTTCCCCTAAGTTCCTTCCCCATCGACTGCTTTCTGTTGCCAAACACCACGTGCTGCAAGCCAGCTCCGGGAAGGGCCTCAGGGCCTTATCAAGATGCTATCTGGCAGGCTGGGGGCTGCAGGATGAAAAGACTATTTTCCCTTTATCTTCAAGAGTTGGCCCAGCCTCTGTTACAAGAGATAAGGACCGGGCACAATGGCCCTGCCACAGGTAGGGAAGTAATGATAATGACCATAGTCCCAGCCGCTAGCCTAGATTTTTCCTTGAAATACTAAAAGCCCAGTCCTCTGACACACAAAGTTCTGAATGCCTTGTACATATTTCGTATATACCATTCTGTTTACAGTTTCCATAACTCATGTGTCTCCTGCTCAAGTCTACGTTAGTCCCCCGCGCCCCCTACCTAGAGTCCTTCTCTTGTCTCTGCTCATCCTCCAAGCTGCCTCCACCCTCTGAGCTCCCTCAATGCCCGTAAAATTGAGAGATGTAGTTGGAGTCCCAGCCCTGGCATTGAGCGGTATATGCCTTTGGGTGAGTTGCGTTGACCCTCGGAGGTTCATCTGTAAAATGGGTCCATCATTTCGGACCTTGCGGGGAACGATGAGGCCAATGTTGTTAAGGAATGGCACAGCGCTCTGGACACTCTGGAGGGACACAACTGTAGAGTCGCACCTCTTCCTCCAAACACAGAGCACAGATGTTTGGGTGCTGACAAGTAGCCCAAGCCACAACCTCTGAGTTCCATTCCTCTTAGTGGGAAGACACTTGGTTTTTAGTTTCTCTTCGTCATGAGATTTTAAGAGAAAGAAAAAGTGACCAGAACATAAAAATACTCATGAAGAACTGAGCAAAATAAAAATATCTTAGCCCTGGCTGGGTAGCACTGTCCCAACACACCAAGGGCACAGGCTTAATCCCCAGTCATGGCACATACAAGAAGCAACCATGAGTGCACAACTAAATGGAACTAAGTCGAACAACAAGTTGATGCTTCTCTCTCTCTCTCCCACTTCCCGCTCAAATCAATAGAAAAATTGAAAAAAAAAATACATATATCATTGCATTATCATTTATATACCATGTTAAAATCATGATTAAATTAGAATGGCTAAGAACAGAGCCGCCGTCACTGATAGGTAAAGAAGTAGAGGGGAGGGACTCGTTAACAACTGAAGAAAATAAAAGAAATTCACCTAGAATGATAACGTGATGGGCACACTGGAAATAGAAGATATAAATAGCCAAGAATGAAGAGGGGCCCGGGAGGAACGAGAAACAGCCTCTTGTCCTTTTGTTGGGCTGTCCCTTCCTGTGATCTCATGCTGCAAAGGTTACACATGCAGGGAAGGTGCTGCTGCAAGATAATATTGTCTGCAATAATCAACTGCCCCAGGGCTTGGGGCATTCTTGGTTCCCACGGAGACATCCGCACGGGGCCGCAGAGTAATTGCCCGCACTGCGCTCACCCTGACAGGAAGTAGACCTCCTTTCATAGGCTGTTAATCTTCTCCTTTTCTTGCACCGTGGATGATAGTAATTCTGGCCTTGGTTTTAAAGGGTTTTACTTATTCTAGAACCGAGTATCCTCAGATAGCGAGGCTCTGTACACACCTGCGTCAGGTGCAGGGCGTGCCCACCCCGTCAGGAGCCCTGCTGCCGCTGTTACCTGTGAGTCCACCAAGCAGGAGGGGACCAGCCGCTGTCATTCGATTACAGAAAACCCCACAGACATGCTGGGTAAGTAGTCACTAAACAGCGCTTTCTGACAGTCTTTATAAAATAGAGTATTGCCACGTAAAAGCAGAGAGCACTGAGGTTTGTTCAAGGTGTTCCCTAGTTCCTAAGGGAAGAGCAGTTATGTTGATGAGAAGGGAATCGCAGCCTCAAACAGCATCGCGGGCTCGGGCTTCCTACAGAACAAGTGCCTCACGACCTGGGCGGCTGCCCTGGGACCCCAGGGTGCCCTGCAGCCTGATTTAGCGTCCCTGCTTCTGGAATCCAGCCGCAGCCCGCAGGACCCACGGAGTGAGGAGGAGCCAGCACCAGCAGCTCCGAAGGTGTACATACGTGTCAGGCCGGAGGCACAAATGCCGTAAGCGAGGTGCAGTGACCTGGGAGGCTGGACCCGGGCCAAGAACACGACATGGCTCTGGAAGGACAGTCGCGAAGAGCACAGTGACGATCTTCAGCAACGGATGGTGTCAGATGTCTCCTAGAGTTCATCGTGTTAAGGTGACGTGAGCCAACTGCACATGACAGGTGTCGCCTGGCCACCAGGCTCGTGACTGGGTGGTCAGGCATGCTCTGTCATCACCACGAGAGGTGTGGCTCCTCGCCGGTCTGTCCCCACCTATGGGAACGGGGATGCTGCCCAGGGAGGGGTGCGACAGTGGCCAGGCCCGTGCCGTTGGGTGTTGGAGCAGGAACGAAGCTCAGTGCGGTGTGAGCCCCTCAAGGGGCAACGTCAGAGTGCTAGGCAGTCAGGCGGGGTCCTGCTCCACCACTCCACTCCTGCCCCATCTGTGCCCACTTGTGGCCATGGGCAGGGGGGATGGGCAACACTCAGGTGGCCTTCAAGAACAGTCAAGGCTGACTGGCTGGCTGGTTTGGAACAGCCATTCTTTATTGTTGGCTCACCTCACTCTTCTCCTCCCCATTTTCTTTCATGTGAAAACCATGTTTATTGTTAAGATCTCTTCACAAATGATGATGTAAGAGTAAAGAACTCAGAAGAACGGTGTCATGTGACAGTGCTTTAATTAAAAACCAAGCCACGGCTCCTTAAGACTTTGCCTTTTTCTACCAGTTGTTTGGGTGTTTCCTTCAAATGCCTATAAATTCAAACTCCAATTTAAGACCATAGACCTGGGGGTGGGGGAGGGGGGAGGACGCACGTAAGCCAAGTATTACTTTATCTTGGATACAGAATCCTATTGAAACAATTCTCATTCAGCCAGTACTGGGAGGGTGGAGACACGACTGAATTCAATCAGTTTCCAAAAGGAGTCTGATGTCTACAGAAGAGGTATCACCTGCCCAAGTTTATTTACAAATCTGGCTTTTAAACAAGAAAACGACACATTTGTTCAATCACTTTGTATCGAACAGGCTGCCAAAAATATGTCTACAAAAATGAACAGGGCTGTATCTGTGCTCTTGATACGTTTGCAGCCGAGTCTAAGAGAGAGATGCCTGGAGTCAGGCCAGGAGGGGTGATGTGGTCACGTTCCCTGGACACGTAAAGACGGATCCTCGCGGGAAGGCCGAGTATTGCCGAGAACACATTCTAAGTCGAGGGGCAGATGCAGAGCCCTCACGGAGAGCCCGGAGGGTGGCACATCTCTGAGACGCTGAAAGGCCGGGACAGCGGAGTGTGAGCGCGGAGTACAGACGGAGAGGCCAGCCGTGAGGCCGGACAGGGAAACGGAGGTGAGGAAGGCCGAGGGCTGTGCCCACGAAATGGACCCAGTGGGGCAGTTCAACCGGAGAGGAGCCCGGGAGGACGAGCGTTTTAACAAAGGAACTCTAACCCGTGGAGGATGGGTTAGATGGGGCAAGGAGACCACTTCAGAGGCACTGCAATCACACTGGCCAGGAACGAGGACCTGGGACAAGGTGGTCTTGGTGGGAGGCTCAGAGAAAAGGGACGGCAGGGAGAGGCAGAGTTAACACAGTGGCCGATGACCGACTGGTTACCGATGAATCGCTCAAAGTGGGGAGGTGTCGGGACAATCCCAGGTTTCTGGCTTGGGCTATTGGGTAACAGGCACCTAATTCACTGAGAAAGGAATTGATGAGAAGGTGACGATGTGTAAGGGGAAACAAGGTCTGCACAGGTGTGGGCTTGCTATCCTCTCAGGTCTGAAGTGGCCGTAGCACATCCAGATGGACCTGAAACTCACGATAGAGAGCGCTGGCCTGGATATTGGGGATCACTCGAGGACAAACAGGACGGCGGTCAGGGAGCTAAGGCAGGAAAACAATGTGAAATAAGAATATCAAGGATGGAACACAAATGTGTAAGAAAGGAAGAAAGGCAGAAGGAAAATAAGAGTGAAAAACGGAGCTTGAAGGAACCAGAGGTTTGGGAAAATAAGAGAACAAGAATTGTGAGAACAGGAGTGTAGACCCACACGGTCAGTGTCGCGGTCAGAAGGGAGGGTGAACGAGTTTAAGCCAACAAGGTACCAAGAGTTGAAGAGAAGAACGTCAGCCTGCTAGTCTCCACCATCTCCCTTGCCAAATCAACCACCAACAGAAATAAAAACGAAAACTTTCTGTAAAGTATGCAGACTATACCTCAGATGAAAAAAAATATATATTTGCATTCACCTTGCATTTGCTATCTTAAGGTAAATGCCTCAGCTACACTTACGAACCAGACAGCTGCCCCCAGACCTCCTCTTATGCATGAAATGAGGTGCTCCTCCAGAGCTGAGTTTCAGGGGGCGCTGAGGATGACGTCATGGTGCAGCCTTGGCAAGGGGAGAAAAGGTCCTGAAGAGGAAGCAATCAAGAGCCTGTGGTCCAAGGGGGTTGATGGCCACCATTTAGACACAGAACACTCCAGAACCATGGGAGGCGTGGTGGGAGTCTAAGGTCCACGAAAACGAGAGGGCCAGAGATTCCAGGAGATGGCAGAGACCAAAGAAAAGCATTCTGTACTGATGAAGAAGAGAAGGCAAAGCAACCGAGGGAGAAGTAGAGGAGAGAGCAAAGAGAGAAAGGAGAGGAGGCTGGAGCAAGAGGGGAAAGAGAAGGGAAGGGACAAATAAGAAATGGCAGACACATCAATCCTAAAACCCGCCACCCAGTTCCCACGGCTGAGCGCTCTGCTTCCAACCCTCAAACTTGAGTTCTCCTCCCAGGACGTCTGAAGACCCCAACAAGGGGCTTCCCAGCTCCCGACAAGGAGTTTGCTGCTGTGACCCATCAGCCAAGGGGCCCCAGACCTCAGGCTGTGGGCTACTCCGTGATTGTTCCTCCAGGGGTCTGACTGGTGGGGAGAAAGCCCCTTGGAAACTTGAACCACAAGTAAGTCAACAAGTCTGTGAGAATTTAAAGATATTTTTTAAAAAATTAGCCAAGAAAGGTACTAGCCCCAAGGCGAATGGCCACTTCTGGTCCATTGTATTCACAATGGATCCAGTCCCCTTGGGGTTCCCCGCAGGCCCCCATCCTGACCGCGTACACTGTCCCCACACCCCTTCCGCATCCCAGCTCCAGCCTCGGCCTTTTTCCTGTTTCTTGTTCCTGTCTCCCGGCTTTCCCACTATCCTCCGCCCCAGGACTATTCTGCCCCACAGACTCCTGCTCATTTAGTCACATTAGTCACGTCTGGGCTCTAACGCCACCTCCTCCCTGAGGCCTTCTAGGAGCAGCCTGCCTAGATCCGCACTCCCTGTCTCCCTGTCCAGGTCACAGCTGTCACTCCCAATTCCCTGACTCTGTCGTGTTGTCTTTGTGGCCCTCATCACTATCTGAAAGGCTGGTCTGCAGTTAAGTCATGACCACCTCCCCCAGAAGGTCAGAATCACTGGAAGGGACCCCTGTCTGTCTTGTTTGACCATGTCCTCAATAGCCTGGCCCAGAGGAAACAATGATGTATTTTGTGAATGAATGAATGAATTCATGAATAAATGAATCAGGGCTAACATAGTCCCACACATTGTAGTTCTAACGCTCAAGGGATGATGAGAAGTAAAGCTTGGGATCTGTGGACCCAGTGGGCGAGGAGTCCTCCCAGGTGGGCCAGGAAGGTTTCTCCTGGGTCTTAGGTTTCTCCATGCTTCTGTTTCCACCTCCTCAGCTCTGCTGCACCGCCCTCCTCCCAGTCGGACTCCCCACAAGGCAGGGCTCGGTGAGGTTCCCCACGGGGAGCCCAGTGTCCCTTCTCTGGTCTCATTCTAGTCCACCTTTCTGCAGTATTTGACATGCTGACCACAAAGTGACTTCTGACACTTCCCTTATTCTCTTTCAGAGCCATCGCTCTGCCCTAATCCTTACCTTGCCTACAACTGTCAATCCGACTCCCAGCCCTGCCCTCCATCTGCTCCTGTGCAGCTCGCACCTGCCCCATCAGTGCCCCTCCCCGCGTTCGAAGCTGCAGCTTGAGGACACCCTCCAGACCCCACGGCGACCCCCTGCACTAGTGGCCTGGAGAGGAGGCTTCAAACCCCATACCCGCTTACAATGCCCTTGGCAATCTGACATTTTCACCTCCCATCACGCCTTCTGGCCATGTTCTCGTTTCCACTCAGCGCTCTCTGTCCTGCAGCTCCTGGGCGTCTCTCTCCATGATCTGACCTCGCCTTGTCCTAGTGCAGGCCCACTGCACGGACTACGCATGAACGTGCAGACAGACACACAGACATCTTTGTGCCATGTATCCCCCGCACAGCCAGGCACAGGAGTCGTGCCCTCTAACGATGACGTGCCTTGTCCTTGTACGTCCCGTCCCTTCCTTTGCCTGGAATGTCTTCTGTTCTCCTCTCTGTCCCCTCTCTAACACCCTCCCCCCAGCTCCGCCAGGTAAAGTCATTTGCTTCTCTTCCCAGACTTCCTCGGCAGCTTGAGCAACGCCAACCCTCTCACCTTCTGCTCTAACGACGTGCTTACTTGTCTGTCCACCCCTTAGGCTGGGAGCAGAAACAGGTTCCAATGACTTTTTTTTTTTTTAATCCTAAGTGCCCAACACAGTACCCAGCACATAAACAGTATTTATGAAATGTCTACAGAAACAGCCAGCCATTTTTCTAAGTAGGCTTTATAAGCCTGGGCCAATGCTCCTGAACCATCTTACACAGAGAAGAATCCATTCTAATTAAGTATTTTTGTATAAATAAAGGGCCTTGAAGGCAGACTCCTTTACCTTTGAACTTCAGAAGGTTCTAGGAGTTGCTCACACTCATTTATATGTTCAACAAGTATTTACTGAGCATCTCTCATGCCCCAGGTGCTTTGCCAGGGGCTAGGCACCCAGCGGAGGGCAGAGCAACAGCCTGTTGAACTTGCCCTTCTGGAAAATGGGGTGGGGAAGTTAGATAATAATCATAGAGACCCAAACCCTTTTAGTATGTCAGACGGTCACAGGAGCTGAGGGGGAAAGGATGTCAGCCGAGGGTGTGCGGAGAATGCCCAGATGTCAGTGGGAGGGGGGCAGGGGTTGCTATTGTAAATTTTATTTATTTAAAAAATTTTTATTGATTGATTTTTTTTTTTAGAGAGAGAAGAAGAGAGAAAGAGAGACAGAACACATCAATCTGTTCCTGTATGTGCCCTGACCGGGGATCAAACCTGCTCTATGCTTCAGCCGATGCTCTAACCAACCTCACTATCTGGCCAGGGCAGGGGCTACTATTGTAGATAGAATGGTCAGGGAAGGCTTTAGAGATTGTAACACCAATGAAGTCCATGCGTGATGAAATGCATTATTTCAAACGTATATTTTTGAGCACCATATCTGTGCTTAGACCTGCCAAATACTTCCTCTACTCCCATGAAATTTCTTTTACCTTACCTGTCCTGCAACATCCTCAGGGCTGGACAGGCCGCCCCTAATGATGACAGAGGACTCAAGAGGGAGGACTGAGGTCACCCCCCTCCCATAAGAAACCTGACCCTGCGGCAGCCCCAGCCTCCTGGGTTTCACAGAAGGACGGGGACAGAGCATCTGGAGCTGACCGGCTCTGCTTTGCAACATGTTACTGAGGCTCTGAGCTCAGGGAGAAAGGGGTCCTCCTCGGCATGCTGAGGACGTTTCCTCGTGTGTAACATAGGGAATTTAACACCAATTCTGCCCCCGACCCCGTGCTAGCCTACCGAGCATATAATATGCTGTGAAAGTATGTTAAGAAACACGACACATGGTCCACAGTGGTCTCTTTTCTCACAAGAGCTGTGTGGAGGTTTCTTGTCCCCTCGTGGCCTCCATACTTCTTGCCAATTCACCCCCTCCCCCAGGATCTCCTTATCATTTATACCTGAAAGGTGCCTTCCCTTCTATTGCCTCACTTGGTCCTGGGACCGGCCCAGGGAAGCCAGCCTAATTTAGAGATCGGGAGTCTGAGATGCAGACAAGGGGAAAGCTATGTCATCAGTTAACCTGTGACCAAGCAGAAATTCGATTCAGGTTTTTCCATTCTTTTTTTCCCCCCTCTGTAACTAACTGCCTTTTCAACTTGGACCACCATCCTAGGAAAACACAGAAAAAGATACCATATTCCATAGTGGCACAAGGTTGGGAGGTCTTCAGATGAAAGCTATAAATACATTGCTTTGCAGTTACCTTTGAATATGCTGCTTGTCAGTGAGTGAGATATAAGCTAATCCTATATTTGGGTCCAACCCGAAGTCTAAGTTTAAGGTATTGATTTGGATAAAGGGCATTTTCAAGGCATAAAGACTTGCTGAGCACAAAGCTAAACACCGGTGAGTTCAAAAAAATAATTTTTCAGAATTCTAACTTTTCTGAAACTGATAGAACTCTAATTAGGCAGTAATCTGGACAGGTAGGAGGCTGGCTTCTTTCCGAAGTGAATTCTGGTGCTAAGCGCTAGGGAATGATGCAAATGGGGTGAGTGGCTAATAATGAAAGGATTTAATTAAGCATCGTCTGGGAGCACGTCTAATAGCTCAGTATGTGCACTGGCAGCTCCCAGCACCCGGGGGGTTCCAGGCAGGGAGGGAGGCAAACAATGTTGAAGGCAAAGGAAGCAGTTCTTTGGGGAAGATTTCCTAGTCCACGGGATAAAGAAACACATGTTAACTATTGATCATACCCATTTGGGGATTACTTTCCATGAAAATGGTAAAGACAGAGCTTTTTCATTGTTTAACATCCAATTATTTGCTGTTATGAGCCCAACATGTAGCATCTGTGTTGGCAAATGGGGCACAAGTAGTCTCCTGTTCATCTGTTTCCAGACCTGAGCACAGAGTAGGTGCTCAGTGAATGCTCAGGATTGAAGTAGTCAACAAATAAGCACTAAAAAGTATCTCCAGAAGCAATCAGCCATCATGTAATGTTGAGCCAAGAACAAACAAACAAACATACACACAAGATACAACATCTATACACAGCGTGATCCAGCTATGTAAATAAACAAAAAGAATCGAAGGAAAATCAGTGGTTATTTCTGGCGGATGAGATCATAGGCTTTTTCTCTTTCCTGTTTCTTGATTTTTCTATATTTTTAAACTACATATTATAATGTTATATCATTATATAATATAAATATTATATATTTATTTTCTTAAAACCCTAAACATAGAGTCGATGTATATTAAAGAGGAAGAAAACGCTGCTATTTTTGATGAAGCGCCAGGCTCACAGGTGGATGAGACCCTAGGAATGAGCCATTCATTCATGCAGTCCATCAACAAACAGTTCATTAGGCACCTACAAGTGCTATGCCTGGCAGTGTGTTAGGTGTGGTCCCAGCACTTACTATCTGCCATCTCTTGAAAACCTGTGCACTGAGGTCAGTCAACCCCATAACCCTCCCTATGTTCTAGGTATTATCATCATTCTAATTTAGAAATGAGGAACCTGCTCAAGGTCGCTCATCTGTTAAGCAAGACTCTAACCAAGACATTAAACCCCAGAGCTGTAGCAGCCAAGTCTCCTCGTGGCCTGGTCAGGCCATCCCCTCGAACTGTGACAGTCCCCAGATTTCTAGACTCTGTCTTCCTTCACCTCCCACTCACTGGCTTTGTTCAGCCCCTAGAACCACACAGAATAAGGGAACCCAACACCTACCACATGACCACGTGTTTCCTTAAGCCCTCTGTGTTCCAGACTAAACATTTCTGGGTTCTTCAACCATCTGTCACAGTTTCCTATGACCCAGTACCCGACTACTCTCCTCCAGAATGCTCCAATTTATTCATCAGCATCCTCAGAATTTGGCTTCTTGTGCTTTGACCATGTAGTTGACCATACCCCACGCTACTCTGGGTGGTCTGACCAGCACAGAGGGTCACCTCTTTAGAGCCAGACACTGGACTTCTGTTATCACAGCTCTAAAGTATGATCATTTTAGCCCTTCTGCATAGTTTTAAAAACATTGAACTTGCATTCTTTAGGACATAGCAGACATACATTAAGTCCTCTGTGATAAGTGCTAATCTAGAGAAGCAAGGAAGTCCCACAGCCTGTATTCTAAAAATCCATTTGTAGGCCAATTATTTAAAATCAAAACTTTAATAAAAATACAGTAATACATGAGGATTGTATTTGCAGGTCAAATCGCTAAGCCTATAATCTCTCCCATAATTGAAACACATTTTTTAAAATTATGTGCAAAACATTAGTAAAAATAATATTTTAAGCACATAAATTCCATTTAAAACATAGAAAACACCCAGAACTATCTTAGATACAGAATCATTGCCTGGCAAGTCTTCGTACTCCTGATTATGAGAGCAAAAATATTGACTATGATTTATTTTACTTATCTGAAATTCCAAGGTTTGAGGTAAAGTAAGTTTTGTTAAAGCAGGCGTAAGAGGTGGCTAAAGATTTTAGGGACAGACTCTGGAAAATTCTGGGGAGATTCCCAAAGAACAGGAAAGATCCCTGGTGCTGGTATTTTATGTCAAAATCAAATTTAGTCATGCCTCTGCCCTTTGTCCTGGCACAGCTCTAGTTAAATTAATCATTTTTTGGACGTTTTTTATTTATTTATTTTAGTAAGAGAGGGAGAGAGAGGGAGACAGGAACATCAATCTGTTTCTGTAAGTGCCCTGACCGGGGATCGAACCAGTAACCTTTGAGCTTTGGGATGAGATTCTAACCAACCAACGGAGCTATCTGGACAGGGCCACATTACTCTTCATTTGAAATCCTCTCTTTTGCTTTCTCTCTTTTGCCTTTGGCTCCAGAATCTCTTTGGATTGAGGGTTAAGAAGGAGGGTTTAACCTGGATGTGAATGTCCAGAAGCCTTAGAATGAACTGAATCTAGGGATTTAACAAAGTTGTCAGGGCTTCCCTCCATCACTGGACTCTGCTTTCTCTGGGATGGCTTCATTTCAGGCAGGTTCTTAACTCTTAGAGACAAAGAGGTCTCCAGTAGCTCCAGGCTTACATTTCACCTCCTTAATCACCCCAGCCAAAAGAGAACTCCTCTTTCCCACAGTTCTCATATAGTACTATAATTTCCAGGTTTGACGCTCATTGGATCAATCTGAGTCATGCGCCCATCTCTCAGCCAATCATGAGGACCAGACAGATATATGGTATATATGTTCATGGCCAAACGCAAGTCATATGCTCACCCCAGAAGCAGATAGAGGGATGTGTAGAAAGAAAGCAGAGAGTGGCCAGTCCCATCTAAACCACAAGGACACGTAGACATGGAAAGGGAGAAGGATGCTTCCCAAGGTGAAAGGAGCTGCTGTGACCAGTAGAAGGGTGAGAGGATACTAGATGGTCTGAATCACCAAATACCTACTATAGGGAGAAGAGAAACTTACCTCTGCTGAGGGCCTAATATGTGACCAACACGAGGTGCTCTCTAAGCACCTGTCATCCTTCCAGAAGATGGAAACAACTTTGCAAAATGGAGAGCCTCCTGGTGACAGAATTAGGGACAAAGAGAGGCAAGGAGAATTTCTAGAGAGAGCATGTCATGGGAAGAGAAAAGTAACATGTGAAAGAGATGCTGTCTGTCAGTCAAGTTTGCCTGTAATTATTACACTAAAAAGAGTAACAGCCCAAAAGCCTAACTTGAGACCCACCTGGAGTGAATGAATGGCCTTTTGTCAACCTATCACCTCCACCCCTCCTAAAGATTGGGAAACTACAATTCCCAGAATCCCCTCCCTGTGTGGTTCCATGTCAGAGTTTGCCTATGAGACCCATACTGAGGACTAGGAGTGGGCTCTTCTGTTGGGCTGCCATTGCTCAACTCTCCAGTCCCCTGGGGTCTGGGCTATGATGTTGTGGGCTTCTTAATTATGAGGATCCAGACTGAAACTAACTTTGTACAGAGGCAGAAAATTCTAAATAAATTAATTAAATTACAGCTTGGTTATCTTTAAACTCCATGAATTCTTGTGGAGTCTACATGTAGGAGAGGTGCTTGCACTCTGTACCTAGGTTCATATCCTGGCTTTGATCCTTACTAGATGTTGCCACTACATTTAAGCTGTTGTGCCTCAGGGTATTTTCATTTTTAAAATGGCATAATAATTGTATTACTAATGAAGTAGATACAATTATATTTACACATAAGGAAACTTCCCAAAGAGTGGCTAGAGGAAAGGGTGGCTTGACTCTCTTGTATGGTCTTTATCAGTGCTCTCCCAATGAGCCACACCCTCCCTCCCCAAAGCATAAGCTAAGGAAAAGTTTTGCATTTGATATTGAAATGTAATTCAATACTGCAATTTAATGTTGAAGTGAAATTCAAAAGAAACTCCTAGCTCCTTCCTAGCTAAATGCCTCCCCTCAACTCCTCCCTTGTAAGCTGCCACGTCTCAAAAGAAAATTAATTTGAAACCAGAGTAATCTCTCTAAAATATTTCTTTTCATATTAACATTTCACCAAAACTCTACTCTGATGCTCCCTCTGGAGAAAATCATTAGGTTAATTATTTTAAATAATCTTGATTAACTCTCCAATTTGTACCACTTCCTGAAAATCATGTGAGACTGTATAAAGTGAATATAGTCACTAGGAGTAAGAAAAAAAATGGTGAATGGTTGAAAAGATTGATAGAATGATAAAGTTTCTAGCCAGGCTAACTCATAAAAAAGGAGAGAAGACACAAATTACTAATATCATAAAAGAAAGAGGGGACATCACTACAGAGCCCACGGAAATTAAAATTAAAATAAAAGAACACAATAAGCAACTCTATGACCACAAATTTAATAACGAAGAGGAAACTACCCCATTCCTTGAAAGAAACAATCTGCCAAAATTTATACAAGAAGAAATAGATGATGCCAATAGCGCTATGTCTATTAAAGAACTCGGGTCAATAATTAATAATATCTAAAACTGAAAGCACCAGATAGGTTCACTAGTAAATTCTACCAAACATTTAAGGAAGAAATCATACCAATTCTCTACAGTCTTTTTCAGAGAATAGAAGCAGAGGGAATACTTCTTAAGTTTGTCTATGAGGCAAACATCACCCTAATGTTCAAACCAGAAGAAGACATTACAAGAGAAGAACATTATAAACCAACTGCTCTCATGAACATATATACCAAAGTTCTCAACAAAATATCAGCAAATCAAATCCAAAAAAGGTATAAAAAAATTATACACCACAACCAACTGGTTTATCCTAAATATGCAAGGCTGATTAAATATTCAAAAATCAAATAATTTAATCTATCATCAACAAACTAAAAAAAGTCACATGATCATATCAATAAATACAGAAAAAGCATTCAACAAAACCCAGCTTCGTTCATCATAAAAACTCTCAGTGAACTACAAACAGGAAAACACTCTCAACTTGATCAAGACCATCTACAAAGGACCAACAGATGATATTATACTTAATGAGGAGAAAGTTGAAGCCTCCCCTAAGATCAAGCACAGATATGGTCCCTGCACTGTGGTCCAGTCTGACTGCTAGCCACATTTCTCATTCTTTTTATTTTTTATCATTATTTCTCCCACCCAAAGAGCTACTTTAGACATTTTTCTTAATTACCTCCCATGAAATTTTAATAACTACAAATATACTGTATACCTGTTTATGTTCTGAATATATATCTGCACTATATATACTATTAGGAGAATATAATTTTTTTTCATTCACCAAGAACTGATTTTTGTCCCCTTTGGGACAATATTGCTCCAGACATGAATTGAGAACACATGTCCTAGAACATAGTCTCCAGACTAGAACAAATCTCAAAAGCTAAAAGACCCTGGAGCGCAATAGTCCATGTCAGGGTGGACATGGGGACAGAGGAAAATGAGCAACAACGTTTAAAAATTAATTCATTACAATCCATCAAAAACTATTTTTTAATGTCTACTAGATGTCCCCAACTGCTGGGTGTGAGGGGACACCAGCCCTGCCGTAAAGAATGAGGCTCTGAATGACTCTGTTTGGAGACCAAAGGGGAGAACACAGGCTCTTAGAGAATAGTATGTCCCTGTCACGGTGAGGACTACAAGCACGACAGGCACATCCGAGACAGAGCAGTCACCATGGGGCAGGAGGGAACAGAACAAGGCTCTCTGGAGGAGTCGGGGCCAGAAAGACCTCAGTGAGTAGGTGTTTGGAGGCATTTATTTAGCAAACAATTAGCACCTACTATGTAGGGCACCGAGCTAGGAACTGGGCTTCCAGAAATGATAAAGACCCTACAAAGCATGGATTCTGGTGGGAAAACGGGTAACCAGGACTAACTCTCTGTACGTGAGAACACGGGCCAAGCGGGGACGCACCACAGGGCAGGGTGGAAAGTGCAGATGTCCGGCCCGAGAGACCAGGGTTCAAAACCTAATGGGTCCAGCCCTCAGCTCCCTCCTCAGGGAAATGGGAGAAAAGGCCCTCTGTGTGAGGTTGCCCTCTGTGTAAGGTTGCCCTCTGTGTAAGGTTGCTAGCGGGTGTGTTAGCCTGGAACCTTGAGAGGCAGACACCAAAGTAGGATGAGCTGCACTAGAGATTCCGGGGCAGTGGGGGCGCTGGGGGAGGCTGGCAGAGCGCCAGCTCTCTGTGCAGGTGTGCCCAGTGCAGGAGACCGGGAGAAAGGAAAGTAGGTTGGACAGGAAAGGGTCTGAGCTTGCAGGCAGTCCTAAGAAAGTTTTAGCAAGCTGCTGGGGACCTGGGAGTCAAAACTGCACAGCAGAGGAGACCCACATTTCTCCACCAAACGCAGCCACTGTCTGGGAACAGAGACTGGCGCTGGGCTCCGTCCAGTGGCTGCCACCAGCAGCAAGCAAGCTCCCTGCACTGGGAGTTCGTGGAGGGTTCTAGTCATGGCCATCACAGGCAGGCTTTGTGAGAAAACGCACACACTCACCCAGGTGTGTCAAGCCCAAAGTTTGTCCAGCCTCATCCACAGAGGTTATTATTAGTATAAACAAATTGCAGAAGGAATACCAATCCTGACAGATGCTCATTAATTTCCCCTGGATGATTTTGGGGGACCCACAAAGGGTGCCCAGGGAGAACAGAGCCTTGAAGAATAGCTAAGGTTTCTTCAAGAGAAGGTAGGTTCTGGAAGAAGGGATTAACTGCCTAGGAGACGGGGTCAAGGACAGGCTTGACCCCTACGGGCTCACTGAGCAGACCGAGGTTTTCAGCAAAGGCTTAATTGGTGGGGGTTAAGAGTTGTCCCCCCACCCCACCACAGGCTGGGCTGTCCCTTTACCTCCAGTGGGGACACTATAGGCCTGCATATGGCCTGCTCACCAGCCGCCCCATGATAACATCCAGAAGCAAAACGCATTATTCACTACGTGCCTTCAGACCGAGGAAGATGGATCACCCCGTGAATTTTAGCCTCTTTCACGACACACACACACGCTTCAGAGAGTTATGAGGAAATCGCACCGGGTCTGGGAGCAGCCTGGCCTCCCCGTACAGATGGTTCTGAGGCAAAGTTTCATCTGTAGGAAGACCACGAGAGGACAAACATTCACCGCCGTCTCCTTCATTAACTGTGACCTCGGAACGTGGGAGCTGCATTCCAACGAGCTGCACCGACACCGTTTCCTGTTCCCACCTCTGGTCTGCTTCCACCATCCCCTCCCCACACTGGTGAGAAGGCCTCTCCATCTCAACAAACCTATGATTTCTCCCCCTTACTCTGGACTCATTTTCCTCCTCCTCCTGGAAGTCCTCCCAGGTGGGTTAGGTGCCGGGCTTCTGCAGGCCCATAACTGCCTGGGCTTAGAGACTGTGCTCTGACCTCTCACCTTTAGACTGCGTGCTCCGTGAAGAAAGCATACTTGCTGCCATCACCGCTGTGTGAGCAGTCCCTCGCACAAGGGGGCCGGGCTTATGTGCACCCCAGGCAGTGGTTCCTAGAATAAACGAAGCACCACAATAAATAATGCGTTCGTGGGGGTGGGGAGTGGAAACTAATTGTATGAAAAGAAGTCATTTTAAGAGATTTTAGCCCTAGCTAGATAGCTCAGTTGGTTGGAGCATCACTCTGAAGCTCAGAGGTTGCCGATTCAGTCCCCAGTCAGGGCACATATGGGAACAGATTGATGTTCTTCTCTCTCTCTCTCTCTCTCTCTCCCTTCCTCTCTCACTAAAATCAGTAAAGAAAAGTTAAGGACAAGAAAAGATTTTAGATGGGGCTTCGCAATCCCTGAGTTATAAAAGGAAATAAGAAAACAAACTAAAATGGCGACATGAACAACTCTCTACAGAGTGAGAAGGCAGAGAAGCTAGAGTGACCACACGGCCCGGCTTTCATCAGCTTTGGTGGTGAGTCTTCAGCTCTGGCCTCCTCGTTGGGCACACTAAGTCCTGCGCCCGAGAACACACACAAAAACAACCCCGGACGCGATCATGCCCGCAGAGAGCATGACGCTGCCTCTAGTTCAGTGATGTCATACCGTGCGTGAGGCATGGCGCGCCTGGAAATGCCATGACCTGCCGAAGGCCCGAGAATGAACTTGGGGGTCAGACCCTGTAGTGGATTAGATTGTGTTCTCCAAGGAGATATGTCCAAGTCCTTTTCCTAACCCTGGTACCTGCAAATGTGACCTGACTTGGAAATAGGCTCTTTGCAGATATAATTAGTTAAGATGAGGTCACATTGGAGCAGGCTGGGTCCTAATTCAATGACCGGTGTCCACAGAAGAAAAACAATTTGGACACAGAGACACACAGCACAAACACCATGGGAAGGGAAAGGCGGAGATTGGAGTCATGTGACCCCACAACCTAAGACACCCCAAGGATTTCTGGCCGCTACCAGAAGAGAGGCACAGAGCAGAATCACCTTCTGCTCCGAGCCCTCTAGAAGAAACCAGCTCTGCTGACGACCTGACTGTAAACTTGCAGCCTCCTGCACCCTGAGAGAACCACTCGTGAGGCGTGAGCCTTCCCGGTGCGGCACCTGCACCCGGCCACTGTCGGAAACCAGTACAAACCCCAAGTCCGGTGTTTCTGCCCTCACAAGCCTCCAGGACGAGAACCAAAGGCTGAAACACATGGACCTACCCTATCAAAACGGAGGAGGGAATCTGTGGCCCCCTCCGATTCCAGTTCTGATGAGCACACAGACCTAACCCGGGGACAGGCCCCTCCTTCGGAAACAAGCTGCGGAGACTCGGTGAGGTGAAGTCCGCTCGGCGTGAAGGCGTCGCGCATGGCCGTCAAGGGACCGCGCGCTGGAAGCCAGGACGCAGCGCGCCATCCGCAAAGAATAACTCAGGAAGATCTATGCCTGCCCGGTTTCCCAACAGAAATGATAAGTGGTCCCCCGGGGACGCCCTAATTCTATGAACTTCCCATGTTACTTTGGGGTCACATGGCTTGCTGTACACAGACACTCTTGGAATTGGCAAAAAAACACAGAGTGTTCCAAGAATATCAGATTCCAGGCCACCAAGATGCTTCTCAATGGCGCTCACAATCGCTGAGGTTTGAGATCATTGTCTTCCCCTAATCAGATCATCACTGCCACCCAAGCAGTGCTAACACCCTGGGCGGAGGAAAGGCTGGGAGGGAGGGAATCGGACCCCCAATCCTCTCCCGCCTCACTCGGGGTTTTCCCTGGAAGGGAAGAGAGAGAAACCCTCAGCGTGATGTTTTCACTTCTCCCAAAGTTTCGGTCCGAATTCATTTTTTTCCTCTCACAACTGTTCCGGGGTGATCCAACGTGTGTAAGGGTTTGTTTGGGCTGTTTGGGGTTCTTTTGTGAAACTGTCAAAACAATGACCTCATCTGGAGCCATCTGCTGGCAGGCAGGATTGGCACCGGGGCTTGCTTGCCTTGCATGGCTGAAGCAATCAATTCAAGATGGCCACTCCGGGCATGCGGTCTGCTGAGCGAGCCCCATGCAGATAACTGATTGCTCCATCTCTTCCTTAAGTTACCAAACATGTCAGCGCGGGGGCGGCCTCCACCAGAGGCTGCCTGCCAGGCATGGCAGGGACAAGACATCCTGGGGCCCTAGAAACAGACACCCTTCACTGCCTGGAGCGGGGATGTGCTTCCCCACCATGCCCCCCTGCCTGAACATCAACTTGCAAAGCGAAAGGCATATTATTTCATCAGAGAAAGCTGTTGCCTTTGGAGCAGAAAGCATGCGGGTACTATCAAACATGTGAATACCAGCAACTCGGGATGACCTTGGTCTGACACTGTGAGGCTGAACCGGGGCCCTCCCAATAACAGCCGAGCCCGTGGGAAAGAATCACTCTGGGCATCACTCCGACTCAGTGTGTGATTATCTGAAGAGAATGAGCCGGGACATTCTGTAAACGCGCAAAGCCCGTAGGTATTTTGGACAGAGGTTGCTGAGCACACAGTTTTTTCTGGCCTGTGCGTTTAAACAGCAGGTGGCTTTGTAAGTGCTCGTGAAAAGAAGATGGCTTATATTTTTTATGGCAACGCTCCCTGCTCCCCTCCCCGCTTGCCACCCCCTCCCCATTTCTCTGGGTAAGGTAAGAAACTTAAGAAAAATGCAGGAAAATTATTTTTGACCCAATTTGTTGTTATTACCAATTTGCCTCCTGAAGCGGCTAATTGGGCAAACTCAGCAGAACATTCCAGTTTTTGCTAGGAAGCCAGTTTCCGAGCACTGGCGTGCGCTTCATCTGCTGAGAGATAGGAAGGGGACACTTCTCTCAGGTTCCCTATTGTTGATGATATCATAGCAGTGACCTGCGTCGGGGCCAGGGGGTGGGGCCAAACCTCTTCTCACACGTGAAAACCAGCAACTAGACATTTCTCACAGATCGGAGCCGTGGTGGACTGCTCAGGCATGCGTGAAGTCTGGGGTGAGCCCGCTATTGTAGCCAAAGGAGGGATAATTCCTTGGAACTTGGGTCAAGTGGGTCGTGGTGAGTTGCAAGAAGGTCACTGTGACATGATCAACACAGAGTTCAATAAAAGCAGGGGAGCGTCTAAATGCCTAGGGTGCAGGAAGGGAAAAGCACAGTGAGGGACGCCGTCGGCCTGGAGGAATCACTCCTAAACTGGCCAGAACCCCACTGACAGCAGGTGATTCTGCTTCCCTAAGGGGCGAGTGACCTTCACTAAGGGGCGAGTGACCTTCACTAAGGGGTGAGTTTTGAATACTCTCCGTTCAGCATGGACCAGGCGCCCACATGCAAAGCAAGCCTACTAATGATGATGATGTATATGGCAGGGTAGAATGAGATTGTGAAAGAAAGTACATTAGTAAAATTACTTCTTGACATTGACCCACCCCACCTCCTCACCAGAAGAATTATAAATGATGAAAGGATTCTATCAATAATATAACTTCAAGAAATGTTCATTCCTACAGATGGGCCACTGATCCAATCCCAACAGAACGTCACTGAACTAGGACTCCATCTGTGCACACGCTCACACACAAACGCACACACACACACACACACACACACACACACACTACCTTCTTCTCTCTTAGTGAGTCCAAACTAGACACAGATTTGTGGACACACTTGACATTTTTCAAAGGGCACTTTAATTAATACCCACCCCAGAATAATACCAGAAAAGATCACCTGCTTCCTGCCAGACACAGGCGTGGATGGACGATTCAGGGCTGCTTCGTTTCAGTCCACCGCAAGGTGAAAGTCAGAAGTGGCTATTCTGTGTGTGGGCTATTGTCATTAACTCACCATTGTGATTTAAAATACCAACTATTTTATGAAACTATCAAAAAAATAGCTATTTTTTAATATCCAGACATCCACTCTAGCTTAGTGATATGTGGGTCTTGATAACTTACTTGCACAATCCCATTTTCCTCATGCTTTTGTTTAATAAATCTTATGGCCAGAAGCAATAAAGCAATTATAGGGCCCAATGATTAACAATATCGCACTGAAATGACTGGGTTGAAGCCGGCATAAATGCAAATTTTAGTGCATAGAGCTATATCCCAAGTACATATTGAAGTTCTAAATCGTCTTATTACCTTGGAGGGTGATTGTTAATATTCACCACTTAAGTGAATGTGTTTTATATTTAAACACCCCCAATAATTGTTATTAATTATTACTTGTTTTAAAACTCCATCTGAGGTAATTTGAGGCGAGGCAATGAATACAAAGGTTTCTCTCTTCTACGGGACCTAAAGGGAGCCGGAACACCGGGCGTGGTTTTCCCTTTGGTACGATGTAGTAACTGGGTCGTACCTATCACCAGCCTCGCTTAGTTCTTGATCCACATAGGGACCAGGGCAGGTCTCTCCGAGGACATGGTCCGGGTCAGAAGTAACAGTGGGTCCACCCCCATAATCCGAGCTGGATGTCACGAGCATCTTCCTGATGCAAATGGTTCCAGACAAGCATCTGGTCATTCTGCTGGAGCTGAGATCTCATCTCTCAGGGCACTGAAACCCCCAAATTCCAGGTAAGGAGCTCTACTAAGTGGGACAAGTAATCTGATTGACATGTGCTCTAGCCTATGCCTACACCACCTCCCAATCAAACTGTAATCTTCCATTAGGATGGATGGGTCCCTGGGATACAACTTGTGCCGGGGGGTTGGGGGGAGTAAGAGGCTGGAACACGTGGTGCAAATTAATAACAAATATTGATGTGGTCAGGGAGGTCTCCACTCACATTCACATGCCTATCCCTTCCAAGGCTGTCACCGTCTAAAACAAATTCCTTCGTCAGCATTTTGCTTCTGGGAGGTCAGGGTGGAGCAATCAATAGCACCAGCTCTGGGGACAGAATTTAATTCTTAGTCTTTCACTGACTGTGAGGTTGCCACGTCTCTTCACCTCTCCAGGTCGGTTTTCTCATCTGCAAGTGAGCTTTGGTGAGATCAATGCACCCTGGAGCTGTGTGCACAACCAAGGACGTTCTCACTGGCCCTTGCTCCTGCCTGGAAGCTCCTTAGCATGTGTCCCCGTGGCTGGACTCTTCTGGGGTCAGTTCCAATGGCCACACCTTGTGAAGAGAGTCCCCGCTCACCTAGCACCATCAGGCATCATGTATATTTCTTTCATGGTAACCATCACATTCTAAATCATCCACATCATTTGTTAACTTGTCTATTGTCACTTCCCCTGCTCCCCCGCCCCCAACACACACGTGACCTCTAGGACAGCAGGGATCTTGCATACTTTATTCACTGCCATGTTCTTAGAACCTCCGCCAGGGCTTGGCACAGAGCTGGGCATCGATGACTCTCCATTCATCGTGGGATGAATAAATGCATGTGAAGCACTTGACCAATATGGAGCCCTCAAAAAATGTCATCCAGACGGATTAATAAAAAGAGCTCAAGGAGCTTCTTGTTCGATTTGGAGAATCGAACATGGTATTTGAAGAATCTCCAAATTCACTCGGCCATACACTTTCCATGTCATCTACGTAAGATGAGAGGTAGCCCCTCGAATCCAGCACTCCCTCTCTCACCTGAGTGTGAGCAGAGGAAGCTGAGGGGAACCCAGGGGCGCCCCGGCCAGTGAGACGCGAGTCCACATCCTGGCTCTGCAGTGTGACCTGGGGTCACGCATTTATCCAAGTCCTCCTTCTGGGAAGATGAGGTAAAGAACACAATGTCCTTGGACTCAGACAAGGATTAAGAGAACACACAGCCACTCACCAGCAGGAGTGGCTACAGGGAAGGTGAGACTGTGGGATCTCTTGTTCAAAAATTACTGAACATTTCAAGTTGGTGACCGTAGAGCCCTAAACTACGCACAGGACCCGGGGCGAGGGGGCTTCACAGTCACATTCATGAAGCCAGCCCAGCCGCCCAGCCTGGTGTCTGGCATGTGGTGAAGCTCTAACAAATGAGTGTCTTTATTTTCCCCTCTTCTTTCCTTCTCATTAAAAAGCTGATGTAATGAAAGGAGACAGATTGTAGCTATTGGCTGAACAAAGGGCTCCCGAGCGGTGGAATTTCTGGTCGTGCTAACCACCCAGGCTAATCACCCCATTCGTGAATTATTCAGATACCACGGCTGTCTTTCTTCTTGTCCTCTGAGTTATGTCGCTGCTCACTGATAATTCAAAAATAAACTGCTCCGTTTCCCATTTTTCTCTCGTACCCTGATAAATGACTGTTGAAAGAAGAAGTTGAAACTATAGACTAACCTACTTGGACTGAAAAAAAAATAAACAAACGCAAGCTATATTATCCCCAATGTACTCACACATTCAGTGTGCATTTATTGACTGCCTGTGATGGAGCAGGTAGGATGGGAAGTCTCTGGAGCAAGGACCTAAACTTAGCTAGGGTTCCTGCGGTTGTTAAGAGACAGAAACCACCTCTATTAGTTTAAGCCAAGGAAGGATTAATTTGTTCACTTGACTATAAAGTCCTGGTACAGCTGAATCCAGAAACACAAATACTATGATCATTCCTGCACAATTATCATAGACAGAGATGAGATGCCATGATTAGCAAGATCTGGTCATAGATGCATATCTGTAGCCCGAGGGCGGCAGGACATCACAACTGACAAGCACCAGACCTGCACAGAATGACAAGGTAATTGCCCAGCGGAAAGAGGATTACTGAACACCAGATTGCAACAGGTGTCCACGAATGGTTTTAACAGGAAATTTCTGAGAATGGGGACTCTATAAAGCACACATTTCTGACATTCCAAGTTTCTTCTCAACTAATATGCAAGGGAGAAAAAAATCCAAAAAGAAGAAAAAGAAATCTGTTCTGAGATACAATGAGAGTACATATGATTTTTTAAACTAAAACCTTTCCCCCGATGTTCTAGACACACAGGGACTTTGTCTCCATGATTCTAAACATCTGGAATAAAAACAGAAAGCATGTAGGCAATCATCCATTTGTTCCTAAACATCCAGATGTTTAGCATCCTTTAGCCATTGCGCAGAGTGTGGGAGTCCCCTTCAGCAGCAGAATTGGAAGCGCTTCTCAGAACCTGGTTCAGATAGCAGTTTAACAAGAACAGGGATGATGTACCTTGTGCTGTTTCTCATAGAAATGAATGAGCCCTGCTCTAATTAGAGAACCAAATATAATGAGTGAAAATGAATACAGGAAAAATTTAAAGTAACAACCTTTCAGAAGGTAAAACTGGCAATCTCTTTCTCTACTCTATATGAATTCTATTTTAGAAGTAAGTAAGTAAGTATGTATGTATGTATGTATGTATGTATGTATGTATAGTGAAAGGAGAGGAGACAGAAAGACAGATGCCTGCATGTACATGGACAGGAATCCACTCAGCAAAGCCCCTAGTGGGGTGATGCTCTGCCCATTGATACAGTTGCTCAGCAACCAAGCTATTTTTAGCTCCTGAGTGGAGGCTCCAGGGAGCCATCCTCAGCATAGTGTGCCAACTCGCTCAAACCAATTGAGCCATGGCTGTGGGAGGGGAAGAGAGAGAAAAGGGAAGTGAAGACGTGGAGAAGCAGATGCTTATTTCTTCTGTGTACCCTGATGGAGAATCGAACCTGGGACATCCACATGCTGGACCAACACTCTACCACTGAGCCAACCTTTTTTTTTTAAATCGTAGTAGATCTTCCGAGGCTTGGTGGATGTTGTAATGGAGAGAACACATGACAAGGAGTTAGAAGATCTTGGTTCTAGTCTCAGTTCTACTACCCTGGAGTCCTGGGCAAATTAACCCCTTACCCTGGGGCTCTGCTTCTATTCACATAAAACACAGGTGTTGGACAGGATGAATTTCAGGGCCATTCTAACTCTACCATGATTATGATGAAAATGTGTTTATAGAAGCAATAACACTAACACCTCACATTTTTTACAACATTTTATAGTTCATAAAGAATTTTTGTGTATGGCCCATTTGATCCCTACAGTAAGTCCATGACTATTACGTTCAGTCAGACTGGGTCCCTCTGTGCAGTGGCAATGTGACTTATGTAAGGACACACAGATAGTAAAAGATGAGCCTCGCCCAGGCCTTTCCATGCTGAAAGCTCTCCCCCTCATCTGTGTGGTGAAATAGATCTCCAACCTCCATAACCGGGTTCAAGTTTAAGCATGCATCATATTGTCTTCTGGTATATCTGGACAGAGTTCAGATGCTATGTGGCAGGTCATCTCATCTCCCACTTGTCCACTGATTTTTAATATTGGATCTGAAAGTCAAGACTAAAATAATGACTTGGTGTCCTGTAGTTACTCCCATATAAAAGTCACTCAGTGACTACAGGGTTGGGGCAGGGAACATACAAGATGAGCCAGGAACATCTTGTGGTGCCAGAAAATAAGGGAATAATAAAAAAAATGATAAAGCCTTATTGATGGAACAGAAAGGCCAAGGCAGGGAAACCCCTAATGGCCTAAGCTAGAACACTTTGAGCCACAAAATAAATAACAATAGCGTTGGGTTACAGCTCATTTAATAGGATGAACAGCCTAAGTCTATACAGGCTTACTTATATTAGTTTATTTGTTCACTAATGAACTACTGTATTAATTAATGTGTCTTGATATATTAATTAATGGGGAGAATAGACTGTTCTTCCTTGGCATAAAATTCCAATTGATACATTGAAAACAAAAGGGAAATAGAAAACTTCATGGCAAATAAAAGGCCAAGGCCAGAGTAATAACTATTGTAGACAAGAGACACTGATGGGTGCTAAAATTAGAGGCTGAAAGTCAGAAGAGAAACTAAATCTGCTTAGTCTCCAAACATCTCCTCGCAGGTACTAAGTACAAAGGAGAAGACAGTGGAGAAAACCGGCAGACACCACCCTGACCAAGTGATCAAGGTGAACATCAACCAGAAAGAAGGTCTCTCTACATCAGAAACCCCGTGATATGAGGCCCTGAGAAGGGCACAATATCACCGCTGCAGGATTCTTGCAAATATCTATAACCTCATTTCAATCACGAGAAAACACTAGATAAGTCCAAACTGAGGAATAACCTACAAAAATAGATGATCAACAATTTTTAAAAGTGTCAAAGTTGAGAAGACAAGAAAAGACTGAGGAACAGACATCTTGGAGGAGACTGAGGAGAAATGACGACTCAATGCAAAGTGGGGTCGTGGCTATCGGGGGAAAGCTTGGTGAGAGTCAAACAAGGTCTTGTCTAGTTAACACATGGTATAGAATCGATGTTAATTACCGGGCTCTGATTGTTATGCTACAGTCATACAATACGCTACTGTTAGGAGAAACCGGGAGAGGCATGTACTGGATTTCACTGTACTATTTTTACAACTTTTCTGAAAGTCTAAAATTAGTTTTGAAACCTTTCAAGACATCTCTGAAACCATTTTGACAGTTTCCTGAGCTCCTCAAGAATTAAGCTAACTTACCCAAAATAGCCAGAGTAAGTGTAATAAACCATCCAGGCTCTTGCTCCATAGGATTTCTCTCTAGAGTGAGACCCCTGGCGCCCGAAAACCACAGTTTGACCTTCCAAGTTCACTGACAATCCAGCTATTGGAAACCACTCTGCATTCGGGACCCCTCATCAGTAGCAAATACTGATGAACTTAACACCCCGCGAGATGATGTAAGCTCTGCCTTACTGAATCCAGAAAGAGTGAGCCAAACTGTCCCAAAGCTATTTAATCACAAACGCATCTTCTTAATTTGATCATATTTATCTTGATCTTTTTTTTTTTTTTTCCACACAACTTCAAGAGCAAAGCAACCAGAATTCTCCTCTGATGGGATCTCTCTTTGGTTCCCGCCTCCAGGGGTGTCCACCCAGCAATTTCTCTGCTGTTTGTGTCAATGCTCATCCTTAGTGGGAGGGGAACACATGTTTCAACTTAAAGTTTCCCACATCGTTTTGGGTTGTCGGTTTTTCTTAAAAATACACAAATCTAACTCCATGATGCATTTCCTGAGGGTGTGAACTGGCAGAAAACTCCAGTTCCAAGCCACAGGCACAACCGACCATTTGATGACACTCCTCAGTTGCACCCAAAGCCACATGGCTGCATGACTGAGTGCCACAGCTTACAGTGAGCCCGCCTCCTGCAGTGGGTGAGCTTTATTGTGGAAACCAGACTTACAGAGCTTCTCCTGAGTCACAGCTCGCTGCTGTGACTGGAGTCTTGGGTAGAGAAATGGTCCTCCCTGAACTTCTACCTGCCTCCCACCTTGACCAGCTGGCCAGCTAGCATCAGACAGATAGCTTTTATCCCAGCTTGAGAGGTCGGCTTTAGGAGAAGTATAAGACTTAGTTCTCGGCCTCAAAGATTTTACAGTCTGGTAGAATTTAAGTTGCCAATTTTAAATAGTTAACCCTCAACAAAAAGAACTTACTATATAATATTCAGGGCAACCAGAAGCCAGAAAAGGGAGAGCTAAATCAGGGGTCCCCAAACTTTTTACACAGGGGGCCAGTTCACTGTCCCTCAGACCATTGGAGGGCTGCCACATACAGTACTCCATACACTGACCACCAATGAAAGAGGTGCCCCTTCTGGAAGTGTGGCAGGGGCCGGATAAATGGCCTCAGGTGGCTGCATGCGGCCCGCGGGCTGTAGTTTGGGGACCAGTGAGCTAAAGAGTCAGAAAAACTTCAGTCAGGAGAGGGATTTCATCCATTCACACAATAAATATGTAAGTTTGTTTTCTGTGCCAGACAGACACTGTTCTAAGTGCTAGGGTCTTGGGAGGAAACAGATACTACAGACAAAAACAAACATATGAGTTTATTTCAGATAGCAAGAAATACATTAAGAAAAATTAAACTAAAAAAAAATTAACATTGGTGGAACATATTCCCAATGTCACTGCAATTCAAGTTCAAGCTTTTGGAAATCTTTTAAGACCCCCAAGTTTCAAATTGGCTTAAAGATTTTGCACCTTTGTGGACACCATGTTTTAACCCTACACAGAAATAGGACTTGCACCCAATAAGATCCAAACAGACCTCCTCTCTGGCAGTTTTCTTTTAAAATCCCAGGAGTCGAGGACAATGTGATATTTTTACCATCATTCCTAGAAAGAGGAAAATGTGCCAGAAAAAAAATGCCACTCTTCATGGTTCACAGAGTTATCATTTCCTTAGCTAGGTACATCGAAGCCTATTCTTTGAATAGTCAGTAATATAGATTGTACACTTAGGATCATAATGGTCTTTTCAGCACCTAGGACAGTGCCTGGAACACAGTAGGCACTCAATGGACATTTGTCAAACTGAATGTCACCTGGGATTTTGGTCTTAACTGTATTTAACCATAATACAGGATATGAAAATGTGATGGAAATGTTTCTTTTATAGAGCTTTTATACATTTATAGATCAATTCATTAATGTGACAGAAAGCCTTAAAAATAGAACGTATAACCCAGAGGCAAATGCTCAATGTCATTATTATTCATGGAAGTTGTAAGGTAATGCATCTGGCTGCTAAGTGAGTTAATAAAAAGTGTCCACTGCAGAGAAAATGATCCTTGGACAGCCACTGAAACCCACGCTACAGTGTCAATGAATGTCTTTAACAGTGATCATTAAAGCAAGCCTTACTAGGAACAAGAAATTACGGCAGCCTGTAGAGCTTAGTTAGAAAGCCTTCCCTCACTAAACGTACTCCCCTAGCCAGCCTGTAATGGTGCTAGACATTTATCACCGGTGAGTCCTTTGAAACAAAGATGCTGGATCCTTCAGGGATGTACTGGCAGTCAGTAAGTGGGCCTAATGCACCTTGCCCATAGAAACAGCAAACTCTTTATTTCTCCATTGCAGCACAAAGCTTCTTCCCTTCGGCTTCTCACCTTAGAACAGGTACCTCCATACCCTCAGCTGATCATGCTAAAAACCTAAGGGCCATGAACGATTCTTTTCTCTCTCCTGGTGTCCACAAAGTATTGCTCAACTCTAGTTCCTTCTATGTCACTGCCACAGTCCGACTGCAGGCCACCATCATGCCCAGCCCAAGTCAATCATGGTGGCCCTTCCCCTTCGCCAGGGATCAGTTATCTGTTAGAGATGCAATCCTGAGCATCTCTATGAGAGAGGCCTGCTGAGAGCTTCTGGGAAAGGGCCCACACTCCCCAGGAAGGACACTCCAGAGAAATGATCTTGGCTTCAACTGGACTCTGTCATTTCTAGATGTGACACCTAAAATCTTGACAGCCATCTGCTCCCCGTGAGAGAAGTCATTCCGGGGATAAAGCCAATAGTCCACGACAGGCAGAACAGGGACAAAAAGAGAGCAAGTCCTGATGATGTTGATGAGCTGCTGAATTAACTATTCTGAGAGCCACCCTACACCTGGGCTTCTTAAGAGATGAGAAATAAATGTCCTTATTATTTAAGCCAATTTGGGTTGGGAATTTCAGACACTTGTGGCCAAGTGCATTTTGACAGATTCAGCTGCAATGGGCTCATCTTTTTTATGTCTGGCCGTCGACGCACTACTCTTCAGGCAGCAAGCACAGTGCTTCTTTTAACAACAACAACAAAAATACAATTATGCAATTACCCTGCTCAAACCTCTTCAATGACTTTTCTTTTCAGTTTCAAAAATGTAGGTTCTTCAACATTGTCTACCAAGCTGTATCAGTTAGCCATTGCTGTGTAACAAACTATCCCCCCAAGACTCAGCAGCTTATCCCAACCATGTATTATCATTTCTGTGGGTCAAGAATTTAGGAGTGGCTTAGTTGGGAGACTAAGCTCAGAGTCTCTCATCAGGTTGTGATCAAGATTTCAGCTGGGACTTGAACATGGCTGGAGAATCTGCTCCCAGAATGGTGCCCTGGGTGGTTGCTGGTGGGAGGTCTCAGCCATGTGGACCACCTCATAGGGCTGAGTGTCTTTACAACATAGACGTTGGCTTCTGCCAGAACAAGTGATCCAAGACCCAGCCGGCAAGAAGCTGCATTGTGTTTTTCTGCCCTGATATTAAACGTCACACACTATCCCTTCCACCACGTTCTGGTCATTAAGTATCGACTTCAATTAAGTGGAAGGCAATCAGGATTCACCTTTTGAAGGGACTTGTACCAAGGAATTTGTGGGGACAAATTTAAAAGTCACCCCACAGGTTTTACATGGTCTCATGCCTGCCACTCTGACCTCACCTGACGTCACTTTTCTCCCGAATGAGCCATGTGCCAGGCCCACTGGCTCCCCTTGGGTTCACACACGTCAAGCACCTCCCCGCCTTGAGCTTTTTTGTTCTGTTCCCTCGGTTTGCAATGCCCTCCTCTGTTCCTCACCTGTCTGGACACTTCATCTCTAGATCTCACTTTAATGTTACCTATTCAGAGAGAGGCCTGTCCCAACTGCCCGCTCTAAACGAGTCCCCCTTGTCATTGTCTTCATGGCTTTCTATATTTCCCCCTCCGGGCATTTGTCTGTTTCAATTACGTAACATATGTATAGCATCTCTGAAGATGCAAGGGTTTACCCACCACAGGATCTCCAGAGACGAGAGAAGTGCTTGGCACCGAGCAGGCTCTCGACAAATCTTTGCCAAGTGAATGAGTGAGCAAACAAAGGTGTCCTCCTTGAGCACACACGGAGATGCACACACCACACACGTCAAGTGACATGCCACCTCTGGTGAAGACGCTGAGCATACATGGCATTGAGAGGTTCCAACTGCACATCGCACTTGGATTCTGAAATCAAAAAGCAGAACCAGGCTGGTAAGAGAGAGGGAGTGGGTCTCCCCATCCACTCGTGTTATGTGTCCCAGGTGTGGGCACGGAGCCACCCAGAGAGAACGGTGTCTCGACATGGCCGAGCTTCCGCCTGCTCGGCTCTTTCTCCTATTCGGGTCCCATCTCCCTGCTTCCATCGGGAGACCGCGAGCCCCAGCACCACTGCAGGGTTAGGGGTGGGAACGGACAAGCGGTGGCACTCTGCCATGGGGCTGGGAGGTCAAAGGTCAAAGGGGCAGCATTTGGAGGGCCTGAGGGATCAGTGGATTCTGGGAGGGGGGGCCTTACACAGGGTGATTTTGGTAAGAGGCAATCTACAGACTTCTTCAAATGATCAAGGGCCCCATTATCGTCCCCGGTGCCAGGGTGCGGAGGTCGCTCCGGGTTCCCACGGTGCTGCAGTAGGAGGACTCCTGGCAGATGCGGAAATCTGGCAAGGAGCAGACAGAGCCGCTCGGCCTCCTCGGCTTCAAGCCCGAAGGGGAGTCTCTCAGCCCGGAGGCCCCAAAAGGGACCCCGGGGAGCCCGTGTTCTGCCCAATGGGCAGTCATCAGGTCCGGAGAGACGTTCCCTTTCCCGGATTTCAACGAGTCAAAAGTCAGCCGGGAGTTCCATAAAGATGTCACAGTCATGACACGTAAAAGAAAGCACACTTTGGAAAAGGGTACGTTCTATGTCAAATTGAAGGCCCAGGATCTCCATGAATTCTCACTTAGAATATACCTCTCTGTAGAAGAGTATCACAGTCAGACCCCACGTCGCTGCAGTTGAAGGAAGACCAGGCACAGGTGAGAGTCGAACCCAGGCCCTCTTTTTAAAGTAAATATTTTATAAGGTCCTTCTCATTATCCTTTAAGGAATTTCATAGCTCTTACACATAACCGTGCACACAATTTCAAAAAATAAAATCAACTCAGTATAGTGCTCTGACTATAACAGAAAGAGAAATAAAAAGTTAAATAATTTATAATAAAATAGTCTATATTTCCTTAGATAAGTGCTAGGCAAACCTACGCTGGACAAAGCATAATAACTATCTGACAACAGTGCACTACCGGACCGTGCCCTGACTTTGTCTCAGAGGGGCTACCCGAGGGGAGTCACTAATTCAAGTAGGTGTGGGAAAAGGCAGGGAAACAGTTAGTTTCAATATTTCCTTTCACAGGTAGGATGTCCATGCCCAGGGAAGCCGGGAACTAATAAGAAAATAGGGCAGAAAGTGTCTTCCCCGGGCCATTGGCCTCCTGAGACTAGAGTCTGGGTTTCCTATCTCCCCCACCCACCTATTCACCCAACCTCAAGGCTGGGACTGGCTCTGAGGGCTTGAAGTTGTGCCGACCTGGTGGTCAAGGTCAACAGCTGCCAATCGTAAGGGTAGGGCAGTGGCCACAACAGGAAGCTCGGGAAGGAAATGGAAACACCACAGGAACTAGCCCGCAGTCCCTCCAACCAACCACTTCCTCGGATGACTCGTTAGTCAAAGCTGCCAACCTCCACACCTGCAGAGGGAAGGCCTGTAGCCCGCACACAGCCCCTGGCTGAGCTACCTCTCTCCGGGGTCCGACCGGCCAGACAGAGGAAGATGAAAACAAGGCCCCACTTCAAGTGAGGTGCAAGGGGGCCGTCGGGCAGCAGGGAGCTCCTTCCTTAGACCACAGCGCACATCAGGATCAGACTGGCAACTGGGATGGTGTTTTCAGAACTTGGTGGGGATCTGAGAGTGCAGATGGCAGACAGAGGAAGTGTTCAGGATGCCAGGCATGGAATGAAGACCAAACAATGAGGACAGGTAAGCTCTTGTACTCATGGGGGTGGGGAGGAGATGGGTGCCAGGCAGAGCAAACAGGCAGGCCTCAGGTCTACACAGTGAGCCTGGCTCTTGGCAGCCAGGGGACAGTGGAGGGGGACTGTGCATGCTGGGACGTGGTTTGGGTGGGTGTTGGATTCTGCCTGGCTGCCATCCAGCATCGTGAAGAGCTGACCAGAGTTTCCTCTGCATCCTAACTGCACTCATACTCCAAAGACCGTATTTCCCAAACGCAGTGCTTAGGGGATAAAAGTCAGAGCACCTCTCTGTGGTGGACAAATGAGAGCTTTCCTGAAACGAGAGTATAATATTACACCTAATTACCATCCATCCCTACGATCCAAGACGTGTTCTGCCAGCACCTTTCACTACCTTCAGAAGATGTTTTATATAAAGTTAAATCAACCTCTATCCCCAATTTTCTACAGTCATCATTCTTAAATAAATAATAAAAAAAAGAGAATATTTTGACAAATTTAATGAACTGCTATTGGCGGCCGTTAGGTACTCAAAGTATAAAAGAACACGTTGTTACTGTGTCTTTGAGTTTCAGGAAGTCAAACTCCAGACAGAAATCTGCTTCCAAAAAGCACAAATGACAAATAGCTTCAGAAAGTATTCTGGCTTGCCGGCTGCTCTTTGCAAACTTTTAGCGGGGAGAAAAAAGAACAAATGTTTGAGACTGTGTGTAATTGAACAAGATGGGGGTTTTCTTACCCAGTATCATGCTTGAAATCTGTGCCTCTTCCACTAATTTCTGTGTATTAACTACGGCTACTTTCTATTTTCATTTTTTAAAGGCCAGTGCTCAGAAAACTCATGCCTGCAGAGTTCTTCGCCTGTAATTAGCACACGCTCCACAGGTGAGAGGTGGTGGCACTCTAGCCAGGCTACATGGAAGGGCCATTGGGAGGCAGAGACCCTCTTTGAGACTGAGATATTTTATCACTCACTTCATCTTTTATGAAGACAATGGCATGGTTAAAAAGAAGGTTTACACAGAATGTGGTTCTGCTATGGTCAGGGCCTTGGGAATACCCAGATCCTGTATTGGATTCTGCCTGGCCACCATCCAGCATCGTGAAGAGCTGACCAGATGATAAGCTGATAAGCCCTCCTCCCTAGTAGGCTCCCCCGATTCCCCCCTTCCCCATTGGTCCTCCTTCCCATCATTATCTTGTTGGCCCAATCCCCACTTGGCTCCCTAACCCGCCTCTCCCAAAGCCCCTGCTCCACCCCAGCGTCCCCTCCCCATTGGAACCTCCCACACCCATTAGCCACCTTATTCCTCAGCAGCCTCCTGCCTTGCAGGCTACTGAGTGGCCTGCATGTAAGAGGAGCGACAGCAGGATGAGAATGCAGACCCTCCTCACTATGCATAGCAACCCCTGCACCCCCCACTCCCGCAGAATCTGGACCGGTGCTCCTCTGGGACACGCAGCTGAGGGTGAAGCCCAGATAGAGCTCCTCGTCTCCAGGATCTTATCTTCTGGGGAGGGAGAAAGATCTAGAAAGTAGATATTGGTTTAACTCCTCTACCCAGCTGCCCATATGAAGGAAGTGAACAGCTAAGATTCTGCAGGTCTCCCATATAGTTTACACAGATACTCCTGTACAGCTCGCCCGGCCCAGGGGGCGAGCAGAAGCAGGCCTGGCATAGCAGGGACGGCTGAAGGGTCCCCATCCCCGGTGGTAGCCCCGAACTATCAAGCATGTCAACCCTGAAGAAGTCTCTTTTTCGAGACTATGCATGTAAGTCAAAGTTCTGTTTCTCAAACGTTCCTCATGGCGCTGAGGCCAGTGTGCTCCCTGGACACTCTGATAGGGTGGGACAGGCTCTCCAATTTCAACTGTATATTCAGCAAAAACACCACGTGATTTTGCAGGAACCTTTGAAATAAGACTAATCCTTGAGTACAATTTGATATCTGTTTTACTAATTCCTAACTGTTGGCCCATCTTAACTATCAAGTTAGTAACTGCTGAAGCTGACCCTGATTTTATGCCCAGATGCGATTAGAATAACCTCAATTAGCTGGTCCCTCAGTCCCTTCCTCTGATGGGAAGAAAAGCAGTCAGGAGAAGGGTGGCTGGATGGGTTGGTGGGTGGGTGGGTGGGCTGGTTATTAATGAGATCCTGATTTGCTTCCAATTTCACATTCTATAAAAACTCAAGTCAATAAATACTTGGGTTCCTGCATCCACGGTGGCTCTCCCCTCTCTTGGTCTATGAATGTTCACGGAGGGCAACCCTTTGCCCATTGAGAGTCTCTGGGTCACCTCTCCACCCATCACTGTGCAGTGGGGAAAGCGAAAGCCTGTGGGCAGTCCAAACTGGTTCAGACAGGTGCCCCACCCCGCTGTGTACGGAGATAGGACGCAACCTTCATGGAGCCCTGGCCTCTACATATGTAAATGGGACAGAACCACCCACCTGGTCTCTTCCCGCCGTGTGTCTATCCCTATCCTAATGGGAGTTGTTTCCAGTTATTTCAAAGATAAACTGTCAGGGCAAACTTATATATATATATATATGGTGTATAGCTACCTGAACAGCTCAAAATCAACTCAAATAGCAAGTGTGGACGGTTCTAAAGGAGAGTAGCATGAGAAAAACCAAAGAAAAATCAGAGATGGTGTCTGTGGGTTGGAAGTTATTTTATCAACCTCTTATCAAAAAAGTGCAAGAGGAAGAAGACCTTCCTGGTTCCCATCCATCTACTGCTTGTGTGGGTTGCTGGCCTGAGGAAGCATAACTAGGCTATCTGCTTTCAAAATCATGCAGACCACAGAACAAGAAAAAACATAAGCCAACCATTTTCTGAGAAGTTCCCTCGGAAGGCAGCTCTCTACCAGACCTATGATGGCTGACGCTTAGGCCAACGCACAGAAATCCAGGGGACTCTTGAGTTGTGGAGTCTTCTCAGCTGCTGTCCCAGACGCGCTCTGCCCAGTGATTCTTGCTGGCCCATAAAAAAGTCACACATCTGGCAGAGGCTCAAGGGGGCAGCCACGCCTCTCTCTAGCTGCCTTTTCTCCTGGCTCCACCCCATCCTTTCCTGACTCACCCCAACTCTCTGGAGGTGAGAGCTCCACTCCGCACCTCATAATGCCATAACTTGGAAGTGCCCTCCGACCCCGTCACATTGGGCAACACGTCTGAACCTCACCCCACGCCGATAGGAGGACCACCGCCTGCCCACAGGATCAGGTCTGCCAGTCCTTTGAGAACTCCTGCCTGTGGGGTGGGCTCGCTACCAGGATGGGACGGGGAATGGGCTCAATGGCCAGCAGCAACAGCCGTAGCTTTGGACCTCAGTTTGGGGAAGTTCCTCATTGCAGCTGAACCCCTCACCTTGACACCCTCCTGGACCCTGCCCCTCTTGGTACCTGCCACCTGTCAGACAAGAGCATTTGTTCCTGTTCTGTTTGTCTTTTCACCCTGATTTGCTCTGTGGCCTTTTCCTTGTTATTAAATAACCAGGATGTGTGTTTATTTTGCTCTGGCTGAAGAGTGTTACACACATAACAAAATAATAAAAGCGCCACAGAGCACCTGTTACCAGTCCTGCCCAAACTGTGCGTAACTGTATTGCCTGCGTATTCTCAGGAACGGTCAGCTCACCCAGATACAGGGGCATCTGGCTCCTGATGCATATCTCCCTTTATGGACTTTCTCCTGGGGCTCGCCGAGGACAAGCTTCCTCTATCGGTACCAGGAAGCTCTCCACGTCTGCCTGTATTACCCCTCGGCGGCTAACCCCTGCACCCGTGCATTGCATAAGAAACACCGGCGCCTGCAACTCTCGTGGGATCGCTCCGTTTTTGCAGACACCACAAGCACAACTCATTCTAAATGCTAACGGTTAGAAATGTACTCTTTACACCAAGGAACTGCTCACTATACCCTAGTGTTCGGCCCCATGGGAGGACTGCTGGGCGCCCGCCTTGGGTGTAAGCTATTGGAACAGACGGCCTGCATCCTGGTCCAATAGGGCTCTACGTGGGACAGGCACCACAGAAGAGTTGGAAGAAGGACAGTGACAGGCAGGTCGCTCCAGGATCTGCACTGAGTCATACATGGCAGGACCAAGCCAAGCCTTATTTGTAGTTGACACCTTCCCGAGTTCAGAGACCAGCCTGAGAATGAATCCCAGGTGAATAGTTACTGCAAAACCATGCTTTCAACATCAAGCCCGAGAACACGGGTGACACAGACCAGAGCTTAACTCCAAAAGAAAAAACAATACGGCTCAGGATCACAACAGCGCCCTCCCAAAAGAGAATTTGTCAGAAGGAGAACGGGGAGGATGCTGCTTCAAAGGCACTGGTAGGGCTTCGAGCTGCACGGCATGACTCCAGTGAATTGCAGGCTACTGAACATATACGCAGCTTCCGTTTTAAAGAGAGAACACGCAACCTTGCAGAGTGTGTGTGTGTGTGGGGGGGCGGCTGGCTACTGGAAAAATTGCTTTAAATGGCTCCCTGCCCCCATCCTGTTTGCGTGGCTAAGTGGATAGCAGTAACGGACAGATCCACAAGTTCAGCAACATAATTCTTTTTGGGTTAAAAATTACCTCTGTCCAGCTCACCACAAAGCACTCTAAAATGTAACTAGAAACACCCAGAAGGAGTACACAGGGGAATCACATCACGATTCCATCCTCATCCTGCCCCTTGTCGGGAAGGGGGGGCCCACGGCAATCTCAACCCCGGTGACACAAAAGCGCCAACCGCTCCCACCGGCGATGTGGGAGCCAGAGAAGAATGCCCCCTTCTCATGGCATGTTGCTAAGTTTCAGGAGATGAAACTAGGAAATACACTGAAATGCAAGGGCCTGGAAAACACCCTTCTGATGCTTGTGCAGCCCTCCCCTCAGCCGCCGCAGGAAAGAGCATCCTTCCGAGCCGATCACGCTGACAGGCGTCATGGCGGGGACTCACTGAGGACTCCGCAGGTCCCTGCCCATCGCTGCTGTCTGGGGCTGATACGCTGCCCTTCCTAGCCGCTGGCTCACCGAGGCAGAACCGGTGCGAGCCCACGTGGCTGGCTCCTGATGGTGACTCTCAGACAGCAGCGAGGAAGGACACCCCTGCTTGGGGGCACCTTCCATTCCCTTTGTTTTCCCACAGGACAATGACCTCAGCACAGGAGTCACCCAAGAACACGTCTCCACAACTCACTACAGTCATGCTCAACACAGGGCTTTGCTCAAGTCCTCGGCTGGATTGCACTCTCCATTGACCAAAGATTTGTGGGGAGCAGGGAGTAGACAAGGGGTGAATTTTTGTACGGTCACCCGGTGAACCACCCTTGCTGCTACACCTCAACAAAGCACAGCAAGGGAGGCTCGCATGAAAGGACTCCAGTAAAAAGCAAAGGACACACGACCTGTTTCTGTTCCTTCTCTCCTTTGCTCCTCCGCCCGGCACCATGCTCCCTGCGCTCTCTGGCCGGGCGTGGCCTTCCACGTAAGGACCATTTGGAACATCTTCCTCCAACAGGAACCCGGACACTAGAGCAGGAGTTGACAAAGACGTTCTTCTGTAAAGGGCCAGATAGTACATATTTTCAGTTTTGTGGGACATATAGTCTCTGTCGTAACAGCTGGCCTCTGCCACTGTAGGGCAAAAGGCCATGGGCAATATGCAAATGAGTGAGATGGCCGTGCACCAATAAAGTTTTATTTACAACAGTGGGCAGTGGGCCAGGTCGGCCATGGGCTGCAGGTGCCAAGAGCTGCTCTAGATCACTCCCTTCCTCTTACCCAAGTCGGCCTGTCCCACGTCCCAGGTGCTGTGATCTGCGCGCTTCCAAGTCCAGTCACAGCCCGATGCCCTTCTCACCTAATGGGTGCAGATGCTACAATGTCTCCCTCTCAGGGGCCAGAGGTCCATCATGTCCTTCTGATCGGTCTGTCTGTCTCAAAAGAGGGGCTCAATACTGGTGATTCTAACCTGTCAGAGACCGGGGATGCTCAGGCACATCTTTCCATCCCTTGTCCCAAGTGGAGGACCTGTCTGGTCACAGTCCACACGCGTTTGCTATCCTTTCTTCCCCCGTGCTCCTCTCAGACATATGAAAAGGCCATGCTGCCTTTCCATGTTGCTTGAAATTAAAACTTTATCAAGACTGACCAGGCGGTGGCGCAGTGGATAGAGCGTCGGACTGGGATGCGGAAGACCCAGGTTCGAGACCATGAAGTCGCCAGCTTGAGTGCGGGCCCATCTGGCTTGAGCAAAAGCTCGTCAGCTTGGACCCAAGGTTGCTGGCTCCAGCAAGGGGGTGCTTGGTCTGCTGAAGGCCCGCGGTCAAGGCACATGTGAGAAAGCAATCAATGAACAACTAAGGTGTCACAATGGCAATGAAAAACTAATGATTGATGCTTCTCACCTCTCTCCGTTCCTGTCTGTCTGTCCCTATCTATCCCTCTCTCTGACTCTTTCTCTGTCCCTGTAAAAAACAAAACAAAACAAACAAACAAACAAAAAAAAAAACTCCATCAAATGGCTGACCAGCAGGTGCAAGCTTGCTTTGTTTCCCAACAACACACCTCCCTCCCCTTTCCCAGCCTCTCCGGACCCGGCTTGGGCCTCTAGGAAGAGAGATCTACAGTCGCTGCTCTGGGTAGTTGAGATGTTACTCGTGGGATCCCAGCGTCTTCATCACCCATAGAACGTGAGGGTGGGAAAGAATTCGAGCGCAAAGAGTACAGAACTGCTCTCATCCATCTAAGAAACCCAATTCTTCTCGAAGACCTCTGCCGGTCAGCCGAAAGGTGCAAACAGGGGACCAGCGGTTGCCTAGGCAACAAGTGCCTCCTCGCAACGCGGGGCAGCTTTCGGCACTAAGATGATGCCTTTACACAACAAAGTGGAAAATGGCAGTAAGTGTTCTGGATAATTCCAACAACAGCTGTCCCTGCGGTTTCGGAGTTGTGGTTCACTTCTTAATCAAAAGGCATTCGGCCCACAGGAAAGGGGGTCCCATAAATCACAGGAAGTTTGAAGAAGTCAACAAAAGGATTCCAGGCGGGAGGCAGTCAGAAAGAGGGAAATCTGATCTTCGTTCCTTTTATTAAGTTAACATTTTCCTACCAGCATTTGTCTTCTCCCCTCTCAAAAATTCCTCGGTTGACTTTAAGGATAAAGAAGAAAATCTATTGTTTGCAAACCTGAGAGTGGGTGGGCCGTGAATGCTATGTCTCCCTCCAATATCAGCTTCAAGACAAAATATCATAACCCCAAATTAGCTCCTCCTCACGAGCAATAAATTATAAACAAGTTGAAGTTCATACCAGAGCACTACAGGCTAAAAAAGAAAAAATCACATCTCAGGTTACAACATGAAATAAATCCCAGCCTGGCTTCTCACTCAATATTATGGTCGGTTGAATGGCAGTAGGTGTGTAGGGGGTAGTAGGACTACTTTCTAATGGTTTAGGGAACATTCCGCACTACGCTCGGTGACAGTGTGGTCACACAAAAGCTTTCTTCCTGCGTTGGAGGGAAGCCGACCAGCAGGGTGTTCGTGCCCAGTCTTCGTACTCCTCACATCCACACAAACGTACGGCATCGTCACTCCTGCGCTTCCTGCGGAATGTTCCTAGAGCCAGAGAAGCCCTGTCCCCGACTGTGCACTTGCACACAGGCAAGAAAAATGTGAGAACCCTCTCCCTTGGGGGCTCACTGCACACAACAGCCTCAAGGGAGCTTAAACTGGTCGAATACGAGAGGCTATTTCAGTAACTCTCCTGTCCAACTTGTTTCACGTCAGACTTTCAAAGGAGCTGTGTTCGGAGGAGTGGGATCTGACCACTAAGAAATGGAGGGCTTAGCTCTGTGAAGACAGCCCAACTGGTTTCGCTGCATTTTCTCTTCCCTTTGGCTTTTTTGGCTGGTTACCTGGCTAGAGGCTAGAGCCAGTCATCGTCTGGCAAACGATATAAACAAAGGCAAGGCCCTTGGAGTCCCTTTGTAAACACGGTTGACATGTGGATAACATGGAGCTGTAGGCTTGTTGCAGGGCAGCTGATGTCTCCCAGGGGCTTTCCAGCCTGAGAGATGGTCCATCCCAGCTGCCAGGGGAGCCCAGGCAGGGAGCCACTCCTGTGCCCTTGAGGCCAGCTCTGGACTGCTGCCAGAGAGCTGGTTTGGACCTAAATATTAACTTTAAAGGACTTAATGAGAGTGAATAAGGCAATTGATTTATAATTACTTACCTGCCGTTAAAAAAAAAAAAAAAAAAGGGTTTTGAGACCTGTAAGCATCAAATTGCATACACTACAGCAGCAATGGGCAAACTACAGTCCAAAGGCCAAATCCTGTTTGAATCAATAAAGTTTTATTGAAACCCAGCTATGCCCACTTGTTTGCCTGTGGTCTGTGGTTGCAAGGGAAGAGTTGAGTAGTTGAGAGAGACCATATGAGCTGAAAACCCTGGAATATTTACTACCTGGACCTTTACCAAAAAGTTTGCAGATGCCTGTCCTAGGGAAAGATATAGAGATAAAATGCTAACAATGACATATTCCCAAAGGTGGTTGTTATAGATTAATTCACAAACTGAAGTTTAAAATTAATTAGATTCAGCTTATGCAGCTGACAGTAGTGGAGTGGTTAGGAAAATATGGTCAACATATGGCAGAATAGTACGCAGCCCTCAAAAATTTCACTTATAAATCACTTTCATAGTGTGTGGAAAGACAAGATTTTGTTACGTGAAATACAAAGATTAAAAATACATTAGCGATTCACCTAAGTAAAAAATATATATTTTAGTTTAAAAAAATTACCAGATGGAAACAATCTACCAAAAATTAAGCATTTGAAAAGTGGGGATTTGGCACTGGCTGGTTGGATGAGGAGTAGAGCATCGGCCTAGCATGTGGCAATCCCTGGTTTGATTCCCAGTCAGGGCACATAGGAGAAGCAACCATCTGCTTTTCCACCCTTCCCCTCCCCCTCTATCTCTAGCTCTCTCTTTCCCTCTCACAGCCATGGCTCAAATGGTTCGAGGAAAGTTGGCCCCAGGCGCTGAGGATGATTTCATGGTCTCGGCCTCAGCTACTAAAATGGCTCAGTTGCTGAACAACGGAGCTGCAGCCCATTTGGGCAGAGCATCGCCCCCTAGTGGGCTTTCCGGGTGGATCTTGGTCAGGGGGCATGTGGGAGTCTGTCTCTCTGCCCCCCCCCCACCTCTCACTTAATAAAAAGAAAAAAGAAAGAAAGAGAAGGGGATTTAAGTTTTATTTTCTTCATTATATGCCTAGGGGTTTTATTTTCCTTTTAGCCATTTTTACAACAAATATTCCTTGTATGAAAAGAAAAGGGTTATTTTAAGAATTAGATCAAATAAAGTTCATAAACTATATATTATGGTGGAAGAAGTTGTTCCTGGGATAAAATGATCTTATTTCTGGGCTGCTGGTTGCCAAATTTTAAAAAAGAGAGAAAGGGAAGAAGGGAGGGGTGTCGGGGGGTAGAGACAAAGGTCCCTATGGATCTGTCAACTAAACAAGAGCATTGCAGTTTCCAGTAGAGATAAAATATTTTTCTGGCAAAAATTTTCCAGAAAGATCTCCTATGTATATGAGAAGGATCTTCAGGCGGAGAGTAAAAGCCCGTGAGCTGATTTCTAGTTGCTCCTCAGGCTGGAGATATTCCCGGATGAGGGTAACCATGACGGCTCTTGGGAAGGGTGAGCCAGAGTGGTCCCTCTTTGGCTTTTGAAAAAAAAACAAAACTCAGAAATCCCCCAAACCTCTCATATATATATATACCAAATATTTATGCATAAAAATATATTATCTGAAATGCTTAGTAAATTTAGCAATAGCAAAAGCAATGCTAACATCTCAAGTTGAATTCATTGCATATTTTTTTCCTGTGTTTGTAATCGTGCAAAGCTAGATGCAAAACAAAACAGCAAAACTAGAGCAAATAAAAATGACTGACTAGGGTGTTAAAATACAGATTTTGTTGTTTTCCCCAGACTAAACACGGAAATGCTATACAGCAAAGTAACAGACAGTTGCAGACTATGTGGTTAAGCGGACCTGACCGTGGATAAAGCTCTTTCTTATTCTACTTACTCCTACACAAAGCTTTTCACCAAAGATGAAGAAAAGAATAGTGGAGGATTATTAAATTGTACAAATAACTCCAAACACAAATAAAGGAGAAAGGACAAAGAAAATAATCTATTCTACAGAAGCCTGCCAACTTCTTTCTTCCCTGCACTTGAAAGCTAAGAAATGCCGAGTAACAGTTCCCTGACATCACAAGACATCCCTTAAAGTTACACTACAAGCTCTTTTCGCCAAATTAAGTCGAGGGATGAGGTTTGATTACTGTTAAAAGCAGAAAGTAGGGCAAACTTAGAGACAGTCAGACATCATTGAGTTTCGAGAGGCTGGAAGAGAGAGTCTTTGAACTCTGGAAAGAACAACCCAGAATGAAAAACAGAAGGAAGATGTGTCGAAAGCATTTAAATCGCCAGCCACTCTGCTCACTCCCGGAGATCTAACACGGAGAGTGAGGTCTCCTTTACCTCCAGCCTGAGCGCAGAATAATCTTTTTACCAGCAAGTTCAAGCACATCAGTGACTCTCCTGGTCTTGATTTAGATGAAAAGAGTAGTTGGGAATTCATATCCACTGAGTCCATGAGTTAGCAATTGACCATAAAATAACCTTTATCTAAATATCCATGTGTGCGTGTGTGAGTAGAATTTGCATCTAGCCCCTTTTATACGTCGCAGGGAAGTATGCTGATGACGAAAAGAGGATTTAGAGGCAGTTGCATTAAAAAATGCAAAGACATATTCGAAATAAAATTGCCTCTTTTAGAGGGCACATCGATTTTCCAATAGAGTTGGAAGTGTTGGGTCAGCAATCTGGCTTTGCTGGAGACAGAAACTTTTCTTCCAGTTCCAGCTGCACAGCAAACCTACTTTCACATGAAAGCACATCGCTCAATTAATAGTATTGTACATTGATGAAAGGTGGTATTTTTTAAAGGAAGTATTCTACTCTTAATGGAGGTAACTTGGGGCAGGTTTGTGGGGGAGTGGGGTCTGATAGCCCATCATCATCTCCAAAGCGACTTTGAATAAAAATAATATGTCTTGATGTGGAAAATCAATGTTTTGTTGACCTTATCTAAAACACAGATAAAAGCATCTTTATTTTTATTTATTTGTTACAAAAACCATAAGTAAAAAAATAAGCATGCAGACAACCAACAGAAACAAAGTGTGTCAGCAGAGAATTTAGAGCCCACTCTACTTCTAAAAGGTTCTGATCAGAAAATGAGACTATCCCAAATCGGCGGACCCAGGACCTGCCCATCCAGCCCCCTGTTGGTCAGAAGACGTGGCTCCACCCCCGCATCAGCCCCGATCACAGAGCCGTGGCATAGATACTTCTAGTAGCTGTTTGTTCCTCCATAACCCATGTGCTCTCCGCTGCGAACCCACTTTTCTCTCCTCGCTGTCCCACGGCACCATGATGAAGGGAGAACTTCCACCGACCGTCCATCCCCACCTCCCTTGCTGCTGCATTCCTGAGAAATGACCGCTCCCTCCGGCTCACGGCCAGCCGGCACAATGGAAGCCCTCAGTGAGCAGCGGTGGAATGAGGGATGCCGTGCTCTCTACACCAATATTCAAAGTAGGGCCTGGCCTGCCCAGAGAAGAGATGGAATATCACGCTCGGACTTCCCTGTTATTTCTATAAACACACAGCTTAAGATCACATTGCCTTTGGGTTCGATCCCCGGTCAGGGCACCCAAGAGAAGCGACTATCTGCTTCTCCGCCCCTCCCTCTCCCCCTTCTCTTTCTGTTCCCCTCCCACAGCCAGTGGCTTGGTTGGCCAGTTGCCGGGCAGTTGCTCGATGATGGAGTCTGTTGCTCTATTGCCCCTCCTCTCACTTAAATAAATAGAACCTTAAATTCAGCAGCAACACACATTGATTCATACTGAGTCGGTGGAGACCCCAAACAAGATGTGGTCCTGTCCTGTATTAGTAGATTTGGTTCTCTGAACCTAATAAGTGGAATTTTCTCTAGGTCTCTTGAGGTCAGAGGTGTCGAGCTCTCAGAGCCCCAGGCTGAGCTGCGATGACTAGTTATCCTGGGAGCACTAAACTACATGAGGACCTGAGGGCAGTTTCTCCTGTATCACCTGTGACACAGAGCAGACGCTCAGGGGATCGTCGCTGAACGCACGAATGAATGAACATGTCCTGTCACATTTTATTCTCTTATATTTGGTCCGTCGTTTAAGTTGCTCCAGGTTCTTGGGGATCTTAAACCCATTATCGGCTGTAGTGGGATTCCTCCACGCAGCCTCCTGTCTGCACCAGGGGACAGCAAAGGACAGCCACAGGTCAAGGCCCGCCAGCACCTTCTCTTGTATAGCCCATGAGCTAAGAACGGTTTTCATGTTTCTAAATGGTTGTGGCAGAGGGAGGGAGGGATTCTAAAGATGAATAATGTTTCATGACAAGTGCAAATGATCTGAAATTCAAATTTTAGCATTCAAAAACAAAGTTTTTCCGGAACACAGACACACTTCTTCACTCCCTTGCTTACTCATTATCTATAGCTGTTCTGAACTACAGCGGGGTAGAATAGTTGCAGCTGAGGCCAGACAGCCGGGAGAGCCTGAGATATTTACTCTGCAGCCTTTTACAGAGGAAGTTAGGGTATGCCGGGGCTATACCAGCCATCAGCCTCTTCCTCTTCGCCACGATTTAAAATGTGAAACAGAGTGAAGGCAAGGACGGAAGTCTGAACTGTTTGCAGGCTCTGGAGACCTCCCTCAGGTAGGCTCAGCCACCAGCACCAACCCGTGCACTTTTTTTTTTTTTTTGTATTTTTCCATAGAAGCGGGGATGCAGTCAGACAGACTCCCGCATGCACCCAACCAGGATTCACCCAGCATGCCCACTAGGGGGCGATGCTCTGCCCATCTGGGGCACTGCTCCATAGCTGCCGAGCCATTCTAGCCTCTGAGGCTGTGGCCATGAAGCCATCCTCAGCGCCCGGGCCAACTCTGCTCCCATGGAGCCTGGGCTGCGGGAGGGGAAGAGAGAGACAGAGAGGAAGGAGAGGGGGAAGGGTGGAGAAGCAGATGGGCGCTTCTCCTGTGTACCCTGGCGGGGAATTGAACCCGGAACTTCCACATGCTGGGCCAATGTTCTAATGCTGAGCCAACCGGCCAAGGCCCCTTGCACATTCATTACCTCAATATGGACCCGCCGACTGCACTCAACTCCCGTTTGTCCACCGTGTCCCCAAAGGCTCCACGGGAAGTCACTGACGCCCAGAAGATAGAGATGACAAAGGATTGGAGAACGTCCCAACAGGTGCATCCCTGTTAGAATAGCTCTTCGATGTAGGGAATAAGACCAGGGGGACTTCAGCCTTGGGCAGGTAACGGGTGTCAGTGAGAGCTCATGACCACCACGTGCAGGAATGCAACTCAATTCCCTGTTCAACTGAACAACATGAACGCTTCCTCTGTGCCCAGTCACGTGCTAAATCTTGGAGCACGGGGTCTGCGCTGAGGAGCCTTCCGCATGGGCTCACCCTCCCGCCACGACCATGTCCTGCTTGGTGCCCTCCCTTTCAGTACTTAACCTACTGAGCCTTAACCTACTGCAAGAACAATTTCTGAGGCTAATTGACTTGACGAGTTCACATCGGCCTTAAATAGCAAACCTCCTTTGGATTCCAAGGACGTGGGGGGGGTGGGGCTGGGACACCCTCTCTGCCAAACTACAGAAAGGAGATGAATTGATATTCTGAATCAGTTCTCTTTTATTTCTCTCAAATAACATATCATTTGGTTTCCATAAAGTTCTGGCCATTGCCTTCTGGAAAAACTCACAGAGCCAACAAGAAAAAGGGAGGAAATGATTAAAAAGAATTTTCTCTCAACGCCACTAATTCGCTGAAACCCCTTCAGAGCTCTGAGCAATGGGCCCGAGCAGCTCAGGTCCCGAATCGGCCACGGGCTGCCCTGCCTTCTCATTCATCCTTTGGCAGAGCCGACTGCCGAGGAGGCATTGCAGTGTGCCGCCGGGCGCCCTGTGCAGGTGAGCGTTCCTTCCGGACCACAAAGGTCCGACGGAGAGGAGAGCCTGGGAAGTCAGCCCGTCACACCCATTGGCACTGGAGATGGCTTTGCCTGGGAATAAACCACAGAATGCTAAAGTGGCCCTTGTCAAATCTTGTTCAGACCACAGAACCAAAGGCGAAGAAAAGAGCCAGTGGAAATTATGAAGCAGAGGTGGGCACCATTTCATCACCGCAAGCTGTGGTCGGGAGCTGCTGAGCTGCTGGCATCAACATGAGACCTGTCTCCCCCAGGAAGCCCTCCTGGATTCCTCCACATCTCACAGATCCCCCCCACACGCCCCCTTGGAAAAACTTCCCATAGCATTAACCTTCTACAATAATTTCCACCCTTAACAGCAGGCTGCTTTGACTTGCGAGCTAAATCTTGGCTACTCCTTAGAGTGTTAAATGGCTGGATTAGCAGTGGGTAATGTTTTAGATTCTTCAGGTATCTCCTTCAGAGCACCTGAACACACACAGTAAGTAAATAATACTTATCAAGAGAATGTAAAATGGGAACGCGACCGCGTTTTCCTTCAATAAATCTGAAGTGGCATTTTCTAGCGGCAAGGTGCCCTCTGAACGTGACAGGTTTAACTCCTGCCTTTCTTGCTTTTATTTGGCAGCTCTTAACATGCTGTCAGTTTAAGATGGAGCATCTGTTTCTGATGCCTGCACTAGTGATTGGCAGCTGCCAGCCTCCCGGGTCACAGTGATATGAACACAGCAGGGAGACGGGCACTGTTGATTCTCTGCAGGGGAGCTCAACTCAGGCTGTAAATATTATCAGTGCCTAAACCACCACCCACTGCACAGGGCAGAGATGGGTCCCTCCACCCCAGTGCTATCCCTTCCTGCAACCGGTGACCTCTCAGTCACATCAGCGTTCCTAGGTGGCAGGGGTCTTGCACCCAGATGGATATTGAAGTGACATTTTAATATTCTATCTTAACCGTGAATATTCACAAGGCTAGAACGTGCACGCCACGTGCTTTTACAATGCCATTCCAGAGGCTGCTATGCATCATAACTGATAGTGAAAACCGTCTGAGTATAGCCATGTTCCATGTGATTAAACGTCGCTGTATTTCTCTTACTCTGGGGTGGCTGGAGACTGTCGCCCATGTTTATCAAAGTATAAAGATGATAAGAGCTTTTCAGAGAGGATGGAATAGGTTACCATAGATCTCAACAGGAGTGTTTTCTAAGGAAGTTGGAAAAAAATACAAAAGCATCTGTCTAATGGCATCAGGAACCACCAGGGCACCCAGGACTTGAGAACGCACATCCTGGAAAGAAGGGAGTTTACCGAGGGACGCCCAAATTTCCACCCTGGTCTTTTCTCCATGGGGCTCTCGCTGAGAAGCAAAGAGGAGGGAAGAAGCTAAGAGGCAGAGACGCCAGTAGAGGGTAGGCAGTCACATAGGCTGGCGATGCGGGGCACGGACTTCAGGGTTGCCAAGCTAGCCAGGTTTGGGGGCCAAGAATCCAGAGAGAAGCAACATGCAGAGCACCTGAGCCTGCATTTTCTGTTTCAGTGGCATAGAAAATGACGGTATGAAGCTAAGCAAAGAGTAACTGAAGAGCAGAACAGAATTTTTGGCTGTCTCAAAGTGATGGAAAGTTCAAAAAAGACCAAATCCCAGACCCACCAGAGAGAAAGGGCTCTAGGAGACACCTGAAGCACTCATTTGGGAATCCCGGAGGATGACATCTAAGAGGCAGGAATGCACCAGAAGAGAACCAAGCATTTGTGAAGACTCCAAACCAGGTTCGGGCCAGCTTAGACCATACGACCTGAAATAACCTGCCTTTCGACTTACTCAAGGATAACATGTATTCTCCCTGGAGGAACATAACTTGATGCAAAGCTTCTGCAAAATCCAGTTAACCCAAACTGAAATGTACTTTAAAAGGTGAAGATTCTAGATCAGAAATAAACAGAAATTCTAGGAAAATAAAATAACCAAAATCAAGAACTCAACAGAGGACTTGAACAGGAGAAGAGACAAAGCTGAAGAGAGAAGAATGAGCCAGCGTGCTGTGAATGCTCTAGATCTTAATCTGGGTGCTGGGCACACAGGTTTGTACAGACATTGGAATGAATTAAGCTATAAAATTAAGATCTATGTCCTTTCCACATGTAACTAAACCTTAGAAGATTTTCAAGATTAAAAACAAAACTAGGCCTGACCTGTGATGGCGGAGTGGATAAAGCGTCGACCTGGGAACATTGAGGTCGCCAGTTCAAAACCCTGCACTGGTCTGGTCAAGGCACATATGGGAGTTGAGCTTCCAGCTCCTCCCCCCTTTCTCTCTCTTTCTCTCTCTCTCTCTCACTCTGTGTCTCCTCTCTAAAATGAATAAAATAAAATAAAATAAAAAAAGACATTTGTAAAAACAAAACTAAAGGCAAAATAAAGACATTTCTATAATAACAAAACTGAAGAGCATGAATCACCTGCAGACCTATATTAAAGGAGACTAAAAGGCATTGTTTTTGCTTTGTTTTTAGACAAAAGAAAACCGATCCCAAGTGGAGACCTAGCTATTCAGGAAGAAACTGAAAGGGTCATTAATGTCATGTGGGTGAACCTAAATAAATACAAAAATAGTAACACTATCTCTTGCAACGATACATGTGTAGAATTAAAACGCATGACAAGGTAAAAAGAAGGGAGGGGGATAAATAGAGTTTTAAAATGTTCAAAAATCCTAACATTTAGAAAGAGAGAAAGTACTCATTTAAATTAGGCTCTAAAAATCAAGAATGCGTGTTATAATAACTGCATTAGTGAAGAATGTGCCAGTAATAAGCTAACAAAGAGAGAAACAGTATGATTGAGAAAAACATTCACAAAACAAAACAGGTAAGCAAAATAAAAAACACGAACATATCCAAACACATAAAATTTACAGTAAACATAAATGGCTTACATATTTTCTTTAAAAGACACATATTCATGTATACAATATCTACAAGAGATACACCTTAAATATAAGGACATAGAGAAACTTCGTAGGAAATGTTAGAAAATATACTATTCAAAAGTCAGCCAAAGAAAATAGGTCCACTGGTATTAGACAAGAAATATTATTAAAGAGGGATATTCCATAATGATAAAAGTATCAATCCAAAAAGAAGGTGTGAGTATTCTAAATCTGCAAACAACTAATAATATAGCTTCAAATATATAAAACAAAATTTGATACACCTACGGGGAGAAGTATTCAAATCCATCTTAGTACAGGCTGACAGACTGTCATTGTGACTTTATCACATCTTTTTCTCAGTAACAGAGAGACCAGACCAAAAAAAAAATTTAGTAATAACACTGGCAATCTTAACAAAAGAAAATGAACTAACTTGACTATAAATAGCTATACAGACATATATAGAAAATAGCTATATGTTAATTGACATACATAGAAAGAACAGTGAACCCCATAATAAAATACGGCTACAATCAAATGTGTGATTAAATTTCATCATCAGAACGAAGTCATACGCAAAAGAACGACACATATTGTATGAATCCAATTACAGAAAGTTCAAAAGCAGTCACAATGAACTGATAATGATAGCAGTCAGGGTAATTAACCAGTGGAGGTTATGCCTGGAAAGAGGCCAAACAGGGTTTTCGGGGTAAGGGGGGGTGTTCACATTCTATGTATTTCTCGATCTGGGACTATTTTACGGCTGTGCTGGTAATATGGGTGTCTTCACTTCGTAAAAGTTAATCAAACTCTATACTTATGACTTGTTCACTTTTCTATATGTATGCTCCACTTCAATAAGAAAGATACTTAAATATACTCAGAGAAATATGAAGAAGACAGCCATCACTCTATGAAATATCAGTAATTTAATCTGTGAAGACAACAGACATACATCATAATTTGCAAACCTGCTTCAGGGGAGAACAGGCTGTTTCGATTCCTTTATATCACAGTATATATTTGACAGCTCATAACCAGTTAAATAGTTTATACCTGTTTTAATTTTTAAATTACAGGTTTAAAGTTTATAATGAGACTTGTCTTAATGAATTCAGAAGTGTCTGTAGCCTCAGATACCTCTGTTTCAGCGAGTGCTCCCTAGACTGAAGAAATCTGACTCAAATACTAATTATCTTGGGGCGTTTGAAGTATTAATTCACAACAAGTTGTTTCTCCTCCAAGGGTATTTTCATTTTTTAAAAAAGTCACCAGGAGAAGAAAAACATTTAACTTCCCAAAGGCTTTAAGAACTAACAGTGGGATTTCTAGCCAAAAAGTCAGAGAATAATCTTGCCCATTTAAGAAGGAAATAGTCTGGCCCCCACACACAGGCACACACACACACAAAGGCACACACACACATACACACAGGCACACCATGTGAAAATAGACACACATCATCATGACATTTTTCTAATGTTCAAGTAATTATCTTATACAATGTCCCTACATACATACAACCCCCACCAAAACGGCCACACAAACCAAAGGTCAGTTTCATGTAGTATTCTGGAGCTAGCCAGAGGTCCCCAAACTACGGCCTGCGGGCCAAATTGCGGCCACCTGAGGCCATTTATCCGATCCCCGCCGCACTTCCAGAAGGGGCACCTCTTTCACTGGTTGTCAGTGTATGGAGTACTGTATGTGGCGGTCCTCCAACGGTCTGAGGGACAGTGAACTGGCCCCCTGTGTAAAAAGGTTGGGGACCCCTGAGCTAGACTGCCTGAGTTCCAATCCCAGTACCTCTGCTCACGAATAGGGACCCTATGCAAGTCACCTCCCCTCTCTGGGCCTTGGTTTCGTTATGCATAAAATAAGACTAAGACGGGTCTTTCTCTCCAAGGGTTTCTGTGACGATTAAATGAATTGACCTGTCCAGGCTTAGATCAGTGCCCGACCCACGACAAGCCGGAACTACTCTACTCTCTCACTATTAAATCCACATCCGGTCTTGATACAACAGGTTTGTCTGGCGTGTCCACTGGAAATAGCTGCCAACCAGCCCTATCAGCACGATTTCTGGTGCTCAGAGTGATGCGTGTAAAAGATTACAGGCACCTTATGTAATTTCGGAGTTGAGAAGGCAGTTCTGTTTAGCGTTCATGTCCTGTGGGTTTCATTGGGCAGAGACCCTGAACAGTCAGAATCTGTGTCGGATACATATGGTGATGAGGTTCACCGGTTCCCTTAATGCAACAGGACACTGACTGCCAACAGCGCTGGCTATCAGAGCGAATGGCAGGGAGAGAACCCTCGCGTGTCCTCGTTAAATGACACTGTGGTGATGCATGCACTGTTCAAGAGTCATAACATGGATTATTTAAAATGCTCTCATCGGGGAACAAAGGGTGTTCTCGATTGCAAGGGAAACAAACAGAAACACGACGTGCCACTCCCATGACCCTAGCCGCCATACGGTCACCTGCTAGCCACACTAATGCTCCGCTCGGAATTAAAGGGCATCTTCTCAGGACAAGTGCACCTTTCAAAAATGGCCTAACTCTATGCCTTCTCTTATAAAGTGTTGTCTCCTGCCAACAACATCTGAGAGTTCATAAAACCATGATGAAGGCTTTTGACATTTCTTTTCCAATGTTTCTTATTTTTTAGAAAAACATCCTTTTCTTCTGTTTTAAGTTACCCGTCAGACTTCCCATTACAGTTTATGATGATGCATTCATGCCACGAACACCTGCTGTATTTCAAACGCGTGAACTACCTGTTCTCTTCTCATCATGTTAGACTGACAAACGATTAAATCCTAAAAATAGCCAGGTGTTCAGAGATTAAGGTGAAACATCTGAATTCAGTTGTTTTACACATATGAGCCAGCACTGACCGTGTAAATCTCAGGCTTGGAGGTAAAAGCTTTCTCCTGATTCGGAACTATTTTTCTACATTATACAGACAAGCGAAATCTCCTCATTCATATTTTATAGTTGCAAATTGCCCCATTTAATAAAAAAATTTTGGTTGGGGTTGGGGATAAGGCAAGAAGACCAGATCTATTTAAAATTACAAAATGTTGAGATATTTTCTGTGAATTAATGTAGTCAGATTCTGTTTGTGGCTACGCTACTGTTTCATTAAGTAGATGGTCTAAAGTAAAAGAAAGAAATGTGGGACTATTAACTAAAAAGTTTAATTAAACTGACTTGAAAAAAAACTGTTGTTATTATTTCCATTTTACAGATTAAGAAACTGAGGCACTGAGTTTAAGATGCAGAACCAGGGAATAGCAGAGTCAAGCTTTGAACCCAGGCAATCTGACCTCAGAGCTCACATTCTTAACCAATATAAAAGGAAAAGAAAAATAGGGTGAATAAGGTTAAAATGTAACAGTTATTATTATTATGGCTGTCTGTTGGATCACTGGATAGGAAATCTACTCTACAAGGGATGTTCAGGAAAGGCCATTGAGACCTAAAAAAAGAGATTGGTACAGCTGTGTGACAAGCAAGAGAAAGAACATTCTAAGAGAGGCAGCATGTGCAAAGGCCCTGAGGCCAGTGTGGCTGCAACACAAAGGGAGCAAAGTGGTACAAGATCTGACTGGAGAGGCAGGCCAAGGCCAGGGCACGTGTGTGACCCTGAAGGCCTTGTTAGAGAGAAGACTGTCTTACCTGTATTCCCAATGCCCGGCATGGTGTCTAACATAGTAGATGCTCAGTAAAGGATGGATGAGTCGTGAAGTAGAGCTACAATTAAACATGTTTAAAGGCTGAATCATCTCTGATGGGGGTTGGGGATGAGGCAAGAAGAGCAGAAAACCAGACAGCCAGTTGGCTTTGATTAGCCCACACATCTGCAAGGAGCCACCTTCACGTGAACCAGGATCAACACTGACAGCCAGTTGCACACTCAACAAACATCTGGTTTATTTCCAGCTCAAAACAGGAAATTTCCATTGGTCACTAGAATCCTTCTAGTCCCCATAGGACCTCAACCAACTAGGCATGTTAATTGGATCAAGTCAGAAATCAAGGTTCCATTTAGACCAGGCTGTTCTTCCTTGTGACGGTCCCAAACAGCCCTGTCCAAGAGAGGGATTTAGCCTGAGGCCAAGCACTCAGAGGACAAGATTTCCTTATTTTGCTGAAGCCAGTCTGTGGTCCAGTGGGATTTTCATTCAGATACACGCTGAGATTGCTACACTGCCTAATGATGTAATTTATGGCATGCACTTCATCCCCCCAAAACCAAACTGCCTGGATCCTTCAAATGTCCCCCTGCTGACAGTGACCATAAGCCAGCCGTTGACCATGGCATCCTACGCACCCTTGACCTTGAATGCACACAGCCATCTTGTTCTTGAAGCCTTCATCATGGTCTTATGAACTCTTTCTGGGATTTTCTTTTTCCCCTTGGTCCTTTCCAAGTGCCTGGAACATTTCAGACCTGGGCAAACAAGTGTCTTGTGGCCCCAACACCTGGCATGGCACGACAGTCACAGAGAACCACCGACCCGTTCTGATCACCACCCCTCGTCACATCTCATCAACATCTCCCTGTAATGTGTCAGGTCATGGCAACTTGGAAGTCCCCCAAACGGCTCCGTGAGAGAAACTCAACACCTTCATTTGGCACCCTGGTCTCTTCTTGTTACAGGAACAGAGGGAGGGCAGAGATTCAAGACCATTGCCCTGAGTTATGAGACTCGTCTCGGAATCTGATTGCGAACCACTTTAATAGACGTGGAGTAAAACCCAACTTAAATAAACGATCAAGGAGCATGTGGAAGATCTTCACGCCACCCTTTTCGCTGATGGTCCCAGACGGGGTGTTGAAGGGGCTAGAGAGAGCTGAGGGCCACTCATGGCACAAGGGCGGGAGGCGGGGGCAGGGCGGGCACCCCTGGGTGATGTTGGGCCGGCCCAACAGGGTAGAAAGCATCCTGGTCAAAACGAACCTTGAAAGTGACCTCGCCTAAGGAAAGAACGGTCTCAGTGATTCACTTTCCGATCCACTCAATCCATGTAAATGCATTCTGGTGCTGTGATAATTTTTATTTTCTTAGCAACTGGGTTGCTCATAGATTCTCATTCAGACTCTGCCTTCCTCCAATTGCCTCATATTTTGCTAACAAGGCTGAGCTGTTGAAAGATTTGTGGAGCAATAGCTATATGTTATTTTAAACTAGTTCGGCAGGGAAAATCCTTTATTGTGCCTTTATTGTTCTCAGGAATTAGGTAAATTGGGCTCAGAAACAGTCCTCAGCACCAAAGAAAAAAAATAATTTTTTTTTTCTAGAGCATCTTTAAGAAGGCAGTTCTGACACAGAGAATTTATTGCTTTGATTAAGCAAGCACAGGCTTGTTGGTTCCGCCATGGTCCCTCCTTCTATTGAGAAAGGGCAGAAAAAGCCCTGTGTATACTGCAACATTCTTTATTGATTTCCATAATTGATGTCAGAGAATCGCATTTCAGCACCCGGCACTTGAACTCCAACTTTTGAAACTATGGATCGTTGGTGTCTTTGTGTTAAGAAAATGTTGCCCTCTTTTCTGCAGTGAACGCACATTCCTGGTCCCCTGAAAACCCATAATGACTTAATAGCGTTTAAAACACAACCTACTGAGTCTTTAATTATATCAAGCTACTGTAGCAGTGAAATTAACTAAATTGCAACTCGTAGAGGCGTGACCTAGGTGACAAGTGGGGTGGGTTTCAAACATCTGGCCAGTTCTCCCAGCAATTTATGATGGATGGAGGCTTATTAATAAAAAACAGCTGAATGGTAGGGGACCCTCTTTTCATGTTTATTTTTGTGTCCTAGCTATATAACAACACCTGATCCTTTCTCGGCATGATTACATAAGTGAGGATTTTTTTTTTCTTGGTAAACCTCAGATTTGCACATAAAATTCATTTGGACTCTTGTAGCAATTTGCTCACATTGGGCTGTAACCAGCTAGGAAGCCCTATGCTGGTGCAATTCGTAATTAATTCTAAGGCTTCTGTCTAAAAAAATATGTGAGAAGACCATTTTAAATGCAGGTTTCCCTCCCTGGTACATTTCTATAATAACAGAAGCACACACACAAAAAGAAACATTTTTTTTTCTTTTAAATTAAAAATATATTCAAAAGAAAATATTAGGTTAAGCACGTAAATACGAAAATATAATAATGAGGCAAAGAAGCACTTCTCTATCAAGTAAGATGATATATGGGATGTGGCAGAGCATCAACTGCCTGGAATAGAATAAATTTAACAAACATGGAATACATGAATCAAAAAAATATCCAAGTACGAAATCCCCTGGGCTGCGTGGATTTCTAAAAAGATCCAAAGATTTGTCGGTGTGGTGCTCTTTGGAGGTTCGTTTTCTCCTCCAAAGCGTGTCAGAGAGAAGGCAGTTTTTACTTTTATCTAACTACCCAAAGGCTGGATGGTTTACGCTGTGACATTGCATTTAAAATACCTAAGCACATAAGCACATCTATGACCGGTAACGTCACGTTTATCAAACGAAAAGAAAGGAAAATGAATACCAAAGTCTATCACGGGAGCCTTGACGAGAGCAGACATTTCACTTACCGTCATGTGACAGCAGTGAAACGCCTTCGTGCGTCTGCACCTGAACCCCAACAGCAGAGACAAGCGCACACGGGCTTGAACAGATCACTGTGACATGTAAGGAGTGGTCCAAACCCCTCCACTCTTGCCGACACGTCCACCGAACATCTAGTCTGCATCTTTGAATGCCACAGTGAAAGGCTCACCGAAGTAACTCCATAGATAACGCAAGTTTTAAAAAATTCTACTTGCCCTAATTATTTGGCTCCCACAAGAAAATGTAGGTGGACTTAGCCAGGAACATTATTTCAACATTGTATTCCCTCCGGGATCTGGACATTGTTTGCAACGCCACGAAGAGCCGGACCCACGCAGGCCCCAGGAATGCCCCATGGCTCGCTTATCTTGAATTTATTTTCTCAAGTCCTCTAACAAGAGTAGCAAGTGTGAACATCTGTCTCAACATATAGTCGCAGACTTTGTTTTCACTAGGAAACATTTGCCTCCCAAACACTACTGGGTCGAATTGACTCTTATTTATTTTCTGTCGGCCCATCACACTGCACCACGAGGAGACGGCATGTTCTGAGCGTGGGGACACGGGGGAACCAGTTAGCTTACTTGGATTATGTGACTGTGAGTGATGCTGACCAGGCAGTGGCCCCTGAGGTGGAAGATGGTTGTTGTCCACACTGCAGGACGACTCTGCTCCACTGGTCAAGAACAGGACACGGCCACCACCCCACTCAGGTCCGTGTAATAAGAGAATGGCATTTTTTCAGGAGGAAGCCCAGCAACACAGTGCCTGACTCGATGGTCAAGTTTGCTAGATCCATTTACAGGATTACAGGCTGAACTTGCAACTTTAGGTAACAAACAATTCCAGTGACTTCCTTTTTTCTTTTAACAGAACTGAGGTGCAATGAACAAACAGACATTTTCTGCCCATTCAAACGTTTACCAAGGCTGACCCCGCACCAGGCAGAGCGACGGGCACCGGTGCGGCCACACTCAGACATCGGTGGGCAGAATCACTGGAAGGCTTGTTCAAAGGGAAGATTCTCCAGGCTCAGAAATCGGGCTTAGCTGAATGAGGCTCCAGGTGGTTCTCAGTTAGGTGGTCCCAGACCACACATTGACACAGAGGAAGCCTCAGAGATGAAAGATGAATTTGCTTTTATTTGTTTATGTCTGTCTCTCTCTGCTAGGCTGTAAGATCCTCTAGATCAGGGGTCGGCAAATTTGTTCCTATAAAGGGCCAGGTAGTAAATATTTGAGGCTTTGCGGGCCAGGAGGCCACATGCCCTGCCGCTGTAGCATGAGAGCAGCCATGGGTGATACATAAACGAACAAGTGTGGCGTGTCCACGGCCCGCCCACAACAGGCAGGGGGCTGGAGCTGGCCATGCGCCATGGTTTGCTAAGCCCTGCTCTAGTGCAGGACCCTGATCTTACCAGTCTTGGCACCCCACACACCTAGCACAGCGCTTGGCACATGGGACGTGATTGAGAAAGGTTGAGTGAGTTCTTGGCTCAGGGGTGTGTATTCTGATAGGAAAGACAATTGGCAAAATAATAAATCACCACAATGTAAGAAGTTACACGAGGCTTGTGTACAATATTCTGTAGGAATACTGAGGCAGAAGGACTGTCATAAACAGGGTGCCAGGTATAGCAAAACAAACAAAACAAACCAAAAAACAGGATTCACCATTAATTTTCCATTTCAGATAAACAATGATGAAATTATTTGTGACATACACTGAAAAATTATTTGTTGTTTATCTGAAATTCAAATTTAAGTGGGCATCCTACATTCTATCTGATAAGGGACCAAGGAACGGTCACAGGAGGGCTGACGTTTGAGCAAAGGTGAACAAGTCAGTGGGAAAGGAGGCAAGGTACTCAAAGAACAGGATGTGACATGTACCCAGCTCAAAGTCCCAAGAGGCATTACCTGTCCAAAGATGAGGTGTGGCTGCAGGCCAGCCTGAAGAGGGGGAAGAGGTGTTGACCCCTGGACAAGGGTCAGACCCAATCCTGTACAACAGCATTTCTCAACCACCAGTCCACAGACCAATGTCGGGCCTCCAGAAATTTCCTGCCAGTCCACGAAAGAGTTAACCACCTTGATGTTGTATGAAGATTAAAAACACCACTGTAGACAACAGGGAGGGAGCTGAGGTTTTCAAGCAGAGGGGTAACTGTTTCCAATGGTTCCTATTTAAAAACACAAGTATTTATTCCCTCTTGGGTTTTGCTAGTAAATTAATTCCTGGCTTAATTTTGATCTAGTCTCTCTCTTCCAAGCCATGTGGGTTGGATTTTCCTCATTATGAATTTGCTGATTAAAACACATACCCTTACACACTCACACATGCCCACACTCACATACACTCACATACACTCATACATAGTAACTTATGCACACTTACACACAGAGACACATACACACACAGACACACACACACACACACACACACACACACACGGTAAAATAGTACTTTTGACCAAAGAGAGAAAAAACATTCCAGTAGGAAGACCATTGGCACTGATTGGAGATAAGGGGTCAGGTTCTGTGCAGCAGGTGGTGAGCATCCCTGGGCACCCTCCTGAGGACCAGCCACAGAAGGAAGGGAAACAACACTCAGAGATACCAACCTGTTTCTGTGTGTTTTACAGTGGGAAGCCTTTCCCAGGCTACTTCCTGTGGGTCAGTCTAACCATGTGATCCAATACCTCCTCCAATCACTAAGGAGTTGGGAGTTGGAAGTCAATCATGGCTTACTTCAGTTGCGGTAAGTCTGAGACTGGCAACTGCTACTGGCCCACTCCACTTGTGTGCCATTCTTGTCTGAGAGCCACGCAGGGTGACTTTGAGAAGAGAACGGAAGCAGGACCCAGGAGGAGGAAGGGCTGGCTTTGTGGGACATTTCTGGAACAGAATCACCAGGGTTTCATGGCTAACTAGACAGTGATGGGAGAGCAGAGAGGCATCCTGGACAAGTATGAAGTTTACAGACTGTGAAAGTTAGTGATGCCACCAGCCACCCTAGAAAATACCAAAGGAGGCTCAAGTTTGGGGTGCCGGAGAACTGGAAGTTAATTTGGAAAATGCTCCGTTTGCAGGGCTTTCTAATCAAGAGGAAGCAGTAAGTAGTTGGGCATATGTTTCCAAAACTTGGAAGAGGGTTGGATTTAGAAGCTATCACTCTAGAGCAGTGGTTCTTAACCTGGGTTCTATCAAACCCTAGGGGTTCGATGAGTCGGTCTCAGGGGTTCGGAGAAGCCTCTGCCGCGGAGGCCAGAATAAAGTAATACCGTCATTTGTTGTGAGCTCATGCACTTTGTTGGTTTTGTTCTTTGAGCAAGGTGATGTTCATGCACGGCTCATTTTGTGCACCAGTAAAAAAACCATATGCCTATGTCTTGAATTTGGAAAAAAAAATTATACTTTATTTATCACTAAAGAAGGGTTCAGTGAATGCGCATATGAAACTGGTGGGTTCGGTACCTCAAAAAAGGTTAAGAACCACTGCTCTAGAGGTCCGCGAGGGCACGCGAGGAGACAGGCCCAGTGGGAAGAGAATGGAGAGAGAGGAGGAGCCAGTGGCGGAGCTGGAGGAAACCCCAGCATTGATGGAGAAACCAAAGAGGGAGGAGAGCAAAAGAGGTCGAAACAGACAAGACAGGTACGTGGCTTACAAAAATAGTGACAGTTTTCTTCCGGACCTTAGTCAAGAAGAGGGGGCGGAGACAAAGAGAAAAACACAAGACCACTAAACAAGGGCAGTGGGTTTGGCAGTCAAGCAACCACCGGTGACTGTCACAAAGCTCACAGGTAGACAGTTGTAGGTAACCCAACACTCGTTGAGCTGTGTGTGCGTTTCACCCTCCTCCTGTCTGACTTTTTGATTAATGCTACAAATGAGCGCATTGCTTCATTTAATTGACAAACATTCACTGAGCACATACTCTGGAGCAGTCATGTAGACAAAGGCTTAGCAGACTGGTGGATGAGACCCAGGAGGAGGGGCCGAAATGAATTCTGATGGGGCAGAGGGTTGGCGGAGCTAGACTCATCAGCATGTTTGATAATGAGAGGCAGGGCTAAGTTAGCATATGGGCAAGCCACACTGCTTGCTTCTTGCAGCCCAGGGAATTAACAAATGATGGTAAGTGCTAACTCAGTCTATTTCCAGGAAACTGTCAGTCTGAATTAGAAGAAAGTCTGAATAAGTAATTCTTTCTAATGAGGAGTAGCTTAATAACTCTGAAGTACTAAAATAATTCATACTTTGCTAACACCATGGTCACGGAGAGCTCTTTTAGGAAATGCTTTGTGGAAAATGTAATCTGACTTATAACTAATGTATCAATTGGCTAGCAATAAATTTTGTTCTCATGCTGCCGAAGTACTTGCTTGCTTTGGTAGATGAAACATTCCCTTTGTGATCCTGTTTACACTATTAATTCGCTTTGTAGTCAAGTATCCAGAGAAGAGTAAGAGCCTTGGAATCAGGTCAACGCGGGGGTCAAATCCTGGCATGGCTGCTTACCAGGGATCTAATTCAGGGGACCACTCAATTTGTGAGTCTTGGTTTCCTGCATGGCAAAATGGGTACAGTAATATCTCTCTCAAATAATTATTAACACTAAATTAAATACATAGTAACTGTAACCTATGACCCCCAAACCAGGCTGCCCAGCAGAGTACCCAGGGCACTTGTTAAAAGTTGAGAGTCCAGGTTTCATTGAGGGGTTCTGCTTCTGCGTGGCTGGTGTGGGAGCCGTAGTATGTACTTCCCAAAGCGCTGCGGGTTGCTCCTCACGCGGTCAGTTCTCTGCCCAGACAGGGAGCTCCCACAGGATCGCAGGCAACACCAGTCTATTGGAAAGGCAGAGGCTGAGTGGGGACAGACATCCTGGTGAGCCTCTCCGCCTTAACACTCTGTGGTTTCAGGCTGTAACCAAATGCTGCTAAACGTCCTACAGTGCACAAGGCAGCTGCCTTCCCGAAGGAGTGCTTGTCATTCTCTCCAGGCCTTTTGTTTAAAAAGTGTAGGAGAGCCTGACCTGTGGTGGCGCAGTGGATAAAAGCATTGACCTAGAATGCTGGTTGGAAACCCTGGGCTTGCCTGGTCAAGGCACGTATGGGAGTTGATGCTTCCTGCTCCTCCCCCTTCCTTCTCTCTTTCTCTTTCTCTCTCTAAAAATAAGTAAATAAAAATCTAAATTAAAAAAAAAAATCTTAAAAAAAGTGTAGGAGGGAAGTCAACGAGAACATGAACATTTCGTGTACACGTGTTTCATTCACGGCGGGGCGGGAGTGGGCCACCCAGGGTTGTGCGCTTGCGCACAGACCACAGTTGGCCCCCAGAACGCTTAGACGTTTTGACTCTAGAAAACTGATGAAAGAGGTTTTGTTTCCTTGCAAACAGGGCTAAGGAAACAGACGTGCATGTCAGCAAGGTTCCAAACAGACCGTGGGACCATAGTTAGGGCGACTTTGGACTTTCTAATCCATTTGTCAAAGTGTTGCCCTCCCAAGAAAGAAGGCGGCTCAAAGAATAGAATTCCCCATCAAAAAGAAAAAAAGAAAACCTTTATTTTTTATTTTTTTAACGACAAAGAAAAAGCAAGGTAACCTGGGGCAAAAGCATTTTATGAAACATTGAGCAAATAAAGGAACAAAATAAGCCCAGGCCTGCAGGATCTTGCCAAGTCGCTGAGCAGCGGGGGTGGGGTGGGGGTGGGGGGGTGGGGGGGAAAGGGGGGTGTCACGGGACACCGCCCCAGCGCTCCAGGTCCCACTGGCCCCTCCCCCAGGGAGGGAGCCTGCTCCACATTTGGTATCAGTCCAAGGCTGTCCTTAAGAGCCACCCCGAGAAATGAGGTGCCCAATAAAGAGTGTGTTCTTATGAGCAAGACACTGAGTGTTCCTTGTGTCCCCCGCCCTCGGCCCGTAAACAGCGGAGCAGAGCGGGAAACGTCACCCCTGGCGTGATGAGCGCGCCCCCAGTCAGCGCCTCTTCGCCCAGCACTACCGGCTTGGGGCTGAATAATTCTTTATTGACCTAGCACTGCCCCGTGCCGGGTGACATGTTTCGTTTAGCCGCACCTCTGGCCTTTACCCACCAAATGCCGACAGCAGCACATAACCCCTCCGGTTATGTTAACCCAACATGTCTCCAGACCTTGCCCCATGTCCGTGGGACAAGCAAAACCCTCCCCAGTTGAGAGCCACTGGTCTCGGGCCGGAGCAGACTGCCGCGGTCACAGAGAACTTCCTGCTTTCTGAGCCAGCCGGGAAAAATCACTTAACGAAACCCTAACTCTCCACTGCATTTTTTATTTTATTTTTTACTCCCAACAAAAGGACAGTTTAGTTTAGCAAAGCAATGGAGAATATAGAATTCAGCCCAGCAATGGGGTTTCTCAGCTAGATTTGGCCTTCCTAGCTTCAAAGATCATGAAACCTCTCATTTGTACTCCACAAAGCAGCAATTTCTCACAAGGATACGTTCCTTTGACTCCTTTTAAAAGTCAAGTACAGCTTGGCAACCACAGAGTACAGAAAATATAGGCTTTCTGCAAGAAGCAATTACTCAAAACTCAAAGACCGAAAAAAAAAAAGAAAAAAACAAGCATGTCAAATCGTGTCAGTTACAACAGGTAAAGACAACTGGATTCCTTCTCTTGAGAAGCAGTGGAACCAAACGACTGGGTTTGTTTATTCTTGCTGGCTTTGATTACTTCTTAGAGGTATGACCCACGCTGTCTAAAACTGTTGACACTGGTTTACTGACCTTTTAATTTGAAAACAAGAAGGTCCAGATTTCCCCTTTAGGCTTTGACTTTAAATGTTCACCCATCATTACGTCCATAATTAGCCTGGTGCTGGAATGTACCCACAATCTGCCTCCTGGATCACTTACAGGGACCCGAGAAGCCACGAGAAAGCTGAACACTTCAGCAATGGTGAGGTTTTTCTGGGCTGGCATAGGAAAACTCAGCTCATGGACGATAAATCAGCAACCCTACACTCTAATTTCCAGCCTTCACATGTAGCGTGATTACACGAGTGAGCCGTGCGAGCGTCAACTCAGAACTCAACCCGCGGTCCGGGTGCCAGAGGGAAGCCAAACCTTCAATTCCGTGGTTAATGCCACCTAGGGATATAATTATACTGCCTAATATCATCTTTCTGCTGGAGGAGAGGAAAAGGGAGCCTCGTGGGCAGCGCTCATGCAGATTTAACCATTTTAGGTCTCCTACCAGCGCTAATATGAAAATCCTAAGGAATTCATATTCAAACATGTAAAAGTGAGAAGCTCAGCATCTGAGGGTAACGTTGGCATGTTTGTGGTATAGCTTCTTCAATGTATTACATGTTCATTTCAGAAATGTTCCCCCCCCCCAAACACTGCCTCCCGTGTTATGAAAGGGATTCTGCTTAAAATAATCCATAATAATTATAACCTTTACAGACACACACACACAGCCAAATCAGGAAGAGTTCGAGCATTTGGCAAGCTGTTGGTCTCCCCTCACTGAGGCTCAAGGAGTCAACACTAGCGTTTTTAACTGAAGGCAAGCACAGAAATTGTTTTTATTAGGAGGCCCAAACAGGATATTTATTGAGAAAGTTTGGGGGATGTGGTATTTGCTTTCCGATGCAAAAACTAATTCCTAAAAAGAAAATTAGGCATTTAGAATGAATGGTAGGAAGCTTGGTAGATGGATCCCATCAAATCTCCCAGACCACTAACATCCTCCTCCAGCGCCATGGCGGCACAAGTAAATACGCTTCAAAACTGCAGGGAAGACTGTTCCGAGCGAGCAGTTCCTGAGGGGAACCACCCACGTTCAGACTTCCTCGGTCTGAGGCACTCCTCCACGGCTTCCCCTGCCCGCCCCCAGCCCGGGCCCTTCCCTTCTCACAAGCTGACACCGACCTGTGTGAGCCCACAAAAGCATTTTTCATAAAAACCTGACACGGAGTTACCAAATGACCTAGTAATTCCACCCCTGCATATGTATCCAAGAGAAATAAAAGTATGTCCACCTGAGACTCGTACATGAATATTCATAACAGCATTATTCATAGGGGTCAAAAAGTGGAAGGAATCCAGGTGTCCGTCAACTGATGAATGGATAAAGAAAGCGTGGCATATCAACACAACAAAATAGTATTCAGCTATAACAGTGGTTCTTAACCTTTTCTGAGGTACCGAACCCACCAGTTTCATATGCGCATTCACCAAACCCTTCTTTAGTGATAAATAAAATATGATTTTTCCCCCAAATTCAAGACATAGGTATATGTTTTTTTACTGGTGCACAAAATGAGCCGTGCATGAACATCACCTTGCTCAAAGAACAAAACCAACAAAGTGCATGAACTCACAACAAATTACGGTATTACTTTATTCTGGCCTCCGCGGCAGAGGCTTCTCCGAACCCCTGAGACCGACTCATCGAACCCCTAGGGTTCAATAGAACCCAGGTTAAGAACCACTGAGCTATAAAAAAGAACAAAGGCCTCTGATACAGGTTACCTGTTACCACACGGGTGAACCTCAGAATCAGCATGCTAAGTGAAAGGAGCCACTCACACAAGGTCTCCCACTGTATGATTCCACTGCTATGAGATGTCCAAAAACATATAGGTTTAAGTGTAAATAATTTTCCCAAAATATAAGTAATTTGCTCTGTATATGTAAATTTGGCACCACGCCAAGCACCAATTTGAAATTCACTTCCTTAAATACTTCCTTATACTGAAGTGAGACCTGCGAGCACGTTCACCAGACTCCACCAAACAAAACTGATACCCAATAGGAAACTCCAAATACTGCAACCAAAAATAAAAATGAACGCCTTTTAAAGAGATAACAGTATCATTAATGTCCGTCTTCTAAAATGTTTGCTCCAAGTTCTAACTACCGTTCCTTACATTTCTCAAACCTGGGATTCTTCCTTGATTATGTGAGAAGAAATGAGACGTTAGCATTTCAAAGTCTCCCAACCTATCAAAGAACCAAAAATAAATCCCAAATTGCTTTTTAAGTGTGAAATGCTTTTTTTTTTTTCTTTCCGCTCTCTGTTGAAAAATGGCTGCAGAAACATACTCAGATTTTTCCAAGGTATAAATCTCTCCCACGCTGGGACTAGGGAAGTACACTCTTAGCCTTAAAGAACATTTTCGTCAGAAAGAATCAGGGAGCTGCGATGGCCATCTGTGTGCCACCTTGGCCGCAGAGGTGGTAATGCAAGGTCATTGCCAAAGAAACAAAACAACAACAACCAAACCAGAAAAATGCATACAATCCAATCAAACCCCCAAAAAGCAATTTGCGTCAAGTGCCATAATATGTTCACGTCCTTGGCTCAGGGAGTCTGTTGTCAGGAATATACCCAAAACAAAAGCAAACCACTGCAACATGATTTATAACAGCTACAGACTTGAGGCAACCTCAACAGGCAACAGTGGAAACTGCTTAATTAAATTATGCTACATCCTTTTGATGGGATGTTATGTCTCCATAAAGACTAACTATAAAAGCATGGGAATGCACTCACAAGATAAAGTTAACGGGGAAAGGAATATATACATACACACACACACACACACACACACACACACACACACACACTATAATAATTAAGCAGGCAAATGCATGTGTATTAAAAAAAGGACTAGAAGGGACTACATAAAAGTATAAATTATTGTGCTAGCATGATGGGCCTACTCATTTTTTTGGGGGGGGGTCCATGTCCCCAAATTGCTAAAATGGTGTCATTTTATCCTAGACACAACAAGGAGCCGGTCTGTGATGTTTAATTCAATGTATCAACTTGTCTATACCATGGTACACAGATATTTGGTCAACCCTGATTCAGGATGTTTCTGTGAAGAAATTTTTTAGGTGAGATTAACATTTAAATCAATAGATTCTGACTAAAGCAATTACCCTCCATAATGTAGAGGAACTCATCCAATCGGTGGAGGCCTTAAAGGAAAAATGACTGACATGCTCTATGAAGGCGGAACCCTGCCAGGAGGCCTTCGGACTTGGCTATAGCATCACCTCATCTCTGGTCTCCGACCTGCTGTTCTACCCTGTGGGTTTATCTGGCCTGCTGGTCTACCTGCATGTTTAGGTTTGCCAGTCTTCACAACTGTATGAGCTAATTTCTTAAAATCTCTCTTCATATATATATATATATATATATATATATATATATATATATATATATAATTGATATTGAAAATGGAAATTGAAGTAATTACTGTGACTTTGTATTAAATCACTAAGTCATCTGTAAATATAAAAGTTGTGATCTCCCTGGGGAGCTTAACCAGATACTTCATTTGCTTCCTCAGGTGTGCGGTTGAGGATCCCAGATCCAGTGAACCAGGTGCATATATAAATGATACTACGCATATATGTTACATATATACGTACATATAGTACATCTTTACATGTGCATGTAGTGCGTATGCATGTATACTTCATGATTATAGATAGAAAATTGAGGGAGGGGGAGAGAAGGAAGGAAAGGGGGCTTTTAGAACTCAGGTTTCCAAGTTCCACCCCCAATCAACTAACTCCGGATTGACAGGGATGGGCCTGGGCTGATCGTAAGGCATAGTCAGGGAAAACAAATGCAGAGACCCACGAGACGGACGGGCTTTCTAAAGGAGGCCTTGACAATCGGGGGAATGAAGCTTCTCCTCTGAAAGCTGCTCACAAACCATTCCCGGCCGCATGCTGTCCAGCCCGGGGAACTGAGAGGCACTGGGCTCCTGACGCTCATTCACCGTCCCCTGAAAGTCCTCTTCTAAAATGACACAACTCCCAAAGGGTTCTTTGGAGTCTCACGTGTGCAACAGTTGAAACTATGTTGTGTTGGGGTTTTTTTTCCCCTGAAAACACATGTGTCCTTTTGTTTCACGGTCTTACTTGGCACCGAGTACCAGGTTCATTTGCCCATCAGATTAGCTCGAATTACATGCTTTTACTGCTCCTACAAGCTAATGCGAGAGACCTACAATTAACTGCGGGCTGGTTTAAGCCCTAAATGGAACTAATGTCTGCCCCAACCAAATGCCTCAGGACCCGCTTTCTTCCCCCCTGTAAATTGCTATTTTTATAGGCTGTCTTCCAGAGGCTGAGCCCCAAAACAAGTTGGAACTGTAAGCCTACTAGCGTCGACGCACAATAAGCATTGAATCCTGGCCACTTGCACGCTCTCCAAAAGCTTACCCAAATGCACGACACTGTCCTTGCGAAGGAAGACAGAATCACCACTCACTCAAACCGTCATCTCATTCACATGCGTGTAAGCACAGAAGTGAGAGGAACCACCCACCCCTCTGTCTTCCATGGGTAGATATTCACGTCAGGATGTAGGGAGACACATCACCTGTCTTCGTAGCTGCAAACTGGGGAGCTCATTCCTTTCTAAGGGAAAACAAATTTATCTGGCACTCCCGTTGAAAACACCAGGAATGTTAGAAAATTCCAGCACCATGAGTTCTACAACAATGACAGAGTACACAAATTTGTTCTGGCTGGTTAAATGTTGCAAACCTCAGAGAGAGCAAAAGATAAAACGGATAAAGAGCATGGTTCTTAGTTATGAGCCTCCATAGAAAAGTAGCATAATATGGGTATCACATTACCTTTCCTCCCCATCCGCAATGAGTTACACTGTGTCAGTCCCTGAGAGGGACGATCAGATAAAGCCCTACCAAGTGCCTGTGGAATTTGCCGCTCCTGGCATCAGGACGGAACAAGCAAGAGCGAGTTAAGCAGAGCCAGTTCTCTCCTGAAGATGGGAGGGTGGGCGAGAAAGCATCGATGTAACTCATCAGGAGGGCGGCAGGCTTCGCTTCTCCAAAGATCACATTTCCCCCAACTGCTATCATAAAGAAACCAGAGGAGGCCCCCGATAATAGGACTTGGACGCGGAAAACAGGGTCCTGAACTTATGACTGCGCTTGCCTGCCTTCTGAAGCTATGTCTTCTAGGATGACTCTGATGGAACAAGTGGTATCCATTACTTCAGCTGAGCATAAGACTCGTAGCCTGACATCCTTAATGGTCAAATTAGACTACCATTTCTTTGGGCTCAGCTTTCATTGTTGAACAGGTCATGCTGGATGGGAAAATGTTGGATTCTACAGAAAGTCAAGAGCTCCATTTGGGGGCTAAAGGAACAAACACCTTTGTGCTACTTGACAAGTAGCCATTCTTCTCTCATTGGGGGATTGAAATACCTGCCTAACCACCCCTGCCCAGGAAGCATGGTCTGTGCTCTAAATAATCTCATTGTCTCCTCCACGTATTTACCAGTGTTTCCAGATACATGTAGGCAGCGTAACAATAGCATACGCGTTCATTAATAGGTATTTCTTAATCCAGAGCAGCTCCTGACACTATGTGTCTGGGCCTCATGCCGTCCGCGAGCCCCTGTGAACTTGCTGACATGGTGTTTGGAAGCACCACATTCGGAGTTGCTGACCTAGAAGACCATCCAATTTCCCTACTGTCTGAAGTCACTTTCAGAGCCCCATAAATATCCTTTAAAGAGTTTTTTAAAAACTCAAAATGCCGCAACCTTATCATCCCGGCCCACTTATTGGTAGCGATAAATCATAACGATTGGAATAATGATGACATCGGGAAGAGCATACAAAAATAATGACGTTGTGGAGGCCCCCCGTTTCTGAGCTGGGGCTTCCGCTCCTCCGGTTCTCCTGTTCGTCATGTCGATAAGGTCAAGGTCACTGTTGCTTGAGTAATAGCTTTAGAGTCAAGCTGTGCGGGTTTAAATCCCAGCCCTCCCACTCACTGGCTGTATAGAGTGTTCAGCTACGTACCCTCCCTCAGTCTCAGAGTGCTCATCTGGACAACGGGCCCATCAAGAATGCCAATGGTGGCATGGGCCATGCAAGGCCACAGCCCCAGAGCCTGGCCAAGTGTCTGCCATCCACAATTGTTGTTCTTCTTCTTCTAACTACCTTTAGTCAGTTGGTCTATTGATGGTTCACTTCCTCACTATTTCAGAAACATCGCCAAACCAGACCCTGGCCCAGAGTGCAGCAACGCGTCTGCCTCTTCCAAAAACTTCTCCCATTTCAGATTTCATTTTTACTTGCACTGTCCCCATTTTCAAGGCTGCAGACATGTTTGCAATACAATGCTTGAGGTTCTGACGCTTTATTCTTGAGCCCTTCCCCCCACCCCTGCTTGCCCAGGTCTGGAGGGTGGAGGACACCTCCCAGTTGCCTGTGAAGGCACAGACAGCCCAGGCAGGCAGGCAGGCAGGCACACACACACACACACACACACACACCCAGCCAGGTACACAGCAGAGACCTGTCAGCAGGTAATTACCTTCGGTGCTGATGGCTCTGAATTGCTGGGTGCCTTCCAGCTGCATTCCCTCCTCAAGCTCCCCTTCCTATCCTCTGTGCAGCTGTTTCTGACTCTGGGAGCCCCGGGGCGGCCAGTCTGCTGGGCACCTCCTGCCTTGCCTCTTCTTGCCTCTGTGAAGAATTGCTGCCCTGAGCTCTACAATCTGCAGAGCAAACATGAAGCTTTTAGCGCCCAGCCCAGGCCAGGAGCAGAAAGCTATCTTCCTGAAGAGGCACTCCAAACTGTTGTCCTGTTCATTTTGTATTCTATCCACCAAACGGTGCTTGTCCAGGTGCAGTGGGGCTATTTCTACCCAGGCTGTCACTCTCAGGGTGTGCCAAGAGATACAGCCTGGTGCTGTGCGAGGTCATCAACATGGGGACCGAGGGCCTGGGTAGCTCTGTGCCCGCGCGGAATCTACTCTGCCCAGAGGCAGATTAAGGTTGGTTGAGGTCCCAGGTGCAGAATAAAATATTGGACCCCTTGCATTAGAAAAAAGTGTCAAGTTGGGGTTTTGCGGGTTCCTTCAGAAGTCAGGGCCCAGGGCACGCCAGGCGCACCCACTGTTAAATCCGCCTCTGTCCCTGCCCTCTCTTATCTACTGTGCTGTCCTCCATGCGTGGATGAACACTCCTGTGGGGGGAGAGGGAGTGAGGTTATGTGGCTAAAGTCCTAGGAAGAAGAGGACCATGTCAATGAGCACTTCCTAGGGGGACAGTGAGAAAGGGACAAGCTGAGGAGGGAGCGAAGCGGTTCTGTAGAGTGGGCCTGACACCCAGGGGACTTTCTGGGGGTCAAAGGACCACTCTTTCCACAACTAGGCCCTCCGCTTTTGCACGATGATTTAGTGCCTCCAAATTTGACCTCGGTATGGGGAAATTGTTCTCATTCGGCACTTGGATGAAAATGTGTAATTTCAAAACCAGGGTGTAAATGCATTATAACTATTTTGAAACCCCATATGCTAAAATTCATTCAAAACGGTTTTTTATGTGCGAGTCTCCCACTCTTTCTCCTCTCCTCCTCCAATTCCCCAAATAACCAACAGAATGAGCATTGTTTTTCCTGCGTTCAGCAATCTCTGCTAAAAAGCTGGATGTGTGTTCATGACAAATACACCCCTGTGGCTACTTGCTAGAGAAACAAACCCCAGCATGAAAATACCAAGGCTTTCCTCTTTTCTTATGTAAATAATGCTCCAGATGGCTCATTTGTAAGACTGTGTTTACTAATTCTTGTTTTCTTTCTAGACAATCCGTTCCCAGTAACCATTCTCTCATTGAAACTGGAGGCACTGCTTATAATTTCATTTAATAAAAAGTCTTCAGAAGACGTGGTTTATAGGGCAGAGTGGTGCCAATGCCACACACACACAATTCTCAGGAAGGACTAACAGTCCTTGTGCTGTTATTGTTGTTGGAACGGAGATACTTTTAATTGGAGTCAGAAGAGAATAATTAATTTCAGGCTTATTAGAATATCGGAGCTGGAAGAGACCACAGGCTCGCGGTCCAGGAATGAAAATCTGTGCCATGCACACACTCTCCTATCTCTTCCATCTGGTGCTCATGGCAGACATCACCAATCACTCACAGAATCCTCTCCAATCCATTACCAATGTGATCTTGGGAACATATTTGACCTGCCTTCCTCAGTCAGTATTAACCACAGTGGACACGTAAGATGGTATACATTTGCCGTCCCTACGCCCCGCATTTCACAGATGCCAAGACTGAGACCCAGAGAAAGGGGACAATATTATTCAATATCTCGTGGCTAGTTAAAAGCATCAGTTCTTTGCCAGACAAAGTCAGGCAAAGGATCTCTGATGCTGAATGAGGAAAAAGAAAATTGCAACTTTATCTTTGCTACCTGTAACTGTAATTTAGCATTTTATTCATCTGTGAAGGAAGGGACACACCACCACAGTATTGGCATCAGTGACTCTGTCACTAACAGCCATCACAGATACCTTCGTGCAACATTCAGTTGTTGCAGATTCCTCAAAATATCCCCGATGATCATTGCTAATTTTAAATGACGGTAATTAGACCTTGAGCTAGATCTTGTATTTTAATGACTCACTTAAGAAACACCCACACATTAATATAACTATATCCCAATGTGTGTTCTTCTATATTTTGAAAGCTGTAATTCAGTAGATCTGGCTTGTAATTTTACTTCATCTTCTGTATTGAGAAAGGATCCAAACCGCCACCGGACTGTCACCGGGTCCATGGCACAAAGGAGGCTGAAACCTCCCGGTAAAGATAAGAGCTGGGCTCCTAACTCCGACCCACGTGTTCTTTCCATGAAAGAAAGAAGGGCCTCGCCCTGAACTCCTGCCATCTTAGACCAACTGTACATTTACCTGTGTTAACAACATTTTTTATTTAAAAAATTATTCATGCTTATGACAGAGAGAGAGAGAGAGAGAAAACAGAGATGCATGAAGTAAAAATGACAAGTTCCCAAGCTCCATGTCTCCAAAATAATGACTGTGAATAGTTGGGTATATGGTTTATCCAGACACATGTACTCATATGTAAGAAAAAACGGACTCAGACAATCTGCGCTCTTCAACGGCTGGTTCTTTTCACTAAACAAAGTAAACGACTGCAGAATGCTGTCATGACATCTTTCCCTCCGACACATCTGTCCCATTCTATTTTAGCATCTGAAGAGTATACCGCTGTATCAATGATTCTCGATTTGTTTTACATGGCCCAGTGAAGGAGATGCAAAATCCAGTGTTCTCTGGGAAATAGATAGCAGAGAGAAGACTTAGCATTTGAACCTGAGAAGATTGGAAATCTTCTAATAGAGTGCTCTGGTAGAACAGTGTCAAGAGCGATGTCAGCAGATGATGCGGTCACTGCTGAAAAAAAGTAAAAAAGTCTCCAACTCCCACTCACCGGTGAGAAAGGGCCCTTCCTAGGGAAGGCGGGTCTTCCACACAGATGTGGTCATTCTAGGAGGGCAAGTGTGGAGGAAGGGCTGGAGCAGAGCCAGGAGATCCAGTGCCCGTGGCCTGGCGACCCTTCCCAATGTCACACACCAGGCTCTGGGGCCCTACGTGGTCCTGGGTACACTGCTTCAGGGGGAACCATCTGTACTTTATGGGGTTCATGATGAGCCTCTGTCAAGTTCTACCAGACTCCAAGGCCAGGCTGGCTCAGATGCTCGCCCACAACAGGGGGACAATTCTCCCTCTTCATCACCATTCTCTGGATTTTGGTTCCCCCATGGCCTGGCATGGGTCTCCCACAAACCCCTCCACTTCAGAGTCACAGCTGACCTGGAGGCCGGCCACCCCGGGATCTGAGGGTTTGGGCAACTATTGCCATCAATTTCCTCAGGAGCAGAAAAGGGTGGGGGGACACTTTAGCCATAACGAATGACATCGTGAGCTGGTTGATGTGCACCAAACACTATTACTAAAATAAGCCCAAAAACCTCAGGTATGGTCCGTTTAAGATCAGAGCCCCAAATAAAGGAGAAAAACTCGTTTTCCAGAGAGTAAAGTAATGAGACAGCAAGGCAGCCCAGGGCACGTGAGGAGACCTGAGGACACGCCAGCTCTTACCTCCCGTCAGGGCCCCAAGGCCCGGGGAACACTGGGCTGGGGGTCGGCCCAAGATCCCCTGTGACTCTGGGACATGAGCGCACTTTCAACGGGACCGGTTCCTTCTGCCCGTCTTCATTGTAGGCGCCACCTACCCAGCTGGCCCCATCCCCCGGGGCAAAGCAAGATCAGGGGCCACCTCTGCCTGGTTCCTACGCCTCGCCACCTTTCCTTCCTCTTTGCGCATGCGTATTCCTCAAGACTCGGCCCCACCGCGTCTCCATTCCTGACCCGGGGTAAGAAGGTCTCTTCTCACACAGGCCGTCTTCCCTGCCCATCACATCCTGCTGTCTCCATTCTGCCTTGGGTTTCAGCAATTTTAAATTCCCTGGCTTAGAGTCAGCACTTCTATCAGAACCACTGGGGCTCCAGACGGTTCTGCCCTCGTTCAGTGCACGAAATCAAACAAAGCCAGGCTTGTTCCCAGCTTGATAGGCTGCAAGTCGGGGGACGGGGGCTTCAAATCTTTTCACGATTTTGTTTTGGCACCAGAGCGTCTGTGTTTAATTCTGCGTCTCCTGCCAGACTTGGGAAGCCAAAGTGATCATATCAACACGCAGAGAGGTGGGGAGCGTAAGGCCACCAGCCTCCCCTCATGGAACTGCGAGGAGCCCGGGGTCCCTCGCGCACTCACACATTCTCGCATACAGACGCACACACGCACACACGGACTAACACGTCCCCAAACATACAGCCATGTGTGCACACACTCACCCACATTCATCTATGCAGACACACACATATACAACTGATAAACACATTTCCACACAAGTTGTGTGTAAAATCATGAATACACAAACACACATTAACTTGTGCACACACAGACAGGCACTCACCCGTACACAGACACATATATTCACACCCAACACACACAGTCATTTATACAGACACACTGACACACTCCCAGAGCTGCCTGTGCACACACACACACACGTGCACACATACACACAGGAAAGGACAGTCAGGAGGCTGCAGATTACACAGCTGGCAGGGCAGTGATGTTCAAGGCTGAGCTGTCACAGAAGCACCCATGCCCCAGGACCTGAGAGAAAACAGTTTCTGATCACAGGACCTCTCCAGGAGGCCCATTATAAAGTTCAACCAATTAAGCAGACAGTTTCCATGGAGACGTTTATTTTTCCCCGCTCTGAAGTTGAGCAGGTCCCTGTCCTGGCAGATAGGATGTGGTGCAGCTTGTGTTCCGTTGTGGCAAACCGAAACAGACCCGAGTCTCCGTAGGTCACTCTTCGCAGATAACAAAGTTGTCTTTTTATTTTCTATATAAGACAGGAGATAAAGGGCACCAGCTGACCTAGAGCATGTGACAGATGCCCAGAAGGCAAGGACCCCAAGCAAAGCTGTCCCAGGGACAAAACTGTCCACTGCTCCTTCACTCCCATGCTCACCCACTCAGCCAAGCGTCCTGAGGACCAGCTGGGCCCCAGGATGCAGCCATGTCGAGCACACGGTGTCTAACCACGGTGCCGTACACCTGAAACTAAGACAGTCACACGAATGTAAACTGGAATTGAAACAGAAAGATGCGGCCAGCCTTGAGGACACCTTGGTGAGCCATGGGAAAGCGCCCTGTCCTTCTGGACCAGTTACAAGAAGAGACAGATGCTGATGCAGTCAACACAAAGGGAATGAAAAGGACAAGCGTGACAAGGGGTCTGATCCCATCCCGGGTGGTATGGGGTAACGACACGGTTCCACTCAGCTGTGGGGAGGCTGGGGACTCGGTGCGAGAGGACAGAACGAGTCTGCCTACGGACCACGTGGCTCAGTGCCACTACGTCATTGTTACTGCCCTGGAGCTGGCTGAATGCCAGAGTGCTGCAAAGGAGCTGGTTTGGGTCTAAAGACTCAGGATCAACACATACACCTGCTGTGGATGTGTGTGTGCGTGTGTGTGTGCGTGTGTGCATATGTGTGTGCATGCATGCGTGTGTGTGTGTGTGTGTGTGTGGCCACAGAGGTTTTTACATCGCTGCAGCAGGGGAGACCGATATAGGAGAAACAGCTGGCTGTGAGGTATGAACCAGGTAATGGGTGTGCAGTGCCGACCCCTGTGCCTGGCATCTCGAAGCTGCTAATAAAAGTAGCCTGTTCTCTTGTGTGTTGTCATTCAGTGTCCTGTTTATGCTTGGCTCTGGGTCTCCAGCAAAGACGTTTGTATTTCACTTACTAGCTGAGGATGTGGGCAACTCAGCAATCACTGTCAGCCTCAGTGTCCTGATCTATAAAATGGGGAGAATGAGAAGACCGACCGCATACAGTCACTGTAAGAATTAAAGGAGACATCACCGTAAACAGCACACCGTCCATCACAGGAAGGGCTCACCTGATGTTAGCTTGAAGTTGTTTACACTCCACATTCTTTCAGAACAGGAGTGTGAATGTGTGTGTGTGTCTGTCTATCTGAGTGGGTGGGTAGGAGGACAAAAGGACGGATAAATAAAGCCAACTCATAAATACCGTAATGCATCCCATAATGACACAGGGCAGGCCACCACCACGGCTCTGACATGTTGTTCAAACAGCCACCCCTGAGGGACACACCAGTTGCTCAGCGCAAGTGCTACATTTCTTACTGGTAGGATCACATAGAGATTTTTCCCAGGGGCACTTTCTCTTTATTATAAACATATCCTAGACAATGCCTTGCCAACAAAACGGAATTCAAACGCTCTCTTGTGATCGTCATTTAAAGCTTATTAATCACTATAAATTATTTTGACACCCAAGTGAAAAGTTCTCCGCAACCCTTTTAGAAACCCATTTTCATTTAACATTAATTAAAGGCCGCTAACTGTAAAGTATGAATAAAATTAAATTCCCCAAAGGGGCTCCCAGATAACGGGTTCTAGCTCTCGGCAAGTTATGAGACTCTGAGCAAAACACGGGCCATAATGAAATTTTAACCATGGAAATGTAATCAGCCCAACGGTGACAGAGAGAGGGCATCTCCTGGGAAGATGATAGATTCTCTCGATAATAAATTTTATGATCATCATTAGCCTATCTCCAGCAGTTTATGGCTATTGTGGCTATTTATGGAAAGATGTTCAAACATGCTTACTGATAGACTATCTAGTTGTTGGGTGGCTCTATTTGATTAACCTGTAAATATCAGGCCCGAGATGTATATGGGGGGGGGCAGGAGTAGTAGGAATGTGAGGGCTGAGACCAAAGACAATTCCTGACGATCAGAAAACAGAGGGAAAGGCCTTTGTCATTCTCACAGAGTGCATGTTCCTTCAAAGTCAAGGTTACCCTCCACTCTCTCCTTGAAGAACACGTAAATGTCAATTGCTCTGGTGTTTCTTTAATCTTGTCTAAATCAATCACCTACTAGATTTTTACCCCCCAGCCAAGCAGCTTGGTGCTTCAGAGAAGGGGAGAGGATAAACATCACCTCCTTGGCAGCCCCCTCCCCAAGCTGTACCATGAAGCCACCATGGCCAAGGTCATGGAGCCGAGAGAAAGGCCCTGGGAGAGGGTATATGTGTGCAGTGAAACACCCACTCAGGGCTGCTGTGTTCTCCTACAAGGGTTGCAAAGCCCGTGCCAAGCTGCCCTTCCCCTCCTCCCTTAGACTTTTGAAGGAATTTTTAATCTATATTTCAGGAACTAAGCGCTATGATACACACCTGTCTGCTTTGGCCCATTATCATCATAAATCCTAATGACTTATCGAAACAAAGGCTGTAGTTAATAAAGCTACTTACTGGCCCTCATCCCGACCACTTATGTACAGTGAGGGTCTTGGCATCCCTTGACAGGGCTCTTCAGGTGTGGGGAAATGTCTCCCATTTTTTTGGTGGCGTAAAGGTCCTGTGACAAACTGTTCTGACACTATGGAGTGCCCATCCCCAATATAAACATCCTGTGCTCAGGTGGCACCCCTTGTCTAAACACCAGGTTTAGGTCAAGTGTCCATTCTCACAGCTCGGTGACCTCCACGCCAACTCCACACGAAAATCCCTGGGAATTGCATCATCAAGGCTGTCTGTAGAACTAGGGGGAAAGGCAGGACTCAGACATCCTCCAACCCCATATATATAAGGGGACCAGATTTTAAAATTGGAAAAGCGGGACACCATTGATGGGGGGAGGGGGGGTTCCTGATTAAAAAATTGGTCTATATGGAGCAAAAAGATTTTCATAGAATGCAAAAATAGTAATATCTTTTTTAAAATTTCAACATAAGTACAATTTACAAATATAATACATTAAAAATCATGTATGGTATTATTTTATTCTTTGGCATATTTCTCATTTGAGTGAATTTTTTTTTAGTAGATTGCTGTTGTTGTTTAAAAGGTCATGAAATTTTTTACAAGAATTTGTTAAATTATATTTCACACATAAAATGGCTTCAAAGTCTCAACACTTAATTGTGAGTTTTCTGATGTCCACACTTTATTTACCATAAAAGAGAACGCGTTCAGTCGCAGCATTAGTTCCTGGTAAAGACAGCGCGTATTCCACAGTTTTTAGTGCATTATTGTATGGAACATGATTTGTTTCAAAATGATGAAATATTTCTAACCATTTGTTGTCTATTGTGATTTTTGCTGATGCCCAAGATTTAACCTTTTCCTTCTCAATATATATTTTTAATAATGATACCTCATTAAAAAGATCATTTTCAGAAATATTACTATATGGGAAATTTTGAGTGAGTCAGAGGGATCCGGTTACACGGTCCTGAAACCGATGCCGGAGCTGCACGAGTGCTCCCCGCATCCAGCCCCACCGCCCGCTGGAATCCTAGTGGCTTGCACCTCGCAGAGCCCGGAGCTGCACGCTGGCGTCCAGGACGCGGGCCTATGGGTAGTTAGGGGACTTGACAGCCGCCGCCCCAGCAGGTACGTTCCACCCGAAGTTCTTTGTTTCGGGGCCCCGCACGGGGCAGCCAGCTCTTGCGGCAGTGCGGGTGCTTCCAGGTGGAGGTGGGGTCTCCCCACCAAAAATCGTCTATTCCCTTCCCGTTCTTCTGCCGTTCCCTAGCTTTTCGCGCATTCTTTTCAAAAATCAGGACTTTTTAAAAACGCCGCAGGACGCGGGACAAATTGTTAAAAATTGGGACTGTCCCGCCAAAAGCGGGATGTCTGATCACCTTACATATATACCCTTATCGAGGGTAAATCTGATTAATGCATAGAGAGCCCAGCTTTTTGCTGGACAGGGAACAGATCCAGCCACTGGAAGGAAGATGCTGAGAGTGCTCATTTCATCCACAAGAGTGCCTGGGCCCATGAATGAACTCCCCCCCTCCCCAGCCACTGAAGTTACTCAGGATCCCTTACAGCAGAGCCCCTTGAAATATGCGGGACCCCAAGAGAAGACCACCACTCTCCAGCTTTGACAGATGCTTCTGGTCACTTAGACGAGCAAGGAGATCCCTCCAACATCCTGACCGCGAGTGTTCTGGCTGAGCTCACAACACGAAAATGAGGAGCAGATGGGCAACAGCCCAGGCCCGGGTCCCCACCAAGTCACTTAAGATGAAACTCTATGGTCACGTGACTGATGTTTTCACAAACCCATCGAAATGATTGCTGTTCATCCGTCGATCACCTCAAAAAGAATTCCAGTTGCTCTTTTCCTCCAAATCACTTAGAAATCCATCCTTAGAAATTAGTCCAGTTGGTACAAGTAAGATTTAAAGATGAAATGAGAGGACTAAGTAAGGTAGATCTAAAGCCTGGGTCCGTGGTGCTAAGTATATAGGAGGCACTTAGTAGCTGTTGGCTGTCTCCATGATTGTTACGCTTCCAGCCTCTTAAGATGTGGTTGGCTATCCTTCGCAAGGAACCATAAGCCACGGTGAGTAGAGTCGCCCACACGTTTCCCCATTTTATTTTCATGTGGCCCTGGGGGTCCATGATGCCAATAAAGGAATAAAACCAGCGTTTTGGGTTAAATGTTTCCATGGTAAAGAATGATGACCAGGCAAACTTGGATCAATGTCTTTAGGAGGGTGATGGAGATTACAAATTCACTTCTGATATCTACTCAGCTATGCCATGAGGGCTTAGGGCAGTGATTCTCAAACTGTTTGAAGTCGGGGCACATTTAAAATCCTACAAATAATTGTAGGCACACTTTACACAAATTTCTGAGAAATATGTTATAATAATTAAGTCAAATATTAAAGGAAAAAATAGAAAGTCCAAGAGTGCTTTTATGGTAAATTAAACGAAATAAATATGACAAAATGAAATTTATTCTGACATTATAAAACATTTTTATGTTACATTTTTTGAGTTATGCTTTTTAGAATTTGTAAAAAAGAGAGGTTAAAGTCTGACCAGGCGGTGGTGCAGTGGATGAAGCACCAGACTGGGATGCAGAAGACCCAGGTTCGAGACCCCGAGCTCACCAGCTTGAGCGCGAGCCCATCTGGCTTGAGTGAAGGCTAGCCAGCTTGGACCCAGGGTCGCTGGCTCCAGCAAGGGGTGGCTCGGTCTGCTGAAGGCCCGCGGTCAAGGCACGTGTAAGAGAGCAATCAATGAACAACTATGGTGTCGCAATGGCAATGAGAAACTAGTGATTGATGCTTCTCATTTCTCTCTGTTCCTGTCTGTCTGTCCTTATCTATCCCTCTCTCTGACTCTCTCTCTTTGTCCCTGTAAAAGAAAATAAATAAATAAAACATTTTAAAAAAAGAGGGGTTAAAAAAATGACAAAATGTTATCATTTTATATAGATAGATAGATAGATACATTCTTAGTAAGATTTAGTAAATTTGGCAGGTCCCGGCATGAATGTGTTAAGTTTTTTCATTCTTGTGTTTATGAGAAACATGAGCCTGATGTGTCCTAGCAATTTCTTCAATGTTTGGGCATATATTTAAAAGGCAAATTCTCATTTCCTCATCAATACATTGAAGAATTTCTCTCTTTTTACTCTTAATTGTGTTGAGTGCAGAAAACCCCCACCATACATTTCATCTTAACTTTACACCAAAGGATAGAAGAAACTTGCCTCCAGTCTTTCCGGGGAACATGGAGGGTAAACAATCCAGCACCCCAGCTTAGCAGCCTTTTGCAACCTAATCAGGCAAGTGAGGTGGGGGGTTGGGCAGACTGTCAACTTACACCCAAGTCCCCACACTTCTGTCCCCAAAAAATCTAAACTCCAAAAACCCTGTTGTTTTTTTTGGTCCCCAACAGGCACATATCTCTCTGGAATACCAGAGGGCGCACCTGGAAATCTTCTAGGGCGCCCCAGTGCACTCTGGCACACACTTTGAGAACCACCAGCTTAAGGTACTCATCTGGCTTCTGTTTCTTCATCCCTCCAAAGCGGAGAGTAGAATTACTGTGGCAGGAACAGTACTACATGCTCACCAAACCTGCTTCCTCTTCCTGGCCCCTCTGGAAGACTGCGTTCTTGACATCCTTCACGGCTCAGTGAGCACCACACAATTTCTGGTGCCATCTTCTCCCCTCCCAGGAGAGCCTCCAGACCAAGAACACCGACATTATACTTTGTCTGAGCGCACCATGTAAGCTTACTATGGCAAGTCATTGAAATGTGGACCGCTGTTGTTGGCATGAAGGATGCTGATTAATATAGTTACCTTCCCATGAAAAGTTTTAGACAACGTCCTGTTTAAGAGAAGCCACCTCGGGTATGAGAGACCCAGGTGAATAAATGGAGTTAGCGAAGACCTGAGTGAGACGTCCAATATTTTCCTCCCCTAGAGCAATGAGAAACTCAAAGCAGCAATCTAAACAAATTCTGCTTTGGGAGAAGGGCTGAAGGCATAGAGAATGATGGGTGACTTTGTAGAAGATCTTTTTCCTACCTCCCAACTAGTTACATATGTAATTGAGATAAAGATATCAACAGTAGCCTGACCAGACGGTGGCGCAGTGGATAGAGCATTGGACTGGGATGCGGAAGACCTGGGTTCGAGACCCCGAGGTTGCCAGCTTGAGCGCGAGCCCATCTGGCTTGAGGATAAAGCTTGCCAGATTGGACCCAAGGTCGCTGGCTCTGGCAAGGGGTGGCTCGGTCTGCTGAGGGCCCGCAGTCAAGGCACATGTGGGAAAGCAATCAATGAACAACTATGGTGTTGCAACGGCAACGAAAAACTAATGATTGATGCTTCTCATCTCCCTCCATTCCTGTCTGTCTGTCCCTGACTATCTCTCTCTCTGCCTCTCTCTCTGTCCCTGTAAAAAAAAAAAAAAAAAAAAAAAAAGATATCAACAGTAGCCTGACCAGGTGGTGGCACAGTTGATAAGAGTGTTGGACTGCAATGCAGAGGACCCAGGTTTGAAACCCAAAGGTCACCGGCTTAAGCGTGGGATCATAGACATGACCCCATGGTCACTGGCTTGAGCCTAAGGTCGCTGGCTTGAGCAAGGGGTCGTTTGCTCTGCTGTAGCAACACCCCTCATCGAGGTGCATATGAGAACCCAATCAATGAACAACTAAGGTGCCACAATGAAGAACTGATGCTTCTCATCTCTCTCCCTTCCTGTCTGTTCCTATTTGTCCCTCTCTCCATCTCTCTCTGTCCCTGTCTCACACACACACACAAAGATACCAATGGTAGAAACTTCTTTTCTGAGCTAGAAATGAGTCTTAGAGTCACAGGAAGCATTCGCTGTTCAGAACTAGAGAAGGGTCGATAGTGTTAAACCAGTGTGAGATGGGAACCTTGAAGCTAAGAGAAGTTGAAATGATTCTATCTGAGGTCACTCACCCCTAAGAAAAGGGGCCAGAATCCTCGCCATTTCAATCAGTTCTATATCCTCTTGTGTTCTGCTCTCGAGAGCTAAAGCCTAGCTTCTTAAGCGACAGTGAGGCAGTTGGCTCAGGTGCGTATATTTCCAGGGCAGACCCCAGGTGGCTCCGGGGCTCCTTTAGGAGCCAGACCTTTGAAAACCCATTGAATGGTTGATTTCATGCTGTCAGGACTTGACTTGAGCCTCACAAGAATCACCAAGTAAAGCGAAGAGAGAATCAAATAAAAGGTGATAGCTTTTCCACAGAAGCTGCTGGTCTTGCACCTGAGGTGTACTTACAATTTCCCATTTGAAAGGACCTTGACTCAGCCAGAACAAATAAGAACCATCTTTGAAAAAGGGAAGAACGCTATCCCCTTGTCAAGTTTTAGGACAGGTCCAAAACGACTGAAATAAAAAAGGACATTTTCCAAACTGTTTCTACAGAAAAACTTAATAAAACATCATAAAGAAACGGACTGTTAAGAAGGCACGTTTTCGGTTGCATATTCCCCAGCACAGGTATCCCTACTTTTTAAAAGTTCACTTTATGCCACTTTTCTTTTGTAAAACCCCTACATTAGTATGTCTTTGCTGCCTTTCCAAAGAAACCCGAAAGGGATGTGCACGTTTACAGGGAAGGGGGAAAAGCGAAAATAGGGTTCAGCGCCTGCGTCAAGGTGAGCTGTTAGGCGGTGTGCCCCCAAGAAGAGAGCGCGGCCCCCAGCTCCCTCCCTGGGAAACCCCGGCGGCATCCAGGTACGTGGCTCTCAGCTGTGTCTGAGCATCTGTGCTTTAATCTCCGTTTACTCCGTGCATCCGTTAGCAAGATGTGTCCCAAGGTAACTGCTTCTTCACTTTCCACCCCTTTGGTCTTTCTAAAAGTTTCCTAGAAGCTCTCGACCTTCAGATGTCGGGGAAACCCGGGATTAGCAATTGACATGGATGCTGGTCCGTTTGTTAGGGAAGAAGCTCTGTGTCGGAACAACTGGCAAAGACGGGAAACAAAGGCGGAGGAAAAGTCAAAGCTGTCCGTCTCCCCTTCCGGATGAGGATGAGCAGGTGGGAATGGAGGGAGGGGCCTGAGGCAGGCCAGCTCTTGACTACTTACTGGGCAGAGCCAGATTCTAACCCAGCTGAAGGCTTAGTCTTTCAGATGAAACCCAATGCCCTTCTGCACAACTCAGGAGGGGGGTAGGGGGGACAGCAGGTTGAGTGGTGGTCCCCAAGGAGATAGGTCCACATCCTGATCCCCAGACCCTGTGTATGTGACCTTATTTAAGAAGAGGGTCTTTGCAGGTGTAATTAAGTTAAGGGTCTCAAGTTGAGAGAGCATCCTGGATTACAGGGTGGGCCTGAAAGCTAATGGCAGGTGTCTTTATAAGGGACAGAAGAGGAAAAGACAAAGAAGAGAGCAGAAGGCCATGTGAAGAGGAAACAGAGATTACAGCTAGTCACGCAGCTATAAACCAAGGACCACCTGAGCCACCAGGACCTGGAAAAGTGAAGGACAGATTCTCCCCGAGACCCTTCAGAGGGAGAGAGACCCTACTATCAGCTGGAGTTTGGACTTCCAGCCTCCAGAGCTGGTAGAAAATCAATCTCTATTGTTTTAAGCCACCTAGTTTGTGATCATTTGCTCTGGCAGCCCTGGGAAACTAACAGAGGGAAAAAAAGAAAGAAGGACCAGGGACTTTCTGTGAGCCTCCTCAGATTCAACTAGGACAGTGGTTCTTAACCTGGGTTCTATCGAACCCTAGGGGTTCGATGAGTCGGTCTCAGGGGTTCAGAGAAGCCTCTGCCGCAGAGGCCAGAATAAAGTAATACCGTAATTTGTTGTGAGTTCATGCAGTTTATTGGTTTTGTTCTTTGAGCAAGGTGATGTTCATGCACGGCTCATTTTGTGCACCAGTAAAAAAACATATACCTATGTCTTGAATTTGGGGAAAAAATCATATTTTATTTATCACTAAAGAAGGGTTCGGTGAATGCGCATATGAAACTGGTGGGTTCAGTACCTCAAAAAAGGTTAAGAACCACTGAACAAGGAAGTCACTGCTCCTTCTCTTAGCATAGAGCCCCTGGGAGGCACTAACAAGAACTCCTTTACTTATTCACTCAACAAGCATTTGCTGATCAATGTGCCTCTCGACCCTCAACTAGTTCCTAGCTCAGCAGAGAAGACAGGCTTGTGCAAAAATAACAGGCAGGATGAGGAAGCACCAAAAGTGATACAAAATGTGGGGAGACCAGTCCTGACCAGGTAGCTCAGTTGTTAGAGCATCGTCCTGATACACTAAGGTTGCCGGTTCAATCCCAGGTCAGGACACATACAAGAGTCAACCAATGAATGCATAAATAAGTGGAACAACAAATGGATGTTTCTCTCTCTCTCTCTCCCTTCTTCTCTCTGAAATCAATTAAAAAAATTTTTTTAATGTGGGGAGACTGGAGTGTGTTGCTCAGTTTGCAAAGGTGCCTCCAAAGCATGAGCATGCACATCTGTCACCTAAGGTTCCACTGGGAATGGGCAGGTTTTCAACCCGAGCATGTCAGAGTCGGGAGCAACACACCTGCTAGATATTTCTCCCCTTCTCTCCCATTCTCCCCTCCATGTGGGCAGGGACGGCGGCTGGAGGACGGCATGGCGGCTTGTGACATGGTCTCTGTGGACAGGCTGGACTCACATTCTCTCGAAACTTCCTCCCGAGTCTTGGGTTGGGACCAGGAGGGCCGGTGACACAGTGACCAGACGCTAATACGTGTCCTTCCACACAGGGCAAGTAGGACTCTGTCTGACATGCATGCTGGAACTGCCTCCTTCAGGAGGAAGGGGCCTGTGTGGGGAAGTCCTCCATCTGACTTCCATCTTCCCCAGGCCGCAATTAATGTGAGGCCAAACCGGGGGAGGGGGAAAGTCCCCCAGAAAACCCATACTTTCCACTTGGTCGGCCTCAGACTGGGATAGAAAAGGCCAAGTTTAAGCTGCTGAAAATAAACTGTTCAAAGAATTTGCAGATCCCTAGCGTGGAAGATCAAATGTTGCAATCGAAGGGAATGAGGATGTTTAATCTAACCAGAAATAAATAAATAAATAAAAGACCCACACTTGCAGAACAATTCGAATTCAATGAGTAGGTGCTTCAGTGACAGGAAACCACCGAGTTCAACATTGGAAATGTTCATTCAGAAATCCAAAGTGTTGGTTTTTCATGGCTCCGGTCCTTAAAAAATAATGGTAGGAGCCAGACCAGCAGGAGTGGAGACTGAAAACTTGTGAGCAGAGAGGACGCAGATACAACGTGGGCAGAGGCCGCCGTGGCATCCAGGGTCAAGTTCAAGTGGGGTCCCTGGTCAGCGACCCCACATGAGAGCGCCCAACTGGTCAGCAGCCTTTGCTGAAACCAATTCTGGGAAAGAGACAATCTCCCTGGAAATGTTTATAGCACGTATTGGCTCCGTCCTTTGCTGTGCTCCAAGGAGGGCCGAATTCGTTTTGCTCAACGCAGCATTTTTAGACAATGTGGGTTTTATGGTTTTTGTGAAACGGAGGAATGAATTGCAAAACCAAGCAGAACTGGAAATGCCTTTGTAATTTTAAAATAAAATAAATGAACACAGTTCAGACCAAGGATTGTCCTCCAAGAGTGGAAACCCAAACACAATCGCTTTCTGCTGAAATGAAGGGGAAGGAGCAGAAGTTAAGTCCAGAAAGATTTGAGATCCAAAACTTAAACCCAGCGAACTCAAACGCTAGAAATCAAATACAAATTACTAAAATGTTACCAACTTCAGAAGCTAGAAGTAAAGTGATCCATTGTCCTTTCAAATGTTCATGGGTAAGCATAGGCTTTGGGTTTTAAGTCTCTCACTATTTTGTGACTACCGATATTGACGCTGTGACCAGCAATTTCATCTATGCCATCTTGTTGCTGGTAGCAAAAAAACCAAAGGGACAGCAGGCACTTTGTAAGTCCCCCACCGAGGTACGTCTCGGAGCTGTCTGAACTGTTTTTCTACCGTGGTGAGAATAGTGATAACATCTGAGTATTCTACATTTACTCAAACCCTCTAACTATCCAGAAGGGAAGCGGCTGAGTTAATTATACAATAGCCACTGAATAGAATAACGTGCAGCCCTTCAGAAGGTGGTCATGAAGCTTATATTGCCAGGCACAGGCCGCTTACTATATAATGATAAGTGGAACTATAGGTTAAAAATGCATATGTACTTTCTCAGCAATACCACATTAAAACCCACAGAAGAGGAACCACACCAAAATGTTAACAGGAGCTGTCTCTGAGGGTTAGGAATTAGATGTGATATTTTTTTCTTCTCTGTTTTCTCAATTTAATGATGCAATTATAATGAAGAGCAATGATAGACAAGTAGATCGAAGCTTTTGGTAAGCAATACAGTTCTATATTATTTTGTAAGGTGGCACCTTTCAGATAAGGATGCAACAGAATGAAAAGAAGAACTCACTTCTCACCTCAAACTCTCCTCTGCTTGATTCCTTGGGGAGCAAGTTTGGGGCAAGTTGGGTCTTGTTTCGGACAATCTGGGACTGAAGTGTCTGTGACCCACGGTGGTGATGCCAACCTATATGTAGGTCCACAAGAAAGAGGATTCTTTGCATTTTAAATCATTGGGACCAAGGGACTTATCCAAGGGGATATTTTTAATTTCTAGATAATGGCTCTTTTGACCACTTTTAACAGACGAAGCTATAATGTAAAAAAGGAGTTTGGCCAACTTTTCAGGCCTCACTTCAATGCAGTTTGAGTTTATCTTTAAGGTTCCGGCCACTGAAATTCTATGATTCTAAGGCAAATGCAAATAACTACACTGAAACAGGATTCTTGCTTGCAGGTAATAGAAACCCATCAGAATTCATCTGAGCAAAGAGAGATATGATTGGAAAGACATGAGGGAGCACACAAACTGAAGAATAGGATGAATACCAAGTCCCCGAGAGGGAAGAATGAGAGAACCTTCAGAAGCCAAGGGGGCAGGAAATAATGACCATCTCTTTAGGCTGCCCTATCAAGAAGAACCCATTCTAACAGCTCCCACCCTTGTAGTCAATGGGCCACTTCCCAGGAGAAAGAATTCTGATTGGTTCAGCTTGGTCTTGTGCTCATAGCAACTGAAAGTCCCACCCTTACTAACCATGTTGTAGGTAGGATGGCACCTCAGAGAGGGAACAGCCACCAGATCAAGAAGAAATTCAATACCCTTCTCGTTCCAGATCTAAGACCATGTGTTCCATGTGCTGTGTTTCATACAGATGCGACGCAGAAAGGAAAGGAGAGTGAGATTTATGAGGGGCAATGGAGGCTTCTCTGGGTGAAGGTCACGTGCGTGACTGCTAATACGGATCACCAGACCTGAACATGACCCTGAGAACACACACTGCACTCAAAATCTGTGGTTCAGAGCTTTAGAAAATCAACAAGAAATTAATAACAAAGACAGTGACTCTGCACTTATGCTTAGAAGCTGGAAGTTCAAGATTAAATGAGCCAGATAGTGAGGGGGTAACAACCCCAACTCTTTTGAGTGCCTTGAACAGTGAAATTAGCAACAGAACAAGGCCCATTGTACCATGAAACTATTTCATTGACTTGTTTTCTAACTCCACTTTGAACACAATGAAAGTTGTATGTTTTTCAAATAAAACAAATATTTTTCCCCCTCTCCCAACACAACAGAGAAACCTCCAGGGCAAACTAAAATAAGACCTCATTATTCCAGATTCCACTCATTCCAAAATTATAATAATTTGGCTTGGGCTGCAGTGAAGCCTGTCTTTGTACTCTCTGTGAGTGGTGGTTTCACTCAACAAATCAACAGTACCAACAAGATTGCTAGGAGATGTGTGTAAGCCACTCAGGGTAGGCTGGGGCAGCCACAGTTTACATGCAAATGACAGCTGCTCGTTACAGAGGCGTCTTAATGGTCATGAAGGCAGAACTGGCAGGCTTGTAAGCAGCTAGCTCAAATTGCTACAGGCCTCCAGTGTTCCTTCCAAAACCCTTCTATAATTCAAATCTTCCGCTCATTCCAATGAGTGTTTGCACTCAGTTAATCTAACCAAGGGATGTCTGAGCGACCTTGCATTTAGGTGCAAATAAGGTAAAGAATGAAGGCCCTGTTTGCCAACCAGCTTTTGAAAAGAGTCCTGCTCACTGCTTCTACTTCCAAGCATGGCAATAGTAAAAAAGAAACTGGTTAGCATGCACAAATGCCAGCAAACATATCTAAATCAGCACATGTGCTGAATGGAATATAAAGAAAGAGAATCCCACTGTAAATATTGTAAATTACTCACCATGGGATTCGATCTGTAAGCTCATCAGAGCATCACAGATCATCCATGAGACATGCGTGGCCCATACAGGAAGTGCTCACTAAAGCACACGTGCTCCCCGCCTCCCCTGTGGGGGGACATGTGACTCGCTCACATGGACTGTCAGCAGAGGCGATGGCTGTTGGTCACTTCCAAGTCAAGGCAGTTGGCAGGATTGTGCTTTCGCCATCTCCCATTCTTCCCTGACATGATGAGATGGCAAGCAAGGAGAAGAGGGAGATCTTCGATCTCTGAGTCACCAGGTGGAAGAGAGGCACTGAAAACCAGCGTGAGATAGGCAGGAATTCAATATATTTGGCTCAAGAAAAAAATTAGGCTTCCAGACTCAGATACAAAGATGTGGAGTTGTAGCACCAGCCACTTCCAAAGAGCTTAGCCTGTTCTGACTAACTCACTAGCTCTTACTGCTCCCATTGACAGATGAGAAGACCAGACTCACAGAGGATAGATGACATGTTGAAAATTATATTTGAAAGCCATGTAGCAGGTCCCAGAATATTACCCACACCTTCCGATTCCAGTGCCCTTCTTGCTATGACCCAGATGTTCAGATGTTGCCGGAGTGCATAAATTAATGAGCAGCTGGTATTCAATGACAATCTGAACAATTAACATGCAATTTCAGAAGGGACAGTATTAATCCTAATTTGGCTGTATAACCGGGGGCCTCTTCACATCCTCCCTTGCAGGCCCTGGAGAAGAGAGAGGCACTGCACACTGATGACACCTAGAACGTGCCAGGGACCTATACTGCATTGCATTCTTGTTTGGTAAAGACTTCTTCATAAAATCAAAAGAGTATTGTTAAGGGTAGGTGGAGAGAGAACAGCCTTGGGAACAACAACAAAAAAAGGTAAATAAAAGTCCAATTTTTCATTCTGCCAAATTCAAACAAACGTCATGTTAATGACCGGGCAGCCCCTACAAATTCAGCAGCAACAGTTAAATAAAAAGCTCATTCATTTAAGACAAGAAGTGTCAACACAGGCATTTAACATAAGTCAGGTTTCCACAGCAGAGTGACCCTGTGTATGGTAAAAGGCACATGTCAGGCTGGGGGCAGCGTCACCCAGTGTAAATGCAAGGAACATATATACAGAAACTATTTCTTCATCCCTGACACAAAACACATACTTTTTCAGGGGCAGGTCTTGATGTAAACAGGGGGAAGGTAGTCGGGATTTTCAAAGGTTTCTATAATTCATCAACCTGCAAAGCAATGTCTCCATCACTGTTCAGAGGTAATAAAAAGTACCCACTACCAACTTCTCTTTGTAGGAAATATAAGTTGGCATAGACCATCCCAAACAATTCACCACATGCCTCATAAAACTACAAAGCTCCTATAAGAAAACTTACAAATACATTTTTATGACCTCGGAATAGGCAAAGATGATTTAGAGAGGACACAGAAAGCACTAAACATCAAAGAAAAAGTAAAACAATTATTGAACAAAGTCAAAATTTTACATTTCTGCTTGACAGTTGATGCTATTAAGAAAATGAATAGGCACGCCACGAACCGGGAGGGAACATCTGTAGTGCATACATCTGACGAAGGACTTCATTCTGGAATCCGTAAAGAATTCATAGAACTCAATAATAAAAACAGAAACAACCCAATAAAAAAAAATGAGTAAAAGATGTCAATAGACATTGACCAAAGAAAATATTTCAATGACCAATAAGCACATAAACTAGTAGTACTTAGCGTCATTAGTCATCAGGGAAATGTAAATTAAAACTACAATGAAACGCTGTTACATCCCCACCAGAAAGACTAAAATGAAAAAGACGGAAACCATCAGCTATTGGCAAGGATACGGGGCTACCAGATCTCTAATAGACTGTCGGTGGGAGTGTACAATGTTACAACTGCTTTTTGTGATATAGTTAAAGATACAGCTATCCTATGACCCAGTAGTCTCCAAGGTATTTAGTCAAGAGAAATGAAAACACATGTCCCCCCAAAAAACGTGTTCATAACAGCTGTGTGCATAATGGCTACAAACTGAAAGCCACTCAAGCGTCGATCGATAAGCAGAAGAATAGGGACGCAGTTTGTGGTGGGTTCATACAAAAGAATGACACACGACGATAAGACACACAAAATCAGAGACATGAAGCCATGTCTGGATAAAGTTCCAGAATATTACGTTGAATGAAAGAAGCCGTATGCAAAATAGTACACACAAGATGACTCCATTTAGACGGCATTTTTAACACGAGAAAATTAATATTCTGCTCACAAAAATTAGGGAGTATTTTATCGCTTCATATGATGTGAGCAGTACATATGTGTGTGTGTGTGTGTGTGTGTGTGTGTGTGTGTGTGTGTGTGTATGGTGATAGAAATCAAATTGGTGATCGCTTCGGAGTTTGGGCTGGTGGTGGAAGGATTGATTGGGAATGGATACAAAAGGACCTCTGGGAAGATGGAAATATTCTCTATCTTGCTAGGGGTGTAGGTTACGCAGGTGTATGCATTTATCAAAACTAATAGAACTAAACACAAACTCTGTGCTTTTCACTGTTTGTAAATTGCCTTTCAATTTCTAAAAAAAAAGCATTGGGGAAGAAAAGATCCTTTCTAGTTTAGGCCGGGACTAAGAGCAGACCTCTAGAAACATTGGAGAACAGAATCCCGCCGGAAAACAAAGGCCTCATCCAGACCAGAAAAGGAGGCAGGGTGTTTCCCTTTCAACGTATCTCCAGACTTGGGCCCAGGCAGGATATGATGAAGGGATGAACCGGCCCACGCATCGCGGCGCCTGCCCTTCAGCTGGATTGAGGCCCGTGTCAGACCCTCCTGTGGGCCTCCTGAAACCTCTTCGGTGGGGCTCTTCCTCTGGGCACCACTGAGGCGACCAGTTCAATTCAGGCTCAGGCCAGCTCCGGCCAGGGGCAGCCCGACAATGGCTCCCCACGCTCTCACCTCACGCATTCCCCTTTCTGCCCTGGCCTTTCTCTGGGGCCCCGGTGCGGGACCCAAAGCACACAAGTACATCCAGGAGGGACAGATGAACTAGAGCCCTTGGGTGACCTTGGCCCACCCTCGGTGGGAGCTGGTGGGCCGCTGTGTGCCTCTGCTTGGCTGGTGCACCCCCTCAGCCCCTCAGAAGGTGCCGTGGGACGGAGCACTGGTGGCTCACAAAGTGCCCTGCTCAGTAACAGCACATCCCTTGGTGGACTTGTTTTCCTTGCCTTAGTCGCTCCCTCTACCCTTCACTCCAGCTGTCCAGAATCACTTCTTAAATAAACCATCTGCAGGCAAGTCTTTGTCCTGAGCTCTGCCTTCAGAACTAAGGCTGGACAAGGCTTGTAAATATATACAAACAGAAATACGCACCTACATTCAGCAGTGCTTCCCTGGGTACTGAGACCTTGTATAACACAGACCCCTGTTCAGCTGGCTGCTAGCCTGGAATGCCGTCCCCAGTATAAACTAGCAAGAGACCGATGGCCTGCTACCAGAGTCAGCTCTTACTAAGATACACACCTTGATAGGAAACATAACAAGACTCATTACCCAGCGTCCACACCACAACCACGGCCTTTCTGTGTAAACAATGACTCCATCTCTAAGCTGAACTCCATCCCAGGAATGTGGGGTCACTGACGCTGTACTATTGGCCCTTCAGCCACTGACTGGACAAGTCCCGGGGTAATATGGCTTCCAGGGGACACATATCTTGTCAAAGAAAATAAAAAACATATGATCTTTACTTTCAAATGACTATTTTTCTCACGTACAGTGAACTATGGTGATGTCTCAGACCAATACTGAACAAGAATGCTAACCCGTGGCAAAACCAGCTGTTTCTGGTTGGCTCTCTTGCTGGGTTCCATGGTCTGGTCAGTCCTCAGCCACCATGAAAGATGGCACTTTTTAAATTTACTTATGTATGTATCTAAAACCATCTTGTAAGAAAGGGGAGGTTCTCTTGAGGGGCAAGAAGAGAGTGTGGGTCTTTGCAGGGCTCACATAACCCTTAACTCGTCTTCCGTGTACACGGCAGACCACGTGGCTTAAGGAACTCATTTCAAGCAAGGAATTCTGTCCTTTGTATTTTTCTGCCTTTATCCTAGGAAGTAATTTATCTTTTTTTTTTCTTTTTCACTTAAAAGGAAACTAGTTAGTGAAAGACATAGTGTAAATATGACAAAACCCTTTCAGTGGAGATAGTTCATTAAAGCTAAATGGCTTGTTGCAACAGGCTTTCAGCTGGATTGCTTAACGTATGTTTTATAAAACTATACAAGGCATCTGCCAACATTTAACCAGACTGGTGGGTTGGTGTGTCGATTTTCCTCCTCGGGGAAGATCCTAGAAAATGGTAATGGGATGTGAAGACAATTAGTGAGAAGCCCGTTGATGAAGACTGGAAAAATAAATGAGGAGCTATTAAGTCTGCTAGAATTGGAGCTATTAGATCTGCTAGAATCGGGGCCAGGTCCGCAAGAGACAGACAGGCTTGGGCTCCGTCAAGGCACGTTGAGATCAAGGACGTAAAGAACTCACTGGCTTCCGTCATAATTGCACCCGCTGCTCTCAGTCCCCCCCCCCCCGCCCCCTTTCCCACACCAAACACCGGCGGAGGCCGCAGCAATGGCCCAGAGACTCCGACAGAAGTACAGTTTAGACCGCAGGTTTCAGGGTGGAGGAGGGGGGTGGAATGCATCCTGACTCTGGCTGTGCGTTCTCTAGTTTACAGGTGAGCCTCAAAGGCTAGAACTCTAGGCTTCCTTACTGCAAGAGAGAATGCAGGTCTCTATGGGCCGGGGGTGGTGTGGTATCTACCATTAGACGCACAAAGAATTGCTCATGACGGAAGCTGCCTGAATTAGCACAGCTCACGTTCAGGAGCGTGGGATCCGAGACCACACTAGCTGGACTCACGATTCCATTGGGTTGGCTCCTGGCCCCTCCGCCCTGAGGCCGCTCCTTGTCTCCTCTTTTCGGGGACAACAGCTTCTCTCTCCGGATGTAGCCCCCAGGTCCTGTTCTCAGGGAAATTTCCCACTCAAGCTCTTCCACTCAGAACCATATGTGTCCCCCAGGTGTTCCCACTGTGTTCTTACACCCATCCACATGGTAGCCCACACTACTAGAAAGCAAACTCCTCAGAGGGGGTGCAGGGGGTCGCAGAAGCTGTCTGACTCGTTACTGTGTCGTCACCGTGGAGCACGGTCTCGAACACACAATGCGTTTTATGACTACAGGAATGAGTGTTATGTAAGGCGGTTCGGATTTTTTTTTTTTTTTTTTTACTTGTGAAAATGAGAAAAAATACAGAAAGGTTGCTGCCTTGAAAAGCATTTGGTAGTGTTCGGAGAGGCATCCATCTGCCGACAGCAGAGGACTGCACGCAAAGCGCCGGTGAAGCCGTGGAGGAAATCCACTCGGCAAAATCGCAAAGGCACCCCTTCCCGAGGAGCGAACGTGGGAGCAGCCTCCGCCCAGGAGCCGCTCCCCGAACCCCCTTCCCCCCGTTTCCTGATTAAAATGCACCCTGGGTTTCTTGGGGCCGATGAATGAGGCAGATAAGGAAAAGCCATTTGGATAGCACATAAGGAAGGCTCTCAGCATTCAGACTTCTCTAACTTATGAAAATACTTCTTCTGGAAGAGTGTTTGAGAGAAAAGTGTACTTTGATCCTGAGCATGACTTCTCCCGGAATCTGAAGGGTGATGTTTGAAACCACAAAGTTCCTAATCACCCACAGAAACACGGACCCCCCTGCGATGTTTCCACTTCCTCCCGTCTTCCTCTCAGCCAGATGAAGAACACGCAACAAGGCTCACTCAAAGACTAAAAACTTACCTCAGTGAAAATCCAGAGGCAAAATAGGGAAGGAACCAGCACAGAGAAAAGAATAGAATTTAGAAATATACTTTCCTCCCAGGAGGGGAACAACTCGTGATTTTTGCCACTTTAAAAAACAATGGTTCTTGCAATTCATCCTAGAGATAAATCTGAACCTGCCCAGACCTCTTCATTATCTGACAAACTCCTAAAAAACAATGGGAGCCAATGTCTGAGCTGGCAAAAGGTTCCGGGCTGCACACTCCACAGGGGACAGATGGCTAAATCAGCCGGAAAAAGGTAGAGCCGCGCAGCGCGGCTGAGTGTGGACAAGCGTGGATAATTTTAACTCCCAATACAGCTGGACTGACCGCTAAACTGTCACCTCCTATCGAGCCTGTAACTGAGAAACCACAGATATCCTTCTGAGCACACTGATGAGGAAACACGGGGAGCCCAAGGCGTGGTGGGTGAGACTATCTGGAACAGGTGCATTGGGGCAGCGAGCAGGGTTGTCACATGTGGTTCCCTGCGGGGATGAGGGAAGGCAGCCAGGAGGCCAGCCCCTCAGCAGCCGGTGTTATAAAGGGACAGAACCCAAAGAAGAAGCTGGAATAAAAAGTAGATGAAAAATGACCCTAACGGTGGAGGGAGGTGGAGACTCGTCACTGACTCCTTCACAAGGGCCAGCAGCCACCAAGACCCAGTCCTGAGAGGTCTTGGAGGGCAGCGAGGTAACTCTGAAATGATGGAAACCCCTGTTTCTTCTCTTTGCTCTTACCCCTCCTGCACAGGAGGAGTTTTCGCCGGCTACATCCGCCTCTCCTCTTCCCTGCCCGTTTGCTAAGCCTCGGGCAGCGCCGCGCGTGATGCTATCTGCAGCTCGCCCCGTACTGAACGGCAGCCTCAGAATATGATATGGAGCCCCTGACATTGGCTGACAGGTTCTGGACCGTGAAGATAATGAGCCATTTACATTCTACAAATTCCTTTAAAAACTTTTCGAAAGAAATAGTAACTCCTGCGCGCGCGCTGCCGCTGGTTCTGTGTCGTCTGGAAGCACAGACGACTCGCGTTCCCGCCTGTCCCCCCGAGCTCCTAAGTTTCAAGCAAGCAGTAAAATTCTCTGCGGCTTTCACCACGGCATGATCCTGTACTACCTGTTCCCACGTCAAAACACTGGGAAATGACACTCCATGACACTCACCACACATTTTACCTTCAGTGTGTGTGTGTGTGTGTGTGTGTGTGTGTGTGTGTGTGTGTGTGTGTGTGTGTGGCAGTTTTGAATTTGGGGGCTGGAACAGTCAGGGGACTGGTTCCTTTTCCATAACCTGAAGGCTTACACCAAAGGCATGCTGGGGGCATGGAGAAAGATTTAGGTGTCAATTTCTACAAGTGAAGTCAGATGTTTGACGTCTGCTACCATCAGCCTATTGAAACACTCAGGTGGCCGGAGGGGAGCTAAACTCTAATGCTGGGGCATATAAAGTCAGTCGAGCTACAGGAATTGGGGAGAAATTTCTGTTGAGGAGGGAAGCACTGAGGGGGAGACAGGGTAACAAGGCACGGAGGCTGGGAAGAGAGCTCACAGAATTAAGATAATGGTGTAGCATTGACCCCAGGACTCTACACACCCAGAATGCCCCAGGCAGGATGCTGGCCTCTTCCTTACCAAAGTGCGCCTGCTTAGCTCTCCCAGGGGACACCACTCTGAGGACATGTGTCCCTGACTTCAGAGACGAGATCAAGAAGCGAACAGAATGAGTTTGTACTCTGTTCATCCATGCATCCATGTGTTCATTTGCACATTGCTGTGTTGAAATACCTTTATTCCATGGAGCCAGGAATGTCTGCATTCACATTTAGATCAACAACAAAATTGCCTTTCATAAGGTGTTCTCTCCTTGAAATAGGACAAGAGAATGGAAGTGTGAAGTCGTACGTGGAATTTCTGTCCCCTTTCCTTTAGGCCTCACTGACATCAGTGGGTCTTAGAATATGCTCCCTGGACCATGGCACCACATCACCTGGGAACTTGCTAGAACTGTGAGTTCTCAGAACCCACCACGCCCACGCCTGACTAATTTAAAGACCTGCATTGCATATTTCTATAAATTCCCCCAGGGATCCCGATGCTCACGGAAGTAGGGAGGCCACTGTTCTGCATTAAGGGCCTCCCTTCTTGGGTATTTCCACTACTTACAGACTAACGTGGCTCCTTAACGTGCACTTAGGTCAATGCCAACAGTGGGGTTCGCCCTCCGGTCTGTTTATGGTGCTGTTTTCCTTCCCATTCATTTGATGGGGACGTGTTGAGCACAGGACAATATTTCTCTATAAACAGTGTCAGCATCTTGCATGAACTTTTCACAAAACTTCTTTTAGCCATTTCAGGTAACAATCCCCCACATGGCCTGAACACCCAGAACTCTGGTGAATGTTACGATTGTTTTGCAGACAGGAAGTGACTACAGCATTAACACTATCCAGAAGTGAGTGGTGATAAACCCTGGCACGGCTACAAAAAAAAAAGGAAAACCAGGCTCAGAGGCGCGGGAACTCAAAGGACACATTCTGCAGTGGAGAGGAAAAACCCACACCAACTCAAAACAGAAAAACAGTCAAATAAACCTCATTTCCTGCCATCTACAAACAGAGTGAAGTTCAAGAGAGTCTATTGGCCCCGATGAGAACCACGAGATAAGATGTTTTCTCCTTTATTTTTAAAGTGTGGACGGCATGGGCACCCAATTATAAAGGCATTTCAATTATCCATTAATGATTTAATTGACTAAGTCCCATTCTTCCCTGACAACCATGTTGCGTTTATCTGGGAAGAACTTCCTGCTATTATCTTAAGTCTCTGGCAGTTTAATGAGGGCTGTGTGTCAGCAAACACTATTTAAAAAAAAAAAAAAATTGGAGGATAAACTTACAAGGAGTCAACGCTCCTTTAGATGTTAGAGGTCACTCATGCCCCAACTTGACTTAGATGTCTGACACAACTGCTTCAAGAAGTCCACGTGGCTGCGGCCTGTCAAGGCGTGTTCACCTTGGACATTCCTCTTGGGGCTTGAAACACAATCTGGTTAATGGATTTACCTTCAGGTGCCCGTCAGAAGACACAACATGAAAACCTTCCTGCTGAATCCCCTCAAACCTCTGTCCTATCGAAACCAGGAAAGACAGTCTCTTGGGTCCCCCCCCCTCCCTTAAAAAGGGAATGTACGCTACCAGCCTGTTGTGACATATCTGTCTGGTAGGCCTGGCTGTGTTTTTCAGGAGCAATAACTGGAATTCTCTGTAACCCAACGAAACTCCTTTTGACGAGTTCAGGGGAATCAGCGTGTTTGTGTTGGCTTGCCGGGCCTTCGGGCCTCGCAGACACAGCCGGCTCAGGCACAGAGCGGCAGCTGGAGAAGGCGTTAGCCTATCCCACGCCTCCGCCCAGCCAACCCCAATGGCCAACAGCAATGCCAGGGAGTTCAAGTGATTACTTACTTTAGAGAAACAAAAGCCAATAACCCAAGAATTAACGTCCCCAAGAAAAGGTCAATAGGCTGCCGTGTTGTAATGGATGTCACAAATATTTAAATAAGGATAATAGAAAAATGTGTTTGCTCATTTTGATTTACGTCCAATGGCTTGGCTTCCACTCCAGCACGCGGTTCACAAATTCAACCCTGATTTCTGCTGACTTGTTCAGCTGCACCACACTTATTTTTTTCCCCCTTCCTTCTGTGTACCTTTCAATCATATTTCACAGTCCCTTCCAAAAGGACCGCAAATGACAGCGCCAGAGATATTCTCAGTCTATCGAGTGAGTACATTGTAAGTGGTTTTATAAAGCCGGGAACCGAGCCAGGTTTCTGTGCGATGCCGAGGAAAAGTCAGAGTTCTAGAAAGGCTGGTCCCGCCCGGCCACAGTGAAAGGCCAGGCTCTGGTCCATCCCAGTCACCAGCATAGCTTCTACCCTTCCCAAGGCCGGAGTCCTACAAGGACAAAGAAGACAAGACTCTCCTTGAATTTAGAATTCTGATGTGTCTCAGCTTGAGGGACCCTCAAGAGATCCCCTACTTAGCCCGAGGAAACGGTGGCTGGACCATGATAAAGAGAATTGCCCAAGATCCTCAATGTGAATACAAGGGGGAATGAGAGGAAGGACACCAGCCCAGGGGATGCTGGCCCTGTCCTCTCTCAACCCACCCAGCTGCAAGCATGTCAACCATCCGTGAACCTCTGACCAGAGCCAAGGGCTGGGAAAGAGTCCCAGTGCCCTCTCTGGGCAGAGTGAAATATGTGGGGTGGGGTGCGAGGGAAGGTGCCCAGGGGCAATCTGCTTCACAGACCGGTGTCCGTCACCACCCCCTCCCTCCCCCTCTGCATGCCCATCAGAAGACACAACAGGAAAACCTTCCTGCTGAATCCCCTCAAACCTCTGTCCTATCGAAACCAGGAATGACGGTCTCTTGGGGCTTTTTCCCCCCCTTAAAAAGGGAATGTACGCTACCAGCCTGTTGTGACATATCTGTCTGGTGGGCCTGGCTGTGTTTTTCAGGAGCAATGACTGGAATTCTCTGTAACCCAACGAAACTCCTTTTGACGAGTTCAGGGGAATCAGCTGCCATGGACCCTTCAGCAGCACTTCAAGATCATGGACTGCATCCTTGTCACCACATCCATGTGTCTTAAAGGGGACAGACAGGGAAAGAGACAACCTTTAACTACGGTTCTCCTTTCAACTCAGGTGTCCAGCTGTGACTGAGCACAGACCATGGGACTCATGGGTTCGTTTCCTCATTTGATGCTTGCAGCGTCTCTACCGGCCTTGGGTCTGCTCTGCGGGGTGTTCTATTTGCACTCTCTCACTATTGTATTTTTTGTTTGTCCTGTAAGTTTCATCGAGAATGTGAGCTCCACAAGGGAGAAAACTTGCCTCTTGTTTGTAGCTTTTCTCCCAGCTCCTCCATGGTACCTTGCTTACGCTGTGTACTTAACAAGTGCGAGCTCCGTGCATGAAGGCGCCCTCCTCTCATAGGTGAGGTAACTGGGGCTTAGAGAGGGGAATTAATTTATTCATGGCCAACTAATGAGAGGTAGAGTTGCCTTTCAAATACAGGTATGTTTTCCGAAGTATAATTAGATACAGAGATGTGCTCAGGATCAAGGGAACTGGAGAATGTCAAGATTCCCAATTATTCTACCCATAGTCCATGCAGCACAGGTGTGCTTACCAAAGGTCCTGACATCGGTGACCCCTGAACTTGTCATACGGAGAAACAGCAAAATTTAATACTTCTAATAGATGGAATGTTCCCCCTTAATGAGATGTTCCTTCTATGTAGAAGACTGGCAATTTGTTGAGAAGTAGCATCTGCTTCTACTAATCTTATTTGAATTACAGAGGCTAAGTCAACACCAAGAGAAAGGGCATTGAGGTTGCTCAGAGAAACTGTGTATTGTGACAAATCCCATCTATGCCCATAAGAACCAAATGAGCTATTCTTAGGAAATCTGTGAAATACCTAGAACTATAACCTTCCACACTAGTATCACTGTAAGAAATGTTGATATAACAAAAACTGATTACGGAGAAAACTAAAGACTGGGGAACTGTTAATAGGCTTAGATTCATGAACATTTGTTGAAACAAAGGATATTTTCCAGATGCTCTGCATCTCCATAAGACAAAAGGATCAGCATAAAGGGGAACTCCCTCAGGAGCGGCCAGCAGAGGTGGGAAAATACAATGTCCAAGTGTTTTCTGAAAATAGGATCGATTCACCAAGATACAGCTAGTGCTCAACTTATGACCACGATTGGTTTCCATAGATGGTCATAACACGATTTGGTCGTAAGTTGAGTAGGCTATATGTACAGTACCATGAAATGATGTTATAAAAATCTTTAAGTCATATTTTATCATAATTTTCTTTCATTATTGTTATATATCATAATTTTCTTTGTTCATTTTATGCCATTTGTATCATCTCTACACCATTTTGTTTATTTTTACATTCGTCAAGTTTAAATAAAACACTGCATTACCAGTACAACTGGTTTAATATTTGAAAAACATACAAAATGACAAAATACAGGTGCATACAAAAACTGTTCCAGACGTGGAGCAATCGTGGCTAGCGATTGTGGTCGTAAAGTCGAATGGTCGTAAGTTGTATAGGTCGTAAGTAGATCAATACCTGTAGCTACACCCCACGCTTAGGACAGGAGTCAGAATGGCTGGCCTATCAGGGGCCCCATGATTGCTCACCTTTTACTTCGGGAGGGTAAAGGCCATCTCAGAAGAGAAAGTCCCTGACATTCGACAAACTGCTTTGTACGTACCACATTACAAATAAAATGTAAGTAATCTAACAGACGGTTAACGAAACAATAAATCGATCTTGAGAAGTTATTATCTGGGAAACCTGGACATTGTCTGAGGTCCTGCTTGCTTGTAACAACTTACATTTGCCTGGTGGGACTTGCCAGGAGATCCGATGTCAGGCCATAGAGTTGCTAATATAACTGATGCAGTTTGATGGACAGGAAAGCATCAATTGGTTAGAAAGTCCGTATAGGCAAAGCAGGGGTGGGGGCGGGAGGTGACGCCTCTGAAACCTTGACTCTGGAAGCACAAGGTCTCTGTGGGATTTTTCTGCAGGCTACAGTGGGACCCCAAATAAAGCCAGGTGCTAGGAATAGGGGATAAGCCCGAGGCTGGACTTCTCTCAGTCAAGGATATAGAGCACTTGTTTCCTCTAAGTTGTAGAAACTGAAAATTGAGTTCTTTCTTTCAATGACGACTTCAAAGTTTAAGGACCTGCCATTTTAAGATGCCCATGTTTGATGGCAAACAAGAAAAAGAAGATAATGCATGTAGAGATGTATAAACATAGTTATTTTGCCAGGCTTTCTGGATTTCAGGGCGACAAGGGTGAAGTTTATCTCATACCTCAGTTCACAGCCGATCTATTATCATCATTGATCTGTTATTTTATTTACTTACTGCCTTTTCCCCCCTAATTTCCCATTCCTACCCACCCCTCAGCCACACTACCTACGGTCCTCAAATTTGTAGGTATCTCTGTCAAATATAGAAGTTTTGTGCGTGTGTGTGTGCACATATATATTTTTTTAATTTGCATAAATGGCACTGGGCTATTTTTCCGAAGCATAATTAATTCCGAAGTATAATTGAGAAGTTATCGTTTTTCCTTTTTTCATTCAGCACCATGTTTTAGAGTTCAATCCCTGCTGCGGTGAGTACATCAGTCATGGGTATCTGCTGCGTCGTGTTTCAGGACTTTCCTCCACCACGTCTTACTGAACCATTTCCCCTCTAACTGACATACAAGTAGACTCCTCTTCCCCACGAAGCAAACGGTAAGCATTGAACACTTGTATCCACGTCTTCCTCTGGAGTCATGCAAAGACTTTTTCTGAGGTTACCCACACGTGGGTTCACACGGCGTTCCTGCAAAAACACGTACATCGTTGGAGTAAGCCCTGTCCCAGATGCTCGCTGGGAGGCCCGACCAGTTCCCATTCCCACCAGTAGGACACCATTAAATTAATGATCATTTTTGCCAATTAAAATGGGGATAGAAGCTCCACTCTTAGTTTAATTCACATTTCTTTGTATTACCAAATTTGAGCATCCCTTCATATATTTATTAGACATTCAGGCTTATCCCTTTTCGTGAATTACTTTTCATATCTTTCATTCATGTTTTTCCATCAAACTTTCTCTCGTTTTCTTGTTTGCTGGCAGAGTTCTCTGCATTCCATATATTAGCCTCTCATTGGTCTTAGACATTGCTGATATGCTTCCTAATCTCTCATCTGTCTGTTAACTTTGTAGTCTTTTTTAACTATAACTCTTGGTGTTGTGTAATCATGACCTTCTGAGGTAACGTTGAAAGAAGTTCTTCTTTTTCCCTAGGTCCTACATTTTCGCCTCTTAGCATTCTAGCTTTACCTTCCACATTTAGTCTTTCCCTTCCACCCAGGGTCCCCCTTGTATATGGTGTAAGGTAGGGTCCCCCTTGTATATGGTATAAGGTAAGGATTTAGTTTTGTTTTCTCTGCATAGTGAGCCAATTTTCTTAACACCTTCTGTTAAGTAATTAACCTTCTTGGCCATTTACCTTTATTATAATATAATAATGAATAATGGTATTCTGCTCAATTGGTCCGCTTCTCTGTCCTTGTACTCATAGCACACCTTTCATTTAAATGTTTTCGTACCATGCAGCCATATCTGCTGATGGCAGTCTGCCTTCTCCCTCTTCTTTCCCGGAGTAACTTAGCCATTGTGGATCTACATTATTCTGTACATAGAAAACTCTGTCACATCCCTTAAATACTTAACTGGAATTTTGTTTTGGATCACACTGAAGTTGTGCATTCTTTTGGAGATAACTGACATCTTGATGATGCTAAAACACTCCATTCATAAGCATGAGTAGCTATCCATGTAATCATGCTTAAAATAAGTGTTAGCCATAGATAGTATGTATACTCTTTGATCATTCCGAAATAACTTAAATTTTTGTTGCTATTATGAAGGCATCTTGTTTTCTTTCTTTTTTTTTTTTTTTTTTTCCTGACTGCCTGATGGTGACATGGAGAGAAATATGACCAATTTTTCTGAGTTTATCTGTGTCTGGCAAATTTCCTGAACACCCTTACTCTAATATTCCTTCATTGATACTGATAGATTTCTATTTAGACCCTAGCACTGGCAAATGACAATTTAATACCCTCCCTCCCAATTGTTAGACTAAAGTTTTGTTTTGGTTCGTTTTTAATCTTACAGACTTGGTGGGGGACTTTGATCCCATGTCACTCACCAGCAGCACATGCTTCTAATCTGTAAGGGGATGAGCCCCAAGTTTCTCTGAAGGATGTTGTCTGTTGTCGGCCAGGGCCATAAATCTGTACTGTATTAAGAAAGTTCCCTTCTAGCCAGAATTTTCAAAATATTTTTTTATCATAAATGAATAGTGAACATTACGAAAATGTTCTTTTATAGCTGAGATGACCACGTGGCTTTTCTTCTTTGGATTAATGTAGCCATACAGTTTCTCTGAGGTTGAACCATCCTTGCTTTTTGGCCCTGAACTCTCCATGACCATCTTTGACTTTTGTATTTGTAGCTAATGTTTCATTCTGTTATTTTTATATCAGCGTTCAAAAATCAAATGGGCCATTTGAGCTTGACAGAATTTTGAATCAAGAATACGCTCGTCTCTGAGTTAATTATGTCTCAAATGTTACCTAGTTCTGGCCTGTTACGCACATCAGCAATCATGGGTCTGGGGACATGCATCAGCCTCTCTTCTGGGGGCTGGTGACTTCAAAGATACTTCTCTAGGCTTTTCATCCTTCACTTAAAGAAACTTGAAAGTGTGTACAGTGGAGAGAGGGCTGCTTTCTCCTGGCAAACGAGGTCGAGTTGTTGACTCACAGGCAATTAACAAAAATAAACTTTCCCACATGAATGAACATCAAATCGTCACAAACAACACTTTAGCGTTGGAAACCTCGTGGTGAGAAGGGAATGGTTCACCATTCCCAGGAGACAAGTGGTCCGACCTCATTGCTTGACAAAAGCCAAGGGTACTACTTGAGTCCTGTTCCAAACCACATTCTTCTAAGCAGCAGGGTGCTTACGTCCATAAAGAGTTCTGAGCCGAAGGCACACACAGTTTCACACGTGCATACTGTGATTCTGGACATAACATACAGATCTGTGTTTCTACTCATACACACAGACTCTCTCTCTCTCTCAGCAATACTTTAGTGTCACAATATAGTAGTTAAACCAAACTATCCAATATTTAACTCATTTTTTATCTTTACAGTCAATATTACTGCTAACACTGGGATTTAACAGCAAACAAAAGCTATTCTGCTCACAGAGAAGCAGGATCTATGTTAAAGGACCCTTTTCCTGGGGCTGCAGGTCACAGACCTTCACATCGGCCATCCTGTGGAGTCCAGTCCTCCCCTTCCATGTGTTCATTAAAATCGTTCTCAAATCCTCACATAATTGCAATTTCCCCAGGCTTCGCAAGCCTTTGGATATAAATGAGATTATATTTAATTAATGCCCAGACACTTCTGGCTCCAAGACCTTAGCTGCTTGTCTTTAAGAGATCAGCCCTCTGCTTGGCCTGTGGTGGCACAGTGGATAAAGCGTCGACCTGGGAACACTAAGGTCGCCAGTTCAAAACCCTGCACTGGTCTGGTCAAGGCACATATGGGAGTTGATGCTTCCAGCTCCTCCCCCCTTTCTCTCTCTCTCTCTCTCTCTCTCTCTCTCTCTCTCTCTCTTTCTCACTCTGTGTCTTCTCTTTAAAATGAATAAAATAAAATAAAAATAAAAAAATAAAAATAAAAGAGATCAGCCCTCTGCTATGGTCTGACTTCTGGGGACCATGGAAACATCCCAGCTATTTCCCCACCCAGATTCTGTTGGTGCACGCTGCCCACTGAGCCACCTGAGGAAGGTGCATCATCTCTCCGCCCTCACTGCCCAGATGAGGCCACGACCACTTTGATAGGACCTCACTGTACATCCACATGCCATAAACATAAGACGCTAATAGTAGGTAAAATTAGATGTAGAGCCAATAAGAACTCTATTATCTTTGCAACATTTTCTGTAAATCTAAAATTGTTTTTTAAATAAGACATTTTTAAAAGATGAAATGAGAGATATAGAATAATATAAGAACTTGGCAGCAGTTACAAAAGTCAAAAGTAAAATTGCTCATGAAGAGACATTACAGAAATACGTAATGAACTGGGCAAATGATTATTTATCATGTCTGATCCACAGCAGTTGTATTGGAAGACAAGCCTGTCACTGATTGAACAATTTTTGTGAACATATTACATGGGCCCAAAGAAAATAATAATCAATTCAAAGACATAAGAGACATACCTGATATGATTCAACAGAGCTAAAAAGCCTTTTAGAATTTTTTATTGATTGACTGACTTTACAGAGAGAGAAAGGAAGAGGGGTTGAGAGAGAGAAACATCAATTTGTGGTGCCACTTGTTTATGTATTCATTGGTTGATTCTTGTATGTGCCCTGACAGGGGATTGAACCTACAACCTTGGTATGTGGGGACAATGCTCTAACAAACAGAGCTACCTGGACAGGGCCTAAATAGCTCCCAATAAGATAATTTGAGTAGTGGTTTTCAACTGTGTTCTGTTGAACCCATACAACCCACAAAATTCTAGTCTAGATCTGCTCAAATATTTTTCAACTATTTTGAAACTGTAATAAAAGCAACACAATCTCACAACTGTCTTCCATAACTCCACACAGATCAATAACACACACGTGATGGTTAATTTTGTGTCAAGTTGACTGGATCACAGGGTGCTCAGATATTTGGCTAAATGTGATGTTTTGAGTGTGTCTGCAAGGGTGTTTCTGGATGAAATTAGCACTTAAATCAGTGGACTCAGTAAAGTGGATTTTCCTTCCCCAATGTGGGTGGGCATCATCCAATCTGTTGAGGGTCTAAATAGAACATAAAAGAATAGAGAGGGAAAATTTGCCCCTTCCTGCCTGATTGAGTGAGCTGGGACATTTACCTTCTCCTACCCTCAGCTTCCCTAGTTCTCTCTCAGGCCTTGGGACTCAGACTTAATTATACGACCAGCTATCCTGGGTCTCCAGCTTACACAACTTCTCAGCCTTCATAATCTCCTGAGCCAATTCCTTAAACTAAATCTCCTTCTGTAGATCGACAGGTAGGTGATAGATAGATAGATAGATAGATACATACATACATACATACATACATACATATATAGATACATAGATAGATACATAGATATTTCCCATTGGTCTTGTTTCACTAAAGAACACTGAGAAACACAATGCAAGTTTATACTGGTTCCAAGAACAAAGCTTCTTCTGCCATCCCTGAATACACCTTTGAACATGTTATAAAGAGGCATTAATTAGGAGGGATGGAGCTTCAGGCTCATCCATAGACTCACAGCTCTGTGTGTCCTCTTTATGTATCTGTAAAGTGAAGATTCCATACAACATCGGGCAAATTACTTTCCCTGACATTCAGTGTCCTTGCAGGTAAGATTGGGAAAGTATCAGAGTTGTTGAGAAGATTAAATGACTTAACTGATGCCAAACCCTTAGCATGCTGCCTGGCACACAGTAAGTCACCAAAAAATATTACTTTTTGTTTGTTTGTTTGTTTCAATTACACTATTTCCAGTCTGTCCCACTCATGAACCTGCAGGAAGATTCATGTCCCCAAAACAAACCAGGTTGTTCGGATTTCCATAGTCTTCACACAATTCAGTGACATTAAGTACAGTCACAATGATGTGCACCCATCACCACTAATTCTCCACACTGCCATCACTCCACAGGGAAACCTGTGCCCATTAAGCAGTCCCCCCCCCCTTCCTCTCCGCACCCCTGCCGACCTCTAATCTTTCTGTCTCTACGGGTTTACCTAGTCTTGGTATCTTGTGTAAATGGGATCATTCAATAGGTGGTCTTTGTGTCTTGCATCTCTCACCTAATATAATGTTTCTGAGGTTCATCCGCGTTGTGGCATGTATCAGTCCTTCGTTTCCATTTATGACTGAATAGTTTTATTCCATTGTGTGGATCTACACCACATTTTGCTTATCCATTCGTCAGCCGATAGGCATTTAGGATGTTTCCATCATTTGGCTATTGTAAACAGTGCTGCTAGGAACATTCAGGTACGTGTTTTTGTTTGAATGCCTGTTTTTAATTCTTTAGGGTATACACGTAGAATTGCTATATACATACTATGCTAGTTCTATGTTTAACCTTTGAGGAACCTCCAAACTGTTTTCTACAGTGGCCACACCGTTTTCCATTCCCACCCACAGGGCAGAAGGGCTCCAATTTCTCCACATCCTTGCCAACACTTGTTATTTTCTGTTTGCTGAATCACAGCCAACCTAGTAGATATAAAGTGGTATCTCATTGTGGTTTTGATTTGTGGTTCCTTAGACTAATGATATGAAGCATCTTTTCATGTGCTTTTTAGCCATTTATAAATCTTCTTTGGAGAAACGTTGGTTATTGTTTTTTTTACACTGGTCTTCTCTTCCAGGGTATGAACTCAACAACAGTGCATGACCCTTTCTTCTTTGGGTCTTTAACGCAAAGTACAGCCCCAGGCACATGACCAATACTCCAGAAAAAAAAGAAAAGAAAGAGGGGGGGGGGAGGTAAGAAGGAAGGAAGGAAGAGAGAGAGAGAGAGAGAGAGAGAGAGAAAGCCTCTTATTTTAAAAATAGACTAAACCCTGACCAGTTGGTTCATTGGTAGAGCATCAACCTGGTGTGTGGATGTCCCGGGTTCAATTCCTAGTCAGGGCACACAGGAGAAGCAACCATCTGCTTCTCCATCCTCCCCCTTTCTCTCTCTCTTCCCCTCATGCAGCCATGGCTCAATTGATTCGAGCACATCAGCCTGGATGCTGAGGATGGCTCCATGGAGCCACTGCCTCAGGCCCTGAAAATAGCTCAGTTGCAAGCACAACCCCAGATAAGCAGAGTACCGGCCCCAGATGGGTGGGGGTGGGGGGTTGCCAGATGGATCCCAGTTGCACATGTGGGAATCTGTCCCTCTATCTCCCCTCCTCTCACTTGGAAAAGATGAAAAAAAAATAGACTGAATGGAGGCATGGCCTATAGATTTGAGAAAAGAATGGCCCAAAAGGTTCTCCCCAGAGACAGAAGCTGTAAGAACCAGGGTGAAGCAGATGCTTGTTTGGTAGAAAGACCACACCAGTGAGGCGGGACTTCATCTGGGACTTGAAGAATGAGCCGAATTTGATTCTAGGTCCCCAACTCCTCCTTTGTCCGCTGCACCTCATTTGCTCACCAATGCAGTAAGCAGCGCCTGAGTGACTATGTCGTGCCGGGGCTCCTCTGTATGATGGGGGTGTCCACCCTAGGGACCTCACACCTGCCTCCTCCCGGGGCCCCTCACCTGTAGCTGCGCGCAGCCATCTGACGCTCCTCTCTCCGTGGAGGGAACTGTTTATCATCCCAAGCTGACGGGCCTCTCACATGTGGAAATGAGAACAAGATGAGGGGCTCAAAGTCTTTTATTGGCTTACGAGGTTCAGGAAAACATCAGCTTTAAACCTGTTGCAGATTTGTTCTCATTTTATTTTTCCTTTTGCCTTTGGTCACAATCCGCTTCCCACCGTCTTCCAAATCCACTCCCCCAGACCCGGCGCTGAAACGGTCGCCCCCGCTTCTCTCTTTGATTATTCGTTGAAAGAGTCCCAGGAATTTTCAAAAACGCTTAAATCCTTAGGTCCCAACTCTTCATTGCTCTGGTTCTCCACGGTGACCCTCAGCTCGTCACTAGCATCCGTAAAAGTGATGACGCATGTTTGTACATCCAGGCAAGCGGGCAAAGGCCTTCGACAACCACAATCTCATTCGTTCTTCTCAAAAACCTGCAAGTGTGCGCTCTGGCTCCCGGGCTACTGCGGAGCCACGTCAGGCACAAACGAGGGAGAGGACTGGCCAGTCTCACACTGTCCACGGGTGAGGAAACCTGGACGGCATCTTAGCCTTTTGACTTTTCAAGCTTTTGACTTTCCACAACAGCATCACAGAAATGACAGTATAGCAACAAATTATATAATTTTTGTTTGTTTTTTGGTTTGTTTTTTAGCTAGAGAGAGAGAGAGAGGGACAGACAGATTGGAAAAGAGAGAGATGAGAAGCATCGATTCTTCATTGTGACACTCTAGTTGTTCATTGATTGCTTCTCATATGTGCCTTGACTGGGGGGGGGGCTCCAGCTGAGCCAGTGACCCCTTGCTCAAGCCAGCAACCTTGGGCTCAAACCGGTGACCCTGGGCTTTAGCCAGCGACATTCAGGCATAAGCCAGCGACTATAAGGTCACGTCTAAGATCCCACACTCAAGCCGGCGAACCCCTGCTCAAGCTGGTGAACCCACGCTCACTCCAGATGAATCCACACTCAAGCCAGTGACCTCGGGGTTTCGAACCTGGGTCCTCAGCATCCTAGGCTGACACTCTAGCCACTGTGTCACCACCTGGTCAGGCTAAATTATATATTGTTTATATGATAGATTGGTTCAGCAGTATTCTTTCCAAGCAGGTTAGTAAGAGTTAAAAATTGGTGAACACAGTCCCCAGCCTTAGTTTCTAGTTCTCTTCACATTTTTCATATTTAATTTTTGGATGCCAATTTCTTGGCAAGTGATGCAAACAAAATTTCAAACCTAAGCTGTACCCTTGATGAAATGACTGTTTTTTCCCAAAATAGTCCCTGGGCAAATGGTTACACGTTGTGCTCAATGACCAGAGACACAGCTGGCAAAAGCTCCACATCAGTTTCTCTGCTTGCTGAGCCGGCTTTGTGCTGGGTCCTGGTGGATTGCTCTCAGTAATTTAGGCACGCACTCCTCCGCAGCATATTGCTTCCACAATGCTAATTTAAACCATGTCCGTATGCTCGCAATATGACTGACAATAGCCAAAATGTAAAGGGAAAAAAAATCCATTCTTCAAATTAAATGTATACTACTCATCTGCGAACACCATGCTTGAGTTGCTAGTTGGAAATTCTCTCACCCTTTCTCTTTCTTTCTCTCTCTCTCCTTCTCCCTCTCCCTACTCCTTCATTTCCTCCCTCTCTCTTCTCTTTCTTTTCATCCCTCCTCCTTCTCCTTCTCCCCCACTTTTCGCACACGTGCACACACGCACGCACACACACACACCGCCCACTGGACAATCTCCAAGCCTCTAACATACACTTTACTGAAACAGGCTGGATTGGACCACACACACAATAGCAAATTGCCTAAATAAGTCAGATGCATAAGCAACAGCCACTCAAGTGCAGAGAATGTTTAAACTTTAGGGGGAAAAAAACAATAAATTAAAGCACAGCCTTTCTTCTAAAGTGATTCCTTATTGAGGCTTCTGCTCTGAATTAGGAGGTTGTGTCGGAGTGCTGAGCATATCTGGGCCCACCCTGAACTCTCTCTCTCTAGGATAAGTTAAGTGGCTCCCTGGGGCAGGGTGCTGTCCTGGGAAACAGGGTCTCTACTCAGCCACGGAGTGAAAGACCAGAGCTCAGGCTACCTTACCCTGGAATGTTCTAGGGTAGCTCTTAACTCTTTTAAGAACAAACCTCTGGGGGGCCCTGGCTGGGTAGCACGGTCGATGAGAGCATCATCCTGATACACAAAGATTGTGGGTTCAATCCATGGTCAGAACACATACAAGAACCAAACAATGAATGCATAAGTAAAGTGGGACAACAAACTGATGTCTCTTTCTCTCTCATTCTCTTTCTCTCTCTCTAAAATGAATCAAAAAATATTTTTTAAACTCTGGGATTTCCCTGAGCCTCCCTGTAGGTTTTCAAAGCTGTCCTGCCCTACTTGCCTCCCTGCCAGACAGCAGGCAAAGCCAGACTCTTCTTTTGAACCATGAGTTTACATGCCACAGCTTTTCTTCTCTTTGCACAACCCCAGCCCTAACTGTGGCCTGCAAGGGCCTGGACCAGGCACCTGCTGTCCCCGAGTCTCCCTCTCGCCACCCCACTCTGCTGCCCACACTTGTTTCTCTTCTGTTTCATTCAACCCTCCTGGGCCTTCCTGCCCACAGGGCCCTTGGCCTGGAACTCGTCGAGATCCTCCCAGGGCTGGTTGCTCCTCTCTGCTGAGGTCTCAGCTAGAATAGCCCCTGTGCTGAGGGACCCGCGTGCTCTGGGGCAGGCTAGACGGCAGTCCTGACTCTCTGCTCCCAGTGGTAGGATTATGCGTCCACACTCCTGCCAGCTGTCTTCTCGGTGCCTCTCCCTGTAGGCAGAGCGACAACTTCTCTCAATGGACATCAGCCACCTGATGGGCTCTGGCCAGTGAAATGTGCGTGTGGGTGACAGTGGCCAGGTCTGAGCTGAAGCCTTGAGAGCCATAGCACATTTCCACTCGGCCACTTGCCCTGCTGAGATTCACTCAGTCTACCAAGAAGAATGTGCTCAGATAACCACACGTTCAAAGTAAATGAAGAACCCATCAATAAATGAGGAACCTCAGAATAAATCCCTTGTTGTCGTAAGCAAATGAGATGTTAATGCTGTCTGTTACAGTGTAAGAAAAGCTAATACACTGTTCAATCTGAAATAGACCCTTGGGCTCCAGTGTATCACTCTGTTTTAATTATAGTGTTTATGTTCCTGCCATTGCTCTTTTGATTTATGTGTTTATTCCTCTTTCCTTCTACTGTAAGTTTCCTGAGAACACTATATCCCCAGCCTCTAATTCAGGGCATTACACACATTAGACACTCAGCAAATATTTGTTAAATGAAAAAATGAGATCCTAATTCTTACATTTAGAAAGACTTGTATGTTTTTTTCCAATCTGGAGACCTAAGCTCTCTAAGGTCTAAAGCAATTTTTTAAAGAGATCAACAGACAAACAATATAATATCAGTATGTGAAGCAACTTCATCAGAACTCTAGATGTTCTCAAGAAACCAATGAACAACTGGTTGTGTCCCATAATAGAAAATACCAACTAGTCTTACTGTGACACCAGGGCTAAGATTACCATGATAGTGGTGATGATGGTGATGATGGTGATGATGGTGATGATGGTGATGATGATGATGATGGTGAGGATGATGGTAATGATGATGGTGATGATGATGGTGATGATGGTGATGGTGATGATGGTGGTGATGATGATGGTGATGATGGTGATGATGGTGATGATGGTGATGACGATGATGGTGGTGATGATGATGGTGATGATGGTGATGATGGTGATAATGGTGATTGATGATGGTGATGATGATGATGGTGATGATTATGATGGTGATGATGGTGGTGATAATGGTAATGATGATGGTGGTGATCATGGTGGTGATGATGGTGGTGGTGATGATGATGATGATGGTGATGATAATGATGGTGATGATGGTAGTGATGATGGTGGTGATAATGGTAATGATGATGGTGGTGATCATGGTGGTGGTAATGATGGTGGTGGTGATGATGATGATGCTAGTGTTGATGGTGCTGATGGTGATGGTGGTGATGGTGATGGTGATGATGGTGATGGTAGTGATGATGGTGATGGTGGTAGTGATGATGATGATGATGATGATGGTGATGGTGATGGTAATGATGATGGTGATGATGATGGTGATGATGGTGGCGATAGTGATGATGGTGATGGTGGTAGTGATGATGGTGATGGTGATGGTGATGATGGTGATGATGATGGTGATGATGGTGGTGGTAGTGATGATGGTGATGGTGGTAGTGATGATGAGATGATGGTGATGGTGATGGTGATGATGGTGATGATGATGGTGATGATGATGGTGATGATGGTGGTGGTAGTGATGATTATGATGATGATGATGGTGATGGTGATGGTGATGATGATGGTGATGATAATGATGATGATGGTGATGGTGATGGTGATGATGGTGATGATGGTGATGATGATGGTGATGATGGTGGTGATAGTGATGATGGTGATGGTGGTAATGATGACGATGATGATGATGATGACAGTGATGGTGATGATGATGGTGATGGTGATGATGGTGATGGTGATGATGATGATGATGGTGATGATGATGATGATGGTGATGATGGTGATGATGATGGTGATGATGGTGATGATGATGGTGATGATAATGGTGATGATGGTGGTGATAATGGTAATGATGATGATGGTGATGATGGTGGTGATGATAATGATGGTGGTGATGGTGATGGTGGTGGTGATGATAATGATGGTGGTGATGGTGATGGTGGTGGTGATTATGATGGAGGTACAGGTGGTAATGATATAGTGATGGTGGTGGTGATGATGATGATGATGGTGGTGATGGTGATGGTAATGATGGTGGTGATGGTGATGGTGATGATGGTGGTGGTAGTGATTGTGGTGGTGATGATGGTGGAGGTGCAGGTGGTAATGATATAGTGATAGTGGTGATAATAATTCAGATCGATGACTTCAACCCAGCTATCTGGTATTGATGCTCTCATGCCCTTAAACCTTGGAGGAGTATGCCCTGACTACTCCTGGTAAGGGTACCTCCACTGAACCTACAATGACAACAACCATATTGGTGGTGGGGGCAAAGGTAGGCAAGGTCCTTGTTCTCACAAAAGTCACAGGCCTGTGGAGGACAGACTAATAATTGCATGAATAAAAATGTAAACTTGTGAAGTATTCAAAGGGCTTCAAAGTAGTAGTATAATGTCACAGAAACTATGAGAAAGAGACTCAACCCAGGAAAGGCATGCCTGAGCAGTGGTAAGAAATTGGGGGCGGGGGGCGGGCTGGCCAGTTGGCACAGTGATAGAGTGTCAGCCTGGAATGTGGATGGTGCAGGTTCAATCCCCAGTCAGGGCACATATAGGCACTGCATAGCTAAGTGGAACAATAAGTCAACCGCTCTGTCTCTCTCTCAAATCAATCAATAAAAATTAAAACAGAAAGAACTCCTAGGATTTAATCTCTTAACAACTTTTCTATCCCTCGCACAGCAGTGTCAGCTATGGTCATCACGTTATACATTATACTACTGGGCTTTATTTACCTTATTCCCCAAATTTGTACCTTCTGGCCACCTTCCTCCCCTCCACCCCCCTCCACCCTCTGCCTCTGGCAAACACAAATCTGATCTCTTTTTCTAGGACTTTTTATTTTTTTAAAGATTTCACATATAGTGAAATTATACAGTCTTTATCTTACTCTGCCTGACTTAGTTCATTTAGCATAATACCTCCAAGGTCCATCCATGCAGTTATAGATGGTAATATTTCTCCTTTTAATGGCTGAATAATATTCCACTTTATATATGTGTGTGTGATACACACACATACACACATATACATATAGCATATATTTGCTACAGCTTCTTTCTTCATTCACCCATTGATGGACTCTTAGGTTGTTTGCTTACCTTGGCTATTATAAATAATGCTGCTATGAACATGAGGGTGCGGATATTTTTTCAAAAGTTGGTATTTTTGTTTTTGCTGGGTATATTCCCAGAAGTGGAATTGCTGGATCCTATGATAGTTCTATTTTTCATATTTTGAGGATCCTACATACTATTTTCTATAGTGGCAGTAAAGGTTGCATTTTTTTATCATTCGAATAGGTTAATGAAAAGGCACTCCCCGATAGCCTAGCTGGGGGAGCTGCTTGTCTCCCCCTGCACACTCATTCTCTATTCCATCCCCTGCTTTACCTTCTTTTTGTATATTTCTGAAGTGAGAAGCAGGGAGGCAGAGAGACAGACTCCTGCATGCATCCATCCAGGACCCACCCAGCAAACCCACCAGGGGGCGATACTCTGCCCATCTGGGGCGTTGCTTTATTGCAACTGGAGCCATTCTAGTGCCTAAGACAGAGGCCATGGAGCCGTCCTCAGCACCCGGGCCAACTTTGCTCCAATGGAGCCTTGGCTTCAGGAGGGGAAGAGAGAAGTAAAGAGGAAGGAGTGGAGGAAGGGTGGAGAAGCAGATGGACGCTTCTCCTGTGTGCCCTGACCAGGAATCAAACTCAGGACTTCCACACGCCGGGTCAACGCTCTACCACTGAGCCAACCAGCCAGGGCCCTGCTCTACCTTCTTTACAGTGTTTATGAATACCTTTGCTTACCTGGGCCTTACATGCTTATTGTCTGTACCCCCCCTGGCTCCACTAGAGTAAAAATTTCATGAGACACCAATGCATCACAGCCACAGAAACAGCAGCTGCACATAGCAGGTGTTCAATTAGTACTTACTACATCAATGGCATTATTCCCATGAGAATGATTCAAACCAATTTCTGTTCCAGAGCTAAAAGAAGAAAAACATCCTCTTTTAGAAGCAGTCTTTCTATGTTGAAACTATAAGGAATTCATTTAAAAGCTTTGTACAGGGACTCAAATTAAATGGCATTACGTTTTATTTTCATTCAAAAATCCAGATTGCTGGGACAACATTCACTCTTTCAAAAAAAATTATTATGCACTTACTATATCCTAGAATCAGGTTGTGACAATGAAAAGACAGTTCCTGAACTTCAAAGGCAGATGGTTACACATGTAATTATGAGAAAGCAGGCAAGTGTGACCGGGAAAGTAAGGCCGCAGGGAGCGAGGCCACCTGATCCCACATAGGAGTCAGGGAAGGTGGGGGCGGGGGTGACATTTTAGCTGAGACTCAAAGGAAAGGTAGGGAAGGTGACTTCGAGCAGAGGGGAGCACAAGTATGAAGGTAACAAACGCAAACGCATCCGGGGGCCCATTGCAGAGGAACCTGGCCGCCAGGTATTCGCATGTGAAACACACCGCACTCCCCGTTCTGCCATCTGAGTCACTGACTGTACTTGTACTCTGATAAAGACCTAAGGACAGAGCCACACAGGGTGGGGCAAAAGTACAGTGTGTCCATATAGTCATGGTGCACTTTTGACCGGTCACAGGTCAAAAGTACACCGTGACTTTACGGACACACTGCATGGTTACTATTGTTCGTATGGGAAATATTACCATAATTAATAAACTCTGCGTTTCACATATTCACAAATATAAGCCTACTTTTGACCCAACCTTGTACTTCTCTACCCTAAAAGACACCACAGCATTATGACAAATGATAAACTGATACTCAGCTCCAGGGGCAGGGTGACAATAGGGAGTGGTGGGGACTATGGATTGGGGGTGAGCACGGGCACGGAGTAGACTCACAGCTGCAAGATCTTTTGCTATGTCAACAAACACTACAGGTCCAGAATTTCATTTTAAAAAATGTCTATGTTGACCCTGAAAATATTTAAACAGTATATAAACCAAGCAAAATGCACTTAGAGAGAAGATCAGACTAACAGGTCTATTAAACGGGACACATAAAAAAAAAATAATTTCTAAACAAGCTCATTTGGAATTTGATAGGATTTATACAACTTGAAACTCCCGTCCACCCTGAAAGTGCCCACCAGGAAGTCATAACAATAACCAGCTCAACAATAGAAAGTCAGCAATAAGTAAGAGTTGTACTAAAAGTTTTCAATAATGGCATAATTTGAATAATCTAGATCTTTTCCAAATCACTACAGTATCATATCCATGCACAGGTTAAATCCAAGGGACAGTTCTTAGAATTCTAAGTACAAAAATACATTAAAAATTTGTTTCAGGCCCTAGCCAGTTGGCCCAGCATGTGGATGTCCCAGGTTTGATTCCCAGTCAGGGCACACAGGAGAAGTGACCTTTTTCTTATCAACCTCTCTCTCTCCCTTTATTTCTCTCTCTCTCTTTCCCTCCCACAGTCATGGCTCAATTGGTTTGAGTGCATCAGCCTTGGGCGCTGAGGATGGCTCCATGAAGCCTCTGCCTCAGGTGCTAAAAATAGGTTAGTTGTGAGCATGGCCCCAGATGGGCAGAGCATCAGTCCCAGACAGAGTTGTCAGGTGGATCCTGGTCAGGGCGCATGTTGGGGAGTCTGTCTCTCTATCTCCCCTTCTCTCACTTGGAAAAAAAAATCTGTTTCAGGTTTCTAATTGCCAACATGTAGATTCAGAGAAAACCTTTTTTTTGCAGTCCATGCTGACTGGGTCAGGTGAGCATCACACATTTACATGGGGTATGGAATGCCACACGGTAAATAATTAAACCCTTTCCCGCCTTCCCAGAACGGGGTGGTTACTTCTCACATCCTCCCCCCATTTTGCAAGTATGAACTCCGCCGAGCAAATGGTTTCTGTTCAACTCTCCAGCTCAAACACGCCTGTCAGTTCTCAGCGAGACCTTTATTTAGAAGTTCCCAGAGAACTGGGAAGTGAGAAAGGCCAGTTCAGAAAGGGAGTGGCCATAAAGAACTCCATTAATACAGCTGCCGGGCCTGGAAAGTCAACAAAGCCCGATAATGTTTTATTTGGACCTATCCTCTACTGCGCACTGGTGATAAGGAGGCACTTGAAGTTCAGACACTCACTGTACTACATGAGCTCGGCCCCTTATTGATTCTGAAACAATATCCCCTTTCAGATCACCCCCACTTAAGTGAATAATAATGAGGCAGGCGGGGAGAGGACGTGGTACCATGCTCACAGCGAGAGGCGGAGACACGGGGGGCTTTCTTCCAGGTGCTGCCTGCGGCCCGGTGGGGTCACTGTGGTCAGTCCCTCTAACCTCACTGTGCCCTCTTTGCTCTGCTTGCGACAGGAGGCTGGGCCGCTTGCCTGCAGCTACAATGCTTCGGGACGTCTCACCAAGAATGCTCCAAGACTCAAACTCTCGTTTTATGGGACGATGGGCAGCCAGTCTCCATCCAGTCCAGGCTGCCCCGGCCAGGGTTGCAGAGTCAGACTTGGAAGGGATATCGCCAGGCACCTCGTCCAACCTTAGGTACCACATCCAGCACCAAGTCCAGTTTCCTCCGGGGGCCTCCGCAGCCCGGCCCCAGCCCGTGAGGACCACAACTGCACGGTCATCTCCCGTCTGCCCCTCACTCCTTCTGGCCCAGCCATGCTGGACAGCTGCAGCCTCACTCCAGCCCCTGACTTGGCACTTACCATCCCCTGTGCCGGAATGCCACTCACTCTCTTGAAGCCACAGGACTGAGCTCAATGTCACCTCCACACGAGCTTCCTCAGCATCCTGTGTAATGTCCCCCCTCCATCGTCCTCTATCACATGACCCTCTACTACTTTTTTCAGAGCACAGCACCGTCAGAAACGCCCTTGGCAGTTCTTTGTTACATTGTCTCATTTCAATCCCATGGCCCAGAACAAAAGCCTCCTGAGGACAAGGGTGTTTCTCTGGCCCGCCCGCAAGTATATATCCCCAAGGCCTGGGACCATGCCCCGAATATCAGCCGCTTTCAGACATCAGGCTGGTGGCATCAGTTAGTGATGAGGACTAGGTATGCGGCAGGAGGGAGGGGCATGGATTTCTATGATGTCAATATTAACAAAAAAGCATTCACTAGTGTGTGTGTGTGTGTGTGTGTGTGTGTGTGTGTGTGTGTGTGTGTGTGTGTGTGTGTATTTTTTAGAAGTTAGAAGCGGGGAGGCAGTCAGACCTCTGCATGTACCGGACCGGGATCCACCCGGCATGCCCACCAGGGGGCGATGCTCTGCCCATCTGGGTCATTGCTCCATTGGGGCCGCAGCCATTCTAGTGCCTGAGGCAGAGGCAACAGAGCTGTCCTCAGTTCCCAGGCCAACTTTGCTCCAGTGGAGCCTTGGCTACAGGAGGGGAAGAGAGAGACAGAGAGGAAGGACAGGAGGGAAAGGGGAGAAGCAGATGGTCACTTCTCCTGTGTGCCCTGACCAGGAATCGAACCCGGGACTTCCACATGCCAGGCTGACACTCCACCGCTGAGCCAACCAGCCAGTGCCAGCATTCACTATTGAAACCATGCCTCAAGTCACACAAAACACAGCCGGAGGCTCTGAGCCCTCTCTGCCACCAGCCCCAGCATGGCCAGGCTCGGCCCCTGCTAAGCCAGCTGGGGTCAGCAAGCCCGGATCAGACGTTCTTCCCCCCAGGATCCAGCACCCTTCAAGATTTGGGGGGAGGGGGTTGGGGAGTTTTGGGTTGTTTTGTTTTTGTGACTATGTCTCCACATTGGCAAATGTCATATTCAACCAAAGACCCAGTTGGGTTTGCTTTCCAACTGGCTACTAAAACACAGCTACCTTATTTCAGAAAATGCCACCGGGATTATAAAGCAAATTTGAACAAGAGAGCTAAAGAATCAGAACAGAAAGAAATCAGGACAAGCAGGTTATTAAAAAAAAAAAAAAAATCAGTCACGGAGGAGGCAGAATGTATTGTCTGGTTTGATTTATCCTCTAAATCCCACCTGGATCAGGCTATGGGTAAAAAGAATGCTCTCTCTCTCTCTCGTCTCAGAGTGAAGACAGGCACACACGGCCCGGAAGCAGAAACCCTAACTCAGCTGCAATCAAACATCTCGCTACAGGTAACCCGCCATCAGGTAATTCCCCACAAAATAAACTTTCCCGTTCACCAGGAGCCGCAGAACCTCCAACGAGAAGAAAGCCACCATCGTCCTTCAGCCCACTATGAGCAGGTCGAAATCAGAACAGTCTTTTGAGGCTGGAAAATTTTGGTGTTTCTCTAGCTTGGAAAAAAATAAAATTGAAAAGTAGATGTTTCCATGCTCAGAAAAGACTGTTTGCTCTGGGTTTTCTGTTCAATCCAAACCAAAAAGCTGTGGAAAGACATCAGACACAGGGCTCTCCGTTTCACCCCAATTTCCACTGTGGTTGGGGACTTTTATGCAGGCGGAGGCCTTTAAAGTCCGGGGGGTCTACTTCTCCAAAGAAAGGTAAGACTCCCCGGCTCTTACACCACCAACCAGTATAATGCATGAATGAAATTAATCGGAAACTCCCGTTCCCCACACGTCTGAAATCAGGAATGGCTGTGAAGAGAGAAATGCCGAACTCACCGAAAATCAAACCACTGATCATGCCAGAGAGGGTGCCTCCCCTCGCACATCCTCCCGAAAGCTTTGGTCAGGAGAAGCCTGGGTGTCAGCTCTTTAATAAGAATGATTTGGGGGCTCCGCAGCACTCCTTTAATTTTGCCAACGCTGAGTGATGACGAAAAGTATTTTTGATCTGCAGACTTAAGTCAGCTTCAAAGCAATGTCTTTCATAGCCTGCCGCGGCCATGGGATCGGGGCTGCGGGCTTGCCATCTTTAAGAGAGTCAGAAACGCAGGATCGTGACCACGGCTCACCGACGAAGCCGTTGCCCTGTTTCATGCACCACCACCCCCCACATGAAGACCCCCACCCCTCTCTCTTCAACAACTTTCCCCCATCTGGAAACAAGATTTCAAGCAGAAATTCAAAAGGCCTGTCAAAGCTGCTGAGATTTGGGGATTCCCACAATTCCATTGTCTGGGCCAGTCTGAGGAGGTCAGAGGAGGAAAGTTCAGAGGGACACAGGGTCTGAGTTACAAAGCTCCCTGGCCCCCATTGTTCCCAGCGCCTGGTCCCCCACCTCCCCGCATGCCTCTCAGTCCCTGAAAGGCTGAGGCATCCGCCCCACATAATGCCATGGGAGGGATGTTTAAGTTCCTGGAGACAAAGCTTCGAGCGGCTCACCGCCCTCTCCCCAGGAACGAACATCAGACAAGAAACGCGCCAGCCTGTCCCAAAGCCCTCGACCTGGTGGTGGACTCTTAAATAAAGTCTTCGGGTGTCTGGATCCCTTTGGATTTGTTGCGTCAAACGGGGCTAGACGTCCGGGTGTCTTTATTATTGCGTTCCGCTCTCCTAAGCAGCAGCTTTGGGGCGGGGGACGCAGACACAGACGTTGCTACACTGGCCTCCCCTGCTGCCCAGAGCTACAAACCCTGACAGTGGAAGGCCGTGGAGAAGGAGGTGACCCCTCTTTGTCCCTGCTGCCATTCAGAGGTTTATGAGAGCGACAGGAGGGGAGTGTGAATGGGCTGAGACCCCGCCTGGGGGAATGGGGAAGAAACCATGCAAAGCCGTAAACCTTTTTTTTCTCTTTTTTTTTTTTTTTTTTGATGGGGTGTGTGTGTGTGTGTGTGTGTGTGTGTGTGTGTGTGTGTGTGTGCAGGTCACAAAAAGAGGACACAGTTAAGGGTCTTCTCAGAAAAAGCTTTATGAAGGTTAATAATGTTGGGTTTGGGGACAGATGCTGGCGCTTGGGTTGTTACAAATTTTAAAGTTGGAAATGGTCAGCAGGATTCTGAAAGCATTCTAAACTCCCATTGTTAACCAGGAATAAATGTATGATTGATTCTCAGGATTTCTCTCCTGGCAAAGAAGCCTTTATTAAAGAAAAATATATACACATATATCATTTGTCAGGTGACTGAATTCCTGCTGCTTCTAAAAGAAAGTTCATTTCCTTTGTCCAAATCCCCAGAACAGTGAGGGGCAAACGGAGAGATCGTGGTCGGGCTGACCCAAGCCAGGGGGGACTCCCCTGGCATGACACTCTTGAACCCATGTCCCTTTGTTTGGGACAGACCCTAAGTCGGCAACGCTGGGGCGGCTCGGAGAGGGTTTCTGGGATGTGAACCTGTAAGGGACCCACAGAGGCCTTTTATCTGGACCTTGCTGCCTGGGGTCAGCTGGCCTGTGCATGACCAGGAGGCCAGGCGATGACACAAAGGCCAGCTGGATGGTAAAGGGAGAGAGGAGCAAGCGTCACAGGAACTCACCTGTCTCGCTGCCCTGGGCGCGGCGGCTGCCAGGGGGCAGCTGAAACTGAATACGAAACCCTGTAAATCGGTTATAGAAACACAGCTCAGAAGAAGGCGAGTCAGAATGATCAGAAGCAGGAGGGCCTGATACCAGCGGTCACCCTGCAGCCATGGCCAGGAGCACGGAGATATCTGGACTCTGCCTTTAGGCAGAGAGCCCCTTTATCCAGGTGGGTTGGTGCGTTTGGTTGTGGTTTTCAATCCGCCCGTGACAGCACTTTCCATAAACACTCCACACGGATTCATCTCTTTTAAATCGGGGGGGGGGGGGGGGATCGTCCAGTTAGTATCCCTTCTCCAAGCCTTTCCAGGTTCTTCATATGAGTTCCACATTTTTTATTAATAACAGCTTAGTGCGTCAGGTATTTGAATTACGGAAGAGGAACACATGCAACAAACGTTTGTTTTGTTTTTAATTATCTGGATAGTTGGTGTTCTCTGGAGGGGAAGAGGAGGAATGGGAGGCATCTGTTGCCACCCAGAGCCTTTACCCCAGTGACAGTGGGGGCTGACCCTTTTCTGAGCCTGGGCAGGCCCTTCCTGGGAATGAACCACTCAACCACGTGAGATGAATTAACTGTCTAGGGCAACGTAACCTGATACTGTCAGTTTCTTCTCACACCAGGGTGGGATTGTCAAATTGGAGTTGAGGGCAAGGCAATGACCCATATAATTTAGAGATGGTGGGGGAGGAAAAAGACTGTTTGGATGTATATCTTATGCCTAAATACCAAACAAAGGCTCCCATCCAAGGCAGAATGGAGCCACTAGAAACGAATGAACTAAGGAAGGTTTGTATATCCTTCTGTTCTGAAAGATAATAATTTCTTTACGGAAACGAGAACTGTGTGGACGGTAGGCATCAGCACTTGAGAATGTTGACTCAGCCTGCTAAATGTAAGGCTGCAATCCATTTCTGGGAAGACAAATAGGTCTTCCCTTTCCCGTGATCACTGTTGTCCTTAAAAAGAAGCCAAGCAGCGAGTCAGTCATCTCCGGGTCTCGTGGGAGCCAGCACTATGGCAAATGCATGTTAGGTATGCAGAGGGCCGACATCTTGTGTTTCTCTTCCAGGTGCACTAGTTGGTGGGCCATATTTACTGATCATCTGCGAATGTTACCGAATGTCCTGTTTGAAGCTGGTGCTGCTCTTCTGTGTCGTCTACAAGGAAGCTACAGAAAGTCTCTCCTCCTCCTCCTCCTCCCTCACCTCTCTGTCCATCCATACAACCTCGCTCCTTGCTTCAAGTCTCAGGGCCATTGTCACCTCCTGTGAGGGGTCATCCTTGACCAGTCCTATATCCCTTCTCCCAACAGAATGAACCACACCTTCCCTGCACTCTTAATTTTTATTAGCAATTTTTATTAGCAATAGACAGGCTACTTGATCTCTCAGAGACTGCTTCTTCATCAGCAGAATGGAGAGCATGCCTTTCAAAGGTGAAATATGGTTTCTTTGTCCTTTCTATCTATCTCACTTTTATCAAATAGATGCTTTGCTGTGTTCTTTTACCATTTCCTAACATTAGCTATTCTCTTGGGTGCAAAGAACGTGTCTCTTACTAATCTTTGTATGCCCAGAATCTAGCAGAAAGCCTAGAACATAGTAATGCATCATGGCTGAGAAATAAAGAGTGATAATGAACTAATGAATTTACTTGATAGGTATTTATTTAGGACCTACTACGTACTGGACAGTTTCTTAGACATAGGGGACACAGTGCTGAACAAGACAGAGACGATGTGTACTCCCACGGAAGTAAAAGTCTAAGGGGTGTGTGGGGGAGGGGGAAAGGACAATGGATAAGCAAGCATACAATGATACGTTCACTTGGGGGTGGGCATTGGAACATACAGTGCTCGGAGATGAATGGATGCATGGATGGGTGGGTGGGTGGTTAGTTAGATGGGTGAGTGGAAAAGAGAGAGAGAATGGAGAGCAAATAAGAACTTTTGAAGGAAGTTTTAAAAGGACCGACTAGTAATCCTATTTGATCCCAAGCAAACTAAACCATGTGCCCCTCGTTGGCAATTACTGCTTTCTGAAAACAAAGGACAGTGCCTGGTACTGATGGCCACCTGCTTGGCTGGTTCTTCCTGCTGCCACTCTGGTGTCAACCACCCACCCTTCCCTGGCTTGTTGGGCCTTCAGCATGTCTTCCAAGTGGCCCTCCTGCACCCCCAGCTCAGGAAGCTTCTGCCCCGGGACTCTAGGATCCAGTCAGTGCCCATCTGCACCACACTGGCCAGTTTGAGTAAAGTGGGTGATACTTGCCACCGAAAACGGTTTCCTGGATGTCAACCTAGCTCTCCCTCACTTGGCTCCAAATCCTCGGAGGATGGAGGGGAATTTACTGCTGGAGAACGGCTTATGTCTTGCAACTCACCACAGAACCACAGCCCCAAATAAAATGAGAAGTGCTTTGTTTTTTATTTTTAAATGAAAGAAGTGTGCCTTTTAAACTCAAGGTTTCTAAGGGCTCTTCGAACATGGCACATTTCTCCCTCCACGTAAGGGCTTTTGTTAGAGGGGAAAGAGAAGCGAGTGCGACCGTGGTCCGGCCAGGGGAACAGCCAGTGCCCTTAGCAAAGCCACAGCAGAAGGCGGCACACGGTGCCCAGTCTGATGGACCCCTCCCACAGCAATGCCTGTTTTGTATCTCCGCCCCAGGACTCTCCATGGCCCTGCTCCACCTGCCTTTCTCGTTCCCATGCGCCCCTGCCCCTCTCCCGACCTGGTCTCAGACCTCACACATACCTCATTCACTCTTGCAGGAACTCCTCTTCTGCCAGCGGAGAGCAGCCATGGTGCCTCGGGCAGACCGTCGCCTCTCTGCCCGCTCACCTCCATAGTTGCATAGCTTGCTATCTGTCCCACATGAAATACCCTCTTTCGTCTTCGCCAACGGTGCCACCTTACTCCTTGCTTGAAACCTCAGAGCAGTTGTCACCTATCTTCCAATGCCTAACTCCATGGTCACTTTCTCTATGAAACCTTCTTAAATCTCCCCAGCCAGTAAGCATATTTTCCCTTTGTGTAGAATCTGTGGCACTGATTATACGGCATATTCCTATCTGCTGTGGATCAATATTACTAATCTGTGTGCCTTGAATTATCAAGAAGAACCTTGATGTCCTATAGTCCTTGTATCAATGGAGCTTAGTTAGCATTATGCAAGGAGGTAGACACATCACAGTAAATGCTTCCTGAATGAACGAACGTTGAATGAATGAATGAGTCATAATTTGGGAGGGCTCATCTTTGACATGATTTTCCTTCGTCGCAAGTCTTGTACCTATGCAGATGACGAAGTTAATTTTTTTTTCCCCATCTTTGGAGTCTAATTGTAAGTCTTTGGGGCTAGGTTTTTCTATTAAAATACCTTTCATAGTCCCCCAGGCTTTGTTAATAAGACTAGTGGAACTTGCATTTCCACCATTGCTACCTTCTAATGGAATGCTCTCTCCTTCTCGGCTTTTTTTCAGGCCAAAGGGCTGTTTTTATTTCCTACCAATCACTTTACACATCAAGAAACGCTGGTTCTCATACATAACTAAAAGCAAAACTGTCACAAGAAATCTTAACTCACAGAGCTAGACAATGAGATTAAAAGCCATTCCCTTATAATTAGGAGATTTCCAACCAGCTAGCTAGTTGGCAATTTTTGGAGAGATAACGCAACTATATTTTGCTTTTAAAAAATTGAGGCCAGGTGAGCTAATTATTAATTTATATTCAAGTTTCAATTCCCAGAGACCCTGTCTGGCCAACTTTATAATCAATAACTCCTCACAAAATGAGTAAAGAACCAGGGAGAGGTTTTATAAAAATGAACTTCTACAAATAAGTTCGTAACACGGGCTCTGGGGTAATCTTTACGTTAAAGAGCCCCTGACCATCATATTGAAATATTGGCACTTGTGGCTATCTTTAATTTTTGTAGAAAACTAAATCTTGTCCTATTAAAAAGTCTCTTTGAAAAAAAAATTAAATGCTATGAGTAATGTGCTCTAAGTCTACCCAAATATTACTAGAAAAGTTAATACCATCTAAGTTTCAATCTGGTTTCTTCTGTTTCTAAAAAGAATGTGCCTTCCTTCTTAGATGGCCTGGACCCTCATCTGGTTCCCTGAGCAATTTCACACCTCAGGCAGGGGTGTTTTTTGTCCATTGTGGTAAAATTCACATCACATAAAATGAACCATCTTAACTATCGTAAAGCTTACAGTTCAGTGACATTTAGTACATCCACACCATTAGGACACAATCACCTCCAGCTTGTTCCAAAATGTTTTCATCACCCCTACAGGAAATTCTATACCCATGAAGCAATCACTCCCCATTCCCTCTTCCCTAACTCCCCACAGTCCCTGGCAACCATTAATCTACTCTGTCTCCATAGATTAGCCTATTCTGAGCATTTCATACAAATGGAATCACACAATATGTGACCCCTTAGTTTCTGGCTTTTTCACTTAGCGTAACATTTCCAAGGTCATCTCATTGTGGCATGCGTCGATACTTCATTTCTTTTTATGGCTGAATAATATTCCACGGTGTGAATAAACTATGCGGGGGTGTCCTTGTGTTACGACAGTCTCGGCATACAACATTTCAAATGGACGATGTTTGCTCCCATAAAAACTTTAAACAATCGAGACGTGTTTCAGCGTACACCACTAGCGTTGAACGTATGGACTACGCGGGCAAACTAGTTTGGTTGCGCATGGCAGAAGAATACACAGTGGCACGGCATGTAAGTGAGGGCGGGGGCCCCCACAGTACGCTTACCTGCGCCATTTTGGCCTGTTACTACAGGACAGCGTACGGGACAGTATGTTTATGTCCTTTGCCTTCTTCTGTGGCTTAGTTGTGGTTTTATGTTCCAGGTTAAGATTTTACAACGGTGTTAGGATAGGTAGGTGACGTAGGCCAGCGTGTATTCCGACTTCTACCAACATCCAGGTCATGTCACTGTCGTAGGAACGGAACTATGCCGTAAACCGGGGACCCCCTGTATTCGTTAACCCATTATGCCAGGTCATTCTCTTCTGTGACCTGTTAATAGAGCAAAGGTACCCACCTTTTTGTGCCCTAGAATACATTCCTGGTTTGAAAAATTGGGAGACAGGCTTAAAAATGATGTCCCTGTAGCAGAAGCAAGTTTACCAAATGAGGAAACATTTATTCCCATCTAAGAACAAACAGGCAACCGTGGGCCCTAACAACTTGATACTGTGCACCAAAAGCCCAGAACATGCTTATACTGCTTGACCCAGTAATTACAAATCTAGGAATTTATACTAAAAAAGTAAAGAGAGATAAAAATAATAATACCGTGTTACAGAGTGTTTTTAGTATATGGTCATTCATATAAGCAAAAATTTGGAAGTCACACAAATACCTAACAAAATGAGAATGACAAAGGAAAATTTGGCATATCCCTTTGATAGAATCACCTGCAGCTGTTAAATAATATCTCAGAGACCGTTTCAATAAGTGCTATTTTGCATGGTCACAACTGCAAACCTGCTTTAGCCCCACTCTGTCATTTAACAAAAAAACATAAAGACTATAAACACATTTTTTCAAATACATACATATACGCATGTATAAATAAATATTCTCTGCTATACTAAAAGAAGTCACCTCCAAACAGCTGCATAATGGGCTATTCTTATTCTTTATAATTTTCTATCTTTTTCCCTGGTCCTATATTAGATGTATGTGCCTTCTAGGATGAGAAAAAGTCAGTAGACATACGCGGAACCAACATAGCCATGGGTCCCAGGGGTGCCAATCCCTCCCGCCTCCATCAGAGCTCTGTTGGGGACCTGCAAGTTTCTCCTCCATGGAAGTACATTCGTCACACCAATATTAGTCCCTCATTCTTTGTGTGTGTGTGTGTGTGTATGTGTGACACAGAGGGACAGACAGACAGGAAAGGAGAGAGATGAGAAGCATCAATTCTTCATTGTGGCACTTTCATTGTTCATTGATTGCTTTCTCATATGTGCTTGGGGGGGGTACAGCAGACCGAGTGACCCCTTGCTCAAACCAGCAACCTTGGGTCCAAGCTGGTGAGCCCATGCTTGAACCAGATGAGCCCGCGCTCAGGTTGGCGACCTCAGGGTTTCGAACCTGGGTCCTCTGTGTCCCAGTCCGATGCTCCATCCACAGTGCCACGGCCTGGTCAGGCGGTCCCTCATTCTTAAGAAGCCATTTTCCAAATAAAATATGGGCTCAGATCATCCTTATGAAGTGAGACCAGGGTTCCCCCACCATCGCCCTTCACGGTGGCTTCCCTGCTCCTTGCTCCCAACCGTGGTCACTTACTCCTTCCTGTCCCCCTGTGAAAGCTCAGCTTCCATGCCAGGCCCGCCCGGCCTCCCCGCCCCCAGCCCCTGTCTCCAGGTCCGCCTGAACAGGGGTCTCTAAAGGCTTTTAATTCTTCCTTTTCTGTCAGCACGATCAATGGGATGCCTCCCTAACAGTACTTTGGGGTGGAAAACCTGAAGCTTTTTATGTCCTCATTAGATGGTAAGCTCTGTAAAGAGGGGGCGGGGAATGCTTGCTTGTCCTTCAGAAATCCTGACCGAGGACGTGGTGCATAGCACACATTCACAGTGTGCTTGTCAAATGGACACACAGGACGTTCTTCCCAGCCATTTTGGAAGGAAGTTTGGCAGAGTAAAATTCTTGTTTTAGCCCAGCACTCAGTAGATGGGACCCAGCACCAGACTGCTGCTTCACTCTTTGTCGGAGACTTCCTCTTCTGGGGGCATCGGGCCACCTCTCCGTGGACCTGGCCAAACTGGTGGAGGGGAGGTTTGTGGGCAGCACCATATCCCTGGTGTCTCACTTGGAGTTCCTGACTATGGTCTCAGTGAAGACCTCTGTCTGAAAAGTCTGAGAATGGCATTTGGTTCTAGGATTTGAAGAAAAAATCTTTTTTTTTCTAAAATCCATATATTTCAAAATAACTACTGGACAGTGTATAGAAATTCATTTACATGACAGAGACTTATTGAGATGAGAAGGTAGGTCAAAACAAAGCTGAAATAGTATGCTGCCTCCTTCCAGAAGATAACTCCCACACGAGTCGTGTTCTCTTCTGGGCTGTTCTTGCACAATCCACAGCAGACACAGGGTTACTGGAACAGGAAGACAAAAGTCCCCCACCCACACCCTCAGCAAAGTGATTTGTTTCAGTGGGAGGTTCAGAATTCCTGATTGCGTACCCAGTAGAGAGGAAGATACTTTCTAAAATCTCCTTATGGATAGTTTATTTTCCAAAGGTGAATCAGACCTTCCCAGGAACCAAAAGTAGGTCCCATCATTTTCCTTGTGGAGGTGGGAATGGGCTTCTTTTGGGGACAGGCTCATCACTTCCAACTGACCTCCTGGTACCCTGGCCTGGCCAGCTCTCACCTCCCCCACCCTTTCTCAACGTCTCTCCCTCTGAATCCACCAAGACCTTCAACAGGTCAAGCTGTTCCCTATATCACGGCCTTGCAGCCTAGAAAGTTCTTACCTCTCTTCCCTGGACAACTATGACTTCAAGTTTCAATTTAAATGTCACTTCATCGGAAGGGTCCCCCTAAAGGTCCCCCAACCCTGACAATCTAAATAAGGTTCCCAAGTTGTGTTCCCTTAGATCATCCTGTCCTTAATTTAATAGCAGTTGTGACAGTTCATAATTATATGTTTGTGTGAATGCTTGTTTAAAGTCTGTCACCCCCGCTGGAATAGGAAGCTTGTGAAAGTCAGAGTCTTCCTGTTTTGCTCATCCCGGGGCTGGCAAGCAGCAGGTGCTTGGTAAATATTTGCAGCACGGACAGGCTCAACGACAGCCTCCCAAACCTGGACGCGGACACTCTGCCCTGCCCTTCCCTCTCCCCCAATCTCTCACTTTACCCCGCGGGTAGCTTCCGACTATTCCAGCTTCCTACCCCTCCCATCGGAAAGGAGGGCACACTTTGCCCACCTTACCTGGGCATCGCAGGACTGGCGTGCGTTTGACTGGGAAAGTCTGAGACAGAGACATGCCCAAGGGCTCGTTGATTATTAATGTGCTGTCTGCATTTCCAAAAGAAAAATATGACCACACAGCGGTGATGTCACACGCGTGTGTATGTTGGAGCAGAAGTGTTCTCCCTGGTGTCTGTTTATTTCCTGAATTTTATGGTCCTTTCAGAAACTCAGATGAGTAGTGAATGGACTGTGGAAATGGCCGCCCCGCTGGGGAAACCGCGAGCGACTGCTCCATGAGGAAGGACACAAATCAAGGCCCTCATTGTCCCCGGGAATTCAAAATGGCTGCCCCCGGAGGGCCAGACTGAAGCTATTATTAAGGTAGAGGCTGGATTTAAAATGGTGTGTGTGTGTGTCTGTGTGTTTTAACAGATGACTGTGTTTCTAGCCCACTATGATTCACAAGCTCTCTGGTAAATAATTCCTTTACATCTGCTGCTGACAGTTCAATAGTCCCTCTGATAATGTTCTCAGGTGTCAACAGATAGAGCACTGAAGCTTTGATCTCAATACAGTGATTGTCATCAGTCGCCACACTTTGGAGATGTTCCCCTTGGAAGCCCATCAACAAATTGGAACATTCACATGGTGAGCGTTTCCAGTGTGGTCAGACTCTAAGGCCCCAGCCTGAAAATGGGCCTAAACGGCTTCCATTGAATCATGCCAGATTCCTGACAAAAATAAAATAACCCACCCCCACCCACTTGCCTCCCTCCCTCTTCTAATTGGTACCCCCTACCCCTCAAAAAGAAGAAAAAAAAATTATTGCTACACTGCCAAAGTCTTTTAAGAGCCATTCCAAGGAGCCTCGGACAACTCTGGCTCCCTAAAAGGATAGCATTGTAAAGGCGAGCTCTCGGATTTCAATGACATACGCGTCTGTCTCATAGAAGCTAAGGTTGATGTGTCTCAGGATTTCTCCTTAGTTAACCGCAATCGCAGGGAAATGACACCACATTCGTGGAGTTCAATGTGGTAGCAATTACTCTGCTGGCAAAGGAGTAGGAGGATCCTGATGGCCTCAGTCCTACGAGTCAGGATTAAATAAACGTGTCTTTTAGAGTTACTCTGATAACTTGGAACGCTCCCCCGACGCTGTTTGATGCTGCAATTGCTGCGGGAACCGGCATTTCTCATAGACAAGCCCGTTCCACCCCGGGCCAGAAGGCATGTGGGACAACTTCAGAATAAAAAACCGGTTTAAAGGAAACGTGAGTTCGAACCTACGTGTGCGTGCGCACGCAAACACGCGCACACCGTTTGAGGAAACGGCTCCAAAATCATCTTGAACTCTGTAGATTATTCAATGCTCTTAGCTATCAGGAAATAACTTTTAAAAATTGCTTTCCTGTATCATATTTACTAAAATGGTGCTATCGCATACTTCAGGGAAGGAAAGATACAGGTTGGGAAACCTGAGTGTTGTTTAATGGTCACTGATTTTCCTAATGGCCAGCCACTCTCTTTGGATTCATTAGAACACAAGAATGTGATAAGATTCCTGTAAGCATGATAAAACCAGGGGGCCATTTTCAAATGCAATATGGTTTATGTTTGAGGTCCCAGTTGTGGCTGGAACAGAAAGCAACTCCATCTCCCCCCCCCCCCCCCCAGGGGCTAGAATACCCACTTACAAATTATCTAGACAAAGAGCTCTCCAAGTCAACAAAACATACACAGAAATATAGATCCTACCCCTTCTTCTACCATGGAAATGCACCAACCCCTAGATGGGTACAGAGAGAGGCTGTATGTAATCGGACACAGCAAAGAGGAAATCAGGGAAGGAACATTTTTCCAGCATAAGAAATGGTGGAGAAATCACAAGTTTTCTCCTAATTGGGAACAGCAGAGATACTGAGCTCAAAAAATCCAATAAACCCCCCAAATTCACCAGTGCGTCTAACAGCTTCGGCCGGCCGGTCTAATGTTAAATAGTAATCTGTAAGAATAATGCCCCAAAGGAAACTGATGAGGTGGTTACAAAGGACAGAAGTGTTTATAGAGCAGAAACGTTTTGTAGAGAAAAACAGATGTCCTAACAGAGAACCACATTTTTAGACAGATAGGTAGGCAGGTACATAGGTAGGTAGATGGATGGCAGGGTGGCTTGGTGGGTAGGTGGTAGACGGACGGATAATGAAGATAAATACACAGACAACCTATCACCTATTAGATAGATAGGTTTATATAGAGCTGCGATAAAAATATAAGCTTAATGCATTTCCATTTGATCCCAAATTTGAAGAGGCAGAACCAGACCCAGACCTGCAGATGGGCCTCTTTCTCTTCTCACCTTGTCACCGTGGCACACCATGGGGGCCCCCACAAAACACGTGTAGACATCCTAGCCCACACTCTCAAGGTCTACCCACCTCCTTAAGAAGAGATGGACCCACAGACCAGTGTTTACCTCCAACAGCACAGTTTACCCCCAGGGGGTGAAGCCCAGGGATGACACCACCAGGTCCTGGAAGCAGATTTGGGTGCCTTTGGTCAAATAATCCCAGGCATGTGGACAGTTGCCATGGGGACAAAGGAGGTGGTACAGGCTGTGGTCCTCCTGGTCCTGCAGAGTCTTAGTCTCCACAGAGACATGACTAGAAGAGAACCAGAGTAGGGCCCACTAAAGCATGGAGCCTGGGACAAGGCACCTCTTGCCTGAATCTAAGACTAATACTTTAATCAGTCATTCTCCTGATTAGCAGTATTGGCCATATATATATTTCAGAGAGAAAGAAAAAGAACCCATCAAATTGTTGTTTCACTTATTTATACATTCATCAGTGAGTCCTATGTGTGCCCTGACCAGGGATCGAACCTGCAGCCTTGGTGGATAGGGATGGTGCTCTAACCAACTGAGCTACCTGGCCAGGGCCAGTGTGGACTTCAGAGAGTAAGAACAGGAAAATGAACAAAGGCAAAAGAAAGTAGTCTTTATATTAAGGTTATCTTTTGCTGTGTAACAAATTACCTGCAAATTTAGCATTTTAAAACAATAAACATGTATTGGATCAGATTTCTCTGGGTCAGGAGTCTGGGAGCAGCTGGGCTGTGTGTCAAGGGTGCTATGTGACCCCTCTGTGTCCAGGATGCTATGAGGCTTCAGACAAGCTGTGTGCGGGGGCTGCAGTCTCATCTGAAGGCTCGAGGCGGGAGGTGGTGGAATCTGCCTCCATGCTCACTCGTGCGATCGTTGGCAGTCCTCATCCCCCCGCAGACGGATAGCAGGAGAGCCCCATCCGTCACCACTAGACCTCTCTTTAGACTGCATGAGTGTTCTCATGGCATGGCCTCCAGCTGCCCCCAGAGCAAGTGATCCATCCAGGAGAGTAAAAACATACCCCAGATGAAAGTTTGGTCTATCACCTCATCTCAGAAGGGTCAGACTACCATTCCTGCCATATGCTATTATTGGTCACACAGACCAACCATGACACAGTGTGGGAGGAAACTGCCCAAGGTTGGGGACACAGAGGAAGCAGCTGCTCCACTCTCAAGAAGGAGCATTTGGGCTACCAGCTGTGGCCCAAAGAAGCCCCTCACTAAGTTATTTTGGAAGAAAGAGAAAGTGGGAGGGAAGAAGGAAGGAACAAGGACAACTGAGGAATCATGAAGTTCCCTCAGTCTAACTCCATTCTCCACAAATGAGAGTTCTCTGAATGATCAAGTGGTCATTTTCCTCTCTTCTCTGCCAGGAATCAGTGCTCAGTGCTTGAATAGAACACTTGGAAGTGACCCGCCTCTGCAGAACAACCCCTGTATCCTTCAAACCGCTGCCCAGGTCTCAGGTCCAGCTCAGGGGTCCCACGCTCCTGTCCTTGAACCATTTCCTGGCTCACCAAATCCCAGTGGGTCTCTGCCCTCCTGGTCATGATGGCCCTGTGTTGTTCTTCATATTCTATTGTCATTGTCGGGGGGGGGGGGATTGCTCGCTTATTAAGTACATATAGCTCCAAGGGTCACCTCTTGAGTGGCAATAGAGCACTTTCCAAATGTATTTGGTGATATTATCACAACACTGTTCTCACTGTGATGCCATCTCCACAGGGGGACCTCTGTCCACCTGCGCCTCATCCACAAGATCTCCAGACCCCTGTCCTGTGCAGGTTGGCCCTGCAGGGCACCTTCCCACCTGCTCCCGCCCGGATCCAGGCTCCCTGAGCCAGAAAAGGGCTGCAGAAAGTTTTCCCAGCCGTTTGAGGGGTTCCAACAGAGACAGGCTAGCCATGCACCCCGCATCCGTGCCCTAAAGACAGAACATGAACTTTCTCTTGTCCTCAAATTCCCTGCTATCTAGCTGACCCTGCCACCCTCTTCCCTAAGTCACCCTGGAGTCACAGAGATGACACCATACCTGCCCACGTTGAAACCATGTTCCAGGGGTATAGCTTGGTACTGCGGCAGCATCACAAAAACGTGAATTAATGCGTAGAAGTCACTTTAAGACATTTCTTTTCATCAGAGCCTTTAAAAACATAGCTGCTTAAAAGCTTTTTTCTCTCTTAAAAGAGCCCCCTGTCCCCCGCCACTTAGGTAGCTCACTGTAACACTATAAGTGACCCCTTATTCAGGAAAAAAAATGGCTGAGACATTTATTGATTCTCTACTTAGTCTCTATTTCATTATGGTCATAAAATCTGTTACAATTTTTAATAAAATCTCAGGCAACTTCTGACCCCAACTGACTACTTAGCAGTTAGTAAATCATTTCTCATTTCTAAAGGCTGATCAACGTGAGTGAGCGCGAGTGCAGTGGAATTGTAACTGTTTTAAGTCGGAGTTAAGATGAAGGGTAACTGTTGCTGGCCCCTCCTGTCCCAGCTGATAGGCAACAGAACGCAGGCCTTCTGCTTCTAAGAGCCGTGTCACATCTGGTTCAGGTTGCTAATGGCCCACAGTGGCCCACACTCATTACCGTCTAATCGCAACTTGGCCTTTGTCGAGGCTGTCTAGAGTCCAGCCGGAGGCCTGACACCCGCATCTGCTGCCGGGGTCTGAATCCCTGCCCTTGGGACCTTCTTGCTGGCTGTCACAGTGTCAAATGCACAGGAAGTCAAACGACCAAGCCTCTGACTTAAGCGTCTCAGAAGTCAGTAGTGAATGGGACCTCGGGTGTAAAGGTCTCCAACACAGACAGGAGGGACTGAAGCCGTTTGTCCCAGGAGACTAGCCAGGAGGGTCTGTCTGGGGAGTAGGGGTGGGAGGTGCGGGGTGGGGGGGGGGAGTTTCAAAGTCTGGGGAATGGGATTACAGATTCAGCCAGACAGCCTGAGCTGGGGGGGGGGCAGGTCTGGCACAAACCAGCACCCTCACCCGTCTGTGCTTCGGACGCCTCATTCTCTAAAAGGAGGCTACAGCATCACCTATTCCTTATAGCGCTTGTGAAGGTTCTGGGAGTTTATATTTGTGACACCCCTAGGCCAGGGTCCTGTGTCTCTTATATCAAGAAAGACAGAAAAGACCCTTTTAAATAGAACAATGGTTTTGAATTTTTCTGTTACAGGCAAAGAATTCTTTCCGTAAATGAAATCTTACATAAAGCCATATATGCGTCCTTATGCACACCGGGCGTACACATACATAACAAAGATCTTCACGATTACTGAAATCAGATATGCTGTACGTTTGCACAGCATTTTCAGAGATTTCACGCTACTTTGCCAGATGAAAGCAAAGCTTTCAGGTACAGGGCTGGCTCAGGGCGGCCTCTTGGCTGAGAGCCATCTAAGGAAGCCCCGCCAGGGTCTGCCAAGCCCGGAAGCGCCCAGGACACAGGGCGGACCCAGCAGGCAGGACCGGTGCATGGGCTCTGAATGGACCAGCCAGGGACGTTTCAATGGGGCTCATCTCTGCACTTCCCCCAGCTACCTACATCTGCAGGATGTGGCTGGCCACTGCCACGGAACCTGTGAACCAACATGGCCGCTGGAGAGGTGAAAGCCGCATTTACCCCATTTCTAAAAATCCACCATCATGGTCCCAGCTGACCACAGAAGGCTTGTGGGTGAGGCTTGGCTCAGCTTGTCACTCTGGGGAAACAGGATGGTCTCAGGGTCAGGCAGTCTTCCAGCAGGACGTCTGAGGAATTTTCGGGCAGGTCTGAGGTGTTGGGGGGGAGGGACTTTTAGCTCAGAGGTGGTCAACGCAGCACCTTGAAAAAGTCATATAGTCCTTCTTTCTTGAGCGTAACATAAACAGGAAAGAATTAAACTAAATTTTTTTTTAACATTTTGACATTTTTAAAAAGAAAAAAAAACTTGGGAATTTTGACCACTGGTTTTATTCATTTGTTTTGCAATGTGGCTCAATGTCCTTGTTGTGGCTCTTCCTTACTAAAAATCCAGGATAATTCAGACAGGAAGGCGTCTGAAATGAACTGGAGCGTCATGCTCTGGAACAGGCGTGGGCTAAGTGAAGGCAGGACTTGCTTCTAGGTCCCTAATTTACATTACTGCTGGCTTTCATTGGTTTTGTTGGGGGGAGGGTAGGGGGGTTTCACCAACTGTGGTCATCTGTGTCGCAGACCACCCATTCTAAAAATAAATTCAACCCCTGATTCTTTCAGCACTTAGCGCAGTGGTTCTTAACCTTTTTTGAGGTACCGAACCCACAAGTTTCATATGAGCATTCACCGAACCCTTCTTTAGTGATAAATAAAATAGGATTTTTTTTCCCAAATTCAAGACATAGGTATATGTTTTTTTACTGGTGCACAAAATGAGCCGTGCATGAACATCACCTTGCTCAAAGAACAAAACCAACAAAGTGCATGAACTCACAACAAATGACGGTATTACTTTATTCTGGCCTCCGCGGCAGAGGCTTCTCCAAACCCCTGAGACTGACTCATCGAACCCCTAGGGTTCGATAGAACCCAGGTTAAGAACCACTGACTTAGTGCAGCCGAATGCCACTAGGCGGGCAGACCACCCTACACCATTGCAGAGAGGTGAGTGCATGCTGAGTCCCACAGAAGTGGACATGCTGCCTCTCCCGACCCCCAAAGGCCGTGGACAAGGGCTGCTCCCGCAGAGGCAGCCAAAGCACCTGGTCCAGCGTGAGCCTCTGTCTTCTTGGCCATTAAGATTGTCCTTCCTCTGAAGAGTCCACAATCATTGATTCCACATCTATTTGGAATGTCAGGAGATATTCAGTCAATAAACATTTTCTGGTATGCAACATAATTGAATGACAAGATAACGTGGAGATGTTTTCTTTGAATATATGTGCCCTGATTTATTAATGTCACCCCATTAAAATTAATTAAAAAATAAAATAAAACAAACATTTTCTGAGCACCTAAGAGGTCCCAAGTGAAGACAAAGAAGAAGGAGGAAAGAATGTTTCCTACTCTAAAAAAAAGTCCCCAATTCTAAGGAACACCAAACGCAGCAAGTACATGCTAGAACCTGCAGCAGGAGTCGTCTCAAAGAAACACACAGGCAGGAAAGGGATGTGTGACACCTCTCAGAGAAAGTGGGGTTTAAAAGCTGGCCCTTCAGAGACAGGAAGAAGCCTGACCGGAGGTGGCGCAGTGGATAGAGTGCCGACCTAGGACGCTGAAGACTCAGGTTTGAAACCCCAAGGTGGCCAGTTTGAGCAGTTGAGAGGAGAAAATTCTAGACAAAGGAAACAGGGTAAACACACCTCATAGCACACAGTAGGTGCTCAGAATATGCATGTCGAATAAATGGAAAAAGGCACCTACTTATCGCCGATGGAAGCACCCAGTGTTTCAATGCTCAGGAAACCCAGACATTCCCTGACAAATGATGAATCAATATCTGAAAGGATGACTCATTTAGACTCTATCAGAAAAGCTTTTCAATGTCCTGAACACCAGCGGTGAAAATCTAATTCAGATTCAACTTTATTATTGTTTCATGAACTATTTGAACTGAATATCCATCAGTGAGAGCATATCTTCACAGCCCAGAGAACCCTGGGTAACGTCCTACCAGCCAACTTAGATAAGACCCACATGATAACGCACAATGTCTTTAGATTTCCAATAGATGTTTCTTTCAAATAAACTTGACCAGGGGAGTTGAAAGATGGAATGTTTTTAAGTGTCAGGGACGACACTTTAACAAAGGAATAATGCTACAACGCTCCAGGTAGCAGGGAAAGAACAGTCATTCATTGCTCCACTCCTCCGGAAACAGTCCCACCCAGCAGACTTTCTTATAAAATATTGCTAGCTCACTGGACCACAAGCCCACCTATCTCAAAGGTCAGTGCCTGGCCCTAGTTAGTGCTAGAACTCTCCCTAGTGCATTACCGAGTCAGTCCCTCCCTGAGACCAACGTCTTCACTGCGTTCCACATACGTCTCCTTAACAACACTCAGCAGAGGTCCTAGGAGGTCTGGGAAACAGAATTATAACTGGTGCTCAGGGTTTTATATGGAAAGGAGGGGGGGACTATTTCAAACAACCACCGTGTGAAAGGAGAGGGTTGCATAAGCCCCTGGTACAAGGAACAACGTCCTCCCTAGGTCCAGGAGAACCAGCCCAGGATTCTCTGCCCAAGATTTGAAATGAACCCAAACAAACAAACAAAAAAAAATGCTGAGATTCAGAAAGTATTTACTTCACTCCTTTTCTATACTCTGGAGTTGTGCACCTCGCTGCTTCCCCGTTCCGGCCAAGCCCTGCCAAAGCACACAGGGAAGCCGTTCTCACAGTGCCGCCCGGCCTGGAGCAGGAAGTGCCAGGAAACCTTCTTGTGAAATCCAAGCTCCACTTGCAAACCTAAGAGATTTAGATAAAGGTCATGTGATGTCCTCCAGTTCACGGTGCTTCTCCAAAGCCCAGGCTTACACACGGGAGACTTGTCTGGAGTTGTAGGTCCCGTCCCCAGAGGCTGTCTCGGGGTCCAGCCCTGAAATCCCCCCTCCCCTCTCCTTTGGCAGCACCCAGAGGACCTGAATAAGGTCCTTAACTGACACCCCAACTTTGACTCACAAATTCTCCAGTCCCAAACCTTCTTGCCTATCTACTGCTTTCATTCTCTAAGGGGATTGAGGGGGAGAGTTGGGGGTGACAAACAGCATCAGGCTGATAATAGAAACAGAGCTCCTGAGCACTTAGCTCATGCCCAACGTGGCATGGACAATGCCACACGTACAGTGTCTGATGTAATCCTCACATTCCCCCATGAGGCTGGCAGGGTTATCATCACCATTATACAAATGAGCAAACGGAAGCTTAAAGCAGTGAACAATAATTCACCAGAGATCCGTAGTGAGTACGTGGAGGAGCCAGGATTCAAAGGCACCTGAGACTGTCCACTTAGCTCCATGCTGGAGAGGGAGTAAGGTTTTATTTTTTAGAAACAGAAACAATGTCTAGGTCCATCCAGTCCCACACTGTCCACCTTTATACAACTGCGACAGGGGCGGAAGTCTGTGAGGATATACGTGGACCAAAACTTCCGTTTATTTCATTATGTGAGAGGCAGCAATCATAAAACAGTCTTCCACAAGAATTCAAGTTCTGAAGGCCTCCTGGTAGGTCCTCAGAAGCTAGGATACCAGAGCCTTCGTGAATCAAGGCCTCCACCTACAGAGAGATTCGATTCTATCACGGACCTTCATGGCAATCATGTCTGGTCTCACAGGCCATTTCCATGTGACTGAGTTTCATGTGGAAGCCAAGAAGGGGCACCTGACCACTGGCACCAAGTGAGGACTTTTTCCCTACCCACGAGCACTCGCGCGGAGGCACCTGAAACAGAATAGCCTCGACTCTAAGGGTATAAAGAGGGTGTTCCGTGTCATTAGACCTGAAATGTCAAGTCCAGGTTTCTCAGGCCATCATGTTGTTTCCTGTGATCCAGGCTGTGACATCCTGGTGTCATTTCGAGAGATGACCCTGGGGAATCGGGGAAATCCGTCCCTGTGTCCCAACGAGGAGCATGAATCCCTACCCTGCAGAATCCCAAAGCAGGTACCAAGTACCCAGAGACGAAAACCACAGAGCTGCCATGATTGTGGGGCAGGAACAGACTGGGCAAATGTCAGACCTCTGCTCTGCCTTCCCAAACTGTCCCCACCATGGAAATGACAGCAAAAGACGGGCCACAGCTGACAGGGGACCACAGAGCAAGTGGATGAAGTGGGGGTTTTAGTCCATCTGGAATCTTCAGGCATCTGACTGCTTCTGCATCTGTCTTGATTGTTGGTATTTATGCAGTGAGGGCTCACTGAGTGCTCTTTGCTTATTGGAGGCTGTCATGTTTGAGTAAAGATTGTTAAAGCCCACAGAATGGGTCAAGAGATACCATTCTATTCTTAGGGCTTTCTCAAGGTGCTAAAAAAATATCCCAAAGCTTCTAGAGTCCTTAAATATAGCTCTTTACTGGATGCTTAAAGCACCGACACACACACACACTATACTAAAGGGCATCTAGCTTCTACTAGAATACCTCGGGTGACTTCTACCATCAAAGATGCGACCTGGGAGGTATCTCATCCTTCCCTGAGTTGAAACTGGTCTCTCTGTAGCTTCCACCCACTTATCCTGGTTTTGTCCTTTGGCACCGTAGTAAATAAAGAAGTTTGGTCCCTCTGCCAGGGTGATGGGTTTTGGTCTCTGTCTTCTGGGATGAAGCCAGCCCAGGTTCATCTGTGGAGACGTCTGCTGTTCCAATCAGACAGGAGAGGCAGATTTATAAACATACCACTGAGGAAGAAAGACCACTCACTTATTTGCCACAAACAACTGATTGCCCCATGGAAATCTGAATACCAGAAGACTGGAGAAACTGTCGTATCTTCTCCTGTTTCTAATGATCGAGTTCATCATTTTAGCCCATTGATGTATTTATTCCTTAGACAGCTACAATGTCAGAGCTAGAAGGAGAGGTACAGACAGTGGATATGGAGGCACAAGCAACCAATGTTTTGCCCAAAGTCACACCCTCAGAAGTCGGCAAAACTGGGAACAGAATTGAAGCGTCCACTTTCCCAGACCCAGGCTGATTTCTCTACCTTGTACTGCCTTCTCATCAATAAAACTGGCCCTTGCCAGTTGGCTCAGTGGTAGAGGGTCGGCCCAGTGTGTGGATGCCCCAGGTTTGATTCCCGGTCAGGGCACACAGGAGAAGCAACCATCTGCTTCTCCACCCTTCCCTATCACCCTTCTCAATCTCTCTCCCTCTCCCACAGTCATGGCTCCGGGTTGGAGCAAGTTGGCCCCGGGCGCTGAGGATGGCTCCATGGCCTTACCTCAGGCGCTAAAATAGCTTGGTTGCTGAGCTATGCAGCACCCCAGATAGGCAGAGAATCACCCCATAGGAGGTTAGTCAGGTGGATACCTGTCAGGGTGCATGCAGGAGTCTGTCTCTCTGTCTTTCCACATCTCACTTAAGAAAAAAAAATAAAAAATAAAACGAGCCTGACCAGGCGGTGGCACAGTGGATAGAGCATCGGACTGGGATGCGGAAGACCCAGGTTCGAGACCCCGAGCTCGCCAGCTTGAGCGCGGGCCCATCTGGCTTGAGCAAAAGCTCGTCAGCTTGGACCTAAGATCGCTGGCTCCAGCAAGGGGTGGCTTGGTTTGCTGAAGTCCCGCGGTCAAGGCACATGTGAGAAAGCAATCAATGAACAACTAAGGTGTTGCAACGACAACGAAAAACTAATGATTGATGCTTCTCACCTCTCTCCGTTCCTGTCTGTCTGTCCTTATCTACCCCTTTCTCTGACTCTCTCTCTCTGTCCCTGTAAAAAAATAAAAATAAAATGAACATTGGCCCAGAAATTTCTTTTATATGACATAAGGAATGGACTTTTCCTAGGTACCTATGATGACCATTATTCCTGAACCAAAAGCAGGGACAGGTTGACAAATACAATGAGTCTGGGAAGGCCACGCAGACTGGAACTCTCCCAGATAAACTGGGATGTGCGGTCACGGTCTCCAAATTAAGACAATAAACTATATGCTCCCTCCCTTCCGCAAGGACTGGTGAAAGAAGTACAAGAGACTAGAAAGATAAGAACACGTGAGATAAACTGTGAAGCGAGGAGCCCTTCCCACACCCGACGTCCCAGGTGCTGTGTCCCTCTGTCCTGGCACCTAGAACAGCTTCCACCCCTCCAGCCATTTCCCACACGGTCACACAGAAGTCATCTGGCCCGGGGTTCCAATCTTAACCCCGCCTTCCAGTCATCACATGACCTAGAGCAAATCCCCTCCCTGAGACAGACTTGCCTCCCCTATAAAATGGGGACAATCACTCTTATTTTTCAGAATTACACAAGCAAATCCAAAATTCATTGAGTACGCACCGGATTTTCCTTCACTAGGTCATCCTACTTCGTTAACAGCTAATACACAAATCGCACCGGCGTGCTGTCGGGGGTCCTTATTTTTTAGCCACATATTTGTAGTTTTGGTTCAGACTCTGCCGTCGGACTATCCCGCTCCCCTTGGGCAAGTAGCGCTTTCTGAGTCAGCATAGTAAGAGTAATGGGCCAGGGGGAGGAAAGTGAAAGGGAAAAAAAATGGATGAGTGAGGAAATGAATGAATGAGACACTTCACTCTGTAGCCTCAGGGTCTGGCACACAGTAGGTACTTCATCAATATGTTCTTGTACTAACGGAATCAAAACTGAAGATGAAATGTACGATGCCAAAGGAGAACAGAGAGGAGAGAGCAGTTTAGCTGGGTTTTGAAGGCCAAGTTCGTCAAGGCCAGTTAGAAAGGTGGGCGCAGAAGGGGAGGAGGTGGATGGGAGATGGGATGGATCATGGAAACTTCTTCTCCACACAAGGGTGAGGGCGGGTGACAGGACGATTTCCAGGGCAGGCTTCACGCGTGTGTGATCCACACAATCCCGCCGGGGCCCCACACTCGGGAGACTCCACGCTTGGTTTAACGCTCTGCTCTTGCCATCTTGAAATTCTTAATACTTTTCCAACAAAGAGCCCCGCCTGGTCATTTTACACTGGACCTTGTCGATTACATAGATGGTTCTGAACAGGCAAGTGCTCTGACTACTTAACCCAGGAAAACATAGATTAACTCAAACATCTGAGGTATTTATACAGCCCTGTCACCCCCCGATGGAGGGACCTGAGTGAAGTCATGCTCAGAAACGAAGCCATCACTCCGACAAGGAGAGGGGCCACAGACCAGGGGAAGGGAAGCAATTTGAGTCTGATTTTCCTGAAGAGTCCCCCTTGACACAGGAAAGCAGTTTGTACCGGGTGACAACCAAGTTATCCATTAGAAGCCGGGATAGAGGCCTGTCATGGGGTAAAAGCCATAAGGTTAGTTATTTGGTGACATTCCAAGCGGCACTACAAGGAAGGTCACGCAAAGGACCGGCATCTAAGGAGTTAACTTTTTTTATACGTACAGAACAGTAGGGTCTCAGAGAAGTTTTACATTGAACAAAACATATATATACAGTATGACAGCAAAGGAGGCCAGCTTTCAAGTCTCTGTGTAAACATCACGGCTGACTTTGGAGTCCTGGAACTCTTACTCCTTGAAAACCTTATATTTTATTTTCAAATGGCACCCCCCTGCCAAGAAGTTACATTTTTTCCCCCTTCTTTAAATAAGCAGCAAGGGTAATGGCATGATGAACAAATTTCATTTCTTTGGTTCAGCTTTTTCCATCCCGAACGCGGCCTCCGCGAGGCCAGATGGCACCGGAGCGATTGCTAGTAAGTCAATACATCTGGCGACATTCCTGAAATGACAAATCTGATGGAGCCACGTCCAGCTCCGACACAAAGCCTCTTTTCAGAACGCTTTCCCTGGGACTTGTCGGCTATAAGCAGAACCTAATGTGTGAAAACAACATAAAATAGAGCTCTTTCACCGCCCCGTGCTGAAGTTTCATTTTCGCTGCTTTTATTAAAGCGACTCTCTCCCAGCCCTGCTTCCACACCTCGACCTGAACCCGCCCGCGCAGCCTCGGCTGGACACCGAGAGCCGGCTCCGTCCGCAGCCGCAGACGCTGGTGCTGGCCGTGGTGGCAGCGCGGCCGTGGGTTCAAAGCAGATGACAGCGACCCTGGCCGGGGTTGCACCACCGGCTTCAAGCTCCTGTAGCAAATGACCCGCAGGAAAGGGCCAGGGAGGGAGGGGTGCAGAGGAAAGAATTGGAACCTGTGCTCCGCCCCTCCCCACGCTGGTCTTTCACCAGTTGAGCTGATGAGTTGGGCCCTGTGGGTGACCTCTGACCTTCAGTAAGACAACAATCTGTTAGAGAGCCGCTGGCATGGTCAGCACAACTAACTGATGCAAGATTTCAGGGAAATAAAGAGGTCTGCTGGAATCAAGGGGTTTGTTAAAATAAATGAATAGATAGATAGATAGATAGATAGATAGATAGATAGATAGATAGATAAATAAATCGCTCCCACAAAGTCATTCAGGCAGGTCCACCCCATTCACCCTATTTACAGCACCAGCCTTGGTGAGGTCTTAGCCAGGTATGGGAGCGGTCATCTGGTCTACTTCCTTGGCCAACATTTTTCTCATAATTCTGTTGAACTAAAATTTACGGAGTGCCAGCTAGGTGTTAAGACTCCAGGATATAGAAATAAGATGAAATAGTTTCTATTCTCAGAAGCTTACAGTCTAGTTGTAGAAAGATGATAAACAAGAAAACAAAGAACTATGATAGGGCCCTGGCCAATTGGATCAGTGGTAGAGCATCGGCCTGGCGTATAGATGTCCTGGGTTCAATTTCCAGTCAGGGCACACAGGAGAAGCACCCATCTGTTTCTCCACCCTTCCTCCTCTCAACTCTCTCTCTCTCTCTCTCTCTCTCTCTCTCTCTCTCTCTCTCTCTCTCCTTTCCTCTCCTCCTGCAGCCATGGCTCAATTGGAGCAAGTTGGCCCCCAGGTGCTGAGGATGGCTCCATGACCTCTGCCTCAGGTGCTAAGAAATGGCTTCAGTTGCAATGGAGCAACAGCCGCTGATGGGCAGAGCATCACCCCCTGGTGGGCTTACTGGGTGGCTTCCAGTTGGGGTGCATGCGGGAATCTGTCTCTACCTCCTTTCCTCTCACTAAATTAAAAGAAAAAGAAAACGAAGGATTATGCTAGATCATCCCATAGGAATAGACATAATGAGGAGAATAAAGAGGGTGGAACAGAAGGAGAGTGCACAGGGTGGTAAGGTGGGGGCTTCCATGGGAAGATGGGGGAAGGCCTGGACCTTTACCTAGAGGAGGAGGAGCCAGCCGAGCAAATTGCCAAGCAAACAGCCTTCCCCGCTGAGCTGTCCACTCGGAGCAGGGACCCTGGGAAGGGAATGAGCTTGGCTCAAAGAACTGGGTGGGGCTGCGGGTAGGGGCAGGATGGACAAGGGCAGACAGCTAGAGGAGATGTCCAAAAGGAAACGAAGAGTTCTGTTGCCCATGGACAGGCGTTTAGGTATTATTGTAAGTCTCCAAAGGAGTCCATCCTGTCCCTCGTGGATACGTTTGGCAATACCTGGAGACATTTTTGGTTGTCACGACTGTGGGGTGGAAGGAGAGGCTGGTGGCACTGGCACCTAGCAGAGACCAGAAATGCGGCTAAATATCCTACATGTACAGAACAGCCCTCACAATAAAATAAAATTTAAAAATCGCCTGGCCCAAAGTGTCCACAGTGGCAACATTCGGGAACCCTGCTCTAGAGCCATGGCAGAGGAAAATGGAAAAGATTTAATCAGACAAACAGAGTGATGTTGCAAAAGTTCTAGAAAGCAAAATAGGATGTGAAACTCATCACCCATTACTCTGCAACGTTAACTTGTCGGAGAGGACATTTGTTCTCCTTCTGGAGGAAAGCCTATAAACATCTTGGTGCCACGTCCCCGGACACAGCCACCACCAAAGACCAAACTTCCCAGGATGGCAACCAGCTTGGCTTTGGCTAGGTCTTGGCCCCGGCCCTGCTGGCCATGCTCCTCTGGCAAACGTGGCTTTGCTTCTCGATTCTCAGTGACATTTGAGCTCCATGCAGATTGTCAAAACTGTTGAAAATGTGAATGGCACGGTACCCTTTCAGACTGACAGCTTGGTTCTGAGGGTGGGCTCAGGTGTTCTGGCACTAATTCATAGGCAGGAAGTCTATCCCCAGGGTCAAAGGGGAACTAAACATTCTGGTCAGGGCCGGGCCCGTGGCTGCCACTCAGTAAAAGCAGGCAGAAGTCACTCTGAAAAGTAGCAGTGTTCCCTTCCTTTCTTCCGGAATGTATAGATTTAGAATTCCTCAGCACCAGGACCCATTAATCAGCTGAAGGGAAGATATTAAATGGCATTTCCTATTAGGCGCTGTCAGTTTCCTTTTATGGCTATTAATTTCCCACCAGATCCTTCCAAGCAAACTCTCCTCTGCTATACTTTTCTTACTCCTTATTTCCTGTCATAAGATATAGAAAACACGTCCTTCATGCACTTGCTAACGTGTTACTATGGCGCTGTCGCTTAATCACTTTCTGTGTTACTATGGCGCTGTCGCTTAATCACTTTCTAGCCCATCATCCACAACGACGTTATGAATTCTTTACAAGGAGAAACAGTATCTGGCTGCCCTAAAAATGCTTTCCATCTAGTTGGGTCCCCCACCCCGTGTCCTCCCTCCAGTTTAGCCATGAAAGGGTTAAAGCTCTTTTGTATCGTCCAGATTTGTTTTATTAATATGAAGCACTTCTCTCTTTGAAGTCAAACACTGGAAGAATTTACTAAGGCATAGTTAGCATCTGAGCACTAAATGGAAAACATATTCAAAAGTCATAGCGGTTGGAGATTTGGATTATGGGTCCGGCACAGTTGAAGCTATGATGTAAAAACTAGGGGCATACACACATCACACGTGACAGTGAGTCAAGACCACAGCTGAAAGTAAAAAATGCTAGCCTTGTAATGTTTCTGGTCCGATTTGGCTCAAGGTATGCTTCCTCGATTCTTTGTATCCATTTCCTAAAAGCTAAAGGCTGTTTTTGAATGCCACCACACCCTCGTCTAAAGGTGCAAACCAGGGAAGAACTAGTTTGAAAAACAATATCAATGCCTAACAGAGCAGAAGGTATGCTTCCACACTCCCAGAGTGCACCTCTCCGGATGGTCTCACACGTAGGCACTACCACGGGCAATGCACAAGGGTGCTTGCTACAGCTCTCACAAGTAGGAACAACCATGCTATCTTTGAGTAAAGGGACTATGTTTTAGTCCCATAATAGAATCCCATTTAGCAATTAAAATGAACTAACTAAAATTACGTACATCAACACCTTTCAGATAAAATTTAAAAGCACACAGGCATGTATTGCTTATGGATACGTGTGTGGATAGACAGAAGAATGACAGACATACATCAAGTCCAAGAGGTAGAATTGTGGTCTGGGGGCACTGAATAATATAGTACTGACAATATTAATATCAAAAAACAAGTGACATTTACATCAAGTGTCAACTAAAAGTGGGTGGCTGGAGCACTGAACTTCACCTACATCTGACGTGTTCTTTCTTTCTTTTTAACAGGGCCTGAAGCTAAATTGATAATGTTTATTTACTTTTGAGGTTGGTATGTTGTTGTTTTCTGTGCTCTTACATCTTTTGAAAGGAATAATAAAGTTTTCAACTATTGTAAAACTCAAACCAAAGCCACGTTTTGAAAGTTAAATGCTGCTTTTGAAAGTTATACCTGCCAGCTTAGAGCAAAGAGGGTATCTCCTCTGATTATAATTTTTACTTCCCTGGTCCCATCAGACCCTGATTCCATGCATTGTATTTACCCCAGCCTGTCACTTCTACCTGAAAACGAGTCTAGAAAGCCTAATTATCAATTCTGAAGAGTCTCAGCCAATAAAATAAGTGATAGATGGGAAAAGCATCTGAGAAAACACAGAATTTGGCTATCCTCTGAGAGTGAACAACCTCCTTCCCCCAAAGATGTAGAACTGTGAACCTGATAGGACTGCAAAATCCTGATGGCCACATTAATCACCACCACGGTGCGCTTTGCCAGGGACCAGGACCTGGCCCAGTTCTTCGTCTCCATTGGGCATTTGAGCCACACATCGGATGGGGAAGTCCTTTTAATTATCCTTCTATCATGGTGGGGAAACCGAAGCACAGAGAGGTCAAAGTCACTTGTCCCAGATCACACAGCTGATAATGATGGCAAAATTCTATCGATGATTCTATCAGGAAATTAGCCACAAAAGCTCCCATCCCTTCCCTCAGCCTGAGCTAAACAGGTGAAGCTGTGGACTGCTGGGTCCTTCAGTAGTTTATCCATCAGGAGGGTACAGAGAGCCGGCCGAAGCCCAGGGTTTGAGTCTTGGCGTGCTGACATGGGCCTGCCCATCGGCCAGGGTTTCATTGTTCTCACAACCATCTCCGACTTGGGTCTGGATCACCACAACGGTTAGGCTCTCTGGCTCTGTACAGGGCAGGGCCGAGGTAGGCTCCTCCCCTAAGCACCAGAAGGGAGTATCATGAAGCCCATGAGAAATGCCCAGAGAGTAGCCAGGTCCAGTCCAAACCGCAGCTCTACCCGGGACCAGGGAAGAGGACCTGGCCCGCTGCCCCGCTCTCTGGCCTGAAACACTTTAAGAACAGCTACCAGGCTTGACCTCCTCTCCCTTCGTCGCACAAACGCCCGTGAGTTGGCGGAGCTGGGATTCAAAGCAGGTGCTCTGATTCCAAATCCGTGCTCCTTCCCCCATACCTCACTGCCTCTTCTGGGTGTGGTAGGTGGTGAAAAACTGCCCCACAAATGAAAAGAAAATAAATGTGGGTGGGTGGGTGTGTTCTAAGTCCTAACCCCTGGTACCTGTGAACAGGACCTTATTTGGAAATAGTCTTTGCAGCTGTAATGAAGTTACGGATCTTCAGATAAGACGGTCCTGGATTGAGGGTGGGCCCTAACTGCCATGCCTGGTACCCCTAAAGTAAAGGGAGATTTGACAGACACATGGGGGGAAGGCCTTGGAAAGAAAGGCCACGTGGAGAGGGAGACAAGGATGGGAGCAAAGCTGCCAGGGACAAGGAAGTCACCAGACACCAGACAGAGGCGGGGACAGCTTCCCCGTCCGCCTCCAGAAGGAGCCCGTTCTGCCGACATGACGAGTTTGGATTTCTGGCCTTCCGGAACGGAGAGCAAATAAAGTTCTGTTGTCTTAAGCCACCAAATCTGTGGTCATTTAGTGGTGGCCGGGGAAACTAACCCTTCACTGTCAGGCGGCCCGGGAACTTCGCGAGTTGCATCCGAAACCCTCAGACAACCAAGGAAAAAGGAGCGCCCAGCTCCACCATTAATTGGATTCCCGGCCGGCTCGGGACGAGAATGCCAGAAATTTGCTCTTTCTCGAAGGCACGTGAGAACACAATAGGAAGCATGCACTTCACAAAGAGCTTGCGACTTCTGTACAAGAGAGTTACCATGTCGCATAGTTGGGGCCCTGTTGGCAAGGGCCAGCCTTTCGGGGGTGGGGAGAGTCTGACCGATGAGGTGGTCGGCCAGGCTGCGTTACCTATGCCCGCGGAGTGCTCGTGCCATCTTCTCCCCAGACCGAATAGCACGGGGCATACAACTATGTAGACACCACGACACGTTCTAACATCTTCAGTCATCTCTGTAATACTTTCAGATGGCCCTTTGAATTCCGGCAAAGCCACGTGGCTAACCAGCCCTGCTTTGTACTGAGCTCCAAGCTGTCAGGAAACAGAACACACAAGAGGAGTCTAATTTCCGTGGTCAGACCATGTGGCCCACTCCAATTCAGTCTGCCAAGAAAACAGTTCAAATCACCCCGCGCCCTAGCTGTGCGGGGCCTGGGACAGCTCCACAGTTGTCATTCTCACATGGACAAAGGGACTTCTGGGGCCAGCCCGCACAGAAATGTCAACTGAAATGGGCACTCGCCAGCGACCGCTGTCACTTGTCATAACGGCAGGGGTTATGTTTTCATAGTCAAAACACTTTTTAAATTGGTGTCTTCTTGACATTTTCTCCTGTCTTTAATGAGGGCCCTGGTCATGGAGTGAGGGAATCGGTAACTGCGTCCAGGCTGCAGACAAGGTCTTTGCTCCCCAAAGAGACTTCGGGTGAGGTTTCTACATGAGAATGTGGCTGTCAGAAGATAAATTCACCTTCACCTCAAAAGTCCAGAAATGCCAGGCACTTCACTGAAACAAATTCTTCTATATCAAACCGTATGCAAGTCCTTCCATTAAATGTATACGGCCTTCTAGAATACTCCACGTGCATGCGGACACGCCTGGAGCCCCTCCTTGTCCCACAGCCCGCCTGCACACGTTGCCACGTGCTGCCCACATGCGTTCTACTTGCTGCCCAGCGCTCTGCCCTGCAGGACTCTCCTCCGTTCCCACACAAACCTCTGCTGAGTCCATCTGCCCACCATCTAGAATCTGGCATGAGGGCACGGCTGCTGTCCCTGACTGACCCGGTTAACGCCGCACGCAGCGATGGTTGACTACTTCACCTCTCTGTCCCCGTTCCCACACTCCTAGCGACAGGCACGGGTTGGGCTTCCGGGGGTTCTGCACCTGAGTTCACAGAAGTCACGGGCCTGTGAATGAGGATGGGACAGACGGTCCATCTGTATGTATCAGAAAGTTGACATTTCCTGTGATTATAAAAGTCGGCGACAAAGGTAATAATAGTAACAGTAAGGTTAGATATCTGAAAAATGCCGTGTCACACTGATTGCTGCAGATCTCAAAGTCGCACGCGTGCCCATCACGAATCCAAAATTTCATTCACGCGTCAACCTGCCTCTCATTCTTCATTATAAGTATGTAGGTTATGATGTATTTTTTCAAGACTTTTTGGTAACTTTACTTTGGTCTCATCGGTTCCCCTTAGGATCCTATGCACGTTGCTTCATGCACTTAAGAGCAGTAATCTGAGGCTGCCGAGGGGGCCCACGGCACGAAAACAGGTTAAGAAGCCCCTGATGGAACAGACCTTGCAGCCAGCCTCAGCCGAGAGTGCTCCATGCTTCTTTCTGCAGCCCCTGGACCCTTTGCTGACGTCCCACTGTGTGCCTCTGGCCACGCCCTGGTCTGACTTGCTCCTCTCCCAGCAGAGCCCCCTTGTCCAGCCAGAAAGACACACCACTCTCCCTCCCCAACCCCCACTCTGAAATGACTAGAGCTTATTTGTCCCTATTGTTTATAGATCTTCTCAAAACAATCTAGCTTCATGCTTTCCAAATATAAAACTATGTCATAATATTGAATGTGCTTTTCAAAACACCGATGGCCACCTCTGCTGCTCTGTCTCAGCCCCCTTACTACTATGCTCCGGTCCTTCCAAACCTGCGCCCCAAGCGACTACCTCTCTAGCCCCCGCCCACCGCCTGCACAACCTCCACCCCACGTGGCATCGAGCGGTGCCTTCTATGTCATAAACAGTCCCTGCGTGAGGTGCCCTCTCTCTGTTCCCGCCGCAGGCCCTCGGCTATGCCCACAGTCACCGCGTAACTCCTGCCCAACTCGCCTCCACCTTACATTACGCCCCTCCCACCAGAGAGCGGGTCATTCTGTGTGCTCACTCTAATATCACCTACAGGACAAAGCAGACACTGCTCAGAATCGTAGGAGGGTCCTTTGAAAGTCACACAGTGTCATCCTCTGCACAGCCACATCCCAGAGACGAATTCAGCATTCTGCGGCTTTTCCCAAGTGGGTCCCATGTGGGTCTCAAGTTCCCCACACACTACCTGTCCAAGTCACACCTTCCTCCAAGGCCTTTCTTCCCCACTGCTCCTGAAAGACTTCCCCAATCTCCTCGTTTGGAACCAGTCTCTCCTTCCCCCGAGCTCCCCTAGCCCTTTGGGGCATGCCTTCCTTCCAGCACCTGGCTTCATACAGCAGAATCACAACACAGGCCGTATAAGGCCCACCAGCTCTGTGCATCAAAAGTACACACATGAATTTACGAGAAAAGAACGATGAGACAGTGCAGGGAATTCCCCTGCCTGTCCCCCACCCGGGGCGTATATGTCTCCAGGGGAACACAGGTAACGCACGCACCTGCTGTTCCCACGTGCCCCTTGCTCGGCAGGCACCTTCCCTCCCGGGGAACCATCCTGGCATTCACAGACCTGTACTGTAACAACCACGCGACCCCAAACACGAGCCGACGTCTCTCGCCGGAGCATAAATGAAAGAGCGGTCGTCTGGAGCTGGAGGAAACGTGGGCCAAGTCGGACTTGTTGAAAAGACACTTAGCTCTATCGTGTTTTGACTCCATGCAGCTTTTGTCCGTGGACTAACTTTAGAATCGCACTTACTTCTGAGACGTGACTCCCTCTCTTTATCTGTGTGCCTCCTCCCCAGACTCTGGGACCCTGGAGTACAGCGATATGTCCTTCACCTCTCTGTCCCGTGCAGGACTCAGCACGTTGAAAGTGTGTCATAACATTGGAGGCCTGCTACTGAGCCAAAGGATCAAAGATACAAACACTGCTCATTGAATGAACTGTAATGTTATTCATCTTTTCTGAATGTACATATAGCCTCCCTAAAAATACTTCGGATGATCTACATTCCAATCGGCAAAATGATCCATTTTCTAAAATTCCCAAATTCGACATTGCATTATTTTTCTCTCCTGCGTAATCATATCAAGAGTTACGACTTCTCGGTAAATAACACTGATTAGGCCTGGTGTGAAGGCCTCCTTAGAAGTTTGAAACTTATTTTCAAACAAGGTTCTTATCTACCTGCCACCTGCCTTCCCAATGGCGTGTCCTCATTTATTCTGAACCTCCTGTCTAAAAGAAAGGTGAACCAAATAACAATTATAATGAAATATCACTGGCTGCATTCATTGCAAAAGGAAATGAGCTTCCAACAAGTGAATGCTGCAGGCCATGAGCCGCCCACTGTGTCCCCGAGCATTTCAAAGGACAAAATAGAAAATTGGAAAAGATCGATATCAAGGCAACAGTGATCTGCAACAGTAATAAATAAAGATGTCCTTTCAAGGCCCATTAACCACTAATCGCCTCTTGGATCAAAACTGGCCACGGGGCTCATCCTGCAGAGCAAATGGGCAAGTCCTGGCTTTGCTTCCTGTTGATGAAGCCTCCATTGTTTGGGATGTGGGTGAGGGGGTTGGAGGGTCTGCGGAGGGCCTACCGTGTGCTTCCTATAGACAGGAGAGCTCCCTTCCAACCAGCAATTACTCGGGGCGTGCCCGTGCAGACTCCGCAGACAGAAACAAAGGGGGAACAGGAGAGATATCATTCCTAGAAAGAGCTTGCCAGCCACCCAGTGTGGGTTACACAGCTGAGTCACACCTTGGGATGGAGCTGGACTGCAAGGACTTGAGCCATAGCCCCAGGCCTCCTGGGCAAAGCCTCCCTCAGCATTTGGAATTTAATAAACAAAAACATAGAGGGAAAAAAAGCATGGCTCTAGGGAAGGGTCCTCCGGCCTCACCACAAACACGGGTTAGTGCTAACAGCTGAAACTGTTCAACAAGCACATCCACAAACCTACTTTCTAGCATGGTCCGGCCTCGCTGCTCAAAGTGTGGCTCATGAACTGGCATCACGGGCCTCAACAGGGGGCCTGTTTGAAATGCAGAAGTTCAGGTCCCCTCCCCATACCCAGACCTACTAAGTCACCACCTGAGTAATTTGCAGACACGTGAGAATTTGGGAAGCCTGATACAGAACAGCTGTTTCACCCCCAGCCACACAGGAGAATCACCTGGGAAGTGTTGGTGGTGCTTAATATTGATGTCCAGGCTCCAATCCCAGAGGTCCCTACTGGACTTGGGCGAGGTACGGGCATCAGTTTAAAAACGGAACCCAAAACTATCCGGAAGCCTACAAGTCCAGGCAAACGTTTGCCGGACAGACTGTATGAATGAGCTCATCAAACCATGCACTCCATTCCCCGAGCTCTGCCTCTGCCTGGGTTCCCGAATTTGATGAAAGAGGAAGCAGAAAATGATTAGGAGATTGAGAAAGGCTTTGAAGGACAGTGGTTTTCAAGGGCTGAGAGCAAACTCTTTTATTTTTAAAGAAAGAGAAAGCTCAACATAGATCCTTAGACAGACTGATAACCCCAGACTTAGAAACTGAATGTTACAAAAAACCTTTAACCCCCCCCCCCCATCTCAAGACAACAAATCTCCTTTTTGCCCCACTGCCTCAGCTGCACAGGAGAAAACATCAGGGAGAGGGACATCTTTTGTTATTCACAGTAAAGCCCTTTCACCCAAACCTGAGCTCATGTAAACACAGTGACTCATGGTGGGCCCCTGCAGAGTTTCAAGATGGGGCTGGTGGCCAGAAGAACCAACCATAGGCTGGGAAGGTTGGAACCACACCAATCCCCTTTATAATAGTATTTGTTCTCTTGATTGAAAAAGCAAAGTACAATACAAAGTGACCATGAATTCAGAAACTGAAGGGATTTGCACTTGTAATTCTAAAATCCTCTACACGTACCTGATGACTAGTAGTCTATGTATGCAAGCACTTCGGTGTTCGTATGACTGCCAAGATTCTTTTATTCTCTGACCCTGTTCACCATCATCTCCAGGATGTCAGAGCTGCCACATGTAGAAGCCACCGAGCTTCCCGACGTGAATGAACAGAATTCGCTCAGTGAGCTTGGGAGAGGAGGTGTCATCCACAAATTAACACATCTGTCGTTCTGCTTACTTACGATGCCTGCAGATTATCTTTGGAGAGAAAAATAAGAGGATGGCACGTTCTGCCTTCTGTGCGAGGTGGAGGTCAAGGGCAGTTTTGTCCTGGGCTGGGACACCAGATTGGGAAAGTTCCCTGATGCAATTGCTAAACAGTTTCTGATTCGGATACAGAAAGTAGGATGCTGCTCACCGGAGACTGTCATATAGGCTCCATTTTTTTCCCCAGAGATATCCCCATCTCGATTAGCTATGCATCTTGCCACAAAAGAGCCAAAAGCACTCCTTTTTCAAACAGCTAAATGAATCCTTTGAGAAGATCTATTGTCTGGGATGTATGAGGGAGCATGCCCCATTCACAAGGGGCCTTGATCTCTCTACCTTACGGAGTAAAACATGTTGGAGAGCTTGCCAGGAATAAAGACAAGAAGAACCAGAAACCAGGGGCAGGGGAGTGTAGTTCAAGGTCTGAGCATTGAGTTGAAATACCTTAGTTTCACCTGACATGTCTGTAAGAAGGCATCCAAGTCTTTACTGAAGCTGGCTAGTGGAGACAGAGACATTCTTTATTCCTTACACATGTTTCAAATGTTCTACAGTTTTGTGTTTGCAATTTAATTTTTAAATTTTCCTTTAAAAGGGATGAAAGAATAACAAAGATACGATAATCAAGAAAGGGAGGCCCTGGCCAGTTGGCTCAGTGGTAGAGCATCAGCCCATCGTGTGGAAGTCCCGGGTTTGATTCCTGGCCAGGGCACATAGGAGAAGTGCCCATCTGCTTCTCCACCCTTCCCCCTCTCCTTCCTCTCTATCTCTCTCTTCCCCTCTTGCAGCCAAGGCTTCATTGGAGCAAAGTTGGCCCAGGTGCTGAGGACGGTTCCACAGCCTCCACCTCAAGCACTAGAATGGCCCTAGTTGCTGCGGAGCAATGCCCCAGATGGGCAGAGCATCGCCCCCTGGTGGGCATGCTGGGTGGATCCCGGTCTGGTGCATGCAGGGAGTCTGTCTGCCTCCCCCTGCTTCTCACTTCAGAAAAATAAATTAAATAAATAAAATTTATTTTTTTAAAAAAGGGAAAGATCTCTCTAAGTGACAAAGCAACTGCACAAGGACAGTTTGTAAAACCTAGTAAAAATCACCAAAATGAGTAAACACGATTCGCAAGCAGCTGCCTGAGTGCATGCTTTGCATGTGGGTGATCTGGCCTGTGTACCACTTCAGCAGGACTGGAAAACTGGCCTAAGGTAACCGAAGGCAAGAGGTTTTTTTTTGTTTTTGTTTTTGTTTTTCTTATCCTATTGAAGTCTCAGGTTTCTCTTCTGTGACATGAGGATAAGAATATCTTGACCAATGATTTGTTACAAAAGTGAAATTATACAATGTAAAATAGCTAGCATGGTACACAGTGCATGGGAAATGTGTAATAAATTACTATTATTCTTGTGCTGTCACAGCGTTCTCAGGTGGGGGGAGGAGGCAGTGCATAAGAATTGCCAATGCATGCTGGTTGCTGTTGTTGTTATAATACAGTGTGTCCGTAAAGTCATGGTTTACTTTTGACTGGCGACCGGTCAAAAGTGCACCATGGCTTTACGGACACACTGTATTTGTTTCCTAAACTCAGAAACTTTACTCAATGCTCACCTCAGACCTACCAGTGAATCAGAGTCTCCGTGTCTAGAATCTAATCGTGCACATTTAAAAAAAAAAAACTACTGATCTTCCAATTGAGATGGTGTAACAGGGGCTAGATTTAGTATCTCATCTGCAACAACCCAAAACCCAGACAAAATCTATGAAACAGCAGGGACTGGGACATGAGGCATCAGACAATGAAGAACAGTGATCCCTGAGCAAAAGGAAACAAACAAGGCAAGTCTTATCATTGCCTTGGGAGAGTTTGCAGGATGTAACATAAAAAGGAGAAACTGAGGCAGAGCTTCACAGACTCTCTGAGTTGGATATAGAGAGTTGAAAGTTCAGGAAAAACCAAGACAGAAGATAAAGCATAAGACAAAGAGGAGTGAACTTCACAAAGGAAAAAAAAAACAAAAAACCAAAGATCTATAGATTAGTACTCTGCTGAATCTTCAGAGATTTGTGTGCTAATCAGTTCATGTGTGGAAGAAAACTACCCCAGGTCTGGAGGGAGGGTGAGTTTTTGAAAGGATTAGTGGAAAAAACTCCTGGTTCTCACACAGGGCCAGGTAAAGTTCTAGTTCTCACCCACCACAATGGAAAAACTCAATCCTAAAGCATTTTGTTGTGTACTCAGGAAGGTCTTACCTCAGCAGTGGGGAATAATTAGCCCTAGAATAAGTACTGCTGTGGGCAGCCTAACAAATCATAGTTGCAAGATTGAAAAGAATTGAACTGCTTCCAAACCACTTAATTACATCCCAGAGCAAAGCTCAAGAATACTTATAGAAACACAAATATACTCAGCACCTAACAAGGTAAAATTACAATGTCTCGCAACCAATCAAAGATTACCAGGCATGCAAAGAAGCAGAAAAATATGACTCATAATGAAGAGAATAACCAGTCAATTGAAACTGACCCAGAACAGACACAGATGTTAGAATTCACAGAGAAGGACATTACATTAGTTATTATAACCCCTTAAACATAAGAAATAGAGTTAGCTAGAGACATGAAAGATATTTTTTAAAGTCCCAAATTGAATGTTTACATTGAATGAGATTAATGACAGGTTAAATGTTGCAGGAAAAAAATTAATAAACTTGAAGACATAACAGAAATATCCAAAATAAAATACACGAGAAAAAAGAATCAAAATAAACAGCCTATCAATATGCTATGGGACCATTTTAAGCCACCTAATACACTGCTCACAAAAATTAGAGGATCAGGGAACATACAGACACTCCAGTACTTTTAGCCTTCTGTATAGTGTATTTTCACCAACGAAATAAAAGTTGGTTTTGCATCTCATTTGCATAATTGAACAACTTTCTTTGACTTGCCGTTTGCTTTTCTGATGTTTCTGTTTAACAAAAGAATAAATTAAATGCTTCTTTTTTTAATTGCTTCATATTAATTTTGAAATATCTCCTGATTTTTGTGAGCAGTATATATGGATAATTGGAGTTCCTAACGGAGAAGATAACAGAAAAAAGATTTGAACTAATAGCTAAAACTTTCCAAACTTAATGAAAATCAGAAATCCACAACCCAAGAAGCCTATGAAAACCCCAAGCAGAAAATAAATGTGGGGGGAAAAACCTATACTCAGTCATGTCATAGTCCAGTGGTGGTCAACCTGGTCCCTACTTCCCACTAGTGGGCATTCCAGCTTTCATGGTGGGCGGTAGCAGAGCAACCAAAGTATAAATAAAAAGATAGACTTAACTATAGTAAGTTGTTTTATAAATATTTATTCTGCCAAACTTAGCAAAAATCCAACATAAAGTACTTAGTAAGTAATTATTATTATATGCTTTCACTTGCTGTAACTCTGCTTTATAAATTTTATAAAGTAAAGTTACTTCCCTACTTTATAAATCACCATTACTGTGGAACCGGTGGGCGGTTAGAAAATGTTACTACTAACAGAGATACAAAAGTGGGTGGTAGGTATAAAAGGGTTGACTACCCCTGTGATATAGTCAAATGGCTTAAAACCAGTGAAAAAGAGAAAATCTTAAAAACAGCCAGAGGAGAAACCATGTCATGTACTAAGAAACAAAAAAGTAAGAATGACAGTGTATTTGTCATTGGAAACAATGCAAGTTAGAAAACAGTGAAGTGGCATCTCTAACGTACTAAAGAAAATACCTGTCAACCTAGAATTCTATATCTGGTGAAAATATCTTTCCAAATGAAGGCAGCTACAAAATTTTAAAAAACAACAGTATTTTATGATAACCCAAAGTATAAATACCCATGAAACCCGGCTGATATAAAATGGAGAAATAAGTGGGTGACTGCCCGCTCGAGGAGGTGAAGTTTAATTCTCTAGTCATTAAGCATGGACCGCACATAGCAAATTTCTTCTGAAGAGTACAGTAGGGAAGGGTGGGAGGCAACTTGACAGGGTAGAAACCTAATGCCATCTGAGCCAGGCAATTAGAAAGTCAATATCAACAGTGATAAGTCATGCTGATAATACCTAACCTTGATGTGTATTTTGCCTCTGTGGTCTTCCTCGCAAAACAACATCACTCTCGTCTAAGCATAAGCCAGACATCAGAAAAGTACCAGGTTGCAGGACATTCTACAGAATGGCCGACCAGTGCATCTCCAAACACTTAAGGTCATAAAGAATAAGGAAAGTCTGGGAAAATGTCACAGCCAAGAGGAACCTAAGGAGACAAGATGAAATGCTCTGTGGAATTCCGGAATGGAAAAGAACATTAGGTCAAAACTACTCAAGGATGTAACAATGACGTATGAACGTTAATAAGTAAGACTGGCTTTTCACTTGTGACAAATGTGCCTGTCTAAGATGTGAACACTGAGGAAACTGGGTTTGGGGTATTTGGGAACTCTCTTTATTATCCTTGCATTTTTTTCCTGTGAGTCTAATCTTTTTTCTAAAATAAAATTTTATTAAAAAATAAAATGAAATCAAAATAGGCCCTGGCTGGTGGACTCGGTGGATAGAGCACTGGCTCAGTGTGTGAACGTCCCAGGTTCAATCCATGGTCAGGGCACACATGAGAAATGATCATCTGCTTCTCTTCCTTTCCCTCTCTCCCTTCTCTCTCTCTTTTCTTCTTGCAACTAGTAGCTCAACTGGTTTGAGCATCAGCCCCAGGCACTGAGAATAGTTTGGCTGATTTGAGCATCATCCCCAAACAGGGGTTGCCAGGTGGATCCCAGTTGGGGCACATGTGGGAGTCTGTTTCTCCATCTCCCCTCCTCTCACTTAAAAATAATTAATTAATTAATTAAAACACACAACAGCATAGATGACTCTCAAGATAATTATGCTGAGTGAAAGAAGCTAGCAAAAAAAAAAAAAAAAAGACTACAGTACAGGCTGTATGATTCCACTTATAGGGTGGGGTAAAAGTAGGTTTCCAGTTATTCTTGTATTAGTATTAATTAAGCATTGCACTGTTTCCATATGAACAACTGTACACCTACTTTTGCCCCACCCTATATGCAAAATTCACACAAAATGCAAACTAAGGCATAGAAACAGAAAGCAGATCAATGGTTAGGGGTGGGGATGGCTGGGGACGAGGGGACTTGGGAAAAGGAGGACCAAGGAGCACAAGGAAACTGGAGGCGACAGATATGCTGAGATGGTTTCCAGGGTATATGTTACATCCATCAAATTATACACTTGAAATATGCAGAATTTACCAAATACTCATTACAGCTCAATAAAGCTGTTCAGAAGAAAGACAGTGTAGCTTTCTCATTAAATATTTATGTTAATGCATATCAGGCTTATTTTTTTTAACAAATTAAAAAATAAATATGGTAGACATTTCTCTGTATGTTTAATACAGTGTGTCCATAAAGTCATGGTACACTTTTGACCTGTGACCTGTCAAAAAGTGCACCGTGACTTTACGGACACACTGTATGTTAAATTTTAATAGAGAGAGCCGTCACACAAAAGTTTTTTGAGGCCTATGATTTAATTTTAAGAGTATGAAGGGTCCTAGGACTGAAAAATCTGAGACCTGCTCTCCTAGGGGACAGAGATTCTGTCTTTTCCTCTTTCTAGCACCACCAGCACCAAAACAATGCCGGGCACAGTGTGGGCACGGATGTTGGCAGAGTGACCAGATGAACTTACCCAGCAGCTGCAGAATCATCCTATTTCTTTCACTGAATTCACTGGGGAAATGATTTTAAAGAGCCAAAAACACCATCACCTCTTATAGTAAAAGAGAGATGCTCTTTGAAGCCGTTCCCCCAAATCCCAGTTCTTAAGGGGGCCGGGGGACAGTGAGCCTGATATCTGGACTCCCCTCCTCACTGCTCGCTTCGGACAAACAGACTCCAACAGGAAAGTCAGATCCTGTTCCCAGGCCGACATAGGGCGCCATATGCTGGACATGGCAGCCTTAAGGGACACTGAGACCCCCAAAGCAAAGAAAACTGAGCAAAGCATCCCAGACTGCACCGTGGCCTGGGAGACACCCCATTGCCCTCACCTGTCTCCTTTCCGGGGGCAGCTGGACTCACTCCTTGGCTCCCCCTTCAGTCGCCCCTCCCACTCAAACACAGCCTACCCCCCCCCCTCCCAAAACAGATAGTGTCACAAGGGTTCCAGGACTCGGACTTACCTGGCCCAAGAAAAACAGAAGGAGTGGGCGTGTTGCCTTCAGATCGTAAAGCGCTCGCAGATAAGCTCAGCAGTACACAAAGAGGGCCTTATGTTCCGCTGGGAGTGCAGCTTCTGACATTGGTTGCTTTTGTTCCACAGGCTAAAAGTTGAGTTAGATACTGGAAGACTCAGTGATTATTACTGGATCATGTCCTTTAACTTAAGTGGCTCCTGGGCCACAGGTCTGGATGGCAAATGATCCGCTCTGGGGAGGAGAAAGACAAAAAAGGAGACAGCAGCTTCCTAAGGCAGGCAGGGCATGCTGCAATCTCGTCCCAATCTCTTGCAGACTGCGTTGCCACATACCTGCCCCCAAGCCTGCAGAGCACCCCACCACAGGGCTACAGCAATCTGAACAGTGTGTTATGGCACAAAAACAGACGCACAGAGCATTGGGAGAGAGAGGCCAGAAACAAACCCACGCGTAGAAGGTCAGTTCATCTATGTATGACAAAGGAGGCAGGAACACACAGTGGGGAAAAGGCAGTCTCTTTCTCTTCAACAAATAGTGGTGGAGAAAGCGAACAGTTACATGCAAAAGAATAAGACGGAACCTCTATCTTCGGCCATACACAAAAATGAATTCAAAATGGATTCAAGACTTGAATGTAAGGCCTGAAATCATAAAATTCCTTGAGGAAAAACATAGACGGTAAACTCTTTGGGATTAGCCTTAGCAATATTTTCTTGTCAAATTGATTGGGGTGACATTGGTTAATAGGCTCATATAGCTTTCAAGTGCACAGTTATTCTATGATAACGTGATCTGTATATTATATTGTGTGCCCACCTCCCAAAGTCAAACTGTCTTCTGTCACCACATATTTGATCCCCTTTACTTCCCACCCCGCCAGCCCCGACCCCCTTCCCTCTGGTCACCACCATACTGTTTTCTCTGTTTTATATCTAACATAGGAGTGAAACCATATACAGTGTGTCCGTAAAGTCATGGTGCACTTTTGACTGGTCACAGGTCAAAAGAGCACCATGACTTTACGGACACACTGTAGTTCTTAGCATTTTCTGACAGACTTATTTCTCTTAGCATAATATTCTCAAGGTCCACCGTGCTGTCACGAATGGCCGGCAGCATTCCATCTTTTCTTAAGGCTGAGCAGTACTCCGCAGTATATATGGACCACACACAGTAAGTAGATCAGGTGTGTCTTGTTCCCCGGGAACAATGCTGCAGTGAACATAGGGATGCATGTATTTCTACGAATAAATGTTTTTGAGATTTTTGGATCAACACAAAGGGGAGGGATTACCGGATCATACAGTAACTCTGTTCTTAAGTTTGTGAGGACGTGCCAGGCTGTGTTTCCATAGTGGCCGTGCCAGTCTATGCTCCCAACCGCGGATTTGAATGAGGGTTCCCTTTTCTCCACAACCGCTCCAATGCTTGTTGGTACTTGTCTTGCTGGTAACAGCCATCCTAACAGGTATGGATGGCATCTCGCTGTAATTGTGATTTGCATTTCCCTAATAGCGAGTGAAGTGGAACATCTTTTCATGTGTCTGCTGGCTGTTTGCATGTTTTCTTGGGAGAGGCGTCTGTTCAGGTCTGCTCATTTTTTTTTTTTAAACTGGTGTGTTTGGTGTTGAGTTTCATGAGTTCTTTCTATATTCTGGATATTAACCCCTTTTTGGTGCTGTCATTTTAGGATTTTTTTTTTTAACCAGTCTCCTCAGACAAGGGCAACAAAAGCAAGAAACAAACAAATGGGACTACATCAAACTATAAGAAGCTTTTGCACAGCAGTGGGAACCACCAACAAAACAAAAAGGCAACCTACGGAATGGGAGAAAATACTTGCAAATTACACATTTGATAAGGGATTCGTATCCAAAATATACAAAGCACTTATACAACTCAATATAAATTTCTTTTAAGTGGGCAGAGGACTGGAATAGACATTTTACCAAAGAAGACATACAGATGGCCAACAGGCACATGAAAAGGTGCTCAACATCATTAAGTACCAGGGAAACACAAATGAAAACCACCATGAGCTATCGCCTCACACCTGTCCGAACAGCTATGGTCAAAAAGCCAACAAATAACCAGTGTTGGCAACAATGTGGAGGAAAGGAACCCTCGTGCACTGTTGGTGAGAACGTAAAATGGTACCACCACTGTGGAAAACAGCATGGATGTCCCTCAAAAATGAAAAATAGAACTCTATGCGAGGCACCCATTCCACTCTGGGCATCTGTCTGAAGAAAATGGGAACACTAACTCAAACAGATACATGCCCGCCCATGGTTATTACAGCATTATTTTATGACAGTCAAGATATGGAAGCAGCCTAAAGAGTCCAAGGATAAATGAGCAGATAAAGAAGTTACATTATATAGACAACGAAATATTACTGAGCCATTTAAAAAAAATAATAAATGGAATCTTGCCATCTGAGACAACATGGACGGACCCAGAGGGTAGTGTGCTAAGTGAAGTAAGTCAGAGAAAGACAAACACGGTATGATTTCACTTATGTAATCTGAAAAACAAGACAAACAAACAAAACAAGACTCAGAGGTACAAGAAACAAACTAACTGGCGGTTACCAGAGGGGAGGGGGGGGCAGAGGTGAAGAAAATTAAGAAGTACAAACTTTCAGTCGTAAAATAAACATAAACAAGCCACGGGGGTTACTGTACAGCGAGAGAACATAATCAGTAATAACTCTGTATGGGGACAGGTGGTAACTAGACGTATCCTGGGGATTATTTCGCAATGGCATAAATATTGAATCACAGTGCTGTTCACCCAAAATGAACAGGATATTTTTATGTCAATGACATATCAATTAAAACAAAACAAAACCTGCAAACACCAACTAATTCTGGACTCCTGAGCCCCTGGTTTTTGGAGTTCCGGGTTTGCAGGCTCTGCAGCCTAGAGCACCCCACCTCCTCGCACCCCCTTCCCCAGGTTCCCCACCAGCTCCCCACACCTGCCGCAGCCTCCGCTGCTCCCTGGCACCCAGCCTGGACTAGGTCTCGGAGCTGTACTGAGTGGCGTCTTCTCTGGGCCCTGGGGACGGGGCCCAGACTCCTCCAGGAACAGGGAGCGGTGCAGGGAGATCGGGCTCCGTAAGAACTCACTTTCCTCCACCCAGCGTGATGGCCAGAGAATGAAAGCTGAAACCGGGGCGAGCTGTGAAAGCAGGCCTCTCTCTTCCGCCGCAAATCCCTCAGCTCTTCCCCTTGTACGTGACACCAGCCAGCAGGCGACAGGAAGGCCAGGGGATAAACCCCCGTCCAGGGAGCTCAGGAAAAAATTGCCAAGGTTCCCGAGCTGCTGATGGGGAGATGGTGGAGGTGGAAGAGCAGACAGAGACAATGAGAATACCATGGTACCTCCAGAGCAGCAACTGTGCTTCAGGGCTGGGCGCCCCGGGACGTGGTCGGTCTGGGACATGCAGCGGCTGCAGCAGCACCTCAAAGTTGTTGGACATGTCTCAGGCCCCTGCCACACAGTATGAGGGTGCGGCCCACCACCTCTTTCTAACCGTCCCGCAGCGTAAGTCTACGCACGGGCTATACATTGGAATCACCTGGAGCTTTAAAACCCAGCACAGCCACGCCTGGCTCTCACTCCAGAGATTCTGGTTTGATGGGTCAGGAGCACACCATGGGCATCCGAAGTTCAAGCCTAGCTCTGTGTCAGGTACCTGGGCTCCTGCTAAAGGCTACCATTGCCAGGCCCTTTCCCCCTGGACTCAGGAACCAGAACCCCCAGGTCCAGGAGGACCAAATATTTCCATTACTAAGGAGTACCTTCCACCCACGTGATTCTAATGTCTGTCCCGCTTTGGAGAACCATCACTTTGGAAATCCGCCCAAAAGACTGGTTCTCCAGAGCTTTGCCAAGCAGACAGAAACTTCTCGCCTAGGCCCAACCTCCTTTGACCAATGTAACTGTCATCTGTCCACAACAAACGACGACAGGGGTGACTTCCGTGCCCCACACACTGATCTAACAAAGACAAAAAGAAGCAATCATTTTAAAATGGGAGAGCATGGGGGGAAAAAGAGAGAGAGAGAGGAGAGGGGGATGGATACCGAAGAGTAAGAGGGGAGTTGGTGGGGTGTTTTATGTTTTCATTATATTTTATTTTATTTTTTTTTTATACTGCGACGAGGGAAATGAAGGAAGGTGAGTCAGGGAAGAAGCTCTTTGAAAATACCCAGGAAGGGCTGCCCACAAGAATAAGAAGTATGCTTTCCTTCCCACGCCACCCCTGGCCCAGTTACTCCTAGGGAGGTTAAACAAACAATTTGTTTTGTCTTTTGAAAAGGGGTGCAGAAATCCATCACCAGGGGAGAAGAACAGAACGAAAACAGCCGCGAGCCAGCTGAGATGCTTCCAATAGAGATAAAGGCCAAAACCAGAGCGCAGACAAGGATCTAGGAGGGGGTGCTGGTTGGGAGTCACCTGTGAGTAACCTGCCAACCCAGCCGCCGAGGCAGGAGAGGCAGGAGGGTGCGGCCAAGCCCGAGCAAGCAAGAGCCAGGCCGGGACTGGCTCCCTGAACCACGTGTGAGCCAGCCGCCATGGGAGAGCGTCGTTCTGGATGGAGTCCTGGGCACACCCCCCCACCTAATAAATACGGGTATTGTAATTACTTGTTTACCTGTCACTCTCCTCCGCTAGACCATGGGGCTCCCGACAGACTGGGACTGCTGTCACCTAGCTCCAGGCTCCCAGCGTCTGGCACGGAACCACCTGGCCAGGGAAGCTTCCAGACATTTTCTGCGGCCTTGTGTAAATAGCCTGTCCTTTAGACAGGACGGAGAAGGTTGCATAACGTTCTCAGGGTGACTCAGGGAACTCCCATTCTCGGAACACTCAGCGCTGCTGAAGCCCCGGTGGGCTCCACAGCGTCCCCTAGCAAAGTGCATGATGTCGGCCGGGCGGGGACCTCGGAATGGCACCTTATTTGGAAATAGGGTCCTTGTCGATGAACAAAAGATAGGACCAAGGTGAGAAGTAAGTGAGAGTGAGTCCTAGCCCAATAAGGATGTCCCTATAAGAAATAGAAAAGGACACCCAGAGACATTGAGAGACGGCCACGTGAAGACAGAGGCAGAGACTGGAGCCACAAGCCAAGGAATGACCAGAGCCACCAGGAGCTGGGAGAGGCAAGGAAAGGTCCTCCCCGGAGCCTTCTAATGGAGTCTGGCCCTGATCACACCTCAAGTGCAGACTTTCAGCCTCCTACGGAGGTTAAACAAACAATTTGTTTTGTCTTTTGAAAAGGGGTGCAGAAATCCATCAGCAGAGGGGTGAGAGAACACATCCCCATTGTTGTAAGCCACCCCATCGGTAGCAATTTGTGACGGCATCGGCAGGAAACGCATACAAGCTATACACGCATCTGGAGTGAAGAGCTCCGGGCAACCCTGCGGGGAAGACATTCGTACCGCATTTCCAGGTGAGGGAAGGAGGACTGAGACTCGCTGAGGGTGTCACTCAGGTTGACAATGCCAGAAGCAGGAATCAAAGAGTCATTGCTCTCCCATCCAGCGCAAAATGTCTCCAAACAAGGGGGAAAGGGAACACTGCGATGTGCCCTGACGGGTGGGGGAGTACTTCACAGAGAGGGGAGCCCCTCGGACGGACGGACGCCCGCCCGGACGGCGCAGCCCCGACAGCGAATACACCCGGCAAGCAGGCAGACACGCTTCCTGGTACCCCAGGCCAAGACATTTCTGCAGGACTCCGGTGTTTATAAGGAAAGCCTCACCTTTTCAACTACAAAGACCTGGAGAGACAGAGCGCGTAATCAGAAGGAACACATGAAAGGCAGAGGCACATGTGCTAACCATAACGTGCTATTTCTACTTAGAGGAGAAGGAAAAATCGCCGACATTTTTCTGGAGTAAAGTGTCTCATGATTCTGTTTCAAGATGATAGTAAAAAGCTACTTGCATCTGACACAGGCATGTTAAGATCTTAAGAAGGCAAGAACATAATAAGGGAGACATTTAAAAAAAAAAACAAAAACCTTTTCTTCGTTCTCATTCGTGTTGGCACTTTCTTTGAAGAGTATTTAAAGCGGCCCGAGCACTGGAAAATTTCATCTTCCATATTTGGAATTCCTCCTCCTTTTCTTTCACACAATAGAAAATGTTTAAAACTATAAGTGACATCCTTACTTGCCCCTGAGGTTGTCTTGAAGGATTTTTTTTTTTTACAGGGACAGAGGGAGAGTCAGAGAGAGGGATAGATAGGGACAGACAGACAGAAACGAAGAGAGGTGAGAAGCATCAATCATTAGTTTCTCGTTGCCATTGCGACACCATAGTTGTTCATTGATTGCTTTCTCACATGTGCCTTGACCGCGGGCCTTCAGCAGACCGAGCCACCCCTTGCTGGAGCCAGCGACCTTGGGTCCAAGCTGGCGAGCTTTTTCTCAAGCCAGATGGGCCCGCGCTCAAGCTGACGAGCTCGGGGTCTCGAACCTGGGTCTTCCGCATCCCAGTCCGACGCTCTATCCACTGCGCCACGGCCTGGTTAGGCTCTTGAAGGATTTTAAAGCTCCTGAAATAGAATGGATAAAAAAAATAAAAAGACAAAATAAACCTGCTTAAGCAAGAACCTACTACTTCTCTGTGCACGAGATTGGAGACTCCCCCGTTTAGCACTCAGGATAAGGGGGTGGCGGGGCCGGAACACCACTTGCTCTCCATCCCAGCTCCCTGCCATCAGCGACCGGGAAAACTTGTCTTTTTTAAAAGTCTAGTTAAATGCTGGACAATTCCTTCCCTTCGTCCCACACTGTGCGCCGTCTCCTACCTCTTTCATGAAACCTCATGTGGATGGATGGATGGAGGGTCATGAGCAGTGGTGGACTGGTGCAGAACAGCAGAAAGAACAGGGGGCTGACAGGTCTGCCAGACTTAGCACGTAAAAATACAGGATGTCCACTTACATTCCCATTTCATTGTATATCCTAAATAATGCATGGATCATACTTATGCTTTAAAAAATGTGTTTTTCCCCAGGCCAGGTAGTTCAGTTGGTTAGAGTGTCATCCCAATGCACCAACATTGCGGGTTCAATCCCCAGTCAGGGCACTTACAAGAATCAACCAGTGAACGCCATGAACAAATCAATGTTTCTCTTTCTCTCTCTCTCTCTCCCTCCCCTACTCCTTTCTCTCTAAAATCAATCAATCAATTAATTAAAAATGTATTTCCAGTTTGTCTGAAAGGCAAATGTAACTGGGCGTCCTCTGTTGGTCTTTGCTAACTCTGGCACCCTAGCTGGGAGCCAAGCAGACCCGCGTTTGCATGCCAGCCACGCTGCTAACCAGGCAGGTCCTCACCACCTCCAGGGAAATGCCCCCATCATGAAAACAGGGCTCCGAGGGTCCCCACATCAGTCCTTCCAGCCTCATTCTTGCCACCCCATACTTTACAGTATGGCCATTACACGGCGCTCAGAGAGCCCACGCGCCATGCTTCCCTGACCACCATGCTTTTGTGTGAGTGATTCCTACTGCCCGGAATATTTTCTCTCCCTCACTGCATTCACTGACATGCTCTCCCTCTCTCTCTCTCTCTCTCTCTCTCTCTCACACACACACACACACACACACCTACATTCCCACCCTTTGCTGGGCTAACTTCTGTTCCGCCTTTAAGACTTGTCTCTGGTACCCCTTCCTCCAGGAAGTCTCCCCAACTTCACTCCCATCCCCCGCTGGGGGTAGCGGTCATGCCTTCATTCTCCCACAGTCCCCGCACCCACCATACTGTTCTTTATTATACTCTTCTCTTTAGGGGTCTGTGTTCCCCACTGGACCACGGGCTCCTTTGAGTTCCCTTTCCCACACTCCAAATCAGCACTCTGGGCAGGAAACCTCCGTGGCTAGTCCCCACCCCCACCCCAGAAACACGTAGGGGTCTCTGCCTTTACGGACAGGTGCTTAAGATTCAGGTTGTAAAAGCACTCGTTCTACTTGACCCCTTTCCCCCGTTTTTCTCGTGCCATTTACCTGAATCCTATAAGCCATCAAGTGCCCACTTAGGCAGGAATGACTCTGTAATGTACAAGTTCAGAAATGTTCAAAAATTATTGAGAATTTCAAGGTGACAAGAACAGAGAATTAAACTAAGTGGGGGGCCTTTTCTAATGGCCGGGCAGCCGCACAGGTCACATGCCCGCAGAACCAGACTGATCCCACGCTTTCTCGCTTGTTAAGTGCCCTTCACCTAACCTCTGCGTCTCCTGCCTCTGCCTCAGAGTTTCCCTGGAAACTCTCCGGGACCTGCCTGTCCCAACATCCTGTGGGCCATTAATGAGACTCTGCCCATCAGGGGCTCGCATGGAGTGAGCACTTCAATAGTGTTTGACGGGGGCTGTAAACAGAGAATCCAAACATTTTGGTCAACAATTCCAAGTCCCACTGGACAATGAGAATGTGGTTGGGTTCAAATGCAACAGGAGAGACCGAGGGACAAACAGAGAGCCTTTGCCAGCAGCTGCTTTCCACCAGAGCCCACCCCCGACCCAAAGCAGGGGCAGCAAAACCCAGCGTGGGTGGGCCTCATCCAATCCTTTAAGGCCTGAAGAGAATAGAACGGCGAGCAAGAAGGACATCTCCTCCACGTGACTGTCCTCGCGCTGGGACACGTCCTCTCCTGCCCTCTCCGGCTGAGACTTCCACCACCCGCTCGCCTGAGTCTGGATTTCTCTTCCTCCATAATCACCTGAGCACCGACAGGGGAACATGTATAGAGATTTTTATACGGGGCTGGGCAACAATAATAACACGAGAATAAGCACATTTAGTTTTGCGTTATCTATTAATTAGCGTGTTATTCTCCAAGTGGACAACGGTAAACCCGCTTTTGCCAACCCCTATACATAGATAACACGCCCATATATGCCTCCTGCGCACACTCCCCTGCCCAGAATTAACATTTAACCAACTATCTGGGCATTCCATGGCCCAGTCAAGTTGACAACATACAACTGACCATCAGAGAGAGAAATCAAAAAGCTGTGGTAGGGGGATTCCCAGATTCCTGCTTCCTTGTCTATATACCCAGTGTAACCCTCCCCGCAACACACACTCTTGACCATGCGTGGGACCAGAGAATATGATACTATGTCACTCCCTTAATGAGATTGCATTATATAGCAAATTATACTCCTATAATTAAGGTACTCTGTATAGGACTCCGTCTTAGCAGACTAGAGGGACCCTTCCTTTTGCCGGCCTTGAAGAAGTGAGCTGCCACCGTGTCACGGGAGGGGCTGCGAGGGGGCCACGTGGTCTTAAAGGATCCCCAGCTGACAGCCAGCAAGAAAGCAGAGACCTCAGTCCCGCAACCACAAGGAACTGAATTCTACCAACCACCCTGTGAGCCTGGAAGAGAACCGCGAGCTCAGGGCGAGAGGGAGCCCAGCTGACACCTTGCATGCAGCCTTGGGACGCCCAGAGCCCAGGACGTAGGTGAGCCACGCTCAGTATCCTGACGCACGCAAAAACTAGGGAAACAAACGGGTGTTGTCTTAAGCTGCTAAATTTGTGGCATTTGTTCCTCAGCAACAAAAAGTTAATGCAATGGCAGGCTTAACGTTTTTAATGTGAGAGGACTTTGAAGAGGCATATTTCGCAAACGTCTGCTTCTTGCAATCTTCCCCAGCTTCGCCACGTGCACCGTGCACCTGGGAGCTGTCGGAGAGTAACAAGGGCTGCATAAGCCATCGCTTCAGTCGCTCCTTCAGCAGTGACATCCATAAAATCAAAGCCCGGTGTGCTAGCCATGTGCGTGTGCATGTGTGTGTGCGTGCGTGTGTGTGTGTGTGTTAATATAAACAAAGAAATGCTTTAATAGCTATTAAAGTGAAAAGTTCTTATCTGTGTTACCCTAATGTCATGATGTATTTTCTCCCTTGTGTAAGGCCCACATTCCAGAAGACACCAGAGTACAGGGAACACCAAGGACCTCAGTAACTTCTGGCCAGTCCTACGTGGCCTCCCCGCAACACACCCTAAGCCTTGTTCTAACGGTCAAGGACAGAGGCCTTCATTGTTTTCTGCTCCATTGTGACAAGTGGAGTCACAAACAGGGTCACTCCACCATCCATCTGTCCTTCCCGGATTTTATGTGTCTCGCGTGAAATGTCCATCGGTTCGTCACTTCACACACTTACCCCTCCAGCCACCGGAGAGCAAAGCAGAGGCTGTGTGCCCACACTGCTCTGCCATCTCCTGAGGCATGAGCCTGGGTTCTGTACACGGTGGGGCTGCTGACTCCCCACACTCACACCTGTCTGTGGCTAAAGAGTTCTCTGCTCGCCACATATAACCACGTCAAGAAGCACCAAACATCGTGTCCTCACATGACTGGGTCCCATCCATGCAAAAGGGAAAGGGGGGGGGGGCAAAGGGCTTTCTCCTCATAACGCCTCCACCTTTACAAGTCCCCAAATCACTCCCACACTCCCGTCGTTGGCCAGGACGGGGGAGCTGGCCCCGCACAAAGCACTCATCAGCAAGGAGAACAGACATTCCATGGCGGGTTTAGACTGTGCTTAGACGGTCGCAGCCTTATCAAGCAAGAAGCAGACTCGCTCTCGGGGTATCTACTGTGGAGGTCTCATCATCTACCTTCTGGAAACAAGACTAACATTAGCTTATAAGAAGGAAAAAACACCAGGCAGGTGAATTCCAATTTTTACCCAAGCCAAGCTCAGTGTTCTGCTCTGCCCTTCAAATAAGATCAGAATCAGCCGGAGGGGAAGGCACCGACGTGAAAAACTATATTTGGATCCCCTGGAGCGGAGAGAGAGGAGAGACACTGGGGGGCCGGGCTGGGCCTCGGCACAATTCCATTTGCCCCCCAGCCATGGAGTCTAAAAATACAAACTTTTGACAGTCGAGTATTCTAAATAGCAAATTCCACATATATATATAGCCTCCACTCCTGCCTTGCTACGCATTTTTTTCATGACGAGAAAGGAATGACATACATTTTGCTTTATCAGAATAAGTGAAGGTGACATTCTGAATGCTGGAGCTAGCCCAGTGGTTCTTAACCTGGGTTCTATCGAACCCTAGGGGTTTGATGAGTCGGTCTCAGGGGTTCGGAGAAGCCTCTGCCGCGGAGGCCAGAATAAAGTAATACCGTAATTTGTTGTGAGTTCATGCACTTTGTTGGTTTTGTTCTTTGAGCAAGGTGATGTTCATGCACGGCTCATTTTGTGCACCAGTGAAAAAACATATACCTATGTCTTGAATTTGGGGAAAAAAATCATATTTTATTTATCACTAAAGAAGGGTTCGGTGAATGCGCATATGAAACTGGTGGGCTCAGTACCTCAAAAATGGTTAAGAACCACTGAACTAGCCTGTCCCAGCCATGTGGCCTTGCACGAGCTCGGTCCCTTCGCTTTGCCTCAGTTTCCTCATCTGTAAAGGGAAGGAGTTTGTCATAGCTCCCTCCTAGGTGCAAGTGGCTCACTGACACAGTCAATCTGGCCATTCCCAATTATTAGGTTCTTTTGGGTAAACAGAAGTATCCTCCAAAACTTGGATGTAGATCAGGATACGGTCTCCTTCCTATAACTTCCCTTCTAGGTTACAATGAAAACTGGTTTCAGACTGAATTCTGCCCCAGACACATACACGTATTAGTCAACTGGCATAACAGTGATCTCACACCTGCTCTGTAAATGTGAGGAAGTCTCAGCTGTCTTCCTCCCAGGTGCTGCAATTGTGTTTGCATGAAATGTCAGTGTCACTCAAGGTCAGTGTCACAATGTTCAAACCTTGGACACAGGCAGCAAGAATCCTCCGAAGCCCCAGCTGGACTGGGCGGGTTCAGAAGGAAGCCTGGGGCACCAGTCCAAAGGGCACAGGTGTTTGGACTCGCTGCACGGTCCTCCACCTGCTTGTGCAGTGGGCAGACGTGGGCTTAACACCGCAGGGCAATCCATCCCCTTGTGTCGAACACATAATTCACCGGGAGGAGTCAGTTCCCTCTTGTGACGTGAGGAACAGAAGCCCTGGTGTTGCTGGAGTGTAAGGGTAGCTACGGCCTGCCATGGCTCCCTGGGAATGCACCCTTTGCGACAATGTTTCAAATACTAGCTGGTCACCTCTCCGCATCTTAAGTAGTGTGAAGGTTGTCCCTAGAGATTAGTCATAACTCAGGACTCCAGTCCAGACATTCGTAGTCTAAACTGTAGTGTTGTGAATGATACAGAAGACCACAAACAAGGAGAATTACTAGATAATGCGTAAGAAACTGCCAGCACCTGGGCCGGTGGCAAGGAAGGAGGGGACGAGGCTGAAGCTGCTTCCCTTCCTCCCCACCCTCTCACCGCCACCCTGGAACCCAGGCAAGGAGGCCCCCATCTCCTCGCCGCGTCAGTATGTCTGGAACAGGAGCAGGAATTAATGATACGCCTCTCCCCCTCCTCCACAGGCATCTCAACCTTAGTTTCTCATTCCGGACTCTCCACGGTTGGACCCGCCGTGTCTCTCCAGCCCTATCTCCCACTACCCCGCCCCCACCAGAGAGCTCTCTGCCCCTTTGCTGCAACCAGTTCCTCCACCCACGATGCCCTCCCCACTCCAGAAGTCTGCCTAGCTTTCTGAAGGCCCCTCCTCCAAGGAGCCTTCCCTGATGGCGCCGCCAAGGCGGTGTTGAGAGCACAGGGGATGCCGGGAGACTGCCTAGAACTAATCCTGGGTTATATAGCGCGTACCTGCTGAGTTACTTTACCTCTCTGGCCTTCAATTTCTTCATCTGTAATGTGGACACGATGAAAAGAGCCACCCCCAGAGTCACTGGGGGTTCCTATGAGATAAACCATGTGAAATTCTTAGCATGCTCACTGGCAGAGAGAAAGAGCCCGGGACACGTTGAGTATTACTCAAAACAAAAGCCCAAAGTGAATTCTGACTCCTTTCCGCCTGAGGGAATCGTCACTGCTGGCCTGAGTCTTTTCTCCCTTCCCTCCCTCAGCAGATGATTCCCTTTGTCATCTCCTGGACATGCGTTTTTCTCAACTCATTAATTAGTAAATTAGAAATGAAATGCATATTTATAAATAAAAATAATCCCAATAAATCATCAGGACTCTCCTAATCAAAACACATTTTTTAGGACTTCCTCTCTTTTTATGACCCATCCAATAAAAATATAAACTTCGAAATTTTTTCCTATGCCCACTTCTAAAAGCTAGCTCTCCATTGTGACCAGCCCGAGGCCGTCCCGAGTGGTGGTCAAGGTCATGGATGCTGGAACCAGGCTGCCTGGGTGCAGCAGATCCGCCACTTAACCTCTGTGTGTCCCAGTGTCCTCCTCTCTGAACTAGAGATGATAACAGAAGAGATTTAAGTGAGAGGGTGAGTGCTTTGGAGCTCACAGAGGACTGACTACCTGCTGGAGCAGCAGAGTGCTGAACGAATCCGGCTGCTGGTGCTGTCCACAGAAACGCCTCTTACAGCGAAGCCAAGTACAGCGCTCAATGGTGAAGGTTCTAGGGAAGGAGTTGGAGGCACTGGGGACGGTTTTATTTTAGTCACCACCAACTTGCTCTGTGTCCTACAAGTCACTTGGGCCTTCAGTGTCCTCTTCTCGCATGTAAGAAAAATGTAAATAAATGATTATGTAAAGACTGTCTACACCTAAGCGTCTATTCTCATGTGCCCAGAACTGTGGAAACTCTGAGATTGTGTCCTACTTGAACTAACTCACTGGCCTGCCACAGTTTCGTGAATGCTGGAAGAGACACGAGACTGCTGGGCCAGAGACCCAGGACATTATTGTGCATGGCATGGCCGGTCATGTGAGCTTTGTGTTTATAACGGGGCTACCAGCAAAGCTCCCTGACCTTGGGTGAAGACGTTATTCTACCGAACAGCAAACTTACTTCTGCTCCAGAAGAAATCCCTATCCCTCCCTTCTAAGGCTGTTCACGACAAACGTCGTTGAACTTATATTCTACCACAAAAGCCGTCAGGGCCTCTGCTCACAAGATGTGCGGAGACACTGGAAGCCCACGGAGAAGCTTGGCAACTGAGTTCACCATCCTGCCCTCGGAACACTCTTCACGAGTCTCCCCATTCCTCTCCCCTCTTCCCGCTGTCTCCACCTGCTTAGCCTGCTGTGCCCTCTCCCCTGAAACGTGGGCGTGCCTTGCTTATAATCCCCCTCCCAGCCCACCTCTCCCATGCCGCCTTCGGAGAGCAAGGTTCTGACTGTGTCACACCCCTGATCAAAAACTGCTCACGGCTCCCCACTGCCTCCTGGCTCGAGTTCCAGCTCCTCCAAATCACCGCATTCCTTGTTAGATAATGAGTATCATGAGGAGATGAAAACGGAGTCTTATTTATTTTTCCAATGCTTAGCAATGAATGCAGATGGAATAAATTGTATAATGAGCTTCCTAGCTTTCCAGGCTTAAGATTTCACAGACAGAGTGTCCACTAAGCATGGGGTAAGTTAGAGAGGGAAAGAAGCAAGCAGGAATAAGCCATTAAACAGCAGATTTTCTTTTTTATAGTGGCTTTTTTTTTTTTTTTTTTGCTTTTTTGTTGTTTTTAGTTTTGTGGATTTTGGTGTGTGCAGGAAGCAGTTTGCATTTTGATCTTTTGGTCATTTACGTCTTCGTGATGTACAGAAACCCCTTGTTCAGTCAAAATCAACCTCAGGCCCCGAAAAACATGGGACTGCTCCACAGAGGGGTCGGGGGCCCACACTGGCATCCCCGCTCCCAGGGCTTCTGGAGAGGGGCGAGGGGCTGATCCTCAGTGCTCCTGAAACCTTACCCTCAAAGGGAAGGTGCCTCAGCAGCCGACCAAACATAGCACGCCCGGCCTGACAAGTACGAGTGTACTTTTACGGATAATAGGACAGAACATTTTAATTCGGGTCTGGTCTTTTCAAAAATGCAAGACATATGGCATGCACCCAGGAGTTCCAAGGGAGGCAGCAACCAGTCCTTCCTAAGCAATCTTCACCCTTGACAAGAGGGATGACCCCGCGACCTCTGTTGCTCCTGTTACCCAGGGGCAGCTCACACATCATTAAGAAGCGCTGGCCTCGAGTAATGGGCACTTTCCCCTAAAGACCCGATATTCCTTTCCTCCCCGTTCTCACTGTGCGTTTGCTCCGAATCCTCTGGGCTCCTTGGTATGTCTCGGAAGCATTTCAGGTTCCGCAGGAAGCATTTTAAAACATTAGAATTTTAAATCACCATTCCAGGACAGAGTGGCCTGTCCCTGGCTCTCCTCCAGCCCTCGTCATGTGCCACCAACATCAGTGTGGCCCGCCTCTCTGAAGCAGGCTGTTAGCACCCATCTGAGGGAGGGCAACCAGATCGGCTACACGCCATCCCCCCGCCCCCAGGCCTTTTGTTCTCACTCACATCAAACCCAAAGAAACAAGTAACCTGGTTAAGCAGGGCTAGGCGGGAGCTGACTCGCCCCAGCTCCCGAGAAGTCAGTCTGCGCATACCTGTGTCCAGTGACTCCATGTTGGTCGCTTGAAGTCAGCCACAGCGGGAGTATTTACACCACAGACAGCGGCACACACCACAGCGCAGGGCTGCTTCCCCCCTCCCCACCCCCACACCACTTGTTAAAACATTCGCCAGCCCAGCCCTGTTTGTTTGACAACCAGATGCGGCCTTTTTCTCTTCTCTGCTTCATCAGCACCGAGAAACAGAAACTCGAACAGCCCGTGACTCGCTGTACCGCAGATACAGTAAAACCTTCATGAATTCCAACAACTTAAAGAGGCGTGACCTCTCCTGTTGAGAGCTCAGGCCGCCTTCCCTTTATCAAGCTCTGTCCTCTAGAACCAGCTCTCATCTCACCCAGTAAGGTACTTCCTCAGCCTTTTCCCCCTCCAAATGTGCAATGAAACAAACCCGTCTTTATTGCTGTCTCTCCAGGCCCCCCTTGAAATGACATTTTCCAGTCCACAGCGAGCTCCTCCGCCCCCGAGGAAGCCCGCGAGAGCGGGGCCGGGCTTGATCGAGTTTCAGTCGGTATTTTCATTTGCAGTCTTGCGTGGACTCACAGTCGAGCACTGCTCTGCTTTCCTTCTGCTCAGAGTCTCCAGGTTTTTGCAAGGGCTTGCGTCGAACCCATCCGGGCACACGGCTTGACGAGTCCCCAGGTTCTGAGGCTCCTTTTTAGGACTAAGGAAGGCAATCTCCTTTGTGCAAATCAGGGACACTGAACAGTGTCCCTAAATCTCATCGGCCACATCCAGGCCTCTGCCCGTCCGGAAATGTGCCTCCATTCTCGCCACAGAGGAATAGAAGCACCAAGCCGTCTCCAGGCGGGAAATCACCTGCAGGAGGCACGGAACTGACCGCCAGGCGTACCTGAGACACACCTTCCAGAGGGCCTCGGGCCCATGACCAGTGAATTTCAGCCTGTGGGGAGATCCTGTCGGTCTGTAGCCAGGGCTCACAGGGAAGGAGGACTTCCTTTCGTGTAGGTTACAGTCCTGAAGTTCAGCATCCCACACACGTGCCCAGAAGCAGAGGGGTCCCTGGCCTGCCTCCCCTCTCCACAGCTTCTCACTGGTTTTCTGGTTTCTACTAGGTCCCACCTTGGAAAGGCTTGATGACCAACAATCTTTCCCAGCCCATAGATACGGACCTGAGCAGGGTGGCGTTAGTCACTGTGACAAGGCAGGTGCGATGGAGAAAAAGAGATAGATTTAGGAGCTGGGGACCTCTTCGCTCCTCACATCATGCAACATAAGTATGTGAGATCTTCAGGTCCATGTGAGATTCAGGCCGGTGAGGAGAGAATGGCTTAAGGCCTAGCAGGGAGGAAAAGGAGCTTTCACGTCAGCCCCGCAGAGGCCCGTTTTCATGTTTTGGGGTCAGAAGGAAACCCTGGGACCATCTTCTTCAACATTTCCCCTACCAGCCTTGACCTCACTTCCAGCAGGTGGACAGAAGTGGTGGAAGCTGGACTGGAGTGATGGTGAGGGCAGCAGGCGTGTGTGTGTGTACACGCGTGCATGTGTGTGTAGGTGTGTATAGATAGCTGCACGAGCGTGCAAGCGCAGATGCTTGGGTGTGGAGACAGGGAGCGCATGGGCAGGCAAGATCCAACAGCAGCTGAGCTGATGGAGAAATGAAAAGAGACAGAGAAGGACACTCGCTTTCCAGAGAACCATCAGAAGTTCCAGCTGCGTCACCAACCGAAAGAGGCTAGAAACCTCTAATAGAGCAAAAGCCACAACAAAATGATCTTAAGCCTTGTTGAAAGCCAACTTTTCAGTAAAACCTCGTGTACTCATTTGTCTCTGAACAGTATCCAGCCCCACATTTTCCATTCAAAGAATTTTCAAATCCATTTCCTTTTGCAAACATCTTTTGAATGGGTGCATCATGCGTCTTGTGTGTATGAGGCTGGTGGCTATGCTTTCTGGGTGTGGGGTGTGTGTGTGTGTGTGTGTGTGTGTGTGTGTGTGTGTGTGTGTTTAATCACAATGCTTGCCCATTTTCTGTGCTTGAAACAACCTTTTACGGGCATAAGCATACAAGCCAAGTCACACGCTGGCAGTCCTGTGGGACAGCTTTGCACCACAATGTACCCACCCAGCCAATTTTGCACCACTAGGAAAAAAAAATAGCTTTGTACTTGGTGCTGAGCTTTGGGATGAAAGCAGGAATCTTCTGACCCACAGTACAACTTCAGAACCAAGTACGCAGGCAAGGGAGCAGATATAAAAACTTGGTTGATCATCTTCGGTTGTTTAAAAAATAATTTAGAGTTCTGATGGGGGAAAAACAAAAAATCAAGACCCTAAATACTCATTGTTGCAAAACTACTTAAAAGAACTTAGATAACACAGAGCTCTAGTTTTTAATGGCTTTGGCCAGGGCTGGGGAGATCTTCTGTCCAGAGCAGTTATGTCGAAAGTCACTCCATGTTAGAGCTAAAAAGAACTTCAAACTATTAAGCCCATAGTGGTGACCACTGGAGAAAAAGGGGAGCAATGACCAGGAGAGGACCCAAAGGTGACCTTTGGGTGCGAACTTTATTTGACTTCTTGCCTTGGGTGCTACTCACTCCACAAGCTCCTGCGTTTACCTTGTGACATTCATGTGTTCTGTGCACATTCCTGTATCTGTGTTATCTTTTTTTCTTAAAGTTTTCTTTCAGCTCTGGCTGGTGAGTTCAGTTGGTTAGAACATCATCCTAAAATACCAAGGCTGCAGGTTCGATCCTTAGGGCACACACAGGAAACAACCAGTGAACGCACGACTAAGTGGAACAAGACATGAATGCTTCTCTCTCAGCTCCCTCTCCCGCAACCAATCCTTTCTCTCTCTGCCTCTCTAAAATCAATCCATCAATAAAAATAAAACAGAAAAGTTTTCTTAATTGTTTAGTCCTGTCCCTTCACATTACAGAATAGGAAACTGAGGCCCATACAGCCATCTTAAGGATTGGACGGATGATTAGAACTGGGCAGCCTTACTACCAGTATGGTTCTCTGTCTGCCGTAACTCAGCACCTAACACACGGCCTGCTGTGTTATACAGGTTCATTGCATGCTTCCAAATGATCGAGAGCTATCACTAAGAACTGTGTCTTCAGCTTCACGTCCTCCTGCACCCCCACTTGCCCTGGTTAGCATGAAGGAGGGATCCGGTTCTAGACAAGACGCTGGCCCTGCTCCTACAGCTGTTCCCCTCTTGTCCCACCTGCCCGTCTCCTGCCTACAACACCTGCCAGTGGATGACTTTGGTCCGGGGACCTACAACCTGATTTGACCCCTTCTCCACTGGCTCCTCTGGGCATCCCTGTGGCCCTGGATGAGAAATGCTCACACTGGTCCAGGTCCCCCGCCCCCGGTCCAGCCAGGACCCATCCCTTCCATGAGCGGGTACAGCTGGAGGTCGAGGGAAAGGAGAATGATTCAATCAGGCAAAGGAGCAACAATTGAGGACTGACCAGACTCACAAGCTAAGCTAAGCTGGATAACTTCAAAGCTAATTAGCTAAAACGTCCAAGATGCTGGGCCACTGGAAAAGACCTCTCAGTGGATCGCTTGAGAAAGAAAGAAAAGATGAGGGCAGGATGGCACTGGGGAGGAATGCACTGACTCACAGAACTGCCGAGTCCAGGAGGTGAGAAAATCCGTGGTTGGCTCAGTAAGGGCGAGGGGGACCACACAGGATCAACCACCAGGTAACAACCCAGAACCTTCCCCAAGGCTTTCCTACTTTGACATCATTCCTCAAACGCCTGTCTCCAACTGGGAAGTTGGGCGAGATAAGTTTGAAGTTTCCCTCTTGCCCTCTGGACCTTCTCAACTCAACTAAGAAAATAAAACAGTGAAAATACTGCAAGCAACCAAGGAAATATGCATTTCCAGGGAAGAGCGTTGCCTTGTCTGGTCTGGGGGCTTCGTGCCCCATAAAGGATGGATTTCTAGAGAGCTAAGAGAGATGTATTCATGTAAAATGCAGAAGGAAGCTAACTGTTATGAGACTTTGGTATTTTCCATGCAAATACTCTCGTGCAAACCCCCTGATCAAACTTTTAGGTGTTTGGGCTTCTTGCTTATACTTAGGAAGGTCACCTCGGCTGCTAGGAGTTGTTAAATACAATCAAAATGTTGGCCCTTAGATGCTGGTCTTTGTATGCATATTCGGCTTTTTTTAAATGGCTCTAGTCCTTTGAAATGTCAGGCTAATAGAATCCAGGAATTCACTCCGGACCTCCACAGAGCCAAAGACCGAGGGCCCAATATTGGCCTGGGTTCCAACAGCAAAATTCCGCAACAATATTGACACTCTAGATTGCTGCTTCTACTTTGTTTTCTTAGCAATGAAATCCACAAACCTTTCATTTCTGAAACTTTGCCCAGTTTGGGAAGCTGAGCCACCAAACTGAACTTTATCTTGTGAGGGTTAACAGGTTTGAGTCCAAATATAGCAGTGCTGTATACCTAGCAAGATTTATTATCTATTTAAGTTCACGTTTGCACTGACATAGTTTTAACAGCCTCTGTTTTACCAGAAACCACGTGGACCCAGATACTGTGGTTTTGACAACGTTGATATTGAGAAGAAATATGTTATTTCTCCAGTGCTGCTCTGGAATCAAGTGACCACATGTGAGTCTGTTTCTTATAAATTTAGAGGTTGCTGAGTATGATGAGAAGCCTTGGCCAGCCCCCTCGTTTACAAAAGAGGGAGCATGCTCAACGTCACACCTTGTCAGTGGCGAAGGGTAACCAGAACCTCTGTCTAGAATGCCTCACACCACGCCGCGCTGCCCACGCCAGTTAGCGCGTAAAATACCAAGAAAGGTGTTAGCCAGAGGGGGTGTGTTGTACTGCAGGAGAGTTGAGCAGTTCCACCCAGGAGCTCCATTCAGTATCCTACATAGAGCCCAGTGATGGGCCACCCTAGTGTGTTCGATTGATACCCAATACCCCTTCTACTCTCCTTCAAGGCCTACTTGAGTTGCAGGGGCTAGAAAACTAAAACTACATTTCCCAGACTCCCCTGCAACTAGGATTTCAGCCAATCAGATGCAAGCATGTGTGGTTAGAAAGGGGGTAATAGGGGGAAGTATTACTTTCTTCTGTTGACTCTCCCTGCTGATAAGCTTGGCCTTGCAGCAATTTAGCTCCCTGCCACAGTACTAGGGTCTCTCACATCCTGGTGTCAGAGAGCGGAGTGTGGGGCATCAATTTACCGGTGTGGATCAGAGCAGATGTGGTCCTGGAGCTGGTGGGAGCAGTGGTGGCCCCTGGTCGGGGGGGTGGGGGGGTGGCTGCTGGACTGCAAGAGCCAGGGCTGGTCCTTAAAAGGTCAACCAAGAATCTATTTTCTTTGAGAAAAACAAAACAATAAAACCCTTCTTGCTTAAACCGCATGAGTTGATTCTGTTCCCTGCAACTACTAAGATGCGACTAACAGACTTGGAGAGGAGGCCTGGGCCGGAGTAACTCCCATCCACTGAGCGCCCGCCATGAGCCAGTAACTTAAATTGACAACCTACACATAACTCTCCCATTTAACCTTTAAAGATGGAAAATAAAAAGGAAGGCCGAAGGGGTGAGCGGCCTCCCCCCAGTTCCACAGCTGCTGGCACAGGAGGAAGGAAGACACACCTGATTCCCAAGTGGTTCAGGATCATCAAATGCTCTGAAGGAAGGAGGACTCAGATGGAAGGTGGCGGGCCAGCCTATGCAATCAAAGCAGCCCTTTCTCCCTTGCCCGGAAGGTGCAGGACACCTGGTGGTTTCAGAGACTGGAAGGTTACAAAATGTATCTAAATGACTGAGGCCCTTTGACCTGACAGGGGCAAACAGAAGAGTTAAGCAGAACTGAATCATCAGAAATTAATAATCACTTTGGTGATGAAACGCATTTATCCTCCACACAGCAAAGGGGGTGGGATGAGAGGGGTCTTTCCATAAAGAAGAATTTCCACTGGTGATTTTGTATTATTCATCAGAACAGGTCACCACAGCCAGTAACCCATGCAGACAGCCTGACTGTGGACAGCCCACTTTGCCCAGTCAAAGGTCCCATCCAACCCTGTCTAAATCATGCCCAGGCAGCAGAGACTCCAAGCATCAGAGAGGGGCCTTAATAGCGCAATGCAGATCCGAACAGGAAAGCATCACCAACTATTTCAATTCCTTTCCTCCCTTCTGGCAACCCCCCCGCCCCCCACTATTTAATAAGAGTTGAAGCTGCTGCTTTTAGAGAAAACGTTAAGGGCAATTAATACCTGGGATTGGCTTTGTCTCTTCACCCCAATTTATCTGAACAGGTAGGAAGAGGGGTCCTAAGTACTGTGGCTCTGAGGATCTTTGCCACGAGGGTATTATTACCACAAACATTTCTACGGCATAATGAGTTAGTAATAAAGCAATTTTGTAAAAACTGAGGTAAAAAAGAGAAAATCACAACAGGTTAAAAGACAGATGTGAAAAAGCACGTATGGAAACATGAGCACATTTAGAAGACTTCATACACAATGTGTGTAGATTTGTGGCAATACTGCGCATGTAACTGATCTTATGTTGCAGATTGTATCTAAGCACTTCTCTTGCTTCTGCGGGAAATGTGAGTTCAACTCTGCGACCACGCTGAGGGCTAATTTATAGCTAATACAAAAAATGCGAGTGACAGCGAGAACTTCGTCAATGGAGACATGAAAGCAAACAAAAATTAAAAACAACCGTTATTTTCTCTTTTTTTCCACGGCAAAATTGCCTTACAGCCAAATAGTTATGTGGTGAAACATTTGTAGCAAAAATGCTTGCAGCAAAGACGTCTAAGGCAAAGATGTCTGCAGCAAAGATGCTACAGGGAATATATTAGAACAGCGGTCCCCAAACTTTTTACACAGGGGGCCAGTTCACTGTCCCTCAGACCGTTGGAGGGCCGGACTATAAAAAAAACTATGAACAAATCCCTACGCACACTGCACATATCTTATTATAAAGTAAAAAAACAAAACGGGAACAAATACAATATTTAAAATAAAGAACAAGTAAATTTAAATCAACAAACTGACCAGTATTTCAATGGGAACTATGGGTGCGGATGCATCCTGTGCTCCTCTCACTGACCACCAATGAAAGAGGTGCCCCTTCCGGAAGTGCAAGTGTGGAGGGGGCCGGATAAATGGCCTCAGGGGGCCGCATGCAGCCCGCGGGCCGTAGTTTGGGGACCCCTGTATTAGAATAACAGGAAGGGGGTGCCAGCAAGTTCCTACCAATCCCAGGTCTGACCTGCTGGTCCTATTGAAACCTGGCCTCCACTGAGACCCCTGCTCGTGCTCGCTGCTCCCCACGGTCTCATCTTGAATGAAGCCTGGTCATCTTCCACAGCTAATGCAGCTTTCTCAGAGACCCCCTTAACCCTCTCAAGGTCTCCAGACCACCATCCCTCCTCATCCTCAGGTAAACAGGGTTGTTCCACCTTTCACCCCTGCCTGTTCTCATCATGAACAGCCCACCTGGTCATTGCACGCCTCTCTACCCCGACCTCCCTGTTTCCCTGGGAGACGCTGCACTGTGCGGTGAACAGTTCACCTGCACCTGCCTTCTCAGATCCTTGATTTCCTCTCTCCATCAGCCTTATTCTCCACTCCCACTCAGCCCCTGGTGGCCTTCAGAGAGGGAATGCTCTACCTCTGAAACCACAAGTTCAGGCATCTCTCTCTCACAGCCCTTTCTGTGACTCCCAATTCTCCTTTCATTTGCCCTCCGCAGGTCCTACTATTGAGGGACCCCCCCTGCACATACACACACATCTTTCTCCATCTTTTTATTTCTCTCTATAGTCAAGTGGGTTTGATGAAAGATTACACTTTCTCCTATTGACATGCTAAATTCCTCACCCGTTCTTCCATCTCTCACCGGGCTAAACTTAAACATCCAATCCACTCTCCTCCTCACTTGTACCCAGACTACTAAGCACTGTGGAAGTCAATGGCATATCCAAACAGAGTGGCACTCACCAACATGCCTGGCCCTTTCATTCTGCCTGGCCCGTTCTTCACAACAGTTATTTCAAACTTGCATTCTGCTCAAACTTCCCACCTACTCTCCACCCACCTCAGCAGGAAACAGAGAAACAAGAAGCCTTTGTAAGAGGAGAATGTCCTCAATGGCCACCTAATCTCCCAACCTGCCTGTCCTTCCCATTGTGTCCCCCTCCATTTGATAGACCCCATGCTGTCAACTCAGCTTATCACTCAGCACCCACACTGCATCCTCAACCTCTCCTTCCTAATGACTCTCCTATCAGCATTTAAGCTTCTCAAGTCTCTTCATCTTAAAACAAACGCGTCCTTCCCTCAGCCTCTTGTCGCTGCCAGACACCACATTTGTAAGCTCTCCATTCATGATCCAACTTCTTAAAGGGGAACTCATGCTTCCCAACCAACATCTTTGGACCACCTGAATCACAATTATCCAGAAATTATATACAGCTAGTGCTCTACTTACGACCACGATTGGTTCCAACAGACCAGTTGTAACACGATTTGGTCGTAAGTTGAGTAGGCTATATGTACAGTACTGTGAAATGATGTTATAAAAATCTTTGTCATATTTTATCATAGTTTTCTTTCATTATTGTTATATATCATAATTTTCTTTGTTCATTTTATGCTATTTGTACCATCTCTACACCATTTTGTTTCTTATTTTTACATTCGTCAGGTTTAAGTAAAACACTGCATTATCAGTACAACTGACTTAATATTTGCAAAACATACAAAATTACAAAATACAGGTGCATACAAAAACTGCTCCAGACGCTGAGCAGTCATGGCTAGCGATTGTGGTCGTAAAGTTGAATGGTCGTAAGTTGCATAGGTCGTAAGTAGATCAATACCTGTATATACACATATATATATGTGCACACATATACACATATATATACAAGCACATATATATACATCTATATGTACACGTGTGTGTATATATAAATGTATATATGTGTGCATATATATATAAAGAAACCAGATACCAACTCACTGTGTGATTCACTTATATGAAGTTTCTAGAAAAGGTAGAACTACAGGACAGAAGGCAGATGAGTGGCTGCCAGGGGCAGTGGGTGTGCAAGGACTGACTGCAAATGGGCACAGGAAATGCTTTGGAGTGATGCAGATGTTCTAAACCTGGCGAGTGGTGGTGGTTGCACAACTAACTATATAACTTTTCCAAATGCTCATCAGACTGTATACTCACCATGGGCAGATTCTCTAACATGTAAGCTCTATCGCAGTTTTTCACACAGGAAACAGGGAAAAGGAACCTCTGAAGCTCAGGCGGAGAAGCCCAGGCAGGGCACACACACGGAGTTTGAATGGAAACAAGGAGTCCTGTCCTTCACGCTGGCTCAAGATTCCCAAGTTGGGAGAAAGGGAGAGTCAGAGGGAAAGGTAACTTAGACTGCAGTCCTAAGGAGTCCCAAGTCCCCCACCCCCACTCCAAGAACTGAGTGTGGCAGGAAGACAAGAAAATTCAAGAATGATTTTTGGAAACTTGGAGTGCAGGGACCTATGCCCCGTATCCTGGGTGGAGCCCCCAGGAATGTGGCTAAACTCCAGCCAAGAGCATGACTGTACTGCATGTAGGCAGGCAGAACCCCAGCCCCTAGAAGCACCCCTTCTCTAGCATGGTGGAAAAGCAGCAGATGTCCCCAGGCTGTCCTCAAGTGGCACCGAGAACCATCCCACCGCGGGGAGTCTCAGGAAAAGGAGTGAGGATGACCCAGCAGCAATGTCCACTGGGGACAACGGACAGTTCAGCAGACGTCAGCATGAACAGGTGGCTGGAAAGGTCCTGACCTCTGTCACCTTGTGACCTCAGTGCCTTATAAATCGCTGGAGTTTCGAACCCAACCCTGGAAAACTTTTTCCGGATTGGTGCGAGATTCAATTTCTGCCATTCTGGGGTTCGAGGTAGATATTAAAAAGATAATTTAGCTAGACGAAGGAATTCACCCTTTGGACACGAGTTGATGAACCACCGCAGAGAACTGGGGCATCACCCATAGGTAGGCAAAGGGCAAGGAGACAGAAAGGAGGCTGAGTGTCCCCGCTCTCCCGAGCAAATCAAAGCCAGGAACTTTATTTTTCCTAGATTAATTTAGATGACATAGTAGCATCTTAAAGCAACAAGGACAGTCAGTGCTTAACGCTGGGGGGTTTCCTTTACCTACTGAGTCAGGGCTTCCTAGCGGGCATCAGAGAATGCAGGGCTGGGAGAGGAGAGTGTTATCTGGAGAGATAAGGCAGACAGCATGAGAAAGTGGAGATAGAACGGGAGCTGGCCGAGAAGGCCTGCCCCGGCCTGAGCCACAGAGGCTAGTTACCCAGCACCCAGGGCCCCCAGCCAGTCTGAGAACAGGGTGACACAAAGGGGTGAGCACAAAGCACCAGTCTCAAACGCAAAAGCCTGGTCCTCCCCTGCCAACCTCAAGTGAGAGCCTGCGTCCTGACCAGGTTGAGCCTCTGGGTCCCTGTGTGGCCAGCCGGAGAAATCCCGCCGAGAGCTAGAGCATGACACTCATGTAGTCACGTGACTCTGGGTAAGTTACAGCCCCCAGCCTCCCTGGCCACGAGTGGGGATGGGGGGTGGGCAGAGCGACAAGAACAGACACAGTAGATTATCGACACAGTTCCTTAGGGTGGAAGCTCTGATTCCATTTCAGACACGTCAGCCCAGACCGCAGCCACCTCCACCACACGTCTGAAGACTTGTCGTCATCCCAGACATATCTCCCCTCCTGTGTCTGAGGCTCCTGCCAGGGCTCAGAGCGGCGTGCCACACAGGGGACCGCGCTCCGCCACCCTTTTCAGCCACCAGGCCTTGGGGCAGCTGTTTCTTTTCCTTCCTACCCTTGCTGTCAGTTTCTCTGGCAGGGCGGACACTAGAAACACGACCTTTTCTCTGAGAATACATTGATTCAGATGTTTATTTTTTTTTCTGAGCACCAAAAATTGCACATTTAACCAAAATGACACAAAATCGACCTGTAGAGTCCCTGCTGAAGAAAACAATTCCCCCTGCAAATAATTTCCTTTTACTGTTATGAGAAAGCATCAAGGCAACATAAATATAAATGCATTATTAGCAGTACCGCAGTGCCTGAACCCTTGCATCTGTCTCCCCCACAATGTGGAAAATCAATGAAGAATAGAGAACTGAGTCCCCAGGCTTCCTCATAAGCTGGGAAGCCAGCCCCCTGACCAGAGAACCCTGACTTGGACCACTAATCCCAACGGTAGAAGACACACACTTCTCAGCATTTCCTTTTCTGCCTTTTCTGGGGGTTTTTTGTTTGTTTGTTTTGCCTTGTTTTTTTAGATTTTATTTTGTATTGGTTTCAGGTTCTGGTTTTATTTTGAAGCTAGCAAAAAAAAAAAATTGTTTTTGATGTTTTACTTTTTTTACAAACCTGTACTATTCCACTAAGAATTTTTTTCAACTGTGGTTTGGCCTTTTTTGTTTTTTTCTAACTTTCAGACGGCAACTGTAACAAAAATTCATCCCAGCACGAAGCTCTTCTTTTGGCAACACGATGTGCTAATTCCATTCCAGTTGACTCAGTCTGCCCAAGTTGATTGTCTGAAATGGTCTAACACCCACTTTATTAACATTAGGGCTAATTTCTCTTGAAGGGAGTTTAGAGCCGCCAGGGCTTGGATTCTGGGGTTAATTGGTCTGTTTGCCTCTGTTTGTCAGAACTGTCTTTAAAGAATATCTTCAAAGACTTCTCTGAAACTGGCCCGCGCCTTGTCTGAAATGCCTCAAATGTCTTTATCAATGCCAAAAATGCAGTGAGTGAAAGGGCTTTTTACTTAATTATTTCTGAAAACCAAAAAGGGGATTCCATGTAGACAGATAATGAGAATTGACACAGTGAAATTAAAATGCGTGTTCAGGCAAAGGAAGCCGGGAGAGCTGAACTTCCAACAAGAACCAGTTAGAGGAGAGCCTGTCCCTGCCGGGTCCACCGCAGCAGGCCATACCCCGTGGTAACTTCATTTTGTCTCTTGGACCAGTTTCCATTTCAAAACCCGTGTTGATTGGGTGTCACACGTTACTTAGCAACCAATGGGCCAATCACATTTGGTTTTTAAAATGCCAACATCTGCACAGCGTTCGAAGTATAATTTTTAATTCAAACACTTATGGCTGCAGACAGGAAAGAAAATGTATCTTTAAAAAAATAAAACAATAGGTATTTCCTTATAGGATTCCCCTCCCCCGAATAATTCATGATTTATGATGCTACTTTCACAGCTCCGTGCCTAAAATATTATGTAGAGACTGTCTCACCTAATTCCTGTTTCTTTTTTGGGTCGAGATGAGTAGGAAGAGGGAACAAAGTGGGACAGTTCTTCAGGGTTCCAGTAGAAAACTAAAAACCATGGGTTACATTTTAAATATAATTAGGAACACTTTATAACAGAACAGAAAAATAGTTTGGTCTCCCTTTTGTTGCAAAGATGGTTATTGTGGATCCAAGTTTCAGCCCAAGTCAGATAAGAATCAGGATATGTCTCTTACAAACTGTTCCACGATAGGACATTTGGACTACATGAGGACATTGTCTGCTACATCTGGAGAACTCAACACTACTACCTTCCTCCCCCCAAATAACTTCCACTCCGAAACTAAAGCAGAGCAACTTAAGACACCCAGCATTAATAAAGAGTTAACTTCATGATCTACTAAACACAGATCACATTTTCAGGATCTTGTTTTCTGATATCAAAGCTGTACATGCCTGGGATCTGGTTTTGGTATGACATACCTTGGCAATGGCAACTTCCAGTTCTGGCCACTGTCAAAAGTCCCAGGTATCAATATATTTGCATGTTGTTTGGGTAACAATACAACAGAAAGCCCCCCCCCCCCCGGAAATCAGATTTGGAAAGAACAAGGGCAACTCAGAACAACACCTTTCTTTTAAAAAATCCAAATGGCATTGCAAGCTGATGTTATCATTCAGCCGGCCTCTGCTTGAGTGAATTCATTAGCCTTCGCTCCTTCCAATAGAGAGAGGTCAAATTACCTGTTGGAAAACTAAGGAAGCCCTAAATCATTAGATGCAAGAAAAAAAAATAACTGAGAGAATCTGAGCAAGGAGAGGAACTTCAGGTCTCCAATTAGGGCAGGGTCCCCTTAACTGGACAACTTTTGAAGTTGCTTTTAACCAGGACTCTGGCAGCAAGAAAGGTGCATGGTACTTTGATAAAACAAAAACACTCGTACACTTTCTCCTCACCTTTCAGCATAACACCCTGCCCGTTGGGAGGTTTGGGCCATTGGTTTTTGCCCAGAGCATGAGATCTGATTACTGTTATCTCTGCTTGCAGAACTTCAAATGTTATCATTACTACTCAACTGATAGGGCTCTGTTTTACAAACACAAAGGAAGACTGTACGACACTTGCCCTCTCACCAGAAGGGCTGGTTTAAAAGAAAAAAGAGAGAGAGAGAAGAAAAGAGAAGAGGGGGCTGGGAACAAGAGGGCCAGGCCTGCTGAATGAGCCTTTCAGAAAGAATTATGTGATAGGTTTTGTGACTGTGTGCTTTTTTAACATGCTGCTGCCAAAGCTCAGAATTGAAAAGTATTCAATGGGCATCATGTCAGAAACACAATGATTTATTTTGCTGGTTCATTTTCAAACATGAGATTTTTCCTTATTCCCTGAAATGTGTTTTGGGCCCAGATCTTCCAAATATGAGGAACAGAAGTTATGCAGAGAGCCGGGTCTGGTTCAAGATAAACAAGGGTTAGATTATAAATAGGACAGTGGCATATCCCTGGCCTCCAAAGGGGCCTCGTCTGGTTGCCCAGACTGCAGATGTTTGCTCCTTCCAAAACCTGCCCGAAGGAGAAGCAGGGTGCCCTCAGGCCAGCCCTCCCCAGACCCGAAGGTGTGGATCATCCCAGCCCCACCATCCCTGTAGTGTCTGAGGGAGGCCCGGTCCTCTAAGCCAGAGCTGGTACACACATAGTGGGTGTGAGTCTCAGTTCACCAAGTCAGTAGCACAAGCAACGGGACTTCTTTCTTTCCCTGATGCCATCCCTACCAAGCTGAAGTGTCGCCACCATTCATTCTTCCTCTTCCCCAGGATTGCAGCGAAGTCCCTGGAGGCACTCGGACCTGGGGATGGGAGGCAGGCCAGGGAGGGGTGGGGATCTGGCCCTCTCCTGTCTGGCTCCTTTGAGAACCCTGGGTCTAATTTTTTTTTTTTTTTACCAGAGTCTTTTTTTAATTGAGATCTAATTCGCATACCATAAAATCCACCCCTTTCAAGTGTATGCTTCGCTGGTTTTGCGTATATTTGTAAAGTTGTGCAATCATCACTGCTAATTCCAGAGTATTTCATCACCTCCAAAGAAATCCGCCTGCACCTAATTTTGTATTCATCCTTTTGAATTCTGTTTTGTAAAGAAGGTCCCAAATTGTTTAAGCCTCAAGCTCCATAAAAAATTAAATTCACCCCTGGATTCAGAGACCTCCTGCAACGTGGCTTTCCCAGAAGCCATTTCTTCTCCAGATGCAGATGCCCTGGACAAGAGGGGCGCGTGGATCCCCCAGAACTGATTCCCCCACCTGCCTGGGAGGCTGGAGCCCCTTCCGAAGGATCCAACTGATTCTAATCTCTCTTCCTCCCCTGGGTCTCTCCCAGGTTCTCACAATCTTGGGGCCCTATCTCTTAATCTATTTCTTCTTTTTTTTTTCTTTTAATTTTTTTATTTTATTCATTTTAGGGAGGAGACACAGAGAGAGAGAGAGAGAGAGAGAGAGAGAGAGAGAGAGAGAGAAAGGGGGGAGGAGCTGGAAGCATCAACTCCCATATGTGCCTTGACCGGACCAGTGCAGGGTTTTGAACTGGCGACCTCAGTGTTCCCAGGTCGACGCTTTATCCACTGCGCCACCACAGGTCAGGCTCTATTTCTTCTTTTTAAATTCAAAAGGCAAGAACTTGCCTCGCTGCCTCACCAAAGGTGACAAAATAACAGGAAGGAATGGTTTCCAAATCCCACCTGGGTGCACTCACCTGGTTACTGTCCCCATGCACAGGGAAAAACAGCACAGCACCAGTTTTCAGAAGCTTCCGGGTCACTACCCAGGTGCTTCTCAGAAGAGGGATGACAAGGTGATGCCACCTCTCTAAGTAGGGAGGTGGCTTTAGAATCCATCTCTAAAAGGGAGGGAAAGCCCAGGGGCTGCCTCTTTGCTGATGAGAGAGGGCCAGGGCTGCGTCCCAGCAGTCCAAGGGCCTTCGGTTCTGTCTGCCATGAAATCACTCGTTTGTGGTTATTTATTTTCTCCCTCTGAACCTCAGTTAACCACCTACAAATCACCAAGTTTCGGTGCCAACCCTCTTCTCCCTTCAGGGCAACATTTGATTTGTAGTATCTTTATTTGATTTCATGTGATTAAAAAAGATTCATAAATAGATGGGGGGGTACAAAAGAGCCCAGAAACCCCCTAGGGTGGCCTAGGCCAGGCACTGCAGTGTCACCACTTGCTCCCCTGGAAGAGGGCTGGCCAAATGACAGACACAGTCCAGGCGGAAGGGCTCAAGGTCAGCTACGTCGAAAAGGGCAGGCCTAAAGCGGGAGCCGATACAAAGTGTCCACAGATAATGCCGACGATGATGACAGTGACAATGACGATGGACAGCAGCTAGGCACTGTGCTGAGGAGCTTCTGTACTGGGCTTTGCTTACTTCTTACCAACGTTCTATCAGGCGGGTACTATTACAATCCCCATGATGCGGACAAGGAATAAAAAACCAACAGAGAGGTTAAAAATTTGAGCAGGGTGCAACTCATACAACTAGGTATTGAGGGGGCAGGTTTTTATCCTGCCTCTAGGCCAGTGGTTCTTAACCTGGGTTCTATCGAACCCTAGGGGTTTGATGAGTCGGTCTCAGGGGTTCGGAGAAGCCTCTGCCATGGAGGCCAGAATAAAGCAATACCATAATTTGTTGTGAGTTCATGCACTTTGTTGGTTTTGTTCTTTGAGCAAGGTGATGTTCATGCACGGCTCATTTTGTGCACCAGTAAAAAAACATATACCTATGTCTTGAATTTGGAAAAAAAAATCATATTTTATTTATCACTAAAGAAGGGTTCGGTGAATGCGCATATGAAACTGGTGGGTTCAGTACCTCCAAAGAGGTTAAGAACCACTGCTCTAGAGGATTGCTCCTAACCACTACTCTATGCTTCTTCAAGCAGCCTAAAGCCAAGAATGGGCCATCCTCTAGTTCTGGAGCCAACCCAGTCGCCCAGGTCAGGACTGAACTTTTACTGCTTTGTTTGCTAGGGGAAACTGAGAATTTAGGACCTCAGAAACAACCACCTAAACTACCTAGAGGGAAAGAATGAATCCCTGCCTCACACCCGATAACCAACTACATTCCAGCAGTACCAGAGATGAAATAATGTATTGAAATCATAAAAATACAAGAAAAAATTTTTTAAAGACTGGGAAAGGCTAGTATAAATCGCCGTGTAACCCCAAAATCTTAAAAAAAGAAAGAGTAAAGCACTTTCTCTGGAGAAGAAAAATAACGTCATTAATAAAGCTGAAAGGTAAATGACAAGAGCAAACTGCAGACACAGCCCTCGCTTGATGTATAAACATCTTCAACAAAACAGAATTTGCCTGTCTCAGAAATTATAGACAAAGGCTATGAAAAGTTCCTAGCAAAGAAATAACAAGAGGCTTTTAAAAGGCATTGAAAGGTATACCACCCTGCTCATAATAAGGACACTCCAGATGGAAACTACCTGTGTGATTGGCAAGGACCTACAAGGATCATCGGAGATATGGAGAAATGCAGCCTCGCCCAATGCTGGAAGCCATGGACATCTATCTGCTCAGCCTCCAGGGAGAGCATGTAGCCAATCAGTCTTTGATCCTGCCACTGCGCTGTCGGGAACCTAGCCTACAAATACACCCAGATAGGAAGTGATTATATACAAGAATATTTGTTGTATTATTGTTTTCCATAGGAACCCAAATATTAGATTGGGAAACCGATTAAATAAACTATGGGTCTGGCCTGTGCTGGCACAGCGGATAAGAGGCCCGACCTGGAATGTGGAGGTCGCCGGTTCGACACCCAGGGCTTGCCTGGTCAAGGCAAAAGAACAAGCAACAGTGAACAGCTAGAGTGTAGCGACTACTTCTTATTCCTCCCGCCATAAGATCAATAAATGAAATCTTTAAAAATTAAATGAACTATGGAACAGAATGCTGTGCAGATATTTGAAAGGATACAAAAGAATGCAGTTGGATTATTACCTTACACTATATACAAAAATCATATAAAAATGGACCAAAGACCTAAATGTAAGCACTACAACAATCTCTTTAAAAAAAAACAAACATAGAGGTAACTGCTTCTTACCTTGGGTTTGGCAAGAGATTCTTAGGTATAACGCCAAAAACACAAGCAACAAAGAAAGAAAAGAAAAAGATAAATCGGACTTCGCCAACATTAAAAACCTTTTTGCATATCAAAGGTTATTACTAAGAAAGTGAAAAGACAACCTAAAGAATGGGAGAAAATATTTACAAATCCTATACCTGATAAGGGTCCAGTATGCAGAATATATAAAGGACCCTTCTAACTCAATAGTGGGCAAAAGCAACAAAGTAAACCAACTAAAAAAAAAATGGGCAAGACTCCGAATAGTCATTTCTCCGAAGAAGAGACACAGATGGCCAATAAGCACATGAAAAGATGCTCAGCACCATTAGTCATTAGAGAAATGCAAACCAAAACCACAACAAGAGTCCACTGGATACCCTCTAGGATGGCTCTAATAAGTACAAAATGAAAAATAACAAGATTTTAGCAAGGATGTGGAAAATATGGAACCTCAAACATTGCTGGTGGGAATGTGAAATGCTACAGTGAATCTGGAAAACAGTGTAATGGTTCGGAAAAAGTAAAACATGAAATTACTGCGTGACCCAGCAGTTCTACTCTTCGGTACAGATCCAGAGAGTGGAAAACAGGTGTTCAAATAAACTCTTGTATATAAATGTTCATAGCAGTGTTATTCATAATAGCCAGAAAGTGCAAACAACCCAACTGTTCATCGGTGGGTGAACGTAGAAGCAAAATGTGGTGTGTACCTGCAATGGGATACGATTTGGCACGAAAGGGAATGAAGGTCTAATATACGCTACATTGTGGATGAACCTTGGAGACGTGTAAGTCAGAGAAGGCCAGTCAAGTTCAACTCTGTGGGGGCTGCATGTTTGTGTCCCCTCCCCCAAATTTGTATGTTGAAGCCCTATCCCCCCATAGGGTGGTATTAGGAGGTAGGGTCTTTGGGAGGTGATTAGGTTTAAATGAGGTTCTGAAGGGGGAGGGGCCCATCATGGGATTAATGTCCTTATAAGAAGAGAAAAAAGGTAGACTTTCTTGCTCTCTCTGCCATGTAAGAACGTAGAGGGAAGACATCTGAAAATCAAAAGGCAGGTCCCCACCAGCCAGCACATTAATCTACTTCCTGGACAGCGAGAAATACATTTCTGTTGTTTAAGCCACCGGTCTGTGGTATCTTGCTATAGCAGCCTGAAGAGACTAGGCAGATCTCTAAGAGTGGCCCAGAAGAGAACAAAACGTATACAGTCCCACCGGCCCGGCACAGGTGTGCAGTCAGCAGGGACGGGGAGCCCAGCCTTGCTCTCGGGCACTGGGTTCCCAGCCAGTGTGAGCACCTTACCATCCAAGTGCCATTTTAGTGCTAACAGATCAGTATTTTTTCATTTAGTATGGCCCATAAGCACAAGCCAACGACTGACTTTGCCTAGTGTTCAACTGAAGAAAATAAAAAAAGTGATCAGTTCCAACACTGGAGAAAAAACTAGCTGACAGGAACTTTTGTGAGAGTTCTGTATTTTATGGACACTTTCAAGGATTCTCCAGGATAACTTTGACCATATATGATCCTTGCTTCGTGGGATGGCTTTAAAATCTATACCTGAGTCAGATGCGGCCCACTGTAGTAGCAATCGTGCACAACTGACTTCTGCACGTAGAAAATGAGAACTGAGACACAGCTGTATAGATGCCAGCCAAAGCTTCCCCACCCCCTCGGCCAGCATGGACAACTCCCCTCATCTGCAGGAAGCACAGAGAGGAGCCTGATGGTGTGTAAAACTCACTATGCTCCCGGTTATCCACACACAAATCTCACCCAAATGACAATATCGACAGAGAGCGGGAAGTCTCGACCTCATTCTATATTGGTGGGGAAACTTTTGGGCCCAGAAAGGCAAAGGAATTAATGAACTGGAGGCCAGTGGGAGCGGCCATGATGGCCCCAGTCAGAGAGCCCCGTCTGAGAGCTCTCCTTCTGTCTGCCTCCTCTGGTCAGATCACACTGATTCTCGCATCTCACCTGCTTTTCCCCAACTCCCCCCGGACTAATTTACTTCTTCAGTTTACATCCAATTTAGTCCCTTCCACTCGGGCAATTTCCTGTCTGCAAATGCTGACTGGGGAGATCTGAAGATGAATACTTACCCAGAACGGTATTACCTTCGGCTCAGGACCCCGTTGGAAACGGACCTGCTGGGTCCCTGAAACGATGCTATTGCCTCGCGGGTCACATTCCCCGGTAGCTTCCTGGCCACTGCTAACACTCCTCTCCTCTTTCTAACCCCCACGATATTCCCGATAGGGTGTCCTGAGCTCTTATTATTATTACCCGGTGGCTGGTTTCATGCTGGGGTTTCTAACAGCCCCGAGGATCCCACATTTTCCTTTGTTTTTCTGTCCCTGCCATCTGAAACATCTCCCAATTTACTGCCATCTTCTACCTCAATTAATAGGCCGTTTACCTCCCCGGCAAGACCTCGTCCGGTCCTCTTGGCCTCCGTCGCTGACTCCGCGCACATCGCAGGCTCTCATTGGTCGATAACCAGCTTTCAATCTGCGTGACAGCTCTCATCTCCAAGCCAATTCGAATCCCGTTTTCCTGTAAGATTTCGTAAGACACCAATACACTTTTTCAAACCTGGGACAAATTACATCTACTGCGTTCCCTCTGTCCACTAACCTTTAATAGGGCGCATGCGCGCGCGCATACACACACACACACACACACACACACACACACTCTCTCTCTCTCTCTCTCTCTCTCTCTCTCTCTAGTTCGTTTGATAGGAATTTACTGATTCTTTCCTCGCATTACATTTCAGGTTTAGATGACGATGTCCAAGGAGTTCCCTCTTCGACGTAACCTCTTCCTCCAGCCTCCCTTCACCCCAGCACCTTCCCCGTTAGCAGATTTAAACGGCACACAATGCAACTGCACCCCAATGCGTAAGCAAACATACAAATGAATCAAGTGAATGGTATTATAGCCTAAACTGCCAACATCACGTGGAGTTAAAGGTGGCTGGTTAGTTGCTCAGAATAGAAACCAACCCACCACTAAATTTCTTTTCTGTTACTACCTGAAATGGTCGTTGTTGCAAGTGTTACTTACCAGGCAACCATCCTCTGACCTTTTTCACAGGTGCCGTAGAGAGAGGCGGGAGGGGAAGGGGGAAGAGGCCCCGTTCTTCAGACTCCTACTCTGTATCAAGTCCCGAGTTGGCTTTCCATGCTTGCTTTCAGTGACAAGCTTTAACTCTGGCTCAGTCCGCATCACCTGGAGGTTTTGGTAACGAGGTGGACTTCCAGAGCTCCCTCCTAGAGCGTCTAAGTCAATAGTAGTCTTGGGGTGGCCTCAGGCAGCTGAGTCTTTCAGAAGTGCCACAGGCCCTTCTGATTACTAAGTGAATTTGGGAAGCACTGAATTCTCAAACTACCTGGAAACAGACGAAGACATTGTAAACCCAGCATTAAAGATGACTCTGAAGGATTCTGGAACCTCTCCTTCCTCCAGAATCCTCCAAAGCCTCCACTTTGATGGGAAACTTAATTTTTTATTGTCATGGGAGATACCACAGCAATGTTTCAATGAAAATGCATATTTATTCAGCACTGCCAAAAGGCATTTAATGTACGGTAATGTTCATAGCTGCATTATTCACAAGACCCAAATGTGGGAACCACCCAAGTGTCCATCAACAGATGGATGGACTAGTTCTATAAACTCAGCCATAAAAAGAAATGATATTCTGAGAGGTGCTACATGGAGGAGCCTTGAGAACATTATGCTAAGTGAAATAAGTCAGACACAAAAGGACAATTATAACAATGCCACTTCTATGAAGTATCTATAATAGTCAAAGTCAAAGAGATAGTAAGTAGACTAGAGGTTAGCAGGGGCTGAGGGAGAGGGGGTGGGGAGTTATGATTTAGTGGGTACAGAGTTTCCATTCAGGATGATGAAACGGATGATGGTGATGGTGACACAACCTTGTGAATGCACTTGATGCCACTGAGCTGTACACTTAACATGGTTAAAATGGTAAGTTTTGTTATGTACATTTCATCACGACAATAAATTTCTTAAACAGCAGCACACAGAAGACATTTGGAAGCAGTGAAAGACTAAGTCATATATTTATGCCCCAGAACACACCACGTGAGTGAGCTTGTGAAGTAACCACCGCCCCCACCACAGCCTCCATCACACCCCGCGCTGAGACTTTCTTCAACTTTCCCCTGAAGCTGAATGGAAAACAGATTTCTGGTTACCTGAGGGCTCCAGGTAGTCGTGACTACACTGTCCCTAACAGTGGTCGGCAAACTCATTAGTCACGGAGGAGATGAAGTTAGCCTGTGTGGTGGGCAAACGCATTGGCTGGGGCATTAGGAGGTGTGACGGCAATTCTGCGGCAGCCCCCAGGGACAGCCGCAGTCTCCTGACTGGTTGTTGGACACACAGTTCCCCCCCACCCTGGAAGAGAAGCGGGCTGCGGTCACCGAGCACTGCCTGCCTCTGGTTCTCCGGTCGCATCCCTAGGCGAGCGGAGCACACAAACCCAGGTGAGCAAAACTGGATTTTTAAAAAGCTCTGCAGCCTGGAAACACCCTTATTTTGTTGTTGGCTACAAGGTTCAAAGATGCAACCCCAAAGGTCTGGGCTGGACTAGCCATCAGAGTTGATAAGCTTTTGTGGGTGTGGGTGAGGCTACAGGGGAGCTTGAGTGGGTCGAGCTCCTATTCAAGCACCTGCTTCCTGAGACCTAGAACTGCCTGGCCCAGGGGACCCCCTTCAGTGCTGGGCGTTACCCCTCCCTCTCTTTTTTCTCTAGTGTCTCTTTCTTGAGAAAGTTTCTGGCACCCACTACACAAGAAGTCCTTACCACTCGAGCACACATTTGATTAAATAATTGCTAATATTTCTTTTAAAAAAGTTTTTCTACGTTGATTGAGGTACAATTGACAAGTGAGAATGTTATGTATTTAAGATTATAACTTGACGTTTGATAGGTGTACATATTGTGAAATGGTCACTGCCATTGAGCTAATTAGCATATCCACCACTTCACATTACCTTTGCGTAGGTGTGGTGAGATTCACCCTCTTAGCAAATGCAAGCATACAATAAAGCCTCAGTCACAGTCACCATGCTGTACGTGAGCTCTCCAGATCTTACTCATCTTCCATAACTGAAAGTTTGTACCTTTGACCATCTTCTCTTCATCCCTCCCTCCCCCCGATCACCTCTGGTGGCCAGCATCCCACTCTCTGCTTCTATGAGTTTGTCTGTGTTAGATTCCACCTATCAGTGAGGCCAGGCGGTATCTGTCTCTCGTGGCTGGCTTATGTCACTTAGCATGTGTCCTCCAAGTGCATCCACGTGGTCATAGAAGGCAGGATTTCCTTCTTTTTTTAAGGCTGAGTAATATTCCACGTGTGTGTGTGTGTGTGTGTGTGTGTGTGTGTGAGTGTATCATGTTTACTTTATCCACGTGTCATAGGACATTTAAAGTTTTTTTTTAATTTTTTTTTTTAAAGTTGTATTTTTTTAATTTTTATTTTATTCATTTTAGAGAGGAGACACAGAGTGAAAGAGAGAGAGAGAGAGAGAGAGAGAGAGAGAGAGAAAGAGGGGAGGAGCTGGAAGCATCAACTCCCATATGTGCCTTGACCAGACCAGTGCAGGGTTTTGAACTGGCGACCTCAGTGTTCCCAGGTCAACGCTTTATCCACTGCGCCACCACAGGTCAGGCTTAATTTTTATTTTATTCATTTTAGAGAGGAGACACAGAGTGAGAGAGAGAGAGAGGAGGAGGAGGAGCTGGAAGCATCAACTCCCATATGTGCCTTGACCAGACCAGTGCAGGGTTTTGAACTGGCGACCTCAGTGTTCCCAGGTCGACGCTTTATCCACTGCGCCACCACAGGTCAGCTGCATCATAAGACATTAAAAAAAAAAAAAAAAACATTTTCCAAAATTTTTAAAAGTTTAAATCCCCTGATTTTGAGGAAGTCATTTCATACCCACTGAACCAAATGAAAAGTCTCCTTCTTTGAAGGAAGCGTCTTCCCTGAAATACAGGGTGGCCAACACAACTGATGCTAGGACCCTTTACAGCTCCGGAAGCTTCCCATTCAAAGACAAGATGAGAACAGGAGAGAGAGAAGGAAGAATGAGGGGAATGACTCAAATAATGAATTTACATTTTTCATGTGGTCTGAGGACGTATCTAAGGGCATTTTCTCCTCCTCCGTGTTCTTCAGGATGATGTATGCCTCCAGGGAAATGTGGCTGCATCCTCCGCATCAGATACTGGAAAGGGATGACACTGTAAGAGAGAATTTCGGGCCCGTGAAAGTTATGGCTTCACTGCTTCTGCAGTGAAAAAGGCAACCTGTTATTTCTGAAAAAGAATGGCAGCAAGAATGTTCGGTGCCGACCCAACATTTGGTTCTTGCAGAGAGAGTTATAGGTTAGAGAGGAAATGCAATGTCGGTCCCCGTTTATCCTACGGTTGTGAGTTTGTCTGGTCACAGTGGACGACGCTGTGGCCAAAGGCGTCCATCCACCACTAGGTAGAAAAGGAACAAGCCAACTTAGCTTCGCTCTCGGCAGGGAAGGGAACCAGCGTGAGCTCTGCTGAAAGCCCGGGAAACGGCTAAGACTTAAAGCAAGATGTACCTAAGCAGCGAGAATGGGGTCAGCTTGAAATAAACTTCAGGCTTTGTCAGAAATGCTTCTCGTCCTTTTTTAATAGTTAACCTGACCCCAGCTCAAGAATCCAAGATACTGAGCAGTCCATTGTGCACCTGGAGAAAACCTTCAAAACCTTAATTACTTATAATCTCCGTTTCAGCAATAATCTCAGTAACGCTGGTAGCACCCTCCCCTTTTACGGCTCCCAGATGCCCAGATGCTCCAGACCAACTTATGTATCTTATCTTCAGCAGGAGAGTCTGTGGGTCTTTTTTTTTTTTTTTATGATATTAAAACATAGCTTGAAAAAGTCTCCTTGTTATCTCGGAACAGAAGTGGTGTCACTTGCCAGCCCAAATATTCTGGTAAGAGTTCCCCTCTCTCTCAGCTGCCACAGCTGTTTCTCAGCCCGGCCAGACTCCTGCCGAGATAAAAATACAACTCATTTAGGTCAATGATTAAGTTGGAAGTTATAATATTACCAATTAAGTTTGAGCAAAGAGAGAACAAAAACACACACACGCACGCACACATACACACACACAAAGCAAATAAATTCTTTGAGAGGGTCACCGCAGTCCCTGTCCTCCCACACAGCACCCCCCCACCCCCCCACCCACCCAAAAGCCACAGGTCTCATGAAAGCACTCAAGAAAGCCTCTCCAGGCCTTGTCACTAGGGTCTCTGCTCTCAGCCTCAGAACAACTACTTATTGTCCCCTAAGCATGACTTTATCTGGGAGCCTGTGTGCTCACTGGGCTGTGGAAGGGACCTTCCAGAGGCAAGCCCATGTCGGGAGACCGCCGGCCCCGAACGAGGTGTGGACGTCGCGGAGACCCCGCGGAGAATGATTTCTAGTGTGTGTCACTCAGGGGTGGGGAAGACAGGTCACACCTCTGAAGAGGAAAGCATCTGTGAGGTGAGGCCTCACGTGCAACCGGGTCAGGACGGGGCAGTGGTGAGCACATGCCCAGGGTGCAAGGGGCCCTCTCTCTCAGGGGCCGAGCGTGCCCTTACAACTGGTACCCTAGGTGTCTCTCTTGCCTCACCTTAGTCCCAGCCCTGTGGTCCCAGATCCCCAAGAGCCAAGGATGCCAATACCAGGTTCCGTGCTCCCAGCCTGGCTCCTTTGAAAGGAGATTGGGGGTGTGCGGTCATAGTAAGCCAAAGCTTGTCTGCCTGAGTCGGTGATCGACTCACAGCTCACATCTCTTGGGGTCTTCTCACCCATTCCACAATCACCACGCCTTCCTGTTGGATTCCCAGCCCTAGAAAGTCCCAGGCAGCCTGGACAGAGACAGGATCCCACCCAGATCTTACTGCGGGAGACTCCTCAGCCATAGACACTCAGAATTCCTGCCTCTTTGTGCTTTAGAGGGCCTATTATCCCCGTGATGATGGGCTGATAGTTCTCAAGTAATTAAACAACGCCAGAAGTCTTTTCAACAATCCCCTAATTACTAGTCTCACCGCCAGAATTACACACTCCAAATCCTCGTTGATGCTACTGTAGACTTTTGGGAGCTGCAGACCATGGGAGAAAGATCCCAGAATGTCTCGGGTGGGACCGTGAGTGAGTAGGTTCTTTCTCCCAGCATTGTGGCACAGTGGGGACAGCCGTTCAGGGCTTTCCATTGGACCACCCCAGCCCCCAGACCACAAAGAGCCCTGGTTAAGGCCCAGACTGGCTGAGAGTTGGTTTTTCTTAAAGAGCAGGTTTAGGTTTACAGAAAAATAAGGGGAAAGTACAGAGTTCCACATAACCTCTGTCCTTCCCTCCGTCATTTCCCACTGTTATCAACATCATACATCGGCGTTGTTCGTTTGTTACCACTGATGCGCTGATACTGGCATGGTATTATTAACGAAAGTCATTGCTCACATAATTCACTCTTGGAGATGTACATTCTATGGGCTTGGGCAATATATAAAGACATGATTCCACCCTTACAGAATCATATAAAATAGGTTTGCTGCCCTAAAAATCCCCCGGGGTCCATTTATTCCGCCCTATCTTCCCGCAACCAATAGGGATGCATTTTGACTCCCGAGTCATTAGGGAAATGTGTTTATTTTCCTTTTTTTTCCCTTGAAAATAAATGGTGGTCATTCATCCTGGTCACAGGATCATTAGAAAGTTGAGCTCACAAATTCTCGTGAAGCAAGGTCAAGGACACGCAGTACCTCCCGTGTCCCCTGCATAGTGCAGACAACACGGATACTCGCTGGACCATACATAGCAGCCTCTCGCCAGGAGCCTACGGGCAGAACCAAGCTCAATGGCTGCCCACATTCTAACCCTCACGGTACCCAACAGCAGATGGGCGTGCATGAAGTCCAGACTGTGCTGAAGCAGGCAGACGAGAAGTACCCAGAAACTTCAAGAACACAAACACAGAGCTTAGCAACTGACAGCAGTGGTTCTCAAAGTATTGCCCAGGCACCCCTGGGGGGGGGTCCCTGAAACCCTCACAGGGTCTCCTGGGTTCAAAATGATATCTATCTATACCAATACTAAAATGCTATCTGCCCTTTTCACTCTTATTATTTGAAAAGGACACAGCGGAGTTTTCCAGAGCCTACGTGATTTGTGCTATCACAGCAGATTGAACACACAAGCTGATAGAAGATTCCAGCTGTCTCCTATTAAGGCAAACAATAGCGAGTTTTGCAAAACGTAAAATAATGCCACTTTCTTCAATTTTTTTGTTTTGTTTTGTTTTGGAAAATATAGTTAATTTTCATTGAAAAATTCATATGTTTGATATGTGATGGGTTTATTATTTTCTGTGAAATTAATACTTTGATGTTTTCTCCAGCTTTAATTTCTAATATGATACATACTGATAGGTATAACCCACATTAACAAAAGCATTTTGGAAGCCTCAATCCCGTTTTACAATGTAGAGAAAAAGAAAATGGCAAGGAGCCCTGAGACCAAAGAGTTTGAGAATTGCTGATTTAGAGCAAAGGATTTGGAGTCGGACAGACCCGCATTGAAAAGCTCATTCTGCCATTTGGACGAGTTATTTATTCCCTACCCACCCAGAACCTTGGCTTCTTTATCTGTGAAATGGTGGTGATGATGTTTATTTCATGAGGTGGTTGCAAAGCTCAGTGACCTGACGTATGAAAAAGCAGCCCGCGTGGTCCCCGGCGCACATGCGCCAGTCGATAAACAGCAAGAGGAGGAGGAGGAAGAAAAAGTTAGAATTTAGTTCCCATTCTCGCATACAGTGAGGTTGTTCTGTTATGCTTGAAACAACAGTAAATAACCAAGGGCCCTTCACACACACACACACACACACACACACACACACACACACACACACGTGAGCTGCATACACACATGGCAGGCTGAGGCTGGCGGGGGAACTTACATGAGCAGAAGGGAAGGGAATTTCTCTCCTGTTCTCAGAGGACAGCGAGAATGAAGGCTCAGAAGGAGCATTGAGCGAGTCTCTCCCCGGGACACTGAGCAGACTACCCCGCCTGCTCACACACACACTCACACACACATCTGTGCACACTCGTCCACACTGAATGAGCGAGAGATTCGTGGATGTGACTGCAACCCTTACATCATTACCAGGACCTCAGCATGTCAGGCCTCACGCACACACAGATACCAACCATCTTCTCTGTTGCTTTTTAACCCTTGTCTGCTCATCCGAATCCTAGGCCCCGCCTGGAAATGGGGATACACTAGGTCTGGGACAGAACCCCAACGTCTGGATTTTTATACAAACTCCAGACAAGCAGCCGGAGGAGAGCCCTCTGGGCCACTCTGGGCCAGCAAGGGGGTGCCGAGAGTGTCTGCCTTTAGGGGCACACGGTAACATAATTGGACAGACGCTGCACAGAGAGGTGACCGAGTCACTCTGCTCTGAGCAGAGAAGGCTGTGACCAAGAGAAGCAGAACCGGGAAGAGAAATCAGAGGAGGTGACACAGGGGAGGAGAGAGAGCTGTCACCTGAGACACCACTGAGATCTCAGCGGGGACTGGAAGGCAGACTCCAGGTAGGGTAATTCCAGAAGGGCTGTGGGCAGGGCAAGGGGAACCCAAGGGACAGTGTGGAAACATGGTAACAGCACAGTCCTTACCAACCCCGGGGAACAGTGTCTGTACCTCAGAGGAGCAGGGACCTGCGGTCAAGTGGCAATGCCAGCCCGAGGTGACCTCCCAGGGAGGTAGCTGGAAATGGGCGTAGAAGGAATAAGTCTCCCAAACTTTCTCTTCCTGTCCTCTGGTGCTGAGCCCAGTGGAAGCCAGTGGGCTGCTTGTGTGTCCCTAGGTGTCCATCGGGGACAGAGAGGGGTAGGGAGGGTAGAGAGTAGTCCAGATGGGCCAATGGAAGAGTCCTGCTCTGAGCAATTACTTTGCATCTGGACTCTGATCGTTTATGGATCACACAACTAATAATTATTTGAGCAGAGCCCTATGGGAGAAACTGGGGACAGTGGAGATCAGAGAACCAAGGTCCCGGTGCTGGTGGTTCTACCAGGCACAGGAGCGTGGGTTCTGGTGGATTTCATCTTCATAAAGCACCGTTAGGATTTTAACCTCAAATCTCAAAGCTGGAGAAAGCCAAACCACCCAAGTTTAAATGCACCTCTCTCCCACCTTCTTCCTGTGTGATGGGGGGATTCTCCCTGCCATCCCCCTTCTGTGTGTCAACACTTCCATTCTCCCTGGGGACGGCTCAGCGGACCTCACCTTCCTCATAGCACCAAGCCCTTGGTCTTGCCAGCCTCAGACGGGGGGGTGGGGGGTAGGTGGGACTGGCGTGAACCCCTCCCTCATGGCCTTCGTCTTTCACATACTGGGAAGGGTTACCATGTTCTCTGGGTAAGAATCAGGTTAGGAGGCAACTTTTTAAGTGGCCATCCTGCTCCTGGAATGCAGGGGCGTCCTTAAAGAAAGGCAAAGTGCCTGCTCTTTCTAAGCCCAGTCACCACCTTGCCACCTTCACACAGTTTCTGCTTCTGCTGCCTGGATGGGTGGGTCCCCACCTCTGACCCACAGCAGGCACACCTGCAGATAACATTGGCCCGGCAAGCCCTCCAGCCCAGGTCTCTCTGTGGGTGGGGGAATACTCCCCTAGAAAGGTCAACACCTGCTTTGTTTGGGCCCTGAGATAACATGCCCACCCTCCTGAAAAAGGGGGGTGGGCCCCGCTGGAGAACTATCTGATCAGGTCAGGCTGCCAAGGCCTTTCTTGTTGGAGTCTAACTTCATTTCCAGAGAAAACAGCCGTGGATCACAGGTTACTAAATCCTTTTCTTCCCCCACCCCCTTTTAGCTAGTATTTGCCTAGTTAGTACTTTGAGGCTTACCCAGTCCTTTTATATATATACTCTCTTAATTGATTCTTAGATTCTTCTAAGGAGAGAGGCATCAGAATTCTATCCATTTTACAGATCAGCAAACTAAGGTTTAGGGAAAGTTCAGTAGCTGGCCCAGTGAGCGATCTGGGCTTGAACTTCAAGTTCAAACCTACCGCACTACCACTGCCGTCCTGTGCTTGCCAAGTTCTACCTCAGCAAAGCATCATTTCCACTTCTGATGATTCTGTGACCCCAGAATGGAACTGAGATGTGTGCTCAGCAGACATACCAAGCATGTCTGTCCAGGTGCAGTTTGAGCATTAGCCTGGAAGAGGAAAGTAGGGTCCAATGGAGAGAGAACTTCAGCCTTTTGGGTGGAGGGTGTCCATGCTGAGCCAAAGCCTCAAGTCGGCCCGGGGCACTTCACCCTGGATCTGCAGAGAGAAGGCTCCTGGGGCAGTCTGTGAACTGGGCCCCAGAGGATGAGGATGATGAGGAGGAGGAGGAGGAGGAGGAGGAGGACAAGGATGAGACAAAGGTAACGGAGCCAGTGGGCACAGAGCAGCCAAGGTCCAGGTTGGAACGCCATCGCCAGGGAATTTTAAATTCTTCTCTCTTAAAAACATTGGCCAACCCAAGAACATGGGAGCACACGTCACCCCAGAAAGCACTGTCAACACCCGCCTCCCACACGCAGGTGCTCGGCTGAGACCTGCGCCCAGAAGCCCCCTACACAGAGGAAGAGAAAGGTCTCACCGAGACCTCAGGCGCCCGTGTGCACACCAACCTCCCCAGCCCCCTCTGCAGCTCCGGACCTTTTCAAATATTCTCCCTTGACCATTTTTCTCAGAAGAAAGATGCCGCCAGCCTTTGGGTCCATCAGAGGCTAGAGAGGTGCCCATTTGAGTACCCTGCGGTTAAACCCCTTCATTGGCAACCTTTTAGTATTTTTTGTTTCCTTGTTTCTTCCCTATTAGGGCAGATTTCTAAGTCCTGGTGTGTCCACAGAGTTGTGCACACAGTAGGGGCTTAGTCAATGGTGGCTGGTAGACTGAACGGAAGGCTGGCTGGGAGGAGACCCTGAGTTAGGTGATGGTACCAGCTTGGCCATTGCCTTTCGCTCCCGGCCTCGGCATCCCTCTCTAAAGTAGAAATGTTGACTTGGGACGTCTCTGAGGCTAGCTCGGCTCTGACCTGGAGACCTCGCCGGTCCTCGTCCTCACTCTCGCACCCAGGGGTGGCCCCCAGCAGGCTGAGGGCGAGTGGTTTTGTTCAGTCCCCGATCACTGTCTGCTGGCCCTTCATGCCCCAGAACTTCAGAGTGTGGAGACCTTGCAGCGGATTCTCCTAGATGATGTGAGTGACACCCCTCTGCACCCCGCAGGCCCCTCAGGTTGCCTCCCATGGGGGGTGCTCTGAAGGAGGGGCCTGGGAGGCTGTCATTCTCAGCCTCGTCACCACACTGGGCCCTCTCTCCCCAAGCCACCTTTCAGGATGACCAGTCAACCCAGAACAGACCAGTGTCTTCAGGTCTACCATGCTTGGAAATGCAACAGGACCTTGCAATGTTAGAGGAAGAAAAAGACACCCCCATAGCCAGAGGACCGAAACTTTCCCGGGTCCCCACCAGCAGCCCGTGGTGTGTGTGTTTCTGGCTTTCTGGCACCCAATCCAATGCGACTCTGTGCCCTTCCTTTCACCAACAGCACCCCGATATTCACTGGGAAACTTGGATGCAGTCTAATGAGACCGACATGCAAGATGCCCTGTGCTCCCCAAGCCCAGAGGTGGGCACCTGAGGCCAGCAGAGCCCACAGCACAGGCTCTCCTTGGAATCTGAATCGTGAGCAGAGACCATGAAGCAAGAGACGGCCAATGCCCTTGTCCCAGGGGCAACACAGGGACAGCCCGTCCACCCCATCAGCTTCTCCCAGGTGACTCCAAGCAGCCCAGGCTCCTCTTGCCCTACCAGTTCCACCGTCTCTCTGATTCTGCGCCTCTTGTTCGGTTTCCTATCCTGATGCCCACATTCAGAAAGCTCCATCTGGTTCACGCTCCACATCCCAGGGCCAAGGGGTAGAGACCATATACCTCAAGGCAGGACCCCTGCCTCTTCACAGAACTGGGCTCTCCATGGGTGAGACCGGAGCTCCAGTCCCCATGCCACCTCTCAGCCGTGTGGCCACAGGCTTGGGACCTGACTTGACCCCTCATTCCTAAAACGGGAGAGTCTGTCCACCTGGTGGGATCAGGGGACCGGCCGTTAAAACGCACAGAGAGCGCCTAGCCGGGACGCTGGGAACCTGCAGGACGCTCGGGGAAGGTCAGTGGTTGTTTCTGTTGTCGTTCTGATGAGAAACTCCGCTTGCCTCCCATCTGTTAACCCCAGGGTGAACTGGAGAGACAAATCAGCCTCTTTCCGACTCACAGGCACTGAAACCACCATGTTTTTGGCTGCACAGAACATTAAGTCGCCAGGAAAAGCCTTCCTGAGCCCCGTTTTGAGAAAGGACTTCTTTTTTTCTGACTTGAAACAAGGAGCCGCCTGCCAAACTGTAATAGCACGTAAACCTTAGAACCCACAGATTTTAGTGAAATCTAATCTTAGCCAAAACTGGCAGGAGTGAGGAGGTGGGGGTAGGAGGGAGGATGAGTCAGAGATTCCACCCTTCAGAGGGGGCAGCCTAATATGGCATTGGGAGCCACAAGAGACGACTTAGGTATGCCTGGACTTTCAGACTGGAGCCACGACTCTGGCCAGGAACCAGCCCCCCCCCTCCCACCTACCGTCATACATACACAGTGCAGAGCTTTGGGGTGGCCAGCCAACACGGGGAACCCAGATCAACTTGGAAGCAGTCAGCCAAGAGACCAATAGCTTGACCCCAGACATGATGGCAACCCCCATTCTCCCAGCTTGCCCGGCGTCTTGGGCCAAGGTAGACCTGCCTTTTCGGGCAGAACATGGTCCTTGCCGATCCTAAGGTCTCCTAGGTGCTGCTGACGTTGAGTCTGTGACATGGCACGGAGACCTGTGAGTATCAGGGAGGCTTCACCCCACACGACCTCAGAGCGCATGAAATTCACTTCCACACCTAGAGAGAAGGACCAGGTCTGGGAGGACCTTCAAAAGTGAGAAGCAATTTCTGTTGCTAGAAGAGTTTTACAAATCAATGGAAACGCAAAGATGCCACCCTTCAATGGTGTGGGTGGACATTCTGACTCCTGACTAGCTGTGTGGCTTCGGGCAAGTTGCCTTGCTTCTTTGTGCCTGTGTTTTTGTTTGGTTGGTTGGCTAGTTGGTTGGTTTTGGTTTTTAAAATCATCTGCAAATTGAACGAAATAGAGAACAGATCCCTAAACTGGAGTTTTCATCAGAGAATGACTTGGAGGGCTTGTTTCCTGGGTTCTGGCTCAGAGGGTCTGACTGGGTAGGTCTGGCTGGGATAAGGTCTGAGAATTTGCATTTCTGACAAGCACCCAGGGTGGCAGGATTTCTCCAGTATACTCAGAGGAAAGTGACAATCTCATTGTCCTGATTACCAGCAAAAGTCCTCTGGTTGGACAGACTGTGCTCTCTCGTCCACTCCTGACCAATGACTGTTGCTCGGGGAGCCAGAAGGTGTTTGATTAGCCTCGCCTCGGGGTCCATGCGTGGGGCCAGGTGGTGAGTCCGGTTTCCTAGATCCACAAAGATCATGAAAACCAAGCGTGGGGACCGCTGGAAGGGGTCAGGGAGAGAATTATGCTGGAAGGACAAGCAACAAACGCCTGCCATGGTGACCGCCAACACTGGAGCCCAGGTGAGGCCCCCTGCTCATCTCTGTTCTAATACACCTGGCTAGTTCCCTTCCTCCCTCCCCATGTAAGGGGCCATGTTCACCTGACCAAGGCTCCTGCAGCCAGGTGAATAGCTAGAAAGAGCCCTAGTTCAGGCCCCTACACCCAGGGAAGACTGTACTTCAGCATTCCAGACAGATGAATCCCGTCCAGGTCCTTCTGGGAAGGAGGTAATTGCGCGGTTCTGCTGACCGGTGTTCTTGGGGAAATTTCAGCTGGGTCCCTCGTGCCCTGGACAAAAACACAGAAGACCATCGTTCACACTTGGGTTTGCAGACTGGCACAAAGTCAACCTCTGACCTCAGACAGACTCCCAAATAATGAGAGTGGTGATGAAGGGGCCTTTGTTCCTGAAGTTCAACATCGCCCACAAAGTGTTTGCTTAGATCAGGATTTCAGGTTTTAGATGACTTGTTCCCAAAGGCGAGCCAGCCATTTGTCAACCTAGCCACCAAGCCGCCTGTGGTTCCCCCAGGTCTATCTTCAAGGAGGCAAAGAGCACAGTGATTTAACCTAGAGCCCACAGGCTTCAAAGAGATGAAAATCTTAGGGCCAGGAATAGATCCTGGGTTTGAGTTGCTGCTAGAACCTCCACCTGAAATCTATTCAGAAGTTGATCAGGGCAGTTGACTTGGGACCCATTTAATGGAAAACCAAATAATGACAGGATTCAGCCAGAGGGCAGGCTCTGTGCTCATGAGGGCGGCTTGAATTCAATGCAGGCTATGTGACCTTAGGTAACCCACATAACTTCTCTGTGCCTAGGTCTTCTCATCAGCAAATGCATTGCTAAGTTTGTTTATACCTGAAAGGTGTTTAGGAAAATTAAAATGTGCAAAGCACTTGAAATGGTACCCGGTGAATACAAGCATTTTATAAATATTTGCAATGATTAGTTAATTCACAAGACATTGATGGAGCATCTCCTGTGGGTTGGACACTGCATTTGATGACAGAAATTCAGAGATCAATAAAGATCCAGGCCCTTATCTTCAAAGCGTTCATAGTCTAAGAGAAGATAAGACCCAAAGAAAGATAAACCACAATACATTATGGCCAATACCCTCCTTGAGCTTTAAATAAAGTTATTAACTCCACCTGGAAGAGATCAAGAAAGCCTTGCAAAGGATATGACATTAGATCTGGGCTTTGGCGAGTGTGCCAAGGAGAGGCGTCTGTGGCAAGCCTTTCTCCATATAGAGAACAGAGCGCTGATTTTAGGAGAGGGCCTGGTTGTCCAGGGAACAATGGGTTCCGGTGGCAGCAAGATAAGGCACCTCAGGGCAGTGGTGTAAGACGGCCCGGAAAACTGGTTAGGACAGCACGCTGTCGTGTATGGACTTCGTCCTGAGACAGCAGGAGCCAACACGTTTTTAAGCAAGAGAATAGGGATGAGATGTGACTTTTTTAGGATTAAAACTGGTAGCAGAGTGGAGGCTGGACTGACTGGTGAGACCCTGGTGCAGCCAGGACAGTCAGGAGACTGAGTCCAGGGCAAAGATGGTGAGGACACATGCACGGCCATGGTGATGGTGATGGTGGTGATGGTGGTAGTGGTGATGGTGATGGTGGTGGTGGTGGTGGTGGTGGTGATGGTGGTGGTGATGGTGATGGTGGTGGTGATGGTGGTGATGGTGGTGGTGGTGGTGATGGTGGTGGTGGTGGTGATGGTGGTGGTGGTGGTGGTGATGGTGGTGGTGATGGTGGTGATGGTGATGGTGGTGATGGTGATGGTGGTGGTGGTGGTGGTGATGGTGGTGGTGGTGATGGTGGTGGTGATGGTGATGGTGGTGGTGATGGTGATGGTGGTGGTGATGGTGGTGATGGTGGTGGTGGTGGTGATGGTGGTGGTGGTGGTGATGATGGTGGTGGTGGTGATGGTGATGGTGGTGGTGGTGGTGGTGATGGTGGTGGTGGTGATGGTGATGGTGATGGTGGTGATGGTGGTGGTGGTGATGGTGATGGTGATGGTGATGGTGATGATTATGGTGGTGATGGTGGTGGTGACAGTGACGATGATGAAAGAGGGAGACAGAGTCAGGGTATTTCATCAGGACAATAGACGGGAAGTGGCTAACCAGATAAGGGAGAGGGGAGGAGGGAGGAATCATGGCCGCACCTGCAGACTCCAGCCTGGGGACTGAGTAGATGGTATTGACCAAGTCAGGGAATGCTAGGAGGGAAGCCAACTTGAGGAGATCAGTGTGGATGGAGCAAATGGATACATACTGGGTGAGTTAAGTTTGCATTTTCTGTAGGCCACCCCTTCATACCTAAAGCATCCACTAATTATTGAAAAAAGAAAGTAAATAACTGATAGAGTGAATTTTCAAAAATTTTCCAAGTGCAATTGTATCAAGCCTGCATAATTAAAACAAGATAACCAAGACAAATCACAAGGGCCTGTGAAGGCCAGGCAAAGATCAGAACAAGAGTAGCAAGCACAGCACCACTGGGAACACAGACTCCTCTTCATTCACACTTGAATCATGTCCACTTACTTCTGCTGGTTCACATAAATTAACACACTTAAGAGACAGCCACCCTAGGGTTCTGCCAAGGCCACTGGAAATGACAGACAAAGCCCCTTTTTATGCAACCCTCTCCTCATAATAAAGAGAGAAAATACCCATTTGAACCATGGAAATAAATATAAGAGATGGTGGCTTTAAAATGAGAGGTTGGAAAATGTCATGCAGCAAAACCCCAAACCCCAAACACAGTCTGGAGAGCCGCAAACCGCACATATTCGTACTTCAAGAGTGAAAGAACTTTCAAAAGAGCCCTTGAAATAAAGATTCCCAGGTTCCACTGGGGGGAGGACCAATTTTGGTTCAAAACACATCTTTATGGCTGGGCTGTAAAGCCCAGGAAAGTGCTCCTAATGGAAACGCTGACTGGCCTGTCCACATGCACCAAGCAACATCTCAGCTTTTTAAGAAAATAAGACTTTCCTTTGCAGCTAGGTCAACAAGAGTTTCATCTGGAAAGCCTGTGGTTTTCAAGTGGACGTTAGGAAAATCACTCCGTTCTGGAGTGGGGTGTCTTACAGCCCTCACTTTCACCTGAAGCCAGGTTAACTGGTGGAGAGAGAGAAGGGGAGGAAAAACAGGAATCACCTATTGTCTAGGAGTGTTGTCAGACAGATGATCTGGGAACAATTAACCATCCTGGACGAGCAACTTCTACTCAGGTGTCCCAGGCTTGGGCACCCAGTGACCCCAGGCAGGCCCATCAAGGAGTGAGGCTGGCCAGGTGAAGCTCATGTGCTAAAGAAAACAAATGCTAATCCACTCTAGTGGCGGTAGCCACACGGCGCCCAGGTCTCCAATATCTGAATTTCTAAGAGAAGGTTGAAATCGACACGTCCATGTGAAATCTTCTGAATGTTAACCTTAAGAATCAGTTCCAGAAATTGTAAACACAACACAGGCCAAACGCGGCACAGCTCACCCGCTCCGGCTGAGACGTGCGCTCTGCCTTCTCGTGGGCAAGGCAGGGTTTCAACGTGTCAGAGGGCGCGGGGAGAGGACTCGTCCGCTGTGCACGATCCCCATGCCTGAAAGACACGGGACTTGGGTTCCCGTCCCAGCTCTGATCAACCTTCTGTGTGTCACTGTTCTCTGGGCCTCAGTTCCCCCTTCTGTGAAGAGGAAGCATAAGACAAGGTAAGCCCCAAGGGCTCATGTCCTTACTGCCTAAGAGTCTATGGGCTCAGCTGCTGAGAGAAGCCCTTCACCACCCAAGAGGCGTTTCTGGAAAGCAGGGGCACCCGGGAGCTCAAGGTTAGTTCGGGAATCCCAGCAGGGGAAGCCGTCAGGACCCACCTCACAGGCATCCATGATTTCTCGGGATGAGCCTCCCTAACCTCCGGAAGGAAAGAGAACTGACCCACGAAAGCACACGGGGCAGCAGGGATGTGGTGATGTTTTCCCATCCACGTACCCACAGGGGTTGGCACAGGTGCCGAGACTCCGTCCCCTCCCCGCTCCTCAGCCCCACCATAAGCCTGTGGGGTGGGCAGCCTCGGTGAGTCCCCTGCCTGCATGGTGAATATGAGGAAATGAAGACCCAGATGCGCTAAGCATCTTAGCTGAGGTCACACAGCAAGTAGGAGGCGCTGGTGACCTGTGGCTGGTCTCTGTGGGGAGAGGCAGCCCGTTTCTGGGCAATAAAAACCCAAATGGGCCATTATCAGCATCTTCTCACATTGCCCCTTCCACAGCCCCCCAGGGCGCCATAAAGCCGGCGTGGGCGCTGCGCCTCAGGCTTGACTTGCATCTACCCAATCCCCAACTGCACTTCTGTTTCTGTGAAAGTCTTTCTTCAACCACAAAGCCCCCGTGCCCCCCCCCCTTCCACATAACTCAGTTTAAAAACAAATCAGATTTATTACCTGGAAAGAAAATGGGTTTTTCTCCTTTTGCTTTGATGGCATTTCCTTTCAGAACCCCAGATGTGGGAAAAGACAAGAGTTTATTGTCTCCGTCTATTTGACATCGGCAGGGGCCAGGCCGGCCAGCCCCCCTCTGCCCAGGGCATCCTGATGTTAGAGAAGGCCCAGTAAGCATGCCCTCGTCTCCAGAAACATAAAATCCCCCTGTGCCCAGAGAGAACTGGGCTTCTCCTTCGGCAGGACCACATGCCTCGAGCAGCCAGACGGGCCGGAGGGCAGGGAGTCCTGCCCGCGGAGTGTGCCCTGACTGGGCCCCCACGCTTGGCTGCCTGGTGCCCACAGCTTAGCTGGGAAGCTACATCCAAGCTGAGCCATCTTCTTTGGGGCCCAGACCCAGTGGTTTCTTATTTACATGCACGCTCAGTTACCCCTTACACCTGTACTGTGTTCTTCCTCCTCCCAGGTCTTTCCCAAAGTTACCTGACAACAGCTGCATCAGGAAAGGGTGGTGCAGCGAGGCAAATGTTGTACATGAGAAACCTGAGGCTTAAGGGGGCTACAGATTTGCCCAGGGCCATCTAGCTGGTAGGGCTGCCTGGCCATGCTGGGAACCTTCTCAGCCTCACTCAGACACTTGAGAGAGCTCTCTGTGGTCCATACAGTGAGGGCAGGCAGGAGATGCCAAGCCTGGCTTTGAGCCTGTGGCTACTCAGACCTCCCCACCCCCACCCCCACTGGCCTGGAGAGACAAGGTTTAGCATCTACAGCCCTTGGACAAAATGGAAGTGCCTGGCAAATTATTCCATGAGTACCAACCTTGTTCTCTGCTAACCTGCTTGTCGAATTATTTGAGAGGGCCACCAAGTCTCGAATATCCCACCCTCCACTTATATAACAGGTCAGATTGCAGCCCCTCCTAAAAATATGTCCATGTCCTAACCCCTGGAACCTATGAATAGGACCTTATTGGAAAACCAAATCTTTGTAGGTATCATTAAGTTAAGGATCTCAAGATGAGATCATCCCGGACGACGTGGGTTGAGCCTAGATCCAACAGCAGGTGTCCTTACCAGAGACACACATGGAGTAGAGGAGAAGGCCCTGTGAAGACAGACACAGGCCCAGGAATGCCTGGGGCCACCAGAAGCTGGAAGAAGCAAAGACAGATCCTGCCCTGGAGCCTTCGTCCGACCGCCAACCCCTCAAATGCAACACAACAAACCCAGTGGCTCACACGAAGGCAGTGTGCTTGCTGAGCAGTGGCTCGAAGTCAGTCCCCCAATTCCCCAACCCCCTCCCGGGCCAACCCCCCTCAGACCCTCGACTCTGGCGCTATTCTGGAACTATCCACGTCCACACCTCTCCTTCCTTCTGAACAGCTAGTGCACTCTTCCATAGACGTAGGGCCGGTCTGAAAGCTCCTTCTAAGATGCAATTGGGGCATGTGAGATTGTAATCAGAAGGCCCTATGTCATGGGGCCACCAGAAGAACTAAATTTTTTATTGTTCTGAAAAGCTGTGAAAGCCCCGTCTACCATGGCATGTGCGCGCGTACACACACACACACACACACACACACACACACACACACACACACACTTGCAACCACAAATACCTGCCCGGCCACTGCCCAGGGCCCCTTCTCAGGTTTGCCATGGGTCTACAGATGCAAGCCATGTAAATGAGGCCAGGCCAACAAAGTGTACCTTTCAAGGGACACCCCTTACATCCTTACCTTCTCTCTCTCTCTCTCTCTCTCTCTCTCTCTCACACACACACACACACTCACACACACACACTCACACACACTCACACCGGCCTTTCCCCCAGGGATCTGCAGCGATGCCCACCTGGTTTCCCTTCTGACAAGTCCCGTTCATCTCCTGTCTCCTGCATTTGACTAAACTCACCTGCTTTCAGGTCAGAAAAGTAAGGGCGTCGTGCTTGATTGGCTTTAAACCTCACTTAGAAGACAAGGGAAAAGCAGAAACCAGACCAAGTATTTTTATTCTCAGTCTCCATTCCCTGTACACGTTGATGGCATCTGCAGACCCCCGCCCCCGGATCTGTTTACGTGGGGAATTGGGTGCTGATGTGCGGCCCGAGTGGTTCTGCCATCTCAAGCCTTCGGCAATCTGACCTTGAGAGGTGATTTGAACTCCAGTTACTGGGAAGCAGATAGTCGCACTGAGTTGTGTGCCCAGGTGAGCGAAGGCGTCTCCAACGTGATCTGTCCTGGGAGGGCCTCTGTGTTCAGAGAAGGGGTTCGGACAAGGATGTGTGCCTACCTTCTCTTCCATGAAAACCTTCATGCATGCAAGAACACCGGAGCGACGGGAAAACAAAACCCGGCCAACCCGATTGTGCAGAGCCACCTTGCCTGTGCCTGAACGGGGTGTGTTCCAGCCCGGCCGAGGCTTCCAGCACGTTACAGTACAAAGGTGCTCATTCGCTGGGAGAGATCAGATTTACTTCCTGCCAAACAAGCATCACTCAACTCCGAATGTCAACCTCTCACCTTCCCTCCTTCTGGAAGAACCACATTATTTATTTAGCCTTTGGTTTGTGGATCTCTGTGGCAACCTTGTTTGGAAGAACACCGGGCATGTTTCTACACGGCGCTCCGGGGCAGAAAGGGCGCCAGGAAGGCCCGTTTAGACACATCACGTTGGCCACTAACTGTCTGTAAAGGATCCGAAAACATCCCGCGTGGCCAAAGGGTATTATCTTCTATGACTTTCATCCCCACCCCCAGGCCTCTCTTTCAAGTCAACCCCCTTCTTGAAAACATCACCCTATTTCAGGACCTTGTTATCTGCTACTGTCATTGCCCACAAGTCACCTGCATGGGCCTACCATCCAACTGGCACCTCATTCTCTAAGCCAGGGGTCACACGCTTTCTTGTACAAAGCGATAGACTGGGATAATTTCAGCATTTGTGGGCTGTGTGGTCTCTGTTGCAACTACTTAACACAACACACACACACACAACACATAAATGGATGAGCGTGGCGGTGTGGAATAAAACTTCATGTATCAGCACTGAAATTTGAGGTTTATAAGCATTTTCACGTGTCACTGGATGTATCTTTTTCTTTCTTTCTTTCAACCATTTAAAAATGTAAAAGCCTTTCTTTCTCAGCTCATGATCAGCACAAACAGCAGGCTATCGGCCAGATTTGGTCTGTGGGTGGTAGCTTGTCCACCCCTGATCTATGAACCCAAGAACTGGACACGTCCCCCAGGAACTGCAGCCTCAGCCCCACACCAGCGATATCCCTGTCCTTTCTGTGGTTTAATGTTCTGACTTGGCCTTTTTCATTCCTGGCTCCGGCTGCTGCTGGGTGACGGCCAGCCATGAACCAGGACCTTCTGCATTTCGGTTAAATCTAAATTCAGTACAAAGCAACCAAAGGGCTCGTCTCATGGGGAGCAACGGCGATGCCAGGAAGGAGTCAGGGTTTCTGATTTCCTCTCCTGCTGTGTCAGTGTATGCAAAGACACACCAGGCCTTTTCCCCGAAGGGGCAGCAAGTCAAGTCACAGGACAATGACACAGGGGAGCTCGCGGACTGCATCAACGCTCCAGAACACCCCCGCCATCTTCTCCCAGCTAAACCTCTGCCATCCACACTCGGGAATGGGATACCCGGTGGCCGACCAGGACCCCTAACGAGCTTCTTGCCCACGGAATGGACAAAGTTCATTTCAACCTCTCTGCCCCGTCTGGTAACACGCAAATTTCACGATTTCTGAAGATGCCGTGGGACGGCCCCTGAACAATTCACCATCGTACCCTTTGCAAACACTGCATCAAACCTCCTCTAATTTTTCCATGTGGCATGCCCTTGTCATGGTCCCCGTTTTGATTTGCGTGTAACAACGTGGCACCCGGAGCTGGAGAGGAGCTTCCCTTGTAAACACCCTCCCGAGCTTTCGCTTCTGTGCTGGTCTGCACCCCTCTATCCCCCCCGTCATGCTGGAGCGGCACAGTTCTAAAAGGGTTGGATTGTGCCTTAAGGCTCATGGGGGCGGGGGAGGCTTCCTGTATACAGGCAGCGTTTGTATAGCAAACCCTTGTTTATAAAAAGGAAACAGATTGAATGTTGCAAACGTCATTTCATGATTTTTAAACATTTTTTCCTTTGTTATTTTTTAATTGAATGCATTGGCATGACATTGGTTAGTCCAATAACGTAGGTCTCAGGTGTACAATTCTGTAACACATCATCCATATATTGTATTGTGTGTTCACCACCCCAAGTCAAGACTCCTTCCATCACCGTTTATCCCTCCTTAACCTTCTACCCGCCCCCCGTTCCTCTCTGGCCATCACCACACTGCCATCGGTGTCTACGATTTCTTTTCCCCTTCCTCCCTTCACCTTGTTCACCCAGCCCCCTAACGCCCCTCCCCTCTGACAGCCGTCAGTCTGTCCTCTATGAGTCTGTTTCTATTTTGTTAGTTTATTTTGTTCATTGGTTCATTTTGATCATTATGTTTACTGACTTAAAATGTATTAAATGCTTTTGTATAAAAGGGGGGGGCGGTGAAATTCACACACAACTGACTAGCAATTTCCGTAAATAAATTCCTTCAGTAATGACCATCACACACACACACACACACACACACACACACACACACACGCGCGCGTGCTCGCGCACGCGTTTTCTTTAGATCTGTCTCTAGATCTGCATGTGTGTGTGTCTGTATCGGTGGACAGGTAGAAAGGGTAGCTGCTGACACTGGAGTGCCACGTAGCAGGCACCATGGTCAGGGCTTCCTGGGAAATTCTCATTTGAATGCCACAATCATTTGAGAAAGGGATCATTTGTCACCCTACTTACAGACCAAGGAAACATTTCCTCCTTTGTTCTTTTTGTTTGTTTGTTTGTAAACAAAGCCAGAAATGGTGGCGGTGGTTGTATTAGTTTCAGGTGTACGCCAGAGTGGTCAGACAACCATGTACTCTACAAAGTGTTCCCTCCAATATTTCCAGTGCCCACGTGGCATCAGACACAGTTCTTCTTAATTTGTCGGTCCATAAGGGTTCCCTGCCCTTTGCAAGTACACCAGGCTGAGGATTTCAACTTGGAAGAGAAACAGGCCAGATCCCGTCTCAGTGCCCAGGACAAAGGAATTAGAAGAACAAGACCCCAAGGGATGCAGCGTTCTGAGCCGCACGGGGAAAAATCACTTACCTGCATATGGACTTGAAGCCGGCTCCTGACACTCTAGGAGTCAGCTGTGCGCACAAGAAGAAACCTGCCACCTCTGATTTCGAAGGTTCCCAGAGGACAGCCAAACCTGCTAGAGTTCCTTAATGGCTGACACTGATCGGCTCATATCCACTCCCCTACAGACCTCGTGTGACCTCTGAGACACAACTTGGAGGCAATGTGAAGAGGCCCATCAACCCCTCCAGCACCACCTGGCAACCCCAAGGAAAAGAAGACACAAGTAGAGCCCCGTTCCAGAATGTCACTTAAGACTGGAAGGCTTCTGCAGCCCCTGCCAGCCAAGTCATCGCAAGGCTTCCTGAGGATGAAATGTGAGAGAAGATAAACTTTGCATTCATCTTTAAACACATCTAAATACAAATAACATCAAAAAGCAGGCTGGAAGAGGAGGGTTCCGACATGCATACATAAGTCATGGTGCATTAATCAGGGCCGGCGGATTGCTCACACTCACTGGACTTGATTTGGAGTAAAGCTGGGGGCATGGAGCAGAGACGCACACACCGATTCCAGCCAGAAAGAATCACTCGCCCTTTGCATCACCGGGCACTGCTTCCTGTTCTCAGCCAACAGGAAAGAAGAGATGAAACTGATCCACTCACAGCCCCTCTTTTGCACGAGGCTCCACTGAGCCCTCTTTGCAAGCTTGGCCATTTTAATAGAGCCAAAGCCAGGCCAAATCATTGAAGTTAGGTATTTTGTTCCAGAAAACCCAGTAAGATATTATGTATCTTTGATCCATGATCCGAATGGCATCTCAGCTATTCAATTCTTAGAAAGACATTTCACACCCACCAGGAAGGCTGTCCTAAAAACTAGGGCCACATAACAAGCACAGGCACAGATATGGAAAACTGGAGCCCTCCTATATCGCTAGTGAGAATGTAAAATAGAGCAACTGCTTTGGAAAAAGAGTCTGGCAGTTCTTCAAAAAGTTAAACGGTATCCGTAAGACCCAGCAATTCCACGGGTAGGTCGACACCCAAGAATGAACACGGGTGTCCAACAAAAACCGGTACACGAACGTTCACAGCAGCCCTGTCCCTAGTAGCCAAAGAGTGGCCACAGCCCAGATGTCCATCACCTGAGGAATACATAAACAGAATGTGTCTACTATATCCACACAGCGGAGTAGGATTTGGCAACTAAAAAGGAGCGAAGAGCTGGTAGACGCTACAACACGGACACATCTTAAAAATAAAGCCAAGTGAGAGAAACCAGACGCAAGATGTCGTGTTCTATGATCCCACGTATGTGAAATGGCTAGAATGGGCGAGTCCGTAGACAGAGAGCAGGCAGGGGGTTGACAGGGCTGGGGGACGGGAGAAATGGGGGTGACTGCTCCTTAGTACGGGACTGCTTTTTTGGAATGATAAAAATCTTCCCAAAGTAGATGGATGCGATGGTTGCACAACCTCATAAATACACACGCACACACACAATCACAAACTTACAAAATCTTCAGAAAAAGTTTTACGGCCTACCAGAGCTGAGCTAAGCTCCTCCAAGTAGAACCTCATAGCGAGACCACAAGGCTGGTCACAGCTGAGAAAATGAAGGTCCGGATAGAATCCATGGATAGAATGCCCGGGATCATGCAGCCGTGAGAAATAAACGAATCCAAGTCCGTCCCAACCCGGCGTCCACCGTCTTTCTCCTGATGTTGCAAAGGGCTGCAGTCTTGTTGTTTACTTAGACCACTGCCCAGCCACATGACCCTCAAAAACCTCAAGTTCCTCATCTGGCAGAGCAGAAACCTCTGTAGCCCTGCCTTTCTAGAGCCTCAGTTATACAGTGCAAGCTAGCAGACCAACTTCTCGTTTCCAGGGGTGGTGGCTGGGTCTTCCATCCAAAGCCAAGTCTGCCCAATGTTTTACTGGAGCCACGTGTTTCTGGTTCCTGGGGGCAGGGGTTGGAATCAAAGATCTTTGTACAGAATCGGGTGGAGGAATGCTCCCCGAGGTAAGGCCGATAGATAGGTACCTGGTCCCTAGGGGACCCACAAAACTCTCCGCACCATGCCTGCCGCCATGGCCACCACCAGCTGAACTGTCAGAGGTGGCCCCTTGAACACCCCCTTCCCAGCTGGTGTCAGCAGGGCCAGGCCCTACCCTTTTCTCACCAAGAGTCTGTCCCCTCTTAGTTCTTCTGCAAATGAACTAATGTCGTGTCTCCACAATCACACTGCTTGTCACCATCAAACTAATTCCCATTGCTTTCTTAGGTGTAGGGATGAGAAGGGGGCGGGGCATAAACCGCAGGATTCCTACCAGGACCTGCTCCTGTTTATTTGGGGCAGGCCTCAGAAATAACAGCAGTTCCCATCTTTCTCATGGACCACAGCACCTTCTTTCCCTTGATGGCAAATCTCTCGCTCAAAAGAATTTTAAAACTAAAATGGCCAACAACATAGTCCGTAATCTACACCGTCACCTAAAAAGCCGTTTCCTTACCCGGTCAGTCTTAAAAGCGAATACACACCACTGATCCTCCTCAGAGAAGAATGAACGTGGATGGGAGGCTCTACACACCCCTGCAGACCAGCAAGTCCATCCTCCACCTTGGCCAAGGGATCCCACCGGTGAAAACGCCCAGGGGCTGGAGAGTTACCCTGTACACATGTGCTTAAAGGCTGTTCTCACTTATTTTCTTTTTCTTATTAAGTGGGAGGCAGGGAGGCAGACAGACTCCCGCATGCACCCCGACCGGATCCACCCGGCAAGCCCCCTTTGGGGTGATGCTCTGCCCATCTGGGGCCACTGCTCCATTGCTCAGGCAACTGAGCTATTTAGCGTCTGATGCAGCCTCCATGGAGCCATCCTCAGCGTCCTAGGCCAACTTGCTTGAGCCATTTGAGCCATGGCTGCAGGAGGGGGACAGAGAGAAAGAGAGAGAAAGAGAGAGAGGAGGGCAGAGAAGCAGATGGGAACTTCTCCTGTGTGCCCTGACCACAGACCAAACCGGGACTTCCACTCACTGGGCCGACGCTCTACCACTGAGTCAACCGGCCAGGGCCAGCTTTCACTTACTTTTTAAAAATCACCTACTTTGGGGTGGAATGATAACCCTCTCTACAGGGAATAAATGGTACGTGGCACAGGAGATTAGTCAATGCAGAACCGAGGCTGTAAGTCACTCTCCAGATGGCAGGCAAGACCCTTGCTCCACTGCTAACCCCGTTACACACACAGCAAGGACCCCAGTGATGACACTTTTTAATCACCAATGACCCCATAAGGCTCTGAGAGCATGGCTGAGGTTTGAAGTCAGGCCTTTTGTCTGTCTCCCTTTCCTGGGATGGAAACGGGCCAGCAGATACAATGAAAACCTGAAGGGTCCTAGATTCGCATCTGTCAACAGGCAAAGCGCTGCTGCTCACTTCTGATTCTTGGTGTGGAAATGAGTTGAGTTAATTTGTTCAAGTTGTCTTCTTGAGATTTTGAAGCAAACTCGATTCTCTGTATATTACAAGGGGGCCAGCTGAAAGGTTTCAAGGTTCCCCTGTATCAGGGTCTTCTGAATGTCTCCCCTCTGAGCAACCCCCATGCTTGCAATACCTCCCACCTGCAAAGCTCTCTCTCACGCCATTTGCCAGCTCTCTTCCTCTGGGAGCCGCTGGGGTCCAGAAAGGTACAATGACTCCCTGCGGCCCCTGTAAGCAACAGAGCTAGGCGCTGGAACCAACCCCATGATTTCCCACGGGATCCACATGTCCGAGGTCCCGCGGTTCCCGCCATTAGTAACAAGCGAGCCCTCCCCAGCTCTGCCTTCTCCGGCAACCATACCAACAGCACCCAGTCCGCGCCTCTGAGCACAGGAAACCATCCGGCGAGACACGAGTGTTAAAAAAATAAGCTGCGTGACATTTATTTTGTCTTTGTTAACATTAATATCTGTAGAAACATTTTTATTGTCAGTATAAAAATTAACAGGTTTTATTAAATACTTTCTCCAATTTCACAACACGCAAAATCAGTGTATTCCGCGTCCGTGGTGCGTGGCTACGGCAAAGTGAGCATGTGTTTCGGAAACTAAACAGGAGAGTTTCGTACGGACGCACAGCGCGGTACCGCTGCGCCTTGACGCGCATCGAGGCCGGATCTGCGGGTGAGGTCCTGCCAGGAGACGGAAGCAATCCCTTAAAAAGATGGAAGCATCCCCCAAAACTATCAGCAGAAGAAGAACTCAGTGTTTCAATTTTCTACAATGAGTCGTGAAGATCCTAAAAGGCTTCTCGGACGCCAATAAATCTGGAAGCCATTATCCGAACTCACCGAAGAGAATACAGGCTAATCTGATTACCGCGCAACTCCAGGGCAGGGGGCCAGCGGCTGGAGAGAGGTGAGTTCTGCTATCATCTCAGCTAAGGTCCATCCTAGAGGGATGGATTAAGGCATCTTTTTAAGAGAATGCTGGTCCCATTTGTCTTGGGGAGTCCAGTTAAAGGTCACATGGGCCCAGTGACAGAGTTGACCATCAAAACACAATACCGGCTCTTATAACATGGGCATGTAGGTGGTTGAAGAACAATCTTCTGACAGCAGAGTTTAAACACAATCCAAAACTTCCTTCTTCCCCAAATTAGTCCTATCCTGTATATTTCTCTTCTCAAAGGACCTGATAACTAGTTAAATCCGAGCAATAGATTAACTAGTCCTTTATGCACTGCCTGCATAGAAATGCCACTTAAATTACAAAAAAAAAAACACAAAACTATAAATGATTAATTGTTTTTGTATATTACCAATCCATTAATAAATTAATGTTATACCATTTTCCCTGAAAGCAAAAGTATTTCCCACCTCTGCTCGGTGAAAATTAAGAAACTCTGTGTAGGAACAGCATTTAGCAAATAGCTACTTTAAAAAAAAAGAGAGAGACCAATTTTCTAGATGCACTGGGACATCCTTTTAAAATCAATACAAAAAATAACTCCTTGTAAATATATAATATATATTTATACATAATTTGAATATATTTACATACATCCAGCACCTATATAATGCCACTGTGCTCTGTAAGCGTGTGCCGACATATATTTTCTCCAATTATTACAAAATTCACAAGGAAGGCAAAGCGTCTGTTTTGCCTCGAGTCCAGCTGGTCCCCAGTCAGTACCCACAGCGGGTCATGGACGCGTGGTGGCCCACGGCAGTCCATCGCCCCAGAAACATTCTTCTTCTCCTGGTGAAGATGACAAGTTTCCAACTGTATGAATTCTTTACACGTGTGCCGATTACTCTGCCCATTATTTGCTCCTCTGATCCATATATACAAGCGGAGGTACTGCCTCCCTACTCAGTGTGGCTATAGGTTCCTGGCGCCGCCCTATTTGGGGATGGGAGGACCAGCCTGTTCATGTTTTAACATTGCCGTTTATGTGTGAGTACTGAGGAAGGCATGGTTCGTAAGGCATAGGGTCCGGAGAGAAAACAGAGTCATCTCCTGAAGAACAAGAGCTCCTTGTGTCAGGGTAACTAGGTGAGTACTGTTCGAGAGGCTGACTGAGGTCCAAGTATTCCTGAAAGAAGGGGAGAGAAGACGTTTTTATTTCATCTCGGGTCAGGATAACAAGGTGAATACGGTTCGAGAGGCTGACTGAGGTCCAAGTATTCCTGAAAGAAGGGAAGAGAAAACTTTTATTCCAAACGCAGGCTCTGGGGGCATTGATACGGGAATTGGGACAGGACAGGGGGCACCCCTGGAAGGTGTAGAAACCCAGCCCACCCTGGCTGCACAAAGACCTCCTTGAGATCCCAACCCTATTTATTCTAGACTGCCCTTCACTTTTCTTTTACAACCTGTCACAAATAAACGGCTGCCAACGAGGGACGGCTAAAACCAGGTTGGGCTGGAGGTGCTCACACCCAAACGCCCTGTTCACCACCTGCCTCCTCGCTATTTATAGCACAGGGTTAAAATCTGAGCCCCAGCGCAGTGAAAAAGCGTAAGATGTGGATTCCCAGGACCCTCTAAGTAGTTTAGACCATGACTATTTATCCTACGAATTACGTTTTACTATTGTAGTTTCTAGGTTAATTCAAGGGCAAGATGTCTTCATTCAGTGGGTAATTTTACAGATGCAATTCATTACTCTCAGAAGCTCTCTGAGTTAGAAATGTAAACAGGTTCACAAAAACCTTGGACAGGCTTGTGTAGATTAAATCCACAACGGACTGTTAAAGAAAAGTTTAGGGAAACAGAGGTTAACGTTTCAATGTTTTGAAGGTTTGAAATTCAAAAAGGCCCTTCTGCTCCTAACAGCTCCTGTGGGTAGCCCCAGGAGAACTAACATCTTCTCTTGACTTGGGACGGGGTAAGAACCTTTCTGTGCTTGGATGGTTTGTGGGCCAACAGTGGTTTTTAACATTTTAAAAACGGTTAGGGAAAAAAAAATCAAAAGAAGATGAGTATCTCATGGCATTTAAAGTGATATAAAATGACAAAATCCCCATACAATTGAAATATGAGGGGTCCATCAAGTTTTCTCTAGAACACAGACATACCCGTTTACATACTATCTGTGGTTCTTTCTCGAAGCGAGGCGCAGTTCAGTTGCTGCGACAGAGGCCATATGGCCCACAGGGCTGCAAATATTTCCTCTCTGGCCCTTTCCAGAGAAGGCTTGCAGACCGCTGCTCTGACACTATGGAAAGCTTTCTAAACCGGGCAACTTCTCCGGGTCTCACTGCTTCTGCTCACACACCCAGAAGCCAACAGCCATTCCAGTGCACGTGGCTTTGCCGAGAGGGGGAGTAAAAACTGCAGACCGCAGCACGAATGGCCTCAGCGTTATCAGAAGAGAGCCCACAGAATGTTGGCGACTCATTTGAAAAGACAAAAAAAAAAAAAAAAAAAATCCCCAAACAACAACAAAAAAAATACAAACAAAAAACCGCTATAATTCATCACTAGGATTGGCAAAAGAATGAGTCCTCCATTCGAGAATGGGGGATGTGTCAGTTCCAACAACATCAGCATTAACCACACAACTGGAAACAAGCCCGCCCACCACATCAAAGGGCACTTTTTGCTTACAATGATAAAAATGAAATTTTGTCCTAAATGGAACCATTTTTCTTGAGCATATGGTAATGATTTTCAGAAGGAAAGAAACTTCGATTTTTTTTTTTTTTAGATCCGTTAGACAATATGGCATTCTGCTTTTTTATTTTATTTTAGGATACTAGATGTAAATTTCAGTGTGTACGGGACCCACTAAATGTAAACATATAAATATCAAGCATGGAGCATGGGCGTAAGATCATTAAAATGGAACGTCGGTGGTTTCCCGGTTTCTAAATGAAGCCATAAATGTTCAGATCTGATAGGAAAAAATAAGAATATCAGTGAATTCCAAGTCTAGGGCTAAAGGAACTTATACTAGAAACAACAATTTTGGCAGGAGAAGAAAGTTGGGTCTTACTTTTCTCCCCCCTTGAGCTGTTCCTTTGAACTTCTGAAGGTCAGCTGTATTCATTTAAACGCAATCTCTGCCTTTATCAGCCAGTCAGACTCACAAGATAATGTTGCTGGCTTATGGCTTCATATCACATCTAATTTTTTTTCCAATCTCTCTAAAACCATTAAATGTATTATTCAAAAATAAATTCAATGTATTTTTTTTCCCCTAAAATATTTAGGCGATTTTAACTGGTGGTGGTGGTGTTAAAACAACTCTGTGTTTTGGAAATGTTTGCCCCCCCCCCCCCGCCCCATTTAAAGAAATACTGCCCTGCAGCCAAGTATCTCAAATTCATTCACCAACCATCTCTCCATCCTGGGCTCTCTGGCCTGGGCGGGTTTATCATTTCGTTCCCACTTGGATCACGCTCTTGCCACAGGCCCTGAGTCTACTCTAATGGGCACACTGAGGCAGCCAATGACATGGCTGAACTCAGACAGCGAGTGACAGTTGCTATCGATTATATGTAGATTTCTAGAAAATGAACATTTTAGCAAAAGGTACAAGTTTCCCTTTAAGAACCATATAGGTTACTCATGCTAAGAAACAGTGTGCCCATGCAGATGCACCCAGGCAGAGACTGCAAGCCACACGCCGTCGCTGGGCAGGGTCACGGAGGATGGACCGGGTCACGTGCTGTGTGGCTGCTGGCTGGGCCAGACTGGAGGGCACCCAGGCTTATCCATGCCCGTACCTCAGGAGCTCTCGTGCGGGTTACCAGAAGCCACACGGGGGGGCTTCATCCCACACAAACCCCAGCCCTGCAGCTAGGCATTTCCTCCGCCTCCCACTCGCCAACATGTGCCCTAGACCCAGCCCAGCACCCGCGAGCCACGGTGAGGGGCACCCTCACGCAGGGGCCTCAATCTTTGGTTTCGTGGGTCAGGGCTCGCAAGACGCAGCTCTGAGAAAAATCAGGGTTTGGGAAGAACACGCAGTTTAACTCTGTCTGGCCCCTGTGGGAGCAGACTCCAACGGGGGGCGGGGGGCAGTCTACATTGACAAAGGAGATGATCCGCAAGCAAGGACGCCCGGCTCCTGGTGGGAGCGTCTTACCTCGTTGGTTGTGAGAGTGAGGATCCGGTCCAAGTCCTCGACCAACTGCTTGAACGTCGGTCTCTGTGATGGCACCGCGTGCCAGCAGTCCCTCATCATCATGTACCTGGGCAGAAATGGATTGCTTTGGTGAACCGATTTCGTAAGTATGGGGTACACAGCAATCGGTCACTTTTAATGGGCATAGAGAGGGGTGCCCCACATCATGAAAAAGTACCAGAACTTTATTAAGCACCTAAATCAGAGAAGGAATCTTCACTTTCCCCCAAACAACCACTGCTTGCGTTCTCTAAAAGGCCAACTGATTTACAGAAACATCTCTCCCCAAAATGTCTGAGGAAGGCGCCGAGGCCACCGAGGAAGGCCCGTTTATGTTTTCATTGTCACGGGGATCTTTACTATCTACGCGGGAGCCACTGGGTTTTCTTCTAATGACTCGAGTGGACAAAGGTCCCTCAGTTTAAAAAAAAAATCAAGTTTGCAAACCACAACTTCAAGGTAAGGTTCTTCTGAATTAATCCTAAGGTTCCTCTGAATTAATCCGCCATCGCGGGGCTGCCCGTGAACTTCCTGATTAACTCCTGGACAGGCCCAGGTTGCCAGGCCTTATCTTGAGGATGGGTTTCGACAGCCTTCCGTATTAGAAAGAGGGAAGCAGGAATGACAAAGAGCACAATGAGTGCCTTTCTATAAGGTGCTATAAAACGTGGCCATTCATCAGACATCCACCGTACACCAGAAAGCACTCCCGGGATTACGGATATAAAATCCCCATGAAATGCTACACAACAGACCGCAGCGTCCGGGACAATCACCCTTCTCAGCTAATCCTAGCGGGGAGGGCGGACAGACTCCCTGGCAGAGCACTGATTTCACCGTACAAGACACATGTCACCAACACAACATAGTTCCACTGATGGCGTGGGGTCAGTTTCTCTAGAAACCAGCTCTCGGTTTTAGAGTCAGACCCGGGACTGCGGGGATGGCACCTGGACGCATTTTTAATTCTCTGTACTAAAACGCGGGTCAAACTATAGGTAACTAGACCCGAGATCCTTCGTGCTGAGGAAATGTGGTCACGGAGGGGCTGCAGAAGCCCCCCGTTCTCCATGTGCGGTGATGGGGCCGGCCCAACCAGCGAGGGGAGACCCTGCTGGCCCTTGGATCCTACACTCTACTGGGCAGCCCCACGGCTTTCTATCTTGTGTGTGAGGGAGGGCCAGCTGTATCTTCCTGTCATTCTGAGGAAGGACCACAGCAAGGCAGAGCACAGTGGCCCAGGACGGTCACTGCGTATCCCTCGGTGAAGTCGGGAGGCCTCGCCAGGCAGCCCAGCACCCTCTGTGATTTAGGGCTCCCAGCCTGCACCTCAGAACGAGACAGGCATGGCTGTCAGCATAGCTATCTATCTCAGTTCTGGGATCGAGCCCAGAAAGCTTCAGCATTTCTTCTCAGAGCATGTTTAGAAAATTGGGGGGGGGGGGAGTTGGGGGCTTAGAAAACTGACATAAGTCAGAAATGCTATCGGTGTGGCGGGCCCACTGCATATCAGGACAGACAACGGCCCTTACAGCTCATTGGTGCAGTTTGCCGGCTTGTCCATCCTGTGTCCTTCCTTGAGCAGCTTAAAAAGTTCCTCCACGGGAATCCCTGGGTAGGGCGAGCCCCCGAGAGTGAAGATCTCCCACATTAACACCCCGAAGGACCAGCTGCAAAGGGAGAGAACAGAGCATTACTAACCCGCCTGAACCCCAGGAAGCCAGACGTACCCCGTTAATCAATAAACGCCCATCCCTTCTTGCGTTCAAAGACCGAGGACCCATGGGCCCCTGCAGGTCCCCACAGGCCCCTCCCCGCTCTCCGGGGCAGGAAGATGTCGGTGGGGAGACGTGCCAGTGGAATTTCCCACCAGCAGCAGGGTGGCGGTCAACCACCTCCCTCGTTTTCTTTTTGGTGGAGGTTTGAGATTGTTGGGTTGTTTTTTTTTCCTTCTGCTACCCTCAAAGTGATAGGTCTTAAAAGAAGTGTCAGCAACATGAAGATCTCAAATCCTAAGCTCCTGTCCAACTCTTCCATCGGCCTATGTGCCTGCGGGACTGTGACCTTCCAGGAGGGGCAGTGGGCAGAACAAGGCCAGGCCAGCAAGCGAATTGTGGGAGATAACAGATGCCCAGTGTGACCAGTGGAGCATCAAGGGCACCAAGGTCTCTGGGTCACTAAGGCCATGAAGGGAGTGAGCACTGGCACTGGCGTTAGGAGGAATCCTGTTGTCCCAGGTGAGTGTCATCCAACAGGAGCTGGAAACGTCTCACGGCGCACGACTGACCCCTGACCCTGCCGAGACCCACAGGGGCACTTTCTGAGCCTCATGCATGATCAAGGTGAGAATCCCACGTGTATCTACGTCACTGTGGCTCGGGAAACACGCCCTTCCCGACTCTATTTGGGTGAGTTTCTAAGTTGGAACTGTCGCCAGTCTGTTCGGAGCCAAAGCAGGGACACAGCACACAGGTAGTGTGCTCACTGCAACCATGGCAACCACGGGCCCCCCCCTCCCCCTCCCCATGGCTGAGGAGGCCATTCTCACAGCACAGAATTTGTGACATCCCCAAACATCCTTCTGCTCACATGAAAAGTAGCTCAACTGATTTTTTTAACTTTTTATTTTTGAATAATTACAGACTCCTAGACACTGGCAAAAAACTTCTGTATCTTTCACCCAAATAGCCAAACCGACCATTCTAAAATACCAGTTGGAGCTGACCCTGATAACATTTTTAAGTGCATCGTAATAGGAATACTAGATAGAGTTTTCACTATAGTCCTGTAAGTAGCAAGGATGCTCAGACAAGACCAGAATGTCTCCAAAGGATACATAGAGCAAGCAGGCCCTGGGGAGGTCACCTGAGCAGGACCGGCCCCTACCCAGCCACCACTCTAAGGACAAACTTGGGATACAAACCCTCCTCAAGGAGGAAAGTTTCAGGATCCCTTTGTTAAGGGAGCAAAGAACGTGCCAACAGCTTGGCAGAGTAGACAGCAGCTCGTAGCTGCACATGGTGAGTAAGTTCAAGGGGGTTGGGAGCGGGGGGACTTTGGCTCTGACTCGGGGAGGTGAGCGGTTCCTTGTCCCGTGCGATTTGAAGACGGGCAGATTAGTGACAGAGCAGCGGGTAGCAGCCTACCATACACTCCACTCCATCCTTTCTGCAGCCGGCTCCCGCACCTTCTCTGAATGTGTGACATGCAGCTGGCATGTCTGTGTTTGCAGCTCAACCCAAGGGAGGAGCCAGGGAAAATGGGGCTACTTACACGTCGCTCTGATGGGTGTACACTCTATCAAAAAGGGCTTCTGGAGCCATCCACTTGACTGGAAGTCGCCCCTGCAAGTGTGGAAGAAACGGAAAAAAACCCAATGTATTAAAATCAGTTTACATAAGCAGGCTCAGCTAGGCTGTGCCCTGCCTTAAAAATGCCGAGGCTAATGATTTTCATGGGTCAGGCTCTGGGGCAGAACCAAGCTCCGACTGGGACTGTCCGTCACGTGTGAGCTGCGCAGATTTGAGTGCATTTTACAAACACCGTTTCCTGGGATTCTCAGTGTCATCGAGCTCCCTAGCACGCAGACACACCCTGACCAACCTCTAGGCCAGTGTTTTTCCACCGTTTTTACACTTGGGGACCAGTGAAAATTGGAGAATTATTTTGGGGACCGCTAAGGCAGAAATCGCCCTGAGCAGAAGTGAATTTGACTAAAGATCATGGGGTCTATGATTTCCGTACAATATCAGGGTAGTCAGCTCTTTTGCGGACTGGCACGACATTTCTGGCGGACTGGTCCATGGACCAGCAGTTGAAAAACATGGCTCTAGACAAAAACCGAGCCAGAAACTCCCAAGCTCTATAATCTTTGCTAGAAAAGTTCCAGACAAAGCACCTTCCAAAGCTCCCAGAAGCTGCTGGCTATTCCGTACATAAGAGTTTCACGTACCCTAAAAGTTTCTTAAATGTAGCCTAGCCTTGCTTACTGAGAAGTTTGTGAAGAGCAGGGCAAAAGAATAGAGACAAAGGGCAGAGGAATGAGCCCCTATCAGTACTTCTAGAAGTGAACATCTTTCTTCTGGAACATTCCACGTCACCCCACCACCACCACCACCACAATCATCACCATATCATTGCCATAGACTTACATTTGTGGTCTTTTTGTAATAGTCTATATTGTTGATATCTCTGGCCAGTCCAAAGTCTGCTATTTTCATGACGTTGTTTTCTGTTACCAAAACATTTCTGGCCGCTAAATCTCGGTGAATACACTGAAACAAAGGGGGAAATCTCATTTTAAAATGCGTCAAGAATAAAAAGGAAATGCACTCATCTCTTAGAACTTCTTAAGTCAAAAAACCACATATTTCTCTTTCTAATTAAAAATAAATTCATAAAAAGCCGAGGTCCCAACCCTTTCAAAGAGCGTAGGCTGACCGGGTAACCAGTCTCTTTTATCTGCAGTAGACCAACATCACCAGCATGCCTCACACAGATCTGGACTACATTACCCTAAAATCTTTTATCTCGAACCTTGTTCTCCTGCCCTTCAGAAAGACAAACTTTCAGAAAAGCTGGTTCAGCTCCAACACCCCACAGTCTTCACGTCCTGGTCACTCCTCAAACATTCCAACCTGTTCCCATCCCGGCCCCTCAAGGTCACGCAGAACTTCACACCAGACCCAAACACCCTCTGCTGCAGCCCCGTGTTCCCCTCTCTGCGGTTTCAGACACCACCGATTTCTTGCTCACTTCTGAAAACTGTTCCCGCACTGAGTTCCATCCCATCCCTCCTATCCCCACCCTTCCAGATTTCTTAGCCACCTCCTCTTTCCGTCTGTTCCCCAAGATTGAAGAATAATTGTCTATCGATGCTGTGTATTTTCATTTTTCCTCATGGCTCCCAATGTTGGATATATACAAAAGATAGCAAATTCCTCTCTCATCTGTGGTGACCTCTCTTCTTAAACCCATGCCATGGAACATTTCCACATTAATGTCCCCTTGGTACTTCAAATTCAAGGTCTCCAATCCCTGAATTCTTATCCTCTTGGTCTCTCTCGGTCAGAGAGGTATACACCAGAATTCTCTATGCACTCCTTCCAAGTTCTATTGATTTCAAGCCACAAACGCGTCTCCAACTTGTGCACCACGGCGCTCTAACTGCTTATTCCCGGCCATTGCCACTGTTGGTCCCTCCCACCCACAGATGGCAGCACTGCTGACCTCACAGGTCCCCATGTTCCCGAAGGCAGCTCTATTGTACACACTAGGCTTTCTGCAAGTGGTGATTCTGAAAGGACGAACGGTGTCCTTTCCTGTTTGTGTCATGGCCAATGCCTGTCTGTCCACATGCTCAGCCCAGTCCTAGCCCAACTCCTGGTCCCCACAAAGGGCCAGCCTCTATCTGCTATACACATGGGGGCAGCCGATGTATAGTCCCGCTGCCAACTCCTTGGTCTCACAAAGGTCTACTTATCGCAACTTTATTTTTCCTTGCTGCAAAGGATATGCTTTGTACGCTGTTATATAAGCATTTTAGCTATACTGTAACAGGCCGAGATTTCATCAGACACATGGCAATGAGGGTCCCAAATTATCACCCCCTTTCTGCAAAAGATAAGAAGAAGTACACAAGCACCTCTAGCAAATGCTTTTACCCAGGTCACCGGCAAAGGTTAATGACCACATGAAGGAAAGAGTCCCTTTGACTCGGCCTGAAGTGGGGCTGATTGTCGATGGGCAACTCCACGTAATAGCCAATTAAAAAAGGAGCAAGCTGCCTGACCACGCGGTGGCGCAGTGGATACAGCATCGAACTGGGACGCGGAGAACCCAAGTTCAAAGCCCCAAGGTCGCCAGCTTGAGCGTGGGCTCATCTGGTTTGAGCAAGGCTCACCAGCTTGAGCCCAAGGTCGCTGGCTTGAGCAAGGGGTCACTCGGTGTGCTGTAGGTCCCCGGTCAAGGCACATATGAGAAAGCAATCAATGAACAACTTAGGAACCACAATGAATAATTGATGCTTCTCATCTCCCTTTCTTCCTGTCTATCCCTCTCTCTGTCTCTGTCTGTCTGTCTGTCTCTCTCTCTCTCACACACACACACACACACACACACCAAGCCAAGCTCTCTCTGTAGAATAAATTAGGAATTTCTTTTCTGCCCACCCCACCCCACATTTCTGTCTTTATGTGCTTCTGTGGCCTCCCCTGAATGAACGGACTAAGGTCGGAATGCAGAAAGCCCCGCCAGCCTGCTAGCCCTGGCCAGAACCGAAGCAGGAAACGTGAGAGCCCCCGGTGGCCACTTGGGGACCGTGTTCCTGGCTTTGGAGGCCTCTTCAAATTGAACCTCCAAGCCCTGGGCCAAACTCTCTGGGTGGTGAGCTCCCCGCCGACACCAGCTCTGTGCGTTTGGCAAGCGTGTGGTCAGTAGAATCCGGGTTCCCATGTGCTAGGCTCCGACCACACACAGGGCTCAGCTCAGAGACCCCACAACAGCGACGTCCATGACCTTCTCGGTGACAGCCAATCTAGCGCCCACCTCCTGCATCCCAGGGTCCTAGGAAACGCCAACGCCCACCCTCTGGGCTGAGTTGGGATCAAACTTAAGAAAGAAAAGTAGTCAAGCCCAATTCCAGCCCGTGCAGAAGTCTGAGTCATTCTCCAGTGCAGAGCTGACCACTTTATAACACGAGGGCCCTTGGGTCTTCCATTTCTTTAGTAAGTAAAGGTCCACGGTCGTGACGGGAAGGAGACTAACACCCCTCTGACCCAGACAGTGCTGGCTGCCTCTGTATGGCTGACCACATGCAGTTCCCATGGCAACCTGAGCAATGGGGAAGCTAGGGCTTGCTAAAAAAGAAAAAAATCTGCTCAGGTGTATTGCTCTTGGGATTTGGTTAAAAAAAAAAAAAAAAAGAAAAACTAGTAGACTTTGAACTAAAAATACCAAAACTTTCATAATTTGTATAAGGCTCAAAGACTCCATTAGCTAATACATATTACTGTATACACCACGGTGTTTCTTCACCCATCCACCCCCTCCACACATACCCGAGAGCTGCCCGAGGTCACCTCGACGTGCCCAGCTCTGGGCCAGAGCCTGACCCAGCAAGTGTTTATGGGGCTGAATTCATAATCATACTCCCTAGCAATGAGCCAGAGATTTCAGGCATCAGGTTCACTTATTTGTGGTTATTTTCTGCCCCTTCCTTCCCGAAGCAGGTTGCCGGCAAGCCCACCACCACCCACCGTCAGGGAATGAGTGTGGGGGCCAGGATCGGGCTCTTTGTTGGCCTCCCCGATCTCCACCTTCGGGAATAAGCCTTCCATTTTCGGAAGCAGGTCCCTTCAAAGGGACCATTAAGATCTTCATCTACCACTTCAAACTTGTTCTAGGTCCCTAGCTTGCAGGTGGCCATCAGCAAGGGGTTTGGGAAGCCTACAAAGCCCTAAGGAAACCAGGCTGGCCCTTCTACCCATCCCCCTCACATAAGTGGCACGGGGCATCTCAGTCCAGACAGAGGCAGGCAAGGACTACCTGAGAGCAGGGGAGGCTGGGAAGCAAGGCCGAGGTAGGGGGAGGACGCAGAACCGAAGGCCAGGTGTGGGCCAGCCACTTGACTCTGTAGACCTCAAGTCCCCATCTCGGAAATGAAGACAGTGACTCCCACACCCCTGGCTCAAAGCTCTCCACGGCCCTCAGCACCCTGATACGTAAATGGGGGTTTATTCACACCTGCTACAGGGACAAGACTGTATGTCACATGCGTGCTAGTGTGCTGGCAGATGTTAAGCTCTTAAAAAGTAGAAGTGATCAGCAATGATGATGAACCTCATCACAACATTTCGGTCTATCATTACACGGTGTCTTCATCTGCCCTGTTTTGCACAGTGCACTCCACTCTCTGTCCCTTCTCCACCACACCCAGAAGCCCCAGCACAGGGAGGAAGGACCTCAGAGCCCGGGGGCTGGGGTGCCATGCGGGGGCCACCACTGGCTCCACGAGCTGATCCAAACTCAGTTGACCACTGGCCTTCCAGCAACTCCTCTGGTGACCTCTGGGAGCCACATCCTGGATTCCGCCTGCCTCTGAGTCCTCAGCCTCCACCCACCATGCCCCTTTAAGGGTTTGACTCCAGGCTTCTAGTCCCCTCCTCTCAGCCTCAACCTCACCCCCTGGCCCCACCAAATGAGCTCGCCTATTCCCATGGCTCGAAACGACACCTTCCTCCACTGGCTCCCAGTGCCCAGCCTGGCACTGGGAGCCGAGCTCCAGCCTGTGGCTTCCTGGCCGACATCTGCCGCGAATGATTCTCAGACACACTCTAAATACACGTCGGCATTTCCAATAACGTCTACCCCGCTGTCCTCCCTGACCACCCCCCCCCCCCGTCTCCCTCATCCTGGCCACCTGCACCACCATCCAGTAGCTCAAGCTGGAAACCCAAGAGTCAGTCTTGACCCTTCTTTCTCTCCCTCCTGTAGCCAATCAATCCATTAACAATCCCGAGGGCAGAAAATATAGCCAAAATCAATCAACGTCTCCAGTGTGTTTGGGGCCCACAGCCCTAGCCCGAAGCACTACCCCTCCCACAGGACTCGGAGCCTCCAACCTGATGTGCTTTGTATTGATAGCATGACCCCGATCCTGTGGGTCCCCCTGGGCGGCCTCCCACGCCACCATGAGGGCAGTCCAGAGTCCTTGCCTGGGTCTCAGGCCCTCAGTGGGCGGGCCTGCTGGTCTCCAGCCACCCCGCTGACCCTGCTCCCCTCTGTGTCTCTGCACACGTCTACCTTGCTTTCCGACCTACCCGAGTCCCCGCCGTTCCCCGTTCCCAATCCCCATTCCCAACCCGCCATCTGCTCCCTCCGCAGGACTTCCCTCAGCGTTTTCCCATATTTATTTTTATTCCCAGATTTACTGTTGCTCTCTCCTGTGGTCATGCAGGGTTCCTGCTCCAAGAGGTCGAGGACTCTGCCCAGTCCAGTCACCCCGTGTGACAATCTGACCCAGCAGGGCACGAGGCATCCGCGTCAGATTCGAATGCCCAGGAATATTCGTTAAGGGTTAGTAAAAGGATCAGGCCAGCACCCCCCACCCCTGCCCCGGCCCGCCCAGGGTTGTATGAGTAGCAGCACCTTCCCCTCCCCCACACAGGGAGGCCAGAGGGTCAGAACGGGCAGCCCGCAGAGGGCTGCCCTCCCCAGAGCTCTATTTGAGACTATTTCAAAACTACAGAGAGGGTAAACCAGAATGTTGGGCGCTCATTTGTTACGCTTCCTTGCTCTCTCCACACCCAACCTCCCCCCCAACACACACACAAGGGCACGCATGCTCACTGTGTAGGGTGAGCCATTAAAAGAGAGCTGCAGACCTCACTGACACTTCCCATGGAAACACCTGGGCGTGTGCCTCCCACCTCGACATGACACGAGACCACGATCGCCACGCCCCAGCTTAACACGGGCGTCACGTCTCCCGCACGGTCCACGTTTAGATCTCCATTGTGCATGAACCTCCTTTATAAAAGCTGTCCCCCCACCTGCACCCCGAACAGAACCCAGTCCGGATCACCCATGTACATGGAGCGGTCCTTTCCTTGCAACTGTCTCCCTAGCATTTTTTATTTTTGTCATTTGTGACACTGACCCTTTGAAGTCCCGTCTTTTTCCAGTGGCAAGCTCCCCCCGTGGACTCGTGCACACACGCCTCTGTGGAACTCAAAATCGGGCTTGAATTTCCTAATATCTATACGTTGAAAAGTGTTCATCTCTGGACTCCCTTGAAAAGTAACGCACACGCACACACACACACGCACACACACACACGCACACACACACACGCACACGCGCGGCAGCTCTGGCCATGCTCCCATGTAGCCACAGACAGCAGGGCTGACACACAGCAGCTCCGCCCCCCACACTACACACTGCGTGATCTGACCCGGCTACCTTGCTCACTGGTGTGACTGACCCGACCACGCCCCAGCCTGGCCCCCAGGTGACCGCAGGCACAAGCCCTCTTAGAGGCTCTCTCTCTTCTTTGGGGACCCAAGGAATTCCTGAGGCTGCACCAGGCTCCGGTGCAGATAGAATCTGACCCCATCTGTGCCCAATAAGTTCACTGTGAAACCCCCCACCCTACCACCCATCCAAGTGCAGCCTAACAGCAGGTGTCCTGAGTCATCCTAAATGCCCCAGAGGACATCTGGGCACCGGTCTCGCTGCTCTGGTCTCACTGCTCTCGGAATAACTCAGATGCTTAGCATTCCGTTGCAAGCAGCATTCCTGGAATGCAGGAGATTCACCTCAGGGGACCTGGCCCACTTCTACCCATTCTGCCAAATCAGACAAAATAAACCCAGGTAATACCCAGGACTCAGTGTCACTAAAATATCCCTCCTCTGGATCTGTATTTTTAACATCATTTCAAACTCAAAATCATAAACACAACACCGGGAGGCTATATCCCAAAACTCAATAATCCTGAAACAAATAAAGCCCCCAAACCACCAGAATCAAAAAGGCGTGCCCTAAACCAGCCGTTCTCTACCTGGATGGCTGACTCCTGAGACGGTCACGCCCAGCCCTGTCTCAGAGAAGATGAGTCTTTTCTGTTCACCACCAGTGTCGCTCAAGGCTGGTGAGGCTGCTTTGGCTCTTAGACCTCGTGAGTAATGCAATCCCTGTTCTTCAGGTCGCACAAGACAGGCAAGGGCTTGATTTAGCAAATGGGCATGTTCAACTCGCCTGTTTTCTTCAAAGACATTTTAAACTGGAATCCACCCAACTGAGGAGAATGTGAAGAACTCACTTTTTGGGAAGCCAGGTACTCCATGCCTCTGGCCAGCTGGTAGGTGCACGACACCAAATCCTTGAAGGTCATCTGCTCCTCGGGGACGCGGTTGATGTCATAGGAGTACTCCATCCCGGGCGGCCGGCGGGCTCGCAGGTACTCGCGGAGGTTGCCCTTTGAGGCGTATTCCACGATGACGTAGAGGGGCCCTGTGGGTGGACAAGACGTTGCTCCCTAAGGCAGGGAACCCAGGACCTGCCCTCGGGCAGCTCAGCAAAGCAGTGGTAGTGAGTACAACCCAGGGCTTCTTTTCGGTTTGTTTTCATTGGAACACACAGAAAGAGCACACAAAAATAGAACACCTGCTTTCTGATCTCCCCCGAATGATAGTCAATAGCTGGTCAAGAGAAGCTCCAATGCCACTGAGCGTCACTCCTCTGGAAAGCAATGACTTAGACACTCGCTGCTTCTCGCTCTTTGTAACTAGTTTGCATGCGCATGTGTGTCTGTAAATGGTGCATTGTTCGTAATCACCTAAGTGAGTAACAAAGGTACAGAGTTCTAGAACATTTTCCCGCTACACGCTACCCTTGGGAAACCAGATCAGGCTGATAAGAATAAATCTAAACCGTCCCCTGTCCCAGCTCCACGCAGGCACCCCTTGTTCTTGTTCTACCGAGCTCCCCTCGCTGTCCTCACAGATACTGCGCTTTTGTGCAGGGGGGGTTGGCTTGTGCAACCGTCGGCACCATCCTTCCAACAGATGTGCTCACTTTGCACCCCACTTTGGGTCATCCTCGCCGTATTTCAAATGTTTCACTGTCGTTCTATTGTTCTATTTCTTATGCTGATCTGGATCAGTGATCTTCGAGGTGGCAAATGGCGTTGTCCGGGGTGGCCGAGACCACACCAACGTAAGATGGCAAACTTCATCAATGTCATCTGGGTTCTGGCTGCTCCCCTGACCGGCCATTACCCCAACTCTCTCCCCGTCCCCCGGTCTCCCTCTTCCCGAGGCACAGCAATATTGGAGTTAGGCCAATTAGGAACACCCCAGTGGCTTCTAAGAATTCCCGTGAAAGGAAGAGTCCATCAGGGTGGCAGGCGTCGTGGCTGTCTTCCGTTAAGAAATGACCACAGCCTGGATCAGCCAGCAGCCATCAACATCGAGGCCAGACCCTCCCATCAGCAAGAATTACGACTCGCTGAAGGCTCAGATGATGGTTAGCATATTTCAGCAATAAAGTATTCTTTTAATTAAAGGACATACATTGTTTTTTTAGACGTAATGCTAGTGCACATTGCACACTTCAACAGGCTACACTACGGTGTACACATAATGTTTATACGCTTTGGAAAACCGAAATATTTGTGTGAATTCCTTTATTGCAGTATTTGCTCTGTTGCGGTGGTCTGGAACGGAAGCCCAGTCTCTCTGACCTGTGCCTGCACACGCTATCATGTGCCTGCACACGCTATCATGTCCCTGCACACGCTATCGTGTGCCTGCGCACGCTATCGTGTCCCTGCGCACGCTATCGTGTCCCTGCACACGCTATCATGTGCCTGCACACGCTATCGTGTAAACACTGCCCATGGGGTTTGTCCTTTTCTATATAGGTTGCTTCCAGATTTTGCCCATCATGAACAGCATGCAATGAACACTCCTGGGCATGTCTCCTTAGACACATGGGTATCCATTTCTCCAGCTATACCATAGCCCAGGGGCTGGCACGCTACCGTCCCAACCCTGCCCACGGCCTGTTTCTGTAACAAAATTGTTTCTGGCACACAGCCAGACCCGCTCATTTCTGTGACTGCCTTCACCCTACAATAGCGGCCGCAAAGCTGAAAATACTGACAGTCCTCCTCCCCAGAAAAAGTCTCCCGACTCCTGGTCTCGACCTAAGGAGAAACTGCAGAGGCCACGACGGGCATTCTCAGGTTTATTAATTATCGTCAAACTGACTCCCAAAGTGCCAGTCAGTTCTCCGATGAGAGAAGCCGGGGTCTCCTGCCCCTGAGGAAGACAAAGGGCTCCTTCATACCTCTTTTTAAGCTGTTCCAGGGAGCCCAGCCATCTGCTGCCCATAGCAAGACCTGGCATCTTCAATCCCCATTTTAAGAGAGCGTGTCAACCAAAACACAGGACCTTATCTTGAGAAATGTTTCTTACCACTCACAAAACAAAAACCTGAGGGGGTGGCCTCTTCCAAACCCCCTCCGGGTTAGGCCCTAGACCTCGCATCCAAAGTCACTGAGCACCCAACTTTCCCCAGTCCCCCGGGCGTGGTGACAAAGCGCCCTTTGTGTTCAGGGCCAGGAACATCTTCCTCAGGAGACTCTACAGAGAACTTTATATGCGCACTTGAGATGCCCTAGGAGCAAACCCAGAAGTCCAGTCGTTTCCCAGGCTAACCCTGCCCCGTGGAGAAGCCTGATAACCGTGTGTACCCTCCCACTCACCGTCCTGAGTGCAGGCTCCGAGGAGATTGATGATGTTTTTGTGTTTTCCAATCATCTTCATCATCTCCATCTCAGACACAAGATCTGAAAGGTCCTTCTCCGTGGCGTCATCTACGAACACCAGGTACATAAAAAAAAATCAGTGTGTTTCCTCTCACCCTCCGGCGGTGGCCGTGAGGTGCCGAATGCTTTGAAATGGCATGAAATTGAAGTTTAGAACCAGAGAAGATTTCCCCAAACCATCTCTCTCATTTTATTGGTCGGGGACAAAGGCCCTGACAGGGAACTCCCCTGCTCCTTGTCAAATGGCTAATGTGGGGTCAGCAGGGTCAGAAGTCAGAACTAGGAAGACTCTGGGTCTCTGACACTAAGCCCAATTCTTTTCTGGCAAACCTCACACTTGTTGGGGTGTCTTACTCTATCGTGAGATAATTCCATCCTCTGGCAGACGGAAGGTGCCTCTGGGACCCACGTCAAACTTCACGGGGCCTGAAAGCAACTGTGAGAACATCTGGAGAGTAGCAGGGCGAGGCATCTCACATCCCTGGAGACTCTCCAGATCCAGTGCTGCCTAGGCAAACCCTCACTGCCCCTAGGGCATTCACAGACGGGTTCCGGGGTGGGGGCAACCCCAAAACTGTGTACAACAAGTGTGTATGTGTGCGTGTGGGCATCCATGCCTATGGTTTTATAAACCTCAGTTCAGGGGGCAACCCCATGACTCTGTGTGTGTGTGTGTGTGTGTGTGTGTGTGTGTGTGTGCATGTGAACATCCATGCCTATGTTTTTATAAACCTCAGCTCAAGTGGCAACCCCATAACTCTGTGTGTGAGTGTGCGTGTGAACATCCATGCCTATGTTTTTATAAACCTCAGCTCAAGTGGCAACCCCATAACTCTGTGTGTGTGAGTGTGTATGTGTGAATGTCCGTGTCTATGGTTTTATAAACCTCAGCTCTACCCTCTCAAGCAAGAATGGCTCGGGTCCTACGTCCACGAGCTCATCCTTCGCTTCGAATGGTAGCAAGCCTCTCCCCCTTGTGCTCATCCTTTGAACTCATTCGCTCTGGAAAAGCCTGGACTTCCTAGGAGTTAGATAAGGGCACGGCTAGGAGCCACGCTGCTGAGAGCTCTTGTGTTTCACAAAGGGGCGAGCAACACGACTGGAGTGTGAGATCTCCATGGCGGGGCTCCCGCCGGGCAGAGGGCGAGGCTGCACCTGTGCTCAGGGCGGTCTCCCCGCTGCGCTCCGGGAGCCCACTGGTCACGAAAAAGCACACGTCACAAGGGCGCTGGGACTAATGTCCTCCCCCATCTTGCCAGGGAAGGCTGGCCCGGGTGTGACAGAGGAAAAGAACTCCCAGACCTCCCTTCCCACTTTATCCCCAGGTCACTCGGAGCTCCACAACCCAAATCAGAAGTTCCGCTGAAAGATACAGGAAGCCTGAGCCGCCCCCTCTAGCCCCTGGTCAGTGGCCAGGGGCTGTGAGGCTGGCTGGCATGGGGCACTCCTCCCCTGACGACTGCCACTCAGGAAGGTGAGGGCACACACGGCAGGTCCAGGTCATGCAGGACGCCAGCAGGTGGCTTGCCTCTATCGGAAGAGCCAAAACGTGGGGTGAGGGCTCAAGTCCTCTCTGGCATCAAACTCCAAAGTAGGGAGCAGCTCAAAACACCCTAGTTTTCCTTGGGACACTCTCAGATTCATAGCTTTAAAAGTCAGCATCAGTTCAAAACCCTGCACTGGTCTGGTCAAGGCACATATGGGAGTTGATGCTTCCAGCTCCTCCCCCCTTTCTCTCTCTCTCTCTCTGTGTCTCCTCTCTAAAATGAGTAAATAAAAATAAATAAAAGTCAGCATCTTTTTGGCTGTTCGCAGCCTACGACTTTCCCTCAGGGAGGGACATGATGACTATCCCAGGAAAACCCAAGAAAGAAAGAAAAAGTCTAACTCCCAAACGCCTACAACGTGCCAGGCACATCACATCCAAGAACAGGCCTCTCTGCCTGGACCTGTGGAAAAAACTCATCCTGAGCTGTCTGTCCTCTCTGAGATGCACAGTCGGATCTACCGCGTGCCCTCCCCTGTAACTCCTCCCATAAAAGAATACCGTGGGAGGACGCTGTTAATGGTGACAAGTTCTTGAAGCTCCCTAGACTTAGACATGATGCTGGGTTTGAATATTAATTCAGAAATATGCCGATTCCCATGAATACCACTCAATGTTTAAGTCTCGGGGTAGCTGTTTACATGTCCCGGAAGATTCTGCACCCGTCCCCTCTTGGCTTGCTGAGGGACTATGCCAGACCAGTGACATTTCTGCTTCATTCCTCTCACAAAACAGAAGCTCAGATGTGATGGCTTCTCCGTGCGCCTCCTTGCTCCTTCCAAAAATGCCAATTATCCTTCACTCGTCAATTAAGGTTTGGGTCCAGAAACCAACCAACCAACCCTCATCTCAATGTAGTAATTATACTCACGATGGTATTTTCTATGCACCTACACACAGGTACAGAGGGGATGAAGACATCGCAGGGAGCCAAGGAGTGAAGACTAGGCGGCTTACACTTGGGCAAACCTCCCTCCCCCACCACCCCCCAAACGTGCACAGAGCTCAAGATAAATAGTCCGTCCAAGACACTGATTTATACTGAAAGCCCCGCAACCCCCAGGTCAACTATGTGCTCTCTGACCCCCTGCCATGATGGGGGTCACATGCCACAAAGGGAACATTCTTGATAAGGCTATCCACCCTTGCCCCACCCCTCCGTACCCCCACCGCCCTCCCCACTCACCTTTCAACATCTTCACTGCCACAGTGACGGCTTCCTTGGGCTTCTCTTTGTCGATCCCCACAGCCTCAGCCATGACCACTTGCCCAAAGCAACCTTCCCCCAGGGGCTTGCCCAGCGTCAGCCTAGATTGTATAAAGAGGGGATTAGCACACAGCATCTGGTGAAGGGGGTGCAGTGAGGGGAATTCCAGAACTAAATATAAAAATCTTTCAGCAGCTCGCCGAGCACGGAGCATTTATCCCACGGAACTAATGAGACACGGGGTGTACCCGCGTGCCTGAGTATTTTCTTAGTGACATTTTTTTTTTTTAAGGGGACGTCAGTTACTGCTGGAGCAGCTATTAGATTTCACATTTGTATTCCAGGTTTATTTTCTTTTACGGACGGTATCCCACAGATGAGGTGGTCAGCGCTCCTAAGGGCTAACGAGGAGGGGTGTCTGATCCCCAGCCTGTCAAATACGCGTCACTCGGAATGTTTCAAAGAAACCCTGAAAGCTGTTCTTACTTTCTTTTTTTGTCTCCTTGAAGTGTGAGGTCTTTAAAAATCACTATTATTCAAATACCAATGGATTTTACGGTCACATTCTGGGGCCAAGATACATGATATGAATCTTAAACGCATTTTAAGGAATCGTTAATTTTTTACTAAAGGCAAAAAAGCACATTTTTTTTTCTAAAAACCAAGGGAAATTCTTTTTTTCACATCACAGTCCAGGACTCATTATGACTACCCAAAATTAATACAGAAAATCCAAAGTGAACAGATCCAACTAAATTTCTAAGCCCCATACACACATCCTGTTAATAGCTATATCTTGTCCTTGGGCGCTGCGGAAACCAAGAGAATGAAGCAGTGTTTGAAATCCGTGTGAATGTGGTTTTCCACTTAAGGCGACGAAGTACTGGGCCTACCTCAGTGAACAGTATTTATGGTAAGTCCACCACGGTTCGCAAAAGCTAAGCAAAGACAGAGGGCAACACATGCTACGCTGAGGTCATTCCGTTTCTATGACGAACTGAAATTAAATTTAATACCTTGGCAGAAAATAAACATTTGCATTGGAAAATGGCTAATTTATGTCCTATTGCCCTGCTACTACAAGCATAACAATCCTTTCTTTGTATAACGTCTGCCTCCGATCTAATAAACGGCTTCTAAATAGCCTTCATTCATTGGAAAGCTGCCCCACCTACGTTTGTGCTCAATACCGTTTGGAAATCCTTTGCGCTCAGATTTTCCACTCAGGGTAGCCCCGGGTGGGAGCTAACCGCTCCTCCGGACAGACTCTCACTGTTGATGGTGGTGTCGCAGGTGGCAAAAACTACAGACCGAACCTGAGAGCGGCAATTCCTTACGGTACGGTCACGGCCCCCCCAATTCAGCCCTATAGACACAGGAATGTACTCATGAACCCACCTACTTGTACAATCAAACCAGGGAGCCGGGAGGGACGCCCCCTGTCCCTCTCCGCATTCTACAGGTAAAGCGACCATTCTTTGTGTGTTCTCTGGTGCCTCACCTGTCAGTGTTCAGCTAACAAGTCCTGAATGAATGAATGAATGAATGAGTGAACGAATGAATGAATGGTCCTTTCACTACAGTACACAAATGAGCGGGAAATGACTTCAGTAAACACTCCAACAGAACGAGCTGGTTCTAGCTCCGGGTGCACGTTGAGAGCTCTCCATTGGCTGCTGGGAAACAAAACTGGTGTGGGGTCGTGCTCCTCCTCCTTCCCGAGTCCCCGCTCTCGTCTCTGGAAAAGCTGATCTCTGTAGGATTTCCAGATTTGTGTACGAGTTTCTTTAGTAATTAAACACTCCTCTGACCGACTCTCAGGGCGGTACTAGGGATGTCGAGACAGGGTAGGTGTATGGAAGCCAGTCAAGAGCTTATTCCAGGTTGATTTGACGTAGATGTGGAGTCAGAGACTTCCACCTTCCGTTACTCTCAAGGTGTGTGGACTCTTAATTACCAGAAGACATCTGCCGGCCCTTCAGCGGCCACTGTACTTCATTTCAGAAGGGGGGTGTGGGGGTTGGTCCCTGCCTAGAAGACAGAGGGCCGGTAGCCCAAGATCATTCCCACTGACTCTCTGCCCAGCACCGCCATCTTGCTGAGGTTTGCGGTTCAGAGCTCCCAGGTGACCAATCCATGGATAGAAACAACAGGGCAGGTGCACCCACAGGTGCCAAGAACTGCGCTCAGCCCTGGGAGGTGTGTACCGGGACCTTTATAGGAATGAAGTCCAGAGCACAAAAGGTTGCCCAGCCACTCGCTGGCAGAACAAGGATTCAAGTCCAGCCCAACAGAGCCCAAAGTACATGGACTTGAAGCCAGATCAAGAGATGAACAGCTCCCAACAATGCCTTCAACAGAGCCCAGGTGGCCGTGCTTTGAACTACATGTGATTGAACCCAAACACCTTCATACCATCCAATTAGGAAAATGTTATGAATCAGGGGAAATTAGATGTCAGGTACCATATCTGAAGCTTTTCAGCCTGACAGTGCATTAATAACCATTAAAAACGGCAACACTGGATAAAGATTCTAGACCAAATTTCCCCCCAAAAAAGTGAACTACAGAATAGTCATGCTCTAGTAACCTGAAGGTGGAAATGCCAGAACTTTTTAAATAATGGAATAATTCCACTTTTATTCCATTTGACTGGGTTTCACTGTCTAGAAAGTTAAAAAAAATTTTTAAAAAGCTAACACGGTACCATCTTGTTTGGGGACCAACCATGGTTTAGCAGCTCTTTTTTTTTTTTAAAAAAAGGACTATTTAAAAAAGAGAGAATTAATTCTTTCTGAGAGTTGGTTATTTAGAAATATAACCTCATTCACTCCTGTTGACATCATCACAGCAAGATCTTTGCAGTTAAGGGTCAGAAAAAAGCAATGGCAATCCAACATCCCTTTACTCCCCTCCCCATCCCCACCCCTGCAGGGACGCGCCCAATAGGAGTACTCACTTATCTCTTGGAAACTCCCATTTTGGGTCTTCCGGGAGTTCGTACTCGGAGACCCCGGCCAGCATGGGGGTGTCCGCCGTGGAGGACAGGCGTGTTGTTATCCTCACCAGGGGGGTGTTGGAGTTCATGGAGGAGCTGGACTCAGCAGAAACCTGGATACAAAATACAGAGACATAGATGTAATCCTGGCTCTACCTGAGAAGGCTAGACGCTGGCCAGAGCCCAGCCAGACGGTCAGCTCTTAGAAAGGAAGAAAAGCAAGGACTGGCCAAAGTCACAACTTAAGACCCAAAGCACTGATTCCAACTCCTCTGTCCCACCCCCACCCCCACCTACACAGGACTATATTTCATCCAAACACGTTCCTAAGACCAGGCTTCCCAACATTTGTACACAGTGCCCGATCAAAGTATAAGTCTTCTCTCTGTCCTAATTCCCCAAGACAGCCACCTGAGGACTAGAGACAGCCCCCACGGGCCTCCTTTCTGCCTCGGCATCACTGTCCTGGGGCTTCGGAAAAGCAATCTACCTGAGACCAGCTCAGCTCATGAATCAATGTCGTGCTTAGGAAATTCCATGAAAACTTTTGGACAGTCGGATGAAAATCGACTACCTCTTGTCAACTTCAGTGTCAGAAGCTAGTGGATGGATGGAACACGTGGGACGAAGAGTGGAGGGAAAGAAAAATCCATCCATATCCATCATCACCCCCCTCCCCCAAGAAAGCTCCTCTCCCACCTGGTGGCAGGCGGGACTTCACTGTGGTCACTCATTGGCCCTCAGCCATGTCAGTTTGCAGCTGATTAAAATGGTCATTTCTTGCCTGACCAGGCGGTGGCGCAGTGGATAGAGCGTCGGACTGGGATGCGGAAGACCCAGGTTCGAGACCCCAATGTCGCCAGCTCGAGCGCGAGCCCATCTGGCTTGGGCGGAAGCTTGCCAGCTTGGACCCAAGGTCGCTGGCTCCAGCAAGGGGTGGCTCGGTCTGCTGAAGGCCCGCGGTCAAGGCACATGTGAGAAAGCAATCAATGAACAACTATGGTGTTGCCAATGGCAACAAAAAACTAATGATTGATGCTTCTCATCTTTCTCTGTTCCTGTCTGTCTGTCCCTATCTATCCCTCTCTCTGACTCTCTCTCTGTCCCTGTAAAAAAAAAAAAAAGGTCATTTCTTAAACATATCATCTTCCCTGTGCTGGTTTCTATGAAGGATAAAACACGTGCAGAGCCTGCTGAGGGCCACCTCTGGGGATTACTACATACTCTGGTTGTATCCTGGGCTGTCTTGAACACCACCCGACTGTCACCATGAACAAGACTTTGGCCCAAGACAGTCAGAACATGGAGTCAAACATGACTCGTCAAAACAGCTCACCCGCCCTCCTGGGTTCTGTCTCCTGCGGGACTGCCCAGGGCAACCATCCTCCCCAGCTGGGCTTACCGACACCGTGCAAAGCAAGGAGAAGAGGCTGAGTCAGATGAACAAACTGATAATGAACTTCCACAAGGTGGAGCCTGGCCCCGCCCCACAGCCCCTGTGCTCCCTGGGGGACATCCTATTGGGGGGGGGTGGGGGGGGCTGGACTCTCTTCCTTGTAGACCCAGACTGCCCTTAATTGGAAGCCCAAGATGACCAAGAATATAAGGGGAGTGTGGGGGTAAGGATCATTCTACAAGTACATTGGTGTCCGCATTAAAATCAAAAAGGCAATTTTTAACGCAGAATTTCTATTATCTTTAAAAATGTACGTGTGTACATTTCTGAGCCTTCTGAGAAGTCCTTTGGCAGAGGGAGCTAGTCCTAAAGTTTATGACGCAGAGAGCATGAGCAACATTTATTTGCTCTGAGCATGGTAAAAAAAAAAAAATTATTATTATTATTTTTTTAAGAAACTGAAGAATCATTCATTTTGGAGCTAAGAAAGGCCTCGTGGACAGATCAGGCCTCACACCCAAGTGTCCAAGCTGCGCAGACAAATGGCCAAAGCAAGGAGCAAAAAGCGATAAGAAAAATGGGAACTCCCGTGGAATCTACCCCTGGTCCCCACTAATGACATGGGGTGACTAGGCAAGGGACCCTACCAAAAAGGCAATGGCTTCAAAGACCCCTGCACAGACCCACGTGGGCCCTGACCTCAGTGGCAGGGCCCCTCTGAGACCGCCACCAAGATCTCCTGCCTCCACCAACCATACAGACAGCGGGAGCTCCCTCCGCAGAGAAGAGCCCAGAAAGGTGCAGCAGCGAGTTTGGCTTCAAGATAATTCCCCAACTCCTAATGCTCTGTGTGTCTGGGCCGTGTGCCATGTGCCATGGATGCAAAAGGAGACTGGTGTTTCCAAAGACCAGAGTCTTCTGGAAGGTTCTCCCACACGAAGAAACCAAAATCCCCAGCTTTCTGCTTTGGGAATTTGTGCTTGACGACCACAGGCAAGAAGTAAAAGTCCGTCCCACAGGGCGCGAGACAACACGGGCCCCACAGGGCAGAGGCGCAGCTGGGACAACCTTTACAGGGCCAGCAGGGCAGCCAGGCCGCACTGGACCCACGGGCTCCCCAGCACTCCACGGTCAGGGCAGGGTACACAGACTCAGTGGGGAGGAGAAACCTGTGAGAAAAGCGGGGACACAGTTCCGGGGGAAGAGTAGTGTCCAGGGTTCACTGACTTGTCCTTCAAAAAAAAAAAAAAAAAAGTCGCCACTCCCATCAGCAAGGCTCACGGACTCCGGTGTGAGGAAGCAGCCTCCCTCAGGGATTTGGGAGAACACGCGTGTAAAAATTTCTTTCAGGAAGGCTACATAAGACACAGTTTTGGAGGAGAAAAAGTAGGGAGATGAGGGAGGGATCAGAATCTGTCCGTTTCAGAACTCTGAACTACCATTTAGACTTATTTAAATTGAATTACCAGGCATACATCTCTTTTGTTTTTAAAAAGTAGCCTTGTAACAAATACATGTTTGGGAATAATAAGGATCTGAACTGAGGCATGTCTGGGGGGGGGGGGGACAGAGCACACGCTTAAAATATACTGACTTCTCAAAGGAGTTAAAAAATGACGAGACTGTTGTTTACGTCTCTTCCCTGAGTGCCATGTGGAGTGTTGTGCCATCTCTGCATCCTTGCACGGGGGGCCCCCCACCAGTGACGGTCCCCGAGCCCAAGCAGCCAACCCAGCTGCGGCCATAGATCTGACTGGTGTGGAGTCCCTGTCCCAGTTCTGACGCTTGGTCACTGTGAGACCACCAGGGAGTCTCCTAACCTTCCTTCACTCGGGACTCCTTATCTGTCCACGGGAAAGCAGGGCAGTTCTCCCCACAGAGTTGACCGTGAGGCTGTGAAGCGGTCACACCGTCCAGTGCTCAGTGTTGAGCCTGGTTCCTGCTGACGAGCCCAGTTAATATTCGCTCCCAAACTAGCACATTTTTCTTAGCTACCCTTTTATAATCATTTGCTGCCCAGATTCAAGGGTGCCTGTGATGGCACCTCCCTGTGGGGAAGCTGGAGCATCTGGAGCCTTGGGCTGTTCTATATGTGAGACACTGTCACACCTTGTGCCAGAAGGAAGACCCACCCATCGGACCCTCTGCTCAGAGCCAGGAGTGGCTGGGGCTTCAGCGAGCAACAGAGCAAACCCCAGAAATGAAGCATCTAGGAGTCAGAGGACAAGAGGGCCTTGGGACAGTCCAGGACAGGAGAAAGGGACAGTCCAGGACAGGAGAAAAGCTGGAGCCTCAGGATGTGCTAACGACAGATACGGCTTGGAACAAGCTCACGCACAGAAGAGCTGAACACTCCGTCACGAGTTAACTGCTCTGCGGCTCACCTACGAGCCAAAAGGACTCTTTGCCCAGAGACCCCTGGCAAAACTTCACACACCTACACCTTTTCCCCAAACAGAGGGTCCCAACAAGGTTTTCCCGTGAAAAGCTTTGGAAATGGGAAACCTTTCCAAACTTGATCGCTGTCATTATCATTAAATGTTTTAAATCGTGTTTATGAAAAAGAGGACTTATGGCAACTTTGTTCGTGTTAAGTATAGAGGTTTAGATTTCATGAACCAATCTGGAAAATATTTCTATTAAAGAACAAAAAAACAAACACTAAGGTGGGGGTAAGAAAATGCCCAATGTATAAGAAACGACAGAATTCAACTGCTCTGTCTACAGAGGTATATCTTAATTTTACCTCCATGCATTTTTACTATGCTCTTAAAACCCCCTCTGGGGCTGTAAAGCACAACTGGCTTTCTCTTCACTCCGGGAGCCAGCGCGTGTCCAGGCTTGGCAGGACCTCTCGAGGAAGGGTCTTCCCCGGTGCAGACAAATGCCGTGTTTCACCGCAACCTCGTCCCTCCAAACCAGGCCCCTGAGGAATCCCCAAATCCTTCAGCACTGTCAGACTAGTGCTTTTTCCTTTTCTTTTTTTTTTTTGGGGGGGGGGGGACGGGAGCGGCACAAATCATCATCTTCGCCATCAGATCCTGTTTTTTTCTTCAATTCCAGGGTTTCCTGTTTATCTCGTTTAAAAATATTCCTTTGATGGTGACAATTACGTTATTTATAAACAACAAACGCCAACACGCTAGCAGACCGTCTTCCCACTTGCAAACCCTGCCAGGCGCTTCCTCCGCGCGGATTCTCGCAGTCTCTGTCCAGCCCGCTCACGATCCGGAATCTCTTTACCACGTGCCATACGTCACGCTTTTCACTCAGTGTGCTTTCCGTGTGTTTCCACCGAACATGTGAGATATTAAGTAAGCAAGGAACTGGGGTTCCTCCCCGTTTTCTTTTTAAAGGGCCCGCAAGAAACTGTGTTATCTCTCTATACGTACTAGATTAGAATGCCCAACCAGAGGGAACCTCTCAGAAAACAGGTAGTGGGTAGGCAAAGATGCCAGAGCAAGAGATGTATTCCTGAGGGCTGACAAACACCCCCAAACCACAGACAGCCAGCCAGAGAAACCCTCAGACTCAGGCTGGGATGGGAATCCACACCCCCAATCCAGAACACCAGGCTCTGGAGTTAACAATCTCCGTAAGCCCCGCCCATCACTTCCCTCCAGCCATACAAAATGCTCCCTCCGCCTCCGCGAGGTGACTGAGAGCAAGGTACACCTATCAGAGCAATGGCTCACCAGTCCCAGACGGACTGGTTCTCAGAAGTTCACATCAGCCAAACTCCAGGTCAGCTCTTAGTCAAGGTCCTTCCAAGGCTGAGAGGCGAGAATGGCTGAACTGGGGCCCACCGGGCGGGGACAGCCAGGCGCCCACACGAGAGGGCAGATTTCCAGTGAAGCCATCCATGACCGCTCTAATGACCCGAATGTTTTCTAGGACCCGTGAGTGGCCATGAGATCGACTGATTGACCAAATTATGGAAAATGCTCTGAGATCATGACGTTTAGCTGCTAGGGTGTAAACGAGCTCCTACAAGTGGCACTGCCCTTCGCGGAGCTTAGTGTATGTTTCATAGCCATTAATACACAACCCCAAGAACTGGCTCTGGCACCACATGCTCCCCCAACCCCCCTCCTGTCCATGACGCCCTTGGGAACGTGCCACTGGCCTCAAAGATTTTGTTATAAAACGTGGCCTTGATCGCCCTTGATTTTTCTTTGGTTTGCAATCTACTGTATGAGTAACCGAAAGGAGAAACCAAAGTCTGAGGGGAAAAACACTCTGCAGCTCCCTCTAAAATGCCAATGAACTGCACCCACGGGTGTCACCTCACCCAGGAGGTGGGGACAGCTAAATATTGTGCCCTGTGGAAACCTCTTGCTCCAGAGAAAGAGCCTGATGTCACTGAAAAGCCGATGCTATGAACCCAGGCAACACCACATGCCTCCTGAACAAATATCTTCAGTGCCTTTTGCACCATTCTACCCCTGCCCCCTAACGGATTTGTGCAAAACATGGAAAGTGAAGCCCTCTCTTCCACTCACGCGTGTGCAGAGCCTGCTGTACTGCAGCCACACTGCCCACTCGCGGCACTGAAGACCCGCACCGGCTCCAGCAGCTGGCGAAGATGCCCCGCCCCGCGCTGGCTCTCACGGGGCCCTTTTTACACGCTGTGGGGCAAAACAGTGGGAGGGGAGGAGCGGAGGCTGGCACAGTGTCTGAGCCCCCAGCACCACACATGGGGTCTGGCAGGCAGATACCACGTGCCACCCACCTCCCCACCAAAAAAAAGAAATTGTTTCTTTCTCCAAATACCAAATCCCATCAAGAGTCTCAACAAACAAACAAACAAAACACACACACACAAAAAAACCCACCTCATGGTTCCTGGGAAATGAGCACAAGAAATTTCTTCTTCGGGATGGGAGAAAGACTCTTGACAAAATAATGAACTGAAATGTCTATCATGCACCTACCCTAAGTCCAGTACAGATTGGTAAATGTCAAGAAGGAAAAACTCACCATAGGATCAAGAAAGAAAGAAAAAGGAAAAAGATACCTCTTGTTCTAAAAACAATAATTGATTGAGTTGAGTGAAATGAGGTCTGATGGGGGGGGGGGGGTGTAAGTGGTGGGGCCAAGAAGATAAAACTGAGTCCCCGTGATCACAGGGAGCGAGTGCTACCCATTCGGTGGTGGAGAAGGTTGGGCAATGCGCAAGAAATGTGGCCTCCGCGTAACTGCCTAGGGCCAAGCCATCCTCACGGCATCTGATTACAGGCTCACCTGCCGCCAGGTTAAAGCATGCTTGGCATCCCTGCGGTATTTGCTCTTTCATCAACATATCTGCCGGCCTTTCTGGGGATTTCATTCCGGCTACAGTCCAATAACCCTCTTTTATCCAGGTACCTGATAAGCATCTTCCCTTCCACCAAAGGGACCGGGCTCACGGACCAAGTGCTCTTTGTGAAGAATCCTGCATCCCGTTTTAACATCTAGGAGGAGCTGAAGAAATGTCAACAGTCCCCCCAAATAAATTAATCTCCCAGATTAATTAATCTCCCAGTGGAATGTGCCTACTTCCCTCTGCTTTTCTTACACGACCTGACTCTACTGAACCATAGGCTATTGTATTTCAAATGAACCCTCCGCCCCCTAACCTCGGAGCCATTGGCGAAGGTGGCAGGCCGTGTCTTTCATGGATGGGGGAGAGACCAAGCACTCGGAGAGTCATGATGGAAAAAGGAAGCAGGCAGGGAGAAAGCAGGAGGAGGAATCCTCCAGTTCCCTCAGGTGTGAGAAAAGTGACCAACTGAGGTGGAGACAGGCAGTCAAGAAAGTCCCGAGCAGAGCCCGTGAGAAATGGTAACTGTGGCTAGAGTTGAGTCAAGGGGATTTTAAGGGCACCTGACTCTTTTATAGTAAGTAAAAAGAAGAACATTGTAACAGCTGCGGGGGAAAAAAGTTGATAAATTAATTATAGGACAATGGTCTGGCTAACACGAAATTACAGGTAGTCCCCAGGTTATGAATGAGCTAGGTTCTGCAGGTTTGAAATGTTTACTTATTTATATAGGCACAGAAAGGTAAAAATATATACACTACATTAAGACAAACATCCGTCTAAGTTGCATTTCATATGTAAATGTAACTGTTTCAACTTACATACAAACTCAACTTAAGAACAAACTTGCAGAACCTATTTTGTTTGTAACCCGGGGACTGCCTGGATCAGTTTTCTCCAGAAAGCAGCATTTTTCCCTATTAGAAAAAAATAATAATAATAGAGGTGGGAATACAACTCCTTCTACTTCCTAAGGCCAGGTTCCGATGATGGTGGTTGTAAGAATGACCTTGGAGATGAGTGGAAAGGAGAGGGTGGGGAAGGAGCAGCTAGACCACCTGAAGGCCCCTGGACATATTAAGAGTCACTTCAGGACTGAACTCTCCCCAAGTCCAGGCAAGTGGCCCCATCATTGCTTTCTGGCTTCAAGAATGACAGTGGTGTCATGTTTAATAACAATAGCATTCGTGGGGCAAGGGTGTCCCAGTAGAGAATTTATCCCTCACTCCTAATACAATTTCAGTGTTCGCCCGCACCTGACATACACTCCAAATGCCATCCTCAGATTCCGTGAAGGAAGACATGCTTAAAGCATGGCTTTGAAGAAGTCAACAAGGACCCATTCATCCCAGAGTTTGGAGCTGGGCTGAGAACAGCCAGATCAGTGCCCAAACCGCTGCTGACCATCTGGTCCCTGATCCTTCCCAATGCCTTGTCCAGAAAATGTCATGGCCGCCTTCAGTCCTGGAGGGACAGGGCTGGGAAGAACCCAGAGTTTCTCAAAGTCCATTTCCAAATCCCCTGAGGCCTTGCTTAAAATGCAGATTTCTGGCCCAGTTCAACAAGACCTCTGGGGGCAGAGATGAAGGACCCTGTGATTTTAACAAGCGCCCTGTAAACTCTACTAAAATACACCCTGAATTAGAGCCATTGCATTAGCCATTTTACTTGCTGTTTTTTTGTTTTTTTTTTTTAATACCTTTATTGGAAGCAAGTTCCAAAGAGTTCTGTAAACGTTTTGCATTCACTTCTGTCTCCCTCTCCCACCCTCCTGAGCAGAGAGAACGGAGACAACCATTCCTTCCTGTCCCCTGTCCGGCGCGGCGCGGCTGGGCTGGGCTTTGGCTTAAGGCAGAGGTGCAGGCTCTAGCTCCCTCCATCTCCCCCCGCCCCGGAAGGCAAAATTAAATCAATCAGCAGGCACGCACAAGCAGAAGGAAACCACCGAAGCCCAAGCATGAGGTTAACAACAACCTGTTGCCTGTTCAATACAGCAATCACTCACGCACCAAACCCATGGCCACGCTTGTGAATGACTTAGCAACAACATAACAGCATGCATACAATTAATTCTATTTTAAGAATCAGAGCCGTTGAGCCAAAATTCAGTTTGGAAAGACACCATGGGTACAGGTTTCTGACCTTGATTTAAAATAAATAAATAAATAAATAAATAAATCCAAGAGAACTACAGTCCCTCCCTTTCCAACTAGTGACATAAGCCTATGGATGGATGGGAGGGAGGGAGGGAGGGAAGGAGGGAGGGGATAGAGAGAGAGAGGGATGGAGGGAGGGGAGAGAGAGAGGGAGGGAGGAAGGGAGGGAGGGAGGGAGGGAGGGGAGAGAGAGAGAGAAGGAGGGAGGGAGGGGGAGAGAGAGGGAGGGAGGGAGGGAGGGAGGGGAGAGAGAGAGAGAGAAGGAGGGAGGGAGGACAGAAAGAGAGAAGGAGGGAGGGAGGGAGGGGAGAGAGAGAGAGAGAGAAAGAAAGGGAAAAGGCATTAGCTCACAAGGGACAAAAGTAGCCTATGCTTCAAAGAGACCGCGATTCTTCAGTCTCATCACATGCACAAGGGCCTGCCTCCCATGTTATTTCCAGTCCCGCTGATTAGCTCTCTGAGTCTCATACCCTCGTGCTCTCTTGCCCTGGGAACTTGACTCGGTTGACCTCACTGACACATCAGGGCCTGACTCTCCGAGCCCCAAACACTAATGAGACGGCCGCAGGAAGGCGCGCTGGAACCGCTTGCACTGACGCTCTCAGAGGCAGGGGGCACCCAAGCAGAGGGAAAGACTGCAGAGCTGGCTGGGGCGTGGGGGAGGAGTAAGTTTCTTCAAACTCTTTATCTACTTTCTGTTACCTGTCTCCGCAAGGGGATGCGCTTGGTGAGCTTGTGCACAGCCGGCTGGCTGCTGAAGTCTGGCTTCTTGGTCGTGGTCTTCATCCGACACACGATGACCGTCACCACCATACAGGCGATTAAGAAGACCCCTATGCAGTAAATGGCTATCTCCAGGTAGTCTGGGGAAGCTGTGAGCTCCTTTTCTCTCACGGGGGCTGGATGGTGGTTCACAGGGGAGGAAGAGATAAGCAGGCCACAGAGTTAGGACACTGGATTGATGCATTCGGGCAAAACTAGAGGCATAGATAGGCAATGACCGCTCACAGCGAGGGGCTCCCGAGGGCTCCAGGCTACGGAGTGGCACGGGCTGTGGGCCTGCCACGCACCTCTCTGCACCCAAAGGCTCCTCACTTTATCACCAGGGCCCAGGTGGCCACTGTCCACTGCCTCAGTGGGCCTCTGCAACCCAGTGACCATGATAGGTCAGCTGCCACAAGGCACCAGGGCAGGCTATGAGATCACAGACACCTGGGCAGTGTAGGACAGTCAGCCGCATCCACAATAAAAGGACTGTGTTCCGTGATGGTCTCTGATGCAAACCAAGTTCTTAAAAGTGAACAAGGCCCACTTTGTTTCTGAAGGGACGATGCCTCCGTCTTATGTGGGCAAGCTCTTCCAAAGGAAGATGTGACAGGGTGATTAACCCACATGAACACAGTCCCGTACGAAATGAAATAAAGATTCATCTAGTAGGCCGCGCCCTGCAAAGTGTCAAATTCCTTAACATAGCCCAGTGTATTAACTAAACAAACAACTGCTTTTAACATGAGGACAGAATTGCTTATAACGTAGAATCGTTATAGCCGTACCATAAATAGTTTACAATATTGCTAAAGCAATAACCATTACAATTTTTTTGTGTGTGTATCTGGTTGTGATTTTTCTCTTAAAAAATAGAAATGGCATTGCATGTGAGTTTATGCATAATTACTCAAGGTAGCACGTTCTTGTATCAACTTCCAATAAAGTCTGTTCCCTCCTTAGTCCTCAATGGCCAATCAACAAGCAGTGTATTTCCAAAGGGTACTTTCCTCAAACTGCATTCTTAGTTAATATGCTAGTACTGTCAAGCAAATTGGTTACGGAGTGCCATCCAGACACTTGCAGAATGCCGTGCCACTGAGTACAAGCAAGCTCCATCTAAGAGGCATCTCACTGTCTCGAAGCAAATATTCACAAAGCAGATTCACGACAAAAGAAAAAAATGGATGCAATGATATTATTTATAGCTTACACATTGTAATCAGAAAAATGCTTGCGAGACAGCCAAAACTCTCAGCAGCACAGCACAAAATACAAGGATCAACTCATTTTTGCTAGAGATAAAATATGCATGCAGGTAGGCACCATACTCTAAAAATAAGGCATTAACAACTGGAGTGGAACATTAAAGAGCTAGCAAACCATAGTCTATGCAGTTTCACAACGGAAATGACAAAGAGGCAGGTGCATCCAGGTAGACAGTGCTTTTCACGAATGTTTGACCCGGAGAGAGCTATTGGTTAAAGATTCAGACAGCAGCCATATTCAGGCAACAGGGTTTCGCTGATGTTGATTTCTCCGTAGGGTAGAAATAACATCAAGCTCATGAAGGCAAGAGCATGCTTTGCAGTAAAAGCAGACTGACAGCCCATTCTATCGCCACATGCAGCCAGCCACCGAATGATTCCCGAGCTAGGTACCACACTGCTTCTGTACACCCTACACGCAGGCGCCTCTCCCGGGGCACCTCGACTTCACGTCCATCTGTTTACATCTCGTTAAAACTAGAATGTGGAGTAAAAGGGTATGGGGTGGGGGAGGGGTTCCCAAAGTGGAATTTGAAATGAGAAAAAAAAATTACTTTGAATTTTACAAAGTAATTTCAACTTCTTAAGAGAAGTAGGCATGGGCAAATCTATACATGGACTCAGTGACAACAGAAGATCCCTTTGGGTGCTCAGAGTGACTTTTCACTTGATCATGAACGTGAATGTGGGATCTCACAGTACGTGGATTTCCAGGCAACGTTCTTACCTCTGGATGTGTGTGTGTGTGTGGGGGGGGTGATTTTAACAATTTTATTTTTTTAATCTTTACGGAAGGATGAAAGGGGCCATTTCTGAGAACAGAAGCTGTGTTAATTGTATAGCGATCAACCAAGGAAAGGAAAAAAACAACCCCAGAGAGAAAGAGCAGTATATACCTGGCAGAACTGTCAACCATGCAGAGTGAAAGGAGATCCCAATAGAATTACCCGCCAAGCACGTATACTCCCCAGCATCCTCAAAAGTTACATTCCGAATATAGAGAACCTCAATCTCCTTGTCCGTGGTATTAACACCGGCGGCCTAGAAAACAAGGGAAGCAAGACAAGAGGCTAGACGACACACAGGAATGATTGTGGAAGGGGTCATGGAACCGCGAGGCGCCGCACCCCGGGGCTCCGGTGGGTGCTGGCCGCAGGGAGATTCCGACTGCAGCCCGTCCACAAAGCCCACAACCGAGACACTGAGCGACAGGAGCAGCTCACCTGTGCAGGCCCATCACCACACCGCCTCACCACCTAGAGATGCATGCAAAGGAAACACATGGAAAAATCGACCCACAGAGAGCCGGTCTCTTTGGCCGTGGCTTGGCTCGGCTTGGCTTTGGATTTAGGGTAAAGTTTTCCTAAAGTGGAGCACCCGGAAAGTCCAAGTCAGGTTCTGGTTCTGTGGGCTGCAGACTCCCACCACGAGCAAAGGATGGCTCTGCCTGACTTCTGGTGTTGTGAAAGGAAACTCAGCAGACCTCCTGGCACGGCCCCCGGACCCCGTGGGAACCCACCAGGGCGGAGGCTCACCCGGGTTACCGGGCTCTGGTTATTTTAGCTCCTGCGTAACCACCGTGACTTATGTCGCACTGAAGCAAAATGGAGCGGGGCTCGATCTTGATCGCAGAGGAACTGGGCTGCCTCGTCTTTTGTTTTTGTAAGCATTTGAATGTGAGTCATGACAACCTGAGAAAGTCAACAGGCTGCCTTCACTAGCTTCCAGCCGTACACTCACGAAGCAGACTACCCCCAGGCTTGGGAGAGCAAGGTCAAGGACAGCATCTCAAACCAGGGAAATGATGGCTTGTCGGACAAACTACACCGCGCCAATTCTTTCTCTAACAGTCGGGGGCAGAGGAGGTAGGGGTGCTGCTGATACCCAGTGCTGCCAACTCAGCAGGCATCGCCGGTGTGCATTTACCACGGTGCTTATGTGCAGTAATGGTGGGAACTGTGCAGCCCAAACCAGACAGACCAGAAGGAATGACTTAAAACCCGGGTGGGGTGGAGGGTAATCTTTAGAAGAAATTAGAGCAAGCAATTTGAACATTGTGGGCATTTTTCCATGGCTGCTGGTATCATACCAGCCACATCACCAAAGAGAGATGATTAGGAATATACCAAGGCCACAGAGTTATCCTACAAGCTGCCTGCAGTCTCCCAAAGCACCAAGTCCTTTCAGCTTCTATATTCAGCCTTCTTAAAAAAAAAAAAACAAAACCAACAACAACAACCAAAAAACAAAAACGTTGTTACCTTGCTGTTTGGGCAGGACAGTGAGCCAGGCGGACTGGTTGGCCTGCCCTATATAATTGGAGACCTTACATATATACTCCCCAGCGTCCGCCTCAGTCACATTGAACAGAGCCAGCACTTCTGCATTGGAACTATTTATCCCCGAGTGCTGGAACAGACACAGAGAACAATATAACGGCCAACCGGGAAGGACTTCACATTGTCCAGGGTCCCACCACCAATACACCACAAGAAAACAACTCCATTATGTGTGAACAGCAGTACTGAAGGGCTATGGGTTTAGGAAGAGCAATATAAGTTAACGGTGGACAGAAGTGACCCAGTGGAGAGGGGTGAAAGGTCGTGACAGACACCTAGGGTGGGTGAGCAGTGCCCCAGCTTAGTCACCTTGTTCCAGCTCGTTGGACCCTTAGAGTCCGTGGCTGGAGAGAACCCCTTGTGGGCTGAGAGTTCTTAGTAGAACTGCCTACGGTTTTATTGGAAGGCTGTTCTTTTTAAGGACCTTCTCTATGAGCAACTCAATGTGGGAGGCAATGGTGGACAGTGGACTAAGATGTGGCACAGGCTTAGCTTGCTGTCACCATCCTGAACAGCAAGACAGAGCTAAAAAAAAAATAAAAAGGCTGATGCTATTAAAATGGGGACTTGCAAGAAGCCAAATAGACATGAGTAGAAAATGTCCCTTGTTCAACATGTCATGAGTGCTGAACCATCTCCTCAAGTTTCCCATCTATATCGTATGTGAATGAATCTCAAAGGTGAAGGGATTTCTTTGAAAAGGAAACTGCGTTGTTTCTAAAAGGTGGCTATGAAAACTGGATCGTCGTGTTACATTAAGAGGAAGCAACAACAGTGTTACAATAAACATCAGTCCAACCCCTGGGAGTTTACAAAGCTTTCTGGCTACTCTGCCCACTTATTCTGCACAGCCTCCCCTGGAGGGGAGATGATACCATGGTCCCCACTTTTATAGACACGCAACTGAGCCTCAGCATCTCGTGGAAGATCTCAGGGCTGATAAATAACTGAACTACTCCGACTCCAGCTTCAGCGGATCCTCCCTCCACCACCCCAAAGTTCCCTTCTGAATTTTTACTAGCAAGCTTAATGATATCTCCTAACCCCTTAACACACTCTGTACCGGCCGGTCAAATAAGAGAAGCATCTTCCCTCAAATGCAACAGGAAATCAAAGAATCCGTATTGGGGATACCTTCGGATTCAGAAAGTCCTCACCTTCAGAACCTTGAGATAGGGCAGCCCGTCGGGCCCATATTTACTGCCATTCTTTTCCACATGTTTGATCCACTGAATGTGGGGCTGGGCGTCGCTGTAAACTTTGCAGACAAACTCCACGTCACCCCCGACCACGGTGGAGGCGTTTGCAGGCAGTCCGGCTTGGAGGATGGGCCGGTGTGGCGATCGCTCTGGTGGAGAGAGGTTAGAATAAGGGGGAGTAGGCATGGGAAGGGGGGGCGGAAAAGAATAAATAAGGTGTGGTATCCAGAAGAAGGCTGTGAACTCAAGCCAAGAAGGTCTCAAGTCTGTTGGCTGACTCCTCTGAAACAGCATGGCCCAACGCCTCACAAAAAAATGACTTCAAAGGAAACTGTAAGAGAGCGACCCTCGTAATACTTATTTAGAAACCTGAGAAAAGAACTTACTATAGCTCAAGTTGTTGGTGGTCCGTGGCCACCTAATGAACAAGGGGAGAAAATATTTTGACAATCTAAAGGACAAATGGCAGGGATATGGGCCCCTCTCCACTTCATCCATGTGGGACAATGACCAAAAACTCACCTTGACCATAACTTGAACATCACAGGCAGATGACAAGATTTACTTTAATGTCACCCTGAATACCAAAAATGGCTCCTATAACGTGCAGTGTCTCCCAATATATTTCTACGATGCTCTGAGTAGACTTTTATCACTTGTTTTTTTTTTCTTTTTTAAATAAACTAACAGCTAAAGCCCAAAGTTATACACAGATTAAATGAACAAATGGCTCTCTCTCTTTGCTGTGGAATTTACCCCAGTCATTTCCTTGATAAATATTAAGTGTTACTGAGCGCCAAACGCTAGATGCACAAGTAAGCATTCCTTGGCTTATTCAGATGTGGCACTGGGAAACAAAAAGAAAGAAAAAAACACACACACAAAGAGACACCAGTTCCCAAATCCTGGCAGGGTTTTAGACTGTCTTAGCCGAGGGCCCGTCCAGGGCAGGCTAGCGATCCCGTCGCACCCCCACTGGCCACCCCTCCCTCTCTCTCTCTCTCTCTCTCTCTCTCTCTCTCTCTCTCTCGGGAAAAAGTTCTCAACAAGGGACACCTCCCCTTGTCTTTTGTCTGGAAAGGTCTTTCCCTAATTTAGAGGTGGGCTCTGCAGAAGTCTTGTAGAGGTAACCACGTCACAGTGCGTGAGCAATGAAACACAAGGGTCCTCAGGAAATCAGGTCACGGGCCAGTCTGCTGTGTGACCCTGGCCACGAGGCACTCGCTTGTAACTACAAACTAACTGGACCCTTCCAGCGTGGCCGCTGAGTCAAGAGCCACACATACTCAGTCATCCACTGGAGATTCACAAATGCCACTCTAGCCCCACATACCTGCAGACACCAGCCACCCTCCCGGTCTCCCTCCCCACAAAGTGGGGACCACTGCCTTTACCCTCCACGTAACAAAACTGCCAAGGGGAATGAGGAGACCCCACCTGGCCAGCACACCAAGGACGCCTCCACATTTGCCCCTGGGTCTCCCCACGCACCGCGCTGGGAACAGCGCATTAGAATGACAGCTATCTAAGCCTTTCTCTATTTGTGCCCTTTGGATTAAAATGTCATGTAGTGGAATTTGTTGGACCATAGCCAGACTATGTGCAAATTGATTTTACTGCATAAGCCTGTGGCTAATCTTTAAAAAAAAAAAAGGTTTTAAAAAACCAACGAAACAGAGCTAGTGGTGACTCTCAGCACATGGTGTTCCAGCATCCTCCATTACTTCACAGACACCTACCTACGGCCTCACATGAAACAGATAAGGATTGCAGAACCCCAGAGAAGCCGTTCATTTCCCCCAACATCACCACCCAGATAGGCTGAGCAAAGAACCCAGAAGATGAGACACCTAAATTTTGTGGGCAGGAAGTTGCAATGCTGGGACCCCTTCGAGCGTCACCAGAAGCCCTCACGCTTTGGCTGACGCAGCATTCCAGTAACGAGCCACTGTGAGCCTCCTGGTCAGGCAAGGAAGCCAGCCGGATACCACAGGACTTGCTCAGGGCTGGCAGGGATGAAGATTTGGTTTAAACCTGACCAGCCCCAACCATGGAAGAGAGAGGTAAAGCCCATACACACCCTCCCAAGAAACTTAGCCGTGTGAAGGGAGCTGTCCTTTGGGCTGGATACTGCCAGCCAAGCTCACAAAATATGCCTCCTTGGACCTGTCAAATATTGGGGTGGTTTACCCCTTCCCACAGAGAAGTGACATTGAGGGACCCATTCATTCTCTGGCTCCGTGTTCCACTTCCCGCGCCATGTGTTTGCATGTTCAAAGATAAATATTTACGGTGCGCCTAAATATTTATTCTTAGAAACAAAGGTACTATAAAATCTTAAATGTCATTAAGCCAGATCGACAGGAATTTCAAACCACGTCCTCTCTCTTAAACATGCTTGTTTCTAATAAATCTTTTCACAAGCAAACATTGTGTATGTAATACCAAATCACGATGCCCAGTGAACAATGGGCGCTTTCATACCGCCCGACATCTCTGGCCCGCGCCAGCCTTCGGCAGGGAGTTGAGTCACTGGGGCAACCTGGCAGGGGCCACTACAGAGCCGCAGCCTTGTTTTACTTGGGGCCAACATGCTGTTGAACTCCAGTTATTAAGTTACTGCTATCCGCACTATTAAAAAACAAAAAAACTTGTGATCAATGGTTTAATGTTATTGCATTTGTAAATTACTGCATGCCTAAGGTCACTCATTTGCAGTTTTGAATTCATTCTTCCAAATTTTCTCACCTTCAACAAAACAGCCTCTGAACGCCCCCCCCCCCGCCACCCCCTCCAGCCCTTTCTCACGTTGGGCACAGAAACTGTAAGTGGGATCCCTCTGTAATCGAAACCTTACACCGTCTTCCAAAACTTATTACAGCTGCCTTCGGTATAAAATGAAACCTTAGAGAATGTTATTTAAAGTGTTTTTAAAAAGTCAGTAGGCCTCATGTTTCGTTTCTCGACATCAGGCTTTGATTTCCGTTGCAACCTTATTCTCTGCCCCGAACATCTTGGAAGGGGTCCCGGGGGCCAGGGCCTGCACGCATGGCGCTCCTCTTCCCGAATCCTCCGGCAGCCACTCTCGCTTGGTGTCTGTCAGCCCATTCAGAACAGGATCGGTAGTCGAGGACGCTGACAGCGCCCGGCCTCCTGCTCTAACTTCTGAAAAACTGGGCTGAACACCGGGTGCAGCCAGCAAGTGGGGGAGCTGGCTCGGTGGCAGGTCCGGCGGGGATGGGCGGAGCAGGTGGCCCCCACGGCCAGACCCCGTGGGCGATGGGCAGTGACAGGAGGGGCTTACAAAGGCCCTGCGACAGCTAACGTGCTTCCCAGAACGTCACGAGGCGCTGGGCAGGCTGAACCCCTCAGGTTTGCAACGCTCGGGGCAAGCGAGCTGGTATAAAAGGACTGGTCAGTGAATCAGGAGAGGGTCTAACCCGGGGCTCGTTCACCTCTTGCTCCTCGATGCAGTAACCGAACAGACAGACAAAAATATCCCATCTTCTCCATCAGGATTTACAGTCTTGGGCAAGCTTCTCTTCTGGCATGCTTAACTCTCCGATGTCGTCTTCTTACAGAGGGGAGTGAAGCAGGTATCTGGCAAGCAGGCAAGCTGACGAGCACCTCACCTGAGTCCTGACTGCGAATTTTCACAATCCATACTCTGAGTCCCACAGGCTGCAGCTGTACGGCCTTTGGACCAGAGGGGCATGAGGCCCCTGTGCAAATGCCAAACTAAGACCGAATGGGAAGCAGCCCAAAGGGTGAGGCTGCCACCGAGGGGACAGTTGGCTAGACGGCTGGAATGAGGTTCCACAAAATAAACGCATAGTAAACACAGACTGAAGTGCTGAGAAAAATACTCTCTCCCCTGCATTGCGCCCCCCTCCCTCCCTCTTGTCAAAGGCTCCACATGAATCCACGCTTCTAAGACAGAAGGCCCAGCTGCTCAGAGTCTAGATATCAAGACTGACTCTCTCTGAAGTCCTGCAGAGAGACAAGAGGGACAGAGACAGACAGAGAAAACACCTGGGTGACGAGAAACATAAATCTTTGTTGACTGACTATTGAAACTTTGTAACAGAGCAGCCCTCCTCTGGACATGATGTTTGCTCATAAGAGAGCGACAACTTTTGCTGCGACATAGCCAAGGCCATAAACAACATCCACGGAGCGGAGAGGCCTCGTGGCTACAGGCTGGGTAACTACACCTCCCCAGGATCAGAGGGAGGACCGGGTTCTTAAATTATACCTATAAACTAATCAATCCCGGGGGTGCTGCTGCTTTCCCAGCACTCGGTGGGTCTTCTGTTTCTCCCCAAAAAGTTAAGCAGTGCTGGCCTCAAAGAACCACTTCAAAGAGGCTCTGTATGGCAGAAAAACATCATGAGACTCAAATCACACCGAGTGCCCAGTATTGATCGGGTAACAGCCAGTGAGCGCCCTGCTCTCGGGCACCCATTCATTTAAGGAGTGCAGAGAACGTTGCCTGCCCGGTCTTTAAATTAAAATCAAAATTTAATTACCCTTCTTGTAAAATGGCAGTTTCTTAGAGACTCCGGGGGGGCTGAATAGAGAAAGAACACTGTGATTTGGAGGACTAGTGAGCACAACCAAGATTTCTTTTTCTAAAGCCCAGCCCGGGGCCGGCTTCTTTTTTTTTTTTTTTTTTTTTTTACTCAAGAGTAGGCAGTGGTTGCTTTTGTTGCATAAAAATGCACTAACCCAGTTAGCATGAAGCATGGTTATTAACGGGAGGCCGATCTAAGCCCTCTGAAGTTGGAGGAGCCCAATAATCTGCTAAAGACCTCACGCTAATTACAATTAGTGGAAGGAGTTCATTGCCTTGTCAAGACTGCCTAATGCACTCAAACCAGACAGGCCACATCTAGCTGGCTTGTGAGTTCTGCTTTTCCCCTAAGCTTCCTCCAGCCTCTAGAGCCTGGCACAAAAGGAGGGCAGTACTACAAATGATCAGGAGAAAAAGGCAAGGTCAGGACACAGGTTGGAGAAGGAGCCCCACGATATCAGCAAGAGTCAAAGTAACCGTCGCCGAGAACTCGGCTTGTCCTCTGTGGAACGGGGAGAGGGCTGCGATGCTGAGCACCAGGAATTCTCTTTCTTTCCTTTCCTTTTATTTATTTGTGGTGGGGTTTTTTTAAGGAAAAAAAAGAACATTTTTGTAAAAGATGACTTGGTTTGCTAGTCTTTCTCTGTCCTGGGCTTTGCCTCATCTTCCTCCCGCCTGGACACCTGATTCTGGAAAGTCTCGTGGAATTGGGCTGGGAATCCAGCTTCCTCCAAAACACACGTGTTTCAGCACAGAGAGCAGAGTCTGCGTGTGGAACAGGCTAGTCTGGGGCAGGTCTGTGTGTCTCCCCTCCAGCGCCAAAGTCCCTGGGTGACTTATGGAGGCTGCACCGTGTGAAATGCTCAAAGCAAAACACCAGGAATTCCTTTGTGCTTGCTCGATGAGGCCGGGCGGCCAGGGAACCCCAGGGAAGTGAGGCCAAGTGCCTCCCTGTAATTAACATCATAGGCTCCCATTATTTGTCTGGGGGTTGAATGGCTCCTACCAGCTGGGTGTCAATTTAGGTCTTCTTGGGCAAATTACAGGAACAGGGCCATGGGTTATTCACACCCCCCAAATATTGTCTGTGATACCCACAAATGTCTCTCCCTTTTGTTAAAGAGGGGACGCTTGGCTTTGGGAAGATGAAAAGTTGTGGGATCGGACAGTCATGATCGTTGCCCAAACCGTGTGACCGTCCTCAATGCCACTGAGCTCCAGGTAGGTCAGAACAGGGTCAGCGTGGTCCCTTTCACATTATGTCCATTCCACTATAACAAAAAAGAAAAGGAGACGCGGCAAAAGTGACAGTTTCACAGAGGGAACAAGACACATTCCTAGGGCCATGAAAAACCTGCCCTCCCAATTAGTTAAGTATATTTACCTTGCCCAGCTTACTAAATGAGAGCTTTTCTCTCTCCTGACACGAGGTCCCTCCCTCCCTACATTGTGCTTGGCTTTCACTGATGTAAAACTCAGACGTCAGTGGCCGCCGGCTCCCTCCCGAGGAGATGGGGTAAACACAGCTGAGGGCGGTCATGCTGGGAGCCCCGTCCCCAGCTGCCACCTGCCACAGGGGTGCAACATCCTTCAGGAATGCACCATTATCAGCAGGTGTCTGCATAGCTGGGTTTCCTTCATGGGAAGAGCATGCTGTAAAGGTTAAGAAACAGTCCAGGAGTTAAGCATGCCTTCTAAATGACCAAGGCTGTACTCCAAATTAAGAGGATCTTCTCTCAAACTGTTTGCAAAGAAACTAAAAAAGAAAAAGAAAAACCAGACCCCCCTGGGGAGTCAGTCTCCAAAAGACAAGCAATGCACAGAATGAAGCTCTTTAGTCTGCAAATGTTTCGCTGGTATCTATGAAAAAACAATCTGTCCGTCCACCTCTAGAAATGGATCCTAGGAAAAACAGTCACGCAGATGCCCAACAAAGAGGTGGCGCTGTAGCCTCTCTTGAAACTGGAAAACAAAAGCTGTACACAACCCAAATACCCACCAACAGGGGATGACTGACTAAGTTATACTGTATCCACAATGGAACAGCACACGGGCCACACTGGTCAGAACGAGGTCCAGACACGGAGAGACGCCCGTGGTTCATAACGTTGACAGGTCTCACCAACTCTTTTTCAATGAGTCTTATTTCTAGAGGAAGTTTGGAAAACTCCATCACGCTCATCTCTTGGATGCTCTCTCTGCTCCTGGGGTGGTTTGAGCAGAAGCAAAAGCTTTCAGCCCATCTGAGCAAACAACCGGGGGGGGGGGGGGCGCCTCCCTTTGATTGGATCCACATGAGAACGTGTAACAATAAAACCGCCTGTTGTTTTCTTAGAGGCGAACTCAGACAACACTGAAAATAAAAGTGGTTCTGGATGGCCCCTGCTGAGGGCATCACCTAAAAAGAAGAGCTTCAAACCAGTCCCCCGGCTGGTTCACAAAAGGCTGCGACCTGAACATGGCTTCTCTCTGCCCACGCCACTGACAGGAGGCCTCAGGCCAGTTTGCAAGCCAGCCCGCTCCCCACTGGACATTCAGTGATGCTGTCATACACAGCATGGTTTTCTTTTGGCCAAAAATTAAAATGTAAAGGACTAAATCCTCATCTCCTGTCTCTCTCTCTCTCAGCCCAGCGTATACACTAAACCAAACAACATAAGAACTTCCTTTTCCAAATAGAAGTACAACCCCCAAAAGATTCTTCCAGAATAACAGCCAATGCCTGTCTCCCAAAGATCACCATGTTCCCCCATGACAGGGTGGAGACTGCGTCTGGGGCACAGTCTGACCTTTTGATGTGTACCCTTATTTGGGCTAGACAGAATTCCTACAGGCCTTATCTGAGAGAATCCTATAAGGGGGAGAGAAAGAAAAAAAGTCATATCAAGATCCAGGCGTCGCCAACCAGGTGGTGGCGCAGTGGATAGAGCGTCGGACTGGGATGCGGAGGACCCAGGCTCGAGACCCCAAGGTCGCCAGTTTGAGTGCAGGTTCATCTGGTTTGAGCAAAAAGCTCACCAGCTTGAGCCCAAGGTCGCTGGCTCCAGCAAGGGGTCACTCGGTCTGCTGAAGGCCCTCGGTCAAGGCACATTTGAGAAATCAATCAATGAACAACTAAGGAACTACAACGAGAAATTAGTGCTTCTGGTCTGACCAGGCGGTGGTGCAGTGGATAGAGAGTCGGACTGGGATGCGGAAGACCCAGTTTCAAGACCCCGAGGTCGCCAGCTTGAGCGCGGGTCCGTCTGGCTTGAGCAAAAGCTCGCCAGTTTGGACCCAAGGTCACTGGCTCAAGCAAGGGGTTGCTCGGTCTGCTGAAGGCCCACGGTCAAGGCACATATGAGAAAGCAATCAATGAACAACTAAGGTGTCGCAATGAAAAACTGATGATTGATGCTTCTCATCTCTCTTCGTTCCTGTCTGTCTGTCCCTATCTCTGACTCTCTGTCTCTGTAAAAAAAAAAAAAAGATCCAGGCATCACCAGCCCTAATCACCATCTTCTCATTGTGACAGTTAGGGGTCCTCTGCGCTGGGACACGGGAACTCCAAGAGGGACAAAGCCTGAATTCCATTCAGCTATTCCATTACCCTCTAGGCTGGGTACAGGTGCTCCCTACATAGATAATCTAATGTCCCAATACCCTGAACACTGACACCTCCTGCTCCAGTGCTCTGCTCAGTTTTCTTTCTCCAAACCAAGGCCATGATGTTCTCACCTCCTCGCCTCTGTCTGCCCAGAAAAGAAAAACTTGCCCATGGCCACATCCATTCCGCACCTCCCTCCTGCACTGGACCTCACTACAGTGAAAGATGACAGTGACTCTAGAAGCCACCTGCCCTCGAAGGTGAGGCTACATCCCCATTACAAAACTGGTCCCTTTCTGCCCTCCCTGCTCCTTGACGGTGAAATTAAACCAAGGACGAAGCCGGTGAGGGCAAGAGCGGGGTGTGCTAAGCGAGGGACCCTATAAAAGTGCCCTAGTGGATGAATGGCTGGAAAAGGAGAGAATATGATGGTGTTTCTACATTCACGTCTTAACGAGAGCGGGCAAAATACACCCCAAGTGTGAGCTCTTCCGCTTTTTAAAGGTGACTGTATGAATAAGTGAGTTTAGAGAGAAACACTGACGATATCTCACTTTAATATTTGCAATATGTTCATTCCATTTAAAATATTGGGAAAAGAATTGCAATAGGTTAAGAACCACAAAATTCCAAATATAAGTAACTCATTCAACTCTTTTCCTACTATTCCTATTCAGCACACAGCGACAGACATCTTGCTATGTGGTAGCTCATTACTGGGCACTGTGACTGCCGTCAACGAAGTCACGTCTGCATGCCAAGCTTACTTGGCCAGGCTCTGAAAGCAGCAGCACCCTCTGTCCCCTGTCCCCACCTGCATCACCTCCAGGTATGGGGACGAGACCCTCTTATGAAAAGCTGTAACACATTAACTTGCCTGCCGCAATGCTACTTCCTCTTTGCCCATGCCATAGACTCAATGTCAAAGATTAGACAAATATCAGCCCCCTCTGCCCAGCCACCTGAGCCAGGCTCCCTTCCAGAATAGAAAGCCAGAGATGAAGCTTCCTTCCTCAACCGTGGGGCAGAGGGTGACTGATGGTTTGCAAACAACGGGGTTAAAATGCTGATACTGCAAAGTTCTAACATGCCCCATCCACACTGGCAGGCGTGTTGCCCGCTCCAACCCCAGGAGTGGGCACCCACAGGCACCGCCTGCTCTCAGCGCTGGCACGGAATAGCTTCTGGCTGGTACCGCCCTGCAGGAAAGCACTGACTTGCTGGTCAGTGCGTTTGGGGCAATGCAGCTGCCCAGTGACCAGCTTTGGCCCCCTGGAATCTCGCTTGTGAAACAAGAATGGAAAATCTCTCAGTAGCAACCAGAAGCTCACTGAAACAGTAGCTCCCAAAGGAAGCTCTCACATCTCTGGAAGAGAGAAGAGAAGAGGAGTGGCCCCTCCTTTAACCAGGGCTAGGCTCTATGCCTGTGTCTCAGCCTAGAGGTCCGAGAGGTCTGAGACCACCCAAGGAGAGCAGCTAACAACCACATGGTATTACTGTTTAAAAGCTCTGCTCTCCTACCCAACCCAACCCCTGCAAAGGGCTATAAAAGTATGTCATCACCCCTAGTTAACAGATGAGAGAACTGGGGCTCAGAGGTCCCATGATGCCAAGGCCACAGAGCTAGCAAAGGATGGAATGAGAATTGGAACTGTCCCCCCCCAGTCCCCGGCACCGGAACGTCCAGGGGCACTATCCAGCAGCAAGGATGGAGACCCTTGAGGGTCTATGAGAGAGCATCATCAGAAATAAGGGGAAAAAATGGGTGCTGGAGCCACAAAAGCGGCACCAGGACTTTGCTTCCTGCTCAATCCCGGCTCCAGTTCCATGGTTGCGTGTTCGCTCCACACCCACTCTACCCAGGCATTCGCTGTGACCCATCACCTGGCAGGGCACCACAACCCATTCTCGATGGCGGGGCTTTCTGCCTCCCTGCAGCTAGATTTCACAACGCTGGAGCTGGCTGGCGTGCAGAACCCGTTTCGGGATAAACATCAAGTCTTCAACTCAGAGCAAGAAGAGGGAAAGAATGATTTGGCAGCAAGGGCATGAACATGGAAAATCAAACGAGGCCTGGCCAGGAAGCCTGTAGGTCAAGAAGCTTCAAGTTCAGAACCCCGAGGCGGGGGCCAGGGGCCGGTCGGGTTCCGTGGAGCTGATACCTGGTGAACACAAAGGAAACGCAGCAGCTTTGCAACTTAAGGTGAGGGTCAGGTGTCCGATGCGTGAACATCTCCGACGCAGGGGTCAGTGCAGGTCACTGCTGCCGACAGTCACCCCTCATCACAGAGAAACCAGAGCTCTGTCCAGAAGTCGTGGTGTGACGGACTCTGGGCCAGAGAGGGGTCTTCCAGAGGGAGCAAGTGAGCGGAATGACCGTGACTTAGACAGCTTCAGGAACAAACCAACCGATTAATTAACAAGGCCACCATTTCTTCATCGACTTAAATGCTACTTTGTTCCAAAGCCAAAAAAGAGTCAAAAATTCAAACTGGGGACGTGTGGTTGGAAGATGCTAGCTTGCTCAGTCCCTTCCTTCTGCTCAGGGCTCACACTGCAGCCTTTGTCTTCCCAGGCTGGGGGCTGCCCCGAGCAGTAAACAATTTATGCAATTGCTCCCTCTCCAACCACGGATGGGCTGCCAGCAGCTCAGTGCCAGGTGTCAACCCCACAGTCAGGCTTATCAGTCAGGGGCCGAAACAGAGACACCCCCCTCCTCCCCAACACACACCTGAGGGGCGGGTGCCCTCCTGCTTTCGGGCCACGTCCCATCCTGTCCGGAGCTGAGTTACAGAGGATTCACGTCAGGGGCCAGTCGACAAAGCCATGCTGCTGGTCTGCCACTGCTGAGCAAGTCCAGGCTGGCGAGGAGACCAGAGTGATCTCCATGCAGCCAGAGGGCTGCCGGCCCCTGCCCAGCCCCTGAGACACAGTCGGCTGCTTACAGCTCTTGTCCCAGCAGAGCAGGACACATTTCTGGGAAGCTAGATAGACAGAATGCACAACTGGTCAAGGCAAACCCAGAGGCACCGTTCCCAAGCCCCCCACTGTGCTCTGTCCCGCAAAAGATGCAATGTTGCGTGAAAAGCTCCCAAGTTATGTTGGTCACTGGGAATGCAGAATGAAGTACCCCCAAAACACACACACACACACACACACACACACACACACACACACACACGTCATAAGCCAAAGGCAAAGATCCCACATAAGAAAAAGCAACTGGTCTTCTGAACACTTTTACCTCCCCCCTCTCTCACTTCTTGTTTTTTATTTATTTACTTTTATTGCAACAACGAGATGAGCACGGGGTGGAGGTTAAGAGCAGACCTTTTTAGAGTCTGGCTGCCGCAGCCGACGCTGGTCCCCACCACTGTCAACCCAAAACACAGACATCGGCCTTCGGTCCACAGAGCAGCAACAGTCTAGAATCTGAGAAAACCCAGCTGGAGGCCCCGGCGCTGAGGTGCCTTCACGTCCTTAGCAAACGGCCTACCTGCCACATCCCCAACCCGGAGTTCCCCCAACTGTAAAGGGGGTGAGAGGTGGAGACGGAGGCCAAGTCAACGAACATGGCGCTCTCAGAAGCTCCGTGCCTCCCCTCTCAGTCCAGCAACTGGATCAGTCCTGGGGCAGCCCTGGCAACAGCGCTGACCAATGGTCAAGACCGCCAGGGGGCATGTGAATGTCAGCCGCTGGCTGCTGCTGCAGATCCCAATATGGCATTCGGTTTGTTTGAATAAACTTCACATTGAGTCTAAGAAAAGTCATTCAAGGTGAATAGTGTCACATGGTACTAGATACAATAGGGATGATCACTTTGTAAGTTACATACATAGATGTCTAGTCACTATGTTGTATACCTAATATCGTGTGTTCACTTGGAAGGGAAGACGCCGGCATCTGTTGCTGGCCACCTGGTGCTAATTTGGTGTTTTCTTTTTTTTTTTTATTAACTTTAATGGGGTGACACCAATAAATCAGGGTACATATGTACAATGAAAACATCTCCAGACTATCTTATCATTCAATTGTGTTGCATACCCATCACCCAAAGTCAAATTGTCCTCTGTCACCTGCTAACACAACTAATTCCTCATAACCAAGGTAGTGGGTTGAGCTGTGGCCCCCCAAAAGGTAAATTCATGTCCTAAACCCTGCAACCTGCAAACGTAACCCTATTAGAAAACAAGGTCCCCATAACGAAGGATCTCTGGGTACATTCATCCTGGATTCAGGGTGTCCTTAAAGAGAAAGGTGTGGGCAGCTTTAGAACAAACAGAAAGGGGAGGCCACAGGGAGGCAGAGGCAGAGATGAAAGCAATGTGTCCACAAGCCAGGGGTTGACATCAGGCACCAGGACCTGGGAGAGAGGCCTGTAACGAACTCTCCCTCAAGAATCTCCAGAAGGAACCAACCCCGTGGACACCTTCAGATTTCTGGCTTCCAAAATCGACAATTTCTGTTGTTTTAGGCCATCCAGCTTGTGATCACTTGTTGGAGCAGTCCTTAGGATCCTGACCACAACCACCCCAGGAGAGAGGTAAGCAGGGCCATCCTGATGTTTCTGATGAGGAAAGAGAGACTCAGAAACACTAGGTAAGTGTCTGATTCGTGTGGCGCCCCAGGGCGTGGGCTGACGGACCCGCTACTCTCTCCAGGATAGGCTGGCTGTCTCTTTCCAACAGGAGCGAGTCCCAGCGCCTTCCCTTTGGGGACATGAGGACCGTGAGACTAAAAGTTAAATGATTTATCCCAGGTTGCGGCCTCTGGGTGGCAGGTCACTGGTCGGAATTCAGCACTCTGGCCCGTTCGCTGACAAACGAGGGTGAAGACCGAGTACCAGAAGGGAGCCTGTTTTATGACCGCCGCCGGAGGAGCTTCAGCTCATTTCCCTCTGGCGAGTGACCGGCTGAAAAGCAACGGTGCGGATCTTCATGAGGCTCCCGCGAGGCTCCGAAAAGGAGATCCCACAAACACGAAAGCCTTTCCCTCACACACAACAATGGTGCCCTGTTTAATTCCCGAACACAGGAATGTCACTTAAATTACACAGCTCTTAACGTGAAAGCGCATGTGGGAATGCCTAGCCGAGGAAGAATGTCAACAAAAAAAATCTCGCCCATTTGGACGCTTCATCGTATCTGACCCGCAAGCCTGCGTATCATAGCAACGCAAATAAATCCTCGGAGAGGGCGAGCTTTCCGCTGCTGCAGTCTGATTTTCTGTGCAACAGAGACGTGCCCGAGAAGCTGTGATCACACAGCCATATATTAAACCGAGACCGGTGGGCCACCAGCCACTCATTGTTCAGGCCTGAATCGCCTTTGTATCTTCTCACTGAGATGCTCAGAGTGACTGGCTGCCAATCCCATAAGCCGGCGTGAGATGTGTGAGCTGACTCAATGCTTATTTTATTAGCGCGTCTCAAAGCAATTACTAGAGTTTTGAGCAAAGATGAGAGTATTTCGCACCTCCATCTTTCCTGAAAATGTCTCCTACTCGACTGACTCTTGGCTTCTATTTATAAAGAGGGTTCAAGGCTTGGAAAATTATGAGGATTGAGCTTTAATGGATATTCCCAACCAGCATTGTGTCATTATTGGCCCGCGTTGAGCTGGGCGCGCTCCCAACTTTGTGACATAATCGGGCCTTTCTCTGCGTTACCCCATACACTCGACGCTCCCTGTGCGTTACACCACTGAATCATACGCTCTTTTCAACAAGACCGATTGCCGGGGGATTAACATTAGACAGCACAATTCCATTATTCAGCAGCCCAATTCAAATCCAAGCCTCAACTCTAAGAGAGATTTCAGGGCTTCGCAGAGACAGGAGTGAGCTGCCAGAAAGCTCCAAGGAACGGTGGGGGGTGGGGTGGGGTTGGGGTGGGGTGGGGGGTGGGGGGTGGGAGGTGGGGAGGGGCTTTCAAGTGTTTTACATAACAAGCAAGAAGCAATCCCTGGCCAAACTGGCCGAGATGATGTGACTCCTGGTTCCTGGAACAGCCCCAGCCGATCTGAAACCTGATTGAATGATTGGCAGACCTAAGCAAAAGCCGTAATCCACCCCCCACCCCTACCCGCCAAACTCCTAGAACGTAACTGTTTTATTCCCACAATAAATTACCTCTTTTCGGAATTAGGTATTTAGAACGTTCAGCCCCAAAACCTTTCTTTCCTTAAATAAAAACACTTTCATGTCCAAGTCAGGATACATGAGGCCCAAAGTGAAATCCAAGTCACGTGCTCCTCAAACAATCGATGTATATAGTCCGTCAATGCCAAAAAATTAAAAAAAAAGTTAACCATTTTCTCCTCATAGTTGAGGGTTACTCCTCTGTGTGCTTGTCTTGTAGCACAGCTGGGTGTAGACATTCCCACTAAGAAACGTTCCATAAATATCTCTGCAAGAAAAGAGGCCTCCCAAACCCAGTCTGTCATGAATATCCACAGGACCTACATCACACCAAAACCCCTAAGTAACAAAAATAAAATGTCACCGATGCTTTCACAGAACACTGACACGGAACCGGAAATAAAGACCCCATCATGCTTTCTAAGGCAGAGTTTCTGATGGATTTAATCTACTTTAACTTGAGAGAAAATCAAAAGGGTCTTCTGGTCAGTTTTCAGTTTACCTAAAACTTCAGTTAACTGAATCTATAGAAATTCGGTTTGCTCAAGCTTTTGGAAAGATTTTTAATGGCTCTTGGGCAATGCAGCTACCTTGGGGTCTCACTCTTCAGAGAGTTTATATTCTGTGGAAGGACGACACATGCCCACGGGCGACAGGAGCAAGGAGAGCCCCGTTTACCAACACACCGTGAGTGGGTGGACACGGGTCTACAGAGTCACAAAGGGAAAATCCCGCTGGCAAAATGAGTCAAGGTGAGCTTTGACTTGGAGTCAACAGCCAGCACATGGAGGAGGACCATGTGACTAGGTTACCTACAGCAAGGACTCAAGCACAGGTGGCAATACTGAGGGTCAGGATCAATGACCAGACAGAAAAATATCAGGGACCCCTGCAACAACGAGGCACGGCCTCTGCACAGTTCCGTGTTCTCAACCCTCAAACGGGACAGAGAAACGCCTTCTCTTCATCACTTACCACAAGACCCACCGTAACAGGCAAGGCGGGGAGAAACCTGAGTTTCCGGGACAATGGGCTATGCGATCTCAAGATACTTAATTAAAGCAGCACTTTGATAAGTGGCGTTGATAAGCCCATACGCACAGTTCCCTTTGCACAGAAGAAACAGCCCGTACGGAGAGACACTGGACTAACTTGTAGAGTCTCATTGCTTTCTTCTGACGGAACAGAAGAGCCCGACCAGCCAGCTATCAGCTCGGTCATTACAACAGCTTCTCCTCGGCCCTTCAGCCAGCATCATACAAGTTGCCCCCCTTTGCCTAATGCTGCCTGTCTTATAAAAACAAAGCTCTTCTTGTGCATCGACACCCTTCCCTGCGCACGCTCACACCTCCAGACCTCCGCTCCCAGCAGTCAGCAGGTCCCAAACCACGTCCCTTTTAGACAAGATGAGACTTGGGAGCCACACACGCAACCTGGCTTACCAGGAAACGAGCACGGTCCAATGACAGAAGACTCCTTCTCAATAAACGAGCTGACTCTCCTTAAACCACGGGGAGACACAAGACTCACTTTCAGGGTTTCAAACGAGTCGAGCCGCAGCCGGCTGACAGGCCGCTGCCACTCTGGGTGAAGCCAACTCACCGACAACGTCGAGGTGGTAGGTGTGATTGATGGACCCAAATTCATTCTCGACCACGCAGGTATAATTTCCTTTGTCGGATGGGACCACGCTTTCCATAATAAGGCTCCAATGCTGGTTGCGTACCTAAAAAGATCAAAGCCAAGGCAGTGGTTTAGCCATCGGCCGGGTACTTTGTTTTCTTGATTTAAAAAGTTGGGGGAGACAAGGAAAGAGAAGGATCTCCTGAATTCTACATTTTCTTCATAGTAAAGACTCTGGATGGTGACAAATAGAAATAACGATCATCATCGGGGCGAATGTCAAGTGTGTGGGTAGCGACATGTTTGAACACCCAAGCGTTCCTTCCAGAGCAGCTGTGTGGCCGGAGAACCCTGAGCACTAACCTGCAGAGCAGCCGTGCCCGGGGAAGGTGGGCTACCAGGATGCTCACCCACTCGTCCCCAGGGTACCAAGGAGCCAGCTAGGACCAATGCTTGTGAGCACCTTCTGCATGCCAGGCACTGTTCTGGGCACTACGTTCGTCTCAGCTGATGTCACTCTCCCAAAGAGCCCACAAGAAAGGTCCTGACCTTGTCTCTGGAACCTCCCGGTTTGAAAGCCTCTCATTTTTACCCACACAGCCCCCAGAGACCGTCCGGAAGTCCCAAGAAGTTTCAGCTCTCGTCATTGGTGGTAGACAAACGGATGCAACATATTCCTGAGAAATACACTCAGAATGACAACTATGGGAGCAATGAATCCTTAGGGAACTTAAGTTGTATATCCACCTGTTTACAAACTCCTTGAGACTTTTCAAAGATAAGCAGCACATGCGAAAATAAGTTATCATGATTCCTACCCACAGTTCTGTCAACATACAAACAGCCTACACAGACCCTAACGGTCCCACCTTGCTTTTAAAATATTTTAATAGATTCAAATGTACAAGCAAGCGTGATTTTTCCTTAGGAGGATCAAATGCAGATTTCATCTTTTGGCTTCAAGGCTTTGTAATTTCTCTGTGATTCCGAATCATTCTTTAAAGGTATCTGGGACAAGGTACTCTGGAGAAATGAAAGAAGAAGAGAGAAGAGAGAAGAAAGAAGAAAGAAGTAGAAGAAGAAGAAGAAGAAGAAGAAGAAGAAGAAGAAGAAGAAGAGGAAGAAGAAGAAGAAGAAAGCCAGGATCTGCTAATTTTAACTATTGTTTCAGGAATTTCAACTGACCTTCTGAATGAAGCCCTGAGCATCGCAAGGGAGTTTGGCCTTAATCACATGAAAAGCCGCTAATAGCGGGAGAGCCCCCACAAGCACACAAGTGATTCAGGGAACTAAACTGGAGAAGCAGGCCGTCTCGTGAGTGCTCCGTTACACAGCAGCTGTCCCCTTTGAACACCACTGCCAGCAGAGGTCCGCCACTGTCGGAGCGCGCCAGCCACTGCACCACCCTTGTTAGGTCAGGCTGTCCGCTCTACGCACGCCACTGCGGCAGAGTGGAGTTGGGGACGCCGGAGTTCAAACACAAGACCACTGCCCATCCCCGCCCGTCTTAGGGGGAGGATCACGAAGATGAAGGCGGAACTCCTCCGAACAAGAGCACAAGCTATGGGTTTAAACCGAGTTCTAAGCAGACGGTCCCTACGCTTCAGTTGCTGCCTGTCACCAACGCTCCTGTATAATAACCATGGAGGTTGCGTCTGAGTCCAACGTCGTGGAGCTGATGACAGACACGCAGGCTCACTGTCACAGGGGAAACGCCTGGCTGTAAAATGAACCTGAAGGCATCAGACCTGCGTTGGAGAGAGTCTGTGTTCCACGCGGGAGAAGACGACTCCCTTTCTGCCCCTAGCAGAACCAAAACGAGAAGCTTAGGTCTCCTCTCGGAAAAGATGGGCACCTTCTGTGCAGAAAGCATCGAATGGGGTGTTCTGAAGAAGACATGGGTGCTAAATTTCCCAGTGCAATTCCAAGTCTCTCTCTCTGAATCCCAGCCCCTGGGTGCTACCCTGCGGCTGTAAGCTCCGAGCATGAAGAAGCAGTACCAGCGCCCTGACCTAACTCAAGGCAAGTGGGCCCATGACAGGACCCTCCCTCCATCCCCCAGCTCTCAGGGACATCAGGAACAGGACTCTCCTGGCCTCTGAGGAACCAGTCGTATGGAGGGGTAACTTAGGGATGAAGCCTCAGGCCCCGATGTCACCAAGCCCGTAATCCCGCGTTTAGCCCTGCTGTAGGGATCCAGTTCTTTGAGCCCCTACTCAAATGTCAGGCCCATAAGCCCTTAATCGTGGTGAGTGCCTGTCTCTGGACCGCACCCAAACGGCGATGTCTCTCTTGCGCCTGGACCCAGACTTGGCACATGGAGAGCTCCAAATGGAGCTGAACCAGAACTGACAGGGAGGGCGTCGTCGGCCTCCGCCCAAGACATTAAATCTTGGCACATGCAGCCTGGCATGACCGCAGCCATTTTTAACCCAGCGCCTATGGGCAGTCCAGTCTCTCCCCGGGGCCATGGCATGCCACGCAAGAGCCTTCTTCAAGGGCACGTACCCCTGAATATTTACTTCCTGGAGATGCACTACAAATATTAATAAGTTAACACTCATAAGACTCTTTCACAACAGGAAACACATTCACCAAACAAGGCGTTTCTGCCCTTCCAGGGACCTTAGTACTCAATCAATACTGCCCCATGCAGGGCTGTTAATATTTATTTTCTTATACCACTCCTTCAGTACAATGCCCTGACATACCACCAACCCCAACTTTTCTGAGCTGTGGCCCTTGCCCCAGGGAGATACCAGCGGTGGGCCTGCTGGCTAACTTCTGGAGGGGACAGCCTACCATCAACGGTGGCTGCTTATTAATGGGAAGCTAAGACTACAGACAATAACTCTGTAAAGGTGGGGCGCAAAAGCATAGAGATTTGGGGGACTCTTTTAAAAAATATAGTTCCCATACCACGATGCAGTGTAAATCTAAAGAAACCATGCTTCCAACAAGAATATCAGGATTGTCTTCAACATGCTTTCCTGAATTTGCTGCCAGTGAGGTCAAACACACACATCCACCAGCAGCTCTCTGCTGGGAATGTAAACACCCAATGAACATATGAAAGGATGCTAAACCTCATTAGCACCCGGGAAATGCAAATTAAAACAATAATGAGACACTGTTATTCACCAGCTCATTAACAAAAAAAATTAGGAAGATCAAGGCCACTGAGCACCTGGGTGAGGTGACAGAGAAACAGACTCAGCAAATGGGGTCATAAATGGAGGAAAAACCTTTCTGGAAAAAACCTTTCTGGAAACCTTTCTTGGTCACGTCTACTAAAATCGCAAAACAGTTTTTCCAACCCAGTCCATTCTGCTTCTACAAATCTAGCCTACACAGAAAATAGCGAGATGAACTTCAAGGGCCATGAGCAAGACTGTTGCGGCTTCCAGCACTGTTTATAACAGCAAAACACAGGACTCCATCAAGAAGAGTCAGCCACAATGTCTAGTTCATCCTGTATGAACTAGTGTGTACCTTTCCCCACTAGAACAGCATATAGTCACTAAAAAATAAGGTGTTCTGCATATTCCAACAAGGTGAGATATCCAGTTACTGACAAATGGGAAAAAAAAGTGTCGGCTGAATCAAATACGTTCATGATCCCATTCTTTTTCTTCAGTGAGAAGAAGCAGGGAGGCAGAGAGACAGATTCCTCCTGTATGCAGCCCAACTGATATCTATCTACCCAACATGGCAAAGCTCTGCCCATCTGATGGGGCCACTGCTCCGCTGCTCAGTAACTGAGCTATTTTAGCACCTGAGGTGAGGCCATGGAGCCATCCTCAGAGTCCAGGGCCAACTTGCTCCAACCAAGCAATGGCCATGGGAAGGGCAGGAGAGAGAGAGAGAGAGAGAGAGAGACAAGAGGAGGAGGAGTAGAGAAGCAGAGGGTTGCTTCTCCGGTGTGCCCTGACTGGGATCAACCTGGGACATCCACATACCGGGCCAACACTCTCCCACTGAGCAAACTGACCGGGCCCGATTTTATAAAAAATAAAATAATACACACACACACACACACACACACACACACACACACACACACACACACACCTTTAGGTGTATATAGGCCTGAATCTATAAGCATGTCTACAGAATCACAGCTAAAATCAGAAAGAAAAATGTATTAAATTGTTAGCAACATACTTTATATAATTAAGTGGTAGGATTATAAATATTTACTTTCTTCTCATTTTCACTTCTCAAATTTAAACAGAAATCTTGCGCACACACCCCTCCCCTCTCTGCCTCTCCTTTGCCCCCCGAAAGGGGGCTGAAACAGCTCCCTGGCCTCCCTTCGGCAGTGGCTGCTCTGCCACAGAACTTGTCGCTCCCATAGAAACATAAAAGCTGAGGGAAGAGAGATCCCACACCGACCAGCACATGCCCAGCCCTCTCTTTTCATCCTGCCCTCGGCCAAATCTCGGTGGAATTCATCCTTCTTTTTCATCTGCCAAGGAACAGTCTGAGAGCATGAGGCTTCAAAACTATGCTCACTAAAGACTTTTAAAAATAACATTTTAATGCCAAAACAAAGCAGATGGCAGCTAATGGCCTAAACTCTCTGACTTGTAAAACAAAAACTGGATTCCACAAACATTCCACACCCTGTCACTGCAAAGACAAAAGGTGGCCCAGACAGGTTTTTGCGGAATTCTTCTGTTACCTAAATCTTCCAGGGTGCCCCGTTAAGCCCCCAGCTACCTTCGGGTGACAACTGGGAATGTAGATTTTGTTTGTATGGTGACACCAAAACTCCTAGGTGAAAGGTGAAAGGTCAAAGTTTGGTTTCCACATTGCAAAAATATCCAGATGTTTCCAAATACCCAGGTGTTCGATCACCGGCAGAGTAAATATCCAGAGGCTGGAAGGGAAGTTTCACTCCGTACCAAACCGATGAATGCAATGTCCATGTACTAATAAAGACTGCCAAGACTTCCTTCCACCAGCATCAGGGCCCAATTTACCCCGAAAGACCTGGGCCTTCCAGGTGCCCCGTGAATTACAATTCAACACAGACCATCATCAGGATGCACAAAGATCTTACCATCCCGGGCCAGGCCCCCACTGTCAGCAGGTTCCTGGGGGACTCCAAGCCCTGCCGGGTCTGCGTGCACACAGTGAGCTTACACGTGTCAAGGGCTGTGGCCCTTACAGCTGCTGATCCCCAGGCAGACGGGGAACCACGCCTGTTTAATGCTTCAACGCCAAGAAGTTTGCTTTTCAGGAGGTGCCCACAGACAGGGCTGGGCGAGCTCTGCTCCTCTGCTCAGTTCACCATCCACGAACCTTCTCCAGAGGATGTGGGACGGGACCTTCAAAACACGCGGCTGTCTGCTCCCTTACACGCTGTTCCCTGAAGATGCTCAAGGCAGAGGGCCAGCTGGGCGTCCGCTGCCTTTGAATTGAACTTTAAAAATCTCAAGCCCTTTCTGAAAAAAGAAGAATTGCCTGGTCACACAGAATTAGCCTACGACCCAGCAATTCCACTCCTAGTATAAGACCCAAACGGATTGAAAGCAAGCATTCCAACAAACACTTAGGCACTCATGTTCACTGCTGCACAGTTCACAATAGGCAACAGGCAGAAGCGACCCAAGTGTCCATCAACAGATGGACAGATCAAGTGTGGTCTCCCCACAGCATGGACTATTATTCAGCCATAAAAAAAAGAATGAAATTTGCCTGACCAGGAAGTGGCGCAGTGGATAGAGCGTTGGACTGGGATGCGGAGGACCCAGATTCGAGACCCCAAGGTCGCCAGCTTGAGCGTGGGCTCATCTGGTTTGAGCAAAAAAAAAAAAAGCTCTCCAGCTTGGACCCAAGGTCGCTGACTCTCTAGCAAGGGGTGGCTCGGTCTGCTGAAGGCCTACAGTCAAGGCACATACGAGAAAGCAATCAATGAACAACTAAGGTGTCGCAACAAAGAACTGATGATTGGTGCTTCTCATCTCTCTTCGTTCCTGTCTCTCTGTCCCTATCTATCCCTCTCTCTGACTTTCTCTCTGTCCCTGTAAAAAAAAAAATGACGTTCTGGTTGATGGGACAAGCTGGATGAACCCTGAGCGTGTTCAGTGAAGTAAGTCAGGTAAAAAAGGACAAATATCCTATGAGTCCACTTCAGAAACCTAGAACAGAGACAGAATTCATAGAGACAAAAACTAAACTAGGGGTTTCTATGGCCTGGAGTGGATGGGGAGGAAGAATGGGAGATGATTGCTGAATGAATACAGAGGTTCTGTTTGGGGTGAGAAAAAACGTTTTAAAAATAAATGACAAATTCTATGTTATGTGTATTTTACCATAATTAAAAATAGCCCAGGTTTACTCTCAGCGGTACACACTGGCCCATCTGATAGCTGGCCCTTCATGCTCTGGGGAAGCCATTACTATAGACGTGTTCCTCATTCATCATAACCGTTCCTGTAACGTGCGGACCCGCCTTGGAAGAAAGCGATTTAGTGAGAGCGTGAATATGGTGCAAAACCGCCCAAGTCCAAATGGCAGGCAGCTCCACCAGCTCGGCTCCGTGGGAACTCCAACCTCCCGGATACCCAGAGCCTTGGGATCGTGGGCCAATTCCACGGAGGGCTTTCTCTGGTGATCTCTGGTTTCGTACATGCTCGGCAATGGCATGCCAAGATGGTTTTTGAGAATACTCTCCTCCCCCTCAACGCCTAAAGCATTACCTAAGAATGAGCTAGGAACAGACGTGGCCCGTTAATTATCTCAGTCACCTTCTTGCTTCTCTGCATTAAACTGTCATAACTGTTCGGAGCCGTATGAAATATCTAGCTCTAAAGGCGATCTCTTTATTGAAAAAAATAATAATCATCTGTGCTGTTGTTTAAGATGAAAAATGGTGGATGCCGTACTACTCAGCATTCAGAGCCAGAAGGGGTCAGATGTGCAGGGCGACCGAGCCACACTGCTCCTTTGGTGGCCAGGTGATGTGAAGCACGGCGGCTTACACAGCAGCACCCACGGTCCAGCCCCAGCCTCCGTGCTATCAGGGAGATGCAGTTCTGCTTCAAGTCAAGTTCCATCATTCTAAATATATTAATAACATCCAGCCAGCCTTGGCCCACATGCTAAGAGAAACAATAATTTGACTCTTAATCACCTAAGGATGGCTCAGCATGAGTTCTTCGATAAATAAGACTGAACAGCAGAGTTCCCAAATGGCTCTCTTTTCATTTTAATGAAATAAAATGAGCTTTCTATCCCACTCCATAACTCTCTTTGATTTGGTTTTCGGGTTTGTTATTTTTCTGTTCCCTACTCTTCTCATTGGCTGCATGTGTGTACCGTCTCAAAGCAAGCTGAAAGGCAATGGCCCGGGCCAAGGTGCCCAAAGCGTATAGGGGTAGAAAGAGCCAGGCGGACAGCAGGGCCCCAGGGGCCCCCCACGGTTTACAGGAGAAAACTCACGAAGAAAAAATAATCGCAGGAATAACACGATTGCAGAAGCTCTCAGGGTTTTGCTTTTTGGAAAAATACATCTTGGAAAACTTGACACCTTGCTTCTTCGCTTAAAAGAGGTGGCAATGGGCAGCAGTCACGGGAGAGGGTCATTTGGACAGCAGGCCCTTGCGTGTCCATTAGGTCTCTCGGCTCTTGGGAGACTGCCGGCAACAGAAACCAGTAACTGGTCCAGAACGGTCCCCTCGGCGAGACGTGCAGAAGCATTGTTCTTTCAAGGGTAATAAAGAAACATCAAAGGGAAAACCAAACATGGCTGACCATGCTCCTGACTCTGCCAGGCTGAGGCCCTGAGGAGGGGGCCCTGGCGGCTCAATGCAGGCCCGTGCCATCGGGGAGCTTGGGCCAGCGCAGGAGGCATGCGGTGGGCACCAGTCTCTGACCTCCAGTGATTTCATGACCAGGGGTCAAGGGCAAGTCTAACACATTGTTAGTGCAACTTATACTTTAAGCCAGGGGTGCTCAATACGTTGATCGCGATCTACTGGTCGATCGCGAAGAAAGTGTGGGTAGATCGCATGACATTAAAAAGACATTTGTCTTTTGATTGGCACACAGGGTAGCCAATCTGACGTCTGAACTTTTGACACCCTTACGTATGCGCGTTAAACCACGCTAACTTGTTCAGTTACATTGCTGCGTAGTTAGCCTTCAATTTATTTAAACTAAATACAACAAAGGGTATAAAAATGAGTGCCGTAGCTGGTCCGAGTAAGAAACCTAAAACCTACCACTTTCATACAGAATGGGAGGGGATTTTTTCACTATGTCATAGTCTAAGTGCATTTGCCTCATCTGTCTGTGTGCCATTGCTATTCCAAAGAAGGGAAATGTGGAGCGGCTTTTTCAGACTGTTCATAAAAACTATGACATTGACTTTCCTCCGAAAAGAGAGCTGAGAAGGAGAAAGGTGAAAGAAGAATACACAATATTAAACAGTAGTAATAGTAACTTAAATAATGATAATATAGAATAAATAAATTTATGTTTTGCACTTTTATTGTAGGTAGATCATTTTGACTTGGTCATCTTATAAGTAGCTCGCAAGCTGAAAAAGTGTGGGCACCCGTTTTAAGGTAACTACGTGTCCCAGATGAGAGAGCTCTGTCTTTTCCTTTCAAGTCCCAGAAGCCTCTCGGCTCAATGTAGTTTCTACATTTCCGGCAGACCGCGGCTGTGGTGAATCCAGGCTGGTTCCCACTGCATTGGATGGGGCGCCCCTCCAGGCCACTGAGACCAATGGCGTTCTGCAGAGAGAACGCCCAGCAGGGAAGAAACATGCCCTGGTCACTGCCAGCCTGCACACCCCCTTCCAAAGGGGAGGGACCCTTCCCTTTGCCACCCCCCCTTTTATTTTTCTTTTAAAAAAGCAAGAGATACTTCAGAATTTTGTTCCCATGCACTCAAACTCCACTTCTCTTTCACGCCAAGCATGGCTCAGACGCAAGACGACGAGAATGCTTGGTCATCCGGGCCTCCGTGAGGCCGGGCCGCAGGCACACTGCTGACGGGTCCTCATTTTACTTTTAGAACATGGGTGCCTGGCATTTAGCAGAATGCTGTCATCAGTAATTAAAAAGGAACTGCCTGCACCTGTTAAAAATCAAGCCGCATTTTCTCATTAGGCAGCCTCAGTCTTCCAGCACCTTCGCAATCACTCATTCCGATCAGCAAGCACCTCCCGACCCATAATCAGGAAGCCGGCTCTACTTTTTCTGAGACCTGGAGCTTTCTGGAGGCTCATCGGCCCTTTGTACTTATTTCCAAGGCCGTCTTAAATGAGGAGACGCACTGATCATCAGGGTTTCGACCATCATTCTTATACTTAAGATGTATTTAAGTGAACTATTGGGGGTGCAGCAATGATGTTTTTCACTTGGGGGTGACAATCCCAGGAGTCACGATTTTCATCTTTTAACTCTTCCTTCACAAGCAGCATCAGGTAGTGAAACAGTTGTCTGTTCATTCTTTAAAAAAATCGTCTCAGTGTACCTGGTGTAAGGTCTGAACTAAGAACAAAGAGACAAACTGTCCTCCTGGCTCCTGCTTCTACCAACAAGCAGGGGTCGTGGAGGGCACCTGAGTATGTCCCCTTCCCCAGCGTCAGGGCACACTCCCCTTGCAGCAGATGTCATACGTAGCCTACCTAAAAGTGCTCTTAGAAATGTACTCTGGGCTTTCCCAATCAGCCTCTGGCTTTGGGCTTCTAGACATTAATTTTTCAGTGTTACAAGTCAAAACATTTTGCAGAGGGAATTAATTCTTTAAAGGTGAGTAAGTGTACGTGGTATTTCAGGAGAGGGCTGCAGGGCAGTGTGGGTGGCGAGAAGGCCCATTTTACCACGGCAGAGGTAGCCGAGTTACACGCAGGTGAGAGGAACAGGGAAATAAGTCCAAATCTCACTGCCAGCAAGAAAGCCCTCCTCCCTGGTTCTTCGGGACCTGCGGTCTGAGCTGGAGCGTCCTCTCTGTGACCACTGTACCTGTTTCCCAGGCAGCTCCCTGTGATCCCCACGTCTCCTGAGAGTCATGCCCTTGGGTCATCCCCGCCCTACTGACTTGCTTAATGACAGAGCACAGCAAAGGAGGTGGGAGGCACGTCCATGATTAGGTTCCAAAAGCCAGTGACGCCTGTCTTCCTCATACTTTCTCCCGGGCTCCTCTGGACTGCTCACCCGCAGGAAGCCAGCTGCCATAAGGAAGAACCCACCTGGCAATGGACGGGAGGGTGGCTTCCAGCCACCCAGTGAGGACCTGAGGGTTCCTGAGTCCCACAAGCTGCAAGGAAGTGACCCTGTCAACCACCACGTGGGTCAGTCTAGAAGCTCCACCCCCATCCCCTGCAAGTGATCCCACAGATGAGAACCCAGCCTTACTGAAAACTCAATTATGCTCTGTGAGAGGTCTTGATGCAGAAGGCCCCCATTAAGACGTACCTGGATTCCTGACCCTGGAAGCATGAGGTAATCAACACTGTTATTTAAAGCTACTAGGCCTCGGGGTAATTTGTTATGCAGCAGCAGGTAACTAATACTCCAATTCATGTTCCAAATGCACCAGAGAATCTCATCGTAAGGTTCCTGAAGTCTTCCTCATACAATCCATTCTTCAAGTTCTCCCTTTCCACACTAAATAATCTGGAGATGCCATCTCTCTTGCCTTTCCTCCAAACTCAGCCCAGAATCCTTTCGGGACTTCCCCTCTCTCCAGTCTCCCAACCAAAGAGCCCATGTCACCTCTCCCTGCACACCCCTCTGACTTCACCCACGTCAGTGCCCAGATTGCCAGGCTTGTTCTCCGCCCTCCCTTCTGGGCCCACGCCTGCCCCAGAGCCTAGGATGGTGCCCGCCACACAGAGGGTAGTGCTCAATCCACATCGGCTGAATGGACAAACCAAGGCCTGAACAAACATCTACTGGCACCTTCAAGGAGACGGTTGTCCATTCCGATCCTCCTCACCCCACCCCACCCCCAGTAAGTGGCAAGACCACGTCTCACCACAGTCGGTAACGGGCTGTTTAGGATCCTGGAAGATGGAAGACAGGGAGCTGGCTCCCGTCACCCCACCGTATCCTCTCCCCACACGTAATATTTACTATTTCATGTTCCGGGCTCTACCGCAGGTCCGTCCCGCTGTTCACACAGTCCGGCCCAAACACAGCGGCCCTCTTCACACTTCTCAGATTCTGCTGCAGTTCTGGTTTTTATAGACTTATAAAGCATATAGAAAACAGACTCTCAACTTTCGACCCTTCTGTTATTAAACTCGCCTCATATAAAGAACAATGCAAATGGGGATCGTACTTTACAATTACACGCGAGTCCAGGCCCACATTTTATTTTTTTACTTTTTTAATAGCAAACATGGAAATAATCAATTATTATTAATTACCGAGTTGCGTTTAATTCCTTCTAGTTCCCGCTCACTTTGGACGACTTAGGCAATGGATAAATTTTTTTTTAAAAGGTGTGATTTTTGAAAGCGTGGTCCTACCTTGTAACCTCCGATGCGATGCTCCTGTTTAAATTCCTTTCCGTTTTTCAGCCACCTCATAGTCGGTGTCGGATGTCCCCCAGCTGGACAGCGAAACTTGACCGTGTTGGCCGCCGGCACAGCGTGGAGTCGCTTTTCCATCTTTTCCGTGTTGGTCCAATACGGTGCTCCTGTTTTGGAAAACAACATGACAGTGTGGTTGGGACAGACAGCTTCAGCTCCATTATTCAACTCCTCACAGGTAAGATCATTTTGTTTTCTATGCGGCTCATGTGACGTTTCTTTTCTTTTTTTTTTTTTTCCAAAATCCTGCGGGGGGTGGCGGCGGGGGGGGAGGGGCAAGAGTTACATTAGGAAAATATTTTCTGACATCTGATCCAGCTGGAGGTCCCTGGAGACAGACTGCTTGTTAGTTTATGTCTATTAACAGGGAAGGAAAAAAAACCATTCGGAGGCACCTTCTCTCCCTTGTTCTGAGTGCCAGGATTTCAATGTGGATTGAATCATGTGTTTAAAAGGCTCCTTTCTCCACACCATGGCAACACATACAAGAACAGCTGAGCCCTCCCCAAAATATATCGTTATTAGACCGCCGCACCTATGAAATGATCGTGTCTATACACTATTAAAAACAAGCTATGTGCCCCAAAACCCCACATCAATTTACCCATTGGGGCTTCACTTTAAAGACTGTCGATAGCATCTACCATCGACCCTCGTCGGATAAAATTCACGGAGGCACTGGTACCGGCCCAGTGCTTTTTACGACAGCCAACTGACCATGTCACTAAATATATTTTAACGTTTTTAATAGAAAATTTTATTCTCCTGCTCAGTGGTGGCTGTGGAGGCCCCAAGTCTACAGCCGCCTCTGTACAGATAACTTGATCGGCAGCTACGGGTAAAATGTTTTGTAAAGTTGTACCCCCTCAATGACCCTCAAAGTCGTGCCTTGCTTTTCTTTAACTCAAGAAAAGAGGTGTGGTTTTGAAGTTGCCAAACGAAGGACAATTTTCTACAAGAGCCACCGTATCCATCCCGGTGACTGCCGTCATTCTTTTTCTCCTTTTATTTTCCTCTTTCCACCATAAATTCTTCATGCCTGCTAGCAAGGGCTAATGACCGCTATTGAATGAATACTTCTTATGTGACAAACGACAGCCCTAAAAGCTCCCACGTGTCAAACACATTAATCCTGACGACAATCCGACGAGCAAGGCGCTACTGATTGCAACCCGTTTCCAGATAGGAAAACTGAGGTACAGATACACTGCGTAGCCCACCCGCCGCTACGAAGCTAGGAGGAGGTGCAGCCAGGGTCTGAGCTCAGGCAGTATGGCTCCAGAGCTCCTGCCTCCGCCCCCATTCTGGTCCACGGCTGGTAAGAACCAGCTCCTCCAAGGGGTTGGAATCCACACCTCCAACCACTCTGATGTCCGAGACTCGAGCCCAGGACCGCCAGCCTGGGTCAAGGGCACGCGGCCTCCTTCGTCCCTGCCTGCAATGTCCGCTGTCTCTTGTACAGCATTTGACTTTTCCCATGTATTCCTCCCTAAAAGCATCCATCAACAGGGCCTTGAACCTTCTACAACGTTCTAGAGCACTGACATTCCAGAAGATGGATTCAGAACTGCATGTTCCTGGTGAAGGTGAGACTGAGCGACAGCACACACACACACCACACACCAGAGGCAGCAGGGGGCCCCGGGCGGGGGCCTCCGATGTGAACAGAGACGGCCCTTGCTGTGTTCTGTGGATGGCACAGCCCACGCCGGGGTGTGTGTGTGTGTGTGTGTGTGTGTGTGTGTGTGCATGCGTGCGCACGTGCTTGCTGTGTTCTGTGGATGACACGGCCCACGCCGGGGTGTGTGTGTGTGTGTGTGTGTGTGTGTGCATGCGTGCGCACGTGCTTGCTGAGTTCTGTGGATGACACAGCCCACGCTGGGGTGTGTGTGTGTGTGTGTGTGTGTGTGTGTGTGTGTGTGCATGCGTGCGCACGTGCTTGCTGAGTTCTGTGGATGACACGGCCCACGCTGGGGTGTGTGTGTGTGTGTGTGTGTGTGTGTGCATGCGTGCGCACGTGCTTGCTGAGTTCTGTGGATGACACGGCCCACGCTGGGGTGTGTGTGTGTGTGTGTGTGTGTGTGTGCATGCGTGCTTGCTGTGTTCTGTGGCTGACACAGCCCACGCTGGGGTGTGTGGGTGTGTGTGCGCGTGCGTGGCCCCTTCACGGGACAGCCAGGCTCTTCCTCGTGGCAGTTAGGAACTGGGACAACTGCATCCAAAACGCCTACCCCTGCTCTTGAACTCCCCAAGAAAGGTGGAGCTGGGCTGTCTTGCCAAGGGCGCACTGTACGCTCTCTTCCCTCCTGCTTACCTGAGCATCGTCATGGACGACTCCAGGTGGTGTCCGCCTGACCCAAGACAGAGCTGAGTGCAGCAAAACTGGTCAGTCACGTGTGCAGAGGCAGAAAGGCCTGGGGGGGGGGGGGGCTGCAGTCTTTCCTCTGAACCCGGCTACATCTGCGACTTGGTAGCCCTTCGGCTTCAGGAGTCCAACGCCCATAAACACACCTCCTCTTCCATAGGGTTTACCGGGGGACCCGATCCCGATCCATCACCAGCCACCCAGTGCCTGGCAGCCACCGAGACCATTTTAACCACCATTCATTTCATCTTAAAAGGTTCTACTTAGGAAAAAACATCCATCCATCTGACCCAAATGAAAAGGCCTGCCTCGGGCGTCCACACCCGTGTCATCTGTTTAGATCAACACAAAAGCCCATTCACGTGCATTAGCTCAATATTAATGCAGCGGGGCTTGCGGAGATGGCGTCGGTAAGAGCCCAGCACACCCTGTGGCGCGGCCTTTCCTGCTTGCTTGAAAGAAACCAGCAGATGTGCGCTTACAGACCCCTAGGCCTGCCTCTGACCTTCCCTGAAACGTCAGAGTGCGGTTTAACTTAAGGCACCTGGAACGCTGCCCTCTCTGTTCTTCTCTCGCTGGGCTGAGCCAACCGTGAGGCATCGCCCAGTTTGCACGGGCCCGCACAGACCTGGCACCCAGCACCTTTGTCTTGGCGCCCGAGGACTGACAGGAGGACGAGGGTGGAAGAATTCTGCTGGAATTTCTGGCAGGTACCCAATTCCCCAAGGGTGAAATGTCAATCATCACAATTGTCCGTCCAAGATGTGTGCTCACGGGAAACAGACAACACAGCCATGCAGCAGGGCGTGGGCACCGGGCTCCTCAGCGCCATGTCCCAGAGATCCCCATGTGATCCAGACAGTAGAAACAGATCACCTGCAGGGCTATCGCACGAAACCTACATGGACAGCTATCAGTCGTGACTCGACGGAAAGGGCTGTCGAGCGGTTTTCCAGGTTCCCCGTGTGACAGTGATGCCCAGCCCAACCCCACTCTGGGTGAGCGCTTACGTCAGACGGGTGAGGTTGTGCTTTCTCTGTGGCTAGGCTTCCCTTTAAGATGTCAAGCTCGCCTGACCAGGCGGTGGCGCAGTGGATAGAGCGTCGGACTGGGATGCGGAAGACCCAGGTTTGAGACCCCGAGCTCGCCAGCTTGAGCGCGGGCCCATCTGGCTTGAGCAAAAGCTCGTCAGCTTGGACCCAAGGTCGCTGGCTCCAGCAAGGGGTGGCTCGGTCTGCTGAAGGCCCGCGGTCAAGGCACATGTGAGAAAGCAATCAATGAACAACTATGGTGTCGCAACGGCAATGAAAAACTTATGATTGATGCTTCTCACCTCTCTCCATTCCTGTCTGTCTGTCCCTATCTATCCCTCTTTCTGACTCTCTCTCTGTCCCTGTAAAAAAAAAAAAAGAAAAAGATGTCAAGCTCGTGAACTTCTTCAACAAGCACAATTCTGAAGGGGAGAAATTATTTTATTATTTCCCAATGGTTCTTCCTGAGATCAACTAGTTTTATGAGATAGCTGAAGAACATGAAAGGTCTAGAAGAAAAATGAAACTGTTGTGTTTCCTTCATCAGTGGCCTCATGTCCTCGGCAGACTCGTCCCGTTTCCAGTATTTCTATTTTCACAGCCTGGGCCCCCTGCCCCAACACAACGCAGCAGGTAAGGAATGGACCAGGCTCCGGACAAAATCCTCGACCCGAGGTCTCTTTTACACCAAGGCTGGTGAACAGTGTTCCTAACTTTTATCTGGAGAAGGAATTCATTAAATGAATGATCCCTGCCCACAGCAGACGCTCAGGACAGATGTTTTCTCCACAACTTTATTTAAAATGAATCTGCAAGCCAAGGCCACATCATGTTCCTTGAGAGAAATGTATGGCACCCATGTTGTGTACCTTTCCTGCCATAACTTTAGGGGTGTGCGAGGAGTGGGTTAAAGCCAGTGGGTTAAAGCCAGAGGAGGGATGTGAGATAAACCTCCATGGCACCAAAACTGAATGGCACTAAGTCAGAAGTAAACGAGGTGACCTAGATGACAGGTATGGCCCACTCTGCTCTGACATCTGCAAATCTTCTGATGGAACATGTAGCAAAAAAACAATGTCCTTAGTCACAAAAGACTAATAATGAGGGTAGAGGAACAGCAAGACTTGTCAAAATCAATCAATCAGTCAATCAATCCCATCATCGAAGTGTAGTATCCCTAACTCGTTACCATGTTCCCACTTTCATACAACGGACATCTCATAAGGTGTGGCTAGTTAAACGAGAGATTTATAACCCCACGGGAACTTCTCGCAAAGACCCCTCAACACATGCTTTCTTCACCACCTCCGTCCCACAGCGGAGGCTCACCATTCCTTCCCTGGCCACCTCTGTTACTGACATCAGTTTCCATCACTGGGCTGTTTCCATAGTGAAAAATATCCCTTTCGATGCCTGCTGATCAACATGAGTACAGCACCTGGAAGGTACAACTTGAGTTGACTTCAGCCTATGAAGAATCGGATGGATAGATGGATGGATGGATGGATGGATGGATGGATGGATGGATGGGCGGACGGACCGATCAGATGGACAACTCTTAAAAGTTTCAGCTATAAAATGAGGGGGTTGAACTGAGTGTTTTGAGAAGGTCCCTCCCAGCTCTGACATTCTTTCCAGGTATTTGTATTCTAGGCAGATGTTCTGTCAACAAATGGTAGGGTTAGAAGATTTATTTTGACCCTGCCATTTAAACTCAGTAAGAAAACATGGGCTGCTGAGCCCCCCTACAAAATCCCTGACATATGTGAATACTGACATCTAAGGTTTGTGGTCTTCTCTCTCTCTCTCTCTCTCTGTCTCTCTCTCTCTCTCCAAAATCAAAAAGAGAGAACCCAGCCTAGCAGTTTAAAAGAAAACAAGGAATCATATTACCACTGTACCAAAAGCTACCTCAGTGACCATCTGGCCTGACGGATGATGTGATCAATGTCACTCAAAAGGTTAAGTGATCTGATCAAGGTCACCCAGCCAGAGGCTGGGCTGAGGCAGACCAAGTCTCCAGCTCCCTGAGCAGGGCTCTTTCAACCACTAAGGGCTGCCCTTTGAACTCTCCCATGGTAATTAAGTCAAAAGCTCAAGATTTACGTGAGCCATGGACTCTGATGACTGCCAACTGTATTTTTATTGATGCAAAAATAAAAAAATTAAAAAAAAAACCACAGCCCGTTTCAGCTCCTAGATTAAGTCTCACAAACTCCCTAAAGCCCCACTAAGACCTCTGTCTTACGTCTATAATTAGGGCCTTTAAAAATATCACAAATCAGGGCATTTGAATGCTTTGACCCCTGGGTGGAGGGCTGTCTCTGAGAGCCCTGTGCCCCTCCCCCCTGCTTGCAGGAGACTGAAGTTCCTATGTTTTCGGTTTTTCATAAAACTAAGCTAACAAACTATGGAGATATGAGTAAAGGTGTGGTTATGGGGGTCGGGAGGGAAGTTGCTTTATTTGAGAAATCTCATTAAAACAACTAGTTTGATGACCAGTGAGGCATTCGTTGAGGAAAACATTAAACCTAACCAGGCAATTTACTCACAGGTAAAATGCCAGAGCCCAAAGGGAGACCAGGTGCCCTGTGGGGGTTCTCAGGATCCCCCTTCAAAAGAAAACCCTCCAGTCTGTGATGCTGTCTGATGGGAGGGGAACCCAAGAAAGAAGAAATAGTCACCCGAGCCTCCTGGAGGAAACACCGTTGCTGGCCTTCCTGATAAAACACCCACACCAGCGTAGGACGGGCTCTTCATTACACAAAGGAACTTCAAAAAATGCAGGAAGCCTATGCACTTTGGTTCTGTTTTGTTCTTTTTTGTTTTTTCCAATTCTTGGAAACTTAAACATAACTAAGATACCAACATTTGCCAACTTAGATAAAATCTCTACCAACTGAAAATCCCAATTAGAGCAAAGGTGACTATAAACTATTATCAGCAGATCAATCAATGAACAAAGTTTGAAATCTCAGGCCAAGAACTTTCATTTTCTCTAGTTACTTCCAAAACACAAATTGCCTTTCTCCCTGACACAGGTATGGGCATCGGCTACAGGTCTCAACAGGCATGAAACCAAAATAGAAAATTAGCTTGTCTTTCTCTTCACTCAGGAGAAAGAGGCACTTCAGCAGCTGAAATCTTGACACAGCTATCTCGCTACCAATTTCCTCTAGCTAAGCAGCTAACCTGAGCTTTCTGTCAATACGGTTTTCCCAAGAACGAAGTCTCCAGTCCTTCAGAAACATGAATCACTTCAACAGAAGGCAGAGGTAATAAAAAACACTCCCCAGTAGACATCCAGACCTACTTATTTGCTGCTGGATGACCCATTAAGATACCTAGACCAAGGACTAGTTAAATTATGCTTTCCTATGCTGAAGGATAAAATCAGCACCTTTCAAAATCCTTGACCTGGATGCATTTCAAAAACTAGCATTTGAGCCCTGGCTGAGTAGCTCAGTTGGTTGAAGGATCATTCCAATATGACGCCAAGGTTGTAGGTTTGATGCCCGGTCAGGGCACATACAATAATCAACCAATGAATGAAGGCATAAATTAAGTAGAACAACAAATCTCTCCCTCTCTCTTTCAAATGGCAACTTTCTTTCCAGAAGAAAGTCTGTGTCACTAATGGGCATAGGTAGCAGCATTATTTCCTGGCTGTCAGACCTATAATGACATCACAGGACTGTTCTGCTCAGGGAAGTATCTAGCACCTTAAGATGTGAGGTCATCAGTAGTCAGGACCTGAGAAATAGGACCTGAGAATGCCCTTCTCACAGCTGTGATGGAAGAACGTGGCTTCAGAGGGTGGGGAAGGTCAGACCAATCAAATCAGCCCATGGCAGGGGTTTCCAAGCATGCCATCCATGGGAACGGGTCTCATGGTCAGTCAGCTTGGAAAACCCTGAGGAAGGACAAAAGTAAACATGCTTCAGGACAGAACACTCCGGAGCTTAGATCACGCTGAGGGGCCCTGCAAGTCTCCACAAAGGGGTCCCGGGAGGGAAGAGGTATTTTCCAAATTTATTTCAAAATACAACTCATTTTTAGCGGAGAAGTATTATAGATTGGCTAAGTCTCTTAATGCAGGTGCCTGTTTTTAATGAGACCCTCAAAGATGTACATGAAAACTGTAACTCCACAAAACATTTATTCACCATCCAGGCTGGTCCTCTCCTTCCCTGAAGCAGCCCGCTGGGAGAAGAGGTGGGTCAGAGATACCGCATGACAATGCCCGTGAAGTCGGGGAATGAGACTAGATCAAAGCCAAGCACGTAGCTCAACCAGCCAATGGAAACAAGGAACTCCACCACAGATGAGCCTGTTTCTGACCTGGGTTTCGTCCAATGAAATAGAAGTTCCCATCAACCTGAAGACTGCCAAACATCCCTACAGAAATCAGATCAGACCCTGATGTTAACAGACACCAACATCATTGCCAAAAACTCATCAATTCTGCTTTTAATTTTTGACTGTTCTTTTTGCCATGGTACCATGCTTCCTGTACTCTGTAGAGAATCTAAGAAGAACTCTACCAGGCAGATAAGCTTGCCTTTTTTACAATTAACCACCAAAATTAACTAAACAATCACCGAGCAGTCCAGCAAAGATTGGAATCACCTGCAGTATGTTTTCAAGCTATACAGGCTACAGGGCGAACATCTGTCCACCCAGAAAGAGAAAAAAACTTCAAAAAGCCCAGCAATGTCACCACCAGCCCAGGGTCACTGGAGCATCATTTGTTAACCTCACTGAAGAGGAACTTTCCAACACACGCCGGTGGCATTCCCAGACAAGCAGAATCAGACTGGACAAGTGGGTGTTTTCCAGGTGGCTGAAAATGCAAAGAATTCGGTGCTTCTCCAATTTTCTCTATTAATCAGGTCAGGCATTTGACATTTGAGGTGGCAAAATTGTTTTAATGGCAACATCCCCTTGCCCGCCTGGCCAATTACCCTGGCCGTGGCATTCCTCTGTCCACGCAGGCCGCAGCTGCTTAATCTCAGCTGCCCCGGGCAGCACCTGTGAATCAGACCAGCCTAATCACAAGAACAGATGGCAGGGGCCGAGTCGCCAGCTAAGAACTGCTATCACTTTAAATCACATCTAATGTTTCACGGGCACCATACGGAGGCAGCTCCCGACAGCAGTATCTCCCTGGTACAGCTAACACCGGCCCTTAATCACCGCAGAGCACCCATTGCGGGGCAGAGTCGCTGTCATTTGAGAGCTAATTACAAAGAATCCCGGTGGCAAGGTGAAGGTGATCCCCTTGGTGAAGGGCTGGCGTTCATTAAATGGAGCCCCCCACTCCCCTGCCCTTCTACATGGGCACCGAGTGGTCGGGGCAAGATGGATGAAAACCCGGAGGTCTTACGGGCAGGTAAGTCCTTCTGAATCAGGAGACAGAGATTCCGTTGCTCAGCCCACTTGTTACGTAACTTCTACCTTGCTGTTGCATGTTAGCATTTCCCAAGTATTGCATTAGGATGCTGACCAGTACTAGGAGGCATGGCGCTGATCTCCAGTAAAATGCGGTTCCCAGGCACGCCAACACAACCAAACCCACGGAATCTGATGTCCCCCAATCAACAGCAATCACACCCACATGTGGGTACCACATCAGAGCCGTAAACAACAGTGCCGGCCTCGCCACTCCGCCCCCATCACCCGCCTGAGTCCTGGCGGAGACGCACTAGGATTTGACACGCAAGAGGCTCACGACTGACTCGCAGCTTTGCTATTGCTCACTGATTCATGAATTTCCACTCAATAAAGCAGGAATAACTCTTCTCTCCACCCCGCTGAGTTGTTGGGGGCCCTGCCTGAGCCAGCAGCCAGCACGGAGCCTTTCCGAAGCTCCTCGTTGCCACGGTCATTTGCTGCCTCCCCTGCCGGAGCCAAAGAACTAACAAGAAGCGAGTGATGTCTTCTGATGCAGCAGGCTTAATTGTCCAAACAGAATAACCTCATTAGAAGGTTAGGACAAGTCGTAGTGGAAAACACTTTCACTCACCTTGTTACCCGGTTTTATGAGCAACGTCTCCAACAGTAAACTCCTGTTTGAGGCAGATCTATACATGGGAACCCCGGAGCCAGTGGTTCTCACACTTTAGTCACCCCCAGAGTTTCTGAGTGGGTCTGGGGTGGGGCCTGAGAACCTTCATTTCTAATAAGTGCTCAGGTAACGCCGAGGCCAGTGATCCAGGCCCCAAGTTTTCTCTTGCCCGAAAGTAAAGACTATATAAACCAAAATATTTCCCTTTTTGCCCAGGCTGCTAGGGGACTCGGGGACAAATCCAATTCCCCACTCAAGAAACATGTTACCCCAGGTGCCTGACAACATTGATTTTCTCTTCTTCCTCTAAAAAGCCTAGGGTCTATTTCAGTAACTAATTGCTTTTACTATTCAGGCCTTGTTTATATTTATTAAACTGACTAAAAATCCTTCTAAGTAAATGCAGACTATAAATCTAAGCAGCAAATGCCAGAGACTAACAAAAACTCACTCTGGGAACATTCCAGTCATGTTATCGGAAAAATACAACTTGACAGTTTATCTTCGTTATTGAATACTCAACAAGGACTTTTCTGAGCACTGTACAGATATGAACTCAACTAATCCTCATTACAACCTTGTCAGGGGTTGTTATTACCCCCGTTTTACAGCTGAAGAAACTGAGGCACGAGGCACAAAAATTAAATTACTTGCCCAAGGTCACCCAACACAGAAGGGGTGGTTCAGGATTTGAACCCAGGCTGCCCAGCTCCGAGCAGCCACATTCTCACTCACCAAGCAGAGGCCTCCTACGTGCCCATGCTTGGTATTAACTGTCTTTAAATAGGCCAACAGCACTCACCGGCCCCCTTTTCTATCTGCAGAGTGAGGGGCACTTTCCTTATCTCTGCTCAGCATGCAAGAAAACTTTAAAAGCCATGGTTTCCCGACCTCGGCACCACCCACGTCATTCTCGGTTATGGGGCCAGTCCTGCACATTGTAGGGTGTTTCAGCAACACCTCTGGTTTCTACCCACGAGATGCCATCAACTTCCCCCCACCCCTGTTATGCCAACCAAGTATGTCCCAGGGTCTCCCAGGGGAGGGGAAGAAGAAGAAGAGGCCCTCCCCCCACCCCGTGGAGAACCACGTAATCCAAGCACCATCAACGGCTATAAAGAAAACTAGGGTGTTATGCGGTCCTACTACGTCCCCACACAGTGAGACACACCAAAGGGAACGAGAGACAAGGAAAGAAAAGTCCTAACTCCTGACACAGTAAGAAAGGACAAACAGTAGAGAAGGGTGTTCAGTAGCACTGGTTTATTCTCAGATCAGGAAGTCAGGAACGTGGACACAGCAGAGAGAGGGGAGGGTCACGGGCATGGCGTCGCGAAGAGTCGACAGGAAGACAGGTCAGAGTGTGGACTTCCCACCAAGCTCTCCTCTCTCGGGGACCTGCGGGGACAGCCGTTACTTACTCTTGTTGTTACTGTTCTCACTGACAAAATCCTCAAAGCCATCTGTGTCGTCCTCATCGTCTCCGGAGGAGATGGCATCTGTGTGCAAGCAGAAGAACAGAGCCATGGTTGTTTCTTTGCCAAGCAAAAGGCCGCCGTCACTTACGACAACAGAGCCCTTCGGGAGAGGGACGTCAACAACCCAGGAGCCCACGCCGTAAGTCTGAGACTGTGTTTAGTTAAGACGGTCTCAGTGGCTTCCACTTTCCCTCCATGGTGACAGTTGGTCTCTATTATGAGTCTCGATGTTTTCTGCTTTCACACTATTCAAACACTATAAAACCGGATAAACGGTCCCCAGCAAATTTACTGATTGCACACTAGCCAGAGATTCTTTCCAGCCAAATGTTTCAGCGCCCAGGGTCCTCTTCACGGTTGGAATTGGTCCCCAGGAAAGAAATCAGCCCCCTGTGTGGCCTTCCAGCCGTTTACTAACATTCTAAAAACAAAACCTTAAACGCGGCCACCAAGAAGGGGGCCGGTACAGCTCCCTCCCCCTTACTGCGTGGAAGAACAGTCCGGGAGAGAAACTCAAATTTTAATAAAAGGAATCGGGAATGTTCAGCATCCAAATTTCAATCCTCTATTCTAAATACTGAGGATGCCGGTGGGCTAAGGGGGGGTGGGGGTTAGGGGAGGGGTGATGTGCTTTTACTTATAAAAAAGTGTGCTGCCTTAAAAGAAAAATGGTACTTTGCACATGAGAATCCTTTTTAATTTTTAACGACCAGCCTCCCGGATACACCAGGTCCCGAGGAAGAACTTCAAAAGCGGGTAATAGCAAACCATGAAGCTCTGTGCCTGGCACCCACAAGCAGCTCCCACTTGCCCAGTAAAATGTCACCCAGAAAATGGCTACAGAGGAGAGAGTAGACGGAGGGACCGCAGGCCAACTCACCTGTGACATTCACCATGAAGTAGACAGTCTCACTGTCTACAGTCCTAGCAGCAGTACAAGCATAGAGGCCGGAGTCTCTAGGCGTGGTGCCTTTTATCTGCAAGTACTCCCCCATAAGCACTGTCCTATTGCTGGGCCCCAAGTGTACCCCATCCTTAGTCCAACTGATCGTGGCGGCATCTCTCAACCGGCAGCGCAACTCTAGCGACTCCCCGGGCGCAGCCACGTACACTTCTGGTTGGGAGATTTGGTATTTGGTTGGTGGCTCTGCAGAGAAGGTGGGAGAGAGGAGATGGAGACAGAGGGGAGGAGGAGAGAACGTGCAACAAAGGTCAGTGGAGGCCCCTGTGTTCCCAGGAGAGCAGTTCTTGCTTTGCCAACGGCCCCAGCAGGCTGGCCTGTGCCCGCCACCCCAGGAAGCCAGGACACGGCCCTCGGGCACAGAGCAGGGGGCTGAAGCAGGAGCCGGAGGATGCACCGAGCAGGGGCTGCCCACTTCTGTCACCACACACCACAGGGCTTTCCCCCTCAACCCCAAACCCGGCACGGGAAGATACCGAACAACAAAACTTCTCAGCCGGTGGTTAATGCGATCGCGGAGAAATTCCATTAGTGTGGCGTTTTCTTTTTTTTTTTTTTAATGTGTAAGGAATGTGTGCTTTACAAACTTTTTCATTCAACACAACTGCATGGCTATGTGTCCACACACGTGCACACACGCATGCGCGCACACACGCATGCGCACGTACACACTTATTCGTTGTGCTAGACTAGACTTTGCCTGTTGTCACCAAGCCAAGCTTCTTAAAATGCCTCAAACTCAAGGGAAACCAGTGGGCCCTTCCACAAAGCTGCCGTCTGAGTGTTCATGGGCTCCCAGGGTCGCATCAGAACTGTGCTGGACTGAAGACTAAATTCTGTGCTGGGTGAGCTGGGACAAACTGTTTTTACTAACAAGCCGAGTGCCCTTAACACCAAAACCAAAAAGTAAAACGCCTACCAGACAGCCAAGAGGTGGCCTCCGTGGCAAACTGACCTTGACACAAAGCTGCTAAACCTTACTTGTCCGGTGCTCCAAGTTAAAATCGGGGTCCCTCCCTGCTGCCCACCTCCACCACACATCCTGCGTGCCAGCCTCCCAAGGCTTCTCCTTCGTCTCCTTAGGCCTCCTTCTTCCTTCCTCACGTCCCTGCTAAACCCAACACATACTTCAAGGCCCAAGTCCCACCGTCCCTCCTGGGTGATGCTTTCTATCCCGCCCCAGAGTGAAGTGGTCCCCTCCCCTCCTCCTATGTCTGCCCACTACACCAGCTCCTGGGGACATGCCGCCTTCCTGTTGAATGTGTCCTGTCTCCTGAGAAGACAGCAAGATCCTAGCGAGAGGGCTCAGATCTCAGGGCTATCTGTCCGTACGTCCCCTCCCCCAGGGTCATACATGAAAGGTAGCCCATGGTGAACATAACCACGGTCCCCAAATATGCAGCGCAGGATGGGACCATGCAACCTCTGTGAGCAGGAGAAGCAACCGTGACCCTTTAAGAGGAATAGCCAGAGCCGCTGAGTGGAACCCACAGGAGTCCATGAATCAATCGGCTTTCATTCCTTCCAGCGGGAATTGTGAGTGGTACCCAGAGTCCCAGGCCCCGGAGAGCACAAGGCTTCCCAGCGCTGGCACAGCTCCAAATGTGGGCAACATCACAACTGTTCTGTCCTCTGTGTGTGGTTCACACAAATCTCCCAAATAAGATCGGAATAAAGTCGCTTCACGTTTCGGCCCCACTGTTGAAGGAACAGCAAGGGCCGCATACGCCGGGTTCTAGAAATCCTGCTGACCGCTGCCATCCACAGCCAACACGGGAAGGCAAGGGCTTCTAAGGGGACACCCCCCAAAGGCACACAGCCCAAGAAGGGCCCAGGTATTGAACAGGATAAGATCATAGAGACATAACCCCAGTGAAAGGAAAAGAAAAAAACAGAAGTCAAATTTAACATGGACAAAGATGCCCCAAAACTAGGTCCTGAAAGCCCAGCGGACCAACCGGTTAAGTTTCAAGTTTGCTTTTCCCCTTTATCAACGATTTATTGAACACCTACTACGGGTCACACTGCATTCTGGGTGTTAGGCAAGAATAAGGAGCAAAAACAGCCCCTGCAGTTTAAGTCATAGGGGCTTCAATTCAGTGGGGGTGACAGGCAATAAATAACCAACAAAAATGACAACAAAGAATGTGAGGTGGTCTTAAGAAGACCCCAGCAAGACACGGGCGCCTATAGACACAGGATGGTAAGGAGCAGCCTTCGGCCAGCTTCGGCCTGAGCCAACCCCAGCCACGTGGACCTGTTTTTTGTAAACAAAGTGTGACTGGCACACAGCCAGGCTCATTGTTTGCATAATGAAAATTGTTTGTTGTCACTGAGCAGGGCTCTTGTCCTTACAAGAGACCCTAAAATAGTTACAGCCTTGCCCTTGACAGAAAGTTTGCCAACTTCTGCACAGGACGGTCAGGGTCGGCTTCTCTACAGTGAGGGGCAAAGCGACGCTCTTGGGAACTCAGCTGGAAGGCCCTCCCGAGGCCACTTCGGTCCCTACACAGTTGAATTGAGTGACTAACAAGATATATTTTGAACTTTGGATTCTGAGCAGAAAAGGGAGAGGGAGAGAAAAATGGGACAGAGGACAGCTGATGGAAGAGAAGAAGACATAAAAGAATTCAGTTTAACCCCCACATCCCGGGCCGTCTCTCAGCATCCTAGACTCACAGATTCATACATTAGAACTGACAGGCCCCAAAGGCCACCTGGCCTGGCTCTTTTTGCAGCTGGTTTAAGCAAAGATCAGATGTCATTTGGGTCCCCCATTTCCAACAACTAATTACTGAAATAACAGCCACAATGTTAGAGTCAATTTACGATAATTAGCTCAGGTCATAAAACAATATTTATTGGGGCTACGTGATGTGATCGGCAAGCCTCCAAGAATGCTATAGGATACTGGTCATCAAGGGATGACCGACCAGGAAGCAACGCTTCCCTCCCTCCCTTCCAGGAGAGACTGGGGGCCATGTGGCCAGCCTGGTTCTGTCCTGGCCTTCGGATAAGGTGAAGCCATGTCCTCATGTCATGGACATGGTGGAATGCTCTAAGACTGTTGAAAAAAAGAAAAGGCAATTATGATGCAGAGAAATCTCTCCCAACAAAGGTGGAGCTGTGACTTCTCCCTTTTCTAGAGAAAGGTGTTGTTCCGAGAATCTTTTCCTTCACCTGCAACAGGTAAACCTCCACGCCTTGCTGACACCAGTGTGTCTGAGATGCTGCTGGACCGGTGTCGCCAAGAGGACACCACACCCTGCGGGCTGGAGGAGGAGGAGGAGCACAGTGAGATCTCAGGGCAGGCAACAGATAGGAACCTGATCTTCCAAACTATAACTCATTGGGCCCACGACAGTCACTATCACTGTCATTCGTCCAGGCTGAAGACGTTCACCATGACCTTGAGCACCACTCTTTTCAGAGGATCAGAGGGTCTTTGGATTCATACCTCCATAGATATATCGGGTTCTAGAAATCTTGCTGACCGCCGCCATCCACAGCCAACAGGGGAAGGCCAGGGCTTCCAAGGCGACACTTTCAAAGGCACACAGCCCAAGAAGGACTCCCAAGGAGGGCTCAGTTGTTGGACAGGACATGAGCATCCCAGTGGCCCGGTAAGCTGACTTTGATGTTCTAAAGGTGGCTTTTATTTCCAGCAGACCCAGGTTCACACTGTTGCCCAGTTTTCCAATTAGACGATAAGCTTCAAGGATAGTAAAACAGCTCCCCAAAACATTTCAATAACGATGTTCACCCACAAAACTGAGCTATCCACCTTCAAAGTCTCAAACCAGCAACCGCTGCCATGGTAAGCTCAGAGAGTGTACGCTCTTCTCTCGCCCGAGTGATCATTTCACCAAAGGCTCATCGGGGGTCGGTGTCCTTGGTGAAACCCCAGCAGAACCCAGAAACATCCCTGGGTCTCTCAGGAGGACTCTGGGGGCACCTTGCAGGGGAGGGCAAACGGGCAACTGAAAGCAATTGAAAGGGGGTGGAGGGTGAGGTTAAGGAGAAACAATACCAAGAAGAGAAGGGAGAGCCAGAGTCAGGAAGAGTGTGTGGGACACACAGGGGGCAGGGCAGAACGTCACCCAGCTTCCAGGTTCCCGCATCCAAGACAACTCAGGCAAGGTGCCAGGAACACTGACACAGCAGCCTGGAACCCAGACAGCGCAGGGGAGGCCATTCTGCCCCTGCCCCTGCCCCTCCAGGTTTCTCTTCTGTGCCTGAACCCTTTCGAGGTGTCTTCCCTGCCTGCTTCCGGCACGGGCAACAGTATTTAACCCCCATAGGTCTGTGAGGCGCCGGGACAACCTCCCTAACTTTGATGACCTCCTGCCGACACAGCCCCGGCCTCTCCACGACTCCGCCAAGGTGTACACCTGGCTCTGTCACAGACAATGGCTGACACAGAGCAAAGCACCCCCCGAACGATGTTAAACAATACCTTTTTACAGTGATACGAACAGGCCTTGGGTTTCTCTGTCCTGGTGCCGCGCCCTACTTTCTACCATTCTGAAGCATGGAGCGGGGAGAAACCCCAAAGCACACCTTCTGACAATTCCCTGAGCCCTTCTTGCCAAAACACAATGAGGGAAGAACGTTCTAGAAGCCACTTTGCTACACACCAACTGCTCTTTCAGAGGCTTCCGCAAGACAGCAGAAAGACATGTTCCCACACGTCTTTCATGGTATAAACTGAAATTTGAAAGGAAGCAAGAACGCAGAAACACACACACACACACACACACACACACACACACACACACACACACAGGCGTGTTGGACATTCACCGCCTCCGTTCTCTAAAACCGCGGGACAAACAAGGCCGAGGGTTTACCTTCTGGGAGGGCTCGGCGCATTTGTTTCGTCTGGCTACTGCTGCCCGGCTGGGGATGAGGGCGGCTGCATCCATTCAAACTTGGTCCCCGGGGGTTCCAGGCACGCAAGGAGAGCCAGCAGCAGGGACTCACGGCTTCTCCTCAATAAACCGACTACTCTGATATTTACACACGGCGGACAGGGAAGGGCGCTTTCATAGCTGGTCTAAAAATGACAGGTATGAGTCACCTGCACATTCTGTGTGTGATTCCTGCCCCGAGCTGGGTCCCCTGCCCTCCCCTGGACACTCCTCCAGCGGTCAGTCCTGGGAGGCAAACGGGGATTCAGAACCGAGGGGCCTCCGACGGGAAAGAGGAGGGACCCAAGGCCGGGGCTACCTGACTTTCCAAGTCCCTTAACAGATCAGGGTAGATGACGTCACCACCATGCGTCCTGGCGTGACGTCACGCCGACGTCACTAGCCCCACGCCGCATGCGTGAAGTTGCCTCTTGGTGAGGACCCGCAGGGAAACCAGTTCTCGCTGTGTGTGGGCGCAGAGCCCTGACGGGAACACGTGTGAAATCCAGAGAAGGCTGCGGTTTGTGGGACTTCGCCACACACGTCCAGCCGGATACCTCGCCACTGTCATCCCCAGACAGCGGGCGCGGGGGAGGGGGGTTGGCACAGCGAGCTATTTCAGGTAACACCTGGTGCTGCCAAACCAGCGATAGCAGTGCTTCAGACTGTCACTTTTTATAATGTTTGCCTATAAACTTTTCCCGTGTGGTTTTTGAAATGGCGCCCAAATGCAAACAGAGAACAGATGGGAAACCTGCGTCCTGCCCTGGCCAATCGTTTCGTGGGGAGCAGACGACAGATTCAAACTGTTAAGGAAGAAAAAGGCGGTCTGTGCCAAGGGGACAGCTCACGTATCACGTTTCACAAATTAAGCCTTTTCTGGGGCTTCCTCTGGACGGTGTCTTTTCAAATGTCAAGATTAATCACCGCTAAGAAATGGGAACCTGCACCCCCGGATTCAAGGACACAGTGGGTCACCCCTGGAATGTGTCCCTCTGAGGTCTTTCCCTCCCAGAAAGTCAGGGGTGCTCAAGCCCTCAACTCATTCGGCAGAAAGGGAGAAAGAGAAAGAAACCCAGAAATGAATTACTCTGGGAGGGAGGGAAGAGGGGAGAGGGGAGAGGGGAGAGGGGAGAGGGGAGGGGGGAGGGGGGAGGGGTGGAGAGGGGAGGGGTGGAGAGGAGAGGGGAGGGGTGGAGAGGAGAGGGGAGGGGTGAAGAGGGGAGGGGAGGGGTGAAGAGGGGAGGGGTGAAGAGGAGAGGGGAGGGGTGAAGAGGAGAGGGGAGGGGTGAAGAGGAGAGGGGAGGGGTGAAGAGGAGAGGGGAGGGGAGACGGGAGGGGTGAAGAGGAGAGGGGAGGGGTGAAGAGGAGAGGGGAGGGGTGAAGAGGGGAGGGGAGGGGTGAAGAGGAGAGGGGAGGGGTGAAGAGAGGGGAGGGGTGGAAAGGGGAGGGGTGAAGAGGAGAGGGGAGGGGTGAAGAGGAGAGGGGAGGGAGAGGGGAGGGGAGACGGGAGGGGTGAAGAGGAGAGGGGAGGGGTGAAGAGGAGAGGGGAGGGAGAGGGGAGGGGAGACGGGAGGGGTGAAGAGGAGTGGAGAAACGCCAGGCAGGTGTGTGACTGCAGCAGAGGCCCATCCAGTTAGGAGGGTGGGCTGCAGGGACAAGCCTGTACCTCTTGGCATAGCTCGGGGCTCCCACGGGAACTCTTAATTGAGCATTTGGGGCAAGAGCCCTAAGACAGCCCTGGCTTCCTGGTGCCTCCCACCAGGTACTCTGCCACCTGGGACAAGAGAAATAAACATCACAGCCATGGGACTGCCAAGGTCTTGACAGAAGAAACACAGAGTGAAGCTGCAAATGTCACCGCAATGTCACAGTACACGAAACCCATGGCAAATAAGTGGCAGCTGATCCTATCTGTTCCGGTAAACCTGAACTTACCCTTCTGGTGGCCTGTAGGGGCCAGGCCACAGTCCTGGTAAGAACTTTCAACGGGCCAACAGCCAGCTTTCTGTCCAAGGGAAGAGAATACAGAACCCTCATGGACCCAGCACGCCTGGAGCCATTTTTTACAAGCTTGAATCAAGGGAGCCTAGACAGACGGACAGACAGACAGACAGCTGGCATTACAGCAGCCTGTCAATGTTTTACAGGGTCAGAGCTTTGGGAGAGGAACCCCCACTTTTCACTGGCACAGTTTCAGCCTAGCTGGCATCAAAACTTACCAGCAGAAAGAGACAAAGGTACTGAGGTCCCCACCATCGAGTCAGAAAGGACCGCCCTGGCATGCCGTGCCCCCTAGCCCGGGGGCTCTGCACACATGGACAAGGAAGGTGGCCACTGTCTCAGCTCAGACATCCTCAAAGCTTCCCCTTTACAAGAACAGACTTGCAGAAGAAAACAGCCCTGACATCAAACGGCGGCCTTATAAGGCATAGGTACTACTTGTTCTTAAAGGGGGAGGCCAGGAGTCTGCACAATATAAAAGATGAAAGGTCTCTACCTCAAGAAATCCTGCCAGCATCAGGCTGGGGGAGAAAGAAAAGAAGTCGGAGCAATGAAATGCACTTCGGTGAAGGGACTGAAACTGCAGCCCTGTCCTCCCAGCCCCACAGTCAGGATGTCTTGTGGCCACACGTCAGGACTTAAGAACTCTCCCTGTCAGGATCACGGGGCCGTAACCACCGCTAATAGCTACCTCTGCCACAGTAGCCCGACTGTTCCAGAAACTGGAGCCTGGCTCGCATTCCTGATGATCAGATGGAATAGTGGCTAATGTTTCCAATATGGTAACCAGTACAAATTACATATTTAGGCACACCCCTCATATAATTTCGGTCTGTCTTTGAGAAACATGGTGAGCAGCTAGCTCTCCAAGTCTGAGAGGAGACAGTAAAAATGTAGGAACAGTGTGGTGTTGCAGAGCATGCTCATCGAAGGGGGGCCCCACCCTGTTCAGCCAGCTCCCCTCTGCTTTCGGTTCTGACGTTTTAGGAAGTTAGTTGTTGTTCTCGAAAAGGGAGAGAGGAAGACAGAGAGAGAGAGAGAGAGAACAGAAAGGCTGGTTTTCTCCCTGGTCACAATCCTTGCATCAGACTCTCATATTCACCAGAGCAAAATTCCCACCAGACCACCAGGATGCAAGTAGTGAACCAGTATCGTCTGCTTAAATCTGTAGATACCCATCACTTTGCTCGAGCGAAAACTTCACAGTTGAGCCCGTTGTTCACAAAGCACATCCCCAAGAGATAGGCCATGAGATGACCCAGCGCCCAAGACACAGAACCTGGTACTCCAAAGTTATGTCAAAGAGGCCCATATCCACCTTTACCCCACTACTACCCACCCCCCATCCAGTGCGTAATGAGGAGCCCACGTGCTTGGCCGCCTGCTGATCCACGCCCCGAGCCTCCTGCCTCCTAGAAACACACCCACCAGACATGGCAGAGGAAGCTGGCACTTCTCAGCTTCTTCAGGACATCCTAGGACAGCCCGTTCTAGGGAACAGCCCATCGTCCAAGAGCTGGCCATGCAGACCTCCACGGGCCACTGGGAATCTCTTTCTCGGTGGGGAGATCCTATACCCCAGTGTCATCCCAAGCAGGAGAGGACTTGGGGGACAGGGGTGGGCCTCACAAGTTGTTGAAGGGATGAACAGGACTTGCCTGACCTTTAGTAACACAATCTTTAAGGTCAAGGACGGCCTTCCAGAGGTATCCAGTGTAAAAGAAACATAGATCAAACCCAGATCTGAAAAACCTAACCTTAAACCTCAAAAAGACCCCCGTTCCTGATGACATCTCTCCTCGCTGCACAGACTGTGGTCACTATCTCTCTGATCACAAGCTCCTTCAGGTCCAACAGCTGTTCCCTGAGCCCTTCACGGAGACGTGAGCATCAGGGTTCGTCTCATTTCGGTCCTCTCCCTGCTGGCTCTTCAGAAAAGGCAAGGCCAGGCTGGGAAGTTACAGGATAGGCTCAGAACAGACCTGAGTCCCAAAGGGGCCACTGACAAATTGTGTGACCTGGGACAGGTTTTCTCATCAGGTCACGTTTCTTCACCTGCAAACCAGGAACAATAAGAAATGAGATCGCGCTCAGAAAGCACCCACGGGGCACACGCATCAGGCACCGGGAAGCCTCCAGTGAAACTGTCCCTCCTTGGTGACACGGACTCAGCTCAGAAGACAGAAAAGCCACCTAGCCAGCTCTTCTCAACAAGGGAAGGTGAAGGTGTCAGAAAGAGGAACCTTCTGTGACATCTAGAGCCTCGGCATGGAACTGAGTGCTTAATTACCTAGCGACACTGTTTTCTGCGTGTGCGTGCGTGTACTGAGAACAGCAATGCTTCACGGCGGTCTTCTTACCTGTCCTGTCCCTGTGGATGTGCTCAGAACTCCACCCCAACAACCCTGGTCCTTTCCCTACACGCTGATCTTCCCCATCTCCACAGCTCCCCGCCCCCTCCACATCAATGCCACTCAAGTCCCTGCTTGCAGGTTCACATTTCTACCTGCCCAAGGGAACGTGTTACCTGGATGTCTCCAGAGAGCCTTATCCAAAACAAGCAAGTGACCTTCAACCTCCTCCTCCTCCTCTGGCCTCTTGCAGGAGTCGGCAGGTAATATCAACCCAAGCTCCCAAGGGCTCTAAGGCCCCCTCTCGCCACAGATCCCATCAGTCCCCACATGCCTGCCCCCTCTCATTCTGCCTCTGAAGCAGCTTTCCAAAGAGCATGGGCAAGGTCCACGCCACACCTCCACCATATCTCCAAATGACTTCTGCAAGCCCCTCATCCATTCCCCATGGTCCAGCCCAACGGTCCACCATGGCCCACCAGAATGACCTGGGAGAGAGGGAGGGAGGCAGGGAGGGAGGGAGGGAGGGAGAGAAGGAAGGAAGGAAAGAAGGAGGGAAGGAGGGAAGGAAGGAAGGAAGGAAGGAAGGAAGGAAGGAAGGAAGGAAGGAAGAAGGGAAGGAAGGAAGGAAGGAAGGAAGGAAGGAAGGAAGGAGGGAAGGAGGGAAGGAGGGAAGGAGGGAAGGAGGGAAGGAAGGAAGGAAGGAAAGAAGAAAGGAGAGAGTAAAGAAAGGGCACAGAGCCTGACCAGGCAGTGGCGCAGTGGATACAGCATCGGACTGGGATGCGGAGGACCCAGGTTCGAGACCCCGAGGTCACCAGCTTGAGCGTGGGCTCATCTGGCTTGAGCAAAAGCTCGCCAGCTTGGACCCAAGGCTGCTAGCTCGGGCAAGGGGTTACTCGGTCTGCTGTAGCCCGCAGTCAAGGCACATGTGAGAAAGCAATCAATGAACAACTAAGGTGTCGCAACGAAAAACTGATGATTGATGCTTCTCATCTCCTTCTGTTCCTGTCTGTCTGTCCCTATCTGTCCCTCTCTCTGACTCTCTCTGTCCCTGTAATAAAAAAGAAAGAAAAGGCACAGAGCCTCCATACTCTGACAGGTAAAACCCAGGGAGCACCACTGCACTAAGGCCTTGGGTGCTTCTGCCCCCGTCCCCACCCCCCTCACACTCTGGGCTTGCCTCTACTTGCCTCTCCTGTTCAGATACTCTGCCTGGCAAGCTCCTATTCAGCCTTCAAAACCCAGCTCAAATATCACCTTTTCTGTGAAAATCCCTGAGTCCCATTAAGATAGACAGACAGCACTGCTCCCATCTTCGAGGTGCCCCGGCTTTTGTCTCTGCATCTGGTACACGCACAGCCAAACCCAGGTTCCTGCCCTCACCCACCCACCTTTTCCAACTGAGAGCTTCCGGAGGGGGGACCGGGGCAGTGCTCTCGGACTTTACTTTTGCATAAAGACCATTGGCACAGTTTGTTAAAACACTGCGTCCTGGGCACCACTTCCAAAGATTTGGGGTTGGTAGGAGGTCCGGGAATCTGGATGTCCCCCAAGTTCCCAGCTAATGCCGATGGCGCTGGCCCAAGGGCCACGTGGTGAGAAGGTCAGCTCCAGTATCCAAAGACAAGGGTCTGTGACCAACCGCATCAACCTGGGCAGTCCCTTCTCATCGCCGAACCTCAGGGCCCAGGTGTATAGAACAGGAAAACACCAACAGGCTAGCCTACTGCCGGGCAAGGTCACCCCAAGGACAAAACCACAGGCTGCCTGGGAAGGTCTTTGCAAACCCTCAATTGGGAATGGGGGGGGGGGCACATCTGAGAGAAAGCACCGGTCACCTCGGCCAGGGTCCCTGGTAATACTAACTGATCAGCAGACTGGTTTTTTCCAACCACATGGGAACTTCAGTTTGCATTCCTCTGACTTTAAAACACACGGTTTTCTTTCAAATGAACAAACCTGTCACATCAAATATATGTAAGTTACCTAAGTGGAGATTTCTGGAATGTTCCCAAATAGAACTAAACATCCAAGGATCTTATGAGAGTCGTCTATTAGCAAGACCCATGTACAACACTTGTTCGATTATTTTAGTAAGGAAACAGGCCTGAGGCTTGTTAAAATGCATTCTATTTACCCATCCAACAAATTTGAAGATACATGATATCTGTGCATGTAGCACGGTAACCCCCACAGAACTCCCCCAAGAACAGGATCCCAGCAGGGCTCAGCGGTGACTTATCACAGTCCCACAGCATGCCGAGCATAACCCTAAACACCAAACCCCAGAGATTGGGGGGCCAGAGGCCTCCCCTAGCTCGCAGGCTGCAGGACCTGCATTATATAGCAAGTGGGGTACTTGGCCTGCTTTCTGGGGAGCATGCCCCAAGCCGGCAGTCCGACCACATTCCAGAAGCAAGTTTTCAGAGACAGTCACCTTTGCTCACTTGGTGTTACCTGGGCCTTCCGGAAGCCGCGGCTGCTGGGACCAGCTTGCCTCCCAGATGCTGACGCTGAGTCCGAAAATGATGTGTACCCGGTGGACACATTTTCTCTATAAAGCCCCCAGAGGTCAGATTGACGTCCAAATCCTATTTGACATTTTCCCTAAGCCCAGGAAAGAGGCCCCTCTCCAGTAAGAACTCTGAATAAATGAGTACTTTGAAAGTAGCCCCAGGGACAAAAGAAAAGGGGGGGTGAGGGTAAGAGCCAGTCGAGGAGGGCAAGGCTGCCTCCAGCGTTTTCAACGCGGGGACTTCGGGGTGTATTGTTCAGCAAGTTTACTTAAAGGGCTCGGCCTTTCTTCTCAGCAGGACCCAGCCCCAACACTCACCCAGAGCCTGCAGACGCGTCCAGAAATGGTCCCCCACCACCACCACCAGCAGCATCCCAGCCATTTGCAAATGAAGGGGCAGCAGCTGGACACTGGGAAACAGATGGCCCTCCTCATTTGAATGGGTTAGATCTGGCAGTTCAGGCCTCTGCGAGTTCGGGGCTGGCTGCGCTGAACTAACTCTGCTTGGGCTGGAGGCACCCAGTGGCAGCCCGAGGGGTTCTCCCGCCATTAGCTGGAGTGACCTCTCCAAGAGGCTTCCCTAAATCGAAGTGGAGGGGGCCGGAGGGGGCACAGCCTCAGCTGGCTTTGCCCGCAGGGCTGAAGGGCGGGTCGAAGCCACAGGGATCACTTTTCTTTCTCCTGGTGATTTGCAGAGAAAAGAAAAATTCCCCCTGGGGGGGTCCTGAGCCAGAGGACTGCAACCACATTAATTCAGGAAATTCCAAATTAAGATAGGCGCCACCAGGGTTAACCTTTCTCCCCTGCCCTAAGCCTCATATTTGCATAGAGGTAAAAGCTTCGAGAAACAAACTTTGAAGAGCCCCTCGCTCTCTGTAGAGCCCCTTTCAAAACCCGTCCAGCCTGACCTGTGGTGGCGCAGTGGATAAAGCGTCGCCCTGGGAACGCTGAGGCCGCCAGTTCAAAACCCTGCACTGGTCTGTCTGGTCAAGGCACATATGGGAGTTGATGCTTCCAGCTCCTCCCCCCTTTCTCTCTCTCTCTCTCACTCTGTGTCTCCTCTCTAAAATGAATAAATAAAAAAAAGAATTAAAAATAAATAAATAAACAAGCTGTTTAAAAAAAAAAGAAAAATCCGTCCAATCCGAGGGGCACTGATCTAGAAGGGCGGTGGGGAGGTGGGGAGGTGGGGGGTTGGGGGGGAGCATCTTGGTTGGCTTCCAGTGGACAGGGCAAGCCTGGCCTTTCTTTTTTTTTTTTTTTTTTTAATTTCTTTTTATTGTATTCATTTTAGAGAGGAGACACAGAGTGAGAGAGAGAGAGAGAGAGAGAGAAAGGGGGAGGAGCTGGAAGCATCAACTCCCATATGTGCCTTGACCAGACCAGTGCAGGGTTTTGAACTGGCGACCTCAGTGTTCCCAGGGTGACGCCTTATCCACTGTGCCACCACAGGTCAGGCAAGCCTGGCCTTACGTAAACAAGACGGTACCCGCCTCTCCCGGGAGAGGGGTGCCCCAGGCAAGGCTTCCCAGAACAAGCTGAATCACTGCCCAACCCGGTCCACCTGGCTCCCCCACCCCACCCCACCCCACCCCTGCCATCCTGCCCTCAGGCCACCTCCCTGCTCATCCGCCCCCCACCCACCCACCACCCCCCTCTGACTAGAAACTGCAGGCCCAGCAGAGAGTCAGTCAAGGAGCAGGTTGTAATGGCTCAGGCAAGGGCGGGCCTCCTCACTTGCCATGCCTTTAACAGTGGATACCTCCCCGTAACAAGTGACAGTGAACAGCAGAGAGGCCAGGCCCTGGGCATTCCCAAACTGGGCACAGAGGTCAACCTAGGTGGCACATCTAACTGGTGCAGACTAAGGCAAATGCAATGCGGTGGGTTTGCTGAAGAATCAAGGTGGGTGTGCCCACCACCTTGAAGACCAGCCTCATGGGAGCTCCCAGACGGAACAGGGCGCACAGACCCCCAGCCTGGCCCAGGCTCCTCCCACGCCCCTCCCCTCATTCCAGCACACTGGACCCTTTCAGAGCCCCCCATTCCCTGAGACGCACCATGCCCCACCTCCTGAGCACCTTCACCTGGGGCTGCGACGGGCCCTGCTGCCTGCCATTCTGTGACCAATGCCTGTGTCCCCCCAACCCAACAGGCCTGAGACCGCTTTCTGCCTGTCATTCTACCCCCCCCCCAGAACCTGGCACATAGTAGGGTCTCAGAAAACTCATCTGGGGGAACAAACTCAAAGAAGCCACAGTCATTATTCTGCAATCTCGTCGTCTCTGCCAAACTATAGAAAATGGCCCCTTCTCCTCTGGGGACACCCTTCCTGGCCAAGGCTCAAGGACATGTGGGTGTCGCCGCTTCTGCCCTTTCCTTCTTGATCTTTTTTCCCTTTTCTTTTTTTCTTGCCTAGCCTGCCTCTGACACTATAAAGGCCACATGGGCATTTGTCATCTCCAAGAGCACAGGCCGCAAGGGCCCCAGGTACACAAGTCTGTGCGAGCAGGGGAGGACCTGATCCAGTCGCAAATCACAGATGCTGAGGGTTACAGCTTGACGTGGCATCAGAGTGACAACCGAAAGGGCCAATAGCAAACCTCCAGAAGCTTCTGCGACAAGGAAACATGGAGGCCAACCTGCTAATGTTCCCCTGAGGTGTCTTGTGAGCGAATGGCCAGCCCTTTCGGTCCTAAACTCCTGCCATGTGGCTTAGCCTGGGTCATGAACGGAGACAAGAGCAGTCTCTCTCCTGTCCCCTGGGCATCAGAGAGGACCAGCTTCTTCCCAACCAGCTTTATGCCACAAGAGGCCATTCCAGAAGAATCAGAGTCATTATTGGAATGTCTACATTGCCTGTAATCCTTCTTCAGATAGCTTTAGAGGGGCCATGGGGCTCTGTGGGGGAAGTGACAGATTTAAGAAGGAGAGGGCAACAAACCTCCACCCCCCAGACTCAGGAAAGAGGAGGAGTCAAGTGGGAAATATTTATTGCCCCAATAAATTCACCCAAAGGCCCGGGCCCACACACACCAACTGTGGGGTCTTAAAGGAATCATTTCATCCCAAATCAGTCTCAGTTACCTCATCCATCAAATGGGACTAGAACTACCTGAAGTCAACTGGATTATTAAAACTGGACATGATATATGTCCAAGGACCCAGCACAGTGCCTGACACATGGCACACACTTAATAAATGGTAATGAGACTTACTGTGCCCAATTATCCTCATCCTCACAGGGAGTGGGCTAAAGGAACATGACCCCTTCCATACTGACCACCCCACTTGCATCCCTGCCCTCTGTCCAATAAGTAACCCCATGGGGCGTAGCATCCAAAGGACAACCCAGCCCCTCCCCCTGGAGTACTGTGGGTCCTGGAACAATTTCTTGACTTCCCTTCCGTGCAGACTGGAAGCCCAGCTCTCTGTGGACCGAGGAACGGCCCGCAGGCTGACCAGGGGAAATCACTCCAAACAAACATGGTGGGTGATCACGGCATGCTGTGGGCTCCTCTCACTGGCCAGAACCAACGCGGAGAAATGCCACGTCCACCTCACCCCCACCCAACCCAGTAACCTTCTCTGCGTGAGCTCTCCCAGGGCCTCATGACAGTCTGTGGGGTGCCTCAAACAGAAAGCTCTTTTCTTGCCAAAATATAATGCCCCTCAAGATTATGTGTCCCGCTATTATTGTATAGATGCAGCTGACCTCCTTCAACAAGGGGAAGAACATGTCAACCCTGAACCATTTGGACTGCGGGCTGAAAGACGGTCACATTTTTAAATTTCAGACTTTGTGAACGCCCAAGATGATAAAAAAAAAAAAGGGCTGGACAAACCGAGGGTCTAGAGCTCCTTTCTATTTCAATGAATGTAAATGCAGGTTTATCACTGTATTCTGTAGGGTAAACATCCTGGAAAGGTTGGTTTTAATTCCTATATCAGGTTTTTACCTTGACAAGGAACTGGGGGCAGGGTGGAGCGGAAATGATCACTTACTGAGCACACACACCACCGGCCAGGGCCTTCTATCCCATTTACCTTTAATCTCCATAGTCCTCCATTCAAGATAGATATTATCAGCCCTGGTTTCGACAAAGAAAGGGAGGCTCGGAGAGGTTATGGGACTTTTCCAAGGTCACAGCACCCAGACAGAGTAAAAAGATTCAAACCGGACCTGCCTAGGGCCAGGGGCCAAGTTCCTTCTGTGAGTTCATGTTCCCAGAAAGCACACTGCATGCCATTCAAAACGACTGTATTCATTTATATATATGTATATATTTTTTAATGTCAGATGCAGAATTTAGGTTAATTGTATAAGGGATTCTTGGTCTTTTTTAAATTTGAAACATTTATAACCTTTTAGGATACAGATTCAGTTCTCTTTCAAGACAAGGAGTTGTATAAATCGTACCAAGAAATACATCCGTTGTCCTCATTCCGAATCTATCAGTATCTCCTCGCAGGCTATCTTTGGACCTCCTCACAAAACGTGTTCGCCATAACCTGAAATTCGATTATATTTCTGCGTTCCACTCAGACGCGACTTGGGATTTTCCCTCCTTCAGCTGGACAACCAGTTAACAGGAAAGACCATGCCACAGTGCGGCTCCCTGGCTCAGTCGAGTCAAAAGGAATCTGAAGTTTTTAACACTCAGTTCCCGTGAAGTGGCAGAAGCCAGGATGGGGCGTGGTCACGTCCAGTCTTCCAAAGTGGGGTGAGTGGCAGCAGCACACTCCCTGCGTGTGAGAACCCCGTCCCGACGCAGGTCCCCAGAACCACGGTTACTGAGCGCCTAGAGCGTGCCTATTTTACCTGACAGGCAGTCTTCCCAGATGACCTCGCTCCGCCCCAGTAATTAAGTAGCCTTTTGCAGGAATACATAAAGGGGGAAAGCTTGAAGTGAACGGAAACAGAGGCCAGAGAAAGCTGGCAAACACCATGCGCCCTGGTGTGGCTACCACTTGGGTCTCCTATCATGCCCTGAAGGGATAGTGGCAGATCAAGCAGGGAGGGGAGAAAGAAAGGAGGGAGGGAGGGAAGAAGGATGGAAAGAAGGAAGGGAGGGAGGGAGGAAGGGAGGCCAACCTTGGGGAAAGTGCCCTTTGTTAATTTCAGAAGGAGGCATCTTCAAGACATGCTGGACCATCAGCGAGAAGTGCCCAGCAGCTAGAACCACCAGACCTCTTTAAAGAACTCAGCCTCAGGCTCCCTTTCTACCTCCTTCTCTGATCCCCTAATCCAGGGGTCCCCAAACGTTTTACACAGGGGGCCAGTTCACTGTCCCTCAGACTGTTGGAGGGCCAGACTATAAAGAAACTATGAACAAATCCCTATGCACACTGCACATATCTTATTTTAAAGTAAAAAAACAAAATGGGAACAAACACAATATTTAAAACAAAGAACAAGTCAATTTAAATCAACAAACTGACCAGTATTTCAATGGGAACTATGGGTGCGGATGTATCCTGTGCTCCTCTCACTGACCACCAATGAAAGAGGTGCCCCTTCCGGAAGTGCGGCGGGGGGCGGGGGGGGGGGATAAATGGCCTCAGGTGGCCGCATGCAGCCCATAGTTTGCGGACCCCTGCCCTAATCCATCAAGGCCGGAGCTACACCTGGCTGGGTCACTCCTCCTGGTTTACCTGGATAAGCAGAAGGAAGTGGCTGGCTCACGGAGACTCTAAGGATGCCAGGCAGCCTTAAGCCTTCCCATGAAGATAAACGTTCTCCCCAACACAGAACACGTGTTATACGTAGCATTAAAAACCCAAGTTCAAGAGCCCCTACTGAGGTCAAAGCTGAGTTCTTAGCGGTTTGTTCATTTTGGAAATAATGATCAGAAAGAAACACGTGTCTTTGGCGAAGGCCAAACGTTCAGCCCTTTATATAACAGCCCGATGTAGCCTTCAACACTGTCACCAAAGGTTAAAAGAAACTACACTTAAAAAGGCAAGACAGGGAGAAGGAGGTAGGATAGGGGTGGCTCGGTTAGCAACATCAAGCACTTCCATGCCAGGGAGGCTGGAAATGCAGAGCCACCTGTAAACTGCACCTGGATATATTGTAAAAGGATGACAAGAATGTAAAACCTAAGGGTGACGTCAGCCCCCGCGGAGAGCACAACTATAATGAAGACCACGTAGAGAGTTATGCGCACAACTATAATGAAGACCACGTAGAGAGTTATGAGCACAACTATAATGAAGACCACGTAGAGAGTTATGCGCACAACTATAATGAAGACCACGTAGATAGTTATGCGTACAACTATAATGAAGACCACGTAGATAGTTATGAGCACAACTATAATGAAGACCACGTAGAGAGTTATGCGCACAACTATAATGAAGACCACGTAGAGAGTTATGCGCGGCCACATAGAACCCACTGGATCGAAGCCGTCTGGGGCAGAGTCTAGAAAACCTTCAACAAATAATTCCCGAATCGCCTACCAAGACACGTCATCTTGCTAAGAATCCAACTAGGACTGCGGGAAGCAGCACACCTGCCTATTGCACTTCCTGCCTGGCACACCGGCACCCCCAGATCCACTCCCCACATTTTCTTTTAAAGGCAGACAGCTGAAATGGAAATGTAAAAGGAAGCCACAGTCTGCTTCAAGGGGGCGGTAGTCATTTAACAATTACCCTGGATAAACAAATACCCAAACAGACTGCACAAGGGAGGGCTACCAGATACACTTTATGGAGAATGTGAACATGAAACAAAACTTTTCCTGTTTAAACACCACCTCAGTTATTTCCTAACCATGTAATTATTCATGAAGTCTAATACTGGCGACATCTCAGATTGGGTTGCTCTGATTATTTGAATTCTCACTCTTAACTGGGTCAGGAAAACTTGGAAGTCCTCAATTTATAGCCTACTGGGGCAAGGGGTAGGGTGGGGGCTGGTCCCATAGTAGGTACTCATGTTTTATCTGGTTAAAAATAAACAGGCAAAACACCCACACACTGAAGTCGGGTCACAGGGAGACAGTATAGAAAACACACAAATACCAGTTCTCCGGGCTTGCCAAATTTCTGCTCTAGAAGTAATATTAAACACAGCTCTTTGTCTCTGAATTGTGAAATACTTTATATACTAATAAAGAATGTGTACCTCACTGTGTATTTAACTGCATAAGCCTGCATTTGGTTTAATTGACCAAGAATAAGTCCTTGTTCCTAAGCTAACTATCAAGTTACAGTCAACTCTTAAATATTAACACTCACCCTGAGGAACAAAGATGCAGATAATACAAAACAGAAGATTATTTTAAATCATTCACTCCTGGTATGCGGATATATTCTTTTTTCTTCTTCTTCCTTTTCTTTTGACTTGCAATTAAATGCGTATGGCTGATTGTTGGGCATTTAGATACTCTCACAAAGGATGAGTACCATATTGGGGTGATCTGGGAGGGGGGGTGGCTCTGTGTGGATCCCTCACTGAAGCCCTCCACTAGTAAACTTTGGACCAAAGCGAGTTGAGGACAGCATCACCTCTCAGAAGGTTGCCAGAGAAGTGGTTTAAAAACAAAACAAAACATGCAAACGACTTTCTTCCCAGCTTGTTGCTTTTCAGAACCCTACTTTGTGGAGGGTGGGAAAGCAGTTGAAGGTTTGGGCTTGGAAAAGCCCTTTTATTTTAGCTCCTACTGGGCTGGTGTAAACAAAGGTGTCATTAATGTCAACAATGACTTAATTAATCTGGAGTAGGCGACAAAGTCAGGAAGAACTTGAAAGTAAGAGTTGCCTCCTCCCCAGGGTCATCAAGCTTGGACTATCCTTTAAATAATTAGAATATTAATCAACAGAGCAGTACTTGGCATTGAGGACTGTCCTCTGTTGCCTTAATAACTGAATTTTATACCCTCCAGCTGGTCCCCTCCAATGAATGACCAATTGAAAATATACATTTTTAATCTGGAACATTAACAATTAAAATCTTGCAGAGATGGTTTTCTTCTTAAGTCAGTAGAGTAGACCCAACCCTACCGTGAGCACTTCAGAAAGTGTCCAGAAGACAGTTGATATATGATACTTGATATGATATAATGATACATAATATGATATGATGACACATAATATGATATATGATGATGCATGATATGATATGATGTGATATGATATATGATATTATACAAGATCGAGATAACCAGGAAAAAACCCTCTGGTGTTAGGGCTCAGGCCCCTTCCTGGGACTTAGCCCCATTTTTCTCTGGACATGTTTTCATCTGGTCCAGCCCAAAAGACATGATCTAAACTGAGCTTCCCAATCAGCAAACCACAAAGTCTTCCAAGATTAGGCCTTGTGCAATGGAAGGTCAAGGCTGAAGTTACTGTTCATCAAAGCTACAATTGCAGTACCAAGGAGCACAGAGAGGCACCAACGGACATATATGGATGGGGTCAGTGCCTCTCTCTCCTCTCTCTCCCCCTCCCAACTCAGCATGACCACGGCCTAAACTGGAGGCTTAGGCAGTCTGCTTCCAGTCCTTAGAAACTCTTTTCTCGTCGATAATTAGATTTGCTTCCTAACATCCTGACACCAAAGCAAAACTCCTGCAATGGCAGACCTCACCTTAGGGCTCCAATCGGTTGCCAATATTGGGCTAACAGAGAGGCCAAGTGCAGCCTCTAGAGAAAGCAAACACAGCTGCCTTGGAACAGGGAGGCTCCTCCATTACGACAACTTCTCAGGGATCTCCAAAAGCCTAGATATTTCCTGACACTGTGGCAACTGACAGGGCCAGTCCCCAGGACTGGGAAGACAAGCATGTGCCCAGCGCACTGGGGACATGAGAACACGCCCTGGGTGTGTATTAGATGCTAGGTCCCGGTGCTAACTGCTCTGTATCTCTAGCAACCTTTGAGGAGATAACCAGAAGGCTTCTGGGGAGATAAGTATTCATTTAACAATAATGAACAGACCCTAAAGATGGCTTTATCAAACCCTCAGATAACAGAAAGAGAAACTGAGGTCCAGGGGCTTATATGCTTTTCCAGAGCCGTTCCTTTGCAGGCTTTACACTTTTTACTAAACCCCCCTTTTTCTAATAACCTCTCACACCCCCAGATGCTAACTTCATAGAAGCTATGAGCCCAGAAAAATGCACAGAAAGATCTCTGCAAAATACGACCTACAATTTCAGAGAATTCCCGGACTTCCCCCAACCCCCGATACACCCTGAGCTCCCGGGAGGGGAAGACCCGCTCTCAACAAGGCATTGCCCAGTACAGATCTTTATGCAAATCCCACTGGAGGGGACCCCACCCTTGCCTCCTGCTCTCCCCTCTCTGCCTCACCGCTTTCTCCCTGCATGTACACACGTATCTTAGACTTTCTTCAATAATTAAACACGATAAAAGAAGTCCTCCAGGACCATTTTACACTTTATGTTGAAATCAACTCCCAAGAATGCTGCCCTCAAAGTCCAAATGAAGAATGACAGTTTTTCCCCAACCTGGGCCGTTGCTGGGCTCGCACGCTTGGAAGTCCCAGCTCTGTGGCCTCCATGTGCGCCGAGCCACGCACTCAAGGGAAAACCAGCAATTAGGGAAACATCCATTCTGATTAGCGAAATTAAAGGAGTACAGGCATGACGTGCAGTAACCAGGAACCTGCTAAGCCCTTTGAAAAATGCACCAACGTGGCCAATTACATTTGTGCTCCCTTTACGTCCCCACACGTCACCAAGAGGTGGTCCCCCTAGGTGTCGTAGCTCGAACAACGGGCACCAACTCTTAACCAGAGTCCCTTCCGGCAGATCTGGAAACCACTGTGATGTCACCGCTCCTGTTCGTTACAGACCAGTGATGGGCAATCTTTTGAGCTTGGTGTGTCAAAATTCGCCAAAAAACCGAGCATAACTCGGGTGGTGTGTCACTTGGAGAAACACGGCCTAACCGGAAGTCCCAGAACTAGACGCTCTGTGCCGGAGTTCTGTTGTTTTGGCCTGCAGACCTCCGGCACAGAGTGTCTACACTACAGCAAATGTTTTATCCTCGGCTACTGCACCTGGCCGTGCAGGAGCCGAGGATGAAACGTCCTTCTCAGCATGCGACCCCATACTTCTCTGGTATGCGGCCGCGTGTCATCGAAAATGGCTACACGTGTCAGTGCTGACACGCGTGTCATAGGTTCGCCATCACAGTTATAGACCCTCCATACTTTAGTGTTAGGAAAAGGGCAGGGTCTCCCTCACGATGACTTGACCAGGTTGGGGAGCAAGTGTGTCTGTTAGGAAAAGCTTTGCCCCATCCTCTCAAAGTCCACGCACAGGGTCTCGCGCCCTTCAGCATGGGAACCCGCCCCTCCTTCCCACTCTGCCCTGGATGGGCTTTCTTGTCCTCACCCGGCCTGCCCCACAGAGTGCTCTCCCAGAACAGCTGAGCTGACAACCCCAGACCACTCAGGACCACAGCGGGGGCCCCCAGCACGGAGCAGGCACCAGGTGGGCTCGTAGCAAACAGGTTCATTAAGTGGCGATGAGTGCTGAGATCTGCCATTTTAGTCTCAGATTACCACTCGAAAAATAACTCGGCTACCAATATTCCCTACTGATGACAGATTTCCACGCTGCACCAAGCAGAGGCCCGGCTAACCACCGCCACGGAAGGACCTGGGAGAGAGGGACCAATCTGCCCAGCGCACGAATTCAGCCTCACTTGGTGCTCATCAAGGGGCCTTTGGCCTTTCCAGTTGAATTTCCAACGATGAGCCAACCAATGCACGCACTGTTAGGTGTGCAAGTTCTCACAAGTGTGGGAGACGCCCAGGCAAACGTGCTTTCGAATTTACCTAAAACAGAGTCCGCCGATGTGACGTAGAACTTAAGTGCTATGAGTTACAATGGCTTAAAAACAAAACAATCGAACATGTCGAGCATCTCCGGGCTGAACTTGAGAAGCTCGGTTTTGTCTGAGACAATGGAGGTAAAATGTCAGCATTTCAGATGTTGGCAGTTTCCCTTAGTCGCCCCTTCTGTCAGGAAATAGCAATTCTTTACATCGTGAGCGAGACCCTCCGTCCGGGAAGACTGCTGCCACCGCAGGGAGCCCGACGTGGCATTCGGCCACGCGCCCCCTTCCACGGCTCTCCTAGGCACTGGAGGAAGGTGGACTGCCAGCCTCCCTCACCAGCACAGAGAAACACTCCCGCCAAGATCACACCCGCCATCCCACTCTGCCTGCAGTCTGATGGCAAAGGACCGCCTCTGGTCATCGCTGACTCAGGGTGGGGGTGGGGGGGGTGGAGAGGAGGGACCACCCTCCCCTTGCAAGGGCAGCTGATTCTCAAAGAAGCCTGGACCTAAGTACCACTTCCCCAGACAAATCCCCCAAACCAACCTGCTACCCAGAAAGTGAAATTAAAGAACTTACCTTCTGGCTCTAACGTGGTCTCCTTAACTAAACTGGAGGGCCGGGCCAGGGACAAGGTTGCCATGGTGACCACAACCAGGCAGATGAAGCGGCCCCAGCTGACCATGGTTACGGTGCCAACGCCCTGTCCTCTTCCATATCTCCATGTGGACGTTAATCCCATCTGCACACTCCCCCTGCGCGCATGGACTGCCAGCAATGCCTTCAGCCTGCGGTGGGCTCAGCAACCGCGGTGCTGCCGCTGCCGCTGATGGTGTCGCCGCGGCTTCTGCTGCAGCCTCTGGAAGAAAGAGATTCGGCGAGTCAGTGCCATCCTCCCTGATGCCCGTTCGTCAAACCCAGGTGGGCTCAGACCAGTGTCGGCTTCTCAACTGTTGGCAAACGGTGTTTTTCTATTATCTGCAAATGCCTTCCCTGTGTCTCAGAGTCCCAGCTGTTTCCACCAGACGGGTCCATGAACCGTGTGAGGCTGACCTTGGTAAAAAGCATACTTTTAAGAAGCAGATAAAAAGCACAGGTAGCTACAGGACACAGATCCACGCAGCCACGCCAGATTGGCAGAGTACACTCCTCTCCTATCCCATACTCCCCTCACCGCCCTCAAAATGCAGAAGCCACATGACCTTAGTTTCGAGGACAACTAGAAAAGCAAGTTAACAATGCTCCAGTGGGCATAACCAGCCTCGCTAACTTCCCCTCAGCCAAGGGGGCCTCAGAAAGTTGAATTGGGGGGCGGGGGGGCTGTGTAACAGGCTTATTCCTGCAGGGCCAGAGCGCAGTGGCAGGCCCCACCCTCACTTGAGGGCCGAGAAAGGACGGTAGCAGAATAAAAGGAATCCCAGGAAAGCTACCAAAAATTCCCACCAGTTTACACTTGCCAAGACTCATTTTCGAACGCAGAAATGGACGGCACTCTTTCACCAAGCGGCCACTGGGAGCGTCTGGACCACACTGCAATGCATGCAAAGCAGTTGATCTAAAAGGAGACTCGAAGCCTGAATCCCCTGCCACTGTGACCAGGCCTAGGAACTGCCTTCGGCCCACACCGTGGGTTAAAAATGGAGCCTACGCGAACTCAGATAAACGCAGGCGTTTATTAATGATGATGACATGTAAATGACAGTCATGGTACGCAATTGGGCCAATAACTTTCAATATGCTAACCTACTGGCTAAAATTTCAGAATAGAAATTTTACACGAGGCTGCTCAACGTACTGGTCTGTTCACCCATTTGATCCAAAGGCAACGAGAATTTTCCAAGCTTAAAGCAGTCAAAGAACTTAGACAGTTGTTCAAGTATCCTCAGTGACTAAGCATAGAGCCGAAATGCACAAACTTTTAGCGAATCTGATTAAACAATCAGGTTCTATGAACCATATGAATGAACTACATTTTATAAGACTGGGGATGGGGGGGGGAATGAGACTTTTAATATAAAAATCTCTTAAAACTCCGTGCTTTTTGCCTGCCAACTTGTAATTTGTGTTTCAAATTATGACAGAGGATTTCAACACTGCCTGAGCCTCCCCAAAGCTATCTCATCAAAAGTGCTCCTTTTAGCAGTAAGTGAAGGTTAAAATGAAAAGGAGGTGCAGCACCCTTTCCAAGAGGAAAAAAAAAATCTCTGCTTCAAAGACAATACATGCGAAATACTGTGATTCAGTGTGTGTGTGTGTGTGTGTGTGTGTGTGCGCACCCTGTGTTTTCAGATCGCTTGAAGTATCCCAACTTTTCTTTACTCTTAAAATTAAAAGCCTCCAAAGATAACTCCATATCTATTTCTACATACACGTGGGAGGTAAGTACACAAGCATTCTCGCTGATTTACTAAGCATTTCCAGAATGCATGGGAATTTTCTGCCTCTGACAACTTCACCAACAAACTTCAATCCTAGCAGATTTCAACCCAGGCTGCTTCCCAGTGTCCTTGCCCACCAGTCCCAGCCCATGGGGGGGGGGGGAGGACGGGGGGGGGGTCGCTTCTCTGCCTGAACTGTGACTTCAGCTCCATCTCAAACCATTCATTCGTCCCATCGGATTGCACCAGAAAGTTGAATTATAGCCATTCCTAGGTCCGGGCCCCCACGGCAGCCTCCTCCCCAAAATCTCTGGAGGGCGGAGGTCAAGGGTGGAGGGTCTGCAACAGCTTCTCAGCAGAGTGGACGAAAGTATGCAGGGACCTCCTGGACAGGATAATTAGGTCCCGAGGCTTGGTGTTGGGAACACAGGCCCAGCATGCCTCGGCGGCCACAATCCCAGCTTCCTGCCTTCAATACCATAATCCTTCCCGGAGTCTGAGCCTCAGTGAAAGCCCCAGCGTGTTTATTTTTCCCCTTGAAAGGGAACTCTCTTCTCAGCCTGGCCGTGGGAGGAGTTGTCACCCTCCCTGTGATGGATGGCTGGCTCTTCGTGACCACCCGGCTCCCCTGGTCGATTTTTACCTCTGCGCAAGCCTGCCCCCAAAGACAGGCAAAGTGACAGTCGAGAGAGCCCCTGGCTGGGGAGTGATCCCCATGCTGGGTCTATACTGGGTTCCTCAATTTACCAGAACATTCCCAAACTCCCTGCTCCAAGGAGGCAAGCCAATACAGTGTCTGCCTTAATTCTCTTCCATCTCTAAGTAGTTATCTGTCGGCCCTCTGCTGACTTGCCCATGCTAAGCACTTGAGCGCTTTGTTCTGGATAGCTTTCACATCAGGAAAGTCAACAGTGCCATGTGAGTGGGGGTGGGTCCCCCTGCCAATACAAAGGGGCAAATCTATCCCCAGGTTCAAAGCCTCCTAGGCACTTCCCTTCTCCCAAGGGCTGAGTATGAGAGGGCGCTATCAGCGGGTCATATCTGGGGTTGGGATTCCTCAACATACTGAAATCTCAGCATATACAAACTCGGGGCTGCCCCAGAGCCAGACCCCCTCTGCCAACGCCAGCAAGCAGAAGCCCACTTGCAGCAGCTCCGAGGGCACTTGTCACCACCAACAACCCAGTTTCACTGTAGCATTTCTTTCATTTCTTTGCCTGAAATATCCTGTTTTTCCCCCGTCTCCGAGTGCTAAAGAGCTCAAAGAAATCTGCATTTTAATTGACATTCCAGGGAAAGGGAGAGGGGCGCCTGATTGCTTTTCTATTCAAACTAAACAGGCTTTTCAGATGAAAATGAGTCGAGGCCAGAGGAAGATTTACAGGGATTTGGGACCCAAGGGGACAATAGGATTTTAAATGTTGATAGCGTTTCACACCAAACACAGAATGGGCGTCCCGAGTGTGAAAGCAGGTTTGCCTTTAAGGGCAGGTTTTACTGAACAGGGCGAGCAGAGGAAGGCCGGGAGAAGAATTTGCTCGGGAGCAGGCTGCGAAGGGAGCGGCAGAGCCTCTCGGAGCCGCGGGCCGTAGCCCTGCCCCGGGCCGGAGCCCTGTGCCCGGCCCTCTAGCCGCGAGGGTCCGAGCCAGCGCCCGGCGGGGCCCTCGGCGGACTCCCCGGCTCAGCCCGGTCGCTGAAAGAATGAGCGCGCAAGTTAGAACTCGCCTGCGCTTTCGACATCTCCGAGCGGCAGCAGGCAGCGATCTCGAAAAAGTCGGTACAGTTCGCCCCCTAGCCCCAGGCGCGTTGCGAACGAGGAGCTCCCGGCATTGAAATCACAGAACCGAAGCAGCCCCCTCCCCAAAGGTGCCACCCCCGAACATCACCAGCCCTAAGGAGCCGTCGCCCGCCCCACTCCAGTGGTTCCCTTTCGAGGAAGGGTCCCCTGCCAGGGCCTCGATGGGACAGGGCCCTGAAGATGCCCTTCTGAGCCCCAGACCTGCGGGACTATGCCACCAGCGAGACAGCCCTGCTGCTCGCCTGCTGGCTCTTGGAACGGAGCCGGGGGGAGTTTGACAGGGAGGGGGTCGTCAGCGGCAGGGGGAGATGTCAGCATCTAGATAGCGGTGGCAGAAGCAGAACTTCCCAAGCGCCGGCCGCCAGCACGCAGCCAGCTCCCCCCATCACCTATGCAGCCTAAGAAGGGCGGACAGGTAGCAGCCTCTAGTGCCAGTCCCCCGCTCCTTCAGTTCGGGAAACCTTGCACCCGGCGTCCCAGGCTCCCACGGCGCCCATTCCCCCCGCTGGCGAGGCTCCCCGAGGCGCCCGACACCGCGATTACCTTGAATGGCAACGCTCCTGGGCGATCGGTTCTGTCCCCGAGCCCGGCGAGGATCGGGATGGAGCCAGCGACGAGCTCCAGGAAAGTCCAAAAAGGAAAAAGTGGTTCTGGGGTCCTCGCCCGCGCCAAGGCTCCGAAGCTTCACGCGCGCCCGAGGCTGCGGAGGAGCGCGGGCATGACGCCTGCGGGCTGCCCTCGGATTTGGGGAGCGAGAGGAAGAAAGGGCTCAGGCTTGGCGTTTCCTCCAGCAAACTTTGCTCGCAACTTGCGAACGCTCAGAGCGCGCAGGAAAGCTGCGGCCTCGGGGCGCCCGGGCCCCGCCAGCCTGGAGAGGAGTCGCAGCGCCGGGCCAGCTACGCCGCGCGCAGACCTCGCGGCGCCCCAGCTTTGTGGCGGCCGCGCTCGCTCGCTCGCTCGCCCGCTCCGCGCCCGCCGCCCGCCAGCCAGCCCGCTCGCTCGGCTCTCCGCCGCGCTCTCCGCTGCGGCCGCCGCCGCCGCCGCCGCCCCCTCTCGGCGGGTCACGCCCCCGCTGAAATCCGAGCCGTTTCCTGGACGGCGGCGCCCTCTCTGCCAATCAGCGCCGTGCACCGGACCGCCCCAACTCCGCGCGGCTCCAGGTGCCTGCCAGCCGCCCGAGACACCAGCAGGGAAGGCGCGGGGCCGGCCACGGTCGGGACCAAGAGATGCAGTAGCATCCTCTGTGAATCAGGCCTCGTCCCTTCCATTCCTTTGGAATTAGACTGACCAACGGTTTGCCGAATGATTGCGTTACGTTATTTTAGTTCAAGTCAGAAAACAAATGGCAATGCCTGTCCTACCCCTAAAGAGACTTTTAAAATGCATCTACACGGTATTGGAGGGAGAAATTGAATGCAGCTGAAACTTTGGGATTAGAGGAAGCAACTTGGAAATGTTTGCAGGACCTTGCACTTTTCTGCCCTTCGAAAAAATAGCAATGAGAGAAGAAACGAATTTTCACGGAGGCCCTACTAGGTGGGGCACGCTGAGTACGTTATACTTTTTAATCGGCACAACCACCCTGCAGAATTGTAATCTCAGTTTCTGATGAGGATATTGAGAATGAGAGATGATAAATGATTTGCCCGGGACCACAGAGCTGGTTACTGGCAAAGCCTCACTTTGAACCTGACTATCTTAAAAGAAGTCAAAAACTGCAACCCAAAATGTGTTGCATAGTAATGTATATATGGATTAATAAAAATAAATGTGAAAGATTCTAAAGACTCAGTTCTGCTATAAACAGCTGTGTGGCCTTGAGCAAGTCAATATCCCTCCCTGGATCTTAGATTCCTCAACTGAACGGCCAGCTATAATGGGTTAAATTTCATATTTTCCATTACCTTTTACACTTGGTTGTGTACACCGTGAGATAATTTCTTTCCCTTTTTTTGTATTTCTCTGAAGTGAGAAGCGGAGAAGCAGAGAGACACACTCCTGCATGCGCCTGACCAGGATCCACCGGGCATGCCCACCAGGGGGCGATGCTCTGCCCATCTGGGGTGTTGCTTTGTTGCAACCAGAGCCATTCTAGCACCTGAGGCAGAGGCCATGGAGCCATCCTCCGCCCCCCGCCAACTTTGCTCCCATGGAGCCATGGCTGTGGGAGGAGAAGAGAGAGATAGAGAGGAAGGAGAGGGGGACCGGGAAGAAGCAGATGGGCGCTTCTCCTGTGTGCCCGGGCCGGGAATCAAACCCAGAACTTCCACACGCTGGGCCAACACCCTACCACTGAGCCAGCCAGCCAGAGTAATTTATTTTTTAATATACTTTCTCTTCACTCATCTAGCTCCTAAATAGTGGTACTTACGCTCAAGACAATACTGATTTAAAAACAAAACTAAAAAACAGCTTTCATTATTTTTCCTCAGAAAAGGTCATTAAACCCAGATGTGATTTTGAGGCCTAAAGATGGGTGGAGCAGTGAGAACCAAACAGACCCAGAAAAGCTACTTTTCTACACTTAGAAATGCAATTGCTCATGGTTCACTGACACAACTCACCTCATAACATTTACAATGTTTTTTAATTTTTTTTTTTTTTTTTTTTTTAGTGAGAGAGGAAAGGAAAGAGAGAGAGACAGGAACATTGATCTGCTCCTGTATATGCCCTGACTGGGGATCGAACTGACAACTTCTGAGCTTTGGGAAGATACTCTAACCAACTGAGCTATATCTAGCCAGGGCACAAAAAGATTTGAGACAATGCCACAGCATTAAAAAATCATTTTTCTTCAAAACACATCACAGAAAACTTTATGTAAATTGCTTAAAAGCCAGGAATATCAAATCCATTGAAATACTTTAAGCAAATGGGTATGAAATTATATTTTGAAAATTTGACAGTACAAGTAACAGTTGGATTCTCAAGCACAACGGTCAGGCTGTATGCTTGGGGGCCGGGGTATGTTTTGGGTTGAGTCTTCAGAATCAGTGCCAGACCTTTTAATTAACTGACACCTGAGGCAGCGGCCCCTGCTGCCACCCACTCCCACCTGGCTTGTCCTGAACATACCAATACTTTCCAAGGTCTCAGACCCGGGGTCACAGAAAGAGATGTGAAGGTTCGTCTGCTTAGAACACAGGCTGCCACTTACATCTTTATATTCCCCGGCCATGGGGGGAAACTCAAGTGTCTCAGGACAGATTCCTTTCCTGTCCTGCAACAACATATCCATCAGCCACTGAAGATGCTGTTAACACATTCTCACATAAATTACTGGCGCAGGAAGCCACCCCGTCCCTGCGCGCAGTCGCCAATAGCTCTGTGTACCCTGAATAAAAAGGAAGCCTTTCCCTGAAAATGACAAATAAGAACATCTATGTCCAGGCACAGTCTGCAGGATTTATTCTTTACGGAGATGAAAAGACTCCAATCCATCAAGAGCCCCTTTTTCTCTCCGGAGTGTCCTTTTTTTTTTTTTTTTTTTTTTAAGTGAGCAAACTTCCCAGTTTTGAGAAAAGTAAAAGCATGTTTGGAATTTAAAAAACAAAAACTAATTCTGTCATCATATTTAGGCTTCAAGTAACCTCTGAGGGTCTAGGGAAGCTTTCACACCCAAGAGGCTTCTGAATGAGAAAATAATCTCTTTACAGTTTTTTTTTTCCTGTCTCTCTTCCCTCTTCAAGTGGCTGGAACCCCTTTTGTCAATGGCTTCCCGTGAATGGTGTGGCTAATAAGCCTATTAATGAGCTTCCATGGCCGAGTGTGAATAGGTAAATAAACCCCAATCTGTCGAGGTTCAGGACCAAGGGCAGAAAACCCAGCGAGAACTAAAGGTGACAGTTTGAACTGAACTCAGAATGCCAGCACCAGGTTTCGGCTGAAAGAGCCGTCAAACAAGGGCCACATTCACAAGCCCTCCACCCCCTCCTGGGGACCCTTTTCTTCACAATTCTCCCCCTTTACAAAATGTCCTGAGCAGTCACCCTTCTTTTTTTTTTTTTTCAAAAGCCCTGGAGCGGCCCTTCACTTTTTCATTCTAGTGATGCTCCATCAATGGATGGGAGAGAAATGGGGGCACCAGAACGCCAACGGCCCAAAGTTTCAGGACCAAACTGTGCCGCGCACCCGTTGGCTATGGGAGGAGAAAAGGGAAGAGGGTGGGCTGGGGACCTGCTGCTTCTTCCCTTCAAAGATTTGGAATCTCTGTTTTAATAATCTGCTTTTTGATGGGTGGCTGTTCCTTCACCCTATAGAGAAGTTAGATGAATAAAGGCTAATTAAGTGCTAATGAGCCCATTGAATGTGATTCTGAGCTCCGCGAAACAATGACCTTCGAGCTTTAAGCTACATCTCAATAATGTCCGAAGCATAAAAGAAACATTTGAGAGGAGAAATAGGGGACAGCCCAAGGAGTATGGTAAGAGTTGTCCTGCTGGGGTGAGGGGCGGGGCCTGAACCTACCCCTTATCCCCCACCTCCAAAAGTTTGGTCCGTCCCATCTTCGGGTAGCAGATGGCATTGCACTGACATAAAACCGGGGGTCCCCACACTGAACATCACCAGGGATCTTTCACTTAGAACTGAACCTCAGAGCCTGGGGACAAAGTCCTACCTCATTTTCATGCAAAGGGGCTCTTGTTCCAACAGGCACTGTGTGGCTTTCTCCAGTCCGTGGCTGTGTGACCTTGGACATGTTACTTAAGTTCTCAGGGTCTCCGGCTTCCTCAGGTGTAAACTGAGGGAAATAATAGCACCTATCCTGACTTACTAGGGTCATGGAGAGGGTGAAGGGAATTAAGGTTTGACAAGACCTGTTTTATTTGGATGCCCTCTTCGTTCTGGAGAAACTCTTTGGCACATGGGAAGGGCAGTGTGTTTCCTAAGATTATTATCAGCTCTTAGCATTCCCTCCTCCCGGGACTATTAGAAGGGCTGAAATATTTCAGTGAAGATTCTAGAACCCACTAGCGCCACCTGGATATTATTATGGACATGGTTTTAACAGAGTCAGGAGACAGGAACTTCTGAGTTCCCCGAGCCGCCCCCCCACCTCTCTGCCCAGCTGAAATACCTGCTGGTTCTCCACAAGGCCCATCTGAGTGTGGCCTGGGCAGGTAGTCTGAGTCATGCATGGCCACCCAATGGAAGGTAATGCAATGCCCACTGGTACCCCTGCTCCCAGCAGCAGTCCTGGGGGTGGCAAAGGAGATGAGTGAGGCCAGGTAGAAGGCAGTGTTACATCTGTTGAACAGTTTAGCCCCAGAGAAAGAGCTTCTTTAAAAACAAGAGCAGCATCTGAATAAAAATGGCCTCTGTGCCCTCCTCTTAAGGTTGACTAGAATTCCAAATGGCCTGAGTAACATGGATAAGTGTTCGTAAGGAGACTGGACCCCATGGTGAGGAAGTGTGTGTTAAACCACCCCCCTGACCCCCACGTTTTACAAGGGAGGAAAGCAGGGTACAGAGTGGGGGTGGACGGGCTCCAAGTCATCCCAGTGCTTAGTGGCTGAGAAACCAGAAGTCTGGTCTCCTGATCAAGCTGGGGTTTATTCCAGTGGCCACCAGAGCAAGTGACCACTTTCACAAATACAGGTCAGGTGATGGCTCTTTCTAGGTAATTCAACTCAGTGTAGAAAGGACATATTTTGAGCAGAATTCATTGCCTCCCAAAATGTTGCTATTTCCAGAGAACAGGTGCCCACTCCACTCACCATGGGTTTAGTCTAATTCTTTCTCTAAACTCTCCAAGAAGAACTTGCGTTGCCAAGAAGCTCCCAGTTCAGGTGCATAAGATGGGTTGCCGGTGCTTGGCCTGTGGTGGCGCAGCGGATAGAGCGTCGACCTGGAAATCTGAGGTGGCCGGTTTGAGACCCCGGGCTTGCCCGGTCAAGGCACATACGACAAGCAATCAAGCAGTGAACAACCAAAGTGAAGCGACTCAGAATGGATACTTCTCATTCCCCATCCCTCTCTCTGTGAAATCAATAAATAATGATGATAATAAAGATGGGTAGATGTCACTTTCACACACCTGCAGTTTCACCATCTACGTTTGCAATCTTCAAGATAGAGGAAGAATTAAGAACCAACATTTGTGGTTCGTAAAATGATTCTTAGTGATCTTACAAAAACAAATAGAAATAGAAAATTCTAAAGAATTAATACAGGCTGAGAAATTAAAGTTTAAAAATCTGCCACACGTTTGCTATTTACAGCTGGGTAACCAGGTCTGACATTCAAAATGCAATGAAGTGGCAGTTCAGGAACCTTGACTGCATTCTATGGTAGTTTAAGGGGAAAAAGTTGTTATAAAAGCTGGTGGGCCTGACCTGTGGTGGCGCAGTGGATAAGGCATTGACCTGGGAACACTGAGGTCACCAGTTCAAAACCCTGCACTGGTCTGGTCAAGGCTCATATGGGAGTTGAGCTTCCAGCTCCTCCCCCCTTTCTCTCTCTCTCTCTTTCTCTCTCACTCTGTGTCTCCTCTCTAAAATGAATAAAATAAAAAATAAATAGAAAAAGCTGGTGGGAGGGGGAATAATTGGGAAATTTTGCTCTGGCTTCAATACTGCCCCATCGTACCCCACCACCACCATGCTGCAAGTTCCTACCCAGCATCTGCCAGTCTGAACGTGTGAAGGAAGATGGACCAATTCACTGGTTGGCCAAACCAGCCATATGTAATGTCTACAACTCCCAAAGTCACAGGGTGTTTGACAAGCCATACTGTGCGACAGAAGCAGCACCAGGATAGGGCCCCTGAGACCTGAGTTTCCATCCCAACATTGTCAAGAACTAACAGATGTCATTCCAGGCAAGTGACCAAACATGCCCCCCCCCACCATGGCCTCACCCTCTTTTGCATAATTGAGGTCTCCTTCTTCAAGTTTAAAAGATAAATTTGCCTATGATCTCCAGCCCCTCTGAGCATTCCCCGTCTCCAGAGAAACTGAGAAGTTGTCATTTACCCATTACCCAAGAGAGACCGGGTTACAGGAAGTCAACAGCCACTTTCAAGTATTTTGAAACCATAGTCTAGGAACCCTGCTGTTGACCCCTGTCTACCGGAAAAGTCCTCTAATCCCTGGCCTATTGCTGCTTAAGGGCAATTTATGGCGTGTCATTGCCTGGCTCTGAGACTGGTACCCTCCCACCACCCCCAGGTTGCACTCAACCACCATCTCCACCACACACAACGCCTCCTAGAGGACTGGAGAGAAAACTTGCAGGTGTTTTTAGCCCTGGGGGGAGGGGTGGCAAATCAGGAAGAGATGAATGGCCACTTCTGCTTCCTCCTCACCCACGCCCACCATCACTGCCCAGAGCTTTGAGGGCACTGTCCCATCTGGCAGCCAGTAGCCAGTGTGACTATTTCGAGTTAAATTAATTAAAATAAAACTAACTTCAGCTCTTTAATAACACCAGCCACATACATTCAAGTGCTCAGTGCCACATGTGGCCAGCGCCACCAAATGGGTGGCATGGGGATTATAGGAAAATGTCTCTTTGGCAGAGAGCTGGGTGGGACTTCACTGGAGGGCGCCCCCTGCTCTCCTGTCCTTCCTCTAGGAAGATCTTAGCCAGGGGTGTCCGCAGGAACTGCTCCGGCCTTTCTCTCCCCAACATCCACGCACTGTCCTTGGTCTTGTGCTACCAGCAAGGTTTAGGGACCAGACAGAACTCGACTCCTCATAATGGGGACATGCCTCAGATACCCAGAATGGATCTTGGTTGGACAACACAATACTGTTGCTCACGGGAGGAAAACAATCTGGTACCTGAAGCATCACCTCCAGATTCTGGGGCCCGTTTGTAGCAGCCCTGGGCTCAGTGGGAGCAGCCGTAGGCCCCACATTTCTCTCTGTGAGGATAGCAGCTTCCTCCAAGCCCCTGGAATTCAAGCTTGTGCGCTCAGAGCCCCGAACCCAGAGGAGGAAAGGCCGGCCGAACCAAGGTGGCAATGCCCTTGGAGAAAGCTGTTGAAATTGACCTTGGACGACAGTTTTGAGGGAGAAGGGTTAATTGGGAACCACTGAATTATAACACCCAGTAAAGCCCAGCCTGTCTCCGGATTCCAGGGCCTGGCACCCTGCCTGGCTAGTCCTGGACAGTTTATTGAGCTGCCTTTGTGCCTAACAGGCCCTGAATAGATAACTTGTTGATTGATGATGACTGTAATTTAGGCTCTTTGGAGGTCTGCTAATTAAGGCCTGCGGTACATTTACATAGGGTCCTGCCTGTAGTCCTTGAGGTACATTTAGCAGTTAGAGAATCAAAGCCATTTTAGGGCAAGGCTGACCTAGCTGTGAGGTGGAAGTCACCCTTCCTTGCCAGGACCTAATTTCCATGGGCATTCCGCCCTGTTGATTGCCGCGTTTGCTGTTACACTGTTTCCCGAGGGTGTGAGTCTACATTGTCCAAACGTGGAAAAGAGTTCACTTTAATAAACCAAAGGGGAGAAAAATGATGCTGCCAGGACCCTGGTAAACTCGGGGAAGGAGACGGAGAATACAGAGCAGGACGCGTCGTAAAACCGCAAACCCAGTAACCCTTTTAGAGTCCCGGAGCTCTTGTATTTTGTCCCCAAGCTGGGGAGAAAGGCCATCAAGGGAGAAGCGATTTCTTTAACAGATTTCTAAGGGCCGCTTTGAGCAAAAATTAACTCCTTCATGGGAGCTGGGTGCGGCCGTGGCGCCGGGGCCCGCCGCCCAGGGAGCAGGTGGCTCCAGGTGAGGGAGGTCCCCAGGGCTCCCTTTGTTCTCGGGGCTCTGCGCGGGGAGGCGCGCGGCGGGCGCCAGCGCCCCCGTGTGGCCATAGGTGTCCCGCGCGCACAGGGTGGATGGGGAGACGCAGAGTGCCTGGGGCGAAGTGGGGCCCCACGGAATGCTAGAGGTGGGCGGCCCGCCTGAAGAAGGGGCGATCCTGCCTGCACCCGGCCTCACCCGAAGTCGTTTGGGCTGCGCAGGTGATGAGCGAGCAGTGTCGAGGCGTGTCTGCAGCAGGAATCCTGGGGCTTGACAAAACACAGCTAGGGCAGAATGTCCTGCCCCAAAGGCTACAGCTCCATAGTAAATGACCAATACACTTTCGCTGGTATATTTCCAGACGAGAGGGATTCACACCTCGCTCTTTGCAGCCCTGTCCTAATCCTGGCCTTATTTCCTGCTAGTTTTCTTTGCTGGGTGACTGTGGGCAAGTCACTCAGCCTTCCTGAGCCTCTGTGTCCTTACTTGTAGCCTGTGAATATTGGATGCAACCACGTTCCAAATTCACCTCTAATAACGTTGAGTTCAGTAGCAGCTCAAGCTGTCTAGGACAGAGTATTTTTGCTTACTTTCTTCTAAAGGTCTTTTCAGTATCGGGTAGAAATCCACTGTAGTGTATTCATGTAGCTCATCATGACCACTGGCAGGTTCTTTGTTTACCCAACTGGGGCATTGTTTTTTTTCCTGTCCCCTGGGAATGAAAAATGGACCCATTGATTTTATTTATACAAATCCTCTGCGTGCCTCAAAACAGGAATGAAGATATTTGTTTGCCTTCGGTCCTCCAAATATAAGACAAGACACCACCAGACACACTACTGGGTCCAGGGTGTACCGAGTTTAGCTAAGGAAACAGGGCACCCAGTAAAATTAGAATTTCAGATAAACAACAAATAATTCTTTTAGTAGGAGTAGTCCCCAAGGTTACATGAACAAAGATTGCATGGGACCTTCTTATATTAAAACATTATTTCTTGTTTGTCGGGAATTCAGAGTGAACTGAGAGCTCCATGTTTCCTGGGCAGACCAACCTGTGCTGGGTGGAAACCAGTCCCACAGGCTGGGACACGTCCAAGAAAGGTGGGCTTCTTCCCAGAGATCGCTAGGAACTAAACTGCCTTTTTCTTCCACCTGGACATACACCAGAGAACAAAACAGTAAACACAACAGGATGGGCCCAACAGGGTCACTAAATGGCAGACTTGGGCCTATTTCAAAGTTGTTAATTTACATGTTGACAGAGCCTTTGACTGTTTGGTGGTGATGATCATCTGTTGTAAAACCATGTTTTGCCCTCGGTGACATAACCGCAGTGTTGGGACGGCATGCTATGTGGCCACGTGTGTTTGTGAAATTCACAGCTATGGTCAGTTCCCACCACAGAGGACTTCCCTGAGACCCCAAGGATGTAAGGTACCAGACAGTGTCACCATGAGCCAGACAGACCCTTCACTACAAGCAGGTGCTCAGCAGCCAGCCATTGGCACCTAGCCCTTGGGAGAAATTCGGGTCACCATCCGTTTCCCAGAGCCCAGTGACAATGTCACCAAGGAGTGGTGTCTCATCAGCCTTCCTGGTGCCAGCCTTCCCGGCTCCTTCCTTCCTACACAGGGTTAGTGTGATCCTCGAGGGACCAGCCACAAAGCCTGTGGCAACAGCCTTCTCTGCCCATCTCTGCCATCCTGTGGGAAGTTAGTTGCTGAACAAAACATGCAAAGCTGTGGGGACCATCTTAGGTCCAAGATAAAGGCAGACATCTTGTGTTCCCCCACATCTGGTCCATTCTTCCAGCTGCTTTCCAGTACCAAGCCTGGTCTTCCATCTGGCTCCAACTGTCAGAGCCGGCTCTCTGCTCCAGCCTGCAAGGGCTCCAACCTGCAAGGACCCCAGCAATTTCTCATGACCGATCACTGTCTGCCATCTGCTGTCGGTACCACCCACATACTAGCCTGGGAGATCACAGATCCCCGCCTTCTGCTCCCTCTGCCAATCCATCATATCATGTCAAGTGATGCTTTCTGTACCTGGGCTTGTTTTACCCATCACACACCTTTCCCACAAACTCCTTCGGTTGCAGAAAGGTAAGTCGTGCACATTGGCTTCGGTGAGACCTGGGTTCCTACACCAGCTTCTCCACTCCGCAGCTCTCTGAACCCAGGCAAGGTCACCTAACCTCCCTGGGCCCCGCCTGCTGTTTTATGGGCAGTATTAGATTCCTTCTGCTGCTGTGACAAATTACCACCCACTTACTGTCTGGAGACAACATGAATTTGCGATGTCACAGTTCTGTAGCTCAGAGGCCTGGGTGGGTTCCGTTGAAATCAAGCTGTGCTCCCTCCCCTCTAGAAACTCATGGGGAGGGCTCTGCTTCCAGGCTCCTAGGGGTTGTCGGCAGAGCTTGGTTCCTTGTGGCTGCAGAGCTCAGGTTGTTTCTGGGCTGGACAGAGCCTCTCTCAGCTCCCTTCCGTTTTCAAATCCAGCAAAAACATGTCAAGTCCCCCGCACACTCCCTGACTTCCCCTCTGCTGCCGGGAGAAGGTTCTCCACTTTTAAGGGCTTTGTGATTAGACTGGGTCCACCAGGCCATCGCCCTCTTTTAATGTCCATAACTTGAATCCCATTTGCAAAGTCCTTCGACCAGGATCAGGGGATTGGAGAATGGGTGTCTTAGGAGGGGATGATATTCTGCCTACCACTAATGGGGCAGTGATGTTGTGGGCAAAACAAGGTGAATAGTTCCCAGGCTATTGTGACAAAGTACAAACGAGGTGGCTTACAACGGCAGGAATGGATTGTCCCATAGTTCTGGTGCCTGGAATTCCCCAATCAAGGTGTCAGCAGGGCCATCCCTCAGAAGCCGTAGGGGGAATCCTTCCTGTCTTCTTCTGGCTTCTAGGGGCAGCCAGGGATCCTTGGCATTCCTTGGCTTACAGCAGCACCCCTCCAATCTTTGCCTCTGTTATCCCGTGGCCTTTTCTAAATGTCTCTATCCAACTTTTCTTTTCTCATAAGGACACCAGTCCTACTGAGTGAGGGTCTACCTTAACGACCTTATAACTTGACTCCATCAACGTAGATCCTATTTCCAAATAAGGTCATATTCAGAGATATTGAGGTTAGGACTTCAACATATATTTTGGAGGGACGCAATTCTACCTGAAACACAATATCATGCCAGAAAAGCACCTTAGTTAGCATGAGTACCCGCCACAGGTAGGTGCTTAGTCAATAGTAGCAGGGGACATTGCACCAGTCTGGTCTCATACACCCTGGGACAGTGTGGGCATGGACGGGGACCGTAGCGCATGCGCGGTGGGAATCTGGGAAATCGGACCTCCTTCCGTCCGTCCTGCCTTCCTGCCTGGCCCTTTCCCAGCATGAACTCAGCTTCCCTCCACCCCTTGCTCAGGCTCCTCCTTGCCCATGACACCCTCTCCCTTCTCTTGGGATATCCAAATTCACATCTTGGCCACTCAGAGCCCCACCTGTTCTAGAAGGCTGCCTGCCTCTCAGGTACTGCGCCTGTTGGCAGGTTGGGCCCATTGAAGACAGAACATAGAGACGCTAGGCCACCTTGGAAATCCCGCTGCCCCGCCGGCTGGCAAAACGGCCTTTCTGTTAGGAAATGTGGGTGCAGAGCTCAACCCTTTCCCGGGGGGACACGAATGTAAAGCAAGGCGCTGACTCAGGGGCCAGAGGGTTCAGAGGAAGAGTGATTTTCAGGCAAGAAATCGCACCCTCTCCCTCTCCTGGCCTGATCATCATTCATCTTATAAACGTGACCTGCTCTTCCTAGAAGGAAAAACGACATCCAAACACTCTTGCCAAGTTAGCCTTCCAGGGGCCATTACTCTTGTGAGATCTGTGTTACACGCAAGGCTCGGCAGCAGCCGATCACCACCATCGCACGTTTATTATTCTTCTGCTGGCTTGCCTTAAAATGCAAGGGAGGGAAGGTCTGATAGATTTCCTCAGCGGTCCAGGAATCTCACCCCATTTTTTTGTTTCGTGCCTCCACGTTTAATAAATTAGAGCACGCACAGCCGGGAGGAGTCCCCTGCAGCACCTCCACCCCAGCAGTCTCAGGAGAGCAGAGGCTCTGTAGAAGTTCCCTAAGGTGACTTCCAAACACTTCAGTGTCCTGACCTCTCCTCGTTTCCAGAAACCTTCTTGAGCGAACCTCCCCCAGCGCAGATGAGATCAGAGCTGAGAGGACAAGGGGCAGCTTTCGCTGCTCCGGGGGGGATGGAAGAGACAGGCGGTCTTGTCTGGGGTTGGAAAATGCCCCAGAAGGAAGTTATCATCCCCCCCAGACAGTGCCCCTCGAGGCGCCACCTTTGGGGTGGGGGTCTCCCAGGGACCAGGCTGATCTTTTCATTGCCAGTGTCTAGCCCAACGTCTGGGAAAGACCAGCGTTGGTTTGTTACAGGAAGACTTCGAAGTGACTGAAGGCCACAAGTCAAGGTTCTGGAAGACGCCCCCACTTGCAATCAAGACTTGGTCTCAGCCTGACCAGGTGGTGGCGCAGTGGATAGAGTGTCGGACCGGGATGCGGAAGACCCAGGTTCGAAACCCTGAGGTCACTGGCTTGAGCACGGGCTCATCTGGTTTGAGCAAAGCTCACCAGCTTGAGCCCAAGGTCGCTGGCTTGAGCAAGGGATCACTCAGTCTGCTGTAGCCCCCCGGTCAAGGCACATATGAGAAAGCAATCAATGAACAACTAAGGAACCATAACAAAAAACTGATGATTGATGCTTCTCATCTCTCTCTGTTCCTGTCTGTCTGTCCCTATCTATCCCTCTCTCTGACTCTCTCTCTGTCTCTGTAAAAAAAAAAAAAAAGACTTGGTCTCAGACCCACGTGGGTCCCGGTGTGCGGGATGTAACCTCCCACAGGCATCACCCCTAGCAAGCGAGGCGGAGGGCAGAGCATGCAGAAAGTGCAACCGCGTTTCAGCAGCAAAGCATGCATTCCCCAGGGTCAGCACAGGGAGCCGCAGTCACATGGGGTGCAGGGAAAGAGAGGCGTTTGCAGCTGTTTATACGATGTGTATCTGGTGGATAAATAAACTTCATTTTCCAGGGCTGCCAATCTCTAAACATGCAGAAATATACACTCGCTCAGAAACTTTAAGAAAATAAACAAATGTGGTGATGTTTGAATCTTCCTTGCATCAGGGACCAGGGTCCCAAGCTACTCGCCTTTCAGCTGGTTAATAAACCCAGTTTATGGGTCCCCTCCTATGGGCCTGTGTGTCAGAGTTCCGCTCGGAGGAAACGCTCCCTGTTAGGATGGGGGGTGGGGGAGTCCAAGCCACAGACCCTTCCAGGAAACTTCCCAGCACAGTGAGGCAGGCCCATGGCACAAGCCAAAGTGACTCTTCACATGATCTAGGAGGGGGCCACCAACATCCGCTGCCCAGCCTGAAGCAGGTGAGGTCAGGTGAGCCCCACCGTGGGGCCCAGCCACTCTTTCTTTCTGTCTTTTGAGTTTGGACGTGCCTGATGCCAACAGGAAGCCCTCACAGGCGGCAAGCGCCTGCTTTAGTCTACCGGGTAGATCAGCCTACGAAACCCACTTCCCGTCGGCACCTTTCAACCCCAAGCCCCAAACACAGTTTCCGACACCTGTGACAGGGATCTAAATAAAGTGGAGCTTAAGTCTGGGGTTTATTTCACCTGTGGCCGATTTTAATCTGCATCGCTAGAGAGCATGCAGGCACGAGGGAGGCACACACGCTTGCTTTTGTGTTTTCAGTCTCGTTCATCTCCGACGTTACGCACACAGATGGCAGATGTTACCTCCGCCCCGCAGGGTCCTCTGAGCCGGGCCCCCGAGGACGCCTGCACACCCGGACAGCCAGTCCTCTCAGTCCCTAGAAAAACAGGGGGAGGCGGGTGTAGGTGTTAGAAATAGCTTTCTATGCCTCTCAAACAAATAATGTGAAAACCACCAGGGTTCTAGGAAGCTATTCTCGCAGCCACAAGGCCGGTCCAGAGCATGTGAGGGCAGAGCCGTATGTAGGCGGCAGCCCAGGGGCACAGGGTGGCCACAGTGCCCATGCAGCTCCAGGAGCACAGGGTGGCCACAGTGCCCGCTTGCCTCTGCGACAAACCGTGAGCTCATCCGCTGTGCCAACATCCCAACGCTTTCTTTTGCAAGGTGTTTGCTCCCAAAGCAAATCTGAAGTCAAAATGGAACAGGAGAGACGGCCTGTCTCCACATCAAGGCTCATCTGGGAGGCAGCGGAGCATCGGATAAAAAGCCCTGTGTGGACAAACACACGATGGGTAACCAAGCCATGCCAGACGGTGGCACTGACCTGTAAACTTGTTTATTCACTCAGTTGACATGTATCAAGCGCCCGCGATGCCAGGGACAGCAGCACACATGGGATGCCCCTGTCCACCAGGACCGTGTGCGCTCCTAAGTAATTACAGGTGGAAAGGGGGACAGAGAACAGATCCTCACGGCCAGAGCAAATCAGGTTATTTGTTCTGCGTACGAATGAAAAGTTACAACAACTTTGATTCTGCAAAGTCCTGTCTGAAAACATAATACGCGATGAACAAATGATTTGAGCATTAATGCTGTCCGCAGGTCTGTCTGACTGACGTGATCCCACACTTGATGAGATGACCAAGCCACCAAATACCATTCAAAGGTTTGTCTTAACTTCACACCATAAGTGGACACTTGACCACACAGAAACACGAGCTGCCCCTCCGTGACTCACTGTCTTAGTCGGCTCGGTCTACTGTAAGAAAAATACCATAGACAGGGGTGTGCCCAGGGTAGTCCCCAGAGTGGCCCAGGAGGAAGCACTGGGCTGGGCAGGACAGTGTGTCCTCCGATCTGGAACGCCCAGTTAGATATGCCATCAAGATTGGGCTTCTGCACCAGGTGTTTCCCTGATAAAATAAATAGGGCAACAACCCCAGCAGGTGATTGGAGGATCCTCGTGACAAGCCCACACTCCTTCCAGTCAATCTGTGCACATCACACATTTCTACTAGTGGCAGTTTTGTGACAACTGCTTCACAGGTGAGTGAGGCTGACAAGAGATGCCTTCCAGGAACTCAAGAGGATGGCAACTCGTCAGCCTTTCTTTCTTCCTTCCCCTCTCTCCACATGAATTCATTCGTTCATTCTTTCACATATGCATGTATGCCACCAACCAGCCAACCTACTAGTATTTTCTGCACACCTGCCCTGGGAGGCACTGTGGCCAAGGACTCTAAGGATCCAGCACGAGATAAGACAATACATCCCCCCCCCATAAAATTTACATTCTGGAGACAGACAGCAAACATGTACATAAATGAGCCGACTATAGATTGCAAGAGAGTGAAGAATAAGGTGATGGAACTCAAGAGTCACTGTGGGCTCATTCTTGTCAGCCTTGAGCTCCAGCATTCTGCAGGTGGGCAGCCGTGGCATACAGCAAGTCTCCCCTCACACCTGGCGGGGTTCCTCAGACCACACTGTGCACGTGGAGCACCTGAGGCTCTTGTACACATGCAGAGTGCAACTCGGTAGTGCTGGGCTGGGACCTGGGATGCTGCGTGCCTGACCAGTGTGAGCAATCCAGTGCTGCTGGTCCAGGGGCCACAGAACACGGGGCGCTCCCGGTTACTCCACCAAGTGGCTCGTGGTTCGGCGGCCCCCTGACACGGGGACTGTGCGGGAGAGAGCTCAGAGGTGTCTCAACCAGATACCGGGATCTTTAGGAAACTCAAGCAAATACATCTACCTTTTGTCTGGAAAAAACTCCATTCCATCTGAGTGTGTGGTGCAGATGGACAGCTGGCCAATGGAAGGTGGGATCGTGATGGACTTGTCCGTGGACGGAAGCCACGTCTCTGCCCCCAGCTACTCCTTTTCCCTCCCCTCACACTTGCCTCTTTTCACTCCCGAGTCTCTGTCGTACTCGGTCCCCGGGTGCCCCGTGGTGTTGTGGAAAGATCACAGGTGTGGACTTGGCATTCAAGCCCCGGCTACCTCACCAACCAGGTGGCCCAGCTTGTGTGTGGACTCATAATGCTCGCCTGTACTGTGTTCCAATCAGAGAAAACAGACATTGTTCATAGGATAAGGAGTCAGATATAGAAGCACGGTGTTTACTCAGCCTTGACATACACAGATGAGGACCCTTAGCAGGGGACCTGAAGGGCGCCCTGGAGAGCCAGCAATGACCTGGAGTTCTCAGTATTCAGTGCAACAGACACAGGTCTGCCGTTTGGGAGAGAGACAGTGATCGGGAGTCAGAGAGAAGCTCTGCATAAACATCACGCAGAATCGGGGTCTAGAACAGCGCCTGACACAGGGGACCTCCCCTAAAAGGGCTGTGGGCAGACACAGAACCTTTTGTCCCACCCTCCGTCCACACTCCCCTCCAGGATCCCTTTCTTTTCCCCTCGACCTCCACCTCCCCTTAATGAAGCAGTCCAGTTGCACCTGAAAAGGCGACGCTGTCTCTTTAAGGCCCTGGGAGGGCTCCCTGAGTTTCGTTGGCATGAGGGCTGGGCATCTCTGGGAACCTGACCCGCATCTGCAGATGATAAAGAACAATTGTCAAGCAGAAACATGCCCTGCGCCAAACACACCTACTTAATTGGCGCTTTACTTAAGCTAATGTTTCACATTATTCTGGCCTCCCCAAAGCATCAGGTTAAAAAAAGGCAAAGCACGTATACCGCGAGATTCCTTGGGGTCGGGATGTGCCGTGCCCGCACCACGTGCACCAAGACCTCCCGCAGGGGCCGTGGGCGTGGGACTCCTTCACGACGCAGTTACTTATGAGCAATAACCAACTCCACATGCGGAGCTTTTTGAACTTGTTTCTGGAAAGGTCTTCAGAGACGCAGGTCTAGAATGGAGTGACCGGCGCTCTGTAAATATTTGCAGAGCAACGGAACAAAGCCGGGGCAGTCGAGCTTGGGGACCAGGAGAAATTGAGACGTCGGCTTCAGACAGATCCAGAGCCTCTGGGCTGTCACTATGTTCGTGACCTTGCTGTCCTCTAAGCCTATGTCTTCATAAGCGTAAATGACTACAGAAAGCGGCTTGAAAATAAAATCATTAAGTGAAATCATATCTATGAAGCACTTTATCTGGCCAGCAGGAAAGACTTTAAAAAATGTTAACTAGTGAAAGAGACCACAGACACCACTGCCCAAACAGGGACACTTTGGTAGGAAATAGGGCGCTGTAATTCATTACACCAGAATGGGTGATGTCAACCAGGACTGTCCCCTGCAAGCGAGAGCGCTTGCTGTGACTGTTTACTACACACGAAGCCAGTGAGCCCTGGGGAGGTAAAGAATGACCTGAAGTAATGTTGCCTATTGACAGAACAGAGGTGCAGGATCACGCTGGCTCAGACCCCAGGTTCAGGGTCACACGGCAGTTGCTAAGCTCCCTGCCATCAATAGCATCAGCTCTACTCAAAGGCACTGTGAAGAGATGGTCTCTTAACTGTCACTGCAGTTCTGCAAGGTCCTGTTGTGCAAAGGATGACAGTGAACCTCAGAGAAGTGAAAAGACTGGCCCCAGGCCACCCAGCCGTCAGTGCAGGTGGTGGGACTGCAGGTGGTCCGCCGGACTTTATTTCACTGAGATACAAGATGTCTCTGTGTGGTTCCTAACAGCCCGAGAGGCGGTTAGCGTGCTGACATTGGTTGTGATACCAACATTCCTCTAGTGCACCCGTCTTCTTTGGGCGTGTCTGTTTCAGAGCTCACTGATCGTCCTGATTACTGGTGCCCAAAGCAGACATCCGGGCAAATTCACTGCCCTTCACCTTCCTCCTGTACGCGTCTCTACCGTTGTATAATTAATTACCTGCTTACGCGTCTGCTTCTAGAGACAGAGTCCTGCAGAGAGAGAGAGGCTGTGCCCAGCACCGTAGTGGGGTATGGCCTCTCATATATGACCTTGCTGACCGCACGCATCCTCAGCATATATCACGATGCTGACCATTCAACGGGAACAAACAGTAGTGCAACATTCTGCCTGTCAAGACATGAAAACCTCAGAAAGAGCCCCAAACATCCCTGCAAAAATGTCCTACCGCCAGGGAGAAATGATGAGTGACAGCTCTCCTACTGAATAACTGAGCCTACAGGTTCACACCCAACAGGTTCATCATTTTCCCTTGTGCACACGTCCACCTCTGTCTCTCTCAAATCCTGGACAATCACTGTTGGCCTCATACGTGTGCTGGAGCCAGCTCCTCCTGCTTCACAGGAGCCAGCTGTGTGCACCTCTGGCTGAGGCCGTGTCCAGGGGGCTCGCGTAGGTAGCCTGACCTTGCCCGTGGCGGGCATGTTCACACCACGGAAACGGCAAACGCTGTCAATGTGGTTACAGTTACCACACGCCACGGCACCTGCGGCAGAAACCCTGCCTCCCCGTATGTCATGACGCCCTTTATCCACCCAGTCCTCCCCCACACCATTTCTCTCCATTCCCTCACTTCTTCTGCCCTTCCCGGCCATGTGGGCAGTCAGCATGCCACTGTTGCAAAAGAGACAAGCACCATCTAGAACAGAACCTCTGATTACCAAGTTTCCCCCCAAATGAGTCCGTTTAGCATGCTGCTTGTAAAAGTGTTTATAGAATCTTTCAGATCTATGCCTTACATATGACTTCACTTGCTAAAAAAAAAAATTACCTAGTTCTCCTCTACTTCCCCCTTGCGTGTTCCAAACAACGTGTGATCTTTTTTTTTTCTTTTTTAATTTCTAGCACGCCCGGGGTCTCATCAGGGATTTACATATGGACAGAGTTTCTTTTCAACAGGCTAGAGTTTCTCAGCTCTCAATTTAGGCTTTAAGGATCGGACCGGGTGAAAGACACACATACATCACTGCCGGGCGAGGCTGCCAGGAAGAGGCTGGGCAGCCCCCCACACACACACCTCAGGCAGCCCCCCCCACACCCCGCCCATCCCAGCTACAAAGTCTCCTCCTGAGGAAGGCTGATACACAGAATTAAGTTTCGGCCTGACTGTTTAAAGGGATGGCACGGACCGGACCGTGGCAAAGCCTGAGGCTGAAAGGCGAGCGGCCGGTTTGCAGCATTCGTGGGGATTTTCAGCAAGCCAGCTGACACTGATGAAACCTTAGCCTGTCTTTGCCTTGGTCAGTTTCCACTCCCCAGGACTCTATGGGTAATAATACTACACAAACGGGGGTTTCACTGGCTTGCCCCAAGAACATTTCTTCACGATGGTTAAAAAAAAAAAAAAAAAAAAAAAAAAAAAAAACACAGAGAGAAAGGTTTTGGTTATGTTTTGTTTTGTTTTGTACCTTAAAGAAAAGTCCTATAGAACTCTATCACCCTCCCTGCCTATTCCGACTGTTAGAAATGACTGTTTGGAGTCCTGAATATTTTTCCATGAGAAACGTATTCAAGCCTCTTAAAACAATAAACCGATCCCCTCCTTATTAATTTAGCCATAAGGCCATTATTTTGGAAACAAAATGCAGCGACTGGAAAAGCTTAGGAAAGCTTACTAACAAGAGTAAGTCACTGCGTTGGGGGAGTTGTTCTAAGACAACTCATTGTGCGGCAGTACCGGCCCCAGCGTCTAAGGGAAACTATTCGCTCCTAGTCCCAGACGGAATCAAGCCAGGGACTCGCCAGAAACTTCCCAGTCTACACTTGTCATGTTGGGGCCCTTTAGGGCCGCTCGCTCCCTGAGTCCAGTCGAGGAAGTCGCGGGTGGGACGGTGGAAAGTGGAAGCCATATTCTGGCCACCTGCGTACCATCCAGCAGGAAGGATGCAAGCACGTTTCTTTGGTTGCTGGCGCCCTTCCGCAGGGAGGAAAAGCTCAGTACCTACCCCATCCTCCCTGCTTGTCACCGAGCGAAAAACCTGGGAGAAAACTGCAGTCAGGGAAATTCTTTTAGGAACCAAGGTGTGTGTGATAAATTTGGGACCCAACGCGTGCGCACGCATTCAGGTCACAGGTGTTACCACGGTTTTCTCTCCTCTGGTGTCAACCCTTCCTTACGCAGGTGGCTTTCCTTCACTGAGTGCTTCGCTGCGGGCGGGGAAAACTCTCCGCACTGTACACACATCCGCTCTTGACTGTGGCGGTGAAAGGCACACGACCTACAACTTACTGAGCATTGTCAGTGGGCGGTTCAGCCGCCGTACGTTCTCCACACTGGTGCGCAACCGTCACCTTCCCCAACGGCAACTCCACACAGATGAAATGCTACCTTCCCACTCTCCCCGCCCCCAGCCGGTACAACCTCCGCCCGCCCTACTTTCCGTCTGGATGAACCTGACTGCTCCAGGGACCTCATAGAAGCAGAATCATACCATGTTGTCCTTTTGTGTCTGGCTCACTTCACTTAGCATAATATAAATCTCATAGCATTCCTGCACGTCATAAAATCTTATTCTTTTGCCTTTTCACTGATTTATTATTTTATTATTATTCTTTTTAGCGAGAGACAGACAGACAGGAAGGGAGAGAGATCAGAAGCATCAACTCATGGTTGCGACACTTTAGTTGTTTATAGATTGCTTTCTCATATGTGCTTTGACCAGAAGGCTCCAGCCAAGGCAGTGACCCCTTGCTCAAACCAGAGACCTCTGGGCTCAAACCAGTTACTGTGGGGTCATGTCTATGATCCCACACTCAAGCAAGCAACCCCAAGCTCAAGCTGGTGAGCCCGGGCTCAAGGCAGCGACCTTGAGGTTTCAAACCTTGGTCCTTCAGCGTCTCAGGCTGATGCTCTATCCACTGCACCACCACGTCATCAGGTGACTTTCTCATGAATTTAAAAATGTAAAAAGTTTTATTGCCTCACCAGCTATACAAAAGCTAGATTTGACACATGGACCATAGTTTGTCAACCCCTGATCTAAAGAAGGTTTTCATCGGTGCAAGTGCAGCCCTCTGCTCCTTACAAACGCTTAAACTCAGGCACAGAGAGGCCGAGCAACCCGCCCGTGGTAACACAGCAATACAGCGGCCCTCCTCAAATCCGAAGCTGGGAATCAACACCCTCCCCCCTTTGGTTCAGGCGCAAAGAAATCAAAGTGCGGGTCTCCAAGTTTATCATCGAAAGTGGCCCCGTGCTGGGTGACTCAGCTAGAAGTGGCATTGCTGCTGTGAACACACAGGAGGTCTCCACCAGCTTCCCATCCTGGAGACGGGTTGGCACCGCATTAGACACTCTGCTTTGGAAGAAATGTCAAGTATGCACTTGTCCTTCTGACTGTTGTTCAAGTCAAACACACAGGGCTAGACAGTGAATAGTCAGCTTTATTCACTCAAGCCCTCCTTTCATGGGAACATGCATTACTTTTATAGGAGGTGCCTTGCCAGATGCTTAAAAGACACATTTTAAAGAATAACAAACACTCCTCTGTTCCTTTCTGGTGGCCGAGGGGCTCCCAGCATGCCCAGCCTCCCCTGGCTTCCTTCTGCCCGCTCAGCCAGAACTTACACACGTGGGCCCCTCGGACCCGAGGGGGCCCACGTGAAGGGTGAAGGTCGGCCTTCCCCACAACTGCACGGGGACTCAGAGCACATGAATCGTTTGAGTCGGACTGAGGACGCAGTCTGACATCCTGCGCTTCCAGGTCAGTGCCGGCGAGAAGGAAGCAGAGCTTACTGCGGGGAAAAGACATAGTTCAGGTTCGTTTTCAATAGCTGTCCTTCCAAAGCTGGGCATGAGAGACCACAGGGCAGGGGCAGGGGCATCACTATCCTTCGCAGTGTCTCTGCGACGTTCCACCACTTCCTTTTCACGACCGCCAGCCCTGGATGTCACCTCACTAAATGGAGGGCATTGTTGCCTGAGGTCTTGGCTTGGTCTCCATGGTTTTGCCGTACACCTCCCTCCGTGACATTGTGCAGTGGGCCCTTGGAGGAAAGTGTCCCCAGGCCTCCACCCAAGCAGAACGTGGCTCCCCCGTTTTAACTATTGTGTCACTTGGGATGGTAGCACTGGCCGGCCCGGTGGAAACTGCTAGGAAATGCTGTGCTGTTGCAAGCCCCTGCCTGGACTTCTAGCCTCCGGAAAGTCTACAGAGATATGTAATTTTGAACCAGTGTTTCACCATTTGTAATTAAGAATCCTTCTTTATAACAGACCTCCTCTTTGGGACTCAAGTGAATGGCTGGAAAAACCCTGTTTCTTCAATGATCCTAGCTCATCGTAACTTCCATCGCAACTTTGTTCATGACCAAGCTTCTGCAAGGCTGTCAGGGTCAGGGTCCTCGCTCAGTCCCTTGCCCCGGGGCTCCTAGCTGACTCCCGGGATTCTGCATGACTGAAGCATCAGCTTGCTCGCTTCAGGGATGAAGTCCAGACCCAGAGCCACATCCCCCGGGGGCCCAAGCCGACGCCTCCTATCTGCAGGAAAGGGCTGCTTAGGCAGCAGCACGTGTGTTGGTGCCTGGTGGCCACCTGGCTTTAAACTCCTATACCCCTGTACCCCGAAGCCTGGTCTCACTTCTCTGATCTCTCTGCCCCAGGACATGGTGAGTAGCAGGTGACACAGGAGAGAGAACGGGATCATGGCAGGTCACCAACATTCTGGGGAGAGAGGGAAGTGCGGTGCAGTGGAACCAGGTGACGTGACGCCTCCCCAGAAAGCAGTGCTGGAGAGGCAGGTTGGCGAAGTCAAGGGCTGGAGCGTCTTCACTTCCACCGTGATTAACTAGAAACTTGTGTAGACTGTGTTATAGACTTCCTTCATGTTTTTAAGGAGAATTCTGACAAATCTGGCGGCAAAAATGAAGTCTGCACGAAGAACATCATAATAAAAATTCAATGTCAAACCAGGAAAAAGATTTGTGACATGCTATATATGAAAGGGTTACTACGTTTACAACATAAACAATTATTCCAAAACAAGAAACAGATGCCCGGTTGTTTTTAAATGGCCAAATAATAGAAGAGGGAGTTCTTAAAGAAATGAAATTACCAAGAAGTATTTAAAAAATCAGTCTCCCTAGTAATCAAAGATTTTCAGATTAAAGTAACTTTCAGACACAATTTTTCACCTATAAGAAAGTTGAAGAAACCCATAGGATGCCTTTTTAGGAAGTTGCGGGGACAAACACAGCCACATACTTCTCGTGGGGCTGAAATTTGGTCAATTCTCCTGGGTGGCAGTTTTCGATATGCATTAAACACCTTTTTCAAATGTGTTTCAATTTTGTCCTAGCAACTTCAAGTGCAGAAGCAAGGCTGTGCAGAAACATTTACTTATAAGGCACCTTCACAGCATTACGGATCATAATAGTGAAAGACAGGAAACCACCTAAATGGCCAAGAGTGAATTAACTAAAAATAAAGAGCCAAACAGTAAAACAGTACATAATAATAAAACAGTACATAAACTTTGGGGAACAGTTTAAGAACGCGGAAGATGTTCACAGTAATTTAAGTGGAGAAAAGCATATTGGAAAACAGTGTGGTATTGTGACGCTTTCTAAAAACTAAAAATCTCAACTGCTGTTTATATAGAGAAGCATGTGGAAATATGATGTATGCCAAGGTGTTAAGGGGAGCTGTGACGTGGTTCTGAATAGGTGGGATTGTGTGCTTTTTCTCTTTTTTTCTGTTTATTTATGTTACTGGATCTTTCTGCAGTAGTCATGTATTTTTTATTAAAAAGATTATTTTAAGAATAAAAATGTATGCAAGCACAACTAGAAATAATATTTGCAGCAAAGAAGAGACGCATTGATGATAGCAGGGCTAGAAAGCAGGGACAAATGCATGTGAGCCTGACCAGGCAGTGGCACAGTGGATAGAATGTCGGACTGGGACGTGGAGGACCCAGGTTTAAGACCCCGAGGTCGCCAGCTTAAGCGCGGGCTCATCGGGTTTGACCAAGGCTCACCAGCTGAGCCCAAGGTCGCTGGCTCGAGCAAGGGGTCACGTGGTCTGCTGTAACCACCACCACCCCCCGGGTCAAGGCACATATGAGAAAGCAATCAATGAACAACTAAGGAACAGCAACAAAAAATTGATGTTTCTCATCTCTCTCCCTTCCTGTCTGTCCCTATCTGCCCCTCTCTCTGACTCTCTCTGTCTCTGCCACAAAAAAAAAAAAAAAAAAAAAGGCATGTGAAATGGAGAATCATGTAACAGACACTTCAGCAAAGATCAGCAGATCGCTGGTTCACAGAGATACGGAAGAACGTTCAGTACCATTAGTAATGAACAGCTGCAACATTAATAAATGAAAGCAGATAATTTCCCAATTTCTAATAACTAAAGCCTTCAAGCTTTTTAAAAAATACCTGTTTTTTCATTGAAAAGTGTTACCCATGTGCTTTATAAACGGAGTTTAATCAACATGAAACATACAAGGACACGCTTCAAACTCCAGCACCCAGAAATCAGAGTTAATGTTTGGTGAGCATCATTCTGGATTCCCCTAGGGATAGGCAGAAGGATGAGTAGAATTAACTTTATAGCATTTTTGTTATATACATTCTATAATAGAAATGTTATATGTTATATAATTATATTATTTTTACATTAATGTTATACATATACGTAATTATATATACAAGTATATATGATATACATATCATTTTATTCTTGTTTCTCTTCAGTTTTCTCAGTGTTCAGAATAGCGTCTAGCATACAGAGGTTCTAAATAAATATTTCTTGAATAAAGTAACTAAAATGTCATTTTAAAATAAAAGGTTTTTTTATTTTAATTTCATGAAAAGTAAAAAGGCTGATACAATTTCTAAACTTCAAATAAACATTGGTACTGCATTGACTTTTCAAAAGAAATAGTCATATAAATGCTTCCAAAGTTTTGGGGGAAAAAATGCTGATGAATGAATAGTCATGAAGTAATTAGCATCATTCAGCTTTTCAAAAATTTTTGTTTTAATTTTGATTTTTTTTATTCTTAAAAGAAATTGGAGATCTGAACTCCTCCCCTCCCCCCTTGCAGTTTGGTTCAGGGCGTATCGTTCCCAAGTTCTTCTGCTGAAGTCATCCTGCTGGTGGGCTGGGCTCCTTCCCTGCAGAGCGCTGGATGCTGGAGGTCCGGAGAAGTGCCTGCTGCTCTTTGGCTTAAATGACAACTCATATCGGTTTAATATTTTTGGATTTTGCTTCCTTTCCTTCAGAACTTTCTAGACATTGCTCCATTGTCTTCTCTTAATGAGTCTGGGACACCTGACGTTTTCCCCTTCATGGGCTTCTTCTGACCGAATGTCTAAGAAGTCTTTGTTTACCCTCCAAGTTCAATAGCTTATCCAGGATACAGCTTAATGTCAGAACTCACGTATCATTTTCTTTTTTCCTGATGCCCTTTAGATGGAAAAGTTTACACTTTATTTCTGAGGACTTGTCTCTCTGAGTATATTTCCCCCCGTTTCGTTGGTTGTGTCCCACTTATTCAGACACATCATTTATCATTAGATTGGATCATCTTTGTCCTTATGGCCATCGCCTCCTTTAACCTACTTTAATCTTTGGGTTTTTTTCTCTGTCTTTACCACGAGTAATTTCAGCAATTCTTCCTTGTCAACCATATTTTTTTTATTGGTTGATTGATTTTAGAGAGACAGAGAGAGGAAGGGAGAGAGAGAGAGAGAGAAGCATTCCCTTGTTCCACTTAGTTGCGCATTCACCAGTTGCTTCTCGTAGGTGCCCTGACTGGGGATCAAACCCACAACCTTGTCGTTTCAGGATGATGCTCTTAACTAGCTGAGCTAACTGGCCAGGGCCTTCCTTGTCAATAATTTGACTTTTCAGTGGTGTCTTTAGTATTTCTTACTTCTAATGAACTGTCCTTGATATTATTTTTTAAACTTAGCGTGTTTCCTCTGCTCTGAAATCCTTCTGAATTTCGTTCATTAATTTAGATCATCTCATTTTTGAGGTCTTGTTTTACTGAATTCATAGTCTTATGAAGTTCCTCTGTCATCCAAAATGTTCTCCGGTAGTTTCCATATGTTTTCATCCGTGACAGGCCCTTCATCTAGTTTTCTTCTTTCTTTCTTTCTTTTTTATTTTATTTTATTTATTTAATGCCAGCTATGTCTCATTTCCTTCATTTATTGCTGCTTGCTATAATGTGTTTGCAGCTCTGTTTGCACCTCTTTACTTTGAACAGCAGGAGAATTTTCCTTGAACCCCCCTTACCCCCCACCACCCCTTTTTCACATGATCTGGGCTCCTTGCCCTGTAGTGTGACAGTGAGTTTCACCAACCTCTCCACTCTTCTACAGTGAGGGGACAGGGGATGGGGACGGGGCGAAACATGGGGCAGGGTGCGTGGCCAGCAGCCTCTTCTCGAAGGTCTGGGCCCTGCTCTCTCTTTGGGGTGTCACTGAATGTCACACATCAAGGTCCGTTCCAGCCAGCCGAGGCTGCACCATGCTTCTGTGGGTTTTGGCTCCCTGCACAATGGCAAGCTTTGACAGGGCCTTCTCTCCCCTGGGGTTTCAAGGTGACATTTAGGGCCTTTCAAGCTCAAGGAATCTTTTGACAGGGCTACCCACTCCTACCTTGACTTCTAGAGATCCCATTCCTCTCCAAGTTGGTGAGTCTTAGTAAACATGCTAAATGTCACCAACCCTCTCTTCTTAGACAGATAGGTTTGGACTTGGAAGCTAAACTCCATCAGAATTTTCTGGTTCTTCACAAGGTCATGACTTTTCCAGACACCAAGGTACTTCCTCATTCTCTGTCATTGGAAAATGGGGAGGATGGATGTCCCTCAGCCTTCTTTGGCCAGAAGGTCTCCCTCCCTTCTCAGCGCTGCGGCTGAAACAGTCGGCTCCACCCATCGTCATCCCTGATGTTGCTCTAGCCAGGACTTCGACTGGCAGAGAGAGGGTCTGCTTAGTCTGCCCCCTGGGGAGCTGGTTCCCCAAAGCAATACCAAGTTTCTGTTCAAAACAAGGGGCTCAGCCACCGAGCCAGCAAGTCCTCAGCTATTTTATAATCTCAGCATCCAAAGATGATGTCCCTTCTGCTGGCACCCCACCAGGCCATTGCTCCCATAGGAAAACATGTGACTTTTAATGAAATGTCTCACACACGCTCACATACTCAGAAAATTCTAAGCTATAACAGCATTGAATAGTCAGAATAACACATGCTGGAGCTTACGTTAAAGCAGGGAGGTGACTTTGAAGGGAAACAGGAGTTTAAAAACCACCAGCTTTGTCTTTCTAAGGGTGTGAAACCACCGTTCAGCATCAGGGCAGCTTGTCCGTGTGCAGAAAAGCCACTCATTCTGTAGAAGGAAGAAGCAGTCAGGAAAAATGAATCTGAGAGGCAGATTAGGTGACCGATCCGCCTCGCTCCTGCAAGTGTGGTCCGCGGACCCACAGCCTTCCCGTCGCTCGGGAACTAACTCATCAGAAATGCAGAAGCTCAGGTCCCACTCCAGACCCGGGAAGCCAGAATCTGAATTTTAACCAAACCTTCCGGTGATCTGGGCACGCGTGAAAACCCGAGAAGCACAGATTCAGAGCACAAACTCTTCATTCAGTCAAACTGCCTAGGCCAGCAAGTAGTCGAGGTGGGAAAACCCTTCGGGGAGGAAGCTCGGCTAATGAATACTGATCGGAAAGACAGGATGATAAATCCCCAATTTCCTACCTCATGTGATGATGTAACAGACCTTGACAGCACTCACTGGTGACTGATGGTTGCTGAGACAGATGAAAGACCAGCGGGGAGCTGGGCTTGACCAGGCTGATGCCACCGGAACAACCCTTCCCATCGTTAATTGTTGAGCCATCAGACATCCCGCATGATGGAGGGAGGAGCGGTCCTGATGGAGAATGCTCTCCAGAAATCAAAGCTGACTGGGATCCCCCTGAAGTTCTAACGCCCAGGTTAGAGGAAATATGAGGGACAGAGACACATATAAAATGACACCAAGATAACACCAGGAAAATCCAGAACCTTTCACAAGCGAATAGCACGGGGGAAATTGTTATAGACTAGAAGACACTAAGAAAAATCAACCACCGAATGCAATGTCGGGTGGTCGCGAAAGGACATTTTGGGGCGGTCAGGAAAAAATGAACGTGGGGAAGTATGAGATGATATCAGAATCACTTTGAGGGTGTGATAATAGTTTTACAGTCTTATAACAAAAGGAAAAGCCCCTCCCTATTATGTAAACTTTTGTAAGTATTTACGGATGAAATCACATAATACCTAGGATTAAGTTGTTTCAGAAAACAACACCACGTGGGTAAGAGAGGCAAAACGAGATGGCAGTACACCGATCACTTGTTTTCCCACACACGTGGGAAGCAGGCGATGGGCACATGAAGGTTCATTAGGCGATTCTCCTTTTGTAGATTCGACATTTTCCAAAGCAAAAACTTTGAAAAAGAAAAGGAACGTGTCCGGGCTACAACGCTCCCTGGCTGTGTAATCAAGGGAATGTTACTAACCTCTCTGAGCCTTAATGTTCCATTTCTACATAAGAATAATAACAGTACCTGCCTCATAGGCTCATTGGGGGGATTCAGGAGGTGATACATGTAAAGCACATTAAAAATATCTGGTGTGGACCTTGGCCCACTAGCTCGGTTGGTTAGAGCGTTGACCTAACATGCCAAGGTTGTGGGTTCAATCCCTGGCCAGGGCACATACAAGAATCAAGCAATGAAAGCATAAATAAGTGGAACAACAAATTGATGTTTCTCTTTCCCTTCCTCTCTCTAAAAAAGTAAAATTAATTTTAAAAAATGTTTTTAATTTCTGGCGCATAGTAAACAGTAAATGTTCACCACCGAGTCAGTATTGGGTACCAGTTCGGGATTTGCACAGCCACAGATCAAGAGGAGGAGGTATCTCTGAAAGCCCTGAGTCAATACAATCTTTTAACGACACAGGTCTTACCTTATGGGAACAGTAGCAAATACAAAAACTGTCACCTCGTCCAGGTTCGGCTTGATATCCCCACCTGCTTACCAATGAGAAGGTCATGAGCACTGTGTTAACAGGCTAATCCCACGTGGAGTAAGACCCTGGCCTTGAGCCCACACTCGGAAAGTGGTGGCCTGAAGAATCTACAGGACAATTCTAGAAGGTCACCCTTGTGTGGATGACTTTTCTCCGCTGAGCTTTCTTGGATGCTTGGTCTCAGTTGACCAGCACTACACAACACAGGGTGCCTCGGAAGCCCCTGGAAGCACAGGGAGGTGCAGGCCGCTTACAGATCCCTGGGGCTCCGTCTTCCGGCGGCCCCACTGTGACTTTCAATGACTGCATCTGTAAAATGGGTATAAGAACGTCTCTCTTACTTAATCCTTCAAGGGGTAACCAAGTTAACACGCTTGCAAAGCACTCACTCCCTGGAAAATTCTTGGGGACAGCTAGTTCCTTCTCAGAGGAGATTTCCCTGCCCTGACCTCTTTTTCTGAGAAGAAATCCCTCATTTCCTGCCCGCTGGCCTTCACTCCAGTGCCTCCTTTTCTGTTCCCCACCAACCAGGGAGGCCAGCGTGGGGCCCAGCACCGCTCTGGGGCTGTCTCCCAAATCCTCCCACACTCCTGCTGCCCTGAGTGTGAAGGACAGGAGCTTTCAGAGATGCTTCAGATGATCGCAGCGGACCCCTCGCCTCCCCCACCGCCCGCCACACTGGCCCTGTAAAATCTCCCGCGAGGCTCAGCCCTGTCACACCTACAAGGTGTGTCTGAGACTCAGACTGGGACGCGTGTTGGATTCCTGTTCCCAGAACGTTCCTCTTCCCTGCGAAGGAAAGAACAAAATCCACGATTTTTGGCTCTACCCTCATTTTCTAGAGGAAATTACGAGGAAAACACTGAGGCCCAAGGCCCTGTGGCTACCAGGGGTACAGAGAAGGAGTGATGGGAGGGCCTCCCCTGGGAAGCGGAGCGCTCACTCCCCACGTTCTCTTGGGAGCAGGGTGAGCATTCTCTTCTGTAGTTAGAATATTCCAGATGCTTTGGTGCGCTCCATAGTCTCAGCAGTGTAACCACCGTCCGGTGTACTCCGGAGCACCAGCTGGGGGACCAGATGGTGCCGGGTCTGGTCCAGGTGGCCCCAGGAGGGGAATTAGCCCCCCTTCCTTCCCCCTGCAGCCCATGTGGCAGTAATGTGACACCCAAAGTCACACTCAGCGTTGACATATGACTGAGAGCAGGGCCCATGGCAGGGTAAGGGAGGCCCAAACTCCCACCCTATCCAGGCGTGCCCACTGACCAGCCCCCCAAAGCTCCACACTGGATTTCCACGCCAATGGCGAGTGCCCCCAGCCACCTGGCTGTGCCGGTGGGGTGAGACAAGCAGCCTCAGGTGCAGACCAGCTCATTTAATAGGTCACAAGGTCACCTTCTGCTGCGGTCACTGGTCATTAGCAAGGCAAGGCCACGGCTCCTCCTCCTCCTCCTCCTCCTCCTCCTCCTCCTCCTCCTCCTCCTCCTCCTCCGGCCAGCCAGGCAGGTCACAGATGCTGGGACTCCCTCTCCTAATGTCATCCAGGAACACAGCTTCTATACCAAAGGATCAGTGGACAAGCCCTGCTAGGGATTTTCTAGAAGCTCCTGCGAAGGCAGAGCCAGCACACATAGCCCAGGGAAAGGCATAAAACTTGTAGGGCCTGAGTTCCTGTTTCTGGGGGGAGGGTCGGGGATTGGTCTGAGGACCCAGAGCCCCGCCTCGCCTGGGAGTTTGCTAGAAGCACAGGGTCTCAGGCTCCGCCCAGATCTGACAAACGGACCCCCACTTTCTGACAAGGTCAGTAGGTGGTTTGGAAGCACAAAGTTCAAGAAACGGTAGTTTATGAAGCTTGTGTTTCAGCCAAACTATGCAAGGTAGCATTCGGCTCCTGGGGTGACATTGCTTGGGAAGTTAGCTCTGTCCTCAAAAGCCGCTGGGAACAGGACGTGGGGGAGGGGCGTACGAAGGGGCGCTGGCTCTGGTTTGGAGCCCCTTAACTACGGACTGCACACTCGGGGTGCTCAGCCCGCTCCTCCATGTCTGGGCTGCCGAGAAGGTGGGGGACACTGCATGGCTAGGTAATCACAGGGAGCGATGCTCAGCTCCGTGCAACCCAGGCCCCGGGCCTCCATCTGATCCCTACGCCGGAAAGCGGGAAGTCCACCCGACATACAGAACAAGCCAGGCACGTCTTTGTACTGCTTTTCCCCAATGCACCAAATTATAATATTAATTATTGTTATTAGTTTTATATTATTCACAGCTACACTTACCCAAAATTTACCACGAGCCAGAAACTTCACACTCGTAATTAGCCCAGGAGCCCTGGTCCGTGCACCCTCGGCCCCACGCACAATCTGTGCAGGAGTCCGCTGAACAGGCCCAGTGGACAGTCCTAACGAGCACGGAAAAAGTTCCACAGGATGGGTGGAGGGGAAAACAACCTGTAGACCAAACCTGGACACTGACCATGGAGTGACCAGTGCAGTCGAACGGACAGGTTAGAACCTCAGGTCTGAGAGGCAGAGACGGACAGACGGGTCCTGGGCCTAAGTCGTCAGCACAGAGAAGGGCCAGCGAAGGTCAGTGAGGAAGGATGAAGTCCTCGCCCAGGTCGCTGGTGGATTTGAGGCAGCACTGAGGGGCGGCTCACAGGTAAGGGGTTTTCTTTAGGAACAATGAAAATATTTTGAAACTGTTATACAGGTGTGATATCACACAGCATTGAAATGCACATTTTCACATGGTTAATTTTATGTTTTGTGAATTTTACCTCAATAAGAAAATAAATAAATAAATAAAAGGCCCCGAGGTCACATACTTAAATCAAAGAGGGTATTTGTCCCCTCTGGGTAGAAAGGTGAGCCTGACTTTCACTCCTAAGACCCTCTCAGACCCTCCCTAGAAGGTCATGACCCTATGGTCACAGATGCCCCCAAGGGAGGAAGGGAGGTCGAAAGGCCCTCGGCTTGGCTCCTGGGCTCACTACTCACCGTTTGTATAACCTTGGGCAAGACATTTAATGTCCCTGAACCTCCGCTTCCCAATCTATAGAAGGGGGTAATATATGTGGAATGCATAAAATCTCATCTGAGCAAGGCCACCAGATGCCCTGCCCATCTTGCCAAAGTAACACTCTTTTGAGACCAGACTTGTCCCCTGGGCCATCATTTATAATCCAGAGGTTCCATGACACCAGAGCTGCAGCCTTGGTGTGAACTAGTTTATCAGACAACTGGTCAACCCGAGAAAGTAGAAAGGTCACGGTAGGTAAGCAGCAGGTGGACAAGAGTGGGGAGCAGAGAACAGACCGTGGGGGCTAGACCGTGTCCATCCATGGCCATGGGCTCAAGGAGCCAGGACACCTGCTGGGTTCCTAGGAAAGCCAGGGTGCCCAGCATGACAAGGAAGTGGGGCTGACCCAAAGCCACGGGAGAGCTCCCTCTAGACTCGAAGCCACAGGATCAAAGCAAGGAAGAGCCCTGACAATGCCATCGGGACATGACGGGGACATTAAGTCAGTGACTCCACTGGATGCATCAGCCCCAGTGAGAGCAGATCAACCAGATAACTGAGTTCAGTTAACAAGTCCTTAAGCCGAGCGCCAAGCCACCCACCCACCCAGCGGGGTTGTGAGTGGCTGGGACTCTGGACAGGTAAGTTTTGATGAGGAGAGGGGTGGGGCTGGGGAGCAGACTAGGTAGGTAAGAGCTGATCTGAAGACAGAGGTGCAGGGTGCTAGGGTGGGGATGCTGGCCAGACAGGAGAGGTGGGGGAGCAGGGGGGTGGGGAGCAGCAGACACCTGCTGTGCGGGCTGCAGATAACCAGAGTGAAAGGGGAGTGGAAGAAGACATAGAGACAGAGGGGGGAGGGGAGGGAGGGAGGAAGCAGAGGAGGATGGAGGAAGGAGAGGGGGAGGGATGGGCTGAAGTACACAGATGTAGAACAAGCGCTCATGGACCAGAGGCAGCCGGTGCCAGCCCAGTGCTGCCATCTTGATCCTCAGCCTCCCCAGCCTGGCCAGAGGCCTTCAGTGCCTCTTTGTGATTCAGGTGGGAGCCAAGCCGAAGCAGAGGCCTCGCCTCCTGGGGCAGCCCGCGTGGTGGGGCACGGGGTGAGGAGGCGGCCTCTCTCGCTGGCACCAGAAGCTGCCAAAAAACGGACTGATCACTGCCCCTTTGTGTGGGAACAATGGGCCCCCATGAGCCCCACTGGCCAGAGAGAGGAAGTCTCAGGACAATGACCTCCCTGCCCCCACTTCCTCATCTGTATGGAGATGGAAGAAAGCCTAGTGTTGTGATGGCTCGGTGACTCAGTGACCCAGCCAGGACTGAGGTCTTACCGGCAGGTTGTCACCAGCTCTGAAACCCTGCCTGCTGGGTCACCTCCTTACCCCACATCTGTCCCGTTTCCCAGCCCTGCCTACGATACCTCCTTAGCTGTCACTTTGTCTCCATGCCCCACCCTGGTCCTGGTGACCCCTGCTCGGTCTCCGGTCTGGCTGGACTCCTCCACCATCTGCACTTGGGGTCCCTCACGCTTTCCCCATCTCCGACCTGGCTCCACCCCGGGCTACTCTCCACCAGCAGCCGATGTGGTCTTCTAACAATGCACATGTGTATCAGTCAGCTCATGCTGCTGTAACAAGTACCACAGACTGGGTTGGGGAAGACGGGGCTTAAATAGCAGGCATTTATCCTCTCACAGTCCTGGGAGGGCTGTGTCCTTCCCGTCTCATTATCCCCGGGCACCCAGCACGGAGCCTGGCTCTCCGACACAGAGGGAGTCTCCTTTTGGTGTGCAGTAAATTGAGCTATCACGGCTCATCAGCCCCCAAACCTTTGTCTTCTCACTCGTTCATTTCTCCATCACATAATTATTGAGCGCCTATGACCGAGCACCTGCGCCTGGAGTCCATGAATTCCGGGATCCCGTGAACTTAGGTGGGAGAACAATGACACCTTATATCTTACTAACCCCAAATTAGTATTCAGTATTCCCATCAAGGATGACCATCTGGCCTGATCCGTGTTGGCACAGTGGATAAAGCATCAGCCCAGAATGCTGATGTCACTGGTTCAAAACCCCAGGCTTGCCCAGTCAAGGCACATATGAGAAACAACTACAAGTTGATGCTTCCCCCACCTCCCCCTACTTTCTCTCTCTCCCCCCTCTCTCTCAAATAAATAAATAAAAATCTTTAAAAAGAAAATGATGACCATCTGTCCCAAACACCAGTAGTATTACTAGTATCTGTGACTTTTGTCACCAATAGAAATCTCAGATGATTTCGTATCCTTTTTTAATTGCCGCAGATGTTGTAAAATAGCATCGACCCTCGCCATTGCCTGGAAATGCAGTTATTATAGTGGTTACTACACCCATATTGAATTTCATTGTTTAATGTATTAATATAGAAGCATAAGCCTTATGCCACCTGTTTCTAATACATTGATAACCATCCAGTTATATTTCAATATACTTGGTTTCTTTTATAATCTTATATATTTTATTTTATGCGTTTAGAAACATTATTCTGAGATGGTCACCAGATGGCAAGGAGGCCCTGAGTCCCCCTGGTGAGCCCTGCTCTAGGACCTGAGTCTCTAATAATGAACAAGGCCAGATGAATCTCTAGGGGGCTCAAGTGAGTCAATGATATAGTTACACATCGTGACAACTACCGTGAAGAAAATACAACAGGGTAAGGGGCATAGTATGTTTGGGTGGGCCGGTCAGGAAAGGCTCTTAGAGAGCAAGGCATTGGAATAGATGTGAACGATAAAACTCAAGCAGTCAGAAGAATCCAGGGAGGAGAGATCTGGACAAAGGTTAGAGCCAATGCAAAGACCCTGAGGCAGGTCTGAGGAGGGAATGTGGCTGTGTGACCACAGGCAGGAAGGAGATGGAGAAAGGGGACAGAGATGAAGAAGATGGTCTGGGCCAGTCCTGCAGGACTCAACATGCTGGGGAAGGAGTGGGGGATTCACCCCCAGTGTGGTGGGGGCTGGTGGGGCCAGGACAGTGGAGCAGTGCCCCGTCCTGATCTCATTTACAATTGAAAGGATCACTTTGGCTGCCTCCTAGAGATGGGGACAGGGGCTAGTGAAGAAGTCATTGTACTCACCCAGCCAGAAACAATGGGCCTTGGACCAGCATGGGAGCTGGAGGCTGGATGAAAAGTGCTTGGGTCTGGAATATATTTTGAAAACAGAGATGACAGGATTTTGATGGGTTGTAGGGGTGAGCAGGGGGAGGGGAGCTGAACGGAGGTGCTGAGGCGACTCTCTGGCTTGGGGCCTTAGCAACAGAGGGGACAGCAGTGCCAGGATGGGGAATCCAGGGCAGGGAGATAGTGGGGCAGAGTGGGCCCTGGACCTGTCTGCACCCAGGGTGATGGCCCGAGTCCTGTCACCTGGCTTTAAATCCGCCACAACCCCGGGTCCATCCTTCACGTCCATTCTGGTCCTGCTCTGCCCCTTACGGCAAACACTCTGCGCCAGCCAAATCTGTCTGCCTGCCTTAGCCCCTGGAAGTGCTCACTGTCTACCACTCCATTGTCGTTCCGTCTATTCCCATTCCCCAGCTACCACATCAGAGCCCAGGTAAAACCTGGCCTTTTCCATGCAGGCTGCCGGGCAGGTCTTCAATCCTGAGCCATCAGGTCCTCTCTCGTCCGGCACTTGGTACGTCCTGCCTGGCTTGCTGCTCACTCTTCTGCCATCCTCCTTCCAAGTGGTGTCTCCTTCAGGGGTGGGAGTGGCCTCCCTAGACCCACGATGCTTGGTGCACATACAAGACATTCGGGGTCAGTCCTGATGCATATCGGACGTCATCCGCAATTAATCTGAGTATCCTTGGCTCTGCCCACAGCGGGGGCCGTGGGTTTTGAAATCTTTGCTTGGTAGTCTCCCAACTTGAACAGTTAGTTAGAAACTACTAACTGAGTTACTATGAAATGTGACATCTGAAAGCATCTGTGAAGTTCTGAAATCCTCTCAAGGACATTCCAGCACTAGTCTCATCAGAAAATGCATGATGGAGGCGCAGAGGGACACAAAAAACCAATGTGCGCCTTGGTGAGAATCTCTTGGCTGATGTTCAGGTCACACAGGCAAGGCAAAATGGAGGGGGGGGGCTCCATCTAAAGCCGTGGCCCCCATGTCTCTGGTCTCTGCGTGGCAAGGAACGGGATGGACGGCTCTCCCTGTCTTTGGAGCTGATGGTTCTGTTTCCTCTACTCCACCACAGCATCCAATCCTGGGCACCAGTTCCGTGTAGCAGCATTTAATGGCAAGTGTGTCCTGGCTTTCCATAAACACTGCAACGTACTTTGCTCTGTCAGCGAGGACATTTCCCGTTGCCTGCCAGACTAGAAATGTGCGGCTGGCGCTCAACAACTCACTACTGTTTCTATGGTAAAATTCAACCCTCAGAATTGGAACGCCTTCAAGAGAACCTGTAAGTTCAAAACTACATCTGATTCTATAATAAAAACTCCCTGCCATCCCAAGCGTCCACCGTACTCCGGGCCGACTCTGCGCGCGCGCGCGCGCGCGCGCGCGCGCACACACACACACACACACACACACACACACACACACACACACACACACACACACACACACACACACACAGCACGGAAACCAGGCAGCTTCCGAGGATTAAAGACGGGATGACGTCACAGCGGCTCCACGCCCCGGCCCCGGCCCCGCCCCGGGGTGAGCAGAGGGCTGCGCTCATCTGGTGAGCTGGCGATCTGAAATACCTGGTGTTCGGGGTGGGGCAGCCGCAGAAACACTGGCTTCCTCCCCTTGCCCATTCACCCAAACTCAAGTCCAGGAGGTGAGAGAAAACCACCAACCCGTTTCCGTGTGCCGCGTGGAGGTAAGCACAGTCGCCACCTTCTAGCCGAGCAATGGGCCAGGGTGCCAGGGAGAAGCTGTACATGAGAAGTGAGCCCGGGACAGCATGGAGCCATGTTCTGTCTAACCCCCATGGTTCCGGCTGGCTCCTCCAACAATCCGCTTCTGTCAGAGGAAATCAGCTCCAGCTTCCGGAGGAGCTGGAATCGAATTCGAGCCCCCTGCTAAGGCACTAAAACCACTTTCTCACTTGGGCACATCTATTACCTCTCTGACCCTCAGTTTCCTCATTTGTGAAAGAGGGATAATAATTTAAGGGCTGGTCTAAGAAAAAAAAAGGAGGAGAATGAATGAGTGTGAGATTCAGATACCCATGCCTGGCACAGAGTAGCTGCTCAATAAATGGGAGCTAGCGACACAATGAAGCAAGACGCAGCCAGGAAAGACACGGTCAGGGGTGCACACCGAAGGGGAGAGGGCTGGTCCCAGCGCGGGCAGCCACGGATACGGGCAAGGTTAGCACCGTTCCCGACCAGAAGTAGCGGCTCAGTCCTTTGTGCCACTCACGCCTGGTATCGCTGCTCAGCCCCGTGCTTGAAGCTGCCCGCTGACCTGCCAGCCAGACCTCCAGGCTTGTGCCATGCCCGCCAAGCAGTGTGGATGCCGGGGAGAGGGAGAGAGACGTTGATGAATGTGAAGGAGGCCAAGGAAGATTTTACAGGCCAGATAGGTTTTTGCAGCCTATTGATTTTGGAAGCTCATTTGCAGAACTCATTTGAGGACCTGTCCAGGAAGCCTGTCCACTGCGCGGCGCCTGGAAAAATGAAGCAGAACTCTTGCTAATGCCCTCGGCGGCTCTGCAGCCGCGGGGCCGTGCCAGCTCCTGCTCCGCTGACCACGGGGCTCGCCCATTCCACACCTTGGTTCCTCCAGGTCTCCGGGGGTCCTAGACAGGCAGCCAAATCCCCGCCCGTGTTACGGAAACAGGGAGTGTATGAACAGACCAGGAGACGGCAGCGGAGGCCAGTTGCACATATTATAAGTTGCCACTTAATTGCATTCTTTTTATCTGCATTTTTTCTCTCTGCCTGAAAATGGTTCTTAATATTAAGAGGCCGAAAGGACAGCAAGCCTGATATATCTTATCAACATTGTAGCGCTCCAAAACACATGTCAATCATCGCTCCTGGTGGAATAACGACCTGTGTGGCCAGCTGGGTTGTATGTATGTAGTCCCCCAAAACCCAGACCCAAGTTCCTATGACCTTCTGTATGGATGACGCAGGTTATAAAAAGAAGGGGCTAGTAGAGTCATGAGGTCCCTTCCAGGCTTTACCTGGAGGCTTACTGTCCATTACAGCACAACTTGCCATTTTTAAAAAGGCATCTTTTATTTATTTATTTATTTTTTGTTGTTGTTGGTTTTTGTTTTTTTTTTAATTCATTTTAGAGAGGAGACACAGAGTGAGAGAGAGAGAGAAAGAGAGAAAGGGGGGAGGAGCTGGAAGCATCAACTCCCATATGTGCCTTGACCAGACCAGTGCAGGGTTTTGAACTGGCGACCTCAGTGTTCCCAGGTCGAGGCTTTATCCACTGCGCCACCACAGGTCAGGCTGTTTTTTTATTTATTTATTTTAGTCAGTTAACCAGGCTGAAGTTTGAATCTCGACCCTGCTACCTACTAACTGCTTGAGCTTGATCAACATAAACCTCTGTCTTTTGGTCACCATCTGGAAATGTGATCTACTTCGTAGGATCGCTGTCATTTACATCATTGACTTCAAAGGTGCATCATTATTGAATCATTAGTGAACTAAAGGGGAAGAAAGGACGCTGTCACTAGACCACGACACAATGCTTTCTTATCACGTACCAACACGGGCTGGCAAACTATTGAATTTCCATCTATTTTCATATGGCCCACGAGCTGAGAATGACTTTTATAGTTGTAAATGGTTTCTTTCCCCCCATCAATCTAATAAAATTTTGTGACACACTGTATGAAAATTCCAATTTTCAGTCCAAAGATAAATATCACCAGATGTGTATGCTTCTATAGGAATGTGTACACTGTGTTGTGCCCGTTCGTTTACACGGCCTGTGGTGGCTCCGTGCAAGTGGGTCAGCTGGGCGAGACAGAGGCCAGTCTCACCCACACTGGCTGAAACATTTACTGCCTGGCTCTTTGTAGAAAAATGCTGTCAATCCCCGGCTTAGAACATTTCATACCCACGGAGAGAACGGTTTTAAACTTACTCGGACAGAGATGTTTTTGTTACATACTACTTTGCATTCTTGATAAAATGAGAAATGTAAGTGAATTCAATGGACTGAAATAGTCTTAAACCCGCTTCTCTTCACAGTCGTATTCTTCCCAATTATCTCTGCCCGGGAGTTGTCACCATGCCTGTTTTCCCACACAATATTGTCCTCCACGCCTGCTGGAGACATAGCGTTGCTTAAATTCCTCACTCCAGTGGCCAGTGGCTTCTCTCAAAAGGATGTTCCTCATTATCTCTGGGGCTTTTTTTGTCTAAACCCCTGACCCAGCAAGTACTGATGTTCACTCACAGGTAGTAATGTCCACAGCCAGCTGTGACTGACAGCTAGGATCAAACCGTGCTGGTAATTTTTAATGTTAAAATGTGTGTATGCTGGGGGAGCATGCTGGTTCAAATCTATACACCCCAAGGCTGGGACGCTGCGTGGCCTGAAGGAATAGTCAGTGCCTGCGAGGCTGCCCTCTGCCTGCCTAGTCCCACTGTCACCACGCTCAGGTCCCTGTTCACAAGGAAAAGTCGAGAAGAGTCTACCTGCAAGCAACAGAAAGCAGCTCTGGCTGGTTTAAGACATTTGGAAGAATGGAGGTGCTAACAGAACTGAAGGAAAGAATGAATATTTGAATCTCGAAAAAGACTGGAACCCGATCAGCTCTGGGAATCTACGTTATGAGAAATCTAAGCTACCGTGGATTTTGACTTCATTGCGTCACTCGAGTACGTTTGTGACTCGCTCAGGGAGAGGCACAGCAGCCATTAGGAGGGACCGTGACTCAGAGCAGTGGGTAGGAAGGAAGAGAATGACACATCTGGACGAGTGGTCTTCTTGAGGTTCCCTGACCCTCCCTCTGGGGGTGTTGAGTGCAGAAGCTCACGGGGGTTCACTGAGCCATTTCTCATTTCTCTCGCTACCATAAGGAGAAACCTCGCTTCGTAAATTAAAATGATGTCCATAAGGCAGGCTGGCTGTCTTCCACATCTGTTCAGAGCAAGAGAGGAATTGATGTGGGAAAAACAATTTGGGTACAATTGTCGGGAACTATGACCATGTGCACCCAGCATCATGGGGCTCCGTGAGAGCCCCAGGGGGAGCAAGGAAGTCCTCCTCGTGGAAGCAGCTCCTACCCAGTTAAGATGGCAAGGTGTTCTGGACTCAGCTCAGGGTTCGTCCTCTGTGAGGCTGGCCCTGACGCCCCGCTAGGTTAGAGAGCTCTCTGTGCTTCCAAGGTAAGCTTGTATGTCCCTCACTTTGCACAATGCTCCATTTCTATTGGTTGACCTGAATCCCACTCTGTACTGAGATGCTCGAGAGAACCAACAGGGTGTGTATCCACACTGAGGGGAATTATCTTAAGGAATTGGCTCACACAGATCTGGAGACAGGCAGATCTAAAGCCAGCACAGTGGGCCCTCAGGCAGGAGACCCAGAGAAGAGTTGATGTTGTGGTCCAAGACTAAGAGCTGTCTGCTGGCAGAATTCTTCCAGCTCCGGGGACGTCAGTCTTGTTTTGTTGAGGCCTTCAACTGATTAGACAAGGCCCAACCACATCATGGAGGGCAATCTGCTTTACCCCAAGTCCACCAATTTATACATAAATCTCATAAAAAAAAAAAACTCTTGAAAAAATATCCAGAATAATGTTTGATCACATATCTGGGCACTATGGCCCAACCGAGTTGGCAGATAAATTAGCCATCACTCTCATGGTGTGGGGACCTCTCTGAGGGCAAGAACTGGGAGAATTTTCATTCTGCTGTTTTGGCCATTGTGGCTGAACTCATGTTAGTTCAAAGTAATGAATAAGAAGCAGCACGTGCTGCACGGTAAGCCAGGACTTCAGACGTGAGCTTTCAGGTTAAAGAGCAGGGAGCTACGGGGGGAAGAACTTCCAATGATATCCGTACACAGGAGGAAGGCTGGCCCTGGCTGTTGCAGGAGTACTGGGATCAGGGAGGTAGAGAGCTTCCAGTCCAGTTAGAAGGAAGTCACGTACTTAACCACATGCTGGGCTCTGAGCCTGGGGGACCTGGAGGGAGACTCTGGGGCAGAGTGGTGAGATTTGGGCACAGAGGCCCAGGCCAATTTCTAGAAGGCCTTAGTGTAGGCTGGAAAAAGTCCCCAGTTTCCTGTCCAGAATCCTGTCCAAAGCTCTAGGTCTGTTTGGTTCTCCTGGCCCTGGCTTTTTACAAGCTGGGGGTGGCCATGAATCAGGTGGACACCCAGAAGTTGGTCTCACTGACACTCCAGATGTCCTATCTTGAGACTGGACTTGCAGCCTGTGGGTACCCGCTGTCGCTACAGCCTCCGAAGAAGTGAAGGGCAGGGTTGGTGGGGTCAGGAGGGCCCCCTGAGCAGGAGGGCCTGGCTGGCAGCCTGACTGCTTGGTGGGATGCAGCAGCCCAGAATTTCCGCCAGGCGAGCCAAGGTGGAAGCAACACTCAAAATGTCTCTTCCAACTGTACGGGCAGCCAGGGAGCATGGTGCCAGGTGCAACACTGGTGGAGTGACCCAGGAGCATCGGAACCAACACATGGCCCCAGGGGCCTGGCCGCAGGTCAGCAACAACCCCTGCGGAAGCCACGGCAGGAAAGGAACAGGGGGTTCAGGAGGGGAGAGGGAAAAGCCACATCCTCTGTGCCCATACACACTGTGGCTTGTATAGCCCTAGACGAGACTCCAGCTTCCTTTCCTGAGAACACAGCACCTTTGTACCATGGGGTTCAGGCACTGATCCTTGCTGTTGTGGGGGGGTGGGGGCATCTTTTCAAAGGAACGGTAGTTCTATGGCATCAAATGCTACACCTGTTGATCCAGTTCCATTGAGAAGTGACAGCTTCCCACTGTAAGAACATGAACACTCTCCTCCTCTGAGGTCCTTACGCTGAAGGATGAGCTACTTCAGGTATGCGTAGGGCGGAAGTAACCTGAAGCTGGGGAGCCCAGAGCCAGCCAGCCCCCCCCCACCCCCCACCCCGTGTGGGCAGGCCCGCAGAGCCAGCCCCGCAGAGGGAAAGGGGGTGGGTGCTTTAGAAACCACGCCCTCCCAGGAGTCACGGAGCTCTTCTCTTTGGCCCGTGAAACCTCCTCCCAAACGACTTCCTCTTCCTGACTTCCTCTTCCTGATTCCCGGACTGTTAACGCAGTTCAACTTAACCAATATTTATTGAGCACCTACTCTGTGGTAAGCCCTGTCATGGTAACAGTGCAGAAAAGTGTCCCCGCTTTGATGCACCTTGCGGTCTCAGTGGGGGAGGGGACAGAAAATAATAAATACAGGTATTGATCGACTTACGACCTATGCAACTTACGACCATTCGACTTTACGACCACAATCGCTAGCCACGACTGCTCCGTGTCTGGAGCAGTTTTTGTATGCACCTGTATTTTGTAATTCTGTATGTTTTGCAAATATTAAGCCAGTTGTACTGGTAATGCAGTGTTTTACTTAAACCTGACGAGTGTAAAAATAAGAAACAAAATGATGTAGAGATGATACAAATGGCATACAATGAACAAAGACAATTATGATATATAACAATAATGAAAGAAAATTATGATAAAATATGACTTAAAGATTTAAAAAAATTTTTTTTGTTATTAAACTTCTTTTTTTAATTTTATTCACTTTAGAGAGGAGACTCAGAGTGAGAGAGAGAGAGAGAGAAAGGAGGGAGGAGCTAGAAGCATCAACTCCCATATGTGCCTTGACCAGACCAGTGCAGGGTTTTGAACTGGTGACCTCAGTGTTCCCAGGTCAACGTATTATCCACTGCGCCACCACAGGTCAGGCCGACTTAAAGATTTTTATAACATCATTTCACAGTACTGTACATATAGCCTACTCAACTTACGACCAAATCGTGTTACGGCCGGTCTGTTGGAACCAATCGTGGTCGTAAGCCGAGCACTAGCTGTATATGAAATCAGTGTTATTTATTTAGCATGTTAAAGGATGCTGGATGCTATGAGGGGTGCGGGGCACCAGGGATACTGGGGACCAGGACGGGAAGAGGGCAGGTTCTAGTATTAAGTAGGGTAGGCAGGCATTGCACTGTGAACGTGGGCATCTCAGAACAGGGCTCGGAAATCCACCTGCCTGCAGGACGACCTGCACGGCTCAGAGGGAGGCTAGATAAAAGGCAGCCCTTCCTGGGACTCACGGGGCTCCTCCATGGGCAGCTTTGGCCGAGGACTCCCCCACAGCCTCACGGAGTCTTCTCAGAGCTGCGCTGTGGTTTAAGACGGCCGCCGGCCTTCCCTCTCTCCTCCCCCAGGTCTGCTGCCTCTCCCAGCCTCTCCCTGCTCCCGCCTCATTTCTCTCCTTGGAGTGGCTCTAATGAATCTCTCAGCCCGCTAATCCCACCTTGGCACCTGCTGCTTGCGAGACCTGACGACCACAGCAGGTTGGGGCTCACTGAGAATGCCACTGGAGATTGGAGCCATGTGTGGAAAGGGGGTGGGGACAGCCGAGTTACCAGAGCCACATCCTCCCAGCCTTGAACTCGGAGCTATGGTGAGCATGTTTATTTGTGCATATATCATTGCCTCCTCGACCTGCTTTCCTAGCAGAAACCATGCGTTTGGGCTCTACGGTAGCCGAGTAGACTCTCAGAAAACAAGGACTGAACAAATGCAGAGCCGATTTATGAGAGAGATGGATAAATGGATGGGTGGGTAAATGGAGGGGTAGATGGGTGGACAGTTGGATGAATGGATGAATGTACGGGTTTATGGATGAATGGGTAGATGGACAGATGGATGGAAGGATAGGTATGTGATTTATAAATAGAGGAGTGTGTGCATTTACGAACAGATAAATGCATAGGTGGGTGGGTGGGTGGATGGAGGGAGGGAGGGAAGGATGATGCATGAATGGTCCATCTCTGATCTTTCCTGAGCAAGGAAAGGGCAGTGACAAGTACAGTCAATCCCAGGAGGGATCCTGAGATAGTTAAGTGACTGACCAAAATCATCAGAGAATGTCAGCAGCAGGGCTAGACAGAGAACCTAATATTCTTGACTTTTGGAGTCGTCCCTTTGCCACGAAATGGAGTGGCTTCCCACCTGAAGTCTGACGCTCTCCTCTCGCCTTGTACACAACCTCCTGCTGGAATCACCAGATGCCCCGCCATGGCCGAGGTGGCCATGACCAGCCTGTCCTTTCTTGCCCAGCTCCAGCACCCGCCACTCCTGGGGAGCCTTCCCTGCTCACCCTTCCTCACTCGGCCACACCCACAGTCCACTTAGCATATTTGACCTTGTCACTTTTATTCTACCCACCTGCACACTGTGTCTTACTTCTCCACCTAAACAGGGGCTGTGCCATCCTGTCCCCGTAGCACCGCCCCAGGAACCTATGGTGTGTCCTGTTGCCACTTGATAAATCTTGTACTGGAGCAGCAGAACCGTGAAATTGGGTCATCTACAATTAATCTCTCCAAGTTTCCATGCAAAACCATTCCACATGCCTACGAATTAGAGCCCTTTAAAGATATATATCTATTTCTCATTAGCCATTGCTGCTGTCTCAGCTTTCAGCAAGAACTTGGAGCAAGGAAAGCCAATGCCCACATGCTCCCAAATGATCCCCACAATTCAAAACAGCAACAAAGACTGGGAACTGACCACATGCAAAAAAAAAGAAAAGAAAAAGAAAAAAGTGACAAAAAAGATTAATTGCCTTTGGAAATAAAAGATAATCACCGTGAGCACGATGGGACCATGCGCCCGGGGAAAGCGTTTGCAGAAATACCACATTAGCGCGACATCCAGCAGCCGAGTCATGTGCTTAGCAAACTAGGGTCTCCGGGGAGAGCTAATAATAGTCCTGCTCTTGCAAGCACCGCACAATTTGGCATCAGAATGTCCCAACCAGGGTCCCCCCAACCCCCGGGAAGGTTGGCAGAGAGCCAGGTGACTCTCACCTGGAGATCCGCTCAGCTTGTGCAGCTTCTCCAGGGAGACTGAAGGCCTCCAAACCTATGTGGAAGGGGGGTGGTCAGTGGATTAACATCTGACCCCGAGAAAGAGAGAGTGAGGGTACGAGAAAGCTAAAAAGAGCGAGTGAGAGAGAACACACTCTGAAATCTCTCTGGATCTCTCCCTGATCTCTGGGCCAGGTGCCCGCCCACCCCCACCCTCCCCACACCTACCTCGCAAGGACTGGCAGCCAGCTCTCCACAGAGCAACCAGCACAGGAAACAGCAGCAGGTCCACAGGAGGGAGCTGGCAAGCTGGCCCACAGGAGGTCGAGGATGGGAGGAAATTTGTTTTGGATGTGATGCCCAGATGGGATGCGGATGTTGGCGGGAGAGGAGAGCGAGGCGAGATAAGAAGAGGCTGTGATTTAACTAGAAAGGGAGGGACGAGAGCGCCGGGGCTCAGAGTGTTAGATCTCTCATCGAGGCTGCGGATGTCACTTGCCTTCTGCCGCCACCGTGTGCTCATGCTCCCCGGGCCAGCGCCGCACAGGAACACCGTGACTCAGTTGGTCTGCAGTCTGTAACTACCCTGTTCGATGTGGCGGCCACGAGCCACCTGTAGATTGCAATGGGGCTCGTCCAAATTGAGACGTTCTATCAGCATATTAATAACACACCAGATTTGGAGGAGCCAGTATGAAAAAAAACAAAACATACATTATCTCATTCATGATTTTTGTATTGATTAAGTATGGAACCGATACTATCTGCACACACAGAATAAATAAAAGATATGAACACTAATGTCACTGTTTCTTTTGACTTTCTTAAACATGGTGACCAGAAAATTACGTAAGCAGCTCCTGTGTGTGGCTGTTCTTATATTCCTATTGGATAGTGCTGGTCTACAACCTTATTTACCACCTCAGCTCCCAATTTCCAGTAATTCTGTTCAATAAATACCTGAGGTGCTGGACACCACCGAGGACACAAAGATGACCTCAGAATGCTTGCTGCCCTCTGCCCTGCAGGGGATCCTCCATTTCCCAAGTCTTCGCTGCCCACAGCAGGGGAACCTGGGCCTCCCTCCAACATTTTTTAAAATTAATTTTAATGGGTGACACCAATAAATCAGGGTACATATGTACAATGAAAACATCTCCAGGTTATCTTATCATTCAATTGTGTTGCATACCCGTCACCCAAAGTCAAATTGTCCTCTGTCACCTTCGATCTGGTTTTCCCTGTGCCCCTCCCCTCCTCCCTATCCCACTCTTCCCTCCCTCCCCCCACCCCGTAACCACCACTCTCTTGTCTGTGTCTCATAGTCTCACTTTTATGTCCCACCTATGTATGAAATCATGCTGTTCTCAGTTTTTTTTTTTTCTGATTTACTTATTTCACTCCGTATAATGTTATCAAGGTCCATCCATTTTGTTGTAAATGATCCGATGTCATCATTTCTTATGGCTGAGTAGTATTCCATAGTATATATGTACCAAAGCTTTTTAATCCACTCGTCTTCTGATGGACTCTCTCCCAACTTTGGGTGTCCTTGTTTAAGGACACAAAACAATGCCTCACCCTGCCATGAAACAGCCCATTGGAGTCTCTCGTGCATAACTTTTTCAGCAGTCGAGGCGTGAAGCGGCCGAAGGAACCTCTTGGCTTTAGGTTGTCAGAACACCTAGAAATGCATGTTTCTCAGACAGGCACCCATGGTGTCTGAACGCCGCTGTCTCTCTACCTCGGGGCGAGTAAGGCCCATTGCCAATGGCCCGGGGCTGCTTGGGTTGCCTCAGCACCCAGCAGCCTGCTGGCTCTGGGCCAGCCCGAATAAGAAAATGCCAGGGATGGGGGTCAATGTGATCTTTCAGGAAAGCTTGTTCCTGTAACCCGTGGTCTGGGTTCAAAGAAATATCTACTAATTGTGACTCTTTTGCTAAAAAACAACCACACCCCGGTGGCAGCAAACTTTCTGCCAAAGAGGCATTTGTCACTTCTCGAATGGTAGAATTCCCTCCACCCCCAACAACCTCGTCCCTGCGAAGACAGCCTCTCTGCCCAGCTGAGCAGCAATCAGCACAGGGCAGTAAGTCCTGGGAGATGGAATGGGGCCACAGAACAGCCTTGCTCTCTGGAGCGGATCAGGGAGGGGACCTGGTACAGGGATCAGACGCTTCCCAGGGACAAACCAGGTAGGCATCAGCCCTCTATCACCCTTGTTACCAGTGATGGAAACGGTGACCTGGGGTTTCCAGAGCCAGCATGACCTGGACTCCGATTTCCACCGTTTGTTGAATAAACCACATTTGGCCACAGGATTAAGCCTGACAACTTGCTGAGTGTCTTAGTTCCTCACTGTAGATACTGGGAGGAAACACACCCTGGCTTCGTTCACCATAAACCTCCCCTGACGGTGCATATTTGGGAGAGAGGAAATATTCTATGGGAACAGTCTCTGTATTGAGTTGATTACCCCCCCCTTCTCTCTCCACACGCACACACACATACATGCATGCACACATACCTTTGACAACTTTGAGAGCCAAGGATGCCTTTATCAGACTGAAAGTGATGGCCTGCAGGCTGACTGCTCACCCCTGCCAGCTTTCCTGGAGCTGACACATCTGCTATAATTTATTACAAAGATTGTGGTAAATAAAGACAGACATAGAACACAGCCAGCAGGCCAGGAATGGGCCACCAGCCCGCTGAAGTGGGGACAGACTCCTAACTCAGGTCCCCATCCCATCTCAGTTCAGGGTGAGTCAGAGCAAGGCAGGCAGCATCAGGAGAGAGAGAGAGAGAGAGACCACTTCCAGTAATCTCTTCATCACTTCCCTGTGGCTGCCACCAGCCCTAGGTGATCAGGTGAGCTAAGACACACCTGAGAGGGAGTGACGCCAGAAGCAGATGGATCTGAGCTGGAAGCACGCACGCACGTAAGGTCTCTGTCCTCGGGCTCCTAGGTTGGCCCAGGGTGCCAGGAGCCCGTGGAGGAATCAGCCCCACAGTCCAGGACGTGCCCTGGAACAGGGTGGAGTCAGAAACGCTCCCAGGGCTCAGCCAAAGGCAGAGGCAGGTGTTGGGGGGCTCTCTCCCTCTTCCTTGAGACCTGCCAGGTTCCTTTTCCAAGAGGGAGGGTGCGGGAGGAGCCAGGAATTAATGCGCTGCTTTGGAAGGATACCAGGCTGCCGGAGGGGTTGTAGGGGTGGGGGAACAACTCTTCCCCCTTTATGGGGACTTCTTAACTTTTATAGGACAGGCAAGCTCCTAGCCTGCTCCTGCAAAAACAGGTCTTAGGGAGTGGAGGAATCTGAGCCTCGAGCAAACAGGCGTCTCACCACCCTTAACTCAATAGATTTGCAGTCACTGAGCAAGGGTGAGCGTGACCATGGAGAGATCAAGGTGTTCTTCCTGGCTGAGGTTTTCAAAAAGCCCATGGTCCAGGGTCAGGGCTCACCAGGCTGAGAAGTGCCTGCCTATCCATGTGGGAGGCTGTATAGCATGAAAATTGCAGCCTAGGTTCAAACCCTGGCTGCTGCTGTGTGACCATGCACTACCTAGTTAACCTCTCTGTGCCGTGGTTTCCTCATCTGTAAAACAGAAGCAACAATAGCACTGACCTCAGAGGATGTTGTGTGGATCAAAGGAAATAATGCATTCAACATGCTTAGCATCCTGCCAGCCACATGGTAGATCCTCGGAGGGGAAAAAAAAAACTGGCTGCTATTTGTTAATATGATGTCAGGGCATTTGAGAGGTACCCAGTCTAACAAAAATTCTTTTCTTCCATGAAACACGTGCTGCCAATTTTACATTCCTCCAGGGGTCATCCATCCCTGCCCCTCTGAGTGCCATCTTTTAACTCATAGGGGTCCTGTCATCCCTCCCACCTGCCATCGTTAGCCCACACCGTGGGCAGAAGGTCTGCAGCGTTAGGAACTGAGAATGGTCTTACGGGTGTTCCCTTAATACGAGATCCGGAAAGCCAAGAGCAAAGACCAGCGAATGCACTGAAACTACCTACGAATGACTTGACTTAAATATAAGGAGATGCTCACAAAAAAAAAAAAAAAAAAACAGAAATAAACATGACACTCTTTCGATCCTGTTAGATCACCTATTTCACCTTCCAGGTTATCTAGACTCAAAAAGACGGGAGACAACGTCAGTGTCGGATACTGGGCGGCTGCTTGTGTTCATTGTAAGTCGCAGACGAAGGCCCACAGGGGGATCCCCTCCCTGGTCCGCACTGCTCGGCCCCCCTTCACCTGGGTAACCCTAAAATAAGGAGCAGGAGATGGAAGCAGAGAACCCTGGGCCCGCGTCCCATGCTGCTGTTGGCCAACGTCTTTGAGCCTCGGTTTCTGCCCCCACAAAATGGGTACAGAAACGCCTTCCCTAGGGAGACTGGGCAAGTTACACGGGGTGATGTATTTCAAAGCACAGTGCCTGGCCCTTAATAAGGGCTTAGCCAATATTATTATTATTATTAAAGGATTAATTGCTACATTGTAGTTAGGAGTGAGACCCTTGAAGCCAGATGGTGTAGGTTATAAGTCCCTAGTGCTGCAATCTGTTTTTCACTGCTCTGTGCCTCAGTTTCCACATCTGTAAAATGGGGGTGGTTGTGAGGATTCAGTGAGCTACTGGGCAGCACGCACTCAGAATAGCACTGGGGCAGAAGTGCCGGCTAATTGTCAGCCAGTGTCACTAAACTCGGTGCTACTGCTACGGAGTGAAGTCATCGGGGTCCTAGCAGGATGACTCCCCATTTACCTGGGACACCACCTCTCACCCTCTCCCCACAAAACACGGTGTGGCATCTCCCTCCTCTCTCACGACACTTTGTGAGTGAAGCTGAGCTGGTTGAATAAAAGGCCCTGCTTTCCTCCCCTTCAGATTCCTGGGGCCACGGGGCCTCTAGAGACATCCCAGCATCTCAGGGTCCCAGTGGGGACCTGGCCGGCCCTCCAGGAACCTGTGTCCACCAAGACTCAGAGGACACGCCGGAACACTTGTGGTGACCGGCTAAGAGAGGTCCAGGACGCAGGCCCTGATGGGCACCTCCTACCAGGTGAATCCTTGTTGTGCCTGCACTCTGGGGCCTTGTGGCCCGAGACAGGAGCCTCCTGGGGAAAAGGGGAGCCTCACCTCTGTCCTCCGACGTGCCACGCCACGTGGGGTTCCGTCGGCTCAGATGGGAGGTCCACGTTCAGAACCACAGCCTGTGAAAAGCTGCTCGGCCATCTGTGGGGATGGAATCACAACAGCAAAATAGGCTGGAGATGGCGGTGGGGGGAGGGTCCTCGTTACCAATGGATCAAAGGACTGAGAGAAGACAGGACAGGGACACAGGCTCCTGGAAGAAGGTGGGGCGCATGCGTGTTTCCTTGCAGAGCATTATCCTAAGGCAGGTGGAAAGGGACAGCCGCCCCCCCCCCCTTTCCTCCACTTCACCCGAAGCCAAGGAGTGCGGCTGACAGGGGTTTGAGGGGACGTTTTACAGAGCCAGGCAGCCGGCCTGTTTCTGATGTCCTGTAGTGGACCGCCCTGGACCTGGTGCGAACATACCAACAGGAGGACCAGGTTGATTGGTCCGTTCCCTGCCCCCTTAGGAAATGTCCTTACAGTCTGTGCCTCAGTTTTCTCATCTGTAAAATGGAAGCAATAACACAGCCCAACTCATAGGTAATTGTTAGAAGGATTCAATGAAACAATACTGGTAAAGAACTTGGGACAGCCTGGCACATAATAACTCTAGGTATGTGCTTAGTAAATTAGTAACACAAATTAAAACACAATAAAATATCTGTAAAGGACTTCTCAGGAGAGCTAAGGTAGTACTAATAAAGTTTTCCTAAACAACCTGGAGTGCCTGAGGTTTGGGAGCAGCCCAGAGGTCTTTTTTTTTTTTTTTTTTTTTTTTTACAGGGACAGAGAGAGAGTCAGAGAGAGGGATAGATAGGGACAGACATACAGGAACGGAGAGAGGTGAGAAGCATCAATCATTAGTTTTTCATTGCCATTGAGACACCTTAGTTGTTCATTGATTGCTCACATGTGCCTTGACCGCGGGCCTTCAGCAGACTGAGCAACCCCTTGCTGGAGCCAGCGACCTTGGGTCCAAGCTGGCGAGCTTTTGCTCAAGCCAGATGGGCCACACTCAAGCTGGCGACCTCGGGGTCTCGAATCTGAGTCCTCTGCATCCCAGTCCGACGCTCTATCCACTGCGCCACTGCCTGGTCAGGCAGGCCAGAGGTCTTTAACAGAATATTTCATTTATCTGGGAATGCTTTTCATGTGTAAAATCAATTTGATATGCAAATTAACTAAAGTTGATTGAAGATTATTAACCACATGCTCTGAATAGTGGTTGTGTTTGAGACCAACCATCAACCCCACCATGGGTCTCATTGGCCAGCAGCATTATGTTCTCCCCAGTCTGGACCCTGCCCTCCTGTCTGGTAGGATTGGCAAGACCTAACCCTGCCAGGTCTGTAGGGTCACCATAAGTGTGTCCACAAGGCTGGGGGTGGGTCTGCGTATTTATTCAAAATGTCCTTGTCTCATTGTTAGAAATTCCACAGGACCTGGCCTGACCTGTGGTGGTGCAGTGGATGAAGCATCAACCTGGAATGCTGAGGTCGCTGGTTCGAAACCCCGGGCTTGCCCAGTCAAGGTATATACGAGAAACAACCCCAAGTTGATGCTTCCTGCTCCTCCCCACCACCTTTCTCTCTCTCTCTCTCCTCTCCCTAAAATCAATAAATATAATACTGTTTTTATAAAAAGAAAACAAAGAAAAAGAAACTCCACAGGGCCTGAGAAGGACATAGCTAGCAGAACGTTATTGGGAAATTTCCAGCAATGAAATGAGGCCGTCCCAGGACAAAGAGCCAGAACTCTGCTCCCAGGGTGGGAGGTGCTGGGCACACCTGCTGCTTGGCCTGCCGCGGCCCGGCTCGGGCTGCATTCTGCGGGGGCCCTTCCGAGAAAGCCCGAAAAGCCAGAAATCTTTTCCTCCCCAGGCCGCAGCAGCTGGGCCAGGGAAACAGGGGGTTAAACAGCATATGTGCTCAACAGTGGGAGCTCCTCGTAGACCTTATTCAAACGAGACCCAAGAGTCAAGGATTCCACAACAGAATCTGCAAATCCGGTTATTTATTTCATTCTAGTGGTTGAAAGGGAAAGCTGAGATTTTGTGCATGTATGTGTGTGTGTAAAATATATCTAACAAAATTTACCATTTTAACCATTTTTAAACGTACAGTTCAGTGGCATGAATGGCATCCGCGATGGCGTGCGAGGATCACCATACAGTAGGCAGTTAGACGCGAGCAGAGTAGGAACCATAGACCAGGTACAGAAGGTCACCAGGGTGGAAAGCCCGGGGTACCTACCAACAGGCTAGAGTGGGCGAACAAGAATTGTAGGGTGGGACCTCGCCCCAGGGTGACCTTCCCTCCCTCAGCATATCGCTAGTCATGTGCTTTAGACCCCCTGACCTTTTGTATCACCTGTTATGTGGTTCATGTTACTAGACATGTGGAAGACCCCCTTAGAGGAGGAACAAGGGGGCTGGAGAATAGCCCCCTATGACTCCCATACAAGCCCTTATATGACCACTCCCTTTAGCATTAAGCCCTCAGGACGATGAGGTTCTGGCCCACATCACATCATCTTAGGAACAAAGCCTCGGGTCTGCTGACCACAGAGACAGAGTTTTTTTCAAACTAGAGATGACATTCAGACCTCAGTTGTGTTTCAGCTCCAGGCCCAGAAAAAGAGCAAAGCCAGACGAAGAGACGCTGTGGATGACATCAGGGCCCACTGCGATGACTAGCACTGGCCAATCAGGAAAGACCACAATCCTGAAAGGATGCACCTGGAAAGCTGATGAAGGTTCTACTGAGTTCCTCCCCTGAGACCTCCCCTAGTGTCCCACCTTTAAAAAGCGGATAAAAGCCCTTAAGACCAAGGACCCAGCTCTCTCTTTTTCTTTCTCTCTCCACCTCCCTTTTCCCACTTCTTCCCCCCATACCTGGGAGCATATACCCCCTCCCCTTTCTTCCCTCGAGGTTCATACCTTTGCTTTCTTTTTCCTAAGCTTCAAGAATTCCTCTTTTGCCTCCGTAACATTTTTCCTGAGCCCACGCAGCCCAGCTGGCTCACTTCTCCTACCTCTGTGATGTCCTAAATAAACGTTCTCTTATAATTAGCGCTCTTGCCTCTGAATTCTTTCTCAGCCAAACTCAAGGACCAAGGTCTAATTTCACCAGTAACAACTGGGACCATTCGCCGTTAACATCACCACTATTTATTCCCAAAATTTCTTCGTCACCTGAAACAGAAACTCTGTACCCATTAGGCAACGACTCTCCATTCCGCCCTCCCACCAGTCCCTGGTAAATGCTAGTCCACTTTCTGTGTCTAGGACTGTGCCTCCTCTAGATCATTCATGTAAGTGAAATCATACAATATTTGTCCTTTTGTGTCTGGTTTATTTCATTTAGCATAATGTTTCCAAGAGCCATTCACTTCATAGCATGTGTCAATACTTCCTCTTTAAGGTTGAGTGATGCTGTCTACTATAGCTAGACCACATTTTGCTTAGGCAGCCATCTGCTGATGGACACTGGGTTTGTTTCCACCTCTTGGCTACTGTGAATCACGCTGCTCCTATGAACAGACACACGGACACACAAGTATCTGAGTCCCTGCTTTCAATTCTTTTGGGTACACATCCGTCTGGGAGTGGAATTGCTGGGTCTTGTGTTAAAGAGAGCTGCAATTTTGTTTCAAAGCTTTCCTTTCCTGGCTAGGGCCTATCCTAGCCCACCAGGAGGAGCCATGTGGGCGTGTCAGGGGGCCCACACTGCTGGAGCTCAGTCACATTTACTTTGTTATATAGTAAATGGCATATGTGACTGTAGGATGATTGAGAAAAGTGAACAAAATGAGGCCAGAAGTGAAATATACTCCTTCCGTTTCACTGAGAAGCTTACTCAGCCGCTCAGGTGGGGACAGAGAGGGTTCCCTGCTGGGGACCGGAAGCCCAGCTCAGCGTGGACACAATTTCCCCTTAGAAGTTACTCCTCTGTGTTTTGACACAAGTATTACCCTACCAGCACCATCTGACGTCTTCTTATTCCCAATGGCTTTTGGACGGCCTTCCTCACAAACTTCACTCCTTCGTGCTCCCTCTGGGAGTTAGGCTGTGGGGTCAGTCCCTGTCACCGAGCAGAGACACTCTGGTGCTTTCTGGAAAAGGGGATTCCTCCAGGAGTTTGGGGATGTTGGCACGGCCTTCGTTTTCATGAAGATGAAAAGAGTTGATTAATTAGAAGCGCCAAGGACAGTGCCTGCGTGTCGGTGTGCGATCAATGTTCTCATTCCAGAAGCGAATGTGTTATCAGAGGGATACAAGGTACAGGCCACACCTGGCTTTCAGGAAGCAGTCTAGGGGAGATGGTGGCAGGGAGAAAAACTTACATGTCCTAAGTTAAACCGCAGCAGGCCGGAGCGTGGTGGCAACAGGAAAGGAAGGGTGAATCCGAATAGCAGAACAAAACCCCGCAGACTTCCCATGTTGCTTGGCGCGCGCTGACTTTGCTCCGGGGGCTGGTTCCTGTGATGCTCTAAGAAGAGAGACGGACCAGGCGCCGTCGGACCCCAGGGGCTTGTGCTCCTAGTCTACCCCAGAGCTTTGCGGACCCCTCTGGGTCTAACTCAGCACCAACCCGGTTCACCGTCTCCTGCCCCCTTTGCCTGTCGCTCACACAGATCCTTCCGCAACAGCCTACACCTTTCTCCCTGCTCCTCGGTGTATAAAAACGGTTGCAGAACTCCAGGACCGTGGTCATGTTCGCCTTTCCTATGAGCCATGCTGCTGCTGGTTGGGACCCCATGCCCCAAGACCAGTCGCTTTTATTATTTATTTATTTACTTTGCTAGCAATGGCCTCCTAACAAACCCTACCCTTTACAAAGGCTTTGAGTCATGCAAGTCAAAAATGTTTGCTTAGGACTGACCAGGCGGTGGCGCAGTGGATAGAGCATTGGACTGGGATCTAGAGGACCCAGGTTTGAAACCCCAAGGTCACTGGCTTGAGCACAGGCTCATCCGGCTTGAGCGCAGGCTCACCAGCTTGAGCACAGGGTCGCTGGCTTGAGTGTGGAATCATAGACATGTCCCCAAGGTCGCTGGCTTGAGCCCAAGGTCTCTGGCTTGAGCAAGGGGTCACTCGCTCTGCTGCAGCCCCCCCCCCACCCCCCCCACCCCGGTCAAGGCACATATGAGAAAGCAGTCACTGAACAGCTAAGGCGACGAAGGAGCGCAACGAAGAATTGATGCTTCTCATCTCTCTCCTTCCTGTCTGTCTGTCCCTCTCTGTGTCTGTCATAAAAAGAAAAAGAATTTTATTTTATTTTTTTTTTGCTTAGCAATGGTTTCCAGCCAAGAGTTGAGGAAAGTTTCATGAATCACAGCAAATGTGGCACTTGAGCAGGTTTCCAGCAGATGTAGACAGAGATCAAGGCCAGCCATGGAGAGTGGACTAAGGAGTCCTAGAGCTGGGGTTTGTCACAGCCCTGGTGCTCATCCGAGCATCAGAGTGTCAGGGGAGCTTGTCAGAAATGCTGATTCCCTGGCCGCATGCCCGGACAGGGGGGCTCAGTAGCTATGGAGTGGGTCGGGGAAGCTGCGATTTCAACCAGACCTTCAGGGAACGCTGGTGCCGGTCATTCTTAGGTCTAGTTTTGGGGGGTTATTTTGGGGGGGGGGTGCTGCTGGACAGATTTCGGGAGAACAAGGCAGGAGGAATCAAATTCCCATAAGTCAACACCTCAGAAGATCTTGAGCCAGAGCAGAGGTGGGAGTGGGGACAGAAGTTTAAGGGAAAGAAAACAACTTCAACCCCACCACATAGGATAATTACTCAGCCATCCCATTCTGATCCCCGGATAAACCTCGGCCACATTACGCTGCTAAGTGAAAGGAGCCAGACACAAAAGGGCACATATTGTCTGACTCCATTTATACAGAGTGCCGAGAAGAGGGAAATTCATAGAGACAGAAAGCTGATTAGTGGTTGCTGGGGTTGGGGGAGGAGAAAAGAGAGGGGGGTGAGTGTCGATGGGGTACAAGGTTTCTTTAAGGGGCCATGAAAATGTTCTGGAAGTAGATGGTGGTGACAGTTGCACAACCTCGTATGAATGTACTCACGGCCCCTGAAACGCTCAATTTGAAATGGTGACGATGAGAAATGTCGTGGTATCTGTATTTGACTGCCACATAGGTTAGAGAGGCGGCTGAACATAGATTCACACCGCTCCAGCGGCTTTTCTCCGGTGCAGTCAGCAGTCCCAACAAAAGAGTGTTACAGTGTATTTTAAGTATGTTATTCTGAAGGTCGCTGCACAGGGCCTCTGCAGGAGGCTGCTGCATGAAAAGAAAAATTCAACAGCAATAAAGGCTAAGGTGTAAGGGATACACTGAAACGCTCATGCACAGCCTCTCCCGGCACTCACAAAGGTGTCTAGAGGGAGGTCCCGCCTCAGAGCTGGTTCCCTCCTGTTTGTACTGGCAGGAGCGTGCGGGAGGTGGGAGGAATAACGGCAGACTGTGGGGCCTCTGAGCGAGCCGGGCCGGCTCTCTGGTTTGCAACACAGGGAATAGATCCCTGGCCGGGGAAGGCCGGCCCCCAAGCCTCCAGGATGTGGCTTCCAGAGCTTACTTAGCCTTTGCTGCTGCCCAGAAGTCTCGGGGGCTGTGTTCCCTCTCCTTGGAAGAGGGCAGAGCAGTGAATCCATCCCAAACCGAGATGCAAGATCAAGGAAACCAAGCGGACGGCCTGGTTGGACCTCATGGCAGACGCTCAACTGCCCACAGAGCCAAGACAAACACTCGGGGACTTCCACGGCAAACCCTAACAGCCATGTGCACCCAGCACCTGGCTCCCATTGCTGCCCGAAGGTGTGCGAATGCAACCCTCCACCTGCATAGATGCCCCGCCACCCCACCCCCCATTCCCAGCGGGGGACTTCTCTGAGGGACACTGTCAGAAGCAAGAGAGGCTGGCGCTCAGGAGCTAGAATGCTAGAAAGCTCTGGTGAGTAGGAAAGACTGGTGTTTTCTTTTCCTTCCTCTGCTGCAGAGTCCCAGCCCTGATGGAGGGGGAGACTTTGATCCCACTCTCACTCAGCCATCCCTGGGACAGGGAGCGCCAAGGAGAGCCAGCAGAGCCAGGAGCCTGCCAGGACCAGGGCACAGTCAGCAGAAAGCGGTCTCTCTGGATGTGGAGAGGAACAGTGCCTGGGAACTCACGGAGCCTTTCCAGAAGGTTCCATCTTAAGAACCACCATGCTTCAGTATTCTGCTTGGGCTCCAGAAGCCTCAAGAAGCCCTGGCTGTGTGTTCTTGTCAGAGATCTCAAGCACTCCCGAAATGGCTTGATTTTACCCCAATCCATCCAATCCACGCACCCATCCATCCATCCATCCATCCATCCGTTCAACCACCCATTCATCATTCATTCATTCATTCATTCAGTATTTACTGAGTATGCTTTCTGTGTACAGAACTGGCCCAGGTATAGTGGGCGCCCAATCCCAACCCCAGCCCCGGAATCAAAGCCTCATAGAATATAAGACACTGACCAAATGTCTGCTCATCAAATGAATAAATGAATGAATACACCTTTGTCTTCATGAAATTAGCCATCCAGTGTGGGTGGCAAATCACAGACATGGCAGGTTAATTAGATGCAGCAGCCCTGTGAGAGGGGGTGCAGGACTAAGGGTCAAAGCGTGCACAGGGCGGTACAAGCCCGCGGCCAGAAAGCTGGCGGTAGAGGGAAGAAGGTCTCCATGGGCAAGTTTGACTTCAAAGGAGCTGGAAAATCAGAATGTGGGGGAGAGATGAGAGGGCGTGTGAGGACGCAGGTGAGTGCCACGGGCTGGGGACAGAACTAGGACAGGCCGAAGGAGCAGGGGCGGAAGAGAGCCATCACCGAAGAGGGAGTTCGGGAGGCAGCGAGGACAGGAGCGTGCACTGTCCACAGGTAAGGCTTTTGTCCGTGGCAGCAGATGCAACAATTAGGCTTCGGATAGATTATGGTAATGTAAGACACAGAACGAACTAGAAGGAAAGCACGCTCGGAGGGAGGAGGACAGTTAGCGTGATGAACTTTTGGCCGGTCTCTGACTCCTCTGGGAAGCCATGCAGGACTCTCAGCCCACCCGCCATCAGCAGGACTCTACTTTGGTTTCATCTTCCATGAAAGCCTGTGGGGCCTCAGCCCACGGGGACCGCGGAAGGAGGAAGCAGGTTGTCAGGCGGCACCTGAGAGTCGGGGCAAATGAGCGAGCAGAGCAAGGGGACTTCAGGGCCTCCGAACTCGGAGCCATCACCAGGTCCCCAGAGCGTCATGGAGCCGGGACAACACTTCAAGGGAGGAGGGGGAAACATAAAGACAGTTTTTCAGAGAAGGTCCCCTTTGACGGAGCGCTGTGCACAAAATGGGTTCTAACAGCTGGTTTCGGGGAAGACCCAGCTGCTTTTGGAGACAAGTTATTCAGTCGGCCACGCACTGAACAGGAGAAGGTGCAGGGGGCCTTTGAAGTTGAGTGTGTTTTTTGGGGGGTGACTTGGATGTTTCTGGGTGAGAGGTTTTCACATATCCATCTTCTGGGTCTAACTGGGCCTCCGCCAGGCCAGCGCCACGGGCTCCACCTCGTTGTTGCTCATTAACCAGGAGGAAGGCACGTAGGGCTTTTAGGGGCTTTCAGGAACTGTGTCATTGGAAGGGCGCTGATTTATGGTCCTGCTGTTACAGCTCCGACCCGGGGCGGCTTGCCCAGAAGAGCAGAATTGGCCCTCACACACAATGCGGCCATTACTCACGGATCCCAAAGGACGGACAAAGGCAGGGGGAACTCTGCTGTTACCCGGGCTTCTGACCCTCCCTGCTCCAGAGTCCTGGGTATAAAACACGGACAACAAACCTGGGCTCTGTCGAGGCGGCTGCTCCTGGACCGTCTCCTTTGCGCACTGCTAAAGGAGTTTAGGGGAAGGCCGTGGGCGCTCACACAGAACTCCGCACTCCACGGCACCTGAGCAATACCACTGACAGGCTGACGGCATCTCGTCATTACGAGGATTGTGAAAATTCGATGCATTCTCCAAGAAGCATGGAAGAATGCTTCTCCCCCGACGGGAGGAGGAGGTCACTTGACACTTGATTATCAACATGTCCTTCTCATATCGCCTGTCATCCTGATACCCCATCTGTTAAATTTCCTAACTAATATTTGCAAAGGGAGAAATAAACATGGCTGGCTTTGAGCAGGGAGGGGTGCAAGCCTTCCCATTATCTGTATAGGTTTCTTCTGGGTGAAAATAAAACGTCCAAGGGTAGAAATCAAGTGAGAATTAAGCCTGAAAGGCCACCGGCGGCCACAGGGCGGGGGGTGGCTGGGGTTGCCTGGGGTGAGGGGTTCTATGCAAGACCTGCCTTGCTGCCCACGCCGCTTACACCATTTATTCCATACCCAAAAGGGCTTTGCAAAGGCACTTTAATTAGTCTCGCTTACTCCTCATGTCAGCCAAGGGAGCTGAGGAGACAATGCCTTCTTCCCCGACTACTTTACGTCACTGCTTACTGTGATTACTGCCTCCTCCTCCTCCTCCTTCTCTTTCTTCCCTTTCTCCTTCTTCTTGTTGAGCATCTAGACTTTAAACCTTTGCCTTTAGAAGGCCGTACGCCATTTCCTAGTTTTGCTTGTTGGCATTACTAGAAAAGGCCTCTCCTTGCTTGCTCTTTAAGCATTATTTTTACTTTTAAAAGTTGTTTCATTCAGACTATTATTTTCCGGCACAGCATCATCCCAACAACCTCGGACCCTGATGGAGAAACCGGTACAACACAGAGGGTGGATTCTGCCAGGACCGCCCCTCTGACCCCCCCCCACCCCCCACCTGCACCTCCAGGTGCGACAACCCGGGAAGACCTGCTCCATGCGGGAGAGGAGGCCAGCGCGCTGCCAGGTCTCTCCGGGGGGACATTGGGTCACAGAGGCCAGCACAAAGGAGGCTCTACTCATAGCGCACACCCCAGCCGCTTACGTCAGGGCATAGGCCCTTGACCCCTTCCTATTTTAGATTTTTAGAATAAAGAGTCCTGAGGGGAAAGCCGGCTTTACATCAACACACAGAAATTTAATTTAACTTCCACGAAGGCAACGATTAACAAGCAAGCGGTCCCTCTCGTGTAGAACGGGCTTCCACCGGCCGAGGGCTTGGCTGTGACTCCCGCTTACGTGTTTCCAGAACCGGCCACTTTGCACATCGGAGGGCCGTGCGTGTTCCAAAGCGAAAGGGACGCCGCACAGCAGAGTACCTTTTTACGTCCCTCTCGCGCGCTCTTTCAAAAATAATTTTTTTTCCCCCAGACCCTATCATCTTAAATAAGGGAACTCGTGAAGGGCTAACTTCCGGCGCTCCAAATGTGAAAGCGTATGGCCCCCAATGTGGCGAGGACCATCGCAGACCACCGCACTGAAGGCAGACGTCTGGTGCGCAGGCGCGAGGCAGAAAGCGGGTCAGGCCAGCGGTTCCCCGCGCAGAGAGCGCGCACCGCAGCGCGCCAGGGGCGCGTCCCAACCGCACAGTTAGCGGGAGGGGATTTGGCGCAGGGAAGCAGTTCATCAGGCTGAGATGAGCGGAGTTAGGAACATCAAACGTGGGTCTGTCAGAAAGGGCGCAAGTCTGCACCGTGGAGAGACGGTCTCCTTCGATTATTATTATTATTATTACTTGCAACATTCCCCTCCTTGCAATTGAAAAAAGAAGTTCCTGAGCAGCAAAAAGGAAATGTCCCTGTAGAACTCTGATTCACCTGCACTTTGTCAAAATATATTGCTTTTCTAGAAAAAGTTGATCTCTTATACGGTGCGCCCCCTTAACTGCCTTCAGCCCCTGCCCCTTTTAAGAAATGGGTAGGGAAGCCAAACCCACTCCACTATCAAAAGTCCTAGGTGTAGATCAAACCTATAAAAGTATGTTCCCACAATGGGTATGAAACTTGGCTCAACCAAAAGGTGTTCTCTACAGAATACCTGGACGTGGTAAACACCGTGGCCAAGCCGGGCAGGAGGGTTCATACAATGCACAGCAACCCTCATTTCCCCTACGGCCACCAGGACAGCCAGAAAGACTGCGGAGCTTGGGCCAAGGACTAGAAACATCGTCACTTTCCTTCTAATTTGTGGTTTTTCTTTCTGAGCTTGGAAACGTTAATTGACATCTTGGAGTCCTGTCTTGACTTCTCTATAAAATCAAAGCTTTAGAAGTTTCAGTCACAGAATGAAACGACTATAACACAAAAATAACACTTCTTTGTAAGTCAAGGTCGAGTTTCGGAACCTGTGAGAATTGCCTCTTTGTTCCCAAACTGCCCAGCTCCAAGCTGCCGCCCCCTCCTCCATTTTAGCAGAAAGCCCCAATCCTGCCTCTGAGGCTCAGCATGGGCTTCGTCCTTCCTCCTTCCCCTCTGTCCCCATCCTTTGGAGCTGGGGACATCTCCACATGTTTCCACTAACTTGTATCTAGTTTAGGACTACACTGGCCCCTACCCTTGGCGTGGCCATGTCATGACTATAAGAGATGATTAGCTAAGCAGGACCGCTTATCACAAAGGCCGCCCACCTCAGTTTCCCCCTTTGTAAGGATGACTGCAATAACCCCATTATTACTTTTTTGTGCATATGGATGAAGCCATTTCTACATGGGTTCTGAATTCCTTAGAAGATGCTAGGCTCTGCCTTACTTTTACTTTCTTATTCCATGTGGAGTCGTGAGCACAATAAAAGTTGGGCGTGAGATTACAAGGAAAATGAAACCAATTACTGCTTCTCCAGATCACAGCTCTGAGAAAAGGAGAGAACAGGAATTATGACCATGAAGCTTTTCAAGGCTCCTAAGTACAACTCTCTGAAACCCAGTCTTTCAAAAACATCATAATGATCTCGCCATCATGACTTAACGAAACCCACAAGAGAAAGGCACACACAGCTTCTCAGCGGCGAGGGGAGGAGGCTCGTTTAGAAAATTAATAGAAAGTAGACGAGTCATTACACGCAGCCACCCTGTTGCTACAGTAAATTATTACATTGCTGAAGGCTTTTATAAGATGAGATACCGAGGTAGTAAGGGCGGGGAGGGGGGGAGAAAAATGAAACGCTGTCTCATTTATCGGAAGGATCAAGTGGCAACTGAAACAACTCTATCCTGGGAGAGGATTAAATTCGAACCTTTCCAAAAAAATGTCATTGGGATGAAAAAGCCCATCTGCGGAGGTGCTTCGTGCTGGAGCCTGAGCCCGCCTCAGAGATGCGTGCTGGAGATAGGAGCCGGCTCGCCTGTCCCTGCAGGTCCTGACGATGTGATGTCTTTCTCATCCACCTGATCGTCTGCCATCCAGGCTGGGTGGCAGCTAACAGCCAGCCGTCCTGAGCAGGGAGCAGCCTAGCTGGTTTGAACTGGTTTAAAAATGACACTTGTGGCTTCCGTAGCACACATTCTGATGGGCTCGCAGCTCCCCTTGCAGAAGAACAACCAGGGGGAAAAACCTCGGGTATAATTTTAAATGCTACCTATCTGCCATCTTGATCTAATTAAATGCCCAAAGAAACTTCCATTCTGATGGTCTTCCCAGACCAGGGAGCATCAGGTAACACGAGCTCCCTGGAATTTGGTTTGTATGTTGGTCTTGTCTAGACTAGAGGAACTGTTCCTTCTTTCTCAGAAGAGCCTGTGCGGAAGCCTCTGCTGTTCACGTCGGCTGCACGCAGCATGTACTGGATGATGAGACCCGCGAACCAGCGCGGAGAGCGCACGGAGAACTCCTTCGTGAGCGCGTGAGCGCCATTTCTCACGAAGCATCCAGGAAGCCTTCTGCTTCTTCTTAGCTCTGCGGGTAAGATGGTGCAGTGGAGAAAGCCCAAACCCAGAAAGTGCAGCCACCAAAGATTTCCCCACTCTTCCGGGAAAGTTAGCTGGAAGAGACCGTAAAGGCCAGGGGGCAGGCCTCTCAATGAAAACATGGAGGGACAGAGAGGTTTCCCATTGCGGCTCCCCCACCTGGATGCTTTGGTGGGTTTCCCTGCCTCCCGTCACTCATCGCAGAACCCTCACCACCTGCGGACACCGCTCTGAGAAGCCCCACCGCGCTGTAAGGGGAGGCTGCATGGAGGATGAAGGCCCTGCCCAGCAGCCCCAGCTGAGCCAATGGCCAGCAACCGCCTGCCAGGCAAGGGAGTGAGCCAGCTGATGCCAGGGATGTCCCCACCCTACTCTGCCCAAATTGCAGAATCCTGATAAACAAAGGGTGGTTTTAAGCCACTTTGTTTTAGGCTGGTTGGCTGCACAGCAACGGCTGACCAAACACTGTGGGAAATGACCTTGTTCCTATATTTGTTTGCTTTCCATGACCTGCCGCCCCCATGGCCTCCTACCCTTCCATGAGGACTTAAGCTCCATGAACTGATCCATCCTGCTCAATACAGGGTCCCCAGGACTCAGCACAGTGCCTGGCCCCCAGTATGCACTCAGTAAATGCTTGTCACATGAATGAATGAATGAATGAATGAATGAGAGAAGTCACAAGCTTTGACTGGTTAGACCTCAATGCCCAGAGTCCTGCTCGCCATCTTGGTCCTGCTTGGATACCCCTGGCCACCACCACTATTCTACTCTCTATCCCGTGATAAGAATTCAAGTCCTAAATCTACCTGACTTATTCCAGCATGTGTCTTTAATTCCTGAGGAAACACGCTCCAGGCTAAGCATATCTCTAAGTAATCAGAGATTGGTTTGAATATAAAAACAGAATATTGAAAACAAATATTTATTGAGTGTGCCTATGGGCTAAGCACACTCCTCCGTCCTTCATGCATATCAACTCATTGAATCCTCTTCCCAAAGCGAGGAGTCAGGCACCGTTAGTTTTACAGATGGGGGTGGGAGCAGGAGAGAGGAGAGACCGGCACCCGCCCCCGAGGTCACTGGGCTGGTGATTGGCGGCACAGCCTGCCAATCATTTCCCGCGCTGCAAGGAGTGAGTCCGGAAGGAGTCCTTCCCCCTGTCTTGCAGCTCAGCCGGCCCTCTGATGGTTGTATCAGTGGTCACGCATCCTCCCCCGGTCTTGCTCTGTAAGGACTTGAGGTTGGGCTGGAGGAGGGTCCTCCCAGGGGACTCCCAGGGCGAGGACAGCCCTTCCATCACAGGCTGGGAAGGGCATGGAGCAAGGAGCTCACCTTCTTCTGAAGCCAGACTTTTCCAGCAGAAATCCAGCCCGACTCTTAAGGTGTGGTTGCCTTTTGGCAGAAGCTGGTGTCTGGGTGGAGAGGGAGATGTCTACTGTCCCCCACCCCTCCGAGAAACTCACACATTTGGGATCGTGGTTCGGCCCGGGGTGAAAACTGCACCACTGTCATCCATGGGGCATGGCCTGCTCTCAGTCCCACCGCCTTCAGTCCAGGGCTGTCCCCAAGGTGACCTGGCGCTGTGCTGGGTATGCCCCTTCCCTCGATTGTCAGAAAAGTAGAGTCTAAGAATAGGCAGTGGTCAGAAAGAAGGGGAGCTGATGTGTGCTTGGAACCTGGAAATAAAGTCTTATTTCAAAAGTGTATGGAAAAGCTAGGCGGTCCCCTAAACCCAGAAAGCAAGGAAAAATTCTTCATCTTATTTTCCTGTATTCAGGCAGAAACCCCAGCTAAGGGGCACCAGCTCAGAGGACCCTTCGTAGGAGCCCCGTGGCCTGTGGGGCTTAGGTCTTGGAACAAAGGCAGGATAAGCAGCCGTCTGGCTGGGCACAAGCAGTTTCTGCTCTGTGGGGCTCGCTGGTGCCAAGCTGAGAGCCTTTAATCTTCCCCCCAGCCATTGCCCTAGGGCCCACATTCTCTCCCCAGCCGGCTTCCTGACATGGGTAGGAATTACGTGCCCAGACCGAGAATGGGTGTAGGAAGAAATGCTTCCCTCTGGGGCTTCAGGTCATAGCAGGACTCGAGGATCAAAGGGAAGACAGATGCCTTGATATGCTCTGCCAGCGAGCACCGAGTCAGGACCAAATCCGCCCCAGTGCCCGCTGCGCGAGGCAGAGCGAGGGAGCAGGCCGGGTGGACAGGCCGCTCACAGATGCCCGGTACAATGGCTCATTCAGGTGCGTTTCCGGGGGTCGTGAGAAAAACCTGCATTCCCTGATTAATGTTCCCGCCAGCGGAGCTGGAGAAAGAGAAATGGCCGCAGCAGACACCGGTTCTCTTTAAAAACGGGCCGAGAATCCATAATTAGTATTTTAAAAGCACAAACAAAAGGAAGCAGTAATTATTCTTGCCTGTTCTCCGATGTCAAATTTATAAACACCCCATCCCGAGACATTCAAGAGAAGACAGTAGGTCTCTCTTCTTTATCACCTCCAAGTTGAGCTGAGAAAATTCTGAAAATTTTAACTTTTCTTTCTTTTTTTTTTTTTTACAGGTTTGAAAAGTGAGAGGAGACCTTTTCTTGAGTTCATCATTTTTAGCCCAGCAGAGAGCACGCATTCTCGGGCTCCAGAAGCCATCAAAACTAGGCTGCCACTGCCCCGCTGGGCGACCTGGGCACGCTTCTTCACCTCTCTCACCTGTCGGTTCCTTTTCTGTGAAACGCGGACCAGCAGCTGGGGTACGTGGAGGGTTTCCATGCATGGAGACCCCGATGTTGGCTATTCCTGGTTCTGCAGGCATTCGGTTGAGGGTGAGAGAGGAATCCAGACAGAGAGGACAGACAGCAGTCACTGAGCTCCTAAGAGCATGCTTGAAAGTTCACGTTTGGAGTGGGTGTGACTGTGAACTTTTTATTAAAGGGGAAACTGAGGCTCCAACAGCATGCAGGGTTGGCCCAATGCCACGGTGCGAGAGAGGGGCTTCAGGGGGAGCCATGGAGAATAGACAGCGTCCCTGGTGTCCCTGGTGGGGTAGATCTGACAAAGGGTGGGGGAGGGGCGCAGAGGGCAGCCATTTTAAGGATACATTTTCGACCCTCAAAGTCATCCTCTCCGAGTAAGTGAAACTGGGTAAGTTACTAAAAGCGTTTTTAACTTCAAATTTTAATGAAAGGCACTCTAGTATGCCTATCATTTAGCTAAATGTCAGAAAAGTCTTTCTTTCTCCTGAAGAATGGGTATCCAGGCGACCTCTTGTGACTTTTCTTAATAACGGAGCTTCTGGTTTTTTAGCTGGGCACGTGATTATTGAGAATAGAAACTATATCCCCCTGATTCCCTTGCAACCGGATATAACTATAAATTAACTTCGGCAAAAGGGATGTTAGAGGAAGTGTAGTGTGCAGCTGTTCCCTTTTCTAGCTGCTTGGTAGGTGAATGTGATGGCTGGAGCTCGAGCAGCCACTTTGGACCATGAGGTGCAAGCTAAGGTTGGCAGAAAGACAGGAAGGAGGAGCCAAGATGATTATGGGGCCACCATCTCAGCCTAGACTGCCTATCCTTAGACGTTTATAAGAAGAAAAAAACTCCCCTCTCATATAAGCCCACATTATCTGGGGTTTTCTGTCACTGCAGCCAAATCTAATCCTGCCCCATTTTTCCTCATATTCCCAGTAGAATCATCTCCAACCACCATTCCCCCTTTTCTTCTATGTGACTGATGACCTCTCTTTTTAACCTTACTCTTATTATTATTATTTTTTTATCTTGCTGCCTTTATTTTAAGATGTCAAACTCTGGAAGCAGCATATTAGTGGTGAACCCGCATTGCACTAATATAATCGTTATCCTGAGGGCACCATCATAAACTCCTTCTGAGATTTCTGTGACCTTAAAAGAAAGTAGCTTTGGAGATCCTTAAATGAACAGGCAAGTGGAGTTCATTCACTATGACCCTTGACAAGAGCTTAAGCCCTCTTAGTTCAGAGTTTTCCGTGGCCCCTCCAGAATACGTGATTCAAGTACAGCCTCTATTAAGAATCATCGCTGTGTCTTCAGCCAGAACCCAATTGCCTCAACCAACAAGTTTAGACACAGGGTGGATTCAGATTGTGCTTTCAAGACCCCTGGGGGGGGGGTGGAGTGGGAAATCTTGACGTTAGTCCCATTTCTTAGAAAGCTTTTAACCTTTCACCTAGAGTTGATACACCCTACAGAAAATGCTCATTCGTTGTCTGGGCTGCCACAGGGAATGAAAGGAGACTGACACGTCCGGTAATTCCACTGGTGCGACTGAAATCCCCAACTTCTTCCTGGTCGCACCTCTCCTGAGACCTTTCGCGAAACACCTGCACATCATTGTACCTGCGAAAAGCACAGAACTGTCCGCGTGCCCTTTGTTTGTGGATTACTGAAAAAGTTTCTGGACCTCCGAACGTTCATACAACAACCCTGTAGGGCCTTTTATTTCAGCAGTTTACCCCTCCCCCACCCCCTGAAACCCGCACTGGCATCACCGTCTCTTTCGCAGGGATAGGCCGCCGGGCCCTCTCCCCGACGTCCACCCAGGTTTCTCCCTCTAGAGCGGGGGTGCCCACACTTTTTCAGCTTGCGAGCTACTTATAAGATGACCAAGTCAAAATGATCTACCTACAATAAAAATGCAAAACATAAATTTATTTCTTCTATATTATCATTATTTAAGTTACTATTATTACTATTTAATATTGTGTGTTCTTCTTTCACCTTTCTCCTTCTCAGCTCTCTTTTCGGAGGAAAGTCAATGTCATAGTTTTTATGAACAGTCCGAAAAAGCCGCTCCACATTTCCCTTCTTTGGAATAGCAATGGCACACAGACAGATGAGGCAAACACACTTAGCATATGATACAGTGAAAAAAAATCCCCTCCCATTCTGTATGAAAGTGGTAGGTTTTAGGCTTCTTGCTCGGACCAGCTACGGCACTCATTTTTATACCCTTTGTTGTATTTAGTTTAAATAAATTGAAGGCTAACTACGCAGCAATGTAACTGAACAAGTTAGCGCGGTTTAACGCACATGCGTAGGGTGTCAAACGTTCAGACGTCAGATTGGCTACCCTGTATGCCAATCAAAAGACAAATGTCTTTTTAATGTCATGCGATCTACCCACACTTCCTTCGCGATCGACCAGTAGATCGCGATCAATGTATTGAGCACCTCTGCTCTAAAGTATTGCCAAGGAGAGGTGTTTGCAATTTTCCAAAATGCAACCCTGACAGAAATTACCCAAAGACAACTAAATAAAAAATAAAATGCAGAGCTTAAAACATTCCAAAGGCCATGAGTGTTTGTCATGAGCTGACTCTCCTCAGAAGAATGAACCACAAAAACAGCAGCTCCCTTTGTACACACGCGTGCGCACACACACACACACACACACACACTCTCTCCACCACCTTTACATATCCGTGTGTGTGTGTGTGTGTGTGTGTGTGTGTGTGATGCTGTCTTTGCTTTGTTGATACCAATTTGGATGAGTGCTTTAAAAAAGAAAAAACTTTCCTGGGAGCTATTACAAGTTCTCAGTTGGATTCAAAAATTATTTTGGTCCTTAGGCTCACACTTAGTCATCTGGCCACGGTGTTTATGCTCCAGAGAGCGGGGCCTTTGAAGCCTCCTGGAGAGAATGACCAGGCTGATCAAAGAGCAAGAAGGCGAGGGCGGGGAAGAGGCTGGAGGTGAGCCAGGCTGCGCCAGGCTGAGCCGTGCTGGAGGCGACAGTAGAGATGATCTCCGTAGCAACCTGCGGGCTCAGGAGGGCTCCGTGTCAAGGGCGTCTGTCCCCGTCCACCTTGGGAGAAGTTCACAAGAAAAGACCTGGAACCAGAGTTGAAGGATTACGGTGACAACGAAGGAACCACTTCCTAACACTGGTCAAGGCAAAGGCCATGGTGGCCTTACCTCATTCCCTACACATCTTGTAAAGAGCAGAGGCCGCTCGCCTGGGCACAAAGCTGAGACCCTCGTGAGATCCAAGCTGAGGGGCTTTCTGAGATGTTTCTGCTTCCAGTGTGACTACGGAAGCCCAGTCTACCTCCCAGCCCGAGAGTTCCTATCCCGCGTCTCCTTGGGGGGGTGGCTTCTTCTTGGGGTGACATTTGTGAAGTCTCTCAGAGCACGGGGACAGGCGCTGAAGGAGCATGGAGCGTTATTTATGACCTGTGAAGTCCCAATGTTCCCCGGGCCCGAGTTTCCCAGCAGAGCTATGTGGTGCTGTCAACAGCCAATGTGACGGAGATGCAGACCTTGCCCGAAAGCATTTATTTTAATGGAAAACAAATACTGTTTGGTAAACTCAAGCAAAATGCGATGTCAAGGGGAAAACATTCCATGTATTCCGATGTCTCTCTGAATAATGGCCGCTTGGAAAATGCACATAAAGACCCGTTGAACCCCAAGAGATCAGGGCCGTTTGGCGGCCTCGGGAACGGTAGCTTTGCCTCTCCTTTATTCCAGTTATAAATAGAGTTCGGGTTCTGAGTGTAAACTGGACCACTAATGCTCAGGAACGGCCGATGCCATTACAGATGCATAAAAATGAGGAAACTCGGAGTTATGACTCCCATTACCACAGTAACTCACCCACACCGTGCAGTCTGTTTGTAGCGTGTACTACTGAATGTCGTGTTAACTTTTACGGTCCCTGTTACATATGTGTGATGTGAAAAGGTTATAGCAGGAGAGGGACTCATAACTCTGCATTTTCTGATAGTTATGACTTGAAAGTGAGTTTAAAATGGCTACTCTTTTTCCTTTGGATTTTTTTCTTTTTTTCCTTGTTCTGGTCAAGTCTGTTTTCCATTGTATCTTGGATTCTCAGAACTATTTGGCGGATTCTTTATTCCAATACAGAGATTGATTATATACTTCTGTTCCAAAAAATAGCCCCTAAGTGTCTATGATGGGAGAAGGGCTACAGGAAGTATGACGGGACTAGACACCTTTCCTGTCCTCGATGTCTCCATCTAGTCTGGGGTGCTATGCACACAATCTTAGCACACAGTAGGGCCACAATAGCTGCACAAAGGTAAGAAGCCATTACTTGATGGAAGAAGAATAAGGGAAGAGAATTAAAATGTATTAATCCTCCACTATAGTTTATGGACATTTTATGTTATCCACACATCTGATAGGAAAGGCATTCCCCTTTTACAGGTGTGTACACTGAGGCTCACACAGCCTCAATTTACGTATAGCTAAAAGCTCATATTCCATCATCCCAAGCAGAATTTTCTAGCGCCCCAAGCTAGGTCTTTGAACACTATGTAGGTTCTATTTTTTAAATCCTTTCTGTTCCCCCTCCCCATTAGAGCAAAATATATTTGATATTAAAAATTCAGGAAACAGAAAGTAGAAAGAAGAAAAGAAAATGTTTGTATGACCCCATCACTACTTTATTTTTCAGTGTTTTTTTTCCTCAAAATATTTTTCTGAACAAAAGCTTTTGCTTGTTTAAGTGTTTATCATACAAGTATTGTTCTTTTACATGAATGTGTTCACAATCATTGCACACCGGTCCAGGTGGGGCAATCACAGTTGGGGGCAGGGGGAAGGCGTGAGCAGCAGGCCCAGCGAGGATGGAGCACGGGCGCCCAGCTGGACCGAAGTCTCTGAGAGCCAGGTGAGCCGCCCGGATGCCTGGTTTCAGGGTGAGGACTTTGTTCTGTAAGCCACAGACACGTACACTCTCTAGCATACAGATGGCAGCTAATAAATATTAAATACACCCAAACGGGAAATGCTGAAGGCTTCTGATTGAGGAGTGACATATCCTAACGGTGTTTTAGACCATTATTTGGGCCACAGCGTCAGGTGGGTGACAGAGGGCATGGGGGGGGTCTTCCCACATCTGCAAGGGAAGGTCCAGGAGTCTGTGGGGGTGGGCAGGAGGAAGAACAGGGTTGCGTGAGACACCGCCGTTCTCCACGGAGCTGTACAAACTCTGAAGCAGGAGACCAGCTAACGCCTTGGGTCCTGAGGGCTAAAAACACAGTTGAACTGTTCCTTTTTGAATTTTAAGTTCTCTTTTGAGATCAGTTTCAGGTCAGAAAAACTTACCATCCCACAACAAATTTGCAGTATAGTTCATTACTTTTGCATGTTGCTCTCGTCTCTAAGGTATGGAAGAAGTTTCCACAGGACCAAGTCATGGCACAGAATTCTCTATTCTTCTTCCTCAAAGCTGGGGGCAGAAGTGGCAGGTGACCCTGACATTGAGGCTGGATTTCATAAGGAGCGCGTGTGAGAGACTCGTGAACCGTAGCCCTGGGAACGGTGGCTACAACGCCCCTGCCCCCCATGTGGCTGTGTGATTTCTCTCATGTTCCAAGTGCCTGGGTTATAATTATTTATGTCATCTCACTTCTCTGGCAGGCTGTGAATTCCCTGAGAGCAGAGCAGAAGCCTTGTGTTGTCTTCGTAGTCCAGGTACCTGGCACAATAGCAAACGGAGCGAGCAAGCACTCCACAGATGGTTCTTAAAGGCACCGGCTGCAAGAAAGGGTATGTGTTTATATGTGTGTGTGTGTGTGTGTGTGTGTACACATATATGTATGTGCTCACATACATGTATGTATGTGTATATATAGGTTCACCCATACACAAATATCTGTAGATGTGTATAGAGTAGATTCGTGGATGTCTATATGTAATCATCTACTAAGTTGTGCTTTCCTCCAGTCTGGCTTTACCACCCTCACTCCTGACCATCAACAACTTAAGGAAGCGGTCTTGGTCGCCCATCAGTGTGTTATCTTACTAAGCAGGTGGGTCCTGCTTCGTGCAAGTATTCTGAACGGAATTCCCTACAAGTCAGACGTTTCTCCATTGAACTCAGTTCTAAGCGGACCGAAGGGGCCCGTTATTTGATGCACACACATCCCTCACACTTTTGCAGAGAGGACTTCATAGAAATGTAGATCGTCAAACGTCATCTGTTTTCAAGTCCAAGTCTGACACGTCCGTTCTGCTTACTCTTGGGCAGAACTCTGCCCGTCTTCCAGGGCAGATGAAGCAAGGATTCCCCTTTCTCGCCTGTGCAGGCCTGGTGTGGCCAAGTGGAATGTAGCCAAGGACCCATGTGAGGATGACTGTTCCGGGCCCTCCACCCCTGGGGGCCCTAGGACACATTATAAGAATGACTGGTACCATTTTGATCATAGCTAGCACAGAAGTTTTACAAAATAATGCAAATAATTCAACGTGTGCCCCATTAAACATGCTAAGAATGCATAACACGGAAGAGGAATATTAACATTATTAGCACAGGGGAAGAAGGTGGGCCACTTGGACGGGCAGGGACAGATGTGTGTGCTAAATGCTTTCATACCTGGGTCGTTGGTATAGGACTGTGACACTTGTTTCTCTCCAGAGAGAGAAACAGAGAGGGAGAGAGATTCTGGCCAGTGGCCTAGGTTGTCTGCGCATGATCTTTGCACCTCCTTCTGACACGTGGTTGTCAACGTCTCTGTTGGGTGGGGGGACGTCCAGTTTGCTAGGGCTGTCATAACAAAATGCCACAGACTGGGTGGTTTAAGTAACAGAACTTTATTCTCTCCCAGTTCTGGAGGCTAGAAGTCTAAATCAAGGTGTCAGCAGGTTTGGTTTATTCCGGGACCTCTCTCCTCGGCTGGCAGATGGCCGCCTTCTTGCTATGTCCTCACATGGCCTTTTTCCTGTGCACATGCAGCTCTGGTGTGTCTTTGTGTCCACCCTCTTCTTAGAAGGACATGGTCTGATTGGACTAGGACCCGCCCTAATGGCCTCAGTTAGCTTAATTGCCTCTTCAAAGGCCCTGTCTTCCAATGCAATCACATTTGGAGGTGCTGGGGGTTAGGGCTTCAACATATAGATTTGGGGGGTGGTGGCACATTTCAGCCCATAACAGGGTCAATGCTCTTTACAGCCCTAAACACAGTGTCCGAGTTATACAGAGATTGAGTTATACAGAGATTGAGGACCAGTAGACAGAAACACCTGCCTCTCAGTCGTCCTCCCCCCAAAATAGCCAACTGGTCAGGAAAACAGATCCGCCCTCTGCTTGGTCCTCACCCCAGGAGCGGGGCTGTGAGCCTGGAACCCGTCTCTAAGATACGGAGTGTCCGCCCGGGGAGAAAAGCGGCTCCCCTCACCCCATGTAATTAATTCTCCACACTGAGGCCGTTCCCTGGTGTAGACCCCCACTGCCTGCCCCTCCACCCAGCTCTGGTCCTCAGCGGGCACAGTCCAAAGCAGGTTGATGCTGACGGGCGATTATGCAGACCCATGAATTCCTAATTCAAAATAAACCCATCAAAACATTTGCTCTTACTTTTAACCCCATTGATCCCTGAGTGGAAATGTCAAGACACGACAGCAGAAGAGATAAATATGGCAGACAAGAGTTTTCCCACAGCTTTTAGCCCCTTAAATATTCTAATCCCACTGAAGACATTTCTGCCTGGACAACCCGCATGGTGGTGCCCTGCCGGCTTCGTAGAGGCCAGCTGCCTGTTGCTATGGCGATTTGGTTACGGAAAGGCAACGCAGGGCACCTAACCCAAGCGCTTTTAAACCAAACCACATGCTTATTAAAAGAAAGGAGAAAGTTTCCATTAAAATATCTGGGCTGATTACATTTGGAAACTTAATAACATGTCTTGACTCAAATAACTCCCACTGAACCGAACCCCAGCAGGACTTGAAGAGTTCACCAGGGGAACAGATATCTCTGATGAAACTTGGCATCTTAACCCCATTTAACATTTTAATTAAGGAAGGAAAATTCGGTGTCATTTGCTTTTCTTTGGTCTCCAGGAGCGGCAGGGGACACGCTTGAGAATTCTTCCAAGAGTCCAGCGGAAAGAAATACATTAGCTAATTAGGGGTGATACAAAAACATCTCTATACAAGATCTACACACCAGTTCTTTGTCTGATCGGCCAACTGTCCTACTGCCCCCCTCTCCCCAACGGGTTTCTCAGAAAAGGATGCATAAGTATACCTTCTTCTTTTTTTAAAAAAGGTTATTAATTGCGAGTTCAGTTGTTTCCTGAGCCTTTTAATTTCACACAGCTAGAGAAAGGCTAGGACACAGACACAAAACGAGGGCCCCGCTTTTGGAAAATGGCACAGAGTTGAGTAACTTTAGAAAACTTCTCCCCCCCCCCCAACCCTCATTTCATAATCATCAAAAACTCATCATTTTCATTAGCATTTCCTTTTTTCTGGCCCGGCGGGCCCCCTGGGGAAAGTTTCCTATGATGGCCCAGTTAAGTTGAAAATATTATCTTCCCTGTTTTGCAAATGAGCTTGTGAAAGGGAGTTTAGAACAGCAGACAGAGAGGGCCAGCCGCCTCGAGCTCACTTGGCTGGGCTACTGGTTTGTCCAAAAGTTGAAATAAAAAACAGTAATCAAATCGGTTTCAGCAGAGGACGTATAGTTTTCAGTATATCTCCAAACTCACAAGGTAGCCTGGAGACTTCCGTGGAAACACTCGGTCAACCCTTGCCCTAAGTATTTTCTGTGCGCTTGAAGCCTGTTCCTCCTTCGGGTGTCCCTCATCCATAAGTCAGTCCTGTGTAGCCCAGAGTTCGTTTCCTGGGAGCCCTCCCCGCCCTGCGTGGCCCCTGTCTCCTGTGGGCCCCGGGGAAAGAACTACCCTGAAGCCCCTCCATGGGGGGGGGGGAGGAATGGGGAACAACTGAACTATGTGTTAATTGCGTTAAGGCGCTTTCTCTAATGAAATAGTGGCTCTCTCCATAGCAACAGTGATTAAAAGATGCAGAATGGCGGGTCCTCCAGGGCCTGTCTGTCTGGGAAGTGATTGCCACTTTACAGAACAATTCAGTGCAGATAGAAGTTTATTGTGCACATTTCGCCTAAGCTGACTGCTCAGGTCACACTCCCCAAAGCCTCTTTCTCTCCCTCTGAGCGCTATTTTCAGGCTGACTTGGGGGAGGGAGGCCGGGACTTAGGCCGCCTGGTTGGGGGTGGTAGATGAGAACTGTTTGGAGCTGGGAGTGGGGGAGAGAGAGAGTTGAGATCTGCTCCAGCTCCATTTAGGGGAGATTGGGGAGAGAAAAAACAAAACAAAACAAAGTTTGCCACTTGAATGTAAGTCAGCACTAAAGAAGCCCCATGCTTCATTAAGCATCTTTAAAAATGCTCACTGAGATGCCCAGAGGGGTAGTGTAAATTCCCTTTCCATTTTTGTATGTCTTTCTAAAGCACACAGCGCTCCTATTTTAGGCACAGTGGGGTGAATTCTTTACGAAGTCAGAGGGAGGGGGAATAAGCATGATCTGAGCTTAACAACAGTGCAGAACGAGGCGAGATATTAGTCCTAATAGTCCTAACAGATTGCGGGATCTCAAACGGACGGGGCGGGAGGTATCCATTATCCGCTTCTCTGTCCTCCCCCCATGCCTACGCCCCTCTCCTCCTCTCTGCAGATAAACCAAAGGCCCGAAGCCTCAGGTCCCCCAAACACGGTGCTGAGATAAACAGTGTGCACGTGGCCCCACACCTCTGATGCTATGAGGAAGGGTAATAATGACTACCCTTCAGAGACCCTGAAATGAAAGTTACCAGAAGCCCCCCCCCCCCAGCCCCAGTAGGGAAAGACACATTTTGGAATATGGAAAGCAACCGTAACAAATATAACTGGGATCTTTAAAATCCAAACTCAAGTTTGAACATATTCCAAAATACATCCTCACTTTATAACAGACACAGATTTCAACATATTGCACCAAAGAGTGCAGGCGCCGGTGATGGGTGGCCTGGGTTGGCGTCCTGACCCCGCAGCTTAGCTGTGTGACCCCAGATAAGCTACTGAACCTCTCCGGTCTGCGTTTCTCCATTTTTGACATGGAGATGGGCATCATGTGATGCACTGCTTCTTGGAACATGGTCAGTGCTCAAAAAAAAAATTAAAACTATTATTGTTCCTACTCTACGGGGGTAAGGCCCCATTAGGTGTGTGGAGCACTCAACCGTTCTGGTAATCTTCCTAATGACCCTGGGTTATTCTGATCAGCCCCGCTTGTGCCTGGCTGGAGGCAGATCAAAGCCCCTGCACCAGGCGCTGCCAGGTCAAGCAGAAAAGGCCAGCCGCTGGGGACAAAACAAATGGAGATACCCAAACGTCAACATCTTGCCCTGGGGACATGGAAACATTCTAGGCTAGGGGATACAGAGGTGAAGGAGGAGCAGACAGTCCTGCCATCGTGGGGCTGACTGTTCCAGGGCCTCTGCGGAGAGGGAGAGGTGGTGCTGGAGGAGGCGCAGGAAAAGAAGGCTTCCCAGGGACGCTGGCTTCTATTTTGATTAACGACACTTAAAAGATAAAGTACGTGAAGGGCCCTGATGTGCTTAGATTTCTCAAGGAAATAAAAGCCCTATTTATACTGGCATAAAGTATAATTATTCACACTTTCAAAAGTGTTTGAAGAAAATTGGATGAGGGCCACAGATCTAAATATTTATAATGCCAAGAAATCTGTGTGCTACTGTGATTTGTTTTCTACTTAGAAAATAACTCATTTTTATATTATTATGCAAGTAATACTATTACTCAAACTTTCTAGTCCTAAGGGAAAGCTCCAAGTTCTACATAAAAGCTAATATACAAAGAGCCTTCTAATCACACTTTGTACGCCGGCACATTTCTGGGTATTTAACACAAATATGCAACATCCTCTGAAGGTACTTGTACCCAAACAGCTGCAGCAGCAGCAGTGACAGAAAGATAAAGGTGGCACCTGCTGCAAGACCAGAGTGCCCTGAAAGCAGACAGTCCCTCCTGAAGGGTCATCTGCACCCTGGAAATGTGGTGATAAAGTGTAGTGATTAAGTGTGCTCCAAGAACCAACATTATCTGCTTTACCTAGGAGTTAGTGGGAAATGTAAAATTTCAACATTTCCACCTCCCCATCATGTCCCTGAATCAGAATCATTTTAACAAGATCCCTGGGTAATTCATACGCACATTTAAATTGGGAGAAATGGTGGTCTACACAGGGTTTGCACATAGAGTTTTCCACTTAGAGAGGACGCTTCCCAGACTCCCTTGCAGCTAGATGTGGCCATGTGACTAAGTCCACATGTGGCAGGTGATCAGAAGTGATATATACAACTTCTAGGTGCTGGCCTGAAAGGCAGGAGCCTAATTTCCCTTCCCTCCTCCCCTTCTCTGGTGGGTTAGAACACCAAACCAGAGTGATGCCCTGCTTCATCTTTTCACTTAGTTCAAAAGTCTGGATGGCTCTACCTAGGGCACTTCCTCGTGATCCAATAATGTGATTCAATATTCATGTAAGATAATATTCATTTACTGACTTCTTGCTATAGAAGGAACTAACCCTCTTTGTAAAAGAATTGACATAAAACTAACTCCTGCACATGGTGAAAGATCCAAATGGTATAAAAAAGAGGATAGAGTCTGTTTCCGCTTTCTGCTCCCTCAAGCCAGGACTGCGACGGCTTCGCGTGGGCGCCCCCAGTAAACAACTCCTGACTCCTGCCCTTGCGGAATATGTACGTGCGGTCCTCAGAACCGCTTTCACACAGACTGTGCAGTCTACAGACTCTCTTTACTTTGCATTTTCCACTTCATATATTTTGTCCAGACTTCTATTTCAGCACATAACAGTTCTACCTCATTCTTCTTAGCAGTTGAGCCCATTATATATCTGCCCCATAAATTAACCAGGCGTCTACTGAGGCTCATTTGGTTCTTGCAATTGTGTGCTACCGCACACATGCTGAACTGAACATCTTAGTACAGAGATGGTTGCATCATTTTGCAAGGACTTGCACAGGGTAGATTTCTTAGCAATGGAATCGTCAGTTCAAAGGATATGAGTGTTCTGAATTTTGAAAGATACTGTCAAAGTATCCTTTACATTGTGTGATGTTTTACACTCCCGGCTACAATCTATTCAGTGCCTATTTCTCCACATCATTCACGACACTGACTATCATGCTTATATTTTTGACAAATTAATAAGTGAAAAATTGGATGTCACTGATGGTTTGACTATTTCTCAACTGAGAGGGAAGTCGCTTATCATTTCACGTGCTAATTGGTGACTTCAACTTTTTTCTGTGTTCAAATCCTTTCTACAATTTTATTTTCAGGCTTACATTTTTCTCAATGGGATCCGAAACCTATAACACCTACTCAGTGGCCTGCAAGGATATTGTCCTTTATATTATTACCAAAAGGAAGAGCCTCACAGGGTACATAAAGCATTAACTTCTGTATTTCGTGGTATAATTATTCTGAAATGCTTACTGTTATATAGTGTGGTCAAAGAACATAAGAGAGAACCAGTCATTACATTTTCTTAGCCATTTTCATAATAGTTTCTGACTTCTTGTTAGCCATGATAAAATTTAACCTAACTCCTAATAATCTGTCATTACACAAAATTTTGAATTTAATCTCCGCGTCCTCAATCCAGCAAAAGGTGATCAAATGAACACTTTCTCCTACCTTGAACTGGCGTCATATCAAAACATCCTGCAGCCCTCGGAGACCCCGTTTGCCTGTCCGTGAAGGGAGAGCTAGATGCCCCCGAGTCTGCCGTTCCTTAGAAACAACATCCTATGAAACCATGCCTAAAGGAGCTCATTAAACCAGAGCTCAAAGAGAATTCGTTTAAGCCTAAAAGGAAGCCAGGCTACCTGAAAGAAGAAAGATGTTTAACATAAAAATCTGACAGCCGGTGACCAAAGATTCTTGTCATCAGTCTTAGGCAATGGGACAGATAAGCTACTTGTAGACTGATTCCATCTGAACTTCACAGTTTCCAAAACCTTCTTTGCAACCACAGAGGTGTCATCCCTTTGCTGGCTGGATCCTAAGAAACATCCTAATTCCTCTGCACGTGTCATTGCCCAAAGTGCCAACGGAAAGTCTGAATCACTCAAGCAAATCCCCACACGACGTGCTCTTGACGGGAAAACGCGTCGTTGGTTGTAGTGTCTGCATTGTTATTCTGAGACCGTTCTGCGTGTGTTGCAGGATAAAAGTGAATGAGTGATTGTGTTGGTATCATGGGGAATTGGGGTGTTTCAACATAGAGGAGAGAGGCACAGGTGGATACAAGATTGATCTGGTGGAGTAAAATCCTGAGAGTCCTAAATTTGAACTAGAAAGATAGTTACAAACTCATGTTATAGTTTATTTTTTTAAAAAAGTATCTCTGAAGCTGTCCCTTGAAAAGGCCTAAATTAATTCCAGCCCCTTAGTAATGAATGAATGATCTTAGCCGCCAGTTTCTAAAAACCAATTCTCACTAAAAGGAATGGGGACTCCGTAGAGGGGTGGTAGGTCTCAAGAGTTGGTAGAAATTTGCAAGATGAGCTTGGAACAACTTGTCACATCAAAAAGTGAAGACACTACCAAGAATTCCTGGGATCCTGTCAAAAGGCCACAGCAACAAATCTGACAAGACCCCATTGTCCAAAGATAGGATCATTGAGCAACCAATTCAAGATGATAACTGCAAGGTATTAAAAGCCACCAACTCTGTTTAAATCCACAAGAGTTCATATGAAATTTAGAATGAAACTCATTGGTTAGCTTTGAAATATGCTAGGAGACCGGCTCCTTAAAGCAAGAATAAAGAAAGTCCTTATCTGGCTTTTCTACATGAACTGTACTGTGGGGTCAATCAGTTGATGAGGGTAAGTTATCTTTATCAATAACAAATTAAGATAGAATGATAAAATTAGAATGCCACCATTTTCAACCCCTAATTAAAAAATGGATTTGGGCAATGATCACTACTGGCTGCTAATATCAGACAAGAGAAACAACCAGACATTTTTTATTTTGACTCTTGCTAGAACATATCGTCACCATTAAAAAGTTTGAACCTGCATTAAGCCTTGAGATCCAGTCAGCCATTTGCAAGGACACAGGAAAGAGGAACGTGTTTGTTATCTGACACTGGGAGACGTCATCGCCAGGATCCGGATTTTGGGAAGCTCGGCAGGACAAAGGACCAGGTTTCTTCAACAAATAACTTCCCAGGGAAGAAAACGTGCAGAGGGACTTACAGATTAAGATAAACTTCAGAGACTCCAGTTGGATCCTAATTTGAACAAACAATCTGTAAAACAATGTATGACTGAGGAAATGTGAACAGTGAACAGATTTCTGATGATATTAAAGAATTTTTGATTATAAAAATGGAGGTGTGATGAGGCATGCTAGTGGTCTTGTAGTTAATCATTTTAAGAGCTTATATGGCTTTTAAAGATATAAACTGCAATCTTTATTGATGAAATGCTGGTCATCAGTTTTATTCAAAATAATTCAGGCTAGGGGAGGGAGTCAGGGCAAGGGGAGACAGAGGAAACGTGGACAGTGACTGTGCTTGAGGCTGTGCTAGGTACACGCCTTTCATTCCATTATTTTTGTCTCTGTGTTTGAAATTTTCCATAAGAAAAAAGTTTTCCCTTCCTTCCTTCCTTCCTTCCTTCCTTCCTTCCTTCCTTCCTTCCTTCCTTCCTTCCTTCCTCCTTCCCTCCCTCCCTCCCTCCCTCCCTCCCTCCCTCCCTCCCTTCCTTTCTCTTTCTCTTCTTCTCCCTTCCTTCCTTCCTTCCTTCCTTCCTTCCTTCCTTCCTTCCTTCCTTCCTTTTTTCCTTCCTTCCTTCCTTCCTTCCTTCCTTCCTTCCTTCCTTCCTTCCTTCCTCCCTCCCTCCCTCCCTCCCTTCTTTCCTTCTTCCCGCCCTCCTTCCCTCCCTCCCTCCTCCCTTCCCTTCCCTTCTCTCTCTTTCTCTCCCTCCCTCTCTCCTTCCCTCTCTTACCTCCATTCTTTTCCTTCTCCTCTCTTTCCTTTTTAATGAAGCAAACAGCAATTTCAAGGGTGCTTAGTCTCTGCTTTCTGACCTGACACTGGGCACCTTGAATGACCTCACTAGTACCTTCCAATACTCCAGTAAATTAATACCATCTGAAATATTAGTCACAACTCTCAACAAGTTGATATTCCTACAGTGTGATGAACTATTGCCATTCCTTCTTTTTTGTGTGTGAGGATCTTTTCTTTTATTAATTTTAATGGGGTGACATTAATAAATCAGGGTACATATGATCAAAGAAAACATCTCCAGGTTATCCTATCATTCAATTATGTTGCATACCCACCACCCAAAGTTAAACTGTCCTCTGTCACCTTCTATCTGGTTTTCTTTGTGCCCCACCCCCCTCTCCCACCCTCTCCTCCCTCCCCCCACCCCGTAACCACCACACTCTTGTCCATGTCTCATAGTCCCACTTTTATGTCCCACCTATGTATGAAATCATGCTGTTCTGTTTTTTTCTGTTTTACTTATTTCACTCCGTATAATGTTATCAAGGTCCATCCATTTTGTTGTAAATGATCCGATGTCATCATTTCTTATGGCTGAGTAGTATTCCATAGTATATATGTACCAAAGCTTTTTAATCCACTCGTCCTCTGACGGACACTTGGGCTATTTCCAGATCTTCGCTATTGTGAACAACGCTGCCACGAACATGGGGGCGCATTTCTTCTTTTCGAACAGTGCTATGGTGTTCTTAGGGCATATTCCTATAAGTGGGATAGCTGGGTCAAAAGGCAGTTCGATTTTTAATTTTTTGAGGAATCTCCATACTGTTTTCCACAGTGGCTGCACCCGTCTGCATTCCCAAGCCATTCCTTCTTATACAAAGCTTCTTTGACCTAAAGAAATGCACCTGATCAAAGACACCTTGCAAAGGACACACACAACAGTAGGACAGGGGGCAGGAAAGAAGGGTATTATAACGACAATTCTTGGGACCCAACTCCCTTCCTCTACTGTGAAACTGAGAGCTCACCGCTCCCTCCTGTGGGAGTCTTCACTCCCAGACAGGAATGCACACGTCCTAGAATAACAGCACATGTTTCCGAGAGGTTAAATCCATCCATGGACTTGGGAGTGTAAGAGTTATGGCGGCACCCGCAGCAACGGTCCACCCTCAGCCCACCTAGGAACTTTTCTCCGAACCGTTTTTTCTCTCCCCTCTCATCCCTGTTCCGTTTCCTGTGAGTGGTTCAGTTCTGCCTATGGAGAGTGGCCACACAACGGTCACTCCCCCCGGCCATTCCTGCCAAGGGACACCGTCTGGATGACAGCTTGCTACCTGTGCAGCTGTTCTATTTACATAGTTTGCAACAAAGAATCAAAGGAACGGTCTCAGTTATCTTAAGGTATTTTCAGTTATTACAGGATAACGGTATATTGATAAGATAAAAGTCAGATAGACATTCACCTTATTTTAAAAGGCAAATATCACTGACTCATACGGACAGGAAACAAGTTAAGGGTGTTCCCCTCCAGTTCTTTGGGACCCCCGACTTAGTTTTCTGCTGTGAAGTGGGGTAGGAGGGGGGGTCTGGCCTGCCTAACGGGTGGTCAAAGGTGAGTGAGCTCCCCCGGGCTGAATGTACGGGGTGTGCGGTCCCCAGTCAGCAAATAACACGACAGAAGACTTGATGGGGAAAACTGGTGAGATGAGATATATTTTAGATAACATTATTGTGCCAATGTTTACTCTTCTGATTCTGGGATTGTATATTAGTATACAGAGAGAAGCAAAATAGTAACAATTAATGGACCTAGGTGAAAGGTATGCAGCGGCTCTTTGTACGATTTTTGCAACTTTTCCATAAGCTTGAAGTTATTTTAAAGATATGAAATTCTAAGAAATGAGGAGGAATCTGAGAGCCAGGCCCCGCGGGCACTAGATTCCTCGTGCGGCCGCCTAGTGCCACGCTGCTCCCTGTGAGCACTGTCGGGGAACCCAGCGAACCTGGGGCTCTGGGAGAGGGGACACGGGGAAGGCGAGGGGACACAGGGAAGGTGAGGGGACGCCAGGGGCCGCATCAACAGTGAGAGCCAGCCGCCCGCACTCTCTGCAGCCAGATGCCTGAGGGCTTTTATTACCGAAGCAAAATAACAGCAATCAGAACAAAACAAATATTCCGTACGGTTTAATCTTTATTTTTACAGGATTGAGCGGGAGCCGGGAGGTCTGGAATGGTGGGGCCTTTTGGGGAACTTTGTGTTTATTAAAATGGCCTGGACACTGGTTCTTATTATTCTTTCTCTCCCTTTGAAACGGGACTGGAAAGGTTGATGCATGAGCGGGGGCCTGGTCCAGATGCGTGAAGCTACGGGCTCTCAGACCCCGCTGTGTCCCATACCAAGACGTACTCCTGCCTGACCTGTGGTGGTGCAATGAATAAGACGGTGACCTGGGAACACTGAGATCGCCAGTTCAAAACCCCGGGCTTGCCTGGTCAAGGCACATATGGGAGTTGATGCTTCCTGCTCCTCCCCAACTTTTCTCTCTCTCTCTCTCTCTCAAATGAATAAATAAAATTAAAACTAAAGACGTACTCCTGCAATTCAGTGCCTGGAGAGTCTAGGTCCCCCATCACCAAGAAGAGCTGGGCCAAGTAGAACACAGGACCTTTGGTCAAGCCTGTAAGAGGACAGAGTTTCAATGGGGAAGCTTCGTCTAAAAGAATCTTACAAGTATCATAAGTATACTACATGAACCTATTCATCCTTCTGCGAAGAGAGGGGGAGTTTCTGCCTTTAGAATCGACCTTTTGTTGTTCTGCAAATTCCAGAGTTTTGAAAGTTCGCTTCTTCCAAATACTGAAATGCATCTTCCTGAGACGGCACAGCAGACAACCAGGCTGCTGTATCATGATACAAGCAGAATTAAAAAAAAAAAAGTTTCAATTGTGATAAAATGCACATGACATGAAACTTGGCATGTCAGCCAATTTTAAGGGTAGGAGTCGTAGGGTTAGGTATACTCACATCGTTATACAACCAATTTCCAGAACTGTTTCATCTCGTAAAACTGAAAACTCTGTCTCCACAGAACGTTTTCCCACCCCCACCCCTGCCCAGCTCCTGGCAACAGCGACTCCAGCCCGTCTCCATGAGCTAACTCGACTGCTCTAGGTATATACGTGGAATCAGACTGTCTGGTCCCTTTGCGATTGGCTTATTTCCCTCTGCATAGTGTTCTCGAGGCTCATGCATGCTGTAACCGCCGCCTACAACTTCCTTCCTTCCTACTGAAGGCTGGGTAATATTCCGCCGTACGTAGCCACGTTTTGTTCATCTGCTTGTCCGCGGCTGGACACCTGGGCCGCCCTCGCCCTGGCTGTTGTGGATAACGCGGCCGGGAACATGGGTGCACAGGTATCTTTTTGGGGACCCTGCTTTCAATTCTTCCAGATCGACACCCAGAAGTAGGATTGCTGGATCATAGGGTGATTCTATTTTTAATTTGTTGAGGAACCACCTTACCGTTTTGCAGAGCTGGGCCATTTTATATTCTACTGCACAGCAAGAATGTGCTAGAGTGCTGATTTCTCTGCCTTCTTACCAACACCTGCTATTTTCTGGGGTGTTTTTTGTTTGTTTTGGTTTTTGATAGTAGCCATCCTAACGGGGGTTTAAGACTGAACATCTAAGTTTAGTATTTACTTGTATAGTAAAAAGCTGACTCAGCCCAAGAAAAGTCAGGAGTCAATGAGAAGGTCTAGAAGGCACGATCCTATTTTAGGTAGAAATGTCCTTTGCCGATGATTCAGCAAGACACTGGCTGGATTAGAGGGGTAGACTGCGGCCCTCCCACCCAGTAAGCAGCCCTTCGCACTGGCTGGGCTGAGAGCTGATGGGTGGGTGAACCTCACGGGCAACCGTCCACCCAGCCATGACCATGCCCCACCACCACGGAAAGTGACCCATGGGCCGCAGGCAAGCAGCTCCCCGCTCCCAGCGGCAGGCGGGCGGTCGGAGCCCACCCTCCGTGAGACGCCGAGTACTGGCCCGTGCAGCTGGGCCACCCATGACTTTCAAGTTCTCTGTATTTCAGCCAAATTACACTGTCTGCGGCTCTCCAAACACAGCCCGTGTTTCTGCCTCTGCGCAGGGTCTCACGCCTTTCCTCCGGCTAGGAACGCCCTGGCCCGTCCTTTCCTGACTTTGAGTGCAGGTCCAAGATCAACTCCCTCGAGAAACAGCTTTGGTCGTCTCCAGTCAGAGGCTGGCTTCTCCTCCCGGGAACACGCACGCGATTCCATCTGTGCCCTTAGACCACTTCGCGTTCCCTCTCGTGGTCCTGAGCACGCCCTGCAGACGGCCAACTCCAAGGACACAGCTGTGCCATCTCTGAACCTGTCCTAACCGCATGCGTCGTGCGTCCACAGCTCCATTCACATGCAACCCGCACCGACTGTCGCTGCTTCCAAGGGCCTTCCTCCCCTGAACATCCCGTCCACTGGCCCTTTGTACCACTGGGCACAGCCCGGCACAGCTGCTTGTCTGTCCACCCGTCCATCGCCTGGCTCGCCCCTAGGATGGAATTCCGAGAAGATGGAGACTCAGTCGGCCTTGTTCACCTGGGTGGCAAGCAGAACACTCGGCACAGAATGGGTGCCCGGACAGTGGTTGCATGGTTAGGTCAATCAGGAAATGAGCGAGCGAGGTGTGTGTATCAGTGTGTGTGACTTGGATTTTGCATAGAGCTGTCCAAGAGCGGGCCGGTTGAGAGCCTTCAGCCGCTAGAAGAGGTGTTGGTCAGCAACCCCAAGACGTGCTAGATTAGTAGGAGGGCTATTTTCCCTGGAGCCCCCTCCCTGCCAGCTGGTGCTGTCGGGCTTTTTCTGCTACCGGGCTTTGGGCGATTCTCTGTAGACATCACTGTGCACTTGTGTCCGCCCCAGGCCACAATTCAGAGGTCATGCACAACATGGTCACAGTTGCACCTGTTCCTGAGCCTCATGGGCTCCAAGGAGAAGCAGTGGTGTCACACGATGGAGGAGAAGCAGTAGTCTCACATGATGGAGAAGCAGTGGTCTCACACGATGGAGGAGAAGCAGTGGTCTCACACGATGGAGGAGAAGCAGTGGTGTCACACGATGGAGGAGAAGCAGTGGTCTCACACAATGGAGAAGCAGTGGTCTCACACGATGGAGGAGAAGCAGTGGTCTCACACGGAGGAGAAGCAGTGGTCTCACACGATGGAGGAGAAGCAGTGGTCTCACACGATGGAGGAGAAGCAGTGGTCTCACACGATGGAGGAGAAGCAGTGGTCTCACACGGAGGAGAAGCAGTGGTCTCACACGGAGGAGAAGCAGTGGTCTCACACGATCGAGGAGAAGCAGTGGTCTCACACGATGGAGGAGAAGCAGTGGTCTCACACGATGGAGGAGAAGCAGTGGTCTCACACAATGGAGAAGCAGTGGTCTCACACGATGGAGGAGAAGCAGTGGTCTCACACGGAGGAGAAGCAGTGGTCTCACACGATGGAGGAGAAGCAGTGGTCTCACACGATGGAGGAGAAGCAGTGGTCTCACACAATGGAGAAGCAGTGGTCTCACACGGAGGAGAAGCAGTGGTCTCACACAATGGAGAAGCAGTGGTCTCACATGATGGAGAAGCAGTGGTCTCACACAATGGAGGAGAAGCAGTGGTCTCACACGATGGAGAAGCAGTGGTCTCACACGATGGAGGGAGAGTTAACAGACTGACGGCCAAGTAGAAGAACCAGCAGTGAGATCTTTGCACCCCCCATCCGAGCGTGGTCAAGGACTCTGTGGGCACGTGCGATCCCCAGAGGAGGGGGCGGCATTACCAATGCCTCTTGGATGGTGGTGAGCGCTCTTTCCTGGCTTTGCCCAGGCTCCTTCGCAAGGTGTGATCTCAGTGAGGTGTGAACGGACCACGCCCAGGACGAAGCGTGTGCTCAGCTTGTGCAAAAATGCCTTTGCGTCCACTGCAGGAATGTCTTGCCATATGTGGAATGAATTTAAGAGGAAAAGTTCAAATTAAATAGGGATTACACTGATCCCCTTTAAGAATGTTCTGTTTTCTTCTGGTCTGTGAGTACTAAACCAAAACCAGCCCTACCCCCAAGTGCTGGGAGCCACAGACCCACTGGGCCAGGAGTTCATTATGCAAAGTAACTGCTCTACCGACAGCCACACGTCCCCAGTCCCTCCCCAGGTGCCCTTCCCTGCTGAGCACGCCACGCCTCAGTCTCCCCGGGGCCCTTTATTTTCTCCTTTCTCTCACTGTCCACGCGGCAGCCGGTGACCACGAAGGTTCCGGTCTAGGCACAAGTGCAATCTCCACTTTCAGTAACAGAGGAAACCACATATGTGCCATGTACCTCTTCACCCCACACCGCCTGTCTTCATTGTTTCAAACAGACTTACAAGCCAGCAGGACGAAGAACGCAGTACTCAGAGAGACTCTTTAGTAACTAGCACATTAAAAAGCAACAGATTGGTGTTTTTCTAAGGTTGTAAAGAAAAACTCACTTATACGCATCAAACTCACAACCCGTCTTTCTGGGTTATCTCCACTGTTCCTAGCCTGGTAAGAAAGAGCTTGCACAGTTCCATCTGGTCCACCTTGGACTTGCTTCTCGGGAGGGAATGCTTCTTAAACATTTCCACTGAGGGTTGACCCAGCCTGGGGTCACAGCCTGCACATGACACAATGTGCTTGCTTCCTCTGGGGAGCATCCTTCCATGAGCTCAGTCTGGGGCTGGCCTTGCTGGGAGCAACATGCAGCCTTCCTACAGCCACAGGTGTGCTGCTGACCTTCTAGAGCCCGAAGCATCACCAGGTGAAGAAGGGATTTGGATACTGTAGACAAGGCGCTAATTAGGAGGTGACACCCGATCTGCACCTCTGCACCTCGAGGGGACTTGAACATGGGGAGCTGGAAGGGGCTGGGCTACAGGAAAGGGAACGCTGAGATGGAATTTATAGAAGGGAGATGGAGGGGGGCTGAAAAAGGAGTTGGGGCCGGCCAGGTGGGGCTGTTCATTCATTCGGCGGGGGATGAAATGCTGTCTGACGTCACACTGGGAGATGACACGGTGGGCAGGCCGGGACGCTGGCTGACAGACCTTTGCAACGACCCAGGTGGGAGGCGCCGAGGGCCTGCGGTTGCCCGGTAAGGCGGGACAGAGAAGAACAATGCGGGAGAGACTGGGATGCACCCGGTGCTAGGCCGGGGACGGAGCCCCTAGGTCACGCATTGATGCGCAGTGCTGAATCTCTGCGGATTCCCCTTCACCCCTGCCTCACATGCAGGACGAGGGATTCATTCAAAGACAACCCAAATCAGAAATAAATCAAAGCTATGCCAAATGGAAAATAGAATTTATATCAAAAAAATTGGCCTAGATCTGTGATGGCGAACCTATGACACGTGTAGCCATTTTTGATGACACGAGAAGTCTGGGGCCGCATGCCAAGAAGGACGTCTCATCCTCGGCTCGGGCACGGCCAGGTGCAGGAGCCGAGGATAAAACACTTGCTGTAATGTAGACACTCTGTGCCGGAGGTCTGGAGGCCAAAACAACAGAACTCTGGCACAGATCGTCTGGTTCTGGGACTTCTGGTTAGGCCGTTTTTCTCCAAGTGACACACCACCCAAGTTATGCTCGGTTTTTTGGCGAATTTTGACACACCAAGCTCAAAAGATTGCCCATCACTGGCTTACATGGACCAAAAGAAAGGTTTACTTCTTGTAGTTAGAAGTTTAAAAAATAAAGGGTAAGGAAGTTTCTTTCTGCCCCCTGGTGGCTTTGGGGAAAATTTAACTGAAAGGGCAGGAAAAAGAAAGGGGACCAATTTCTCCACTTTGCACTCAAGGCCAGCTGAGCAAACACCCCTGTAAATAAGAATGAAGCCGTTTCAGACTTTCCCACCACAGCTCCTTAAATTTTTTTTTTTAATTTATTGCTCTTTTAGATAGAGGTGGGGAGAGAGAGTGAGACAGAAACATGGACCTGTTCCTGTTATGTGCCCTGACTGGGAATCGAATCCACAACCTTTGCACATCAGGATGCTCCAACCAAGTCACCTGGCCAGAGTGACATGGCTCACTTTCTGCCTCCTGAGGTTGGCCAGTGGATCCCAGGCCACCGTCCGAGTCCAGTGCTAAGGGCGAGCAGGTGGCTCTGTCTACCTCCCAGCCGACAGGAGAGTGGGTAGGAGACTGAGTCCACTTGCACCGGGCTCTGGGGCAGTGGCTGGAACGTGAGCTGTGAGCAGAGTGCTACTGACAATGCCCAGGAAACAGCCCCGCTGGCCCCCACGTCAGATCCGCCAGCCCGCGTCAGACCCGCCGGCCCATGGGCTGGGCGCACAGCCCCGCACACAGAACTCACTTCTCATTAGGCTGGAGAACATTACTGCTGACGTACAAATACCTTTTGGTTAAAAGCTACAAATCTATTTGCAAGTCTCACCACCCACCGCCCACCCCTCAGCCCTAGATCATGTTACCACGGCCCCGGCCTTAAAAATGTGTTTCCCATTTCCTTCCTCCCTCGTGAAAATGCGCTCCAGCTCACCTGTGACCCCGGGAAAAGCCCGCTGGAAGACGTGACGCCTCCTCCAGAATCTGCCTTCACGCGGAACAATGAGGAGGAGGAGGAAGGAAAACGTGAGCACTTGGGGACAAGATGAAACAGGTGTCCCATCCCCCCAGCTCCCCATTATCAATGCAATGGTAACTGGATGTGGCAGCCCGAAGCCATCAGCCAGCTCACCAAACAGCCCCCGTTTGTTTCCCAGATAGCCTTGTTTGTCTCAAACAAAACAAACGAAAATGCGCATAACTGCACCAGACCTCCACACCCACTTGATTCTCCATCGTACCTAGGGAGCCAGAAGGGGGCGCCACTGGCAGGGGAGGCTCCCTCCAAGGGGCCCCCGAGTCGCAGCTTACCCACATTCTCTTAGACAAAGGCCACATTCGCAAGTTTTGACCCTTCTGAACAGGGTACCCCTTGTGAACAGGGATTCTTAATTAAAATGGACTCTTAATTCCAAGCTCCGGAAGACCCGTTCCCAGACTGTCGATTTGCAGATCACTGTCACTTGCCCGGTAAGTAGAATCTTTTTTAAGCCATTTTGAATGGAAATATTATAAGGCCTTGTACATCTTCCTTACGTGCGAGTACCCGGAATGCACTTGAACTGGTTCCTTGCCAATTCATTACCACGGTCATTACCAGTGTCGGCTGTGGAACTGTTGTGTGCTCAGGGGCGGTGGAGATGGTTAGGATTCTACAGCTTGGATTACGAAGATTTACTCTTTTTTTAAACACGGTGTGAAGACTTGATTGCCTTCCTTTTCGCTGCCACCTGCTTTGGGCTGGAGAACAGCGAGGCGGTGAGACAGCCCACGTGGGCAGCTCCCTCAGCGCCGGCCAGCCGGGCCCCACCTGCCCGAGTCACCACTCCTGACAGGGAAGCTGAGGTCTGCTGACCTGTGGGTGGCCCTTGTCCAAGGTCACACATTTAGAAAGGGATCCTCGAACTTGAACCGAGTGGGGCTTGTCTGGAGCTGGATCCAGGTTCTCTCCCAACCCCGTTTTCTTTTTAAATCTACGGTAAACAAAGGGATCTGCTGGACAGTGGAAGTGGTCAGCAGGTCACTCAAGGGCCGCTGTCAGCACCCCCAGCCCACAGTCCCTCAGTGCATCCCCTCCACACGAGACCGTGGCCGGGCACTGCTGCTCACAGGCAGTCGAGTGTCGCCGTGCACAGAGCAAGAGCTGACCAGGGGACACTGCACACATCTCCGTCAGTACATCATTTCCAAGTTCATTTATCCTTTTACTTTGCACCAAACCTTTCTTCTTAGGCTACAGGGCCCAGTGGCTTTTCCATGAGAAAGACATGGGCTTTTGCCTGGATTCTAGTCCGTTTCAGCTGCTAAGAGTCTGAAAAGTTGGTTTCTTTCCCTTTTTTAAATTTTATTTTATTCATTTTAGAGAGGAGAGAGAGAGAGAGAGAGAGAGAGAGAGAGAGAGAGAGAAAGTGGGGAGAATCTAGAAGCATCAACTCCCATATGTGCCTTGACCAGACCAGTGCAGGGTTTTGAACTGGTGACCTCAGTGTTCCCAGGTCGACGCTTTATCCACTGCGCCACCACAGGTCACGCTCCTTTTTCTTTTTTAACCTTACTTTTTGATATTCCGTCTATGTTCCCGATGGCGAAGCGGCCAGATAAGCTAGGGGAGGCCCACGATCCACCATCGCTCACCGATTACAGACACGCGACAGTCCCCTATCTCGGCTAAGGCGATCACCAGGTGACGGAGCGAACAGCTCGCTTGTTGTAAGAGGCCTAACCTGCTCTCCAGAGTCCACCCTCGCAACTTGGCTCCTTTATTTCCAGCCTCTCCCAACAATCTTTGGACACATGAGTAGAAATGTTCATTACGCTGAGCAGGACCCACGGGCTGTCGTAGATGGAAGACACAGTCACACACAGCCGGCCAGGCACTGTTCTTCTGGTCTTAATAGCACATGGAATAGCATTAACCCACAGTGCAGCTCTCAAGGACAGCTTGACAAGGGAGACTGGGGACAGTAACGGCACACTTCTGTAGCCACCATCCCTCCCCCTGTGGCCATGACCCTCACCGGAGCTCCCCCCATGGCCGGCTCTGCTCAGGGGCGTCTGCAAACCAACATTGGGGAGGGGAGCGCAAACCCACGTTCCCCCCCACCCCCCGTCAAAATAACACGCCCCTGGTGAGATTCCCTACCAGCTCCATCCATGCTGAGGACAGCGACACAAGTTTTGGTTAGAAGTTGGCTGTGTATCAGGTAAAAAAAAAGAACAAAAGTTATCCTAATTACCCTTAAAATTACAGTCAAGGAATACAAAAATCTTCTAAAAGCAAAGCTGTAAAAGGGCCTCATCTGCCTTCTGGGCTAACTCCTATGAGGCAAGCACCAGCTGATTCTCACAGGAGAGAGATGTAACGAGGACATATCTGTCCCATTTTTCTTTTGCAAACTCAGCTCACTGTGTATTTGGGCGTAGACTTCTTTAGGGAGATGCATTTAAATCCTTTTAGTGCTCAAGATTTACTGATGAATTTATAAATTTTTTTCTATTGGTTGAAAATAAACATGTAACTAGAATTAGAAACCAAAAAAATTCAAGATGCAAAATAAAAATGGAAATAAGGAAACACCAGGAATCCTGTATCAATATTCCTGAACTCATCTATCATTCAAATCGTTATGCAAAGAAACAGTATCTCGCCTGACCAGGCGGTGGCGCAGTGGATGGAGCGTAAGACTGAGACGCGGATGACCCAGGTTCCAAACCCTGAGGTCGCCAGTTGAGTACAAGCTCATCTGGTTTGAGCACAAGCTAATCTGGTTTGAGCAAGGCTCACCAGCTTGAGCCCAAGGTCGCTGGCTTGAGCAAGGGGTCACTCAGTCTGCTGTAGTCCCCCCGGTCAAGGCACATATGAGAAAGCAATCAATGAACAACTAAGGTGCTGCAACGAAGAATTGATGCTTTTCATCTCTCTCCCTTCCTGTCTGTCCCAATCTGTCCCTCTGTCACAAAACAACAACAAAAAGAAACATTATCTCTGCATACAGTTTAACTGTAGAGCATAATGACACGGCAGGTATCTGAGGAGGCTGGCAGCCCCATGGTAACGGGGTATGACAGACTCACATACACACATTGCTGTGCTCAATCAGACACTGAACTAGATAGCATACTGGAAATTACGAGCAACCAGGAAGTGTCAAAATAAGTTGCCCCAAATGTGCTGTAATATAATTCGCTAGTGTTTTGCCATATAAAAACCTAAAAACAATGACCCATTAAAAAATTTTAAAACCACCTTATTGCATATGGCACGTCCACTAGAAATTGCTGAGATGACAAAAGCCATTATCTACATTGTCAACATGGTGGCTCCTGGAGGTTGAATTGTGCCCCCGCCGCCAGAAACACTAAGCCAGGGGTGCTCAATACGTTGATCACAATCTTCTGGTCGATCGCGAAGTAAGTGTGGGTAGATCGCATGACATTAAAAAGACGTTTGTCTTTTGATTGGCACACAGGGTAGCCAATCTGACGTCTGAACTTTTGACACCCTACGCATGCGCGTTAAACTGCGCTAACTTGTTCAGTTACATTGCTGCGTATTTAGCCTTTAATTTATTTAAACTAAATACAACAAAGGGTATAAAAATGAGTGCCGTACCTGGTCCGAGTAAGAAGCCTAAAATCTACCACTTTCATACAGAATGGGAGGGGATTTTTTTCACTGTATCATATTCTAAGTGTGTTTGCCTCATCTGTCTGTGTGCCATTGCTATTCCAAAGAAGGGAAATGTGGAGCGGCTTTTTCGGACTGTTCATAAAAACTATGACATTGACTTTCCTCTGAAAAGAGAGCTGAGGAGGAGAAAGGGGAAAGAAGAATACACAATATTAAATAGTAATAATAGTAACTTAAATAATGATAATATAGAAGAAATAAATTTGTTTTGTATTTTTATTGTAGGTAGATCATTTTGACTTGGTCATCTTGTAAGTAGCTCGCAAGCTGAAAAAGTGTGGGCACCCTGCACCAAGCCCAAACCCCAGATGTCCGTGAATGTAGATATCTTAGAAATAAGAGTCTTCACAGATGTTTTCAGTTAGGATGAGATCATCCTGCGGGTCCTAAATCCAATGTGGCTGCTATCCTTATGAGAAGGTGACAGAGAGACACAGAGGGTAGACCGTGGCCACGTGAACACGAGGACAGGTGGGCATGATGCAGCTGCCAGCCAGGAGACACCAACGATGGACAGGGGCCACCGGAAGCGGGGCAAGACAGGGCAGGGCAGGGCAGAGCAGAGCAGGGCAGGACTCGCCCCTGGGCCAACAGAGGGAACAAGGTCCTGCCAACCCGTTAGTTTTAGACTGGAAACCTCCAGAACCAGGAGAGAATAGATTCCTGTTACTTTAAGCCACCCAGTTGGTGGCAGCCCCAGAAAGTCAATACAGTAGCCACGGGGCCACATGTGGATACTGAGCACTTGACATGTTGTTAGTGAGGCTGAGGAACTGACTTTAAAATTTTAATAAATGACACTCATGGCTAGTGGGGACCCTATTGGACAGAGCTGCTCTTTCGGTGATGTTCTTCAACAGTCCTGTAAATCCAAATGCTTTGTCAAGTTCACTGAATTAAAACTGAGAATGAATCACACTATTACCAGTCAGCTTTAACCACACGCGCGCGCACACACACCTGTTTTAATGGTTAATAAAATACCATCAATAATAGTTTCCCAGTTATACTCTGGCCATTTCTCAGTGTTGTTAAGTATGCTGGTAAAGTGCAGTGAACTGTCCACATACTCAAGCTTTGAATTCACAAACCTAAAATGCTGTTTTTCCTCTTTCATGATCAAAAAGTTCCACTAAGTAAGACTCACTGCTATTCAGACTCACTGAATAGTGAATTAACAAAATGTGACAAATAGGACTTCATGAAGTATTCATGAGTTCTCATTTTACGCTAATTAAAATTTTTTTAAGGCCTATGTTAAATGATTTTAAGACTCTGGCACAGCCCTGGCTGGTTAGCTCAGTTGATTGGAGCACTGTCCCACTGTGCCTAGGTTGTGGGTTCGATCCCCAGTCAGGGCACATGCAGGAATCAACCAATGGGTGCATAGATGGGTGTAGCAACAGATCGAAGTTTCTTTCTCTCCTTCTTTCTCTGTCTCTAAAGATGAGTAAGTAAAAAAAATAAAATAAATATTTTTATAAAAAGACTGGCACAAACTGGCCAAAAACATGAAAACTAAGGTTCAGGGGAAAAGATAAACTAAAATCATGCAAATTAAGAGCATTTAGCCTGACCAGGTGGTGGCGCAGTGGATAGAGTGGTGGACTGGGATACGGAAGACCCAGGTTCGAGACCCGGAGCTCGCCAGCTTGGACCCAAGGTCGCTGGCTCCAGTAAGGGGTGGCTCGGTCTGCTGAAGGCCCACGGTCAAGGCACGTGTGAGAAAGCAATCAATGAACAACTACGGTGTCCCAATGGCAACGAAAAACTAATGATTGATGCTTCTCATCTCTCTCCGTTCCTGTATGTCTCTATCTATCCCTCTCTCTAACTCTCTCTCTCTTTAATCCCTGTAAAAAAAAAAAAAAAAAAAAGAGCATTTACACCGTTTTGATATATGGCTCTAGCTGGTGAACACTTAATAAAACTTAAAAACCACTTTCACACACCAGTTTTCATCATACTGTAATGATCAAAGACACAGGTGTTTGTGCTAGGCATTCGTAGTCTTCCTCACACACGCCAGACAAGTGGAGGATGTCACTTCTCCACCAAGGTGGCTGAGCCCTTTATGCTGAGTGCCATATTACAGGGTGATGGACCATCAGAACTCACAACGGCCCCATAACACTCAAGATCTGCGGTGCTAGCTCTTTCTGAACGGCCCTCCTATTCGGAATCACTCAGTGTGGCAGGGGAGGAGAGGCGATGTGGAAACTGGGCAACACGCATCTGAACGCCGCCTGAATCTGGTACGTAAACCAAAGCCAGCAACTTCCATTCTTGGTCCAATGGAAGCAGGTAATAGAAGTCTTTTCTGGACAGGGCTGCACTGAAGGTACCAATTGGATACAGAAAATGCAATTTTACTTAGGACTAAATCTTGAAATATTTTAAAATGTAAAAAAAAAAAAAGAAAAAAAAATAGAAACTTACTTTCAAGAGTAAAAAGCTTAGCTGAATTAATAGTGGCCCAGTTCCCCGCCCTGTGCCCTGTACACACCTGAAGAGCCTCTGTTCCATAAAGAATCAAGAAATCAGAGCCACAGTTTGCTTTAAATAACCTTACGTTTTCCAGACAGACATTTTCTGACTGGAAATCCCAGAGGCAGACAGACCGTGGAAGCAGTACCGAGGTCTCCCGGAACCCAGTGTGTTGAGACACAGAGAGAGGAGGGGACAGAGGTTTTTTTCAAAGCTACTCATTTTCTGAACCTTCAAGGAAAAAGAAACGATCCCTCCTTGCCCAGTGAAAGGCAAAAGGAACCGGGAAGGAGGAGTAAGGACGTGACATTTTTACAAAGAACTGCTAAAAACTATGAATGCTGGTCAGTTCCACTCCTAGTACCCACAGAGGGGGCTCAAGTCTTAAGCCCCTTTCTCAAAAGACAGTAGACACTTCAGATTATCATGCAGCCATTAAAATGACATTCTCTCCTTATTTGCTTATTCACAATGTTAAATGTTCAAAAATATCAAATAGATTAATTACGAAATATACAAGGCATGATTCTATTTTTATTTAAAAGTAAAACAAACATATACATACATGTAGGCACTGTATGAATTTGAAAGAAGAGACGCCCACATTGTGAATGGCAGTAGCAGTCAGAGAGGGGATTCCAAGGGACTGTCTTCAGTGTCCTTTCCTACGTTGTCTAAAGTCCAGTGGTTCTTAACCTTTTTTGAGGTACTGAACCCACCAGTTTCATACGCGCATTCACCAAACCCTTCTTTAGTGATAAATAAAATACGATTTTTTTTTCCAAATTCAAGACATAGGTGTATGTTTTTTTACTGGTGCACAAAATGAGCCGTGCATGAACATCACCTTGCTCAAAGAACAAAACCAACAAAGTGCATGAACTCACAACAAATGACGGTATTACTTTATTCTGGCCTCCGCGGCAAAGGCTTCTCTGAACCCCTGAGACCGACTCATCAAACCCCTAGGGTTCAATAGAACCCAGGTTAAGAACCACTGGGCTAAACATTCTCTGGTGTCCATTTCAAAAAAGAAAAACAACAAAGGTATTTCTATTCTGGAAGAATGTCAGTGGCAATTATAATATCTAAATAACTTGGAAAATTGGGTTCATTTTATCATACCTACCAGGAGCCTCTTTACTGTAAAAAGACAAACACTAGTGGCCATTAAAAAAGGAGACCCTGGCCAATTGGCTCAGCGGTAGAGCATCGGCCAAGAGTGTGGAAGTCCCGGGTTTGATTCCCAGTCAGGGCACACAGGAGGAGCACCCATCTGCCTCTCCACCCTTCCCCCTCTTTTCCTATCTCTCTTCCCCTCCCACGGCCAAGGGTCACTGGAGCAAAGTTGGCCCGGGCACTGAGGATGGCTCCATGGCCTCCGCCTCAGGCGCTAGAATGGCTCTGGTTGCAATGGAGCAACGCCCCAGATGGGCACAGCATCGCCCCCTGGTGGGCATCCGGGTGGGTCCTGGAGGGGCGCATGCCAGAGTCTGACTGCCTCCCCACTTCTAACTTCAGAAAAATACAAAAAAAGAAATTAGAAAAAGGAAACCTTGCCCTTTGCAACAGCCCAGATGGACCGGGAGAGCACTGTGCTCAGAATCAGCCAGTCAGAGAAAGACAAGGACCATATGATTTCACTCCTATGTGGATCTAAGGAACTAAATAAATAAACAGGAGAAACAGACTCATAAAGAACAGACTGACAGCTGTCAGAGGCGGAGGAGGGCTGGGGGCTGGGTGAAGAGATTAAGGGAAAACCCCTCCTAGACACAGACAAGCAGAGGAAAGGGGTGGACAGGGTGGGAAAGGGTCAGGAGGATCAATGGTGATGGAAGACTGACTTAGGGTGGCGGACACAATGCAACATACAGATGATGTGTTACAGAACTAACCGTACACGCGCAGCCCACCGTGGCCCCTCGTCCATCGCGAGGGTTAGGTTCAGGGCCCCCCCGCGAGGGGCGAAAATCCGCCAAGCAGCAACCTTGTGTTTATTTTATTATTTATATATATTTAAAGCTTTATAAACCCTCCCCACGCTCTTAGAAACCTTTGCCACACTTATATTGCTTATTTTACACACAAAAAATAATCAAAATAATATATAAAAATACCCAGATACCGCAAAATCCCTCGATATAGCAAAATACCCACGATAAAAAGTTAGATATATACGATTTAAAAATCCGCGATACAGTGAGACCGCAAAAAGTGAACTGCCATACGATGAGGGACGACTTTTATTAACCAATGTCACTCAAATTCAATAATAAAAGGACAAACACTTGTAAATGTATTCCATAAATAGACTGTAGACTATTATAAACAAAGCACAGTTTGTTTTATGATATATTTATGAAAATTTCTCTGTAAACTAAACATTTTAAGAGAAATATATGTTTGTTACTTAAATCATTATTTCAAATCCCCCTGGGTAAAATAATGTCTGCTTCTGAATTTATCTTGTGAAAATCCAGACGTTTTTATTTTTATTTATTCCTTAGAAAGGAATCCATCATGCTTTAGATAACTAAATGATCTGCAATTCCAATTACAGAAAATTAAATATTATGATTCATAAAGCCAATGCTTAAACCCGTTTTCTGCATATTCACTCCAGATAAAATGTACTCAAGAATTTAAAAGGGGAGAACGTACGACTTTTATGTATTTATTGACCAGCAAGAGCCGCCACTGCAGACAGAAACAGCTTTATTTTTCCCACTCAGGCGTTATCAAATGGACTGTTTAAAAAGCATATACAAGGGCAAAATATATAACATGCAGTCCAACTCTGGTCTTACACTGACTGGGTTTCTTTTGGAAAAGAATACATGTTGAACAGCTAATTTAAACATTTCCAAATTACATCCATTTTTTTTCCCTCTTCAAAGTTAGCGACAAACAGATACATTTTAGATAACCAGTCATCTTATTCTTTTCTCATGTTTATTCATACTGAAATAATATAAAGTCTATAAAATGAAACCATATATTATACAGAAATCTGAGAAGGTCATTTACATAACAGATTCCAATGTGCTAAGCAACCACACTTAACTGTTGTTTTGCAAAATGGATAAAAGGTAGGATGAGCTGTTTGAAAGCAAACATTAACAGTAATAACTTATCTAATTTTTATCAAATGAATAATATATTTATCTGATAATAGCCTCTATATTTTAGAATATAAAAGTGCTCAAATTACACTGTTTAAAAATTAGAACAAAAATCTCAACAGAATGGCAATAATTTAAATAAAGATGGCAGCATGGGGAATCCCCTACACTTCTGCCCCAAGACAGGAAGGCAGGTGTGAATTTATCTGAAATCACAAAGGGTCTGACCTTGTAAATGCAAAGCTTCCAGCTTTGAAAAGGTATCAACTGCCTTTGAAAGGTTCTTGCATCTGTCTTTAGGTGAAAATCACTGACATAAAATCAGATTTCTCAGCTAGATTGCTTGTCAACTGATAAAGCCAGGTCACTGTTCTTGACTGTCCTTTTTTTTTAGCCCACTGTCAACACTCAGCTAGAACTCAAAAGAATTGCCTTTTCAAAAAACTTTGCTCATTAGGATGATTATATGATCCATTCTCAAAACAAACAAAACAAAAAACCCAATACATGAATACAGCAATCTAGCAGAAAAATCTTCATGCTCAACTCTCTCTACGGGGATTCACTGGGGCTAACCAGAACGCCACCTGCAGGGACAGCACCTAGGTCCCCAGACAGGGTGACCGACTCATCACTTTCCTCTGAAGGAACCCCACACGGAGTTCTGCAGGAAGAAACCGGCGCGGTAACAATATTCAAGCTTTCTCATTTGATATAAAAAGTTGCTATCTTTAAGAATACCATGGCAACCGCGAAGATGGAAGTAGCTTTGGTCACTGACCTGGACATTCGATGCCAAGGGCACCATATACTGACCTGATCTTACTTTGGTACCGAGACTACCTGACACTCTGAAACCCTGCTCTGAAATTTCTACTTTCAGATGTTCGTAACTAATTGTTGAGAAACCACAGCATGTAGAGCTTAACTCTGTTTATATTAAAATTACGTGAGCGTTTATGTACGTATGACAATCCTCTCTGAACGGCAGGATTTCAGATTTTATATTTTTCTTAATGTTTTAATTGCTCACAGTATCATTTTTTTAATCATAAAAAAGTTAAGCTATTTTCATTTTAGAGAAAAAACATAACAAAAACTTCTACAGATTCTGAAGGCAGCTGCAAGTAAGAGTGGGCCGAACGCTCGTGGGCGTGCGTCTGTGTCAGGAGGTCCCAGGAGAATGAAATCTGTGCTGAGGAGAGCTCTGCTCACCACCGGGCCCCGTGTCCGCCGGGGACTGCGTGTGCAGGGGTTACACACTGAGTGAACACCTACTTTATGTGCATGTTTAATTTCTAGACATTTGACTTTTAGATTCATTGTTCTATGAGCCTTCCTTTAATTCTAAGCTGGCTGAAATGGTTTTTTCTAAATTCAGTGCATTTAGAAGAAAAAAATTTTAAACCAGCAGTGAAATTCAAACTGCTAAGCTTTATAATTGGTTTTTAAAATGATCAACAGGAATTAGACAAATGGGCAAAACGGGGACTGAAGGGGACCGAATGGCCACAGAAGACGGGGACTGGCCGGGAAGGTGCTCAAGAGGACAGCCCTCCTGTCCTCACCCAGCGGCCATACAGCCTGACTGTAACTGCGACAGACACGCCTGACCCCCCCCTCCCTCCCAGCACAGAGCAGCTCCCTATGGGGGCAGACAAGGGACATCGCTCAGTGGGCAAAGGACCAAACTACAGAGAGCGAGAGGCAAAGAGCGGCAGCCACCCCCGGGGCGCCGAGCAGAGGGCAGGCCATGGGGTCTCGTCTCTTCCCCGGGAGAGGTCACAGCCATGTCTACTTAGTTCTACGTGACTTGTCGCACAGCCATGAAAGCAGCCGGATATCAGCAAATTCTCAACCAACACCCCAAGACGAGTGTCCTGAGCCCTAAGGGGAGGGAAACCAGTGCGCCTGGACTTTTGAGGCGGCGGCCACCGAGGAGGCAACACTGTCCTGTAAATGCCGTATCTTAGATTTCTAGAAATAGGTCAAATTATGTAATATATAGCTAGGCAAACACAGTTTTGTCCCAACTGGGATACTTTGAGAGTGAAAGGGAGCACTAGTAATAATTTTTCTAGGGAAAAGAAAATCATGCCAAGACGGCAACATGAACAGGACTGTCCTGGGTCAAAAGACATCCCACGTCAAGACAACAGCCTTTTTTTAAACGTCTGCACTTCCCTTTTTCAGGTTCTGGGTTAAGTGACCCAGCACAACACTCAGCAGCGATGCCAGGTACCGCCCAGCTGGGCTCTAACGAGGGGGTATTTTCCAAGTCAGGAGCGGACTTGCCTCCTCCTTCCCCACGCTGGGCTCTCCCCCCCTCCCCCGTTTTCTGCACAAACTAATGTTTTATATGTATCTGAGGAAACTGTCCGTTTTGATTTCTAACAGAAAAAGTACAACGTAGTTCAAATCATTTAAGATGCACATATTGATTTTACGTTCTAAAATATCAACAAGAAGCTTTCCCTACCTTGTTCATAAAACAAACTTCCAAAACGATAAATTCCTATTATGAGGCCAGATAACATATTTTAAAATCTTTATATGATCGATGAGATTCTCACAAATACATCCCACAAAACGGTTTAGAAAAGGCTGTGGCAGTGGCAGTGAGACGGCGGGCGCCGTCAGTTCCGGAAGAGCAGCATCCGCTCGGAGCACGCCTGTCCCACCAGGCGCGCGTACTGCAGTACGGCCGCCTCCGCGCCGCGCTCCCGCTGCTGCTTCTTGTAGACGCCGTAAGGCATGACGGCTTTCTTGTAGAACACCTGCAAACGGTCGGGGTCCCTACTGCACCCTTCGTCCTCTGCAATGACAAAAAATGCTGGTTAGAAGCGTCACGGAGCAAACTGCTTCCCAGTTCCTCATCTGAAAACATGTATCTGCGAGATAAGAAGGAAGATGTCCTCTTCGAGCCATATGGTCAGGCGAGGGCGCACAGCACTGAGACCAACGTATGCCAGTAAATAAATAAACAACACATGCCTTGCTGGAAGGTAATAAATTCCTGAAACATCAGGGAGAGACAAAAAATTGTATGCAATGAAAACACTGGCCTTCAACACCTGTTATTTTCTTGTAACAAAGTCTACGGCCGGCAGCTTTCCTGAGTCAGACTGGGGCTCCTTTCCTGTCCTCGAGCCCGCAGCCTGCCCGAGGCCTTCCTCAGCGGTCGCCATGGGCACTGCCGCTCTGTGGGCAGCGCGCCATCTGGCTCTCATGGAGGACACGGCACAGCCCACAAAAGAGAACTCCTGGCCTTTGGCAGGACACACTGGCCCCCAGAGGAGAGCCTGTCCTGCAGCCTTCTTCGCAGCTGGGTGAAATTCTGGCTAAGGTAACAACACAAGTTGAAGATTTTGTGGTTGTTTCCAGAGAACTTTAAAAGGATGCCCTCTGCCTCTTTCATCTTTCATCCTTCCTTCACCCCACTTGGGCACTGGAACATCGTGGCGGTAGCTCCGGCTGCCGTCTAGGAGCCAGCCTGGGCAGAGAGCTTTCTCTCAGTCTAGCAGAGCCAGGCAAGAGAGGACTCTGGGGGACAAGCCCACACCAGCCCTGGGCTGCCTGTGTCTAGAATGTGACATGGAACAGAAATGAACAATCTTGTTTAAGCCAACTTATTTCAGGCTTCCATGACTGGCAGTTGCTACTAATTCAAACTAATACAGAAAGCAACATTAGGGTATCCACAACGGCCTGACCAGCGCTGGTTCAGTGATAGAGCATCGGCCTGGGACGCTGAGGTCTCAGGGTTGAAACCCTGAGGTCGCGGCTTGAGCAAGGGGTCACTGGCTCAGCTTGGGCCCCCTAGTCAAGGCACGTATGAGAAGCAATCCATGAACAACTAAAGTGCCACAAATTACAAGCTGATGCTTCTCACTGCTTTCCCTTCCCCCTTCCCTCTCCCCTCACCTCTCTCTCTCTCTCTCTCACACATCCATAGTGTCTGTCATCACTGGCTCAAAAAGGCCACTGGTAAGAAACATCCTACAGTTATGGTTCCCTGGCTGCATACTGGAGTCATGTGAGGCGATTTAAAAAAAATACAAAAGCAAAAAAGAAAAACAAAAGCCTGCCTGGCCTGTGGTGGTGCAGTGGATGGAGCGCCGACCTGGAATGCTGAGGTCGTCAGTTCAAATCCTTGGGCTTGCTGGGTCAAGGCCCATACTAACAAGCAACCAATGAAAAGCGAGAAGGAAGCAACTACTTCTTTTCCCCCGTCTGTAAAATCAATAAATAAAACCTGCTAGAATAAATACAAAAGCCTGGATCCCATCCCCAAAGGTCCTGATTTAAAACTGGTCTGAACAGAGCCTGAGCATCAGTCCTTTCTTAAGGCTTCTAAAGTAGGCCGAGACCCACTGTCCCGGACACACACACACCGTTTGCACCTGTCACTCACAGGAGGCTTACAGCAACGCTCTGAAAAACCGAGACACCTGCATGTCCGTCGATGGAGGGCTGGTTATGTTAAGGGAGATCCATATAATGAAATGTCACACAGCCAGTACACAGACAAGGCAATTCGGTGAAAGAAGCAGAGATAGTACGAGAACTGGTTTCCATCCCTCTGCGTCACCAGATCAGTAAATGCCGGCCCCTCAGTGGCCCTTTATAAAGCAGCACCTCCCTTCCTTGTTCTCCTCTCTCTCCCTCCATCACACTCACCTGACACACACATGGACTGCCCACCTCCCTTTGCACTAGCAAGTACTGTGAGTGTAAGAACTCAGACACTGCAACTTCTGCCATTAATAGTCCCCGGTGTCTCGTACAGCAGGTGACAGGCGGGAGGTGCTCAGGGACACGTGCTGAATGACTGAGCAGGACTATCTCTGCACGTGGTATCACAAGGGATTTGCACACCACGGGGCACACACACACACACACACACACTCTCATCTTCTGGATTTTCTATAATGAGCATAAGGCTTCTAGAATTTAAAAAATAGTTTTTAAGGTTGATTGATGCATTTTATTTCTTTGCTAAATTTGGATCTTCTAGAAATGAGAAGTGGGAGTGCATCCAAAGGTGGTGACACTTCTCAGCCATAAACTCGCTTCTCAGTCAATACTCAACCCTCCACAACTTCACTGTAAGTTACAAATTTCAGTGGATTCCCAGTCATCCTCTATGCTTTAATACTTAGGTATACTTAGGATAGATCACATTCCTTATTACTTTGAAATGAAAGCATCAAATAATAAATGTTTACTCTTCAACGGATACTGTTTTCTCTACCAGGTATTCATCAATCAAGATAACTCATCCGAGATCAGTCTCAGGAGACGAAGTACTGATATCGCAAGAGAGATCCCATTCTATGCACTTGTCTCGTCGGCTACCTGACCTCCATCACCTTATAAGAAAGAATCAGGGCGTTCCCAAACCGACCACATTCTATTCCTGTTCCGATATTTGTAATGTGGGTGGTGCACAAGCTAATCAGGCCCCTGGCCGAGGGAGAAGTTACCCACGTCAGAGGGCACAGGTCAATGGGAGGAGGGAACACTGAGGATGCAGCCAGAGGGTCCTTACAGAGGCAGGACTGAAGGCCGGTGGAGTCTTAGATTGCCACTTTTCCCAAGTACTCAGAGGAGAGCAAGGTGAACAGGAACAAAGTGGCAGGAGAAGGCCTCCTCAGAGCTGGGTTTCATCCCCAGTGCCGTTCCCGGCCCAGCCCGTCTGTCAGCCAACAGCTCCAACCCCAGCCTCTGGTGAGCTCGGAGCTCCGTGCTGCAGGAGACAGAAGCCAGACAGTCTCGCCCCCGAACCCCTCCTTCTCCTCTCTGGCTCCGGCAGCAGCTCTAGCTGCTCTTGAAGTTGTCAGAGTTCCAGCTTCCATGTGTAGCCCGGCCGCTGGGCCCATGGCTCTTCCACCCAGGCGCAGCGGTGGTTTCCTGCTGCTGCGAAGCTCTGGGACACGTCCGTGTGCTTGCCGGGCTCTCACCAGTCCCCTGCGTCCAAGCGCTCTGCTGGAAACGCCTGCCCTGCTTCTGGTCCCTGGTGGACATACCAACTCCAAAATGTGTTGTTTCTTACAGATTCCTTTATCCAGCTGAAGCAGAAAATCCATGTACTTTAAAACAAGAAAATATTTATTGAACATTTACTGTTACCACAGCCCTCACCAGGGTGAGTGACAAGCAGAGGGAAAAGCAGCGGCCTGGCTCCTGCGGTCAGTCCCGAGCATGTTAAGGCACAAGCACTAATTACAACAGAGAGCGCCCCCATCACCAGCTAGAAACGCTGCAGGCAGGGAGAGGTCACTTCAAGTATGCTTTGAGTCTTAATAGAAAACCCATCAAGATCAGCGAGAACAGCAAAGGAGAGACACAAGAACATTAGCAAAATTGCCCCATACCTTCTAAATCTAAACCCTCGAATTTTCTAAAACTGGAGTTCTAAAGTATGTTTATATGGAAAGATGTTTAACTGCTGGAACCTTGACCCTAAAATATTTTTAGAACAGACATACTTTAAGATTCAAATGAACTGAACACCCCAGCAAATAAAAATATAAGCTTTGATATAATAGCATCTTATTTTATCTAGAACAAAATGCCAATCTCTAATTCTTATTGTTTTCTAGTACGGCATATAAAAATAAAAATAGAAGATTAGGAAAAAACACACCATGGTGTATAATTTACATCAACGATTTTAAAGTGTATTCTTATAAAGTAGGAAATTTTGTATTGTTTCATCTGTTAAAACGTACACAGTTAACCCTTGAACTGTGTGGGGTTAGGGTCACTGACCTCCTGTGCAACTGAAGATCCACCCAGAACTTCTGACCCCCCAAACTTTACCGATAGCCTATTGCTGACCAGAAGCCTTACACAGTAACATAAACAGTTGATTAACACATATTTTGTATGTTATATGTATTATGTACTGCATTCTTACAATAAAGCAAGGAGAAAACGAAATGCTAGTAAATAAAATCATAGGAAAACACATGTATAGTACTGTACTATACTGATACTGCTCACTTTGTATCATCTATTTATAAGACAAACTGTCAATACCTACACATCTATACTGCCTTATATGATAAAAAATGCTGTATGTTATATGTATTACTAACACCAGACATCAAAAATAAAAGACATGAAAAATTCATATTTACAAGAATTCATGCATTGCTAACAAAAAAGCAGCAGTACAATATCTGCTTCACAGTGCCCTCGCCTATACACTAATGAATAAACCACCACAAGCTTTTCTGGCATACAGTATTATAGTTATATTCATAACACAGCACTGTACTGGAAACACTGTTACATTTTTAAAAAACCACTCACCTACGATGCTAGGCTGATAAGCAGTTTCTCCAATTATGAGTGGCCCATACTGGACAGTAAGGTAATTCTTTGAAAGTAACATTATAAAACAGTAAAAACAGGAACATACTATTAACCTTGCATGAACTATCACTCACCTTATACAAGGACAGGACTTTGTACACGGTGTTCTGCGTGATGAGTACTGAGATGGTGATGATGACACAGAGCCTCTCATACAGTTCTGGCCGGAGTTACATTGTCACAAGACGACACACACATGACAGATACACTTATGAACTGTGCAGCACGATGTTATTTACTATTCTGTAAGTGGAAGCGGACCACCATGAAGGCCGCCCTCCTTGCTGTCTTCATACGAAGGGGGCGGGGGGTGAGGCGGAGGGGAGGAAGCCAGGCAGGAGCAAGCAGGTACACTGGAGGTAACTACAGAAACGGACTACAATTCCTGTCTGACCTTTTTGCTTTTCCATGTTTCTAAAAACGTCTCTGTACAGCACCAATCCCCCTTCCAATGTCTGCTTCCGTTTCAGCGTCCGTGCCATAAAACAAGTCTTGTGCTGGGACCCTCCCTCCAGACTAACATCCCAGTCTTCCTCCTCACTGGCCTGGAGGCTCTCATCGCCATCACGTCGTCATTCTGTTAGTTTCTCTGGCGTGCTGTCTATTAGTTCTTGAATTTCAAGATCCGTATCGTAAGACCCTCCACCCCATCTCTTCTTGCCACAGCCACAACCTCAGAATTCCTTCGTTGGCTCCGTCGTGAACTTCCTCTGGACACAGCTTTCTCCAGCAGGCATGGTTGTTTCAATGGCTTTCACAGCTTTTTCTGTAACGACGGCATCTTCAATGGTGTAATCCTTCCAGACCTCCATCATGCTCTTTCCATCAGGACCTCTTCCATAGTGTTCATACTCCTTTCCATGGAGTAGGTATGTAATGGGCCTTAACGGCCCTTATGACCCCCAGATCTAGAGGCTGAATTTGAGACGTTGTGTTTCGGGGCAAACAGACCACTTTGATGCCACTGGTGAACTCATGGGATTCTGGGTGGCGAGAGGCACTGTCCAATATCAGAACTTTAAAGGGCACGCCCTTGCTGGCCATGCACGTCTTGACTTCAAGGACAAAGCATCAATGGAACCAATACACAAAGGTGGTTCTTGATGCCTACGTCTTCTCTTTGTGCAACCCAAAGACTAGCAGGCGGTGTTTATCTTTTTCCCTTCAAGACTTGGGGTTTAGCAGCTTTATAGATAAGGCTAGCCCTGTTCAAACATCCGACTGCATTTGCACAAAACAAGAGAGCTAAGTAAGCTATCCCTTCCTTCCTTGAATCCTGGTGCGCATTTCTCTTCCTCATTAATAAATATCGTCTGTGGCATTGCCCACCCCATGCCCACACACACACAAAATAGGGCACTTTCGCCTGCGTTAAAAACCTGTTCAGGCGGACATTCTTTCTCCCCAACAATTTTCTTAGCTGCATCAAGTACTCATCTGTTGCCTCTTGGTGGGTGCACGCGGGAGTCTGTCTGATTGCCTCTCCGCTTCTAACTACGAAAAAATACTAAAAAAAAAAAATGGACACAGACATTTCGCAAGTGCATGATCTCTGCAGCTGCTGGAGTAGCTGCAGGGCCGGCCTCTCAAGTATCCCTTTCTCACAGGGGCCCTGACGCTGAGTTCATTTACCCTGAAGTGGCGGGCAGACCTCAATCTGTGGTCCACTAGGGGGCACGTCAGCTACTTCTTGGAATGCTGTGACCTTTCCCTGCTACCTCGGAGCATCTCCACCATCTCTGCTGGCGCTCTGGGTGGTCCCACGCATTATTCAAGGTTTACGGCACTAAACTAACCACAGTACTTGAGAACCATGAGATCACCTGAACCTGCAACACGCAATGTGCTAGATGAGCTGTGCAGGCAGCGATGACTAGACGATCAGCGTCACAGGGCTTGGGAGCGGACACTCGCAGCCACTGAGTCCCCCAATGGCAGCAGCAACAGGCGGCGGCCACAAGGTTGCCGCAGCACAAGATGCACTAGTTACTTTTATGCAGTTGGGACTTAATGCATCTTTATATCTGTTTACACTTCCTTGACAGTAAATGCTGTCACATATGGTCTGCAGTTATGTGCATAAGTTTTGATAAATTTTATAATAGATTTTCTTTTTATAAGGAATTTGTGTATATTTTATGGTAGTAAATGATAAAATAGGTACCTACATATACTTTATACATTTATGACAGACCTTTTTAATTTTTTCGCTATTTCTAGGCTATGTGGTTTATCTGTGAGTTTTTCTAATTGTCACAATCTCCAAAAAACTCTCCAATATATTTATTGAAAAAAATTCCACGTATAAGTGGACCCACGTTGTTCAAGAGTCAATTGTACTTCATTTCTGTTTATTAAGATTAGAGAAAAGGCTTTAACATTATATGCAAATCAAATCTGGGGGCAACACAACAACAGACAAGTTTCAAACACCGAATTCCTAAGTGGCTTGTGATGTTGCACACATCTATTGTCTAGTCTATATAGACATGTCTCATAAAATTTCTAAATAAATTTCTAAAATTTTTAGACAGGCTCATAGCATATAAACTAATCAAGTCCAATAGTTCTGTTTAGTTCAAATACCTCTGAGGCCTTGGTATCTAAATCAAAGTGATCAAATGCATAATATTCTTAGATATCAACCCAGTTACCTTTTAACATCACATATAATTACAAAAAGAGAATGAGGAACTTTAAACTCTCCTCATTCTCTTCAATATTAATATTCCTAGTCATCTGGAGATAAAATACGTTTGGTCTTAGTGTTCAAATACTTTGGAAGTGCGTGGGGTTGTTACTGTTGTTAAATATTATATGTGCTATTCTAACACCAACTCACCAGATGATGATGAGAATCAACTGAAACTTATTATAAACTTACTTAAATATAAATTCCTTAACTGCCCTACAATCTCAGATTTTCCCATTACCAAACGTTGACTATACAAAGGAGCACTGAGCCTGACCAGGCAGTGGTGCAATGGATAAGAGTGTCAGCCTGGGACTCCAAGGACCCAGGTTTGAAACCCAGGAGGTCGCCGGCTTGAGCATGGGCTCACCAGCTTGAGCATGGGCTCACCAGCTTGAGCATGGGGTCACCGGCTTGACTGTGGGATCATAGACATGACCTTGTGTTTGCTGGCTTGAGCAAGGAGTCACTGGCTCGGCTGGAGGCCTCCCCACCAGTCAAGGCACGTATGAGAAGCAGTCAATGAACAACTAAACTGCTGCAACTAGAAGCTGATGCTTCTCATCTCTTGCTTCCTGTCTGTTCCTCTCTCACTCTCTCTAAAAAGAGAGTACTAAAACATGAGTGATTAAGAAAGCGTTATCTTTCCCCACCTTAAAAAAAACTTATATTGCAACTGAAACTTGAATTATAAACTTAGAAATCTACCTACCCAAAGATGCCAAAGGTATCAGTCTAACAACTGCCAGTACTAGAGGAAAAGGGAACAGACATCAACCAGATATATAATAAGAGCATCAAAGGAAAGACACAATATAAATTTTTAAATATTTCAATAACTTGAACTAACACCACATTTTCTGGGATTTAGTCATCTATTAATTACTGAACACTCAATAATAAGCACATTATTTAAAAATCTTTTTAAATCCTAAAAGAATGTTTGTTGCAAGACTCATGCTATAGAAATAAGTAGGAAGTGATGTCAACCCGCCATGTACGATCCGCTCTTCCCGCTCCACCAAACTCCACCCACGTTACCAGTCTAACAGTTTCATAAGCTGCACTTCAATATGCAAATACAGTATTCCATCACCTGTCTGCCATATCTTAAATTAAGGCCAGAAAATCAAATCAATCAGCCTTTCAAATAGGTATGTTATATTACCATCAGAAACCACTCATTATCAGAATAGATGAAAAAATACATTTCTGTCTTCTGAGCTTAACAGCCTGCAGTTTAATAATCATGAGTTACATTCATAATAAAGGCAGATTCTAATTTTTGGCACATTATATAAAATTAGTTTTAAAACCAACTTAAAAGCTAAACAAAAAAATTCTTCCAGATACTTAACATATTGAAAATAAATTAATGATTTACTAATAAGTTAAAAAAAATGCATCCTAAATCCTCACAAAACCCTTTTGTAACCATCTTGTATTGTTTGCCTGATAAATGTCCTCAGTGCTTGTAGACAAATCTTCATAGCTAAACCTACAGAGCACAGCTGGTCCCTTCTGAGGGGACCTTTAAAAACTTAAAATAGGCCATTTTGAGAGTAAAGACCATCTGCCATCTCCTTGAAGGGAGACTGCCAGTCTCTTGGGATGCCCTGGAAACATGTGCCAACAAGAACACCTCCCGCCTGGCCAGCCGGTGGCACGGTGGATAGAGGGTTGGACTGGAACGCGGAAGACCCACGTTTGAGGCCCCGAGGTCACCAGCTTGAGCCCAAGGTCGCTGGCTTGGGGTCACTCGGTCTGCTGTAGTCCCCAGTCAAGGTACCTGTGAGAAAGCTATCAATCAACTACTAAGGTGCCACAACGAAGAATTGATGCCTCTCATCTCTCTCCTTTCCCGTCTGTCCCTAATTGTCTCTCTCGGTCTCTGATACACACACACACAACATCATCTCCCATCTTCCCTTTCTCTAATGTATCACACTTTCATAAAACAAAACAAAAATTATCAGAGGCAATCCTGCACAACTCTTTTCTGCGGTGAGTATTTAATCACTAGTGATACAAATATGCTGTCAACTCTATTTAATCTTAAGGAAAACTTGGTGAGCAGTAACTGCTTGATTCTGCCCCAACTTTTCTTCAAAGGGGATGAACTGTACATCACAGGTGCCTTCAAAAGAAAAGAATCTAGAGAGCAAAGCTTTACTTCTCCTTATGGGGATTTGACTCATTCATTATTTTTATGGAGACTTGATGACTTCTAGGCGTTCTGAAAAACAATGCAAGTCTACCCTCAGGCAAGGTAACGTGAACGAAGCTACATAACCTTGAGCGAAAGTGTGATATAACGGAAGAGTGTGAAGTTTTAAAACAAATGCACGATAGAACTAAACTCAGGAATCAAACTCAACTATGGAAGGTCCAAAGTCAAATATGCCTTAGAATATTTTAGAAAAGGTCTTAACAAATGTTTTAATAGCTGTGAGAGAGGGAATGAAGATGGTGGAGAGAAAAGCAGCTTTAGTGTGGGAGAGAACAGGCTATGCAGAGCAAAGGGAAAGAAACACACAGCAGTTATTCTGAAACAAAACTAAGCTGGATCAGCTAATGCTTCCAGCCTATTTACTCTGGGACTCGATCAGTTTCCTACGCTATAGAGAACACTGTTAGTAACCTCACACAGAATATATTTTGGTAAAAGTGAAAGTAGTGGGGAGCTAACTAAAAACAAAAAAGAAACTTCCTACTGGCCCAGAAACTCCACTTCTGTGAATTTATCTGAGGAAACCCAAAACACTAATTCAAGAGTGTGTGCTACCCTGTATTCCTTGCAGTGTTACTTACGGTAGTCAAGGTCTGGAGGCCGCCCGGCGCCCGTCAGTAACGAGCTGCGGTACACTACACAATGCAGCACCACACGGACATTAAAAGTAGAAAACCTACCCTTGGTGACGGCGTGTATGGGCCCAGAGACTATGCTACGTGAAACAAGCCAGTCACAGAAAGACAAGAACCGTGTGATCTCACTCACACGTGGAATCCAACAAACAAAATGAACAGAGACCAACTCCTACAGAGAGCAGCTGACGGCTGGGGGGACAGGGCGACTGGCGCAGCATGGTGGAAGGAAAACCCATGGACAGGGACAACAGTGTCACAGTGGGGGAGACGTGGAGAGTGGGGGGCGATAGACGGGTGATGGACGGAGACTTGACTTGGGGGGTGAGCACACAATCTAGTGTACAGATGATGTGCTGTAGAACTGTGCACCTGAAATCTGTATAATTTTGTGAACAAGTGTCACCTGAATGAATTTGATAAAAAGTAAAAATAAATAAATAGCTCAAAAAAAAAAGAAAACAAATCTAAACTTAGGTTAGCACATTCAGTTGTTAAGCCCTGATAACAACCCGTTTCAGAGCATCTTCAGCATTCTGGGAAGAAACCCCACACCCCCTCTGTCACTCCCATGTCCCCTCAACTTCCTGAGCCCCGAGCAAGCCATCACCTCCCGCCTCTGTGGAGTCTACGCTCCGCGGCCTGTGGCGACGTGTCTTTCCCTCAGCAGCGCGTTTTCAAGGTTCACCTGCCTGCGGCGCACACCGACACTTCACCCTCTTTATTGACAAGGAAGATACCTTGTATGACTGTGTCACTTCTTACTTGTCCTTCAGCAGCTGCCGGACAGCTGGGTTAATTACACTTTTAACCCATTACGAACAATGTTACACTCATGTAAAAGTGTCTGTTTTCCTGTCTGCCGGACATACCTAGGAGTGAAACAGCGGGTCACATGTGGAGCCTGCTGCAGAGCCGCCAGCCCGCTCTCCCTGGAGGTGGCGCCCCACTCATACCCTCACCGACACTCGACACTCGCTATTGCCCTTTGGATCAAAGTAGCCCTAGTGTGAAGTGGTACGTGTTGCGGTTCTCACCTACATTTCCCTGACTGCTGATGATGTTCAGTTGTTGTTTTTCATGTGTGCTTACTGGCCATTCACATGTCTTTTGTGAAGAAATGTCTATTCAAATCAAACCCATGTTAAACTGGGTTGTCTTTATAGAGTTGTAAGAGTTCTTTACATATTCTGGATACGAAAGGTCCTTATCAGATACATGATCTACAAGTACATTCTACCATTTTCTGGACCGTTTTGTTGATGGCATCTTTGGAAGTAGAAAAGTTTTTAATTTTGATGAAGTCTAATTTATTTCTTTTGTTGCTTGTGCTTTTGAAAACCACTGCCTACTCCAAGGTCATGAAGATTTATTTATTTTTGCAATTTTATGGTTTTAGCTCTTACATTTAGCCGCATTCCGTTTTAAATTAATTTCTGTATATAGTGTAAAATAGAGAAATGACTTCATTCTTTCCCCTGTGGATACCCAGCTGACTGAGGACCATCTGTTGAAAAGATTCTTCTTCCCCCACTGAATTACATCAGTATCATTTCTTAAAACCTACTGCCCATGATTTTAAATTTTCAATTCCAGATTATTGCTATATACAGTGTGTCCGTAAAGTCATGGTGCACTTTTGACCAGTCACACGGTCCAAAGTGCGCCATGACTTTAACGGACACTCTGTATATGCACAAACCACACAGTCTTAACTTTATTGTTATTTTTTCAAGATTATTTTGGCTATTTTAAGTTCTTTTCATTTTCATGTGAGTTTTAGGATCAACTGTTAATTTCTGCAAAGAACTCTACTGGCATTTTAATGCATCTTCCAATCCATGGATATGTACTATCTTCCCATTTATTTAGGTCTATACTTTCAACATTTTACATTTTTCAGAATACAGTGTGTCCGTAAAGTCATGGTGCACTTTTGACCGGTCACACGGTCAAAAGTGCACCATGACTTTACGGACACACTGTATAAGTTTAATGCTGCTGTTAGATTTATTCCCCAAAATTTTATTCTTTTTATAAATATATTTATTTTTAAGTGAAATTACTTAATTTCATTCTTAGATTTTTCATTCTAAGTATATAGAAATAAAATTGATTTTTGTGTTGATCTTTTATCTAGCAGCCTTGATGAACCTGTTCATTAGTTCTGATAACTTCTTAGTGTATTCTTTAGAATTTTCTATGTACAAGGTCATGTCATCTCCAAATAAAAATAGTTTTATTTCTTTTTCAATTTGGATGCTTTAGTTTCATTTTCTTACCAAATAGCCCTCATGAAAAAAGAATTTTTTAAAGGGAAAAAAAATATGTTATTGGTTTTTGTTGTTTTTTGCAATAAAGACAGAGAGAGGGACAGTTAGAAACAGACAGAAAGGAGAGAGATGAGAACCATCAATTCTTCGCTGCGGCACCCTAGTTGTTCATTGATTGCTTTCTCATATGTGCCTTGACCAGAGGGCTACAGCAGACTGAGTGACCCCTTGCTCAAGCCAGCGACCTTGGGCTCAAGCTGGAGACCTCGGGGTTTTGAACCTGGGTCCACCACGTCCCAGTCCAATGTTCTATCTCCACTGTGCCACCGCCTGGTCAGGCAAAAACTATGTAACTGTTAAACTAGCAAGCTAAAGTTGATGAAAAAGAAAAACCTCTTGGCTCCCAGAGACTGTATTGCAAAATATAAAACATAAATCACCAAGATAATTCTAAACAAAAAAAACCTTGAGATTAGTTTCAGTGGCATAGTCGTTCAGTATCAGAGTCCTGTAGAAGGTCACCAGAGGGAAGCAGGATGACCCATCGTCAAGCTCGTGCAAAATCTCACGCTAATTCTGCTTCCTGCCTCAGCACAGGGCCGGCAGGACTTGTTCATACTGTTTATCTACGGAAGATGCTAACAAAACCCCTTTTGATGATGAGTAGGGTTGTATTCTCTCAAATTTCCACTCTAGGTGTTTTTTAAGGTGTTTCTACCCTTAAGTACTCTTAAATACTTCTTATTTCACCATTAAGGTTTACCTTAATGAAGGCTATATTGAAAACCTGACAACAATATAATGAAAGAAATGTACATTCAAACATGAGAAACATGCCATCACAGACTTTCTCAGGGACGAGGGGAAGTGGGCATGCACCACTGTGTCGGGGCGGGGCTGGTGCTGGGCCGGTCTGTGCGTCCAGGCACCTGAGGCCTGTGTGGTCGAGAGAATAGTTACACACAAGGGAACTGACCATATATAAACACACTGAGAAAAATGGGTCAGATTTCTGTGTCAGAGAAGGGAGGTACCGGTCTGGAAAGGAAGAAGAGGACCAAGTCTGGTGTGTCACAGTTAGAATAAGAGGCACTGGTGAAAACTCATGGTTTTCATACATCGCACAGAGACACAGATAAAAATATATATGAGTGAGTATGTGTGAGACTGAGCGTGTGTACGTGCACACACATGTATTTCCTAGATCTAAGAGGGCTCGAAAGCAAAGCAACCTCAGGAGCAATGAGCACACTTACTGCCCAGGCTTTATTCTGCAAACACTACTCTGTGGAAAGAAACCAGAGCACCTTGGAGAAGCGCCTAATGGCACAGCTGGGTCAGGGAAAGTACAAGATGAACCCAGAATCCTTTGTGCCAGAAGGTAAGTGTTCGAAGAATCATGGGACATGTCAAGAGAATACGGGAGTCACCTTGAAAAGGTTCCCACTGGCCAAATCTGAGACAATTTGAGCATTCAAAATAAATAATGAGTAATGGATCATAACACACTGACCAAAATAGGGTTCCATGAGTCCCACTGATATAAACAAAAGGAAGAAGGGACGGCTCTCTCTTACAATAGAATATTGACTCCTCATAATGTAGGAGGAATGATGGAATTAGGAAGCCATCATTTGGCAGCCACCTCAGCAATAAATGATTCAAACGAGCACTATCAACAGAAGTAAAAAGTAGTAGATATATTTGATAAAACAGAATACTTACATTGTCTCAAAGTACAAGCCTAAAAATATTTAATTATCTATTAACACTTTCAAAATCCTTATTAACTTCACACTTAGCACATATTACTTACCCAAGTGACACAAATTCAAGTCCCCAGCAGTGAGATGAATTGACAATGTATAGCTCCTCAGACAATTCATCACTTCTAGGATATTCTTGCCCAAACTATATAACCTGAATCAAGTTATAGAAATATTCACCCACAGAGACATACTCACCCCTCTGCTCACTGCAGCATTAGCCACGGTGGCCAAGACACGGAAACAACGGGAGTGCCCTTCCCCAGATGACTGGATAAGAGGACGCGTCCATATCTATACTGGAATACTACTGAGCCATAAGGAGAGATGAAATACTGCCACTTGTGACAACACAAATAGACCTTGAGAATATCATGCTAAGTGAAACAAGTCAGACAGAAAAGGTCAAGAACTGTATGTTTTCCCTCATATCTGTAATATAAAACTGAAAGCAAAAAATGAACAAACAAGAAAAACAAACAAAAGCTCTGACACAGACAACAGTGTGGTGATTACCAGAGGGAAGGGGTTAGAGGTTAAGGATAAAAGGGGTCAAATACCTGGTGATGGAAGATCTGACTTTGGGTAGCGGGCACACAAAGCAATACACAGATGATGTATCACAGAAATGTGCACCTGAAACCTGTATAATCTTATTAAGCAGTGTCACCCCAGTGAATTTAATGAAATAAAGTAAATAAAATTCTAGAATTCTAAAAATAATTATAAAGAACATTTTACAAAATATTCTACAAAGTAACAGGACTATGTTCTTTAAAATGTTAAGGTTGTGAAACACAAGGATATAGTAGAGGAACTGTTCCATATAATAAGACTCCAGACACATGAGGACAAATGCAACCCATGATCCTGAACAGAAAAGTAAAGAGTGTGTGTGTGTGAGGAGGGGGGGGATCCACTGGGAGAATCTGCGACACGGGGCGGGGTCTGCGGATTAGGTGGCAGTAACAGATCAACGCCACGGTCCTGTTCTGATGGCTATACTCTGGTTACGTGGGAAAATGTCCTTGTTTTCAGGCGAGACACAGTGAACTATTTAAGGAAAGTGGTGCCATATATCTGCAACTTACTGGCAACTAGTGCAGGGAAAAAACAGAGTAAGATGGAGAAAATGGTAAGGCCAATGTGATAACGTTATCACATGGGCAAATACAAAAAATACAAAAATAAATTCACAAATTTTCTGGAAATCTGAAGTTATTTCAAAATAACAAATTAACAAACAAGAAACGGCGTTCTCCAGACTCCCACCATATTCCCCGCGTTTGTTTGTGCCTCTGGAACCCAAGCTTTGCTTTGTACTTGATTCACTGTTAAATCCTGCTCTGACCCGTTTCCTCTCACTCCAGGCCCGTCACATTGTTTCTTTTATTCTGACACGGTAGCGAGCCTCACCAGCTTCACAGCATGTAGAAATTTAGCTATCGAGATAGTAACAGGCCCTGGAAAAAGTAATACTATATAAAATATAGGTCAATACATAGATAGCTGATAAATTTTTTTTTTTTTTTACAGGGACAGAGAGAGTGTCAGAGAGAGGGATAGATAGGGACAGACAGGAACGGAGAGCAGTGAGAAGCATCAATCATTAGTTTTTCATTGCTGTTGCAACATCTTAGTTGTTCATTGATTGCTTTCTCACATGTGCCTTGACCGCGGGCCATCAGCAGACCGAGCAACCCCTTGCTGGAGCCAGCGACCTTGGGTCCAAGCTGACGAGCTTTTGCTCAAGCCAGATGGGCCCGCGCTCAAGCTGGCGAGCTTGGGGTCTCGAACCGGGATCTTCTGCATCCCAGTCCGACGCTCTATCCACTGCGCCACCGCCTGGTCAGGCATATAGCTGATAATTTTTAAATGAATCAGTTCATCTTAGGATCTATGATGTCAGTTGGTTTGATGTTAGATTTTTTTTTAATCAACAGCTTTAAGTCCCCCCCCCTCCACCATTATGGGACAGCTCACAAAAGCTATTACCATAACGACAATCGGTAATCTCACTGAAAATCCCACTTATAATAAAAGCCAGCCACAATACTAACTTCCATAGAGGGAATTCGGCATTGGAATGACTGATTGCTTCCAAGGGAATCAAACTGGAGAAATGGAAAGGTACCTTTATAGAGTAAAACCTTTGAGAATTTCCCGGGGACGTAAAAGCAAACTAGGAATTCTAGTACTCACCGCAGGGGCAAACAGAAATTCACTTTTCTTTCCCAAAGGTCTCAATCCAGAAATCCATGCTCTTTCCCAATCTTGGCCTCAGCCCAATTAGCATATAATCTCTGTAGATTACAATTATCTCCTGTCATCAATTTTTCTCTTTACTAGTTCCTTGCTACTAACTTTCACCAAAGTTTAAGACTCTGCCACCTGGCACAGAAAAAACTCTCTGTGACCTCCCACTTACCCTCCAGTTACCTCGTATTTTCTCGCCTTCCCTAAAGAGTGCTTATTTAATGGCCACTTCCTCACCTCCCACCCACTCCATAATAGATTTCTGTGTGTATCTTGGCTCAGTCACCTTCACTCTATTCACTAAGGTCACAGGGTCTCCTTGTTCTTTAACACAATGAGCACAATTCAGTCTTCATCACCCTCAGCAAAATGTAAACTCGGAGGACCACTCCCTCTCCCTGGAAGTCCACTCTGCCTTGGGCTTTCCTGATACCATTTTTCCTGGTTACTCACCACCAGGCAATTCTTTACATGACCATTAAATGTCAGAGCTACAATGTTCCGTTCTGGGTCGTCCTCTCTTCTTGCTCCATGCTTTCTCCTTAGGAAATTTCATCCATGTCCCTGGTTTAGTCTGACCTACCAAGTCTCAGTCCCATCCTACATCACCTCCCGAGTCTCAGGAGACTCAACAGCCCTCGGTGCTGCTGAGGGTAGAGAGCTATGACATACACCGCCTCGCTAATTCATGTTCTCTTGGTCTGAGTAACCCTCCTTCAAGGAACCTGTTGTACAGAGTGTGCGTGCAGAAGGATGTATATTTGAAAGTGTGTTTTAGCATTATTTGTAATAGCAGAAATAAAACTAAAATGTCCATCAAAGGGGGGCAGCTATTACCAACAACACATCTCAGTATGCAACCATCAAAAGAGAACAGGTTCTATAAACTGTCACAGACCTAGCAACTGCGCTTCTGGTAGTCACCCAAAACAGCTAAAAGCTCGTGTCTACACAAAAACCTACAAACATTTATAACAGCTTTATTCATAACTGCCAAACTGTGGAAGCAAAGCAACCAAGATGCCCACCCTTCAATAGGTGAATGATGAATAAAGTGTGGGACATCCAGACAATGAACAACTATTCAGTGATGAAAATAAATGACTTATCAAGCTATGAAAAGACATGGAGGAACCTTAGATGCATATAACTCAGTGAAACAAGCCAACCTGAAAAGGTTACATGCTGCATAATTCCAACTACAGTCATACATTGCATATCTATGTTTTTGTCAACAATAAACATATATGACGTTGGTCCCATAAAATTATACTGGAATTGAGAAATTGCTGTCAGTTGGTGACCTTGTAGCCATCCACCCTAATATTGCAGCACAATACAATACTCACGTGGGTGTGCTGATGCTAGTGTAAACCAACCCACAGCACTGCCAGTCGTATAAAAGTTTAGCAAGTACATTTTTTTTAATCACGTAAGAGACACAGATGAGAAGCATCAAATCATAGTTGTGGCACTTTAGTTGTTCGTTGATGGCTTCCCTTATGTGCCTTGATGGGGGTGGGGCGCAGAGTGGGGCTCCAGCCAAGCCAGCAACCTTTGGCTCAAGCAGTTACCATGGGGTCATGTCTATGATCCCACACTCAAACCAGCGACCCCGCGCTCAAGCCGGTGACCTTGGGGTTTTGAACCTGAGCCCTTGGCATCCCAGGCTGACACTCTATCCACTGTGTCACCGCCTGGTCAGGCTAGCACATACAATTATGAACAGTATGCAATATTTGACAATGATAATAAATAACTACTGTTACTGGTTTATGTATTTACTACACTATACTTTTTACTGTTATTTTAGAGTGTTCTCTTTCTACTTATAAAGAAAGTTTGCTGTAACACAGCAAGCTGTGTATACCCGCAGTAGCCTCAGCCAGCGTGTGTTTACATCTCGACTGCATCCTTTTCTCCTGTGCGTGGCTGATCCCATGTTGTCCTTGTGCGTGAACACGCTGCCGTGCCCGCCTGTGGCGCAGGAGCAGCAGGCTGTACCACGCAGCAGGAGTGCAGGCCGCACCGCTCAGGTTTGCGAACATGAACTCGGGGGTGTTCACACAGGACAAAATCGTCTAAGGGTGCAATTAACAGAAATTATTCTTATCAGTAAGTGACATGTAACTGTATATAACACTCTGAAAAAAGAAGAGATGGAGGCAGTAAAAAGGTCAGTGGTTGCCTGACCAGGTGGTGGCACAGTAGATAGAGCGTCCAACTGGGGTGCGGAGGGCCCAGGTTCGAGACCCCAAGGTCACCAGCTTGAGTGCGGCCCCATCTGGCTTGAGCAAAAGCTCGCCAGCTTGGACCCAAGGTCCCTGGCTCCAGCAAGGGGTGGCTCGGTCTGCTGAAGGCCTGCGGTCAAGGCACATGTGAGAAAGCAATCAATGAACAACTAAGGTGTCGCAAAACTAATGATTGAAGCTTCTCATCTCTCTCCGTTCCTGTCTGTCTGTCCCTATCTATCCCTCTCTGACTCTCTCTGTCCCTGTTAAAAAAAAAAAAAAAAAAAAAAAAAAAAAAGGTCAGTGGTTGCCAGGGAACTGGGAGGGAAAGAGAGAAACATGCAGACCACAGGGAATTTTCAGGGCAATAAAATTATTCTGTATGATATAGTGAGAGAACCTTGTCAATATCTATTTGTCAAAAACCACAGAATGTACAACACAAGAGTGAGTCTTAACCCAAAACACAGACTTTCGTCAATAATAAAATAGTATATCAATTCTGACTTATCAACTGAACAAATTTATCAAACATACCCCTTCAAACAGTAATAGGGTAAATGGGGAGGATACATATGTGAATTCTCTTCACTTTTGGCTCAATTTTTCTGTAGACCTAAAACTCCTAAAAATAACCTATTGGAAAGAGTGAAAAAAATAAGCTATTAACAACAGGGAACTGGGAGTGGCGTATACATAAGTGCTCTGCGTCAGTGGTTTTCTGTAATCTTCATACAACACCAAGGTGGTTAATTCTTTCGCAGACCCGCAGGAAACTTCTGGTGGACCGGCACCACTCTGTGGATGGGCACTTGAAAACCACTGTTCTAGGTGGCAGCTGAAAAAAGCTCCGTCAGATTCTCAAAGAAAACCCATACCACACATGGTTAATTCCAGTGCAGTAATCAGTAATGGGTCTCAGCCTACGCTGTGCAATTGAGTCACGTGGGAAGCTTTAAGAAATTCAGATGTTCAGGACACCCTGTGGGACCAGTCTCTGGAAGTGGGGCTCCAGATAATGATGTAGAAATACCACGCATAACGTAGTCTCACACACACACACACACACACACACACGACCTTAAAAGAAGTGCCAGCATATGAACCTCAGAGTCCAGGAACAATTTCTTGCCATCTGGCCATAAACCAGTGCTCGGGACGGAGAATTACTAAAAGCACCACCACCAGGCCCGAAGACGCAGCAGGAGCACTCACACTGCTACATGCATGCGGGTAGTTCCCCCGCAGCCCCTTACAGCTTCAGAAAAGGGTGTGCACTCCGCTGTGACTAAAAAACAGAGCATCTAAGATCATGCAAAATAATCTCAGCACAATAAGGTTCTGAATCATTGTTTTTTGTTTTAGAACTTGGCAAACTGCTATATAATTTGATTTGTAATGTGATAAAGTGAATCTGTGGAGACTAAAAAATCCAATATATTAATCATAGATGAGAGAGAGGAAAAAAGGGAGAGAGATTAATGGTCCCATAAAAATCAATTTAAGAACATCAAAACCTCGAGAGCAAGGGACCGTCACTGGTATTATCTGTCATGACTGCACTCTGTTACTGCCAAAGCTTCACTCTTTTAAAACTTGGCTTTCTCTTCTGGACTTTTAAACTTAAAACTGGTTGCTGTAATCTCTCTGAAATTTAATATAGTGAGTAATATTAGTGTGGTACAAACAAGCTTTCATAATACTTGCATCAGATTCTATCAGGTTCGATTTTTACCAGGCAGTAAATTAACTTCATAGTTACTCGATTCATTTGTCACATATTAACTGCCTGCGACATCTCTAATATTCTCCCCGGCATAGTCAGAAACGCACAGCTAAATAAGGGTGATTGTTCATATACTCCTCACTAGGAAAAAGCAGTTCTTTGGACATTTTTTTTCTCTTTCATTCAAGACTGAACAGAAAGGTTTCCACTTCCAGGAAGATGAGAAAGACCTACTTCTCTCTGTTGTCCCACTACCGACCTACATTGGAAGCCCTGAACACTGTATATAACAAACATGAGATACTGCAAGGTGAGGCAAGAAGGCAGGCCCATAGGGACTCTGAGACGGCAAGAAGGGCATGGTGCTGGTTCTACGAGTTTTCTTTTGCCTCACGTAGTCCAGATCTGGACAGTAGGCAACCCTGAAATGCCAATGCACACAGACTGGGGGAAAAGTACCAGGAAAAGCCTTCTCCTTCTGATCCAAGGATCAGGAAAGAAGCAGCCTATCAAGAAAGAAAATTTTGTGACAATAACCTAGAATAAGACAAACTCCTGCAACTCACCCAATATGGGATAGAAATATGTAGTCCTATAAACAGTGAAGAAATAGAACTTGCAATTCATTTCCAGAAGAGAAATCTCTAGGTCTCAATAGCTTTACTGAAGATTTCTATCCAAAATTTAAAGAACTAATACCAATCCTACATAATCTTTCTCAGAAAACAAAAAGGGAATACAAACCAAACACAGTACTAGAAGAGAGAACTACAAACCAGCGTCCCTTATAAACATGGATGCACAAATCCTTGACAAATTATTAGCAAACAGAATTCAGCAGTTGCATTTATTCCAGGGATACAGGCTGATTCAGCATTCAAAAACCAATCAACGTAATCCAGGTGTGAACAGTTTAGAAAACTCATATGTGACAAGTTCAAAAACTATATAAATGAAAATTCTCAAAAAACTAGGAATGGGAGAAAACTATCCCAAACTTGATAAAAATTAATGCTTTCCCCCTAAGATTAGAAACAGGCAATGATGTCTGTTCTCACCATTTTTATTCAAAACAGTGAAGTTCTAGCCAATGCAATATGGCAAGAAAATAAACTAAATGGCACACATATTGGAAAAAAATAGAAGTATTCCTATATCCATATAACATGATAGTCTATATAGAAAATCTCAAGGACTAGACAAAAAAATCCTTCTAGATCATTATGTGAGTTCAGCAAAACAACACACAAAATCAACATACAAAAAAAGTGTACTGAAAATCACATATCTGATAGGGATTAATGTTCAGAATACAGAAAGAACTATTAAAACTCAACAACAAAAATACCAAATAAGTTGATTAAAAGCAGGCAAAAGACCTGAAGAGACTAGTCTCCAAAGAAGATATATATAAATGGTCAATAAGCACATGAAAAGATGCTTAAGATCACTAATCACTAAAAAAATACAAATTAAAACCACAATGAGATACCCTTCACACCCATTACGATGACTATTGTGTAAAAAAAAAGTGTTGACAAGGACGTGGAGAAACTGAAACGCTTACACTGTTGGTAGTAATGTAAAATGGTGTAGCCATGATGGAAACCTAGTATAGTGATTCTCCAAAATAATTACAACTGCCATAGAATTCATCATTTTCACTTCTAGGATCACACACACACACACAAATTGAAATCAGGGACTTAAACACATTTGTCCACCAAGGTTTAGAGCAGTAGTATTATTCATAATAGCCAAAATGTGGAAGCAATATGGAATGATGAAAAAGATCTGAAGATGGATAGTGGCAATGGATGCACAACAGTGTGGATGTTGCACTGAACTTGATGCTTAAAAATGACAAAATAGTAAATATTACACATCTGTCTCCATACAGTTACAGAAATATTTTTGCTTATAATTAGAACTTTCAAGACCCACTTTCCTGGCTACTTTCAAATTTTAATACAGTATTATTAACTATAGTCACCCTGCTGTACAGCCCTCTGACTCACCAATTTTATAACTGGAAATATGCACCTTTTGACACTCTTCACCCACCAACCCCTGACTCAGGCAACCACCAATGTGTTCTCTATATCCATGAGCTCGGTTTTTGCTTGTTAGATTTCACATATAAGTGAAACCAAAATGCTCTAAAAGTCCATCTATATTGTCAGAAATGGCAAGATTTCATTCTTTTTAGGGCTGAATAATATTTTACTCTATATATCACACCTTCTTTATCCATCAATGGACCTTCAGATTGTTTCCATATCTTGATGATTGTAAATAATGCAGTAAACATGGGGGTGCATATACCTTTTGAAGCTAGTGGTTTACTTTTCTTTGGATGAATATTCAGAAATGAAATGGCTGGATCATACAGTAGTTGTATTCCTTTTTCCATACTGGCTTACTGTTTTCCAGACTGGCTGCACCAATTTACATTCTCACAAACAGTTCCCTTTTCTCTACATTCCTGCCAACACTTGCTACCTCTGGTCTTTTTGATAATAACTATTCTATGTGAGGCCATGGATAGCCTCATTGTGGTTTTGATATATACACTGTGATGATGATTAATGATATTGAGCATCTTTTCAGGTACCTGTTAGCCATCTGCATGTCTTCTTTGGAAAATGTCTATTCAGATCTGGTTCGGTTTTTTACTAATGAGTTAAAGAGTTCTTTATATATTTTGGATCTTAACGATTTATCAGATACATATGATTTGCAAATATTTTTTCCCATTCAGTTTGCCTATCCCCAGCTTTAATAAGTTATAGTTGACAAAAATTAAGTGTACAAAATTATTATTTTTATATATACTTTGTGAAATGATTATCATAATCACCTAATTAACATACTCATTAAAAATAGTACTTTTAATGCAAACCCCCCACCCCCTTTATAAGAACAATATTCTAGTTGCTCTTTACTTTTTCACAGGTGGAAGGCCTTTCCAACCTGACAGTAGACTGCTGGAGGGTAGGGAGTAAATCTCACACTTCTTGGTACTCAGAAGCCAGACACCACACTTCTTGACAAAGACACATAGTGCCAGGTAGGCACCCAGTAAATGTTTGTGGTTCAGGGTGCTCGTCTTGATCTCAGACTCTTCAGACAAGCATCAGAGGACATAGCTTCAGAGAAACTACCCAGCTTTCATTAATTTTCTTGTTAATTAGTTCCATACATTTATTACTCAATGTCTGAATTCTCAATTCAAATCATTCTTGAGTTATTGTTCTTTGTTTCTGAATGTGATATAAATGTTGAAATTAATCATGGCAAAATAGCTTTAAATTGTGCTGTATTGATCCATTTTTAGAACAAGGATGGTACCCACAATCTTCATAAACTCCAGTTAGTTAACCATAATGAAATATAAAAAAATGATGCTAATATGAACAACCTATCGCAAACTCCCTAGGCTTATTTAGAATGAAAGACTGTCTCGTGTCTCACATCCTAGACTTGTCTACGTCTGCTCCTCCAGAAACAAAGGCACTTTGTGGAGCATACCCATGCTCCACATCCTTCAGTAACTGGCAAAGCTCAACCGATGATTTGTCTGAAGAGAAGAATTTGATCCCAAACCCGACAGGGAAGCACAGCCAATGTCAACTGCTCGAGCTAAATTCACCGATGCTTTTCAGGTAGCCATGAGCTACCTGCGGCTATGGGTCCCCTAGTCAACGCCCGTATCACCTGGGTGTTTGGGTTTTGTCAGTTTGGACAGTGCTTCCCCAGAGCAAACCCCCTCCGAGGTGGTGAATAACAAGCACTGAACTAAATAAGCCTCGCCATGTTTCTTCTGCTGTATTCTGCTGCTCAAAGGAGAAAATGTTTTCTTTTAACTTCTTACTGCTACTCAAGTTTGATGCTTTTGCTTTCACCTTTATTAGACCATCCCGTCCCTTTTTGTGCTACCCGTCCACTGGCATGTTCCGCATACTCCCAGAGTTTCTGCTGTGCTTTCGTTAATCCACACCGGCTTATGGTGGCATCCGTTTGTTACCCGGGACTCAGATCTCCCCAGACGACAGCTTGGTCTTGGTTTTCCTTCCCATTTCACTACACTGCACCAAACATGTGCAGGGGACACTATAGTAAGAGGTTTAAACCACCTTTCTCATCATTAGATAAGCAAGCTAACCTGCAACCAAGTCAGGTAGGGCAAAATATCACCACTGGTACAGTGAACCTCTGGGCAACAGCAGCAGCCCCGCTCTGGTTAGGTCCAGGCCACGCGTGGGAATCTCTCCTGTGCCCCGTCCGCGCCGATAATGCCTACACAGAAGCTGAGCCCTTGTCTCCACTGCTCAGCAAATGATTTATTTACAAGTCTTTAAAAGTTGAGACTTTCGAAATTCCAGTTTTCTAAAGTTTAAAATAGATGTCTCAGAACTCTTTCTACATCCCAAGTACTTCTTCGTAAGTTGTGGCCCTACTCCAGAATGTTCCAGGCAGCCACACAGGAGTGCAGCGCCGGGCCTGTCTCAGAGCAGGCTGCTCGGGCCTCTTAACCCAGCCTGTCTCCGTTACGTTTTAAAAATCTCAACTATTCCTTTAATGTAGCTTGAAAAACAACATAATTAAGTATTGTGACTAAAAGCAAATAAAGCAGAGCGTCAAGGCACTGTGTTCCTAATCTACGCACATTCCTCTCCCCTGAAAATCACAATGTTGTCAAAACTATTTTCAAAAGTGTAGTTACGAAAGGAAAGGCTGAAGTTTGTCAGTTAAAGCCAGGACTACGTTTCCAAAGCGAACTCTTGGCACCGCTGGCAAAGTCAGCCGGTGTGAATAAGCTAAAAGGCCCCTCTGCTTTTCCTGCCGGCCTGCATGCAGTTGAGCTCTAAGAAAACATGCTCACAACCCCTGGGTTTCAGGACAGTGTAACAAGGTGGCAACGAGGCACACCACAGAGGGACTCTTTCATCAAAGGATTCACAAAACTGGACTTAACAACAGGGTGCTTTTAAAGGACATTAAAAATATAGTTCAATTTATAATCACTAGACTCATTATGACTTTTCTGAAAACATTAAAAGACAAGGCTTATGCAAATGTAGTAAACCAGTGCAAGTATATTTATTTACACTTGGTCAGTGTATCACAGCAACTAACCCCTTCCTCCCCACGCTCTCGAACTTCATTAGCCTGAAAAACATTTTTCTTTTTCAACTCAGAGCTCTAAGGAATGACTTTAGAATGAAGACCCATGTTTTCAGAAGCGGTAATTTGCTTTGGACTGATGAGTCTGCCCTGGGGCTCACGGGCAGCCACTGCTCTCAGCAGAGGCTCTGCAGGGCACTCACCTTGTTCTCTCACAAGCAACTGTCACACTCACACCCTTCTCTTTGGTAGGCAGAGAGAGAGAGAGAGAGAGAGACAGAGCACAGGATTGATTTCTGAAGGGAACTTAATTTAGGCTTAAATGTGAAATTAGAACTCAGTTCTTGACACTATCAACTTTGACTCAAATTCCTGCACCAAACCTCTCTGCTACTGTCTGGTAAATAAATTTTCTATGCAATCTGACATTGAGAGAGCTAAAAAGAATTAAAAGAGAAAAACACAAATTATATTTTAACTTTCCCTTGCGTATTTAAATAATGTTTAGAGTAAAATATTTTTTTAAAAAGCATATTAGACTGCATAATATCAAACCCATGGACATGGTATTTTAGTCCAGTTTGTCCAAGGAGGTAAAGCTACAGGGCCACATCTTTCTCTAAAGTCAGACAGTCTGGAGAACACAGACACCTGGCAGACAAAGATACTAGTTACACTACAAACAAAATAAAAGCAGAGAGTTATTTTTAAGATAAGATAATATGATTGTACAGTTTGCTAAACCATCCATGATAAACAATGATATTACGGTATTATATGATACCACAGAATTTAATTGCGTTTAGTTTTGGACAGTTTTCAGTTAAATATCTAGTTAGGGACATAATCTTGGGAATACTTGATCAAAAAAATTATAAAATTAGACTCCAGTAAAATATAAAAATATTAAAATCTAACCAAGATTGAGAGTAGATCCCTCAATAAAAAGAACATTTAAAACATCTGTGCTGCAGTCCTAAGTTTAAATGGAATGTACTAGAGAAAAAGAAATATTTGTCACCTCACCAATTTACAAACGACATATACACCCAAAGCCTATATACGTGTGTATACATAAGAATAAAACACAAAAATGAATAAAAATCACGTGCAAAATTGGTATCTTAGTTATTACTAGTATCACTAGAATTAAGAAACAGAAAAGAGGCCTGTTAGCAATAGACAAGGAAAGTTCAGAAATGCACAATTCCTATTTAATGTAGATGCTTTAAACTTGTACAGTAAGTCCTCACTTAACGCCACTGATACATTCTTGGAAACTGCAACCTTAAGCAAAATGACCTATAATGAAACCAATTTTAGCATAGGCTATTTTGAGTAATTTTAAGAATATGACTACAGAATCCCACCAATGTTCAAAGATTTTTAGAGTTAAGTGAGAATCAATGACATATCTTAAGACCTAAATGTAATGCAAATGCCAGTCAAGATATAATCTTCTGGGCTTAAAGTGCATGTTTCAGTGAGTCCACCCATAATTAGGTAAGAAAGCACTTGGTCATGGCTATGTGACCACCTCTCTGACACACATACAAGGTACTGCAAACGTGTGTCTTTCAACCTGAAAAACTCTGAATTGAGAAATGTTTGAGAATAAATACCATGGTGTTAATAATAATGGTGTCAAGGAGTCTGAGCAGATTTGCCATTCTACATTTGCAGTATTTGGCAAAACTGGGTCCATTACAAAATCAGCCCCTCTCATGATGTCATTTGTCATCTTAACACTAGGAAGTCTTCAGTCCGTGAACATGGTAAACCTCTCTATTGTTTAGGTCTCTAAGCAATATTTAATGGTTTCCAGCATAGTAACCTTAATAAATATATTCCCAAATACTGTACTTTTAATGCTATGTAGTGAATTTGTTTTCATTCATTTTCCAACTATTTGCTTGTAGTATGTAAAAATACAATTGATTTTTGTATATTAACCTTGCATCCTGTGACCTTGCTAAAATTTACTTACTAGTTATTTGCAGTAGTTTTTTAGAAGACTTCTGGAAATTTTCTATGTAAACAATAATTTTTGTTGCCAAGAGTAAATACATAACTGAATAATTAATTTAGTCTTGTAATTTCATGATCAGTAAAAGTTTAGATTAACAACATCTATAAATTTATTAGATTTATAAGAGTACTTTGTTAGCCAACTGACTTAAGAGGAAAACTGAGTACATTATCTTTAAAAGTTTTAAAAATGTTCAAAGAAATTTAATTAGCACTCTGTAAATAAAATCAGATGTTATTCAAAAGCCCTTTAAAAATGATTGCAAGATTTGAAAATAAGACTTGTAATCTGAATTTAAATGATTAAAGAAAAAACAGATGTTACATTAACAGACTATTACTTTAATGAACTGAATAACAATTTCTGAAATTAAAGTGAACCTTGGCCTTGGCTTTTCTGCAAACAAAAGTCATGCTCACAGGCACCAGAGACTTAAGTCTTCACTAGTTAATACCTAGATGCCCACATATTTGAAAACCTAATGGGCATCTTCAAAAGTGGAGACAAAGCACTGTGCATGCCAGCTTACTGGGCAGACTGGTTAGTAAAAATCTGTAAAACAGCACTTAAAAAATTTCTCTGGAAGGCTGGCTTTAAAACATTCTTTAAGAACTGAGAATAGTCACTGATAACTTTTAAAGTTTACTTTAATTCTTAGCTTCACAGTTTTAATAGCAAATGCTACTAATAAAACATTATAATACCTAAGTTTTATGCACAACTATTGCAGGAAAGGCTTGATGTCTTCATTAAAGAACCACACCATCTAGAAAATTCGAGTGTCTCAACTTTCAACCCCGAGTCATACTAGCCCCACAGCAGCACCTGCGTAGGAAGGGCGTCTCTGACAAGGAGGGAAGCAGGGAGAGACAGTAATAATACAATAAAAGTGATATTTTTAAGTGGACAGGAAGTAGATTGAAAAGTCAGGGGACTAACTTTCTACATCTTACATTTCAAAACATTCTCCATATTCACCAACTGCATGAGCCAAATTCCCAACAATATTCTCGTTTGGTGTTTTTTGAGACAGAGAGAGACAGAGAGAGGGACAGATAGGGACAGACAGGAAGGAGAGAGATGAGAACCATCAATTCTTTGTTGAGGCACCTTAGTTGTTAATTGACTGCTTTCTCATATGTGCCTTGACTGGGGGATTTCAGCAGACCGAGTGACCGCTTGCTCAAGCCAGCAACCTTGGGCTCAAGCTGGCGACCTCGGGTCTCGAACCTGGGTCCTCCACGTCCCAGTCCTACTCTCTATCCGCTGCGCCACCACCTGGTCAGGCTACAATGGGTCTACCTCCAGCTGGCTACTGGCAGCAAAAATATGTTTATTAAGTATTCAACAATCAAAATACATAATTCATTTAGTAACATCAAGTGAGTAGGTCAACCTCAAATCTAGATTTGAGAACACTTTAGCTGTACTGCAGCACACTTTCAGGAGCTCTAGAAGTTCTGGCAAACCTACTTTCTCCTTTCCCAGTAACTGAGATGACGTCTGGCCTGAGGGACGCCCTGTCGTGGGACCATGTACACAACGTTCAGGAAGTGATACCAGCCTTGGAGAAACCAGGCAAACGATACAGGCCAGAGCTCTTCCGAACCACATTATTTCCCACAAAGGTAGTGTCAGAAGGGGCCTCGCTTTTTCTGTGGGCATGTATGACAGAAACTGCAGAAGTATGGGAAAAATGCCAGGGACCCGTGTCAGCAGAATAAAGGGGGGTATACTACAATAAAGTAACACAGATGGAGCCCCAGGAGTTTGACAGGCTCAAACAACAAAAAAGCTATTTATATTAGCTCAGGTTTTCAGCAACTACATACTAGGACGAGCTGAGATGTCCTCGAAATTCCCTAACCTGGGTAAAATGCACAAAGCACTATGTCCAAATTAGGTGCTGGTTTTTGTTTTTATTGATTTGAGGGAGAGAGAGAGGAATGCAGATGGAGCGAGAGAAACATCAATTTGTGTTCCCCTTATTTACACACTCATTGGTTGAATCTTATATGGGCCCTCACCGGGGTCAAACCCGCACCATGGCATGCTGAGATAATACACTAACCAACTGAGCTACCCAGCCAGGGCTGGTGCTGTAAATTTTGTAATAAACTTAAATTCAACATCCTAACTAATAACTTATGACTTAGTTACATTAGAGACAAATTAGGAAATTTCTTGCAAACATTTCAAAGTATGTATAGAAAAGAGTGAAATCTAGACTAATCTGTGCTTAAACTTACACTAAAGATTCTAATTATCTCCTTTGTAATAAAGACTAAAACTAAGTACTTACATAAATCATAGAGCAATATTTGAGTTAAAATTATTTTAAATCTCTGATAAAAACAATTATTAGCTGCATTTTTTGCAATAAATATTATCTGAAGGACCAATGATGAAACATTCAATTACGTTCTAAGGATAAATCGAGGTAACATGGGAAAACATACAATGGTGCTTGGGAAATAGCATATGCTCAATAAAGTTTCCATTTTTTGTAAATCTAGAATCAAAAGATTTTACTCTCAACAATAAACACAGTATTAGTCGAACATTAAAAACCACATCAATCTGAGGAGGCAAGGATGGTATAACATTCATAAATCAATTAATGTGATTCTCCACATAAACAAAAGGAAGGAGAAAAACCACATGATAATTTCAATAGATGCAGAAAAGGCATTTGATAAAATCCAGCACCCATTCATGATCAAAACTCTTAGCAAAGTGGGAATATAGGGAACATACCTCAACTTGATAAAGGCCATCTATGACAAACCCACAGCCAACATCATAATCAATGGACAAAAATTAAAGCAATTCCCCTAAAATCAGGAACAAGGCAGGGGTGTCCCCTTTCACCACTTTTACTCAACATATTACTGGAAGTCCTAGCTATAGCAATCAGACAAGAAGAAGAAATAAAAGGCATCCAAATTGGAAAAGAAGTAAAATTATCATTATTTGCAGATGATATGATACTATATATAGAAAACCCTAAAGGCTCAGTCAAAAAACTACTGGACCTAATAAATGAATTCAGGCAGGATATAAAATTAACAGAGAAATAACAGGCATTTCTATACACGAAGAATGAAATGTCAGAAAGAGAAATTAAGGAAACAATCCCCTTCATTATTGCAACAAAAAAAATTAAGTACCTAGGAGTAAATTTAACCAAGGAGGTTAAAGACTTGTACTCAGAAAATTATGAAACATTGATAAAAGAAATCAAGGAATTCACAAACAAGTGGAAGCATATACCGTGTTCATAGTTAGGAAGAATAAACATCATTAAAATGTCGATATTACCCAAAGCAGTTTATAAATTCAATGTAATACCAATGAAAATACCAATGACATACTTCAAAGATATAAAACTCATATTCCAAAAATTTATATGGAACCAAAAAAGAACACGAATAGCCTCAGCAATCTTGAAAAAGAAGAATAAAGTGGGAGGTATCACTCTTACTGATATTAAGTTATACTACAAGGCCATTGTACTCAAGACAGCCTGGTACTGGCATAAGAACAGGCACATAGATCAATGGAACAGAACAGAGAACCCAGAAATAAACCCACATCTTTATGGACAACTGATATTTGATAAAGGAAGTAAGAGCTTACAGTGGAGTAGACAACCTCTTTAACAAATGGTGTTGGGAAAACTGAACAGTTACCTGCAAAAAAATGAAACTAGACCACCGACTTAAACGATGCACAAAAATAAACTCAAAATGGATAAAGGACTTAAATGTAAGCCGTGAAACCATAAGCATTCTAGAAGAAAACATAGGCAGTAAACTCTCCAACATCTATCGAAGCAATATATTTGCTGATTTATCTCCATAGGCAAATGAAATAAAAGACAAGATAAACAAATGGGACTGTATAAAACTAAAAAGCTTTTGCACAGCTAAGACAGTATGAACAAAACAAAAAGACAAACCACACAATGGGAAAACATATTCAACAACACATGTGATAAAGGGTTAATAACCAAAATTTATAAAGAACTTGTAAAACTCAACACCAGAAAGACAAACAATCCAATCAAAAAATGGGCACAAGAAATGAATAGACACTTCTCCAAAGAGGACATACAGATGGCCAACAGGCATATGAAAAAATGCTCAACATCACTAACCATTAGAGAAATGCAAATTAAAACCACAATGAGATACCACCTCACACCAGTCAGAATGGCGCTCATCAGCAAAACAACACAGAATAAGTGCTGGCGAGGATGTGGAGAAAGGGGAACCCTCCTGCACTGCTGGTGGGAATGCAGACTGGTGCAGCCACTGTAGAAAACAGTATGGAGATTCCTCAGAAAATTAGAAATGGAGCTGCCCTTTGACCCAGCTATCCCACTTATAAGAATATATCCCAAGGACACCATATCACCAACTGAAAAAAAGAAATGCACCCCCATGTTTATGGCAGCATTGTTCACAATAGCGAAGAGCTGGAAACAGCCCAAGTGTCCGTCAGTGGACGGGTGATTAAAAAGCTATGGTACATATATATATACAATGGAATACTATGGGGCCATGGAAAAGAAGGAAATCTTACCTTTTGCAACAATATGGAGGGACCTGGAAACTATTATGCTGAGTGAAATAAGCCAGGCAGAAAAAGAAAAATATTATATGACCTCACTCATTTGAGGAATCCAAGGAACACTGAGAACTGAGGAACGGAACTGAGACAGAGGAGGGATCAAAGGGACCAGAGGAAAAGAGGACAGAGGGAAAGGGGATGATAGGATGGGATAAACCTGAAGGGAAGGGGGAGGGGCGCTGCAGGGAGGGAAGCAAGGAAGATGTGGAGGGGAATACGGGGGAGGAGGGATGCAGTCGGGGTTACCCTAGAACCTATTTAAACACAATTAATTAAATAAAAAAAAAACACATTGAATCACAGTTTATCATGGCTCTAACACCAACTCCAAAGCAAACATCTGCTTTACCCCTCAATGGCATTCTCGATGGCGCCCGTAAACACCACCACCAGATGCCGCCTCTCATGGAAGCTGTGGCATGTTCGCTGCATGACTGAATTAACGATCACGTCATTTCTACCTTACTTAAGAAGCGACACAAAGCACTGAGTAAAAACAACAAAAGCGCAAAGCATGATTCCTGTCCCGTTTTTTAAAAAATTACAGATTCATGCACATAAAACAAAAGATTAGGACAGCATGAAAATATTAACAATGATCATTAAATCTTGTTAGTAGTTGTTTTATGCATTTGGATGAATTTTCCACTAGGGTTCCCAGTAAATAGTTTTTAAAATAATTTTTTTTAAAAAGGTAAGCTGCGGCTGTGATGTGGAAATTTTAAATCTATCCATATCCAACTATCAAGTTAAAGGCAATTTGAAAGAATTTTACTTAAAATAATTTGAGAAACATCTGAAATCCTTTCTTTAGGGTAGGCAGAGGTCTTGAACTGAAAAACAAAAGACCTATTTATGGGCAAAATTATTTATTTAGAGTTTTCCAAGTGCCTTCAGTTTGTCAGCCCCTCCCCCACGGTACCTTGAAAGCAGTAAATACAATAGACTTCCCAGTTGAGAAGTAACCAGGGAACCCCAACATGCACAGTGCACGAGTGTGCAGGAGACAGGGGAAGGGAAGAACAGGCTTCCGGAGGCTCACAGCGACTCGGGATGGGGGAGCCGAGTTTTCCTGACAAGTGGCCGCTGGTGCACCTCGCAGCCAGGCGGTTACACAGAGACCTGCGGGAGCAGCGGCGCCTTCCGCGGAGTAATTGAACTCCTGCTGACGGAAAGGAGACAGAAGACTTAGAGAAAGAAGCACCATGCTGACTAACAATATTGCCCACATTAAGCAGGTATTTCTCCGAGTCCGAGTTTGGGTCAAGGAAAAGTAAAACTGGCCCCTTCCCACTTACAGCCGTTTAAATCTCAAGAGACCGTGTTTTCCCAGCACGGAGCTGCATTTTAATTTCCTAAAGCTGCAGGGGAGGAGACTGATCCTCCCGGAGCCTGGGCTGGGACATTCTACACTGATAAACTATGCTGCTCTCTTGCCAGTTCCAAAGACCAGCACATGGAAAAGGATCTTCAGTTTCTCCTGTTAAAAGTGAGATGACAGGCCCCAAATGGAGTCACTTGTGCTAAACCCCATGTCAGCAAACCGAGACTTAGTATCGAACTTAATTAGTTCCAGCCTTCCCCAGGAACAGACCCGAGCTGGAGGTACCTGGTCAGCACTCCTGAGTGAGGTAAACTGCCTGCCAGCCCCGTGTCCCCTAGAGAAAGTGACCTTGCCACAAACAATCAGCTTTGCTAGTGTGACTTCCTGGCCCCGCCTCTCTGCCTGTGGAAGTCCTTCATTCTGTCCAGCCCCTTGCTGTCCGCCGGGTGGATGCTGCCTGCTCCACGAAGTTCCGAATCACGTTAGGAAAATCTTTCAAGTTTACTGCTTCATTTAACACTGTGAAGCACTGTTTTCAAAGAAATTTATTCCTCTGACTTTTGTAAATGAGTTCTAAACAATAAATATTAAGAGTTCAAACTAGTGCTGTAAGAAAGACACCTTAGTAGATTGCAGGAAAATAACAAGCTCACTGGGGATAGTACCTCCTTGACAACAACCAGGCGATACGAGTCTTAACTTTTCTTTGCCACGAAATCCTCATTATACTTACTCCAGAAAATGAATTAAAAATCTATGGTCATAAATACATCTTTGCTTGAACGTCAATTCAGTGCATGGAAATTATTCACACACTTTTCAGGTTTATACAACAGGAGAGCCTAGGATTGCTTTAGTCTGCAAGTATCACATGAAGAAGAGAAGCAACCATTAAAACGCTCAAGAAAGGAGAGACAAAAGGTTTGGGAGTCAGACACCAATTTAAGATCATGTTATTATTTAGTTGAAAGGATCTTATGAAAATACATATTTTATACATGAATGAGAAATAATGCAGTAAGATGTTCAGTAGTTTTTACCATAAGGGACTGGCTCCGACCTGACCTTGCCAAAAGCTAAAAGAAAAAACTATTTTGAGAGGAGAGAACAGATAAGTATACGCTTTCCAATTCTGAGCCTGACTCCAAAACTCAATGTCAAATTCTTTGTTTGCTTTTAAGCAACGTATCTGTTGGATCAGAGGTGAAACTTTACTTAGAACCAAACAATGAGATTCCAATTAATAATTTGAGGTGCAGAAACTAGAGTCCCGCTTGTTCTATGAAACCTCAATCTAGAAAGCCTGGGGTGAGTCTCCAGGTGCCAGGCCAATGTCCATCACATTCTAAGGTCTCATCATGTGTCAGAAGTACCCACTCCGGGTTGTGTAACAGCTGAAGACAACAGTACCATGACACATGAACCAATTCTTTATAAGAAAACACCTGATTTGTGGAAAATCAAATGCACATCTTAGAACAGAAGAAATTACTACTCTTTTTTTCTTTTGCCTCCTTTGTCTTCCTATGTGATTTTTCCATTTACTCCCTCCTCTGCGCATGGCCTTTCCAGTCCTTTCCTTCTCTCTTCCCAAACTTAGACCACAGGTGGCTAGAACGACGTTTGTATTTAAGACGCGTGCGTGGGGCACCTCTGGTGGGTGGGGAGGACTCGGAGGTCAATGAAGCACACACCAGAGCATCCAGGACTTCACTCGGGGGAAGGCACACGGGCACCTAGGTGAGAGGGGCAGAGGGGGCAGCAGTGCGCGGCCGGTGGGCAAAGCCGCAGCGGCCCAGCGGCAAAGAGCAGGACCGCTGGAAACCGCGAATGCTATCAGACAGGGAGGCGCACAGAACTGCACATCTGTTCAGAGATGGGTCCAAGCAAATAAAGACAAACGCCTATGAGAGTCTGTGCACACATGGGAAGCAGCATCCTAACTTGCCTAACAACTGCCAACACGACAAACAATAGGGGGTTACTGACGGCATGTTCATCATGTTTAATCCTTGTTTCAGGTAGGTCCTACTCTGATCTTAAATTTTGAAGGCCAGGAGTCTGAAGCAAGGTGATTCATTTGCCTACGGGCACGCGGCTACCAGCTGAAGACGGGGTTGAGGTCCGAATGCAGGAAGTCTGGCTCCAGGCCTGTGTTCTTACGGCAGTGCCCACTGCTAATGCAGGGTACCCAGCAGGGAATAACAAGGGAATATGGCTGGGGCTTCTCTGGGCTGGAGATGGAAGAAGGGAGGAAAAGGAGACCAGAGGCGCGGGAAGGAAGTCAAAAAGGTGTTATCACAAAACCAAAACCTATCACAGCCTGCGGCCCAGCCCCCAGCCCCGAAACCATTCCACACATTTATTCAGTCCAACTGGTCACCATCTGTCCTACTGGCTAAATAATCTAGTGAAAAGTTTTTATGCACTGTGATAGTTGTAAAAGTAATGGATACCCAAGTCAGTCCTCAAAGTAGGATGTAAAAACTAATCGAATGAGAGAAGCTTGGTCAGATACAGCACAAGCATGTGACATATCCGCATTTATTTACAAAACCAGCAGTGGGTACTGCCTTAAAAACACAGTGAGTGCTGCGTGTATGTGATCCCTTTATTTTACACGCGCGCACAGACGCACTCGCGCACACTATAATATAGAAAGCTACCTGGACCCTGTTAAGAGCCACAGCTTCCTGAATCCTAAAAGCAAAGCCAACAATCTCCAGTCAAGCTCTGCTCCAGACATACCTGCTTCTGGGTCCTGGTTGAAGCGGCAGTATTTGGAGGTCTCGAGCAAAGGCAGGCACTGCTCAATGGGCACCCAAACGTATGTCTCAGGACACAGCAAGTCAGAAGGTCTGTAGTGACCCTAAAGAGACATGAGGGAAAACGGCACAGGAATTACTGACATGATGACTTCCTAGTGACAAGGCTCCAGAGACACAGGAAATGTTTCCTCACAAATTTAAATGAAGGTGCCTGACCAGGTAGTGGCGCAGTGGATAGAGCATCGGACTGGGACACGAAGGACCCAGGTTCGAGACCCCAAGGTCATCAGCTTGAACACAGGCTCATCTGGTTTGAGCAAAGCTCCCCAGCTTGAGCCCAAGGTCGCTGGTTTGAGCAAGGGGTCACTCGCTCTGCTATAGCCCCATGGTCAAGACACATATGAGAAAGCAATCAATGAGAAACTAAGGTGACACATCAAAGAAGTGATGATTCTCATTTCTCTCCCTTCCTGTCTGTCTGTCCCTATCTGTCCCTCTCTATGACTCTGTCTCTGTCACACACACAAAAAATAAATTAAATGAAGGCAACCAGAACGAATCAACGAACATGAACTGACTCCTCGGCATGTGACAGCCAGCAGGTGCTGGAAGGAGAGATGAACAAACGCTCGTCTCTAGTCAGCTCAGTGTACCAGGAGTAACAGGCTGATGAACTTCACACAGGGATACTACGCGTGGCCCTGCACACTGTCCAAAGGGCCTCAGTCTTCACGTGCTTTTAAGGCAATACCTGCCTGTTACAATGGGTCAGACACTTTATTTTTAACTCTTTAAATACTTAGTTTACCTCACAGGAAAACCATAAGTGTACTCATTTCAACGTTTGCTCTTTGTCAAAATCCCCTAAGTACAGGTTTATTACAGTGCTGCAAATATTCTCTCAAACTATCAACGAATGCAGAGTGTTCCATGAAATAAAAGCGCTTTGAAATGTTTTGCTTAAACTCAGCTGGTTGAGAGTTATGTGACCCAAGTGCTTACAGCTCCATTTAAAGTTGCCATCACACAAATGAAAAATGCAGGCTGTGGAAGCCACCCTGCCTTTGCAGCCTGTGTAAGAAAGTGAGGATTGTCTGTATTAAGAATGTAATTACTTAAGGGTTTGGATATACTTTCCTGTGTTCAGAAGAAAACCATATCTAATCAACTTCTAAGTACCCTCACTCACGCTGGCACTGCGAGGCAGAGGTGGGTTAATGCTCTCCCAGTGTGCTTATTCTGTAAATAAGGAGTGTGAGTTACCACAGACTTAGAATACTCAAAATGTTGAGAAGTGGTCTGACAGGGCTATACTCACATTTTTTAGCGTTCTTTCAATTTAATGTATAATTGCAGAGTTGGGCTCTAAACTCCCTCCACATCGTTTCAAAAACAAACAAACAAACAAAAAGAAACCCAAAGAGGACAGCACCACAATCAAATCTTACCACGCAGGCACGTATCGGAAGGAGGCTACAGGAGAGGATGTAGATCAGGACAGATGTCTAGAAAAGGTAAAAGCTACCTTCTAAAAAGCCTACACAGAGAGAGGAAGGTGTATTTTTCATTACAAATGAGTATCTGGTGAGGAATAGCCACGCCATTCAAAGTCCTCCAAGGGAAGTAAGTTCAGCAAGATGTGATCTGTAACATCGCCGCCTGCTCTACCGTCCACGGCTCTACGGACCATCGTCGCTCTGAAAGCAGAACAGAAGCCAAGGGCCTCGTCGCTCTGAGTTGCCACAGAGGAGCTCAGAGGGTGACTAGTACTCAATTGTTCTTTAAAGAAAACACTTAGAGTATCTGTAAAATCCAAATTATACTGCACTTCCCCCACAAAAAGAGATAAAACTAAAATATGATCATAATATTTGAATCAACTTTCCTAGGCTGTCACAGAATGAAAGTCAAGTCTGGTGGCTGCCAAAGCCAAATGGAAAACACTGCGGTGGGAAACCCAGCTAACCACACGTCCTGCTCCACTTCGATGAAAATCACTGCTTCTTCTGGAAGAGATCACACAGTTTTGGGTTTTGGTCAATGCAATGAACAGACGTGCTTTACACCTGCATCCTTAATTAGAAGAGTATTATATTGATTTAATTTTCTACCCTGTGAAAGAATCACCAAATAAATTATATGGATACTATCCTGGTTTAGCAAAATAGACTAGTAAGAATTCGGCCTAAAAATTATATTAATTTTGGTAGCCAGAGGGAAAAATAGCTCCCTCTCATTAATGAGTATAGCGAACACACCTATCTGAAGTGCATACAAAAAGGACGAGCACCTGGAAATCTCTGATTTCACAATTGATAACAACTTCACATTGATATAGATTAACATCCTTTACTTCTAATGACAACATGACTAGTAACATTAAGAGACTTTCCTTCAGTTAAGGTGTGAGTTAGAAATCCGATCTGCAGAGTTATAGTGAGGGAGGAAGTGCAAGACATGGTTCTGGCAAACGCTGGCAATGAATTTCTCTTGTACTTCTTTTTATTTTCCAAGTTGAAAGGATGTAATTTAAAAAAATGTAATTCACATAACAGTCATCCTTTTAAAGTACACACTTCAGTCGCTTGGTATATTTGCAAGGTTGTGTGATCAATACCACGTGGGAATACCCTGGTCTGACAGATATTCCCACCGGTAACTGTGTCATCCTTTCAAGTTTTTGCTCAAGTGTCACCCTCACAATGAAGCACACCTTCTAATTTCCTCCACAAGACCCCCCTTCAGATACTCCTATTAACTTATTCATTCGCTGTGTCTAAAGGAAACTCCTGCTAGACCACAGAAATCAGGGTAGTTTTAGTCTGATTTGTTCACTGGCATATCCCAAGCCTGCTCAGTAAATAAGTGCTGGGTGAATGAACACAACTCCTGCGCACCCTGCCACCCACTTCTAGTCCCGCCTCTGAACACAGCTGTTACCTACTGTGCTGGCTCAGCTCACACAAACCAGTCAGGATTTGCTAAACGTGTACTCCTGATGCAGCCCCATCATATGTTTATTGTAGTGAGAATAGTTCCCGACCTTTAGGAATTCAAAGAAATATCAAATACTGAAAATACAAAGACATTATCATAAGAGGACCTATAAGAATTACTAAAATTAAAAATGGGTTCTCATACTCAAGGTTAGAAACACTGGTTCATGTCAACTTAGTGTTTTGCTCCTCAAAGCCGAAAATATTTATTTCTCTGGCATATATTTTCTTTTAAAGAAAGCACAGTTTTTTACATTGAGTTTTATTTTTTTAAGAGGAGGAAGTGCCACCTGAGAACAGGCTCCCTTCCCGACCAGAGCTGAGCAGGGACAATGACAATAATGAGTTCTCCCACGTCTGCTAAGAACACAGTCCTCATCACAGCTCTGCGCACTGATGAGCTAAACCCCATCATTTTACGAAAGTCACGAAACAGACATCACTGCAATCATACAGAACAATACAGAACAACAAGCTCATATAACAGCAGAAATAAGCTCAGCTAGATTCCCGGCTCCCATCCTCTTTCTATACCTGAACGATAAAATATTCACTATCCTTTATTTTCTCTCTCTCTCTGTGCGTGTGCATGTGTGAGAGAGAGAGAGAAAGACAGAGAGAGGGATAGATAGGGACAGACAGGAACGGAGAGAGGTGAGAAGCATCAATCATTAGTTCTTCGTTGCCATTGCGACACCTTAGTTGTTCATTGATTGCTTTCTCACATGTGCCCTGACCAGGGGGCTACAGCAGACCAAGCAACCCCTTGCTGGAGCCAGCGACCTTGGGTCCAAGTTGGCGAGCTCTGCTCAAACCAGATGAGTCTACGCTGCTCAAGCTGGAAACCTCGGGGTTTTGAATCTGGGTCACTACATCCCAGTCCGACACTCTATCCACTGCACCACCGCCTGGTCAGGCTAAGTATTTTCAAAATAACTTCCAAAAACCTTAGCAATCACCATTCAGCTCAGAGTGCACTGGGACGGTGCGCAGCACCAGGGGGGAGGGGACGGGGCGGGCCCGGGCGGCAGCAGGGAGGCAGCAGGGCACACAGGGCGGGGCACAGGGCGCTGGAAGCCCAGGGGCGCAGCAGTGCTGTAGGAGCAGCAGTGCTGTAGGAGCAGCACCGAGAGGGCAACAAGGGCTGTAAACAAACTGCTGCTGGAAAACACGAGAGAAACAACCAGCTTGATCTGGAGATTCCTCAGAAGGGGTGCCTGTTGCAGCAAGTCAAAGCCTGAGTAGCACCAGGGTTGGAAAAAAATTAGGCAATTACCAAAAGCAAACACAGATCCAAGACCTACATAGCTGTCTCCCTCCTGAGCTCCCAAATACACCCCTGTCCAACCTTCGCCAAGTAGGAAGTGAAATGAGAAACAACTGTTTCAACTCTACAGATTGGCATGTGGTCCTGGCTCTATGGTGTGTGGAAGCTTCAAAAATAAATGTATCTTCAGCCAAAATGTTAATGTTGGTTACTTATAAAGAGTAACCCCATCTTTTCTTAGAACACATGCCAATTTCCATAAGTTCAAATCTATTACCAGTAGGTAACTTTCTTCTTAATACAGAATGTGTACGAGAAGTGACTTTCAAGTTCATGAATGGATCCTACTGTAACCTGTTTTTTTCTGGAAAAATGCTATGAAACCATGGTTTTAAAATTACATTCTCGTTTATCTTACATCTTCCTAGATTCCTACAGAAGTACTTCTTACAAATGAATGTACAATTGATCAAAAATGAAAGAAAAGATTTTTTACATTATAATGGAAAATTCCCTATAACAATCTGGAAAGAAGCACTGAAATGACTGACTACACCTTTTTGAACAAATTCAGTGTTAAAAAGTCTACTCTTTGACTATTTTAAGTCCAGAAATACATGATTTTAATTTCGAAAGGCTTTAAAAGCTTTTAAAAATCTTTTCTTTGGCCTTTGTAAGACATATGTAAAATCCTATGTATTCAGGATTACACATTTGTAAATCTGACATGTAAGAATTCTCTTTGAATATATTTTTTTTTGTATAAGTTTAAACAACATGCAGATGAGAAGTTTAATTAAAGTAAAGAATTTGAGACTGTTATTTTTCTCAGAGAAAGAAAAGAAAAGAAAATCAGAGAAAAGTAAAGAAATGCTTTCATATGATACCCACCCAAGTGAGCATTCTTGGCATTTAATTGGAAACATCTGGGGATGGGTTTGGCCGAGGGCAATAAAATTGAAGTTACCAATTCACACCCTGCCATTTTGAGGGTATTTTCTTTTTACAGTTTTCAAATTAAAACCAAACGAACTTTCCTTTGAACTCTGGCCTGACGCAAAGATCTTTATGAGATTTCACTCTCAAGATTACTTTATAAATAATTTGAAAAATATGAAGGATTTCGTGAGTATTTGAGAAAAGGATAGACCAGCAGTTTTGAAAGTTCAAGTTAAATTAAAATGTAAGAATAAAAAGAAGTTATTTAAGTACAGAGAGAGAGAGAAAGAGCCAGTAGCACTGAACAAAAAGATTAAAGTCTTCTATCAGGTAAAGTGGATAGAGGCATCCCATTTGTCCACAATCAACCTACTGATTTTACTAAAACCAACTGCTTAAAGAGCAGCTGTAACACTACATAAACAAAAATAGTTAAAAACAAGCCATTCGAGTAGGCTGTACCTCAGAGAAAGCAAGAACGAGTAAGGGCTTATTAAACCCAGTCTTTTCCCTGAAAGACAACACCAGTGGGGTCCCATCCCCGAAGCCCGGCAGCAGACCCCTTGCGCCCTGATTCCATTACATAAACAGAGGCAGACTTCTCAGTCCCCGAGAGAGTGCTTGAGGAGTAACTCTAGCTGCTCTGTTTTCAGAGACTGTGTTTGGACTGTGCCACGCTCAGTTGGTGAGGTGAGTGAGCTGAGACCAGGAAGACAAAGGACCCAAACATCTGAATCCATTTGTGTTCCCCAAATCCAGAAAGCCGACACATGCCCTCCATGTGCTGCTAGACTAAGCTCTGTAAACTTAAAAATCCATATTTTTTCCACTGACAAACAAAAGTGATTGTATTCTGTGTTTCTTTAATTAAAATCCAAGGGTTTGCAAAAGCTCCAGGACTTACCTTAAAGCTTCCGTAAGACTGGGCTATTTATTTTACTGTTAGCGCATAATAGAGAATAAAGGATTCTTATTCAGTTTTAATCACAATCTTTACTTTTATTTTGGAAACCCTGGGTTAATCTTTTTTTCTTCTAGAAAATACAAAGAAAGCTTGTAAAGAAAAGATTCAGGGCGTCAACTTACAGCCAAAATTTAATTTCAAACTGAAGGGTCATAAGTTGAAAAGGATGAAAAGAGAAGAAAAAAGAAACAGAATGAAAGATGAAGACAAAGAAAATAATAAAAAAGAAAAAGTAAAATCCAAAGCTTCTTTAATTTCTGTTAAAGATTAAATATTTAGCATGGCTGGGGTGGCGCAGTGGATAGCGTTGACCTGGAATGCTGAGGTCACCGGTTCGAAACCCTGCACTTGCCAGGTCACAGCACAGACGACAAGCAAGCAATGGGCAAGTGAAGCGACTATGAGTTGATTCTTATCGCTTCCTCCCCGGAAAATCAATGAAATCTTAAAAATAAGTAAATAAAAAGATTAAATATTTAAATGAATATCTGTGTGTGTGTTTATGTGTATATTAAATTTGGCCTTCACCGTAGTGATAAAAACAATCAGGTTAGGTCAGTGGTCGGCAAACCGTGGCTCACGAGCCACCTGCGGCTCTTTGGCCCCTGGAGTGCGGCTCTTCCACAAAACACCACGTGCGGGCGCCACCTCGGTAAGAAATGTACCTACCTGTCTAGTTTAAGTTTAAAACATTTGGCTCTCAGAAGAAATTTCAGTCGTTGTCCTGTTGCTATTTGGCTCTGCTGACTACTGAGCTTGCTGACCACCGGTTAGGTGTTTGTTTTAGGCTACTGCGTGGAAAACGGCGCTCCGAATCCCGGTTCTGCCACCACCAGAAGCGAAGCCGCCCTTACCATTACGCAGTGAGAAGGGCTGATGAGCTGACGTCCCTGCTGCCAGCAGAGAGAGCTGTGTCCCTTCTCTACAAAGCCCCTTTCTAGCTCTCCAATATGTACAGTGAAGTAGGGTGACCCCTTTCTAAAGTAAAAAAAATCTCAGAGCCCTGTAGTTTTAGTTCCAGCAGATGAGAAATTACATAAGCTAAAAAGCCATTACAAATTCATTAACGCTTTGACAGGAGCTTGGATTTTACTGCTAAGAAGCCTACGCTGCCTGTAAAACAACCGTACCATACCCACGTTTAGCAGTCCATATCCAGTGTCGTATGATGCACCGCCCTGCGCCCTGGTCCAGGGGCCGCGTGTACCGAGGGCATGGCACACACTGCTCTAGCCTGCTCCCCAACCCCAGCAAGCTCGCCCAGGCACTGCCGTCGGGGCTCAGACTGTACCGCCTGGGGAGATTGTTCATTTGGACCAAATGCCTCCTGCACTATGAACCCGATTTCCTTGGAGTCCAGCTTCACGCTACCACCAACTACTCCCTCCCAGCACCAAGCAGAAGCACCTCCTGCACTCTCATTCCTGCAAGTCAGCTGGTAACAATTAAATGCCGACCACCTGCCAGGGTCCATGCTAAGGTTCTGGGTGTGCCACACCGAGGAACAACATGCTGTGTCGGTTCTCAGGGACCTCCACCAGAAGAGGAGATAACTTTAAGAAAATAATGTACAGAAACCTATCCCTACATAGTATGCAAATATACGAAGAGAAAGCACATCAGGTAGTGCAACAGGGAATCCTCCTTCAGGTTGGGAGGGTCAGGGCTGGCATCATCCTCAGGGGACATCGGGTTCCACAGAGAACCGTTCTAGGACGGAGAGGGACCTGCGGCAGCTGGGTTCCCATGCCCCTGTCCACAGCCCACCCAGCGCATCCCGAAAGCTGCAAGTGCAGCGTGCCCTAGCCTTCTGTGTGCCTGGGCACAGCTCCTTGTGTGGACTGCGTTCTCAACAAATACTTAATGAGTCTTTATTAAACTAAACTCAATTGTGTCGAACTGTATTCCTTAAAAATAGAAAATCACAATTTTAGAACTAGAAGAGACTAAGACCTCCCTAGATAGAATCCAATCTCATTTAAATACTTTAAAAGGGTAGGGGAGAGATAAGAGCTCAGTGACTTAAGGCCAATTACCGCAAAGCCAAGATTAGATGCTTAATCTCAATATTCTTTCTCTGTTAAAATTCCCAAGCTAAAGCCAGACTTCAAGATTGAACACCTAAACTGTATTATGAGCAATGTCCTCTATGTTCTTATTTATGATTTGCCTAATCAGAATCATTTCGAGTCTGGACCCTTTAGACACAAATCACTAACTTTATTTTTCAACATTCTTTTTTAAGTTGATATGCCTTGAGTCAAACAAAAGCTAAAAACAGTTCATGAGAAATACACAGCTTGAATAAAGTCAGTAAGCTGTCTCTAACTGATCATGTCTCTAACTGAAGCTATTATATTATTTTAGTAAACACTTTCAATGCCTGAAAACCTTAATCGTAAGTCTATTTAATCACACCCTGAGGGAACTAGGACGTCAGCTACAACCGCATGTTTATCCCAGGGGTGTGATCTCTGGTAGTCACTCCTTGTTTTCTTGCCTGGTGGAAAATTCATCACAAATGATTTAAATGCTTTACGTTTAAGGATAACCTTTCCCCCCTCAACTGAGTAGCAGTAGGAGTCCTGGTAGAATTTATATCCCATTGCCTTGAATGTCATCGGTATTCCGATGTTCTGCAAGGACGGGCTTGGTAGAAGGCTAAAGGAAAGGTCTGAGGAGCACCCACATGCAGCAAGCTCAGAAGATAATAGGTCGTTTCCTCCTTTTCTCAATGACCAGTTATGTAATTATGAAGAACACAGACACTTTTAGCTTAAACAGTTATTCAGAGTGGGCAAATCAAGTTCACTCACAGAATTTTAGATAACTTATTGTAACATATGTTATAAACACCAAATAATCCTGGTTGACAGCTTGAGAAAAGCTTACTTACTCATTTTATCTAAGATACCTGCTTAAAATAGCATATTAACCATGTCATTAGAATAAAACTTAGAGATGCTCAGGATGATAGTAATTACTAATGTCTTTGTACATGTTATAGCTTTATCTATTTTTGGCCCATTATAAACCCACATATGCAACAAACACAAAAAATCTTTATGATGTAAGAATTTTTAATATTTTATGCATGGCTTGAAAGGACTTAAATTTGAAATGCATGTGTAAAGGTCAAGTTATCAATGGCTAAACCATTAAAATAAAAGCTCTTCTATAATGATATCCATCTTTGACTTTACACAAAAAATACATTATCCTAAAAGTTAAGGAGCCAATCATCACCTGCACATCTAGAAACAGTTTAGAGAAATCAAAACAGCATAATTATCACTTCAGAACTCTCTGGATATAGTATAAATAAAATTAAAGCTGAAAACTACAACGTTCAGATGTGGGAAAGTATAATTTTGACAAGCTACTATTATGCAGAGCCTGAAATGATGGCATCTGTAAGGTTTTGAGTATGAAAGTGCAGTGCTCTGAGTGGCTTGGAGGCTGGCTATCTACAGGCCGGCCATAAGCGTCCAGCAGTGTGGCCCTAAGTGACACAGTGTGGCACACAGCACAGCCCCAGCAATACCCTCTCTATCACTGAGCCCACAGATCTATAGACAGTTTACGTATTTCCAGTCCACTGCAGCTGTCCTAGTTGACGCTCAAACTGTCCATATTTTGGCCAGTGGGAGTCCATTTAAGTTGGCCCCTGGGAGCTTCTGACATACTCCTGGTAATTTATGATCGTTTCCATGCTTGCTAACTTCCGTTGACATTCCCATAGACTGTTTACTAAAGGAGTCTGAACTATCTTCAAACTTCATTGGGTGTTTGAGTAACGGACCTGAACTCTATCACTAGATACAGTGAGCCTTCACCCAAGTCTTCAGCTTTAGTGCAGGGGCCAGCATAGCCCGTGAGCCCGGGGCCCTTTCCACAACAGCAGCATGAAGTGCTGCCAGATGAAGGCACAGAACCACACAAGACAACTGAACACAAGTCTTTCAAAGCACTTTTAGCAAAATATCTAGCCTAAATTGAAGGGCATGGAAAAGCATCTAAAATTTAAAATCATAAGCATCGAGAAGAAAAAAATAATTATGTTTTTTAATAAAATGTGAATTAAAAAGACCAAATGTTTATTTCTTCTTTCTGTAATGTGAAACTACTAATTTTTAATAAAACTTATGTCCATGTATAATTAAATATTTTACTATTAGTATATATAATAGTCAACTAATATTCGTTGAGTTGTTACTATGAGCTGGCCACTATGCTAACTGCTTTACATGTGCTACCTCATTAGTCTTTTTATTTATTTATTTATTTATTTATTTATTTATGTGACAGAGAAAGAGAGACAGAAAGAGGGATAGGGACAGACAGGAAGTGAGAGATGAGAAGCATCAATTCTTCATTGCAGCTCCTTAGTTGTATATTGATTGCTTTCTCATATGTGCCTTAACCAGGGGGCTATAAAAGACTGAGTGACCCCTTGCTCAAGCCAGAGACCTTGGGCTCAAGCCAGCAAGCTTGGGCTTCAAGCCAGCAACAATGGGGTCATGTCCATGATCCCACATTCAAGCTGGTGAGCGTGTGCTCAAGTCGGATGAGCCCGTGCTGAAGCCTGAGACCTCGGGGATTTGAACCTGGGTCCTCTGCATCCCAGCCCGACGCTCTATCCACTGCACCACCGCCTGGTCAAGCATAATCTTCACGATCATCCTATCAGGAGTGATGCTTATCCCATTTTACATACAGATAAAGGCGACGAGACTCAGAAGTCTGTGTATACATAAAAAGGCATGAAACTAAGATCTGAACTCAACTCTTTCATCTGTGGAAGCTTGATCTTAACTCTGATATCTCCTGACAAAGTGATAATCAATGTTCAAATTCCATAAGAAAATAGATTTATAGTACAATATTTCATTAACGGAATGCATATATAAATTTTAAATGTTTGCAAACTGGAATTATGGCATATATTTTAAAAATCCTAATATGCAGAAGAAATTGTGAAAAAGAAAAAGACTGTAGTAGTGGATAAAAGGTTAAAGGTACAGGATACTTGGTCCCAAAGCGAGCCTAGAGAGCTCACTTACTGATTGCAATGAGAACAAGCAGATCTACAGGAGAGATCTGGAAGATTCCCCCTGAACCAAGTGAGCAAACTTAGCATTGCCTCTAACGGGACACACACAGTAAGGGATTCGAGACGTGGTGTCCTAACCCTGACACTACATCACCTGGGTAGGTAATACTCCAATCAAAGTTTTACCTGAATAAAATTGTGAAAAACCACACAAAATCAAATTATGAGACACTGAAGTCTTAAAAATGTCAATGTTGTGAAAACAAAAAAAAGAGCCAAGTTACAGTTATAGGTTAAATGACATTTTGAAAACCCATAAAACTAATTAAAATATATAATTCTTGATAAGATCCCAGACGGAGGGAGAAATAAAATGGACTACTGGGAAGACTGGGAAAGCTGAATATTGACTTTTTTATTGTGAGCATATTTAATTTCTTGAAAGTGATAATGGTATTTATTATACTATAGTTGAGTATGAGAGTATCCTTGTTCTCAGGAGACCCATGCTAAAGGACCGAGGGCAAAATGTCAAATCTCTGAAACTTACTTTTAAATTATTTAGCAGGAAAACATGCACCCACACACACATACACAAACCTGTACGGGTATACATACAGAGAAATAAAACAAACATGGTAAGGTGCTGATCAATGGTGACTCCACATGAAGGTACAGGGGTGGTCACTGTACTATTCTTTTAACTTCTGTGGTTTGAAATTTTCAAAATTGGGGGGGATCAAATTCAATAAATATATACTTCTCTCTACCATGCATCCGTGCTCACACAGTATTGTGTTCCTTCTTTCTAGAACTTGCCACATTCAATCCTACAGGGGAGGTCTGCAAACGCTCCATCCAAGAGGCCCTGCACACAGGGCCGACGCCTGACTCATCAGCGCAAGTAGGCTGACTTACTGAGGGTCCTCAACGTGCCTCATTCAAGAGCGGGCGACTGAATGCTCGCTGAACCAAATATGGGGGTGGGCAAAAGTGGGCTCCCAGGTGTAACAGAAACAATACAATAACAAATAATTATACAAGAATAAAATGTGTTTTGCATACTCACAACTATAAACCTACTTTTGCCCACACCTGTATTTGCTTTTCTCAAGGTACCATCAGGTGAGTGACAATAAATGTGTGCTTTTAAATAATACTATAAAGCACTCACAGCAGTGTTAATTCATGATTGATAAAAGAAATAACCTTTTAAACTCAGAAATATTTAATTGTTAAATACCTGGAAAGTTAAATAAAAATTGGAAAAGTAAATAATGGTAATCAAACAATCATCATTATATACTGCTCACAAAAATTAGGGGATATTTTATCACTTCGTATTCATTTTGAAATATCCCCTATTTTTTGTGAGCAGTATATTTAGTCTCTAAACCACTACGAAATTACTCATGATTTATGACCTCAGTAATATAAATTTATGTAGGGAAGAATCCACTTTAAAATTTGTATCCCAAGTTGGTAAGAGGTATTCCAGAAACACCATGACAATTTTATCACTGAGCTTCACAAAGCAAAATGCCGTGATATTTGGGTTTTGTGATTATACAGGAATGGCTATGTGCTAGATGATCATCATGGTAATTCAGACACATGCAGGCTGTATTAGCAGGGGAGTAAAGTAAAGGTGACTTAGTGTCACACTGTAAAGCAGGGGGTCAGCAATCCATGGCCATGAGCCCAATCTGGTCTGCTGCTCGCTTATGTACTGCCTGCAACCTAAGAATGGTTTTTCCAGTTTTCAAGGGTTGAAATAAAAGAATACTTTGTGACATGCAAAAACTATACAACATTCAAATGTCCATGTCCATAAGTAAGCGCTTACGGAGTGCAGTCACGCCCATTTGTTTACATACCTTCCCTGGCTGCTTGGCCAAAGCAGCAGGCCATCCAGCCTGTCAACCTAAATATTTACTATTTGGCCCCTTCCAGAATGACTGCCAGGGAGAGAAATCTCAACTTCCAGGAGACAACGAGGACCTATGGGCATGTTTATCTCGAGTGGGCTATGCACTCTGCTATATTTATAGTAGGCCTCGATTAAAAGCTTTCTTTAAAATAACAAAATCCCTTCCAATCATTGTGAATTTAAGGACGTATGAAAGAGATAACATTCCCATAATGTATCCAAAATTAAACATGTAAAAGACTAATTCTTTTAAAGCCACTGTCAGATGAGAACTTGATTTGTGGCAGGGAGTCTAGACCAGAGGTCCCCAAACTATGCGGCCCCCTGAGGCCATTTATCCGCCCCCGCACACTTCCGGAAGGGGCACCTCTTTCATTGGTGGTCAGTGTATGGAGAACTGTATGTGGCGGCCCTCCAACGGCCTGAGGGACAGTGAACTGGCCCCCTGTGTAAAAAGTTTGGGAACCCCTGGTCTAGACTATGAATTGGCAAATATGGAAACCACAGAAAACAATGTGAGCAAGGACTGAGACAGTTCCAGAAAACTAAAAGCAGCCCAGGCAAGCAGACAGTGACAGCAGGATCTGACCCAAGTCGCAGACACACCAACACGTGTTGGGGTACAAAAGCAAGACTCAGGCTCTAGGAGAATGGAAGAGGGGTACCTCGATATGGCTTTCACTTGACAAACACTTCATGGCAACTACAGAAGCACAGGCGCACAAAGACATGTCCAACTGCTGTCACACCCTACTAGTATGCCAAGATAAAAGGCTTGTCAACTACACTGCTCACAAAAATTAGGGGATATTTCAAAATGAGTATGAAGTGATAAAATATCCCCTAATTTTTGTGAGCAGTGTATGTGGCAATATTGACTTGTTAGAACAATTTAATCACAATTTGCTTGAGGATCTTCAACTATAAAATTATAGAATAATTTAAAGCAAAAGCTGCGTCATCTCAAGTGACGAGGACTGCTGGTGAATCAACAGGCACTGCCCATTTCGGAGTACGCAGGGAACGCCATACAAATGCCCATGCCTTAAATCCTAAGTCAGAACACAGCACTGCGCATTCACCAGCCAGTCTCTGACTCAGGCAAAGCCTTTTCTCTGAAGATCCATCACTGCTGACTTTCCGTGACTTGGTTTAAAAATACAGTGAGAATTTAGATACTGAGGAAAGTGTAGAATCTCTCCAGGTATTTATTTCCCCCAAAAATAACTTTTTTAGTATCTGATTCACAACTAATTTGGCAGCTACATATTTGTGATTCATCTTTAACCTATCCAAGTATTTAAATTAAGTTTAAAGCAAATAACTATTTTAAAAACATCATCAGTTTACCTGATACTGAATTAAATCACAACACTGCAATAACAAGTATTAGCATAAAAACGAATAAAACTAGACATGCATGCATACAAAGTATAGTCTCCTGCTATTGGCACTGAGACTGCCACAGGCATCTCCGATGGATGGAATACAAAAGGAACAGATTCAAGGCACCAGGCGGAAAGCAGCAAGGCAGAGCCCCACAGTGCTGAACCCCTGTACTTCCGGGGCGTGACATCCTGGGGGCAGGGCCAAAGTGGAAGAGCAAATGACAGCACAGAAGGGTTAAAGAAAAACGGGAATTAAGTCAGGACAGAGACACTGTCACACTGTAGATGGCCGAAAGGAAATAAGCTAAGAAAGGAAAAAAATGAAAATAGCAAAAGACAATTATCGATTTTCATATTGTTTGAGGTACTCATTTTTCCTGCCACACCGTTCTCTTATGGGAAATTTAAAAAGAGAACTTTTTGCCTGACCAGGCGGTGGCGCAGTAGATAGAGCGTCGGACTGGAATGTGGAAGACCCAGGTTCGAGACCCCAAAGTCGCCAGCTTGAGCGCGGGCCCATTTGTCTTGAGCAAAAGCTCGCCAGCTTGGACCCAAGGTCGCTGGCTCCAGCAAGGGGTGCTCAGTCTGCTGAAGGCCCGCGGTCAAGGCACATGTGAGAAAGCAATCAATGAACAACTTAGGTGTCGCAATGGCAATGAAAAACTGATGACCGATGCTTCTCATCTCTCTCCGTTCCTGTCTGTCTGTCCCTATCTATCCCTCTCTCTGATTCTTTCTCTGTCCCTGTAAAAAAAAAAAAAAATGTTAAAAAGAGAACTTTTATTTCCCTTAGTACACAAGGGCCTGACATCACTGAGTCAGTCAATTTTCCTTATGATCTTCTAGAGAACTTGGCAGACTAAGGAAGGGAAGTCCGGACAGAACAAAAGTAATCTCTTATTACTTCTACCTGAAACTAAAGCAGTCCGAGGTCAGCACCAGCGACTCAGGAAAGGCGCTATAAAACGCTAGCTATCAGTACGCAAGCGAATCCAAGGTGCTATAGGAACAGAGAGCCAAGCTAACATGTTATCAGTTCAGGAAAGAGCTACAGGCAGTCACGGTAAGTGAAGTTTTAGTGTAGAATTTTCAGAGAAACAGTAAAATTAAAACAGAAAACTGGTTTATACTTCCTAAAAGGAAGGCCCTTTGCTATACTCCATCTCACCGCTCTCCCGTCTTAGCATCTTGGCACTCAGACCCCTCTGAAAACCAGATCAAGGACATCCATAGATGATACCCTCAGGATCAATGTGCCTGTGGACAAAACTCTGGTGACAATTCAAACTTTATGGCCCTGATTATCGAGCCCTAATCGAACTCAGAGCTTTTGTTACCATCTTCTGGTGGCTCTGTGACTGCCCCTACTAACTACTGATCCTCCCTGAAGTCTCAATCTAAACTTCCCTGAGAATCTGACTGCTTCAGTCACCCACTATTCAGTGCACAGCTTGAATGCTGAACTTTATGATATTCATTTGCCCTAGGTTGACCTCCTCCTCTGGGTCAGGCACCCATACCTAGTCCAAGTAGTAGTGACTACGGTGGCAGGGTCACACGGTACTAAGCACGGTGACCTCCACATGAAGGCTGCATTCCCTCTGGCACAGGCCACAGGAACAGCAGGTCTCCCCAGAAAAGGGCCCCAGGCAAGGCAGACATTGGGGTGCAATGGACTTCTCTGTCCAGAACAAACCCAGCAGAGGAGGCCGGGGTGGATAAACAAGTCACCACGTGGTCACAGCTGAAACTGTAAGTGATATATACACACATCCATGACTGAAGGACGTCTGAGGCACATCAGAAAGGATGGTAGCTAAGGGGTCAGACGCACTGGAGCCGTCTACTGAAGCCGACAGGAGCGAAGAGAAATGAAAGGGCGGGAGAACGGACATGGAACCCCGACCAGCAAAGGACTCCGGAGGAGAGGGGACCCACGAAGACAAGTAAAGGGCTGGGCAGAACAGACTGCAATCGTCCCACATGGTCACCAGCCCGGACAATTCTGCCGTGGAGGCTGGGTGCCCGATGGAAGCGGGGGTGACGATGGGATGACCCCCCAGCAGCTGACTGCAGGCTCCCTCCGCTTCTTGACCTTGTCGTTTCAGCCAACAGCTGCACATCTGGGGGTGCTGTGCTCCTCGGTGACTTCCCTTTAGCTAACACCACGGACTTGGACAGCAGGCTCCAAGTGCCTCTGAGAGCGCCTATTTCCACAGAAGGAAGACATGAGAAGCGGAGCGTGTGTGCAGATACAAGAGGAAAGCAGACCGGAGGCATCAGGGAGGGTCTGGGTGAGGGGAGGGGAAGCAGCTGCACTCTAACATCAGCCTGGACGTAGAACACAGCAGGTGAGAACAGCTGAACACACAGGCGCATGTGCGTCCTCACACAGCTTGGTTCCCACCATGAGCACAGGATGGGCCAAGCCCCTTGGTCCCAGCAAAGCTGAAAATGAGTGTAACTTCCCATCTTACAATTCAGATGCCAATACTGAGCCCATGTACTAAAAAAGATGAACTGAATTTAGGTGCTAGGGTAAGAGTAATTCAATTCACCTGGTTATTATAAAGTGGTACAGTTTCTTTTTATTTCTACAAAGCAGGGAAAACAATATGACTTATAAATACTACAGACAGAGCCTACCATGCACAGCAGAACTAGACAAGTAAGCGTCAGATTCGGGACATGCTGACCTTACTCGCTGTGGCTGCTCCTCTCAGAGGCCTCAGGATTTGCTAGGTAGCTCCCATTGTGCAAACACGAACTACCTTTAGTCAGCCCGAAGGCCACCCATAAGCCTCCCTAAGAAAATTTAAGACAGTCCTGGGGTCTTCAATGAGTTTATGGCTGCGCAGGGTCATGAATTAGACTCAAGAAACTCCTCTCTAGTGTGTCACACAGGAATCTTTATTTCAACATTGCTACGGTGAACCCAAAATTAACCTTCCTGACAGTTCCTTTTTGACAGCAGCAGTCATATTACCACAGTAACCTGGCAACTGGGAAGCCCTCCAGGCTGCAATGGCAACGAGTAACCCTTTGAACAGGGTTTCTCAAACTCACTGCTGACATTTTGAGCCAGAGAAGTCTTGTTGTCGGTTACTTTTCTGAGCACTGGGACAGTGACGGGTAAGACACGGTTTGCTGAAGCAGGGGCCATGTCTGGCACGATGTTCCTTCATGCAGAGCCAACCCTCCGTGAACACCGACTGATCACGCACACCTACACACAGCGCACAAGGCGAGCTAAGGTAAAGCACTGAGAAACGACGCAAGCTCACGGAAACCGGGCGACCTCCAGCCTCAGCATGCGGGTGGGGGGTCGGGGGCTGAAGGGGGGGGGGACAGAGGGCGGCTCCACTGAAGAACTGGTGCACCAGCTCAGTCTGAAAAGGAAGCCACAAGTTGCACGTGCAGAAATAGGTGAGTGACCTTTTAGATGTGAGACAGCATGCAGAAAGGGAGGTTCAAGAGCATGTAAAACAGTGCCCGGCAGTCAGAGGATGGGGTTAGGGAAGAGAGGCGACATCTGTCTTCATTAGGTCAGGGCAGAGCTCAAACACTAGTCTTTTTCAAAAGCTCCAGTGATGATCAGTTTCCCAAAGGTTAGCAATCATGTACTACTCCAAGTTCTCTACTTTATTGTGGGAAAAGAGTTGAGAAGGATGAGAAAACAAGAAACATAATTAAATGCTTTTAGTCCCCGATTAACATTTACTTTTAATTAATGGGCAAGTATTTTAGGATTCTCTAGAATAAGAAGCTATCTAAACCTCATAAATCTAATAAACAGGGCCAGTTATAAATATTTCAATTCTTCACACTCTCATTCATGTTGTGAAAAATAAAATGTAAGCTGATGCAAACTCTGGGCAAATAACCACATGGAACTTCAATTTTCTCATCTGGAATGAGAGCTTAGAACAACAAGACCTGTTAGGAACTACTTTTGACTCTGATGTGGCAAAATTTAACATGTGACAATTTTTTTTTTTTTAACGTGACAATTTTAAAAACAAGAATTCGTGATGAGCATGTAAGTTTCTTTTTACCTCCCACTGCCAGCAGGAGGCATGGAAAATCCCTCACTAAAATTATGCTGTGGTCATTTTTTCTACTACATCTAACTTACTGGATTTTCACATCAGGAAAAATATATCCTGCGGTGTTCTGTCCTGGGCTGTGGGTGACAGATGAGGTCACCGCCATTCCTTTCAGACCAGCAGCAGCAGAGTCACTACCACGTGTCCCCACGTGCATCACCTCGGGCTGTGAGACTGCAGTGAAATAACATTTGCTAACTTGTCTGCTCAGAAAACTGAAAAGCTTGGGAGCTGGGGGATTTCAGTAGCACATGATTTTGCAGATGTAGCTTTATAAGCTCCAATTTTTTTGTAGGGGTTTTATAAAAGTAAGGCCAGCCACCTTCCTTTAGGCAAATGCCTGCAGAATTCCAGGATGCTGGCAGACCACAATCAAGCTGAGGCAGAGTTTAAGAGTGATTAATCACAGATGAATTAGCCTTTTGTTTCTTTTCTGACATTTCCGAGCCCGTTCTGCTGCTGCGACTATCTAATGTCTGGCCATGTCACGGTACCAGAGCTGACTGCCTGAGATCACGCTTTACTCTGGCCACAGAAAGGCCTGGGTAAAGAATTCAGTCAAAGCACCTCTTTCAGGTCACAGAAGGGCCCAAAGCAACAATCTGAGACAACGTGGGGAAAAGAGTTTTAAAAATTATACCTAACACCATTTCTATATACTCCAATTTTCACTTTCAAAGGGAATCAAGCATCTTTGAAATGTGTTGGAAGGGTCAAAGTAAAGAATATAAACAAAGCTTTACCTGCAATATTAAACATTTTGAAAACATAAAATATTAGTTTTAAAAATGGCTTAGAAAACACACTAAATATGTTGAAAACAAAGGCTCAATTTAAAAACGTATGAACAGGGATTGGCAAAAGATTTATAGCCGTGAGTATGCAAAAGTTTATTCTTATTTATTAATTATAGGCTCATTACTCAACAGAGATTAACTCTGGGGATTTGAAAGTGAGGAATGAGAAATTCTGAAATTCTAAGTTATTTTCAAAATACTTCCAATATGCTTCATATTCTTTACTCAATAATATGCTATCTTCAAAATTAGTTAATAAGGCCCTGGCAGGCTGGCACAGTGGCAGAGCGTCGACTCACGCATGTGGTCGTCCTGGGTGTGATTCCCAGTCAGGGCACAGGAGAAACGACCATCTGCTTCTCCTCCCCTCCTCTTCTCCCATCTCTCTCTCTCTCTTTCCCCTCCTACTGCAGCCATGGCTCAACTGGTTCGAGTGCATTGGCCCCAGATGCTGAGGATGGTTCCATGCAGCCTCTGCTCAGGGGCTAAAAATAGCCTGGTTGCAAGCATACCCCAGATGGGCAGAGGATCAACCCCATATGGTGGTGGCCGGGTAGATCCAGTAGGGGTGCATGTGGGAGTCTATCTCCCCTCCTCTCACTTGGAGAAGAAAAAAAACTAGTTAAGAAAAATTAGTAGCGTTGTCAAGAATTAGCCTATAAAGAATATTAAAACACTGTAAAATGCCAGCAAAATTACTACATACTATTTCCAATAACCTAACATTTGGATCTCTTAGCATGTCAGCAGAACTACAGGAAATGGCAAGTTAACATTAACAACTTAAAAGCTTATTTTGCTTCCAAAACTTACTTCTTGGAACACCACTCACACACTGTACTTTGTAACTAAACTGGTTAATATTATTGTTACATTGTTAATAGCAGACAGGACCACAAAACAACTATAGCATGACTACAATTACAAACAAGACCAGCTGATTAGATTGTGACTCCACACTCCTGTCCTTTTCCTAAAAATGTCAACTTCCCATTGGTTTAGACTGCTGATGGACTTCTTCAAACCAGTAACTTTTCTAAGATGATTATTCAGTTTTAATTTTTGTGATAGAATTATAATACAGTGTGTCCGTAAAGTCATGGTGCACTTTTGACTGTGTGACCGGTCCAAAGTGCACCATGACTTTACGGACACACTGTACTTTCCCCCAATTTCCTGACTTTTCAGTGAATTTTCCTCAGGATTCATTTGAAAAAAACATGTCAATTTATCCAGAACAGCTAGGATTTCCATGTGTTCAGTCAATTACCGCCTATGTTCTACAAATATTAAGTGCCTGTCAGTCAGGCACTATTCAAATTCAAGACAATGAACAAGCTAAATTCTATGGAAGGTTTAAGACATTTAAAAATAACTCATGATTTACATTAGAAATGTACAAGCGAGTTAAGCTATTATGATGAGAAAGTACAAAAGCACTAATTTTCATAATTGAAAGCCATAACGGACACGTGTGTGAAATCAGCTTTACCTTGTATTTCATCTTGGGACAGGAATGAATGTAGAAACCCATGTAATAATAGCTGAGTTGAGGCGTTTTCTCATGAAGTTGCCTAATAAAAGCAATTTCTCTGCCAAAAGAGGAATACAGATGGAGACACCGTTAAATTTCGTTCCAATATTCAAAGTTCTTCGTAATTTGATGACAAATATTTGATAAAATTTGATACTAAGCTATAAAAATAAAATAATCCAAGTGTTGAAAGAAAATCCTGTTTTGAAAATACTGTAAGATGATTTTTATTAAAAATCACCAAAAAACCCCTCTAAGTTATTTTGAGCAAATATACCTAAGTTCAGATTTTATACTTTCCTGGGCATAGATAGTGGTTAATCTAAAATTCAAATAGCATGAAGTTGAAGAGATCTATTTAATATGGTTTCTTGTTATTATTCGTTGAGCAGATCAGGTGAGCGAGCCAAATGCTTCAGCCTCACATGGGGTTAATGTCACACTTATATAAAATCCAACCTCCCTGCCGTCACCTAGACTCCCTACTCCATGCTCCACCTGCCCCTGCTCACCAATGCCCCCTGCCTCTCTGCCCTCCTCGCATAACACTGTCCATACTCACCCAGTATCCAGCCCATGAGAAACTCCTTCTCTTTACTCTAACCACCTCAAGCATTTGCATCTGCTTCCCCTTTACCTGGACTTCTGCCCTCGAATTTTTACATAGCTGCCCCCTTCTCCTCTTTTTTGGATCCTTAAATGCCAGCTGCTCAGAGAGGCCTCTCCTGACCACCCGATATAAAAGTGGCCTCATGCCTACCATCAGTTTATTCTCGTCACAGCACAACGGCACCGAAGATCGTGTTCTCGGTCTTCTAACTTAGTGTGCTTTGACAAAGCTGGAAACACTGTCTGGCACACTCACGTCTATGAACAGTATCAGCACATGAGGACTTAGGTAGGAAGTGGACGGGGGCATGGAGGGGACAAATGGTGATGGACACAGACTTGACTGGGGCGGGGGACACACACACAATACAATATACAAAAGCCGTGCTGCAGAACTGTGCACTGGAAACCTGTGTAATTTTGTTAACCAATGTCACCCCAATACACTCAATTGGGGGAAAAAAAAAAAGGTGACTCAGGTAAACATCTGTTAAATTAATTATATTTCTAAAACTCATCTTTCAAAAAGAAAATGGAAATAAATGCCATGCTCAAGCTCTCCAATTCAAACATTTTTTAAATCTGCAGACTAGATTACGTATTAATTATAGATTAAAACATAGAAATCTGTATTTATTAACTGACTGCTCAAGCAACTGAAGAAACGAGGGAAAACTACATGCCAGAAGAGGGCCCACGGAACTACACTGAAATCAGTAATGGAGCTGAGGACTAGGAACCTCTCTCCCCACTCCTGCTCTGACACGCCTATCTGGCTCTCCTTCCTCTTCCGTGAACTCAGCAGCTGTCCATCCGGCACGCTGACCGGAAGGGGCGTGGCTGCCTGAGGCGGCCACCTCCCCATGTTCCCCACTCAGTTCCTCTGCTACCCTGCGCTCTCCAGCCCGAGAACTAGCAAGAGCACAACCAAACAATAAAAAGAACTCGGTCTCAGTTTGCTGTGAATTAACTATTATCTCAAATGAGGTGGGATGTTTAAGTATCATAACTATGGAGACACAAAATAATATTTCACATACAAGATGGGGTTTATTTAGTGTGGGAAAAATATCATACTTAATATATACCTGTGAAGTTCAGATAAATCCATAGCTACAACTGTAAAGGGACAGATAGAAAAAACAAAAAAACAAAAAATGGCAATAATTTAAAATATTAACTGAATTTGGTACAAAGAAGAGTATCTTTTCCTGAAATAAATAGAATATACTTCTAAAATTACAAAATGTGATTGCTTGAAATGATCATTTCCAATTTCAGTGATATCATGAATACCTTTTGGTTTATATAAAAATGTAACTACATACATAAGAAAAATAAAAGATTACTACAGAGATCAGTTGTAGACATTGTATAATTATGAATTTGCTTTATTGGTGTTAAGAGACAGGTCTGGGTTGAAAACACCAAGATGGAGAACTTCTTTAAATCATGGGCCCCTAAAACAAACACACACACAAAAATCAATTACTGACCAATTTTTAAAAAATATCATATGGTGATTAACAAAAAATGTCAACTCTTCTACTTTTATAATCCAAAAAATAAAAGGCATATACACAATAATTAAAATAATTCGAGCCTGACCAGGCAGTGGTGCAGTGAACAGAGCGTCAGACTTGGACGCAGAGGAACCAGGTTCGAGACCCAGGCTGGCTTGAGCATGGGCTCACCAGCTTGAGCGCAGGGTCAAAGACATGACCCCATGGTCGCTGGCTTGAAGCCTTTGCAAAGTCGGTGGCTTTAGCAAGGGATCACTCGCTCTGATGTAGCCCCCTGGTCAAGGCACATATGAGAAAGCAATCAATGAACAAGCAATCAACGAACAACTAAGGAGCCACAATGAAGAACTGATGCTTCTCATCTCTCTCCCTTCCTGTCTGTCCCTATCTGTCCCTCTCTCTGGTTCTCTGTTTCTGTCAAAAGTAGTAATAATTCAAAAGTATTATTTCCTATTTTTGTGTGTGATAGAGGTTAGAGAGAAAGTGAGGGGGGGCAGTGGGAAACATCAACTTGTAGTAGTTGCCTCTCGTATGTGCCTTTACTGGGCAAGCCCAGGGTTTCGAACCAGTGACCTCAGCGTTCCAAGTCGACGCTTTTTCCACTGTGCCACCACAGACCAGGATCTTAAAAGTATTTTTTACCATAATGTAACAATGTGACTATCAGGCAGAGGGACTGGGAAAAGTAGATGAAAGAATGACACAATGATAAAAAAGAAGAAAAGAGACCTGGGCTCCCAGACAAACAGAAAGACTCCTCGATTCCCCACCTCCTCCCTTTACCACATGTAGGCAGGAGCTAGCCAGAACAGAAACAGAAACAAATAGACCCCCACCTCTTTACTGCTAGGATAATGACCTGCAAAGTATTTGTGCTGTGCTGCACATATTTGCAACCATGGACATTAAAGGGAAATCACTGTTGATGAATGTCATCAAGTCAAGCAGAGTCAGGGACCCTTCATTCCTAAACTCTATAAACTGCGTACTTCTTGCAGCAAACACACACTGCTTTAATTCATTTATGCCAGATTCATTTAACCTTTATGAAACTATATATTCAACAGTGATGACAAGAAAAAATCATAAATATACCATTTAAGGAACACTACTAAGTGGTTCTGACAGGGGTGCTTAAGTAAATATGTAATCTACACAACAAAAGCATCCCACAAATGCAATGACTTTTCATAGACTAGATCAGATGGGCGCCTTAAAAGGCTAGGGCAGCCTGACCAGGTGGTGGTGCAGTGGATAGAGCGTCAGACTGGGATGCGGAGGACCCAGGTTCGAGACCCCGAGGTCACCAGCTTGAGCGCGGGCCCATCTGGCTTGAGCAAAAAGCTCACCAGCTTGGACCCAAGATTGCTGGCTTGAGCAAGGGGTTGCTGGTCTGCTGAAGGCCCACAGTCAAGGAACATATGACAAAGCAAAAAATGAACAACTAAGGTGTTGCAACAAAAAACTGATAATTGATGCTTCTCATCTCTCTCCATTCCTGTCTGTCTGTCCATATCTATCCCTCTCTCTGACGATAGAAATTTCTTTTGAGAGCCAAATTTTTTAAACTTAAACTATATAGGCTTTACACTTAAACTATATAGGTAGGTACATTCCTTATCGAGGTAGCGCCCGCATATGGTATTTTGTGGAAGAGCCACGCTCAAGGGGCCAAAGAGCCGCAAGTGGCTCGCGAGCCGCTGACCATCGGAAACTAGCCTCAGTTCTAAGTGGTATTCCTAAATACCAATGTATGAGACTACCGTAGCAACAAGGTTATGCACTATCACAAGAGGGTCTCTACTGTTACAATGCAATATAACCAATGGAGGAATCATGGTTCTACAAGACCTGTTACAACTGTCCAAAGCAATCTTACCGTAGTGCAGAGTAGACACCCAAGGACAGAAACGAGTAATCCGGATCATAGTACAAATACACGGACGACACGCAGTGCGGGAGGATGTCAATGACCCCCACGGCGATGATCTTGCCGTCCAGCCAGTACTGCTGGTGGAAGGAGCCGTAGCCACAATCTGGCCCTCCGGGGGGCGTCTCCGGCTGTGGAAGAGCAGACACGGCACCATCAGGGCTTTGCCATTTTTCTCTTTACGGTAAAGATCTCACTAATGACTCTCTCATACGTTTACTTTATGGCTTACTCAGGTTAGCAAGATCTAAACTTTCTTTTTTCTGTCACCTTTTGCAGTCAAACCTATAAAACTTTTTACTAATGGAAACACCACCTGAACAGGCCATAGCGCAGTGGATAAAGTACCGGACAGGGACGCAGAGGACCCAGGTTCCAAACCCCAAGGGCCGGCTTGAGTCCAAGGTCGCAGGCTTGAACCCAAGGTCATTGGGTTGAGCAAGGGGTCACTTGCTCTGCTGGAGCTCCCCGGTCAAGGCACATATGAGAAAGCAATCAATGAACAACGAAGGTGCCACAACGAAGGAATGATGCTTCTAGCTCTCTCCTTTCCTGTCTGTCCCTCTCTGTCTCTCTGTCACACAAAAAAAAAACTGACCAAAGAAAAAACTGAAAAAGACAAATCAACTGAAGATTTTTTCTACTTGTTTTAAAAGCTTCCAGTAGGCGATATAAGTTTTACAAAATAAGCAAACATTAAATTCTGTTCCACATAAACGCTGGGAAAGGAATGGCATGTGAGAAAAGACAGGAATGAAAAAGAACTGACTGATATTACTCTACGTCAGGATTTACTATAAACCACGATAATCAGGACAGCATGATACTGAGGAAAGAACAAATACAGCAATGGAACAGGACAGGGAAGCCTAGAAACAGCCACATGAAACACAGTCCACTGACCTCTGACAAAGGAGCAAAGACAATTCAACAGAGCAAAGACAGTCTTTAAAACAGACAGTGTGATAACATTTGGACATACAAATGCAAAAAGGCAAAACTAGGCAAAGATCTTACATCTTGCCAAAATAAAAACCCCAAAAACAAACCAAAAAAACCCAAAAACCGCTTATACTAGATCACAGACGTAGATGAAAAATGCAAAATTTCTACATGATAATAAAGAAGAAAATTAAGTGACCCTGGGTTTGGTGATAAGTTTTTAGATACAACACTAAAAGCACAATTCATGAAGGAAATAATAGATAAGCAGGACTTCATTAAAAACTGCTCTGTGAAACACACTGTTAAGAAAATAAAAAATCAAGCCACTGCCTGGAAAAAATATTGTAGAACACAAACCTGAAAAAGTATTGGTATTCAAAAATAAAAGACTTTTAAAATTCAACAATAAGAAAAAAAACCCCAAAAACTCCCAATTAAAAAACAGACAAAATATCTGAACAGACACCTCACGAAATAAGAGGTAGTAGAGCTGGCCAATAAGAACGTGAAGAGATGCTCGGTGTCATTTGTTGTTGGGGAACTGAGATGAAAAAACAAGAAGGTACTACACTGCTACCAGAATAGCTGAAACCAGAGTATCGGGTGCTGACCTGGGTGCGTGGCAGCAGGAACTCGCATTTGCTGATGGTGGGACGTAGATCGGCGGCCACATCTGGAGGAGTGTGTGAGTTCCTCACAAAGCCAAACACAGTCTTACCATACAAAGCAGCACTCACCGCCTAAGCGGTTATCCGACTAGTCTGAAAACCAGGTCATACAAAAACCCAAAGGCCTGTATGCCAATGTTTTTAACGGTTTTATTCATAATTGATAAAAACTGAAAGCAAACCAAGACATTTTCCAATGAAGATGAACAAAACATGACACATCCACACAATGGAGTATTATTCATCAACAACAAACAAATACACTCTCGGGCCACCTCCATAAAACATGCACTCGTGCAGAATGGAGGGACCTTAAATGCACACTGCTGAGTGAAAGAAGCCAGCCTGAAAACGCTACACCCTGTATGACTCCAGTTACACTCTGTAAGAGACAGAAGGAGAGAGTGAACAGACTGGGGGGGTCAGAGGAGGGGCAGGGACACGAAACACTGCGTGCTTTACAGGTGAAACCAGTCTGAAATACTGGAGTAGCAGATACAGGACACAACGCATTGGTCCAAACTCACAGAACTTTGCAACACAAGGAGCAACCCTGAATGCATGCAATTAAAAGAGAATCATTGAGGAGGCAAAGGAATCCCGCAAAGGACGAACGAGAGAAACTGTGCAGACAACCTTACTGGAAGAGGCTGGGGGGGGGACAGGGGCTAACCGTGCAGCCTTTGGGGTCTGCAAGGATGAAGGCAACAGGAACCGGCACCGAAGCAGTGCTGCCCACCTGCTCACGGTGCTCCCCGAGAGCACCGCAGGCTAACAGTTCGGATACTCATACACATCTATGCTGGTCTTGCACAAGGAAGTCAATGGATGGAGGGCTGGAGAAGCCGTTTCCCACTGCTCGTGTGTGGTGTGCCACAGAGACAGGACAGGCGAGGGGGCTAGAATGATCATGAGGTAGTGGATGAGAACTGGAGACATGAGGAAGAACTCATGTTTGGCTTAATAGACACAGAGGATTGCACACAGAAACATTTATAGGTATGCGTCTCTCATGGATATATTCATGCAAGGGTTAGAGTACACTAATTTATTAACTTCTTCTGTCAAATGACAAGGCCTAAAAAAAATGACACCCCAAAAGCCACAAGCCCAGTAGCACCCACGTCTTGGTTTCTCCATTGTGCAATGAAAAGCAGCAGAAAAAGAAAAAGGAACCATTTTACTCTTTGGAGAAACGGCTAATTCCAGGACTGGGGCAGGAAATATACCAGATAAACCTGGAGCATCTTGTAGTGCCTGAACGTAAGGAAGTACTCAAGAAAAGAAAAACAAACCCCACCAATGGCGGTGTATCACAGGTGCAGAGGGGTCAAGTGAAAGGGTTCCCCATGGCCTAAGTCAAAATAATTTGAGAAACAAAACAAAGCAGCATTAGATTATAACCCAAAGTATAAAATAAATATCCAGGACTCCACAATGACATATACAATTGAATAAATTGATGAGGAAGAAAGATCAATCTCCCATGTATCCATGAAGTTTATGTAGATACTCTGGCCTGACAGTAAGGGAGCGTGACTCCCTACTACTTAGGTGTGGGCTGCACACAGCAACTTCCTTCCGAAGAGTACGGCATGGGAAGGGAAAAGTACCGGCACGGGTGGTCAGGGCCGACGGCAACAGATAAGAGAGGTTCACTAAGGTGCTAGCTGTACCGGTGATTTCCATAATTTCCAGTGCTGTAGTTAAAATGCTGTTTGGACAATATGTACATCTTTAAACTTTTAAGAGCGTTCATCACCTCTGCAGTGGTAGTCAACCTGGTCCCTACTGCCCACTAGTGGGCGTTCCAGCTTTCATGGTGGGCAGTAGTGGAACAACCAAATGGCAGAGCAATTACATATTAATGGACTAACTGTTGACCAGTCAAGATCAGGACAGCGGTCAGACTCTGTTACAGGGCATCTGTATTGGGATTGCACCCGACCTCTTTTGCGACCACCTGGCCCGCATCCATGAGCGGGTACCTGACCCTGAGTATTGTTGCCTAAAACCTAGCAGTTCATCGTTTTATTACCCCATAGACAAAGAACTCCATGGTTCGATGCTGTCATAGAATGACAGAAACTGCCGGACAATGGAGACACTAATTAACTCATATCTTCATCTCGATTCCCGGATTTTAGGGTAATAGAGTAACATCCTAGAAACCCCCCTTTGGACTACCAAAACTAGCCGATGTCTCGCTACTTTGCCCCGATCGCAAAGAAGTGATGCCATTGGCCAATACCCGCTACATAAAATTTTATAAAACATACAACCAGATACTCGCTAACTTAGTCTCATCTCGACAAACTCTCGCTCAACCACGACACTTGGAACGTTGCAACCACACAACAGATTTCAAGCGCATAAATTTTGTTCACGTTACGTTACGTAAGTGAAGCTAAATCGTTACAAAAACGAAACCAAAGTCAGTTCATAGTTAAATGTCTGAGAGTAAGCATGTGCTTACAGCTTCAAACAAAATATTGTGAAATATCGTGAGCCCATGTCTCAAAAAAAAAACGCACACGGCTATTCGCCAGAGTATCTGAAGATGGGTTTCACAGAATCTGTTACAAATAAACAACATCCTATGTGTTTATTGTGCCATAAAACATTATTCAATGAGGCAATGAAGCCAAGTTGATTGCAAGAACATCTTTCTACAAAGCATCCAAATGACAAGGACAAGCCCATTAAATATTTTCAGGAAATATATAAAAAAATTCAAAATCATTCAACTATCGTTGCATCATTTAAGAAATAACATACAACGAAGATGGATTAATTGCCACTTATCGCATTTCACAAGTCATTGTAAAAAGTAGTAAAAGCGATAATATTGAAGAAACTGTAATGATACCCTCTATAAAAGAATTTAACTCAACAGTAATGCATCAGGATATACCTCAAATTTTAAAAACGTTGCCCCCTAAACAACAGCACAGTAAAGCGACTAAAAAGCCAGTAGCCGCGGCCATTATCACAGCCGCCTGGCCAGGGCAGGTTCGCATTAGATTCGGACAGTCGATAATGAAACAACGGAGTTAAGAACTGGTGAGCCATCAGCTTTAATCCTAGCTTGCACCCAGCGGGCAAGTAAAAACACACACTGGGCTCCAAAACCCACTCATTCAGTGCTCACAAAGCTACTGACTTATCCGAGTTTCCTAGCATCAAAGGTTTCTAGCTCACCAGACTTACTCACCTGTTTCCCATCTCCTTCTCTCTGCACAAATCCGCACAAACTGGCCTCTTCCTCAACACTCCACCATCTTGGCTGCTTCTCCTCTCTAATACTAATCTCAGGGACTGAGAGAGAGCAAGCTCCCGGTCTGCCCCACTTTATAGTGTAGAAATCCAAACCTTTAATCCAATCTATAAACAAGGAAGTCTCTGATACAAAGTCACTTATCTGAGGCATAATGGGAGGATTCCTCATGAGAGTGCACCACCCCACATCATCCAATCAGTCAAGGGTGTGGGGAAAAGTTTACTCTTAAAACTAGGCCTTAGGCTATACCGACACAGCCTGCCCACAGCCTGTCCCCCAACACACATTAATATCAACGGACTTGCACGTGGACAGCGCCATCTTTAACAAAGTGAGCATAATATATTTTATCTGCCCAACAGTGATGAACTGATAAAATGGCAGTTAATGTTGAAAAAAACTTATATTCTCCAAAACTCTTCAATTTCCATGCAATTGGACGAATCTACCATTGCAGATAATGATGCTTTATTGATGGCATATGTACGCTACAGTGTGTCCATCACACGGTCAAATGTGCACCATGACTTTACAGACACACTGTATTTTGATGAAAACAATATATATTATGAGAAGAAATGCTATTCTCAATAAATCTCATCACAGATACAAAAGGATTATCTATATTTAATACTGTGAGAACATACTTTACAAAAAATAATATTCCTTTGAATAATATTGTTGCATGCACTACTTGATGGAGCACCATCAATGGTAGGTCACTATCGTGGATTTGTTGTTTATCTGAAGCAGGAAGAGCCAAATGTTTTATGTATTCATGTGTGGTGCACAGACAACTTCTTGTAGGAAAACATCTAAGTACAAGTCTCCATTCATCAGTAACTATAATAATTCAAGCCATAAGCAAGATCTAATCCAATGCAAAGAATGATAGAATGTTTCCGCAGCTTTGCCAGGACAATAATAAAGATTTTATTAAGTTACTTTTGCACACAGAAGTTTGGTGGCTGTCAAAGGGTACATCTTTGGCTAGATTTGTAGCATTATATCATAGTGTCATAATTTTTTGAAAATAATAATGAGACCAATCTGTGTCAATAGTTAAAAACAGTAATGATGTCTTTTACTTGGCAGATATTTTCAAGAGATTTAACGATGTCAATTTGCAGCTTCAAGGAGATATTAAAACTCTTATAGGTTGCCAAAGTACTGTGCTATTATTTATTGACAAACTTGAACTACTTCGTCATAATCTATTGAAGAGAGAATTTCATCAGTTTCCTCAATTACCATCTATAAAAGATGATGTAACTCCAGAGGATATTGACAGATTCAGTAGCCACCTCAACAAACTTAAATTGAACATGGAAAAATGATTTGAAGATATTTTGAAATTTCAGGTATATGACTGGATGAAAAATCCTTTTACCGCAAATATTGAAGAGGTTGATACAATTTGCCTAGAAGAACTGTTAGAAATTAGATATGATGAAGAAAGTAAACATAAATTCGACAGTGGTGGATATGAAAACCTATGGCAAAATAAAATAATGCCAGTCTTATATCCAAATATGTAGAAAATAGTATTCAGTTTATTGATACCTTTCCCTACCTCATATCTTGTGGAATCAGGATTTAGTGCTGTTAATCATATTATGACGAAAAGAAAGAAACCGCCTGAATATTTCCGAAAGGGGAGACTGTCGTTTGTTCCTCACAAAAATTGAACCAAATATTCAATATTTAGTTTCCCAGCATCAGCCTCAGGGATCCCACTAATAATTGAATTAACTAATGTAATTTCTATGTATGCAAAGTATAAATAAAAAGATAGATGCCTGACCAGGCGGTGGCGCACTTGATGGAGCGTCAGACTGGGATGCGGAGGACCCAGGTTCGAGACCCTGAGCTCGCCAGCTTGAGTCACTGGCTCCAGCAGGGGGTGGCTCGGTCTGCTGAGGGCCCACAGTCAAGGCACATGTGGAGGAGCAATCGATGAACAACTAAGGTGTTGCAACAAAAAACTGATGGTTGATGCTTCTCACCTCTCTCCGTTCCTGTCTGTCCCTGTCTGTCCCTTTCTCTGACTCTCTCTCTGTCCCTGTAAAAGATAAAATAAAAATAAAAAAGGATAGATTTAACTATAGTAAGTTGTTTTATAAAGATTTATTCTGCCAAACTTAGCGAAAATCAGACATAAAGTACTTGGTAAGTAATTATTATTATAAGCTTTAACTTGCTGTTAACTCTGCTTTATAAATTTTATAAAGTAGCCTGACCAGGTGGTGGCGCAGTGAATAGAGCGTCGGACTGGGATGCGGAAGACCCAGGTTCGATACCCAAGGTCGCTAGCTTGAGCGCGGGCCCATCTGGCTTGAGCTAAAGCTCGCCAGCTTGGACCCAGGGTCACTGGCTCCAGCAAGGGGTTGCTCGGTCTGCTGAAGGCCTGCAGTCACGGCACATGTGAGAAAGCAATCAATGAACAACTAAGATGTCGCAACGGCAATGAAAACCTGATGACTGACGCTTCTCACCTCTCTCCATTCCTGTCTGTCCCTATCTATCCCTCTCTCTGACTCTCTCTCTCTGTCCCTGGAAAAAAATAAAATGAAAAAAAAAAAAAACTTTATAAAAATATTATAAAGTTAGTTACCTACTTTATAAATCACCATTTCTGTGGAACCGGTGGGCAGTTAGAAAATGTTACTACTAACAGAGATAGAAAAGTGGGTGTTAAGTATAAAAAGGTTGACTACCCCTAGTATAGTAACAAATTAGGTCAAACCCAGATTTCAGCATTCACTGTCACATTTAACTTTCCTCTTAAAAGCCACTATTATTTCCCTGGAAACAGATACAGTTTCAAGAGAACTGGTAAACAAACAGAAGTATTCACCAAAAGGGAACAGGAAAGTACACTAATAGCTTCAACAACTGAATTGACACCAACAGCTAAGATTTGAAGCCTAACAATCGTTCAGACACTAGACTGCTCCACCTATGTAGTAAGAAATACGTTAACCAATTTCTATATATTGTGGCATTTTATAAAATCCATCTTTTCAAGGTAAGGCCTGAGGTTCACAGGGACGCGGCTCCCCGTCTCTAAGGATGGCCGCGCCAGAGACCAACCCCAGCGGAGACGGGGGGACAAGAGGAGCCGCCAGTTCATGAAATGGAAGGAGATTCCTGTCAACTGTCAGAAATCTCCACGTCAAAAGCTAATTAGATGATTCCGAAATGAATCTAAATTATCCCATGATTTTGGTTTAGTACATCACTCTAAGTCATTAAATCTATTTGTGTACTTATTCATTCATTCATTCATTAAAAAATATACTTATCAAGGACATAAGTATGGACTCAATAAGCATATTTTCAATAAATAAATGACCCATGTATTCTGTTATGCCTAAATATAAATTAGTCCTACTTGCTGTACCAGCTTGAAATATTTTTTAAAACTGCAATTACCTTCTCAGTTTCCAATACCCATCATTTCTCTCACATCCCGGACCTACCATTTCATAATCTGCCTCCATTTACTGTGCCAGTTTGAATGAGCAATTAATTTGTCCTGCCACAGGCATTATTCCCATCTCTCAATTCATGGGAAAACCAGGGGTCTTCCCATCTGCAAAGCACTTTATAAAGATATAGGCTGCCTTACAATTACTTGCCAGACGGCTTAGTGCAGGGGTGCCCACACTTTTTCAGCTTGCGAGCTACTTATAAGATAACCAAGTCAAAATGATCTACCTACAATAGAAATGCAAAACATAAATTTATTTCTTCTATATTTTCATTATTTAAGTTACTATTATTACTATTTAATATTGTGTATTCTTCTTTCACCTTTCTCCTTCTCAGCTCTCTTTTCGGAGGAAAGTCAATGTCATAGTTTTTATGAACAGTCCGAAAAAGCCACTCCACATTTCCCTTCTTTGGAATAGCAATGGCACACAGACAGATGAGGCAATCGCACTTAGAATATGACATAGTGAAAAAAATCCCTTCTGTATGAAAGTGGTAGATTTTAGGCTCCTTACTCGAACCAGCTACGGCACTCATTTTTATACCCTTTGTTATATTTAGTTTAAATAAATTGAAGGCTAACTACGCAGCAATGTAACTGAACAAGTTAGCGCGGTTTAACACGCATGCGTAGGGTGTCAAAAGTTCAGATGTCAGATTGGCTACCCTGTATGCCAATCAAATAACAAATGTCTTTTTAATGTCATGCTATCTACCCACACTTCCTTCGAGATCGACCAGTAGATCGCGATCGACGTATTGAGCACCCCTGGCTTAGTGTATAGCGCATCCGCCTGGCATGTGGACATCCCGGGTTTGATAATCAGTCAGGGCACAAGTAAGAAGTGACCATCTGCTCCTCTGCCCCTCCACCTCCCCCTTCTCTTCCTCTTCTTCTCTTGCAGCCACTGGCTCAACCAGTTCAAGTATTGGCCCCATGCTGAGGATAGCTCGGTTGATTCAAGCATTGGCCCGAAAGGGGGACTGCCAACGGACCTCGGTCAGGGCGCAAGAGGGAGTTTGTCTATCTTTCCTCCTCTCATTTAAAAAAAATGTATGTTTTTGCATTTCTAAAACAGAAAATCATACTACTACTCCCCCTCAAAGGTAGTGGTAAGAAACACGTGGCAGTGTGCAAATAAAAGCACTCTGCAGACTGCGAGCAATACGGGCCAGTTTTAGCTTTTGGTTTAAGGGGTCTGAACGGCACACTGAAATTACGTAAGTAGCTCATTCATTTAAAAGCAAAGTTATTTAAACTAATAGCAGTTAGCAAATTTCCTCATAAGTAAGTGATGTGATTAGCAATATTTAGTAGTTTATCTTCCTCGTGCCTGAAGTTTATACAGTTTTGGATATGTGAAAGAATAAGCAAAATTATTTCTTGAAAGTTCCTCAATTTCAAGGATTTAGCTGACAAGAGGAAAAATACAATAAAGCCTACCACTCGCTACAGAAAAGAAAAACCGCCTTTACTGGAGAAGGGTAGCATGACTTCTGTGATTAATGAGCCATGCAGTACAATACCAGAGGCGCTATGGAGAAACGTCATCAATATTAATAGGCCAGTTCAGGCTTCCAGTCTAACTGCTCCCAAAATGAGTGTGTATTTACTCTGATAAAGTACACCTGTCTCCTGACCCATCTGCATCCACGTGCCTCAGTTATGCTTAACACAAACACTGCAGAGACTCAATGAAACAAGCAAAGGGGGAATCGTATGCCAGCAAGCGGGGGCCCTGGGGAGAAGAGGCTTAATGGGGGTTCAAAAACAGAACAGGAAAAGTCTTCAGGGGCTGAAAGGGAACAGAGCCTGTGTTCTCCTTCCTTCTAAAGCATTCAGCAGTACCTCCAGCAAAACACAACTGTTCACACACAAATCTACAATTAGAAAGCTGGTATCCTGAATTTTTTAAAACAGTATTTCATGGAGGCTCCCAAAGGTGATCTTTTTAAGCACCTGATTAAAAATCTGCATTGTTTTATAATAACTTATTCTGTTTTGTTTTTAGTTTCATGAAACAATGTATATACTAAACTTTTTTTTAAAATTTAGTATGAATGATCAACTATTTATTTATTTATTTATTTTACAGGGACAGAGAGTCAGAGAGAGGGATAGACAGGGACAGACAGACAGGAACGGAAAGAGGTGAAAAGCATCAATCATTAGTTTTTCGTTGCCATCGCAACACCTTAGTTGTTCATTGATTGCTTTCTCACATTTGCCTTGACCGCGGGCCTTCAGCAGACCGAGCAACCCCTTGCTGGAGCCAGCGACCTTGGGTCCAAGCTGGCGAGCCTTCTGCTCAAGCGAGATGGGCCCACGCTCAAGCTGGCGAGCTCGGGGTCTTGAACCTGGGTCTTCCGCATCCCAGTCTAACGCTCTATCTATCTGCGCCACCGCCTGGTCAGGTTATACACTAAACTTTGAATTCATTTTAAAAATAGAAACCCAAATGTGTGCTTAATGGCATCAAATCTTTATTATCTCATTTAAAAAGAAACCACTAAATTTGAAATTTTGAAATAGTCTATAATAAAAAAATAAATTTATTTTGAAAACTACAAATGGCAACACTCATGGTTAACGTACCCCATAGTTTGTACAAGTAATTTAAAAATCAAATGCAACCAATTCCTAATTTTCTAGCAAACAGTCAGTACACTAAAGAATCAAGTTAAACAAAATAATAAAATAAAGTAAGCTAATTTCAGTACACTTATATCATATAAACAACTGTTACATAGTAATTAAAACTATTTTTACCAAGACTTTTTAATAACATTATAAACATTTTTCCAAGTTAGAAAAAATACAACACTGTAAAATGGAAGATTTGATCCCAATCATATAAAAAAATTACTGGGTCTCTCAGTGCAGTTCTGGACTTGATTTTCTATTTGACTGTTATTTTATAATTGGGTTGGGTCGGAGGTTAACGTATAAATTTGTGTCCAGTGGAACAGATAGCCCAGAGGGCTACAGTTTAATGCTCTGTAAGAGAATCACCATATACTAAGATGGATCCAACCCTGGAACTCCCGACTTCCAGCTCAGGGCTTTTCCTGTTGGGCACTGCCTCTGTGGTACACCACGTTAAAAAACAAACACAATATTCTCATATGTTCAGTTCAACGTCATGAACTTAGATACTTCGGCAATTTACTAACCCAAAGGATGAATCAAGAGATGTACTTCTCAATAATTCTTAGAAACTGAAATACTTCAAAGGAAGCAAAAAAGTTTACCCTAACATTTACAACTTAAAACTAGAAGCACTATAATGAAAATAAATGAATTTTACAAAGCATAAGTAATTGAGGAAAGATTTACAATAAATTCTTAAGTATGATAAAAATAAGAAAAGAATTTCTTTCTGCATTTTTACTGCAGAATAAATGAAAACATGTTTATCTGGGGTTTTCTTAAGATTTTATTTATTGATTTCACAGAGAAAGAAGGGGGCGGAGCAAGACGTATAGTTGCTTCACTTTAGTTGCTCATTGGTGCTTGTACTATGTGCGCTGATCCAGCAAGCCCAGGGTTTTGAACGGGTTACCTCAGCGTTCCAGGTCAATGATCTATCCACTGTGCCACCACAGGCCAGGCTGTTTTCTTTACTTTCAAATTATCTTATACTTTAAATCCTAATTATCCCCCAAAAATACTTTTAGTGAGGCACTAATCTAATAGTCACAAGGAAAAGTAACAGAATCCAAAACTTCTCATTTTTTTTAATCTTTTTATTTTTTTTATTTTATTCATTTTAGAGAGGAGACACAGAGTGAGAGAGAGAGAAAGAGAAAGGGGGAAGGAGCTGGAAACATCAACTCCCATATGTGCCTTGACCAGACCAGTGCAGGGTTTTGAACTGGCGACCTCAGCGTTCCCAGGTCGACGCTTTATCCACTGCGCCACCACAGGTCAGGCAAACTTCTCATTTTTACAGATAAACCAATATTTATTGAACACTACAACAATCTTAGAATTAAGAGTTACTATCTTAATGTGAACCCTTATTTAATGTAAATTTGGAACTACTGCTTTTCCAAGTCTCCTCACAGGGCAGGGGTGGGAGGGCATCCCAGGGTGACAATCCAAAGTGATGTTTTTATTTAGAACTCAGAGACTGCAAACATCAAACAGACTGACATTCCCATGGAAACTAATCCACCCCAGGATTTACCCTTCAAACATTTTCTGACGCATTCATGCACAGCTAATGAATAACAAAAATCGTCAAGGCAGATGATCCTAACTTTGAATACAGCTGGAAGAGCCCAGAAGTAATGACGAATATCACTACTTGCTAAAGGAAGACTGATCTGGAAAAAAGCTATCTTAAATAAACCGAGATTCTAAGATGAGTGAACTAATCAATGCAGAACTAATCATGCAGAAATTCTTCTACAGGGAAATTTATGGCACCTTTCTACTAAATGTTTGTTTTTCTGTTCTAGTGTGTTCTTTTATTCTCAGAATAAATTTTGATATTTTTCCACGAGACTGGTTTCTAGGAAAAGGCTTCTAGCTGACAATAATTTCACCATGAAATATTAGGTTTCAAGTTATATTGGCTCAACTATCATGTGCTAACCAGAAACGATTGGAAGTCAGTTCATTCACCTACTCAACCAGCCTTTACTGAGTACGTGTGAGAGCCCAGGAAATGCTGCTCTAACTACCACACAAAAGCTGTCCAAGCACTACTGGCTCAAGCGTGAGGGCAAGGAGCTGTCATCAGTTCAACTGATTCTCTGTCAGTGGCCTTGCTAGCAACCCCAGGCCAGCGAGAAATGGAGCCCTCTCAGACTCAAATGAAGAGGACAGTAATCAAATGACAATCCCAGGGACCTGAAGGATTTGGCTCCAGAACTCTTATCTCACTGGTCCTCTGTAGCCACCACTCCACTGGATCAAGCCACAGCCTAGCTTTCCACATTTGATTATTCAGTATAACTAACAGTGGCCTGACAACTTGTCTCTGAGATCTCACCCCCCTTTAGACACCTGTCTGCCCTGGCTCTTGAGACATGGCTGGCACCCCGAGCCCTGCACCAGAGAGGAGGTAAACGCTCCCCAAAGCACCAGCTTGCCCTTCTTCCTAGTTTTCTCTGCACCACTCTCCAGTTCAGGCAAGCTCTCTGGATACCGGATTCTCAGTGTTCTCCTTAGTCGGTAGACTTATCCGAACCCCTGCTCAAGTTTACCAACTCAACCTACTGCCCCCTCCCTGTCCACTGCTACCCCTGTAAGCTCCTTCCACTTCTATGGAAGCCAGTGTGGGTAACGGCCAGTCCCCATGACAAAATGAATGCTGCTTGCTATAAGCCAGTGACTATAGTAGGTCCCCAGCCCGGCTCCTACAGCCTGCAATCAGTGCACTTGCAAACACACACATACACACACACACACACACAGCACCAAAAAGACACACAGTATCCTGGCCTATCACAGAGCTTTCCGTGAGAAGCAAACTAGTTCCCAACTCCAATAAAAGGCTTAGAAAGATGGTTTTACAAGCTATCAAAACTGTAATGGCTAACATTACCTATAAGTAAGAGTATTAAAACTAAACAGTTAATCTCTAAATATTAGCTAACACACATACACTTCAATACACAGAATCTTGGTGACGACTAGAAGCTGCGAACACCTACACACAACTAGAAATGTAGCACAGAAATGCCAAACTCCGTCGGACCTCCTCTACTTCTTGGGAAGTTAAAAAATAAAGAAATAAACTATACTATAAAAAACAGCTTTACTGAGTATACTGTACATACAAAATTCACCCATTTTAAGTGTGTAATTCTGTGATTTGCAGTAAAATACAGAATTATGAAACCACCCTGCAACTGTCCTGTTCTCCACTCGCCAGGCTTCCACTGTCCCTCCTTCCTTCCCCGCCTGTGAACAGACTGCAAGTGTAGCGGCCGGGCCGTCTTCACTCTCGACCTCCTTGTTATATTTCCTAAGCTGCTCTAGGGCGTGGTTTCAACAGGGAGCCCGCCCCCCTCAGGACGTTCGGCAGTCTGGAGACACCTCGTTTCAGCTCAGAGGGGTACTGGGTAGAAGCCAGGGATGCTGCTACGCATCGCACACGCAGAGAACAGCACCCACAGAGAGCACTTCCCGGGCCTGACCTGCGGTGGCACAGTGGACAGGGCATCGACCTGGAATGCTGAGTGCTGGTTCAAAACCCAGGCTTACCTGGTCAAGGCACAGATAAGAAGCAACAACTATGCGCTGATGCTTCCTGCTCCCAACCCCCCTTCTCTCTGTCTCTCTCCTCTCTCTAAAATCAATAAATAAAATCCTTTAAAAAAAAAACACCTCAGCAGCCCATGTCAACAGTGCCAAGGCTGAGAATCCTGCTCTAGTATTTAGGAAACACGCCACATCACTTCAGGCACCGTAAGAATCTTACAGCGGACTCCTCCCTACCTTGTTACTACTGTCTCACACCAAACTGTGACACTGAATTTAGCTAGTCTGCCTCCTGACTACATCTGCCTCGTAGACACTCTGAGGCTTAAAACAAGGTACACAAGGAGCTTAACACAGTACCCAGACACTGTGGGTACTAAGTTCTCGGAAAGTTGTAACAACTGTGAATGAAGACAATTTTCACTGATCTGAAATGAATGGAGGGACCTATCTGAAGAGAAATCTTAGCAGCCTCCAGTCACACGTGGTTGAACGTTTTTCCAAAGGCCTCTCCTGGAGTGTCTCCCTCTGAAATGACAATGAGGCTGCACCCTCTGGGCCTAGCTGGCCAAGTCCAACACGGAAGAGAATTTCAAGAATCTTTTAGCCTCTGATATATAACCCTCTTATTTACCTACAGTTAAATGAAGACATCTGTAGGTGGTGCCACACAAAATGTAACTCAGACTCAGAAATGTCAATAAAAACGGCGGTAAGGAGAGGCCGTGCAAACCGAGCAGGGCACACAGGGCGGGGGCCACAGAGCCACAAGGAGTCGGAGCAGAATGGAAATACGCTGCCTGGCTTGACGAGGTGATAAAAGCTCTTTTCCCATAAAGCTTAATGAGCTCTATTAGTCTTCAGCTTACAGGAATGTAAAAGGGTCAGCCCCACAGAGGGAAGTAACTGACTCTCCACACATGGCTCCATTCAAATGACAGCAGATCACATTACTGATGTAATTACTATAACCTGACAATTTTGTTACATTCATGTGGCAGTTAACTGTTCGGGACTTACAACAAAGGGGCATGGCTCATTCATAGTAGTTTTGGTGGACAAAGTGAAATTTAAAGCCTCTTTCATTTTCAACTGCAAGTCTCACGTCTCTAGCAGAATTATTTTTCTTTCATTCAAAATCAGCAAAGGTGTTTGGGTAGTTTCCACATCTGTAATTATTCTTCTCCAGCAAAAAGTAAGCTTAGAGGCAAAATTAAACACTCGGAGACTCCCACATTTCCCTCCTGACTTTGCTTGGGCTCTCGCGCTCTGCAGGGGCAGTGGAACGGTCCCGAGCTCCACGCCACTGGCGATGTGGGGTAGCAGCCAGCAGCTACGTCATCAGGTGGCCCCTGGGAAATTCCACGCTCAACCATCATCAACAGAGAGCCCTCAAGAATTTCCCTAAGACTTCCAGAAGAGAAAAGCATATTGGTCACCTTTAATTAAAATTTTTTTTTTCCCCCACGTCCATAAGCCCTTTCAGAAATGACCAACTTAGCCAAGGTCAAGTAGCCCACCAAATCATTACCTGGAAAAGCAGATCAGACAGAAAAAGATAGAAACCATCACCAAGCTTCGAGCATGATACTTTCTTTTCTACTTTCAGCAAAGATTAAAGCTCCCACAGATCAAGTCCCAATATTTATTTATTTATTTTTATTTATTCATTTTAGAGAGAAGAGAGAAGGGGGGAGGAGCAGGAAGCATCAACTCTCATGTGCCTTGACCAGGCAAGCCCAGGGTTTCAAACCGGTGACCTCAGCGTTCCAGGTGGATGCCGTATGCACTGCACCACCACAGGAGTCAGGCCATTATATGTATTTTAAAGATAAGAAAACTGAGGCTCAGGGAAGTGTGAATTGTCCACGTAACTAGTAAGTGAAACATGACCTTAAACCCACATTTGGTTCCAAATCCAATGGTCCCAACTCACACACACCCAGCTGCCTCCCTCTCCCAGTCATTCTTCAAAGTCTAGTGCATCTTCTACAGGTGAGTCCCTATCGCCTGTGGCGCAGTGGTCCCGGTTCTGTGAGTATCTAACAGTTCTTTCCTTACCTCACAATTATGTCACTGGATTCCCAGCTCTGAACTGCAGAGCCAGTACGAGGGCTAAATGAGAAAGTGAATAAAGTACCTGGAATAATAACAGTGCCTGTGTTGCAAGAACAGCTCAATAAAAGGTTAAGTCCTCTGTTCTTCCCTAATCAATTCAGAGATCTTGAAAAGCTGTCCCGAACAAAAGAAAACATCCTTGTTGCCAGCCCCTGCCCACGGCCTCCCAGCCTTCTTCAACCCCGGAGAGGAGGGCAAGGCTGATTTTAAACCACTGGAGTAGAAGCTACAATACTGCTCTTTAAAAGGAATTTCACTCTACTTATTAAAAAAGGAAATGTACTTAAAAAGAAGCAACGACCTGTTATGAAGGTGGACAGCTCTGTTAAAACGTCGATACTCATTTCCTTACTGTTACGGAAGAGTGAATGAGTCACTACAAAATGATCCCTCATAGAGTATCAAGTAAGTGCCCAACCAAAGACAGCAACAGTCAGGTTCAACGGCAACTCTTACCTCCAACGGGGAGCTGCAAAGGAACCCTGTGAACTGCAGTCCATGGGAACAGAGCCGGGTTCGTCCAGTAACGGGCAGCAAAAGAGAACAAAGGAAAAATGATTATACAACTTTTCAGCAACAGCATCTAAAGTAACTCTAAAAGTCGTTATAAAATCAATGTTTTCAAACACTGTAAGTCATGCAGAGTATACAAGAGGTCAATTACTAGGTATCCAACTGTTTGAATTAAATAAATATATTTTTAAAATCTATATAAAAACAGAACAAATTAGTCCTAAAATATTTCATTTTTGTAAAGTTCACAACCCCTATACAACAAACCACCCGCCTCTTATGAGGAACCAGCACTCTACCTGACCATAAATGCCACAGGCAAAGGTAAGTAAAAGCCAAGCAAGGAAAAAGATAGAAATCAAATAAGTAACCAAGAAAAGAGAGGAATAAAGTCAACACCAAAAGAGGAGGTTGGGTAAGCCAGCGTGAAAGAAGCGGGAAGTTATTCCTCCACAGTTTAGTGCCATTTAACCCAGGGGTAGTCAACCTTTTATACCTACCACCCACTTTTGTATCTCTGTTAGTAGTAACATTTTCTAACCGCCCACCGGTTCCACAGTAATGGTGATTTATAAAATAGGGAAGTAACTACTTTATAAAATTTATAAAGCAGTTACAGCAAGTTAAAGCGTATAATAATAATTACTTACCAAGTAGTTTGTGTCGGATTTTCGCAAAGTTTGGCAGAATGAATCTTTATAAAACAACTGACTATAGTTAAATCTATCTTTTTATTTATACTTTGGTTGCTGCGCTGCCGCCCACCATAAAAGCTGGAGCGCCCACTAGGGGGCGGTAGGGACCAGGCTGACTACCACTGCTAAGCTATTCTTTCTCAGCCCATAGGTAATCGTTCCTCCCTGCTCTCTTTCTCTGGCACACACACAGGCTTACAGAATTTCATCTGAAACTATGTATGCTGTCTCACAGTATTTAAATATACATACATAAATTTGGGGGGGAGCCATGAACAAATGACAAAGCAAACTGCAGCTTAGCTCTGAACTGAGGTCATATAATTTTCATACATATTCATGATGGTAATTTATAATGTTTTCTTATATGTTACGTACAAAATCAACATTTCAAACCCTTTGAGATTTACTATAATAATAAAACATCCAAGGAGTATAAACTCTTAATCTTTCTAAATGCAAATTAACGACAAAACACTGCGATGGCAGGCCTGTCTCCAGGCCCTGTTGAGCTTCCCTCCACAACAGAGCTAGCTAGCTAGCACTCACAGGGAACGCAAACACTTTTATTTTCTTTTAGACACACAGAGAAATATTTCTCAGTAAAATGACACGATGTCTGGGATTTCCTCCAAAGTAACTGGGGTGTCAGGAGGGACGTAATGGGTGAGTGGGCAGTCAGTACAAGACTGCCGTCCTACTAAACTCGCAGGGACTGCAGATGGACATTCGAGAGGTCATTGTAAAAGTCTCTGATATGTGAATATTTCAAAGTTTCTATAACCAAATTTTAATATTCAGATACTTCCTCCTCCAAATATTAAATATATTCCTGAAATATTCCTGGTACGCCCAAAGCCACATAACTATTGTTGTACAGGCTGTAGATGGCAGGGTACACTAAAACGCACACTGTAAGGCGTTTTCCTTAGATGGTACCGTATGTGGCGTGAGTATACTAACTGTTAGAACTTTCTGAGGGTGCACGATATAACGAAGCTTCACATTTTCATAAGGCTGAAATGAAACAAAGACTTCTACTGAAATTTACAGTGCAACTTTGTGGTCTTGGATTCTTTTTATAGTAGCCCGACATAAGACAACCCTACCCTTCCTCTCAAGAGGACAAAGTGACAGCTGAAAGACTAGCCAGCTCTAACAGCAGAGAGAAATGAGACACGGTGAATTTATTTATCTTAAAGGAAGAAAGCTGCTATTGTAGGGTTTCTATGTTTTTCTCTAGTATGTGCATGTTAACTGTATTAGATACTTCCAACTTCAGAATTTAGAAGTGGTCTGGTTCAGTAGTAACTGATGCATCACATAAGACGGCAACCGCTTTAAATAACAACAGAGTATATAAATACTCTCCAAGAGAATTAATGTCTCCTTGAAGCTCCAATAATTTACACATATCTTTGTCCTGGGTATATGTAACATTCTTGTCACAGCTTTTCAAAACAGACAAATTCTTATCCTGTTTGAAGCTGTCAAATCATGAAATACACAAAAGTTCTCAGTCCCCAGAACAGTAAAAACAGAAAAATCACAGGACACACATTTACTCTCCTATTCACAGGACATGAAAAAGGGCCAAGATGCTGCTTCTCAATTAGTGTATCAGAAAAACCCACTGCTGCCTAACCAGACAGTGGCACAGTGGATGGAGCGTCAGACTGGGATGCGGAGGACCCAAGTTTGAGGCCCAGGTTCGAGGCCCCAAGGTCGCCAGCTTGAGCACGGGCCCATCTGGCTTGAGCAAAAGCTCGCCAGCTTGGACCCAAGGTCACTGGCTCGAGCAAGGGGTTACTCAGTCTGCTGAAGGCCCACAGTCAAGGCACATGTGAGAAAGCAATCAATGAACTATGGTGTCACAACGAAAAACTGATGATTGATGTTTCTCACCTCTCTCCCTTCCTGTCTGTCTGTCCCTATCTATCCCTCTCTCTGACTCTGTCTCTGTCCCTATAAAAAAAAAAGAAAAACCCACTGCTCTTTCCCTTCAGTTAATTAAGTTCTTTCATAATGAAATTACACATATATTCAGTAACAATGATAATACTTTGAAAAAGAACACATAAAAAATAAATATAACTGCAAAATGCATTTTGTATATAGTAAAACTGACAGAGAAGAAAACACAACAGGTTTTGTCAAAATATTCCTGAAAAGATATAATCAGCCACTTAACTTTGTAATATACAGTATTCAACACGTAAGAAATTATGTTCCTAAAATGCCTCTTCTATTTAATAAGAAACGTTAAATTCCTTTATTTTAAAGAAAAAGAAACAAATAGAGCAGCAACTATTATAAGATAAGCCACATTTTCTTTTCTACGCCAAGGAACACGAGTGAGTGTGCCTATCTGTCAAGATGGAATTCCAAGTCTGCTAACTGCCCCTGTAGGCCACACAAAACACCCTGCACTACAGGACTTCTGCTGCTCCTGCCCCCTTGGCCCTCCGCCCTGGCACATGGTGCTCACTGTCTTAGAAACTGTCAGGGGACAGATCTATTCTAGGCTATAATCTAATGAAATACTTCTTTAAAATTCTGACACACTGTGGCCAGCTAGCTCAGTTGGTTAGAGCATCACCCCAAAGCAGAGGCTGCTGAATCGATCCCCAGTCGGGGTGCGTACAGGAACAGATCCATGTTCCTCTCTCTCTCTCACCCTAAAATTCAGAAATTAAAAAATAAAAATTTTGTAATTAATTACAGCCTGACCAGTGGTGGTGCAGTGGATAAAACATCAACCCAGGTTGAGGTCATGGGTTCAAGACCCCCAGGTCTCCAGCTAGAGCGCAGGCTCGTCCACTTCAGCATGGGGTCGTTGGCTTGAGCAAGGAATCATCCACACAATCCCAAAGGTCACCAGCTTGAACCCAAAGGCCACTGGCTTGAGCCCAAGGTCGCTGGCTTGAGCAAGGGGTCATTCACTCTGCTGTAGCCCCCAGCTCAAGGCACATATGAGAAAGCAATCAGTGAGCAACTAAGATGCCGCAATGAAGAACTGATGCTTCTCATCTCTCCCTTCCTGTCTGTCTGTCCCTCTCTGTTCCTCTCTCTCACACACAAAAAGTTCTCACTATAAAAGAGAAAGGGTAACGATGTGATAGAGGTATTAGCTAGCAGCATGGTGGTAAGCATATTATAGTATTATGTGTACTAAATCAATATTGTTCACCTTTAGGCAACCTAATGATGTCAATTACATCTCATTAAAGCTGGAAACAAAAACAGAAACAAGCCCTGCAATTTCATTTAACCTAGTGCTTCCCAAAGTTACATGACTGGGGAATTTTGTTTCTTTGTCTTACGGTTTGTTTTCTTTCATGTAACTTTTAGTAACATTCCACAGAACTAATATTCCACAAAACTCACTCAAGGAAACACTGGTACCTGCCAGCTCTGACCCATCACTCAAAACACTCGCTATGGCCATTTACAGTGTCAGAAAATTCTAACACAAACTATCAAAGAATCATTGAACCTGGTTTTTTTTCTTCCCCATTCCCTTTAAGTTACAGGTCCTGCCTGACCTGTGGCGGCGCAGTGGAGAAAGCATCGATCTAGAATGAATGCTAGGTCACAGGTTCAATACCCCGGACTTGCCCAGCCAAGGTCAAGGCACATACAAGAAGCAACTACAAGTTGATGCTTCCCGCTCCCCATCCCCTTCTCTCTCTAAAATCAATAAATAAATTCTTTACAAACAATAATCCCCAAATGCTTGTATTAAAAAATGTTATGATTCCTACCCAACAGTATCACTCAAGGGGATGACTGCAAGCTGTGGCACTTGGATTGGAAAACGGGCTAACGCTCAACCAACACCAGGAAGGGCACTGGAACAAAATGCCTCCTGAAAGATGTAGTTTTTGCCCACAACGCTGAGAGCTAGTTACAACGCTCTGCTCCAGTTTTCACTGCAGCTTGCTAGCACACACCTTTTACTAGCGAGCCACTTCCATGCATATTCTCTTACTACTTGTCACGCCCTAACTTCTAAGAGTGAGAGAGATCTGGGCTGTAATTAAGTCAGTTACACCTACCTACCTCATGGGATCGCTGTAATAATGTCTGTTTTATACATAGTGACTTTATATCTATTTACATAAATAGCATATACTTGAGCTTATTAAAAATTCATTTATTATTTATTATCTCCAACTCTGGATTTTAAGTTTGCAATTAAAAGGTTAAGTTTGCAATATGGATTTACAAATTCGGGTAAGAATATAGTAATTCTGTAGCTCGAAGAGGCCCACTCAGAGAGAGCAGAATCTAAAAGAACCCCGTGCTCAACACTTAACAGCAGCATAGTCTCCATAAATAGTTAAAATCAAAATGCAAAGAAAAAGAAGTCCTTGGCTAAGCCACAAGAAACACCCACTGCAGAGACCAGCACTGGGGACACTGTGTGCCAAGCTCATTCGCAATCACTGGCTTCTCTAGTGGGAGAATCACTCTGCAACACGACCCTAATGACCTAAGATCTGCTTGTGTACAACATTAAATTGAGGACTAGCATAAAATATTAATATATCTCATAAGAAATACGAAAACAATTTTAAAGGTATATTTAAGAAAAAAAGTAACTAAGATATTTTTTTTTAAGTAAACACTGGGCGCTGACCGGGTAGCTCAGTTGGTTAGAACATCGTCCTGATGCTCCCAGGTTGTGGGTCCAAGTTTGTACGTGCTGGTCAGGGCACACAGAGGAACCAACCGGTGAGTGTGTAAATCAGTGGGACAGCAAACATTTTTCTCTTCCTTCCTCTATCTCTAAAAATCAATGTATACATTTAAAAAGTTAATACTGGGACCAAAACTTTATATACTATAGTTAAGAGAAATCTTAAATCTGTTTTTCTCTTAATCTTTAAACTGAGTACTCAGGGATGCATCAAAACTTGCATTCTTGACCCAGGCCGGGCAGCACAGTGGATAGAGCGCCATCCCAGTGCACCGAGGTTGTGGGTTTAATCCCTGGTCAGGGCACATATGAGAAGCAATCAGTGAGTGCACAGCTAAATGGAACTAAGTGGAACAAGTTAATGTTTCTCCCACTCCCTTCCCCTTTCTCCGTCTTTCTGTCTCTGTCTCTCAAATCATAGAAAAGAAATTTTAAATTGCATTCTTCTAAGAATAGTCTTTTCCTAGGTATTGAGAATAAATATTTCCAGATTGGGAAGATATCTAGAATACACATATATGTGAAAAGAGTCATATCATATCCAGATTGCAGAGAACTCTCACAGTCAATAAAGAGAAAGACAGGAGAGCCCCATTCTTTGCAAGGTGGGGCCAACCCGGCTCTCCGCCCCTCCCATGCACCAGCAGCGCGCCCTCCTGCACCACACCTCACCACCTGCACCAACCCGCACCGCACCGCACCAGGCCCGGCCAGTGAGTGGTGAGAGCGGTGCGGCCCTGAGACAGGATGGTGGAGGGCAGAGTGCATGGATTGGCTGTACTGGGAGCCTCGTCACCAGGGCTGCTTTTAACTCTGGCGAAGTGGAATCTGTTGTCATCAGTGAGCCCTTCGCTGATCTCAACTCCATGGTCTACACGTCCAAGTGTGATTCCACCCTGACAAGTTCAAAGACACAGCTGAGGCTGAGGACAGGAAGCGTGTCAGCAACGGAAAAGCCATCTCCGTCTCCCAGGGGTAAGAGCACGGCGACACTGGTGCTGACTGTGCTGTGGGGCCCATGGGTGTCTCTGCTGTGCTGTGGGGCCCACGGGTGTCTCTGCTTTGTTGAAGATGGGGGCTCACTTGAAGGGTAGAACCAAGAGGGTCATCATCTCTGCTGCTTCTGCTGATGTCGTTTGCAAAGGGCACGAACCCTGAAAAGGATGACAACTCCCTCAAGATTGTCAGCACCACCTGCACCACCAACTGCTTGCCCTCCAACCCCTGGCCAAGGTCATCCATGACAATTTGGCCATCGTGGAGGGACTTATGAGTACCATCCACACCATCACTGCTTCCCAGACCATGGATGGCCCCACTGGGAAGCTGTGGCATGACAGCCAGGGCACTGCCAGAATGTTATCCCTGCTTCTACGGGTGCTGCCGAGACTGTGGGCCAGGTCATCCCTGCGCTGAACGGGGAGCTTATTAGGTGTCGGTTGTAGATCAGACCTGCCACCTGAAGAAAGCTGCCCAATACGATGACACCAAGAAAGACGCTGGTGAAGCAGGCATTGGAGGACCCTCAGGGGCATCCTGGACTAGACTGAGGACCAGGTCGTCTCCCGCGACTTTAACAGTGAAACACACTCTTCAGCCTTCAAATGCTAGGCTGGCATTGCCCTCAATGGCCACTCTGTCAAGCTCATTTCCTGCTACAGCAAGGAATACGAGCCCCTGAACCACGAGCCCCTGAACCACGAGCCCGAGTGAGAGGAAGAGAGGCCCTCAGCTCCTGGGGAGTCCTTGCCCTGAATTGATGCCCCACCACACTGAGAATTTCCTGACCTCCAGTTTCCACCCAGGGACCCTGAAGAAGGGGAGGGGCTTAGGGAGCCCTCCCGTGTCTTGTACCATCTATAGAATTCACTGTACCCAGCCCCCCCAAAAGAGAAGTGAAGTGAGTGAGGCAAACAGGCAATCTACAATAGTTAAGTATAAGCAAATAAATGGCTGGTCAATTTATGAAAAGGTACTCATTTATTAAGCAAATTAGAACCCCATTATAATATAATAATATACCCAGCAAAAAGCCTAACATTAATGTCAGACACTAGCAAGTACTGGTGAGACTATGGGACAGTAAGAACTCTCACGTGATACAACCACTGTGGAAAAACTGGCAATATTTACAAAAGCTAAGGTATGTTTACCCTGTGAAAGAGCAATTTAACTCCTAGATAAATTTTACATATATATATATATATATGCACGCAAGACAAATGAGTGTTATATCTATCGAAAGACATATATATATAAGAATGTTCAGGCCCCTAGCCAGGTAGATCAGTTGGTTAGAGCATCGTCCCAATACACCGCCAAGGTTGCAGGTTTGAGCCCTGGTCAGGGCACATATAAAATCAACCAATTGTCTGGCCTGTGGTGGCGCAGTGGATGAAGTGTAAACCTGGAACGCTGAAATTCCAGTTCAAGACCTTGGGCTTGCCTGGTCATGGTACATATGACAAGTGATCAACAACTAAAGTGAAGCAACTGTGAGTTGATAATTCTCACTCCCCCCATTCTCTCTCTGTAAAAATCAATTAAAAAAAAAAAGAATCAACCAATAAATGCATAAATAAGTGGAATAACAAAATAGGCATTTATTATTTATTTTCCTCACTAGCATATAATCTCCCTGAGGATAAGAACTTTTCTGTCTTGGTAATTATGCATCCATAGGGTCTAAAATAATGCCTAGGACATAGTAGGGACTCAGTGAGTATTTGCTGCTTAAATGCCTACACACATTCATTCATAAACAGAATTGGTCCATTCATAAACAAATAAAAGTTCATATTCTTTTCTTCTACCCTCTGTCTCCTCACGGCCACTGGCCACACTGCAGAACTGGTAGAGATGAGAGGCCATAAACAGAGAAGCAGAGCTGGAAGCGCTGAGGCAAGAGCCTGTGCCCTCCCTGTTAGATGTCAGGCAGACCTGTGTCCCCCAGGCACTTGAACTTCCCGCGGAGAAACTGCCGGTATTATTTCTGAGGAGCAACTACACAAGAGACTAAGGACAAAACTAGGTTACCATTTACATGACACGAGGCTGACAAAAGGAAAAGAAAATCAAATTGACATTGAAATATTGGGTTATCTTCCAAAAATCTGAATGACAAGAATTAGGGATAAACAAAAAATGTGACAAAACCTAGAAATAAAAATTAGCAGAAAACCACAATCAAGACAAAATTTATTTTACAAGCTCTCTGGTCCAAGTATTGAGACACAGAGTAGACTACCAGCAATTTAAACATTGAGAAACTGGATTAATAATGGTTATAGCTACCACTTGCATACTTAATTTTAGTGAGTGATTCCAACTGGCTCCGAGCAGGACCAAGCATTCCCACACCGTGTCAGGTACACGGAGTCCCAAGAGCTCTTAATATTAGTAGTAGTGATTCAACATCTTAAATTAACATTAATGCAAACATATGAAAAGAAGTTTTAAAACATATTTTAAGATTTGTTAGCTAAACTGTGCCAAGGACACTGTCCTATCAATCCTGCATCCCCAAACCGACCAGTGACCAGAACAAGCTAGGAACGGACGCTCCTCCACAGCCAAGGACAAAGACACGCGGGAGCCAGTCTCAGGACAAAGTCCTGAGCTACTTCTAAAGTGTCTGTCACAGAAACGCTTTTACACACATGTACGTGTGTGTGTGTGCCTCGTATTTATAGACCTACACAAAAACAGTCCCTATTTTTACACATTGGTAAAGGCAGGATTATGCTCTGAATAAACAGCCATGTATACATAAAGGTAAGACATATTTTACTTTTATGACTACTAACTAGAAGAAAACCAACTCTTCAATCATGCAAGCAGTTACCTAAAAGTATCTGGCACAGTAAATGGATTAACACAGCGAAACCACAAACTTTCCTTGTTTAGACTAGCTATCAATAGGTAGTATTGTTCACCTGTCAAGTCATTACGAGGAGGTCATAAAACTTGAGGCCCCTCAGATTTAATGGAAAAAGCAGACCTGACATACAACAAGTAAAGACAAATGGCACTCACGACAAGATTATTCCTATCACATGAGCTTTGCACTCACTAAAATGTGCTTAACTCGTTGTAGGTAAATTGCTCAACACTTTCAGGAAATTAAGAGCAGCTTTTACCTACTATAGAAAATCACTGTCAAGAGCTTTTGACATCATCTGACTTTTCCTTTCGCTTCCCGTCACAAGTTTCAAGAACACTGTTTTCTTTCTGAGCAGCTCTCCGTCTGGCAACGCGTTCTCTCTCCAGCTGCTCCTTCAGCACAGTCGAGGCCGCCGCTCATTCATTCAGGGGTGTTCGCGGCGCTGCAGCCCAGGCTCTGTCCCAGGCTGTGCCGGGCACTGGGCAGTTCCTCTGACTCGCGCACAGCGTTTGCACAAGCCGGTGTCACAGCACCACACACGCCACAGATATGGGGCTCTGATATGGCTAATTCTTCAAAAGCAGACACAAGAACTTCTATCACCAGAGCAAAAGCCCAGAAACACCCACAATTCCTTTGTCTCTGCTTCCCAGTAAAGCAGTCAAGAAATACTCATCCAAACCTTCATTAAATAATACCTTTAATCAGTTTTATGTGGTATAAAAGTAATTTAAAAATAAAAATTGGCCTGACCAGGCAGTGGCACAGTGGATAGAGCGTCGAACTGGGATGCGGAAGACCCAGGTTCGAGACCCCAAGGTCGCCAGCTTGAGCGCGAGCCCATCTGGCTTGAGCAAAGCTCGCCAGCTTGGACCCAAGGTCGCTGGCTCCAGCAAGGGGTTACTCAGTCTGCTGAAGGCCCGCGGTCAAGGCACGTGTGAGAAAGCAATCAATGAACAACTAAGGTGTCGCGACGGCAACGAAAAACTAATGATTGATGCTTCTCATCTCTCTCCATTCCTGTCTGTTCCTATCTATCCCTCTCTCTGACTCTCTCTCTCTGTCCCTGTAAAAAAATAAAAATAATAAAAATTATATGATGATGAACCAAACTGAATGGTTTTAAATATTATTAATTTTCCTTTGAAAGGACTAATTCTAATCTAATGTTAAAATTTTAAACAGCCTGACCAGGTGGCAGTGGTACAGCGTCAACTTGGGATGCTGAGGACCCAGGTTCAAAACCCCAGGGCCGCTGGCTTGAGCGTGAGATCACTGACATGACTGCATGGTCACTGGCTTGAGCAAGGGGTCCCTGGCTCAGCTGCAGCCCCCTGGTCAAGGCACGTATGAGAAAGCAATCAATGAACAACTGAAGTTACACAACTATGAGTTGATGCTTCTCATCTCTCTCTCTTCCTGTCTATCCCTGTCTCTCTCGGTAAAAAAGAAAATTAAACATATGTAATCTCTTAACTCAAACAAATATTTAGTTCAATTGGAAAAATAAAACAACAAAGAAAAATATGTATAACTTCACTTGCAAATGCTGGCTGGCCAGAGCATCACTACTGCCCTTGCCCTCAGAATCTCTGCTGATCCCTAACGGGTCTCATCATCTGAGACCTCACTTCCAAGGTGCAGCCAGAGGTTCTTCAGCCAGGCGCCCCTGCCCCTGCCCTCACTGGTCCTCACAGCAAACACTGGAGCCCGCGTTTGCGAGGAGCCTGACAGGAAGTCCTGCGCCATCAGGACCTGCTCAGAGACAGACACGACGTGAGTGCGGAAGCTGAGGGCTACGCTGGGATGTTGGTCAAGAGTGCACAGCGTCACCCTTGATGCACTCGGCCTTCCTGTCTTGCACGTTCTCGCCCAGGATGTATGCAACACAACTGAACACAACCAGCCCTGGCACCGCCCGCCCACCATGCGGCCTGAGTGACTTCTCACTGGGCACCCTGGTCCTCATGCAGGTGGTTAGTCAACAGTCAACATTCACTGCAGCCAAACATTCCACTTTATTCTCTCACTACTTAGCTTTCGAAAAACAACGTAAGTATGTACACATTAACTATTATAGTTGTTGCTCTATTAAGTTGTACATACCTTAACTAGAGATCAATTATAAAGCTACTCTAGAATTGCAGACACTCAAGCCAAAGATAAAACCCCAAAAGAAAGCAATAGAATAAAATATTAATTGAAAGCATTTCCTAATCCTTACGTCCCCAACTCACAGAGGACCCCCCTCAAGTTCCTTTTGCCCCTTCCTCTTGTTCCTTTATCAAAATCCACTTGACACTCGTTTCCAAGACAATTCCTAACCCTTGCACCCCTTCCCTACACCTGCTCCACTTTTCCTCAACACTTACCCCCGCTGGCCCCACTGCCTGACTCATTTACCATGCTGACTGTGTAATGAGCCTCTGACCACTCCCTCCCACCCCAGCAAGTGAGCTCCAGCAGAGCAAGGAATCTATCTGACTTACTCACGTGTGCACCACACACCTCTCGAACAATACCTGGCACATGCGATGTGCTCAATAACTATTTTAACAAACATATTAAGAAACCACAAATTAGAAAAGGAAAGTGGTAAACGTAGACAAACTAACACGACAAGAACTGACAGCAAAAAGACAAAGGAGAAAAGGATTAAAAGAGCCACTTTAGAAAGAACAGCCACAGTCTGAGGGCATGTGACACACTGAAATACAAGAGCCAGACATTACCAACACACAGCACTCTGGGAAGGCAGAAAAGAACACCAAACACTTGGGAAAGACCGTCATTTTACATGATTTGGGTACATAAAAGCTTAACAACAAAGATGTTTAAGTTATCTGGAAATTTTACTTACACTGAATTTTTCATTCACTGATGTCAGTGAGTCTATAGAGATTTAGGCCCACTGTAACTTTTCCATATGAGAAATATGGTCCCGTGTGAAAAGTACTTAAATTTGTAGACATTACTCCGCCACTGATCACCATGCTATCACCGTCAATCTATTTTAATTCTCTAAATAACGGGAATCAATCTATAACTATTGACAATAACTAAGGTCATGTGTCTCTAGTGTATGACACTATGACTTTATGACCTGAGACAGGCCTTTCACTCAGCCCCCTGCGCCTCCGCAAACTAACATTATGCTGAGACAGGGCCTCTGCTCTAACCTACTTACATGACCATTTTACCATTAGTGTCTCCTGAAACCCTGAACAGACTATAACATGAACAGCGCCCTAACTTAGGGCTGCTCGTCCAACGTGGCTTTATTTTAAATTAGGCACCAATAGTTGCCTATGCCCTCTACTTCAAATAAGTTATCCCTGGTCTTAAAAATAAAAAAAAAAAAATTTCAAAATGCTTAGAGTGTGCCCTCATTCAAATTCTATTAATTATATGACAGCATTAGATATTTACAATATACTACACACCTATACTTGACTGACTGCCTGGTTTGTTTGCTTGATACAGTGAATAATTTTCTAAACATGTTATTATTTTCATATACACAGAATATTTAGAAAGGAAAATGAAGCTGAAAGCTTCTGAAAGTTCCAGAAAATATTTAAATTATTAACAAGCAAAGAATCAGTTGTAATTATCATATTCAATGCCCCAGTGCAGACTGCTTCTAACAAATGGCAGAAGGACAGCATTTATCCAACTCCACAGGCTGTGACTACCTCTTGCACATCCCCCTCAGGGACAGGACTGAGTCAAGACCAAGAGTAGACCCGCTCTGGATCCAGGGCACCACCTGGTGGCTGGAGTCACACAACAATCCAGTCTTCTTTTTTCTCCTGTATTTCTCCATGAGGCCAGAATGGACCCACTGTGACCTTTTCCCCTTCCTTTCATTACCACATCCGTATCTAACCACATATGCATGAATATAAGGTAACTACCCCCAAACAAGTATCCATCAGAAGTGCAGGTCTCCCTACATCTGAGTCTCTCAAAGAAAGGTCTCTGAACTAACTTAGGAAATAGTTTCCATGAAAGCACAATAGCCTAAAATAACCTCTCCTCTATCAGTAGAAGTTTAAAATGTATACAAAATTATCTGATGGAATCAGACAAAAGTAGTCTTGATAAAAGGGTATAATTTCAGGGACTTGTTCTCAGATAATCCAACAAACAAAACGTTGCCAGGGTTTGAAACGAGGCTCAGTGCTGCCGTGCTGAACGGGACAATCTGCAGGGCTCACGATGCTATTCTCTTTACCTCATGAATGCTTCCAGTTTTCAAATTTACAGTTTCTTAATATTAGGAATATCTCTTTCAAATATATGAACTTCTTTTATAGAAAAGCCTTTTAACCTAAAAATTATCTTAGAAGTTTATTAACTTTTTAAAGCCTTTAAAGATTTCTTTAAAAATATATGGTAAGGCCTGACTAGGCGGTGACGCAGTGGATAGAGCGTTGGACTGGGACACAGGACCCAGGTTCAAAATCCTGAGGTCGCCGGCTTGAGCGTGAGATCAAAGACATGACCCCATGGTCACTAGCTTCAGCCCAAGGTCGCTGGTCCAGGTGGAACTCCAGGTCAAGGCACATATGAGAAAGTAACTGATGAACGACTAAGAAGCCACAACAGAGTTGATGCTTCTCATCTCCCTTCCTGTCCGTCTGTCCCTATCTGTCCATCTCTCTGACTCGCTCTGTCTCTGTCAATCAATCAATTAATAAGTGGTAAGCGACACTGTGAACATCGTGATTATCTACAAACAAGCAACAAAAAGCTGTCCTAACGTCATTTGAGTGCCTGTGGATAACATCTGCATTAGCCTTGTGATGGATGCAGAGTGCTGTGTCTTACACAGTCCGAGCAGAAGCAAAGATGGCCGCTCTGCAGTCTCTGTAATGAGAGCAGCTCTCGTGCTGACAGAAAGCTCATAGGGTAACAAATTCCTCTCCTCTCCTCTCTCCTCTCCCTTCCTCTCCCTCTTCTTGTTCCTAACTTGTGAATGGGTGGCACAGCAGAATGAAGAATTGGAAACAAGGAACAAGTGTGACCAAGAGCCTGAGAATCTTCATCTGTTGAACTACAGGAAAGGTCACACTTACAAAAGAAAATCTTTTTGTGTACAGATCTTTAACAGGGACTTATCAAAAGCAGGCTGGTGCCCCCTGCAGATAACAAAGCCATGGGACCAATGGTTCCAGAAGGGTCTAGCCGTCCACTCTGTAGAGAATGAAGTCAGGAGTCACAATCCAAGGGCAGTGGCTGCCCAACGATTCACCGCAGCCCCCAGGGGCACAGGCAACGAAGAGGGCTACACAGCAATGCCACCAGAGAGCCCCCTACTTTGACACCAGACATACCCCAAAACACGATTACACAGTGCCTTACAAGCAAATCACTCAAGCCAGGCTGATTTCCATCCACCCTACCTATATTTCACATAAAAGTCAACCTCACCAAAAAAAAGAGGAGGTATCCCCCTTGAAATTTAAATCAAATTTCCTTTGATTCTCTTATAATGCAACTGTAATATAACATATGCACCCACACGCAGCATCACATCACGTTTACCCGACAGAGGGGAACGGGCTCACTTAAGCCTTCGTTTACAGTACAAATAGAACGCTTCTCATGAAGCAGTTCAACTATTTTATTCAGGCACTTACCTGGATTCAGTCACTAAATATAACAGGGCGGACTCATATTCTCACTGAGAAAACTGTCGTGTGTCATTAAAGATGCAGTCTGCTAGGTCATTTTTAAGCCCCGTAATGCATACTGCTGATCACAGTCCCTGTGATCAGGGACACAGCGCTGCCACCCCTCGTCCTGCAGGCCCTGCTGTTCCCTCCCTCTCACTGACTCCCGCCCTCAGCATCCATCTCCCATGTCGGACGACCACGTAAAACAAAAATGCAAAACAAAATTCTTTCTAAACAGACGAGCCTATAAGTCACTTAAGAACAACTTTTCAACAATTTCAAAATTAACCAGGGAGATGATTCTCACACATGGTCAGAAACGAAGTCTGAAGCAACACTATTGGGGAGATGACAGAGAAAGGCACACACACCCCATAATAAAGGAGAAAAGGTATTTCTGGTATAACTGGGAATATGTGAATATGGACTGTGACGTTACCGAATTTGTTAATTTTTAGGAATGGTAAATATGTGGCTGTGCAGAAGATAATTTGTCTTAGGAGAAGCATGCTCAGTATTTACAGGCGAAGTGTTATCCACAATTTACTTCCAAATGATTCCAGTTTAAAAAAAAAAAAAGACAAAGCAAATCTAACAAAGTTAACTTTGTGGCTATTTATTATATTCTTTCAACTTTTCTGTTCATAAATTTCCAGTTTCAAAGTAAAAAGCTGAAGGAAAGATGTATCACAAAAAATATTTAAAAGATAAAAGCTGTTCTAGAATTTAAAAATGTAACAACTAAATATATAAACCTAGATTAGATAATTTTTAAATGGAAAAATGTAAATAAGGGTCAGATAGTAGATGATATTTATAAATCAGTTAATTTTCTTATATATAAGAGCCTGACCGGGCAGTGGCGCAGTGGATAAAGCGTCCGACTGGGATGTGGAAGACCCAGGTTCGAGACCCCAAGGTCGCCAGCTTGAGCATGGGCTCATCTGATTTGAGCAAAAGCTCGCCAGCTTGGACCCAAGCTCGCTGGCTTAAGCAAGGGGTCACTCGGTGTGCTATAGCCCCCATCCCAGTCACGGCACATATGAGAAAGCAATCTATGAACATCTAAGGAACTGCAATGAAGAATTGATGTTTCTCATCTCCCTCCCTTCCTGTCTGTCTGTCTGTCCCTCTCTCTAACTCTGTCTCTGGCACAAAATAAAAATAAAAAAATATTTTCTTATGAGAATAAAACTGCACTTTGAAGGACATGTTTTTCAAATGCATGTTAAATAATTTAGGAGTAAAATGTCATGACTCACACACAACAGATACAGCATTAGCCACTACTGAATCCAGGTGATGGGTATGCTAGTGATCATCACACTGGTCTGTCCATTTTCCTTTACATTTGAAAGTCCGTAATAAAATCTGGGAAACAATCTAATCAGTGCCTGAAAAGTGTGATGAAACTAATGGGACTGGGACTACAGTCTTTTTAATCAAATAGTTTTAAAAAGCTGAGACTAATTTTAATTATTCTAAAAAACAAAAAGGCATTTAATAAATATTATCAGGTAATGGTATGCTTTATAACATAACATCAATAAAATTTTACCTAAAAATCCCCTATTTATATCATAAGGAATTAATGGTATTTTCAAAAAAAAAGATTCCTTTTATTTTTTTAGATTTGATTTATTTTTTTACAGAGACAGAGAGTCAGAGGTAGGGATAGACAGGGACAGACAGACAGGAACGAAGAGAGATGAGAAGCATCAATCATCAGTTTTTTGTTGCGACACCTTAGTTGTTCATTGATTGCTTTCTCATATGTGTCTTGATCGGGGGCTATAGCAGAACAAGTGACCCCTTGCTCAAGCCAGCGACCTTGGATCCAAGCTGGTGAGCTTTGCTCAAACCAGATGAGCCCACACTCAAGCTGGTGACCTCGGGGGTCTTGAACCTGGGTCCTCCACATCCCAGTCCAACGCTCCATCCACTGCGCCACCGCCTGGCCAGGCAAAACAAAAATTCTTAAATGCTGGTTTTATATAGTACTATACAAAGGGTTGGTCACAATTACTCCCATTTTATTTTTTTATTTTTTTTACAGAGACAGAGAGAGAGAGTCAGAGATAGGGACAGACAGACAGGAACAGAGAGATGAGAAGCATCAATCATCAGTTTTTTGTTGCGACATCTTAGTTGTTCATTAATTGCTTTCTCATATGTGCCTTGACCGCGGGCCTTCAGCAGACTGAGTAACCCCTTGCTGGAGCCAGCGACCTTGGGTCCAAGCTGGTGAGCTTTTTGCTCAAGCCAGATGAGCCCGCACTCAAGCTGGCGACCTTGGGGTCTCAAACCTGGGCCCTCTGCATGCCAGTCCGACGCTCTATCCATTGCACCACCGTCTGGTCAGGCTCCCATTTTATTTTTATTGTATTACTAACTGTACCCGGCCACGCATTGCTGCAGCTCAGTCTGGTTAAATGGAAAAGAAAGAAAAGAGAAAGTGCATGCTTCTAATATGTTTAATTTCACAACGCTTGTGGGTATAAAATTATTTTTGTTGTTCCATTGTGCAGATATAGAGACTGCCTGGTTTGCTGACTCTAGAACACGCAACATATAATTGTCCATGTGAGAAGAAATCTGTGCCTAGATCTAAACCACACAATTCTAAAGATTGGCCCTGAGCTTTGTTGATGGTGATTACAAACGCCAATCGAATTGGGAATTGCAATCTCTTAAACTGAAATGGCACATCCGCAGGAACCATAGGAATGCGAGGAATGAGGACTTCTTCACCTATGAAAGGTCCTGTCAAGATTGTTGCTTCTACGACGTTGCTCATTAGTTTTTTTACTGCAAGCCGCGTGCTGTTGCAAAGCTTGGGCTGGTTGATATTTCGCAACATAATTGGCACGCCGATTTTCAGTTGCAGTACGTGCGGTGGCATCCCTGGCAGATCAAGTGAATTCAAACTTTCTGTTGTATAATTAACTGCTTCATCTGCTTCCACAACAGTGTCCATGAACTTGCATGGGACTGCCTCACTTTGAATGTTAGACTGAATAATATCGTTAAGTTCATAGACATCTTTGTTCTTGGCCGCAAGAATAGCTCGTTCACTCAGCCAATCGTGATTCTTATAATTGGTTTGAATATTGGGAAATACTTTTTCAACCAATTCTTCTTTTGACATCACTATATTGCAGAAGTTATGAGGCAATGAAATTCGTCCTGAGGTCAGATTATCCGGCACCTTTCCATTCCCAATTTCCAGCAATTGATGTATAAATATTTCAGCTGATTGATCGTTTTGCAGCTGGACATGCATATTTGTAGTTAATTTTAACGTCTTTATGTGTCGCCACAAAGTAGAGTATTTCAGGAAAGCATTTATTTCATCCGCTGGTGTCGATCAAAGAATTTCAGATAATGTTTGCTTGAAATCTCCTGCAAGCAATATTAATGCGTTCCCAAATGGTCTGACGTTTCCACGCATATCTTGCAATAATCGATCAAGAGTCTCGAGCGATTTTTTGCACGCCGTTGTGCATTCATCCCAAACAATAAGTTTGCATTTCTGCAATACTTTTCCCATGCCGGATGCTTTGGAAGTGTTGCACGTGGGAGTTTCAATGATTTGCATGCTCAATGGCAATTTCAAAGCGGAATGAGCAGTTCTTCCACCTGGTAGCAATGTTGCAGCTATTCTGGATGACACAAGAGCTGAGGCTATGTCATTTTGGAATAGAATTGCTACCAGAATCAATCTAATTAGGACTGTTTTACCAGTTCCTCCTGGTGCATCTAAGAAAATTTCTCCACCCCATTATTGACAATTTACATTATTTGATCATAAATGCCTTTTTGCTCAAGCGTTAGCTCACAAATATTTTATTGTACATATGACAAAAGATCACCCGTGTTGTAATTTTGCTCATGATGCCATTCTACATTAAACGAAGCAGCAGCAGATCAATTCGGTGATGGCATTCCTATTTGATTGAGAACTTTGTTCACGATTTCTAAGTACAAATCTTCAATCATTATCAACGCTTTGTTGTAGATTTCTGCTGTGAAATCCAGGTTCATATTTGAATTTTCCTTGCATATTCAACGGAAAATATCTTCAGCCATGTGCGATTTATATTTCTCCCATAACTCTGTTGGAGATGAAGGAGAGCAGGCGGTCAATATGATTGCAAACAATGCACGAATTGATTTGGATGGGACGTGTTGCACGCGTCATTAGTGCACACATTCCAGTGTTGGTCATTCTCCAATAAATTCAGAGCTAGCCTGACCAGGTGGTGGCGCAGTGGATAGAGTGTCGGACTGAGATGCAAAAGATCCAGGTTCGAGACCCCGATGTCGCCAGTTTGAGCGCGGGCTCACCTGGCTTGAGCAAAAAAAAAAAGCTCACTACCTTGAACCCAAGGTCGCTGGCTCGAGCAAAGGGTCACTCGGTCTGCTGAAGGCCCATGGTCAAGGCACATATAAGAAAGCAATCAATGAACTAAGGTGTCGCAATGAAAAACTGATGATTGATGCTTCTCATCTCTCTCCATTCCTGTCTGTCTGTCCCTATCTATCCCTCTCTCTGACTCTCTCTCTGTCCCTGTAAAAAAAAATAAAATAAATTCAGAGCTTGACATGCACTGCGGAAAGTGCCATGTGTAACGCCGTTGACAATTCTCAGTTGCTGTGAAGACGTTGGACCAGGCATACTTATCAACTGCATGCGAAGAAAGAAGCATTCATCTTGATTGGGATGCACGGTGTACAGTCTGCCTATCGTAGTTTCTTTGAATATGCCAGGTTGTTCATCGACTCGCTCTCCTCGTTTGCATTGTTAAAATGATTTTTCTACTCGCATTTCATATGTAATAGGTAGGTACTTCCGAATTCAGCCATGTTTCAGCAGATGCGTCATTTTGACATAACGTGAAGAAAGCAGTTAACATTGTAGCTGGTGAATTCAGGGTTATTCGTTGCACATTAGCAGGTGTGAAATAAACGTGTTGTTCATTTTCTAGATGTACTGCTAAGTGAACATCAGCTGGACTTTGTTCATGTATGGGAAAAGCATGTTTTGACCTGTCACAGGTGTGACATCTATATAACAGGTATATAAAAACACGTGCATTAGAATGCAATGTTGTGTCAAAATTTCAAAGCAATTGGTGAAGAACTTTCAGAGATTTAAGATTTTGAACAAACAAACATTTACATTTTTATTTATATAGATCCTCTGAAAATCTAGCATCTACCTACATAATTGAAAATTTTAATGGAAACAAACATAATGATAAGTAATTTATGAAGTCCTATAAAATCTCACTCTCTTCAACTATGTACAACATTTATTTCTTTTTAAGTGAGAGGGGGGAGATAGTGAGACAGACTCTGCATGTGCCCCAACCAGGATACACGTGGCAACCCCCATCTGGGACTGATGCTTGAATCAACCAAGCTATTTTTAGTACCTATGGCTGACACTCCAACCAATCAAGCCACTGGCTGCAAAAGAAGAACAGGGAGAGAAAGAGAAAAGGAGGGGGAGAAAAAGATGGTCACTTGTCTTGTGTGCCCTGACCAGGGATGGAATCTGGGACATCCATAAACCAGACCGATGCTCTATCCACTGAACAAACTGGCCAGGGCCAATGTGCAATTTTTCTAAAGGTATTACTAAAAAGGGTTGATTTGCTGCTTTGGATATCAAAAACAAGCTGTATTTATTTACCTTTTCATCAAATCTCTCAAGAAATAACCTAACTTTCAGGGCATTTAAATGATTATTTTATGGTTACCAACAGAGTCAAAATGGGTTTTATGCACTGATTTGGTTGCTTCAAGTCCCTACTTAGTATGCTGTTACTTAAATGTTTTACAACAAAAGCAAAAAATGTCTTTTCTTGAACATACTTAATTTAGTTGTGGTCATTTTATAAAAATAACCAAACTACAGTGAGCTGCCGCACGGAGCCCCTAAAGCAGGTCAGGAGAACACACTCGACCTTATCATTCAAGCCGGAAGTTCACAAAATAGTCTGGGCTCCTCCCTCCCCCCCATTTCTAGCTCCCCAACACCCTTCAGCTCCAATACCCAATCCTTGTCAACTCGACCTCCTCGGTACCTGTCGTTTCCTCTTCTGACCACTGCTAGCTTCGAGTTCATCAGCCCTCACCTAGCGTCTGCCTCAAGTCCCATCACTCCTGAATAAAAACCTCCCACAAAACCCTGCCACCACAGTGCCATTCAGCATCAGGCAGGGTTCTGGAATGTCTGACGTTATTGTGGGAGCCTCTCTACATTTTTGCAAACCTGCAGGTGAGACAAGGACCCTCCTTCATGCACACTCTCGGGGAGGGCATGTGATAACAGGTCATCTCCGAGTTTGCTGGCTCCAAAGGGAACCACTCTGTGGAGATAAACCCCTCTAAAGAGAAATGCAACTGACCCAGCAACCGAAACCAGTAACAAAGACACACGGACAAAAATACGAAACTCCCATGCACAAAGCTACTACTCACCGCAACACTAATCAAGAGTAGAAGACAGGAAAGAGTCAAATGAACATCAAGAAAAGTCTGACGAGCCCGACCAGGCGGTGGCGCAGTGGATAGAGAGTCGGACTGGGATCCGGAAGACCCAGGTTCGAGACCCCGAGCTCACCAGCTTGAGCGCGGGCCCATCTGACTTGAGCAAAAGCTCATCAGCTTGGACTCAAGGTCACTGGCTCCAGCAAGGGGTGGCTCAATCTGCTGAAGGCCCGCGGTCAAGGCACATGTGAGAAAGCAATCAATGAACAACTAAGGTGTTGAGATGGCAACAAGAAACTAATGATTGATGCTTCTCACCTCTCTCCACTCCTGTCTGTCTGTCCCTATCTATCCCTCTCTCTGACTCTCTCTCTGTCCCTGTAAAAAAAAAAAAAGAAAGAAATGTCTGACCAAAAACAACGGGGCTTCTATGGAAAGAGCTCTATGAGCTAGGACATGGAATGGTGACAATCTCTCCCCATATTGTTATCAGTGACCTCCACAATACAAACAAGTCCGACACACCCCCTCTGTGTAAGAAAGGGGGAAATGTGTGCGTGTGTGGGGAGGGGAGTACTACGGTACGCACTATAAACCCACATGGAAATACACACACATAGAAAACATGCAGAGAGAAACGTTTCTCTCGCAAACACAGACACCATACAGAAATACTCATTTTTATTTTCAGAAAGAATCAATGGAAGGAAATAAAACTAACTTCAAAACAGATGACTCGGTCTCTTTTAAAAATGCTTTCAAAGGCATGAGGGAATCTGTTCTAAATTAAAAGATGTTTAGGAGACCATCAACCAAATATGATGTACAGAATGGGTTCCAATTCGAACTGTTTCAAGACAACTCGAGGAAACTGAACAAATACTGGGCATTACATCATATATTACTTTAGCCGAGTGTGTTCATGATATTTTTTTTAAGTTTTTAAGTTTTAATTTAGAGATTTCCCTCTTTTTTAAAGCAGCATTTGATTACATATCATGTGTTTAAAGAAGAGGTCATTTGTCTTACAGAATTGCCCAATGTGATTTTAATATGTTCCTTTATCCCTCCTATTTTTTGTGAACTAATCATTGTATCTATGAGCTTGTGGATTCAGGTTCAATTTCTCAAGAACAGTCCCTCCACAGGAGGCACCTTACACTTACTACGTAGTCTTGCTGAGAACGCTCCTGTCCCTTTCGGGCCTGACAAACCCCCTTTTCAGAGTTGGCTCAGATGGAACTGCTTCAGAAGAGCCTGCCCAACCTCCATCCCGCCCGAAGCTGCTTCCAGCACTAGCTGTTACCTCCCACAGCGCTGAGCTTGCATCCCCGACTCCCAGCTGCACTGTGAGTACCTTAAGCGATGAACTAAGTCCACGGGCAAGGACTCTGCGGAGGCCTGAAGCCTAAGGAGAAACATCCCGGAGAAGCGATCTTTACCCAGTAAACATGCCAACTCCTGTCAGCATGTTTTGGTCCAACTATCTATACCCAGAATCTCCAGCTAGGAGGAAGGACTAATGCTCAGAAAGGAGAAAGACACCTCAAGAGTATCAGAGGAAGCTTCTGGATCCTGCAGTAGCCCTAACATCTGTCAACGCAGGCATCCACAGCTGCGTGTCTCAATGGGGAACTTACGGAAGGTTTCCCAAAGCAGAATGTGCCCATGAATCAATCACCTGGACCGAGTTCAAAATGCAGGTTCTGATGCAGGAGGTCCGAGGTGGGGCCGACACTCTGTGCTCTGGATGGTGACAGTGTGCACACCACAACTTAACTAGCAAGGTCCTGAGACACAGAGTCTGCCCTCTATTAGGAGACATGCCCTGGCTCCTTCCTGCCTTATTAATCAGCACTTCTAAGCTAACACTGTCATTAAAAAAAGAAAAAAGAAATCTTTAATTCTTCTGCATCTGTTGGTATCCTTCTTCTAACACGTACATCATTGTTCCTCTGTGACACTACGTAATCTCTTGTTCTCAATCCCTCTAACCTGAAAATTACACGCCCTCGATAAATGCTTGTTAAATGATGCTCCATATACATCTGAAACTAATACAAAATAATACAGAATGCAAACTGTAGCCCTGGCCGGATAGCTAAATTGGTTAGAGCACTACTGCCCCAAAGCACAAAGGTTGCCCGTTCAATCCCTAGTCAGGGCACATACAGAAATAGATCAATGTTTCTGTCTCTGTCTCTCTAAAGTCAATAAATAAAAATTTTTAAGAAATGCAAACCGTGGGCCTTGGCCAGTTGGCTCAACGGTAGAGTGTCAGCCCGGCGTGTGGAACTCCTGGGTTCAATTCCTGGCCAGGGCACATCTGCTTCTCCACCCTTCCCCCTCTCCTTCCTCACTCTCTCTTCCCCTCCTGTAGCCAAGGCTCCATTGGAGCAAAGTTGGCCCAGGTGCTGAGGACGGCTCCATGGCCTCCACCTCAGGTGCTAGAATGGCTCTGGCTGCAACGGAGCAATGGCACAGATGGGCAGAACATCGCCCCCTGGTGGGCATGCCGGCTGGATCCCAGTCTGGCACATAGGGGAGTCTGTTTGACTGCCTCCCTGCTTCTCACTTCAAAAAAAGTAAAAAAAAAAAAAAAAAAAAAAAAGCAAACTGTGGCCTGAATGTGGTGACGTAGTGGATATAGCATCCACCTGGAACACTGAGGTGACTGGTCAAGGCACATATGAAAGTTGATGACTTTCTGCTCTTCCCCCTTATCTCTCTCTTTCTCTCTCCATCCTCCCTCTAAAATGAATAAATTAAAAAATGCAAACTGTAATTAAAAAATAAAATATAAATTTTAAAAAATGACGTTCAAAATAATCTCAACATATGTAATTCTTTTTCCCTTGTGTTTTGTGGAGACATCTATCGGTCTGTCTGGCCCATCTGCCTGTCAGTCCTTGAAGTCAGGGGCTTCCCTCTGTGTAGGAAGGCTGGCACAGAACGAACACTCAGTGGTATCGCTAGCTCGGCCCGATGACAGCAGACAAACAGGCTGCATTCAGCTTCCTGGGCAGAACACTGAATAAGAACGTATTCTTTTGTTCTGAGAATTTAAGATGCTGACATGAATGGCTCATTTTCACAAATATTCAGTGATACACACTGGAGAGAGTAATATGCACTCCACTTAACAGCTAAAAAGATGACATAAGAAAGTTACAGTATGCTTCTTCACAGACAACCTCATGAACAGAGGAAAAACGTTTAACGAGAGGTACCTCAGTCTTCCCACATTCATCGGGCGAATCCTGGTGGATGGCCATTTGATACTTGACATATAAAGAAAATGACTGGCTGAAGGACGACTTGAACTCTGGGTCCTCAAAGGAGACAGGTACTAACCTCACCTTCAGAGCAAGGAAAATACAAAATACAAGCAAATGCTATTGAGACCTCTCGACCTGATGACATGCTTCTGAAGGTGAGGCTAGCGTTAAGATCTCCGCAAATCCACTTCCAAAGCTCAGCACTGGAATTTGTCACAAAATGAACAGACTCTGGAACAAGGGGCCTGACACGGAACCTGAAGCCCTGGTGAAACTATGCATCATCAGGGCCAAGACAATTTAGTCTGATTTTGGTTTTATTCTCTACCTATGGTAGTGTTCTGCACACCCTAGAATCAATATTGTTGCTAATGGTAACAGCGATTACTTTTGTCACCACGATGTGGTAGGTGTTTTATGTTTCCTCCCCTTCTAGATTTTTCCTGGATAACTTGATTTATAAAATTAGAAGAAATGAGGACGTGTTAAAATAGTCTGTCTGACTTTTCTAGTTCCACTCAGGTGAATATGAGTAGAACATCAATAGCGTAAGTCAGCTGCTATGAACCCTTTCTATACGACTTTATACGGGAGAAAGCATATTAACCATGTTACGCAAAGTATACCTACCATAAAAAAATAAAGGTTTTTGCATTTTTCTCATAAATATTTTTACTTAGAGCTCTAATACTTTTAGATAGACACATCTAAATATAGTGGTGTAAATACAGATAACTGACTGTATGTGTAAGTTTTCCACTTTGGGATTATACATGACTGGCACTTCACCTGCCCTTTCGGAATGCCCACCAGCCCAGTCCTATCTTTTTGCAGAGAAGCTGCAAACTGAAGAGGAATAAAACGCACAGCAGTAAAGCACGAATCGACACAGTGCTATCGAGTGGAAGGGAAGGGTCAGTATGCACACACTGCACTTGGCCTGCTGACCTGGCTCACAGTTGGGTTATCAGGTGCGTGGTTGTGAATAAGCATCTGGTAACGCTTATAGACCTGGTACGACTCCAGCATTGTGGCTTTGAACTCAGAACTTGGTGGAGATGATCTCACCACCCTCACCTTCAGAAGGAGTTAGAAAAACAACGTTCATTAATTCACGTATTTATTCCATGAAATATGTATTAACAGTTACTCCTACCAAAAAGATCCAAATGTTTCAATACAAATATTAAAGCATAAACATATTTTAACATTAAAAATCAACCGGTTAGCAAATAAATTTAAAGTTATTTCTCCAAACTTACAAACTCATTAAGAAGGCAAAGAAGCCTGTCTAAATTCTTAGACTAGAGTCTATGACCAAATTATGTAAGCCTGCGTCTATTGTAAAACAACAGAACACTCCAGGCACTCAACATACAAATACAAATAAATCCCCTTTAATATGAGCTGGATGCAACTCACCTTCAGGAAATCAGTCAGAAAGATTAAAAATGTGAATATATTTTTGGACACTCCTTCCTGAGTTACTGCTAACGTTAAACTTACAACTTTTTTTATAAGCGTACAAGACAACAAAGCGTTCCTATTTTGCAGCATACTTAAGAATGAAGGCTCTGCTCTGGCCAGATAGCTCTGCTGCTCAGAGCGTTGCCCTGAAATACAGAGGTTGCTGGTTCAATCCCTGGTCAGGGCACATAGAGGAGCAGATCAATGTTCCTGTCTCTCTATCTCTCTCTCTTTAAAAACCAAAAAGAATGAAGACTCTAAAGTCAGATTTTCTTTACTTAAAGTCACCGTCTTGGTCAAGAACATAAACGGGCCTCTCTGTGCCTTAGCAAACTCGCATGTAAAATGAGAATGAGTTAAAAATGGTAATTGCAAACAGTAACGACTAACATTTATTTTAACATTATTTATTAACCAGTTAAAATGTGGTAGCAAAAAAGGACAGTAAACAAAATCGAAAGCAATGTAATAAAAAGGTGTAACTGGAAACTTCTCACACATGCCCTGAGAAGTAACCCTTCAGTGACGAAAGAGTGACACCTGGCGGACAGCCAATCTGTCCCCACCTAGAGAACCGTTACACTACAAAAGCAAAAGTGGCCTACAGTAGAACTGCTGTTAGGGAGTGCCTGAAGCCCTGAATACGTTACTATTTACGATCAAAAGTAAAAAATTCCTCATGATATAAGTAGTATGTCACTTCCAATTTACAACTTTGGGAGGAGAAAGTCAATAACAAAATCAAAGTAGCCGTGGAACTGTAACAGTCAAAGCTGTTAAAATCTGTCAGATAATGTACATTGCCCTAAGGTTTAGATTGTGTCAAAGTTAATTTTTGATATCAAATCTTTAGTGCTAATTGATGTTCTTAGATGATATTAAGCTATAAATTCAAAGGCTGACCAGTTACTAATCATGTATGAGAGTATCATTATGACTAATATTTTAGAAAAACAATTTATAAATACCAAATGAATACTGAAAAATCTAGACAATCTAGAATGTAAATCAATTTGGAAAAATAATAGGAATACTCAAAGTATTCGTGGTATGCTCAATCGGCTTGGAGGAATTAGTGAGAAGTTTATTAAGGAGTACAATTCAGTACTGTGTAGTTAACTCCTAGCTGCTGATTTGCATGTGGAAGGCTGATTCATTCAGATCAGCGCATGAGGACTTACCTAGTATTATCCATTCTCTTTCACTATCTAAACCAAAATGGCCAAAAATGGAACTTAAATAGTATTTTTCCTTTTCACTTAAAGCAGTGGTTCTTAACCTGGGTTCTATCGAACCCTAGGGGTTCGATGAGTCGGTCTCAGGGGTTCGGCCTCTGCCGCAGAGGTCAGAATAAAGTAATAGAGTAATTTGTTGTGAGTTCATGCACTTTGTTGGTTTTGTTCTTTTTTTTTTTTATTCATTTTAGAGAGGAGACACAGAGTGAGAGAGAGAGAGAGAGGAAGAGAGAGAGAGAGAGGGGAGAAGAGAGAGAGAGAGAGAAAGAGAGAGAGAGAGAAAGGGGGGAGGAGCTGGAAGCATCAACTCCCATATGTGCCTTGACCAGACCAGTGCAGGGTTTTGAACTGGCGACCTCAGTGTTCCCAGGTCGACGCTTTATCCACTGCGCCACCACAGGTCAGGCTGGTTTTGTTCTTTGAGCAAGGTGATGTTCACATACGGCTCATTTTGTGCACCAGTAAAAAAACATATACCTATGTCTTGAATTTGGGGAAAAAAATCATATTTTATTTATCACTAAAGAAGGGTTCGGTGAATGCGCATATGAAACTGGTGGGTTCGGTACCTCAAAAAAGGTTAAGAACCACTGACTTAAACTAAATTTCAATCAAGGGATACAAAAACCTGAAGTACTTTACACAGCTTAACATGCTAAAAACTAGAATTTTTTCACAATTTTAGTCAAACTGCCTATTTTTTTTCTTAAAAAAAAAAGTTTCTCTCAAATAACATTTAACTTACTAAACACAAATGCTACTCCATCCCAATTCACTTTCATTTCCCATTGTTTAAACAACATATCAATGGGTTAATATAACCTCAAATGAAACAATACAAGGCACTCAACAAAAATAACAAACCAAAAAACTATATATTCTCTAAAGTACCTCTAACTTATGTGATGCATTCTCTGGTAAAGATTCAAACATGAAATCCTCCAGCGACTTGGGCTGGTTGGACTTGGCCTTGGGTGGGAACAGGGACAGGGGATCCTGCTGCGCCGGGGCACCCTCACGCTCTCCAGCGGGGTTCTGCCGCATGAGCTTTAACCTCTTCCGCTCCTTCCGGATTTCCTTTGCTTTCCGGCAGGGCGGCTTACTCAAATCTGCCCCTTGGCCTAAAAAGAATTTCAAAATGTTAGACCAATCACATCTGACATTGAAAATGATTTTTCAAAAGTCTCAAACATTCTGCAGAGGAAGTCCCAAGCTTTGGGGTAGATGTCTTAGAAGGTTGGTGTGGAGGTCTGCGCTGATCTTAAAATTCTGCCTCAGAAGCATGCGTGCACACACATACAATAAACCTATTTAATGCTGACTAAAATAGTTAAACATAATTCTTTTATGTGAAAATATAGAAAAAAAAACTTACCTTATTAAAGGTAAAATATCAAAACCTGAAATTTTTTAAACTAAAATTTATTATGATTAAAGAAATCTAATGATAAACTGAAAAATGGTCCAATGTCTGTATTTTGGACATAATATTTAAAATTGACTTTGTCTCACTTAACACCAAAAATAAAAATGTGTAGCTTATCTTTTCACTGACAAAAACGTGGTTCTCAAACCTCGAGGACCCAAAGGTTGCAAGAAGAAATGAAATTCTTTTAAAATGTCTGTATTTGGAAATACTAAGGTATTCTTTCAAGCTTATTAAACACTGGAGTTTAAGAAAAGACGTGATTTGTCCGTCTAAATCCAGGTAGTAAGTTGCACAAAACAGAGACCTGCTCTGTAGCTCACGAGTAGCCCTACTTTGGGCTGATGAGAGGGCCCAGGGTAATAAGCAGCTCAGGACAGAGGCAGCACTCACTATGACGTGAATGTGGCTGATAACTCTTACTACCTGGCTTAGGGACCAAATGCACTTCAACTGAATGCGATGGTTCCCCAGATCCCAACTTCATTTTCTTATCTTGTGACTGAATTAATTCATTAGACTCTTCTTTCTTTGCGCTTCTTCCTTTCTTCTTCTCTTCCCTTTCTAAGGTCTCTTTGAGGTTATCGCCGAGTCTTTGAAGGTCGCACTGTATATCCAATTTATTTATTAATGCAACATCACCAGCGACGGCATCCTCCATCGTGGGCTCCATAGGATCATCTACAAATCAGAAAAAAACCACAGACCATCACCCAGATACAATAAAGATGCACAAAGGGCAAATGTCCCTTTTACACAATGTGGCAGAAACGACCGCGTGTGTACCAGATGTCTTAGTGGCAGAGCTGCAGTGAGGACTGTGGCACCCAAGCAAGGAACCAACTGCCAGGCCCTCTGCAGCTTGTGACCACGTCCCCACCAACAGAACATAACCAGATTGGTATGTCCGTCTGCCCTGCTTGTTCTAAAGGAAACTTCACACCCTTCCCTGAACTTCCACCCTTCCCCCTTCCCACTGTCTGGACCAGGGAAAACCAGAGTGACCCTGGAAATCACATGAAGAGCCCCAGAACGACCAATGTAGAACACCCCACGGGACAGTCGTATGAGGAAAGAACAGACTTCTATCATTTGTTTAGTCATTGCATTTTAGTATCTCTTTGTTACAGCTTTTTGGGCCTTTACCCTAATGAGTACGTCACTGCTATAATTAAGTTGTTGACATAAATAATTCAGAAGACTATACAAGTCAAATAAAGAACCAAACTGAAAAGTTTATACTGGAGAACCAAGCAAATCTACTTAACCATTACAATTATGTACTGACAACACTAACCAATGCAGCACCAAAATTAGATGTTCCCAATGATCTGCCTGCCCCTGGACCTCTATGATCCCGGTGAACCTCTATGATCCTGGGCCTTCCGACCTGTTTGCTGTCCTAGCTCTGACTGCTCCAAGCTGACCAGAACCTGGGTCCATTAAGGACAGTATATGATGACAAAGAATTTGCTCACTTTGCTGGCCACTGTCCCTCCAGTGCTTAAAATAGAGACTGAGACATTGGAGGCAGTCACACATAGTAGGGAATGAATTGACAAGCCAAGACTGGGGTGTGTGGCACCCAGGATGAGGCATTTCCTCTGGCAGGAGGGGGCAGGAACTGGAAGAATGGGTGGCATTCCCAATTCTTATACAGTGTGTCCGTAAAGTCATGGTGCACTTTTGACTGGTCACAAGTCAAAAGTGCACCACGACTTTACGGACACACTGTATATGTATTGAGGCACTGCCTATAAAAGTTTTTTTTAAAGTAACAAAATTGAGAATGCAAAGTATATGTACTCACAGTTAATGAAATGTTACAAGTTATCTTTTAGAAAATTCACTCACAACTCAACATGTATCATACAAGCAAGAAACAGAATTTCAGGCAATATAATTTAACTAAAATAAACCTTAAACATAGGAAACCTGAGCTTTGCTCAGCATAAAAGTATGCAATCCTATGTAAGTTGTACGTGAGCACCTACATCTCCAGAGATAATACCACTTTATTTTTTATCTCCTAAGGATATTAGTGACAGCTATTTAGGTAAGAGTTGTCAAAGCATTGTAAAAACTAACATTTCAATAAGTTCCAGAACATCACTTCTTGAAAATTATCCTGTCTTCTTCCTAAGCTGGACTCGGCCTAGCACACGCTCCCCACATCCTTGATTTGGGGCCAGTGTGACAGTAAGAGCAGTCCTGGCAGTAACTGTCGTCACCACAGTAACTGGTGCCTGACTACAGTAAGGACTCCTTGTCCCCGATCTAACGTAAGAAGTGATTGAAAGGGAGACCTCGGGAAGACACATCATTTTAAAGTAAATACTTTTTAGACCCCATCTCATCTTACCCTCACAATTTCCTTTGGAAATTTCCCCGTTAGCCAGAAATTTCAACATTTTTTTCAAAACCTTCTTGTGAGACTTTGATGGCTGGAACTGCAAAGGTCGGCACCTATGGAAGCATAATAAATATTAAAATAAGCCCAAAATTTGAAGAAATAAAACCGGTTATGGATATTATCCAGTTCAATGAGGCCAAGCTTATGCCTGGGATTTATTTCTAAACAAAGGCAGAAGTTAAAAACCTCTAATCTCACCCCAAATCTCAAAACATTAGTTAAGAATTAGAAAGACATAAACCACTAGGAAAAAGAGAATGGGAGAAATGTTGGAAGCTGAAAAGCAGATGGACAAGTAATAACTGACTCAGCCAAAACAACAGTTAGAAAAGCCATCAAGATCCAATTTTCGCCTGACCAGGCGGTGGCGCACTGGATAGGGTGTCGGACTGGGATGTGGAAGACCCAGGTTTGAGACCCCGAGGTCGCCAGCTTGAGCGTGGGCCCATCTGGCTTGAGCAAAAGCTCGTCAGCTTGGACCCAAGGTCGCTGGCTCCAGCAAGGGGTTGCTGGGTCTGCTGAAGGCCCGCGGTCAAGGCACTCATGAGAAAGCAATCAATGAACAACTATGGTGTCGCAACGGCAATGAAAAACTAATGATTGATGCTTCTCACCTCTCTCCGTTCCTGTCTGTCTGTCCCTATCTGTCCCTCTCTCTGACTCTCTCTCTGTCCCTGTAAAAAAAAAAAAAAAAAAAGATCCAATTTTCTCCGCATGACCCCTAAAAGTCTGCGGAGTTGGGGATACCTGACACGCAGGGAGGTATGCGAGAAGGTGGGTCTAAAACTTGGAAGGTGCCCTGAAGGGCTGCTTTGGAAGAAGCCAGGTGCCCGATGCCCTCCCCCACTCTGCACTCATGACTCCCCGCACAGCCCATCAGAAAGAGCAGAACGGTAGGAAAAAGCACAAAGCAGAGCCTCTCTCAGGAGGGGAATACAACCACAGTGAAAGCAATGGAGCTGCACTGGAAACAGGAAGCTTAGATCAAAGGCCACATGCTGAACGTTGAAACTTCACACCCACTTCCCCAAGCCGGCCCCCAACCCCAGCAGATGGCACCTTCTCTCAGTAATGTGATCAAATCTAAAGTTACTGATATGGGGGAGTCCCCAACCGAGCAGCCCAGACATGTCACCCTACTCAAAACCCACAGTAAGCAAGACCCACCGGAGTGCATAGTCTCCAAAGGGACCCTGGAAAGCTGTCTAACCAGACACCTGAGGAGGGTCTGCTACAAAGACAGATCCACAACAACAAACCTGGGGAAAGTACCTCGAAGGACACAGTGTGCCGGAGGAAAAGAACCTAAAACAAGAATACAAACATCCTCAGAGGACGCTCTTCTTTCTCGAAAGCTATCACGGGTGTGCAGTAATTGCATGTTACAAGAAATAAAAGGAATCAAGAGTCCAAGAACAAAAAAACCTCAGCAGTAAAAAACATAATAGAAATTTAAAAATTAAAAAACTTAGAAAATAAAGAGACTATATCTTCCAAATGATTCAGCAAAAACAGATGAAAAACTGAAAAGAAAGAACTAGAGGACCACTCTAAAAGGTCCAATATCTGAATAAAGGCATTACAAAAGAGAAGAAAAAAATAAGAGGCAAGAATTTTGACAAAATACTGTAATGCAAAAAGCCCGAGCCAGATAGCTTGGTTGGTTAGAGCATCGTTCCAAAGCACAGAGGCTGCCAGTTCAAGTTCCTGGTCACATGCAGGAACTTGATATTCCTGTCTCTATCTTTCTCCCTTCCTCTCTCCCTAAAATCAATAAAATAAACATTTAAAAAATTATGCAAAAGAAAAATTCCCCTGAACTGAAGGATATGATGGGAGAAGCTCCCAGATAAGAAGGGCCCCTCAAATCCACCTGCAGTGGATAAAAAGACATCCCATCAAACATATTATGAAATATCAAGACACTAAAGACAAAAAACTTCCAGAGAGAAAAACCACTTTTGGACACCAGAACTAGAATCAGATTACCAATGGACTCCTAAACAGTAACAAGAAAACAATGGAGCAAAGCTTCCAAAATTCTAAAAGAAAATTAATCCCAATCTATACTATACTCAACTAAACCATAATTTTAAGTTTGATCTGTGAATTAAAATATTTTCAGACATAATGAGATAAGAAACCCCCTTTTACCATGAGGCTTAAAAGGCATTTTATGTGTCAAGCCAGTAGCCACGGCCACCATCACAGCCGCCTGGCCCATGCAGGTTCACATTTGATTCAGACAGACAGTAATGACACAATGGAGCCAAGAACTAGTAGGCCATTAGCTTTAATCCTAGCTTGCACCCGGTGGGCAAGAAATACACACAGTGGGAAAACACTTCCCTTTACATTCAGGCCTCCCAAAGCCACTGACTTATCCAAATTTTCTACCTCACCAGCCTTATTCACCTCCGTTCCCCATCTCCTCTCTGCACAAACTCGCTTCTCCTTCAGCACTCCGCCATCTTGGCTGCTTCTCCTCTCCTCCACAATGCCTTTCTCTGCTAATCTCAGAAACTGAGAGCAAACTCCAAGTCTGCCCCATTTTATAGTATAGATATCAAAACCTTTAATCCAATATACAAACAAGGAAGTCTATGATACAAAGCCACTTATCTGAAGCATAATCGGATTCCTCATCAGAGTATACCACCCCACATCATGCAATCAGTCAAGGGTGTGGGGAAAAGCTTAGTCTTAAAACTAAGCCTTAGGCTATAACGACCTGGCCTGCTTACAGCCTGTCCCCCACACCCAATACAAACTATATGTGAGCAAACATATATATCATATTTAAAAACTTATTTGACCAACATTATGATTTAGGCCAAGCATTCAGAGAGATTTTGTAAATATGATTTTTATACTTGTGTGTGATTTACACCAGCTCAAGATGGCAAATAGCATTCTGGGTTAGGAAGGGCTATTATATTGTAAACGGAGAGGTTTTCATACTAGAACAGGGTTCGGGAACCTATGGCTCATGAGCCAGATGTGGCTCTTTTGATGGCTACATCTGGTTCGCAAATCTTTAATAAAAAAATGTTAAAAATATAAAACATTCTCATGTATTACAACCCATTCATTTCCTACCACTCATGTTCATGGTTGTGGGTGGCTGGAGCCAATCACAGCTGTCTTCTGGGACAACACCAAATTTTTATGGGATAATGCATAACGTACACGGGCCGTTGTGAGGTCAGAAAGTAAATTCCCCTCCTTTTAATCAAGTAGTCAGCTAGCTAATTGCTGAAACCCTTTTGACGAAAAAGATGGCTAAAAGAAAAAAAGATGAGGAGTATCGTACTTTTCAGCAGGAACGGACAGAGGAATTCGCCTTTGTGGAGAGAGCAGGTTCTGCAGTGTGTCTAATATGCAATGATAAAATTGCATCGACGAAACACTCAAATACAAAGCGGCACTTCAACAGACGCCACACTACATTTGCATCAAAATATCCAGCGGGGACGGCAGGAAGAAAGCATGTCAAGAGCTACTGTGCAGAGTGCAAGCTAGTCAGCAGCAACTCCATGTTTGGACCCAACAAGGTGACTGGAGTTCGGCTAGCTTTGCTGGTGCTTTAGCAATTGTGAGAAACGGAAAGCCATTCAAAGATGGGGAGTATGCCAAAACTTTCATGCTTGTGTTGCCAGTGAACTTTTTGACTTTTCGGATAAAGACAAGATAATCAAACGAATAAAAGACATGCCTCTGTCGGCAAGAACTGTTCACGATCGTACCATCATGCTGGCAAATCAAATTGAGGCAACACAAGTGAAGGACATAAATGCAGCACCATTCTTTTCTCTCGCTTTGGATGAGTCAACAGACGTAAGCCATTTATCCCAGTTCAGCGTGATTGCAAGGTATGCTGTCGGTGACACACTATGTGAGGAAAGTCTTGCTGTTTTGCCTATGAAATAGACAATGAGAGGGGAGGATTTATTCCAGTCTTTCACTGAGTTCGCTAAAGAAAGAAATCTACCGATGGATAAACTTTTTTCAGTGTGTACTGATGGGGCTCTGTGCATGGTGGGGAAAAACAGGATTCGTAGCGCTTCTTCATGAATATGAAGAGACCCATCCTAAGTTTTTACTGCATCCTACATCAGGAGGCGCTTTGTGCTCAGATGTGTGGCCAGCAGCTTGGTGAGGTGATGTCGCTGGTCATTCAGGTGGTCAACTTTATTGTTGCCCGAGCTTTAAATGATCGCCAGTTTAAAACGCTGCTGGATGAAGTTGGGAATAATTATCCTGGTCTGCTTCTGCACAGCAATGAGCGTTGGTTGTCAAGAGGGAAGGTGCTCAGCCGTTTTGCAGCTTGTCTGAGCGAAATCTGAACTTTTCTTGAAATGAGAAACGTCGAGCATCCTGGCTCCACTGTGAAGTATATTGATACAGTCACAGGGATGTAAATATAGCTATCTAAAATTATAACACTTCTATGATGGGAAGTTGAAAGTGAAGACAAAACAGAGCTTGAATGTGACAGGGAAATAGGGATAAAGTAATGTTATATTCTTCAAGAGATATATGTTAGCTAACACTGAGTGGCTTCTGAAGTTCTGCTATCTCATGGACATGACTGAACATCTGACCCAGCTCAATGTGAAAATGCAAGGCATTGGAAATACAGTCTTATCCCTTCAACAAGCAGTGCTTGCATTTGAAAACAAGCTGGAACTCTTCATCACTGACATTGAAGCATCGTTTACTACGCTTTGAAAAACTGGGAGAGTTGAAAGATGCATGCACAACAAGTGACCCTGCTCAACATCTTGATCTCCAGCAGCTAGCAGGCTTCACATCTAATCTCCTGCAGTCATTCAGAGCACGCTTTGGAGAATTTTGTGAGCTCACTCATCTTTTTAAGTTCATCCACACGAGTGTGCAGTGGACAGCGCCAACCTGAGTTACATCCCCAGTGTCTCCATCAGAGATTCTGAAGTACAAGCTGTTGACCTGAAGGCCTCAGACATGTGGGTGAATAAGTTCAAGTCACTGAATGAAGATTTGGAAAGACGTGCACGACAGCAAGCAGAGTTGGCGAGCAAACACAGGTGGGGAAAAATGAAAAAACTTCAACCCACGGACCAGCTGATTGTCAAAACTTGGAATGCGCTTCCTGTCACATACCACACACTGCAGCGTGTGAGTATTGCTGTACTGACAATGTTTGGCTCTACATATGCATGTGAGCAGTCTTTCTCACATCTCAAGAACGTTAAGACCAACCTACGATCACGTTTAACGGATGGAAGTCTCAATACCTGCATGAAGCTTAACCTTACCACGTATCAACCAGACTACAAAGCCATCAGCAAAACCATGCAGCACCAGTAGTCGCATTAATGGTAAGAAGTACTTTATTCATCATTGGTTAGCAACAGCATAACAGCGTTATTAAAAAGAATTCAGAGACTTATTGTACTTTAAAAGTGTTGGTCTTACATAAAATGCACACATTTATTTGTATTTAGTGTTAAACATGTTGTATGGCTCTCATGGAATTACATTTTAAAATATGTGGCGTTCATGGCTCTCTCAGCCAAAAAGGTTCCCGACCCCTGTACTAGAAGGTTTCGAAAGGAAGGAGGAAGAAGACTCGGAGCCCCTCCCTTCTCCACACCTGTGAGGAAGAAGGTAAACAGCCAGGAATGCAGGAGGGGGAAGGGAGATTTGAGTAGCCTTTTCCTCTCCCCTTCATTTCTCCCTAATGGCTGATTTACAAACTCTTATCCTCTGACATCTTGTAAGCCCCTCCCATTCTGAAATCCTGTGACTGACGTATGTACCTCTAGACAAAGGAATCACGAGACCCATGTACCTGAACTTGTGTTCTGTAAAGGGTATATAAGACGTAAGAAATCTAATTTTGGGGAGCACGTGTCTTTGAAGCCACAGGCCCCACGTGCTCCGCCGGCTTTAGTAAATTCTCTTTCCCTCTTATAGTTAGTCATCTGTGTGTCAATCCTCCATTGGGTTGCTTTCCTGCAATACAAAGTCTCATAAAGTTTACCTTTCATGCACTTTTTCTCAGGAACCTATCTGAGGATGTGCTTCACTAAAAGGAAATAATCCAAGAAAGTGGGCAGAGCAGACGGGATCAACTAGAAAACCAAAGAGAATCCTCAAGATGACAGTCAGGAGAGATCCCAGGGTAACGGTGATGTGTCAGGTGTAGAGGTCGCCCATCCAAAGCCGGTCAGAGAACTCCACAAAAGATGTCAAAGGGAATTCACACAACTGAGGGAGCATTTCTAAATAACCGGTGATGCTAGTTATCAACTCGAGAGAAAGCAAAAACTCGTTCAGAAAAGGAAAAGTAACCATCATATACTACACGGCTCCACTGTGAAGCATGCTGATACAGTCACAGGGATGTAAATATAGCTATCTAAAATTATAACACTTCTATGATGGGAAGTTGAAAGTGAAGACAAAACAGAGCTTGAATGTGACAGGGAAATAGGGATAAAATAATGTCATATCCTCCAAGAGAGAAGCCCAGAGGTAGAGGACAAAACACACAAACAAAAATAGCAAGTACTATAATTACGCAGGCATGTTAGTTAAAGACAGGGAGATAAAAAGCCAAAAATAAAATCAGTTACAAGATTTGAAACAACTGCACTGAGAAACAGGAAATGGGATGGTGGGGGTGGTTCTGGGATGGCTAATTTGCAAAATAAACTTTATGGAACTATGTGATTCTTTAAATTACTAGCATACATAGTTCTGATAAAAATAAAAACTAAAATAAAGTCATAGCCAGGAAGCTCATACTTCTTACTCACTATTGAGCAGCACCTAACATCTACCTAACGAATAGCAAAACTGTTGTATTGTCTCATAACTACTGCGGCAAACAAGTCAACGTAACCAAAACAGTAACTATGCACACTGAGCACATAAGATCAATATACATAATAAACTTGCATAAAAGAATAACAATACAGGAAACGTTTGATTCCATGCAAAATTATAAAACAAAAAATTCACATTTTATAATTACTTTGTTTTCCAATACTAACTGAATCCCTTTTCATAAAAACAATTTACCTGAAACAGTCCTTCTTTCTCTTTTGACAGAGAGTCAGAGAGAGGGACTGATAGGGATAGACAGACAGGAAGGGAGAGAAATGAGAAGCATCAATTCTTCACTGCGGCTCCTTGGTTGTTCATTGATTGCTTTCTCATATGTGCCTTGACCTGGGGACTACAGCAGAGTGAGTGACCCATTGCTCAAGCCAGCGACCTTTGGGTTGCTGCAAGCTAGCAACCACAGGGTCACGTCTATGATCCCATGCTCAAGCCAGATGAGCCTGCGCTCAAGCCAGTGACCTTGGGGTTGCGTACCTGGGTCCTCCACGTCCCAGTCCGATGCTCTATTCACTGCGCCACTGCCTGGTCAGGCTGAAACAGTACCTTTTGCATGCGACAGGCACTCAATAAATTACAGATGCTTTACGTTTTTCTTTAATCCATTCATCTGACCTTATCTGGTTTGCAACTCTGAGGGTTCAGACCAACCAACTTCAAACTTATTTGAACAGAATCGTGGCCATAATAAAGAACTGCTTTCTGAAGGAAAATGACTTCTGCCTTTGAGGAAGTCACTGCTTCCTAACCACTCAAGCTGAAGGGACAGCACTGCTACTCGGCCATGCTCTTCTTTGTAGAGTGAGACGGTGTCGGCACACCAGACAGACACCCATCTTGTCTCTTTACTGTCCCAGGGCTGTAACCAGTTAGGTAAGAAAGGATTCTTAACCAGAAATCAGTGGAACTTTTGGGGAGTCTGTGATCATTCTAAAATTAACATGTATAATGTTACATAGTTTTGTTGTCTATACGCCCCTCCCTCGTTTTGCTGCATGCAAAGAAGGCCTCGAGCTTTCATCAAATTCTTAAAAGTCTACAAGCCCCCCTAAATTAGGCGCAGCTAAGAGAGACAGTTAGTTGTGAGGACCAGCCAAAAGTGATGGCTATGAAGTTTGCTTTTCTTAAAGTAGGTACATATATATATTCTCTCTGAAACTGAAGACAAATGCTTCTGGATGTGAAAGCACTTTCCCTACTTTGTATCAGAAGAAGGGTGGGAAGAGGAAGACAAGCTGGGAGCAGAGGAGGAGGGCCTTTCTAATCCCAGAAGGGAGCCTCTCCAGGTCGGGGGGAGTGAAAGGAGCAGGGTAAAGCCAATGGATGAGTGCTCTGCAGGAAAATGAGACTATTTAGTTTAAGTCTTCCAATGGAGGAAATGCGGACTCGGAAGGCATGTGGCAGATCAGCCTCCCGCTCCAGAATCCCATAGCCCTGCTTCAGTGTGAGCACTGTGGCAGGGAACAGGCTAGGACGGGGAAAGCTGAGCGAAAACCCACAGAAACTCGGTATCTTAAAGCAACTTGAGCCTGACCAGGCGGTGGCACAGTGGACAGAGCGTCAGACTGGGATGTGGAAGACCCAGGTTCAAGACCCCGAGCTTGCCAGCTTGAGCGCGGGCCCATCTGGCTTGAGTAAAAAAAAAGCTCGCCAGCTTGGACCCAAGGTCGCTGGCTCCAGCAAGGGGTTGCTCGGTCTGCTGAAGGCCCCCGGTCAAGGCACATGTGAGAACGCAATCAATGAACAACTAAGGTGTCGCAACGGAAGACTGATGATTGATGCTTCTCATCTCTCTCCATTCCTGTCTGTCTGTCCCTATCTGTCCCTCTCTCTGACTCTATGTCCCTGTTAAAAAAAAAAAAAAAATCCATGGTATCATGACTGCCACATAGAGGGCATTTTTTCATATATTTACATATGAATCAACTGCACATCACTCAAAGCTATGGATCAGCAGGCAAATACAGCACAGTACACAGTATGCAGAAAAGCCGTCCCTCACTTGCTTTTCCTTACACAGATATCTATACCTAGAATGAAAATTAACATTTAAAACAAGATTCTACTAAAAAATTATATACATCTTCACATTATAAAGCCTCTATTAATCAAAATTCTTACCTTATTGTGTACTGAGGACAACATGTTTGATTCATCACAGGTTTGTACACGTATTTCCCGCTTCTAAAATGATAGGATACAGTAAGTAGTTGTGTCAACTTTTTTTTTAATTTGCTCATTTTACAGATGGAGGAAGGGCGAGGAGAAGGGGTAAAATGAAAAAGGAGAAGGGAGAGAGATGAGATAAGGGGAAGGGAGACACATCCGTTTGTTGTCCCACCTATGTATGCATTCACTGGTTCTTTTTATTATTTTTTGTATTTTTCTGAAGTGAGAAGGAGGCAGTCAGACGCCTGCATGCGCCTGACCGGGATCCACCTGACATGCCCACCAGGGGGCGATGCTCTGCCCATCTGGGGCGTTGCTCCATTGCAACCAGAGCCATTCTAGCACCTGAGGCGGAGGCCATGGAGCCGTCCTCAGTGTCCGGGCCAACTTTGCTCCAGTGGAGCCTTGGCTGCGGGAGGGGAAGAGAGAGACAGAGAGGAAGGAGAGGGGGAAGGGTGGACAAGCAGATGGGTGCTTCTCCTGTGAGCCCTGACCAGGAATCAAACCCGGGACTTCCACACCGGGCCAACACTCTACTGCTGACCTAGCCGGCCAGGGCTTCATTGGTTGATTCTTGTAAGTGTCCTGAACAGGGATCAAACCTACTACCTTGGTGTATAGAGACAATGCTCTAACTAACTGAACTACCTGTCAGGGCACTTTTGTTAATTTCTTACCTATTTCTCACATATACCAAAGTAGATTGGCATAGAAGCATAAACTTAACTAGGGTAAAATCTAATCAATAGTGTAAAAAAGCACATTTAGGTTTTAGTGATGCTTCCTAAGCTAAATAATCTTGCAGTGTGAAGGACCGGAGGCCAGTTTTTCCTCTGCTAGGCCTTTTCCCTCCGTGCTCTGAGGCTCATCACCTCGGTCACCTCATTGGCATGTGCAATCCCTTCCAGGCCAGGCCTGACCTACCACCAACCTCCTCAATGCCACGGGCAGAGAAACAGACCCAGCAGGCTGTGGGGCTAATGCAAACTGTACCCAAGCCAACCTGCTCCTTTCTGCTCTCTCGGTATCAGTTAATGGCAGATCAATGACACTGTGAGCTGAACTTTGTCCCCCAAACTTCATGTTGAAACCCTCACCGTGAATTTGACTGTGTTTGGAGAGAAACCCTTAAAGATGTGACTGGGTTAAAATGAAACTGCTAAAATGAGCAGTCCAAACCAGATACGTGCCCTTATAAGAAAACTGGACATACAGAGACACGGGTAGCAGGGACGCACACGTCAAGAGAAAGGCCAGGTAAGGCCATGTGGAGAAGGCTGCATGTGCAGCCAAGGAGAGGGGCCTCAGATAAACCAAAGCTCCAGCCTGGCCTGTGGTGGCGCACTGGATAAAGCAGCAGCCTAGAACACTGAGGTCATCAGTTCGAAACCCTGGGTTTGCCTGGTTGAGACACATGTGGGAGCTGGTGCTTCCTGCTCCTCCTCTTTCTCTCTCCCTCCGCCTCTGTAAAATGAATTAAAAAATCGAAAAAGCCAAAGCCCTGGAGCCCCTGACTTTGGAGTTCCAGCCTCCAGGACTGTGAGGAAACAAATCTGGGCTGATGCCGGCCCACCTCTGCTATTTTGTCAGGGTAGCCCGAACACTCACAAGCTCAGTTCCCGAGCCAGGAACCTAGGGGTCAGCTTAGACCCCTCCCTCTGATGCAGCCCTATCTCCGGTCAGCATGCTTTCTGCCGCTAAAATGGACCTTAACTCTGTCCCCTCCTGCCTATGGCCGCAGCTGCAGAAGACAGCAGGCCTCACCGTCTCACATCCCACACTGCCAGTTTTCCTGGGACCGTTCCTCTGCCGCCAGGACCACCCCTCAGATACTTCTCTACTATGTAAATGGTTTCCCAGACACAGATGCCACATTGCTTTGTGACATAAAAGCCTCCAGTGGTTCCCCTCCACATTTAAAAAGGTTACTTATCATGGCCTACAAAGTCCTTCAGCACCTGACCTGTATCTACATGTGGAACTCACTGAGTTTAAGGAAAGTTGTGAAGTCTCATCTGCTGTACTTAATCCCATGTCCCTCGGGAACTACTGGCACAGGGTGCTTAACATATAGTATATAAAGAACTTCACCTAATGTTACTTTAATATCATCTACATTAAAGAAAACTACCAAAAAAAAATTTTAGCCATCAAAGGCAATGTGTGGACCAACTGTTAGAAATATATATATATGGTATATATCTATATATATCTACACATAGATAGATATAAATATACTTTTTTGAGACGGGCAGGAAATCTGATCAAAACTATGTAACAGGTGGTCTGGCCTGTGGTGGCACAGTGGATAAAGCATCGACCTGGAATGCTCTACCCACTGAGCACCACCTGGTCAGACCAGGAAAACATTTTAAAGGCGATATTTTTTCCAATTATAAGAAAAGCCTGAGTAATAAGAGAAGTATCTTGAAACTAATAAGGAGCTTTACCTTCGCCATCCTCGGTCAATAAGATCCTGATAATCCTGGACTGTCATGGAATGTGCCCACATGCCTGAAAAAATAATATGTCGATTACAGCAGGTTGAGCTTTTTACTTTTTTCATTTCAAAGCAGTATTTTTTGAATGTGAATTTAGAAGTAAAAGAAATCTAGCTCCCACTGAAGGAGTGAAAGTATACTTTTTACTTGTTGGTCTGACATATATTCATCTTAATTTCTGAAAAATACATCAAAGTTATTACATTTATTTCAGGATTAGTCAACAGTCTCTGTGACATGATAAATTTAGGTCCTCACTACAGATCACATCACACCTTTAAATAATAGTAATATCCTTAATAATTTATTAAGCTAGTCTCTTCAGAAAAATTATAAAGCAAATGTTTTCTAATGCATATAAATTCTCCTGGTTTTATAAATGTTTATAGTCGTAAACAACCAAAAGATGACAAAAATATACAATAATATTTCTATTAATTATAAAAACTAAAAGTAACCCAAAATGTCTAGGAACAGGAAAGTGATTACAAGTTCTACGTATTAAAAATATGATGAAATAATTATGCAACCATTAAAAAAACATGAAGACTATTAGGAAACACTGAAAGCTATATCTGAATTAATGTTAAGAGAAAGATAGATCTTTGTCCTGTAAACAGTAAACTGCATCACAGGTATGGAAAGACCGATGGGCTTGACAGAGCAGGATGTAGAGAGAAGAGCAGGGGCACTAGAGTAAAACAGCAATGTCCAGAGCCTGGTGGGTGCCCATTATACCCCAACAAGTTTACTCGACCAGGCTTGACTTCAACATCTATAAAGAGGAATAATAAAACCTACCCACCCAACAGGTGGGGTGTCCTATCGTAAACAATATTATTAGAATCAAAATTAAGATGATAAAAATTTACAACTATGTCTGACCAGGCGGTGGTGCAGTGGATATAGCGTCGGACTGGGACACGGAGGACCCAGGTTTGAAACCCTGAGGTCTCTGGCTTGAGCACAGGCTCATCTGGTTTGAGCAAGGTCGCTGGCTTGAGCAAGGGGTCACTCAGTCTGCTCTAGGGCCCCCATCCCGGTCAAGGCACTTATGAGAAAGAAATCAATGAACAAGTAAGGTGGTGAAACAAAGAACTGATGCTTCTCATCTCTCTCCCTTCCTGTCTGTCCCTATCTGTCCCTCTCTGTCTCTGTCACACACACATTAAAAAATTTACACAGTTATCTCTTCAGGTAAAAAAAAAAAGGTGGTGGTTTTTGTTGTTCGGTTTTTTTAATTTTTATAAGAGTTCATTTGAACCAAACTCACAATCCACGCCAGGCAGCAAGATCTCAAATGCTCCCCAAGTAAAAAGTTGAAAGGTTTCCTCCACAAAACTTTAAAGCATAGAATATCTACATTAACCAATTTTCTCAATAAAATTACTAGAACTAAAAATCTTTTAATGTGTTCATTTTAAACATAGTTCTTTTAACTAATTTATTACACACATATTATAGTTAATACTAAAATTCTGAGAAAGGGAGGACTCTATAACACCCCACAGCCTAACTGCAGTCACCATTTGGTGTACTTCTCAGTTTTTCTCCTCCCAGAATTGCAATCAGGTCACATGTAATTTGCATCCTGTTTATTTTCTCCATTTAACGCTCCTCTCTAAACGTTTCCCCACTTATATCTCATCTTCAAACCTTCATTCACTACTAACAGCCGCATCTTATGACAGTCTACTCCCTCCCCCACAAAAACCATACAATAAACACTTGTAATTAATTAGTAAACGAACACCCTACCACAGCCCAAATCGTTCTCTTACCGCAGGGCATTTTATTGTTTTCAAAATGGGAGCTACCTAAATTTACAACTTCGTGGATACCCCATTTTCCACAATGTTGGGCTGTTCTTTAAAAGGTGACACTCTACATTTGCCAATGCATGACATGGCAGAAAATCAACAGCATGTTTTGTTAAAAAACAAAACAAAAAAAACACCTCCTAAAGAAACCTGTATCACGAGAGGAAAAGAAGAAGAAAAACATATAAAAACACTTGTGGACCGACTCTGTAGTCCTCGAGGTGGGTGGAGAAATGACAGGGAATAGGAGCACCTGGTAAAAATTCCAAACACACCAGAACCGGCCGGTCCTTCGCCAGCAGCGACTCCGCTCCCCGGTGTCTTGTCCACCCTCCAGGAGACATTTCCTTGGCGCATGCCCAGCACCGTGTGTGCACGCACACCGTGTTCTACACAGCAGCACCCCCCGACCCTCCCCGCCCGGCAACCCGCGTTCTGCCCTCCCGGGGGGGCGGGGGACGCTCCCCGATCGGCACCGGCCGTCACCGCCTGTTCGCCCGCCACTGGGGACGGGCAGGTCTGCACACCTGGCTGCTGCGGGACGATGCCGACGTCGCACGTCCCAGCACCTGAATGAAGACCATGCACCCAGCAGCTTCCCTGCCGGAGTCTGGTGAGGGCTGTCTCCATCCTGACACCCCGAGGTGGCCGCGCTCCGCACTCCCCCACCAGGCCGGGGCTGGGCGGGGGTCCAGGCGCCGCGGGTCCCTCCGGCCGGTCGGCCCGAGCAGGCAGCCGCGACCCCCGAAGACGCCCCTCGGTGGTGACGGCGGCGGCGCCCTGCCCTGCCCACCCACCGACCTGCTCACCATTGGAGCGACTTCCCGACTCGTTCTTGCAATAACCACAGCGGTAGAAGTCCTCGCCCTCGAAGTACTCCACGATGCTGGACGAAAGAGGGGCGCAGGAAGCCATGGCCCGGCCCTCGACCGCGACGCCAGCCCAGCCCAACTCCGCCGCCGCGGCCGCCACCCCACAATGCCCCGCGCGGCACGGAGCCCCCGAGGCGCACGCGAAGCCGCCCCGTCGCCCGTACGCCGGGCCCCGCCGCAGCCTTACGGCGCTGACGCCGCCCGCGCCATCTTGGACCAGGGCAACTCGCCGCTAGTTCTGTTCCTTCTCGGAGATGGACCGCCATCTTCGGTGAGGGTGAGGCGGAGAGACGCAGCGGGGAAGGAAACGGTCCGGGCAGGAACGAGCGGGGAAGGGAAGTGGGAGCCGGGGAGCCGGGCCCGTGTGCTCCCCCGCGAAGGGCTGTCCCGGGGGCGGCGAGCGGGGCGGGGCGGGACGCGAGGCGGCCGGGGGCCGGGACACTCACCGCACGATGCCTTGCCCTTCTCGGAGTCGCAGTAGCCGCAGTGGTAGCCGGCCTTGAGGCCCTTGTACTCCACCAGCGAGGCCATGGCCGCCGCGGGGCTGCGCGGGCCGGCCACGCCTCCGGGCGCCCCGGGGCCGACCGCGGCCGAGCGCGGGGGCCGGCGGCGGGGAGGAGGGGAGGGCCGGCCCCGGCGCGGTGCGTCCCTGCCCGCGCGCCCCGGCCTCGCGCCCCCGGCGCCGCCCCGGTTCCGGCCCCTGCGCGGGCGCGATGTGAGCGGCGCACCCGGGTCCCTTGGCGTGCTCCATCGCCAGTCTTGCCCTCAGCTGCCCCTTGTCAGCCCTGTTTTGCAGATAAGGAAACGGAGGCACGGAGGGTGAGATCACTCAGGGTTATTTCCTGTAGGGCTGAGTTTGAAAGGGACCATCCCAGACTGGCCCTGACCCCCATGTAGCCAACGCAAGCCTCTTCCCGACCGGCAGGCACTCACGTTAAGTGCCTGTAGACCGAGTACGCTTGCAGGCATTCTGCGAATGGCAGTGGTATCTGGGTTGAAGAACAACAGCCTTTTAAAGGAAACTGTCAGAGCTGGTTGCTGCTGCCTTGTGCCACTGGAAGCCCGGTGCCCCCATAACTCACGACTTCTAAGAGAGGCTGGAAATGCCCCCATAACTCACGACTTGTAAGAGAGGCTGGAAATCCATATTGTTTTTAAATACAATTGTTTAAATGCTACTTTAAAAGAATTTTCTTTGGCTGAATTCAGCCTGAGGGCTTCCAACTTGCCACCAGTGTTTTAAAGGGGATTTCCTAGGGTAGGAGTCTGGGAGTCTACAGATGAGCACCTCCAACAAGGTAATATTCCTTGGCCCTTACCTTGTACGAAGAGATCATGTAAACCTGCCTGTCCTTATATTTTTTTTTCCCAGTGGACAATAAAGCTAATTCTTTTTGCAATGTGAAATCATGAAACTTGGAGAAACAGAGGTAAATTTTGCAGATCAGTTTCAACATTCTTGACCCCAAGGAACACACTGCTGGACATGTGCTTACTTAAACTGAAGGGTTGCCTTGGTGAGAGAGTGACCTGTCATGTTGTTAAGCATCAGGAGTGCCTCACACAAGGAAAAGAAATCCAGGGATAGCTGTGCAGCTGCCACAGGTTCTCAGTGCTGCACTAGGCTCCTGCAGCTCCAGCTCCTTACCGGAAGGCTCCTTTCTAGAGAACCATATTCTTAAAACAGACTCCACCCATTTTGTTCATTATAACAGTCTTGATTATTCCCCGTTCTTTCCTGGATAGGCTCTCATTTTTAATGAAAGGGCCTGTTATATAAACCAGCAGAGTGCTGCGCTCAGTACAGAGAGTAGGAGGCCAGGAGGCTTTTCAGTCTGGTAGTCTTGTCCCACTTCACGTCTGTACTTTTGAAGTCCCGACCTTATCCCAGCTCTAAACCAGCCTCAGCCAGAGCACTCCAGGACACACCAGCCTTGAACAATGAGAATGTTCAAAGTCCTAGGCATATGTTTTAACACATTTAATTCCTACAGCAACTTCATAGAAAAAAAAAAAAACAGAGACAGTAAATAACTTGCCCAAGGTCATACAACCAGTGAAAAGCAGAGAGAGAAAAAGGTGGTTAACATAAATTGAAGCGAACACAAGAGAGTAAATACTAGGTCTGGACTTCTATAGGACAGCAGTTTCTACATGCCTTATTTTGCTGAAGATCGGAGAGTTTTCATCTTCCAGGCCCCCATGAAAAAATACAAACCTTCATTTCATTTCCCCCTTTTTCTGGAGGGGGATCTGGAGCGTGTTAGAATGTTTTCTATTTATGATACTGCCTGTAATAGTTACTGTTGTTTTTAATTATCCCAGTTATATCAATAGTCACTTGTCTTTTCAGTAATCACTTTAAACGTCAGTGGTGTAAATATATTAATGGAATGAATATCTGATTGGATAAAAAAAATAAAGGCCCAACTATGTATATGTTACCTACCCAAACACCCACTTTAAATATAAAAACAGATGCAATCAAAGTAAAGGGACAGATCAAGATATACAGTGTGTCCGTAAAGTCATGGTGCACTTTTGACCATGTGACTGGTCAAAAGTGCACCATGACTTTACGGACACACTGTATTGTTAAGGCCTGACCTGTGGTGACGCAGTAGATAAAGTGTCGACCTGGAACGCTGGGGTCGCTGGTTTGAAACCCTGGTCTTGCCTGGTCAAGGCACATATGGAAGTTGATGCTTCCTGCTCCTCCCCCCTTTGTCTCTCTCTCTCCTGTCTCTTCAAGAAAAATTAATTATATATATATATATACATATATATATATATGTATATATATATATATATATTGTTAACACTAATCAAAAGAAGGCTGGGATAGCTACATTAATTTCAAACAATATAAACATCAGAGCCAGTAAAATTACAAATAAAATGGTGCGTTACATAAAGGGGTCAATTCAACAATCCTTAATGTGTATGCACCCTTGCATAGAGTGGAAAAATATGTGAAGCAAAAACTAATAGAAGTGCAAGGATAAATTGATGAATTCACTGTTATAGAAACTTCACTATTCCTTTGTCCATTATTGACAGATCCTGCAGGCATTAAATGAGTAAAGACAGCCTGACCAGGCAGTGGCACAGTGAGGAGCATCAGACTGGGATGTGGAGGACCCAGGTTCAAAATCCCAAGGTCGACAGCTTGAGCACAGGCTCATCTGGCTTGAGCGCGAGCTCATCAGCTTGAGCATGGGATTGCTGGCTTGAGCGTGGGATCATAGACACGACTCCATGGTAGCTAGCTTAAGCCCAAAGGTCGCTGGCTTGAGCAAGGGGTCACTCACTCTGCTGTAGCCCTGGCCCTGTCAAGGCACATATGAGAAAGCAATCAATGAACAACTAAGGAGACTAAGGAACTGCAATGAAAAGTTGATGTTTCTCATCTCTCTCCTTTCCTGTCTGTCTGTCCCTATCTGCCCCTCTGTCTCTGTCACAAAAAATAAAAAATAAATCAATGAAGACATAATCGAACTCAACAATACCATCAATCAACTGGATCTAACTGACATCTGTAAAATACTTTACCCAATAGCAGCAGAATACACATTCTTCTGAAGGTCACACAGAACACTGACCAAAATAGACCAATGCTGGGTCATAAGAAAACACCTCAACAAATTTAAAAGAGTAGAATTCATACAGAGTATGCTCTCAGACCAGAGTGGAATAAAGTTAGAAATCAACAATAGAAAGGTAGCTGGAGAATACCAAAATGCTTGGAGATTAAACAACACACTTAGAAGTAATACTTGAGTCAGTTTCAAGAGAAATTTAGAAATATTTTGAACTGAATGAACATAAAAATACAACTTACCAAAACATGGAATGCAGCAAAAGCAGTGCTTAGAGGGAAATTTATAGCACTGAGTACATATATTAGAAACAAGATCGCAAATCAACAATCTAAGCCTCTATCTCAAGAAACTAGAAAAGGAAGAGCAAATTAAATCCAAAATGAGCAGAAGGAAATAAAAATTAAAACAAAAAGAAATGAAGTTGAATACAGGAAATCAATAGAGAACAACAAAACCAAAGCTAGTTCTTTGAAAAGACCAATAAAATTGATTGAACTCTAGTGAAGCTAATTAACAAAAACGGAAAAACAAATTACCAATATCAGAAACAAATGAAGGGCCATCACTCTCATCCCATGGACATTAAAAGGATGATAAAGGAATAGTAGGAACAACTCCTTATGCCCATGGTAACCTATAAGAAATGGATCAATTCTTTGAAAGACACAATCTAACAAAATTCACAGAAGAAGAAATAGATAATTTGAATAGACCTATATCTAAAGAAATAGTATCAATAAGTAATGACCAAAATGAGCTCACTAGTGAATTCTACCGAACATTTAAGGAAGAAAGTTTACCATCTCTCTACAGTCTCTCCCAGAAAATAGCAGCAAAGGGACTTTTCTAACTCATTCTGTGAGGCTAGCATTGCCCTAATACAAAAAACAAACAAACAACAACAAAAAAGACCTTACAAGAAAGGAAAACTACAGACCAATATCTCAGTGAACATAGATGCAAAAAATTCTCAACAAAATATTAGTAAATGAATTCTAACAATGTATAAAAGAGTTATACACCACCACCAAGAAGGACTTATTCTAGGTAAGCAAACTGGTTCAACATTCAAAAGCAATTAACGTAAATAGACTAAACAAGAAAAATCCCATCAATAGTTGCAGAAAAGTCATTTGATAAAATCCAGTACCCAGTTATGGTAAAAACTCGGCAAACTAGGCATAGAGAACTTCCTCAACTTGATAAACAACTTAAACAAAACATCTACAGCTAACAAGGAATTAAAATTTTGGTATATGGAAAAATATATAACCCAGGCCATCTTTTGCTTATGTCAGGGCAAAGTCTAGTCTTGCTCACAGTTTGTTTCAACATGACTTCTTTATTGAAAATGTTCTTTGTTTATCTCTCTGGCTTATAAACATTTTATATTCTTTCAGTTTCTCTCATCAGGAAAGAGAAACAATATACAACATAGTAATTAAATTAAAAGTACTTTGCCCTGGCTGAGTAGCTCAGTTGGTTAGTGTTGTCCTGACATGCCAAGCTTGTGGGCTCCATCCCTGGTCAGGGCACATAAAAGAATCAACCAATGAACGCATCAATATAAGTGCAACAACGAATTGATGTTTCTTTTTCTCCCTTCCTGTCTCTCAAAAATCAGTAAAAAGAAAAAGCTTTTCTTAATATTTACCCAGAAGAGTAGTTTTAGGTCCATGTGATTCTCTTTATATAAGTTTTATTTTAATTAAGCTGATTCCTTAAAGAGGCTCACATTAAGAATTGCATTTTTTGGCCTGACCTGTGGTGGCGCAGTGGATAAAGCGTCGACCTGGAAACACTGAGGTCGCCAGTTCAAAACCCTGCACTGGTCTGGTCAAGGCACATATGGGAGTTGATGCTTCTAGCTCCTCCCCCCTTTCTCTCTCTCTCTCTCTCTCTCTCTCTCTCTCTGTGTCTCCTCTCTAAAATGAATAAAATTAAAAAAAAGTTTTAATTAAAAAAAAAAGAATTGCATTTTTTTCTTTATTAAGAGATTTTTGTTACTGTTTTCATAAGATAAAGTATTGCTTTTTAGCACTTCTCACAATGCGTAGCTCATAGTGACCACGGGCATGCCTCAGAGACATGGTAGGTTAGATACCAGACCACCATGATAGAGCAAGGTGTAATCTTCTTGGTAGTGGCAGGTCTTTCAATTTGTGAAAAAACATTTGTGAAGTGCAGTACAACGAGGTACACCCGTCTAAGGAACTTGCTATGGTAGTATGATGCTGTCACACCTCAGGTAGTGTAACAAGTTGGGCCGAATTCGCATCACGAGTTTGTCTTCTGAGTGGCATGACTTTATCAGTGCTGAAGTGATACCGTGTTTGGTTTGGGGAACAAGTGATTAAAATGTAAATTGAAATTTAATTAATTAGTGCTTTGGCATGGAATAGAAACCACTGTCATGACTTGATGTTTGAAATTCTTTAAGTATAAAATACCCGTATTTACTTTTATAGCTTTTATTTCTGCATATAAGTTCGGGGCTTCAGTTTCAGAGATCAGACACATTCAGTGGGGTATGGCCTCTGGTGGCAGCTGGGGCTACAGTTTCAAGAAGTCGCTACTAATAGTCCCATTTTGGAAGGCATCTATTTTTAGTCCTAATAAATGAAAGCCAAGTTGTGATTACTACATTTTCTTCTTTTCACATTTTATGTAGAACTAGGGACAACTTAATGGGGCTACAGGATGACTTTGGATGTAGCTTGTGTGTGTGTGTGTGTGTGTGTGTGTGTGTGTGTGTGTGTGGTGAAGAGTCTCTTGGTGTGAATATGCCAAATCATTTTCATTAATTTATATTCAACACTGGTGTGTTTTCTGCTTCTTAATTTTTAACAAATGACCAGTCATGAACATCATTAAATAATGTGACTAGCTTTCATTAAAAGTTTATTAAATAGTATTAAAGTTCACAGCAGTAGCAGTACTTAGCTGAGTAACCTACCAGCTAAGTGAAGATGAGACCACATGACTAGCCATCCGCACCCTCTTCCCGACCTCCACCAGCTACTATTGTGTGCGTAGGATCCACTCCAAGGTTTCCCACTGGTTCCATTTCTGTGGAAAATAGACGATGTATATTCCAAAAAAAGAAAAAGGAGATGCTTCTGTTGCCTTGAGAGGTGTCTCCCAACTGCTGAGATGAGCTTCCTGTGTCTGCAACAGCCCAGCCCACACTGAAGCTCGTTCCCGGACAATTAGATGATGTCCTCACCTACCACCTCATAGTAGTCTCAGCCTAGGATCGTGATGACACCTTAAAAAGCTGTGACTGATTTTGATTGCCCTGGACATCCACCCAAAGCATCCCAAACTATCAACAATAGATGACTGAAACTCTTGAAAGAGGGCCAAAAACTTGAATGACTGAAAAATGGTATTTTGGAGAAAAGAGGATAAGAAATTAAGGCAGGAAGTGTGGTTTCAGAACACAGAGGAGAGGAAGACAGTGAAGATCAAAGATGTTCCTCAAGGTGGCGATCAGAGGGCACTGGCTGAAACAAAAGACACCAAAGAGAAACAGCGGGAGGCTGCAAGATTAGGGAAGGTGACCAAGAGTGCTGTGAGGACAGAATCCAGTTGAGGTTTATGGAAGGATCCCCCTGCAGTGCAGACCCCACCCTGTACTATCCTCAGGTGACAGACTCAGACTGGTTGGATCTGAGTACAGAAGAACAGTAGGTATTTGCTTTCCATTTTGAGTAAGCAGGAAAATGTTCTTTTATCTAAGAACAAGTGTTCCTGACCAGGCGGTGGCGCAGTGGACAAGAGCGTCGGACTGGGATGCAGAGGACCCAGGTTCGAGACCCCAAGGTCGCCAGCTTGAGCGCGGGCTCATCTGGTTTGAGCAAAAGCTCGCCAGCTTGGACCCAAGGTCGCTGGCTCCAGCAAGGGGTTGCTTGGTCTGCTGAAGGCCCGCAGATAAGGAACATATGAGAAAGCAATCAATGAACAACTAAGGTGTCGCAACGAAAAACTGATGATTGATGCTTCTCATCTCTCTCCGTTCCTGTCTGTCTGTCTATCCCTTTCTCTCTCTCTCTGTCCCTGTAAAAAGTAAAAATAAGAACGAGTGTAGCCCCAGAATGAGAATCATGTGCCCTGGAGTCATGCAGGCACAAATTCTGCTTCAGAAACCAACCCTGGGACCTTTGACAAGTCACTGAAACTCTCTTGGCCTCAGTCTGCTTTGCCATGATCTGGGGGGCGGGGGGGGGGGTAATGAGTACCTCCCCCATGTGGTTGTAAGACTAAAAATAACCCGTTTAAGTTCTTAGCACAATGCCTAGTTTACACTAAACTATAAATGTTGCTTTGGAAATAATACAAGGACTTCTTAGGAAAGAAAATATGAAAGTAGAAATATGGGTCTTTTAAAGCAATTAGCTTTAGTTATAAAGCAAATACAGTTGTTTTTTTTCCCAATTCTGTTATAAAATCCCCTTTGCTGCTAAGAGAACTCAGAGAAAAAATTTATAACACAGATTGATAAACGTAAAGCCTGTTTACTTACTAAGCAAGTGAAATAAAAAGGTCTGAAGGATGTCTAAATGTGACCGTGCTCCATCTTAAGTGTGAATTTTTTCTGCATTAAATTAAAAAAATACTTTCTTGCTGTCAAACTGTTTTATTTTCTAAAATGTAAACCTTTGATAAAAATCATGAAGCATGATATTGTTGAATGGCTACACAACTTAAGATGGACTTAACCAACTTTGAATACCTGGTTTCACATCAAAGGGAAGTTCTTTGTTCTACCAACAATTCTATACAAACATTGTTTTTTTAGAATTTGAAATAGCAACTTAGCTTTTCTTTGGGGTTAAAATAAAGGTACTTCTAATTGTTTCAATCTCAAATACAATGTGGCTCTTCATTGACACTTTTATTAGAGAGTATTCCTTCCTTGCTCCAAAGAACAACAGAAGACATTAAACATATCCAGTCCTGCCTGCTGGCACAGAGAAATGCCTGTTACATATGAAAAGTCAGTCCCAAATTGATACAATTCATACTAGATAGAGCACGTCTCCTGACCCTTCTCCAAATCCTAGTATAATTTCTCTTTTTGATCTTCTAGATTGGCCTGGGCCAAAAATACTCACGACCCTCGCATTGCAGTAGGGTCCCAGTCCCCGCTAGAAAAGAAGATTAAGGTGAGGAAATACACTTACCATGAATTTTGGAGCTGGTAATACAATCATAAAAAAGTTTATCACCGAGGTAGAAAGGGCTCGAGTGCTTTGCCTATTACGTTAATTCAGCATTTGGCTCACTGAGCACCAGGGTGCTGGCTGGCTGGCTGGCACTGAGCACAGTGCAGCCTGTGGTCGCCCATGACATGAAGCAGGTCGTTAACACAGTGTGTGCTAGGTGTCAGGAAAGGATGGAATTATATTTGAATGAGTATGTGGCAGGTCTGAGGAAGTGACATTTAAGCTGAAACCTACAGATTACATTTTTAAGTGCCCTGGACAGAGCTAACGTGTTGGGGGGGGGGGGCCTCTATGAAGGAAGAACATGTGACAACACTCAGCTGGGAAAGAGAATGTGGCTTTTGAGGAACAGAGAGTCCTTGTGGCTGCAGCAGAGTGAGCTGAGGCTTTGGAGCGGCAATCAGGAACCGGGTTACGGAGGCCACCCTGGGACTCAGGATTTTCTCCTAAAAGCCCTAGGACCCTACTCCAGGACTCCATGTAGGAAAGTGACAGGCTCAGATCTGTGGACCACAGAGGTCACTCTGGCTGCTGTGTGACATGTCCGATGGGGCTGGGGCCAGAGGGAGGAGAGAACTGTGGGTTCAGGGCTACGGTGGGGGTGTCCTGAAGTTAGCAGTGACAGGATTGAGGGGAAACTGAAAAAGGCCACTTTGCAGGAAGAGTCAAGTCAAGACGTCAGATAAACAGTATCTAGGTCTGAAGTTGAGAGACAGGCATAGAGCAGCCTGTGTGCCTCGACTGTGTGGTTTATACCCCTTTCCCCACTGTCTGGAGCAGTGCCTGACATGCGGGGGGTCACCTGTTTCAATGATTGAGACTGTCCGTGTCCAAGGAAGCTAAATGGGGCTGTGCTCTATCTTAAGGGACAATTTGCCACATTTTCCTGCATTACATTTATAAGACAGAACCAGCCAAGCAGGCGAAAGGAGTGTCCATGGGGTAGGAAGAAAATGATGGGCTGGTCAGTCTCTTGGGGACATCCAGCTATGGCTAGAATAGTCTAGGTGTCCCAGATAGCCTTAGTCACGCACCCTTGTCCACAGCCTGGAAGCCAGAATAAGATCAAGTCTTCCAGGGAGAGTGGTCACCTCCACAGAATGCTGCTGAGAGGTCAAATATGACAGGGATAGGAGCACTGCACTTGTCAGTGTGGCCATTGCTCGTGACCTAGGTGACAGCAGTCTTGAAGAAGGGGTGGGAGACGGAAGCCCAGCTGAACAGGGGACACCATGAGCGGAGGAAGTGCAGAGGGCTGTACTGCACTACCTCTGGTCACACTGTGCAGGGGAGCAAAGACGACAGGAGGGGCTGGACAGGAGTGCTCCTCAAAGGGACCTGACAGGTGACTATTTTATGCTGGGGGAGTGACCCTGTAGCAGGACATTGTGATGAAGCAGGAGTGGAAGCTCTTGAAGCCCAGTGGGCCCAGGCGGTGCGACCAGCATCTGACAAAGGGGCAGTGTTCCCGTTGTCAAGGCAGGATGGCCGAACCGGGACAGACGCATGGTGGCCTGACGGGGGGGGGGGGGGGGGGGGGGGGGGGGCGCTCCTGAGCCACGGCTTGTGTCCTCCAGGACGGCAAGGCCTTTTAAACAAAATTTATTTTAGTTTAAAATTGTATTTTACTTTATTTTCTTTTTCAGTTGAATTTTATTGGGATGACACCGGCTAACATAATTATACAGGTTTCGGGTGCCCGATTCCACAACACAACCCTGTCCACCGTGCTATGTGCTCACCCCTGGGTCTCTGCAACCAGGAGGGGGCGCTGCGGAGGGGCTGGAGGGGAGGGCTAGACAGGGACATGAGTCACTTAAGGGACCCTAACAGGGACATGGCCAGCAGGTGCCAGGCCGGGCTGACAGCCACGTGAGATCTGCGCCGTGGACTGGAACAGAGGCCGGCCCACTTACAAAGTTCTGATACTTCCCTCCGACAAGCATGTAGGTGGTGTCCGTTCTACAGAAGGGAGGAAACTGTTAGCCCAAAAGCTTCAACAGCAGAAGACGGCGCTTGGTAACCCTGCGGCCCCGTCTTCTGACTTCGAATCTGTCCAAGCGGAGGAATACCGCGGCCCGCCTCGCCGAGAGATCCGCACAGACCCAGGGAAACACGAAACGGTTCCGAAATGGGAAACAAACATAAAGGAAACGGAACGGAGACCGCCGCCATGTCAAAACACAGAAAAAGATGCTAACCAATGGGACTACCTGGTGCCGGAGAGGGAACTGAACCAGATCAGGAAACACATCTACCGAGCAGAACGTGCCCGAGGCCTCAGGGACCACAAGTACCGGCGGCTTCCTCCAAGAATTCCCCCTGAAACACTCCCGCCCAAAGCGTTCACCCCGGGGCAGGATGAAAAGCCTGGAAATATCCAGAAAACACCCAGGGTGACCCCCAGAAAGCACATGGAGGCATGGGCACAGGAACAGATAAAGAAACATCAAGAGCGCATGATTCGAGGGAGAGAGCTCACAGAGCTAAGAAACAATAAACAAAATGCCGCCCGGGCCCCTCCTGTCCCAAAACCTCGCGTGAGGAAAGAGGAGGTGAAAGAATTTGAATGGGTGACAGCCTATCCCCTTGTCCAGCCTCACCAAGAAGCACGTATAGAAGTGACTATTCTGATGGAAAAGTCAAAAGATGAAGGCAAAATTAAAGAACCCCTTCGAAGCAAGCCCTTGTATATAACACCGTTTTTGAGAAGGCAATTAGAAAATAATAAAGCTAAAATTATTTCCTAGTTTATTGTATTTCTTTTTTTGGCTGGCATACTTTCATAGAAGTTACTGCAGTAAAATCCCATAACCTAATTTTTTTTTCGAAGTACATCAAACTGAAAAAAAAAAGTTAAACCATAAACACAAAACTTACTGACTTAAAACCACCAATTTTATTATATCTCACAATTCTGTATCAAGAATTCAAGCAGAGCTCAGATGGGAAAGTTTCGGCCCTATGTGGCACCACGGGGGCCACTTGGGGGCACTCAGGTGATGGCAGGGCTAGTCTGGAAGGGTTCAACACTGCTTCCCCCTATGTGCCCTTGGCAGCAACAGCTAGAAGGCGGGGCTTAGCCTAGCTGGCCCCGCCCCCACAGAGCCCTCCCCATGAAGTTTCAGGGCCACAGAACATCACTTCTGCCATATTCTATTGCTCAAACAAGTCACCAAGGCCAGTCCAAATACAAGGAGACTCTTCCTCTCAGCAAATTGTGCAGCCACTTTTATTTTTATTGTATTTATTTATTTTGTATTTTTTCTGAAGTTAGAAGTAGGGGAGGCAGTCAGACTCCCGCATGCACCCCACCAGGATCCACCCATCATGCCCACCACAGGGCGATGCTCTGCCCATCTGGGGCCTTACTCTGTTGCCGCTCTGGGAGCCATTCTAGCGCCTGAGGCGGAGGCCATGGAGCTGTCCTCAGCACTGGGCCAACTTTGCTCCCATGGAGCCTTGGCTGCGGGAGGGGAAGAGAGAGACAGAGAGAAAGGAGAGGGGGAAGGGTGGAGAAGCAGATGGGCACTTCTCCTGTGTGCCCTGGCCAGGAATCGAACCAGGACTTATACACGCTGGGCCGACGCTCTACTACTGAGCCAACTGGCCACGGCCTGCAGCCGTTTTAAATCCACCATCTAAAACTCTATCACACAACAGAAGAAACTGGAACCTGTCCAACTCTGTAGTCTAAAAAGCTCTATTGTGAGACTATGATCTAGAGCAGTGATGGGCAATCTTTTGAGCTTGGTGTGTCAAAATTCGCCAAAAAACTGAGCATAACTCGGGCGGTGTGTCCCTTTGAGAAAAAAAAAACATAATTTCGCAATATTTATAGTTTAAATAACAAAAATGTTTTGGCCTCCAGACCTCCGGCACAGAGTGTCTACATTACAGCAAATGTTTTCTTTTTAATTTCTTTTTATTTTATTCATTTTTAGAGAGGAGACACACACACAGAGAGAGAGAGAGAGAGAGAGAAAGGGGGGAGGAGCTGGAAGCATCAACTCCCATATGTGCCTTGACCAGACCAGTGCAGGGTTTTGAACTGGCGACCTCAGTGTTCCCTGGTCGACGCTTTATCCACTGCGCCACCACAGGTCAGGCTACAGCAAATGTTTTATCCTCGGCTACTGCACTTGGCCGTGCAGGAGCCGAGGATGAAACGTCCTTCTTGGCATGCGGCCCCATACTTCTCTGGTATGCAACCGTGTGTCATCAAAAATGGCTATGCATGTCAATGCTGACACGCGTGTCATAGGTTCGCCATCACAGGTCTAGAATTTAGCCATTTATGGAGAATGCACTTTGGATAGTAATCCCTTAGGCAGGCAGAGCCGTTAGGAGGAACACACGGCCTGTATATGCCTCCCTCCTGGTAGCCAACCTCCACATAGAATAAGGCAGCAGCCTGGCCCTGGGGGAAATCCCCAGGATAAGAAGCGCAAATAAAGAGGGTGTGCACAAAAGCAAGTACCTGAGGAAAGAACCAGATGCTGCTCAAACACAAAGCTCTGGAGGAAATAAAAGGCTTTGGCGGTGGAGGGCCTCTTTTAAAAGATAAGATTCATTAGGGTTTTCTTTTCAATTCAGAAGTTGAAAGAAAAAGTGGTCCATAATCAACCTGTCTAGATAACTTCTGTGGATCATTTTTAAAAACTACAAAAAAGCACAGGGTTAAAAAACTCATTCCTGGGAGAAAGGCACGAAATGCGAAGGACCAGCTTTTCCACACGGGTTGGAAAAGAGGAACCACGGCAGTTCCTTAGTGAGGAACGTTTGAAACAAAGGAACTAAATCACTGACTGGGAAGAGGAAGGTAAGGCCAAAACGTGGTGGGTGGTGATCGCATTTCCGGGAAAAGAGGCAGCTTTCTGGAGACAGACTGGGCGTATTTACAGACAAAAAGGAGGTGCCTGGCTGGTTAGGGCCAAGGGGTGAGAAGGGCAGGCGAGGAAGGCTAAGTGACGCTAATGGGTGGGGGGAGGGGGGGGCAAGAATGTTCTAAAACTTATGGTGGTGATCCACAACCTTGGGAACAGAGAAAAAACAATGAAGTACACTTGTCGGGTATGCGAACTGCATCTTCCCAAGGCTGTTTAACAAAAATGAAAGGCACGGCTAGGGTTTAGAGCAAGAAGTGAGCCTAGAAACACCGGCAAAGGGCCTCGTCACACGAGGCTCTGAACATCACTGAGGAACTCTGAACATCACTGAAGAGCTCGGGCACGTTCAATCTTGAAGGGGGGGAGGGGGCTGAGAAATTGACATGTGGTTTTTAAAGAAGCGGAAGAAATCTCAAGGACAGATAGGAAGCACGGGACACCAGATGGAAGACCGTGACAGCAATCTGGGCAAGATGGAGAGAATCAAGAGACCAGAGAAGTAGTGATTATTAAGGTAGGGATTTGGGGGGGTCGGGGGGGTAGGTAAAAAAGAAAAAGAAATCTATATCTTTCTTTCTGAGGAAATAAGAAAGCACCAGTACAGAGTTTATAAAGATTTGGGCACTGTTCTATACATGGTCAAAATAGCCCATATGCTGTCCGAGAGAGGCCGCTGGTTATAGCTATGTGTAGTGTAAAGCCAGTAGTCGAGGCCACCATCACAGCAGCCTGACCCATGCAGGTTCGCAATAGATTCGAACAGTCGGTAATGAAACACAGGAGCCAAGAACTGGTGAGCCATCAGCTTTAATCCTAGCTTGCACCCGGCGGGCAAGCAAAAACACACACTGGGCTCCAAAACCCTCACATTCAGTGCTCACAAAGCTACTGACTTATCCGAGTTTCCTAGCATCAAAGCTTTCCAGCTCACCAGACTTATTCACCTCTGTTTCCCATCTCCTCCTGCACAAACTTCCTCAGCACTCTGCCATCTTGGCTGCTTCCTCTCCTCCATGTGGCTTATTCTGCTCTCCTCTCTAATACCTCAGGAACCCAGGAACCGAGGGAGAGATCAAGCTACTGGTCTCTCCCACTTTATACCGTGGAATCCAAACCCTTAATCCAATTTACAGACAAGGAAGTCTCTCATACAAAGTCACCCATCTGAGGCATAATGGGATTCCTCAGGAGTGTACCACCCTACATCATCCAATCAGTCAAGGGTGTGGGGAAGAGCTTACTCTTAAAACTAAGCCTTAGGCTATAATGACCCGGCCTGCCCACAGCCTGTTCCAGAACACACATTAATATCAACGAACTTCCATGTGGGCAGCGCCATCTTTAACAAAGTGAGCATAATATATTTTATCTGCCGAACATGTAGCTTCTTAGAGAAGTTTAGTCAAAGTTTTGGAAATGCTCAGGGTACAGACGTAGCACGTATCATGCGAGGAAGACAGCGGAAGGGAATCGGGCAAAGCATTGGACACAAGGAGGGATGGTTTTCAAGTATATTTGTAAGTGGTGAATGAATACCCAGCCTCTACCCGATAGTCTGGCCTAGACCAGCCTCAGCGGAACGGTGGGCAAGGAGATGCTGAACAGCCATGGTTTCCAGACGGAACCCCTTTAGCAAGTGGTTTCTTGTTTAACCCTTTGAGCAGTGAGCTTTTTCATGCTTCCTGACTCCCGGGAGTGTTGTTCTTTTTTTCAAAAAATAAAATTAGTTCCAGTTCCAGGGTTTTATTTTTTTTACAGGGACAGAGAGAGAGGGATAGATAGGGACAGACAGACAGGAACGAAGAGATGTGAGAAGCATCAATCATTAGTTTTTCGTTGCCGTTGCGACACCATAGTTGTTCATTGATTGCTTTCTCACATGTGCCTTGACCGCGGGCCTTCAGCAGACCCAGCCACCCCTTGCTGGAGCCAGCGACCTTGGGTCCAAGCTGATGAGCTTTTGCTCAAGCCAGATGGGCCCGCGCTCAAGCTGGCGAGCTCAGGGTCTCGAACCTGGGTCTTCCGCATCCCAGTCTGACGCTCCATCCACTGCGCCACCGCCTGGTCAGGCCCAGTTCGAGTTTTATTAACCTAAAATCATGTTTGTTTGATAACCAATTTATAGAAACAAGAACATACATTTGCCTTTTTTTTAATGTTGCCTTATACATTTTTAAAATAAAAATCTTTGTTCGATCGTACTCTGGATGGTCAGGAGGCAAGAGAATATACATGAACGTTCGTACTGCTCAAAGGGCTAAAGAGGAGATATGACAGTAGCTTAAGGGTCACGATCATTTCTTTAAGATGAGAGGCACAAAGCTGAAGAGAAAGCACTAGATACGGAGAGGGGATAGCCGGCAGGGCAGGGACCCGCGGGAAGCAGGAAGAGCTGGACCCTAGAGCCCTTCACTGAGGAGACACACACCCCCTCCGACCCCGGAGGGAAGGAGTGAGAAGGGGTAGATGTAGAAAGCTAGGGAACGGGAAAAGGAGCCAAGGAGGGACTGAGGGAATATCCAGGACAGACCTGAAGGCCCAGCAGAGATCAGACGCATGCGAGCAGCCTTCGTCCGCCCTGCTGGGTGGTTCTCCTGGCAGGATGGATCCGGGGTTGGCACTGCTGGGGAAAGTAGTCCAGGCTGGCTTAGCCAAGGACTGAATCACTGTGTGTAAATCTCAGGCTGAAATATATGACAGTGCTGATACTTGAGCACGTTTTAGCGGTAAAAACTATTTTATATGGTACAACTATGTGTTGACTTGACCAGCTGACTTTACAGCTCAAGAGAAGTAAAAGAACCAGAATGATATAGGCCATTCACAACCTGTCTAAAACTTCCAGGGGGACAGGCCTAGAGAAAGAAGAAACTCTCCCGATAACAGAAAATAAAGAGTAATAACTACAATTATTTGTGAATATGGCAGTGAGTTTCCTTTAATCAAAGACAACCATGACAAATTCATCAACTATCAAAAGCTACATTTTAACTAAAATCAATCTGTCTTTAAAAATGTTCAATCATACAATATATACAACACATGCTGCTTTCCTCTTTGGATTTCACAATCCACTGGAGTCCTAAAAAAAGGGGGAACAGCTGGTTAACAGTTTATAAATCAAAAGTTGATTTGATACACACAAATGAAATCTAACTAGCCCCTCTTGAGTGAGCCGGACCCAGGTTAATCCATTAAATGTCTATCTTACGCCAATACTCCCCTCTCCCTCAATTATCCCAGAACAAAAGAAGTTCAATTAATTGAGGTACATATAGAGTTGACATTAAATACTAAAAAGCTCATTTTAACTCTCAAAAGTCATAAAAAATTTGGGCTAGAAAAAAAAAACCACCTTAGCAAGGATCAGATTCAAAATCCTCCATATTTTATAAACAGATGGCAGATAAGGCAAATGGAGCTGAAGGAGACAAGTGACTCGGGCACAGTGGAAGGGGCAGAGCCCGCGGAAGCCGGGTCTGACTGCCGTCCACCTCTGTGTGCAGGACAGAACGTCCGATCATTACTAAGGTTTCCCTCTAGCGACATTCTCCTTAAAAACAAAGAACAATGTCAGAGAATAACTAGCATAACTCAAATTTAAGAAGTGCCCATTTATGCCTGACCTGTGGTGGCGCAGTGGATAAAGCGTCGACCTGGGAACACTGAGGTCACCAGTTCAAAACCCTGCACTGGTCTGGTCAAGGCACATATGGGAGTTGATGCTTCCGGCTCCTCCCCCCATTCTCTCTCTCTCTCTTTCTCTCACTCACACTCTCTGTGTCTCCTCTCTAAAATGAATAAATAAAAAGAAATTTTTTAAAAAGTGCCCATTTACTTCTTTTCAAAGGAATCCTCCTTTTCTGCCCTGTCCCTACAAAATAAGCAAATCTACTGGGACATTAAACACAATTGATGGGAGCATTCAATATTCCACTTATCTTAGTCATCAGTTTATGTTAGGGGCTAAAACAATAAGCCAAACCAAGCACACACCCCTCCTGCTCTGCCTCTGCCCCCGGTCCACCCATGTCACCGACTCCGAGAAGGGAGCTTGCAACCGCTAGGTCCTGCTGGGCCTTGGTCACCAGGACGCAGTTCTAACAATGGGCGCTTGGGGGAGAGGCAAAACCAAAACTTCACCAGAATGTGACAAAGTAGGATGGTCTGGAAGGCCAAGGAAAGTGTGATAGGAGCTCGCATTTGTCCCCCACAGGAAATGTTACCTCCGGCTGGCTGGTGTCAGGCACTGAGCCTCTGCTGGCTCTGGCCTGGAGCAATCACAGGCTCAGAGATCTCAAAGGTCTTCACAATCTCCTGGCAGAGAACAAAGAACACATGGGCTCTGGGGCAGGGCTGCTGCGGTCCCGGGGGCAGGGCTGCCCATGAGCTACGGGCATGGTTTTACCTCCCAGTCGCGGTAACTCAGAGCAATAATTCCTTGGTTCCTGATTTGGCTGCTTTGGTCAATGCCCTCCCTTTCTTCATTAAGATTCACAGGCTCTGTTGGAAAGAGAAAAGTTATCATAGGTTATCAAATCAAAAGAGGTCATCTAAAAAGGGAGTGAGGAGTCACAGGAATGAAAACTATATTGAGAAGATACTTAAGACTAGTACATACTTATTAGGACCTTATGCGTCACTGATTTGTAACATTACTACAGTAGCAAGTACGTAATCCATTTGCTTCCATTAAGAAAGTATAGTCGAGCCTAACCAGGCGGTGGTGCAGTGGATAGAGCGTCAGACTGGGACGCAGAAGACCCAGGTTCGAGACCCTGAGGTCGGCAGCTTGAGCACGGACCCATCTGGCTTGAGCAAAAGCTCGTCAGTTTGGACCCAACGTCGCTGGCTCCAGCAAGGGGTTACTCGGTCTGCTGAAGGCCCGCGGTCAAGGCACATGTGAGAAAGCAATCAATGAACAACTAAGGTGTCGCAACGAAAAACTGATGGTTGATGCTTCTCACCCCTCTCCATTCCTGTCTGTCTGTCCCCATCTATCCCTCTCTGACTCTGTCTCTGTAAAAAACAAAAACAAAAAAAAAGTGTAGTCGACTTGCCTATTCCTATCAGGTGAAAACCTGTGCCTGTCATCTCTCTAGGTACCAACCACAGAGCTAAGCCCTAGTGAGTCCAACGAGAAACTGAGTAACATGTAAACGCAATAGAAGTGCTTCATTCTCTATGGGAGGCCCTCAGAGGAGAGGCGTAATGGAGTATGTGAAACCAATCAAGAATTAAAGATTCTCTCAGGGAGAGAAGCAGCTGGCAACAGGGAAAAAAAGAAGAAAACAACAAAAATAACTGCAACGACAAGTTTTCTAAATTAAAACTTGAGGGAAAATTTTATCATTTCTTGTTAATCTTGACAGTAGATGTTGAATCAATAATGATACAGATCAGCGATTTTCAACCATGTGCCACAAGAATGTTTAAAACAAGCAATACCTATTTAGTCAGGGGCAAAGACTGTTTTTTCCTTAGATTTTCAAATTAAAAAATGACAACAGACAACACTAGAGCCGTTCTGTGTGAAATATATATCCATAGATGATAAATTCTTTGGTGTGGCCCAGAATTTTGGTATTTTATGCGTGCCATGAGATGAAAAAGGTTGAAAACCACTGACATAGATGAATCCATTTGTTTTAAACTATGACCATGTTTTGGATAGTTTCTGTTAGTTGAACAGGATTATAAAATGTATCACCTAAAATGAAAACTCTTTTGTACATTTAGTAAGATTTACTTCATAAACTCTAGTACCAAATATATTTTTTCTAAAACTAACCTCTCTGAATATAGGATCACTTACCTATTATTGGCATCCGGTCTTGGTCAAGTTTTATTCTTGCAAAGCCATCCTAAAACACAGAAGAAAGATTTTAGAAGACTAAACTTTAGATCAGTGGTTCTTAACCTTTTTTGAGGTACCGAACCCACCAGTTTCATATGCGCATTCACCAAACCCTTCTTTAGTGATAAATAAAATATGATTTATTTTTTCCAAATTCAAGACATAGGAATATGTTTTCTTACTGGTGCACAAAATGAGCCGTGCATGAACATCACCTTGCTCAGAGAAAAAAACCAACAAAGTGCATGAACTCACAACAAATTACGGTATTACTTTATTCTGGCCTCCGCGGCAGAGGCTTCTCCGAACCCCTGAGACCGACTCATCAAACCCCTAGGGTTCGATAGAACCCAGGTTAAGAACCACTGCTTTAGATCCAAAACCTGTTCACCATTGGATAAAAAAATTACTCAATTATAATGTTCTGTATCTCAGGCAATGAAACTATGTAACAATGAGGCGGTCACATGGACACGACTGTAACATCTTTCTTTTTAGGGGCTACCCTCTCTCAGGCCTCTCAACAGCTGGTTTAACCCTGACAGCCTCCACCCGAGGCCCTCTTAAAACTCGATTTTGCCTCTTGAACTGGTATGTAACATAACTTTGAATGCTCATATTTTTTATTACACATTAATTCTATCAATTTACCACCGATATATATGCCTTTGTTGTTATTGCTGGGAAAACACTTGGGTCAACACAAGTTTTTTGTCTGGGGTAAAGATCCCATTCATTTTACACGTGCAGGAAAGCAACCTAAGACTCAGGACAGTCTAATGCCAATTTCCACAGTACGTTCTCTTGACCTCTTTTGAAACAATTTCTAACGGAAAGAGTTACAAGCCTACTGTAAAGTGCTCCCATATATCCTTCATCAGCTTCACCAGTTGTTTGAGTTTTGCACATTTACTTTATCAATCTATACATTCAGCACGGGACAAAAGGAGGCTTAGTTGTTCATATAGAAAACAGTACAATAAATGCCAACACGGGACTAAACTGTTCCAGGCACTCACAACTGCAAACCTCCTTTCTCCCACCCCTGTATATTATATTATTGATTTTTATGAGAGTAAGTGATAGACAACCTGACCCCTTCCTGTGCACTGCATTTCCTGTGTATTTCTTGAGAACAGGGATATTCTCTTACATAGCATGACAACCATCAAATTCGGGAAATTTAACATTTTATACCCTACAGTGTCGTCTAATTCAGAGTGCCGTATTCCAACTCCGCAAATTCTTTTACTAAATAATTTCTAAAGGGAAAAGCCAGCACACAAATTTTGAACGTGCTTCTTGTTTTAGTTTCTTCTCTCTCCAGGTCAATTAGTCTTTTGTTCCAATGGGCCGAAACGCATACCGGGGAGTCCAAACCTCTTTGCCAGCTCCCTCTTACAGCTTTTATTATCTGTTTTCTTAAAAGCCACAGAAAAGCCATGAGAAATATAAATCTTACCCTCACAATGAAGGAGACGTGAAAGATGTTCTCCACCGTGCGGGGGAAAGAATGCGGGTCAACCACAAAGTCAAAGAAGGATATGGGCGTATCAGCTACAGGAAAAAGAAAGGGACAAGATTCTTCAAGGCAGGAAGATGACTTTCGTTCATCAGTAAGACCAAGATGTTCCCGCGTTAGGCAGCGGAAGGAAACGGGCACTCCTCCTGCTGTGGGGGTGCAGCTGGATATAACCCCTTCTGGAGGGCCATCTGGCAGAGAGGTAAAAATCAGGCGTGGCCCCTGGCCCTGGCTGCCCCTCTGCAAAGCTGTCCTGCAGAAATGTGAGCAGCCATTCACGGCTGCTGTTCACACAGGAGTAAAATGCTATAAAGAGCTTCCTCCTCTACTAACAGGGGAATGGACACATGCATGTACGATACAGCCATACAGTGGGAACCCCTGGAAAGAAAAAGGGGCATCTTCATGCCCTGGTAAGGACAACGTCCACACGGAAAGGTCACGTTGCGGAAGGATGGGTATATCATGATTAGGTTTGAAAAGCACCCCCCCCCCAAACAAAACAAAACAAAACCCAAAATCCTAACTAATGATCATTATTTATACGACCGGCATAAGTATATCTGAAAATAGCATGTTTTATTTTTTAACAGGAAAGACATCCCATTGTTTAAAAATAAAAGTTAGGTCACCAACATCCTCACGTGGACCTTCTAAAGGGGAGATGCCTCGTTACATACCTATACCAGAAGAATCAAACATCACGCATAACTGAAAATGCCTTAGACCCTCTTGTTGAAAGTGACACGTGTCTAACGAATACAAATTGCCCCGTTTTGAACCTGGTATCATACTTACGATCGTCTCGAAAATATGTCTGCAACAATCCTAAGATTCTTTCCACTTCTTTTTCTGTTGCTTCTTGGTGAGATTCTCCCATTTTTTTTAACTGAAAAGAGAAAAGTCCCCGTCAAGCCGAGTGGCCGGCACGCCTGCCTATTAACCTTTCTTTCCTGCTCTCCTCCGCACCCAGTGCCCTTCACTGGGGACGTGCTCTTCCCCATCTTAATGCTTACAGCAAAGAGGAAACATTTTCAGTAACCTCGTTGTTTTTTTTTACAGAGACAGAGAGAGGGATAGACAGGGACAGACAGACAAGAACAGAGAGAGATAACAAGCATCAATCATCAGTTTTTCGTTGCAACACCTTAGTTGTTCACTGATTGCTTTCTCACATGTGCCTTGACCACAGGCCTTCAGCAGACTGAGCAACCCCTTGCTGGAGCCAGCGACCTTGGGTCCAAGCTGGTGAGCTCTTTGCTCAAGCCGCATAGGCTTGCGCTCAAGCTGGCGACCTCGGGATCTCGAACCCGGGTCTTCTGCATCCCAGTCCGACGCTCTATCCACTGCGCCACCGCCTGGTCAGGCAGTAACCTTTTTATATTAATTTTTTAAATAGAGGAATAACATTACCAAAAACCTCCCATTTCCAGGCTGAACATAAAATAGAAAAATACAAAAGGGTACGTAAGAACAGCGGTTCTCAAATGGGAGTTTTCCAATACCTGGCTGTCACAGCGGGGCTGGGGAGGAAAGACGCTGCTGGCGTATACAGGGGTCCTCGAGTTCCGACCGTCTGGACATAGGACGTTTTGCGATGACTAGGCTCATCCCTCCCACAAAAACTTTTTAAAAATTGAGAGGTGAGTGTCTGGGCTTAGGCCGTCAGCGTCGTACTCGCGAACTGCGTGGTCGGACTGGCTTGGCTGCGCAACAGGAGGCCATGTGGTAACGCAGCATATGGGGGCACTGGGGTCCCTCAGCACGCTCGCCTGCGCCATTCTGGACTACTAAAAGCACACATGTTCCGTTTGTGTTAGGCTCTAGGCCATGTTTCAGCTTACACCAAAATTCTGGTTACGTCAACAGAACTGTGTTGTAACCCGAGGAGCCCTGCCGTGGGAAAAGGTCAAGGATGCCGCTAAACGTCCTACAATGCATAACAGGCCCTCCAAACAAAGAATAATCCAGCCCCCAATGTTGACAGGGCTGAGGCTGAGAAACCCTGGTTTGGGAGAACTGATCCAAAGCACAGAAATGGGTTAAAACTAAGACAACTACTAGTCAATCGGATAAAAAATGAAAAGGCTTGGTCCTGGCCAGCTGGTTCAGTCAATAGAGCCTCGAGGGTTCAACGCCATCAGGGCGCAGACGAGAAGCAATCAATGAGTGGACAACGGAAAACGGAACGATTGAGTGGAACGAGTTCATGCTCCCTCCCCCCTATCAATCAATAGGAAAATTTTAAAAATTAAAAAAATGGCACGTACGTTATTTTTTTTTTACAAATGTCTTTTTTTTTAAGATATATTTTTTAAATTTATTTTATTTTTATTTTATTCATTTTAGAGAGGAGACACAGAGTGAGAGAGAGAGAGAAAGACAGAAAGGGGGAGGAGCTAGAAGCATCAACTCCCACATGTGCCTTGACCAGACCAGTGCAGGGTTTTGAACTGGCGACCTCAGTGTTCCCAGGTCGACGCTTTATCCACTGCGCCACCACAGGTCAGGCAAAAAAATAGCACGTACATTATTTTAACAGCTATTTTAATGTTAAGTGTTTTTTAAAAAACAACGTTAAAAAACACCAACCTGGGCTGGCATTTGCCACTCCTCATTTATGGTCCGAGTCTTTTTTGGACGTTCAGTTCGAGGCTTTGGCACAGGACACTCTCCTTGTATTGAACCCAACCTAATGAGAAATAGGCTTTCATGTCTTTTTTGGTTTGTCTTCTAAACAAACTAACTGCACTAACTGAAAGCAGTGGTATAGTCAAATACAGGGGAGGCAGCAGAGACAGAAGAGCTGACACCAGACCGACTCTTGTCAGGTCTGTGACCTCCTTTCTGCTCCCTTTGTGTCTCTTGAAAGAGCCACTAGGCTCTTCTTCACTCAAACCTAGGTGCCTCCTCAAGAACCTTCATATTTATCTCCAAGCAGTAATCCAGCGAATATGCCTCTGGCCCTCCGCCTGGCCTGCAGTCTACCCGCAGAGGATAAACAGCCCCACTGGCGTTTAAAGCCTTTGGGCGAGGTGTGCCAGGGGATTACAGAAGCACCTGTTTTAGGACAACAGGTCAAGCAGAGGCCATGGGATTCCTTTCCCATTTGGACTCCCTCCACCTCCTAAAAAAGCCCTAATGCAGACTTAAGCTAAAGCAGCAGATACATCATACAGAGCCCAAGGCCCCAAGAATTTAGATCCAAGCGGTCCCTACAATTGAAGAAATCAGAGTATACAGTGTAGACATATATGTATTCATGCACACAGATTTCAACGTAACACGGTAGAGCCTCTAGTGCTGGACTCGAGTGGTGCTCAGGTGGCCCGGCAGCATCTGGGCAGAGCCATCCATCTATCTACCCGGACGGGGGGATCCGGGTGGGAAATCTGGCCCGACACGGACAGCGCTGTCCAGAGAAGTTACTGGAGCCCAGTTGGGGCCTGTGGGATAATCAAACGTCACCATTTGGAAAGATGGGAAAGGACATTGCAGGCCAGGGGAACAGCCACTGCAAGGACACAAAGTGGTAGGTAACTCACTGCAGGTGCAAGTGGGGTTGGAGGGCGAGTAAAGCTGAAGTCCCCATGAAAGGCTGTCTCTACAGCCCAGAACTCTGCAGCAAAAACAGAGATAGATCTCTACGCTATGGTATATATAGTGCTTCTGGGCACCTGAGGTACCCGAAGGCTTGTTCAAAACAGATGCCTATGTCCACAGCACAGACCTCCTCCTTGTGCCCCTCCAAAGCCTTCTGAGACTCTACCGATCTCACGGTTCTGACAGGTGAATCAGAGCAGACAGATAGGGAAGGAACAACTTGGGTGGCGACCCTAGAGAAAGCATCTACTTGGAACAAGACCCGTCCGTGCCAACGCTGTCTCACAAAGGAACCGCTAAGAGCTGCGCTCCGTTTCTTCATAGGACCGAGCAAGGAAATTAAGACAGGAACGAATTTCATTTGGGTATAAAGGAACACTTCATAAAATTAGAGCTGCATCCCAAAATGAACTGGCCCCTTTAAATGACAAGTGACTCAGCCTGACCAGGCGGTGGCGCAGTGGATAGAGCGTCGGACTGGGATGCGGAAGACCCAGGTTCGAGACCCCGAGCTCAACAGCTTGAGCGCGGGCCCATCTGGCTTGAGCAAAAGCTCGTCAGCTTGGACCCAAGGTCGCTGGCTCCAGCAAGGGGTTGCTCAGTCTGCTGAAGGCCCACGGTCAAGGCACATGTGAGAAAGCAATCAATGAACAACTAAGGTTTCGTTGCGATGGCAACGAAAAACTAATAATTGATGCTTCTCGCCTCTCTCCGTTCCTGTCTGTCTGTCGCTATCTATCCCTCTCTCTGACTCTCTGTCCCTGTAAATGACAAGTGATTCAAGTAGTCCTCAAACACCAGTCCGTAATCATCCAACAGGTAAATATACTGCTCACAAAAATTAGGGGATATCGCATCGCTTCAAATTCATTTAGAAAACATCCCTTCATTTTTGTGAGCAGTATATATAATAAACGGGAGCTTTCCATATACTGTTAGAATCTTAAGATACCCTTTAGAGAAGATGTCATCCTCCGTAAGAAGGATTTTGAAGACTGTAAGACAAAACCAGACATCATGCCCTTGACCCAAGGTAGCCCATGCCCGAGTAAAGCAGGTCAAGTCTATGGCCTTTCCTGCTTAAACAGGATGAGGCTCCATCCACATCAAGGTTCTATGGGCTTTTCAATCAAAGTTCATCAAGTCTCAAAACAATGGCGTCATGACCGTCACCTCCACCATATCAAATAACTTTTGTCCCTACAAAGGAAAACAAGTTAAGGTTTACAAATGGCTGGTCTGTGGGATTTTGAAAACAATCTTACAGAAAGTGGAATGTATGGGTTTTATTAAAGGTGTTTTCTGCTGTTTTGCCTGATATTTTCCAGGAGTCATAGACTATGAATTCAAAATCAGAACTATCTTCATCACGGATGAGTTCTTCAGCTTCTAGCGGATTTACACCCATATGTGTCAGCTATAAAAATGAAGGGAAACAGAAAACCCCAGTTAAGCCACGAGCAATCATTCCCCACATCCAACAACCCCTATCGCTAAATTTAAGAAGCCAAAGGCAAAGTCTGTTTCGGTGCCTGTGCCTGTTGCCTGAATCTCTTACTGTAAGATAACTTTGCAAGCCCCTCCCCCGGGGGCTTTTAGCATTACCGGGAGGCATTTTTAGTCGTCAAAACAAGGGGGTAGAGGTGTTCCCAGCATCCAGTGGGTAGAGGCCAGGGAGGCAGCACAACAGCCCACAATGCATGGTCCAGGCACCCACACCAGAGACCTCCCCAGCCCCAAATGTCCCCAGGGCCCAGGCCAAGCAACCCTGCTCCGGCCCACTGCACACTGCGGGCTTTACGGATGCCAAAGAACTAGCCCACTGGGAATTTCTGAATTACAAGTAGTTCATTTGCAAAATATTAGTAAAGCTGTACTAGGATTAAAGCATGAAATCGCATCCCAAATCAGAAACTCCGAGACGGGAACAGGGAAGTCGGGCTGGCATTCGGACTTCCATTTTTGGTCCGCCCCCGAGACCTCTGTTCAGAGTGTGTGTCGGCACACCTAGAGAACAGCGGCCCAGCACCCGGGAGAGACTCGTCCATCTTCCTGGGAAGAGGTGGCGGAAGTCTAATCCTTCTCTTATCTCAAGCTAGCCTACCAAAAACGGGTTATATTCAATTTGCTTTCGGGAAAGTATACTTTTATCACATCACGAAATTATACAATGTCTGTACGTTATCAAACTGATATGGTAATGTCACATAGAAACAATAATCAAAAAAATCCTCAGAGAGTTTAATCCTATTAAAGGGAATCCAACTTTAAAAAGAGGCTGTGAGAATGGGTCCGAGAGCAATGGTCAGCGCCCCTATCCACGGCCGACCACCGCACACACCCTTGCAGGGGGATGTTCCAATTCTCGTCTGGTCAAATCTACCCATTTTTCCTTTATATTTGCTCTTATACTTGGAAAAGTCTTCCCCACACAGACACTAGACAGCTATTAATTTAGGGTTTTACATAGAATTCTTTAAGCCTTCTGGAATTTGTTTTGGTCATTTGTTTCACGTACAAAGCTTACCCTGATAAGTAAAAGTAATTCTAAAAAAAAGATAACCCCATATCGGGTCACTTTACTGAGCTGTACAATAGTGTGCATTTTAAAAATGCATTATACTTGAAAATATAAGGATTTTTTTTAAAAAGAGAAATATTGAAGGTTTGAAACTTAAGTAAGTTAAGTTTAAATTTAAAAAAGCAATTTAACATTTTAAAAACAAACACATCATACCTTTACAAAATAATTTATCTGGTCAGATCTCAGGGTACTAAGTCATCTTAATAACCATTTAATAAACACCTAGTCAGAAAGTCAATGTCTTAGCAGAAATACTAGGACAGAGGCTGGCTCAGAATAGAATCAAGAAAGAAAAAGAAAAAAAGGAGAACAGAGTAAGATAAAAGATCAGTCTCACTGTGCTTTTTGGGGGTAAATCCATCTAGGAAAAGTTTCAAAATTTCAGGAAACAACCATTCAAATATATTAAAAGGCAAAGAAAAATAAATAACACAATAGCCAAAAACCAAAAACCCACATACAAAAACAAAAAAAAAAAAACCAAAAGCGAAACCCCAATCATATTCATCTGGTTCTGAAATAGTCTCATAGACAGACTAAAACATGCCCATCTACCAGACCAGACTCATTTCCAGCTGAGTCTGTCACCTGTAGGGTGGGCTAAGAATAAACTACAACACTTAAGTGAACTGATAGGTGACTGAGGAAAAAAACATGGCCATCTGTAAGTAAACACAGCACCCAGAGTCTTAGAATGCTAGAGATTTTCAAACTGCTCTAAGCTCCTACCACATAGCTCTTCTGTTATTTATACAATTTGGTCAGATCTTGGTGAAGGAATCTGAGACCCAGCCCTCTCCACAAAAAGTAAAAATGAAGTGAAAGCTATTTGCATATGAATATAAGCAAAGTAGATAATTATGCAGACAAAGCATTTTTTTTTAAGATGCTGTAGCTCTGAACTTACTAGAGTTTCAACGTATCTTAACATATCAAACGAGCTCAGGTCAGAACGCAGCTGCTTGGCCTTCTCTTTGCCCAAATCGGAAGCCAGAACCAGAAAGTGGGCATCCAGGACAGCTTCTCTTGCCCGGGACACTATTCAGAAGAGAAGAAAAATACGCACGTTATAAACCACAGAACCCACAGGTATTCCTCTTACATTTCCACCTAGTTACTCAGCATTTCCCGTTGGCCCAAAACCCTCAAGCGTACCCATCTCGCTCTAAAAACTGGTTCCTCTCTTCAATTCACCAAAATCCGAATCAAAGCTGACGAGTCTAAAAGCCAGCTCTGTCTCCATTTTTCCCACTCCTGAGGACTGAACCACAACCTCTTAATCATGGTTTAACAAAAAGATCATCTCTATGCCGTGGCTTTTCCCCTGACTCCAATAACCCGGCCCAGTCACTACTATCACGTGGGCCAGTGTAAGTCAGACTGAATGCCCACTCTATGCTGACCAGCGCTTGTAAGCTGTCATGAAGCTTCAGCTGAAAGAACTTTACGGGCCGGAGACACAGTAACGCCTCCGGGCGGCATCACAGGCATATTTGACAGAGGGCATGGAATTTAAGGTAAGCTACAGTGAGAAGATATTTAAATAAAAGGAGACTAGCAGGGAATGGGGCCGGGAAACTGGGGACGCAGTATCGGGAGAGGAGGGAAGGTCCACCTGAGGGACCTGCGGGGCTAGGAGACTGGGTTCACTGGACCCCACAGGGAACAGGGAGCGTGAAAAAGGGATCTGGGAACACCAGCAAAGGCATCTGAAAAGGAACCCGAGAAGAGATGAACATGGCAAAGATCAAACACAGAAATGCCTACCCCCGGGCTTGGTCCTTCCTTGAGGCCATTTCATTTGAATCACGGATCTCCTGGGCACTCCTCAGGCTGGTGACCTTGCTGACTCCAGTTTCTGTTTCTATTAAGTCATTTTCCCCCTCGATATTATTTCAGGAGTTACCGCAGAAGTGACGATGAGTGAGAGAGCTAGAGAGACCCGTTCCTGGGAGGTGCCAGGCCTCCTTCGCCCATGAGCCTCAGCACACACAGTGAAGACAATGCTACCCTCTCTGTCCTGGGTGGCTTTAAGGCCTCTGTAGAAACCATCAAATCCATGAACGCCGAGATTCTACAACTCTGTTTGTGGATCAACTCCTTGGGCCCAACTGAGTAGATCAGTTTGCCTTAAAGAGGGGACCCAGCCAGCACAAGCAAAGAGCCGAGGGGAAATGACCTCCGGATCGAGACTGGTCAGAGTAACTGCCAGGAGACTGCGTGGGGGTCCAGCCTTGGGAGAGGGAAGAAAAAGCTAAGGAGGGTGAGGGAGGGATCTGAGCAGGTAAAAATAAAAGGCTGGTTCCAGAAGGTTTTGATGAGATTAAGTCAGTAGACCAAGCTGGAGAATGGTTAAGGAGGTGTGCTTCAGAGCAAGAGAGACAAAAATCTGAGAGCATACGGACTGAAAAAGTGTCAAAAGGGGACAACACTTAAACCACTAGTCACATTAGGGAATGCCTAGAAATAAAGGTTCTAGTTCTAACAGCAGTAACTACAGTGGAAAGACCAAATGTAATGCGTGTAAAGTTCTCAAATAACAGATGGCTGGCCCCGCCGCCAGGATTTCATAGAAAGTCCTCAGTATATACACTTAAGGAATGGCAAGGCATGGTACAAGGGATATCACTGCAATGGAAACAGTGCCAAAACTACAGCAGCACTGTTATAAAGGTGCGAACTGTCTGCTGTCCATCGTTTGGTTCTCATAAGCAACTAGTCAAAATTATCCTAAAATGTATGATAATAAAGAGTGTGCATATATAAAATAATGAATTACCTTCGTTAAACAGAGTGTTGGCCTCTTCCAGGACCTCTGTTAATTTGTCACTGGCATTCAATATATCCTCCCGGTTTTCTATTAAAAAAAAAAATACAAGCTTTGGGAAATGTGCTGATCAGTCACCAATAAGTCATTGACAAAGAGACACCAGCCAGCCTCAAAGCCCAAGCACCGTCCGCTACTCCCTGGCTAATTACTTCAAACACCATTTTAACCAAAAAAGGCGCGTTAAGAGAAAGGTGCTTGTCCCTCTTTTAAGCAACATGAACTTTTAAAAGGAGACCTTCAGTGCTCCTGGGTTCTCTAACTTCGCAAGTCACACGAGCCCCTGGAGGGCCACCTCCAGAGTGGGATTGGATTTGTATGTGCGGCAGTTCCCGTGGGTGACGCAGCCGCCGCTGGGCGGGTGACCACACCGGGGAATGGCTAAAGCCTGAAAAGGAGCCAGGGGTCCGCGTGTCTCCTCTCCCGCGTCGGGGCCGCCCGGACTCCAGGGAGTCGCCGACCGCACCCAGCTTCCAGCGGTGCCGTCCCGCCCGGCGGGGCCCTGCGCGCCGCCGCCAAGGTCGTGCGCCTCGATGGACACCACGGCGGTGGGAGCCCGTGGAGGCGCCGGGGAGCAGCGGGGCCGCGCAGGGCCTGCGCCTGGCACCTGCCCCGCCGGGCCCGCGCCCCGCCTTACGTTGGACCGAGTTGATGAGCGCCCGGTACTGATGGCGGATCTGGCGGCACAGGCCGTGGTCGGTCTCCGCCTCCAGGGTCGCCGGGTCCACCATCTCATCCCCGGAGTCCGACGGCTCCCCCTCTTCCAGGCTCGGGCGCTCCGGGGCCTCCCTGCGCTCGGGCGCGGCGCCGCGGCGGGACGACAGCGGGGACCGCGAGCGGGAGCAGGAGCGAGGACGTTCCCGGTGCGGGTCGCGGGCCCGGCCCCGGGCCTCCGGCCGGCGGCCACTGCTGTCTCCGGACATCGCGCCAATTCGCCCTGTAACTTCGGAACGGCGGAAGTTCGCGCCAGAAACTGAAACCCCTGCTGGGCGCGAGCGCCCGCTCCCCGCAGCACGCGGCTCCGGGACGGCGCGACAGCACAGCGACGCCTGTGGCGGGAGGCCGGAGGCGGGCCGGCGTGCGCGGGGCGCGGGGCAGGGTGCTTCCCCGCGGCGCCCGAGGGGCCGCGGGTCCCGGAGGCGGCGCTCGCTCCCTGGCCGTTTGGGTGTCAAGACCCCGCTTACCCTACCTTCTAAGGTGGTGGTTAGAGTCCTGGCTGTCCGGTGCCCCGTGCCCCCCCCCCCCTGGACCTTCATTTTCCCAGGGTCTCTTTGGCGCCCCAGCACACAGCCATGGGCTGGCACGTCCTGGGCACACAGCCCACGTTCAACTCTGATAACCATCCTTCTATATACCTGCCTGCACCACCAGGACAGTTTACGTAAAAATAGAAGGGGGGGAGGAAGAGAAAGAAAGCTAGATAAAATTACACCTACCTCTCAAAAACGTATGTTTTTAATACTCTGATAACCATCCCTTCTAAATACCGGTCTGCAGTGTGACAGTTTATGTTGGCAATTGGCTCTCAAGCTAAAAAAAAGAAATCCAGAATACCTTCAAAAGGGCCCAAGAGTGCTGGGATTCTATTCAGTAGAGTTTTAGAGATAAATGCATGAATTACATTTCGTGTATTTTGGATTATATTGCAAATGTTGTTTTCCCAAAGTTGTCTTTGGCTCTGAGGACATTTTCTCACAGGAACGTTATAAGTCAAGTTATTACACAAGCTTAAAAAAATGTCATTTTCTCCATCCTGTAACCACTATTTATTGCTGTCCAACAGTGATATTTCACTCTGTCCCTACTTACCTGGATTTCAGGGAAGTTCTGCTCCAGTGCCTGCTTCGTTGGATGAAGTATGATTGGCCTAAATGAGTCATGGTAACTATAAAGCCAGTATGCATGGCCACCATCACAGCCACCTGGCCCTTGCAGGTTGGCATTTAATTCAGATGGTAATGAAACAATAGAACCAAGAACTGGTCGGCCATTACCTTTAATCCTAGTTCGCACCCAGCAGGCGAAAAATAAACACAGTGGGAAAACACTTCTCTTTCCATTCAGGGCTCCCAAAGCCACTGACTTATCTGAGTTTCCTAGAATCAAAGGTTTGTACCTCACCAGCCTTATTCACCTCTGTTCCCTGTCGAAAACCGGTCAGCAGCTGCTGGTTGACACAGTCACAGCAAAGAAAATCAACAGTTGCTGGTTGACACAGTCACAGCAAAAGAAGAGGCGCAATGATACTTCCCCCTTTAACTTCTTGAATTAATTTGGTTTTTCACCCCCCTTTTCTCTGGGGGGGGGGGTGCTGTCACTTATGGTACAGGGAGAACAGCACCGAGCTTTCCCTGAAGATTTGCAGTAACTTCTCTGGAAATGAGACAGAGGGTGTGAATTCCACAGAAAGCCTATAAACACCTGTGCCCAGGCCCATAGACCTACGAGGCTGGCTATGATATCCCCCGAAAGGGGCTAGATCTATAGAAAAACTCCCTCCTAAAATCATATTAGGAAAATATAGATTGTGACTTATGAATAGGTAGGATTCAAAGACTAAACACAATAGCACCTTTCAGCCTTTACCCAATCCATTACATAACACCCCCCCCCCCCAGTCCTTTACTCATTGTAGAAGAATAGAAAACCTTTCCGCTCCTCTCACAGAGCCTCTCACATACCTAGCCTTCAGGTGGTGGAATGTTCTGGGAGTAATAGTTGGGATTACTAATAGATGAAAATAGTAAACAAACATAATTTTTACTAGACAATAGGTTGCTAAGTAAGAATCAACAGGATCTTTTAGAAGCTTGCGCCAATATTGTTGTTACTGCTGCTCAAGTTATTATATAACTGTGCTTAATGGCTTATCACCAGATTCATAGTTTAAAGAAATGTACTAGCCTTTTCCTGGAATACTTACCCAAATTAGAGCAAAAAACAACTGTTAATCAATGTATTCTGTATACCATGTGATTATAACTTAGTGTATAATAAAGCTATACTAGCCAATGGCAGAGATGCCTGGCAGTGAATGCTAAAGAATTCGGCTCTCTCACTTGTTTCTCAGCAACGCTGGCTCTTCCTTCAGGACCTCTGGATCCACCCCAGGGTGGGACCCTGGCAGTTCCCCATCTCCTTCTCTCTGCACAAAATTGGCTTCTCCTTCAGCACTCCACCATCTTGGCTGCCTCTCTTATGCAATGCTAATTTCAGGAACCAAGAGAGAGCAAGCCCCCGGTCTGTCTCATTTTATAGTGTAGAAATCAAAACCTTTAAGCCAATATACAAATAAGGAAGTCTCTGATACAAAGTCACTTATCTGAGGGATAAATGGAATTCTTAATAAGATTGCACCACTCCACATCATGCAACAGACAAGGGTGTGGGGGAAAGCTTAGTTTTGAAAAGATCTTAGTATTAAAAGGGTGGGAGCTTGACCAGGCGGTGGCACAGTGGATAGAGCATCGGACTGGGATGGGGAAGACCCAGGTTCGAGACCCCAAGGTCACCAGCTTGAGCGCGAGCCCATCTGGCTTGAGCAAAAGCTCACCAGCTTGGACCCAAGGTCGCTGGCTCCAGTAAGGGTTGGCTCGGTCTGCTGAAGGCCCGCTGTCAAGGCACATGTGAGAAAGCAATCAATGAACAACTGTGGTGTTGCAACGAAAAACTAATGATTGATGCTTCTCACCTCTCTCCGTTCCTGTCTGTCTGTCCCTATCTACCCCTCTCTCTGACTCTCTCTCTGTCCCTGTTAAAAAAAAAAAAAAGCTTATACTCTGACATCATGTAAACCCCTCCCATTCTGAAATCATGTGATTGACGTATGTACCTAGGAATCGTGAGACCCATGTATGTGAACTTGTGTTCTGTAAAGGGTATATAAGATGTAAGAAATCTAATTTTGGGGAGCACGTGTCTTTGGAGCCACATGTCCCACATGCTCCTCCGGCTTTAATAAATTCTCTTTTCCTCTTACCGTTATCTGAGTGTCAATCCTCCATTGGGTTGCTTTCCTGCTACAAGCTGAATATAGAATTTTAAATTGAAAATAATGTTTTCCACCAGGAATTTTAAGACACTGTTCCGCTCTCTGCTTGAGATGCATTCTGATTCAATAGTCACTCAACTGGAAACACAACACTGAATAACACAAAGTCCCTGCTGTTGTGGAGAAGACAGATCATAAACAAAAACAAAGAATAAGACTTGGTCGTGATGAGTGCTATGAAGACTTTAAATAAGGGCCAGGATAGAAACATTGACTGGGAACTATTTTACATGTGATGGGGCAAGGACACTTCTCAGGAGGTGACATTTGAGACTTGAATCGTGAGAAGTGACGAACCATGCATAATAGGTTTCAGTTCTTCAGGCGACGAACATAAGTTTCGGTTCTTTAAGTTTCGATTTGTCTTTCCTCGCCATTTTGTAAATGCCAACCGATTGTTCTACCCTATCCCCTTCTGACATCTACTTCTATAAAAGGTAATAATCCGTACTGAGCTAAAACTCCCGCATAACCGCATAACTACTCCTACCAACGTCGGGCCGCCCGGTATCCGCCTTCCTCCCCCAAATGCCTTTAAAATTCCTGTACCAACTGTAAACCGGACTGCTCTCCCTTACGAGACAGCCTGCAGGACTTCTCTCAATAAAGCCTGTTACACTGTTCTTTCGGACTCCAAGTGATTCTATCAATGCAAAGATAGCAGGGAAATTGTATTCCAGTCAAGGCAAGTGCAGAGAAAGTCTTCAGGACAAAATGAGTCCTGCACATTCCGGAAACTTCAGGAAGGCACAGGCAGCTGGAGTGTGGTGCACAAGGCGGAGAGTGCTGGAAAATGAGTGTGGTTCTGATTCTCATGACTTTGTAAGTGACCTGTTTGGTGTCTAGAAACATTCAGGATTTGGTGAGGGACTGAAAATGGCCATGAATTCTGTGATGCTCCTCCCACTGAAATAGAGGATTGGTCATACTAACCATTACCTTGACTTTATTTTCCTTTCGAAACTTCTAAATAATCATCAGTTCTAAGCATTGCCTGGAAAATGTTCTGTTTTCTTTGTGTTCTCTGTCATATACTAGTCATGTTCAGCAAGACTGAGTTTATGTGAATATGAATTAGGGAAATATGAAATAAAAATATTAATAAAACCTCACATGAGCAAGTTTTGAAATATTACAAATCTCCGCAATTAAAAAAATATTTGCTTTTGTGAATTAATGAATTCGTGTTTTGCTCAAGAATCGTTTCAAGACTGCGGACCAGACAAATGCATGATAAAAACTGCCCTTACACCACTATTGCCACATGGTGGCGCCACCTCAGCTGGTAAGCAGATGTCTGCGTTTTTTCTCAGGATTGTGGGACCCACGCTTGTTTATAACACTTGGGAACAAAATTTTTGTTGCATCCACAAAAACACTTGTCCTTACCTAATTTGAGTGTGCTGATCTCAGATCTGACATTAGTTTTTCTCTGTAAGCTACAGTTTTTTTGCAATTCACGATTTTAGGTTTTCATCTTACTATAAAATTTTCAACATTTAGTTTAACATAATGAAGCAGAATGTCTTTTTGGGCATCATCTTTGTGAAAATATAATAATTTATATAATGCAGTAAATACACTAATACAATAAAAGATATGATTGCATCAGAATTTGTCTACAATTTCAAAATAGAGCATATTAAAACACTTATTGTAATCATAAAATTTGCACAAAACTTATTTAAATTCTATTCAGGCAAAAATTTGCGTTTGTAGCTCTTGCGTTTCTGTACTTGTTGAGGACAATCTCGTTTGATGCTCCAGCAGTGATAGTCTGCTCATCACTAACAGCTCCAAGATTTTCAGGAAACTTATCAAAGTGACTGTTCAGGAAGTGAATCTTTTTATTTTATTTTTTTATAGGGACAGAGAGAGTCAGAGAGAGGGATAGATAGGGACAGACAGACAAATGGAGAGAGGTGAGAAGCATTAATCATTAGTTTTTTATTGCTGTTGTGACACCTTAGTTGTTCATTGATTGCTTTCTCACATGTGCCTTGACCGTGGGCCTTTAGCAGACCGAGCAACCCCTTGCTGGAGCCAGAAATCTTGGGTCTAAGCTGGTGAGCTTTTGCTCAAGCCAGATGGGCCCGCGCTCAAGCTAGAAAGCTCGGGGTCTCGAACCTGGGTCTTCCGCATCCCAGTCCAATGCTCTATCCACTGCGCCACCGCCTGGTCAGGCCAGGAAGTGAATCTTAACGCTCACGTTACATCCAATGTTGCGGAAAGCCAACAGCATCTTTGAACCAAAAGTTCACAGTTTTCTGCTTTTTTGTTGCCAAGGAAGTTCTTTGTAACTGCCACAAAAGACTGCCATGCTGCTTTCTCCTCCTTATTTGTCTTCCTGGCAAGTTATTCGTCATGTATGAGGGTTCAAATTTGAGGTCCATCGAATACACCTGCTTTTATCTTATCAAAAGACAAGGCAGGAAAAGCAGAAATAATATGTTGAAAGCATTCACTTTCTCTATTTAAAGCCTGAACAAACTGCTTCATTAAGCCAAGTTTGATGTGAAGTGGGAGAAAAATGATCCTGTCTCGATTAACTACAGGTTAATTCACAATATTTTGCATCCCTACTTCCAGAGCTTCACGTTTCGGCCACTCCTTCTGTGTCCAGTGTTTCTCCTGAGCTCGGCTGTCCCACAAACACAGAAAGCAAGGATACTTCATGAAACCTCTCTGTTGTCCTAGCAGGAAATTTACCATTTTAAGATCCACACAAATGATCCAGATATGCTCCTCATACTTCAGTAAGTCGAGGACAATTTTTATGTCATGATAATCTTCTTGCAGATGAGTTGAATAACCAATTGGAACCGCTGCATAAACATTACCGTTGTGTAGGAGAACACATTTCAGACTCCATTTAGAGCTGTCAAGAAATAGCCGCCATTCTGTTGAACTGTAAGTGGTAACACCTAGCTGGCTGAAAAGACTACTGATATCATGACAGTAAACAAAGTGTTTGTCTTCGGGAAAAAAGTCCACAAATATTTGTTCACGCTTCCTGGAATGGGATACTTTAGCAGACTGGTGAAGTACATTCTTTTCTTCAAGCTTGGAGGCTAATAACTCAGCTGCTTTCTTTGATAGGTCCAAATCTCTTATTACGTCATGCAATTCGGGTTGGCTAAACTGCTGAGGGGTTAATGACTGCTTGGCATCAGAAGAAAACCCTTCAGATTCTACAACCATTTCCTCATGCATCTTATCAAAATACACTTGATCACCATGTTCACTTTCTTCATCCTTAGAAGAAATAAAACCATTGAAAACTGGAACCGGGAGTGTCTCAGAGTGTGGGATAGGTCATATTGCTGAAGGAATATTAGGATATGCGATCATATGCCGTTTTTTCTTGCCAATACCCTTTGTATGGATCAGACAGAAATAACAGTCACTGCTGTGGTCCTTAGGTTCACGCCAAACCATGGGAATACCAAAAGGCATTCCTTTGCGTTTTCCTTTCGTCCAATCACAAAGCATTTCCTCACAATTATGACACACAATACGAGGAGCCCAATTCTTGTTTTGATCGCCAAGGGGAACTTGAAAATAAACAATATATGCACGTGTTACAAATGATGAAATATTGCACCTTTGACGTTGAAGTGTGTAACAGCCACATATATAACAGAAGGTGTCAGGACTATTTTTATATTTACGCCTACTCGAAGAAGCCATGATTCAATCTTAAAACAAAATAAGAGGGTGATTTTATCAGATAATAATTTTTTACATTTAAAAACAACTACAATTATGTAAAAGTGATGTTTGTAAAACATTCATTGCCTTGTGGTTATGTTCAATCCATGAGTCATTGCCTTTTAACTCCAATTTAAAAACCAATGCATGCCGTTAACTGTAACAAAAAGAAGTTAAAATTGCATAAAAACTGGAGCATGCACCAAAACACAGATTTCATATTTGGAATCAGAGATGCAGAAATATATAGAAAAGGTTCTAAAACCTGAAGCAACAGAAAATGAAAAAATATTGTTCCCCAGTGTTTTTTGCATATTGAATTACACAAGAACTTCAGAAAAACAGGATCCAATGTGATCACTTTGTACAATTCTATTCTTTTATTTTTTTCATGTAAAATTCTATTCTTGACTAAGAGTTGTTTTCTTTTTTAATAAGGGTTTTATACACAGTGGCTTGCATAAGCCATGTTGGGCCAGTGGAGAAGGTGGGGTGTGGGACCATTTTACACCCAATGAAATCAAGGTGCATAGCAAGCATTCAGGCAGTGAGCAAAGTCACGGCTAGCAAGGATATGAACCAGGCCTGAAAATCCAGACCGCCCCATTCAAAACTCAGCTGGTAGGTCCTTTGCTTTCTCAGGATTTTAGCTATTGCAAAACTCTTGTCTTCTTAAGCCTTCTCTTTCCCGACCCAACCACAGATTTTAAATATGTGAACACATGTGTTATGGTCGATTGGATTTGGTGCTCTGATGGGAATTTTGAAATTTAAACAATTCTAGTGAAAATTAGATTACCTTAAAAAATTTTTGTTTTTTTGAAAAATTACCATTCACATGAGATAAAATTCCTAGAACATAAAAGGGCATATGTGAGGAGACGTCTTCTTTTTTCTGTCCCTGTCTCCACCCCTCCCAGTGGGCAGCCACTGTCACTAGTCTTGTGTGCATTTTCAAAGAGTCATTACTTTATAATATTATAACATAGTATGACTTTTTAGAGCATAGAATTTACCTATTATACACAAAGCAGTACACACACATAAATTAATACCTTCCTCTTTTTTTTTTTAAACAGAAATGTAGCATATTATACACACTGTCCGCGCCTTAATTTTTTTTTTCACTTAATGATGTATCTTGGAGAGTTTTTAGTGTTTGTAGAATTCCACGTCCTTCCTAACAGCTGCAAGTTTTCCATTGTATGGCTGCCCATGTAATTCACTAAATATTAGTGGGATTTTAGGTAGCTTTGCCACTTAGAATTGGCTTAACAGTGATTGGTCATTCTCCCTTTCGAGAGGAAACATTGACATTTTCAAAAAGACCACTTGATTTTATGAGGTTGGTAAGGGTGACAACGACCAGTGTTGCTGTTTACCAGAAGCACTTCTAATTTTATAGCTCGTTCTTTCTTTCTTTCTTTCTTTCTTTCTTTCTTTCTTTCTTTCTTTCTCTCTCTCTCTTTCTTTCTACATTCCTTTATTTCTTCCTTTCATTTTCCTCCCTCCCTCCCTCCCTCCCTTCCTTCCTTCCTTCCTTCTTTCCTTCCTTCCTTCCTTCCTTCCTTCCTTCCTTCCTTCCTTCCTCCTTCCCTCCCTTTCTTCATTCCTTCTTTCTTTCGCCTGCTTTGTTTTGAAAGTAGCTGGTCCTCGCCCAAATTTAGACCTTCCCCCAAGTAAATAAAATTGCAGCTGAAACCGGTTTCAGATCCCAAATAAATAAACTTACTGCGAGCAAAACAGAGCTGCCAACTGTCCTGTACCTGCAAGCTCTCTGCCCCCTGTAACCCTCTCTCTGGGCTGCAGAGCCTTCTGGAAGCTGCCGCCTGGCCTGGGTCAGATTGCTTCCACACTGCTGCCTCTCAGGCCAGCGTTCCCGACCGTAAGCCAATGCACATTTATAGAACGCTTCCATGTGATCCACAGGGAACACAGACCGCGGGCGGAGGGGCGGAGGGGCGGAGGGCAGTGCTGAAAAGTCATAACATCAAGAAGAGAGAGCCTTTCCCCCGTCTGCAGTTCATGCTCAGAGGATACTGGGTAAGTTAGTCTCAGAGTGGTGGCTTTTTTCCTTTGAGCAGTTTGTGACTATAAACTGGTTTGGCCACTGAGATTAGAGGGACAGATGCATTTCTTTCTCTTTTCTGAACTGAGGGAAATTAAGGGCACAGCGGTACTTCTGAATCTCTCCCCCTCCTTCTGATGATCTTCTAAACCACATGAACTGTATTTTCTTTTTCTTTCCAATAAGTTCCTTTTGGTAGGATTTGGTCTAGACCTTAGTCTCTTCATTTGTAATATACAGGTTGACCGGTTTCTCTGGACTCTGTTAATGGTTCTGCCCACTGCAAATGAGACTCTTTTTCAAGTACTTGTGATTCTGTGGGTGATTTGAGAGAGCCCGAGGGCCCCAATAGGCCAAGACTTTGTAGGCAATAGTTATTTTTAAATCCCGGATGGCGTTGACTTTGAGCAGGTTTTCACAGTGTTTCTCCAGACTCTCACAAGTACCTTCCCAAACCCCATTCTGACTCCGCAGCTGCCAACTTGCGCGCCATGTGATCTCAGCAAAAACTGAACTTCACTTGGTGTCAGTTCTAACTGAACCGCCGGGTCACCGTGAAGTAGAGCTGAATCCTAAGCCTCTGAGAGAACCCCGCCATCCAGTTAAACCCAGGGGAGTGTGAGTGAGTGTGTCTCCATCCAGTTAAACCCAGGGGAGTGTGAGTGAGTGTGTCTCCATCCAGTTAAACCCAGGGGAGTGTGAGTGAGTGTGTCTCCATCCAGTTAAACCCAGGGGAGTGTGAGTGAGTGTGTCTCCATCCAGTGAAACACAGGGGAGTGTGAGTGAGTGTGTCTCCATCCAGTTAAACCCAGGGGAGTGTGAGTGAGTGTGTCTCCATCCAGTTAAACCCAGGGGAGTGTGAGTGAGTGTGTCTCCATCCAGTGAAACCCAGGGGAGTGTGAGTGAGTGTATGTCCATCCAGTTAAACCCAGGGGAGTGTGAGTGAGTGTGTCTCCATCCAGTTAAACCCAGGGGAGTGTGAGTGAGTGTGTCTCCATCCAGTGAAACCCAGGGGAGTGTGAGTGAGTGTGTCTCCATCCAGTTAAACACAGGGGAGTGTGAGTGAGTGTGTCTCCATCCAGTTAAACCCAGGGGAGTGTGAGTGAGTGTGTCTCCATCCCGTTTGGTAGCATGCTCCACGAAACAGAAACTCACAGGCTGATGATATTGCTTACCCCAAGTATGGCCGTAACAATCTAGTGTGGGTAACACCTGTGTATGTGTATCCAGGGGCGCAACTCTACCCAGTTTTAGCGGCTCCTTCCAAAAGGGTCCAGAGTCCTTCCTGTGAACACCTGCTGGTTATTTGGGGGTTTTCTGCTCCCAGGCCCAGATGACATACCTTCCCTCTGCTTCCTCAGGCACAGACACCGATGGCAGGTGGGCCTTATGGTATTGGTGGTTAAGGTTCAGGGGAAATCTTATTATATGCACATTTCTGTTGCTGTAAATGTGCATAGGTTTGTTTTTTCTTTAAAATCTAGTTGCTCCGTCTGTTTATAGGAGGGGATTTGGGAGGCTGTTGGGGCTCTGCTGTCATCATCGTCCTCAAATTTCACATGTCAGGTGTTTCATGGCAATCAGGGAGACCAGCTCGCTTCTGCAGAGGTTCCTGGGCAGTGACAGGGTCGGGCCCAGAGCAAAGGGAGTGGGGAGGAAAGGGGCAATGAAAAGAGGCATCAGGAAGGAAGCAGCCAGAGAGCTTGGAGCTCGGGGAGTGGAGATTGGAGAGATGAGAGGACTGGAACAGAGAGAAGAACATAACCATTCACGACCTTCAGTTCACTTCAGCAGACTTCTTTTTGTTGTTGTTTTTTGTATTTTCCTGAAGTGAGAAGTGGGGAGACAGACAGACTCCCGCATGCACCTGACCAGAATCCACCCAGCATGCCCACCAGGGGGTGATGCTCTGCCCCCCTGGGCTGTTGCTCCATTGCACCTGGAGCCATTCTAGCACCTGAGGAGGAGGCCATGGAGCTGTCCTCGGCACCAGAGCCAACTTTGTTCCAATGGAGCCTTGGCTGCAGGAGGGGAAGAGCGAGATAGAGAGGAAGGAGAGGGGGAGGGGTGGAGAAGCAGATGGACGCTTCTCCCTTGTGCCCTGGCCGGGAATCGAACCTGGGACCTCCACACAGCAAACCGACACTCTAGCACTGAGCCAGCCGGCCAGGGCCCATTTCAGCAGACTTCGAAGTAGCCCCGTGTACCAGACCGTGGGCATGAAGTCAGTTAGTTGCGCACCCTGCTTTTGTCATCCAGGCCCTCCTGGAGCCTCTGGCCGGTGGGGAGGCAGATACGGAGCAAGCCATCAGCATGGGATGCTGAATTACCACAAGGGTTCCCAGGGATGTGACCCATGAGGGTCCTCCTCTCAGTGGGAGTGGGAGAGTGAAGACAAACGTGGCTCGAGGGGAGAGAGCAGATTCCATTTTAGGAGGGTGTGTGACTGTGAGTCACCTAAGTAGAGATGCGCTCAGAGCATGGAAAACGCAGGTGGGGTGGGCGGGAGATGTCGGGGCTAGCGCCTGGCTCTCAGTCTTGTGCCTGGACTCCCCAGAGGACGTTATGGAAGCTGATGGAATCTTCTGAGGAGAAGACCCGGCTGGAGGCCAACTCCCGAATCTCGCTCAATGGCTTTAGGAAGAGCAGCTGGAGACGGAGAAAGAGAGCAGGACTTTGTAGCAGCTTGTTAAATGGAAAGGGGTTGGGGGGGGGCTGGGGGTGACAGTGGCAGAGGCTGAAGGAGCATGAGGACTTAGAAATCGCCAGAGCCCGGGGCAACTTTTGAGGGTGTTTACAATCAGAAAATATTTGCTTGTAAGAAACAGAAGCCACTCACAAGGGGCACTTAGTTGAGAGGACAGAGCTCTGGGCTGTAGCCACCCCTGCTTGTGCGTGACCTCCTGCTTCATTCTGCTCTGTGGGTGGGTGGGTCTCCTCTTCTGGGCTCCTGTCCCAGCCCTCCCTCTGGTCACCATGCAGAGGCTCTGGGTTTCTCTGGTACTGATCCTGGTCCTTGTTCCCCATTGCCTTGTGACTTGGGGCCTCCTATGACTTCTAGGGCTCCTGTCAATTATTAAGAGAGAGAATCTGATTGGCCCAGCTTAAGCCAGAATCAACCCCTAGTGTCCAACCAACCTTAAGATGGCTCAGTTGGGGGCTGGGGGAGAGAATGAAGGAGCCATAGCGTGACCAGGTGGTGGCACAGTGGATAGAGTGTCGGACTGGGATGCGGAGGACACAGGTTCAAACCCCTAAGGTCGCTGGCTCAAGCGTGGGCTCACCAGCTTGAGTGCCGGCTCACTGGCTTGGGTGTAGGGTCATATACATAATTCCAAGGTCACTGGCTTGAGCAAGGGGTCACTCGCTCTGCTGTAGAGCCCTGGTCAAGGCACATATGATAAGGCAGTCAATGAACAACTAAGATGCCATAACAAAGAATTGATGCGGACAGAGGCAGGTCCTCCAAAGTTACCTGCTCAAGTGTGTGATTTCACAGGATTGCCAAAGTGAAAGCCAGGTGGCAATGACAGGTGCTACTAACTGCATGCAAGGGTGTGTATTCCATAAGCCACGGGCGCACTGGGGGTAGGGGACTGCGCTGGGTGGCAAACAGGGTAGGGAGACAGCCAGAACAAGGGCAACTGACTAGATTGTGGAGTACTGGCCGATAGGAAACCAAACTCACTGTGATGCTGACCCCGGTCCAAGGCTCTGAGTTCCCAGGAGACCACAAGCCCAGGGGAGACTTGTTGTCCATGTCACCACAAGAGGTCCCTGCCCAGCCCCAAATGCTAGAGAAAGGCAGTTTTCAGTCGGATTCCCACTGTCTGCTGAGGGCTACAAGGGAGCAGCCCTACACTGTCCGGGAAGCCACCACAGGAAGACTACTCTGTGCTGGCCTGTCCGCACCGGCCAATTCATGACCCTTGTCCGAGGGTCCTCAGCCTGGCTGTGTTTAGAAGAGGTGCCTAGCCACGTGTTTTCATTTTCCTAACCTGCCGGGGCAAGCCGGCGCGTGGGTGACTTTTGTAGAGTGCCGTGCGTGGCAGGAGCCACTGAGGATAGTCGTGGTCTTGCCAGCGTTTCATAAATGTTGCTAATTGACATGGTGGAGAGAGTCACTGTGACTGACGAGCGAACGCTCTGGGTTTGTGACCTAAAAAGGGGAAATTCTGCTCCCCGCTGTAGTCAGGGAACAGCCTCAGCAGAGCCCCGTGTCAGAATTGGTGCCAAAGAATTAGAAAGAGATTAAACCCAGCAACACAGGCTGATGTTGTTCAAGCAGACAGCCAGCTCGCTTTACGCAGTCGAGCCGTCTACATCCGTGCAAAGCTCAGGCACGGCTGATACTAGTTGTGTCTCGGTATTCTGGGGGCTCCAAAGGAATATCCAGATCCTGCCAAAGACTGGCCCTCCTCAGAGAATCGCTGCCTGTGCTGTTCATCAAACCCTGAGTTGCAAGACGATGCCCGTGGTCATTCTTTCTTTCTGGTTGTTGTGCTCATTACGTATGAAAGGGCCGCGAAGGGTATGGGTCTGCATGAAACTGGAGGGGTCATTTCTAAGCGGGGCCCAGTGGTTCATTTTGAAGGGGCGTCATTTCGGAGAGGACTCTGTGACATTAAAAAACCAAACCAAACCGAACCATGGCTCTGCATTTCCTTCGGGTCGTGAAAATCCCATTCCTGTGAATGTGCTTCTGCTGAAACGGGTAACGGTTCAAGTTAGGGTCTGACAAAGTCATTTCGTGTCTCCTATTTCTTAGCAAACTGATGAGCCAGCCAGCCCTTGAGTCCCGGTCAGTCACAAGGTCATCCACTCATGTGTTGTTCCAGTGCTTTGAAGAGCATTTGGTGATATTGTTTGCTTTGCCCACTGGAAGTCTCACTTTTGGCATCTGGGGGGTGTCCCTCTCTGCCAACACCAGCTGACTCCACTGTCCCCAGGACTGTCAGTGCTTTCTGCACATGCCTCCCCCTTGTTTAGCATACAGAAAAGGAGTCAGGTTGACACACTGGTCAGTAGGTATGGAGGGAAGTGATTTATCCAAGTTTAGATTCCCACCTTGGAGAAGCAGCTAGATAGAGAGAGAGAGAGTGATGCCCGGCTATCAGTCATTAGCACCAGAGCTTGCTGTCAGATGGGCGGTCCTGGTAGGAGGGAACTCAGGAAGTTACCCTTTGGGAGATGTATTCATACTTGGTGAGGTTGTCTCCAGGTAGTAGCCAGGTACACGGAACCAGGGTTCAAATATATCCCTGATTGTCTTATTTTTATTACAGTTGGTTTATCTCAGTTAGGATCCAAACAAGAATCAAAAGTTTCTTTCTTTCTTTCTCTTTCTTTCTTTCTTTCTTTCTTTCTTTCTTTCTTTCTTTCTTTCTTTCTTTCTTTCTTTCTTTCTTTCTTTCTTTCTTTCTTTCTTTCTTCCTAGAGAGGGACAGACAGAGACAGACAGACAGGAAGGGAGAAAGATGAGAACCATCAACTCATAGTCGTGGCACCTTAGTCACATTAGTTGTTCATTGATTGCTTTCTCATATGTGCCTTGACCAGGGGGCTGCAGCCCAGCCAGTGACCCTTGCTCAAGCCGGCAACCTTGGACTCAAGCCAGCAACCTTGGGCTGAAGTCAGCAACTATGGGGCCATGTCTGTGATCCCACGCTCAAGCCAATGACCCCACACTCAAGCTGGTGAGCCTGTGCTCAAGCTGGATAAGCCCGTGCTCAAGCTGGTGACCTTTGGGTTTCAAACCTGGATCCTTAGCCTCCCAGGCCAACATTCTACCCACTGCGCCACTGCCTGGTCAAGCTGGGTTGATATATCTCTTAAGGCACTTTTCCACTGTCCTCCCTCAAGCTTCCATGTCTCCCCTATATTCTTCATTATATAACTATATATCCCCCAGAAGTTTTTCATGTCTTCCATCCTTATGCCTATATTTTCCTGTAAATTCTTTCTGTCGTGGCTGTAAGAGTGATATGTCGTTGTTTGCTAATTCAAACTTCTGGGTTATGTGTGTGTGTGATTAGCTTGCTTGTTCTCCCTCTTGATTATAGGTCATGTTTTCCTGCTTCTTCATGTAGCAGCCGGTTTGTTACGGTATTCTGGATATTGTAACAAGACATTGTAGATACTAGATTCTGTTCTCGTCCTCCAGATACTCTCGTATTTTCTTCTGTCAGGCAGTTCAATTACTGAAAACTGCAAAAGCTCAGGTTTAGAAAGTCCTGGGATTTATTATTCCTTATTCTTAAGGCTCGGTTCCTGTGCGGTCTCAGTGAGAAGCTTGAGGGTAATTTACCTATTACCCCTAATTCGATCGGACTTGAGCTCCAGACTGCTTTTGTGGAAGCTGTTCCTCAAGTATTTTATCTTCTATTGCTTTTCCTGGGCTCCTTGCTGTTTACCCTGAGTAGTTGCATTTCAGGAACCAGCCAGGGATTTGAGGAGGAATTTATGCGCAGGTTTGGGGCTTCCCCTCTGGGCTCCTTCCTTTGTGAAATTTCCCCCACTCAGCTCCTTAAATTTTTAGAGATAAATTTTCAATAAACTTCTCCGAGGAACAGAGGTTTTAATTTCTTTTTATTTTATTCATTTTAGAGAGGAGACAGAGAGAGAGAGAGAGAGAGAGAGAGAAAGGGGGAGGAGCTGGAAGCATCAACTCCCATATGTGCCTTGACCAGACCAGTGCAGGGTTTTGAACTGGTGACCTCAGTGTTCCCAGGTCGACCCTTTATCCACTGCGCCACCACAGGTCAGGCGGAACAGAGGTTTTAAAAAGCTATTTTCTATTTTGCATAATAAAATTACCTGATATTAGCTGAAACTCTCTCTGAAGCCTAATATACACTTGCATTTTGCACAGTCTTATTTTACCCTAGGAAAGGCAAATATCTTCAGTTTCTTAATTCAGCTGTAACGTACGGCTCATCAGCATTAATATCGTTGGCTCTGATGTCACCGGCACTGATCTCCGATCTACCCTCATGATCTCTGTCGTCTTGTTTTCATTGAAACAGCTCCCCCACCCCCCACTGCATCCTCCCCTCGGCCCACAGTTCCCAATTATGCTGATACTGTATTTGATTCCCACAAATGACAGCGCGGTTCAACTTTCGGATTCAAGCTGATGCCTGAATTTTTGTGGGTTTCAACAGCTTGTTTTCATAATAAATATGGTTTCCCTAATCTCCAGTCTGCAGAGGACTACATGGAAATTGTGAGTAAGGGGAGCCTGCTATTTGACTGGGACGTCAAGTATCTGTTGTAGCAGGGGGGGAAAAAAGAGACCCTCTGTTGCCAATCAATACACAGCTATATGCTTTCATTCTGGGCTAAGGGGCTATCCATGGTTCATAACATGGGATGCTCTGAGTGTCATCCTCAGAAAACTGTAGGGTGATGGCACTCGGCAGGCATGGACCAAGAGGACACTAGCGCTACTGGTCAGGGAGCCATGCTTGTAAGTTGTCGTCTCATCCATCAGTCCTTGCTCAGGTGGCGGCCTTTGCGCTTCAATGAACAGAGCTTTAAGATGGCCGGTCAGCCTGACCTGTGGTGGCGCAGTGGATAAAGCGTCGACCTGGGAACACTGAGGTCGCCAGTTCAAAACCCTGCACTGGTCTGGTCAAGGCACATATGGGAGTTGATGCTTCCAGCTCCTCCCCCCTTTCTCTCTTTCTCTATCTCTCTCTCTCTCACTCTGTGTCTCCTCTCTAAAATGAATAAATAAATAAATAAATAATAAGATGGCCGGTCAGAGGATGGTGCTGGCTGGCCCCAAGGGAAGCTTAAATGGATTCTCTGGGGAAAATCTCATCAATTAGCTTTCACCATATAACAAACCACCCCAAGACTTGGTTTAAAACAATAACCATTTATTTAGCTTTTGATTCGGTGGACTGGCAATTGGGGCTGGACCCAGCTGCTCCTCTGAGTGGTTCTCTTGGTCTCAGCGGGAATCCCTCATGAGTGTGCGGTCAGCTGTGGGCTGGCCAGCTGACGGCCACCACGCATCAGCTATGAAGGAGCCATGCTTTCTGCATGCGATTGCCCAAGGCTGGGGGAGCAAAGAGAAGAAGCTGGAACTATTACAATTGAGAAGCTTGTAGGGGGGACCCTGCAAAAAGGAGCCTAGGACCCCTGCGGAGGGGGCTTCAGCCATGGGGCCCATGAGGTCAGCTCTGTGAGCCCTGGGGAAGCTGTGGACTGGATCCCACTGCTGTGCTGGGAGGGCGCTGCTGGTGCAGGCCTGACGTGGGAAGTGGGTGATGCTCCTGCACACAGGAAGCGGGCAGGAGGCGTGCGCTCTCCTTCCTCCCTCCCCTCCTCCTCCTCCTCCTTCTCCTCCTCCTTCTCCTCCTCCTCTTTCTCCTTCTCCTTCTCTTCTTCGTCCTCCTCCTCCAGCCTCTGTCCCTCCTGGCAGAACCTCACAAGGAGCAGCTGGCAGACCAGAAGGGCATCGGGCTGTAGTGGGTTAGGAGCTGAGAAACAAGCACAGTAACCGGCCCCGCCTCTCACTGGCAGAGGAGCAGGACGTGTCAGGCCCGTCCCTGATCTCTGGGGCAGGAGTGCTCGTGACTTCCAAGTGCCTCCTAATCTGTATCTCCTACAAGTCTGGACTTTTCACATCAAAATCTCTAGGCAGCCTCAGGAATGGGGGAGGGAAGGAGACAGGAGACGCAGGGGGAGGGGGAGGAAGAGCCGTCATGTCACTCAGACATCATGGCTCTGCGGGGTCCTTGGCACTCGCGAAGGTGCCAGGCGGTGCCTCCCAACAGATCCCTTTCCCAGGCTACGCTGTTTGTTTGTATTGAGACAGGAACATGATAACGGAGCTATAAGTAGCTCTGTGCTCAGCTGTGCCAGGTAGACAGTTAGTAGAACTGGACGCAGCCATGGGGGGCGGGGTGGTGGAGAAGCTCAGATGAGGGGTTGCTCAGCCACTGGCTTCAGTGTCTGGGTTTGTCAAGGAGTGGCAGGTCAGGTGATCTGAGCTCACCCTCAGGGGTCAAACATTGCCTCACTCCTCTGCTCAGAGCCTCCCACGTCCTTGGCTGACACACGGCCTGACTGGCTGGAAGGCTGCGGTGGCCGGACAGGCGGGTGTCACCTGACCTTGCCCATCTAACCTGGAGGCTAGCCAGAGCCTAGAAAGGTCAGGGGAGGCCTGCCTGTTGGTCACACGCATGTCTCTGTTTAGTTCTGGTTCAGGTCCTTGCTCATGGTGAGGTAATGGGTAAATCATTTCCACTTTCTCGGCCTCAATGTCCTCCCCTGGAAAATGGGTTTGTCTGAGAAGAGGCTCGCCAAGATCCCTCCAGCCCTCATGATGTAAATTATTCAATGCAGGAGGAAAATCAAAAGTTGCTACGCCTTTAAAATAGATACATTTCTATCATAGACAAAAAAAGTTTTTTCAGTACAGAGTTAAGAACCCTGAGTAGAAAAGTTGGTGTGATTGATGCATCAACAAATCCCAGCAGGCTCTTCTCAAGGAAGGTGGAATGTTACTTGCGAAATCTCTGAGCCTCCGTGTTATCATGGATGAAAGAGGGCCTGTGCGATCTTGTCTCCGATTCCCCAGCTCCCCGCAACCCCACCCTACACGCAGCATGTGAAACAGGCAGGGCGCTCTGGGTTCTGATCCCTGCCCTCCACCCCTGTGCACTGTCAGTCCATACAGCTTAGCTGCTGTGCTGGTTCTCACGTTTCCACACACCCTCCTCTTCCAGACCTGGCCCTCAGCCCATCCCCAAATATGCTCTTGGCTCCTCACGGCTATGCTTCTGGCGACCCAAGCCTGCCGGGCTGCCTAAGTAAGCCATAATGGTTAATCACCAGCCCAAACCTGGACCTGCTACCCTCTTTCCAGGTCACTGCGGCCAGGTCCCATAAGCTGGAACCTTCCCAGCCAGCTTTAGTTGCCAATGGCTAGAAAACCCATGCTCTGTGACAGAACTGAATGGGCGAGAGACAAAGGCAGTGAATGACCTCTGAACTCACCAAAGTCTTCCCAGGTGGCAGCATTGCCTCATCCATCACACGCAGGGTTTGGGCCCAACAGGCTCCATTCTTCCTCTGCTCTCTGTTAGTCTCTGGTCATACCAACTGGCCTCTCCAGGCTTTAGTTGTTTGTCCATAAAAAGTAAAGTACCCCTGCCTGACCTGTGGTGGCGCAGTGGATAAAGCGTCGACCTGGGAACACTGAGGTCGCCAGTTCAAAACCCTGCACTGGTTTGGTCAAGGCACATATGGGAGTTGATGCTTCCAGTTCCTCCCCCCTTTCTCTCTCTCTCTCTCTCTCACTCTCTCACTCTGTGTCTCCTCTCTAAAATGAATAAAATAAAAATAAAATAAATTTTTTAAAAAAGTAAAGTACCTAGCCCATAGCTTTGCCGGAAGTATTTAAAACATCATGGTGATTATGAGTGGGAAAAGGGGAGGGGGAGTTAGGAGAGGGTAAAGGGGGATAAATGGTGATGGAAGGGACTTGACTCGGGGTGCTGGACGCACAGTGTAATATACAGGTGACGTCTTCTAGAATTATACACCTGAAACCTACATGATTTTATTGACCAATGTCTCCCCAATAAAAAAAAAATACCCATTTGGAGAATAAAAAAGAGCATGAGCTCCCCACAGTGCATGGCACATAAAAAGAACTCAATATTTATGAAATGAGTAAACATGTGAATTAATGAATCAAGGACCATCCTGGTTTGTCCTCAGGACCTTCTGTGGCTGCGTAGATATGACAGTTGAAAATGAAAATTCTCCCGAACAACTGTCTTTTAAAATGGGGGGGAGGGAGCCTGACCAGACGGTGGCGCAGTGGATAGAGCGTTGGACTGGGATGCGGAAGACCCAGGTTCGAGACCCCGAGCTCGCCAGCTTGAGCGCGGGCCCATCTGGCTTGAGCAAAAGCTCGTCAGCTTGGACCCAAGGTCGCTGGCTCCAGCAAGGGGTGGCTCGGTCTGCTGAAGGCCCCCAGTCAAGGCACATGTGAGAAAGCAATCAATGAACAACTAAGGTGTTGCAACGGCAATGAAAAACTAATGATTGATGCTTCTCATCTCTCTCCGTTCCTGTCTATCTGTCCCTATCTATCCCTCTCTCTGACTCTCTCTCTGTCCCTGGAAAAAAATTAAAATGGGGAGAGGGGAGGAAAGAGGAACAAATACATGGTGACAGAAAATGACTTGACTTTGGGTGACGGGCACACAACGCAATCAATGGTTCAAATGCTGTAGAGATGTTTACCTGAAACCTATATATTCTTATGGACCAATGTTACTCCCATTAATTAATTAAATAAAATGGATTTATTCAAATTCTATTTTAATCTATGAGAAACTAGGTGGAGGTTTAGCTGGCTGTTTAGACACCGTACATAGGTCAGTGGGCAGAAGAAACCTTGGTGAACTCAGTCTTGTTTGTGGTAAGCCACCCTGAATTAATTAGGAGCCTCAACCACAAATCATTTCTGAAGAAATACAGTGTCATAGTCCCAAGAACCCCACTGCTAATAATATAATAGTCAACAGTTTGTCTAGTGCTTAATCTCTTCCCTGAGCTTTACGGATGTTAACTCACCATAGCTATGTGATTCCCATTTAAGAGATGGCAAAACTGCCTGACCAGGCGGTGGCGCAGTGGATAGAGCATCGGACTGGGATGTAGAGGACACAGGTTCAAAACCCCAAGGTCACCGGCTTCAGTGCGGGCTCACCAGCTTGAGTGCAGGGTTGCCAGCTTGAGCCCAAAGGTCACTGGCTTGAAGCCCAAGCTTTCTGGATTGAGCCCAAGGTCTCCGGCTTGAGCAAGGAGTCAGTTGCTTGCTGTCGCCCCCCAGCCAAGGCACATATGAGAAAACAATCGATGAACAACTAAGGTGCCACAACGAAGAACTGTTGTTTGTCATCTCTCTCCCTGTCTGTCTGTCCTTCTCTCTGTAAAAAAAAAAAAAAAAAAAAGTTGGCAACACTGAGCACAGAGAAGTTAAGTAATTCGCCAGTTTGTACACTGGGTGAGTGGTGCAGTCAGTGTCCACATTGTGGCAGTCTGGCCCTGGGGTCTGGTGCATAATCACAACGCTTTATGTATGGGTCCAAAGGGTTACACGAGTGAGCCCACAGACAAGTGTGTTTACTAACCTGGGGGGGGGCAGTGGAAGCCCAGTTGCTTGATGTACGGCTTGGATGAAGACAGCATGAGGAGAGGCCATGGACACATGCAGACCGCAGTAAGTCATGGAGACTGATGTTGGGGTCTTCTTCGAGGACTACCTTGGTGAAAGGCGTGAATGGCTAAGGAGTGTGGGCACTGTGAATTCCAAAGTGCCCGGCATCTGGACCTCTCTCCCCCTTCCCCCATGCCGGGCAGTCTATGGTTTATAAGAGATGGAAGACTACTAGCTTTTGGCATGGAAGTTGAATAGTCTGAACATTCCTTGCTCTCTCCCCTGGTAAAGTGACAGTGTCCCTGGTGGCCAGTGGTGGAAATCTGTGATGAGACAGGTGTCAGCAGTGACACCAGCATCCAGCAGCCATGGTAGGGTGGTCCAGGGGCCAGTGGTGGCAACAGCAGCGATGCCTTGAGGCTCCAGAGTTGACCGAGAGGGTTATTCCTGGAGGAACTTCACATTGCCAGATGTCCAAAACTGAACATTGCGCCTTATGCACCTTCCAAGTCCTGTGCGACGCTCCCATTTTGGCAGACCATCCTCGCTCTCTCCCCCCTCTCCCCTCCCAGTTCTCCCCTTCTTTCTGTCAGGGCTTTCACCGTCTTTGCCGACCTGTTGCAGACTCGCCTCAGACCATCCTGCATTTCTCTCCCAGTCCGCTCATCCAAGCTATTTTGCTTAAAAAGATTCTCTCCTCTAGAAAAGTTCTCCTGTGATTTGAGGCGGAGGGAAGCAAATGTTCTTGTCTCCCCGCGGCTCCGATCCTTAATTGTACAGAAACCTACCAGTGAGAGATAACAAACGAAAAGGAACATTTTTCAAACTTTTTTTTTTTACCAAGTAGTGGAATTCTTTCTTTCAAATATCTTCTGCAGAACCCCAAGGTGTGAAAATGATACCCTTATTAAAACTGAGATGAAATTCACATAACATAAAATAAGCGATTTTATTTTTATTTCTTCTTAAATTTTTTAATTAAATTTATTTATTGGGGTGACATTGGTTAATAAAATTATATAGGTTTCAGGTGTACAATTCTATAACACATCATCTGTATATTGTATTGTGTGTTCGCCACCCTAAGTCAAGTCTCCTTCTGCCACCATTTATCCCCCCTTCCACCCTCAGGCCCCTCCCTCCACCCCCTTTCCCTCTGGTGATCCTTAGACTGTTGTCTGTGTCTAGGAGTTTTTCTCTTTGCTTAATTCCTTTACCTTTTTCACTCAGCCCCCCCTACCCTCCTCCCTTCTGACAGCTGTCAGTCTGTTCTCTGTATCGATGAGTCTGTTTCTGTTTTGTTTGTTAGTTTATTTTGTTCATTACTGAGATCATATAGTGGTCGTTTTCTCTCACTAGCTTAGCGTAATACTCTCCAGGTCCATCCATGCTGTTGCGAAAGGGGATCAGTCCAGTGGCATTTAAAAAATTCACAATGGTGTGCAGCCACCACCTCTATCTAGTTCTGAAACATCTCCTCATGCCCCAGCCCTTGGCAACCACCAACCTGGCTTCTGTCTCTCTGCATGTACCTGTTCCGGACATTTCATGTCAATGAGATCACATGGTGTATGACTTTCTATGTGTGGTCTTCTTCACTTAGCACAGTAGTCTTGAGGTGCTCTGGAGTTGTAGCCGGTGTCAGAGCTTTGCTCCTTTTGAGGGCTGAGTAATATCCCGTCGCACGGTTGGACCACACTTTGCTTCTCCCCTCCTCTGTTGAAGCATGCACGCTTCTGCTCTGTTTGACCCACCAGGGGGGCACCGAGCTCCTCCCCACCCAGCTTCCCCTTCCAGGAGCTCCTGACCCTCCTCTGAGCTGGGTCTCTGGAAAGCCTTTGATGAAATGCCGATTGATTTCCCTGGAAGGCACCCCCCTTGTGGCAGGGGTGAGGGGCTTCTGCAGAAGTTTTCATTTGAATGGAAGGCTCTGCCACTACAAACACAGAACGGGCCGTGTTCATGCAGGAGGGTGGCTAATTGGTAATAACTGGAGGAATCCTGGAATCCTGGGAGGTGGGAGGGAGGTGGCTGGGCAGAAGGGTCTTTGGGGCCTGGCCTGTGGTGGCTCAGTGGATGGAACGTTCGACCTGGTACGCTGAGGTCGCCAGTTCAAAACCCTGCACTTGTCTGGTCTAAGGCACATATGGGAGTTGAGGCTTCCTGCTCCTCCCCCATTTCTCTCTCTGTCTCTCTTCTCTATAATAAATTTTTTTAAGAAAAGGGTCTTTGGGCAGCTGCCCTTGTCCCACCCAAGGGCCCCAGGGCCCCAGGACCTACTCTAGCCTGCGTGGGCAGGTCTGACTAGCAGCGATCTGGGCAAGCCTGCTGCTTTTATGAGTTCACTTGTTGAAACTCAGGCCACGCCCTGATAAGTACATTCTGCACACCCCACACCATAAACAGGTGCCAGACTGCTGGCGTCATCCTATTTCCACAAGTTTTCTTTGTCTTTCCACATTAGTTATGGAGTATTTTCCCAGGTGCCGACAGAAGCCCTTTGGGCATTTTACTCCTTTCTAGAAAGAAAGATTTGTCCCCTGCTCTCCTGCGCCACACTCCCTGTGAGGGACACAAAGTCCTGATCCCAGAGGCACAGCCAGTCTGGTCCCAGGGCCAGCTTTAGTCTGGGTAAGGCTTTTCAGAAAGGAGCCCCGCCTGTTCGTGCGGGAACAGAGAAAACCCTGTGTGAAGGGCCCGGGAGATGCTGGTGGCATTTGTGTAATCACAGTGGCCCTGCACGGCCCGCCGCTGCCCAGGTATGAAGCGCAGCTGGTCGGTCGGTGCGAGGGTGGGGGCGGGCTGTCAGCCCAGCTGCCTGAGGTGAGTCAGCGCCTCAGCTTCGACCTCACTTGCTTCTGCATGGAGAAGGAGAAAGTCCCATTGCAGAAAAGCAGGCTTTCCACAGTCTCGGACTTTCCCCCAAACGTGAGTAGCTGGCAGGGCTGTCCTCTGCTGTCTGGCAGCTGAGGGGTGGCAGTTCTGGAGGTCACCAAGGGACAGTTTCAGACACAGCTGGGCTCTCCTTTTGCAGTTCTGAAATTTACATGAAGCAGACGTATTTTTGCCATTTTCTTTAGTCTATTGACCCATCTACTTATTATTATTATTTTTTAGCGAGCAAGCAAGAGAGAGAGAGAGAAAGGGGGGGGAGAGAGACTGTAGGGGAGAGAGATGAGAAGCAACAACTTGTAGTTGAGGCACCTAGTTACTCATTGATTACCCCCCACACGTGGCTCTACCCTGGGGCTCCAGCCAAGCTACTGACCCCCCGCTCAGCCAGCAACCTTGGGCTTCAAGCCAGCAACCTTTGGGCTCAAGCCAGTGACCATGGGGTCATGGCAATGATCCCACACTGAAGCTGGCGACCCTGGGGTTTCGAACCTGAGACCTCAGTGTCCCAGGTCAGTGCTCTCTCCACTGCGCCACCGCTGGTCAGGCTGTCTAGTAACCCCATTTTATAAAGGTAGTTTGGATGTTTTGATTTTCAATACAATTATTGAGTTTAATTTGGTGAAGGTGTTTCAAAAATCAATATTGCTTTGAAGCGAGTGAATTTCCAGCTGCACATGGTTGAAGCTGGCTGGTACTAGGACGTCGCTATAATTGAGAAGGGCATAATGATTGTAGCACACATTGTTTTCTCATGAGCCATCATTTTCCAAATGAACATGAAGAAGAAACTGAAGTGACCGATTTTAAGTAAATAAATATTTTTACATTCTATAGGTGAGCATATAATTTTTGGGAGTCCATCTTATAAACAGAACGTTGCCAGAAAGGGTTAAGGAATTGTGCCCTTTTGATTAAAGGGTCAAGAGTGAGAGAACTGATCACTACAGTGAGGTCACTCACAATTTTCTCAGTTTGGGGGCATTTTAATTGGCTCTGCTCAAAATACTTACATTTTATTTTCCAGGGACTGTTCAGTGGGTATTGCTCATGATTGCTACTCAATCAATGTTCAATAGATAAGCAAATCAGTGTACAAATTTTATTTTAAGTAAGTCAGTCACTGATCTTTTCTGAGGAAATACTATGACGACAGCGTATTGCTGAGGAAGAAACCTTGACCTAGAAAGAAGGAACTTGATTTGGGGTGGCGAACACACAATACAGTGTGCAGATGATGTGTTGTGGACACCTGTATAATTGTGTTCATCGGTGTCACCCCAATAAATTTAATAAAAAGGAAAGAGATAGAAGGAAGGAGACTGAGTTCTGTTTCAGTGCTGGCCTCCCCAACACTGGGTCTAGGGCCAGCCCTGGCCTTCTCCAGCTTGCTTCTTCTGGATTAGACCGCTAACCTCTCAGCCCCAAGCGTCTATGGGATTTGAGGTTTTCTGTACCTTAGTTTCTCCTCCTAGAACACGGGAAGGTCTGCGTCTGCTGCGGAGTCTCATGGAAGTCAGCTGGGTCATGTTCTCACTTCTGGGCTGCACCCTCATAACGGTGATGACTAATAAACAATGTCCCCAAGTGAGCCTGGTGAGATGTCTAGTGGTCCCTGCAGCACGCCCTCTTGCAGGACAACTCCTTCCTCCTCTGTCCCCAACGACCCATTTCCCCTCAGCAAGAAAGCCATCTGTCTTCATACAAGTATGTGCAGAAGTGAAACCAATTTGATGAAACAAGTGTTTAGAGTAAAAAATATGAAAACCATATGTTGTTGAAGAGAAGTGGGTTTCACGCCTTCTAAGGTTGGACACCGAGCTCCGCTGTCCCCGACGGTGGGAAGGCAGCCGCGCTCTGCGTTCCCGAACTGCACACAATGAGAAGAGAGCATCCGACAGAGGCATGCCTCCAGCTCCCTTTGACACGGGGGCCCCTTTGTCACCCCGTTTGTGTTGTGTGTGTGTGTGTGTGTGTGCGCACATAGGTGTATGTGTGCATTGGCGTTAACTCAGAGATGCGGTAACAAACTCGTTTTTCAGAAGTGTCTGCCAACCCCGGGGTAGGGAATCGAAACATCAACCCGTACCGGGCAAGAAATGTAGGTGACACATCGCAAAGAAAACCCTTCAAAAGTAATTTTCCATGATGCGGCTGCGGAGATAAACACTTCCCATCCTCTAGCTTTTGAGTTTGGAGAGACACGCAGACCGAAGAAGCCTCAGATCTTTTTCAGTTTTACCAATGTGAATGTCATTTTTTTTTTCCTTCCCCAGTCACCTCTGATAAAATCCCCAGGGACGCTGGCCGGCAGGTGCCGCAAGTCACCATGGGCAATGAGAACAGCACCTCCGATAACCAGGTGGGTATCGGGGAGCTGCTCCCTTAACCGACGCGTGGCACTCTCTACTGACCTCCCCTCGGCTTCTCTTTCCAGCATCTTCTCTCTGCCCAGGAAGGGGCAAGCTGAGACTGCGTCTAGATACATGTGGGCTCGTATGGGCCCGTGTAAGCATTTTCCATTTCATTTTCAGAATTCCCGTTTTAAGACTAGCCCTCATTTTATGAGCCATCAATACTAATTTTTCTTTGTCTTTTGTGCTTCTAAAATTGTTAGAATGAGAGTCCGGCGTATTTTTCCTGGGTGGTGCCCCACATACCCCCTCCCATCAACTTACATGGGTGTGGCAGAGGAGGGGAAAATAAAGCCTTTCGCACGCTCCTCCCCCAAATCACGTTTTGACCCTTAAAAAGCACTTTTAAAATCTATCAATGTTGCCTGACCTGTGGTGGCGCAGTGGATAAAGCGTTGACCTGGGAAAACTGAGGTCGCCAGTTCAAAACCCTACACTGGTCTGGTCAAGGCACATATGGGAGTTGATGCTTCCAGCTCCTCCCCCTTTCTCTCTTTCTCTCTCACTCTGTGTCTCCTCTCTAAAATGAATAAAATAAGAATAAAATAAATTTAAAATCTATCAATGTTGAGCAGATTAAATGTGAATTATTGTTTCCAGGTCAGGTAAGGCTTTCCCAATTGAGGAAGGGATCCCACTTGCTTAATTATGCGTATGGCTGGGATATTAAAATATATTCAGGTTTCTTATAGCTACCCATTTTAAGTTGGAAATTTTTCCTTCACTGTCCTGGCAAACAAAACCAAGGAGACACTTTCCGATTTATCTCGCGCACGGTGGAAATTTGGGAGTAATAGCACTGAGTTCTTTGACTGAGAAAACTGGACATAAAAGCCAGCATGATTCAATTTGTTTCCCTCTGCCTGTCTTCTGTATGGTCTTTTCTTAAAGCAGGAAAACAAGAGTCATTAAAAGAAAAGGGTCAAGCTCTATGCTTTAGGGGCAGGCAAGAAGCAGTAATTGTGCTAATGATTGGGTGTGAGACAATAGGGAGAAGTAGGGACTCTGGCAAACAAAGGAGTTCCTTCCCTATTGTCTAAAGGAGACAGCCACCGTCCACTCTAGCTCATGTACGCCATGTGGCAATGTTAGCCCATTATTACAAGACCTTTCCAGTGCTTCAAGGAGAGTCAGAAACCTACATTTTTTTCTATGAAATCTTTAAGATTTTATTATTAAACCTTTTATAAATTGCTTCTCAAACTTTTGGCTAAGATCAAGTGTATAATTAAAATTTTTTTAATTCAGTGAGACGAGGGGAGACAGAGAGACAGATTCCCACATGTACCCCTTCCGGGATCCACCCAGCAAGCCAACTAGAAGGCGATGCTCTGCCTATCTGGGGCATTGCTCTGCTGCTAAGCAACAAAACTATTCTTAGCACCTGAGGTGGAGACCATGAAGCCATCTTCAGTGCCTGGGGCCAACTTGCTCTAATTGAGCCATGGCTGCAGGGGTGGCAGAGAGAGAGAAAGAAAGAAAGAGGGAGAGAGAGAAGTGAGAGGAGGAGGGGTGAAGAAGCAGACGGGCACTTCTCCTGTGTGCCCTGACTGGGAAGTGAACCCAGGACTTTCAAACACTGGGCTGATGCTCTACCACTGAGCCAACCAGCCAGGGCTAAACTTTTTATTTTGAGATGATTGTAGATGTACCTGCTATTATGAGAAATAATACAAAGAAATCTCATGAACCCTTTACCTATTCCTCCCCCTCCCTTTACCCAGTAACATCTTATAAAACTACAGCATCACAACCCGGATATTGACACTGATAAAGTCAAGATACAGAACAGTTCCATCAGCAGAAGGGCTCCTCTTATCGCCCTTAGATCCACACCCACCTCCCTCTGCTCCCCTATTTCTAATCCCTGGCAGCTTCTAATTTGTTCTCTCTCTCTACAACTTTGATATTCTGAGAATGTTGTGTAAATGGACAGAGTCACAGGGTACATGACCTTTGGGAATTGGCTGTTCTCCCTCAGTATGATTTCCTCGAATCCATCCAGGTTGTTGCTTGTGTCAGTAGTCTGTTCCCTCTTACGGCTGAGCCGTGTTCATGGCACAGAGACGCGGCGGTGTGGTGAAGCATTCAGCCACCAGAGAACATCTGGGCTCTTTCCTGTTTGGGGCTATGACAAATAAAGCTGCAACGAACATTTGTATACGGTGTGTGTGTGTGTGTGTGTGTGTGTGTGTGTACATATGTTTTCATTTCTCTGAGATAAACCCCCCAGATTACAACTGCTGGGTCATATGGTAGTTGCATGCTTAGTTTTATAAGGAACTGCCAAACTGTTTTTCTGGGATCACGGTACCGCTTTGCATTCCCACCGGCGGTGTGTATGAGGGACCCAGTCTCTCTGCCATCACTTTCTGCTGTCACTCTTTGATAGTACCACTCTGGTATGTGTGCTGTGGTAACTCATTGTGTGTGGTTTTGATTTGCATTTCCCTGCTAAGCGATGATGTTGAACATCTTTAACGAGCTTATTGCCATCTGTATATTCTGTTTGGTGAAATATCTGTTCGTGTTTCTACCCATATTCTAACTGCTGTTTTTCTTTTAACTGTTGAATTTTGACAGTTCTTTGCTTAGGCTGGGTACTAATCCTTACTCAGACTGGGGTCTGCTTGCCCTTTCATTCTGTTCACACGGTCTATCCACCGAACAAAGGCTTTCATGAGGTTCAGTTTATTGTCTTTTATGGATGGTGCTTTTGGTTTCAAACCTGAGAATCCTTTGGCTAGCCCTACATCCTAAAAACTGTATCATGGTTTTTTTTTTCTTCTACAAATGTTCTAGTTTTACATTTAATATTTAAATCCACGATCCACTTTGAGCGAATTTCTTGTGTAAGGTGTGAGGTTTAGGCTGCGGTTCCTCTCTTGTGTCTCTGTTTTGTCTTATCTCTGAACGCATGTCCATCTCTCAAGCACCAGGTGCTAAAAGTACTCTCCTTTCTCTGCTGAGCGGCTTTTGCATCCTTCATCAAAAAATCACTTGGTTATACTTGTGTGGATCTGTTTCCGGGTTCTCTTTGATTTCATTTATCTCTGTGTCTATCTATCTGCTGAAGCCGTGCAGTCTGATGACTGCTGCTGTATAGGAAGTCTTGAAGTCAAGTAGGTGTGATCCCTTCCACTATATTATTTTCCAAAATTGCTTTAGCTATTCTAGGACCGATGGCTGTCCATACCGATTTTAGGATAAGCCTATGTCTACAGAATTCTTTGCTGGGGTCTTGATAGGAATGATATTAAACTTATAGATCAATCTGGGGAGAAGTGACATCTTTACTGTGTTCAGTCTTCTAGTCCATAAACACATAGTGTCTCTAGCTCCATTCATTTAGGTCTTCTTTGATTTATGTCATCATTGCTTCATAAGTTTCAACACACAGATTCCGCATATGTTTTAAGTTTCTGCCTAAATGTTTTATTTTGTCTTCAGAGATTATAAATGGCATTGTGTTTTTAATGTCGGATTCGCCCATCTTCATTGTTAGGGTGTTGATTTTTGTATGCTGATCTTGTATACTGTGACTTTGTTGAACTCACTTATTAGTACTAAAAGGTTTTTTTTCTCTTTAATAGATTCCTTGGGATTTTCTATGTAGACAATTACAATATTTGCAAATAGGGAGAGTCGTATTTCTTCTTTTTAATTCTGTATGCCTTTTATTTCTCTTTCTTGCCTAATTACAGTGACAAGGAATGCCAAAACTACGTTGAGAATAGTCAGAGTGGATATCCTTAAAAGAAAGCTCCGTCTCGTATTTTAGAGCGGAGGACATAGCTATCGGTTGGATGCCTTCCATGCGCAGACACAGTACAGGGCACTCGACTTACATTCCGGTCTTTAGTCCTGCTCGTTCACAAACCAAGCAGCTGCTAAATGTTCTCACTGCAAAGGACAGCCACCACAGCAAAGAATTATCCACCCAAATGCCCCAGGCGCTGAGGCTAAGGAGCCCTAAAGTAGAGGAACATTTGTCCTCCCTGCCATGGAGAACTTCTAGGGGCAGGGGCTGAACTTTTCTAATCTAAGATGAGTTTCTGTCTGAATACAAAGTCTTAAGGAGCTGACGTGTTTCTCTCCATTATCTTGACTAAACCACTCTGGCCGGAATGGAAGGCTGGTCTATTCAGGGTAGACTCAGAGGAATGGAATTGCTGCATCAAACAGAGCTCAGTATGTCTTGATCTCTCTATCTCTATTTCTGCATCTATATACCTCTATCTACATCTGCAGCCAGAATGCTTTTCAGAAGGGTCATGCTCATGGATGCTTCCCACATCAGGGTACGAGGGCCCATCTCACTACGTCCTTGCAAAGAATGAATATTTTAGTCTTTGCTGATTAGAAAAGTGTTGGGAGGTCGAAGAACTCTGCCCCCACTCTGCCTACCCCCCCAGCCCTTGCTCCCACCCCTCGCCTCCCTCCTTTTTCTCGGCCCTCCTGGAGCAGGGATGTTTTCCTGGCGCTCCAGGTTTTCACATCGCCGACCTCCGCCAGACACGAGCCAGTGAGCCCTAGCAGGTGGTCCTTCGGGTCCCAGGATCAGAGCAAGGCTCTCCTTCTATAGAGAAACAAGTGAATAAAGTACCAGTGCATTTGGCTGAGGACTCAGGGTTCCCCCGTGGGCCTAGGGCTCCACTGTCTCCTGGATGTCTCTGTCTGGATGACCCACAGTTACCCCATGTTCCTCAGATTGAACTCAGCTTCCCTCCCCGACCCTCTCCTCCCGTGTCCCCGTCCTCTTGGGTACCACGATCCACCCTACCATCCAAGACGGAAGTCTGAGTCACCTCTGACTCCACCCACTCCTATTCTCTACGTTAAATAAATCACCCTATGATTTAGTAATTAATAAAGTAATTAATGGCCTTGCCATTTAGTCTTCTGAATTTCTGTATAGTTAGAGCATTTTTTTTTTAATTGGGAGAGAAATAAGCCCATCTCCAATGACCACAGCAGAGAAGGCTCGTTTGACTTCTAGACTTGAAATGTCCACAGAGGGGGTCCAAGCTGCAATTGTGGCTGACTCCAGAGGTTCAAAAGATAATCCTATAGATCTCACCCTCACTGATGCCTCTGTGCTCAGGGGGCATCCTCACCGCCCCAGCCCCTGCAGTGCCTTAGAGCTCAGGGGCAGCCCTGCCAGCATCTCCAGGTTTTCACGCTTCCTCTAGCTGACAGCCCAGCCTCCTGACCAGCCCTTACGAGGAGTCTGACTGGCTGGGTTGTCCTGTGTCTCCTCTGGGACCAGTCACTGTGCCCGGAATCTAGGCTGCAGAGTGAGCCAGGCTGAGTCGTGGACCCACCCCTGCCAGGGAAAGGCGGGCCCAGGTCGATGACTGCCCATCCATATTGCTTGAAGCACATTCTCAAAAGACAAAAATGTCATACACATTCGTTGGGTGGCTGTTCTCTAGCAGTTTTTCTCCCCTCTGTCCCCACTGACACACGCTGGCTCCTCACGCCTCGATAGTTGCCAACTTTCCAATCTAGTTCTCTGCCTCTACACACACACCCCCGTCCCGTCTGTGCCCCGGCCTCTCTCTGAGGCCCGTTCTCTGTGACCACGCACTTGGAGGTCCCCGCGTGCTGCCCACAGTGACCTCTTGGAAGGGACGATGACTTCTGAAGGAACCTTCTGTTCTCAGGCTAAGGACCAGGCACTGGGTGACGGACGAGGGACACGCCTGCCCAATTCTGGCCCTGTCCTTCTTTGTACCCCCTTGGGCTGCAGGTTTCTCTCCTTCTGGGGTCTCAGGTCCCAGGTAACCGTGGCAGGGTGGGAGCTCACACACCGGGTTGGACCTGGGAAGAGAAAATGCCAAGACCATTGGTCTGGTCCTGTGGGGATATCGTTCCCTGTGCCCGTCGTAACAGTGAGACCCCTTTGCTTTCAGCAACAGGACCCCGGCTCTCACGACGTTGTCCTGTGGCCTCCGAACCCTGTGCCTCTGCAGGTACTGACTGATGGGAAGGTGTGCCCTGCATGGTGTGCTCAGCGTGGCGTGCTTGTTGGCTCCCTCCCTGGCACCTGGGGGCGCTGTTCCATTTCTCCTCTTCTCATTGCCTCCTCCTAGCCTCCTTACATCAGCTATAAAACACAACTGAATCTGCAATACTGGTTTAGGTCTTCGCAAATAACATTAGGGTGTGCCTAAGATCCGGCTCAGTCGCTTTGTTGTGAGATGATGAACAAGTCTTCTGTTCTCAACATAACGCAGTAATTAACCCGTCCAAACGCTTCAGCTAGGATTTCCTTTGTCCGGGAGCGAGGCTGTGAAGGGGGTGGTGGCCCCAGCTAGGTCAGTGGGCAAAGTGATGTGTCGTGAAAAAGACTGAGTTCCCGGTCAGTCATCAGGGTCATTATGCAATGATGCAGCTGGCCGAGTCCCACGGTTTAGCTCTGTCCCAGGTATTGCTGTCCACTGGGGTGGAGTGGGGCAACCTAGGAGCTCTGGTGGAGAGGATGTCGAGGTCGGGGTGCGCTGATGGGGTGATCAGGGTGAGGCCCCCTGTCCTGAAATCCCATCACACTCAACAGGGCAGAACGTTAGTCACCCAGAGGACGTGTTCCTCACTTTAGAAAAGAGCCACTTCATCCCCTGGGGGTGGCTGCCAGGTAGGTCTGCCTGGTGCTCTTGTGTCTCTGCATGTCCCACCAAGCAGATGTGCTGGAGGCTGCGAGTTGACCGTTTGTGTAGAGCCTGGGGCGCCCTTTTGCACGTGTGATTTCATCCGATTCTTGTCATACTCCCGGGAGGTGGGCAGGCCCAGGTTCGTCACTCTTGTTTACTGGACAAGACACAGACTGGGCAGGCTAGTCACCCCTGTCACCGGGGTGAGCAGAGGGCGAGCAGGAGGATCCTGGTCTCCGGAGGGTCTCCGGAACAGCTGGGCCAGTGGCTTTGTCTAGCTGGGGACTTTCCACAGCTCTCTGCAGCATATGCCAAGATTTCAGGGAAAAACTTGCATGCCCTGTGCTGGATGCAGTTTTTTGTTCCCTCTGTGAACAGTTAATGAGCCGTCTGTGGGTGACAGGTGCTGGTTTTGGTGCTGTGGACCCAGAGCAGAACCAAACCAACTAGGTCTCTGCCTGGTGAAACTTACATCCAGTGGGGAGTCAGAAAGCAAGCGAGTGGCCTGACCAGGCGGTGGCGCAGTGAATAGAGCGTCCAGCTGGGATGCAGAGGACCCAGGTTCAAGACTCCAAGGTCACCAGCTTGAGCACGGGCTCATCTGGCTTGAGCAAAAGCCTCACCAGCTTGGACCCAAGGTCGCTGGCTTGAGCAAGGGGTCACGTAGTCTGCTGTAGCCCCATAATCAAGGCACATATCAGAAAGCAATCAATGAACAACTAAGGTGTTGCAACGAAAAACTGATGATTGATGCTTCTCACCTCTCTCCGTTCCTGTCTGTCTGTCCCTATCTATCCCTCTCTCTGACTCTCTCTCTGTCTCTGTAAAAAAAAAAAAAAAGAAAGAAAGAAAGAAAGCAAGTGACCAGACACACTACAAATAAATAAAACTGCAATGAAGGCTTGTCATTTACCAGGCACTGTTCTAGCCCGGGAGATCCCGCAGTGAAGAATTGAGCCGTTATCTGCCCGCCTGCCGTTTCCCGCCCTTGGGGGGAAACAAGACAGTGAGCTCCTGTCAAATAAATGCAGGATGACATTTCCAGTCGTAACTAGGGACTGTTTTCTCCTTTACTGTAATAACATGACCGTAAAGTAAAATGTACTTATCCTAACCATTTTGAAGGGCACAGTGGCCTTAAGCACGTTCACATTATTGTACAACCATCACCACCATCATCTTCAGAACTATTCTCATCATCCCTAACTGAAACTCAGTACCCATTAAACAGGAACTCCCCAGTCTCTGTTCTTGCCAGCCCCCGGCAACCACCGCTCTACTTTCTGACTCTGTGAATTTGACGACTGTAGGTTCCTCACATAAGTGGATGCATGCAGTATTTGCCCTTTTGTGTCTGGCTTATTTCACTTAGCTTAGAGTCCTCAAGGTTCATCCATGCTGCAGCAGGTGTCAGACCCTTTCCCTCTTTAAGGCTGAATAATATTTCATTGTATATTCCACATACTGTTTACTTACTCGTTGATGGACACTTGGGTTGCTTCCACCTTTTAGATACTGTGAAGACTGAGGCCGTGAGCATGGGTGTGGCAATATCTGTTTGAGTCCCTGCTTCCCATTCTATTGGCTATATCTCTAGAATTTGAATTGTGGAATGTATGTTTTCTTTGTGGGTTTTTTTTTTTGTGTGTGTGTGTGTGTGGCAGAGACAGGGAAAGTCATAGAGAAGGACAGATAGGGACAGACAGACAGGAAGGGAGAGAGATGAGAAACATCAATTCTTCATTGTGGCTCCTTAGTTGTTCATTGATTGCTTTCTTATATGTGCCTTGACCAGGGTGGGGGGCTACAACAGACCGAGAGACCCCTTGCTCAAGCCAGCGACCTGGTGAGCTTTGCTCAGACCCGATGAGCCCGCGTTCAAGCTGGCGACCTTGGGTTCTCGAACCTGGGTCCTCCACATCCCAGTCTGATGCTCTGTCCACTGTACCACCACCTGGTCAGGTAAATTGTGGATTGTATGTTAATTCTATGTTTAATACTTTTATAAATTGCTAGACCATTTTCTACAGGGTTGTACCATCTTACATTTCCAGCAGCAGTGCACAAAGGGTCTCATTTCTCCATGTCTTTGCCAGCACCTATTAGTGGTATTACTTCTTTATGTAACAGCCTTCCTGATGAATGTGAAGTATCTCATTTGTGGGGTTTTTTTTTTCCTGAAATTAGAAGCGGGGAGGCAGTCAGACAGATTCCCACATGTGCCTGACCGGGATCCACCTGGCATGGCACCAGGGGGCAATGCTCTGCCCACCTGGGGTGTTGCTCTGTTGCGACCAGAGCCATTCTAGCTACTGAGGAGGAGGCCATGGAGCCGTCCTCAGCATCTGGGCCAACTTTGCTCCAATGGAGCCTTGGCTGTGGGAGGGGAAGAGAAACAGAGAGAAAGGAGAGGGGGAAGGGTGGAGAAGCAGATGGGCGCTTCTCCTCTGTGCCCTGGCTGGGAATTGAACCCGGGACTTCCATGCTCCGGGCCAATGCTCTACTGCTAAGCCAACCGGTCAAGGCCATCACTGTGGTTTTGATTTGCATTTTCCTGATGATTAGTGATGTTGAGCATCTTTTCGTGTGCTTCTTGGCCATGTATATAGCTTTGAAGAAATGCTTATTCAAGCCCTTTGCCCATTTTTAAATGAAGTTGTTTGTTTTTTGTCGTGGTTGAGTTGCAGGAGTTCTTTATATATTCTGGATATCAACCCCTTATCGGATATTTGATTTGCAAATATTTTTCTCTCATTTCATGGGTTCGCTGCTGTCCACATTGGTGTATAAGTGTCTGTTCACATCTCTACTTTTAATTCTTTGGGGCATATACCTAGAAGTGGAATTGCTGGATCATATGGTAATTCTATGTTTAAGTTATATATATATATATATCTATGATCATTTACAAAACTGTTTAAAAGCAATTTCATTGTCCCTGTCTGACCTGTGGTGGCACAGTGGATAAAGCATTGACTTGGAACACTGAGTTCGCAGGTTCGAAACCCTGGGCTCGCCTGGTTATGGTACATATGGGAGTTGTTGCTTTCTGCTCCTACCCCCTTCTCTCTCTCTCTCTCTCTCTCTCTCTCTTCTTTCTCTAAAATGAATAAATAAAATCTAAAAAAAAAAACTAAATAAAAAAAAGCAATTCTATTGTCTGGATATTTCTGTGTTTAGAGTCCAGGAAAAAAAAATAGTTTTCAACTAAAGAAAACTGTGATCAATGCTATGGAGCAATAAGACAGCTGCAACGACCCCTGGCCCGGCCCTGGGGGTCAGGGAAGGCTCTCCGGGGAGCTGCTGTTTGAGCTTAGAGCCGAAGGATGAGAGGAAAAAGGGGATCAGGAGGATGGCAAGCAATCAGCGGGCACACCTCCCCCACCCCATGCCTCCCGGGGCATGTGTTCTTGAGCCTGGCGTTCATTTCTGAAGGCGAGCTCAGCACAGTGGCCTTGGGTGGTGGAATCCACTAAAACCTAGGGAGGAGAGAGCCAGGAAGGCAGGAGAACCGGTGCTGCGGGGCTGTCCCTAGGATCTAGGTCACCCAGCAGTGAGATTGAGCACGTTTCTGCAGGCTGTGACTAGCCAGGGCTCGGGTACCGTGTGATCCTTATTCCTCTTGACAGGTAAACAGCTCGTTCGGATGCCTGTGTGTTGTTGAAATGCTTGGGGCCCCAAGTTTAACTTGGGGGCAGTGTGTCTAGTTTTTGAGGAACCCGAGGAATCCACCTCTATGACGGCATAAGACTAAGCGCTGTGAAACCAGCGTCTTCTAATGTTCTTCCAGCGGCAGGTGGGCATCTGGGGTGGTTTCAGTGCGTTTAATGAGAATGAAATTGAGGGAAGAGACAATGAAACAGAAGAAACTCAATGTTCCTAACAATGGAGAGCTCTTTTATTGCAACGTCTGATTGCCCAGCCCAGGGCGTTGGTGCTCATTTTCACTGGCACACTGTGAACGTTTGTGAACAGCATAGCACCGGGTTTCGGCCAGACACGTCTCCTGAAGAATGTGATGAACTGCTTTGGCTCTAAGCTGAGACAGCCATTGGGGGCTCTTAGTGGGTTTTGAATCAGTTTCCTTTTTTGGAGGAGTAATTACTAGCATATAGAAGTGTCCGCTCTGGTCTAGCTTCTGATGTATCATTTTATACATTTAACCTAGAAAGCATCCCTGTAGCAAGGGTCCTCATTTTCCAGATGCGGTGCTGGAGGCGAAGGCTTACACGCTAACTCAGTGGCAGAGCTCAGCTTTTAACCACACACACGGCTTCCTGCACCCTAGTTCTTGAATCCAGCCTCGTGATATTCTAGCATGAAGATGAGTGGATGTAGGAATTCTAGAGGGGCAAAAGAAATAAGGTTTATGTCTGCATTGCAAGTATAATCGAGGAGAAATCACAGGACATTCTAGGCCAGTGATGGGCACTCTTGTGAGCTTGGTGTGTCAAAAGACCGAGCATAACTCGGGTGGTGTGTCACTTGGAGAAAAACGGCCTAACCGGAAGTCCCAGAACTAGACGCTCTGTGCCGGAGTTCTGTTGTTTTGGCCTCCAGACCTCCGTCACAGAGTGTCTACACTACAGCAAATGTTTTATCCTCGGCTCCTGCACCTGGCCACACAGGAACCGAGGATAAAACGTCCTTCTTGGCATGTGGCCCCATACTTCTCTGGTATGCAGCCGCCCGTGGCTGCGTGTCATCGAAAATGGCTATGCGTGTCAGTGCTGACATGTGTGTCATAGGTTCACCATCACGGTTCTAAGCCAACCCCTACTCTTTGAATGAAGAGACTTTCTTCTCTATTTGCACATTTTTCCCCCTATTGACACAGTGTCCCTGTCACCCACTGAGGCAGGCAGGCTGGGGATTGTGGTCCCCATTAGACGAAGAAATAGCCTCCAAGAGGTGAAGTGGTTTCGGTTTTCTGAACTGGCTCAATTCTGTTATTTTTCTACATCTTTTAAGCGGAAGGCGGGGACCCACCCCCCAGCTCTCTCTCTCTCTAATCCAAAGCTTGTTCATTTTTCTACCCTATCACGTCAGAAAACATTTCCTTTGGGGAAGCCTGAAGTTCCACCTTTGGGGACTTCTCTTTCATGGCCCGACTGAGCACCTGCCAGGGGACCCTTGAGGCTGGGGTGTCCTCGGCTGCCACAGGGGGTGAGCTGCTCAAATCCTTCCTTCTTGCCATGACGGGGAAGAAAGGATTGGAACACCCTTGCCGAGAGCTGGGCGGCCGCATGGAGCCTGTGTGCATCCTCCGTATTTGGTGGCCTGGCAGTTGCTCCTGAAACCCGATTCCTAATGCCACGGGGCTGACCTTCGCTCCACTTCCCAGAATCCACCTGCAGTCCTGAGAAACCCATTCGGGAGTGGGCGAGGTGGCGAGGCGCTCTGGCCGTGATCTCACCGTGTTCACGGAGCCTCTTTGTTGGCACGACCAGTGAGCCACGGTCTCGAGGCCTGGCATGTACTTAAGAGGTAAGGCCAGGGAATTTTTTTAAAAGATGCTGAAACACTTCAGCTCTCGGAAAAGTTGTATTTTTTCAGGACCAGAAAGTTGCTGTGACAGTTGGAGGATGGTTTTAAAATAGATGCGGGGCTCGGAGTGTCCCCGAGCCAGGGGAAGGCCATTTGTTTATCCCGGCAATGGCGGCAATGGGAAGAGTTGCAGAAGCGACTTGACAATTCAGCTCATCAGGTAGAGGGTTGCCAAGTCTTTTCCCGGCCTGCTATTTGGGGGTTTGAGGGGAAACTTGAGAAATGCACACTGTTTTGCAGCGATGCCTGTTGACACAACAGACCCCCTGGGATCCTCTTAGCAACGGGGCTTAGTACTGTTGCTAGGACAGGAAACAGGGCTGGGGGGGCGGGGACCGCAAAGACACTAGGGAATGTGGCCAGAGCCAGAGCCCCGAGGGCTGAGGGTGCTCCTCCCAACCTGCAGAAGGGGCTACCAGATGAAAGGGGAGTCATCTATTTATCATACATTTGACAAATATTTATAATCGCCTCTCTGTGCCAGGTGCTATTCTGGGCATGGACTCTGGGCTCCTGCATCACGTTATTCATAAACGTCCAGTTGTTTTAGTTACTTGGAGCGTGGCAGGAGGGTGGCAGGGACCACAGGCAGTTATTTCCACTGTCCAGTGAGGCACCATAAGGTAGTGGTCACGAGACACAGGTCCCAGACCCAAACCATCCAAGTCCAAGTTCTGGCCTCAGCCACTTCCAAGCTGTGTGACTTTGGGCAAGTGACTTAAACTCTCTGTGCTAAGTGATCTTGTCTGTGAAAGAGGGTTGTTGTAAGGACTGAATGCATTTCAACATAGAAAGCACTGAAGAGTACTTGGCTCATAGACATTGTTTATAGTCGTAAGTTAGCTATTATTGTTCTAGCAGAGAAAGTGCTGTGTAAGTTCTGGGTGTTATTATTATTGTGGAAAGAGCACTGGACTTCAGGACAGAAGAACTGGCCAAGCCGCTTCGCCCTCTGTTTCTCATCTGGAAAATGGAAAACATTATTTGACCGCCTGTTAACTTGCAGTGACTTTGTGCTAACCTTTGAAAAGTGCTACCTATATGCCATTCCCATGAATAACATGATCGCTTTCCTCTAACTCACCCAGCTGTGTTTGTGTTGGAGGGAGCTGGTATTCTATTAGGCGGAGGGGTGGGGCCGAAAGGGAGGCAGGCCTCCCCTTTTTTCCTTCCCAAAGACGAATCTGAGCCCGTGTCACCTTGCCTTTGACCGAGGAGGTTTTCCATGTGGTTCCTTATCCCTTCTTTATTCAGAGCAAAATCTGTCTCCTGTGCCATCTGTTGTATGCATCTGTCTGGGCTGTCAGATGTGTCAATGTCTTTTCAGAATTACTTTAAAGGGAGTTTGATCATGGAATGAAGGGCAGGAGATATTTCTGTGAAATTATTGGCAGAATAATTCCCTGCAGATAACGTGGTGATGTAAAGAGAAGCCAGCCTGTAGAACATTAGGGGGCTGAGGCCTGCCTGACAGTCAGGCAAGGAGGAATTGGGTTACAATTTTAGTTTTTTTCTTTTTTTTCTTTCTTTCTTTCTTTCTTTCTTTTTTTTTTTTTGAGAGAGAGAGGAAGGGAGAGAGAAGGGGTGGAGAGAGATGAGAAACTTCAATTCGTAGTTACTTCACTTTACTTGTTCATTGATTGCTTCTTAAACATGCCTTGACTAGGGGGCTCAAGCCGAGCCAGTGACTCCTTGCTTAAACCTGTGACGCTGGGCTCAAGCCAGCGACGTTGGCTTCTAGTTAGCAACCTTTGGGCTCAAGCCACAGACCTTTGGGTTCAAGCCAGGGAGGGACCTTAGGATGATGGCGATGATCCCACATTCAAGCCAGCAACCCCGCGCTCAAGCTGGCGAGTCCGTGCTGAAGCCAACAATACCTCATTCAAGTCAGCGGCCTCAGCGGCCCGGCTGATGCTCTATCTACTGCACCACCACCAGTCAGGCTGGGTTACAATTTTAAAAATTCAGGACCCTGCCATGAAAATGTCACTCACTCTGTACTGTGATTCTTGAGTTTTTATAGTGAACATGTTAAATCATGCATCTAAAGGAGTAATATTTTACAAAGAACCTTCAGCAAAAGAGTCAAGAACACTTTAGAGTTTAAATTTATGGTGATTTTAAGTTTGTGCCATCTTGATACTGTCCCCCAGGGAAAATTGTCATCCTGGGTTCTCAGATCAGAAGATTGAGGCCCCAAGGACATGGAGGCACTGTCATTGCAGGGAGGTCCACAGTCCCCTCTTAGGTGAGGAATCAGACCCAGCTCCTCTGCCTCCTTAAACACCTTCCTTCCCACTGAAGGGATAGAACAGAGATGCCTTTTCCTGGCTCTGGAGTCAGACAGAAATGGATCCATCCCAACTGCCTGCTATGTGATCTGAACAGGGACACAAACAGCATCTTCCTCATAGCATTGTTGTGAAGACACAGTGACACAGGTAGTGGAGAGCTACTGGCACAGTGCCTGGCACTTAGTAAGTGTTCAGTAAACAGAAGCTATTATTATTGTTGTGTCATTATTATTCACTCCCCTCCCCAATTCAGTTCTAGCAAAAGTGAATGGAGATTTTCTAATGATAGTGTCGTGTTAGCACTGGAATGTATGGACCCCTGGGAGTTGGAGCATCATCTAATTTTACCTTGGGGCACAACTGAGTGAGTGTGAGCAGCCAACCATTCAGAGAAATGTACCAGATGGGGATACATCTCATTTGGGTTTTTCTCTACCTGCTGGCTCTGCTCTCTTTTCCTGCAACGGCTCAAAACAGGCTATCAGTTATTGTGCGTTCATATTCTACACAAGCCACCACCTGATTCTCCACCCGCTTGTTCCTAGGGAATTCTGGATGACCTGGCTGACTTGAGTCTTATGCACACCTGATGGGCAAGAGTGTAGGGTCCCATGATTGGCATTTCCATGAGAACCTCAGGAACAGAGGGTATGGGTGGAAGAATTCTGTAGAATAGTTAGATCCATTCCCCACCCCCAAAGGAGTGTGTGTTGTTTTGGGGAGTGAGAATTCAGGGGCCATTGCCATCATCAAGGAGGACAAGATAAAAGATTACCACTGCGCCTGTGATGGCGCAATGGATAGAGTGTCGGACTGGGATGCGGAGGACCCAGGTTCAAGACCCTAAGGTCGCCAGCTTGAGCGCGGGCCCATTTGGCTTGAGCAAAAACTTGTCAGCTTGGACCCAAGGTCGTTGGCTCCAGCAAGGGGTCACTCGGTCTGCTGTAGCCCCCCAGCCAAGGCACATATGAGAAAGCAATCAATGAACAACTAAGGTGCTGCAAGGAAGAATTGATGCTTCTCATCCCTCTCCCTTCCTGCCTGCCTGTCTGTCTCTGTCCCTCTCTCTGTCTCTGCGACACACACACACACACACACACACACACACAATGACCACTGCTTGGGGTTCATAGAGGCTCTTTCCTCATTTCTGATTTTTTCCATTATGCTTAAACGAGCATCATTTAAATTCAGTTTTTAAACATCTTATATCTCTCTGTGCTGTGATTTGAAGTTTGGACTGTGCTTTGTATTTTTTTGCATCTTGGTTTTAAAAATCAACAGCAGGCAAGCTTGTTGTGGGAGTTTTAAAAAAAAGCTCACCACCTGACCAGGCGGTGATGCAGTGGATAGAGCGTTGGACTGGGATGCGGAGGACCCAGGTTCGAGACCCCGAGGTCGCCAGCTTGAGCACGGGCCCATCTGGCTTGAGCAAAAAGCTCGTCATCTTGGACCCAAGGTCGCTGGCTCCAGCAAGGGGTAGCTCAGTCTGCTGAAGGCCGCAGTCAAGGGACATGTGAGAAAGCAATCAATGAACAACTAAGGTGTTGCGATGGCAACGAAGAACTGATGATTGATGCTTCTCATCTCTCCCTGTTCCTGTCTTTCTGTGCCTATCTATCCCTCTCTCTGACTCTCTGTCCCTGAAAAAAAAATTTTTTTTAATAAAAAAAAAAGCTCACCAACTCTCAGAATAGTAAAAACATCAAATGGGTGGTCATACGTTTCCAAGGGCCCCTAATTGGCTTTCCAAGGGCCCATTTGGCTTTTAAGAAGGTTTCCAGCTGAATCCTGGTGTGCGGAGCCATGGCTGGGATCTGGGGGTGGGTGGGTGGGGGAGTGGAATGTGTTTCCATCCAGGCAGTGAAGGAACAAATTGAATACTTTTAAGGTCTTAGGTTTAATATCCCTACTTTCTCCAGGAAGCAGAAGGCCCCCCAAAGTGTGGCAGCTGTCCCCAGTCTTGGTTTCTTGCTAAACCAGTCATCCTACTCACTTGTGTAAGTGTGTTTCTTCTCCATCAGACGAGGGCAGGGGTCACGCTTGCTCGGCTCACCATTCGCCCTCTAAGAGTAGCGCCGTGCCAGCCTGGGGTAGGTGCTCAGTCGGATGATAAAGCCAGCAAACTGTCTGGCCCTTGAATGTGGTGGTCAAAGGCCCAGTGGTAAATGTTTTTGTGTTTTCAGAGATTCTTATTTGATTTCCTTTCCCGCTTCTGTTTCTTCTCTTTCAGAAGACCTCGTCAGCTCAGAGTCCAGGATCCCTACAGCCACCTGGGAACAGTCAGAATATAAAAAGGAAGGCAGAGGAGAAGCCTGGGAGCACTGACTGTGGAGACCGGCCCAGGTAGGAGCACGGTTCCGAGGGTGGACGCAGCCCACAGCCTGGCCCGCTCACTGCCTGCTCCGCATTTGCTTTGAAAACTTTACCCCAAAACCCATGACATAATCCTCAGTGGTTCATAGATCTTCTGGTGATAGCGTAGACCTGCAGGATTGGAAAATTAATGTGTTTCTGCCCGAAGATGAAATTATAGGCTCACATTCCAGCAACAACCTGGGTTGTTTTATGTTCATTGTCAGAACTTAAAATAAAACGTATCAGCAGCATCTAATCTGTGGCTAAGTTTGGGGTCCGTTAGCGGAGAGAAGAAGTTTTCCTTGACCCTTGTACATTCTTCCAGCTGGTCTAATAATTAAATCAGTATGAGACGGGTTAACGAGAGAACATAACCCAGCTTAATTTCATACATACATATAAGAACCCCCCCACGTGAGAGGTTCAAAGGCACTCAGGTAAAATGAGGTACATATGGCACCCTGAGATAAGGAGCAAGGAAAGAGCCCTGGGGCCCCAGAGGGGAGGAAGGTCATTTGCAGAATGATAAAAAAGAGCAGATGTTCAGTAATTATATATTGGCCCTGCTGTGTAGACAGGGCACACAGAGTTATCTCTGGTAATAACTCTTATTATAGGCAAAGCCCTTAATTTAAATTCTTCCCGGTTGTTCAGCAGGGTGAGGGAGTCAGAAGTTTCTCTTGAGCCTACCGGGTCTTGATTGCCTTTAGCTCAAAGTAATCTTCATGCCAATGTGGCTCATCTTGGGGAGACCAGTTCTGAACCCCTTCACTGTGAGCACCAGATGGTGAAATACACTCACAGAACGATTACTAAAGTGACCTCAGTCCCAGGAAGGCTGGTGGATGAATTCCAGAAATCAACACAGCCACACTGTCGCAGTGGAACGTGGCCAGTGCAGGTGGGGCCCGTTGCTCGGTGGCTCCTCCTTGGCCCACAGTCAGGCCCTGGTTTCCCTGCTGTGGCTATTGGGAAGAAGTCCAATAGACTCCCCCATGCTGTGTGCAGCACCCACAGTTGTGTGGGGGGGGTCTTCACAGCAGAAGGCCAGCAGACATAGCCATTCAAACACCAGAAAGGACACGAGCCAAGGACACTAGAGGCAATGAATGATTGTTGGTGTGTTGAGTGCATGATCTGATTAGAAAACCTCTCCTGAACCACTGAAGCCCAGCTTCATGGACACTATAATTGCAGGTCTTAAAGGAATGAATACATAGGAGCTCCATCCAAGGAACAAAAATGCAGAATTGAATGGTAGGCCTCCCCTCCCCCTCGTATAGATACCAGACAGTGAAACTTGGGTCGTGAATGCTTTGCAATAGCTTTGAACCTTAAGAGTTTAAGCACCATTTGTTGCTTTGGCTTTAAACTGTGGGTGATCATGGGTAGTGAGTGAGAGTGACCCCTGGTGGCAGGAATTTTTGCGGAGAAGGAACCTTGAACCTCTTGGCATGAACACAGGGTTTCTTTAGGGCAGAAACACAGAATATGCCTTGGACAGCGCCTTTGACCTCTGTTCCACTTTCACACACCTTTTATCAGGGTAACCAGACAAAGGTTTTAATATTTGGCTCTAAGGAGACCAGATGACTGGTCTGAATCTGCTTGGGGGTGACCATGAAACGAATGGATAAATTCTTCTTTTCTGGAATTCTGCACAAGGGAAGTCACTGCTGGCCATCTTGGTAAGGTTCTGGGATCTCTTATGAGGCTGGGAAATTATCTGGGCCTGTGTGACAGCTGCACTGAAAAGCCTAACAGCAGCTCAGGGGTCCTTTGTTTCTTGTTCCTCAGCTTTAGTAAATTACCATTTTTCCCTTGAAGAGGAAGTGCCCCTCGCTGGCATAAAAATTGAGCATAAAAGAGCTGCCTTCTGAGAGCAAGCCCAGAGAAACAACTTCCCGTTTGCAATTAAAAACACAATTCTCCTGCGTAAATGTAAGAATGTCTCTTGTGCAGGGCCCTGGGCTCACTAACTCAGAAACGACCAAGAGGTGGCCGTGCAGGGTTCTGAGTTTTGGGGGAAGTCAGGACGTGTACAGGAGGAGAGAATGTGTACGGGCCCCTGGGTGCTGTTTCTGCGGGCGTACGCCCCTGGTGTCCGCAACAGCGACAAGCACAGCACTTAGCGTTCATTTTGCAGACGGGCGCTGGGTATTATGCCAGATGCTCTATTCAGGCAAAATAAAAATCTCTTCATTGACTCAGTTCACTTCTGATTCGGAGTCCCTACTCAGTCAGGCTGGTTGGGAATGCCCACGTTAGCTATCCTTGCGACCACCCCTCTACCGACCTGATGTATTGAGGCCCTCATCCGTCTCCTCCCCACCCCATTACCACTGAGATGCCCCTCGGGGCCTGTGACTATGCTGCTTCATGCCATACTGGGCACGTGGGACCTTTGGTGAGGCTGGAGCCCCATGGTCGTTCCCGTAGGGCCTCTGTGCTTACCCCAGCTCCCCTCCTGCGACCCCGGGGACTCAGTCAGACGTTGACCCCTTCCTCAGACCTTTCCCTGCTCTTTCCTCACTGTGCTCAAGTGCATTCGCCTTTTCCCTTCGCCTCATCAGACAAGGACAACAGGCATCTCCTTTCCAGAGGATATATTGTAGCTTTGTACCAAAGATAAAGAGGAGCCATCAACCTCGGACTGTTTCTGTTTTCTACTTGTAAGAACTCCAGAGAAAAAGCACAGGAGGGCCTGCAGCGGCTCCTGCTGGAGCTGGAGGCATGGAAATTATACTGTGGGGAAAGGCACACGTCAATATTGCCAACGATGGGCCCTCTGCACAGGCGTGATCGCCATTCTACAGATGGAAAAACTGAGGCTTGGAGCACTGTATTATCTGTGCCTTAGTGGTGGAAACTCCATTGTTCCCCCTGCAGGCTCCTCCTTCCTCTGAACTATTCAAGAACTTTATATATCCCCAAAGGGGTAAATTCTTGATCTGCTAGGGAGTCCCATCAGTTCAACGGCCTTGCCTGCTAGTTGCCACGTGGTGTCGCTGTTGTAACTTAGCCCTGCATTGGCCAAACCCCTGCTGAGGCTGGGCTGCATCTCCCTGATGCCTCAGCCTTCAAAGGGTGACCCGCCCTCCCATGATGATGCTTCACGTCAGGCTGCATCTCTTACTGCTGAGCAATGTCCACCCCAGAGCACAGCAGCCCTGGATACCCGCATTCAGACGGGTTCCAGGTCCACTGCCCTCCATTCCATGGAGACTCCCTTTCTCTCCTGGGGTACCAACAACCAGGGATGAGCAGCCTTTTCCTCTTAAACCCTAAAAATGCAATGGATCTCATCTTACAAACTTTCCCCAGATAATGGTGCTGGTAGGTTGCCCCGGAGGAAATTAGGTAAAAAATGGTTGGAGGGTAGACATTCTTGTGTTTCGACATTGTGCTTGCTCATTTGTCCGAGGAAAGGTATGGGTGATACCTCAGAGACGATGGGCTTTTGTGGTGAATTTCTGGCACCTTTGTCACTGAAGAAGGAGTGCAAACTCAACAGCCTAGAGTTTTAGCTGTCATCCCCGGTTCTGCAAGAGAGGAGGCATCAGGATCCCCCGTCAGGCTTGCGGGGCCTCCCCTCCCGAGATTCTGAGTCGGTAGGTCTGGGGCAAGGCCTGAGAATGAGCATTCTAACCAGGTGCCACAGGTGCTGCTGATCCAGGGACCAGGCTTGAGAACTGCTGCATTATGTCCTACAGCCGCTGGAGGGACAGGCTCAGTGACACTGGTGGTCAGCAGAAGAAGGCTTCTGCGCAGGCTGGATACTGGACAAGGAGATCCTCAGGGTAGGCGGGGGGGACTTGGGCTCAAGAGGGTTGGCCCCAGAGGCCAGCCCCAGTAAGGGCTGACTGAGCCCGAACTCTGCGGCTGAGCCGAAGGAGCCTGGACCACAGTGGGGGATGTGTACCACAGACAGAAGTGGAGAAGGGAGCCAGCTGGAGGAGGACGTGGGTGGAGGTCAGGTGGGAGGTTGAGATGTATCCGGCTGATAACCGGAAGCAAGGAAGCACTTTGTGGTTGGTCGGTTTGTATTTAAACAAAGGTTTAAACATACAAATGAATTTTGGGGCTCTAATTGGTGCATTGAAGGGGGAGACTGGAAGGGCAGCAGGGATGGTGGCGGGGGTGGGGGTACAGTCCTCGGGTAGGACCCACAGAAGTAAGTTTCAATCATTTCTCCAAGCTATTCTCAGGCCAGTTCAATGTAGTATTCTTATGTTTGTAACTTCAAAATTCCATGAGGAGCAGGGAAGAGCTTGAGGTTGGGTGAAGGATAGCAAATGAAACCAGACAGGGCGGTGTTTTCCACTCTTCCCAAATCATAAGATTTACCTGGAGGTTAGTTATCTATACACATTCCCAGGCCCCAGGCCAGTCCTTCTGAAACAGAACCGCTAGGAGTGGAGCCTGGAATCTGTGTGCTCCCTTAGCAGCGGGCCCTCGGTGATTCCTCTGAGCAGGGAAGTTTGTGAAATACTGACCTATAGCCAGGTCTACCTGATTGTCAGTTAAAATACCCCGTTTCCTGACCCCCACCCTTGAAGAGTATGACCGACCCAGTAGCATTGGGGTGAGACCAAAAATCTGTTTTTAAATAAAAAGCCCGTGTGGTTCTTACGATAAAGTTTGGAGAACGCTGACCCTAGGGGTTACCTTCAGGCCAGCATTGATAGCTAACTTTTCTTTTTTTGCATTTCTGTGACCTTTAAAATTAAGACTCAGAATTTGGGGATAATTAACAAACACCAAAGCCCTGTCCCCTGCCTTCTCTCTTCTATCTTTTTGTTTCAACAAATATCTGTCGAGCATCCACTCTGGGCCTGATGCCATGCTGTGTGCGGGGTATACAGCCTACAGCAGGGGCCCCGGGGTCTCCGCTCCAGGGGGCAAGGAGGTTGCAGGGAGGAATTCAGATTCTGAACAAGGAAACAAAGGGAGGAACACCTTAAGGTCGTATCAGGGCTCCAGAAGACACCAAATGGGCGCTGTGATAGACAACAGAAAGGGAGTAGCTAGTTTAGGATGGATTAGTGGCTCTCAAAGGGAGGTTTCCGATCTATCGGCCAGCTCAGCATCTCCTGGGAGCTTACTAGAAATGCAGAGTCTTGGGCCCCAGCCCAGACTCACCGAATCAGGAACTCGGAGTGGGCCCCAACCATCTGTGCTTTAACAAGCCCTCCCGAGTGATTCAGATACCCCTGGGTGACACGGTCAAGGAAGAAGGTGATCTGTGACCTGAGTTTGGAATGACAGTTAGGAGGTAGGCATGAGAAGATCCAGGCTGGGGACAAGCAGGGCAAAGGGCCTGAGGCGGGCATGAATCAGCTCTAGAGAAACAGGAGACTGGCGATGGTGCGGGGGGCGGGGGGGCAGGGGTCTCCCCGGCCATGCAGAGAAATCTGGATTTAGGTGGCGTGAACCAACGTGTATTTTAACAGGACCTCTCTGCTTGCTGTCTGGAGAATGCCAGGGGGCAAGACTGCAGGCCAGGAGGTCCAAGAAGAGGCCCCTGCAGGACCCGGGCAGGCTGTAGTGGTGCCTTGAACCAGGGCAGGCTTTCTCAGCCGCTGCGGATGACCCTGGCCATTGAGATCATGGGGACAAAGTTAGTAACAGTGAAGATGGAGAAATGTGCGTAGGTTGGAATATTCGGGATATTTTGGAGCTTGAGATGCCAGGACTTGCTGATGACTTGAATTTAGAAGGAGGGAGAGAGGAATCAAGGAAGATTTCTGGAGTTTTGCCTTGAGTAGATGGGACCATGTGCTGAGGTATGGAAAACTGGCCGAATGAGGTGTATTTGCCGAGTTCCATGGTCACAAACGCAGTGTCCAGGAGGAAATCCTACTGGAACCGGGTGAACCCGGCAAGACAGAGTACTGGCTGTCACAAGCCTAGTCTCAGACCGTGGTACACTTAAGCTAAGTGACCATCTTTGAGAGAAAAGCATGGGGTCCTTTGTGTTTCAGGGACAGCTCATTTTCTGTTTGTTATACACCCAGCATGTGAAACACCTGACCATACCTCATCTTTTTTGGGATAAAGGGCAGGTTTCTTAGCTCAGTTAACAAACATGGACCCACAGCCCACCAGAGACCAATGTCTGTGCCGAGGCCAGGGGTACAAAGATGAGCAGGAAGCGTTGATCCCATTGTGAAGAGAGGCATATAAACAAACCATCCCAGGGTAAGCTGAACGCTGTCGCTGTCAACAGCCTCTGTGGGCACGCAGGGCAGAGGAGGGGCTGGCTTCGCTGGGGGAAGAAGCAGCTTCCAAACTGAGCAGAAGTCGGGGATTTTGGAGACAGCGCCAGGCAGAGGGAACAGCTGTAGTTATTACAGATCTACAGGAAACAGGATTTAGGGAGAACTAGACTTACTAGCCTCTCAGATAGGACATTGCAAAACGTCTTTAAATTTGGGAAATAGGTGAGGGAGCATATTTATTAAACTCAACCTCTTGGTCTTTTAAAAAATATTAATTTAGAACAAACAAACAAACAAAAATCCATGATGTCTGAGTAGCAGCAGATGAGGAAGGAAGAAAGATGATTTGGAAAAGATGGAATAGTGGGCTTGCCTCTCCCAGTCACTTGTGGACTGGATCTACCTAATGTGGGGCACGTTGGGCACTGGACCCAGGGGCTAAACCAGCACCTCACCCAGCAGCTCAGGGTAGATGAATATAGATGATGGGAGGGACTGTATGAGGAAACCCAGGATCAGAGAGGTTAAGGAACCTGCCCCAGGTCACACAGACTTGACCCCAGCCTGATATAAGGCCACCCAACGTCCAGGATGTAGCTCCCTTGCTGACCTTGCACAAGTGTCTGAAAATATTCGTGTTGTGGTCTCATGCTTAGAAAGCAAACCGAGTCTGTCCTTAAAATCTAATTTTCTTGCCTGACCAGGCGGTGGTGCAGTGGATAGAGCATCAGACTGGGATGCGGAGGACCCAGGTTCGAGACCCCAAGGTCGCCAGCTTGTGCGCAGGCTCATCTGGTTTGAGCTAAAAGCTCACCAGTTTGGATCCAAAGTCGCTGGCTCGAGCAAAGGGGTTACTCGGTCTGCTGTAGCGCCTCCCCCCCCCCCCCCCGTCAAGGCACATATGAGAAAGCAATCAATGAACAACTAAGGTGTCACAATGAAAAACTGATGATTGATGCTTCTCACCTCTCTCCATTCCTGTCTGTCTGTCCCTATCTACCTTCTCTCTGACTCTCTCTCTGTCCCTGTAAAAAAAAAAAAAAAAAAAATCTAATTTTCTTTCAAACAAGGTCAGTTCTCAGACCCAGAAAAGAAGAGAAGAATCGGAAAGATGTGAGTGCTTCCTGAGCAACACTGGGCCAGCTCTCGGTGGCCAAGCACAGCGTGTCCTAAGCTGTAGCAAGCTGTTCCTTCCAAACCGACTCTCTTGGGGTCGGGGATCTAAGCACAGCCTCCTGTCCTGTCCTGCCCGGGTAGGGTGTGTCGGGCAGAGCCCAGCGCAGCCGCTGCCCCCTGGCCTGCTTCTGACTCACTGTTTGTCCCTGGCAGGAAGTAAACACTCCGAGGCGAGGAGGGGGCGGGGAGAGGAGGCGTCAGGGCCCAGACTTTTGACCCTGGCTGGAAAAGAAGGTCAAGTACTGAATCAGGTGTGTGTTCTGGTTTTCATCAGGGCACTGAGGAAGAGGAGAGGAGTACTTTTCCATTCTGAGATAATCTCTGTTTATCGTAACAACTTGGAAAACAGAAAGGCGGAAAGCAGAGGGGGGAGAAATCACCCATCGTCCCCAAAATATTCAGTATTTTCCTCAGACATTTCTCTTTGCACTAGTTCTTTACTGACTGTGAGATAGCTGGGTGTGTACATACGTGTAGATTTATATATCTTTACATATAAAACATATTTAAGTAAAATATACTATATATTATGTTATAGCGTATGTAAAAATACATATGTGAATAATAAACTATTTTTTAGAGCAGTTTCAGGTTGACAGAAAAATTGAGCAGTACAGAGAATTCCCACATACCTCTTCCACCTCCTTATATACATAGTATTCTGTATTATTAGCGTATTGCATTAGGGTAGTACATTTGTTATGATCAATGAACCAGGGTGGATCCATTCTTGTCAACTGAACTCTGTAGTTTAAGGTTCACGCTTTGTGGTGTATACACCTCTCTGGGTCTGACAAGCGCGGGGCGCCCTGGGTCCACCTTACAGTATCGTACTGGACGGTTGCCCTGCCTTAACGATCTCCTGCACTGCACCTGTTCATCCCTCTCTCCTTCCTGCCCCTTCTAACCCTTTCCAATGCCGATCTTTTTACTGTCTCCATGGTTTCCTTTTTGTTTTGTCATCTGTTTTTATTGGTATAAAGTGCATCCTGTTGGAGTACGAGTCTGAGAGCATGATGGACATGAACTCTTGCATGCACCTGTGTAATCACACCCAGAAACGGAGAATTTTCATTCATTCCCCAGAGCCTTCTCTCCTGTCCTTTCCCAAGACCAACAGCTGCTATGACTTCTACCCCCACTGATGGGTTTTGCCAGTTCTTGAACTTCACATAAATGGAATTAAACAGTATATATACTCATTTCTTTTATACACTGCTACTTGTTGATTTTTAGAATTATTTTTGTTGTGATTAAAAAAGAACTGTATAGCATAACATTGACCATCTTAACAAACTCTTAGTATGGCTCAGTAGTGCTAGGTATATTCACATTGTTGCACAATGTTTCTCTTTGATTTGAGACCCTCTTTTTTAATATTGATATTTTAGTTTATTAAAAGCTACACCAAGTCCTGCGTCTGACACATTTTGATAGTTGTGCTTTCATTTTCATTTGCTTGGAATACTTTCTAATTTCCCTTTTAATTTCTTCTTTGATGTATGGGCTCTTTAGAAGTAGATTGTTTAGTTTCCAAATAGTTGGAGTTTTTCCAGACATCTTCCTGTTATTGATTTCTAATGTAATTTCATTGTAAGCAGATAATATACTTTGAGTAATTTAAATCTTTTTGAATTTATTGAGACATTTTTATGTACAGACATGGTCTGTTTGTTAATAAGTTTTATACTTGAAAAGAATGGAATTCTGGCCCTGGCTGGTAGCTCAGTGAGTAGAGTGTTGGCCCAGTGTATGGATGTCCCGGTTTCAATTCCTGAGAAGCGACTATCTGATTCTCTCCCCCTCCTACTTCTCTCCTTCTTCCCCTTCTGCCACCAGTGGCTCAATTGGTTCAAGTGTAGGCCCTAGGGGCTGAGAATAGCTCATTAGTCTGAGTGTGTTAGTCCCAGGCACTAAAAGTAGCTTGATACTCAAGCATCATCCCCAATGAGTTTCTTGAGTGGATCCTGGTTGGGGCACATGTGGGAGCCCATCTCACTATCTCCCCTCCTCTCACCTAAAAAAAAAAAATGAAATTCTGCTAATTCTGCTACTAAGATAGTGTTTAATAAAGGTCAATAAAGTCATGTTGGTTGATAGTGTTTTCCTTCTGTATTCACACAATTTTCTATCTGCTTGTCAATCAATTATGAAAAAGGGATGTGGTTATGATTGTGGATTTGTCCATTTCTCCTTTTATTTATTTTTGCTTCAATTATTTTGAGACTATTATTAGATAAACCTTAGGACATTTGTGTTCTTGTGATGAATCATTGCAATGACCTTCTTTATGCTTGAAATATTCTTTACTTCAAAATCTAGTCTGTCTGATATAATACAGACACACCTTTCTTTTGATCAGTGTTATCATGGTTTGTCTTTCCCTTCCATTCTTTTACTTTTAACCTATTTGTGATTTTTTTGAAGCAAATTTGAAGCACCTTTCTTGTAGACAGCATAGGGTTGGATCTTGCTTTTTTTTTTTTTTTTACAGGGACAGAGAGAGAGAGTCAGAGAGAGGGATAGATAGGGACAGACAGACAGGAACGGAGAGAGGTGAGAAGCATCAATCATTAGTTTTTCGTTGCCGTTGCGATACCTTAGTTGTTCATTGATTGCTTTCTCACATGTGCCTTGACCGTGGGCCTTCAGCAGACCGAGCCACCCCTTGCTGGAGTCAGCAACCTTGAGTCCAAGCTGGTGACCTTTTGCTCAAGCCAGATAGGCCCGCGCTCAAGCTGGCGACCCAGGGCCTCGAACCTGGGTCCTCCGCATTCCAGTCCAACACTCTATCCACTGCACCATCACCTGGTCAGGCAGGATCTTGCATTTTTAATCCACGGTAAATACCTCTGCCTTTTATCTGAAGTGGTTATGACATCTATGTTTAATGTGATTATTAATATGCTTGGTTTTAATCTACAGCTTGTTAATTGTTTTCTCTGTTCATCTCTTTTTTGTTCCTGATATCATCTTTTTTTTTCTTTTTTGAGGAAAAATAAAGTAGCATTTTTATGATGCTACTTTATCTCCCTTTTGACTTTAGTTACAACTATTTGTACTATATGAGTACAAAGTGGTTGCTTTAGGATCTATAATGTACTTCTTTAAAGAATCACAATGTACTGGCAAGTGATAGTATATCATTTTGTGTGTAATAAAAAGCCTTACAATAGTACCCCCCCACTCCTCACCTGTGGGCCTTTGTGCAGTCGCCACACATTTTATTCTACACGTGTTACAGATCCCACAGTTTATGTTATTTTTGCTTTGCACAGCCAATTATCTTTTTAGAGAGATCTAAATAACAAGGAATAAAGACCTCATATTTACCTGTATAATTCCCATTTTTATGTTCTTTATGCCAATCCTGATTGCCATCTGGTATTATTTGCTTTTGGCTTGAAGTGTTCCCTTCAAGATTTCTTGAAATGTAAGTCTGCTGGTAATTAATTCTTTTTTTTGTAGAGCTGGAAAAAAAATCTTTATTTCAGCTGAGTTTTAGAAAGATACTCTCACTGAGCAGAGTACTAGACAGGTAGGTTTTGTTTTTCTTGTATGACCTCACAAATATTGTCCCACTGTGTTCCAGCTTGCATTGTTTCCAACAAAAATCTGATGCCACCCTTACTTCTTTTGTTTTTTTCTTTCTCCCTCTGGCTGCTTTTAATATTTTATTGGTTTTACACATTTTTTGGTTTATGATACACCTTGGTGTCAGTTTCTCTTTGTTTCTTGTGCTTGGAGTTAGATTCTTGGATCTGTGGGTTTCTAGTTGACATCATATTTGGAAAATTTTCAGCCATTACTTCTTCATATTGTTTTTTAAGTGCCCTTCTCCTTTTGGGCACATATTTTCAGCCACTTAGAGTTGTCCCACACATCACTGATACTCTGTTCTTTTTTTTTTTTTTTTTCAGTCTTTTCTCTCTGTGTTTCATAGTGGAGCATTTCTGTTGCTACATCTTTAAGTTCACTAATCTTCTTCTCTGTAATGACTAATCTGTTACTCATTCCACCCAGAGTGTTTTTCACTTCAGACAGTGCAGTTTTCATCTCTAGGCATTTGATCTAGGTCTTTTATATATCTTCCCTGTCTGTACTTCACATGCATAATCTTTCCTCCGTCCTCCTGAACATATGGAATACAGTTACCACAGTGTCTTAAAAAAGGCCCCATGTACTAATTCTGTCATCAGCAGGATTTCTGGCTTGGCTTTGATTGACTGAGTTTTCTTTTCATTGTGGGGCATATTTTCCTGCTTCTTTGCATGCCAGATACTGTGGACTTGCTGCTTTAGGATTCTGGATATATTTGCATTTCTATAAATATTCCTGAACTTTGCTCTGGGATGCAGTTAAGTTATTTGGAACAGCTTAATACTCTTGGGTTTTGTTTTAGTTTTTGTTGTTTTTTTTTTTTGCTTTTACACTTTCTTAGACAGCACCAGAGCACTGCTTAGCCTAAGGTTAATTTGCTCCACTACTGAGACCAGACTCTCCTTAGTACTTTAACAAATGTCCCATGAGTGATGAGGTTTTCCACGCTGGTTGCTGGGGGAAATGGGAACTGTTCCTGGCCCTTTGTTTGCATCAAGAATTCTTCCCTATGAACCTTTCAGGTGCTTTGTTCCTAGACTTGGAAGTTTCCGTAAGTGCATGGGCTGACAGATGATCGCGCATCTCTGGAGGCCTCTCTTTGCATGGGTTTCTCTTCTCTGGTACTTTCCCTCGGGAAGACTAGCTGCCCCGGCCTCCCCTGATGCCCAGCTCTGTCTCCTCCTCCAGCCAGGGAGACTGTGAGGTCCCACCTGGGCCCCCCACCCCCGCCCTGGGCGCAGGGCTTACTCTGTGGCTCTCCACCTCCAGGATCGCTGACCTTTATGTCTCAGGTCTCCTGCTGGACTTCATAATTTCTCATATGACACTTTTTATCTTGGGCTCTCTGAAAACATTGAAAAGCCATCATATCAAACTTCTTTCTCTGGTTCTAAATGGGAATGCAGCCAAACACCTGGCATTTATTTTGGGAGTGGTGAGGAGACCCTTCTGGAAAAAAAAACTAAGAGAGAAAATGCCATGAGTAAGAGTTATTTTTCTTTCTCTTCCAAAGAAGCTCACATCACAGACATTTGCAGTCCCTTGTCTCTCTGCAGGCTCAGAAGCTGACTTTGACAGAGGTCTGTCTTCCCAAACTCATCACTGCTGCTGGGTTAGCGCTGGGAAGGGCCTGGGATGGTTTTTCTGTCTGTAACCTGGAGTCAGCTCCACCCTGATGGCGCTGACTTATGGACGGCCCCTCTCTCGCCCCCTCACTTAGGTCAATGGGATCACAGAGGCAAGGCTCAATGAAATAGGCTGGTGACTGGGACTTAGTCATAAAAAATAAAATAAAATAAAAAAACCCTTAATCACATGCTTAAGCTCAGTACACAAGAGTTCAGTCTCATAGGTGACATCTTATTGTGCAGAGGGTAGCTCAGATTCTCTGAAAGAGTTCTTAGTCCTCAAGGGAAGATTGCATGGTGTTGACTATGGCACGGAAATGATTTTAAAGTGTTTGGGAAGTCCCATCAACAAGGGATATAACAGATACACGTTATCACCATTTTTTATTTCTTGATGTCAAAATAAAATAAAAGTGCCCTCAGACTCCAAGCACACAAGTGAAACTCCTGTCTGCATGTTCCACAGACAGCTAGTGGGATTTAACATAAACTTAAGGAAACCATAATACTCAGGTAAACATTCTATCAAATTCCTTGATCTGGGCTTATTAGAGTTTTAAAGATTTTCTTTAATGCAAATAAAAATGGGTTTCTTCTCTAATGGTGATGATAGTTTTACACTTGGTATTTGGTCATTAAGAAACATCCAAGTGATCAGAAGTACTTATGTTGGAAATGCATTTAAATAAATTGGTGTTTTGTTGTGACGGTACCTCAGTACACCTGAAGGGCAGTGACCCCATGAGAGACAGGGCCCATTCTCGCTCTGGGAAACACGTGTGCAACCACCCAACAGTCCCTTCCAGCAGCCAGTCCGGGAAACACAATGTTGAATTATTCTGCTGCCTTTCAGGGCCCCATGAGAGTGTTGCAAAGGCCTTGTTAGAAGGTAGTTTTAAAATATATTTTTGGATTTCAGTCCCCCACGATGCTGAATAACAGATCCTCACGAATGGACTGACACGTTGACCTTGAAATCAATATAAAAGTTCATGCGGCAAAGTATAGGCTGAATGTTAAGGAGACTTTGGAGTTTCATCCACGACACACCTACGGCCCCCCCCCTCACCCTTCTCCCCAGTAATACGTTAGAGCCTACCGATATTTTCTTTTCATCTATTGCTTGGGGCTGCTCACGCCTTATGGTCTTTGTTTTCTCTGTTTCGGAAGGAGCACAGAAAAGAGTCAAAACTGGATTAAAAATACAAAGCTGAGTCTGACAGGGCTGCCAAGGGCAGAGGGCTCCCTGGTGTGCAGTTAGGACCAGTTAGGATCGTGCATGTCGATGGGACCAGATTGCTTGGCTCACGAAGAAGTGTCTGGGGAGGTGCCTTCCTACGTGAAACACCATCGTAAGGTGGTGAAGCCCTGGCAATTGCCACCTCCTTATTAACTGGAGAATTATTTCCCCTGTGTGGGTCATTTAGAACAGAAATCGCTTCTCCAAGGTCTCTGGCATAGGGGGTGCATCCCACAGCGTGGGTCCCCAACAAGCTCTCTGCCATTACATTCGTATGGTAAGTGTTTGCTATATGCCAGTTCCTGGGGATAGAAGACCAGAGGCAGTGGGGACACGGCAGAGTGACGAGTGTCCTTGCCAGGCGGGCCTGTGAGAGGGGATCTGGTCGGAGAAGCTGAGCCAGGGGGCCTTTGCTGAGAAGTAAAGGTTGGGGCTGAGATCGGCTGAGGCGGGGAGGGTTCCAGGTCCAGGCAGATGCCAAATGGCGTGCTCCCTGTGGGACTGGGCAGGAAAGGCAGTGTGGGGGCCACAGTTTATAACAATGAAGCCACCAGAGAGCTGTCCCCCCAGGGTGCAGGGACAGAATCAAGCTTTCATTTCTAAGCTGTTGCTCTGGCTGCAGCCTGGAGAACAGAACGAAGGGACGGCGTGGATGGGAGAGGGGGCGGCGGCGTGGGCGGGAGAGGGGCGGCGGCGTGGGTGGGAGAGGGGGCGGCGGCACCCGTCCAGCAGAGGCACCGCAGGGCCAGCAGGTGCAGGGAAGTGGCAGGCAGCAGGGCCCTGGAGTGGGCCAGGCTGTGGCAGGAAAGCAACCCAAGGGAGGATTGACACTCAGCTGCATAAGAAGAAGAGAGAATTTATTTAAAAAGTCAGCGGAGCACGTGGGGCCAGTAGCTCCAAAGGCAGTGCTCCCCTGTAGGTCAAATAAGTTTGTAAATATGATGTCTATGTGTGCTCGCTTATAGTTTGCTTTGGGTGTGGGGGACAGGCTGTAAGCAGGCAGGGTCATTATAGCTTAAGGCTTTCTTTTAAGAGTAAGCCTTTCCCTACACCCTTGACTGTTGCATGATGTGGGGTGGTGCACTCTCATGAGGAATCCCATTATGCCTCAGATAAGTGACTTTGTATCGGAGACTTCCTTGTTTGTATATTGGATTAAAGGTTTGGATTTCTACACTATAAAGTAGAGCAGACCGGTAGCTTGCTCTCTCTCCGTTCCTGAGATTAGCATCAGAGAAGAGAGCGGTGAAAGGCCACGTGGAGGAGAGGAGAAACAGCCAAGATGGGGTGCTGAAGGAGAAGCCAGTTTGTGCAGAGAGGAGATGGGGGACAGAGGTGAATAAGGCTGGTGAGGTACAAATCTTTGATCCTAGGAAACTCAGATAAGTCCGTGGCTTTGGGAGCCCTGAATGGAAAAGGAAGTGTTTTCCCACTGTATGTATTTCTTGCCCACCGGGTGCAAGCTAGGATTAAAGCTAATGGCCCACCAGTTCTTGGCTTCGTTGTTTCATTAACGTCTGTCTGAATCAAATGCTAACCTGCATGGGCCAGGCAGCTGTGATGGTGGCCATGGCTGCTGGCTTTACATCCCCAAAATAAGATTTCTTACATCTTATACAGAACACAAGTTCACATACATGGGTCTTGTGATTCCTTTGTCTAGAGGTACATGCATCAATCACAGGATTTCAAGATGAGAGGGGCTTACATGATGTCAGAGGGAAAGCATTTGTAAATCAGCCATTAGGGAGAAATGAAGGGGAGAGGAAAGGGCTCCTCAAATCTCCCTTCCCCCTTCTGCATTCCTGGCTGTTTACCTTCTTCCTCACAGGTGTGGAGAAGGGAGGGGGTCCAAGTCCTCCTTCCTCCTTCTTTTCAAAACCTTCTGGTATGAAAGCCTCTCTTCTAGTAAGAAAACCACCCTTTCTAAGCAGGAATGCGATCGGCCATCTTGAGCTGGTGTAAATCACACACAAGTATAAAAATCCTCTTTACAAAATCTCTCTGAACGCTTGGCCGAAATCATAAAATGCCTTTTAAGCCTCTTAGTGAAAAGGGAAGTTTCTTATCTCCAGGCCGTGGGGGGGCCTTGCAGAGGGGTTCGGGGACCGCAGGCCTGGTCTCGAACCACCCTGTAAATATTTCTCCATGTGCGGGGTAGTGGGGACACCCTCTCTGCTGGGCTACTGTGTAGACTCAATGCAGCATGACTGAAACGTGCTTCACATGGGCCTGACCTTGGCACATGCTCCGTACGTAGCAACTCTCCGTCTTGACAACTTCGCTTCCGGAGTTTGCCTATGGATCGTAGAGCCTGGAAGTGCAGGGTGGGCCATGCTCAGCTGGCCCCGGTCTTCTCGTTAAGCATCCCTAGTCTGCTGTGCTCAGAACTATGCATTTAAGAACCCCCTGGATGTGATTGCCTCCAGCTAGGGTAGTGGGGAGGGCCTTTTCTGTTTCCCCAGGTCTGCTCAGAACTTCGCTGCAGCAAATCAGCCCTCCCCCCAGGTCTGCACCCCAGGACTTCCCTTCATTGTGCTGGGGGGCGGCGGGTCTGCACCAAGAAGGCTGCAGTCTGTGTGCCCTCCTGACCTTAAGACAAAGAGAGCCCATTGAGAGCCCAGCCCACGGGAGCTCGCTTTTGAGTTCTGAATAGAACCTCCGGCCCACACATTGGGACTCAGTCTTGAAGCATGAAAGGACATTATGTAAGCTTTGATTAATGCCGAGTCCTCCACAGATCAGCTCTTAGAATTTTTCCTGCCCCGAGGCAAATCCACTCCTCTGAGCCCCTTTAAAAATGGCTTCTGATGGGTAATCAAAGAGGTTGCCGCTGCTCAGTTTATGCTAAATAAAGGGAAGGCTGGTTCTTGGTGGGGGGTGGCAGGGGGATGGGCCTCACAGTCAGCGGGATGTCTGCTTGTGGTTGATCTGTGATAAGACCCCCAAGTTTTCAAGGTGTCCAAATTGTGTGAATGTATCATCTTGTCTCCGGATGATAATGACTTCGGTCAGCCTGAAGGGAAGACACCCGCCCACCCCTAAACTGGCAGGTCCTTAACCACCCCCCACCCCCGCCCCACCAGGTGGGGACAAGGAAGTGGCTTTGTTTGTTTTATTACCAGGCAAGCCATGAAGGGGAGGGTTCCATTTCAGAATCATACACCATTAATCTCCCTAACCACTAAGCTGTTTGACTCCCTAGTTAGTGGGTGAGACACAATGTAATTCAAGGGCGTCTTTTCTTTTTTTTTCAGAGACAGAGAGAGAGTCAGAGAGAGGGATAGATAGGGACAGACAGACAGGAACGGAGAGAGTTGAGAAGCAGCAATCATTAGTTTTTCGTTGCCGTTGCGACACCTTAGTTGTTCATTGATTGCTTTCTTACATATGCCTTGACCACGGGCCTTCAACAGACTGAGCCACCCCTTGCTGGAGCCAGCGACCTTGGGTCCAAGGTGGCGAGCTTTTGCTCAAGCCAGATGAGTCCGCGCTCAAGCTGGCGACCTCAGGGTCTCGAACCTCGGTCCTCTGCATCCCAGTCCGATGCTCTATCCACTGCACCACCGCCTGGTCAGGCAAGTGCTTCTTTAAAGGAGCCAGATGTGGAGTGTAGAACTGCTGGTTCTGGAACAATCTATTCAGCCAACAGCCTCCCAGCTAATGACCCTCTTAAGCCTCGTGCTTACTGGAAGGCCAGGCCTGGTTCCTTACCACACCCCAGGTGCTTTTCCACATGCCAGCAGCTCTGGGCCAGGGCTCTGGGCAGGGCCCTCTGTCCCTGTGACCATTTGGGAATTGGAGGGATTCATAGAATTGACCCTCTGGGTTTTCTCTTCTTTGCTCTTGTCAGCTCTGCTTTGGGTCAGACAATGACCACCTGGTCGAGACACTCACTAGCTCTCTCCCAGGTCCCTCTTCAGGGTTTTCGGTGGCTCTGGTGCCCCATTCTCATGTCGTATGCTCAGGAATAGGCACTCAGTAGGACGACAGGTGTAGCAGTGATGTGTGCACGTCTTGTTTAAGGATGTTGTCTGATGTCATGTGCATTTCATAGGTGAAGGGCACAGGGAGAGGCTGGGATGAACCAGGTGAAGAGCCTCCTCCCTTCTGTCTCAGTCTGTTCAGGCTGCTCCAGTAGAATTACGGTAGATGGGGGCTTTACACACAGACACTTACTTCTCGTGGTTCTGGAGGCTGGAGGTCCAAAGTCAAGGCACTGCCAGATCCCATGTCCGCTGAGAGCTGGGAACCTGGCCCATAGATGGCCATCTTCGCCTGTGTCCTTTCATGGTGGAAGGGGTGAGGGAGCTCCCTGGGATCCCTTTTACAGGAATGCTAATCCCCATTTTCTACTAATTTCCAAAGGCCCCATTTCCTACTACTGCTGTCTTGGGGGTGAGGTTTCAACATAGGAATTTGGGGACATGCACATTCAGCCTCCATCTTGGGAGTTGTTATTCCTGGGCGCAGTGCAGGGTAAGATCATGGCCCGTCCGATCCCAGCTTAACCTTTTTGTTCCCACTGTCTCTCGTCTGCAAAACGGCAGCGAGGGCCCCCACCTCACGTGGTGGTTGGCAGGGTCAAGTGGGATGATCCGTGCGAAGTCTTGGTTGGCCAGTGAGCTTCATCCATTATTATTTCCCCCAACTTGTCATTTCGGAAAATCAGAAACCTCAACAATGTCGAAAGGACAGTATAATAACTCTCCTACGTCTGGTATTACTCTGCTTGGGCTGCCTTCATAATACCTCACACTGAGTGGCTTCAGCCACAGACTTATTTTCTCACAGTTCTAGAGGCTGGAATTCCAAGGTCAGGGCGTGGGCAGGGTTGGTTTCTAGTGAGGCCTCTCTTCTTGCCTTGTCGATGGCACCTTCTTGCGATGTCCTTTCGTGGGAGAGGACATTCCTGCTGTCTCTTCCTCTTAGGAGCATGCCACTCCCTTTGAATTAGGACTCTATCCACATGATTTTATTTCACCTTAATTACCTCCTTAAAGGCCCTCTCTCCAAATGCAAGCACATTCGGTGTTAGGGCTTCAACATCTGAATTTTTTTGGAGGGGGGACACAATTCAGTCTATAGTACATATTTTAAAAATTTAACAAGAATGGCCTGACCAGGCGGTGGCACAGTGGATGGAGCATTGGACTGGGACGTGAAGGACCCAGGTTCGAGACCCCGAGGTCACCAGCTTGAGCGCAGGTTCATCTGGTTTGAGCAAGGCTCACCAGCTTAAGCCCAAGGTCGCTGGCTCCAGCAAGGGGTCACTCAGTCTCATGTAGCCCCCCCCCCAGTCAAGGCACATATGAGAAATCAATCAATGAACAACTAAGGAACCGCAGCGAAGAGTTGATGTTTCTCATCTCTCTCCCTTTCTGTCTGTCTGTCCCTATCTGTCCCTCTCTCTGTCTCTGCCACAAAAATAAAATAAAATAAAATAAAAATTTAACAAGAATGCACTTCACCTTGCCACAGTTTCCATCCCTCAGCTGTGAATACATGCATTGCCTCGAGCGCAAAGCTAGAATTTAGGTAGTAGATTTTTTTTGTTGGTGATGGTCACATCCAAAACACTGTGGGCCTATGTATGTGTGAATGTGCATATGTAACAGTTACAGGAAAATCTCATATATTTTCCTTTGTTATTTCCTTCCCTCCTTCCCTCCCTCCCTCCTTCCTTCCTTCCTTTCTTTTTCTATTTTTCTGAAATTAGAAACAGGGAGGCAGTCAGACAGACTCCCACATGTGCCCAACCAGGATCCACCCAGCATGCCCACCAGGGGGCGATGCTCAGCCCCTCTAGGGCATTGATCCATTGCAACCAGAGCCATTCTAGCGCCTGAGGTGGAGGCCATGGAGCTGTCCTCAGTGCCCGGGCCAACTTTGCTCCCATGGAGCCTTGGCTGTGGGAGGGGAAAAGAGAGAGAGAGAAAGGAGAGGGGGAAGGGTGGAGAAGTAGATGGGCACTTCTCCTGTGTGCCCTGACCAGGAATTGAACCCAGGACTTCCACACACCAGGCTGATGCTCTACCACTGAGCCAACTGGCCAGGGCTTCCTTTGCTATTTTCCTCTGTAAGATAACCTTAAAGCAAATGGTAAAAAACCTTTTTAAAAACCACACTTCTGTTACCTTCCTATGCTTCCAAAATTTTATATTGGCAATGTCTGTATTCTTTTTACAATTTTTAAATGCACTTAATTAAAACGACATAGACGTGAGGAATACAGCCCGGGCAGAGTACCAGATAAGCTGTTTTACAGGAGCTGGGCAGTTTTTGATGCAATTCCGAGCCCGGTTTCCCCAGTGTTGCCACGAACTTCATAGTTTCTCTTCCCACATCGTCCAGCTAATATGGGGAGAAGGTAACCCAGCTCCCAAGAGTTACATAGAGGCCACACGCAGAAATTCCAAAGCTAAACAGAATAGGCCTTTGGGTTGTGCCTCTCACAGTAACACCTGTTGAGTGTGAAGACTCAAGGTCACCATGATTATTTCAGAGCTCAGTGGTGCTCACTTGAGCCTTTCCCCCGGACATGTAAGGATCCCCAGGAGTGTTTGGGACCTCCCTGGGAACTACACAGAACTGGTTAGAACCCTCTATGGTCATAGCACACCTCTCTAAAAACTTCGAGTTTCCTGCATTTCAGGCTATTATGAGTTAGTTTCCCGTTCAGTACTGACCAGCCTGGAAAGCCCCGGACTGAACGTTCGCGGTTCCCTGTGTCGATTTTTGGAGAATGTGATGCTATGTGCAATGGTGATGGGAGACATGGGGTTGGAGGGGGTGTGTTTTCCTGGGGTGGGGGGAACGAGGTGCATGGGGGTGCTGTGTTTTGTGGCCTGTAGTGTGTGGGGGGCGTGTTGGGTGTGATTCTGCCTGTGTTGTTGTGGCTCTGCCCTTGGCACCCATGAGAACCGAGGAAACATGAAATGTTCTCATTGTTGACAGTGTCGAGCGTGGAGGCTCCTGCACTGCTCTTGAGGGAGCTGCCGATCTGGATCCATGCATCGTGTCCCCAGAGGTGACCGCTCCGAGGACGCACCCACATAAAGCCAGGGACCGAGAAGGTTCTCCACTGCCCATCCCGCCAGCGCCCTGGAAGCGGGACTGCTCCTCGGACCTCATGCCCTTCGCTGACGGCTCCTCCGAAGCTTGCCCAGCAAGCCCAGCATCGGCACCTGAGGACTGGCCCCTCATTCAGCCCCTCGCTCAGCACCCCAGGAGGGATCCTCCTCCAGATGCCCAGGGGGGCCCCCTGACAGCATTGGCCCCTCAAGAGGACAGCCCTACTCAGCACGGTGTGGTTGCCATGGTCCCCACTGCTGGGAGAGAGAAAGACCTAAAGGTAGAGGGACAGAAACCAGCTTCTTCTGGTTCTGCTGATCAGTTGCCAGGACTTTCGCCAGCACCTCCCAGAGAGTCGATGGAGGGAGAGCCGGGTGGAGAGGACAGTGGTGTCACGTCCCAAGGGAAAGAGGCTGCAGGTGGCCTTCCTCCACCAGAGTCTGGGCAGGGGGCACCTCTTGTACAAGTGGCCCCCATGAGCCCTCCTGCAGCTCAGCCAGGCAAGGAGAGCACAGCCAGCCTGGGGGAGTGCCCCCCAGTGCCTGAGACCCCGAGCCGACAAGAGCCAGCCCCCGAAGCCTCAGACAGAGGGACTGGCCAAGCGGAGATGCCGCTTCCAAACTTAGTCACCGACTCGGGATCCCTTGAGGCCTGCTGTCCCCCTGGAAGCAATTCAGGGGCTGCCCCAGAAGCTGAGGCGATGGCTGCTGCCCCAGGAGGCTGCCAGCAGCAAACAGGGGGGCAGCTGCCGCACACAGAGCTGCCCCCGTTGCCATGTCATTCGGAGACACGGGTGCAAGGATCTGAGCCCAGTGACGCTGTGTGGGTGGCAGCAGGGGACCGACCCGCAGGGCCTTTGCTCCTGAGTACTGAGGACCCACGTTCGGCTCCCAGCCTCACCTCACAGCCTGCTGCGCAGGCCGCTGTTGCCGCAGAAGAACCCAGCTGGCCGCCGGCCAGGGAGATGGTGTCCGGGCCTGAGATGCCCGTTCGTACAGATGCAGCCAAGGAGCTGGCCGAAGCAGGGTTGGCAGGACAGGAGAAGCACGCATCAGACCTCAGGGGCGAGGGAGAAGGTCCGGGAGGGAGTCCCGGCGGTGCTCCTGACTGTCCTCCTCAGAAGGACAGCAGAGAGTTCTGGAACAGGGAGCAAAGCCATGAAGTCCCACAAGGCCTGCTGCCCCCTCCTCCCAATACATCAGATGAAAATGCCAGAAGGTCACCGGAGCCAAAAGATGAAGCCAAGGTCCCTGACAGCCCAGGTGTGGCTAAGGGGCAAAGCAGACAACTTGGGACCGGTCCTAGAGGCCAGGAAGAAGTCCCAGAGCCACCTGGCGGTGCAGGTCCTGGGGACCCGTGGGGAGAACAGCTGCAGGCCCTCGGCTGCAGGCCTGACCCAGAGATGGAGAAAGACGAGGCTTCAAAGCCAACCAGTGAAGCGAGGAGCCACGTCCTTCCGAGCATGGCCTTAGTACAGCCGCTCCTGAAGGAGGGTCCTGGGCACGTGGACAGGCCCGGGTCTCCGTCAGAGGCTGCAGCTTGCAGCCCAGTGGCCCGTGGCATGCTGGGAGAAGCCCGTGTGGTCCATGCATCTGGCTCACAGACCAAGCTCCCCGAGCAGGATCCCATCACACCCCCCGGGCCGGATGGAACCTGTGAGCACATTGTTCCTGAAGGAGCAGTCGGGGAGGGGCCGGGATGGCAGCCCAAATGTCCTGACATCCTTCAGGACGTGGGGGGACTGGGAAGAATGGACTCTCTTCCTGCTTTAGAATCTGAGAAATCAGACTTCCTGTCAATGTCTGCTACAGAAGTTGCCCCCCAAGCCTGGGAGGCGGAGAGCTCATCTGGAATAAAGACCGGGAGCCGCCCGTCTGCACAGATGCCCGGCAGCTGTGATGGGGAGGACCTGGGGACGTCCCCCCAAACCTGTGGCCTGGGACATGACGCAGCTGCACAGGAAGTCCAAGCTGACGGGCCACATCCCCCTGATGGGGAGAGCCTGGTGGTGGACTGTGGGCCCCCGACGCTCATTCCGGAGCAAGATCAGCAGGGAAACCCGTCCTGCCCAGGGCACCAGATGCAAGTAGCTGCACTTGAAGGACCCTCGGGCTCTTCTGAGAACCATCTCCAGCCATCCCAGTTGGATCCAGGAGCATCTGTCTTTGATATGCTCAGGGAGGAGGCTCAACTGTGTGAGAAAGAGAAAGAGACTTCTCCAGGCAATCCAGGTTTTAAGAACCCAGGTGCGAATCTCCCCCAAATCCACGTACCTGTGGAACCTCGGGAGGATGTGAGCTTGTCCCCTCATGGAGGAGAGCAGCAGGCTTCTGGATCAGAACTTCAGAGAGAGCCCCCCAAAGTCAGTCCGTCTGATGCTCCAAGTTCAGCTCCCAGGGACGCCGTCCCAGAGAGTCCTGGGACAGAGCAGTCGGAGTTGGCAGCTCCTACAAGACCAGAGTTGCCCGTCCTCGGGGAGCATGGGCAAGAGGCAGTATGCAGTGGCGGCCAGCCCTCCAAGGTCTTGCTTCCTGACGCAGAAACCTTACAAGACTCTGCCCTTGGGCAGGGGCTGGACAAGTCCCAACAAGAGCAGGTTGGTTCACTGAACGCCAGCAGTCAACGTGACGAAACGTGTCTCGGGGTTGCAGTTGTTCCCGAGGCAGCTGACACCTGGCCCCTGCTCCAGGGCTTGGGGAGGACAAAGGAGGCAAGTGGAAACATGGTGGGGGCCCCGCCTGGTCTGCCTGACTCAGGGGCTCTCCTGGATGCAGCTCAGTGCCCGCCTGCCCCAGCACCCGCCAGCCCCAGCATCACACCCACTCAGGATGTCCCACAGAGGGCGGCACGTGATGAAACCCAGGAAGGCGAGTGGCAGCCCGCCCCCGCCCCACGGAAGGACGTGCAGTGCTTGGCCACGTCGAAGGCAGGGGCCCAAGGGCTTATTGGAAGTCTCCTGTCAGCGGAGGAGCGAGCTATGGACGGTGGGGCTGCTGAGACTGGTGGGGACATTGACAAAGGAGACCTGGGGAGACCCGAGGAGCCTGCAGGAGGCACTGTGAGTGGTGGCTTCCTTCAGACTGAGCAGTGCCTCTCCCCTGGGGAGCGAGCTTCCGGCACTGCCCTGGGGGAAGCCAGCCACTCTGAGCAGCCCTCGGCCAGTGGCCAGGATGCCTTGTTGCCCACGGAAGAGCTGGGCGGGGCTCCCAGGAGTACAGTGGATAGTCTTGCAGCCCCGGCCCTCCCTGACCCAAAGAGGCCACTGTCATCTGGGCCACCAGAAGAGGCTGCTCCCGACACGCCTTACCTGCACATCGATGGTGCCACCAGGAAAGGGGCAGAGAATGGTCCTCGAGGTTTTGGTGAAAGCTCTCGTCCCACAGGGGAGCCCCTGCTTGCCTTGGAAAGTGCCACCTCCGGGAAGCCGGCTGCTGGCCCCCTGGACTCCCCCTTGCAACCAGGAGCAGCAGGTGGGGAAGTCTCTGTGGGGCAAGCCAGCTGTGGAAGCCCCGAAGGCGGGACTTTCGAGGGACCTGCAGACTCTGTGCCCTACCTGGATAGGCTGCCACTTCCAGCCAGTGGTAAACAGACGGCAGGGGAGGAGACAGCGGCAGGAGCTCCGGGTGCAGGCCCCGCTGCTGAGCGGGCCATGGAAGAAGATGCAGCAGGGTCGACCCGGAGCAGTGGAGACAGGATGGCAGAACCTTCCCTGGACCTGGGGAAAGGCGTGTCGGGCGGTGCGGACCCAAGCTCCAAGCCAACCGGCGTGATCGCCGGGTTCCCCGACTTCAGGGAGCACATCACCAAGATCTTTGAGAAGTCCGTGCTGGGGGTCTTGGCCTCTGACCGGCCCCAGCGCACTGCGGGAGAAAAGGCAGGAGCCAGCAGGGGTGCAGGGGGCAAGGACCTCTATGTGCCGCTCAGCCCAGGGAAGCTTCCAGATGGAACTCCAGCAGCGGCTGTAGCCCCTCTCCCCGCCCCTCCTGACGGACTCTGGGTAGACTCAAAGGAGAAGAAGCAAGAGTCAGCTGTCGAGGATGAAGTTTCTCTCTTGGTTCCCCAGGACCCAGCTCCAGAAAAGCTGGGCATAGAGCGAAACCTGCCAGGTGCCCCTGTGGGGCAGGAAATGACTGGTGTCCCGCAGGTGCAGAAGGAGAGCGAGAAGCCAGAGGGGGCCGGAGACGCTGGGTCGGGCCTTGGAGACCGAACCCAGTCCCAGCGGGGAAGCAGCCGGCAGAAATCAGCTTCGGGTCCTTCTTCGCCAGCTGCTGCCCCAGAGAGGCCTGCGGCGAAAGCTTCTGACTGGCAGGTGGCTCCCCAGGGCCACGGGGATGGGGACTCAGTTCAGGAGGACAGGACTCCTCCTGGGAAACAGCACCAGGACACACATACCAGCAGCAGTCACCCCAGAGAGGACGGTGCCTGGGGCTCTGCCCACACGGGAGCTGTAGGTGACATGCCAGCATCCACCTCTGCCCTGAGAGCATCTTCTCCCCAGGGGGTCGATCCGATGGTGGCCGAGGCCGCCAGGGAGCCGCGGACCCCCAACACGCTTGAGGGTGAGAAGAGGCACAGAGGTGATGCCAGGATCTCAGAAAAGCAAAATGCCCTGGGCAACCAGGGCGCCCCTGAGCCAGCAGCCGGAGTGGACACTCCGCTGGAGCCCGGCTTGGTGGCAGGAGCTGCGAAGGAAGCAGAGGGTGACGTCACTTTGGGCACAGCTGAGACCAGGGCACATGTGCCTGGTGACCTACCCGAAACAGGTACTACGAGGATGTTCTCTGGAGTGGCTCCCGCCTCCACACAGCCGGGGAGCTGTGGGGACCCAGGCTGCTCTCAGGGGACTCCGGGGATGAAGGCGGCAGAAGCCCTGTGTGGAGACAGCCCGGCCTGGCACCAGCAGGCTGAGCAGCAGCCCCCGCCTGACCTTCCCTCTCCTGCTGGGGATGGGAAGGCACATGTCTCCTCACCTCTAGGACCTGAAGGAACTCGGGATCCTAAACTGCAAATCCTGGACCCAGGAGCATCCCACGCTGCAAGGTACGTAAAAGAATAAATCCCCACCGATGTCAGTAACAGTCAAATACGAGGGAGGTTACGAAGAAGCTAAGTTTTCTGTATCTAATTGTTTACATTTGCCTGCTTACACAGTCTCTAGATGCTCTGAGGTTATGAAAAATGTGGGAGTCAGGGGTGGAGGCGTGGGGGCTGTTTGTGTGACATGTCTTAGGCCTTTTGTCGGGTTCTTTAATTCATCCTAATTAAACTGTTTGAAAGCATGAGCTGTGTTGCTGGCTGGCAGCGGACTATTGGGTCATCGGTTACAGTCAATCGCGTGTTTTTCTGGAGTCCAGAGACCCCTGCTTTGCATCTGGATTTGTTTATGCAGGGAGGCCTAAATGAACCAAAAGCATCTCACACCTATGGACTGCCAGACATTATTGTTTTTTCTAGGGATGCTGGCATAGTAGTCAGTTAAAGCTTTAAATGGAACACGGGCTTTTCCAGAGGACACGGAGAAGTGCCTGTCTTACCATCTACCGCTTTCTTAACATTATCTCAGAAAGAGCCCGGGGCCTGTCCAATCCACCTCACCTTCGGTTCCTGAGAAAGATGTCCCAGAAGTCACGGGCGAGGTCATTTCCAATGAGGCCGGAAGTGCGGGAGGAGCAGAAAGGTCAGTGAAAAGGTACAACAAGCCTTTGGATCAGTGGGAGTCAACCTGGTCCCTACCGCCCAATAATGGGCATTCCAGCTTTCATGGTGGGTGGTAGCAGAGCAACCAAGGTATAAATAAAAAGATAGATATAACTATAGTAAGTTGTTTTATAAAGATTTATTCTGCCAAACTTAGCAAAAATCCGACATAAAGTACTTGGTAAGTAATTATTATTATATGCTTTCACTTGCTATAACTCTGCTTTATAAATTTTATAAAGTAAGGTTACTTCCCTACTTTATAAATCACCATTCCTGTGGAACCGGTGGGCGGTTAGAAAATTCTACTACTATCAGAGATACAAAAGTAGGTATAAAAGGTTGACCGGCCCTGCTTTGGAGGATTGTGATACCGTCCCTCGGCAGAGAGGCACTGGATGTTTTGCACGCGAGTCCTTACCCAAGCGAAGAGCTAATGGCCACTCCCACTCATCATGCAGGTAGGGAAGGGCCTGAGATCACGGAAAGCTCCTTTGTTGTCAAAGGGACTGAGTGAATTGTTTTCATATCTGGGCTTACTCCTTTGTTTTGAAAAGAAGCCAGCTTTATTGAGGTGTAATTCACATACCATATAATACACTCATTCAAAGTACACGCTTCAACGGCTCTTTGTATAATCACAGAGTTGTGCAACCATCCCAACAACCAAGTTTAGAATATTGTCACCCCCCCAATAAGCCCCTGTACCCTTTAAATATCACACCTCAACTCTCTACCCCCTGAGCCCTAGACAACCACTATTCTTAGTTTATTACCTTTTGAGGCAAAAAGGTTCATTACCTTTTTATTTCTGAAGCAGGAATCTATGATCACCAACAGCAGTCAACATTCCAGCCATTTCAAAGTTAGAGAGGGACAAGTGACCGATGTACCAGGACCCCAGACCTTCACGCTTGCAGGGTGCCTGTCTCTTCTTTTAAGTGCCATACCCCCTTTGAATGCGCAAAACCTGCTTCTCGGAAGGTCTGGGGAAATGGAGATGTGTGGACAGACACATTGTGGACAGGCTTTGCAGCGTCCTTGGACCTCTGGCTGTTGTGCTCATGGTGGAGGTAGTGTGTGTGTGTGTGTGTGTGTGTGTGTGTGCACGTGGGCGCGTGATGCATGCATATGCATGCATGAGCAGGGCCCAGTTGGTCTTTAAATTAGTACCTGTGGCTGGCCAGTGTATCCTCCCAAACAGCTGCAGGGTTTTATAAATGATACGACTCGTATTTTGCACATGCTGAAAGAATGTGCAATCACCTGTTTTCCGCGCCTGAGTACTTCACCGACACCCGGCTGGCGGCCTTTTCTCCAAGGGCGACTCTTCCCCTGACTCTGGGCCGAGAGATGCAGGCGCTTCTGCCGAGACAGATGCAGGTTTAGTCTGCACCGAACACTTGTCTCTGCTGCTGACTTAGGAATTCCCTGCAGCCCTTGCTGGTATGTATTTTGATATTCCCAGTTAAAGTGTAGGAAAAATATCTGCCCAGGAACACCCTCCCACTCCCCACAAATGACATGTTAGCTCCCTCCTCTACGTCCCTGGATGTTTTTGTCATCTTCTTGGAGAACTCAGGGCCAAACATACACTAATTTAATAGGTATTTCATGGCTCATTGTTTTAATCACTTCAATTTTTAGAATTATAATGTCTAAATAATTTCTATATTGATTATAGGTTAAAATAATATTTTGAATGCATTGAGTTAGATTATCTTAAATTAATTTCCGTTTGTTTTCTCTGTTTTAAATGTGGCTACCCAAACTATTAAAATGACTCATGCGGCTTTTGCATACATGGCTTCCTTTTGTGGTTTAAGGTCTAGTTCTATTTAAATCATTTGATTCCATAACCTGCTTTGCCCTGGTCCTTGACAGAAATGAGGATGGAGAGGGCTGGCTTTTCCTGTCCTTTGAACCCTTGGGAAAAAGTACTCCCACCCTCCCATTGGCTGAGAATTTCTGTGAAGAATTCTGATTGGACCCTTCCCTCCCATAAGAGGAATTAAAGAGTTCCAGTATCAACATCTGAGCAAATAGATTACGACAGATTCCAGCTTAAACTTAGTAGACAAAGACCTCCAGAAGCATGCGGACCAACTCTTGTCCAATAGAAATGTGGCTGGCATAAACCACAGGTGTAATACTGAAGTTTTTGGTAGCCATGTTAAAAAAAAAAAAGAAACAGCCTGACCAGGCGGTGGCGCAGTGGATAGAGCGTCGGACTGGGATGTGGAAGACCCAGGTTCGAGACCCCGAGCTCACCAGCTTGAGAGCGGGGCCCATCTGGCTCGAGCAAAAAGCTTGTCAGCTTGGACCCAAGGTTGCGGGCTCCAGCAAGGGGTAGCTCAGCCTGCTGAAGGCCTGCGGTCAAGGCACATGTGAGAAAGCAATCAATGAACAACTAAAGTGTTGCGACGGCAACGAAAAACTAATGTAATGATTGATGCTTCTCACCTCTCTCGGTTCCTGTCTGTCTGTCCCTATCTATCCCCTGTCTGTCCCTATATATCCCTCTCGCGCTCTCTGTCCCTGTAAAAAACAAACAAACAAACAAAAGAAACAAAATTTGATAATATGTATATAATAATTATAATTAATTTAATAATTATAAATTTTATTTTGATATTTTATTTAACCAGTATATCACAGATGTTATCATTTCAACATCTAATTGATATAAAATTATTAAGATGTGTTAGGTTACATTGTTGTTTTCCTAGTGAGTCTTAAATCTGGTGTGTATTTTATACTGCCAGCATATCTCAGTTTGGACCAGCCACATTCCCAGCACTCAACAGCTCTAAGTGGCTAATGGCTGCCATATTGTACACTGTAGCCCCTCAAAGAGTTGTAACAGCTAAGGGTAAGCCTTCCCGTGGGGACCCCAAAGCCTTAGGTCTCTCTGCCCGGCAACTGTACTCCTATGAATTTAACACAAACATTGGGAATGCTTCTTTGCCTTGAAGAGGAGGCTTGGTACCTCTGGGGAACCTGTTTACCGTGAGAAGGACGTGCCACAGACCAGGGCCAGTCTCAGAGAAAGTCTGGTCAAGGCCAAGGGGTGCACGACCTGGGAGCAGCTGATGTTGCATGTGAAGGTGACATCTAGTCGCAGTCTGGGAGAAGTTGTGTGACTATACTTTAGTGGATGCTGCCAGGGACTGGGTAATGATGAAATTCATGCAAGGGCTCCAGATTCCAACCCCAGCTCTGCTCCTCCTTACTGGGTATGTGCATAACCTCAGTTTGCTCCATCTGTAGAATGGGCATTTCTGTACCTGCCTCATCAAATTGCTGTGAGGTCTGAGATAATTGGTTCAAGTGCAATGCCTGCAGGTTCTGGGGCTCCGTGGGTGTTAGGTTCCCTAGTACAGTTCTGTGGGACGGGCTTTTCTCACGCAGTGAACCTATCGACCACTGTTTCTCCTGAGGCTGAGGTTCCAGCTGGGCCATCTTTCTTCCCCACCACTGAATTCTCTGTCTGCTGAAAGATCTGAATGGCTGAGGAGCGTGACTTCTTTCATCCCCCCTCCTGTATAGCCCATAGGAATCTGCTTCACATTAAAAGGTTTTGAGATTGTGTTTTATTGTAAAACCTTACATGTATCTTTTATTGTGTGTTGTAACGCACTGTATTTCCACATGAAAATAATATTCTGAGTTGCCACGAAAAGAACCCAGCAAATCAAAACCAAATTTTCCTTCTCGCTGGTTATCAGGTGACATGCTTCTGTTGACTCTCTGGAATCTAGGATTCTGCTGACTTGACCAGAGCTGATCTGATACCACAGATCAGATCTAGTATCTAACCATGTGTCTTCTATGGTGGTGACTGAGTTTGATGACTCAGTCTTGTACACATGTGGGTGCAGGGAGCACAGCTGATTTCCCAACTTTTAGAGTGAAGTTGGCCCTATTGGGGGATCGGCCGTGCAGATTCTGTGGCTGTGTCCACCTCCAGCCATCACCCCACACGCAAGAGGCATGTGGGCCCCTGACTCTGAGAAGCAGAGGTCGACAGGCGGCTTGGCTGTGGATTTCTGTACATCATGCGGTCCCTCCTTGTGGGAGAGTCTGGGACCCACAGACAGCCTCGCTTGATTTTTAGATTGTTCTAAAGAAGGTGCTTGAATCTTGGGCACTGCCAAGCTGTGTGTTCTGCTGGATACTTACTTAAAAGCAGTTTCTCTTTCCCGCTTGCGAAAAAGATTGGAAAAGTATTCTTTTATATTATGAGAGCATTTTGAGAGAAAGAAATGATTTCCAGATGCTTAGGGTCTCTGTGTAGACCTGGCTAGGTCCTGCAGGGCGGTTGGGTTGGAAAGTTGAGGGAAGGGAGGGAGGGAGAACAGAAAGGAGCAGCTGGCATCCAGCCGAGAAAGCCCCAGAGGGACCTAAAACCAGCCCTGGGCCTGCTCTGCACCCCTCCTCCCACGCTTTCTTCCCACTGAGGCTCTGCTTCTTCCTTCTCTCCTCCTCCTCCTTCTAAAATTACCAGCTGTGACACCATGGTTTTGAGTTTAAGAATAAGGTTTCGAGGATGGCTCCAGCTGTATAAATTAAAGAAAAAGAAGCATGCGAGCGTCATTCTCTTAGCAGATAAAGTCGGGATGGCAGATGCCCCGCCCCCTCGAGATCCGTCTGGGTTTGATTTTTGTATTACGTGGCTTCTATTATTTTAAACTTCCTTTTGAGAACCATTGGGCTATGACAGGGCTACCACTCAGACACTCCTTGCACTTGGAGCGATTCTTTTTCCTTTTTCTTTTTAAATTTACTGATTGTTTTTAGAGAGGGAGGAAGAGAGAAAGAGCAAGAGAAACATGGGTTCATTGCTCCAGTTATTCATTCATTCATTGGTTGGTTCTTCTATGTGCCCTGACCAGGGATCGAACCTGCTACCCTGGTGCATCGGGACGATGCTCCAACCAACTGAGCTGCCTGGCGAGGGCTCGTTTGGAGCAATTTTCTTCCCGAAGGGGGTGCAGTACAGTTGAGACAGACCCGTGTGCATCCCAGAGGCTTCTTGCTGGCTGAGCTGCCTTGGATAAGCCGCCGAACTTTCCTAGCCTCAGTTTTCCCATCTGTAGAATGGGGAAAATAATTGGGGTGGGAGTTAGAATAAAAGTGGGAAGCTTCCAAAGCATCTAGTATAATGCCTGGTGCGCAGTGAGTGCATCATAAAAATGTGCACTACTGTTATTTTAAATGTATTGACTCAAAGTCATCCGGGCAATTAAGCAAAAGGAGAAAATGCCCAAGACGCCAGAGGAAGTGGTCACAGACCCTGTGGGAAGAGGGTGCCGTGAGGCTGGATGACAGCCTGTTTCCAGCTGTCTGACCTCTCTGGGCCGGTTTCTTTCTGTCTTTGGGGGTTCCCCTCGCGCGGCTTGGCTCCCAAGGAGCTTGTTACGTGGTTCTCGGGTGCTTAGGGACAATAAAGACTCTACAAATGGCTTGGATGTGTATTGTTATCGACAGCTTCGGTCATTGTGAGCCATCACATGTACAGGTCAAAGGAGCTTTTAAACTGTAGCCTTTATGTTCTGAAGCTTTTGAGTTCCAGAATCAAAACCAGTTTTTTTAGAGGAGAATCTGTCCTTTGGAAAAGCGCCAAGTCGCTTCGGGAAGCTGGTTGATGAGGTGCCCGCATAAAGGGTGGCAGCTTCCTTGAAGGAGGGGCTGGTCCTCTACCACCAGGTACCTGCGACAGGGAGGCACAGCCTCGGCTTCCGGCTCTTCTGGGTCCCTTTCTTTCTTTCCTTCTTTTTAAAAAAATTTATTGATTGATTTGAGAGAGGAAAAAAAGCACATTGATTTATTCTTCCACTGATGTGTGCATTCATTGGTTGATTCCTCTATCTACCCTGACTGGGGATTGAATCTGCAACCTTGGTGTGTTGGGATGATGCTCCAATCAATTAACCTACCCAGTCAGGGCCTCTTCTGGGTTTCTGAGCACTCTGCCCCATGGCCTTTGTCACATTGCACGTGGACCCGAAGGTCGGCTTCAGGGCAAGGTAGTGATTTTCCCAATGAATGTGTCCAAACTGACTGGGAGTCTCTTCCAGGAACCTCTCATTAACTGCCTCTGGCGGAAGCCACTGTGTTCAACCTGGCTTCAGGTTGGTTTCAGCAGTGATGTTTGAGAAATGGATATTTCCACCTTAAGCTGGGAGGAAACTTGGGGCCTTCTTGTTGAGGCTCAGAGAGGGGAGAGAAGGGGAGCTAGCTGGCCCCTGTTGACCCCTGGTGGTCTCTGATAGCATATCCCCCCTTGGTGCCTGAGCTGCACTGAAGACCCTGTCATGGGGGGTGGGGGTAGGCTGGGGAGTCTGTAATTCCCAGCAATGTGTCATCCCCCACTGTCCCTAAAACCTGCTTCTACGCTTTTGACAGAAGATCATAGAATTCTGAGTACTAGTGAGGTATATAAATCACAGGCCTCAAAGTTGACAGACCTCAAGTTCTAGCTCTGTGACCTTGGGGTCATCACCCTCTGAACTTGCTGATTCACCTGTAAAATGGGGGCACGCAGTACCTAGGATTAAAGGAGTACTTTATTTTGAGCACCTGACACAGAATAGGGACCCACCATCAGTCCCCTTCCATTTATCCTCCTTCTGGGCAGAGGCCTGCCCCATCCAGCATCTTTTCCATTCTTCCCCTCCTGGTAGGTACTGTTTGCAGGAAAGAAAAGTGGAGGCTCAGACAGATGACCCGGCTTGCTCAAGGTCAGAGAGCGAACAAGAGTTAGAGCTGGCACTAGAACCTTCTTCCCACAAGTTTTTCAGACGTCAGGTGCACGTCTAGATCCCTGATCATTAGCTGATTAGTAGGAGTTGACTCGCTTAGACAATGCTACAATAACAGAACCGGCCTGTTTCTCTGCTATCCAGGGCCATGGCCACTGGCCACATGTGGCCACCGAGTGCCTGAAATGAGGCCACTAGAAAATCCGGGGTCAGTTTCAGGACCACCGAGGAACTGAACTGTGAAATTTTATTTAACTTTGATTGATTACTATCGAAATTGTCCCGTAGGGCTAGTGGCTTCTGCATGGGACGGCCCAATTCGAGGACAGTCTTCACATATTCACGAGAGATGAATGGCGGCTATCCGCTGTCAGCTGCGAGGTTCTGTGGGGGTCGCCTCCCCAGGGTTCAGCTGCCTGGTGGTGGTTGGGGAGCGAACACAGGCTCCCCCTTGTGCCCCTTGGCCCTGTGCATCGGAAAGGCAGGCGGCTGTGGCTCTGGAGTGCAGACCGGGGCGTATTCACAGACTGGTCAGCAGGAGGTGTTGCCCCAGCTCCTGAGCCGAGGAGGTTCACTGTGGGCCCACCAGAGGCCTTGGCTTAGGCGGTGTGACCCCCAACCCAGGCCTGGTAAGGAGCCGCTCCCCCCTCCCGTTTCTACCTCCCCCCATCCCAGTTAACCCAATCAGCTGGCTCCAAAAAGCTGCACATAATTTAGAGCCCTCGCTGCAAGGCTTCCCCAGTGGCCACACCTACCGGGGTGCCCCTCCCACCCGGGAGGAAGACTATGGCTTCATGGCAGAGACTGGCTTTCTCAGCTGCCCTCTCTGCCCAGCAGTGTTCCTGTCCTGACAAAGTGGCAGGGTGGGGCAGGGGAGTTCCATGGGCGTGCGGTGTCCGCAAGCCCCAGCTAACTGCATCTTCCTCTCCCCTTTCTTCTCAGGGCCTGTTCAGTCCTCCGGCATTAAATATTTTAGCAGCCTTCTGATTCAGACTAGACTGTGAAAGTATTTCTCAGTTTCCGGGGAAGGCACTGGCACAGGTCTGATTACTGATACTTGTAATGCCCCCTCCTTCTGCAATGCATCCAGAGTGTTGGGGAGGAAGCATCTCAGGGGAGGTGTGTGTCTGCGCCCAGGAAGCGAGCGGCGTGGGCTCAGCGAGGATGAGGACCACAGTGCCAAGGGCCTTGGCTCAGCACTGACTTCCCAGGCCAGAGGGGAGCAGAGCCCTGAAGCCGCCCCCGGTGAGAGAAGAAAGCCAGAAGGGGACAGACTGGCAGGGTGGCTGCAGTCAGGCTAGGGGGCGGGGGAGGTGTTAGGAGTTCCAACCCTGACCTCACCTTCAGGGGCCGTGTCCCACAGTCATATAGTGCTTCTAGCGTCAGCTTCTTCACAGGTAAATGGGGCCAACAGTGTCTCCTGGGTTTAAAGGGAGATCACAGGAGGCAAGATACAGCGTAGTACTTTGAGCAAAGCCGGCTTGTAGTGGCTGGTAGCTGTGACCACTGCCGAGTTGGGGCCTGTCGGCTCTTAGCCCGTGGATGGGTCCCTGGCTGTGCAGAGTCCTACAGGTCTCTCGGTCCCCACAGCGCCTCAGCAGTCACCGAGCAAGTGTGCACCCAGGCTGGGAGCTTGGGAGGGAAGCCGAGGTGTGCCCCTCGAGGGAGGAGCTGTGGTGAGCATTTGGGACTCTAAGCACAGGTTTCTCCGCTGGAGAGAGGAGTGGGGTCCGTTGGTAGGTGGGCCGCAGGTGGGCTGACACGCTACAGGTGCGTAATGCATGGCGTTTGTTGACTCCCAGCGCAGTGCGCAGACATCCCCGAGAGAGCAGGTGGCTCACTGGCTCTTGGCTACTCCTTGTGTGTCTCCTCCAAAGGCTGCACTTCCTCTCCCTCCCTAGACCTCAGTGTCACCAGCGCAGGGTCAGTAGTTGGGTATCGTGACTGAATTCTCTGTCTAGAAATGTTTGCTTAGATTCGTATTGGTGGTCATCTCAACGAAGAGTGGGTCTTGGCCTCTGGCCAAGAGAATGTCATGAACTTGTTTCTTTGGGAATGTTAGGCTTTCAGACACGGCTTTTGGTTACCCAGCACCCGATACACTGCGTGGCACTTAGGGGGTACCCCATGCATGCTTGCTGAATAATTCAACCCAACTAACTCGCTATCAGGTGGATAGGAGGCTCCTGTCCTGGAAAACTAGGTCAGACGGGACTTTGGAGGCAGATGGCCAGGGCTAATTTCTAGCTCTGCCATGACTCTTAAACTTCGAACAAATCCCTTAGCTACTCTAAGCCTCAGTTTCTTTGCCTATATAATGTATATATTGTGAGGGTCCACCATGTGGAGTTTTTATGGAGATTTCATAAAAATAGTATGTGTAAAGCCTGACCAGGCGGTGGCGCAGTGGATAGAGCGTTGGACTGGGATGTGGAAGACCCAGGTTTGAGACCCCGAGGTCGCCAGCTTGAGCGCGGGCCCATCTGGCTTGAGCAATAGCTCGTCAGCTTGGACCCAAGGTCGCTGGCTCCAGCAAGGGGTGGCTCGGTCTGCTGAAGGCCCGCAGTCAAGGCACATGTGAGAAAGCAATCAATGAACTAAGGTGTTGCGACGGCAACGAAAAACTAATGATTGATGCTTCTCACCTCTCTCCGCTCCTGTCTGTCTGTCCCTATCTATCCCTCTCTCTGACTCTCTCTCTCTATCCCTGTAAAAAAAAAGTATGTGTAAAAGCTTAGCCACATGACTACCTAGTACACAGTAAGCACTTAACTATCAGAGGTAATTGTTTTTATTATTCCTATCCTTATTGTCACTTCCATCGTCATCAGAATGATTGCTAATGCTATTATTAAGGCAGGTTACGGGTAAATACTTGTGCTTTGAGTGTGGGCTGATTGAAGTTTGCTGAGGTTCATTTGCATCTGCCCTGGGTTCTTTGGGATGTATCACCACCCTCAAAAGCTCCTTCCCATTCCTTGGCCACTGGCCTCCCTGTGGGGGTGAACTCAGTGTTGCAATATTGTATCTGATGCAAGGTCAAACCATTGGGTGGCTGTGGGGAAGGCATTCTCTTCCTTGGCAAAAGCAGGGCTTTGGGGTTAACCTCTCCCCGAGAGTGGCCGCCGGGAGGCTGAAACCTAACATTTGTGGGAGGGAGAGAGCGCCCGTGTGGGTGAGCCCAGCCGGGCTGCGCCCGCGGGACACAAGCTTCGAGTGCATTTTATGGGACAAATTGCCGGACTCCCTTGGCACATTTTGAGCTGCTAGGCCATCCCAAAGCTTAAGCCTAGAGGGAGGGGCAGTGTGACAGTTGTCTGGCCCTGCCTGACAGCCAGATACCACAGCACAATAGCTAGAGGAGGAGACCCTTCCTGGCAAGTGACCGAGCAGCTGGTATTTAACCGTGCGTGCGTGGCCAGAGTTGGCAGAAAGAAGAATTTCAGGCAGAGGAGAGCTCCAGGCCTGTGCTTGAAGTCTGGGCCACCTCTGAAGGATGTCGGGGGGGGGGGCAGACGTTCCGCTGGCCCCTGGGGCCCGGTAGCAGGAGTGCTCACCCTTTGAGAGGGGTGCCCCACCCCCTCCGGGCTCATGAAATATCAGAACCAGAAGGACTGTCGGGACCTTTGGCAATCCTCATTTTACAGAGGAGAAACCTGAGAACCAGAGAGGCTGTGTGACGCCCTTAAAGCCACACAGCTCAGCGGGGGCCACCAGTCTGAGTCACACTGAGTGTATTTCTTCCGGTCTCGACACCGGTGTTCTCTCCGACAAGCCTGCTGGCATCTAGGGGGTGGACAAGCCCCCCTTCCCTGTGCACAGCGAGCCGCCCAGGTAAGCCCAGTGTAAGCTGATGTCAGAGACTGTTTCTGGGGGCGCCGGCTATGGTTTAAGGTGATCTTACCCTTGGGTTGTGTCTGAATGCTGCCTCTCTATGCAGGCCTGTCCAGCCGGTTCTTTTTGCAAAGTGAGTTGAACCGCAGCCGCTGTGCACGCAGGGCCTGCTTGCCTGTGCTTGTGGCCAACGGCATTGGCAATAGGACACAAGACAAGCAGATTCTCGAATTCCCCACGACTTGGGGAGTGTGTGGAACCCGATGGGGGGGGTGTCTCAGAGGAACGCTCACGCGGGAGAAAGTGCGGCAGAAACTTGAGTTCCATCTTCGAGCTGAGGGCGTTTGTGAGAGCAATTTATTGAGGAAACTCTCAGGATACACCAGTCCATTTCAAGTGTCTTTACAAACACTTGGGCCGTGAATGCTTGGGAGACAAAACACTCTTAATGATCATTGCAGAGTTTAGTTGTTGTTTTTGCATGAAGATGGGAAGTTTGTCTGTTAGAAACCACAGGCTCCTTGTTGAATGGGTGTTTATAGCTCTTATTTGGTTCATATTTTGTCTTTAGTGGAGAGTAATTTTCTGTAGAAATGGCCCCGCATTGGGCTGGGGGTACTTTTCAGAAACCCCCTTAGCAGTTAGAGTTTGGAGGCTATAACTGACCTGCACAGGAGGGCTGTCACGCTTTCTGGTTCCTTCCTGGCCGTCCTGAAAAGCCGTCGACTCTCCAAGTCTAATAAAGGGCGTTTCATGTCTTCTCTTATAAAGCCCTTTTCCTCTGATATAGAACTGGGGAGAAAGGGGTGCGTGTGGAGGCAGGGCCGGCCTTCAAAGGCACGGGAGGAACTTCAGTGTGGCTGAGATGCTGGCCATACTCGCGCACCCTGGTCCCTGGTGACCCCTCTGCCAGCCCCTCCTTCCATCTGTCATCCCCCTTCAGGGACCGTATTCTTGTTCAAGAGACTGTATAGGCTCAGGCGAATGCGGTGCCTGTGAAGCCTTCTCAACCCTTCAGCTCCTAGGGAGACCTCCCTCCCCCTGAGGATCCAGTGTCCTTTCTGTAAACTACCCCAATTTTAAGACAGAGACAAATGTATTCCAGTTAGTCCTATAGGACTTCATCCTCTGCGGAAGAGTTTGGGTGTTCTGATCTGGGTCCTCAGTCAAGTTGCCTAATTGCTTGAGGCCTCAGTTTTCTCATCTGTAACATGAGTATAACATTAGTGTCTACCCAATGAGGATTCAGTGTGACAGCGTGTGGCAAGTGCTTGCCCGGGGCTGGCACAGGCAAGTGCTCGAAGCCTGTCTGTCGCCATGTGAGAGTGAGTCCTCCAAGGGCCGGGTCTACAAGGCCCTGGCATAGCTGCACATAGCAGGGCTTCAGTCAACATTTGTAAACTGACTGTTTCTGGTCTGTAGATAGAGGTGTGAATTAAAAATCTGTTGGTCCGGGTTAGTTCAACAACATAACAAACTCATCCTGGTTACAGATCATCCATTCGTCCCCTTCCCTCACTGAGACCGAGGGCCTTCGACAGAAAGGTCCTGCGCTGGGCGCTCTGGCCAGGGTTTCTTATCCTTGGCACTGCTGACATTTGGGGCTGGGGAACTGTTGGGGTGGGCTGGCCTGCGCATAGTAGGATGTTTAGCCACACTAGCTGCCAGTGGCAGCCCCCAAGTCACAACGATCAAAAATGTCCTCAGATACTGCCGAGTGGGTTCTGCTGGACAAAACTGCCCTGATGTGGTTCCTCAGACCGGCAGCCTCACACCACCCGGTGGGCAGGCTGATCTCACATCCTTCCCCTGACCCACTGAGTCATGATCGGCACTTAAACGGGGTGCTCGTGGACTCTTTCACAGAGTTCCAGGAGCAGCTAGGTCCACGGGCCACCCAGTGAGTAGCTAGGATCCTGGGCGCTCTTCTCAACCTTGGCTGCACACCGGGAGCTTTAAAAAAAAGCACGCACGCCAGCGTGTCACTCCCAGAGATTTTGATGTAATTGATGCGGGGTGTGGCCTGGGCGTAGGGAACATGAATAATTGCCCAGGTGACTCTGTTGTGTAGCAACATGTAGAACCACTGGCCTAAGGGATGCAAAAGCAAGTCAAAGAAAGACTCAACCTTTAGATGCTGATGTGGGTGGAGAGATGAGACCTCGGTGGCCTCATTGTCATGGTGCAGGCTGACCTGGACCCTGCGACCACCCTCCACCCCCTCCACCCACAGGACCCTTCAAAGCCTGTGGCTGTTTCATTGAATGTTTTCTTTTCGACCGTGGCCCTGGTGTCACGTAGGCATCTGACTCTGACTTCCGGAGCAGACTGCTTTGTGTCCCCGGGGAGATGGCACGGCCAGCAGAACTTTGCTTCCTGTATAGTCACAGACCTACTTCAAAGCAGGACGAGGCCAAGTCCAAATGCAGGCCTGGCAGAGCGCACGTCGGAGTGGCACAGGCCTGTGTGTCACGTGGGCTTGCGTGCGCTCGAGGGAAACACCAAGGCCACGTCTAGAGATTCTGGGTGAGGCTGAGCAGTCAGGTGGGAAGCTGCCCCCACGCATTTCCTGCGTGTATTTTGGCTTCATGGGCGGAGATAACGGTTGAGTTGTTTGGAAGGCCTGAGCCCCGCCTGCATAGTTGTCTCTGCCCTTCCCACTAACTTTTGCTGGTTGTAGTTGTTCTGAAATGTACCTTGAAGCCTAGACAGCCCTTCAGAGAGTTATAACTCAGAAGCCCAAAGCAGTGATTCCTTCTAGAAAAAACAACCAACCAACCACTCTCCTTAGACTTCACTAGGGAACTGCCTCTTCTATTATTAGCGTGAGGGCTGAACGCATGCACAGGCCGGAGCTGGGCGTGGGCTCCTCCTGGATTCTTCTGCTGACGTGCTCCGAGTCCATAAACATCACCCGGGGGTTAGGCCTTCATCACTGCGGACTGGTTAGGAGTTTGGTTCGCAGACACACACACACAGCCTGTGTGTGAATCTGGCTCCGTGTGGTATGACCCTGGATAAAAGATGTCACCACTCCAAGTCTGTTTCCCTCCTTTGTCAGCCAAGGACCATGGCACACAGGCTCGGATGGAGATTGGGTGAGAGAGAAAGATGTAAGCCCCGTAGCAGAGTGTTGGCTGGGCAGTAGATGTTTACATATGATAACTATCAGAGTGGTCATTCTACGAAGTTTTTCATCGCCGTTCGGGTGTTGTTCTTTTTTTAGTCTGCTTATTAAACGGGGGAAAGCAGAGTGCAAACCGTCATGTGGGTGGTATTTTGCAACCCTTCCAAGCAGGCGGATGATGGGATAATCTTCCAGGTGACAATGCCCTATCGGTTGGGTTTCTGGTGGTTGGCCAAAGCCCTGAGATGCTGCCTTGCTGGAGAAGAAGGGCCTTAGGACCTTGGGGGTCCTGGGGGGGGGTAGGTCGGGCTGGGGGAAGCTGGGCCCAGGGGAGGGAACTCTTCTGCCAGCAGAGGAGGAAGGATGGTGGGTGATGATCACTGGGCTAAGCGTCAGCAGAACAGAGACTCAGGCCACAGAGCAGCTGCCGTGGCCGCTGGGCAAGGCTCAGTCTCCTGCCATGGAGGAGACCACACTCTGGTCAAGATATCGCACACAGGCATTAAAAGATCCAAACGGCTTACAGCCCAAATTATCTTTGCTCCTCATTTGGTAACTAATGTAGGTGACCACTAGCACTTATCTAGAAGGTATTCAGCACCAGGCCCGGCGGGTTTTCCCCTCTTCTGCTCACGCCTGTCTCCCAGCGCCCAGAGGTCTCTGACGTGCTGTAAGTGCTCAGGAAGTAGCTGTTGAACGGCCTGAGCATAGACTTCCTTATCATGACGTGTTTCTAGGTATATTCAAGGAGAGACTGAGCTCCCGCTACCCAGAATGTTCTGTTTCTCTTCTCCTGGCCCACTTCTTTTTCTTATTAGCTCAGTGCCTCATTAATGTCAATCATGCATGTGTCACTTACACACCCGTCGCCACATCTGTACACCACTTGTGTTATTATCTACTTAACTGTTTTTCTTTACATTGCTTCATTTTTATTTCAAGGTATTCCTTTAGTTTTGTCCTTGGAAATGTCTGTGCAGTTATGTGTTTGGTGTACGCATCATCTGTTTTTTCCCCCCTAATATGTTTTCAATGTGTAACTATGAAAGTACCCAATATAAGGAGTTTTAATGTGGTAACATCTTCTTAGCCGCTAAAACTCAGCTTAAGTGTTTCCTACTCTGGAAGAACTCCTCCACTTTTTCCAAGGCTGGTTGAGTATTCCTTTTCTGCCTCTGTCATGTGGTAGACATTCTCACGATAGGAGAGAGCGCCGTGGCCACGGGCCGTCTGACTTTCGCAGTGCCAGGGACACAGCAGGTACCCAGTAAGTGATTTTGAGTGACTGGATGAAATCCCTTGGGTCTAGAGAAGGTCATGCTGTCTGGCCATGTGTGAGTGCCCGGACTGGACGCCCTACGATTCTCTGAGGACAACATGCCATGATTCAGGGCCTCAGTGTTCCTCGGTTTCTGCTTGAGTGCCTAGCAGCAAGCCAGAGACAGGAACTTCCATTCAGACTGCCACCCCCAGCAAGATGCTAGTGTGTTCTCTGCCTAGGGAGAGTCTGGCCTTTGTCCCTCAGCATTACACACTCCCTATCAGGTCACCGCCAGCCTTGCATGTTTTGGATGGCTGGCCTCCGTTCCCGGACTTCTCCATGTATCAAACTGTGGCACCGGCAGTCCAGGGAAGGGCCCTTGGTCCAGTGAGGCAGAGAAGGTGAAACAGACAGAATGAATAGAATCCGACAGAAAGGGGCTTTCTTTCATCTCCTGATACACACGCCCCGTACCCTTGGTTCATTTGCTGCAGACGCTGTCTGCCCCTGGCGTCGGCCCGTGGTCTTGGTTCCATACCCCTGCTTCTTGCCTCTCCAGCGTGAGTGTGGCTCTTCAGGCAGGATCCTGTCTTACACATTTCCATTCCCTGTGGGCACTTAGAACAGGGACTGCAGGTGCTCATGCTCAGCACATATTTCATTAGTTCACAGCTATTTATGTGTCAGGCAAACTTGGATGCAGGTTTCTAGTCTGGCTTCCCATTTTCATGTGGCTTGTCACATCTTAGCCAAAGCAAAAAATTATTGTCTCAACAGAGTATTAAAGCAAGCTGCAGGCACACAGCAGAGCATGGCCCAGAGGACAGGGCTGAGGGTATTTCCTAGGTACTGATTTGCCTTTTGTATTCTGGAAGACTCCCTTAGCAAATGACCTTTCATGTGCTTTGTGGTTCGGAGAACCTCTCCTCCAAACAACATCTTACGTGGAACCCAAAGACATGACAGATGAAAGTGGAACAGCTCGGTTGCACGGGCGTGTGTGGCTCCCAGGCAGCCTTTAGGATGACTTCTAAACCCTCTGACTCTGGAAGAGACAGTTTAATAGCTATTGCCTTAGGGCATTGCTGAAAACACTCATTCAGACAAAATTTTCTGCAGAGACCTTGGCCTTGTACTGAGATCCAAGAAATCCTTAAGATGAAGATTCAGCCAGGGATACAATTACTAAGGCTCATCCTTTACCCCTGTGATCCCACCTTTTTTTCTGTAGACTCTAGGTATCCCAAGAGGGCGCGCACAGATGTGCATCCATCTGTCTCCCTCTGTACCAGCGTCTGGTTGTCACCCTGACCTGGAGCAGGAGAAGAAGGGCAATGCAGATTTATTAGAGCTTCATTCAGGCTTACTATCTGGGCAGCAGTTGTGGCTGTGGCTGTGGCGAGGGCTGAGTGGGTTGCCTAAGGGTTTCCGGTGTGGATGTATCTCTGTCATATTGTGAGATTTGGGAGCACTTGACTTTGTCTTCTAATGAGCATGTCCTACGCTGGACCATGGCTCTGTCTGAATCCCGGCTGTCCAACATCTTCGGACTCTTTGAGCGTGGAACGGATACCTTGGAGCGGTGCTGGGACTATGACTTTCTTAGCTAGAGCATTTCTCCTGCAGTGAATGGTCTTAGACTCCAGAGACATTCACGAAATCCAAGATAAGTTCGTAAAATCTTTCAAAGAGGAGATTAGATCACAGCAATAACCAGATACCTATGTATTAGTTTCCTGAGGTTATTGTTATAAATGACCACACAGTCAGTGGCTTAAGACAATACAAATACATTTTCTTGGAGTTCTGTAGGTAAAATGTCTAACTTGGGTCTCACTGGGCTAAAGTCAAGGTGTAGGGCTGTGCTCTGCTTTCTGGAAGCCCTAGGGAAAAACCCGAATCCTTGCTTTTCCAGCTTCTAGAGGTTGCGAACACCTGTTGGCTCGTGGTTTTTTTCCTCCACCCTCAATGCCAGCAACACAGCATCTTCAGATCTCTCTCTGACTCGGCTTCCATTGTCACTTATTTCTCTGACTCTATTCTTCCTCTCTTTCTCTTCTGTGAACTCTTGTGATTACATTGGGCCCACCTGGATAATTTAGGCTAATCTCCCTATTTTAAGGTCAGGTGATTAGCAACCTTAATTCCTTCTACAGTTTTAATTCCCCTTTGCTATGTAAGTTAATATATTCACAGACCTCAGGATTAATATGTGGACATACTGGGGTGGGGAACCTTGTTCTTCTGACCACACCAATAGGTTCCAAAGCCAAGGGGTGTTTTCCTGTGTCATGAAGGATATGTATCCAGCAACTGGGGAGGGGCTGTGTACTGTGAAAGGTATGGCCCCTCAAATTTGTCTTAGTTCTTTGCCTAAATGGAATGCTTGAGCTTGCAAGGTGGTGAGCAGGGTGTTTTTTTTTACATCAGATGCTGGGATGCATTTAAACAATTTAGCCTATTTGAGTCTCGGTAACCACATTTGTGAAATGAGTACATTAAGACTGTGTGAACAAGGGGTCTATTTAAATTGCCATCTGAAACATGTGACTCTTAGAAGCGTGGTGTTTTTTAAAAAATAATATTTTAGTGGAAGGCAACAAAAGCTTACTTCTTTGTTGTTCGGCAGATAAAATATAATATGCTCACTTTGTTAAAGATGGTGCTGCCCACATGGAAGTCAGTCACCCAGGTGATATTATTTGCCCTTATGCTTGTGATGGCTGTGGGGGGAAAGTTGTAATGTAAGCAGGCCGGGTCGTTATAGCTTAAGGCTTTGTTTTAAGAGTAAGCTCTTCTCCATACCCTTGACTGATTGGATGATGTAGGGTGGTGATGTAGGGAGGAATCCCATTATGCCTCAGATGGGTGGCTTTGTATCAGAGACTTTCTTTATGTATAATTGGATTAAAGGTTTGGATTTTCTATGCTATAAAATGGGGCAGTCCGGGAGCTCCCTTGCTCTTTGGTTCCTGAGTTCCTGAGGTTAGTATAGAGAGCAGAGTAAGGCCATGTGGAGGAGAAGTAGCCAAGATGGCCGAGTGCTGAGGAAGAAGCCAGTTTGTTAAGAGTTTGTGCAGGAGGAGATGGGAAACAGAGGTGAATAAGTCTGGTGAGCTGGAAACCTTTGATTCTAGGAAACTCGGATAAGTCAGTAGCTTTGTGAGCACTGAATGAGTGGGTTTTGGAGCCCAGTGTGTGTTTTTGCTTGCCCGCCGGGTGCAAGCTAGAATTAAAGCTGATGGCTCACCAGTTCTTGGCTCCTGTGTTTCATTACGATCTGTTCGAATCCAATGCGAACCTGCATGGGTCCGGTGGCTGTGATCCCGGCCTCAACTACTGGCTTTACATTTGTTCCACAGAGAATTCTCATTTGGGGCCATCCAGCCTTGGGCACCTGTTTCTTTAAGAGGAGGAAAGAAAGGGTTGAGTCATTCATCAGTGTCTTGCCCTTTGGCCCGCAATTATATACATAAAATATAGGGATGCTTTCTTCACTGAACTTAAAGTAGGAAGCCTGGCTTCTACCTACAGCCACAGGCTCTTCTTTATGGGGGCCTAGCTGTAGATATTTCTAGAGAAAAGGTGGTATGTTGCAATGGTGTGGGTAAGTGTCACTTCTGGTGCAAGGTCTGTATTAGTGAATAGGAGCTGATCTGGAGCCATGTAAGGGAAGCAACAAAAACCCACAACTTACAGATGGGAACGTACATTTTGGCTGGAAATATAGCAGTGGGAAGTGTTTGCATTCAGTCCCTGCCCACTTCAGAGGGTGCAGCAGCCAGGAAGGCAGTCAACACGTTTTGGAACCAGAGTAGTGCTCTCTAAGGAGGTGTGGTTAAGCGGCATTAGGTCTCCACAGGTAAAGAATTTGGTTCCAGCCAGGAACAAGCGAGGTATCGTTTCATTCCCACAGTCTTTAGGCGGCCAGCACGCTGTCGCCCCAGGCCCCGGCCCGTGGACCGCAGTATTGGGGCACCCGGCCTGTCCTTGGCCTTCTCATTTATTTCACACGCCAGTGCCTTCCCCATGTTGTCATGCCGTGGAAAAACTAGGAACTGTAACAAGTTGTCATGACTCAAAGACTCCTGGAAGCAGTCTGCAGAGCTTTAGGGAGCAGCGGCAGTCTGCCCGACCGAGTGTCCCCTGCTCGCTCCGCGGCCGCCTGGGCCCCTGGGTGAGCCTGGGCGCGCCGCGGGCTGGCCCGCATTCCTGGGCCGGGAGGAGAGCGCTGCGGGCGCCGTGCGCGAGCAGCTGGCTGCGCGGCTGGCTCCCAGTGCCGGGACTGGGGGAGGAGCCTGGCCCTGCCGCCGCGCTCCCAGTCATTGGCCTTTGTGCTGCAACTTTGCCCGAGCCCGTCGGGGCGCCGCGCTTCCCCCGCCCCCGCCCCGCGCCGCTGCCCCGGGGAAGTTTGTGTCCCCGCTTGGCACCGGCCGTGGAACCTGCGTGTGCCGCTGTCCGGCTCCGAAAACTCAGTTGCTTCGGGGCTGTTTTGGCAGTTGCGTCCCCGACAGAAGGCGGCCCCGTGCAGCCATGCCTGATCGCTCCGGGCCGGTAAGTGTGCCGCGGCCATGCGCGGGCTGGCGGAGGGCGGGCACCCAGGTCAGGGAGGAGACCGGCGCCCCCGGGACCTTGGCAGCCAAAGGCGTGCTAGAGGTGGAAGCCGGAGCTCATTTCGTCTTTCCCCAATATGGACTGGTTAAAGGTGGCTAAACGCGCATTAGTCTCCCCTGCTGGCAGAGGAGGAGTGTGTACGCTGGGGAGCGGCTGGCCTGGCGCGCCTGCCCCGGAGGCTCCTTCTGTCCCGGGCTATCTGTCGGTCAGGATCCGCACCTCTAGTCTCTGCACGAGTGCGGCCGGGACTCCTGCCCATAGAGTAGGTCCCCGCCCGCGGTTGGGGTCCCTACCCGTGATGGGGATACGTGCCCTGGACTGGCTCAGCGCCATTCCCGCTGGGCTCCTTTCGAGATCGTGTGGTCCCACCCGACACCCCGGGTGGGCCACAGCAGCGCTTGGATTAGCCATGAAACTGCGCTGGATTTCCTCCGAGTTTGGGACTTTTAAATTCTCAAATAGTTACGTCAGCGGGGCTGGGCGCACTTCAGGGCTCCGGCGCAGCACGTGACTCTCCTGAGCGTACCCTTGGCGTCCTGGGCTCCGGAGTCTTCCTCTGCCTTTGGACGTCCTGGAAATGCGACTTCAAAAACTCCTGCGTTTCACGCCGCAGCTCGGAGTGCTTTCTGCAGCAAGCTGTTGCACGGTGTTCTTGCAACGTTTTAGTGTTCCGCAATGACTGTTTCTCCTTAAAAATGGCATCATCAGGTTATTGTTATCTTCTGCCTCCGACAAATGTTAAGACAGAAAATTGTGGTAGTGGGTTAAAATACAACTGAAGCAGAGAAATGTTTCTTTCAGGCCTGGAGGGACTGGGAAGGTGGAAATAGAGAAGCTTAAGGGAGGGCTGCCAGGGGGTCGGTTAGTCTGTGTTTACCACTTCATCTGTGTGCGTGCACGTGTACTCAGGGCTGTCCCAAGCCCCTGTTGTCACACTACATGGGAGATCAAGGACCCTAGTTAGTGCAGGTTCCTCTCTGTTCTATGCCGGAGGAAGGTGAGCTCTGTTACAAGGCAGAGAACTCTGTTTTAGTTTTTCTGGAATTCCCTATCGAAGCCCCATTTCAAAAGCTGCCTTCATTGTATTTGGAAAGGACTTTGGAAATGTCTGGGTCCATAGCCTGAGGCTGGGTTTTATCAGTGGTTTCATCCATTCAGATTCTCTGTATTTCAAAGAGAGGGGGCTGGACTTGGAGGATGGACTTTGATGGGCATTGTGGACTGAGCTGGCTCCCAGAGTGCTTGGCTCTCCCACTCTGAGGTCAGGCTGGGAGCTCCTCCAGAGAATGGGGCCAGTTGTGCTGGGCAGGTGAGGGGAAGGGAGTGGAGTCCCACAGGGCTCCTTCGCACAGGCTCTGCCTGGGCGTGGGCAGCCTCAGAGCACGAAATAGGTCAGGGACTGTCCGCCTTGTACAGATACCATAGCCACCTCTCAGTTCTCCAGAGCCTCTTTGGCTCCTTATTGTCACTAGTCACTCATAGAAAGGTCCCTCCTGAGCCTTAGTAGCGCAGGCGCCAGGGGGCACGACTCATGTGGAGGCTTTCCTGCCTGCAGAAATCCACAGAGCAGATGTCCCCGCTGGAGAGTCAGCATTAGCCACTGGGCCCTCCATTGGTGTCCATCCCTTTTGCCACCTACGCACAGGTGCTTAGCATGTTTTAGCTGAAAGGAAACTTAAAAATCAAGGTTTCATTTTACAGATGTGATAAGAGAGACTCAGAGAAGTCCAGGGTCTTGGCCAGGGTCACACATGAAGGTGGCATTCAAACCCAGGACCCCAGACATCTGGCCTGGTGTTTTCTCAGCTAAATCTTGAGACTAAGTGGCCTCTTTGGTTCCATCCTGCTCTGTTTGGTGGTTATTTACATTTGTCGTTTCTATGGAGACAGACGCTGGAGGACTTGCCTGGTTTGTAATACCACTCCACAGGAGTGACTGGGGGAGGAATCATGGTTGAAGCGAGTAAGATACAGCTTCTGCTTTCAAGGTGTGCATGTGTGTGCGCGCATGTGAGTGTGTGTGATATCACTGAGCGCGCACACCTTGAGCAGTCTTTATGGGGATGAGCAGAACGTCTCCAGTAGGAGACATCTGGAAGTGGCTGAGGGTGTCTGGTTGTCCCGATGACTGGAGAGAGCACAGCACTAATGTCACCCAGCTGGAGAGAACCAGGCGTGCTGTGCCAGGGACAGTATTGCACAGCCGAGATTGCCTCACCCCAAATGCCAGGCTTGGAGGAACTGGGAGAGACCAGCTCTCACTGGGAAGATGGGAGCGGGGAGTCTGTGGGCGTGCTGGGTCCCAGGTCCCAGGTGTGGGTGAGGCTGGGGCGACTGAGGGCTCAGTCCAGAGCCTCTGTGTATGTGTGTGTGTGTGTGTGTGTGTGTACACGTGTGATCGTATGTTCATTCTGCTGGGAGTTAGGTGTTTGCTTCTGGCTAGAAGCAAACAGGTTTGGGTAACTGGTTTGGGGTTAGCAGACCCTGGCACCTTTTGCACAATCAGGAGGAAGTTTAGGAAGCCGGTGATGGAGTCACTGCTGAGCCCTGATGATGGAAGCAAATCTAAGAAAGGAGGGGGGCTGGGGCGCTGCTCTCTCCCTCTTGTGACCTGTGACCGGGACATGTGAAATCTATCTTGGTGGCTGGGTTCTGTCTGCCTCTCCCCCGCATTGAGGTCACAGTCCTTTGTTTATAAGCTCAATAATTATTTCCACAGTAACTCCCTGGGATGGCAGAGCAGCCCTGGGGTTGTGAAATCACGCAGGAGAAGGAGACCCAGGAAGCAGGCATTTGTGGGGAGGAGCCTCTGCAAACAGAGGGCCAGAGGGGTCCTCCGGGGACCGCCGAGCACTCATCTGCAGTGGGGGTTTTATTTCAGAGGCGCACCGCCTTGCCAACCCTTCCCTTCAGGGCTGCTCTGGTCTATGGTTCCAGTCTGTCAGTTAGCAAATGTGTTCCGTGCTGCCAATACAGAGTAAGCCAAGGTCCCAATACTGATTTTCCCTGGGGCAGGGAGAGGCCCGATAGAAAAAGCTCCACATGTAGAGACGAAGATCCTGTATTAGAATCCCTGCCCCTCCCGTCCCACCTGTGTGACCTTGAGCAAGTCACCAGCCATCTCTGAGTCAGGACTTCCGTCCCACTCATGCTGGGGACACTTAACCATTGGGCACCTGGCTCACCAAGCTTTGTGGGGAAGTGCAATCATGTGATGACAATCCTTGGCAAACTGAAGTTCTGTGCAAATGGAAAGTCTTGTCAATATTTTTCCTCCTCGTTATGATTCAAGAGATTGACCCAGGGGAGGCAGACTTCCTGACACCTCCCAGAGCTTGTTTGTGTTGTTCCTTTTCAATGGGAATGAGGTGTGCTAGTCAGTGGAGTTCTCTTGTATTTGGAAGCCGGCTGTCTGGGCTCACGTTACGGCTACTCTTCCTCGTTTTGTCACCCTCCCTTTTAATTGGCCATTTATACTCTCCCCAGAAAACAAGTAAACATAAAAGAATAGGAAACTCATGACATTTCTGCTCAACAGAGGGCAAATCTTGGGGGAAACGGGACGAGAAAGCACTTTTCTCACTCCTCCCGACAGTGCCTCTCATTGCGCTCCTTGTGTGTTTGTGTCCATGTGGGTCCTCCAAGGTCCGGGAATCTGTGTCATTTAGAGATATGGCTTCCGGCCAGCATTCTTGGGTTTGAGCGCCTGAGGGCACAGGGTGGGTTTCTCATTGTGACAGTTGTGAGCACATTCCAAACCGAGAAGGGATGGAAGACGCTGGGTCGTGCTGGAGTCCAACATGACCTGCAACCCTCGGGCTACTCACGGCTGCCCGCTTCACACACAACAGGGAAAGGTCCCGTGTTCTCTTACACAGCTGGACTGAAGCTGGCTCACCTGGGAGCTACCCAGCTCCGGAGCCTGCCTTCAACAGCTCCCAGGTCGACTTGTGGTCAGCCATGTGCTAGGCGCTCTCCTGGACTGCCAGCGAGACCCTGCCGCGTTTCTCCAGCATCCTCGTGCCTAGTGCCATGCTCGGGGGACACAATGCCAGCTGTCCCTTCTTGGGTCTCTAACTGTCAGACTCAGCTTCACGCTGGAGCTGTGGGGACAAGCAGTTCCTCCTTGTATGAGGTTTGAAAAACTTGGCTCCAACTATGAAAAGTATAGCTCGTAGTCAAAATGGACAGATGTTTGATTTTAAGTGTCTAAAAAAACATCACGTCACCCTCCTTGCTGGAAGTCGGTGATCTCACCGATGCCTCCAGCTTGCCTCCTGGTTCATCCATCCCGCAAATGTTTGCCTTGCCGACTCTGGGCGGAAAATGTAGCAGGGAACAAGGTGTAGGTCCTTCTGTTGTAAGGGACTCAGTTCCCTGCTGCCTCTTTCTGACCCCCACCCCGGGGCCTCCAACACCCCCGTCCCTTTTGTAGGGCTGACCGGGGACAGAACCCACAGCAGGAAAGGCCCGGGGAGACAGCGTGGGTTCCTGTGATAAGGACAAGGTCTGTGGCAGACGCCTGGTTCTTGCCACTGTATGTCTTTGCCAAGTTTTTGAATTTCTTGACTCTTGGTCTCCTATTCCATAAAATAAATCATCTCCCATCTACATGGGGCTGATGGGGAACCGTAAAGGCAGCGTTTGGCAAAGCTCTGAGTTCATGTACAAATCTAAGCAGTTATGTATGTATTTAATGACCTTTTTAAAACTGAGGACTCAATCTTTAAATTATGGACCTTTTTATCTGCGAGTGGAAAATCTCCATTCTTCCCAACAGGGATCTCCCAGACAAGCTGCTTTCCCTGGCCCTGTGGGAGCTGTCTTCCTGCTTCTAGCTCAAGCCAGACCCAGGGCACATACCATGGGATTGCCTGAGGCCTGCGCTCTTGGACCTGGATTCAAATTCCGCCACCCTTACCCCTAAGAGCTGGACGGGCAAGGGTGTGCAAAGCTCTTTGCACAGGGCCCAGCAGTTACCAGCTCCCGCTGATGTTAGCTGTTCTTCTGATGAGCATTTATCGTTATTACTAGAACTCTTATTATAATAATTTAAACTCATTCCAGTATTTAGCATATATTAAAATACTACCATCAATAATAAAACCAGCATGCCAGAGACCTTGGTCAGGCCCCTCCACGTGCAGGGTCTCTGGGCCCCTCTCTGCTCCCGGGAACAGGGGACCTCTCCGCACACAAGGGTCTGCTTATCCACCTGCCTGCAGGAGGCCAGGCCACACTTGTCCCACAATGCATTGGTCAAATCAAGAAAGGACGAGTTGTTCGCCACAGTGACTGAGAAAGCAAAGCATTTCTGAGGAGGTGGTGGGGCCCCAGAGCCGGGCACCTGGTGGGCACACCTGCTCCCCGTGCTGGGGCTGAGGTGCTGTGTCAGGACGGGGAGACCCGAAAGCAGCACACACTGGGGTGGGGGGCTCCCTGTGTGGCATCCTGCGCCCTGGCTTCTAACCTTTGCCCGCTGGGTCATGCCTGGTACGTAACTAGCCAGCGGCTCATAAAGATGCGAGAACTCAGATTTTTATTTTGCTGATTTATGATTTATGACAGGCTTTCCCTTTTCTTTTTTTTTTTTTTTTTTACAAAAAGGAGTGAGCGGCTGTGAGCAGTGTTGGTAAGAGTGACATCTGCGTTTTTAAAGCGTGGTGTACAGACAGCTCCCGGTGGCCTTGTCCTGAGCTCGGTGGCTGCGCGGTCATTTTAAAGAGTTATATAGTATTACTTGCTCTGTATTAGTTAAAAAAAAAATAAATAAAAGAAGTAGCACATCAAAACCACAGACCCACAGATGGTATTACTTAGAATGATGTAAATTCATTTAAATTGAACAACTGACTTCATTGAAAGATAAGTATTCAGTAAGTAATAGCACAGGAGGATTAAGGTATTATGTGGGAGGCACGTGGTTCACAGCGTGGCCTTCTGACCAGTTAGACGTGGGAACTCCCGACCGATTGCTCCTCGTGGGCCCTCCTCCCACACCTGGTGTAGGTGGCTATCAGGAATCCTCTTGCGCGACTGACCCTTGCTCCTTTGTCCTCCAGAACCTACACTGAGCCCTGCAGCTGCCGGCACACCTTTACTCAAAGAAGTTTGTTTCTGACATAATTTCCAACTTTCAGAAAAGTTGCAGGAACCATACGAAGAATTCCCTGTTCCCTCTGCCCGAATTCCTCAGTTGTTCACAGTAAACTTACTGCACGTGCTCCGCCATCCCCTCTTTACATAAAAAGACACATGGATGGCTCTGTATGTGTATATGTCCATTATCGTTACTCTTTTCCTGAATCATTGGAGAGGAAGTTGCCGGTGTGAAGCTGTCCCCCCTCCAAACAAACGAAACAAAACGCTCCAGTGTTCCTTTCCCCCAACAAGGACACTTTTCAGGATAACACCAACATGGCCACCCCTTCGGGAAACCAGTGGGTGTTGCCGCACCCTTCCGTCTTCAGAACCCATTCAGATTCCAACACTGTCCCTGTTCCCATGTGGCTGAGGATCCGGTCCAACAGTGCGGGTCACACTCTGTGTGCCTGCGGACGCTCCTGTCTGGAAGAACTTTCTCGGTCTCTCTCTGCCTTTAATGACCTTGAAGGGGACAGCTCATTCATTCGGGAAAGGTCCATCAACCCTTGTCCAGAGTTTGCTCCTGACCGGTCTCTGGATGTTCGTTTTGTTTAGGGGTCCCGAAGAAGTGAGGCTGTCCTCTTCCCCGTGGGTCACATCCTGGAGCACAGGGTGAGTGAGGACTGTCCCATCCCTGGGGAAGGTGATCCATGTCAGCACCCGGCCAGGTCGTTGCCGACCAGGTTCCTCCACCCCTAAGTCATCACTTCCCCCTTGTTATTCCATCAGTATTTGCCGGGAAGTCACTCTGCATCGGTGACCTCTGCTGCTTGAAACCTGCTTCCTCGGCCTGCTCAGCACCCTCCCGCGGCTCCTGCCACGTTAACCGCCACCCTGACGGGCGCTTCACGGCGGTTTTCTATTTTCTCCCCTCCTCCGACACTTCTAGTCGATATTTTACTCTAAGGAGGAGCTTTCTCTTCGCCCTTATGTATTCAGCTGTTCGTGTGTTTATATCTCTACGAATTCTTGGATTATTACTATTTTTTCATTGGGTTACAATCCATTAGTATCTGTATATCTTATGCCCAATTGGCCCCAGATTTGGCCACTGGCTGGCTTTTGATGTGGTTCTCATGTCCTTTTGACATGACACCTGTCAGCAGACAGAGCTGGGAAATATATGTCTGCACATGTACACACACACACACACACACACACACACCCTCTATCTAGCTCTGTATTTCTCTGAGACCTCTCAGTGCAACTCCACCCTGAGAGCTCTTTGGAACCAAATCAGCTTTTGTGTAAGCGAATCCTTCCCTGACTGAGAGCCTGGCTCTCAGTATCCTGGCTGGGTTGTTTTCCTGCTCATCTCCCTGTAGGTAATGATTTCCGTAAGACACCAGTCTCCTCTCGGCCAGTGCCGCCCAGTCCCCTCCCCTGTGTTCTTTCCTTGCTGTGTTCAAGGGAAGGGAGGGGAAGCCTAGTGGCTTTCCACCCAAACCCTCAGGGAGAGAGGGAGGGAGAAGCTTTGCTTTTCTTTCTTCCTTCCTCTCCCCTCCCCTCCCCTCCTCTTTTCTCTCTCTCTCTCTCTTTCATCTGTCATTACTCCCTCCCTCCCTCCCTCCCTCCCTTCCTCTTTCTTTCTTCCTTTCCTTTCCTGCCCTTACATACATCTGTCTGTTGAAACTCTTGGCTTGCTTCCATCCCCTTGCCCCCCCCGGGGGGGTCTTCCCAGACCTCCCCAGCCTGAAAGAAGTCCATTTTCCTATGACACTTTATTCTTCTGTTGCCACCCTTCACAGTTCTTGCTTTTTAGACTTCGAACTTGACTTGCTCTTGATTAGTCAGCCCTGGAATGTGAGATCCTCATTAAAAACAAAAAAACTTCTTACTGAGGTATGAGTGACATATAAAAAGCTGTACATTTTTATAACTTGATGAGTTTGGGGGTAAGTATATGCTTGTGAAACCATTACCAAGGCCATAACATCTGTCACCTCCCAGAGTTTCCTCCTACCTATTTCTTCTTTTTATTGTTACTATTATTACTTTTGATCCCATTTGATTCTTGCTGGTGCTGGCCAGGAGCTCTTCCTGTGGCCCAGGGCCCACGTGTGGAACTGAAGGTGTTAGCTTTTTAGACAGGCAACGTGAATGTCTTCCTCTAAGCAGAACCCTTTCTGCCTCCCTCTCTGGGCTGGTGACTCACTGCCCTTCGGGGAAGCACTTGCTGATCCAAGCTTCCCACCTTGACATTCCAGCAGGAAATCAACCCTTCGCAGGCCTGACTAAATTTATAGTGGGCTGGCCCCTGCAGCTGACGGCAGCAGCTGGTGGTTAGAATCTCTGACAGGTTTTTTTTTTCCCCCTCTGAAAAATATCTCAATCACTCTCGTCCAAGCACCACTGGTAGCATTACGAAGCCATTTATAGCCTCTTGCAGTTGGCCGAGGGGAGCTGTTTCCTAAAAACCCCTTCACATACCAGAAGTCAGCTCTCTCCTGTCCTTAGCCCTGGAGCATAACCATACCACTAGCACGTAAGCCACAAAGGCCCCAGGCTGATGGGACAATGTGCAGGTCACAATTATTTTTTTAAGCAATTTTTATGTGATTCAATCTAATGCATTTGTATATACCAGAGGTCCCCAAACTACGGCACGTGGGCCAAATTGCAGCCACCTGAGGCCATTTATCTGGCCTCCGCCGCACTTCTGGAAGGGGCACCTCTTTCATTGGTGGTCAGTGTATGGAGTACTGTATGTGGCGGCCCTCCAATGGTCTGAGGGACAGTGAACTGGCCCCCTGTGTAAAAAGTTTGGGGACCCCTGGTATATACACACGTACAAGTTTATTTTAAAGTTATTATGATGCCGTAGGGGAAGTTTGTAAACCTCTATCAGAGCTCTTTCATTCTTGACTAGCACACTGTTGTCAGAACCCTCAGCTGCATTAGCCAGTCGCACATTAGCACAGAGAACTGGACGACAAAGTCACAGTCAGATGAGCTGGTGCACAGAGGCGCTGGCCGGCAGCCTGCGAGGGCGGGACAGGACAGACGTGGCAGAGTCCTCCGTGGTCATGTAGTCCGGTGCCCTCTCTTGTGGGAGGGGCGGAGCTAAGGCCCGGAGCAGTCACCTGGCTGATGTCCCGAGGTGAGGCTGGTCTAGAATCTGGGCCTCTTGACTTTACACGTGATTGTGTGTTGGTGCCATAGCACACTCCCTCCCTCACATCGCAGTCATTCAGAAGGCTGATTGCATGTCATTGAGAACATTTGAATTATGTCCAGAAAATCAGGGGAATGTCCCACATGCTCTGAAAAAATAATTCCTTCCCAGTTAAAATAAGAAAACCTTCAGAAGACGAGTGGATTAAAAAGCTTTGGTACATATATACTATGGAATACTACTCAGCCATAAGAAATGATGACATCGGATCATTTACAACAAAATGGATGGACCTTGATAACATTATACGGAGTGAAATAAGTAAATCAGAAAAAAAAAACTGAGAACAGCATGATTTCATACATAGGTGGGACATAAAAGTGAGACTATGAGACATGGACAAGAGTGTGGTGGTTACGGGGTGGGGGGAGGGAGGGAAGGGTGGGATAGGGAGGAGGGGAGGGACACAGGGAAAACCAGATAGAAGGTGACAGAGGACAATTTAACTTTGGGTGATGGGTATGCAACACAACTGAATGATAAGATAATCTGGAGATGTTTTCATTGTACATATGTACCCTGATTTATTGGTGTCACCCCATTAAAGTTAATGAAATAAATAAATAAAATTAAAATTAAAAAAAGCAATTAACTCTAAAAAAACAAACAAACAAACCATCCCGCGGAGTGTGTGGGCAGGTAGCAGTTACCACTGGGACCGTCCTTGTCCCCGGCTGTGGTGCCTGTGGAGTGAGGCGTGGCTGTATCTTGGAGGCTGATAGCTGGGTCCGCACAGTGGGAACTCTGAACTCAGAAGTGGGGAAAGCCAGCATCTCTCTGGACTGCCCCGTCTGGTGAAACGTTCAGAGTTAGGAGCTGACGTTGTTCTCTGGCACTTCAGATTTCCCATCAGTGTGTTTCCTTACTTATTTTGCCCATGAAACCAGTACACATGTAGCATCGGAGTAGGAAAGAGAAATTCAGTGAGGAAGAAAAAGCACTCATAATTTCCCTCCTGAAAGATAATTACGGTGAGCACCTTGGCACATGTCCCTCCATGTTGCTTGCTGCTCTTTGCTCTGTCGCTCTTCTCTGTGTGTGTTTGTACATGCACATACACACATATCAGTGCACACGTGCACATAGAATAGTGGTTCGGAATCTTTTTTGAGGTACCGAACCCACCAAGTTCATATGTGCATTCACAGAACCCTTTTTTAGTGATAAATAAAATATGATTTTTTTCCAAATTCAAGACATAGGTATATGTTTTTTTACTGGTGCACAAAATGAGCCGTGCGTGAACATCACCTTGCTCAAAGAACAAAACCAACAAAGTGCATGAACTCACAACAAATTACGGTATTACTTTATTCTGGCCTCCGCGGCAGAGGCTTCTCCGAACCCCTGAGTCTGACTTATCGAACCCCTAGGGTTCTATAGAACCCAGGTTAAGAACCATTGACATAGAATCTGGATCATGCTGCCAAGTTTTAAAACCTAGTTTTAGTTCATATTGGACACATTTACCTCTAGATTCATGGAGATCTATCTAATTTTTTTTTTTTAGTGATGGAGAGAGAGACAGACAAGGACAGATAGACAGGAAGGGAGTGAGAATGGAAGCATCAGCTTATAGTTGCAGCACCTTAGTTGTTCATTGATTGTTTTCTCATATGTTCCTTGACCAGGGGGCTCCAGCAGAGCCAGTGACCATGAGTCCATGTCTATGAGCCCATGCTTAAGCAGGCAACCTCGGGGATTTGAACCTGGGTCCTCGGCATCCCAGGTCAGCACATTATCCACTACGCCATCGCCTGGTCAGGCTCTAATTAAAAAATGACAAACAACTGCCAATGAATCTGAGTGGCTATGCCTCACCTTGATTCACTGTCCCCTCCTGCTGGACATCGGGGTTGTCCGGTTTTTCCTTTGTTTTGCTATTACGATCACAGCTGTGATCAGCATCGTTGCTCACACGCTTCATCTCCTTAGAAGAAATTCTTGGAAGCAGAATGTCTGTGTCAAATGGGAAGAAGTCTTTATGGCTTCCAGTGTGTGCTGCCAGGACTCCCGGGTGATGTTTTCCCACTCGTTTTATGACTCGGTAGTCGATAATGCCTGTAGGTTGGGATTCTCCGAATCAGGAGCTGCCAGATCCATCCAGAGTCCCTGCCGCCCTCACCCCTGCCTGCATTTCATCTCGCCTAGGGTTCTTGCTGACTCCTCAGGCACGGTCACAGGGCTGCAGGGTCAGGTTCTGGGGGCTTTGGAATGGTGGGTGGGGGCCGCGGAGGGGGAACGACAGTGAAGTGTGGGCACATGCATGTGCTGGTCCAGTGTGCGCTACTCGAATCATACTTAGAACATAGTTTTGAGAAATTCACCTTGGGCCTCCCTGCCTCTCATTCCAGCTCTTTGTGCCTGATAGAAGCCTTGGGCTGATTCTTCAGCCAACAGTCAGGTCCCAGCACCTCGGCCTGGCCTTGTGATCCGACTCCTGCCCATCTTTCCTGTTCCTAGTCTTCTTAATGTCATGCAGTCTGGCCACCGTGACATCTTTGCATTTCTCCAGAATGCCAAACTCCTTCCTGATCAGGGACTTTCGGAGATGTGGCTCCCTGTGCCAGAGGGCACGCTCCCTTATTCTTACTCTTCCTGTGCTGAGACAGAGCCCAGTGTGGTGGTTAAGAACGTGGCTGCTGAAGTCAGGCGTGGGTGTGTGTCCTCGCTTCTGCCTCTTATCAGCTGTGCAACTTGGGACAAGTTATTCAGCCTCTCTGTACCTTACTTTGCACATCTGTAAAGTAGGGGAATGATAGTACCCACGTCTCAGGGTTGTTGTGAGTGTTAAATGTGGAGATATCTGTGAGCACGTGGACAAGCAGTTCTTGGCACATGGTGCGTGTCAGGAAACATTTTCTAGGCTGAGTCAGCCGCCTGGCCTCTGCTTCCCACTGTGCAGGGACGTTTTCCCAAGCTCTCGTGGCCATCCGTACCTGTCCTTCTTAGTAATTGCTACAGTCCCTAAATAAGCACTATTTCAGGGATTGTTTTACTCCTCCCCTAATACTACGTGAGGTCCGAGGCCACCTTCCCTGTTCCCAGCGTAGAGCCGGCGTCCCGTCACTGTCTGCTCGAGGATTGGAAACAACGGTCCCTCAACGTTTAGCCAGGTTTGCCGAAAAGAAGGAAAACTCCTGGCCCTCCCGATGAATGAACGCAGCCTAGCTGATTAGCAAAGGGGTTTCCTGCGGGGCGTGCTGGTGGGTGGGACCAGCGAGCGACAGGACCCAGTGACCCGTGTCTCTCCAAACTTTCAGAGGCGTATTACTCTTGGGGGTGTTTTAGTGCAGACACTCTCAGTCAGTGAAAGACCCAGGGTTGTTGTTTTTTTTCTCTAACTTACTGTTGATCAAAACTTTAAAAAACACAATTACAACCTGGTGGCGCAATGGATAGAGCTTCGGACTAGGATGCGGAAGACCCAGGTTCGAGACCCCGAGCTTGCCAGCTTGAGCGCGGGCCCATCTGGCTTGAGTGAAAAAACTCGTCAGCTTGGACCCAAGGTCGCTGGCTCCAGCAAGGGGTGGCTCAGTCTGCTGAAGGCCCGTGGTCAAGGCATGTGTGAGAGAGCAATCAACGAACAACTAAGGTGTTGCGACGGCAACGAAAATCTAATGATTGATGCTTCTCACCTCTCTTCGTTCCTGTCTGTCTGTCCCTATCTATCCCTCTCTCTGACTCCCTCTCTGTCCCTGTAAAAAAACAAAACAAAACCACAATTACATCTGGAGAGTTATAGAAAATAAAGCAAATGCAAGGCCAGGCTGTCTTGACCTTGACACTGTTGACCTTTTGGGCAGGATGATTTGGGGTCGTGGAGCTGCCCTGTGCACTGAGGTAGCTTCAGCATCCGTGGGCCCCACCCGCTCGGTGCCAGTAGTACCTTCCCTGCTGGTTGTAATGGCCAGAACGCTGTGTCCAGACATTGCCTGATGTCCGTTGAGGCAAAAATCACCCCTGGTTGAAAACACTGATCAAGACCCACAGAGCACAAACCCAGACATGTGGTGTTAGATTCGGCAGATACAAATTTACTCTATCAAATTCCTCTACAGTTTCAACTCGTCCTCCAGGCTTCTGGGCAGGCTTGTCACAGAGTGGTGGCAGGTCCTCCTGGACCGGCACCAGACCCCCTTGGCTTCTAGAATGGGAGACTGAGGCCCTGCTTCGGGTCCGGGTAAAATGAGCTGTTCAAACACACCCAGAAGTTCAAGAACGTTGCTGAGCCTTGGTGTTTTCTTCTCCTCTCCCTAGTTCACCTGTAGCGCATGATGTCATCCAGCTAGCTGCCCGGAAAGACCTAGAACACTCACTCTTAGCTGCATCTTCCCACAGTGGCCACGTTATCAGCCAGGACTCCACGGATCTGACAGCCCAGAGGTACGGAGGGGGCTGGACGTGGGGCTGGCGATGAGAGCCCTGGCCCAAACCCTGAGGCTGCCCCTCCCCTCCTGGCAGGCAGTTCCACCCTGCACAGGGTCCTCAGGAGTGGTATGAAGAGGCACCAGGAAGCCCACCCCCTACAAAGGCTGTCTTAGAGATTTGCTCCCTGTGGTCTTCAGGAACCTCTATTTATAGCAGAAAGCCTTTGAGAGAGATAGTGTGCTATTTATATCTTTTCAGGGAATGACTTTGTTGGCTGCCTTCTGGCCTCCTGGGGTGCTCGCTGGGCAGTGGACTGTTCCCTTTGTCTTGGGTGGTAGTCATAGGAGAGGATCCAGCAACCCAGCAGGGTCGGGAAGGAAGGACAGGGACTGGGTCCTTGTGCCTTTGCTCAGCAGTCCCGCTTGGGTCGGGGCTGGCTTCTCCTCTCTAATCTCCTGCCCATCCACCCTCCCTCGCCCTGGACTTCATGCCCCAGCAGCCCCCGGACCATCCTGGTTCCCACATGCAGGCCTCACCCCACCCTCTGCCTGCAGACTTGGCACTTACTGTGTGTTTGAATCAGGCTTGCTCGGAGTCAGCCTCAGGACGGGGCTCAGATGAGTACGTGCACACACACACACCCACACACCCACACCCACACACACACACTCTCTCTCTCTCTTACCTCTGGCTGTCTGTCTATCTACATGCATACCTACATACACACTTTAGTATTTATTTATATCAGTAAAGGAAACAGTTGCTTCTGCCAGGTGTTTCCCTGGCAGTGAAGAAATGCCAGGACTGGCACAGGTATGTCCCTTCCCTCCCAGAGCCCAAAGCCCGGCGCGCGGCCTCTAGGAATCCTTCTCCTCATGCTGAGAGAGCTGCCTCTGAGTTCCTGCAGCCACCCGACCCCTGTGTCACTGCCATTCCCAGATACCCACACTTTCCATCGGTGACCCTGTCTCCCCCCACCCCCCCAGGAGGAACTGGATCTTTGGAACCACAGCATGTAGCCTGGCCTGCCCTTGGGGCGTGTTGGTGGACTTGACCTGGATTAGCCAGGAGGGGTGGAGCAGGCCTCCTTCTCCACCTGCCTGGGGGCCAGTGAGTGCTGCCCCCACCCCCAGCTGCCACGCTCAGGGTGCAGGTGGTCAGCTACAGACAGGCAGGGACAGCATCGAGAGGCCTCTTACACCGTGGGGAGGCTTCCCTGGTATAAGAGAAATATGAGGTAATACAGCAGGAGGCTCCAGGCGGGAAACAGATATTTTAAGACAGCTCAACATTGCCTGACCAGGCGATGGCGCAGTGGATAGAGCGTTGGACTGGGGCGTGGAGGACCCAGGTTCAAGACCCCAAGGTCGCCAGCTTGAGCGCGGGCTCATCTGGATTGAGCAAAAGCTCGCCAGCTTGAGCCCAAGGTCACTGGTTTGAGCAAGGGGTTACTCGCTCTGCTGTAGGCCCCCCTCCCAGTCAAAGCACATATGAGAAAGCAATCAATGAACAACTAAGGTGCCACAGCGATGAATTGCTGCTTCTCATTTCTCGCCGTTCCTGTCTGTCCCTATCTGTCCCTCTCTCTGTCTTTCTCTGTCTCCGTCACAAAGAAAAAAAAAAAAGGAAAGAACAGCTCAACATTGACGTAGCATTCTGAATATTTCTTTTACAAGTGGAGTCAACCATAGTTTTTACTTAGGTATGAGCCTAACTTTGCAAAGGAGGAATCCTAGGTGGGGACATGGCCCTTAGCACCAAGGAGCATGCGGAAGGTTCCAGTGTGAAGTCAGGCACTCCCCTCCACACCTCCCCTCCTCCATGGTGCTCTAATATGACTGCCCATCCCCCACCATTAGCATTAGTGAGGCCTTGGGACAGCTGGCTGCAGCTGGCAGGGCACACCCTCCCATAGTGAAGCCTGGGGAGAGGATTGGGACTATGCTCATCTGAGGTCCTCATTTTGCAATCGGGGGACACAGGCAGAGGAAGCTCTCCGAGCACAGGGCGCAGGACAACTTGGCTGGGTGGCTCTCAGGAGGACTAAAGTCCAGGAGGGGGCGTTACTGGTGCTTCTCTATCCCGCTCCCAGACCCCAGACCATGTAGTGTACTTTGAAGGAGTTGCCCCAGGGTGGTGTCTGCTCTTTAAGCTCCTGTTGACAGCACAGTCTGTGCTCTGGGCACCGCACTGAGTGCCTCTCCTGGTGCCCGGGGAGGTGAGGGTTCTGGATGACACAACTATACAGATGAGCAGATTGTTGCTCAGAAACACGACAGACCGTGCTCAAGGGCACGCGGCTCCTAAGGGGCAGAGCTGGGATTTAAAGCAGCCAATTGGCTGCCAAGCCTGGGTTCTGGGTGTCTCCACTGGCTGATAGAACCAGGGTTCCTCATTCCACCACACCATGGGAGGCTGCTGACATCACTGACCTCTCTCAAAACCGAGGAAGAAATTAAATAAAGAAGTCGTGTCACCTTTGACCATGACCAAGGTGACCACAGGACGTAGGAAGAAACCGGTGGCTAAGTACAGATTTTATCCGGGCTGAGAACTTGGCCAGCTTTCTGGCTCTATTTTCCAGTAGAAGGATTCAGGTAGGTCTATCTCTGTGCTGACTGAGTGGTGTGGGTGCCTTGCTGGTGTTAATGAATAATTGATAATTGTCTGGAGTTGTGTTGTTTTGGTTTTACTAGAAATTGGTGGGAAAGCCTGACCAGGCGGTGGCGCAGTGGGTAGAGCATCGGACTGGGATGCGGAAGACCCAGGTTCTAGACCCCGAGCTCACCAGCTTGAGCGTGGGCCCATCTGGCTTGAGCAAAAGCTCGCCAGCTTGGACCCAAGGTCCAAGCAAGGGGTGGCTCGGTCTGCTGAAGGTCCGCGGTAAAGGCACACGTGAGAAAGCAATCAATGAACAACTATGGTGTCGCAATGGCAACGAAAAACTGATGACTGATGCTTCTCATCTCTCTCTGTTCCTATCTGTCTGTCCCTATCTATCCCTCTCTCTGACTCTCTCTCTGTCTCTATAAAAAAAAAAAAAAAAAAGAAATTGGTGGGAAAGAGGTAGTTCTCCTAGGAGCAGGGATTGGTCTGGTTTTGGTCACCAATGTCTCTACAAAATATAGTCAGTCCTCATTCTACACAGATTCCGTATCTGTGAACTTACCTATTCATTAAGGTTTATTTGTGACTCCAAGGTCAGTCCATGGGCATGCGCAGAACAGCAGAAAATTTGAGTCTGATGTGCGTGGTCCCAGCTAAGACAGAGCAAGGCAACACTCTGTCTTGGGTTTTCTGCATTCCAGCTGTGAACAAGTCCTTTCAAGATATGTGGAGGGCTATGCTGCTTATGTAGTTTTGTGAGTTTTGTTGATGACTTTGCTATTTAGAATGGCCCCCAAGCATAGTGCTGAAGTGCTGTCTAGTGTTTCTAAGCACAAGAAGGCTGTGGGGAAAACACCCGGGTTAGGTACGCTTTGTTCGGGTGTGGGTCATAGTGATGCTGGCCGTGAATTCAATGCTGATGAATCCGTGTTATAAACAGTTGCTCTCCACGGTTTCTGGTGCCTGTGGTCAACTGTGGCCCAAAAAATATTAAGTGGAAAATTCCAGAAATAAACAATTCGTAAGTTCAAAATGGCCCTGGATGTGAATCCTCCCTTCGTCCGATGTCTCCATGCTGTTTAGGCTTCCTGCCCATTAGTCACTTAGTAACCATCTTGGTGATCAGATCAGCCATTGTGGTTTCTCTGTGCTTGTGTTCAAGTCACCCCTATTTTACTTAATCCTTGCCCCAAAGCACAAGAGTAGTGATGCTGGCAGTTTGGATTTGCCAAAGAGAAGCAGTAAAGTGTATGTATGTGTAAGAAAAAAAAACATGCTGTATAAAGAGTTTGGTATTATCTGTGGTTTCATGGATGGGGGTGGGGGATGTTGTATTAAACAAGGTGTCTTTAAACAGAAATACATCTAAAACAAGGTATGCATTGATTGAGTGACAAAACTGGTGACGAGAGGCTCGCAGGAACCTGGCTCTATATGTCCTCTAGGAACCATAGTTCAGTATTTGCTAATTCAGTGTCTGTGCTGACTTTGTAGACCTCCTGCAAATAATGACCATCAGCTGTACTTACCCTTGCTGATCTGTTGGGGTAAGAAAGGCATTGTGGGTGTGCAGTGGTGGCCTTTTAAACCTCAGTGTGGCCCTACTCCTCATCTCACCTGTTGTAGTCCAGGTGTGCTCACAGACGAGGTAGCTTATAAATAGCGGAAGTTTATTGCTCACAGTTCTCAAAGCTGGAAGTCTATGATCAAGGTGCCCGGGGGGGTAATGGGGTGGGGGGAGTCAGGCAAGGGCCCTGTTGTGGGTTATAGACTTATCTCTGTGACCTCACATGGCAGATGGGGCTGGCGAGCTCTGTAGGGTCTCTTTTACAAGGGCACTAATTCCATTCATGAGGACTCCACCCTCATGACCTAATCACCTCCCAAAGGGCCCACCTCCTAATACCATCACCTTGGAGGTTATGTTTCTAACTTGTGAGTTTTGGGGGCAGGGGCACAACATTCAGACCATAGCACCGCCCAGGGGTCCCCCTCTACTTCCTTTTTAGAGCAGGGACTGGAGAGGTGGGGGGTGGGTGAGGGGTAGGGGGTGTGTGAGACAGAGAGATAGGAGGGGAAGAAAACCAGGCGAAGAGGAGGCAGCAACAGTCTTCTCCAGAAGTTTGCCTCCCTGCAGAACCAGGGTTGGTGCTTTAAAAAATTAAATTGCAATTAAAAATTTTAAAGTGTTTCCTAAAAAAAAAATTATTTTAAAAAAGTGGGTTGCAACATTTGCTTTAAGCCACACGAGAGAAAGAGCAGACCTCACTCCTCCTCCGCCCCTCTCGCCCACGGATTCTCTGGGGCTGTGCCCTTCCCTGCTAAGAGCTCTTCCTCCGGAATAGGAAGGGAGAGAGATGACACCCCCATCTGGGAGGGAGGCAGTTCTCAGACTAAAGAAAAGGGATTTCGACCACCCCTTCCTGTTCTTAAAACCCTGGAGGACATCAAGATGTGCCCCCGCCCCAGGGAAGAGTGGGTGAGCTTCCACTGTGCCTTTGGCATCGCTGGCTGGCACAGCAAGCTGAGCCCAGACCTTCGAGAACGTTCTACCAATGGCTGGATTGCCCACAGGCACTTGTACTTTTCATCTGTTCAATATTGTCCGAAAAAGTTTTTTGGTTGTTTTTTTTTTTTAAACCGGCAGAAACGTTTTCCAAATGAAACCTGCCAGCTCTGTCACCATGTATTCAACAGTGGGGCGGGCTCTCTGATTCCTTCCGGAACCCCCTTCTTTCTGCTTTTCCCACCATCGGGAATCCAAACAGAGGGGGTCTCTTTGGACCTGGAGGACTCCCGTGAACACAGCCAGAAAGTTACTCTCCTGACTCATGTTTATGGGCAGCAGACTTGAGCAAGCAACACAGTAACTTGGTTACAGCGGCTCGGAGGGCTGCCTCCTCCCCAGAGTGTCTGTCGGCTTCAGGAGGCATGGGGACTGCATCTCTCACTGTTCCCAGGAGACACAGCTGCTGCTGGGAGGGTGTCCCATCCCGGGAACCTCTGGGTAAGGCAGTCTGGGTCAGATGCATTTCTCCTTGTCCGTCGGGCTATCAACAGCTCCTCAGGACCCGGACTTCAGTCCCAGCAGCTGCCTTCGGGCCACCGGGCCACCGACCTGGAGCACGGGTAGCTCCTCCCCATCGCCTGAGCATTTCAGAGGTTTTCAAAGCTGAAAGCACTGGGACTGCGTACTGACTTCCAGCTTCTGTTTCTCCTCTCGGTCCAGGTCACGTGGTTCGCTCTGGTGTCATCTGTCTGCCCAGCAGGTTCCTGTGTCTTCCTGCTGTGGGTGTGCATGCGTGTGTGGGTTCAACACCCTGGCGGAGGCTAGGAGAGCCTTCACTTGAGCAGACACCTATTAAAAACATGACTAAATGGCCATGAAGAGCATACTAAAAGCATGATAAAATGGAGGTGTTATTTTCTTAATTTAGAAAAATGACTGCCCAGAACTCTTCTCCGAGTAACAGGGCACCTTTGCACCGCTTAAAAGGTACACATTGAGGCCTGACCTGTGGTGGCGCAGTGGATAAAGCGTCGACCTGGGAATACTGAGGTCGCCAGTTCAAAACCCTGCACTGGTCTGGTCAAGGCACATATAGGAGTTGATGCTTCCTGCTCCTCCCCCCTTTCTCTCTTTCTCTCTCTCTCCCTCTCTGTCTCCTCTCTAAAATGAATAAAATAAAAAGAAATTAAGGGACACGTTGAAGTAGATTTATGTCCCCAGGACCCAGCGTGCTGTGTAAATCGGGGTGCTCCGATAGATGTGTTCAGAGCCCTTGAGTTTCCTGTGTCCACCTGGCGATTGTCCAATATTGACCGTTTCATCGGGTTCACACTAACCCGGGGTTTTGTTCTTTTCTTTTCTCTACGATTTGTGAACGGCTTTATCTGTGTAGGTAGATTTTGACTTTCTGAATAAATAGTTAGAGCTTGTCGGTCAGAGATCAGGTTCCTCGGTCATCTGCCTGCCCATCTCTGCATCCCCTGTCTCCAGGGCCCGTCCGGGCGCACAGGGAATCTTGCCTCCTGGAAAGAGGACCCAGGGAGGTGCCGGTGACGGGGTGGGAGTTAATCGTCCGACCCAAATCAAAGCCTCTTGTAAACTTTGGGATGGCGTTTATGACTGTTCCTTCCGTTAATATTATCCTTCCTAATTAAATCTCGCTTGAGCCAAGCTGAAAAGTAATTTCTATCGTCTGAGTGCAGACCGCGCTCTGTGAAGGGAGACAGGGCAAGAGCCCACTGGGAAGGGACGGCCAGGCCAGTTCAGGGTTCATGGTGCAGAGCCGCCCACGGCTGGCCTTCTGAGCGTCAGCGGTATCTGGGGGCTGTCCACATGGTCTCACGGGGGCTGGGGTTCTCATGCTGGTTTATATCGCCGGCCACTCAAAATGGCTCTCTCTGTGTGTGTCTGCCTTGGAGTTTCCAGCCAATTTGCAAGCCTCTCTGGGCACGTCCTGACGGTGCTCTGTTGCTGTCCCACGGCTGTGTCTGGGAGGCGCAGGCTATATCTGCTGTCGCTAGCCTTGTTTTCATCAAACCCCAGGCTTCCGTCGGGCTGACTGTCTAGCGCTCCAATCGACCAAGCTCTTCAAACCGACACTTTAAAGCACGTTCTGGTCTGTAGCGACAGCGCACTCTCCGTCTGAGCTGGCTCTGGCCTTCGCGCTCACCCCATGACGTGATCCTGTGCGCTTGGGGATTTCGAGAAGGAAAAAACCAAGAGGCCTGTGAGGGAGGCCGTTGTGCTAATACCTTCCAGATGGCGATGCGGAGTAGGAGATAAGACTCTGTCGCCCATCTGGCCCGACAGGACGTGATATGCTCTCCCTGTATCCGAGGGGCCGTTATCACCCTTCTGTGACAGCCAGGGTCACTTTGGTGTTTGTCCTTGGACAAGGGCTGAATGTGGTAACTCTAGCCAATCTCTGAAATGAAATTTGCTGTCAATTCAGTGCGAGGACCTGCCAAGAAGGACTCAAATCTCTGAATAGGGAATCAAAAGGCAGCAGTTGCTGACAGAAGCTCACTGCGGCTGGGCTTGTCAGCCCCTCGGGACTGAATGCCAGCCCTGAAGCGACATTCCCCGAGGCTCTCAGGCCCCGTGTGGGTGGACACTGCCCCCGACCAGTCAGTGGGGCCCGCTGTTTGTGAGGACCTTGGTGAGGTGCAGGATCAGGGGTGGCATGCTCTGACACATTGGTGGCGGTGCCCCGGGGATCTGTGTTGAGAAGGATTCTGAGGTCCCCTCCAGCTGGGCCTAGCCAGCAAGAATGCTCTGATCAATAAGACGTGTCTGTCTGCAAGAAGTGGGGTGGTTCATGTGCCTCCTTTGTCAACTCTCTTCTAAAAAATAATTTTTTAAAAAAGCCTTAAATTCTTCCCTTCCTCTCCTAAAAATATAGACGCTCTGTGCTAATTGGAATCCTTTTTTTTAATTTATTTTATTTCAGTAAGGCGTGGAAGACATTGATTAACTCCTTAAATGGGAAGAGGGATCTAGCCGACAACTGGAGAGTCACCTACCCTGGCCCTGGCCCACTGCCCAGAGGAGGTCCAGGGAAGGAAAGAAAATGCCCCGCAGGGGTCAAAGGCCACCTATATGCAGACGGGGCACTGTCTCAGATCCCTCCCTGCCTCCTTGTGGGGTTTGGGGTTCCCCGAGGGTGGAAGTGGGTGCTGGGTGTTGGAGGGGGCCCAGCTCCCCCCCTGAAAAGAATGTCTTTAAAAGGAGTCACTGCCGCTCGTGGGAGACTTGAGTGGGGACCAGAGTTGTCAGAGAGAAGCTGAGTTGTCCTTACTTGCTTTTCTTCTCTGCTCTGGTGACGCTGCCCTCGGGCAGCTCTGGGGTCTTAGAGGGAACCAAATGGAAGTTCTTCCTCGGGGTCCAGAACCAGAGCTGGCTCCGGGGACATGCAGCCCGGGCCGCTGCCCTACGCTTGGTGCCATCTTGAAGTTCTTAACACTTTCCGAAGGGGGTAGAGTGTTTTCACTTGTGTTCATTTACATCCCATTTTGCCTGCAGATCATGTTGCCAGTCCTGCTTCAGAGGGTTGGGATTCCAAAAAGATAGGACAGTGGTGGCCTGTTTGGGGAACCAGGGCTCGATGGAAAGGGGTCACCACGTGCCGAGGACTTTTCCTGTGCCGGGCTCTGTGTGTGTGGGGTGGGCTGGAGAGACCGTGAGGGCAGCGGCTCCAACAGGAGAAAAGGACACGTTAGCAGAAAAAGAGGTGCTCAGAGGTGGGGCCCAGTGCAGGGTGGGCGTAGTTACTGTCATGGGGTGTGGGGGCTTCCTTATTTGGGTGCACCTCAGCGTGATTATGGAGTGGGGTTCTGAGAGGTAGGTGGGCATTCAGGGCAGGGATGCTTGAGCAAACACACAGAGGTGGGGAACTGCCAGGAACCTCGGGGGACGGGCTTGGGGGGGTTCGAGCAGGTGGAAGAGGGAGAGGACCAACCCGGGAGGGGACAGAGGTGGGTTGCGGGAGCCCAGAGTCTGGGGGCTTTCTCCTGCTTCCTGAAGGTGGAGGGTGAGGGTGTTTGGCAAGGAAAGGATGTGGTCAGAGCTCGAGTTGGGTCATTCTGGTGTCTGTGGGGGTGGATGTACTAGGACAGAGGGGGAGGCAGGAGGCAAGCCCAGACCAGCAGAGGTGGCCAGGACAGAGAAGGTTCCAGCAGGAGGAGGGGGTGACTCAGCAGGAAGAGGAGGTGATGAGGGCCCACGAGGGTGAAGAAACCAAGTAGAAGAGTCGAGGACAGTCCTAACTTTTGGTGCCAGGATCAGGCTGGCTGGTGGTACCCCTAACCCAACTGGGGAAATTCAGGGAGGAGGAGGGTTGGGAGGGTCCAGGGGTCTAGCTGGGGCCAGGACTGGTCTGGGGGTGGGGGTGTCCATATATTGGAGCTTCAGCAATGAGTCACTGAGCGCTTCCCTGTTAGGGCCTGACCTTCCTGGGCCAACAGCAGGCTGGAGGCCAGGCGGGATGGGAGGCACCATTCTTAAAAGAGCGGTTGAGTCATTTGGTGCCTTTGGCAGATGGGAGCAGGCCAGTGGGGGTCGGGCCAGTGGAGGGAAGGCGGCAGGGGCTGGCACCACACTCTCCAGTTTGGGCTAGGCTGCGGAGATCAGTAGAGCCCCGAGGCATTGCCTGGGGTCGGGGACAGCCCGCAGCATGGGGGCACTCTCATTGGTGCCAGGTGATTGTCACCTGCGTGGCCTTGCAGAGTTGGCCTGGCTCGGTGGCCTCAGATCTAAGGCAGTCTCCCTGCTGCTCCGTCTGGGTTTTCAGAGACAGACATCTCTCCTTGCATGTTGATGGGATCCCTTTCCCGTGACAGAGCAGCAAATGAGCCTACCTTTCCTCAGTTTGCATTAAATCAACTAAACTTGTCACCAGGTGTGCCAAGGAAGGAGCATGGCCAGTGTGACTTCTTTGGGACGCTAAGTTGTAGACCAGAAGTTTGGGTCCGTAAGTGGCCTATTTACTGCTTATGAATATGAATACATGTAGGCTTTCAAATGATGAAAACGGCTCGTGAAGAGCTTAAAAGCCCGCAATAGTTTGCAGTGTTTATTTGAGTCATTCCTTTCCAAAATATATTATTTTAGCCACTGTCCAAGTCGTTACAAATAACAGTCTGAACAAGCCAGGTGTCTCTTCATCCGTAAACCCACTTTGCACTTTTGCTGGGTTCTGGCCAAACACTCGTCATTTCATTCGGGGTCATTGCTCTCTGCTTTTCTCCCCGTGGATTCCAGCCCTGCGGCTGCTCCTGACGCCTGGCTTGGTCATAGCCACGTGGCACTCCACGGCTCTCATATGTAAAGCACGTAGCACAGCACCAGGCACCTGGTGCTATACATACAGGACTGAGCACCCAACACAAGGCCTCCCGGGACAGGAAACCCAGTGAGGATGAGCTACCACTGCTTTTGTATCTGTTGGCCTGGGATGCCCAAGCCGAAGCATGGAAGCTGAGGAATTGCGGGCCTGGCTCGGCAGTGGGTTGCAAGCCCGGGAGGCAGTGTCGTGGGTGCAGAGGGAGGCCTGGCCAGTTAGAGCAGAGCAGAGGAGGGTGAGGTGGTGGACGTGGGGGTTGAGGCAGAGGCGGGGCCTTGTAAGACCTGCTAAGCTGTGTCGTGGGTTTGGGGCAGGACTGAGCATTCTTTCAGGGCGGTGGGGGCAGGGTACCCTTGGCAGCTGTCCTAGGGGCCAGGAAGGCAGCCAGCCTTGTAGGTGGAGTTGGAGGCGGTGAAAATGGGCAGGACACTCTTGACCCAGAAACCCAAGCATTTTGCTGTTCTGCAGTCTGGGGCTTCCTGCAGGTGCTTACCCCTGGAGGGAAGGAATGAGTCTCGGCCCCCAGGGCTGGGGAGCCTCCAGCCCCGGCTTTGACCTCAGGCTGGGTTTCAGGCTCTCGGTGCTGAATCATGTAATTCCCTCTGGGCCCCTTCGGCCCTGCCATCTCCCTGTGGACAGCAGTGCGGACATCTGGAGAGAAGTCTGCGGGCCAGCCCACCTTGAAAACAGCTCCCAGGCTCTGGTCCGGGCCCGGTATTGCCAAAATCACAGCTGTTGTGAGCTCCATGCCTGTGACTTTTGGCTTCTGAGGGTGTGTTTGCAGGTGGCCGTCCTTCCCACCTTCTGTCCCCCCCCTTCCCAAGTGGTCTCCCTACACACTCTGGGCCTTGCCCTGGCCGTCCAGCAGGGGGCCCTCACCCACTGAACAAGGGACATCACTGCTATAGAAACCCTCCACCAGGGAAAAGGTTCCTTGGTTGCTATCAGCCTTTGTGCCTTGACTTTTCTTAAGCCGTGGACTTACGGGGCAAGTCATGGGGAGTTTACGAAGTTGTACTTTAGTCCCCAGCTCACAGTTTCATTCCGTTTAAAAGATTAGAAATGATTGTGCAAAAACCTCCCTCACCGAAACAAATCAAGCAAGATGGCTCACAGAGAGTGTCCTGAACAGCCAAACAGCCTTCCTCAAAGAAACCCTGGAGGAATTCCTGGCCCAGCCTGGGGGCTGCCACTCTGCAGGGTGTGCTCTATGGCGTCTGAGCCTAGGCCTGGGAACTGGGGGGGAGCCCGCGGAAGCAGTATGCTGGGTCTTTAAATAGCCCATTCCTTGTGGGTGAGTGGGGAGTGAGTAGGAGTGGGGGCCCAGATGGATGTCCTATTAATGAGCCGAGCGTCATTGGGAATAATTCTCCCTTTGTGCCCTCAGCGCCTCCCCGGCCGTTGCCCGTGCGGATCTCCCTCCGGTGACCTCAGAACACGCGTCTTTGCGTGCCGCCTCTGCTGGTGATGGAGTAGAAGCTTCCAGTCCGTCCTGCCAGGATCTGGCCAAGGACTTGAGCAGGTATTGTGCAAAGCTCTCTCCCTCCACAGCCGCTGCCCCTGGCGGTCTCCACCCCCAGGCCTTGGGGTGAGCTGAATTTGGGCTGGCGCCAACTAAGTGTTGTTGACAGTTTGGACCCGTGATGCCGTGTCTGTGATTATCTGGGCTGGAGCTGATCTGAAGTTCTCCTTTGCTTGCAAGTTCTTCGGGTGACAGTGTGAGGATGCCCCCGGTGGGCAAGTGTGTGATCAGGGTGCCGCAGAGAAGTGGGGTGTGTGTGTGTGTGTATGTAAATATATATGCAGAGAGAGATTGATTTTAAGTAGTTGGCTCGTGCAAATGTGGAGACTAGCAAGTCTGAAACCCGCAGGGCTGGCCTACAGGCTGCAGACCTGGGGAGGAGCTGGAGTTGCAGTTGAGTCTGAAGGCTGTCTGCCACTCACAGAGTTCCCTCTTCCTCGGGGACCTCCGTCTTTTTCTCTTAAGTCGTCCACTGATTGGGTGTGGCCCGCCCACACGACGGGCATTCTTGGGCAGCGTTTTGTTGTGGAGAGCTAATTCACCTGGATGGGTCGCGAAGGGAAAGCCTGTGGTCTGAGAGAGCCTCTGCTCGCTGGGAGGCATGGAGGTGCCAGAACAAAACCCAGGGAGAGGGTGAGACCCTGGGGCGGGGGATGGGGCAGAGCGGTCCATGGCCAGCTGTCACAGCAGAATGTCGTTCTTTCGCCGGGAGCCCCTCTTATCCAGATAGCATTCTGTGGGGTGTAAGCCCCATTCTCCCTGTGATCGCCTGAGGGCTCCCTGCAGCTGCTGGAGTTACTCACCTGCAGTCCCTCAGTTTCTCAGTGGCAGAGTGAGAAATTCAGTCTCTCTCTGCCCCTCGACGTGGTTCCAGTGTAGTGCCTTGTCTACGACGGCCCCTGGCCTGGAGCCGAGGGAGGAAAGAGATGGGGGCCCTGCTTTCTGGTGGCGAGATAGCACGGGCGGTGTGGGGACAGGAGCACTCATGGGTGTTTGGGGAGATACGCTTGGTTCCCCTTGGACATAGCATGTGCTTAATAAATATTCATTAAATAAATAAATAAAATTATTGTTAAATATATATATTTTTAATTTTAGCGAAAGGAGGGGAGGCAGAGAGACAGACTCCCGCTTAAACATTCTGGCCTGTAGTCCCTTACAAGTTTAACATACATCTCCATGTAATAATCACCTTTAGGTATTAACCCATGAAAAATTAAAATATATATGCACCTAGAAACCTGTATGCCTCACAGAAGCTATATTCATATATGGAAACAACCAGATGGTAATCAATCGGAGAATGAATAACCGAGGTGTGGCGTATCCATCCGTCCTAGAGAATACCGCTGAGCCGTAGGGAGGAACCGACCCCAGATTTGTGAAGCAGGATAGATGAGTCTTAAGTGCACCGCGCTAAGGTGAGAAGGACCAGCCTCAGAACCTTACATCTTCTGTGGTGCCATTTATGTGATCTTGTGGAAAAGGCAAGAAGACAGTGGTTGCCAGGGGGGAATTTTATTTTTTAAATTAATAGATTTCTCAGAAGAATAGTTTTAGACTTACCCCCAAAATTGAGACAATAGTATACAGAGTTCCTATTTACCCAAGCCTGGTTTCCTGTTACTCACGTCTTAGCAGTGAGAATGCATTTGGAGCAGTGAATGAACTTTGATCCGTTACTGTTCACTAAAGTCGATAGTTCATTCGGATTTCCTTATTTTTCCCCTAATGGTCCCTGTTCTGTTCCCAGACCCTATCCAGGACACCACATTGCATTTAGTTGTCCTGTCCCCTGGCTGGGAGAGTTTCTCCCACTTTCCTTGTTTTTGATAAACCCTAGGGAGGACTGGTCTGGTTGGGTATTTTGCAGAATGTCCCTCAGCTAGGATTTGTCTGGTGTTTTTCGCCTGGTCAGTTAGGAGTCAGGGGGTCAGGGAGGAAGACCGCAGAGATTAAAGTGCCATTTCCATCACCTGAGGTCAAGGGTACACACTGTTAGCGTGGCTTATGGCTGTCGACGCCGACCTTGGTTGCTCGGCCGACGTCGTGTTCGTCAGGATTCTCCCTGTCGGAGCACGCTTGTTTCCCCCTTTCCCATGCTCCCTTCTTTGGAAGGGAGTCCCCGTGCCCAGCCCTGAGCAGTGGGGACTTGTGCTCCCCTCTGGGGGGTGGAGCACCTACGTAAGTTACCAGATTTGTCCTCTCCCCCATTTATTTACTTAGTCAGTCATTTATGTCAGTGTGGGCTTATGGGTATTCCTTTTGTGCTTTGAAATATAATCCTATGCTACTTTATGTTGTTGCTCAAATTGCTCCAGCTTTGGTCACTGGGCCATTGATTTAGTCTAGGGCTTTAAGTGTCCAGAAGCCAGGACAAATATATGATCAGATTTGCATTTTATTTATTTATTTATTTATTTATTTTACTGATATTATTGAGAGAAGAGAGGGAGGAAGCTAGAAGCATCAACTCATAGTTGCTTCACTTTAGCTGTTCATTGCTTGCTTGTCGTCATGCTTTGACGGGGCAAGCCCAGGGTTTTGAACCAGTGACCTCAGCAATCCAGGTCATTGCTTTATCCACGGTGTCACCATGGGCCAGGCGATCAGACTTGCATTTCTAAAGGATGTCTCTAGCTGCCTGGCAAGGCAGGAGTGGTATCAGCACTAACCAGGGTCCCCCTGCCCTGAGGCTCTGTGGCCTGGCTCAGCCGTTTGGGACAGGTCAGGGACAAGGACATCTATTGCTTTAGGTCCACCCTCCACTGCCCCTCCCAGGTGCTCCAACTCCACTTTCTCCACGGCCTGGGTCCCGGGAGCCAAGTGAATCTTGTCTTTGCGGCGTTCCCTGGAGGTTTTCAAAGCAGGTTTCAAAGATGCGCAAAGGACAACTTCGTTTCGCTGAAATGGAAGTCACTGTTGCCAAGCTGGGCCGAGTCTGAGGCCTCACGATCTGGAGACACATCCTCTGTTAGTTTCTATGTCCTGCCACGCCTCTGTCCTTGGAGCGGCATGCCTTCTGTGTGTTTCCACTGTGCACACGCGACTATAGTCCACCCCCAAACCATGTCTGGGGCTTTGTCAGCTCCTCTTTGGCCTTGGAGCGGAGCAGCAGGGAAGTGAGACCCGATGACTTGACAGAGAAAGCCGGGAGCAACATCTCATTATGGATTGACAGATGTTCCGTTCTAGAAAACATGCTGGCTGACTTCCTGCTGCCTCCTCCTGCTTCTAATGGAGGTTGTGGAAATGACACCAGCCCACAGTTCCAGTGCACATGGTTTTTCTCCTGGACTTTCCCCACCCCGGGCCCTCCCAAGTGCCCTCCGCCATGCCCGCTGGTAACCATTAGCCTTGGGGAGAACAGATGTGACTGAGAGAGGCTGTGGGGAGCAGAGAGAGCTTCCTTTCTCTGCTTCCCAGCCCTGCCCAAAGCAGAGATGGTCCTGGGAGGGTCACTGCCCACTGCAGTGAGTGGCTGGCTTCCCACTGGCCTTCCCTTCCTTCCACACGGCCCTTCTGTGGCCTCCACACCCCTGCTCCCTGGCCTGCGGGAGCTGTCCTGCCAGAGCTGTTTGGAGAGCGTCGTGCGGGGATTAGTTGAGCTCTAAGAGGCTGAAGCCAGGCAGGGGACCTGATGATGCAGAATTTCCAGGAACGCAGGCTGAAAGCCCTCCCTCAGGCCCCGGCAGCCCAGCCGCAGCTGACCATGAGACTGGGGATCCTGGGAGGAGGGGGCAGGGTTGTGGCAAAGAGCCTGCTCTGTTAGCCCACGGGCTGGGCGGGCCGGGAACCTGGGTGAACATCATCCCTGCTCCGAGCGGGCTTCCCACTCTGCCCACGGGGACTGCTGTCCCTCAGGAGTTGGTAACTGGGAAACCTGGCCTAGGGCTGCCCGGACAGACCCAGAAAAGCTGAGATGGAGGAAAAGCAGCCAAGTTTCTGCCGGGAGGAAGCCGGGGCCATGGTGCTGATGCAGGAGGTCAGGGGACACACCCCAGAGAAATGTGCCCTGACTGCAGCGTGGGGTGTGGGGTGAAGGCAGGTGGCCACGGTTCCACAGGGGCTCTGGCAGGTGTCCCCAGCTCCTGCTGCCGTGGGCAGCCCCAAATTCCCCCATCGCTCTATCAACACTTCCCAGCTGCGGGAGCCTCCCCAGGCAGGAAAAGGAGTGCAGGGACCTTCTCTCTGGCCCTTCCAAGGGAGCCCTTTCGCCCGCCCCTTGGAAAATGCCGCACAGCCTCGCACCCAGAGCCCGCTCACTGGCTGCCCCTAGCTCAGCAGGTAACACTGTAGCTGGGGCCGGACCGTCCTTTCTGTTTCAGCGAGGTTGCTGATGCGACCCTGTCTTGTTCCTCATCTATGGAAACCCCACTTCATGGCAGGCTGTCTCCCGCCTGGAAGAGCCGCTTCCATAGGGCAGAGGGGCTGCGTGTCACCATCCGTCCCGACCAGCAGGGGCCATCGACTGGGCCTCCCGCTCCTGCTCAGTCTCATGAATGGGCGCCGGCCGCCCAGCCTCCAGGATGGGCATGTCTGGAGGCTCCGCCTTCCTGGCTTGGGTGGGCACAGCATAAGCAGAGGGAGGCTGCCCCTTCTCTCCAGAGGAGCCCAGCAGCAGGTGGACTCCGTGGCCGGGGCAGAGAGGCGTGGACCGGGGGACGTGTGATCCAGCCGTGCAGCAGCAGGAGAGGGGCGGCCAGGCAGGGGGGCTGGGGCTCCGCTTGTGGCCCTGTTTGGGGGCAGAGTCCCCGGACTCCCTTGAGCAGCCAGTCAGGGAGTCTGGCCTGAAGCGGGGTTCAGTGCGGAGCTTTGTACAGCCAGCAAGGGCAAGGCGGGGAGTGCTGGGCACAGGTCCTGGGCGTGTGTGCGCGTGGGGAGGGGGGGAATGGGGGTGGGGGGGTGTCCCCAGGCAGCAGAGTCTGGGAGCCTGGCCCCCATTCCCAGCAGCCACTTTAGAATTTTAGATTTTGTACTTTAGGGCGCTGCTTTTCTTTCAAAGCAAGTGTGTGCTTTCGAGCCCTCAGGCCCAGCTGCAGAAAGCAGGGGTGCCGGGAGCAGGTGGAGAAAAAGCCCTCCTAAGCGAGGAACGAGTGGGGACAGACATGGGGCCTAGGGAGAGGGGCTTCTGGTCAGAACGTGCCCGGCCCGAAGCCCCTCCCTGCCTGGGCTTTCTGCCCTCTGTTGTGAGTCCGTTTCTGTTTTGCCTGCTGAGCTCACGGGGGGAAGTCACAGGGCTGAAGCTGTCAGCAGCAGGAAGCCAGGGTGCTCCGAGTCCGAGTGGGTCAAGTGACGCGGCCTTCTGCTCTGTGTTCGTCTGGTCTGTTGGTCCATTCAGCCACCTGTCCATATGCTCAGCAGACACGACCTGGGTCGATTCTGTGCGATGTCCCGTGTGTGAGGTGGGGCAGGGGAAGGAACAGAAAGTGGGAGAGACATGCCCCCCTGTCCCGTTTATGAGCTGTGTGACTTTGGACAAGTGACTTGACCACGCTAAGCCTTCATTTACCCACCTTGGAAATAAGGCTGCTAGGTCAGTGGTTCTTAACCTGGGTTCTAATGAACCCTAGGGGTTCGATGAGTCGGTCTCAGGGGTTCGGAGAAGCCTCTGCCACGGAGGCCAGAATAAAGGAATACCGTAATTTGTTGTGAGTTCATGCACTTTGTTGGTTTTGTTCTTTGAGCAAGGTGATGTTCATGCACGGCTCATTTTGTGCACCAGTAAAAAAACATATACCTATGTCTTGAATTTGGAAAAAATCATATTTTATTTATCACTAAAGAAGGGTTTGGTGAATGCGCATATGAACCTGGTGGGTTCGGTGCCTCAGGAAAGGTTAAGAACCACTGTGCTAGGTGATTTGAGGCAACTGCGGGGTGTGGGTGAGGTGCGTGAGGACTGGAGCCAGTGCTTGTGAAGCAGGAGGCATTTAGTCGACGTTGGCGCCCCCTAATGGCCAGCAGTGCCAAGGGTGCTGGGAGGACAGAGGCAGAGATGGCTGTTCTGGAACCAGACCCCGTGTGACACCACATGGTAGACTTTCCGGCAGAGCTGAGGACAGAAGACCAGGAGGGGAGTGTGCCTAGCTCTGCCCCGACTAGATGGGGGGCTTCCGGGGAGGCAGCGTTTCCACTGGGGTTTCCAGCATGAGCAGGAGTTTGCGGAGGGCGAAGAAGGCAAAGGTACTTCAGGGAGGGAGGGGCCGAAGGGGCCCAGCAGATTGAGATAGCAGGTGGGGAGACGCCCAGAGGGACTGGAGGGAGGACCTGGGCCTTCCTGGGCAGAGCGGTGGGGCTGCTGGCCAGCGTGGGAGGGGGCGTCGTCAGATCTAGTCGGGCCTGAAGCCAGGCCGGGGCGTTTGCTGGCACCCACACAGGGAAGGAAAGCTCTCTCCTTTTCAGCAGGGGCGGGTAGGGCCCAGTTAAGTTTTGAGGAGTATCTCTGGTAGCCAAGGAGAGAGTGAGTAGAGAGGGAGGCCCAGGGTGAGGGCCACTGGAGGCTGTTAGCATGGTCCCGTTGGGAGGCGATGGTGGCCTGAACCAGGGCGGTGGCTGTGGGGACAGAGGATGTTGGAGTCTGTCCTTCCGGCCTTCATTCATTTGCTCATCCATTTGCTCATGAACGTTTGCTGAGTTTGGCTCTGGGCAGTCTTGAAACTGTGCCGGGGAATACTGTGGTGACCCCCACAGATGTGCGCCACACTCTTCTGAGGGGACTCTGCAGGGTGGCTGTTTCCAGGCTGGGCTGTGGTTCTGGGCAGGGGCACCAGCGATTCCATCTCCTGGACCATGCTGGGGGGGCAGCGGCTTGTCCCCAGGCTGAGTGGCCACCGTTCTGCAGAAATGCTCACACACAAGCAGGAACTTCCCTTCTCTTTCTGGACTAATAGCTTAAATTAAAGATGTAGATTAAATGTGCATACACCATGCAGTTATGCTGCACAGACTTTTGTAAGTCCCCACCCAGCCTCTGAGCTGTTAGGGAACCTGGTGACGACGCACGTTTTCATAAGGTCAGCGGATGAGGCACGAATTGGGTCAGTCTGTCGTCACAGAGAGATTGTCTTCACGGGGACAAATCAATTTCTAAAAATCAGAGTATTTAAGGAAAACTCCCTTTTCCTCAGGCACCATTGTAAGCTAATTGCATCCAGTGAAGTGTAGGCAAGGTGCAGAGGGAATGCACAGACAGGGGCCGTTATGAAAAGAGGAAAATATTTTTAGGGTTTGGTAATGCACAAGCGCATGCACGCATGCCTCCACTTGCACTTGCACACACACACACACACACACACACACACACACACACATTCACTCTTCCCTCACCTTATGCTAATTGCACCATCAGTAGATGCTCACAGATGCTATTTCTGGCCCAACCGGTCTGGATTTCTGTTCCATCCTGGAGCCTTGAGTCAGCAGTTCTGGTCCTCGGCTTCTGGTGTTCACTCTTCCACTCACAAGTAGGGCAGACCAGTGTCAGGCTCATGTGTCCCTGCTAGTTAAGCATGGAAAGTGATTTGCTGCAGACAGGCCGACACCCCGGCCTGCCTACGCCAATAGGCTGCTGCTCCCAGGGACCCACTCTCTCTGCCTACGAAAAAGGAAGGACCTGGAGGTTTGGAGCTTAGAGAGGTGTTTACTTGCATTTTCATCTTGGAAGCATTTCCACCCTGCATAGCCTCTGGGGCCACCAGGGTGGTGGGGTCCCTCTTCTGCTACAGAGGGGCGGGACCTACATTTCTCAACCTGTTTTTCCTGATACAGCTTCTCATTTCCACAGCTCATTTAGGCAGCTGGGAGAGCTCATCTCTCTTTACACCTGAATGCTGTCCTTCAGTGGCCTCTTATCCCTCCAACAGTCACCTGTAAGACCAGTTTAAGATCTGGAGGAACCGAGCGGATTAACATATCAACATTCAAACCAAATACAACACTTAAGCCCTTTTAACAAGGTCTAAAGGTTTCAATAGACCGTGCTTATGGAATTTTCTGTTCTTCGTGGAAATACCGTAGTTCCCCAAGAAGAAGGATGAATCAATAGCCCTGGTGACACTTCTGAGCCTGAACAGAAGCTCTCACCTGGCTGGTCCGTGGGTTCTCTCTTCCCAGTTTGGGATGAATTTGACTTTATTTAGGTCTAAGGACGAGCTTGAACTTTGGAGGCTAGAGCTTTACTTAGCCACATGTCTACTCTTGGGGGCCACCCTGTTTGTTTTCTCCTGTGCTCTTAAACCTCCTTTATACAGGTAGTTACAGGAAGGGATCTGGATTGTTGGAATAAAATTGTTACCTGAGAAAGGCCACTTACAATGAATCCACTTAATGAATCAAAATTTTATGGTGATTGTGGGGGGATATGTTGAATTGAGACGTAACCTTGAAAAAAAAAATTAGGAGGAGGATTTGCTTTACAGTTAACAAACTGTAGATGTTAATGATAACCATATGTTAATGCTTCGAATGAGCAAAGAATTCTGGCCGTGTTTTTTCTGCCAGAATTTCAGGGTTGCGCATTCTTCACTATGCGTTTGGCTCTTGCGGACCAGGCAGAGTCACTTTCTCATGGACGCCTAAGGGCGTAAAACAGTTTTCTGAAGGGCTTCTCTCGTTCTTTGATGTTCACAGTCCTGGCTTCCAGGCCACCTTCCTCCTCCTCCTTGTGAATTTCTCTTCCTCCGTTTCTCTATTTCTCCGATTGGCCTTCTCACTGGCTTCAGGTGGCTTCTGAGTCCTACCCCAGGATCCATTCCATTAACTCTTAGGTTTACGGTTTGCAGTTGGTGGCCTTGTGTGTCTGCCCCAAGCACCCACAGGAGACAACTGGCGAGGACTTGTGAAGCAAGGAGTGCGTGGGAAGGCGTAGTCTGCAGGTGGTTGCTTTGTTGGGGAACATCTTCCGAAGGCTGACCTTTGCTTCCCCTGCGTAACCTTGTTTACTATGGGGGACATGGATGCTGGGACCCTCCCTGCAGGATGGGGCGACTAGAAACATGTCCTCTGGGAATGTCGTCGTTTTCCATTTAATAGACTGCTCACAAAAATGAGGGGATATTTCAACACAAATATGAAGTGATAAAAAAGAGATGCATTTGATTAATTCTTTTATTAAACGAGAACATCAGAAAAGCAAACGACAAGTCGAAGGAAGTTGTTCGATCACGCAAATGAGATGCAAAACCAACTTTTATTTGATCGGTGAAAACGCACCAGACAGAAGGTTGAGAGCATCGGAGCGTCCGCCCGTTCGCTGGTCCCCTCGATTTTGTGAGCAGTGTGTATTGAGTGCTGGGGAGCTGCTGGCCTGCCTGCTGGAGCAGCCACGGGAACCTTGACGGGAACCTCGGCCTTGCACTGCTGGAAGGATATTGTCGGAGGCTTCATCCACCACCTACGCTTTGTTGGGGAACATATGCAGGAAGCTATGCCTAGTGGGGGACACACAGGAGAGGATATGTTGAGATATCAGGCCCCTAAGAAGCTGCTCACCCGTCAAATGACTTTTTTTTTTTAATTATTATTTTTATTTATTTATTCATTTTAGAGGAAAGGGAAAGATTGTTGGGGAACGTCTTTTTAGAGGAAAGGGAAAGATTGTTGGGGAAAGATTGTTGGGGAAAGATTGTTGGAGAGAGAGAGAGAGAGAAAGAGAGAGAGAGAGAGAGAGAAGGGGGGGAGGAGCAGGAAGCTTCAACTCCCATATGTGCCTTGACCAGGCAAGCCCAGGGTTTTGAACCGGCAACCTCAGCATTCCAGGTCGACGCTTTATCCACTGCGCCACCACAGGTCAGGCGACTTTTTTTTTTTTTTTTACAGGGACAGAGAGAGAGTCAGAGAGAGGGATAGATAGGGACAGACAGACAGGAACGGAGAGAGGTGAGAAGCATCAATCATTAGTTTTTTGTTGCCATTGCGACACCTTAGTTGTTCATTGATTGCTCTCTCACATGTGCCTTGACCGTGGGCCTTCAGCAGACTGAGCACCCCCTTGCTGGAACCAGCGACCTTGGGTCCAAGCTGGCGAGCTTTTGCTTAAGCCAGATGGGCCTGCGCTCAAGCTGGCGAGCTCAGGGTCTCAAACCTGGGTCTTCTGCATCCCAGTCCGACGCTCTATCCACTGCGCCACCGCCTGGTCAGGCAAATGACTTTTTAAAAAAGAAAACTTTTTTTTAAAAATTTTTTAATCCACTGGGTTTTCTGAATTGAGTTAACAGATCACGATTGTTTCCCCTTTTGCTCTGGCTGTTGGGAAATTTAGAGTGAGACCCGCAGCTACTCTGAGGGCTTAGGTAGGTGTTTCTGGGCTGACGCCATCCCTCTGAGTTTTACCCACATTTCCCCAGATCTCTTCTTTGCTGTCTTGAATTGCACGCTTAAATCCTCTTTGAAATTAGGTAGAGTATATTTGTTGAAAAGTTATCTCAAGAGTATCGCCTACCATTTCCGCCTCAAAAGAAGGTGAATTAATTTGGTAAAGAAACAGGGATTTGGGGGATCTTATTTCTTGTTCATATGTGATGAGACCTCTCAACACTAATTTAACTTTTTTCATACGCCCTGGAGTTTTAGAGTCCTCCTTCCCTTCCTCCCTTTCTCCCTCCCTCCCTTCTTTTAGGAATCAAAGATTTAAAATGTATCCTGAATTCTTCATTTTAAAATAAAAGTGAAGTCTCATCTCTCTTTACTGACTTCCTTTGTAGCTCATTTAGGGTTGGCTCCTTGGGTCTAACAGTGAAGTTCTCAGCCCTCCACTTTGAGCATAATTTGAGTGGAAAGGATATATATATATTTTTTTTTAGATTTAGGAGCTATCCCTGCTGGCAGGGAACTTTGAAAGGTCTCGTATAAACATGGCAAAGGCAGGGAAGGAAACGTATAATCCATCAGCTTGTTTTCAAGGAGAGATCCAGAGAACCTTCTGGAAAAGACGGGGTATTCTTTGAGCCTGAACTTCAGCCCAAGAAAAACACTGAGGCTCCCAAAGGTGGCGCCTATGAGATTGAACGCTGGGGCATGAGATCAGCAGAAGACGTGTGGCCCTGGAAATGAAGAACCCCCCACCCCCACCCCCCCGCCCAGTCGTCATACTTTTCTCTGTTCCTCATGAGACTGAGAACTTGCCAGGACCTTTCTCGTGTCCTCTGAGGTGTGATGTGTCTGGGCTTGTGGAGCTCTGTGCACAGGGCACATCGCAGGCTCTATTGGAGACCCAGACACACAGCGAACGTGAGACTCAAGCAAAGCGAGACAGCGCCATGGCGTGAGTCTGCTGGCGGTTGAGGGAACAGGAAGGCCTGTGGGCCGGGCGACACTGACCCTCCCCGGGGCTGGGACCTGGCTGCTGGGACGGATTGACAGAGCAGGAGAAGCTGAGTGGAGGGGTACCTCCTCGGTGGTGAGATCACAGCAAGGACCCTGGGCTTGCTCGAATGCGGGATGGCACAGGAGACAGGATCAAGGCCAGGGTGTAGAACTCAGACTCTTTCCCGAAGGCAGTGACAACGTCTGGAGCAAGGTGGAGTGACAGGAAGGCCACGCCTTCGGAAGCCCTGGTGGAGAGAATGTGCCCACAGCGTGTTGTGCTTGACCCACAGCACGGTCCACTTCCCTGATTGGCTTTGCTGGTCTCAGGGTCCTCTTTACACGTGGCTGCTGAACGTGGGCCACATGAGGCCTGAAATCAAACAGCTCCCAGCCCTTAGAATCTCAGGCGAGGCAGGGAGCCGGCCCCTCAGTGTACCTCGTTATTAAGGAAGTGCTCGGCTTTCAGGACCTAGGAATTAGTTGCAGGTGGGCAGTGACAGCATCCAAGGCCAGAGCCTGTGTAAAGGCTGGGTCCCAGAGGGAAAGCCCATGTGGTCTCATCCATCCTTCCCACACCCAGAGCTGCGGTCTCTTGGCTGCTGGCAAAGGCCTTTGACTTGAAGCAGCTGGACCCTGCCCAGGCCTGTTTTCCATCTGTATTTACGTTCTTAGCGCTCTCCAGATGGATTTTCCTGTGATCTGACCTACTTTCCTTTGGCATGTGTGCTTGGACTAATTAGCAGTGCAGGGGTCCACTGGTTGTGTTTGGAGAGCATCGCTGCTATGGCAACTGGAGACTCCCGGAGGCCAGAGGCAGAGATAGAGCCTCTCAAGTTTGTTTCCCTCGGGGTGTCAGGGGTGCTGCTCCTTACTCGCCCTTCTTGCCTTGGCTCGGTCCCTCGGACCTGAGTGAGACTTAAGCATCTGTAGTACACAGGTGACCTCTCAGTTCCTGGGACTTGGCAGGTTTGCTAATCTTTCTGATGCATGTCAGTCAGGAACTTGAGAGTGGATTCAGCTCATCTGTATTTATAGGCCATGCTCATGGTAAGCGCGTTAATACATGTTGACTTGCTTGTGGTTTAGCTATGATGGGTGCATTCCTGGATGTATCCAGGTTTCCTAGGGCATCTTGGAGATGTCAGTAGGAGGGTTGGCAGTCAACTCAGCCCACCTTCAGGGTCCTGGGATGCTCGTGCTGTGGTGCAGAGGCCCCAGACAGGCTGTTTGGATTCGGGATCTCGTCAGGGCCATGGTTAGGGCCTTGGACATCACTGCTTGATCTAGAAAGGAAGTGCTGTGCCTCTGCCCCTCATGGGACAAGCAGGGTGGAGTCGGAGATCGGGCTGGGAGTGAAGAGGCAGTAAGGGAGGGAGGAACAGCCGGGCCATGCCAAGGCAAGGCTTCCCGGGAGGGAGATCTCAGTGAGTGAGCGAGGCAAGTCCCAGAACCGTCCGTGGCTGCAGCTCCAGTTACTGGGCTGGCCTAAGTGGGAGCTCAGTGCAGGTTTGAACACACGAGAGAATGAGCGATTGGAATGCTGACTGCTTGCAGTTCAATACTTTTTTAATGGGATCTTTGTTTTTATTGTATAGACCCATGATTTAGCCTTTATGGAATGACTTGGGGTGGGATGGGGTGAGGTGAGGGAGGGAGGAGGCGGGGGTAACCAGACAGGCGTGGGGTGCTGCGGGGTGCAGGGGTGGTCTCCACATTATGAGCAGTTCTGGTAGATAACCAGGACCCAGGGAGAGGGCTGTCCTTTTGGGTTTCCTTGGTCAGACTTGCATGGTTTTTCTATCTTTTTCCTTTTCGGCAGCTGTTTTTCTTTTTTTCTTTCTTTTTTTGCAGGGACAGAGAGAGAGTCAGAGAGAGGGATAGATAGGGACAGACAGATAGGAATGGAGAGAGGTGAGAAGCATCAATCATAAGTTTTTCGTTGCCATTGCAGCACCTTAGTTGTTCATTGATTACTTTCTCACATGTGCCTTGACCGCGGGCCTTCAGTAGACCGAGCAACCCCTTGCTGGAGCCAGCGACCTTGGGTCCAAGCTGATGAGCTTTTGCTCAAGCCAGATGAGCCTGCGCTCAAGCTGGCGACTTCGGGGTCTTGAACCTGGGTCCTCCGCATCCCAGTCTGACGCTCTATCCACTGCTCCACCGCCTGGTCAGGCTGATTGCTTTCTCATATGTGTCTTGACCATGGGCCTTCAGCAGACCAAGTAACCCCTTGATGGAGCCAGCGACCTTGGGCCCAAGCTGGCGAGCTTTATTCTCAAGTCAGATGGGTCACACTCAAGCTGGCGACCTCGGGGTCTCGAACCTGTGTCCTCCGCGTCCCAGTCCGACGCTCCATCCACTGCGCCACCGCCTGGTCTGGCATGGTACTATATCTTAAGCTGCCTGTCTTGGTCAGCTGGGGCTGCTATGACAAAGATAACCAGACTAGGGGCTTAAGCAGAAGCAGTTAGTTCTCACAGTTCTGGAGATCAGGGTGCCAGTGTGGTTGGGTGTTTGGTGAGGACCCTCTACCTGGTTTGCAGATGGCCACCTGCTTACTCTGTCCTCACATGGTGTGGGTGGGGAAGGGTATATTCTGTGTCTTTCTCCTTTTATAAGGGCATGCATCTCATCATGAGAGGGCCCTTGTGACCTCATTGAATCCTAATTACCTCCCAAAGGCCCCTCCGACAAATACCTCGGCGTCGGGCATCAGGACTGGAACACGGGAGTTTGGCAGGGACACTGACATTCAGTCCATAGTGCAGCCCTCTCCTCTCTAACAGTCTCCCTTCTCCCCTTTTGTGTGTCCGTTGTACGGCAGGCCTTTGTGGAATGGCTAGAATTGCTAGAGAACAAGGTTTGTTTTCACTTATGAGTAAAGGTAAGGTCTGACGTGAGGGTCCGAGGAGTTCTTCCCCCAGGACTTCACACAGACCCACAGACTATGTATGCTTCTCCCCCGGTACTTGGTCGTGTGTCTGATATCAACAGGATGGGGTCAGTCTACAACGCGATGCGTGTCTGTGCCGTCTCTTTCAGGTGGTAGGGTTCTAAATAAGAGCATTGCAATTGAATGCCTCCCCATTTCCTTTATGGTATTGTAGTTAGGGGAAACCATTTCTTACAAAGAAGGGAAGAAAATTAGCACGGCTTTTATGTACCTGTGGATAGCTAGATAGATTTTTTTTTTTTTTTTGAGAGAGAGACAGGAAAGGGGAGAGAGGGTGAGAAGCATCATCAGCTGGTAGTTGCTTTCGCTTTAGCTGTGCGTTGATTGCTTGCAGGGCCAAGCCAGTGTCCCCTTGTTCAAGTCAGCGACCTTGGGCTTTTCATGCTGGTGACATTTGGGCTCAAGCTGGCGACCTTTTGGTACCATGGGCATGATTCTCCCCCACTCAAGCCAATGACCACACGCTAACGAGCCCATGCTCAGAGCCCGCAACCTCAGGGCTTCGAATGAGCCACCCCAGTGTTCTGGGTCAACACTTTATCCATTGTGTCACCATCGCTTCTCGGCTTTTTGGCTAAAATCAAGTGTAGTATCCACTGTGCCACCACCGGTCAGGCTCATAGATGTTAATTACCTTTTTTCCAATGACCTGCATATTAGATGCTTGCTCTCCTTTGCCAGAAAGCGGGGGCTCAGGATGGTTAAGCAGTCGGCTCAAGGCCACGCAGCAAACGAGGGAGAAGTCAGGACTTGAACTCCTGTCTCATTTCAAAGCTCTCTCTCATTGTAGCAAATGCTGACCTTCTCCGGATAAGGGCATTTACATGGCTCTGTGCTTTTGCATGGAAAAAACCAGTGAGCAGATGAGTTCTAGCTGTGGTTCCTCACCCCCCCTCCCCCCGTCCCAGGTATTTCTCTAGTGACAAGTCTGGCTGAAGGCTGTATACCCTCGGTGCCCAGGGAAGGAGTCATTTCATCAAAAAAGCAAGTCTAGAGTAGTACTTATGAAATCTGCGACTTTGTGCACTAAGGTTCTTTGGACCCCTAGCTATGTAGGGGACCCAAGAGTTCACTTTTCCTGACAGAGAAACAAACCCTCAGGGTGCTGAGGGTGACAGGGTGAACAAGTGGCAGGATCCTTGCCACCCCGTGGCACCCAGCACTGACGGTGAGTGATGGCTTCCTGGGAGGGGCCTCCCAGAACAAGTCTCATCAGGCTGCCTCCTGACAGTTAGCTTCCCTGCGGGACGCACAGCCATTAACTATTTTCATATAAATGCGAGAGTAAACCTCCGTGTTTCCTGGAGATGTCATGTCACTGTGTGCTGGGGAAACAATTTGGATTTTCTGGCTTTTGGTTGACACTGATCTTAAATAAGAGCAGAGGAGAGTCAATCCACCGGGAAGTTCTATCCTTGTCCCGACATCATGAGCCATAACCTCAAACGTATGGGTCCCAGCATCCTTGGCTACCATTTTAGAAAACACTGAGTGTATGTGGGAGGAATATAGAATATTTTGAGCATTTTTGTTGACATTTTATTGTCTGTTGGCGACAGCTTAGATACATTCGGGCTTACTGACTGCGTGGTGGGGCAAAGAAACACCAGGGAAGCAGAGGAGTTTTCTACGTCCCCATCAGAGGGTGGCTGTTAATGTAGTTGTGGGTCTCGGTTTGGGGGTTGGAACGGAGTTGCCCTGAGCAGGGGTGCCCCACATTTCCTGAACCCCGAAGGGGAGGAAGTCCTTCTCTAGTCTTTGTGAGAGGCCCAGGAGCTGAAGCCCAGAGGGTTTCTGAGCCAGCCTGAAGCCAGGTGTGGGGACCTGGCTAGCTGGGCATGGTGGCCCCAGCTGGAGCTTGGGGGTAGGTGATGGGGGACCTGCGGGCTCAGCCTGTGTTTAGAATCACAGAGATGGGCCTGCTGATTGCATGTCACAGCACGCTGCCTCTTCCCTGTAGGTCCTCCGTGTAGCAACTGGGGCCTGACTTGGGCCTCTCGGTTTGCCTGGACTCAGTGTCTGTGGAGAACTCATCTGGTGGCTTAAGATGGGGTTGCAGACCCTGCAGGGGACCCTGTGCCTCTTTCTCCCCAGCTTGTCCCAAACCTCCTCCACCTCCCCAGTTGTGTGAAGGTATCCTTGGAGGCCCCGTCTGGGCTCACTGGGAGGGTCAGTGCCATCTTCACATTTCTCTGTTCAGGCCTCAGTGGCTCCAGGGCCTGGCCACCTGCCGGCAGAGGCAGAGGTGCCGAGCTGGCACACATCTTAGTTTCCCAGGGCAGCCTGTTTACCTGCTCCTCCAGCCAGCTCCACGCGGAAGAGGGAGAGTTCATTTCCTTCCTCCCGGAGGGATGAGCCAGCCGGTTGGAGAGTACCCCGCACCACTCCGTGATCAGACTGGCGGGCCACCACGCCCCTCCTGGGGCCCCTGGCTCCCTAGCCTGCAGACATTTGCATTTCAAAGCCCCACAATGCTGGCGGCTGGGGACGGCTGGGGGAGGCGGTGTAGGTGCAGAGGGAGGGTCTTCGCTCCCCCCCTTGCCCCCTCCTCTCCTCCTGTTTCCGGAGGAGTCAGCGATGGAGCTTTGTTGAAGATGCTGGTGTCGGGGCTGCTCCGGGGTTGATGACATCACCGTGTCATACTCAGAAGCCCGGCTGCTGGGGGTTTAAGGGCAGATCCTTTTGGACCACACTGGCAATCACGCTGAGACTCGCGGGCCCTGGGCAGAGCCGCGCGCGCCCACCCTCGCGCACACACTTAGGCGCGCGCCGGCCACCCTCGCGCGCACACTTCCGCGGCGGTCGCTCCCCAGGCTCCGATCGACTCGAGCTGCAGCTCCCTGCTGCTGCTGCCGCCTTCCCGGATGCCAGCAGCTGCTCCCCTCTGCAGTGCAGCAGCCCCAGCCGCCACCGGCCGGCCCGCCCTGGGCTCCCGGCTGGAGGAAGCGCGCCAGGACACTGGCCCTGCTCGCGGCTAACCTGCTCGCCAGCGCGCAGCGAGGATGGGAGGGTCGCAGTCTCTGCAGCCAGTCCCAGCCTGCGACCTGAACCCGGAGGCTTCCGAGGCCATGTAAGTGCTCCCCCAGCCGCCCGGAGCCCCCTCCTTCCCAGGAGAGGCTGCCTGGGCTTTGTTAGTGTCACCTCTCCTCATGCCGGGCAGCCTGGCGCTGGGGCTGGCCCTGGCTTAACGGCAGCCCAGTGTGGCTCTACCTGGTGGCTGCTCCTGGCATTTTGGTACCTGCTCTGCAGTGAGCGTCTCGTCTGTCAGCTCCAGGATACTGCCACTGGGGCAGAAATGACCCTCCTGGAATTCCGTTTTTGTTATTCAGCTGCCCAGTGCGTGGTGGGGGAGGCTTCTACTGCCATCAACATCTCAACTCTGCACCCCCGCACGGTGGTATTTCCTGCAAGGGGACAGGGGCTTCTTGAGAAGAACCTCTGAGTGTGGCAGTTCCGTGCCCATGAGACAGACCAGTTTAGGGGCATTCACTCACATGGCCAGGCAGATGGCATGGAGCGTCCCTGGTGAATATGCTGTCGGGTTAGCCGAAGCAGCCACATACTCTCTGGTGAACACTGTCGAGGACAAGGCCGCTTGCTATTCTTAGGAAAACAGTCTTGTCGTTGGTCCATTGGATGAGGCAGGATTTGACTGTGCATCGATCTAGGAATCTGATCTTTCCTCTAAACCACAGAGCTAATGTGCTGTGTAGTGGCCTTGGTGCTGGATGGGTGTTTACGAGAATTGCAGTTTCTGTATGGTCGCCTCCATTACCTACCCAGGCATATGCGGAGGATGGGACTTACTGAATCGATCTGGTGGCCGATCTGGCCTGCCAGGCCATATTTCAGCAGGTCAGCCTTGTATGCAAAGTGAGCCTCCACCCCACCCCCCCACCTCCCCCCAGGGAAGAATGTTTTCTGAGAAGAGAATTTTCTGGGGACTGTGAAGTGATTGTTTCCCGGGAGCCCTCGTGTGGATGCCTGGGGTTGGGCTGTGTGTGCTGTATGTAGTAGGGACGGGCTGCCATGCGGGGCTTCCTCACGCATCCCCACGCTCCGGCTTCAATGAGGAGCTGGCTCAGCGTGGTGATGTCATGCTAGGCTGATCCTCCTGGGTTTCCAGCGAACCTCACTTAGGAGCAGGTGTGCCCCGATCATTTGTCTTCATGCCTGTAGCTCGAGAGAGCATCAGCTTACAATGGAGGCAGAGCGGGTTGGAAGCTTTTTGTTGGCCTTTTTTTTTTTTTCCTTTTTAAGTGCTCTAAGCCTATGCTTACCCTGCTGCCTGCCCTGGTTTCCGTCCACGTGTAGTATTGTTAGGTGCGTGGGAATACGGACGACCATGGAGGATTCAAGCTTCAGCAGAAAAGGATGATTTCAACATTATTATTATTATTACTGTTTTTGTTAAAGTCTCTAAACTGGAAATCAGTTGACCAGGCCCTCGCTAGCTATCCAGGCTCAGACCTGTCAGAGAACTTGAGAGATATGAAAAGCATAATGGGATGACAGGTTTGAGCAAGTAGGCTTCTTCTCTCAGCCAGCGGAAGTTCAGCTTCCCCTTCGCCAGTCTCCCTGCCCTCTTTCCCCATTGAGTTAATCAGTGACCCACAGTCTGTTGGGTGAGGTCTGAGTTTGGAGAGATGCTGTTAGAGACCCTGCCTTTTTGTATCAAGTCCCCTAAGATTCTGCCCGGTGGGGACAGTGGTATTCAAACGAAACCCCTGGTTGATTTGCCACATGGCGATGGGAGCCGCTTATGGAATGTTGCATGGTTGAGTTGGTCCTGATGCCCAGGCCTGTGGCTTTTTCCCTGGGGCTGCTACTTGGTGTGTAAATACAGCTCTCTACCGTAGGATACTTAAACCCATTCACAAAACCCCACCTTCTCTCCCCTCGCGTTTTTGTTCTTTTGTTTTTTAAGTGGGGAGAGAGGAAGTGTTTGGGGCGGGGGCCCTTCCTTCCCTGCTCTCTGAATAACCTGGGCTGCTTTTCTACTACCCATCTGCTCATTTCCATTCCAGAGGTTGAACACCCGTTTTCTGCACAGGCTCAATCAAGCCTTCCGCCCTGGTATGTGTTCCCATGCATCTGAAGATGCGTGCACGTGTAACGCAGCAGGCAGCCTGGTGCGCGGTCTGTGGCCGGGAGGACACTTCCTCTGTGACACGATGCTGTCAGGGCAGGCGGCAGGGATGGAGATGACTCAGGGTGCACAGCTGCTGTAAGGCACCATCTGTGACAACTGGGGTCTGGAGTGTTTTCTCTTTTTTTCCCGTGGTTCCCTGCCAATGATCGGCTGAAGGAGGGCCCCGGCCCGGGCCTGAGAGAGAACCCAAGGGACAGAGGAGGATGGAGATGGTGTGGCAGGGCCCGCAGACTTCCTAGCTGTTGGTCTGGGATAGTTGTTGGGGTGCCTATGGGGCAGATCTGGTCGCCGCAGCTGGTGGCTCCATTCTGTCAGGCTACATATGGTAGGATAAGGAGGGAGGGAGGCGGGGAGTCCAGTGCGTCTCCTTTGGGGAGGAGCAGCAGGGAGGCTATGGGGATGGGAGTTGGCAGGGTCGTGGGGGTTCAAGCATTCATCACCCTTTTGACTCCCAGGGTGGTCTACAGCCTCCTCTGGTGGCTGGTGAGAAAGACAGAATCGCAGACCAGCTGATTTTTGTACAGATGCCCGGGTGACTTACAGGCAAGAAAGTTTGAGAAGCCCTGACTGGGCTTCTCACGAGAAACCTCTGGTCACTTCTCTAGCTGCTTCTTTACCATCTGGTAGCCAGCAGTCTCCATTATTTCCAAGTAGAAGAAGGGTAGCAGGGGGAGGAGAATTCACTGCAGAAACACTTCCATCTCAGCGTGCTGGGTGGGAAATGCACGGGAAAGGAACAGGAAGAACTCCAGTCGATGTGGTCTGCAGCCATCCATTAGACCCTGTCTACCTTCCTCAGCCACCCCTTGTGGCTTGGCTTCCGCTAATCATAGCAGTGTTGGATCCTTTGTCCTTTGTGTAGTTGAAGACCCTAGTTCCAGGGGCTCCTTCAGCTTCCTGCAAATTCTCACACCCTAGGGACGGAGAGGCAGCAGCCAGAGGTCCATTGTCATCTGAGAGAGCCAGGGGCTATTCTAATGACAAGTTCAGCCTGCTTGACTGTCACACTGCTCATGTCCCTGTCCCCTGTCCCGAGTCTGCAAAACTAGTCACAACTAGGGCCATCCATGCCCAGTAGGCAATTCATGACTAATAGACCCATGAGGATCAAGACAGAAGGGCCAGGATGGAGAGAGCATGAGGACAGATGAGGTGACAGGCCCTGGTGATTGGTGAGATGGGAGTGGGGAGGTCAAAGACAGTGGTTTTAGGCTCGGATGATGAAGACAAAGATGTGGCATTTGCCAAGTTGAGAACACTGGACTGGCAGCCCGTCCGGGGGAAAGTTGGTGAGTTTGGGCTGGGATCTGAGAAGCAGGTGGAGTCAGGTTATCACTCAGAGAGTGGCCAGGACCAGGGAGAGATCCTGGGCAACCACCTCGCTGGGCTGAGGGGGTCCAGTAGGGGGGTTGGAGCTTCCCCCATCTTTGGTCACCGACGAGAAAGTAGACGCTTGGTCCCTTTCATCCTCGCACGGCTCCTGATGTTCTGTGTCCATCTCCGGGGGCTGGTTCTGTTCCGCTGCCCCTTAGGGCTTCTCAGAGGTGAGGCACCCTGTCTGCGGGGAACCGGGAAGGCGAAAGCGGGGACGCTGCCTGAGAATTTGCCAGCATTTAAGTCGCTCAGAGGCCGGAAGGGGCCGCCCGGGCTCCTGGCAGGAATCTTTCTTTCTTAGAGCCTCTTTGGCTCTCTTCCAAAGCCTTCTTTCTGAAGGCGACCCTCGGCTGAGTCATTTAGCTTAAATGACAGCGTTTCTAGTGCGGGCTGTGGGCAGTAGTTTCAGAGTTCCTGGAAGCCGATTTCACTTTGTATCTTCTTGTTGGACAAGGTTAGTAGAGTCACCCTCCCCCCCCCCGCCCCCGCCCTCCAAAGTGAACAAGCTGCAATGTTATCTGGAGAATGGGAGCTGCCTGGGTTCCAAAGGCACCTCCTGGGGGCTGTCTTAGTTCAGGTTGCTATAAAAACCGCCATCGCTTTAATGCGGCTTAAACCACAGACAACTATGTCTCGGGGGCCCATAACAGGAACAGTTCTGGTTTCTGGTGTACAAATTGCCATCTTCTTATGTCCTTACCTGTCAGAGAAGGGGAGGGAGCAAGAAACGTAAGCTCTCTGTGTCTCTTTTCAAAAGGGCACTAATCCCCTTATGAGGGCTCCACCCTCATGATTGAATTACAGTCATCCCTCACCCTATCGCCGTTCACTTTTCACGGTCTCACTGTATTGCAGATTTTTAAATTGTCTATATCTAATTTTGTATCACGGGTTTTTCGCTGTATCATGGGTTTTTTCAGTATATAGGTATTTTTATAAATTTATTATCTTAATCGGAAAGTGCATAAGCATAGAAAGTGTTTTATAAGAGTGTGAGAAAGGTTAATAACAGTGTGGCAAAGGTTTATAAGAGTGTGGGGAGCGTTTATAAAGCCTTAAAATACATGTAAATAATAGAATAAATATAAGGTCGCTAACTTCGCGGATTTTCACCTATTGCGGGGGAAGGGGAGTTCCTGGAACCTAACCCCCGCGATAGATGAAGGACCATTGTACATTAGGGATTAGAGTTTCAACATACAGATTTTATGGGCACACAAGCATTGAGTTCCTGGCAGGTACTTTTTCCTTGGATATCATTCCTAGATATGTCCAGCAGTCTTCTCTAAGGTGGTCTGACGGCAAAAACATTCCAAGGTCCCCCTGGTAGCCATCCGTTGTCCGAGGGGTCATGCCATTCTTTTTTCTCTGGGACATTGACATGGGGAACCCGCCGATGCTGGGGCAGGCAGTTAGGACTGGGGTGCTGATTGAGTGACTGTGGCCCAGAGTTACATCCAGGTCATGGGATTCTGGGCCCGTCTCTTTCCATGGACCCTTCTGGCCCCATCGCCATGTTTCTTTCTACTGTTTAGGGCCTCTTTCTGTGGCTGTAGTTTTGGTTGCCTAGAAACCCTTTGGCCTGAAATATGATTGGCTGTCCTTGACAGATGGATTGCCTGAGGCCAGGGCAGCCTACCGGGGTCAGCAAAAACACGTCGAACCGTCCCATCCTTTCCCTCTAAGATGAACGATGAGGACTTAGCATTGTAAACAATTGTTCCATGACAACCAATTGTGCGTGGACTAAGGCTTTTGTTGCGGGCTGGACGGGAGTCTGGGGAGACGGCATGGCCACAAAGGACGCGGTCGGTGGGAAGCGCCCCTACCCAGCCACCCTGCGTTGGAAGCGGCGGCTCAGATGCCACGGTGTCTGTTTGCAGTTACAAGTTCGCTTGAGCAGTTGTTTCTGGAGAGCAGGTGTGTGGTAGGGGCATTGGCAGACGGGGCAGCAGGGCTGGGTGCTGTAGGGTCAGAGCCGAGTGGAAGGCTCTTCCTCTCGGCCTCGCTGAGTTGATGCGGCTGGTTTCCATTATGGAAATAGTGTCACCATCAATCCTAGGGAGTAGGCAGCCCTGCCCCCATGTTGTCAGTGGACACTGAGGCCACTGGGTGGCTTTCATCAGGGAGTCAGCAAACGTTTTCTGTAACAGGCCAGGTAGTAAATATTTTAGACTGTGGAGGCCACGTGGTCTTTGACGCCACAACTCAACTCTTCTGGTTGAGGGCAGAAGCGGCCACAGACAATTAGTAAACCCATGTTCCAGTAGAACTTGATTTTCAAAAAACGAGAAGTGGGTTGTAGTTCGCTGCGCCCTGGTTGTACGGCTGATTGGTGTGGACCCATGTCCCCTTCCCTCACGGGACAGCCTCGTGGCTGTTTTTCCAAACATGTGTCCTCCAGAGTCTTTGGGCCAGGCCACCTTCTTTGTTTCTCTGTTCTTTTTCTCTAAGACATCTCATCTGGGCTCGTGGATTTAATGCTCTTATGTATCATGCAGAACATCCCTGTTTGTATCCATCCATCCTTTTCATGTGAGCCCTATACTTACTCAGCTGTTTACTACTTTTTTTTAAATGATTTTTATTTATTTATTCATTTTAGAGGAGACAGAGAGAGAGAGAGAAGGGGGGAAGAGCAGGAAGCATCAACTCCCATATGTGCCTTGACCAAGCAAGCCCAGGGTTGTTTTTTGAACCAGTGACCTCAGCATTTCAGGCGATGCTTGATCCACTGTGCCACCACAGGTCAGGCCAGCTGTTTACTTCTTATTTCTTCTTGGGTTTCTGATGGGAGCTCAGGCTTAACTCGTCCAAAATAGAACTGACAGCCTCCTTCCTCTCAAAAGCAAAATACCATCCGTGCAAACTCAGTTCCCACTTCAGCCCATGGCGGCCCATCCACCCAGTTGTTCTTGTCAGAAGCCTGGTGGTCAAGCCTTCTCCTTTTCCCTCACCTTCTTTCCTCCTAAAAATCACGCTTTTTCCCTGTATCTTCTTCCGGTGCTATTAGTCTGAATCCAACCCCCGTGGGGGTCTATAGGCCTGCAGTTCCAACCCCCTCCACTCCCCTTGCCTGCTGTTCTCCGGCCACACTGGTCACTTGTCAGTTCTTAGACTCACCTGCCTCAGAGCCTTTGCACATGCTGCCAGCTGTCAGAGAACATCCTGCCCCCAGCTGGCTGTCCAACACCACCTTCTGCCAGGACGTAAGGTTCTCTAATCTATACCGTCCAGTGTGGTAGCCTGCTCGCCCCATGTGGCCATGGAGCACATGAAATGTGGGTAGTGCCTCCAAGAAACCGAATTGTAAATTTTCTTGAATGTTATTGCCGCGTGTGGCAAGTGGTGTGTGGTTGTCTTGGACATCGCTGCTCTACGTATTCTCGTTTGAGTTCTCCGTGATGCGCATCACAGTTTGGTTGGCCTCTTTTAACTAGTTTCATCAGAATGTAAGCAGCGTGAGGGCGTTCCACTTGTTTGTGCTTGTATCCCGCCCCCAGCACAGTGCCTGCTCCTTCGTGGGTCTCAGGAAGTACTGTGTTGCATGAGTGCACGCATGCGTAAGTGAATGAATGAATGAATGTCTTTCAAACAGAAGGAACCATAGGTACGTGCTCCACACTGAGCCGTGCCGAGGGGCCCTGCACCTGAGGACTTGGACAGGCAGGGAGAGAGAGGCTTGCCGGACCTTGGCATTAGCTCTCTGTGGGCCTGGCACGAGGACCTTACCCACTGCCACAAAGACCTCGGCTCAACACTCTGCCTGCCTGTTGTTGCCGTGTGGCATCGCAGGGTCCTGGAGGTGCCACTGGGCAAGGGAGGCGTGACCCTGCCTACTGCTCCTGGGAGCATCCCAAGAGAGAATGCAGTGCAGGCTGCAGCGGTTGGCACCTGTCCCCTTCCCACAGCCCTGCTCTGTCCCCTGACCCCCTCTTGTCTCTTCTTCTGGATGCTTTGCTCTTCTTAGACGTCTGTTTTCTCCCAAACCTCTGCACGCAGCTCGCCACCTCTCCCCTGAGCACTGCCTCCTGCCTGCCTCTTGGTGCACCTCTCTTCCCTGCCTGCATGTCCTTCCACCTGAGCAGGCTGCCCCTCGCGGGGTAGATGAGGCATCTGCGAGTGCTTCGTGGGCCAGTGAGGAGGCTGGGTGGGACCTGAGCAGTGAATTACCTTTGTTCCCGCATCCGTACCCTTGCCAAGGTGAGGAGCCCCGGGTACCGGGCGGGCGGACCTTCTGCACAGTGCCTACCGCAGCTGTGCCCGCCCCGAGTGAGCTGATGGGGTAGCAGACATCCTGCAGGTGTGTACCTGCCTACCTGCTGTATTGGAAAAGCTTGGCTTCCTCTGGGTCTGCTGCTTTCATCTTTTCCTCTGTTTTCTCCTTAAATGGAAGCGGCTGTAGCTACCGGCTCTGGGCTCGGTTTGCTCCAGCCCTGCGAGAAGGCAGCTTGGAGGAGCTCTGTGTCCTTAGGAGGCTGACAACCCGCCAACTGCTGGGCCGTTTCGCCATCAGCATCCCAGCCTCGCAGACGCCAGGGTTCCGTGGCGTGTCAGAACCTCACAACTGGGCCTGTCAGTACCTTAGACATCACAGAGGGCTTTTTTGTAACAGAATGTTATTTTAAATCCACAAGCACATCATTTGTCAAATATCACTCAGGCCTTTCCTGCTAGTCATTATTCAGAGTGAGTCAGGTAGTTATTTTATCGTTTTGCTTTAACTTCCAATTTGCTGAAAATATATCTTTATAGATGGTATGCTCAAATCAAAGGCTTCCCCCAGGACAGTGAAATAGCTTAGACAGCAGATTCTCTCTCCCCCGAGGACGTGTGGTAGACAGTTCATTAGGGGACAGAGATGACCAGTGGTGGGTCCTCGGGTCAGGCCTTCCCTTGAGTCGTAGCTGTGTCTTTGCCCTAACGTGTGGTCTTCGGTTCCGACTCCTTCCATTTCCCCGGATGTTCTAGTGGTCAGTTTCTAAGGGAGGCGGGCATTTATAACGTTCGTCCCGGTGGGGAGTGGCTGCAGTTGCCAACCTGTTGGCGGGTGCCCACCCGAGAGGAGTGAGCTTCCTGCAACTTTCCTGTGCAAGCCCAGGCTTTAATGGGGACTAGAGCCGGGTCCCTCTGGAACTTCAGATGCAGTCTGGGTCCAGGAGGGCCCTGCTGGGAGGTGCTAATTGTTCATTGTTCTACATTAAAGGGATAGTCCTAGAATGATCTGGAAGTATTTTCCCTCCAGGAAGAAGGCAGAGGAGGCTGGCTTTACTTCAGGGAGAACATCTGTGCACATGTAGGACATGCATGCAGTTTCCCAGCCCAGCCTGGTTCAGAAGAGGATCTGTGACTGCTGATTTCTTTAATGGTCCAGGAGAGGAAAACAATGACACTCTCCAGGAAGGCAGGGCTGCTGGTGGGTGGTAAGGGTCATAACTCAGCATCAGTCTCGCAGGAACTCTGCTCTTAGGAGAGAAGGAAGGAGCAGAGTCACCTAGAGGGTGTGCAAGAGGCAACTGGCCTGTGTGTGTGTGTGAGTGTGACCAGGGTCCCTAACCCTAACCCTGCTCATTCCAGCCTGAGTGTATGTTTTTTTTCAGACAGGCTTTGCCTGTGTCTCTTGCTAGCACCTTCTGTTTCCATTGGGTGGGGGGAGACAATTCAAACTGACTCAAAGAAAACAGGGACTATGTCTCCTGTGAATAATGGGATTTTTCCAGGGATAATTGCCAGGATGGATTTAGAAAAAGTAGACCCACCCAACAAAAGAAAACTGGGGAAAATAACTCTGAAAAACCTGTAGCATCTGAGTTTGTGGCTCTTAGAATCATCTTCTTGGACCTGCGGCAGGTGACTTACTCCCGGCTTCCTGGGGCTGCCCCCTCACTAGCCTCCTGCCATGTCTGGTGGGTGGCCAGCGGCTGGGGGTGTTCCAAGTGCATCCCAGGGTGTCTGCAGGGGCCTAGAGCCAAGCTGGGGAGGTGAGGGGACCAGAGGAGAGCCGTGCTCCGGACCCTGGTCCTAGGTTGGTCTACGCACTGCCTTTCTGAGCTCAGCCTGTGTCATCTCCCTAACGTGGGGGCCGACCTGCTCCTGGGACAACCTTGGCTGTCTCACCTGTAGTATCTTTAGGTACCGAGGCAAAGCTTGAGGGAAGTGACCTGAGACCCAGGGATGGCAGTTGGCAGGGGGAGTCACGCATGGCTGGAAGCATCTAGCAGTGTTTTCCCGGAGCCTAGAGGCTGGGGCTCTGGACACTAGACAGCGGTGGGTCAGTGGGAGGAGCCCCAGGTAAGGTGGGAAAGGGGTACTCTGGCGGAAGTTGGTGCCACACGGTGCTGACCGTGAGTGCGGGGAGGGCAGGGCTTCAGAAGTAGAGATGTCTTGGCTCTGGTCCCTCACGTCCGACTGACTATTCTGGTAACAGAGGGGAGAGAGTGTGCGTGCCAGCTCTGTGCCACACGCCTCTCCCAGGCGTAGTTCTTACCAGTCAACCCGACTGCCCAATTCTGGGCTGCCCCCAGACTCTAAGGCCACTGCACCATTGAGTCTTGGCCCTGTGGTCACCAGGGGCTTGCTCAGGAGACAGGACAGATGACAGGGGGCTAAGCATAGGCTGCGGCCAGCAGAGCCCTCTCCCTCTGCATTTCTCTCTCGTGTCTGCCCTCCCTGCGTGAGTCTGTCGCTGTGGCTGTGGGCTCAGTGGGCCGTGCTTGGGTTCTTCCTCCCAGCTGTAGTCCTCTGTTTCCTCGGTGTCTTTCAGACTGGAGAAAGGCGTCCGTGCATATTTTATGTGGACCAGAGAGGCAGCCACTCCCTAGATAAAGAGAGAAGACTGTGTGCCTAGATTAGCGGTAACCAGCCCATCTACACTGTTAAGAACAGTGCAGAATTGTCAAATATTCCTTAAAAAACATTAGTGGACCATGGCACTAGCTCAGTGCCAACCTGTCCTGGGTTCCTGGGCACATGGCATTGCTGGCTCCCTCTGTACTCCAGACAGTCAGTCGGCTTCCCCAGCCTCAGTTAATGACAGTGGTGACATGGGCTTCACACCCCACCCCCTCTCTGTTGGAGAAGGATTCTTCTGCAGGTGAGAAAGAGAATGCATGCTGGTATTTGGGGACTCTGGAAAAGAAATGTTACATAGTATGTTTAGGAAATACTCTGCTTGTGTGAAATATAACATAATTTCTAGACAACTCTGGTGAAGAAAACCCTGAAATACTGATACATTGCGCAAAAGGATACATTAGTTTCACTCAGCTCAACTGTTTCTAACAAGAAAACCCCTGAGAGCCTGTGAAGTGGAAACGAAGGCACTAAACCTGGGAAGCCAGGCTGGGCAGAGGTAGTTTCTTTAATAACATAGTTTCTGTTCTTTGCGCTCACTCCCCGGGCTCACAGTTTCCAGTCTGGGCTCAAAATTTTTATAGTATATCATAGTAGTAATTTCTTGGATACAGTTTTTCCTGCCTCTCCAAATGTGACCTCCCAACCACCAAAACTCAGTGCTTGAATGCCTGGCATGGCGTCTGAAAGGAACCAGAGGCATTGCTGGAGACAGTATGAATTGCCCAACTCTCCAGACCGTGGGAAATCTCTCTCTCATACCCAGATGTAATCTTTTATTTGTAAAAAATATTTGATACACTCAGAGCAGTCAAGTTGTAAGCTCCACCAGGCCAAAGTGGCTGAATGGTGGCTGCACGTGAAGATTGGGACAAAGAGATGCAACAGGTGCACCCTGGCTTGCAGAGAGCTTATGGTCTCCTGGGGGAGGCTGATGCCATGCACCCGAACCATGAACATGGGTGTTACAGGCATGGGGTGAAGACCTCAGCATTCAGTGGAGGTGAAGCAATGGAGATACAGGACCGGAGGGCTGCATGGAGGAAGTGACCCTTCAGATGAGCCCAGAAAGGCAAACAGGTGTCTGCTGGGCAGGAAGGCACACCAGGTGGAGGGAGTTGCAGGAGCGACTGCAGAGGGGCTGGAAGGGTCCTGGAGGAGGTGGCGCAGGGCAGGGTGTGGGACTGGGCCTGAGTAGGTGGCACACAGGGTGTGGGAGTGGGGGGTGGAACCTGAAATAGCGGGGGGGCCTAATCTTGAAAGGTTCTTATTAAGGAGTTTAAACAACAGTTGGGGGGCTATGATGGAGTTAAAAAGGGAGCCTTGTGATCAGATTAGATTTGTGTTCAAGAGGATAAAAAGGAGAGAAAGCCCACCTTTGTTCTTTGTTTCTTTCTGTCTCGCGCCCTGTCACTTAAGTTGAACCTCTCTCATTCCGAGTTTCCAGATTCGCAGCCTGAGAGATTGGGTGGCCTCGTTCTTTTAATTGGATCCTTATTAGCATTCAGAGCTTGGCTTCTTGTTTTACTATTGTTTGGAAATTGGCTTTCCTGAAATTTTCCCTTGTGATCCTCCCTGGTTAATAATAAAGAACTTCAGTCCCTCCGCCCTCATACGGATAATGGTTTTATGCATAAGACACTGCTCATCAGGGGAGCGGGCTGTTCCACAGGGGATGAGGCAACATATGCCCAGTGCCCACGGCTCGTCCGAAGGGGAAAATACAATGTCATTTTACTTAATACCCCGCTGCATGCGTAGACAGAAAAAAAACCACGTGTTTTTTCTCCTGAACAACGTGTGGCCTTGTACGTGGCCGTGCCGATCAGAGCTGTCAAGAGCACTGGTCGGACTGATGTGTCTGGAATGACTTAGAGCCGTGATGGCGAACCTATGACACGCGTGTCAGCAATGACACGCATAGCCATTTTCGATGACATGGGGCTGCATGTGGCCACATGCCGAGAAGGATGTTTCATCCTCAGTTCCTGCACAGCCAGGTGCAGTAGCCGAGGATAAAACGTTTGCTGTAGTATAGACACTCTGTGCCGGAGGTCTGGAGGCCAAAACAACAGAACTTTGGCACAGAGCGTCTAGTTCTGGGACTTCTGGTTAGGCCGTTTTTCTAGAAGTGACACACTACCCGAGTTATGCTCAGTTTTTTGGTGAATTTTGACACACCAAGCTCAAGAAATTGCCCATCAGTGACTTAGAGCGAAGTTCACAGAGCAGGAGGGCGGCTGGATCGGAAGGGTTGCAGAGAAAGCATTCTCACCGGGCAAGGAGCTGGAGCAGAGACCCATCCTGGAAAGAGCGAGGTCTGTGCCCAGGGCTGGAGAAAAACTGGAATGATGGCCCAGCGCGTGGACGGCTCCAAGGCGAAAGGACACTGGGACTGTCAGGCTGCGATTGCATGCAAGCGGAGTTAGGGGACAGTGTGGAGGTGGGGGGCATCCAGGTGCCAGAGTCAGGTGTGGCCCTCTGGACTCCACCAGGGCTCCTGTGGAGCTCCAGGTGCTGGGGACAGTTAGGGCGCTGTGAGCTCTCTGGGAAAACGAAGGAGAAGGGGTTCACATTCTGAAGAGGCCTCCAAGCCCCACGTCTCCCGTGGGTCCCCCTGTCTGGAAGCAAGTCCGTCTTTTCCCTCGTGGGACCTGGAAGGAGCTCAGGCGGAAAGTGTGGGAGACGCAACCACAGGATGGGCGAGCTCACCCCGGAGTCCCTCACTCTGAGCGCCCCACACCTTCCCTTCCTCTTTCCCCGTTCCTTTCATTCGGAGGCACGGCTGCTGAGTCCTGGGGTGAAGACTGCGTCTGAGAGGGACAGCGAGGGTCGTGGGTCTTCGTCTGGAAACGGTGCTTAGAAGCGTCTGGTGGTTTTTCGGTATCGCGGTATTTTTTGCATGGTTTGGCGGGAAATACCATTTCTCCATCACTGTTGTCTGTGTTGTCGGATTTCCGGTGACTTAAGTTTAGAGGCTGGGGAGCGATGGCTTGGTTGATGGACTTCCATCAGCGAGTCTCATCTCGAGAGTGCGCCAGTCCTCTCAGGGGTCGTGTGGGTCATTATTGCCCGAGTCAAGCCAGTGAGCCCCTTCCGGTGCCGGCTTTAGGAAGGCACTGCGATGTGGAAGTGTCACGAGTCAGAGCTTTTCCCATCTTAATTTTGGGCCAAATGGTTTGGCTTCTCCACTCGTGCTCGAGCACATGGGTACACCAGTACCACCCTCCCCCTGTTGGATAAGCCAAAAGGTTAGGTGAAACCTTTTATTCTTCCCTTCTCTTGTTTCTGATGCTCGGTCCAGTAACACGTCCTGTGACAAATAAAAGAAAGACGAGAGATCAGCCCCTATGATCTCATGCAACTTACATTGAGATTCCAGCTGAAACCAGCAGCACAGCTTTTAAACAGCCGGAACCTTGACTGAGATCGTGGAAAACTTTGAACCTTTGATGCAAGAGATTGGAGAAACACAAAGCACCAGGCTGGCCTGTCACATCTTGCTCCCCAAAATAAGCTAGAAGGCTGGACGACGTGGACAACTCAGAGGGTTTGAAACATGACAAATAGAAATGGCCAGGTGACTGTTGTCCGACTTGTACTTTATGTTGTTTCTTTTTATCATAAAAATTGAGTAGCTTATTTGCAAGAAGATCAGCTCTGAGAGTCTATTTTAGCTCAATTGGGTTATTGTCACACATCCTTTAACCTCGGGATAGTTTGCCTGTTTGCTGTGGGAAACGGTGTCAGTTGATCGGAGCTTTCTCATATGTAACTGAAATCCGAGGTTCCCTGTCGACCTTGCCACACTTAAACCAAATACCGGATCACGGCTCCAATATTTGCGTTATCATTAAACCATCCGGCGTGAGGTGATTCAGTCTCTTGCAGTCACGGGAAAGGATTTTCTTCCTCGTGTCAGTGATAGCGCAGAGCACAAATAAAGGCCCATTTAGCCAACGCCTTCTGAGGGCACACTTGGAATCTCAGCTCTTTCCCTGCCGGTCCCCGTCTCCTGAGCCTCCTACTCGGCTCTGGCCACTCCCCACTGCTACTGTTGCTACTCTTCTGCTCCGAGGGTCCGGCATCCTTCTTCTGGACTCTGATCTCTTTTCCCTGATGTGATAGTTCTCCACCGGCTTCGCCCCTGCTGCCCTTCTCAGAGGGTCACAGTGATCTTTTCAGCAATGTAAATCGGGCTGAGTCCTTCCCTCCACATAATGACGTCCCAAGCCCTCCTGCGGACTTTCTCCTCCTTGTCCACTTCCGTTCTCCGCTGGGGCCTGACGCCCCGCTGGGGCGGGGGTGGGGGGGACTGATGCCTATTCCTTGCTCTCGGCAAGCTCTGCCACCCCGGCTCCCTGTGTGTGGTCTCTGCCTGGAGCCCAGCAAGCTCTGCCACCCCGGCTCCCTGTGTGTGATCTCTGCCTGGAGCCCAGCAAGCTCTGCCACCCCGGCTCCCTGTGTGTGGTCTCTGCCTGGAGCCCAGCAAGCTCTGCCACCCCGGCTCCCTGTGTGTGATCTCTGCCTGGAGCCCAGCAAGCTCTGCCACCCCGGCTCCCTGTGTGTGATCTCTGCCTGGAGCCCAGCAAGCTCTGCCACCCCGGCTCCCTGTGTGTGGTCTCTGCCTGGAGCCCAGCAAGCTCTGCCACCCCGGCTCCCTGTGTGTGATCTCTGCCTGGAGCCCAGCAAGCTCTGCCACCCCGGCTCCCTGTGTGTGATCTCTGCCTGGAGCCCAGCAAGCTCTGCCACCCCGGCTCCCTGTGTGTGGTCTCTGCCTGGAGCCCAGCAAGCTCTGCCACCCCGGCTCCCTGTGTGTGGTCTCTGCCTGGAGCCCAGCAAGCTCTGCCACCCCGGCTCTCTGTGTGTGGTCTCTGCCTGGAACCCAGCAAGCTCTGCCACCCCGGCTCCCTGTGTGTGGTCTCTGCCTGGAGCCCTCTCTCCCTGGCTCTGCCACCCCGGCTCCCTGTGTGTGATCTCTGCCTGGAGCCCAGCAAGCTCTGCCACCCCGGCTCCCTGTGTGTGATCTCTGCCTGGAGCCCAGCAAGCTCTGCCACCCCGGCTCCCTGTGTGTGGTCTCTGCCTGGAGCCCAGCAAGCTCTGCCACCCCGGCTCCCTGTGTGTGGTCTCTGCCTGGAACCCAGCAAGCTCTGCCACCCCGGCTCCCTGTGTGTGGTCTCTGCCTGGAACCCAGCAAGCTCTGCCACCCCGGCTCCCTGTGTGTGGTCTCTGCCTGGAGCCCAGCAAGCTCTGCCACCCCGGCTCTCTGTGTGTGGTCTCTGCCTGGAGCCCTCTCTCCCTGGCTCTGTGATGACCGGCTCCTTCTAGGGAAGCCCCCCGCTGTGCACCCAGAGCCCAGGACAGACCCTGTCATGTCAGCACTTGGGTCTTGCTGATCACAGCTTCTCTCTGCGTGGCTGCAAATTGATTCAGCAAATAGTCCCTTGAAGTTTACTGCTTAATTTTATAATTCCTCGCCCACAGCCATTTTAGGGGTGTGTGTGTGTGTGTGTGTTTAAGGGGTGTTGAGTATGTGGGAAGACCAAGAACATCACATTTTTTTCTCTCATCGCTCTGTAAACTCATGCATCACTGGTACGGCTGCCCCCTGACTACAGGGAGCTTTAAAGAAACTATGATGATACTTTGTGTTTCTCTGATGAGGTTGAGCCGAAGGATACAACAGTGTCCGTTGTAGAGTTTAACACTGGAAGGGTCAGAGAGGGAAAATGCCTTCTAACTGCCCGGCATTGCGCAAATTACTTGACAGACATAAACTCAGCTGTCAAGCAACCCCATGCCTTCGCTGGTACTGCCACCTGCCACTACCCACTGCATAGGCGGGGAAACTGAGGCCCAGGGAGGCAGTGAGACCCACCTCACAAGGCAGATAGCATTTTACTAAAGCATTCTAGCCAACCCACCCACACGCAGGCTCGGGAGAAACGTAGTGACCGTGCACTGCCGCTTGCTTATTCAGCAGAGCTGGGAAAGTTGTCGGGTTTGTCTTTGGTTGGTGCTGAGCGGCTATGGGAGGTGCTGGCTGGGCATGGGTTCTGGATGGGGCGCCAAGAATTCCCAGCGAGTGAAATAGAACAAAAACTCAACCCGCCCCAAAGCGTTGCTCTCTCAGTCGGGCAGAGCTTCGGGGTCTCCCACGGCCTCAGTCAAGGTCAGCGGTCTCAACAGGAGGGCGTGTTGCCGGGACGCACATTCCAGCTGCTTGGATCTCACAAGATGCTCACACACGTTCTGGGCTGCTCATGTTTTAGCAAGCTGGTTACAATCCACATCTAAATTGTGCGTGTCTGTGTCAGAACTGGGACTTTTCAGTGTGCCCCAGTGTGTATTTATGGGGAGGGAAACGTTGCGAAGCAGTGAGTGTGTGTGGGGGGGAGTGTGTCCGTGTCTGCCTCAGCAAGAGCCTCGAAACCCTTTCCTGATTGCTGCTATTAATAATAATTTGCGAGGCTCTAAAAGACCAATTTAAAGGCAAAATTATAAATGACGGTTTATAAAGTCAAAACACATGAGCTTTAATTATTGATGGAAAGAGCAGGACTCAGATTAGCTGGGCAGCTTCCAAGTGCACCTCTCACTTTTTGGCTAGAGGGGCAAATGGAGAAACCGAGAAGCAAGGGGGTGCAACATGCACACGCACGCACACCCACACGCACGCACACCCACACGCACGCACACACATGGAGAGGAGCGCCAGGCACGTTCTCAGAGAGGCTGAGACCGATTCAGAGACACACAGAGTTAGAGACAGACAGATGGGCGCTTCGGTGAGGACGCGCTAGACATGAAGAACTGGGAACCAGGACTCGCCCTGCTCCCTGCTGAGCGGAACCCCATGGCCTCTGAGGGTCCGTTGTAGGATGCAGCAGCACTTCAGCCTCCCTTGACCCTCTGATGGTATCGCCCTTTGCTCGGGATGCAAATCGGTGATGGTAACAGAATTCACGGCCGACCTGATGGTCCTTCAGAGGGCACTTGGCAGACCCCAGAGGCCGGGGTGGCCCCCAACCTCCCCCTGCCCACACCCTTCCCTGTGGTTCCGAGAACCTCAAGTTTCTGTAGTTGGGATGGTGTGGCTGACACTCGGGCACCCAATGAGTTAAATGAGGGACTGAAGGGGACCGAGGGCAAGAAACCACGCTGGGGGGAGGGTCAAGGATCCAGCTGCAGAAGCTCCATCTGACCCTCTCTCTGGAGGTAAGGATGCTCTGGAAACCCCAGCTGTACCGAAGACTGATTGCAGATGAGTCTAGCCTGTGGACCTCTAGGGCACAGGGCGCCTGGGTCACCGTGAGGGACAGAAGACACGTGGTCTCCCACCTTGTCTCGGACCCTGCGTGGCTCTGTGCCCTGGGCTCTCTGGGTTCTCATCCTCCGCTCCCAGGAGGACACAGGCTTCTTGAGAGCGGGGCTGACCTGTGTGACTCAGGTGCCCAGCCTGTGACAGATTCTGCTTCCATTGTCATGGAATGTTACCCACGTTCCTCACCCGTTGTGAGGGTCAGACAAGAGGGTGGCTGAGGAAGCTCTGAGGTGCTAAGCAGAAAACGTTGGGTGAGGTGAGCAGTTGTGGGGTTCATGATTCCTGGTTGGGGCGCCTCTATCCTGGCACCTAGTTACCTGGCCGGGAAGCCACTTTGGAATCAGAAGGATGCTCGGTGAGTGTGGAAGGTGAGCCTCGGGTCCAGGATGGATGCCTCTTGCAGGCAGGCGAGGGGAGCATCTGGGGGTGGCCCCTCCACACCCCTCCAGGTAGACCCGGAGCCAGCAGAGGTGGGTGTGTCTGCCCTGGGCTGCACAGAGGGACAGGGCTGTGTTCTAGCTGCCATGCCTTTTCAGACTCCTTGTCATCTCCTCCCTTTCCACTGTGACACGCTGGATAGAACGCAGCTCATCTGATCCTGGCTTCGTTCCGTTCCTCGGGCCCCGGGTCTGGTTGAGGTTTGGGAGAACACGCTGAGCGGATCTGGGAAGGCTCCTGGTTTCCCCAGAGGTGTGGTTGGGCTCTGCCCTGTGTGAGCCTGCACCCTCCCTGTGCCAAGGCACACCCACACCCGTGTTTAATATCGTCCCGGCTCATTGGAGAAACCATCCGAGGGCCCAGGACATCAAGTGACTTGTCTGAGACCACACAGTTGTCATGAGTGACGTAGCTGGGAGGAATGCTCTGGTTAGATATTTGCTGTTTGTGGATTACCAACCCACCCTCCATCCCACCTTCTGATTGGTTTTTGGGGTAATGCCGTCCTCCCCATACATCCCCTAATAGATGGGCACACTACTCAAGATGACTCAAGTAGATGCCCCGATGTCTCTTTCAATTTGCTTCCTCCGCCTTTCGGTAAGTTCCATTTTCGCTTCCGTCATCCGGAGTCAGTCCCTGTTTCTCACAGTGACATTCAGTGTACAGCTGGCTGTCACCAGGTCTGTGGTCACCTCAGTCTGTGTGCTCTTTCTTGCATCCTCACCATGCCACCTCTCTCCCCGGGGGTGCAGCCTAACCTGGCGGTGGCCAGGATGCCAATAGCCACTGCCCCTCTGAACTCAGCTGACATCTCAGCATGGCTGCCACGGGACAGCTCCTTGAATCGGAAAATGAGACCTGTTTTATATACCTGACAGACACAAGGAATCTTGTGATACTTGACATCATCCGCTTGGATTGTCCCTGGGGGGGTCAGCCTGGTAAATTCTCGCGGCCCGGCTTGCCTGGGGCTGACTCTGTGTTTATGGAAGACAGAAGTCGTCTGTGGGCTTCTGAGCCTTTGGTTGTGTTGAAATCCTGCACTCCCTTCACGTAAATACTGAGGGGTGCTATTGCAGAGTAAATTCCTTTTCTATGCTCAGGATGGACAAGAGAAAGGGAAAGACCCTTTTCAATAAGCCCCCCAAAATTACCTGGTCCATCTTTTGTTTTAGGCAGGAAGGGTGTGTGTGTGTGTGTGGAGAAGGGACAGTTTTTATTGACAGTTGTCTGAAGAAGAATATTTTGATGACTATAGAATTCAGTATACAGCAGTTTCAGACACATCTGCTTATTCACATATCTGTCAAACCCTGACTCATGTGAGACAAAGGGATGAGTGATGAGCCAGTGTGATCTGCTGAGAGCACAACTTCCTTGCTGGGCAGTCTCCCTGTCTCTTTGGGGACAGCAGATGGTCTTTGGCCTGACGCAGGGCTTTGGGTCAGCACCAGCACCTTCCCCTGGGTTGCATCCTCAAAGGGAGGGAGACGGAAAGAGGGCCTTTATTGTGATTGGGTAGCTCACGTGCTCTTCTTGCGCAGGAGCTCAGAGGGCGGGGCTTACGTCAAGGGGGGGGGCACCTCTAGGTTTGCCCTGCGTCTTCATTCTTGATGGTTGGTCTCGAGAACCTCCACCCCCAGATTACTTCACCTTGGGAACTGCCAGCTGCAATTCTGAGGAATGGATCTAGAAATGATATGCACATAAAAGTCTCTTTTTAGCATTGCTTAAGAACAGCTATTAACTGATAATCAGGTAACATTTGTGTGTAGGTAACTTGAGATTTTCAGGGTGGGTGGGGGCATTGTATTTAGAACCAAAGGGTCTCATTTGGAGGCAGTGTTTACTGAAGGCAGGCATGGCTCTATGGGTGCCATGCCCGTGAATGTGCCCGTGACCTTGGGAAGTCACTTCAGCCCTCTGGCCTCCGTGTTCTTGCCTGTGTAAAAAGACTGGATAAGTGTGTTGGTATAGGAAATGATCTTTGCATTTTTCTCCAGCTTCTAAGTTGGAAGAGTCTATGGTTTCTGAAATTTTTTATCCTAAGCCCTTGAATTTTCTCCAGTAAAACTTGAGCAAGTGTAACTATTTAATGATATGCTGAAAAACTGCGTTTATCATATCTATTAAAAGATACTGATGTTCTATATATACACATTCACACACACATTTGTGTATATACATGTATATATATATTACATTATACTAACTTTACACTCATAGATTAACTCTTTAATGTATTTTATTCTATTTATTTTTTAATTCAGTGAGAGGAGGGGAGGCAGAGAGACAGACTCCCGCATGTGCCCTGACCGGGATCCACCAGGCAAACCCACTAGGGGACAATGCTTTGCCCATCTGGGGTGTTGCTCTGTTGCTCAGCAACTGAGCTCTTATTAGTGCCTGTGGTGGAGGCCATGGAGCCATCCTCCACGCCCTGGGCCAGCTTGCTCCAATCAAGCCTTGGCTGTGGGAGGGGAAGAGAGAGAGAGAAGCAAGAGGGGAGGGATGGAGAAGCAGGTGGGCACTTCTGTGTGCCCTGACTGGGAATCCAACCCGGGACTTCCACACGCAGGGCTGATGCTCTACTGCTGAGCCAAGCGGCCAGGGCCTATTTTATACTATCCTAATGTTACACTATACTATATTACACTAACTTTACTGTATTACATATTATACCATACTAATTATATTTAATGTACGTATTTGTGTGCCGGTGCTGATCTTACACTATTTGTTGTTGTAGTTCCTAAAACTGAAACATGAAAATATTTATTAAACCAAACCCAAAGCATTGGGTTCTCCATGTTGCCAGCAAGCTGTCTAGCTTTAGGGATAGTTGCCATAGGCGCTCTGTGTTGGCGCTGTGTGTCACCTAATGCAGGGACTGGGTTCCTCATCGTGCAGAGCAGGGGTTTTCAGATTATATGCTCGGTGGGATTTCAGAGCTCTATAGAGATTCCTTGAAATCCAAGAAAAATATTTTTCTTTTTTGTGACAGAGACAGAGAGGAACAGATAGTGACAGTCAGGAAGGGAGAGAGGTGAGAAGTATCAATTCTTCATTGTGGCATCTTAGTTGTTCATTCATTGCTTTCTCATATGGGCCTTGACCGGGGTGGGGGGGCTCCAGCCGAGCCAGTGACCCCTTGCTGGAGCCAGCGACCTTGGGTTCAAGCTGGTGAGCTGTGCTCAAATCAGATGAGCCTGTGATCAAGCCGGCGACCTTGGGGTCTCAAACCTGGGTCCTCTGCGTCCCAGTCTGACACTCTACCCAGTGCTCCACTACCTGGTCAGGCTCCAAGAAAATATTTGAAAAGAAAAACCCAACAACTTAAAACTTCACTAACACACAGGTGGGGAGCTTGGCGGGGTTGGGTTTCGGTGGCCTGCGCAGTCTGTCCAGTCTCGGAATTACATGTTTCTCTCTCTTCCCTGCAATACGCTGTGTGGTGTTGGATACCACCAGCATGTTGCCTGGTGCTGATAGATTGGCTTGGGTTTGGACAGTTAGGTAGCTCAGCTCTCCTGCCCTGTCCCCCTTATGAGAGAATATCCCATGATCAAAAGACAGGCAGTTAAAATGGCAGGCGCTGCTTACAGTACTCAGTGGTCTGGGTCAGCACTCTTCCTGGTAACCAGGTACATATATATATATACTGCTGCAACCCTTAGGGCCACATTTGTGAATTCATCCAAATGGCTTAGTGATTGTCAGTGATGGACTTTATAATAGGAACACGGTATAAACCGAGCTTACAAAATAAAGGAAGTGCTTCTCTTCTCCATGCTTAGGAATTTCACGTAAGAGTCATCGGGAAACATCGTGCCATCGGAAAACCACTGATGTAGCGAAATGGGCGCAGCTCTTAGAGTCAGACAGCTCTAGGTCTGAGCCCTGCTTCCCCTGCTTACTAACTGGATGGCCTCGGGCCCAGCAGGGTGCCTCCCTAAGCCATGGTTGGGCATCTGTGAGATGAGTCTGCTCCAGCAGTCAGGATGCTTGAGAAGATTCTGGAGAAGTGTGCAAGTGGGTCAGATCCAGTGGCTGAGACACAACAAAAACTTGATCACGTGCGAGATAGCTGGAAAACGCTTTTTCCGTGTTGGGAACGAAAGTCACCATGTTTCCTGTCTGGCCATTACGAGCAATCTCTTTACACTAGATTTATACATTTATGTTCATCGTATTTGCATACTCACTCACATAGAGAACACAGTGCATGCAGATCCTGGTGAATGTATTTCCCCATAACTTAGAGACACCTTAGCAGACTGTGGGGGCACATTTCTCTTTCTGATCCATCTTCATGGCAAATTAATTTCCCTTTCTTTTGTTTTGAGAGTGCATGGAGCCTTAACAGAAGAATTTCTTGTCCTTTAGTTTAGTATAGTTTTTTTTTTTTTTTTTTTTTTTTTTTTTTTTTAAATTTTTTATTTTATTTTATTTTTATTTTATTCATTTTAGAGAGGAGACACAGAGTGAGAGAGAGAGAGAAAGAGAGAAAGGGGGGAGGAGCTGGAAGCATCAACTCCCATATGTGCCTTGACCGGACCAGTGCAGGGTTTTGAACTGGCGACCTCAGTGTTCCCAGGTCGACGCTTTATCCACTGCGCCACCACAGGTCAGGCTAGTATAGTTTTTTTAATCGTGGAGAAGACATCCAACAGCCATTGGGAACTGCTTTTATGCATTGAGACCGTAAAATGCTGCTTTATTTTTCATGTACAGGCTCTTTGTTGGTGGACTGCAGAAATCCCTGCTCTTGGAAAGGTTTTTGAGCCCCCTGGGAAACCGAAGAGGCGGGGGAAAGAGCTAATTTAAAAAGCTGCCATCGGCCTCCTCTAATTAACTTGTTCCCCTGCTCCTGGGAGAGGGTGTGGAAGTGAATGCCATTCTTGTGGTCCGTGGTAGCCCCCAGTGTTTTGATGTAGAATAAACAGTTCATAGTAAACAGGGGCTTGATGTGCTGTCTCCCTCCCCACGCCCTGCCTCCCATGCGGGGTGGCGGTGAATGGCGGTCCCTTCTGAGCAGGTGTGCGGGCTGGGCAGCTGCAACAGGAGAGAACTCATTGGAATTCAGCTGCCCGAACCCATGAGCATCCGGCCCTCCCTGTCGCTGGCTTGTGCTGTCGGGAGAGAGCAGGGGCCCTTTGTCCTCGAAAGCCACACATCACCAGGGATGCAGAGGTGGCGGGCGTCTCTCCCTGCGAATCTCTCTGGAATCTCTCTGCCGGACGCTGGGGAAGCTTCACCGCGCAGCTGACTTTTTGGTGACCTCTGGAAGAGGTTGAGATCCCAGAGATCCCAAGAAGGGAATTAGAAGGGGAATTGGGGGGTGGGGGGGCGACAGAAGGTAGAGATGGCCTTTACCTCCTGGAGGATGTGGCCCCCAGTGGAATGGGCCCACTGGATGTGGACGGCAGTGACCAGCAGTGGGGAGTCCAGCCTGCTGGTCCTTCAGGGAAGCCCTGGAAAGAGGTAAGTTAGCTCCATGCATTTTTGTTTCCCCTGATGCGTGCAGCCTTGGGGGCCAGGGCCATACTGGGAGTCCACCAGGCAGCTCTGGTACCTCTCTGATGCTCGGTTCTGCAACTTGTGTGTGTGTGTGTGTGTGTGTGTGTGTGTGTGTGTGTTTCATACTGTTAAGTAGATTCTGCAAAACTTCGAGTAACTAGATCTGTTGTCCAAGTGTGGATTTAACTTCTCCCCCTAGACAAAAGCTAATCCCTTTCATGCTAATATATCCGTCTCTAAAAAGTCAGCATGGCCCCTGTCGGGTTTGCGTGAATTAAGTCTTTACTCAACGAAATTTGATAGTTTGCAGGCTTCGGCTCTTGGGGCTCTTGGGATCCGTCAAAAGCAGCTCTGATGTTTCTGTTCATGTTTGGGAATCCCTGGGGGGGTTTGTGGCTGGCTGGAGGAGCCAGGGTCCTTGGAGGAGTTGGGGGGGGGGCGACTTTGGCACCAGTGAAGTGAGTCGCTGACAAGTTGTAAAAACAACATCGATGTAGGTCTTCTGGAGGCGGACTCATCAAATGGCTCCTGGTTTCAGTGCTGGCTGACTGTGGGGCTTGGTTGGTTCCCGGTCTCTGTGCAGGCTGGCCGCTGGTCTTTGGAAGATGCTGACCTCTGCCGGGGTCACTGGTCCTTTGGCCCTTGTGGGAGTTGGGCCCCTGACATGTCACTCCCTGGATTGTACACCTTCACCCCGAATCGCCCACTGGGTCACTTGCACCAGCAGCAATCCCGAGTAATGACCTCCCTGGTTGCAGATGAATACCTGGGGTTTTGGTCTATTTAAAATACAGAGAGAGATGGGACCCGGTGCAGGTGATGCTTCTCGCCTCTGGCACTCTCAGAGCAGGGTGGGGCCAGGACCGTGGACACCTGGGCCTCTTGGCCGAGGGAGGAGCTGCCTGGCTCAGTGACTTGAGTGGGGGAGGTCATTTTTTTCTGGCTTAAAATTGAGTCCCCAGCAGAAGGAAGGTGACGGAGAAGGGCTGTCTGCTCTAGGTTTTCTTGAGCCTGGGACAAGGCTTTAGTGGAGTGAGTGGTCTCCCCTTGCTGAGTAGGGTGTCCACTGGGCGGGATTTTGGTTCCTTTGCTAAGTGCAGAGCATTCCCCGAGAGCAGGTGTCTCTGCAGAGCAGCGAGGGCCGTTTTCATGCTGGGGGTGTCGGCGGGCCGTGCCGTGTGTCTCGGCCTGGCACATCCTCCATCCAGCTGACTGGCTTTCGTTTCACTCACTCACTCACTCACTCACTCACTTAGCAGATGTTTATCCACTGCCTCCTGGTTCAGGCTTGCAGGTGCTGTGATTCCCCAGCTGCCCTCCCGACCCTTTCAGCTCAGTAGAGGAGAAAGAGAATTAGCACGATCGGAGAGAAGAAAGCCGTAGTGACCAGTGAGGAGAAGCGTGGGAGAGAATGAGGGGCGGGGTGGGGAGCGGCTGGACGCCGTGGGGATTCATGGAGCGGGGGTCCTGTGGGTGGGCTAGAACCACAGCGGCGAGCAGTGATCTTTGGAACACCTCCATGTCAGTTTGGATAGACCCCGGATAGCGTGGGTGGAAGCTGATGGAAAGAGGCCGCTGTGTGTGGGTTTGACTCTGAGGCCAGAGATGTACTTCGGATAGAGCTGGGGTCAAGGAACCTGTCATTTGGCACAAAGCTGATGAGAATGAGATTCATCCTTCCGTGCTGCAAAATGTCTTCCCTTGCGCCTGTCCCTAAATGGTTCAGTTGGGCAGCGAGCCTGATTGCACTGGGGGTGTGGGTCAGGAGGTGGCACGCCGCTCAGCAGCCCTGGCCCCTGCCTAACCTTGTACGTCTCCCTCTCTCTCTCATCAGGAGTTCTGACTCTGAAGAAGCGTTTGAGACCCCAGAGTCGACGACCCCCGTCAAAGCTCCGCCGGCCCCTCCCCCGCCGCCCCCAGAAGTCATTCCAGAGCCTGAGGTCAGAGCGCCACCTTCCCCAGAAGAACCAGGTAACACAGAACCAGGTGCGCCCTGGGGAGACATGGGGGCTCCTCCTAGGGTGTGGCGGGAGGAGGGCCCTCACCCCCGGGGTGGGGGGGACTGTCTCTGGAGCTCCTTGCACCATTCCCAGCTGCGGGGGCTGCTCGGCTCTGGGCTGGGTGTCCTGTGAGGGAAGCTGGGGGTGAGCAGACGCAGCAGGATGTCCTGTGTCCACTTCGCAGGTGTGTGGTGGGGGCTTCTGGGAAAACCACTCATTTCGCGCCGGGTGCCTTTCACCTGGCGCCGAGAGTCGGGTTTGAGTGGGACGAGGGGGTGTTGGACGTTTCTGGTGCCGTCTGAGATGCTAACCTTCGGCCCCTTGCTTCTGTAAGAGCCCTGGTTCTGGACAGCGCGTGTGATTCTGCGTTTTTATCAGAGATCGGGGCCCCTGCGGACCTGGGGAACGAAGACTTAGTCAACGGGCGAGAGGAGAAAGGGATACTGCGCTGAAGCCATGCATGGGCGGCTCGTTCATTTCTCATTAGCCTCGAGTTACCTGATTGCTTATCCCCTTCTCGCATCTTTTCTCCCCTCGTGTGACTTAAAATACAGGCCTTTCTGTCTGTACCTTTGAGATGTGGCGACACCTGGGGGGCGGGGCAGATCTCGTTTCCCCTCTGCTGGCCTGCCCACCTGGCCGGCGTCCTCCGGTTACACCAGCGGGGATGGGACCACCTCTAGCATGCACGTTTAACGTGAGGCTGGGAAGGAAGTGGGGGCTGTCGAAAGTGGCTGCACAGTCTGGTCGGGGGGCCAGGTAGTGCCCACAGTAGACCTGGACAGCGTGTGCTGGGCCCCGCGCTTTAGAGAGCTCCACATCCTCAGACCTCAGTCCCCGTGGGAGGGTGTGCAGGGCCAGCTCCCTTTGGACCATGCTCTGATACCTGGGAGGGATGGGACCCAGCCCCCCTTCTTCTGGCCCATCTGCCCAAGGCCAGCTGTTTCTGTGTTTGTGCCCCTCAGCCAAGGAATAACCAAGGCTGGGTCTGGGCCCAAGAGCCTCCACACCCCCCTGGGCCCCAGGCTGCCCTGCCCCAGGGGAGGGACGGAGCTTGGCTGGGAGGCGCAGGAGCAGGCTGAGAGTGGGACCTGTGTCTATCCTCCCGCCCTGACCGGGAGCCAGGTGGACTGTAAAATAAAATAACTCATTGATTTGGATGTTGGTTTTGGAAAGGAATGGGTGCAATTTATTTTACCTGCCCTGGTCCAAGCCGGCTGTTGGTTGTTTTAGAAACGGTCGATACACCTGGACTTTTTCCCTGACAAATAATGCTCCCCGGTGCTGGGGAAGCAGAGCTAGCACTGATTTTAGGGCGAGCCGATGTCTTTGCTGGTATCTAATAAGTGCAGTTTCCTCTCCTCCCCTTTCATCCCCACAACAGCTCCTCGGCTCGTTGTGTCTGATCCTGCACAGCCAGTCAGGGTGTGCCGGGCTCTGAGGGCGGAACCATTGGAATTTTCTGGAAAAGAAACCAGGCAGGCTGCTTCTGTGTCTGTCTTGTTTGTGCCCCCACTTTCTTTTAAATACTAAAATGCTTAAAAATATATATTTCCTATAATATTTTAAAAAAAATAATCGCCGTGACGTTGTAATCCCTAGGTCAGACATGTGATTAATAAACTGTCCCTTTTTGTGGGTCTAATAAGAGCATGCCTGTAAACGTGCGGGTTACTTTAGAAAGGAATAGAGAAGAAAAGCGACGGGGTGGTACGGTGTACGGTCCATGCCTACGCTAAGGAGAGTGCGGAGGGTCATCGCTGTGAGCACAGGCGCGGCCGTGCTGACGCCGGGATTTCCAGCCACGCACCTGACCGCCTCCGGGGATGCCTCGCCACGTGTCTTCTGTTTGGCTCGTCCTTGTTCCTTCTGCCTTGCTTCCCTCTGGGCACAGCAAAAACAGTTTCTGTTCCCACAAACCTGCCCTCGCACAAGACTCGCCTCTTTCTGTAGCAACTCATAAAAGAATGAGCATGATCGAGGGGTAAGAGAGGAGCCCCACCCGGGTGGGGTTGGAGCCTTCATCCCTCGGAAGTTTTGATCGGGATGTTCCCCCGGCGGTTGACCTCTTTGAACGGGGACTTGACGCTTCTCCTTGGGAAGCTACAGCGAGGTTCAACGTATGCGGAGTATTCAATAAGAACCCTTTTGGCTGGGATTGTGGCTGCTGCTTAAAGCCCCAGTTTAGGCTGGACAAAGACCCAGGCGTTTTGCTGCACTTGTTAGAAAAGTCAGCTGGTCCCTTCCACCCGCAGACGTCACAGGACGTCACCGAGGCACGAGAAGGCGGCATGCTCGCCTGCAGAGGTGCCTGGAGGAGGAGAAAGCCTCCTTCTGGGAACCGTGGGAAAGAAAGGGGCAGACAGGAAAAGCTATTGTTCGCTTTTCCTCTGCAAAGTGCCTGGGACGTTGCACGGGACCGAGAAAACCATGTGAAACAATAGGCCAGACCTTTGGCAGTGAGTAAAGACGCGATCTATTCCTCCTGGAAACTTAACATTTTCTAAACAATCCATCACCTCATCCTGGGTCCTGCCAGCATGTTCGTGCTTCCCGGGACGGAGGATGGCTGAGCTGCTGGGGTTTGCCTTGTCATCAGTCTGCCCTGGTCTGGGCCGGACTGGGGGGCAGTTTATCTGAGCCCAGTTTTGTCACCTGTCAGATGAAGAGGGCGCGACCTGTGAGACCCCTGAGAACCTGCCCCCTCAGACCATCCACGGTCCCGTGAACAGAACGCCTCGCTGCTGTACAGTGTTGTCTTGTTAGAACTCAGTCGGGTCACGGAAGGACCTAATTAAATGTCACAGAAATAACAGCCTTTGTTTTAGCATCTGCCTTGTGCCAGGCCAGTGCTAGGTTCTTTGCATGTTTCATCTCCAGCTCAGGTAAGAAGGGAATGAATGCAATAGATTGCAGTCGTTATTGTTCATGTGCTTAGATTGTGGCTGTGCGCCCTGGGTGCAAGTCCTTTTTCCCTGGATGCCTTGATTACCTAAACCACAACTGGTTTAGAGTAAGAATCTGTGGTCTCTGAGTGTGTGTGGGGGGGTGTCACGGGTTGTCCCCTTCGGTCCTTTGGGTCCGTGGATCCCTGATCAGAGTGAGCTCGTGGAAAGAGGGGGAGAGCAGGAAGCAGGGGAGAGAGAAGCCCCAACACAGCTGATAGTAGGTGCTCCTGTTAGAAACAGTCCAGCAAGGATAAGAGATGGGACCTTTGGAGATAGTTGGGTGACATCAGTTGCGGGGAGGCATTAGTTACCTCTTATTAGCTTACTCTCTTTCCTCAGAATTCCCTCTGACGTTCGAACACACTTATTTTTTGTCTAGCTTGGGGATTTATTGCCTAGCGCTGGTGTTGGGGACTCCAGGGTGTTCCTCCATAATCATGTGCCGAAGCCCTAATCCACGCAGCGTGACTGTATTTGTAGATAGGGACCTTTAAGGAGGTGCTGAAGATTAAACGGGGCCATCAAGGTAGGGCCCTGATTCAGTAGCACTGGTGTCCCTGTAAGAAGAGGAAGAGACATTGGGGCTGTGCTCCCACAGAGACCAGGCCACGCGAGGACACAGGGAATAGAGGGCCATCTGCAAGCCAAGGAGAGAGGCCGCAGGAGAAACCAAATCTGTCAACACCTTGAGCTAGGACTTCCAGCCCCAGTCTGTGCTACTTTGTTATGGTGGCCCAAGCAGCTGGGGACCTTCTGGGGGACCTTTGCCTGCGATGAACCAAGGATGCTGATTTCATCATCAGACTGAGCCAGGTGCACGAGGTGGAGGGCCTGCTGACATGGATGGATCCATCTGGGGTCTTGTCCTCGCTACCTCTGTCCCCAGCAGTCCCCCAGTGCCTGCGGCATAGTATAGGCGGCACCCAGACCCCTTGTGGAATGACTGAATGAACGGTCTTCATGCAGAAATGGGGCTTGGACATCCAGTGGGTGGACTGCAAACCCAGTTGGACCGGGCTTGCTTTGGAAAGTGGGGGGCTGTGCGTGGGAGTGACCTTCTCTCCTGTCTATGGCTTCCTCTGAAGAGGGCGTGGAAGGGCCCTCCCAGCCCTGGAATGTCACCGCAGCCCTCTCTGGTCACCACACAGCGAGACAGCAGTTCTCAATCAGGGACAGTTTTTCGCCTTCCGAGGTGACATTTGGCAGTTTCTACAGACAGTTTTGGTTGTCACAGCTGGGGTGCAGGTTCCCCTGGCATCGCAGAGGTAGAGGTCAAGGCTGCTGCTAAACATCCTGCAGTGGATAGGCTGCCCCCACGACAAAGAACTAACCGCCCTGGCCGCAGTGCCCAGGTGAAGAAACCCTGCAGTGAGGTTAGGTGTCCAGGACCACGATGATTTAATTAGAGAATGTCAGTTCTAAATAAAGAGGAGAGCTGTGTGAAGCAGGCCGGAAGCTTTTCTTCTGGGGAAAACAGAGAGCAGCTGGGTAAGCTGACTTCGCCGACTGGCGTGATGCGGGCAGAAGCGTTGGCGTCTGAGGAGCCTCGGAAGGCTTCTTCCTCCGGCTGCCGTGGCCCGTGTTCCTGCCTGAGAGTCAATAGGTGGCGGCTGTGGGCCTTGTTCGGAAGCGGTGGGACTGACTGAGTCTCTTGTCCCCTCCTGCGGGACCCACATGGGAGTACTTGGTCCTCTGAGTCCCCTGTCCTTCTGTGCCCTCTGTGCTGTGACCAGGGCAGGAAGACGGGGCAGTACTGAGGCGAGGGGGGGTGCTGGAGGGTGCCTGGTCCTGGAGGAAAGAGGGAGAGAGTTTTAGAATGAAGCAGGGAAGGCACCCCTTTTCTGTGAGATGGGCGGGAAGCAGGAGTGTTTCTACACAATGCAGCAGTCAGCTAGCGGACAGAGGCAAGTGTGTGGGGGTGCTTCATTCAAGCACCCCGTCCTGTAGGACATCTGCTCCAGGTCGGGCCTGGGGTGGCAGTGGGTGCAGGACGGAGGGGAAGGTCTGAAACCATGACTGGCTGACAGTGGTGCTTCCAGAAGGTGCTCTCCAGTCCAGAGGCACGTTGACTGAGTCCACAGGGGAAGGTGCAGCCTGTTGGGGGCGTGGGGGACAAGGATAAGTCAGAGCAGCCCCTGAGCTCCAGAGGCTTGAGGTTTCCGCATGTTGTCATCTCTCGGGCAGAACCCCGTCTGTTGGGTTCTCTGCCGAGGGCTCCAATGGGCAGACTGGCGTGTGAGCAGCGCTGGGAAGGCATCACGCGGCGTGCTCGCGGCCTGGAGCGTGCACTGATGAGAGTGGGCACCGATGAGCGTGAATCGCTCAGAGAGAAATCAGCAGCGAGAAGCTGGTTCAGGTGGAAGCAAGCCTTCCCCAAACCTTGTTTGTTGGCTGGTTGAGGGCTGGGGCTTCCAGATTCATCAAATAAAACCATTGGGATGCCCAGAAAGGTTCCAATCTCAGATAAGCAACAGAGACTTGGGACATGGGACGTATTTATGCTACAAATTCTATTCACTTAATCTGAGATTCAAATTTAACCAAACATCCTGTATGTTACCCGGTGGTGGGTGCGGGGAGGCAGAACTCTTGTGGGTGCCAACCCTCTAATTCCTTCCCATGCCACATCATGCACATGCCAACGCTCCAGTTCCTCCTTTTGCAGACCACTTTGCGACGTCGGCCCTCCGTCTGGTGACGCATTTTTGGGTTTCTGGCTGATCATTGTCTGGCATCCTTGATTGCCCAGGACAGCTGTGAACCCAGAAATGCATGAAAGGCACCACCTGGTGCAAGCAGAGCCCAGAGTAGCCAAGCCAAGGCCAGGCTGGCTGGATGCCCGTGGGGCTGGCGGGTGATGAAGCATTCTTGGGCCAGCAGCAGCTGAGGCTGTGGACAAGCTGTGAGGAAGCAGAGAAAGGACAGAATAGACGAGGGGAAGGAGGAGTGTGCCAGACGGCGCTGGAGAGAGAGATGACAGAGGATGCTTGGAGTAGGGACAGGTGGCAGATGGGGTGAGCTCTGTCCGATTGCAGTTTCCTGGGGGCCTCCGTGGAAAGGCTCCCTGTCCCTCACGGTGGCTCTGATGAGCAAGAACAGGCATGATGACAGTCGGAGCTGATACTTAGTCAAGGCTCACTGGGCCTGACTTGCGTTAGTCCCGGCTTCCTCCCCTGCCCCTCCCATGCTTTAGCCTCACTGGGCTCTAATATTTCTGCAACACTTGGGGTGTGGTCCTACCCCATGGCCTTTGCACATGCTGTTCTCCTTGTCCAGGATGTTTCTCCCCAAACGTCCTCCTGGCTCACACCTTTACCTAGCTTCCCATCCTTGTTTAAATGTCTCCTCCTTGGAGGGCTTTGCTCAACTAAATTATTTTAAAATGGCAATGTCTCCCACCTGGCTTTATTTTTCTCCATGGCACACACCTGATAGTCTGTATGTTTCCCCTGTTTGTTTGCTTCCTGACTGTCTTATCCCTGAAAACGTCCCTTCCAGGAGCACAGGGTTTTGTAGGTCTGTTCATGGTCCAATCCCCAGCACCCAGCATGGTCCCCGGTCCCAGCAGGGCACCTGGTGAATGTTTTTGATGCTTGAATGGCCTGAGCTGTTCCTTAAACAGGCCTTTCTCTCCTGCACACGCCTGTCCAGAGTCTGGAGCTGTTACCAGACAGCACTTGTGCCCACACGATGGGCCAGGTAGGCTGGGTGGGGGCTGGCGGAGGGGGGACTCTGCTTAGAAGGGATCAGCTGGCTCGGGGAGAGAAATACAGCCAAGGTTCCTGTGCCCTGACCTGACTGCCCCGTCTGGTTTCTGCAGGCTGCAGCACCGAGACTGCCCCCGTCGCCCCCGATGGCCCGCGCAGCGCCTCGGCCGAAGGCAGCCCTTTCCGCCCTCCCGCCCACTCCTTCTCCACCGTCTTCGACGAGGACAAGCCCATAGCCAGCAGCGGGGCCTACAACCTGGACTTCGACAGCATCGAGCTGGTTGATAACTTCCAGGCCTTGGAGCCCCGCTCCTCAGACGCCAAGACTCCGGAATGCAAAGTGAGCGCGCGGAGGAAGTCCACGGACTCCGTTCCCCCGTCTAAGTCCACGCTGTCCCGCTCGCTCAGCCTGCAGGCGGCTGATTTCGATGGTGCCTCTTGCTCAGGCAACACCGAGGCCGTGGCCCCGGCCCCGGATGCGAGCAGCACGGGTTCGAGCAGTGATTCCAGTACCCTTAAGCGAACTAAGAAACCGAGGCCGCCTTCCTTAAAAAAGAAGCAGGTTGCAAAGAAACCCTCGGAAACACCCCCCGTGAAAGAGACACAGCCAGAGCCGGCCAAGGGGAGTTCTTTCCCCAGTGAGGAGGCTCAAGCATCTGAGACGAGAACGGAACCGGCCCAGCCGGAAGGTTCTGGGCTGGCCTTCAGCGAGGAGGTGCCCCTGGAACCTGCTGCTGTGCCTCCGGACTCAGAGGGTACAGAAGGGGCTGTCCCCCCAGCTTCTGGAGGTGGCAGAGTGCAGAACTCACCCCCTGTTGGAAGGAAAACGGTGCCCCCTGCCACAGCCCCGGAGACGCTGGAGGTGACCCCGTCGGATCGCGGGGGGCAAGAGGACTCCCCAGCCAAAGGGCTCTCAGTGAGGCTGGAGTTTGACTATTCTGAGGACAAGGGTAGTTGGGACAGCCAGCAGGAAAACCCTCCTTCTACCAAAAAGGTCGGCAAAAAGCCAATTGCCAAAATGCCCCTAAGGAGGCCAAAAATGAAAAAAGCACCCGAGAAGCTGGACAATACTCCCGCCTCTGAACCCAATGACATCCCTGTCGCTAAAGGTACCTACACCTTTGATATGGACAAGTGGGATGATCCCAATTTTAACCCTTTTTCTTCCACCTCAAAAATGCAGGAGTCTCCCAAACTGCCCCAACAATCGTACAACTTTGACCCCGATGTCTGTGACGAGTCCCTTGACCCCTTTAAGACATCCTCTAAGACCCCCAGCTCGCCTTCCAAATCCCCCGCCTCCTTTGAGATCCCCGCCGGTGCCGTGGAAGCCAACGGGGTGGATGGGGACGGGCTCAACAAGCCCGCCAAGAAGAAGAAGACGCCGCTAAAGACGTAAGTTCAGGGGAGCGGGTGGGCCGTCCAGGGGCTTAATGCTCGGTCACTTGCCTGGATGCATCCGAGCTGCCCTCACCCTTCCCACATCTGCCGGAATAGTGCCATGTTGTTGGCGGGACACCCCTGTGGCGTTCCCCAACCCACATACCCCTTCCGGTCTACAGTCCTCGACCCTTTGCCATAGGAAGTCAGTAGTTGAAACTTGCCTTTTGGCTAAAGACCTGACACTCGACTCCAGGGCAGTGTCAGGGTTCCTGTAGAAGAGGAACCGTCCAGTGGAGACCTGGTCCACCGTCCTGGGGGTCTTTCGTTTAGCCTATGAATTGCTTGTTGGAGTAGCCTAGGAGCTAGGCCCTTTAAAATACTGTTAAAATATGTAGTATTTGTTTCTACCCATGAATGAGATCAGTCCAGGAGACAAACCCAGAGAACTCCGGGAGGCCTGGGCCCCTCCCTGGACCCCAACTAGCTCTTGAGCAATACACGTCTGTCTCCATCCCTCTGTCTAGCCGTCCTTTGCAGACAAGAGTTCAAAGGCCCCGTTGATCCAGAAGAGTTCAGTGGGACCTGAAAGGGAAAGGCCATCCCCACTGTCCCTAAGAGGCCATTAATAACTGAATCTATTGTCCACACACACTTGCTGGGTAGATTACCCTTGAATGTCACATGTCCAGGCCTCTAGAACTCATTCCAAGGCCCAGCCCTAATTTGGATGGCTGCAGGTCCATTCTCGGGACCCCAGCCCGGGCGTGGTGTGCTTTGGTACCAGATCTTTTCTCCTTGCTCTCAGGGGAAGCATCGTTAGTCATTGAACAAGGCCGCGGAGGCCAGCAGAACAGGCCACGGCTACTGGCTCCTGAATCAAATTGAGTCACGTGGCACTGATCTAATCCAGACGGGGTGACCTGTTTACCTCCCATTTTGGGGGGTCTCTTGAGTGCCTACCGTTTGAGAAGAGCCCGGGGCTTCCTGAGCTGAGGTTTTCTAAGCAGGCTTCAGCCTTGGATCACCCTGCAGCCATCTGGTAGTGCATGGGAGGCACTCCTGACCGAAACATCTGGGCTTTGCTTAGACCAGGAACCCAAACAGGCCTTTGCTCCAGACTCCATAGAATCTATGTTAGGAGCTTTATTTTAAGCCTCCAGCAAGAGAAGTCTGAAATGCCCAGACTTGCAAAGACGTTTCTCTCCTCTTTGGAATGAGAGCCAACTCGCAGGTGTCACCTCCCCTTCCCCGCAGCTAGCTTGGCGAGACCCTGTTCTTTCATCGGGACTAACAGGTCAGGGGAGCCAGCCCGTCTCGCAGTCTCACCGCTAGTGCGGGTGGCTTGGAATCCCACACGGGGGCACAAGGCTCTTTGGGTACCAACGCTTTATGGGATCATTGGACCCAAGCAATGAGGCATTCTCCGAGAGGCCCGCTAGCGATTGGCTGTTGTATCCTAACCTGTTAATAACCAGTTGTCTGCAGAGTTATCTTTTTTGTCAGTTCCTTCTGTCTGTCTCTCTTTTTCTTTGTCTTCTTGTCTTAGGATGGTTGAAGATGTGATGTCTGTCTGTTCTCTGTTGTAAGTAAATTTAATGGAATCCACCTCTTAACGCTCCACGTGCTGTATCATTCTGCCTTTTCTGTTTTTGCCTCCACGCCTCTTTCTCTCCACTCCATGGCTGCTGCTTACATGTGTCTGTGGCGGGCCTGGGAATGACGGGGCATGGGGCTAGCCAGGGGCGGAGGGTGTTTCTCTGTCTCATAGTGATTAGTGTTAAGTGAAACTGCTTGGCTATGAACACATGATTATCCAACATCTGCCTGCTTGTCGGGAATGGGACTTGTCCTCCGCCCCTTGCATATTGGATGTCTTCATCTGAAACCCATACTTTTTGTTCGTTTCTTTTTAACTCTCATTTCATTCTTTCATTTTAAATCGAACTGGTGGGCGATCGCTTTCAAAGCACGGTGGCTTCGTGAGAGAAAGAACCATCCCGTCCCAGCTGGCCATAGGCGGCGGCGGGCAGCTGTGGCTTGTTCTCGCACGTGTGGGGAGAAGAAATGTGTGGGCTGTTCCAAATTGAGGTCCGTGGGAGCCCCCTGAAATCAGGGTCAGCTCGGAGTGGAGCTCAGGGCTGTGAGAGCCATCGCCAGCCTGCCCTAAGCCTGACCTACAGCCTTGCTCACCCAGGGCCAGGCTGGGTGGCAGCATGCCATCTGTGTGGGTCGTCGTCCAGCTGGGTGTCAGTGGGAACAGAGCAGACCACCTCTGTGCCTCTACTGCTTCGCCTCCCCAGCCAGGAGGGATCTTGTGGGCAGCTCCCGGGGGCCCGAGGACACACACCTCCTCTGCCCCTTCTCATGAGGGAAGCTGGCCTGGTCCCCAGGCGTCCGGCAGTCCCGGGAGTGTTGGGTCTCTCAGGCTCTTTTCTGCCCGAGGGAGTTTAGTATTTTAGAGCCTTGTGACCACTCTAAAAAGAATACGATTAATATATTTATATGCGTGAGTCAGTGTATGCTTCGCGCTGTGACTGCACTGCTCACACGGCAGATGCACAAGTGCTACAGATACCTGCTTGTAGTATTCTTTTATGAATGAATGCCATGGTCGGAGCGTTTTATCTGAGAGAACACAAGGCAGGAACACTGGAGTTCCATCAGTTAGCGTACGGAGCAGGAAGGGGAGTGGGATCTAAGGGGAGGGACTCCCCCCGCCCCAGCCCCTTGTTTTGCTGGGAGCAGGACCGTACCACGGAGGGGCGTGAGGTCAGGAGGCAGGGGCGGGTCTGCAGGCGGAGAAGCCTCTATTCTGACCGTGGGAATGTCACCTGGCCTCCCCCTGGACGTAACGGGACCGCCTTTCTCCTGACCCCTTCGGGAGCCTTGTCTCATGGTTCCTTGGCCTCACGTCCTCGCCGCCTCCGGTGATTTCTACGAAGGAGCAAAAGAGGGGGGAAAGGCTCCTCCTGAATCTTACTTGTTAACCGTAGTTAGGGAAAGGCATTAAACAATAAAATCATCTTATGCCTGAAGAGTCCTGGAGGTTGACCATCAACACTGTGCAGGTACTTACCACTGAACTTGTACAGTTAAAAAATATTGAAGATGGCAAATGTTATGTGAATTTCTTTTTACCCAAAATTTAAAAAAAAATTATCTCACCTCCAGCCCTCTTAGTCAGAACCCCACCCAAAAGCTCGAGGGCGCAGGATCCGTCAAGCTCAGCATTCTGACGAGGAAGAAGGAATCCACCCTTTCTCCCTGAACCCCGAGAACTTCCTTCCTGTCTCCACACGGCCCCGAGAGTCGTTTATGAAGGGTCGTGTCGGCTTGCCTGTCTATAAATTGGATCCCGTTCACTGGCGTCAGGAAGCTAGATCCCCTCTCTCCACGGTGGTCGGTTCAAGCACGCCTGGACGAGTTCCAGCATCCATTCATCTGCTCACCCAAACTTTGCTTTTTAAAATAAGGGAGATGAGAGCCTCTGATTAAATTTAGCTTCATTTTCTGGGCCAGCTTTTCAAACACGGCATCTCGCTAAAGATTTCAGCCTGATGCGTCTTTTCCTTGGGGGCCCCAGGGATACCCGTCAGAGCCCGAACGCACCGTCACCGTCGGCGTGGGCGGCTTCCGGCTGGTGTCGGGGAGCTGCAGGCAAGGCAGCAGGGTGGTCTAGGGAGGTAGCCGGCAGAGGCGGTGGGTTTGGTCTGCTCTGTGCGTTCTGGGATGTTCTGTAGCTCTCGTTTGTGTTCACCTTTTCCATTTTGTTTCCAGTGACACATTTAGGGTGAAAAAGTCGCCAAAACGGTCTCCTCTCTCTGATCCACCTTCTCAGGTATAACGTGCCCTCGACATTGATGACTTAACATCGCTCCCCCCGGGGGTTAAGGCTGGTGTCAGCGGAGCTGTCCTCTCTGCTCATGGTAGCCACGTGTCCAGCGCCCTGTCCTCGCCTCCTACATGGAGCGCTCCTCGGTGACACCGTCTTTCTTGATCCCTTCACATTGGGGGGAAGTCAGTATGTGTCCCGAGATGTTCAGGAAAGATGTCAGTGGGACTTTTTAGAGACATCGTGCCAGTCTGTTCTGACCGGTTAATTTGCTGAACATGTGTGGGACTGTCAAGGTGAGGAAGTCTGTTGAGATAAAATGAATACGTAGTGAGAAAAAACTGAGGGTGTGGCAAGGGCACTGGAGTGTGTACCCCAAATCAGAGTGGGGAGATAAAGGCACTCCATCCCTCAGATGAACCCCTTGCTCCTGCTTACTCGTTCCTCTCGTTCCCCTGCCCAGTGGAAACCATTTCTTCTACCCTGTTTACAGACCAAGGAAGGTTACCCTCTGGCGTGAATGCCAGGCTGTTCAAGGTCATAGAAAAAGCCTCCCACTCCCAATCTGAGCCTGTGAAGCCCCAGCCAGCCAACCCCTGGCAGGGAAGGGGTGCAGAGAGAGGACCTGGCCCCAGAACAGGGGGTCTTGGGTCCCAGTCCCAGCTCTGCTCTGACATCTCTGGGCCCTCACCCTACCCTGTGCAGCTTCGTGTCCTCTGTGGACATGGAGCTGAGACCCCCTTTTTCCTTCCCCAACAACAGGTGTTTGTATTGTCAGGTGGTTTTGCCGTGCAGGCCCTGGAGCACTGTGTGGGCATAACACAGTCCCCACAATCATAAAGTTGTCAGAAGTAAAGGTTTTCTTCTTTTTTCACAAAGCAAATGAGCAAGAACATACTAAAATAAACGAGACACAAAATCCCAATTTTTAAAAATCCACTGTCACCCCCTGAAACAAGCCACCCAGTACAGGAAATTCATAGAGGAAAGAATTTATTTCCTTGGGATCATTATGAGCAGAATGAGAGGACATGCAGGGGACGGTGACGGGGGCCTGTCCTTGTGCGTGGGACCCCAGACACGTGGGTGGGCGCAGTTTCTGACACAGAGATTAGACAAGAGGAGAGACTGCTCCCCTTTTCCTCCAGGACCCCACACCAGCGGCGACCCCAGAGACGCCGCCAGTGATCTCCACCGTAGTCCATGCGACAGATGAGGAGAAGCTGGCGGTCACCAACCAGAAGTGGACATGCATGACGGTGGACCTGGAGGCTGACAAGCAGGACTACCCGCAGCCCTCGGACCTGTCCACCTTTGTCAATGAGACCAAATTCAATTCACCCACGGAGGGTAAGCAAGTTGGTGGCCAGCCGGACCCCTGCCCTGCCTTGGAGACCACTGCCCCTAGGGAACACAAGGCCGGGAAAGAAACTTCTAAGCCAGGTAACCGTGCCCTCGGCGGCAGCCTCCCGGTGCACCCTGCGCTAAGGCTGTGTTTTGAAATGGCCTGAGGCCAGCTGCTCTCTGACCCAAGACCCCTGCTTGGAGCCTGCACGGTTCCCCCTGATTCCCAGTCCTGAGCTCACTCAAGCTTAGCTTAGTCTCCGCTGCTTGGTGGATGTTCCTTGGTGCTTTGAAGCACACACAACTCCAAGGAACCTCATTCAAGGCTAATGGTCAGTGTAGGTCAACTAACCTGGGGCCCTCCTAGTGCTGCTGCTGCTCATTGGCCCCACCGAGTGCACCACAAAGTGGCCGCCCCTGCTCCTTAAGCCCCACACCAGAGGTTCCCCCGGGCTTGCCAATGGGAGGACAGCGTCCCTCTGAAGAGGCCCCCAGGCACGCTGCTGACCTTATCAGTACCCACCTTCTTCCTCCCTGACTTCGCTTTCAGCGTTCTGCCTGCTTCCGCGGCTCGAAAAATCCCTGTATCCAAAGTCAGCACATGACTGGGTGACCGAGTGTTTTTTAAAAGTAATTACTTATCCCACTAACACTGATTCTTCTGAATCTGTGTATTGGCTTCCACGCTTCCTTTCTGGTTAGGAAAGTGGGTGGGGGAGTAACTAGAGCCCCCCCCCCAAGGGGCTCATCATTTCCTGCATCAGCGCTGTCCCGACGTCCCCGTCCTCGGCCCCAACCCAGCCCCCTGAACAGTCGTGATAGTTCTGAGTTTCCCTTTCCAAGATGTGGGTTTCTAAGAAGTTTAAAAAACTGAGTAGATGTCAGTATGAGGATGATCAAACGTGGAGAAAACCTACCTTATCTCCACTTCTTCACTGCTAACTAGGAGCAAGGGCTCCACTGATCGACCTTCTACCCTCGTCTGGGCGGGGCTGGGGTACAGGTCATTTGTCATTGTCACTCAGATGCGTCCTCAAGGGGCTCCTGCGTGACCGGGCCTCTTGGTGCTCTGCTCTGTGCCCAGGAGGTCTCTGCGTGGTGCCAGTGAGATCCAGTGCATCTTATTTTGGGATGTTGGATGCTAATCTTTTGCTTTTACTGCCTTTCTGAAGTTTTAAGATTCAAAGACGATCCGAATTAGACGTCCTCGGGAATATGGGCGTTATATTTTCTGCAGACTGGAGTCTTTTGGTGGGCTCTCTGGTTGGTCCTCTGGCTTAAGGTTGGGGAGGCTTCGTTAACAGTGACCATCTCGTTCCCACCTGACCCCGCAGACAGGGCGAGGGGGGGAGGTGGCCCCTGGCCTCAGCCTCTCTTCAGTCCTTGTTTTCCTCTGCACTCACACGTGAGCCACGAGCCCCGCCACTTTTCTCCGTGGACGCCCCCACTCAGCTGCCTGTGCTGCTGGTCCCAGGCTGGCATGCCCCCCACCTCGTGTTCCACACTTGTCTTGCTCCATCCTAGCCTCTCCCTGGACACCCACTCTGCTTTGTCAGCCCTTAAGCTTAGTGTGGGCCGCTGGGAGGTCACTTAACACCATCATGGTGATGCACATGCCTACCTAGCTTTCCGACTAGCTGTGTGTTTCCTGAAGGCTGCTGCTCTGTCCGATCCGTCTCTGTGTCCCTCAGTGTCCTGAGCGCACTAGCTGTGTGTTTCCTGAAGGCTGCTGCTCTGTCCGATCCGTCTCTGTGTCCCTCAGTGTCCTGAGTGCAGTAGGAACTACAGACAGGTTTGTGAAGGAAGAAAACACAAGGCCAGGCAGGTAAAGAGCTCAGTGTTGACACCTCAGGTTGATCTTTGCAATAGGTGTCCCCTATGTGAGGAAGATATGGGGTGGGCTGGGGGTTGACATCCCAGAAGCAGAAGGTGCTTGAGCACCAGCCATGGACTTGGCCGTTTTGATAGCATCCTGTGGCTTCCTGCTAGTTGGTGTCCCTTAAAGCTTGATAAGGTACTTCTAAATATCAGAGGATCGTTTAGAAGCCCACCGGGGCTTGTCATTGTAGATCAGAATCGAAAGCTATGATTTGGGGCTATGTATGCACAGGGGGTCCTCGGGTTATGACACAGTTCTGTTCCTACGACAGTGATGTAACCTGAATTTTGGTGTAAGTCGAAACACGCCCTAGCCTAAGTCACTTACCTATCCTAACACAGTTGTAAAATCATCATCTAGAACCTAAAAACACAACTAAGCCACAGAAAAAGAAAAATGTGCGTTCTTCCGCCACGTGCAGCTACACTAGTTTATCCGCGTCTTCCGTGAGTACGACGCTGACGGCATCAGCCGAGGGAGTGAACGTGTTTATGGGAGTAAACGTCGTAAACTCGAAATGTCATAGGTCGAGACCGTGGTAACCCGAGGACCCCCTGCTTGTGTCATCAGGAATCAAACGCATGCATCCTTTTCATAGGAAATAGGGAGGTTCTCATAGTACCTGTTAAGCTAATGGCTAGGTGCCTCATTCATGGTAACATCTATTCAGCTTTAACATTAAACTGAAACAGAAGAGTCGCTGGCTCAGTAATTACCGTATTTCCCCATGTATAGGATACACATTTCCCCCAAAAATTTGGTGTCTAAAAACTGGGTGCATCTTATACAGTGCTTATAGATTTTTTTTTACTTGCATTTCCCACATTTTCACGCTTGTTTTTGCACTTATTGTTGTAGATGAATAAAACTTGAGTTCAATAACTTTATGTAATAAATTGTTTTTTCAAATTTCGGACCCCAAAATTAAGGTCTGTCTTATACATGGGGAAATACGGTATTTGTTTTCTGCAAACATTCAACAAATATGTAAAAAGTTAAGAACAAAACTTCAGGAAGCCTGTCCCCTTGTGAAAATCATCTGGGAAGTCCCAACTATAATGATAGCCAGTGGGCAACTGGAAATTCGTCCTCTGTGTGAATACGGGACGGTCGCCCTTTCCAGAGGTATGGACCCTGCATTCACCTCTCTAGTGTGCCCCAGTGCCCTCCAGAAACTGGACGTAGCTGGGAGCCCTGACCGTGACCATCTCACTCCAACCTGACTCTAGCGGCCCTGGCCCATGATTATGTTAATGAGGTCAAGGCCGGCCTCAGCAGACGTGTACCCAAGGGCGCTGGCGTCGTCACCAGGAAGGATCTGGCAGGTCTGCAGCTCGGAGTGAGACGCTTACACTGAAGTCGCCGATCACAGGAGAATTAAGCGTTGGGTTAGAGATAGTAGTTATCATTTGAACACATAACCACGACGACATGCATTCTCTGAGTAATCGTGATCAAGTCAGGCGCTGTCATTGGTGCCGCACACACTGCGAGCCCCGCTGGGGGGTTGACATAATTCCACTTTGCCCTGCCACCCCGAGAGTGGGTTCCACGGCTCCCCACTGAAGAGCGAGGAAGCCGAGGCTCTGAGCTGCCGAGACTCGACCATGAAGAAGCAGGTGTGCCTGACTGAGAGCCCCGCCGTGTCCCAACAGCCCTCCTGGGAGCGCCGTGTAGACTTCCGCGCCTCACCTGTCCACGGAGGTTGTTGAACTGATTGGGGTGTCCCTTCCTGGGTCCACAGGAGCTGCAGGTTGTCTTTTCACATTTTGAAAAATCGGAGTGCATCTCGTTTAGAAAGATGCCCGGCTGATTGAAATGTGCCTGTTTGGGCTGTAATTCCATCCACGCACTGTGGGGACACTGATAGTCTCCCTCCGATTGAAAACTCAGATGGGCGATTATAAACACTGTTCTCAGAGCGCCGGCTCAGGAAGCGCCCGTTTCTGGGCACGATCTTTTGACACGTGCCGTGGGCTCTTCTCTTAGATGGGAAGACGTCGTGCCATGAGGTGGAACTGTTGTCGCCCTTTCCTGGCCCACCAGCTGCGTGTGGGTGGTGTCAGATGGCTAAAAGTGGACATGGCTCTCCCCTTCCATTGCTCCGCGTGTTGAAGCCTGACCCTCAAAGCAGATGCGTGAGATTTTGAAAACCAGGTTTGGTCACATGTTTGTTCAACGTATCCAATATCACTTTGGTGAGAAGAAGACGTATTTGTTTTCTGCACATCCTGTCCAGGCCATTTTATAAATTATAAATGACTGGAAGTGTCGGGTCGTGTTCAGGAACACCTCCAAGAGTCAGTCCCTTGCTCTCCAGGGTTGACAGTCCTGGATAAAGCGTGGACTCCCCGTAACCACGCATGTTACAGGTGCAGACGCTGCTCTGGAGTGTCAGGGGACCCCCTTCCTCTATTGTCCTGCTACCTCTAAAGGGAGGAACAGGGGACACCGGGCAGTGGGAAAGGAAGCCCTCCTGGCAGGCAGGAAAGAAGGCAGGTATATGAGCTTGGTGACCTGAAACTCACCCCGACCAGTTGCCAGGAAACAAGCTAAGATTCTGGGTGGGATGTTTCACTGCAGCGAGCTGGTAACCAGAGCCTGGCATCCACCCAGGGGCACGGGTCCCTGAAAAATCTCTGAGCTTGAGTGGCTCCTTCTGGGTGCTCCGTGCCATTGTGGGGTGTGCTGAGGGTTCCTGTTGAATAATTTAGGGCTGACTCATGCCTTGGCGATAGTAATGCTACCTTGGAGAAGGAGGCCGCTGACTCACGACTGCCTTCTCAACCAAATAGTAGTTAACAGGACAACAAAGAGGTAGTCCTGGGGTCCCACACATAGGAAGTGACAGATCTGGGGAGGCCCCAGAAATCGCCTTGTCCACCCTCAGCCTCTGCCCGCTCCTCATGGTTAAGGCGAAGGGGACGTACGTCTTTATGAAGGAATGCTCCACGTCCCGGGTCGGGCAGACCTCGGGCACAGGCTCCATTGCAGTTAGAGACTCCAAGCTCCTACGCAGCAGTCGGTTTGGCTCTGGTCTCCGCCCTTCTGGGATGACACGTGTGTCAGGGCGTCGGCCTTCAGGATGCCCCAGGTCTTTCTAGCCATGAGTCCCCTAAACTGTGTCTGTGCCTCTTGAGCAGGCTGAGCCCCCTAGCAGAGTGCATTTGCTTCACCAGGGTGATTTGGAGATGCCAGAAAACTTGCCCACGTGCCAAAGTGCTGACGTTGATTTGGCCGCAGCTGCACACGCAGATTCTGAGAAAGTCCTCCACGGGATAGCTCGTTTTATTTATTTATTTTATTTTTTACTTTTTTTTCCTTGAAGTTAGAAGTGGGGAGGCAGTCAGACTCCTGCATGCACCTGACCAGGATCCACCTGGCATGTCCTTCACGGGGTGGTGCTCTGCCCATCTGGGGCATTGCTCTATTGCAAGCGGAGGTGAGGCCATGGAGCCGTCCTCAGCGCCCGGGCCAACTCTGCTCCAATGAAGCCTTGGCTGCTGGAGGGGAAGAGAGAGATAGAATGGAGAGGGGGAAGGGTGGAGAAGCAGATGGGCGCTTCTCCTGTGTGCCCTGGCCGGGAATCGAAGCTGGGACTTCCACACGCCGGGCCAACGCTCTACTGCTGAGCCAAATGGCCAGGGCATTTTGTAAATTATAAATGACTGGAAGTGTCGGGTCGTGTTCAGGAACACCTTTAAGAGTCAGGCCCTTGCTCACCAGGGTTGACAGACCTGGGTAGAGCATGGACTCATTTTAAATAGCTCATTTTAAAGCTCGGAGGAGGGAATCGTGTTTGAAGGGATGGCTTCAGCAATACGTGGAAAATAGAGAGGTGCCTTAAACCAGAACTGCTATTTATATTTTATGTAAAAAAGATAATTAAAGTATTAATTAGGCTTTAGGGCTTGCCTCTGACATTCACACCTAGCTGCTTTCTGAACAGGTCACATGTCACCACCTGGTTTTCATTTTTAGTAAAAAAGAGGCTTTGGGTAGCCGTCGACGGTAACTCATGTGAGGAGAGTCCCTTTTGGTCTGGCTCAGCCCTGCATCCCCGGGGCCCAGCACAGGTTGAGGCACGTAGTAGGTGCTCAGCATCCACTGGCTAGATAGGGAGCTCGCAGACCAGGAGGACCACGTGGAACCACCCACGTGACTGAGGCAGGTCGTGGGGCTCTAGTCTCCGGTGACCGTGTCTAGAGTTTTCTTTGCAGCCTAAAGTCTCCAGTCAGTTTGAAACAGGTTCTTTTCTCACCGAACTGGACTTGTAAAACCTTTGGACCTGACTGTTTGATTTGGACCAGCCCTGTCGGCACCACCAGCAGAATTTCGGGAGATGTTCTCGGTGACTTTCCCGGACAAGGAACCGTGGAGGAACAATGTCTGTCCTTCCCTTGCTTCGGGGTGTGGCTGGAGCTGAATTCTCAGAGAGGGACAACTGTGGGTCCAGTTCCAAACTGCCGCTGGGATGTGGGTACACCCCACGTGTGTGCACGGCGCCCCGATCTGTCCCCATCAAACCTGTGCTTGGTCCTGACATGTCATTCATTCCCTTGGGATTCTCTCAGGCTCCCCAACCACAGAAGCCCCCTTATAGCGAAAGGTTTACCAGTTGTCTGAAGATAGATAGCCAGGTTGAGGCTCCCCATTGTGTCAGAATCCGCTAGTCTGTGGACACCCTCCAAAAGCTTCGACTCCTGTTCCAGTCCCTCCCCCGCCCAGCCCACACCTCCCATCGTTTTCTCTGGCACTGACAACCTCTCCTTTCCGTTTCTTCTGCAGAGCTGGGTTTCAGAAACTCCTATGAAATTGAATATATGGAGAAAATCGGCTCCTCCCTACCTGTAAGTTTTCCTTCCTCCAGCCGGTCAGGGACTTGTTTTCCCACCCTGTCCTCTGTCGTGAAAACCCAGCACGGGCCTCCCCCCCATGCGTAAAGCGTCCCTGGGAATTCGGACCACGGATCAAGGGTCCCCGGTGCCCGCGGCATCCTGGGCGTGCAGTGAGGGCGACAGGGCCGTGGACAGGGGCTCGCACCCGGGCCATGCCGCTGGCTCTTCAGGTAGAAAGCAGTAGCATGCACAGACGCCTTCTACCGAATGATCTCCCTAGGCTGGAGAAGCACTAGTCAGAGGCTTCTTTTCAGAAGGTGGGGAGCGGTTCTGCTGCTTTTAAGGCGCAGTTTTTCTGTCTTCAAACCCGTGGCTTTGTATAACTGGAGATCGTCTTCGGGCAGCCTGCCCCCCGTTCTGCATTTTAAGGGATGATGATGGGCAGCTGCCTCGGTTGCCATGGAGCATTCGGGTCTGCGCTACGCTGTCGTCCAGCAATGCCCCCCCAGAGGCCTGTAGGTGCCATGACACTGAATGGCCCGCAGGTCACCTTACCTTGATCTTGCCTGCGTTGCTGTAGATGCTGGGGTTGCTGCTTCTAAGCCATAGTGTTCAGTCAGCCCGCCATAATTGTGGGGCTCCTTAACACTGGGTCCTCATGCTGTCCCCCACCTCGCCCCTTAGACTGTGGCCGCGCCCGGAGTGGGCTCTGGCATTTCCCTCTGTTTATCCTCAGTGGCTGGCACCATGGACCACCCCGAGAACGTGACCAACATGCTGTTAGACTGTTTGTCCCCTCGAAAAGGTTTCCAGCTGCACACAGTCACACGCCCCTCCCGTCCTGCTGCCCCCACTCCCAGCCAGCACTGGTTTGCTCCTCTCTTCAGGGTGGCTTCAGACACACGCAGGCCTTCCCCTGAGGAGTTATTTCTTCTTATTCAAAGTGCTCTGCTTTTCATCTCTGTAACATGTCCGGGCCAGTGGTGGCCGAGCTGACGTGTGACTTTGATCCCTCCAGCAGGACGATGACGCCCCGAAGAAGCAGGCTTTGTACCTTATGTTTGACACGTCTCAGGAGAGCCCGGTCAAGTCTCCCCCTGTCCGGATGTCAGAGTCCCCGACGCCGTGTTCAGGGTACGACTGCCGTGATCAGCGGGTTATGGATCAGGCCAGAGGGCCCCAAGCCTCTGAGCGCGTTGGCACTGCTGCCCGGCTTTATTTCCCGTGTGTGTGTGTGTGTGTGTCAGGCAGCTGACGTTCATCTCTGCTTATTCCCACGGACATACATGCGGGGGGCTTGTTACAGGCTGCCCTTAGGACGCAGGTGAAACCCTCTGACAGCTGAGTGTGTGGGCCCCTCCAGACACCCCAACGCACACGCAACTTTCTTCTGTGATTTGTTCTGTGGAGGGGTGGCGTGCTGCAACTCTCAGAGCCTGGATCCCATCCTCAACCCTTACTGGGCGTGTGACCCGATGCAAGTCCCTTGCTCCCACCCCTTGTGCTGCTGTTTCCTCATGTGTCAAGGGAGAGCGTATTCACACTGACCCTGTAGGGACTTGGTGGAGATAAAATGAGACCTCTGACCTTGCAGACACTTCCCCACCTGTGCCCTGAGGAGGGGCAGCTGTCCCCCAAAGCCACCAGGAGGAATAAACTGAGATGCTCTAAGGAAATCACTGGTCACGGGCCTGGCGCGCGTGACGTGCCCAAGAAAACATCTATTATTAATATCGCTGGGAAAGTGAGCGTTCCTCAGGGTGGGGCTCTGAGCTGCGTGCTGCTGGATTGGGGGAAGATGGGGACCTTCCCGTCATCTCCTACCTGTCCCTTTCACTGGGCAGGAGTGAACGCTCACCCCAAACTCACCCCAGAGTCTTCCGAAAGTGGCGCGAAGGATGCTGATGGGGGTTTTCCCAGCAATGCTCATTGGCCCTGTCAGGTGCTTCACCTGCAGGTGGCATCTCACTTGACCTTCACAGAGGGGTGCAGTGTCTCCCTCTTGCAGAAAAGGAGACACGGGACCCAGTCGCCGCCCCCCTAGGGTGCATAAGCAGGCAGACTGGCAGTCTACCCAGCACCACTGCCCACGCCCCTTAGCCAGTGATGTCTGTGCTCCTGACCCCCCCTCGTGTGCAGGCCCTGGTGTGGGGCTGGCCCGCGCACTCCCTCAGGCTGCCCAGCCTACACAGGCCCTGTGGCCACCCAAGCCTTCCCCCTTTTTCGTCTGGGCATGCAGTCCTGGAAGTCTGGAATCCCTCGGATGTTGACTGAGGTCAGGCATCCAGGCTGACTGCCGTGCAATTTCCAAGGAGAAGGCTAAAGGTGTCCCTTTGTTTCCTCAGGTCAAGTTTTGAGGAGACGGAAGCCCTCGTGAACGCTGGGGCAAAGGTTCCCCATCACGTTGCACGAGGGCTGGCCCCCAACCAAGAGCCACATCTGCAGATGTCAGAGAAATCCTCCCAGAAAGAGCTGGAGGCCATGGCCTTGGGGACCTCTTCAGATGCCATTGAAATTGTAAGTGTGACTAGAGAGGCCTGAGATCACTGGGAAGGAGGCCTGGGCCAGCCGGGTCCCTGCACCAGGCGGGCCGGGCCTTCAGAGCGGGACTCCCCTGGCATGCAGCGTGGGCCCCACTCCATCCTCCACAGAAGCCAGCCTAAGAGACCCCCACTGTAGTGAGGAAAGGCTCTATCTTAACTACCTGGCTGTGGTTGTGGATTTACCACCAACGTGCTTTATTTGTCTTTAGGCCTGGGCTGTTCCTTTGGGATGGTCATTAGTCTGTGCCTGTTTCTCCTGTAGGGCAGAGCAGGGGACTCCTCTGTGGACCAGTGGTTTTCCCAGTCCTTAGGGATGGACAATTCCTTCTGTCTGTAGAACAGGACGTACGCTCTTCCCTTGGGGCAGATGCACCTGAGCTAAAGGCCTCTCAGCCCCCCCAGCCCCCACTCCCTTACTTACACATTCATAATGGACCATCCTGCTAGGTGAATTTTATTTTCATTTCTTTTACCTCCCGCCTAGCAATTCCCAGTGGGGTTTGAGGCCGCTGGTTTAGTGTGTTTACATTTTGTTCCATATTAGCAAACCATTTATTGCACGTGATGAATATTTATCAAGCACCTACTCCGTGCCTGGCCATCGGCTACTGAGAAAATAAGACTGAGCAAAGAGAGTCTAGACGTGACTCGGTCTTAGAAACATACCCCTCTGCGTGGTTCACGTTCTGCCAAGTGGACCCCTGAGTTTGAAGTCTTTCTGATCCATCAGGAGAGACTTTTTCATTCAAAATCACCCTCCCGTTCATTATGTAGAAAAAGACCTTTACCAAAACCTTGTTGCTTTGACATTTATACCGGGAGGTATTGCCTTGATGAGTTACGTTTTGTTTGGAAAACCCATCAAGTAGCTTGTCTCCTGCCCCTGCGAGATTGTCAAATAAATAAGCAAATGTTAACTTTCCTCCCGCTGACTAGTTAGAGAGTGAGGGCAGTGGGGTGGGGAGGTACCCAGGGCTGCTTTGGGGAGGGGGTTGGGCCTGCCACTTTCCAGAGGCCCACTGTCAGCATGTGGGACTCAGTCCAGAGGAAAAGGACAGTGTCGGCCCCGGACTGATACTCTCTTTAGCCTTAAGGCGGAACTAACTGTCCAGCTAATAGGTGCGTGGTCCTTGCTGGGAACCTATGTCACTCTGCTCTCCTCTGTTTCTCCTCTGTCCCCCTCTGCGGCCTTCAGACAGCTCCCGAGGGCTCCTTTGGCCCCGCTGACGCCCTCCTCAGCAGGCTGGCCCACCCGGCCTCTCTCTGTGGCGCGCTTGACTATCTGGAACCTGACTTAGCAGAAAAGAATCCCCCCGTATTTGCTCAGAAACTTCAGGTTTGTAGCCCACGTGTGACCTCTGGGGCATCTGTCGAAACCTCAGTAGAGAATGAACCCCCGAACCCCAAATGCCACGAGGAAGGATTTCATGAAGAATGGCATAGAGTGTTCCAAATGAAATCTCTTCTCCCCTTCCCCCCAAAGACCGACCTAGGCGGTGGCCTTTCCCCAAAACGCCAAGTGGTATCAATTGTGTGATTGCAGACAGAACAGACCGTTGGTATTTCAGTAGGGAAATCTGACTCAGCCATGTCTCAGAAGTTGCGATAGCCCCAAAAGCAGGTCCTGTGATTTATTCACGGAACCAAGGCTGTTCTCTCGCCACGGAGCCACGCAGTTTATAGACATGAGGCTCCCAGGCTTCCCCTGAGGTAACATCTGGATGTGGTCTGGAGCTGAGACAATTGCCTACTCTGTGCTTTAAGTTTGACAACTTCATTCAATATCCTCTAGACCAGGATGCCCAGAGCCAACCTAGGGAGGTTGTCCACGGTCGTTTGGGGGCTCCTAATCCAGTCGGGGACACGGTTAAGCCGACTTCATGTTAAACGATCCGAAGGGAAGAAGTCGCAGGAGACAGTGCAGTAAAAATTTTGATTTCATTTTCAAAAGCATTTCACATGCGAATGCATAATGCCTCCTGCTAGGCATTCCAAAGGGGGATTTAATCAAAAAGGAAAAAGAAAACATTCAACTCTTGTTTCATGATCTGCTGAGGTTCGTTGGGAAAGAAAGCCAGAGCGTGTGTTCCCCCCATGAGTACCTGTCACGACCCATTCACTTGGTACTTTCATTTCCTGGATGTGGGAACATTTGCGTCCTGTCTGGTGTGTCTCCCCCGCGGCTGGTCCCCGCCCCTCCGGCAGGAGGAGTTAGAGTTCGCCGTCATGCGGATAGAAGCCCTGAAGCTGGCCAGGCAGATTGCCCTGGCTTCCCGCGGCCGCCAGGACACCAAGGTACTGGTCTGCTGCCGCCCTGCCCTGCCTCTTGAGAATGGTGTGTGGTCCGAATGCTTCTGTGCTAACCGTAGGCCAGGCAGGCATTGTTGGTGTTCAGCAAAAGATGACATGATGTTCCAAAATGCTAACAGCGTAACTCCTGCATCTGTAGACACTGGGCATGTGTCCGAGATCGCTCTAACTCAGCGGCACGGCAGCCGGCAGGCGGGCCACGCAGGGTGAACGGAAGGAAGTAGAAGACACCGACAGATAGTCTGTGGGGTCCAGAAGGCTAGAGTAAGGTCACAGGGTTCGTTGGTTGATACGAGTTAAACGGGGCCAACAGATCATCGTCTTTGAGGGTGTTTGCTGTTCCTAAAATTCACTTCTCTGCGGGACAAAAATAATTTGCAACACTTCTGTTTTCTACAAGTTAATAGCTAACTGTGCTGAGAATGAACCCTAATCAAAAGGAAATAGTAGGTGAAATGAGGACCCTCGTGAGGCCTCCGATGCCCCTTCAAAGGGCCAGGGTCCAAAGAATCACAGAAAAGCAGTCCTTTCCTGTAAAGGGCAGATGATGAATACTGTAGGGCTTACTGGCCATCTGGTCTTTAACAACCCCTCAGTTTAGCCATAGACAAATGCATTGATGAATGGGTGGGTGTAGCAGTGTCCCAGGAAAACCCCTTGTACAAAAAGGGGCAGCAGGCCACTTGGCACGCACCCCACAGGGCACCCAGCCCCACTCTGGAGATGTGTGTGATATTGGCAGGGCATGCAGAGATCTTTTGTCTGGCTTCCGAGTTCGGGATATTTATTTCTTCTTAATGATTTGGATGAGTGGCTGATGACATGTGAAACCGTGGGTGGCCCGGTGAGGTTCAGCCCACACACCCCGATGTCGGCAGCCTGGTGAACCTGGTGTGTCAGACCGGGACTGGCCTCCAGTGTGCTCGGTGGCCCTGAACGACTTGGGGAACCTCTCTGAGCCTCAGTTTTTCCGTCTGCGAGATGAGGCTCACAGCGGCGAGTTGGCAGGTAGCTGTGAGGATGACAGGACACGTGGAAAGCAGCGCCCAGCAGGGGTGCAGTACACAAGGCTGCTGCTGGCCGCTGACCTTCACCTTTGTTGCTGTTCCCTGGTCAGAGGCTCACAGCGCCTCTCCTCAGTGGGTGGTCCAGGTCCCACGTTACAGATAGGGAGAGGGAGTGGCAGAACCAGCCTGAGGGCTGACAGCGGTCCTCTGGCCTGACGAGACCTAGAACTCAAATCTCCGGATGGAGCCCTTTGCCTGTCCCTCTTAAGTAACAGCACCCTTGGCAGAGGGCCCAGTGGTTTCTCCTGTCCATCAGCTGCCGCCCCTGCCCTGAGCCCCCGGGGTGGTTTCCCTGGCTCTGGGAGTTGGGAGGGGGCGCAGAGGGTGGTCGCACTGGGTGTCCAGACTGGGCTCACTGAAACACAGGGCAGGGACAAGAATGTATACATAGATTGCTGATGTCCTTGTCCTTGTTGCCAACCTATACGCTTGGGTTTCAATTTCTATAAAAATGGGATCTCCAAAAAGCATGAAGCAGTGAGGATTCCCACCCACCCTCCATTAGGCTTATTTCTTGATATCCGTGTGTAGCACCTTAAAAGACAGAAAGAGGAATTGCTTAATGTTTGGCTGCTACAAACAGGATGGCATATTCCTGTCCCCAAGTCTGAGGCAGAATTGAGAAGGTTCTCATGATAGAGTAGCCAGCGGTCTGGGGTGCCTGGTCCCCCTGCCTTCCGTTCCCTAGGAACACGTCAGAGACGGCCGGCGACAAATCTTGGCCGGAAGCTGACTTCCAGTCAGTCACAGCCTGTTCTCTGACCGTGTGTCCCAATTTTGATTTTAGGAAACATAGTCACGTGCACATCCTGAGCGTGGGTGGGAAAGACAGCCCCAGCTACCTGCTCGTGCACGACAGAAGGGCTGGGATGGGATGTCTTAGCGTGGAGGAAACATTTCCTTCTGCCGTAGTAAACTTGTACCACTTTTGTGGGAAATAAATTAACCAGTGACCTTGGCCCCGGGGGAGTAGATGCTGTTTCCTGTGGCTGACCCACCCACGGGTGACCCCTTTGCCTCCACCCACTTACGTCCCTGTGGGTTTCTGTTCATGGATGCGCAGTGGCCCCTCACGTCACTGGGGGCTGCCGACATGGGAGGGAGCAGCAGCTGTGGGTCCAGTTTGCTCTTTCCTCTGCCTGTATAATTCAGCCGCAGGTGACACTGCCCGGTCTTTTTGGCAGTGTGGTCTTACGCCGTGGCTGACACAAATGTGAAACCACTTGGAATTAAAAAAAAAAAAAAATCACATGCAGGGGCTGCCAGACAGCCCGAACCAGAGGGAGGTGATTTCTAATTGCACCTTTGAGCAGCTTTAACTAAACTCCATTTAGACGGAGAGCCAGCCCCACCCCACCCTGCTTGGTGGGGTCACAGTGGGGTTTCCTCTGTCCCAGTCAGAAAACCCCAGAAATGAGGAATGCTCCTTAGGGCCTTTGTGTGTGTGTGTGTGTGTGTGTGTGTGTGCGCGCGCGTGTGTGCGCACCAAACTGAATTCGGTGTGTCCTCCTGGGTGTAAATCTGACCAGGGTCATGGCTGTACAGTACATCAACCTCTAATTTAATACTAAAACAAGAGAGAGAGAACCCCCCAAAGCCCATCTGTATAGCTCTCTAAGGGGTGCAGGGCACCCAGGGGCATTGATTTGATTTGTGTATGTAACATACTGGTTGTGATCCCTGAAGCTGTTGGCCCCCTTGGATGAGGGGCCCGGTCTAAAGAATGAAAGATGTGTCCGGGTAACGTAGGAACAAGGATGTACAAGTGGCAAGTTCAGGAGTGGAGGAATTCCCAGGAACAGGCAGTCTTCGAGGAAAAGGGTGGCAGTCCTCAGTGTGGCGCCCTCCAGGACGCCCGTCCCGTACAGACAGGTGCCCGGATTTTCTGTCAGCAGACGAGTCAGGTCCGGAGTGACCTGTCATGTTGTTGAGTAGCTGGGCAGCTCCCTGTGTGTCCGGAATCCACCCGCCATCCCAGCACTGGACACATGGCGCCTCAGAGCCACAAGAGCAGTGTGAAGAGCAGTGACGGAGGGTCAGCACGTGGGTTTCCACTTACCCGCCAGTGTGGGGGTCACCTGCAGCCTGTGTTGAGGAGGATTGGGGCCATTTGTTGACTCAAGGAGTGGCCAGTCGGTGGCTGATGGTACTTCCTGTGGGAACTCCTTCCACATGTCTGCCAGTTAGAGCATGACAGCTGCCCACGGTCACACGGCAGCACTGGGGAAAGGCCATGCTCCTGCCCAGCATGCTGCCATGCGGCTAGGACACCCCCCAAGCGCCCAGCCTGGGTCCATAGTCTATGACTCTGGCCTGGCTTGCTGTGATCTCCCTGATCTTGACCCCTGGTCCCCAGCATGGTGCATTTCTCTTGTGTTGCTCCACCCAGCCTGGCTCTTGGGGACAGAGGTCCTTTCTTGGTCCCAGAAATGGCAGCTTCCCCTGAGGTTTGGCACCAGCAAATCGGCCACAGAAGGACTGTGAGCCTGAGTGAGTGAGTTATAGCCCCCAGTCCCTGGCTGCAAGGCTAGCAGAAACCCCAGGCATGAGGTCTGAAGATCTGACCGGGTGACAGTGCCCCAGGGACCGCGATTTGTAGGTATGGATGGAGGGGTTGGTTCAGCAGGCTCATGTGGCCATGGCGCACTTTAATTTGTGACTCCCATGGCTTTTTGGCTCCTCCAAAGTAGCAAGTAGAGGACCATGTAAGAGAAACAGAATTTAATCTAAGTCTGATCTTAAAATATCAGTGAGAGAAAAACCTATTAATTTCAGCGGAAAACAAGTCTTGGTTGTAAGAGAAAACCAGGGTGTGTCCCTTGGGGTTCATTCACATGCAGATACTCTGGTAGTAATTCAAATGCGATTCTGAAGTCATCTGTGTCTTCGCTGAAAACACCGGGGGGGGGGGGGGGGGGGCAGACCGACAAATGATATTGAATCACCATAGATGGTAGTAACCTTTTGTGTTTACTTAGAAAGCTCATTATTTTATTCATTTTTCATCCCCTGCTTTGTTTTACAAAGGACGTTAGGCAGCTTCAAGATCAATTAATCCCTGCCTTTGGTCATATTGAGTTTCTGCCCACTATGATAAAGTTAGTTTTAATTCATTTTCTCTTGCACTTCAGAGAGCTGGCTTATTTGGGGGTCAGAATTGAATTTCAGTCCAGGAAACCTTCACCAAATCTCTCAGGTCTACAGTTTTTTTTATTATTATTATTTGTTTTCCCATCTTTGGAAGGACCAGGATGAGTTAGATGACAGCTAATGTTCTTTTTATTTCGAAATTTTATTCGTTTTTTTTTTTTTCAAAGAATAATTATTTTACTTTAAAAAGTGAGAGGAACAGTTTTTAATCCTTTTCAGAATTAGGACCCGAGGCCGAAAAGCTTACGGCATCCCATTTAGACGGGAGCAAGTCTCTGGGGTCGGGTTGGACGAGGGCCGTGTGTGGGCTCCCCGCTCTGATCAGCAGTTGTCCTTGGGGTCCCAGATACTCAGGGCCAGGCAGTGGCAGTGATAGCCAAGCAGCAGACGCTCCCTTCTAGGACAAACCTGAGCCGTGTAGTTCACCGTGCATGTGTACAACTAACTGGTCCTAACGCGGAACCTCCAGTCCTATCCATTAAACTCCCGCCTGAGTCTTCTCGGCTGGCCCACGTTCAGTTTCCTCGGGACAGTGGGAGGGCAGCCATGCCTGTTCTTGTGGCAGAAGAGAAATTCTGCTCCGGAACCTTCCCAGTTACTTTTGGTCCTTTGATCTTGTCTGCTGCCCTTGACAAGATGAATCCCCACCGTTCTTCTTTCCCCAAATCCCCACCTTTCTCCCACACTCTGGTGTCCTTTCCGCTGCTCAGTTTCCTCTCCTAAACTTCCCAGGGAAGAGGTGGTCCACCATGCCTGTCAGACCACCACCGCTTGGCATGAACTGGAGGCTAGTAAACCAGGGTGGAGGTTGGTCTCATCGCCACGACAGTGCCAGGGGGCTAATGCATAGGACTGAGAGGACGCTTGGTTGAGTGTCCCTCGTGCAGTAGAACTAGACGGATTCGGGCTGCGCTGGTTGAACGTGCTCCTAACACTGCATTTTAAGTGTGCTGGAAATCGCTGAACATTTTGTGCGAAGGGAAGAAGGGGAACCACAGACCTCCCCTTCGTCGTAGGAGGCTAGTGACTGTTGTCGTCTGTAGTCAGACAAGGGTTAGTTAGAGGGGGCGGGGAATCGCACCACTTGCTGAGGGTCTTACCAGCAGATGTGGATGTTGTTGTCATCAACCCAGTTTTCAATTCTCCCAGTGACAAACGGGCTGAAGGTAACAGCTCTCCAGCATCACCCTTACCTTCGGTCCTCCAGAAAGTGTACCCTATTTTTCGCTCCATAAGACGCACCTAGGGATTTAAGGAGGAAAATAAGAAAAAAAAAATACTCTGAACCAAATGGTGTGTTAAAATATTTAATAAAATATACCACAATAATATTTTTCAACAATGTAAACTCAAGAGCAGTATTAACAACCATTAGCACTGTTATTAACAAATGAGAAGAGACTTTAATGTTCAAATACTCTTCTCGTTGTCCAGGAACCTGCAGCAGCTAAAAAAATTTTTAAAAAATGAACATTCGGCCTGACCTGTGGTGGCGCAGTGGATAAAAGCATCGACCTGGGAACACTGAGGTCGCCAGTTCAAAACCCTGCACTGGTCTGGTCAAGGCACATATGGGAGTTGAGCTTCCAGCTCCTCCCCCCTTTCTCTCTTTCTTTCTGTGTGTGTGTGTGTGTGTGTGTGTGTGTGTGTGTGTGTCTCCTCTCTAAAATGAATAAAATAAAAAGAAATTTAAAAAAAAAGTTTTAAAAAAAATGAACATTCACTTCATAAGATGCATGGCCATTTTCCCCTCCACTTTTCAGGAAAAAATTGTGTCTTATGAAGCAAAAATACGGTAGTTTGTGAAAGGTAACGTGGGTTGACAACTACTGTAGCCCTTAAGCTTTCTGTGAATCGTATCCTTTCAAATGGAGCTAAACCAATGCCCGTTCCCTCCCTCCCTCCCCCCCCCCCCACCCCAGATTGAAATCTGAACAGTCGTACAAAAAACGATCAGTTCTCCCATTACTCAGGACTAGGCAGGTGTAGACTAGGATTTGACATCATTCCCGTCAGGCTTTTATTTTGGAAGTGGAGCCTGCTGGGGAGTGACCCTGGTTCTTAGCACGCCATGCCTCAGTGCCTCGGTGGCGTCTGATAAATGGCCGTGATAAGCAGGCAGCAGACGCGCTCAACTCCAAGGGCCGGGAGTCGGGGAGGCCTTCGCCATTAGCCCCTTTGTCTGCCTGTGCAGGTGCCAAATGATCGATTTCCATAGATTGTGCCAGCCATGTACTCATTCATTAGTCTGAGCATTTTCTCATAGTTTGGTTCTCTGTTTCAACACCACACAACTAGACCCATTCATGAGCGGAGGGGTGCAGTGCTCTTTGGCGGACGATGGATGCTAACTTTTTTTTTTTCTTTAATTAAAAACCATTTCACAGAGAGAAGCTGCTCACCCAACAGATGTCTCCATCTCCAAAACAGCCTTGTACTCCCGCATGGGAGCCGCCGAGGTGGAGAAACCCCCGGGCCTTCTGTTCCAGCAGCCCGACCTGGATTCTGCCCTGCAGATCGCCCGAGCGGAGGTACCATGGCGCGGGTGTGTCTCAGTCCTGGCCAGGCCAGCTCTGGCTGCCCTGGGAACAGCTCCGGTCTCTGCCCCACTAAATAAATAAAGATGCCCCACGTCCAGTTTTGGACAGAGACTTTCTCCGCTGACCACTGCAGGCAGAGATGGGTGGCCAGCTGTGGGCTTTGATCTTCTAGATGTGACTGTTGAATACCTTTCTGGTCTTGTTTGATTTGTAACAGTAAGCACAGGCCTTTCACTTGCTCCCCAGAGGGCATTGTGAAGGTCCAATATCTGGCTTATTTCTGTCTCGTGCTCAGGGAGATTCTCTGACTAGTTAAGAATTGGTGTAGACCTGACCAGGCAGTGGCTCAGTGGATAGAATGTTGGACTGGGATGTGGAGGACCCAGGTTTGAGACCTCGAGGTTGCCAGCTTGAGCACGGACCCATCTGGTTTGAGCAAAGCTCACCAGCTTTTGAGCCCAAGGTCGCTGGCTTGAGCAAGGGGTCACTTGGTCTGCTATAGCCCCCCGGTCACGGCACATATGAGAAAGCAATCAATGAACAACTTAGGAACCACAACGAATAATTGATGCTTCTCATCTCCCTTCCTTCCTGTCTGTCTGTCCCTATCTGTCCCTCTCTCTCTCTCTGTCTCTGCCAAAAAAAATAAAAAGAATTGGTGTAGGAAATTTTAATTCCACGTTTATGGGATAGCTCGTTGTGTCAGGCTGCACATTGCTCCGATCGAGCTCACTCGCTGGGGGCTGACCTTTCTTCTCTGCTCTCTGGGACTAGATCATAAGCAAGGAGAGAGAGGCCTCAGAGTGGAAAGAAAAGTATGAAGAAAGCCGGCGGGAAGTGATGGAAATGAGGTGAGCTGTGATGCGTGGGCCCCGGGGACCCGTGGGTGGATGACACTTGGGGCTGTGTGGCCTGTGAACATACAAGCCATCCATTCTTGGTGACCAAGGTTCATACCTCCACGTGTTTGATACCGTGTGCATGAGTTACATGATGCCGTAAATAACATGTGCAATGGAAACGGATCTCCCCGTGCGGCCTCCGTGTCGTTTACTTACTGAACCGCTGTGTTCACGAGACGGCGTGGAAGGAGGGAAGAAGGGGAGGGAGACAGGGCTCGGGTTGCAGAAGGCTTTGGCCTTACTTTCTTTTTCTTAGTGGGTAGTGAGGGAGACATTGGAGGCTTTGCACAGGGCGTGGCATGTACAGTCATGCACTAGAAAACGAACCCGTTTGGGTGTGCAAGGAGAAGACTGAGGGTGGAGGAGGCCCCGGAAGTGTGAGCCCGCTGTGATGACTAAGGCGCGTCCTCCCATGTGCTTGGTCAGGCTCTTGATGTCCAGCGTGTGGCCCCTGTGTAAAATGAAAAAACCGTTCTGTTGTCATGGTTCCCACATGGTTTCACTTCTCTTACAGGAAAATAGTGGCCGAGTATGAGAAGACCATCGCCCAGATGATAGGTGGGTGTCCTGCCTGGCGGGGGCTCAGGCTTGCACTGAGGTTTCCAGGTGCCGGGAAGGGCTTTGAAGAGGCAGACTCACTCACACCTGCTCCTCTCAGCCGCCTCTTAGAGCACAAGGTCCTTCAGAGGGGAGGCTCCAGCACCCCTGGCTTTGCCTGGGGACCTCCCGGAAACGCCTGCTAGCATGTCCCTCACCATTATTCATGCCCGTGGGCCTCCGTGGCACTCACCCCAGTGGCCATCATTTGACGCAGCCAGGACTGCCCACTTCCCGGGAAAGAGATTTGGGTTAGTTCCTGGGATGTTTGGGGGCTCTTTTGCTCCCAGGAGAGACTAGGAATCAAACCCCTAAACCCTGAAGTAGTTTAGATGAAGTGACAAAATACCCCACTCAGCCGTGGCAGTCCAGCCGGCCGCCCCCTTCTTCCCCTTGCGATGCGGCAGGCCCTGTGACCGGATCACAACCCTTGCTCGCTGAGCTTGGACACGGCCTCAGCATCCATCCTACTCCAGCGTCCCGACAGCTAGTACTGACAGCTCCCTGTGGTCCGCAGGAAGACCGGGCCTTGTTACAGAGGCGGACACAGCGAGGCCTTTTCTTTTTTCTTTTTAATTAATGAGAAAAGATCTTATAGAAGTTCCAAGCCCAAGTTTTTTACCTTAATGATCACTTTTCAGAAATGATGTTACAAGACTTGGGATGGGGGGAGTTTTTTGTTTATTGGTTTATTCATTTGCTTAGGTCTGTGATACCTGGGTGGTTGTTGTTTTTTAAATCTTTTCCTCCTGAGGACACACAGAGTGAGAGCCCCCGCTCTCCGCAAATCACAGCGCCTGTGTCCGAGCTCAACGCTGCGCTAGTGGATGAGCCCTCCCTCTCAAACGTTCAGACATGTGTCATACCACACCTCCGGCGGCTCCGTGCGAGCGTGGCCTTGGGAGTGACGAGGAGGCTGACAGCTGAGGGCCTTCCGTTCAGAGGCGCTTTCTTCCATTTTGATTGATGACCATCAAGGCCATTTCTCCCAGAGCTCAGTGGGGAGAAAGCCCATTTGGAGGTGTTTCTGAGGATCAGCCTAATGGTGTGTCTGCTTTCTATCAAATCAAACCTCTTTATTAAGTTGGTAGAAGAATTTATGAATATGTACGGATGAGATAAAAGAAAAAAAAACTTTTGGCATTGCAACAGCTGGTGAAAGTGACCGGATGAAGGGTTTATGGCTTCCAATATACAGCGTTTGGCAAGCTGAGCACAGCCGCCTGGCCTCCCGGAGACTTGGGATGGGGAAACGCCACTCATCCCAAGTGGGTCATCCAGAAACAGCCTCCCGTGTCTCGGGGTCATACGTTTTTATTTTTGTGCTTGGCGATGACATCGAGGCCAATCCTGAAACGGGAAAAGGCCGGGCATCGTGGCTGCTGGGAGGAGGGTACCCACAGCCGGCTGGCTCTTACTGCTCGGCTGGCGATTCTGATTTAAGACGTTCCCTCTTGAAAAATCAAAGGAATAAGAATCTCTCTGGTTGCATCAGTGGCCTGTCCTTGAGGTGACAGGGTAATTATTCAGATCTGATGCTTTCCTGGGAGGGTATTAGTAGATGAGAGTAGTTAGAACAGCAGTTTTAATTCTAGACAGGCTGAAGAAAGCCTGGAACCCTGACTCGGGGACAATGGCCACTCACAGCCCACCCTGCCCCACCCCACCCCGTGCCTAGGAGGGCTGGTATGTTTGGCCAAGGGTTCCTCTCTTCAAGAGCCAAGAGCTGTGAACTCACCTTTTTAGGGCATTCTCATGGGGGAGGGAGGCTCACAGTTGGCTCCATGAGACCCCTGCAGGGTTCCAAGCTGGGCACCCCATTGTCACTCTGGGTGGGGTCTCATTGTGTATCCCACCCTCATTCCCCATCGTCACTCATCCATTTGCTGTCCCCTTCATCAGTCACCCCTCCAGAGCTGGTCTCACCGGAACGCTGGCACGTCTGTGGTTGTCACCCGTCCGTCACGACTACCGCAGGCCATTAATCAGGGCCACCATAGATGGCGAGGTCCTCACTAGTCCTTGCGGAAGTCCCAGCACGGCGGGGACTCGCCGGGGCTGTGCGCAGGATGAACGTCCTCTCTGGGCGGGGCCGTGGGACTCTCCACGTGGGGGAGGCACAGCCCTACGTCTCCTCTGGATTCTGAGTTCTCGTCTGCGCTCACCTCACCAGCCTTCCCCGTGGAAGGGGAAAAGCGGGCCCAGAGAACTTGGCTGTTTAGGACCAGAGTGGATGTCATATAGCGTTTTGAAGTTAAAGCCAGTTCCCACCCGCCTGCCCTAGAGGCCCAGCCCCTGGCGCTGTGGCTTTCTTAGCCTAACTGTCACAAATGCTCCCCGCCCGCCTGACCCCTGTGCTGCCATCATTGTCCATTCTCATCACCTGTTCCTCGAGAGAACGCTTGAGGCTCAAACGCGTGAATGCTTAGAATTCAGAGCAGAAAGACACTTCGGTGCTTGCTTTCTGTGTTGCAGGTTGTTGCAATCGATTTCTTTTTTTCCTGCTTTCCTAACAATTGCCCTGATGACCTGTTTTGCTTCCATTTTCTGTTGCTTCTTGCCCTTTGCTTGCGAAACAAAACAGGCAAGCCTGGTAAGTAAACGCTTTTCGCCTAATTTGACACCTGCCCGTTGCAACCCTCGTTCGTTTGCTTGCTTGCTTGCTTTTTCTGTTTTTGTTCCCTTGGCTTTTGTGTATTGGCTGCTTCCCCACATGATTTCGTAATGTTTTGCCTGAAAAGCCAGAACATCTCCAAGGGACGTCGTTTTTTTTGTTCTCAACTCTGGAGCGTCCTGGGTTTGGGAGCTGATTTCCTGATTCAAAGGACCCATCTGCCTTTGTAATGAACAAAATGATTTGTGATTGTGCCTGGCCACCACACCTCCCTGGAGCTGGGAGACTATTTTTACCAGGGCTGTGCCGGGTAGGAAGGAAACCTGAGGCAGAAGGAGTCTCGGATCCAGGAAATCAGAGGGACCCTGTGCTGACAAATGGCTCCTTTCCACGCCAAGCGAGATGTGTACGTGTCCTCAGGCCGGCCTGGAATGTGCGTTGTACGGTGGGCTGAGGCCTGAGGAAACGGCTAAAATTCAAAGAATGAGAAGCATTCGGTCCCATGAAACGGCTCAATGCCCTTTCTTTCAGGAGTCTGCCCGTAGCAAGATTGCGGGCAGTTCCGTTCTTGCTGTATGTCCAGCTCCCCCTTCGTGGGTCACTGCAGCCCGCTGTCCCCCCAGGTCCCCGGTGCCAATGGGGCTGCTGATGTCGGACCACTGGCCTGGGCTCTTCCTGTGTGTTGAAGGCTTTATGTACACGTTCCTGTTTAATCTTCCCTCCCAAATGCCGTGAGACATGTGCTGTGACCCTCGTTTCTGGGAGAAAGGCTGAGACAGAGGTGAAGAGCTCACGCCCGGGCTCTCCGACTCTGGCTCCAAGTTCTTCATCTCTGCCCTGCCCTGGTGGTGGAGGCTGTGACAGGGAGGATCGGACGGGGACATCGGGTGTCTTCCGGGCCTGTGGTTCTCTAAGCGTGCTCCCTGGACCTGGGAACGGGCCACAGATAAGGATTCTCAGCCCGACCGCAGACCTACTGAGTCTGAACCTGCAGGTGGGGATGGGGTGGGTGGGGGGTTAGGGATCAGCCAGTTTATGTCAGGACTGGAGCTGAAACCAGGATGTGGCCCCTGGTCCACCCTCTTCTCCCCACACCACGCACACGAATAAGCTGACCGCGGGGTACAGCACCATGCCGATCTGTTAGCAATCTAACAGTGAAGGACCCAGCGCAACATCTCCCCACTTTTCAGGGAGCTGCTTCCCCCCGGGTCCGCTACCCAGAGGCCAGTGTAGCGATGTGGCTCTGAACGTGGCTTTGGGGTTGGGTCTGACTCCGTTGTCCTCAGTGGACACGTGGCTGAGCTTCTCAGACCCCCGTTGCCTCTGGGCAGTGGAGGTTAGAAACCTGCCCGTGGTTACGTTGAGTCGTCTGTGACTCAGGCGCTGTCCTAGACCCTGGGACAGAGCAGTGGACAAAGAAACTCGTGACCCTGCCCCTGTGGAGCGTGTGTTCTAAGGGAGAGGGTCCTCCAACAGATGTGTGTGCACTTGTGCGCACACGCATGCACACACACACACATCTGGTGTGAGAAGGAGCAGCCATCGCTGGGGGGAGAAGAGGACCGGAGAGTGGAGAGGAGGCGTCTCCCGCAGGTGCTCAGGGACGACGCCCCTGGGAGGTGACCTGGGTTCAGAGACCCGGGTGAGGCCAGGGCCCCGGGAAGCTCTGGGGCCCGTGTTCCTGGCAGAGGACACAGCAGCCCTGAGCCCCGGGGTGTGGAGGCCATCATGTGGGCAGGGAGGACACAGTGTTTGGGGAAGGAGTGGGCTTTTATTCCCAGGGTGGGGGGAGGCCCGGGTGGCTGAGCAGGAATGGGGAGATCGGGGTCAGATTTCTGGAAGCTCAGTCGGCTGCTGGGTGATGGCGTGGGAGCGTTGGATGAAGAGGACAGTCGGGACAGGTGGAAGGCTACAGCACTGTTGTGGCTGTCACCATTTCCACATGCCCTCCGTCCCACGGCAGCCTCCCTGGGGGGCCGCCCCGGGCAGCAGGCAGCCCCTCCGGGTGACCCGGGCTGACAGAGGGACAGGTCTGCAGAGCCCTTTTCTCCAGGAGCGCCACATAGGGGCTTCTCCCTTCCCCACTCTCTGCTGTCACCACAGTAGTCGGATCCCAGCAAGTGGCTCCCCACCCACGCCGATCAGCGTTGGGTGAGCACACAAAAGACGGGGAGCGCCATGTGGGCAAGGGGCTGTGGTATGCAGCGTGGCCAGAGAAGGCCTTTCCCGTCGGGAGGACATGGTTCTCAAGATGTTCAGGCACAATATTTGGTTGTGAGGCCTGGAGATGTGGGGTTGGGGACAGAGTCCCTTCCCTAGGCTCCTCCACTCTAACCTGAGCCAAACATTTAGTAGATAATAGAAACTCATTTTGACAGAAATAGCTCCATGGGCTGTTTTAAGGGTAAAGAAACCTTTCTCCCCCCCGTAATGACCATCTCTTTATCTTGACAACACTTAGGAAGGCCAACCCTTCATGGCCCAGGCTACAGGACCTTTTACTCACAAAACTCAGGAGCGGGGTTTTCTTTTTCCCCCACGAGTCTGTTTGTTTGCCGTCAACAACCGGGTGGCATCCCTGGGGTCTCCCGTGTAGATGTTCACGGGTCAGGTCCACCCCGTCTAATACTGCACGGGTCCGGGTCTGGGTGCAGGGGCCATGAGGTTTGTTCCTGGAGAGTCTGGGAGGGCTCGGGAGACGGAGTCTCTCCTGACTCTGAGATGCCCACAGGGGAGGCAGAGGCCTTGCTGGCCTGGAACGAGGCACGGGTTCCATGGCCTCCATAGGTTTTCTGTGTCTGTCTCCCGCCAGAGGATGAGCAGAGGGAGAAATCAGTGTCCCACCAGACGGTGCAGCAGCTGGTCCTGGAGAAGGAGCAGGCCCTAGCAGACCTGAACTCCGTGGAGAAGTCTCTGGCCGACCTCTTCCGGAGATACGAGAAGATGAAAGAGGTCCTGGAGGGCTTTCGCAAGGTGCGCTTGTGCCTGGTGGATGGGTGGCGTGGGAGAAGGCGGACCTGGTGGGGAAGATAGTGGGCTTCCGCAAGGCCATCCTCGCAGGCTGGGGACTCGGACGTGGCCGTCTGAGGTGACCCCCTCATCAAGAGAGTTCTTGGGGTTCCCAGCACTCCTCGACATTCCTTCTGTGGGCTCGACCCCTGTCCTCTGTCGTGTCAGAATGAAGAGGTGCTGAAGAAGTGTGCCCAGGAGTACCTGTCCAGGGTGAAGAAGGAGGAACAGAGGTACCAGGCCTTGAAGGTGCACGCAGAGGAGAAGCTGGACAGGTAACGGCCGGGGCTGCTCCCAGACTGGCTGGTGCCTCGGGGGGCACTCCAGACTGGGGCCTGGGGACGGTATGCATTTTTTCAGGATGGTTCAGTAAGGTTTGTGATAAGGGTGTGCTCATTAGCATGCATTTTGATAAGTGAAGGCTGTGTGTTTCCAGGGCACCCACTCAGAGCACCCAGGCATCGTGAGGGTGGGGTTTGAGGTGGGGGTTCCCCTATGCTGGGACTTTGTTGGTGGGGGAGCTAGAGCCAGATGGCTCCCCCTGCCCAGAGCTGGGAGCAGGAAGGGGGGGTACAGCTGTGGGAAAGGGGGGTCATTTCTGAGCCCCGCTGCCCCCTCCACATTCCGCAGGGCCAACGCCGAGATCGCCCAGGTCCGGGGCAAGGCCCAGCAGGAGCAAGCTGCCTACCAGGCCAGCCTGCGGAAGGAGCAGCTGCGGGTGGACGCCCTGGAGAGGACGTTGGAGCAGAAGGTACCGGCCCAAGGGTGGTGGCCTCCGGGCGGGCGGGGCTGGCCAGCCAGACCCTCAGGTGAACTGAGGCTGGGCTTGCACTGCGGCACTCCCAGGATGACTTCCTGCTCACGAGCAACCCCTTGCTGTCCTCCTGGAGGAGCCATCTCGGTGCCAGCCCTGACTGGCCCCCTTCCTGCCTGTCCTGGCGTAGCTGTTTCCCTGGGTGCTTACTGCTAGTTTTCTTTTCTTTTCAACATTCATTTCTTTGTCAAATATGTAAGCACCTACATTGTGCCAGACATACTACTTCACCACTGCCTCCAGTGTGCCCACTGGGGAGTGGATGGTGCCCACCAGGTACCCGCCCGATTCTGTGGGTAGATGCAGAAGCTGGGCCATGTCCTCTGATTTCCATGGATAGGGGCAGGGCCTCTCCTGAGTTCCCCCAGCTTTCCCCAAGTTTCCTGATCTCTAATCCAGTGCTCAGTCAATTGGACACGCTCTCCCTGGGGGTCCAGATGAGAAGCCCCTTTTGCCTAGGAGTGCCATCAGCCCAAGTCTGGGTGAGTGTGGGGCAGGCAGGTCCCTCTGGGCTGTGTTTCCTGGTATGCAGCCTGGTTCTGGTTGATTGACTGAGCTTCAGGATTCGCCAGGATGCTGACCAGAGAGCCCCGTGGTCCCAGCTCACGCACTTCTCGTACATTGGAACCTTGGTGGACAGAGGAACCTTGGAGGCAGGTGGTAGCCAGAGTCCGGCATGTCTCCCAAATGCCTTCTGCTAGTTCAGAAGCCCAGCTGGCCTCAGATCGTCCCCTCTTCTGTGCCCACACCCAGCAAGGTTCCAGTGGGGCTGGCTGGGATCCCCAGGGGCATCTGGGCCAAGCAATATTCATCTCCGCAGTGGCAGGTGCCACCTGTCACTTCGCCTACGTGATGTCAGGGAATAACCCTGGTCTTGGGAGACCCAGGTCCTTACCCCGCCCTGGGCAAGGCTCACACTCCACCTCAGTTTCCACATTTGCAATGTGGGAGGATTAAACCAGACAATCTTGAAGACTCCCTTCGGCCCTGAGAATTATGTGGTTCTCATAACTGAATGAATCTCCCGGAGGCCCGAGTGTAATGGTGACTCCGCCTCCCGTTGGCCCTGTGACCGGATCGTTTCCATTCTCTGCCTTTTCCTCTTGGGAGGAAAGAGACCGACGGCCACTGGAAAGTCTAATATCAGAGACTTGTATTTTGACGAAAGAAAGCGCCTGCGCCGTGTTCCGAGCCTCCTCTGTTATCCAGGCTCTGGTCTTTGTTCTTAGCAGTCGTCATGGAGACAAGCCACGTGGTCAGAACCGTCAGATGTCAGCCCTTGGCCGCTCAGTATATATTGAAAATCACTGCCATTTTTGTGTTGAGTGGGTGTTTATGTTTATTCTTAGAGGGTTGATGATCCACCTGTGGCATATTCCGTGCCTCTTGAAAACTGGGACATTGTGTTACATTAAAGACCACATTCTCCAGTCACCGTGGGTATTAGGGTCATTGTGGAAGGATACAGTGTTTCTAGCTGAGAATTGTAGGGATACGATTGAGGCCATCTCCCCCGGCTTCCGTCAGACCCTGGCGGTGTTTGAATTGCAGCACATTGGTGCAATTTAGGTAAACAGAGGTAAGGCAACACAAACCAGGATGGAGGTTTCCAAGGCCACCTGGACGGTTCGGACTTGATAGTTGCCAAATGAAAGTGATCTTATGTCTCCCGACGAACTAAAAGACAGGAAGACATTGGGGCTGCACGGGATTGGGTCACAGAAAAGACACAGGCATGTCTGGCTACGTAATTTTGTCTTGAAGAAAACTCAGGAAGGAGGAGTTAATCATATGCGTTCTTCCCTAAGGAAGACACACAGAGGAAACAGTCTCTGTTCTAGAAAGATTCAGAAGCATGATTCCCCCAGGGCAGTTTTATGCCCCGTCAGGAATTTGTGAAGGTTTTTACCCAGTCAGCCGAGCTCCATGAGGGGGCAGTCTGCTTGGCGTTGGGCTGATGGTGCCCTGGCACAGCGCGGAGAGCCTCCAGGAATCAGTAGCGAGTGGGTCTGCTCGTGTGCTTCTCCCAGTGTCCACGGAGGGGCCTCAGCTCAGCCTCGGGGGACGGGCTGTGGCTAAGCCTTAGCTGCCGTGGGGGCCTGGAGGAAAAGGTGGCTGCGAAATTGTTTCAAAGGGACCAGAGAGAGCTTACCCCTGCCCGTGCTTTTGTTTCTGTGTCCACATCCTCCAGAGGCAAAAATAATAATAATAATAATAAGGGGGCAGGGAATCAATACTAGTTATGTCTTTACTGTGTGTGGGTCACTGTGCTAGGGACTTGACATTGCTGACCTCATCTAATTCTCAGAGAGACAGATGTTATCACCCACCTTTGAAAGATAAAGAAACCAAGACTCAGAGAGGTTGTATAGCTTTCCCAAGGTCACACAGCTGGAACTAGGATGTAGGAAGACTGTCTCCAAGTCATTTCTCAGGGGGACCAAGAAGCCTAGAGGAGGACCCCAGGCCCCTAAAAACCCAGTGACCATTCTGATTGGATTGACTTCAAACAACCAAAAGATTTTAGCAACCTTTGTTTTCTTTTTGTCTCCGCTCTCAGAATAAAGAGATCGAAGAACTCACCAAGATCTGTGATGAACTGATTGCCAAAATGGGGAAGAGCTAACTTTGAACCAAATGTTCGTTCGGACTTGACCATTGCGTGCAATATGACCGTCGGCACACTGCTGTCCTCCCAGGCCCGTGGACAGGCTCTGTTTTCACTTTTTCGTATGCACTACTGTCTTTTCCTTTCTCAATAATGTCGATTTGATTGTATGCAGTCCTAAGGAGGCTATCAGAATTTCTTGCTATTGGTTTGCATTTTTTTTCCTAGTATAATTCATAGCAAGGTGACCTCAGAGTTCCTGTATCAGGGAGATTGATTCTCTAATAAAAGACAAATCGCTGACCTTGGCCTTGCCCTTTGTACATGAGTTCCCAAGGTGAGCGGCTTTTGGATTTAATACGATCATGTACAGCTTGCACAGGGACTCTTGCCTTAAGGAGTGTAAACTTGATCTGCATTTGCTGATTTGTTAAAAAAAAAAGAAAAGAAAAAAGAAAACAAAGCATGTTTCGAGCAAAATTCTCTATTGTAAATAAAATTTTTTTTCCTTTGGATCTTGGCAATACGTGTGGCTGTGATTTATTGTCTGGGAAGGGTTGGGTCTCTCATCACCTTGGTTACAACCTATCAGATTTGGCCTCTCAGCCTTCTCTGCCTGGAGCTCATTTCTTTGTGGGTAGATTTCAGTAACATTTTCTTTGTTAGGTGGCTGGGTTGGTAAGTAGAAACTAAGGAGAAATACTGACTAGCAAGTCCTTATTCAGCGAATGTATTGAATTATGTAGCTGGGTTTGTTTTTACCAAGTCTCTCTGACTCTAGGGGCCAGCACTTTTCCCCCTTATTGGCTCAAGGAGGTGGAGGCTGTCACACTCCCTCTCTGTCCCCTGTGTGTGTGCAGATCAAGTCTGAGTGTCTGTTCCCCTTCGAAGGACTAGGAAAGGAGGGGGTCAATGATTGATGGGAGACAGGTCATTAGGCCACTTTGGAGGTTAAATGAAGTAGACATGCCTGCCGTTGAACTCCTTAATTGCTCCTGACTTTTCTCGGAGACCCCGGGTTGAAGGGTAGGTGGGTGAGAGGGTGGGAAGATGCCTTTGTTTCCCAGGACTGTCCTAACAAATCGCCATGAACTTACCAGCTTCAAACAACAGAAATTGACCCTCTTGCACTTCTCGAGGCCAGAAGTTCAGGGTCAAAGTGGGTTTTGTTCCCTCTAAAGGCTCTGAGGAGGAGACCATGCCATGCCTCTCCCAGCTCCTGGTGGCATCCTGCGCATTCCTTGGCTTGTGGCAGCATCACTCCAGCCTCGGCCTCTGTCTCCACGTGGCTGTCTCCTCTGTCCCAGATCTCTCCCCTTTCTCTCACGAGGACACCGCTGGATGGATTTAGGGCCCGCCCCAAGTGCAGGGTGCTCTCAAGATCCTCAGTTACATCCACAAAGATCCTATTTGTAAATAAGGTCACAGATTCCCGGGCAGCGCTGTGAGAATGTGGATGTACCTTTTTGGGGGATGTGTAATGTGGGGTATAAGCTTGAAAAGCAGACCCAAGACCCCAACGGCACTTGGCTCCAACACCCTTCCTGTTCAGGCCCCGTGACCGCGGGCTGCCCTCGGGATACTCAGTGTCTCGTAGGGGCTGCGCTTTGCCAGTCAGTTGAAATCTTGAGCTTCTGACCTTTTTTCTTTTTCAGTTCAGGTGGCTTTACTGAGACGCTGAGATTACCCGCAGGAACAGAGTGGGGCCCGGCGGGGAGGGGGACAGAAAAGAGGGGGGTGGTTATTGATGACTGAGGAGGACACCTTGGTGGGAGGACCTAGAGGAAATTCTTTTCCTTTCAGGTTTGGGGCTCAGCCGCTTAAGGCTGAGGGCTGAGGGCTGGGGTCCATGCCAGCACCTCCCCCCTCAAGGACAGATACCTCTCAGGTCCAGGGAGGTGATTGGTGGTCTGCGTGGAACAAGCGAGGAGGTCACGGCCAGAATGAGGCTGCGTGGCTTTCTGACCGTGCCCGTCACATAATCCCTGGCCGTACTGGGGTGCAGAGGTCTCTTAGCAAAGCCTCTCTGCCTTCCAGGACATTCCACTGGAGAAGTTGAATGGGGCGGGGTGGGTGTCGCGATGGGGCGGGGAGGAGGCGTGCGCATGCGCAGGGCATGCCGACAGGTGCGGGGCGTTCACGTCTGAGTGCCCATCAGGCCCCGGGATTTAGCACTCTACCTCACTTTGGCCTTGAAGTGACCTGGTGAACAGGAACTATGTTTATTTCCGTTGACAAGAAGGAAACAGCTCAGAGTTTAAGAACCTGGGGACTTGGCTGAGTCGCCCAGACGGGATGGGACAGCCAGGGTTGGAGCCAGTGACCTCAGGGCCCCTTGTGTTCCACGCCAAGAGCTTCCTTTACAGGGAAGTCCAAGCGGGAAGGGGAGAGAAGACGGTTGGGGTGCATCCTCGGGCAGCTGTGGTCCTTACCCCATCCTGTCCGCTGGGTGGCGGGCCCTGCCTTGAGTCTGGCCGACTCCCCTATTGTTGTTACGGGTTATAAAAAAAAATCTGCTTTTTGTCAATGGATGGAACGCCGTGTGGCTTGCCCAGGGTGGGCGTTGTCAGGCTGATGCGAGTGAGTGCTTGGCTCTTCCTGGTCCCCGCCGGCTTCCCTCCCTGGCAGGGGGACCGGGGCTGTTCCCCAGGCTGCCGACACCCAGCCAGGCTTCCGAGTTCCCAGGCTGAAACGCCGAGCTAGAGTCTGGAGAATTCACAAGCCTGTTTTCGGAGTTGGGAAATGCAGCATGGAGCTGAGAAGAGGTGGGACTAGGCATGACCTGGACTCCTCGGCCCCAGCAAGGCCTGGCATATCTGACCCTTGCGTCCCTTCCGGCCTCTCGGCTGCAGCCAGCACGCGCTGTGCCCCGTCATCTCTCGGCTAAATCCCACACCCGTCGGGCTCATCCTTGACGTGATTCCTCTGAGGAATCCTCCCAGAACCCCAGACCTGGACCAGTGTTTGTTTCAAAATGTAGATTTTTATTATTCTTCAGGAATAATAGCTCGAGAGACACCGGCCATTGGGAAGATAGTTGATTACAGTTCCCAAGAAGGGGGCCTGTGCAGGACTGCGCAGGGAAGCACCAGGGATGGCCAGGAAGCAGAGGGAGTCACCGTCGTGGCTTCCTCGGGGGGATAGGACAGGTAAGTAGGCTGTTTGGCCGGGTGGGGTCATTGCAGCAGGCTCTGGAGCAAAGGGGCACATCACAGTTGTCTGGTACTGGCCCTGGGGTCATCAGGGAGGGGGACAGTGAGTAGGAGAGCCCGGTTAAGGAGGAGGTTGGGATGTGGGCTCTGGATTGGCTGGTTTGCGTATGGAAGGCTCACTTGTCGGTAAGTCCTTTACTATCTCTAGGAACCTGAGTCCGCAAGGTCCCAAGATGTCAAAGCCTTAGAATACAAAGAAACACTGAACGCAGTCAGGTGCCTGTCCTGTGACTTCCTGCAGCTCCCTGGTTCTCACCCAGGATGCCATGACTTTTAAAGGCAGCTCACCGATGACTTTTTAAAAATAGTCATTGTAGTTAAAAGACTTATCAGAAATAAAACAACATACCAAGTATGTCATTTCATTGATAAAACACATCCACTTTAGCCTGACCAGGCGGTGGCGCAGTGGATAGAGCGTTGGACTGGGATGTGGAGGACCCATGTTCGAGACCCTGAGGTCGCCAGCTTGAGTGCGGGCTCATCTGGTTTGAGCAAAAAAGCTCACTAGCTTTGACCCAAGGACGCTGGCTCCAGCAAGGGGTTACTCGATCTGCTAAAGGCCCGCAGTCAAGGCACATGTGAGAAAGCAATCAATGAACAACTAAGGTGTTGCAACAAAAAACTGATGATTGATGCTTCTTATCTCTCTTCATTCTTGTCTGTCCCTATCTATCCCTCTCTCTGACTCTGTGTGTGTGTGTGTGTGTGTGTGTGTGTGTGTATATATATATATATATATATATATATATAAACAAAACAAAACAACAATGAAAAAAACACATTTACTTTAAAAACAGGGTAAGAAAAAGTTGTCAGCAAAACAGTCCAGCCTGACCAGGCAGTGGCACAGTGGATAAAGCGTCGGACTGGGATGCGGAAGGACCCAGGTTTGAGACCCTGAGCTCGCCAGCTTGAGCGCGGGCCCATCTGGCTTGAGCAAAAGCTCGCCAGCTTGGACCCAGGGTCACTGGCTCCAGCAAGGGGTTGCTCGGTCTGCTGAAGGCCCACGGTCAAGGCACATGTGAGAGAGCAATCAATGAACAAACTAAGGCGTTGCAATGGCAATGAAAAACTAATGATTGATGCTTCTCCTCTCTCTTCATTCCTGTCTGTCTGTCCCTATCTATCCCTCTCTCTGACTCTCTCTCTGTCTCTGTAAAAAAAAAAAAAAAAGAAAAAGAAAAAGGTCAGTTCATTCTTCAAGAACAACTTTAGGTCAGTATCACTCCAGGTGATATGAGGGTATACAAATCGCAGGGTTGGGGCTCGTCTTCCACCTTGTCCTCATCCCGGGGCCACCGCACTGTCATCCCCTTCCCGGTTCGCTCCATCTTGGAATCATAGGACCAGCTGTGGGCAGAGCTGAGGCCTGGTTTTGTCCAAACTTTGTTTTGCAGGCCAGTTTCAGACAGAAGACTTCCTCAAGGTCACAGCAAGTTAATGGCCAGTGTCTGGCCCAGGCCAGTGAGTGCTCCTTTCTTATTGCTGAAACCACCTGCTACCTTTTAGGACTCGACTCGAGGGCAGGACGTACATGCTGGGAGCCACCTGGTCCCCGTGGAGTCCCCGTGGGAGCCTCTCACTGCACACACAGTGTCTGGGGCCCTGATTCCTTGGCATCAGGCTCTTTCGGGCCAGCCTGCAGGCTCTGAGGCCTCGCACTCCAAGCTGCCAGGCCCCGGGCGCCCCGGGCTTACACTCTCCACTGAGGGAGGCTAAGGACGTATCCAGGGTCACACAGCTAGTCGGTGCCAGCACCAGCGTCAAGATGGCATGTTTTCTCAGTGTGCCCCACAGCCCTCCACCCGTGTGACTGGGTGGAGTGGGCTGGACTGCGCCATCTGGTAAGGCAGTGAGCTCCCCATCCCTGGAGCATTCAAGAAGGAGGTAGGCGTTCACTGGAACATCCCCCTGCAGCTGGCATGGGAGAGATAGAGGTGCCTGCTCTGGGTGCCATGCTCAGGAGTTGGGTGTCTGAGCCACCGAAGACCTTTGCTCGTGGGGTTGCTGACTGACCTGAGCCTGCGGCCCCGGGTCACTGCATGTCCCCATACAAAGCGCAGCCACAGGGCAGGGCTTTGAGGGAAAGGCCCCGGGGCCATTCCCATTCCCTTGGACACGTTGTCTTTGACTTTGGCTAATAGCTCAGCACCCAAGGGCTCTGTGGGGTATGCATGTTCAGAAGGCTGTGGGAGGATGGGTTGAAGGCCCTGAGTCCGTGAGCTCAGATGCTCTAGAGAATGGAGGACCCAGCCCAGGCCTGGGAGGAGTCCTGCGTTGGGACAGCAGAGAATGTGGCACCCTGGGCACTTTCCCAGAGTGGCCACTAGAGAGCGCCCAAGGGCCTGCTCTGATCTGAGGCTCAGAAGTGCCTACCTGAGGGACCCTGACTGGCCCCTAATGGACATAATGGTCCTGGACAGTGTATTTCAAACACTTTCATTGAGATCTTACATGGGTCCCCACATCCCAGGGGCGGGTATCTGGGGAAAGTTGGGGTGGAGGGGAGGAAGCCACAGAGAGGGAGCGAATCTGTCCCTGTGTGCACAGACATCTGAGATGTGACCGTGACTCACACAGAAACGGACACACACACAGAGCTCACCCTTGTGTAAGAGCAGAGCACAAGGTAGAGAGGGACGGGTGCATCCAATTCTCCACGGCAAGAGACTTCTGTTGGGCACTCCCTTGGAGCCATGTTTGGTGGCTGGGCTCTGAGGGGACCAGGGTGGGGGAGCTGCCATGGGACACCCCACGGTGACCACCTAGTCTGTACTGCAGAGTCCCAGATCTGAGGGGAGGGAGCATTCGGAGGAGCCTCCCAACTACAGCGGTTCTGCTCCCAGAAGCAATTACAGGGAGGCAGGGCGGCTGCTCTCCTGTTTTACTTCGTAAGTTATGGGAGAGGTTGTGCGTGAGGGCCCTGGAGGAAGCCCGTCCCCGGTAGAGGCCGCAGGTGAGGGCCCTGGAGAGAGCTCATCCCCGGGTAGAGGCCGCAGGTGAGGGCCCTGGAGAGAGCTCATCCCCGGGTAGAGGCCGCAGGTGAGGGCCCTGGAGAGAGCTCATCCCCGGGTAGAGGCCACAGGTGAGGGCCCTGGAGGGAGCCCATCCCCGGGTAGAGGCCGCAGGTGAGGTCCCTGGAGAGAGCTCATCCCTGGGTAGAGGCCACAGGTGAGGGCCCTGGAGGGAGCCCATCCCCGGGTAGAGGCCGCAGGTGAGGGCCCTGGAGAGAGCTCATCCCTGGGTAGAGGCCGCAGGTGAGGGCCCTGGAGGGAGCCCATCCCCGGGTAGAGGCCGCAGGTGAGGGCCCTGGAGGGAGCCTATCCCCGGTAGAGGCCGCAGGTGAGGGCCCTGGAGGGAGCCCATCCCCTGGTAGAGGCCGCAGGTGAGGGCCCTGGAGGAAGCCCATCCCCGGGTAGAGGCCGCAGGTGAGGGCCCTGGAGGGAGCCCATCCCCGGTAGAGGCCGCAGGTGAGGGCCCTGGAGGGAGCCCGTCCCCGGGTAGAGGCCGCAGGTGAGGGCCCTGGAGGGAGCCCATCCCTGGTAGAGGCCGCAGGTGAGGGCCCTGGAGGGAGCCCGTCCCCGGGTAGAGGCCGCAGGTGAGGGCCCTGGAGAGAGCCCATCCCCGGGTAGAGGCCGCAGGTGAGGGCCCTGGAGAGAGCCCATCCCCGGGTCTTCCGAGCTACGCTGACTCCAGGCTCCTATTACGGTCGCTGGGATTTTGGGGAGCCCTGGGGGGAAGGGAAGCAGGACTTCGATGGACCAGGTGTCCCAGGTATAACAGATGCAGCCCCCACCCCACCCCCCAATTCAAAGCCCAGGCTCTGCAGACCAAGTCTCTGAGGACTCAACAAAATTCCACCTTGGTCCCCCGTATGAAGGCACTTGGCCTGGTCCCCGACTTTTAGGCAGTCCTTCGTTCCCGGAGACAGCAGATTAAAAATCATCTACCAACCAAATAAGTTATCAGGCATCGCTCTCGATGATGTCCAAGTCCCTGGTTTCTTTGTAAGTATTTTGGTCAAACCATCTCTGGACGCTTGAGGTAGAAATGGAGCACCCAGGAGGCCAGAGCTGGGGGGGACCCAAGAACCTTCCAGTCCAACCTTCTCATTTCTCAGACGAGGGTCGGGGGGTTGGCTCTCACTGTGGCTGTTTCCGAAATCTTCCAGGTTCCCCCAGTGCTATAAGCAAACCGGGCTCTACAGGACCCAGGAATGGCGCTGCTCCCCTAGGCAGAGAGGAAGTGCGTGGCCCTGGGTGGGGGTCTCTGTGAGATGCCACCAGTCCTGGGGCCCCAGGCCCGGAACAGGAATGCTCGGAACCTTCCCTGGCGTTGCCACGGTGCCCGCCACAACCTGAGGACACCCGTGGCCAGCACCCCTGCCAAAACCCCGGGGACCAGAGGAGAAGGAGAACGGTGAGCCCAGCGGTCATGTGCGCTCTGAGCACTCGGCCTCACAGGGTGAACAGCCCCCAGCAGCCCCGCCATTCGGAGACCGAGGTGATGCGTGTGCCTCCGTGGGACAAGTTTCTCCTGTGAACGCAGGTGGGGTGGACTCTGGGCTCCAGAGAGTAAGGGTGGCGGGACTCTTCACCCACTTGGGAATACCTTCTATCCCCCGGACTGGCACGGTTGGACCTGGCAGGGAGGGGCTTTGGGGGTTCCGGGCTGGGAGTCACAAAGGGTCTGGGAGCCTGGGACCATCGCAAGTAGCAAATTATATAATCAGCCGACTCAGAGCCCTCCTCTGGTCTCCATCCCTCAGGAAAGGATGAAGAATCACAGGTTATGTCCTATTTTGCTTTATTGGAATCACTTTCCCGGCACGGTAGAGAATCGTCAGCCTACAAATGCACTTCTTAAAATAACGAGATATTCTCTCGATTTGAAAGACAGCCCACCCACGAGACTTGACTCGTTGTTACTTCTGTGACAAAATATAGATTCTTTCAGCCAGCTTCCTCCATAACCTTTGGGAATGGTTCGAAAACGTCAGCATTGCCTGTTTTGTCTTCCAGGGGCCTCTCCCCCCTCACCCCCTGAGAAAGCCCCGCTACCGTTCACGAAAATGTTGAAGCCGGTAAGGAGCCCTGCTTCCCAGGCGGGCAGGGAATGGTGCGGGCGGAAGCTGCCATTCCCAACGGGGGTGGGTCCTGGACCAGGGGGACCTCAGGCTTCGCTGGCTGACTCTGCTGGGAAGAGGGTGTTCAGTGCCGGGTCCGAGCCAACCAGCACGCACGTCTCACGTTACGTGGACATTCAGATTCCACTGTTTCCAGCCCCCGTCGCTATATTCCAGGCACTATACTAAGGCAGAGTTTCCACACGGGTCTTATTTGACCATTTTCACATCACTACCAGCACCCCTACCAGCCCACCGTCATCCTCGTCCTCATCCTCGTTCTCATCCTCATGGTCATCATTCCTATGTCATATCTGGGGACCAGGAGGTTCGATGGTTTGCCCAAGGGGCGCACAACTCAGTTCCTCCCACTTTCTAGCACCTGCGCTCCCCACCACGCTGCTGGTACCAGGAGAGGCTGCGGACGAGCTGCACCGGTTCTGATGGGTCCCTTGTGGTGTTCTTGTCTTGGCTGGGTTTCCTTGAGCCACCGTGGCCAAGGTCTACCTTCATTCTGTGTACTCCTCTGCTCCCTGAAAGAAATGGCTGGGGGTGGGGGGAGGTGTCTAAGTTCAAGTCCCTGCCCAGGGACCCAGCTGTTCGACTTCTGGTGGCATACAGAAAAGAATCAAGAGCAGGGGTTCACATAGAAACTTGTCCATGAATGCCCAGTGTAGCACTGTTCACAAGAGCCACAAGGTGGAAAGAGGCTGAGTGTCCGCCTCTGATGAATGGTTAAGGAAAACGTGGTCTAACCATAGAATGGAATATCACTCAGCCACAAAAATGAATGACATCTTGACGCATGTTGTATATACCGTGGATGAACCTTGAAAACATTATGCTGAGTGGGAGAGGCCAGACATAAAAGCCCACACATTGCATGACAGCATTTATATAAAGTAGCCAGTGTAGCAAACCCACAGAGGCAGAAAGCAGATTGGGGGGTGCCACCAGGAGCTGGGGGGGGGGGGACCGGGATTGGGAGGCAAGGTTTCTTTGTGCGGTAAAGAAAATATTCTGAACTAGCAGTGGCGACAGTTGTAAAACATTGTCATGTACTAAGGGGCACTAATTTACCCCATAATATGGATAAGACGGTGAATTTTATGTTCCGTGTATTTTACCGCAATGGGCTCTCCTCCGTCTGGTGTCTGGACCACACGTTAGGATAAGGACTTAAAGAGCAGTTTCCTGAGGCATAATGGTATCCCTGCTTGTGAGTTCTTTAGAGTTTCAGACAGAGAAATGATCTTCTCCCCCGGCACCTTTGCCTCTGGAACCTCCCCTCCTAGGTCCTAAATACCAAGTGACTCTGTGGCTTGAAATGGTCTGTCCACTGAATATATTTGCCTTGGGAAGATGGCTTCGTCGGAAGTGTTGGGCACGTTTGAAATTTAACCAGCCTTGAAAACCGGTCTTCATTTTCTTTCTGCTGTACTGTTTGGATGAGCTGACATTTCTGTGAGTGGAAAAACCTATCGTCTCTTTTCCTCTATTTCCCAAGAAGCCCAGAGCTCGGCTGGAACGCCGGACAGCCGGTTCCACCAACCGATGGCGTTTCCCCCGAGATCCCTTCTCCGGGGACCTGCTGGCGCTCTCCCAGATGTCTAAGGCTATGAGCATAGAATTTGATGACATTCTGAAGCACCCAGGCAGGTAGGGAGATCAAAAAGCCCATGGTGGGTACATCCCCATTGGGATAAACCAAATTTTTGGGCGGTGCCCATGGTTGGGACACTCTTATTGGGCTGCCACTTGCCTTGGGGACCACCCCTGAGGGAGGGACAGGGTCAGTGTGACCGCTTCCTCTGAGAACGCGTGTGGCAGGGAGAGAAGTGCAGAGTGAGACTGACCATTTGATTCCCCTGGCTTTTCCTTTGCGTTGGGCATTTTGGACCGTAACAGGATTGCTATAAGTGTATCAACTCATTTGTTGACAAACAAAACTTAGCTGGTCCTTCCCCTGAGTCTGCACCCCTCTCGCAAATCTGAATTTCCATCCAGTCCGTTGACTTCCCGTGGGCAGCTGGCTCCACCCCACGTCACTCCCCAGGGGTTCTGAGCAGCAAGCAAGCTTACAGCATCACCTCTTCATGGTGCAAAGTCCTCCTTGCCTCTCCGGGGACACAGAGCGGGACCCCTCACTTCCCTGGTGCTTCCGGCCTGACCCACTGCCCTGCCTGGGCCCCCGGCATCTGCTTTCTGAGCACACGGCCACAGCTGGCGCGCGTGGCCTGTGCCCTGGGCGGCGCCTGCCATGGAGGGGCTGTTGGCTTTGTGTTTGCAAAGCAAGTAGCCACGTCTTTTCTCACTAGAACCCCTGGCCAGTCCTGCAGCAATGGCCCCCACCCCACAGGTTTGAATAAATCAACATCCTGCCCCAGCTTAGAAAAAGAAAGTCCCGTGAGTGGTCGGTTTTACACCAGCTGTTCACAGCCTTGAATAAACTCTCTTGAATTTATTTTGTATTTTGTTTGGTGAGAGCCTTGAAGATGTCCTAGGCTTTTGTCAAAACTCACTGTGTTCCTTAGTGCCAGAGCCAGGCTGGAGAAAAGGCATGGCCTGGGCCTGGGAATGCAGGCAGACTGACCCAGAACACTGACGATGCTGGTTGGCTAGTGAGAGTGGACATCTCCCTGACTCAGCTGGAGGGGGGGGGCTGTGGGTGGAGCACAGAAACCTGAGGACGATGGCAGTTGTGTTGGGCTTTAGGACCCTTGGAGTAGTCTCCCAAACAGGGTTGGAATTCCTGCTCCTCCATGTACATGCTGTGTGACCTTTAGCCAGTGGCTCCACCTCTCTGAACCTCAGTTTCATCACCTGTGAAGTGGTGATTATTGCTTCTCCCTTGAAGAGTTATCTTCTTGAGGATTGAATCAGACAGCACACTAAACATGCTTAGCACTGTTTCTGGCAAATAGAAGATGCTCCATAAATAGACCTCTTCTCTTTCTGGCCTGAGCAGTAGTTTTAGTTCTTGGTCTTGGTGACTTCATCCTGGGGTGTGTCAGCCCTGGGCTCCGCAGGCCAACGGCCCCATATTTCACTGTGCCTTTTAGCACCTTCCCCAAATCAGAGCACCTGGCCTGCAGCACAACCCATGGGCCCGTCTGCCCGGCAGTGCCAGGAAGCTATGTGTCCAGAGGCACTTCGAGTGGGCAGCTGCCTCACACGTCTGGTGGTCAGCTGATCTGGGCTCAGCTCAGCAGGCGATTCAGCACCTATGCCAGGAGCCTCCCAGCTTCCTCCCGAGACAGGGGACTAGCCTGGGCATGTTCTTGTTCTGGGGGTGGCAGAGGGCAGGACCAGCCACACAAGTGCTTCTCAAACCTTTACATCTCTAACATCCGTTAGCAAGGGCAAGGCCACAGGGCCACATTCAAAGTGATATCAAAGTGGCATTTTGCAAGTGTCAAGCCAGAAGCCCTTTGGATGGATGGCTGCAGGTCCATTGGTCCTTACGAAACGTATAGAATGTCCCCTTGCCCCTCTTGTGTCTCCATCGTGGGTCAGGACTGAGGGGAGCCAGCCCCCAGCCTAACATGACCTTCCCCACATCCCCACGTACCACTTCATCCCAGGCCGCTGGGTCTCAGCGAGGACAACTTGCAGATACCATCAATTCCATTAACTTTTCCCTTGGTCCCACAATGCACCCAGCCCTTGGAAACTGCAGAGCCACCACGATAAACACTATGCCTGGGCAAGGAGCCACAACACCAGGCAATGTCATTACTTCTGGTGTCTGGAATCTCCCAGCTCAGCTGGTGACAGTGATGTTTGTGAGGGCAGTTGAGCTCATGGGCATCGCCCCGTAATTTCCGAAACCCATTGCTGCTTTTTGAGATCACGATCTGAACTCCTGACCTTGGTCAGCTTGTCCCAGACGTGTGACCCCGGCCAGCAAGGGGACCGAGGCCGGCTTGGGTCAGACCCACTGCTCCTGTTGGATAAACAGCCCGGCTCTCTCCGCCTTCCTGAGGCTGAGTCACTTGCGGCCACCCCTCTCTACTTGGAAAGGTCAGCACGTGGCCGGCATTATTCTGGACACGGTCCTGCGCCCAAGCGCTCCTCTGTGCACCCTGACCCACCAGGTTCCTGGGATCGTTGAAAACAGCATGGCAAAGGTGACGCTGACCAGGCATGGTTATTAAGTGTCCCCTGGCTGGTTGGCTTTTCTGGGATGACTGTCGTCAAGCTGTGGATCTGTGATTCAGACTTGGTTTCACTTCCCTGCTCAGTGGGCGGGATACAGTGTTTATGGAAAGACATATTGGCAAGTCACTTGATCACTGAACAGCTGTTGACTGGGCACTGACACAATGGCTAGGTGAGGGTGACAACGTTCAGCAGACACCAAATGTCTCTGTGGGATGACTGCGGAGCCCAGCGCAGAGGCCGCCTGGGGAAAGAGGCAGCCCCACGGCTCTGTGGAAGGAGTTCTAGTGGGAGGTCACACCCAGGTGGGCAGCCGGCAGGGCCATGCGCCCAGCCTCCCCTGAGAAAGCGTCAACTCGGTGTATCTGAAAGGGGCAGCAGGGGCGTGGCAAGTGGAAAAGCCAGCAAGAGAGCCCCCTGGGCAGAGGGACTTTTGTGTCCCCGAGAAGGATAGCAAGGGGCAGCGGGGTGGGTGGCCTTGGCTGTTGGGAAGGGCTGGAGCAGGGGTCTCAGGTGGGTGGACGGGGGTAGCGGGCACTCCTTGGGCCGGAGCAGGGGTCTCAGGTGGGTGGACGGGGGTAGCGGGCACTTCTTGGGCCGGAGCAGGGATCTCGGGTGGGTAGACGGGGGTAGCGGGCACTCCTTGGGCTGGAGCAGGGGTCTCAGGTGGGTGGACGGGGGTAGTGGGCACTCCTTGGGCCGGAGCAGGGATCTCGGGTGGGTAGACGGGGGTAGCGGGCACTCCTTGGGCTGGAGCAGGGGTCTCAGGTGGGTGGACGGGGGTAGCGGGCACTCCTTGGGCCAGAGCAGGGGTTGCGGGTGGGTGGACGGGGTAGCGGATGCTCCTCAGGCCAGAGCAGGGATCTCGGGTGGGTGGGTGGACGGGGGTAGCGGGCGCTCACTGCCCTACTTGAGAGTCCTGGGGGACACAGTGAGGGGTCTCCGCAGGGGAGAGGCAAGACCGGATCCACATCCCTGACGGGCTGCAGTGTGGGGTGTGCATCAGAGGGGAGCACGCAGGGACTGGAGACAGAGGGGAGATTGCGGGGAGACTACAGAGGCTTGGACGGAGGTCACAGCTAAAAGAACAGCAAGAGACAGATGAATTGAAAAGATCCTATTGTCCAATCTAGGCGAGCGACCAGATGTGACCACGCCCCTCCTGCTGGCCCTGGCGCCATTTTCTGAAACAGGAAATGCTGCCCACGGAGCAGGGTCGGTCTGGGTCGATTCTGAGCTCAGTGTTGGGACAGTCTGAGACTGGGGAGTGCAAAGCCTCTAAAGAGAAGTATTCATGCGCTCACTTCCAAGAGACGCCCAGACCTCCTCTCCCTTCCTCCGGTAGATAGTTATTGAGCACCTACTATATGTTAGACATTGTTTTGGACCCTCATCCAAAGCGTCGCCATGCAGGCAGCCACAAGTGACTTTAAGCACCTCCTCCCCGAGGCCTTCGCGTAGACTAACAGTGGGAATTCCTGTTCTGACCGAGCCAGCAGACAGAGCTCCCAGTTCATCAAGTCAGCAGACAAATGGTGACCTGCGGACACTCTCCTGAAGGGCAAGTTGTGGTCAGATGGACCAGTGGGGTCCCAGGAGCACTTATGCTGGACTGATGCAGGTGGCAGTTGGAGAATAATACTGGTATTAACTCCCGGACATTTTTTTGTGTGTGTATTTTTTCTTGAGGTTACACATTCCAAAAATTGAGAAAATTTTATCTGAGAATTTGAAGGACAAGGCCCTCCAGAGCAGTGATGCAGGTGAGTCCTTGTCACCAGAGGCTTCAGTGGGAATGTCGTGGACCTCAGGGCACTCCGTGGTCTCCGTGGAGGGAAACCAGACCCAGGGGCCACGTCACCAGTCAGTGAGTTTCCGTCCCTGGCCCCTGCACGGAGCCTAATATGTAATACGTGCCCATAGATATTTGTCAGATGTGCGGTGGAGGAAACCAGGCCAGGGAAACTCATTTTCATATGCTCATGGTCACAGTGCAGGTGGGCGTGCAGGCTTGGATAAATGGGCCTTGAATCGGAAGTGCAGGGCATCCATTTTCTATCCCTTTCAGTTCTCACTGGCCATGACTGTGATGTGTCATCTGCCCTTGTCAAAGAGGACTTTTCTGAATTATAATCAAGAACCAGACTAGGTCTGTCCAGCTGGGAAGAAGCTCATTGAGCCTCACAAGAAAGCTAGATGGGTCAGCTCCTTGAAGGAGCTCTTTTGGATAAACGTCACCCCAGGGAGTGTCTGCGTCTGCCGAGGGCAAAGCCAGCCTCCTTCCCTGTAGGGGCTAATTGAGTCCATCCTGCTTGTCCATTCCGGTTGACTGGGGACCCTGAGACATCTCTGTGATGTCTGCTATGCACCTGCCATCCTGAAAGCAGGTGTGGATGTCCAGCAAGGAGACACCCTTGACATACAATTAATTCTGCTCCCACCTCAGATCACCCCAATGGGATGGGATTCTTTCTACTCTGGCAAAAACAGGAACGTCTCCTGAAGCGATCCAATATTTGAGACATGAACTTAGGTTCTGAGCCCCAGCTCCAAACTCGATCACAGATCTGGTGAATAACAACAATAATAACAGAAGATGAAACTGGTACCCAAGCTCATGCAGAAAAAATCATGCCAGGCCAAGAAATAAGTCGATGGGCTAGTGGCCCTCGGGGTCCCATCGGGCACTGAGAGTTGGGGTTTTCGGGGACCGCCCAAGCACTGCCCCCTTCCCAACAGCTCTGTGCTAACAGAGGTCCATCCTGCAGGGCCCTCTCCCCTAGAGCTTCTCATGCCTCCCCTGGCCTGGCGCATCCTTGGGGCCCCATCCAAGTCCCTTCTCTTCTAATCGTCGATCCTGTGCATGGATGAGACTTCCCCACATAAAGCCCTTCACAGTTTGCAGAGAGCCTTCTTCACGTGGTGATCTCATGTCACACCTGGGAGCTGCCTCTCTGATGGTCCCCATTCCTTGAGGAAAGTGAGGCCCTGGAGAGAAAGCTCTGCTGCCCGGTGATGGGCCTTTCACTGTGCAGTAGGGGGTCCTCGGGTTACAACAGTCTCAATGACGTTTGGAGTTTACGACACTCAGTCCCATAAGAACTTTAAAAAAATTGAGACATGCGTCACTTTTTCTGTTCCCACAGTCCAGGGTACAGGACAGTGTATTTATGTCTCTTTCCTTTTTCTGTGGCTTTAGTTGTGTTTTTAGGTTCTAGATTATGATTTTACAACTGTGTTAGGATAGGTAGGTGACTTAGCCTAGGGTGTGTTTTGACTTACACCAAAATGCGGGCCACATCACTGTTGTAGGAACAGAACTGGGTCGTAACCCGAGGATCCCCGACATTGCACTTGGCTGTTGCCTTTCTGGTGAGCGAACAAGTGACAGTTAGGCCCCGATATCCCATCATTCTCCACAGGGGACTGGATACTGATTTTACTCGCCCAGGGATTTGTGGCAATTTCTGGAGACACTATATGGTTGTCACACCACTGGCATCCAGTAGGTAGAGTCCGGGGAGACTGCCAAGCACCCCACAGTGTCCAAGACAACCCCACCCACCACAGAGAATCATCCGGCCCCAAGTACTGACAGAGCGAGGCTGGGAAACCCTGTAATGGGGACGGCATGGTGAGGCCCCTCAGAGTGTCCCCACCAGCATCCCTCCCCACGAAGCCTTTTCCAGTTCCCCATGTGGGAAGGCAGCCCGTGAGCCTCTGCAGTCCTGCCGCTTGCAGTTGGTCGGCCACCCTCTTGGATGGCTGTGGCTTCCTATGCTACCTTGCAAGCCTGCCTGCCGTATCCCCTGGGAGCCAGGAAGCTCCCTGGGGCCCCAGCTGCGCTGCTTGTCCCTCTGTTCCCCGAAAGGCGAGAGAAGCGGCCTGCCCGTGACCCTGCGGCAAACCGAAAGCGGAGAGCCGGAGCGTCTTCGGGCCGCAGGCTGTGAACCGCCCCTTCTACCCTGTGCTCTCTCCCCAGTCGTGGCCCTCGAGTGCCTGGGCTTCCGGTGGGAGCTCCATCTGCCCCAGCTCTTCCAGTCCAAGACCCTGACCAGGCTTTACCTCGTGGCCCTGGGAAGGGACAGCGCGAGCCCCGTGCAGGCACTGGAGAAGCTTCTGCAAGGTACTTTCTCACGGGCACCAGCCCGGAGACCCACACACCACCTGGCAGTTCAAAGAGCAAGGCCCTGGTGCGACCCCCTCACGGGGTTTAACCTCAAGCTTCCCATCTCTGAAAGGGGCACGCTCCTTCTCACTGTGTTGCCTTGAAGGCTAGAGGGAGGACGCAGCAGTACTGCGACGTTCCAGAACTGTGTCCCGGTACGTAGCAAGCAGCCAGCAAATATCAGCTGTTGTTCTCACCATAGCCCAGCCTTGTCCAGCCAGCTCAGACGGAGACTCTAGCTCCATGATGGCGAGCCTATGACACGTGTGTCAGCACTGACACGTGTAGCCATTTTCGATGACACGCTGCATACCAGAGAAGTATGGGGCCGCATGCCGAGAAGGACGTTTCATCCTCGGTTCCTGCACAGCCAGGTGCTGTAGCCAAGGATAAAACATTTGCTGTAGGGTAGACACTCTGTGCCGGAGGTCTGGAGGCCAGAACAACAGAACTCCGGCACAGAGCGTCTAGTTCTGGGACTTCCAGTTAGGTCGTTTTTCTCCAAGTGACACACCACCCGAGTTATGCTTGGTTTTTTTGGTGAATTTTGACACACCAAGCTCAAAAGATTGCCCATCACTGCTCTAGCTACTTCTTTGAGAAGAGAAAATGGGTCGTGTCATGTCTTTGGACAGGCTTTCTGGAAGGAAAGCCTCGTTCTGGCATCGGGGGCTTGTCTGGCCCCACGCTGTTGCGGCGAGATGTTCACGCGTGTGCATGGATTTTCCTTTTCCTTTTTCTTCTCTTGACTCCTCCTCATTCCGAACAGCAGGCCACGCCCCTCTCTTTCTCTCCTTGTTTAATCCCTGTCATCCACACCCTCTGGCAGCCTTGCCAGCTTCTCCTTTGGGCAACAAATGGCGTCGCCTCTGGACGACTCATCAGCCAAGCAGGTGCCGTGGAAAAGTCAAGGCTTCCAAAGCCAGCCAGCCAGCCAGCCTGCCAGTCAGGAAGGGGTGACATTTCCAGGACATCGCCACAGGGCCCTGTTGTTCCAGAGCCAGACGGGCTGCTGGAGCCCCCGGTCACTGCCTGGCCCTGAGCCTGGAAGGAGGGCCCAGCTGCCCACCCACCTGCCGAATATGCCCCGGCATGGGGCCCATGACTCAGCCCTTCCCGGCCAGCCGGGAGCGGAGTGGTGGGGACATTCCCACAGTCACGCTCACTCAGGGGCCTCTTGGCTAAGGTGACCAGACGTCCCGCTTTGGGCGGGACAATCCCACTTTTTAACAATTTGTCCCGCGTCCCGCGGCATTTTTAAAAAGTCCCGATTTTTTGAAAAATGCACGAAAAGCTAGGGAACGGCGGGAGAATGGAAAGGGAATATAAGGTTTTTTGGGGGGAGACCCCGCCTCCACCTGGAAGCGCCCCCACTGCCGCAAGAGCCGGCTGCCCCCTGCGGGGCCCCGAAACAAATAACTTCGGGCGGGACGTACCTGCTGGGGCGGCGGCTGTCAAGTCCCCTAACTACCCATAGGCCTGTGGCTCCGGGCTCCGCGAGGCGCAAGCCACTCAGTCCCCAGCGGGCGGTGGGGCTGGATGCGGGGAGCGCGGCTGCCCCAAGGACGAGTCCATATTTCTCAAATGAGAAATATGCCAAAGGATAAAATAATACTATACATAATTTTTTAATGTATTATATTTGTAAATTGTACTTATGTTGAAATTTTAAAAAATATATTACAATACTGTTTTTGCATTCTATGAAAATTATTTTTGCTCCATATAGACCAAATTTTTAATCAAGAACCCCCCCCTCCGCCCGGTCAGTGGTGTCCCACTTTTCCAATTTTAAAATCTGGTCACCTCACTCTTGGCTCTTCACAGCCTTTGTCCTGGAGTCTTCATGAGCGGGACTGAGATCTTCCTTCCGTGTCCCCTGTCCCGGGTCAGAGCTCTTGCTGGGCAACCAATGAAAGGCATGGGGACCCCAGACAGTGAGATTTTGGAGGGAAAAACAGAGTTAGCGTTAGCACGATGGTGCGATGTCCAGAATGGCCTCGCCTCAAAGACAGGACGTGGCCCTTTGAACATAGCCACTCTTGTCCGAGCCGCTGCTGGGGGCCGGACATGACGGGCACACGTCCGGGCAGGTGCAGAGATCACACCCTGGGGCCAGAGCTAAGAGCAAGGCCTAGCACGGGCCCTGTTTCCCTGAAAATAAGACCTAGCGCATCTTAAGACCTAGCGCATCTTTAGGAGCAAAAATTAATGTAAGACACTGTCTTATTTTGGGGGGAAGCAGGGTAGATTGTTGTACATGGAAATAGAGTCACAAGAAAGTCTTGATGGAATTCAGAGTTTGGCTGCTTATGCTGATATTTGTGATGACATGACTACAGCATATGAATAAATGTTCATTTTCTTGTTCAACAAGCAATGTGAACTCTTGTTCATGGAAAAATAAGACATCCCCTGAAAATAAGACCTCGTGCATCTTTAGGAGGAAGGGGCTAGCGGTCCCTGTTGAAGAGGCAGACTGAGCACGTGCTGCCGGTGTTGACGATGACAGTGGTGGTTCCCTGGGGAGGCTGGGCCCGGGGCACACGGCAACGCTGTGCTATGTTTGCCACTTCCTGTGAGTCTCCCGCTCTTTCCCAATAAACGGGCATTTCAAACACGCATCCACTCAACAAATAACAACGAGAGTGCCGTCCCCGGTCCACGCCAAGATCCAGGTCGCGCCGGGTGGGTGGAGCCTGAGACAGTGTGGGGCGCATCCCCGAGGGCTGTGAGATGGCGTCCGGCGCATCCCCGAGGGCTGTGAGATGGCGTCCGGCGCAGGTCCGAGGGCTGTGAGATGGCGTCCGGCGCATCCCCGAGGGCTGTGAGATGGCGTCCGGCGCAGGTCCGAGGGCTGTGAGATGGCGTCCGGCGCAGGTCCGAGGGCTGTGAGATGGCGTCCGGCGCAGGTCCGAGGGCTGTGAGATGGCGCCCGGCGCATCCCCGAGGGCTGTGAGATGGCGCCCGGCGCATCCCCGAGGGCTGTGAGATGGCGCCCGGCGCATCCCCGAGGGCTGTGAGATGGCGTCGGGCGCATCCCCGAGGGCTGTGAGATGGCATCGGGCGCATCCCCGAGGGCTGTGAGATGGCGTCCGGCGCATCCCCGAGGGCTGTGAGATGGCGTCCGGCGCATCCCCGAGGGCTGTGAGATGGCGTCCGGCGCAGGTCCGAGGGCTGTGAGATGGCGTCGGGCGCATCCCCGAGGGCTGTGAGATGGCGTCGGGCGCATCCCCGAGGGCTGTGAGATGGCGTCTGGCGCAGGTCCGAGGGCTGTCAGATGGCGCCTGGCGCAGGTCCGAGGCCGTCACAGCCCGGCACCCTTATCTCATTTTCTTTACTAGTGCCAGCACTTGGGAAGATCAGAGAGAGACCCCCCATGAAGAAGGTGGTCATTTCACTGAAGATCAACGACCCCCTGGTCACCAGAACTGGTAATGTACACCTGTCTTCATTCTGTGAAGATGCCATTAAACCAAGAAGCTCCTGCCCCGACATCAGAAACAGACAAACAAAAACAACACATAAGCTCAGAGTCCAGTGCTCCCTACTCACAAATAGCGGAGTGGAGCCCAGGGCGTGGAGAAGGCCCGGCCACTGGGGGAAGTGGACAGAGGGAAAAGGCTGCTTCACAGAGGAGCTCATCTTTGTGGGGACGCAGAGGAGGAGAAAGGGGTGGGCTTCTCAGGACCCCCAGGGAAAATCTGAGTGCCCTTCCAGGACACACGACCTGGAGAAGCTCTCAGGCCCACCCTGGACCCGCCACGCCCCTCGCCAGCAGCAGAGACACCCCTCTGGGCGCTGCCTGCCGCTCACCTTCTCCCCACCCTATCCGGACCACCTAGACACAGGCTTCTGTGTTCATGTGACGTGCGTGCCATCACGTACTGTCACGGTCCGTGATCAGGAGTGGGTCAGAAAACCATCCCTTAGGTCCGGGTTGGGCCGTCTGTCCTCAGAGCACACTGGTCCCTAGTCACGGGAGTTCAGTTCCTAAACTATCCAATGAGCCTGGCTTCGCCCAGGAGTCTGGAACAGTTGTGAAGATCTCAGACTCCAGGGAAGATCTGCTGTCAGTTATATGTCAGTCCCAGGGAAGAAAAGCACACCTACGTGCACATAGCATGCACTGAAGCCGTCACCTCCCTGCATAGGACATGGGCCCCGGGTTAGGAGAGGACCCCCGAGGCACCGACACTGAGGACGGGCTCTCAGGGGCATTCCTCACCGCCCGGCTCAGAGCAGGTGCATTCTCCCTAATGGCAACTCTGGCTACCCAGCTAGTGGACATCGGAGCATCCGTGCCCACACAGGAGGGACGCAGGGCGCAGAGACCCATGCTGATGGCTCTCCCTCTCGGATGCTGCCTCCCCAGCCTTCGCCACGGCCCTGAACAACCTGTACATGAGTCAGGGGGACATGAACTTGGATGACATGCCGGGGGTGCTGGCCTCTGCCCACGCTCTGCAGTTCAGCAGCCTGTATGAGAGGTAAGGGGACACGGTGAGGCGTGGCCAGAGCCAGCCCTGGGAGAGAGGGCAGGGGCCTCCCTACCCATTCGTTTCATGGAATATTGCTGCTCTTCTGTGGGCTGTGCCTGGGGTTCCTTTGCGCGGAGCGTGGCTTGGAGGGAACCGAGGGACTCAGGTGTGCGCACTGACACATTATCAGCTCGCCACGGGACCGTCCTCCTAGGAACACACTCGTTTTAATTCATGAGTCTCAACTCTCAAGCATGAAATGCAAATGCAGGGCTACCCCTGCCTGGGAGATATTTGTCAGGTGTGCAGAGAGACTTCCCAGCAGCACTCAAGCCACGCTTATCCATTTTACCTGTGTTCACCTTTGGCTTTAAAATAAAGTCTCCCCATTTAGTCTCACACACAAAAGCATGTTGTTCGAAGACAAGCTGACTTTTCCCATCACTGTCGGACCTCATTTCCCCACTCATTTCCTACAGAGCCTTCTTTTTATCTTGTTATTTTTACAAAGGTTACATGGGGTCATCGGCAGATCTTACGGGAGAGAGAAATATTCAAAGATCAGAGTCACAATTGCCCATCAACCCAACTGCCTGCTTGGGACGCAGCCCTTCCCTGGGTCTTCAAATCCCGCTGGCCCACCTGGGGGTCCTCTGGGCAAATGTCCGTACCCCTGAACCAAGGCTCCTTCCTCTGGAAGAGCTCTGCTGCCCTCCGGAGTTGAATGAGACCCTCTGGGCAGCTCGTGGGGCTGAAAGGAGCCCGGGCGCCTCAGGAACAGCAGTTCTGTCTCTGCAGGTGTGTGACCTTGATGACTGAAGGACTCGCACCACACAACCTCAATAGCTTCTACCTGGCTGGCTGCAAGGTGAGACCAACCTGGACAGGTCACATAGCACCTAGGGAACCCGCAAGAGCCCCCAGACTCTGGGTCACGCACCAGGCCCCGCTCCAACATATCTACCCAGAGGCCCCAGCCGAAGGGTGCCAACATTTTATTTTGCTAAGTGAACAATTTTTAAAAAGGATGTTTTAACTCCTCCAAAGTAGAAAAGTATTGATCTTGGGGGTTGGGAGGGGGGACAGCATGGCCTTTTCCATCAAAACAGCAAGTAATCTCCCAGGATATTCTTGTTGGAGTGAGTGGAATTTGTCCCACCTGGGCCCCATGAGCACTGGGAATGAAGGATATGATCTAACATGCTCAGAAAACGGAGACCAAGGAAGGGGTCAGCCTGGTCAGTGTGACACGGGGTCTCAGAGGTCACACTGGGACCTGATTCTAGCCTCCCTCCATGCGGTCACTCACACTGAAACAGACACGTTTGACTGTAGCATTCGGCTCCCATGCAACCAGCATGTCACGGTGCTCTCTTAATAGCATCTAAAGGTTTTAAGTGCCCAGTGTGTCGAAGATGACTGATTGTCCTCACCTTTACTCCCTCCGTAGTTAGAAAGTCACTCGGCCGGTGGCGTCTTTGTATTTGGTCAGCCTTTCTCAGGAACTGTTTGGTTTGGGAAGGACCGTATCCCTGAGGACAGACAAGGTGTATACTAAGACTCTGCCAAGGTCCCTGGTCCTGGGAGACCTTTGTCATTTTCTCTGGACATTCATTTTAGGGTATGTGCTCACTACTGGCCTTAGGGCTCCGCATGGGATGGACCCGCGGGACCTCCCGTGAGCAGTCACTGACTTGGTCCAGAGATTTCTGCGTGCCAGTCCTATGGTCGGACATTTGCACCTGGCTCCACGCTTTTGTGACCACAGGCAAGAGCAAGAACCCTGGAGCCTCAGTTTCTCCATCCATAAAATAGGGATCATAATGAACCAACCTCGCAGGATTGCGGTGAGCGTGGATTTAAATCAACCTAGTGCAGGTCCTTGAGCATAGCAAACACTCAGACAAATTGTCACCAGCTGCAGTTTCTTTTGAAGAAAAGGTTTGAGTCTGTCTGGGGCGTGACGCTCCGGAGAGCATGCTTGCAGCCTTGCCGCTGGCCAGCAGAGGGCGCCGAGAGCCCGGGGATTCCTTTAGCTCCCGGCTTTTCTTGCCTTCTCAGTACCAGGAAGAGCGGCTCATCACCGCCTGCGAGAAGTGGCTGGAAATGAACTTGGTCCCCCAGGTAGGGAAGCAGATCTACCTCCGGAAAATCCCCAAGGAGCTGCTCCACAAAATGCTGAAGTCCCCCAGGTCAGAGCTGGTTCCAGGGTGTGTGTGTGTGCGCGCGCGCGCGTGCGCGAGTGCATGCGTGCACCTGGCGGGAGCAGGTTCCAGGGTGTGTGTGTGTGTGTGCGCACGCGTGCGGGAGTGCATGCGTGCACCTGGCGGGAGCAGGTTCCAGGGTGTGTGTGCGCGCGTGCACGCGTGCGCGAGTGCATGCGTGCACCTGGCGGGAGCAGGTGGCGAAGGGGGGTGCTCAGCGGGGGCAGCACCTACACCCTGCTAACCATACTCAGTGTGCAGCACCTCCTCCGCCCAAAGCTTCTCCCCCTCCTGGACAGCCGTGGGGGGCTGAAACGTGGGGTACTGTATGTGGGACGGGAGGGGGTTCTCTTCAGGCTATTCATCCAGGTAAGGATCCTCTGGGTGCCCGCTGTCTCATTAGCCACCTGGTAATTAGCTAATGGCCTAAGTAATTGAAAACAAAATCCTGCCAACATTAATATACGTTCATCGTGGGGAATTTGGGAAACAGGGAAAAGCAGAAAAAGCGAAAGAGTTCGTTCCTATCCCCAGTCCTGACTCCGCTCCCGAGCGGCTCTGGGCCCAGACACCCACCTGTCTGACTTCTGACAATTTAGGCCAAACACCAACTCTTGGTAACCCTGCCCCCACGGCCACCTGCTCAAGGACACCACTTTACCCTTACTCCCTGAGTGTGGTGAGCTGTGCCCCCAGGTGGAGCTGGTCACTATGGGCCTCTCTCCGAGGGCACCAGCCTGCAGAGACCTCTGACCTGGGGTCTCGCACCTGCTCCTGACAATCATGTCTCCAGCCGAGAGCCTTGGGCCCTGTGGACCTGGAATCCCTGCCTTTACCCCACACTCCACTCTGCCGTCGTGGGGGTGGGGTGGGTGGGTGAGGGGGCTTCCTTCCTGGGATCCCTGCCCTGCTGAGCTGCTTGCCGCCTGCAGGGATGCTGTGCCCACCCCCCAACATGCCCACCCCCACTGGCTCCTCACCCATCGAGTAATTCACGGATACCTTCCCCAGCGCTTAGCCTTTTGGGTTATTTCCACTGTTTCACGATATAAACAGCACTATGGCAACGTTAAATTAAATTCCTAGAAGTGAAATGACTCAGGCGGAAGGAATTTCTGGGGTTTTTTATTTTGGTATTTTAAAAAAAAACATTTTATTTGAAAATAATTTCCAACCGATAAACATGCCGGCAATACCACAACACAGGTCTGTAGACCTGTGACCTTGTCCACTGTCTGTCCCGCTGGCACGCACATATTTTGTCCTGAGCCCTAGGGGGGCAAGTAGCTTACACCTGTTCCCTTACCTCTAGGTGTTTCCGTGTTCATTTCCAAATAAAAGACTATTTTAAAATAGAACCACAAAGCAGTTATCAGCTTCAGGAAATCAACATTGAGATGACACTTGAACATCACTGACCCACCGTGGCCGTTGTAGCGTTTTCCTCCCAGGCAGCTCTAATTTAGGCTGACGTATTGCGTTCCCTTGTCGTGCCTCTTTGGGACTATTTAAAAGATCTTTGATGCCCCCTGCCAAGTTACCAAGATTGTATTCCCTTTGGTGGGGGCAGGGGGGCTTCAAAAGCAAGAACTAAATTCTACTGAACATGTTTGTGGTGTACTAGAAAAAAATGTCTGCTTCTGCTTATGGGGGAGAAGGCATTCTGAGTTCGGAAGTCAGGCCCAGAAAGACTCGATCGTTGTTGGTTCTGGGTGGCTACATAGCTTGCCGCGAATGGAGAAAGGAACCGCGCCCTGGTGTTGAGAGAAACTCTAGTATCTAAGAAGACGTCAGAAGCCCAGGAGCGGCCCCAGGACAGCAGGTGGGCCCTCTGGGGAGGGGCATTCTGCCCTGCGTCCCCCCTTCCCCCCCCCTCCCCCGCCACGAGCACCCTTGTGACTACTCTGGGCCAAATGGTAATCCAGGACAGCCACCTCCCCATCTCGAGGTGCTCCGGTCAGTAACCCCCCGGGGAGGACCGGTCGTGCACACTGGTGAAGAGAGTACAAACAGGGCATCCCGCAGACTTTCCGTAACGCGGCCCCGCCCTTGGAAAGACTGAGCTGCCCCGGCTGGGCTACCTTTAACCAAGAAAAATGGGGTGGGGGCGGGGAGTCTGGCCACAGCCAGAACCTTAGCAATAGCTTAGGCGTCAGAAAACACGCCGGGCAGGAAAAGAAATCAAGAAGACGATGTGTCAAGTGTCTAGACTCACACATTTGGGGACACATGACTGATGTGGAAACTGGAGCCCGCGCCTCCGGCCCCTCCCTGGGAGCTGTCTGCACGCACCGTCCAGGGCGCTCCAGGGTGAGGTGGGGAAGAGCCCTGTGCCGACAGGGCACGCCGTCAGTGCCTGGGGGGACCTGGACGACGGCGCCCTGACTGCGATCTTCCAGAGTACACTCTCCTCGCCCAGATGATGCCCGGGGACCACTGCTCTAAAGCTGGAGGGAGACAGGGCACAGAGGGCACCTGCCGTGCCTGGCGACAGTTAGAAATTTACCCAGGCTGAGGTTATTCAGAACATGCGGTTTCTTTGGGTGAGGTGCTTTTGTTGACCACTTTTGAGAGCGTGTGCTGTGCCATGTGCCCTGTCCCTTGCAGTCCCCATGACCCTGGGCAGCAGGTAAAATTGCTGTGCATAAGATAAACGGGTCAATAAAGGGCCGGGCTGGGCTCCAGCCCGGAGTCCAAGGTCCAGGTTCCCACCCTTGTCACGGCTCCACTGCCTCACTTGTCCCAGTACCCAGCTCAGCCAGGACTGGGATGTCCCGGGGAGTCAAGTGACCCCAACTGGTGGTACAGAAATGCTATCCCCTCCGCTCGAGTCAGGGATGGGGCCTCCCTTGGCCCTTGGCCCTTGGCCCCTGACCCCGTTTGTGGTCACATCCATCTCTCAGCTGATGCTTCAGCTTCTGGGCCATGAACCTCCCCCTTTTGGAGTCCCTGGGACGCTCTCTGCCTGGGGGTTTTGCCTTACCCACTTGTGAATAACCTGGGGTAAACACAGTTCTCCTGACCTCCGGAGCAGCTGGTTTTCATTCATTTGCCTGGCCCTTTGGGTTCCAGTTAATTTTCGCCTTAGAGGTCATCACTGGGTTACCCTGTTCTAGCTTTAATATTATAAAAACTTAATTTCAAGATCTGTTTTTCTGGAAGCCAAGTTCCTTGTAGGCCTAAGAGGGTGGACAACCCAGAAGTCTGCCCAGTTCCTGTCCACGAAAGGCTGCCCGGTAGCCAGGGAGACCAGTCCCTCTGTGTGTCCACCTCTCCCTGACTTCCTGCCTCTGATACAAGGAGACTTGAGGGCGCAGGGATTCCCGAGGAAGAGCCAGCCCTGTCCTCTGTGGATGCCCGTCTCACTGCTTTTCCACCAGTGTCTGGAACAGCAGTGGGCATCCCGCTCAGATGTGACAGTTCTTGAAGCTGAGGGCCTCTCTGGTTGGTAGCAAGAACACCCACTAGCTAGTGAGCACTTGTGGTATACAGGACCCTTGAGAGGGTTGTCGGGTCTGCTTTGTACTGCAACCCAGAGAGGGGGTGCTGTGACCCGTGCCGTGACCCGTGCAGTGGAGATGCTGCGGAATGAAGGGTCGGCCCAGGCTCCCCACGTGCAGCCTGAGAGATGGGATTTGAACCCAGGTCTGAGCGGTCTCAGAACCCATGGTCATCACCAGCCCACTGGTGTGTGCTGCTCCGGGCCTCCTTTTTCCTGATTGATGGTCAAGATCACTAAGGATATTGATGTGCATGTTTTTCTTTGTTGGAAAAGAAGATTCATAAAGGTTGGGGGATAATGCAGAATCCAGTGGGACCCGCCTCCCGAATGAACAAAAGTAACATTTGGTTGTGAGAAGTGGAACATTGCCGATAAAGCAGAAGTCACCTATGTGTCCTGCCTGCCCTTTCCCCCGCCCTTCCTCCTGGCCTCTCTCCTTCCCTAACGACAATCACATGTCTGTTGTGGACTTGCGGGACCCCAACCCACGAGATTACATTCTTATCGCACCGATGTGCGTCCCTAAACGATGAGTCATACCGCCTTCCCAGGTTGAAACTTCAAAGAAGCGCTCTCATGGTGACTGTGGTGTTCTGCAGCTTTGCCCACTAACATCCTGTGATGTGTTCTCTCCATGTTGATACTTCCATATCTGATTAGCATTTTTAGTGTAATTGCTGCACGGGGCTCCCTGGGGTGAATGCACAGCAGTTTTCTTTATTCCCTTCCTAATGGACCTTTGTTTTATTCTGCTTACCCCCCCCCCTTATCTCGCTCTGACGGTCAATGCTGCAGTGAGCTCCCTTGTTCATATTTTCTTGTTCATGGCTTTCTCTGTGGTCTATATTCAAAAGGGGGCCTTTGTCATTTATAGGCCATTTTTCTCAAAAAAAAGAAAAACCCACAGAAAACAGAAAACAAACAGTGTCTTGTTAAAACACATTTGTTTTTCTTGTAAAGAACGGACACCAGCTACATACAGCCCCGCGGCCCCTCGCGAGCACCAGCGAGCGCGCTGAGAACAGCCCGGCCGTTCGCCTGTGGGAGGGAAGTTGGGGTCTCTACGAGTAGTTCTGTCTTGATGAAGGCCACCAGAGCTCCCAGGTAAAGGACGCTGTGTTTGAATGTCCTCAGCATGGTTATTTCCTGCAGGAACTGAACTGCTAGGGTACTGATCGTCAGCCTGAAGGCAAAGGGCTTTTTTCTTTTTCTTTTTAAGTTTTAAATTTTATTTAGAAAATTAACTTATCGTGGTGACATTGATCAATGAAGAGTACACAGGTTTCAGGTGAACATTTCTATAGCACTTGAGCTGTTGATCATGTTGTGTGCCCATCACCCAAAGTCACATCATTTTCCGTCGCCGTGTATTTGTCCCTCTTTAAATCCTCCCCCCCCAGCCCCTCCCAGCAGGAGCTTTATTTTGACAGTTACCCCCCATGAATGAAGACAGGGCCCTGATTCATGGAGCTCTCCATTGCACCCCCCAGGTTGCTGCTAGTCCCTTGGGTGAGGTCTCAAAGCAACTTCTGGGCTTGGGGGTTTCAAGAGTGGACTCTGCCCCAGAGGCACATGGCTCACCAGTGGCAGTGGGGTCCTGGCAGAGCTCTTTGTGGGGACATCATACTAAGTGGCTCCATGACATCTCCCCTCCTGCCTCACCACGATTGCCCAGACGGTGACAAATTTGGTCCCGTCTGGCCGGGGTCAGAGCCCATGCCTCTGTAGGCATCCCAAAAACAAGCCAGAGGAAAGAGCCAGCTCTGCCGTGTCCAGAAATAGCGGGACAGGTGGGAGGGTGGTGTTTCCGCTGCCCTTTAGAGGCACGGTTTAGCTTGACCACATAAGTGGTGGGTGAAGAGGCGGTGATGTATTTGGAAGCTGAGGTGCCGTCGCCATGGTCAGAGAGGGGAAAACCAAGGCGTTCAAGAAGACACCGAAATGACTTCTTTGCTGATCGGATCCCAGAGGCCGTTTGAGAAGCCGTTGGGGACCTGTCTTTCCTTTACGGAGGTGACATCCGGAGACAGCCGCCGCTCTTCAGTCCCTCGTTTCCTGACAGAGTCTCAGGCTGCCACAGGTGTGGGCCAGGCCCCAGCCCCGCCGCTCATGGCTTAGAGCCGCCGGGCTCGAGGCATGTTGCTATAACCAGGCACTGCGCTGAGCAATCCGTATATGTGCAGATGGCTCCATAATGGTCCCCAAAGATGTCCCCAACCCAACCCCCAGCCCCTGTGACTATGTTGGGTTGCACAGCAAAGGGGAGTTAAAATGACTGATGAAACTGAGGTTACTAATCGGGTGGCCTGGAGATGGGGAGGCCATTCTGGATTATCATTCAGCCCAATGTAGTCCCAAAGGTCCTTCAGTGTGGGGGAGGGAGGCAGAAGAGTTAGAACCAGAGAGGGAGGGGGCCACAAGCCAAGGAATGACAGAGGCCTCTCGGAGCCAGAAACAATTCTTGGCATGAGCCTCAGGAGGAGCGAAGTCTCGTAGGATCCATTTCGTCCTCCTGACCTCCAGAACCGTAAGGCAATAAGACCCTTGGCTCATGGCAGTTTGTGTCAGTAGTGATGGGAGATCCATACATGTCACCTCATGTGTCACCTCTTACCTCTATCCTCTGGGCAGCGCTGTCACCATTATTTCTCGAATAAGAGTTGAGGTTGCAGGCCACTCAGGAACTGGTGGGAAGGTCCACAGATGGTTTGGAGCAGAACGCAGCCATGCCTGGGTCTGACCTCAGAATCATGTGACCTTGAACAAGTTGATCCCATTTCAGTCCTCATCTGGGGCTGGGACTAGAATGTGACAAGAGAGGCACTCACCTCAGGTGCAGAATTGGGGGTGGGTGCAAAAACAGCGGATCAAGATTATGTTTTAGTGTGATATTTAAACATAAGAATGTGCAAAAGCAATGAAGAACAAAATATTACGATTTTAAACCGATAATCTCAACGTCCGCATCAAAGTAAGGGGCTATCCTCGCTTTGTGGGATCGTTGTGTGGAATTAAGTAAAAGAACGGATGGGGCAGCTTGGGAACACCTGCTCATCACACACAGGGTGGCCGTGGCTTGGGGGCGGCGTGGCGGGCGGAGGGCAGCGCCAGCGCCAGGCCGCTGAGGTTCCGGTCCCAGCTCGCTGTTTGCCAGCCGAGTGACCTTGAGCCAGTCACTTAGCAGTGCTTTTATCTGAGGCTCCCGACAGACTCAGGGGTGCTGTGTGCCACACCCCCAAACTCACTTTAGACTTTGTTTTCTTACAAACAGTGTTTTATGGGTTTTTTTGTTGTTGTGTTCTGCTATGCCTAAAACGTCCTCTCCGTGTTTTATTTTGACCAGGTTGTTTACTTATAGTGAGTTTCACCTTCTGAAAACACTGCTTTTGTGGGTCTACTTGCAACTGAACCAACAAAGTCAGACAGTTCCGACGTATGAAACCATGCTGACGTTTTTTAACAGGTAAGAGAACCTGGTGTTGATGGATGAGATGACATGCGTGCACACTTTTTTTTTTGCTTATATTATCTGGGGCGGGGGATGGAGGGGTGGGGAAGCCATCAGGATGCCATTTTCCATAGCGTTGTTCAGAGTGCATAGGCTGTGGTGTTCTTCTGGGGGCCCGAGATCATGGGAGACCTCTGACCGACTCGATTCCTCGGAAGGGTGAACGATATGTAGGTGTTGGGATATTGAGAGAACCTTGTGCTTCTCTGGGAGCTGGTTCTGTGTCCGGTAAACGCCACGATGCAAAACATATTTCTTTTATTCGGGAGAATTACCGTGCTACACCGACCTTAAGAACTTTACATGTAAAACGTGCCTAAATCAGACCAAGCCGTCCTCCTGGGTACGTCGCTAGATAAACTGTGCGGCTCTGAACTTTCCGGACAGGTGAGAAAGCATTTGAACATACAGAGCTCTCGTAGACTTAATCACCCCGTTTCTTGTACCCTCTGAACTGATCAGTTCACAAAGTTGTATGCCTTGTCCTCTAAGTGGGAAGTAACAGCTGCAGTAGAACAGTGAGCGCCATCGAATTACGCTTACCTAACGCAGTGATTCTGACAAGCATCGATTTTGTAACCTCATGTAAATCTGCATGACGCTCAAGGGGCTGGTTTTATTGTCCCCATTTGCCAGACGATGGAACTGAGGTGGACGAACTATCTCATCAGCGGTCCTGCGTGGGATCATAAGGGCTGGAGCCTGACCTGTACCCAGACCCACTGCATCCCAAGATGCACTGCTGCCCATTCCTAGAACAGCAGTTAGGGTTCCTCTCGTGTGCTGGTCTGGCTGGTTCAACGTTAGCTAGTTACTCCCCCTGTGGCCTTGCTGTGTGTTTCTTCCCCTTGCTGTGTCCTCTTTGCCTGTGACTGGCGTCCACGGTGGCAGACTGGGGCCAGGGAGCAGGGTGGGGCAGGCGTGGAAGCGATAGTTTATAGGTCCCATTTGGTGTCCTCTGTCACAGCTGTGTGAGCTGTGCTCACGTCAGCCAAGCTGGCTGTGGAGTGTGGTGACCCTGTAGCCAGAGACAGTCCCCAGGTGGCCCTCAGATGATCTGCCCTAGACAGGCAGTAGCTGGTGGCACGACCCTCATCATCAGGTTCATGCTTCTTCCCCCGACCTCAGCAGGCATGGGGCCTCCAAGTGTGATAAGGCATGTTCAAGGAACACACCTTCCACGTGTTCATCAGCAGATGAACCTGTTTAAGCCAACTTTCATTTGCATTGTCCTGAAACATGGGAGATTTTTCTGGAACATCTGTGCACCACGTTAACTAAAGAGCCCGCCTTCCTTTTTCTGTCTCGTTATTTGGGGAAAGCGCTATTCAGTGCCGAAATGATATGTCCCTTGCTTCGTTTCTATGTTATTTGCTTTGAACCCAAATGTTTTCATTCCCTCCCCCTGACACACACACGCACGCACACTTTTAATAGCTACAGACGCTTTTTCCTATGAGTCATGCACACCAGGAAAAGTTGCTGTTTGGCTCCGGAGTAGGTCTCAGACTGGAAACGTCTTAGAACCGGGAGGTAGGAAATGAGCTAGAATGTGGGTGATTCATTAGAACTGTGTCCTTAGTGTGAGAGAAACAAGTGGGAATGAGAGAGCTGAGGGCTGTGGCCCCACCTCCCCTGAAGCGGGGTTTGCTCAGCCTTCCTCCTGGGCTGGGGTCTCAAAGGCTTCTCTCTGCGTATTTATTTCTCACCATCATTTCTTCTCCGTTGCTCTTGGGTCAGCACTCAGTTCACTTTGACCCGAACCTCCCCTCTCCCGGCATTCCCCCAGGTCCCTGGTCCTGCACAGCTGTCCTTGTTGGAAACCCTCTGCATGCTTCCCAGCAATCTTGCTGTCCCAATTTCAGCAATTCTGGCTGGATCTCCTACCAGGGCCCCCAGTCCTTGCCCCTCTCTCCTCCCTCCAGCGAGCTTTGTGTCCCCCAGGAGAAAAGATGGGACAGCCCGGACCTCAGAGGCTCTCCCCGCTCTAGGGGTCCCGGCCCACTTCCAACTCTGAGGACCCCATGGCTCATGTTTAAGCTTGTGGGTGGTCCGGCCCCTGTCCCAGCTCAGTCACCTGCTTCAGAACAGTGGGACCTATAAGCTGCACCCTGGTTATGGCCTCCACCTCCCAAACCATGTCCCCAAGTCCCCAGGCTCCTCAGCCTAGGGAACAGCTTCGCTGCCCCTGCTCAGGCCAGCCACCTGCTCTGCCTCCTCTTCTTAACCTCTCTGACCAGTTCCTGTGAACCCCTGGTGCGTGTGTACACGTCCTGCCGCCCCAGGGGCATCAGCAGCAGCTTAAAGGAAGCTTACCCAGCGCCGTGCTGGGCATCTAAGAGCAGATTAAAGGATGAGCTTCCATCGTGTAGTTTTCATGCAGCTTGTTCCCCTCAGAGAACCGGATCTTACTGTGCTGTTGTGAAGTCTAGAGAACATCTCCTCCCTAGCAATTTCAGGGATAGGGATCGCAGACAGACTTTCGTTTGTGTCCATGGGTAGTGGCTGCTCGGTGCCCCAGACTAGGAAGGGCGAAGGCTTTCTCTAGGCCAGTGGTTCTTAACGTGGGTTCTATCGAACCCTAGGGGTTCGATGAGTCGGTCTCAGGGGTTCGGAGAAGCCTCTGCCACGGAGGCCAGAATAAAGTAATACCATAATTTGTTGTGAGTTCATGCACTTTGTTGGTTTTGTTCTTTGAGCAAGGTGATGTTCATGCACGGCTCATTTTGTGCACCAGTAAGAAAACATATACCTATGTCTTGAATTTGGAAAAAAAAAATCATATTTTATTTATCACTAAAGAAGGATTCGGTGAATGCGCATATGAAACAGGGGGGTTCGGTACCTCAGGAAAGATTAGGAACCACTGCTCTAGGCTCAGGGAGAAGTAACCTCTCAGCAGGTTATCTACATCTTTGCGGACATGGGAGCGGGCGGTGGTGGCGTCCAAGGTCCATGTTTGCCAGCCTTTCCCGAGGGTGCCCAGGGCTGACCTGACCAGCAACAGTACAGGGCCTTGGCCCCGCTGGCTCGAAGGCTCGGGCTGCAGCTGAGAAAGCACCTGAGCTCCCAGTGGGGAAGGAGGGAGCCCGCGGGAAGTCTCCTCAGCCGGGGCCGGAACTGGGTCATCGGGGGCGGTGAGCTCCACAGTTGTGTGAAGCCAGAGGGGTCGGCTAGTCTGTGACCACTAACAGGGACATGCCAAGAGAATTTCAACGTGGGGCAGAGGAGCAGGTGCCCTGGGAGACGGTACACAGGCTTGGGAATGAGAATCGAGGAAGTTGACTCTTTGGCCCAATTTTTAAAATTGCATCTGTTGATGGAATAATTTAAATGACAGGGCAATTTATAAGCTATTTCCTGGGGTGGGGAGCAGCCACCAGAGCGGATATTTTGAGGCCATAACAATACGGGAACTTCCCAGATGGGACTGTGTTGTCATGATGTGGAAGACGGGGGACAAGAGGTATCCAGGCACGTGACCCCTGAGGAAGGAGGCTCCACGGCTGCTGTGAGTCTGTCCCTGGCCAGCCCAGTATCTGACAAGGGTTTAGAGCAGTCATTGCACAAACTGAATCAGATGACTGCTCAGCCGTCTTAGTGTGTCTGCAGGACAAGCTAGGAGTGAACAGACGGGAACAGCGCTTGCTCCAGCGGGACCTGCAGATAAATCCAATCCTTTCCTACTCTCCTGCTTCTTCCTTTCTTTCTTTTTTCTTTTTCTTTCTCCCTTCCCTTCCCTTCCCCTTCCTCCCTCCCTCCCTCCCTCCTTCCCTCCTTCCTTCCTTCCTTCCTTCCTTCTTTCTCTCTCTCTCTTTCTTTCTTTTTCTTTTCTTCCTTTTTACACGGACAGAGAGAGAGTCAGAGAGAGGGACAGATAGGGACAGACAGACAGGAATGGAGAGAGACGAGAAGCATCAATCATTAGTTTTTTGTTGCCATTGCGACACCATAGTTGTTCATTGATTGCTTTCTCATACGTGCCTTGACTGTGAGCCTTCAGCAAACCGAGCAACCCCTTGCTGGAGCCAGCGACCTTGGGTACAAGCTGGTGAGCTTTTGCTCAAGCCAGATGGGCCCGCACTTAAGCTGGTAAGCTCGGGGTCTCGAACTTGGGTCTTCCTCATCCCAGTCCGACGCTCTATCCACTGCGCCACCGCCTGGTCAGGCTCTCTCTTTCTTTCTTTTGTGTGACAGAGACAGAGAGAGGGACAGACAGACAGGAAGGGAGAGAGATGAGAAGCATCAATTCTTAGTTGTCCTCAGTCTCCTTAGTTGTTCATTGATTGCTTTCTTTTTTTTTTTTTTTTACAGGAACAGAGAGAGGGAGTCAGAGAGAGGGATAGATAGGGACAAACAGATGAGAACGGAGAGAGATGAGAAGCATCAATCATTAGTTTTTCGTTGCCATTGGGACACCATAGTTGTTCATTGATTACTTTCTCACATGTGCTTTGACCGCGGGCCTTCAGCAGACTAAGCCACCCCTTGCTGGAGCCAGCAACCTTGGGTCCAAGCTGGAGAGCTCCAGGTCGCAAACCTGGGTCTTCTGCATCCCAGTCCAACGCTCTATCCACTGCGCCACCGCCTGGTCAGGCTGATTGCTTTCTCTTATGTGCCTTGACCGGGGAGTTACAGCAGAGCGAGTGACCCCTTGTTCAAGCCAGCGACCTTGGGCTCAAGCCAATGACCACGAGGTCACGACTATGATCCCACGCTCAGGCCAGCAACCCCGCGCTCGAACTGGTAAGCCTGTGCTCAAGCAGGATGAGCCCACGCCAAGCTGGCGACCTCGGGGTTTTGAACCTGGATCCTCCGTATCCCAGTTCGATGCTCTATCCACTGTGCCATCGCCTGGTCAGGCTTTCCCGTTTTCATTGTTGATTTTCTCCCATCTTTCCTTCACACGTGTACTGTGTGCCAGGGACACGGATGGAACGTTAAAGGGGTGGTTTCCCTTCTCCGCCAGGTATTCAGGAAGATCTTTAAGCTTATTTTTATTGCTGTCCAAGCACATCAGTATATGAAGGCAACACACACACACATACATGCACGCACGCACACGCACATACATGCACGCGCGCACACGCACATGCACGCACACACACACACATGCATGCATGCACGCACACGCACATGCACGCATGCCACTCCTTGGCATCCACAGCCTGTTTCCCTGGCAATGGTTATTTTAGAAAAACTATAAGGCCGTCCAGAAATAAAATGTAACATTTTCCTGTAGGGAAAACAAACATACAAACAACATGTCTGCAAAGCCATTACCTTCCTCCCTGGGGGGAGAGTTACCCCCACACACTTCGTTCCACCCAGCAGCCTGAGCCGCCCAGGAAAGCTGCAAAAGCTCATCCACTGGGGAAGAGCTACAGGCAGACAGACTGTTCACTTTTTTAAAGTGCATTTTTAATCAAAATGTAAAATATATACAGAGAATTGCACAGGTCCAAAGCAAACAGCAGCGAGTTTCCACAGAGTGCACGCCCCTATGTCCACGGCCCCCTAACGCCTGCCTTATCTCCGTCACTCCGTCTCCCACCCTTCCTTTTACTTTGGGATCGCAGGAGGGAGGGCAGGTCGTTAACAGGCCTGTGAGTCGTGCCCTTAGTTGATGCATTAGCCATTAAACGGGGCCCTCTCGGACACGCAAAGGGGGTATCAGCGCTGGTCCTGCAACCTCACTGGAAGGAGGTTGTTGAAAACAACTAGGGAAGCCGATTTCCACACGATCCCGACTTCTAGATTTCCCTGACCTCTGCAGCTGAGTCTCCTCCTTCCTGTGCCCTGTCCAGATCAGATCCAGCCCTGATGGAGGTGGCCAAGCACTCCTCCAGGAAGCCTTCCAGGATCTCAGTTGCCCACTGAGTGGGTTCCTCCTCTGAGCTGCTCTTTGCAGAGAGAGCATGTGCTGGCTGTGTGGGTGTGCACCAGCCCGGCAACCCGGCACCGCACGCCCCCATACACCGTGCGAGGGGAGCCACGCCGGCGCCGCAGCCCGCTGGCGTCTCAAGGCAAACACTCCGTGATGCTACGTGCCAGGACGGGCAGAGGCCGTGTGCTCTGGTGATTAATGAATGGCATTTGCACATGTGGCCACAGAGTCATCATCGTGAAACCGGGCACCCTGGCGTGACAGCTCTGATTGCTTTACCAGAATATTTGTTTTAAAATATCCCCATGAGTCATGGCTTGAGGACCGTTAAATTGTTCTCTCTTTGAATCGCTCCACCAGCCCTGGGCAGGGAGGTTGAAGTATTTGGGGACAACAGGATTTCTCATCACCTGACTCTCATGTCCCTTGCCTTCCTCACGTCCCTTTTGGCTCTGATCAGCATGACCCAGCCCCTCTCCTGCTTGCCTCTCTGTAAGCTGGATCTCCCTCTTCAAGGTCCCTAAATATTATCGATTTCTTTTCCGTACTAACTTTGTACTTTCCCCGTGTGGCTTCTCGGCGTTCTACTTACACTGGGCAGCCCTGAAATGTCTTCTTCAACCATGAGTAGATGCATGGGAAGGGTTAAAGTGTCTGGATGCTGGAGACCCTTCCAAAGGGTACATCAGTTATCATCACACAGGATTTCTAGACGCCGTTCTGCCTTGGGGCAAAGGGCGGGACCATCTTCATCTTCATATTCAGAATGACATCGAACTGGGTCACGACGAACTTGAATGAGCAAACAGCCATGGCAGCAGAAGACTGGACCCTATGAGCATGGGAAAATCAGCATGGAATAGCCTGATATGTGTGTGTACCTGTGTGTGTACACATGCATGTGCATGTGTGTGCACTAGGGCTGGAACGACTGGCGTTCCTAGAAGATACACTGTGGGCAGGTAGAGGGATGGAGAGATGGGACGGTAAGACAGATGTCACGGCGGCGGGGGGGGGGGGTGCAGGCAGGCAGGGACCAGCAAACTCATCCAGCCAATCACTCACCCCAGTGCACGCTGGCCGAGAGCCGGGCACCGTAAGAGGCGCTGAAAATAGGAGAAAACGAAACAGACACAGTCCCCATCTGCGTGGAGTTTGCCATCCAGACAGCAGACAGACACAACGCAGCCGGTAAACAAGTTGTCTGTTAGGAGATGGCAGCCCTGAGCCTGAGTGCCACTCTGCCACTCACCAGCTGGAAGACTTGGGGTGAGAAGCCTTCTGCGTGGAGGTTACCACCGCCCGCTGACCAGGGTCAATGCAGAGGCTCCTCCGACTCAAAGAACGGGCTGAGCACCGCTCTTAGCCCGAGGTACTGACGGTGGCCCTCTGGCTTCGTAAGGCGCCCAGGTCCCCCGCACCGAGTTGCGTTTTGTAAAAAGCTGTGTTATTGCCCCGAAATGTAATTTTCTAACTTCACCTTAAAATTTATTATTTCAAATATTTTCACATAAAGCAATTTTTAACCCTTAAGTACCATATTTCCCCATGTATAAGATGCTCCCCTGAATAAGATGCACCTTCATTTGGGGACCTGAAATTTGAAGAAAAAAAAATTACATAAAGTTATATTGAACACAAGTTTTATTCATCATAAGATTCATACAACTCAACAAGCGCGAAAAAGCGGGAAATGCAAGTAGAAACTATGACCATCGGATAAGACGCACCCAGTTTCTATACCCCAAATTTTCTGAATAAAAGGTGCGTCTTAGCCTGACCTGTGGTGGCGCAGTGGATAAAGCGTCGACCTGGGAACACTGAGGTCGCCAGTTCAAAACCCTGCACTGGTCTGGTCAAGGCACATATGGGAGTTGATGCTTCCAGCTCCTCCCCCCTTTCTCTCTCTCTCTCTCTCTCTCTCTGTGTCTCCTCTCTAAAATGAATAAAATAAAAAGAAATTTTAAAAAAAGGTGCATCTTATACGTGGGGAATATGATCATTTTAACCCCAATTTTTTTATTAGGATAAAATATACATAACATAAGATTTACCATGGAAACCACTGTTAAGCAGGCAGTTCTGCGGCGTTGCGTACGCTCACACGGCTGTGCAACCTTCACCACCATCCTGTCCAGGATTTGCTCGTCTTCCTAAGTTGAAACTCTGCACCCCTTAAACCAGTGGTTCTTAACCTGGGTTCTATCGAACCCTGGGGGTTCGATGAGTCAGTCTCAGGGGTTCGGAGAAGCCTCTGCCGCGGAGGCCAGAATAAAGTAATACCGTCATTTGTTGTGAGTTCATGCACTTTGTTGGTTTTGTTCTTTGAGCAAGGTGATGTTCATGCACGGCTCATTTTGTGCACCAGTAATAAAACATATACCTATGTCTTGAATTTGGAAAAAAAAAAAATTTTATTTATCACTAAAGAAGGGTTCGGTGAATGCGCATATGAAACTGGTGGGTTCGGTACCTCAAAAATGGTTGAGAACCACTGGCTTAAACCATGACTCTCCGTTCGTGCCCCACCCCCAGCCCCTGGCAGCCACCACCCTTCCTGTCCCTATGAGTTCGGCTACTCTAGGTACTTCGGAGAAGTAGACTTGTGTAGCAGCACTTGTCCTTTTGTGTCTGGCTTATTTCACTTTGCAGAAGATCCTGAGGGTTCATCCAGGTTGTAGCGTGTGTCAGAATTCCAAGATGTATACACAGTCCCGGACTCATGGTGTTTGACTTCACATCTTCTTGCTTGATGATGGTGTGACGTGGGACGCATTCAGTAGAAACCAGACTTTGGATGTTGAATGCTGCTCTCTTCCCGGGGCTAGTGATGCTCCTTCGTGATGCTGGGCAGCGGTGGGTGGTGGTTTTGCCCAACTGTAGGCTCATGGGAGTGTTCTGAGCACGTGTAACGTAGTCTGGGCTAAGCTGTGATGTTCTATAGGTTAAATATATTAAGTGCATTTTTGACTTGGGACATTTTCAGCTTATGACGGGTTCATGAGGACAGAAGCCCGTTATACGTCGAGGAGTATGTATGTATTTTAGCGCTCAAACGTGAAGTGCTGGACTAAGGGGCTCTGAGTCTGAGGCTGGACAGAAAGGGCAAGTGACTCCGGTGGAGGACAGGGCGGAGGAGCGAGAGGCCTATGCTGGGAGCTGCGCTAAAATGACAGGCGGTGGCTGTCAGAGGAGACCTGCCCCGGGCACTGCCTTTCAGGAGGGATCTGTCCCCGGGGCCTGGAGAGCTAACCTGAGTGCCTTGCTCATCATCAAGAACCTCTGAACTGTTCCCCCCGAAAGGGGTCGCACCCCCAGGACTTGTCAGTGAAGTTGAGGAGGCTGAGACTGTGGCCTGAAGTTTGTTTCAGAAAAGTCAGTGCTAAAGCCAAAGAGGTCCCTGCACAGACAGACAGCTCAGGGCCAGGGGAGCCGTGTCCGCCTCGCAGAGAGGTGGCCAGCTCAGCAGGCAGCCTCTCCCGCCCCATGTGACATCGGTGAATGCGCTCGTCATTGACGTAGCAGCTGTCCCCACACGTAGACGGCTGAGAGGAGCCAGGTCAGAGGACAAACACACTGGGCTGGGCTCGGGGGACCTGGGTGGAGTTCTCGCTCTGTAACAGTCAACCTGGACGAGCTCTCGGGGCAGGGTGACATTGATTGGTTCAGGGGCTTGGATGCTCTGAGATTCTAGAAAATCAGCAGCTGGGGTCACCAATTTCATCCTTTGAGATGGCCCATGGCTTGGGCCATTTAGAGGGTGGCAGTGGTATGAATGCCACCAAGGACAATGCCAGGCACTGAGCAGCTTCCATCTAGGTCATTTCCCTGGGATGAGAGGACAATGGCGGTAATCCTGGCATTGAGGAGTCACTGGGTACCAGAGGCTGTGCCAAGCACCTCACAAGCCCTGTCACTTTATTCCTCCTGACTACTTGGGGAGACGCATCTGGCTTAAGTCCCCACTTGACAGAGGAGCTCAGGGAGGCCCCCAGTCCCTTGACTGATGGGCTGCTGGCCCAGAACTGGAACCTGGTCTGTCTAACTCCAAGACCCAAGCTCAGGGACCTTGTTGGGCATGGATAAGCTAACCTGTGACCTCTCCAGATCAGCCACCATCAAGGCCACTTCCCTGTGACCCAAAGGGGTCATAACATCCAGTCACCTGACTCAACAAAGCTCTTCCCCGATCCTTTGGGAGAGGTCTGTCCAGAGAGGTTCTGGTTGATGGTCCGTCGGGTCCCAGTGCCTCTCACAGGAAAATTGGGGACCTGGGCTCTGTCCTTCGCTTCCAGCATCCTCCCCACACAGCTGCAGAGTTGGTGCTAGAGGCCTCTGAGCAGCAGGGAAAATGCTGTGCTCCTGACTGTCTTTGTCCTCCTGGATGAAGCCGTAGAACCCTGCAGTGCTCGGGGTCAGCGCCAGCTACGGGCACCTGTCAGGGTGTGGCTCGCTCCCCGGAGCACTCGGCTAGGCTGGGGACGGTGCCAGATTGGCCCCTTCTTTCCTCTTGGACACCTCTGCCCAGCCAGGCCACCTAGCTTGTTCCTCCATTAAATGGTGACAGAGACCAGAGAGGTCTATATACCCAGGTCGGGGTAAGAGGGCAGATGCGTGTCATTCATCCAGCTAAGAAATCTGTGTTCTCGGGGCACAATGCACCCCAGCCCGCCTTCACCTGCTCTGGGGAATGGAGGGCTGGTTCCAGGATCAGTAACCCTTCCCTCCTGTAAGGACCAGTCTTCCTGTGTTCATGTCTGACCCCTACACCTCCGGGGACAGGCATCCGCTGGATTCTAATCAGTAATCATTGAGTTGTCTCAACCTATTTGCCTTTGCACCGCTCTCGGCTCCACAGCTCCTCAGCCCTCCTAAACCTCTCTCCTGGGACCACGGGCACAGAGAGCAGTTGGAGAGGCCCAGAGGTCCCCAGCCGTTATGAGAGTGAAGGGCCCCGGGGACAGGTGGGTGGGCTCCTCCCGCAGAGGTGGGACGTGGGGCCGGTGGTGCATTTCGTCTGGCCGTCTGGCCGGGACAGGGTGCGATTGGGACATCACCCTGAGTTCACAGAAAAAAAAACTAAAAGTGCCTCGGCCAGTCTCCTGCAGGGTCTGCCCCGAGGGCATGACTTTGTGTTTCCAAAGGGTCTTGGAAAGCTTGATCGCTGTGTCCCCCTATGTGAAAAGCCGCCCTTTTATGAAGCAAGTGGTTTCCCACCCAGAGCAGTGGGTGTGTGTCTGTGTGTGCGTGTTTCTTGGGGGGGGGGGACGGCTGGTCTTCTCGACCCCGCCTGACCTTTCACCCCGGATGGGAACACGTGGAACTCAGTGGTAACACCAACTGTCGCAGAAGCGCTCGGGGAACTGGCTGCTGGCACCAGTGGCTGGCTCCTCCGGCCTTTTCCCTTTTTAATTCTATCAGACAGCGCTCAGGACGCACCTGAATCGGCCATTTCTTCAAAGGGCACCGTGTGTAGAGGGGACGTCAGAAGTCCCAAATTGAAGTCCTGGCTGAGGTGTCGTTTTCCATCTGTGAAGTGGAGACGATGAGACCAGTCCTCTCTGTCGGTCCCAAGGGGAAGCTTGGGAGGCTCAAGTGAGAAAACATATCTTGAAATCCTCTATAGAGTAACCTGTGTTCCCATCAGTCCTTTAATTACTGTTCACTGGGCACCTACTATGTGCATGGCTCAGCGTCGGACAGAGAGAGAGGAATAGAACCATTTGTCTCCTATTGTGATCGGGGTTCGTCTTCACAAAGGTTATCTCAGCAGCTCGCCACGTCCACCCACCCCCCACCCCATCCCCAGAGAGACCAGGCACCGCTGACCCCCGGCTGGTGAAACCACTTGTCTCTCGGATGTGGCCTTCGCCAGCCCTCGCTCCTTCCAGTTCTCTGAAGGCCTCTTCTTCCTTCCTGTGCCCCTGCCAAGCTTCCCCAAGAAGTGCTGCTTCCTGGAACGGGACGTGGGACATAGCCTGATGCCGCTCTTCGTCTGCCTGCGCCTGCACAACATCACCAGAGGTGAGCCCGGCCCGTGGGCGCCTGTCTGTGGGCAGGCTGCTGGGGACCCGCCTGTCTCACCAGGGGTCTCCAAAGTCGTCAGCTAAAACCTGACATGGTCACCTCTGAGCTGTGTGAGACTTGGGGTAAGTCACTGCCTGGTCTCAGTTTGTCTGTCTGTGAAATGGCCGTCACAGAGTGTACGTGCAGCGTGATGAGGGACAGAAGGAACTGATGGGTCCTGAAGGCCCACGGCTGCCAAAGACCACGTGACTGCCATCTTCCCAGGGCCCTGTCTCCGAGAGAGACAGCCCCTGGAGGGGGCTGGGTTCACAGTTTGGGGAACACTCAGTCTGTGAGATCCTCCCAGAGAGGCAGCTGGGGTTCGGAAGGGGAAGGGAAGTCCTGTGGAGTGTGTTTGGGCAGCCCAGCGGGACCCCCAGTGAGATCTTTGTGTCTGAGAGGACATCTGAGACATGTTTCAAAGCCGTTTCCAGTTACCTCTGAAAGCCAGCCACGGGTGAGGTGGCCCAGGCAGTTTCATCCAGGTTGCTCCTAGATGCTCGGGAAGGCACAGATTACTCAGTCTCAGCTGTCCCCCCTTGGGCAGGATTGGCGAGGTGGAGGGGGCTGTCCACGCTCTGGGGGAGTGCTCTGTTATGCCCCCTTTGGGTGCTGCACACCTGTGGTTCCCAGGGTTGGGGAGGGTGGGCCGACCTCTGAACCTCAGGTCCTGACTTCCTCCTTTTTCTCTCTGTTGATGAGGCTTTTGCAACTCTCTTATGAATAAATCCAGTAAAACGTTCCCTTTGGGTCTCTTCCAAGGCAAGGATCTGGATACGTTAAAGCACATTAATTTCTTCCCTGAGTCCTGGCTGGTCCGGATTATAGCCAACCATTACCAAGCGGTGAGTCCCAGCTCGGCAGGAAAACAGTTGTTGAAACTGACTGCCTTTCTGACTTTGCTTTTTCTGGAGATGTGTTTGCATATGAAATCTTGGGGCCTTTGATTGAGGCTGGGATTTCTGGGTCCTCTGCCAGGGGAAGTGGGGAGAGCCAAGCCCTGGCAGGGGCGGGGAGTGGGGGAGCCGCCTTGGAACCCAGGGGCTAAGAGCATCTATCCTGCTGACCTGGGTAATTAGACGGGGTGCAGGAGCACCAGCTGCATCGCCTTCCGAACTGAGTCCCCAACAGACACAAATGTCACATGTGCTTATTATCGAAAAATGTCCGAAATGCAGAGAAAATGAAAGAAAGCAAATACATACCAAATATATCCATCCCCAGACCCATCATCCAAAGACAACCATCGCTAATATCTTATTGCATCTTTTTTTTTAATACACTGAAATCAGCTCACTAACACCACGTCCAATAGCTGCAAACCGTTCCACTGAGAAGACATTCTCTAACCAATGCCACTTTGCAATTCCTTTATCGGAGAAAATGTATGGTGTTTCTAATTATTAGTTAGCTATTATACATGGCTGCGTGGTGAACATATTTGCACATAATGGTTTATTATACAGTACCTGGAGGGGATTCTCAAGAGTGCAAAATATTGGCCCCGAAAGGAACGTGCATTTTTTTGTTCCTGATTCATATGAACAAATCTGGGGCCAGATTCCTCTCCTGCCCACAGTAGTCAATGAGCGTGCCTCCTTTGTATGTGTCCAGCAATGGAGGGCTTGTTTAGTTCAGGCCTCCTTTGTTAACTGAGACGTGAGCAATAGCATCTCGTTTTAAATAGGCCTTTCCTTTCTTACCGGGTAATATGAATGTTTTTCCATGTGGCATTTCCCCCTTGGTGAATTGTCTTATGCAAACGGTTGGACTTCTTGTGTGTTTCCAAAGCCTGCATTTTCAGGGATGCAGTAGAGCAGTGTTTGAGTTCTGAAGATGTATGAGGTCACTAGTTAAAATTCAGTGCCGCCCAACAGATACCTAGTGTGGTGTGCAAACCACAGAGCTCAGTGCCCCCTGCCCAGGAGACGAGGACCCCGTGGACCCGCACTTCTCTGAGATGTAATTCAGAACGGTTCCCGGAGAGAGCGGGAGGGGGGGGATGGGGGGACAGTGGGGAAGGGCCCCAGAGAGAGAGGACGGGCAGGGCCCGGCAGCTCAGGAAGTCCACCACTGCCCTCTTCACGTCCTTCTGACCCTGCCGCCTCCTTCCTTGTATCCCCTGCTGCCACTGCCATCCCCTTGAAATCGACTTCCTCCTGCCCTCGCCTGCGAAAGCGGAGCTGGCCACGTGGGGGTGTCTTTGCCCTCGACCTTAGGGCTGTGATCATTCCCTGCCCCGAGATCAGGCTCAGTGGTCGGCAAACTCATTAGTCAGCAGAGCCAAGTATCAACAGGACGATTGAAATTTCCTTTGAGAGCCACATTTTTTAAACTTAAACTATACAGGTAGGTACATTCCTTATCGAGGTGGCGCCCGCACGTGGTGTTTTGTGGGAGAGCCACGCTCAAGGTGGCTTGCAAGCCGCAGTTTGCTGACCATGGCCCAGCTTATATTCACATTTCCTTTCCCCCCTGAGACTCCTCGGGCAGTTTGTCCTTGTCTTTGCACTGAGAGCAGGGAGCGTGGTACCTGGCACCCAGGACGTTTCCAGTAAACGCTGTGGTACGGACCGGACCGGACCGGACCGGCTGAAGGGCTGAATGTCGGGTGCCGAGACAGAACGCTCCTGGAGCACGGTGGCGTTGGGAGGGTCCACGGACGGACGTGAAGCTGCTGTCAGGCGCTCGGGCCACCGGTAAGCTGTGCGCATCTCCTTTTCAGCTGGAAAATGGGGGCGACATGGCTTACATGAAAGATTTCACCACCCAGGCGGTGAGGTTCGGGCTGCTCTTCCACAAGGTACTGACCGTCCCCTCCTGTGCTTGGTTAGGACCTTTGTAGGGTCACTTCTTACCTCCGGCAGGAAGGCCAGGGGAGAAGAGGGAGTGAAAGGTATCTCTCTGTACTCTCACCACCCCCTCAAAGATAAAATTCTCAAACAGGGGCCGGAGCAGGCCTTCTATGACCTGATGTATGCGTCATGCATCCAAAGTTTCCCCACGAGGGTGACCCACCGTTCCGGTTTTCAGGGGCGGAGGAGTTTCCCTGGGATGCAGGACTTTCTGCTCTAAAACCACACAGAACTGGGAAGACTGGCGTGAGTGGGTCATCTTCTGCACACACACACACACACAGATGCCAGGTGCTCTGTGCAGGGAGCACTCCAAGCCCGGGGTTTAAGGCTATGAGGGTAAACCTATTCTGAGCGGCTGTTTTGAGGGTCCGTAGTGTCAAAGTAACAGTGGATCTGGGAACTCGGCTGCAAGGCCTCTGGGTGCTGGGTCACCCGGGGGCATCAGGGCTGCAGAGTGCACCCTGGATTCCCTCTGATAGGCAGCATTCTGCAGGAAACTGCCTCTTTCCATCTTCCTTAAAGTGACCCCAGTAGTGACCTCAAAAGAACTCATGTGTCAGGGACTTGGGATCCTGAATCTCTCATCAGAGACTCTGCTGTGGGTCAGGCCTGGATGGGCTGGGTCTACCTCCCGCCCATCTGGCCAGACTGTACACTACTCCTGGCCAAGGCATTTTGCAACACCGTAGTGCGGAGTGTCCCTTAGACCCATGAAATTGGAGCAAAATGCTTTGTTTCCGAGGTCTGAAGACCACGGGTCATCGAAGACCATGTCCAACTTATTCTTGTCCCCACTATAGAGGACACGTAGAGCAAATGAGATCGTCACTGAGTGCCGTCCTGTAGGATCTGCAAAGTCATTTCCTATGCTTCCTGCGCTAAAACTGCTATCGTGCTTAGAGTCACTTGTCCCATCGTCCCCGTTGCTGTTGCTAGAACTTGTTGCGCTGTGTCCTCTTGCCCTCGAATGTGGAAGACGTTTCCCCCTGTCCCCTTGTTGTTTCCTTCCTGATTTAGGAATATACAACTCATTCCAGAATGATCGCTATGTATGGATTCTTCTTTGAGATGAAGGGAATCAGGGACGACTCTACTGATTACAGTTTTTACCTGCAGGTGAGGCGGTCCGAGCGTGGGCAAGGTGCATCTCTGAAACAGCCGTTGGGGTTCAGAGTCAGTCCGTGCTAAGGGAAGAGTAACTGACTCATCATTACTTAATAACTAATGTGGAAAGCGCGGTCAGCCTGGCGCTGATCGCCGTCACAGACCTGATGCCCTCTGGCGTTCGCAGCCACCCTGGGAGGTTGCGATTGTGAGCCCATTGAAGAGAGGATGGTCTCAAGATTGAGTATTTTCACATTCACAAGAGGCAAAGCTGGGGCTAGATTCTAGACTCGGACACCACCTTTGGGGCTCAATTCATCTTCAGTTCCTCCATGACGGGGGATTCAGTACAGACGGTCTGTCTGCCATGGGGTAGCGGGAAGTGCCTGCAGGGGAAAGGGAATGGTCGGGGTTAGACTGGCAAAGCAGGGCAGTGGGCAGGGCACCAGAGAAGTCAGGAGGGTGATGGCTTCTCCTGGATGCTCCGGCCGGACGCTCAGGAGAGGCAGGCGAGGGCTGTGTTTGAGAGCAGAGTCTGAAGTCAGGTGCCGGGTGAGCACACTTGAGCTTGTCAAGCCCGTGACCTCCCCTCTGTTCATTCACAACCTGTCTCACCCGGCTGTTGCAAGTATTAATGTATTAATTTGTGCACAGGGCTCAGAACAGGGCCTGACACAGAAAGCACTTTAGGATGATGATGACAAATGACCAGGACAGCTGTGATGTGGGGCCACTATGCTCCACTCAGGATTTGCCTTATAAGTCTCGAAGACCTCAGGTCCTTGAGAAAGCAAATCTTAACCCTTTTCCTATCACCACCAATCCCAGTAGCCGGGACAGAGGGCACGGGTGTTCCTATCAGGAATGGATAATGAATAAACATGAGTAAAGAGGCCCGAATTTTAGTCCTGGCTTTGCCACTACCCTGTTACGTGCCCTTGAGCAAGTCATGCCTCCTCCTTGGACCCTTTCTTGGTCTTCAGGGGCTCGGGCAACTCCCTCCATAATGGATTTCACTGGATGGAAGAGGTGAATTATGTAACAATACCAGTCAAAATGCTCTCCTGAGTACAATGTTGGTTTTTCTAAATTCTGGCAAAGCTCTACGAAGACCTTCCAATTCAATAAGCTTGACGTTTTGACTTTTCCCTGGGTCGGCCAAACCCCGGTTCATTTGGCCAGTGCTTTGCTCATGGTCAGGGTTCCAATGCCGGCTGAGTCAGCATGGCGGCACTCGGAAAATGCCCTCCTGCGCCCTGCACGCATTCTGCAGGAGGGCCAGCGGGCCAGAAGCCCAGTATCGCTGACTCTGGGGTCACCCGTGTCAGTTCCACCTAAGGTGATCACCGTCCTTGCAGAGAATAAAGCCCACGGATGTGGGATTCCCCTCCTCGGTGTGCGAGCACGGCCTCGTCAGCCTGCGGACGGAACGCCTGGTCAAGTACGAGATCAGAGCCCAGGTCCTGGCGGACGGCAGGTGGCAGGAGTTTAGGACGAGACCGGTCGTGCAGAAGTTTCGGTTCGTCGGGCTGTCCTGCAGAAGTGAGGTGTGTGTTTCTCTTTTCTCTTATTTCGTGTTTCCTCTTTCTCTCCTGCACCCCTCTCTTGGGGGGGTCACTGGCTTCCCGTCCCCAGGGACATACAGAAAAAGCTTGCTCAGTTTCTTAAGGATTATCACCCCAAATAACTCTAAGGAGCAATCTCCTCTCGTAGAAAGCTGGGGATATGCAAAAATGTTACCCAGACCACCCTGTCTGATGCGGGTCCCACCAGATCCCGTGTATAGATGTCAAAGGGTGTTTTCCTGGAGGAGGGGAGGTTTCGTGGGGTGTATTCACTGCCGCTGCCTCCACTCTTGGCTGGATGGCACCTGTTACTTCTGCTGAAACCCAGGGCCCTGAGCACCTGCCTCCATGGGCCGTGTCAGCACTCAGGCAGATTCGATACCTGGCCCGGCTCCTGCTGGATGCAACCCAGAAATTGCCTAAAGTTTGTCTGTGGTCCTAGAAGGAGCTCTGGCTTATGAATTCTGGGAGGTGGGGGCCTCCCTGCTGCCCTGTGGGGAATAGGACTTGGCCTTCAACCTCGGAGTCATTCGCAGGCCAGGTTGCTCCACAGAATCACCTGGCCCTTTGCAGGGTCCCCAGGTCAGCATGCTGCCCAGGTGAGACCAGGTATTTCATGGTGGGGCCCAGGTTTCAGTATCTTTTCAGGCTCCCCAAGTTCTTCTCTGTGATATCGAAAATCAGAAGAGCAATTTCCTTTGTGAAGGCAGGTGCGGGGAAGGCCGGGACACGGACCGGGAAATTTGGAAGGGGAGTTCTGAGGGGCCGGAATGCTCTGTGTCAGGGTGACCAGGGTGGGGGCCACACACAGGAGTGCTTACTTGTGAAAATTCATCAGGTGCTCCCCGTAAGATCTGTGCATGTTATTGTATGTAAGTTATACTTAATTTATTTAAGATTTTATTTTTATTCATTTTTAAAAGGGGGGAGAGAGAGAGAAAAGAAGAGAGGGGAACAGGAGGAGAGGAGCAGGAAGCATCAACTCCCATATGTGCCTTGACCAGGCAAGCTCAGGGTTTTGAACTGGCGACCTCAGCGTTCCAGGTTGACACTTTATCCACTGTGCCACCACAGGTCAGGCAGTTATACTTAATTTTTTTTTTTTTTTTTACAGGGACAGAGAGAAAGTCAGAGAAAGGGATAGATAGGACAGACAGACAGGAACAGAGAGAAATGAGAAGCATCAATCATCAGTTTTTCGTTGCAACACCTTAGTTGTTCATTGATTGCTTTTTCATATGTGCCTTGACCACGGGCCTTCAGCAGACCGAGTAACTCCTTGCTCGAGCCAGCGACCTTGGGTCCAAGCTGGCGAGCTTTTGCTCAAACCAGATGAGCCCGCGCTCAAGTTGGCAACCTTGGGATCTTGAACCTGGGTCCTCCGCATCCCAGTCCGACGCTCTATCCACTGCGCCACCGCCTGGGCAGGCCAGTTATACTTAATTTTTAAAAATTACTTTAATCACATGACTTGTTTCAGAGGGTTGGTGCTTATCTTTTTTGTTTTCCTTTTTATCGAATGTATTGGGGTGCCTCCGGTTAACCAAATGATCTAGGTTTCTGGGACACAATTCCATAACACATCTCTGTACACTGTACTGTGTGTTCGCCACCCCGGAAAGTCCACTTGAAAGGCCTTCTCTAGGCGGTTCCGATGTGCAGCCCGAGCTGAGACTGAACGCCCTGCCCAGGCATGAGGCCCCCTCGTCCCCTCAGGGAGCACTGTGTGGATCCTAAAAGCCCCCCTGTGCTGTGTTCTGTTTCATCATTTAGGTCTTGAAAATCAAAACCGTGGGCATCCCGATCTATGTCAGCTTTTCATTCATCTTCCCAGCATCTTGACGATTTCCTGAAGGCTCTATGAAAACAATGTATTTTCTTCTGCCACCGGTCTGCATACGAGAAAATAAAGTGCCGTTAGAGAGGCCGCTGCAGTGTCCAGCTGAGTTGCTTAGGTAGCGGTGGTCTCCCCGGAACGTTTGGCTCGTGGTCGTCGTCCATTCGGGACAGAGCTACTGGGCGGCTTATGCACCATAGAAATGCACCGCCTACGGTCCTGGGGTCTGGAGGTCCAAGATGGAGATGCTGGCCGACGTGGCGTGGTGTCCCGGTTCATGCCAGCCGGCCTCTCGCCGTGTCCTCGCCCAGTGGAAGGGGCGGGGGAGCTTGCTGGGGCCTCTTTTATGAAGGTGATCATCCCACCGGAAGGACTCCACTCTCGTGATCTAAACACCGCCCAGAGGCCCACCGCCTAATACCGTCCCTTCTGAGGGTTAGGTTTCAACATAGGACATGTTTGGACCGTAGCGCCCGCATTTGTATCATTTGAGGGCGGAAAGCGCCAGACCAGAGTCCATGGCCATCACTGACCCCAAAGCCCTGACTTTGCATTCTTGGGGCCCTTTGATGGGGACCCCAGCAGTAAGCAAACCCTCCCACTGCAGTGGGGGGAGAGGTCAACACGCCTGGCTATGGTCCCTGGCCGTTTGGGCTCAGCTGGACAAGAGGTAGGAAGGAAAGGAGGCAGCCATAACGTTCAGAGTGACTTACCTTGCTAACCAGTCTGCCGTTTTAAACGGAACCCTGTGGTTTGGAAGAAGTAAGGTAAGAGAGTCTTTTCCCCCCACTCTGCGAATTCGTCTTCCATTTCAGTGTAACAAAGTGTTACAGTTCAGTGGTTTAGAGCAATGCGCTTACTATTACATAATTGTTGCGGGTCAGGAGTCCAGGCAGCTTTGCTGGGTCCCCTGCTCATGGTCTCACGAGCCCACACTCTAGTGGCGGCCGGGCTGTGCTCTCATCTGCAAACACAACAGGGAGAATCCACGTTCAGGCTCACGAGGTTGTGGGCGAACGCCCTTCCTTGCAGCTGTATGACTGGGGGCCTACGGACAGCCCATGGGGAAAAGCCACCAGGCCCTCAGGGCCCCTCCGCTTCCCGGCCACATGGCTCCCTCTGAAGCATGGCTGTTTATCCTTCAGGCCAGCAGGAGAGCCTCTCTTATCTGCTAAGAAGAGCCTTGTATTACGTAAGGTAATCATGGGGGTGACATCCCATCACCTTGGCCATCGTCTCAGGGCCGAAGTCAGTCACGTGTTTCACCCACACCCAAGGGGAGAAGTTTATACAAGGGTCACCTCGGGGTGTGTCCACCACAGAGTGTTACCCGGTGTCACTGGAGAAGCGATGGAGCATTAGCCCTCCCAGCAGAGGACCGATGTCCTGTGCAGAGTGACCCAGGAGGGAGAGAGGCCAGTGGGAAGGTCACCTAGCGGAGGAATTGGAGCAAAGGGCCTGGGCGTTGGGTCTGTTCTCAGGTGCGCCCCACCCTGCTCCTGCAAGCCCTCAACATCTTGCTTCTGGCCAGTTTCAGGCAGTGGGAAGCAGTGACAGGCTCTGGGAGGACAGGGGGCCCAGAGGAGCAGGGAGTCGCCCCCCCCACCCCCCCGCTCAGGACCATGGGGGTCGTTACCCAGTGTCGGCTGTGCCCCCTTCGCGGTTGCAGCTCACTCTGCCTCCCCGGCTCCCACCGGCAGCGCCCATCAGGTGGTAATGCCACCTCCTCCCTGTGTCCCTCCAGCCCCCCGGGGGGGAGGGGTGAAGACTCCCTGCCACTGCCAGTCCCTGGGTGGCCCCCGTCTCCCCTGTTGGTCTTCTTGGCTCTCCTTTGTCTGTGTCATTAATTCTCTGTGTTATTCTGTTTAAAATCCCTGGGGTCATTCCTGCTTTCCAGAGTAGCCCCTGATATAAAGGGTTTGGATGAGCTGGCCGGGTGGCTCGGTGGGGTCGACTGCTGGAAAACACGGCCTCGGTCATTCCTCTCACCCCCGCAGGACCGGGACTAAGGAGACGCAAGTGAGGCCCTCCCCTCGGGTCAAAATACTCAGGAATTCAGATATGGAGAATTTCAGTGCAATATTTAAAAATATCAAAATCAGTACAAAAATAAATCTATGATGTAGCTCAGTGAATTACCATAAGGCGAACATACCCATATAACTAGCACCCAGATTAGAAACAGCATGAACAGCACCCACAATGCCCCACCTCATAGCCCCCACTGCCAGTACCTCCCTCTCAAAGGTACACACTGTCCCAACATCCATCACGACTAATTAGTTTGGGCGTTTAGCGCGAATGTTTAATAAGCTGAGTCCCAGGGCGTGCCCTGGCATGCGCCTGTACCCTTTATTCAACTCCATGTTTCAGAGAGCCCTCCGTGGGGAGCAGAAGTTTATTTTCAAGTAAGTAGGACGGTTTCATTTTCTTTAAATGAAATGTTACTTCTGTAAAATAATACAGGCTTATCAAATTAAAAAACGAGGGAAAGCAAGGAAGAAAATAAAACTGGCTGGGACCCCCATTCCTTGGCAGTTTGGCAGGTGACCTTCTGGAATCATTTTTAAATGGGATCATGCGGTGCGTTCTTCCTAAGAACCCGACTTTCGTTTCCTTTGCGCAAGAGTTAAACAGGCTGTTTTCTTTAACAGAGGAGCTTGGTGTTTAGGGAAGGAGGCGTTGATGCATTTACCGCACCTCCAAACTGACAGACTGTGCAACGTCAGAAAAGTCCCTCGCAGCTGGCCCTGTGTGAACGCTGCTTCCTTGTCCACGAGAAGGGTGTAAGCCGGCCCCACCGCAGGGAGGGGCCTTGTGCCAACGTGCCCCCCTCCATTATTGACTGTAGGGAGAGGCCAGCCTCACACACGACCTTTGTGATGACAGGGAAGATAAAAACTAAAACCTTCCGGAAGATAAGCCTGAAGATGCCCGAGAGCGCGAGGCCCTTCGGAAGCTTTGCTGATACCTGAAGGATCGCCCACTTTCTAAGCGGGACCACTGGCCTCGCTGAGCTCCCTGGAACACACGCCCGCAGTCTGCAAGCGTGGGAGAAACTCGCAGAGCAGTAGCACCACGAATGTCTCCCGAAGGGGAACAGCAAAACTTTGAGGGGTCCCACAGCCCCCAAGCTGGAGTACAGGGGGGAAGGCCACCCAGAAAGGATGGGATAACAACCTGAGGACTGGGCTGCATTCTCTGTTTTCACACCAGCACTGGGAAGGCGCACTAGGCAGGAGGACTTGGGGTGTCAGGGAGAGGGGCGTTTGACATCATTTTCCCCTCCTCCTTGTACGGGGCAGGAAACTAAGACCCAGAAAACTGGGAGGATTCTGGTCAGAAGACGCTCGCGAAGCACCTCTGAGCCATTAGGCACTTAACCTCTCACTGAATTCCTCCAGCCCCCACGAGGACGGCGTAGTATCCGTGTCTGCTGAGAGAGGAAGCTCCTCCCCAGAGAGAAAGACCTTTATGCATCCGAGGTGCCTCCAAGGGGCAGACCTGGGGGCCAATGTTTTGGGGTGCTTAGTTCAAGTATGTTTTGAATGCCTACTATACACTCGACAGAACTGTGTGCTGAGCATCACTGGAACGCTGGGCCGTGCTATACAGGGGCTGTGACATGTGAAACCGCATCTGATTCCAACGGGGACATTGGGACAGGGTGAGAGTTATCTCACTGAGGACGTGCACATACATGGCCCGTGGAGGACGGGCAGTGTCCTTACAGGTGGACAGCTAGTGGGAAGCAGTGCACGGGTGATGTTCAAACCACTGAGAGCGGGCTCATCGCTAGCCCCAGGCTCTGGGACTACGCTTGCCAGAATCCCAAGGGAGCTGGTGCAAAGCATAGCCCGAGGCCCCAACTCCGAGAGGCTGATGTGCAGTCTGGGAGACACCGGGAATCGAAGGCAGGCGGTCTGCGGTCACACTCAGAAGGGACTCCAGTCTGAAAACGTCAGATCCACAAAAGGGTTCCCCACTGAACTGCACACACGGAACTGTCTTCCCTACCTGGTGCAAAAATAATTTTTAAAAATCCAGTAACAAAACCTGTGACACTATCTCACCACTTTGGCTGATTTTATTTTTAAAACCAAATTTCCAGAGTATGAAATATACAACCTTAAAGAGGCACCCTCCTGTGTGTGAACCATTCCGCTATAATCCAGAGGGTCCGGCCCTGTCCACTAGGGGGCGGGCTCTGCATCAAAAATGAGAACCAGGATGTCAGTGGCAGGAATCTGCAACCTGAAAGCCCATCCTGCAGCCCGGTGCGTCCTCCTTGCTTGGTGGCTGAGCGTGCACTTCTGTATGTTCCAGGGGAGGCTGAGTCATTCGAACATCCCGTGTTGACGTCCCAAAGTCACTGAACTTGGGAAGTACAAGTGATGAGACAAAAATTCTTAAGACGATCTTACAAGCTCTGCTCACAAGTGAAAATGTCTTAGGCTAGAATTTAAAACCTACAGTCACAATACCCAGAGCAGTGACCATGAGAGGGCCAGTCAGCATGACATCTTATGTGCCCTGTCCCTGACCCCCTCGCTGGGTGCCTCTCCCATCACCCTCCATCTGAGATGGCCCAGGATTCGCTCTGCACGCAGCGACTCTTTGGGTCCTGAATTCGGGGACTTGAGACCTAGAGCTTTGCTCCTGACAAGCTGCGTGGTCTTGGGCACGTCACCTAACCTCTCGCGCCTCGGAGCCGACACTGAGGTTGGCACTAAAACCTGTGGTACGTGTTAAATAAGTTGACGTGTGATTTTTAAAGCAGCCAATGTGTCACAGGTGCTCAATACAATTTATTCCTGTTCCTGGCTTGCTGCTTGGAGTCATTTAGTGCTTGCTGAAGATGGCTGCTGTGTGACCTTGGGCAAACCCTTTTCCTTCTCTGGGTCTGTTCCCCGCTATGCGGCCAGGTCCCCAGTGACCACCCAATGGCTGCTTGAGACAGAAAGCTCCTCTGCTAGCCACAGATGGTGTCCACTCTTCCTAAAGTGGCTGCACCAGTTTGTTTAAAAATAAATATTCCCAAAGGATCCTGGAGGGCGGCGGTGCAAACCGGGGCCGCCTTTCTGAGGACAGTTGGGCAGCACACTAGAAAAGGGCTTAGGAAGGTAAGCACTGCAGGAGGTCGGTCGTTGTAACAGTGGCCCCAGTGATTCTGCGTCCCATGTCCATGCCCCTTGGCCTTCCTGCTGCACCCTTCAAGAGGCGGGCTGGATTTCTCCACCCTCCTGAATCTGGGCCCACCCTACGGCTTGCTTTGGACAACAGAATGCGGCAAAAGTAACATCCTGTGAGTTCCTGGAGCTTCCTCTCTTGCCCTTGAAGAACTGTGGGACCAGGGCAGGCAGCAGCTCAAACCAGCCTGCTCGAGGCTGACAGGCCATGAGAAGAAAGACCAAAGGCCACCGGGGAGTGGGCTCAGAGAAATGTGAGACGGGCCACCTGGAACCTTCCAGCCCAGTGGGCCCTCCAGCAGCAGAAACGGGGTAAGTGACTTCAGATGAGGACTACACCGCAAAGGGTTTCTGCGGCCAATACTTAGAAGCAGAAGAAATAATTGTTGTTTGAAGCCGCTAAGTTTTGGGGTGGTGTATCGCCCAGTAAGAGATAACAAAATACAGATCCTTTTAATGAAACAAATCCCCTTTAGGTGTTTATACCAATAAAAACAAAACCTGGCCCTGGTCAGTTGGCTCAGGGGTAGAGCGTCGGCCCGGCCTGGGTTTGATTCCCAGTCAGAGCACACAGGAAAAGCAACCATCTGTTTCCCCACCTCTCTTCCTCTTGCCCCCCCCCCCCTCTCTCTCTCTCTTCCTCTCCTGCAGCCATGGTTTGAATGGTTCTAGCAAGTTGGCCCTGGGTGTTCCGGATGGCTCCATGGCCTTGCCTCAGGCTCTGAGAAGGCTTGGTTGCCGAGCATTGGCCCCAGGTGGGCAGAACATTGTTTAGTAGGGGGCTCGCCTGGTGGATTCCAATCAGGGCACACGTGGGAGTCTGTCTGTCTGTCTCCATGCCTCTCACGTCATTAAAAAAATTTTAAAAATAAAACAAAAACCCCCACAAAATCCAGGAAATAGCCAATGGTTTAGCTACCAAAGCATTCTCTGCGGCATTGTTTATAATACAAAACATGAACATGGTCTTAGATGTCCAACAGCAGGAATTAAAATACGGTTCATCTGTAACACTGCGCCTTTGTTGAGAAGTTCCTGTCGAAGCATGCTACTGGCAAGATTTCCAGAATATACAGGTTAATTTGGAAAACAAAGCAATTTCTCAAAGTCTATATGATCTTGTTAACATATGCCTATTTTAGATATATTTTAATGTGAAATTGATGAGTCCAAAGACATGTGCGACTTCAATTTGATGTTGTTAAGTTCTCTAAAAATGGATGTCACAATTTTTCTGTCTACCAGCAGTAAAGAGCCTTTCTGTCCCTCCATGTCCCCATCACTTCCCACCGGCCAGCTGCTGACCCATTTGAGAGGCAGTTCAATCCACTCAGAGCTGATGTGAGTGGCAGCGAAGACACTTCCACCAAACAGGCTTTCCCGGTTTCTTGGCCACCCAGGGACATCTTCCCCTGATGCATTTCTCACCCAAACAAAGGACCTGACTCTTCCCCCACCCCCAAGGCTCTTACAGAGAGGGGAGGTCCCGGTGCCACATCAAGAAAAAACAGCAGGAAGCCAGGCTTCACGCGTGACACTTGCAGCTGGCAGCCAGGGAGCTGTCCTGTGTCCGCCTGGCACACCCAGAAGGGCTCAGGGAGTCTCGAACACAATGATTAACTTCTCTTTAATCTCGGCATCACCGAGCAGCACGGCCAACGGCTTGGCTTCCCCTGCAAGCTCTACGTGAGCCACTCGGTGTCTTGCTGAGGCCTGAGCATGTTTCATGCCAGGCAGGTGCAACTGTTCCTTTATGTGCCTTTGAGATAACCTGGGAGTGAATTGTGCTTGCTGTCCCCTCCAGCACCAACTACAGATTGAATCAACAATGCCTTATTTACAGTGACATAATACGGCTTAGGGTCTTTTTTCCATTGGCTGAGTTCAAGAGGTAAGTCCCAGGTCTTTCCCTTTTTCTTGGCTGTTGAATCAAGACTGAAGGTCCCCGGGCTATGGGGCATCTCCTTAAGTAACAGGATGTTTATTAGGCTTAATTGAGAAAAGCATTTACCAAAATACAGGGATGCAGAATATGTGAGCCATCTTGGGGCTGCCATGACGACTGGGACCCAGCTGTGACCTGCCTCGCTCTTTCTTCCTATGTGGGTCACTCGCTCCTTGACCTAGGACAGCCTGCAGGTGTTCCCTTTGTGCTCAGACAGACACTCGACTCTTACCCCAGGAAAGAAAGAAGAGGGACAGAGGTTGGCCGGGCTGTGCGGAGGACCAGAAACCACGATGAAGAAGAGCAGCCCTCCGCATCACCGACACCGCGTGCTCCTCATGCTCTGTCCCACAGTCTGTTCAGTCCCGCTAGAATCACACAGACCTGGATGACACTGGCTCTTCCCTGCCAGTGACTTTCAGCAGGCCACCTGACCCTCCTGAGCCTCGGATTCTTAGCCATTCTCAGCCACGGCAAAAACGAAACCAGGGGTGTGTCGGGATGTGCGGCCGGTGGAGGAGTAACCCCAAAGATGCCGGTGTCCCAGTCCTGGAACCTGTGCCTGTGACGTGACGTGGCAAAAGGGATGTTGCAGGTGGGATGGTTGAGGATTTGGAGACGGGGAGGGGACGCTGGGTTATCTAGGTGGGTTCAATGGAATCACAGGGGGCCCCATTAAAGGGAGGCGTAGACCCGAGAGGCACGTGGCTTGTCGCCTGGAGCTGCTGTGTGAGAATCTGGGGGTTCCTCTTCCTCTCTGCCCCGCGCATGCCATGCCCAGCTGGGGAGCCCTCAAGCGAGGTGGCCAGGCGCGATGTGGGGTGTCACGAGGCTTCCCAGGTGTCTCAGAGTTCTGTCAACCCAGAAGCACTGGTGCTGACGGCCAGGGTGCCGGCCGCCCAGGCAGGACAGAGGACTGCAGTCTGCAGGCCCTGCGTGGAGGAGCGTCCCGCGGCTACCAGCCTGGCCCAGTGGCCTCTGTCTCCTTATCTGGTGCCACCCTCCTCCTCCTGCTCCACTGCCGCCCGTGCCCCACATGGCAGCCGGCCCAGCAACCCAAACAGGGCATCAAGTCAGAGCAAATTGTCACTAGGTGCTTTAGCCTCCGCGCTGCATCCCACATGGGACTTGGAAATTCATTCAGCTAATGCCAATACATGATGCCTGGTGAAATTTGAATTCCAGGTAATCCATGGATACTTCTCTTTAAGAATAAGCATGTCCCAAAACTTATCTGAATTCGGATTTCACTGGGCATCCTGTTTTTACCCAGCAACCTGAATGGAGCATGATGAACGAGATCCCGACGCCTCCCCTTGGCCGACAAGGTCCGGGGTCCCACCTCTGCCACCTTGTGGACCTCACAGTATGGTCTCACTTGCTCCACCACACGCCTCATGATGTCAAGCTGCATCCTGCTGCTTAAACACATTAAACCAGGGGGCCCCAAACTATGGCCCGGCCCATGAGCTGCATGCGGCCCCTTGAGGCCATTTATCTGGCCCCCGCCGCACTTCCGGAAGGGGCACCTCTTTCATTGGTGGTCAGTGAGAGGAGCACAGGATGCATCCGCACCCATAGTTCCCATTGAAATACTGGTCAGTTTATTTATTTAAATTTACTTGTTCTTTATTTTAAATACTGTATTTGTTCCCGTTTTGGTTTTTTACTTTAAAATAAGATATGTGCAGTGTGCATAGGGATTCGTTGATAGTTTTTTTTATAGTCCGGCCCTCCAACGGTCTGAGGGACAGTGAACTGGCCCCCTGGTAAAGGGACCCCTGCATTAAACGCTCCCCCTACCCCACACCTGCACTGAGCCCTTGCACTTTCTGTTCCTCTTCCTGGAAGGGACCTCCCCGACCCTCACACAGATGACCTCTGCTCGTCCATCACTCAGGTCTTGGCTCTGGGCCACCCCGTCGTTGGGGCGGGTGCTCTCTGTCTTACCGCGATCGTATTTTCTTCCTGCCACGCAAATGCGGCACATCCAAGTCCCCTGGTCGCTGGGCTGGAAAATCTCAGAAACCAGCCCAGTGGAAAAGGCACAGGGAGCCCATGGACTGATTATCCATCAGGATGGCCGTCACGAGGGTCAGTGGAAGGCTCTGGAAAAGTCGACTTGGTTCTCCTGCCACATTCCAGTTCACTCTTCCCTGAGAGCGCTGGACCGACGGGGGACGGGAGAGGGAGGACCCAGGACGCGTTTCTCCTTGGGGGTCTCTCTCCGCCCCCCTCTCTTCCCCGGCCTTGTGTCAGAGCATCTTAGAGATGGCGCCTTTCCGTCCTCACCTCTCTCCGGCCTGTTCCCCTTCCCCAGCTGCGCTGCTCTGGTCATGTGCTAAGGAGAGTTTGGGAAGTTCCTCCTGGTCACCCCACGTTTAGGAAAATTTCACAAAAGGGTCTTGGGATCTCTGTAAGCGTCCCCCTGTACCCCTTTCTCAGAACAGGGGGCGCTGAGTCATGCGAGAACGTCAAAATCTGTGGTACCATGAGGGGACAAAGGAGAGGGGAGAGAGAGAACCCTTTTATTTATGCAGGTCATCTCCTCAGGGATTCAATAGCCAGTCTCCGAAACCCCAACCACCCCTGATCAGTCTCTCTAAAGCCACAAAAGCAATGCTTGTCTGTGGTGGGGACCAGTTTTATTCCCCCCACCCCAGTTCATCTCAGATTGACACTGCTGGAAACTACCATGAAAAGAGAGCGACTAGAAAAACAGTCTTATAAAATACAACCTCCCTGATCCCGCAAGCGAATGTCCTAACAACAGCAAAGTGCTGCACTCATTTCTAAGTGCTGCCCCCCCCCCCGGGGTCTGCACAAGACCCGTGGCCAGCGGGTCACAAAAGCTTGTGGCTGGTCCCCGCCCCCAGCACACTCAGGGAGCATGGCACAGATTAACTGCTGTTTGTTTGAGGCGAGAATCCTGAGTGTTCTTTACTCTCCAGTATGTGAATCGGAGGCCAGTGTGCTAAGCAGCGGAATCGCCGACTCTAAATGCCTCACAGAGGAGCTCGTTTCATGCAAGTAAATTAGATGAACACCCGCAGATTTAGCGTCATTATTCTTGGTTTCGATGAGCGAGGGTTTGTTTCGGTTTTCCCATCCCACTGGTGATGGGCGCACGCGGGATCACGACATTAAAATGAATGTGTGTGTTGTGTCCGTTAAGCTTAGTACTTAGGGCTGATGGACACGGCTGGTGTGGGAGAAAGGTCCAGGGTCTGGGCGCTTCCGCGTCCGGGCGCACGGGCTCCATCGCCCTCCGCTGGGAAGTGAGAAAAGCACCTGGCGGGCCGTTGGCAGCTCTAAATGAGACGCTGTGCGTGCAGCAGGGTCTAAAACTAACGCGGGGTCTGCCCTGCGCGGTGCTTCACCGTGCGTCCGTCAGCAAAAGTCCCTAGTTCCTGTACTGCCTTACAGACAGTACAAGGTCACGTGAGAAAAGGTCTTGCGGGGAGAATGAGACAGCAGGTAAATGGCCAGACGGTAGACCTGACTGATGGCTGCAAGATGCTAATGGGGACCTTTAATGAACTGCGAGTGGGTCTCAGCTCCATCCTGAGAGCCCAGGGAGAAGGGTGGGGGTGATTTTTTTCATGCTCTGATGCATGAAAGGTCTTGAACCCTTGGCGAGTAAGCCTTTCCCCCTAACTGGCCCTCTGTGTCCTTATGAGGGTTGACAGAGGGCTGACCACCACCTGGCCGCCTCCGCGCATGGTCATAAATAAGAAAGAGGCCATCACCGTGAATAACTCCTCCCCGGGGGCGGAGGGGGGGGTGCCTTTGCCAATGGGGCTTTGTCCCTTCCCCCATGGATGATGCTGTATTGACCGAGCCATCTCCTGACCCCCAGGCTCACAATCAGCACGAGGGTGGCCACGGCCCACCTATCTCCAGGCGCCGTCTTCCTGGGATCGATTCTGACCCGTTTTCCTAGCTCGCTCATGCCGGTTTGTAAATATTTTCTCTAATGGAGCAAATCATACGCCACCTCCTCGTGCCCTAATAGGAGGTCTGGGGGGCGGGGGAGGGCTAGCTGCTAAGGTTGTAGCCCCATCCCAAGCTGGGAGAGCAACAGGCTGAGCTTGTCCACTGACTGCTCAGAGTGGGCACTTTCTCTGGTCCACGCGGCCCCAGAAGGTCCACTCTTGTAGCCAAGAAAGGCCCGGATTCACTCTCTAAGTAAGGAGCTGTGCACTGCTTCTCCTCAGGAACCTGGTTACCCTGGTTACCTGGCAGGGACATCTGCCTGCCACCGGAGGAGGGCCTTCAAGGTAACTGGTGCTCTTCTCACCACACAAAGGCCTGGGGGAGGGGCGGGCCCCTGGGCGACAGGAGAACAGTCAGGGAGTGCCCTGTCCCTCCTGCTGCTTACTTAGTCATTGCCCCTCCATTCGTGGCTCATTCATTCTGGCGTTAGTGTGCTCCTTGATTTCATTCAGCTCTCAGTTTGGTCCTCTGCTTATTCATTCATTTATTCAGTTTGACCTTCATTCATCCATCTGTCAACTATCGACCTCCCCCCCACACACACACACACTCACATACTCGCTCACACACCTTCACTCCATCCCTTTATTTGGCGGGTCAGAGACTAAACCAACCAGGCAATCAACAGGTGCATCTGTGCTCCCACATCCAAAGCACTGCTGTTTGGCAGTGAGGAGGGCAGGGCACCAACTTCCATCGCCAGGTGACTGTGTGCCAGGCATGGCACCAGTCTCTTAATCTTCACAGGAATCTCAGAGGCAGGTTCTAAGCTCCACACCTTCAGAAGAGGAGGGAAAGTCCAGAGAGACAGAGTGACCTGACCAGAGACAGTCACACAGCAGGACTCAGAGCCAGGGCCCCACCCAGGTCTCCCGCATGCTGCAGACTGAGCCTTTGCTGAGCCTTTTTGTTCAGTGTCACCATTTACGGAGTGCTTTGACATTCCCCGGATACTTACCACCGTCCTGGGAGATGCATCATGGTGACTTATTGTGCAAAAGAGCAAAGTGTGGGCCTGGAGAGTTGGAGTGAGATGCCGAAGACCACATGCTGCAAAGGACAGAATCTGAACTTGAACTCGAGTCTTCTGATTGCAAAGGCATCGTTCCTTCCACAGCATTTTGTGCCCCGAGCATTAGCCACATGGTGCGGCAAGTTCTGCGCAGCTCGGGCCATTCATTGGGTGGTGGGTAAGCACCCTGGGAAGGGAGCAATGATCATGTCCTGGGAGCAAGGAAGAAAATCTCTCGAGGGAGAGCCAGCCATGCCAGACCGTGCAGGACAGGTGCTCCGTTGAGGCAGAGGTACGGAGAGGTGGCTTAGGGGTTTGGCGAGGGCAGAAAACCTGTGCTGGGCAAAGGTAAGACACGCTGCTGCAATGTAGCCAGCGCCTTCCCTTCCAGAAAGACTCATCAGAGAGTCCAGGAAGACTTTTCTAACCTGCAGATCTGATCATGCCCCTTGCTTATTTGAAACCCTTCTGTGCTCGCTGTTTCCTTCAGGATGGAGACTGTGTCTTGCGCCTGGCTTACAGGCCCCCTGGGTCCCGTCATTCCCTCTGTGCATTCGCCTACCCTCCCACCCACCAGCAATCCTGCCCACAGGGTGGCCTACATCTGACACGTCTGTGTAGGTGCTTGGACGTGCTGGCTTCTCCCAGCCATGAGTCAGGGAGCAACTTTTGTTGTAAGAAACCGCATGGGCAGGCCCGCCACTCCCTGGCTGGCCTCCCGCATCCAAAACAAACAGTCTGGCGGGCGGCATGTGGGCACCGGAATGAAGTGGAGAAGGGCATTTCAGGATAACCAGGAGAGCGTCCAGAGAAAAGCCTGTGTGTTGTTGGGAAGTACAGATGAGGAACCCAGGAATAAGACGTGGGAGGGAAGAGGACATATGCCTCCTCTGATGGCCCCCCTCCCCCGGTGGACAGCATCATGGCAGCACCTACTATGCGCTAAGCCCCACCCTCACAAGCTCTCCTCAGCAGAGGGACCACCTGCCATGAGGAAACTGAGGCTCAGGGCGCTGGAGTACCGGCTCAAAGGTAGCGAGCCAGCAAGTGGTGGGCTCGAACTCAGGTCTGTCTGACACCGACAGCATTGCTGCGACAGCAGCACGGGCCAGAGCTTAGGCCACAGAGACGTGAGCCTTTTGTTCTTTGCAAAAGCAGGTTTTCTAAGCAATGCTGATCATCTCTCTGTGACAAAAACTGATGAAGAGCTATTGATCCAGAGGCTGGGCTTTCTGAGTACTGTTGCTGGGCGGCCACAGTGGATCGAGAACCATACGGATGTCCTTATTTTAGTAGCTTACGTGAAGGACAAAAGAAATGTAGTGACTCCCACTAGCCTCCTCGGACCAGCTTCCTGGGCAGCTCCAAATGTCCCCTCGGAAGAGAGGCAGCAATCATGTGGAACTGTGGCCATGTGACAGAGCTCAAGTCAGAGTCCAGGACCATGACAGCACTCAGCATCCCCTCCATACTGTAACTGGGCCCACCGATACCCTGCCTAAGGGCTTCTCCTTCTAGGCAACTGAGCTGATTTCCTCGGGTGGATGGGGCTGGCACCCGGAGCTAAGGTTGGGGCGTGGAATGAAGTCACCTGGGGCTGCCACCAGAAATGAGCCCTGGACAGCGGCTAACCATGCTCAGGCCCAGTTTGTAACACTGGACTTACCTACCACGCTGTCCTTTGGGACCTCTAGACCCTGTCTGGGCCTGGAACCTACCTCAGTCCTGTCAACCTCCCTGCCCAAAGCCAGGTGTGCCCCTAGAGTACCCATCTCCCTGGCAGGGGGCCTGCCTCCCAGGAACAGGCTACTAGTCCTAGACTCCTCCCGTCTCCTGGGCGCTGGGCTAGGGGCTGAGGCTATAGAGAGAATTACGATGTGGTTGGTTCATCATCCCATGGAAGAGACACCCCGATAATTTCAAAGTCGGGAGCAGGGGGGCCACGGAGGAGAAAGGGTCACTTCTCTCTGAAAGGTCAGAAAGATTCTCAGGGAGGATGAGTTCTGACTGGGGCCTTAATGCTTGCCTCTCAGTGTAAGCAGGTTTTATTGTGAGCCTGGGAGTGAGAAGGCACCGGAGGGAAGAGCCCTTCTGGGCTGGGGGAGCAATAAGAAGAAAGAAACGGGAAACACCCAAACTGTCCATCAACAGGAGAATAGATAGATTGTGCATTATTCATAAAAGGAAGTATTACACAGCGATAGGAAAGAACAAACCATTACCACAGTGACATAGATGAACCTCACAGATACAGGGCTGAACAAAAATGTTAGATCCCAGAGAGAACATGACGTCATGTGCAATTATATTTACACCGTGGTTCAAGAACGGGCAAAACTAATCTGTGGTGATAGAAATCTGAACAGTGTTTACCTGTGGCTAGCAGAGGAAGCCTTGTGGGGTGTTAGAAATGTATCTCCAGCCCTGGCCGGATAGCTTGGTTGGCTGGAGCGTTGTCTCGATACTTAACGGTTGTGGGTTTGATCCCTGGTCAGGGCACATATGGGAACAGATAGATGTTTCTCTCTTGCTCTTTCTCATTACTTCCTCTCTCTATTAAAAAAAAAAAAAAGAAAGAAAAAGAAAAAGAAAAAAAGGAAATATATCTTGAGCTGGGTGGCGGTTACATACTTTATCTGGTTTCATACTTAAGAGCTGGAGACTTGACTACATATCTTAGCTTGGGCAGCAATAACAAAATACCACATATGGGGTAGCTTAAGCAGAAATGTACTTGTATTGCTTACAATTCTGGAGGCTGGGAAGTCCAAGATCAAGGTGTTGGCTGATTGGGTTCCTGGGGAGAGCTGTTCCTTGGCTTGCAGACAGTTGCCTGTGGCTAAGTCTTCACATTGTTATGGGGGCAGGGAGGAGAGCGAGCTCTCTGGTATCTCATTTTATAAGTACACTAATCCTGTTGGATTAGGGACTCACCCTTGTGACTTCACTTTACCTTAATTACCTTCATAAAGGCCCTTTCTCCAAATACAATTACATTGCAGACGGGAAGCTTCAATATATCTTGGAAGGGATACAACACTGTACTTCAAAACAAAAAAGAAAGAAAGAATAAATACCAATGTCAACCTCTCATTGGTCTGAGGTGGGGTCCTGTCCTAAGAAATTTTTTAAAAAACTACTCCCAATGATTCTAACATGCAACAGGGCTTGCGACCCCCGGAGTAGTTCTTCTTAAAGGGCGTGCTTCTCTGAGCTTCTAGGACTTGAACCTGGCACAAGCCCGCGGCCGGGCTCATCCTGGAATGCACAGACGGCACTGCTGGGTAAGGAAATCGGCGCAAGGCTCGCCTTTATCTGAAGGAAGTCCTGCATGCACTGCTGTTGCAGAGAGGGCCTCTGATGTCCCCAGCCTTGGGGCAGTCTGGCTCTGTCACCGAGGGTGGTGCAGCCCTCTCAGGGCCAACACCCCCCTCCCCCAGCACACCTGCACCGGCTGCTCTTGGCAGGGGTCCAGGCCTGGCATCCCTTTCAGCCTCTTGAAAGCACCGCTGAGGAGGCAGGAAAGCTGTGATTGGAATAAGCCCGCAGCGGGGATAGGGGAATAATTGTGAATGGAATTCACACTGGAGACTTCTGGTTCTCACAGCTGCGGCCAGGGGGTGGGGGTCACCATGGGAATTCTTCTGAGTATTGTTCAGGGCTGCCTGCCGCTTCCATTGTTGGACTCTGATTACAGCTTTTGTTTCAGCATAAAGTACAGTTATTAAATGCCAGCCGGGAACAAAGATGTATTTACATGCTAGGGGGTCGGGTGAAGGCAAGCTATTTTTAGAGCTGTTCCTGCTGTTAAGTCTGCTGCATGGGGGGATGGGGGATGGGTGACTGGGGGATGGGGGATGGGTGGCTGGGGAATGGGGGGAGGGGCGCACGGGAGTAGGGGGCATCTTCTAGCTTTTAGGTGAAAGTGAATTGTTTCTAAAGATGCCAGAGATCGCGGGACATAAAAAGCGACCACAATCCTGCTCTAGTCTACCTAAGTCAATCTATTTATATTTAGTTATTTTTGTGGCCAAGAGAAGGGGGTGGGGGTGTGACAGAGCGGAAAGAGCCCTGCTGCCTCGCACTAGCAGAGCCAAGAATTGCAGCGGAGCAATGTTGGCTATTTCACCGTGAGCGGTGGCATCCAGGAGAACGGGAAGCTAACGCCCACGTGCCCGAACTCCCGGGTGGTGTGTAGGTGACAGATTATACAGGGCACAATCACAAAGGCACTGTAGGGCCGGGGCTTGGGGTCATGCTGGGAGCTGATTGGTCGGAGGTGAGGTAAAGGTACTAAATCATTTCTTTAAATCTTGAGGATGGTTCTGAGGTCTTTTTTAGAGTTACCCAGTCTGTTCTCATGAGAAAGTAGTCAAGGGGTCACTCCACCTTAGGGCTCAGGAGCTGAAACCTAACTTAGATCAAGATGTTATCCTTAGCCTGCGAGAGGTCCAGACAGTGTGCCCATTAGTCAGTTCCGGGCTCCGGGCTCCGGGCTCCGGGCTCCTGCTTCCTCGGGGGTTGCTGGTTATCCAGGGGAAAGGCTAGGGGCAGAGAGGGAGAAGTGATTTCTACCGCTAGGAATTAAAGGTAAACGTCATCAAAGGCATCAGGATGCTTTCCTTTCCTAGGGTGGGGCCCATGATGTTCACAGGGTCTGCCAGTGGAAGCTGTGGCTTCGGCCTCTCTTCCACGGGGGTGGGGTGAGAGTGGGGATCAAGGCAGCCCCCAAGCATCTGAGCCATTGGTTCTTAGTATTGGCCATCAACAACTTCTTCTGACCACTGGCAAGACGAATGAGAGAAAACTGGCCTTTGACTTGGCTAGCACTGGACAGGTGATTTGCAGGGGTCTGAGGAGGGGTTCCCACAGACCAGGAGCTTGTAAAGCCCCAGGTGGACTCATTCCCAGATCCTCTCCCAGCTTTATCTAAAAAGAGCCCTTCATCTTCTAGAATGTTCCCCACTTTAGTGTGGCAGTTAACAACCCAGCTGTGGCCCTGGACAAGCACCTTGGCTTCCTTTTCAAGCGTTCAGGCGACATTGGAGCAAGAGCCCACCCTTTTGGGGAAGAGCAGGCACCCTGCGCTCCACAATTGTAGGCCTTACCAGCCTCTCGGACCTGCCAAGTGTGGTCTGTAACTGGGATAGTTACAGAATGACATCAAGGGGTGTCTCCTGGGGCTGGGACCTCACCAGACCCCAGGGTTCACAGGGGTCACTGTGGCCCTTCTGGGCTCCTGTGGCATCAGGCGGTATTCAGTGTTAGGGCCCCTTTGCGTTTTTTCCTGATGACCCTACCTAGCAAATCCCTGGTTTTGCTCTCGACAGCCCTGGAGGCGACCATCTCCGCCCAGCCCCTGCGTTCTTTCCCTCGGTGAGCCTGGAATTTGGGTTGGTTGCTGACCTGTTTGGAAATCCTTTCCTTGCACCTCAGTAAGCCTGACATGTGGATGGTCCCTGGTAGAGCCTCCCTGGGACTCAAGAATTAGTTCTAGGAGGACAATCCAGTCACTGAATCCCACCCTACCTGCGGTGATGACAGAATCACCCTTCCTCTGCTTGGCTGAGACCATGTAAGTGGGAGGCCCAGGAGGGCCAGCCTCCGGACTGCTCAGCCGGGGAACCAACCCCAGTGACTCCCTTCCAGGTTTCATTTTTACACTGAAACGTAGGGAAGAGCCGTTTTTCCCTCTGTCACCCGCTTCCTGGAGGGGACACAGCAGGGAAAAGGCTGGGTTCCAGGAGTGTCAGTTCCTGATTCATTCTTGCTCTATCTCGGTCCTGATTTCCAGCGAGGAGGGGAAGTTCCCCACACAGGCACCCTACCGCCGGGGAACTTTTATTTAGAGTTCATAACTTGGCTTCTATTAACCTGTAAACACACTTAGTTCACCCTAAGAGGTATAAGGTGGGCTAACCACATCCTGTGATTTGCTAAGAGTTAACAGGAGGTCTGAGATTTAATTAGTTCAATTTTTCCCCCATACCTGTGCCATCCTTAATTTTGACAATTGCCAGACCTGTCTTCTCAGGAAGATTTCTGAGGATGATCTGTAGGACCAGGGAGCTAATCCAGCTCAAACCACCCAGGGCTGGTCTAAGTGGCCTGGAGGACCCTCTACTGACCTCTTTGTAAACTTTTCTCATTAGATTTTCATTATAATACTAAAATCTCCCACAGGTGGCAATTCTTCACCCTTTTTTGAACACGTGATGTATGTATAGGCATGTCTGCTAACCTCACAGGTGCAGAAATATCTCTGTACGTTGATAACAAAGCTCTTCTTGATGTTTATGCATGCAGGTCCCCAATAAAGACAGATGTAATCCTTGGTTCGGGGAGCTGTTGCTGAGCGAGCCTCAGTATACTTCGTGCTTGCTGGCTCACAATAAGGTTCCTTCCCATAAAATCATCTCGCAGTTGTTTTTTGGCTGCGTAATTGGATCCGGTTCATTCTGGTAACAGGAAGGGGGCCACTTCTGGAGTTGCTCCTTTTGTTGACTTCTGATTCTGACTCTGTTCACAAAGGGGTTTGTGCCATTCATCACGGAACAGGTGCTTCTGGGCCAGGCACTGAGAATAAAGTGATGAACAAAACAGATAAAATCCCTGTCTGTGTGGCGGCTACGCTTGAGTGAGGCATGCAGAAAATAAGTCTAGTGCGTGTGAGACAGTGATCATCGCTAAGGAGAGAGAAATAAAGTAGGGGAGGGAGATATGAAGTGTCCGTGAGGGGATGTTCAAATATTAGAGAGGGGACAAGTGTTCTGTAACTTCCTGGGGGACTCGATCAGGCACATGACCTCTCTACAATTCATGTAGAAGGGGCTCAATGAACATTTTTTTGAATGAAACTTCAAAGTGCTGTATTACATGCAAGTCATGATGATGAGATGGCCACGTTTTAAAGGTAAGTGGCAGATTCTGGAATTCAGACTTCTCCTCTCCCTTTTGTTCAGATGACAAGTATCCATGGAATATTCCAGCATTCCTCAATGCCGTCTGTGGGTCCTGAATGTTCTTGGTTTGCTCCCAGACTGTAATTTCAACAAGGGAATATTCCACATACTTAAAAGAAAAAAACAACACTGAAAGCACTGTTATGTAATAAACCTCTTATTTAAAAAAAAAAAGGCTGGCGGAAAGGCAGAAAGTATTATTACTATTTTTTCTTTGTCACTGCACTTGTTGGCTGATCCTGAGTCTTCCTCACAGAGGGTATTAACAGGTTCTGCTTATACGGCAACCTCAGAGTAGCCCTGGGCTTACTTTGCTGTGTGTCTTTGGAAAACCTGAGTCACACCTCTGGCTCCCCTCATTGTCTGTAACTGTGGTTCTCAATGTCAATCAAGCTTTGGGGCTTGTTAGGCAAAAAGAGCAAAGGAATAATTTAAAATCACTCAGTCAATAATGTCAAATAGTCATAACAATAAGGCTTAAGATTCCCGAAGGAAGGAGAGGGTCTCTGCCTCAGTGGTCCATCCGTCTCTGAGCTAGAGTTCCTTTGTTTTTTAAGATTTTATTTATTCATTTTAGAGAGGGGAGAGAAAGCATGCGAGAGAGAGAGAGAGAGAGAGAGAGAGAGAGGGAGAAGGGCAGGGAGAGGAGCAGGAAGCATCAACTCCCACATGTGCCTTGACCAGGCAAGCCCGGGGGAGGTGGGGGTGGGGTGGGGGGGTTTTAAAACCCGAGACCTCAGCGTTCCAGGACGATGCTTTGTCCACTGTGCCACCTCAGGTCAGGCAAGGTAGGGTCTGCAGATCAAATACAAGACACTAAATTTGAATTTGAATTTTAGATAAACAAGGGATTTTTTTTTCACTTTATATATGTCCTTAATATCCTGTCTAAAATCTAGAATTCCCGAGTTGAAGACCCCTTCCAGACCTTCTAGCCAGGAAAGGCAAGCTCAAAGGTTTAGAGGGATCAGGTAGGTGATATCTAGGTTTTAATGTGAAATCTCCTTACTTTTATATGTTAGCCACACATGCAGTTAAGAAAATAAAAATCCACTGTGGACCAGAAGAAACAGTGCTCTGGCCAGTTCATAGCAGTGATGAAGCTACAACACTTTCAATTCTTGTACAGATGAAGACCCGAGAGCCCGAGAAGACAGGTGTCAGCAAGGTGTTTCCACCTCCATCACTTTTTGGGATTCTCAGAACATTCTGTAAGGTGGGCAGTTGTGGTCACTGAGGGCCAGTACATCAAACTGTCACATGCTCCTTAAGGTTATGCAGGGATGTCTGCACAGGTAAGTCTAAGGCTGTCTTTTTTTTTTTTAGCCAGAGAGACAGAGAGAGGAACAGACAGGGACAGATAGACAGGAAGGGAGATAGATGAGAAGCATCAATTCTTCATTGTGGCTCCTTAGTTCATTGATTGCTTTCTCATATGTGCCTTGACTGGGGGGCTACAGCAGAGTGAGTGATCCCTTGCTCAAGCCAGTGACCTTAGGCTTCAAGTTAGCAACCTTTGGGCTCAAGCCAGGGACCATGGGGTTATGTCTATGACCCCACTTTCAAGCCAGCGACCCGGCACTCAAGCTGATGATCCTGCGCTCAAGCCTAGTAAGCCGTGCTCAAGCCTGCGAACTTGGGTTTTAAACATGGGTCCTCTGAATCGCAGGCCAATGCTCTATCCACTGCACCAACTGCTTGGTCAGGCAGACTGTCTTTCACTTCACTTTGATTCAGCTGAGATAATGTTTAAACTTCCTTTAGGATCCTAATAAAGACAAACTCCGTATCTGATTTTCTACCTCCTAGACAGAATTGAGTTGGAGAGGCCAGGCTGAGGGCCCAGACTTTTAACCCAGTTCACAAACAAAGAAGGGGTTAAGTAGTGAGGGCTCCCGTCCTGTCACCAGGTTCACTGGCACTAACTGTGTCTTCTGTCTTAGCATCTGGACAGCTTGTTCTACCACTGAACATTGATTTGGCTTCTGTACATTTTCATATAGGAAGGATGTTCTGAAGGGTGTTGATACAGATTTTGAGGAGGGAAGGATGTGATCTAAGGCTGTGCAGGGGAGGGAAAGGAAGAAGGACACAAACAGAACAAATTCTAGTGGCTGAGCGCCTAGCGTGTGCCATGCATTGTGAAAGGGGTAGCAGATAATTCTATCCCAGCTCTTTGCATGTCTGAATAATTCTCGTTTTTCAGGTTTCAGCTCAAATGTCACTTCCCCAGAGCCTTCCCTGACCACCTTCACTAAAGAGCCTCTCCTCCCCCACAATCTCTTTAACTTGCTCAGTTTCTTCATTGCATTAAAATCTGTTAACTGCCTTGAGGACTAGTTCCCCTTGCAGACTGCGGGCTCCATGCGTGCACGATGGTTTCTGTCTCGTTCTCAGATGTATACCTAGGGCCTATCACGGGGCATGGCACGTAGTAGGTGCTTCACAGATGTGTTAAATATGAACAAATATTTATGAAAGTACCTATTTATTCTTCATCCTTCCTGAACAAATTTTAACTGACCCTTTAAGCTTCTCTTAGGCTCCGGTTCTATTGGGAAAGAGGAGGAGCTACAGTTCTAGGGAGAAAAGATTAGGAGCGAAGAATTGGCACGCAGGGCTGTAAAGCGTTTTGCTCCAGGTCACACCGCGGCCAGTGAATTTATGCTTCTTGGACAGATTATGGGACAGCCTGCAAACGAACGAAGCCTGTTTTCGAAGATCTCTGCTCTGAAGCTCTGGACGATGACATCAGAGAACTCTGTGTCCCCACCCATGAGCCAAGCCTCGTGTCCACGAAAACTACGAATCCCAGGATGCTCTGCAGCGTAGGGGCCTAGAGCTCCAGGCGCGACCCGCCCCAGGCGCCTGAAGCCACCTCCCCTGGAACCAGGAAGACACCAGATACTCGGCCCGCCAAGCCGCCGGGACCCGCGCGGTGCCTGCCGGGACTTGTAGTCTTTCGGACTGGGAGTGCCCGCTCCGGAATCTCGGCCGCCGTCTGGGGGCAGAGGCGGCGTGGGCGCGCGTGCGCAGTGCTTCACCGGGCCGTCGTGGGCGCTGCTCCGGCAGTTGGGCGCGGGTGGGAGCCGCGGCCGAGGCGGTGCGGTTGTTCCGGACCGAGGGCCGCAGTGAAGTTCTGCGTGCGGAGCGCGGCCGCGCCGGACGGGTGGGCGGGGCCGGGCTCCGGGAGCGCCGCGCCGGCGGAGGCGAACGGGGAGGCGGCGGCGTGTCCGCCGAGGGGTCGGCGCACGCTGGTGAGTGCGGGCGACGGGCGGTGGCGGCGCGGGGTCCCGGCTGCGCCCCCGAGGCCCGTCTCCGCACGTGCGCACCTGGGCGAGGCCGCGGGCCGGGCACCTGCGCGCGCGGGCCGGGGAGCGGCGGAGGGGGCGGTGTCCTCTTCCCGCGGCGGCGGTATTGTCTTCCCGACCGCAGCCCGGCGTCCGGCCGCGGGGGGCGGCGAGGCCGGCAGGTCCGGTCGCGCCCGCCCCGGTGTCCGGGGGTTCCCTGCGGGCGACGCCTGTCGGGGCGGCCGGGCTCCAGGGCTGTGCCTGTGGGGCTCGGCGTCCCGGGCCACGTCTCCCCGACATCTTCACGCGCTTTCGCTTTAGCACCCGCGGAGTCCCAGGTCGGCGCCGCCCTGCCTCCCAGAACCACGCGTGTTAGTGCTTCGCCCTCGCTCCTCCCGGTGCGGCTGGCGGGTGCGGCGGCTGCAAGTGACGCGCCCAAGGTCATGCAGGTGGGCTCAGGGAGGCGCCCCGTCTCGGGGTCTGCAGGGCTCCGGGGCCGTCCTGCGTGGTTCTGGTCTCGTGCATCTGCTTTCTGTCGACCTTCCGGGACAGACAGACTAGCGCGCGGAAAGCGGTCTCGTTGTTGGTGGCGCTTGCTGTCGTCGGCGGAGCCCGCGCCGTGCCAGGCGCGCTACGACGCGGGGTACCCTCGGGGCGCCGCCGCGCTCGCCAGGAACGAGGCGCGCTGTCCGAGTCTGGGGCCCGGTCGGTGCTGGAGGTGTAAGGACGGAACCAGGCGGCAGTCTGTGCCGGTGTCCCTCTTCTGTGTCACCTGCCAAGCCCTGCGACGCTCGTTTTCTTCTTTTGCGATCGATCGTTGTCGGTTTACATAAGGTTTTCTTGGCATTAAATGAAGTCGCTGCCTTTTGCGAATTAGTTTTCTAACTAAAAAAAATCTTCCTTCCTGTGCGCCTAATGACTGGAACCGACGGCGCAGTGTGAGGTTTGACCCAGTCTTTTATCTCAGCTGCGGATGGGTCTGCTCTATGTCCCCCCACGCGCTCGGCCTAGTGCTTTCTGTTAGCTTAACACCCTTGAAACTCTTCAGAGCCAAGCTGGGGTAAGAATTCAGAAAAAAAAAGTTCAAATTTTTTTCTTTGTAAAACTTTTCACCGTCGGAAGAACTTGAACTGTTATTTCGGAAGAACGGTCCATTCTGACTCGAATGCCTATTTACATTGATGCTCAAATTTTCATAGTAACGTACTTGTGGCAAAAAAAAAAGCCCCGAAATAGAGTTTAATACTCCTTATCTTGGCCCGATCTTCCCAAGGGAAATTACACTTGAAAGAATACTTATGTATTTAAACAAATATGTTTAAGTTTAGCACAGTTTTAGTTACTAAACCATTTATTTTATAGTGCTGTAGATCCACAGTTTTTGACAGTTTTTCTTCAAGGGTGTACCCACATCGAGGGAAATGGCTGTGAATTTGTCCATTTTGGTAAGCAAATTTTTCTTTTTGGTAAGCAGCAGGTAACTTTTTGAAGATGTGCTGCTGTATGTATTAAAACTGCTTCATATCTCTTTTTATCTTGTTAATTAGTATTTTTATTGTTGCTTTGAGGGGGGAAGTAGCAGGTTTGTATCTTTTTATTGTCCAGTTTTAGCAATGTAGCAAAAAGGAAAGGTGGTGTGTAAATCTGCGTTTGCCACAGACTGGGAGAGACAGTGAAACAGGATAAGTATACAATTGTTAGGAAACTGCCATGAGTTCATAAGCAGGAAGGACTTTTTAAAAAGTGTTTAAGGACATTAAGAACTGCATTGGGTTATTTTGTTTAGAAAGTAACCGTGGGCAATACTCTTGTGTTGCTAAATGTAAAGGTTATGACTGATGATGCTGATGAGTCGCAGGAAAATACTTGGAAAAGATAGGAACTTTTTATATTTTAAGAGGGACTTTTTCTCTAGAAACATTTAAATGCAGCTTAAAAAGAAATTGACTTTTGTTAAGCCTGAAAGTTCTTATAGTCACACTGCAAAATCCAGTTATTTTGACTGTGGTAATTGGTAACCCAAAATGAAATCTATGAAGTAATCATTAGGATAATTTTGGTCAGACTTTGCCATTGAAATGTTGCTTGATGCTAAATAGTTATTCTTGTTTAACTCTTGTCATTTAAGAATGGGGAAGAGAAATAGTTTTCTGAATAGAATGTAGTAATTATTCAGATGTGACAATGGTTACTCACTCTGCTTTTATTAGATAGAAAATTTGAAGTTTTGTAGCAGTAACTGCCTCAGCCGTGAGCAATACACAAGTGCTGCGCATGCTCGAGCATTTTACTTTTGGTAATATTAAAACTTAATATTACATTTCAAGGTGATTCTCTTCAGATTTACAATAATAGGATAAAATGGCTTCAGTAGGAGATAAATATTAAAATTTAGTTTTAATTCTTATGACCGTTTATAAGTACACAGCGTTTGGAAATTATTGATGTAGCATCAGAAATGAGTTCTAACGGCAAAAACTCTTGGTAGCTTTAAATGCTCGTCTGTAACGCTTAATTATTTTCAGAAACGTAAAAATAGGGGGTGTTTTTGTTTAAAACTCAAAATTCCTGTTGATAGTTGTTAACGGCAATAGGACTGTTAGGCTTAACAAGTAACGTTTGAACTCTAATATTGTTTTCCTAGTAGGTCCTGTGTGGTACAGAATATGTGAGTTTATAATTCCTAGAAGATATTTCAGCAAACATGTGCTGTTTATTTTGGAAAGCATTTTGATTGGTTGAATTGCTTTGATTCAGGAAGATAGTGTTTGGGGGATTTCATAGCATAAGCTTTTTGAACTGGAATTTCTGTTGAATATAAAAGAAAATCAGTCATTTAGTATAGTTTTAAACATTTAAATAAGCCGAGAGTCTTAAATATTAAGTCCTGAGTAGTTCTTTTCCTGCATAAAATCCTTAGACTCATCAGTCTGATCATTTTATTCTCCAAAAGTTGTGCTTTTATCCCTTTATGTAACCTAGACTTCTGTGATTTTAACCATTGAACTCTTGGTTCTGTATTCAGTTTACCCTCTTCTAGAAGAAAGGATTGGAAGCGATCTCAGAGGACTTCTAATGTAGCATCTCACCCCCGCACAGTAAATCCCCCCTGGGAATTCCCTCGTCAGGCGCTCCCTCTCATCACCAAGGGCGGTAGTGCTGTTCCACATATGGTCAGGTTTCTGCGCAGTCTGAGCTGGTTGAGAACAAACATAAAACAGGCTTGCTTTCTTCCCAACATTCATTGCTTTGAACTATGATTTGTAGAATAGTCCTCTTTCCCTGCCTCATGACAGCATGGGCAAATGATAGCTTTTCTATGTTTACAGCTATTAAAAGCTCCTGTCTAATCTATTTCATTTTAAACCTTCAATCTCCTATTTAATTTAAAACTCTCCTCCCTGACCCCAGTGTTAGGCCCCTTAACTGCTTGAAGCCCTAAGAGCAGGGAGGGATTGTGGTATGCACCCAGGATCCCTCTTTCTCTTCCCTCTTCTGGGATCTATGTACTTGGACAGGGACTAGTTAGGAGAGAAAATGAAAGGGCAAGTATTTCTTACCTGGTAGTATCAAAGCTTTCTTTTAATTAACAGTGGCAAGCCACGATGTCCACTGATAGGTGAGATTTTGCAGGGAGACTCCGTCCTGCACAGTTCCTGAACATGAAACTTGCTGCCTGCGCTCCCACCTGCTCGTTCCTATGCTGTCAGCCCACCACTCTGGTTCCTGCGAGTGTGTGCGGGTGAGAGGGGTTGGGGTACTTTTCTTTCTTTTATATTTTTTTGAAGTGAGAAAGGGGGGGGGCAGAGAGACTCCTGCTTGCGCCTGACTGGGCTCCACCCAGCATGCCCACCAGGGGGCGATGCTCTGCACATCTGGGGCGTTGCTCCACTGCAACGGGAGCCATTCTAGTGCCTGAGGCGGAGGCCGCCTTTGCTCCAGTGGAGCCTTGGCTGTGGGAGGAGATGAGAGAGAAGAGTACGAAGGGGGAGGGGTGGAGAAGCAGATGGGAGCTTCTGTGTGCCTTGAAAAGGAGTCAAACCTGAGACTTTGGCATACTGGGTCAACGCTCTACCACTGAGCCAACCGGCCAGGGCCACTTTTTTTCTAATCTTTTTATTTTTTTTCTTTAAGATTTTATTTATTCATTTTAGAGAGGAGGGAGAGAGAGAAGGGGGGAGGAGCAGGAAGCATCAACTCCCATATGTGCCTTGACCAGGTGAGCCCAGGGTTTCAGCCCTCAGTGTTCCAGGGTAACACTTTATCCACTGTGCCACCACCGGTCAGGCCGATATTTTTCTTTTGCAACCAGATTTTTTCTTTTCTTTTTTTTTTTTTTTTTTACAGGGACAGAGAGAGAGCCAGAGAGAGGGATAGATAGGGACAGACAGACAGGAACAAAGAGAGGTGAGAAGCATCAATCATTAGTTTTTCATTGCCGTTGCGACACCATAGTAGTTCATTGATTGCTTTCTCACATGTGCCTTGACTGCAGGCCTTCAGGAGACCGAGTAACCCCTTGCTGGAGCCAGCGACCTTGGGTCCAAGCTGGCGAGCTTTTGCTCAAGCCAGATGGGCCCGTGCTCAAGCTGGCGACCTCGGGGTTTCGAACCTGGGTCTTCCGCATCCCAGTCCGACACTCTATCCACTGCGGCACCGCCTGGTCAGGCCAACCAGATTTTTTGATACAGCAAAATAGTTCAAGTCAAGCTGCCTTCTGCAGTTTCCACCTTAACCCATTGGAAACTCACTTCTTGTGATGCCTAATGGTGTCCTGTAGGCTGCTTAAGTCTGCCTCCTTTCTGTGGTCTGCCATTCATAAGCAGACACTGGGCTGGAGAATGAGGTGCCAGTCTCTCCTTGTAGGCATGTCTTGTCTTGGTGAATGATTCTCTTGGGTGTTCCCTGTCACTGTGTTAGGATGAATACCCCCTTCCTTTCCCCGTGCTCTCTTCCTGAAGACTTGGTCGGCCTCTAATATTCTCTCTCTCTCTCTTGTCAGTTGCTTGTATAATGTGGATGATGATAAGTCATTGGCTGGGGTGCAAAAGCCCTGAGGTGTGTTTGGGGGTGTCAGTGCAGGACTCCGCAGATGTTTGATCTTTGGTGTCCATATATGCTCAGCTTTGTGTTTGCCTGCAGTTTGGGGACAGTAGGGATGGTCTCAGCAACATCCAGTTAACAAACAATAGTGAAGTCCCCCGGCCTGAGGAGGTTTCATTGTGCAGTTTCTTTCCTTTCTGTCTTTCTGTTTTGTTTTTATTTTTTGTCTTCCTGCTTCCTGACACATAAAGTATTAACTGGGAGTTTGTTAATTTATTATTAATTGTATTATCTAACTATACCTTAGAACAGGGGTCCCCAAACTACGGCTGGCGCATGCGGCCCCTGAGGCCATTTATCCGGCCCGCCGCACTTCCGGAAGGGGCACCTCTTTCATTGGTGGTCAGTGTATGGAGAACTGTATGTGGCGGCCCTCCAATGGTCTGAGGGACAGTAAACTGGCCCCCTGTGTAAAAAGTTTGGGGACCCCTGCCTTAGAGCATAAGTAATGCTAAAGGATTTAATAAATATTGGGCAGGTTTCAATAATGTAATTTTATCTATTCTTGCCTCATACTAACTTCACAAAAAATATAAATCCAAACAGAAATATGTGTAGTGTTTGAACCTTTTTCCTTCCATCATCTAAACAAACCAGTCAGATAAATCTGCTGAATGATTTCTTGTCTGATGAGGGAAAAGCAACTTGATATTTGGAAAATGGAACATTCAGATTGGTTGCAGTAATTATGGGTTTCTTAATATTTCATTCATCAAATAGTTACTGAGTGCCTCCCATGTGCCAGCATTGGAGAAACAATAGTAAATAAACAGAACCCTGCTCTCATGAGCCTGTATTCCAGCGTGGTAGTGTGGGGAAACAGATAGATAGGGAGACCATGTCGCTTCTTAGCAATAACACTAAGGAGAAGCAGCGAGGGAGGTGAGATGTGGCAGGAGAGTTTGGAGCATTTGCAGTTTTAGATGGACAAATGCTGTACATCATATACCTAATGGAAGGCTTCACTGAGAACAGGACATCTGAGTTAAAAGGCTTTGAGTGGGGAGCTTGTGTGGTGTAGCAAGGGTCCAGTGGCCAGGGACGACTAAGGGGACATGGAGGTGGGGGGTGGGGTGGAGGTGAGGCCTGTATGTCTCTGGTTTTTACATTGAGTGGGATGGATTGCGGTAAAGTAATGGTTTCTACCTTAGCTGAATGCTGGAATTTTCTCGGGAGCATTAAGACTGTGATGCTGCCTGGATCCCATCTCCAGTTTCTGATCTAATTGGTTGGACTCTGGAGGGTCCCACCTAGGCATCAGGATTTTCAGAAACTCCCAGGTATTTCTAGTAAGCAGCCAGAGTTGAGGTTTTGAGTAGCGTGACGTGTTACACATCCTGGTATTGAAGAGCCAGAACCCCCTGGGTTGGATCCTCGAGCTGCCACTTTCTAAGCGTGTGACCTTGGACAGGCTATTTTTTTTTAGAAATTACCTTTTTTTTAAAAATTTTTATTTTTATTTTACTCATTTTAGAGAGGAGACACAGAGTGAGAGAGAGAGAGAGAGAAAGGGAGGAGGAGCTGGAAGCATCAACACCCATATGTGCCTTGACCAGACCAGTGCAGGGTTTTGAACTGGCGACCTCAGTGTTCCCAGGTCGACGCTTTATCCACTGCGCCACCTCAGGTCAGGCTGGACAGGGTATTTTTTAAGTCTTCTCAGTCTGTGTTTTCAAAGGACTAAATACTCATATTTAGAATCAGTGTTCAGTGAATCATCACTTGGATATATATTTTAATGGGGTCGCCCTGACTACTGAGAGGGGGTGAAGCCGGCGGGGTGAAGCAAGGCCACCACCAGGAACCCAGCTGAGAGTTAATGGTGGCTTGAACCAGAGTGGCAGCAATGAAGTAGTGAGAAATGCTGGGATTCTGGATGGATTTTGAAACTGGAGCTGTGAGGATTTGCTGAAGGATTGAACATGGAATGAGAAAGAAGAGTCAATGGAGGTGACTCCCAAGATATTTTGCCTGAACTAACTGCTGGAAGAAGGGAGTGGTTATTTACTGAGATAGGGAAGACAGAGAATAACATTTCAGGGGGGAGAGGGTGTCTGTTAAGTGTGAGATGTTTGTTAGCTAAATAAGCCAATCTGTAGAAGAGACAGTTGTGTATGTGAGTCTGGAGTCAGTAGTGTCCAGGTCTGAGGACAGCAGTCTGGAACGCATTAGTATTTAGAGCTGTGGGGATGAGTGGGCTGACTACGTGTCTGTAGAGAGGTCTGTGGACCAACCCTGGGACACTGGTAGTCAGAGGGTCTAGACCAGGGGTCCCCAAACTTTTTACACAGGGGCCAGTTCACTGTCCCTCAGACTGTTGGAGGGCCGGACTATAAAAAAACTATGAACAAATCCCTGTGCACACTGCACATATCTTATTTTAAAGTGAAAAACCAAAACGGGAACAAATACAATATTTAAAATAAAGAACAAGTAAATTTAAATCAACAAACTGACCAGTATTTCAATGGGAACTATGGGTGCAGATGCATCCTGTGCTCCTCTCACTGACCACCAATGAAAGAGCTGCCCCTTCCGGAAGTGCGGTGGGGGCCGGATAAATGGCCTCAGGCGGCCGCATGCGGCCCTTGGGTCGTAGTTTGGGGACCCCTGGTCTAGACTGAAAGATGCTCTAGAACAGGGGTGCTCAATACTTAGATTCGATCGCAAAGGAAGTGTGGGTAGATCGCATGACATTAAAAAGACATTTGTCTTTTGATTGGCATACAGGGTAGCCAATCTGACTTCTGAACTTTTGACACCCTACGCATGCTTGTTAAACCGCGCTAACTTGTTCAGTTACATTGTTGTGTAGTTAGCCTTTAATTTATTTAAACTAAATACAGCAAAGGGTATAAAAATGAGTGCTGTAGCTGGTCCGAGTAAGAAGCCTAAAACCTACCACTTTCATACAGAATGGGAGGGGATTTTTTTTCACTATGTCATATTCTAAGTGCGTTTGCCTCATCTGTCTGTGTGCCATTGCTATTCCAAAGAAGTGAAATGTGGAGTCGCTTTTTCGGACTGTTCATAAAAACTATAACATTGACTTTCCTCCGAAAAGAGCTGAGAAGGAGAAAGGTGAAAGAAGAATACACAATATTAAATAGTAATAATAGTAATTCAAATAATGAGAATATAGAAGAAATAAATTTATGTTTTGCATTTTTATTGTAGGTAGATCATTTTGACTTGGTCATCTTATAAGTAGCTCGCAAGCTGAAAAAGTGTGGGCACCCCTGCTCTAGAATGAAAGATGGTTGTAATTCTTTCTTTAAAATAGCTTTATTGGGATGTAATTCACCCATTTAAAGTGTAAAATTCTCAATGGCTTTTAGTATATTCACAGAATTGTGCAACTGTCTCAACAATCAATTTTAGAATATTTTTATTACCCTGAAAAGAAACCACATACCCTCCCATCCTTAGGCAACTCCTCATTCCTCAGCATGTCCCTAGCAGCTACTGTTCTTTCTTGTCTTTATGGATTGGCCCATTCTGGATATTTCATGTCAGTGGATTCACAACATGTGGTCTACGTAGAGGGTCGTGGTAGCCATTAGTGCCTAGCTTCTAGATTTATTAGATACTGAATCATTTGGTAAAGGTGGGGGCTATAACAGTTCTCCATCATAAAGATTTATTTTCCTCTTTGTAATTAATGAGAAAATTGGGGGATGGTATTTGAGACTAAGTATTTTGTCTTCTAACAACCTGTTACCTAGTGGGTTTTGTGTTCATTAAATATCCTCGCTTAAATCAGTGATTGTATTGGAATTGCAAAGAGATAATTTTCTGTTACTATTTTCAAAGATCATGAGTTCATAGTATCTCTAAATCAGATGCATTGTATAGAATTTTTCCTTTTGTATCTGTACATCTTTTCTGTTACTGTGAAAATCTTGGTTTCTAATAAATGTTTTATTGCTTTTATTTTAACTATAATCATAGCATCAGTATACTTGCATTACCGTAAATGCACATAAAATACTGCTATCGTACAGAAACTAGTTTTAGGATGACGATACCAAGGAGGATTGCTGGGTCAGAGGAATGAATGGAGATATGGTTTTTTACATAGTGCCAAAGCCACCTCTCCAGGGATGTGCCACTGTGCTTCTCACCAGCAATCTGAGTCTCTGTTTTCTTGCAATCTCACTGATATACAGTGTTGGCAAACTTTCCAATTTTTGTCAGTCTGACAGGCTAGAAATGGTATTTATGTGTGTTATAGGTTTCTTTTCCTTTTTAACCTTTCTATTATGAATTGTGAACATCTACAGAAGTAGACGGTATTCTATAACTATGGTACTTACCTGTTAGCCTCAAGAACTGTCAGCTCAGGCCCTGCCTCCTTTATCTATTCTAGTGGTAGTCCTACCGCCCCCTAGTGGGCGCTCCAGCTTTCATGGTGGGCGGTAGCGGAGCAACCAAAGTATAAATAAAAAGATAGATTTAACTATAGTAAGTTGTTCTATAAAGATTTATTCTGCCAAATTTAGCGAAAATCCGACATAAAGTACTTGGTAAGTAATTATTATTATATGCTTTAACTTGGCTGTAACTGCTTTATAAATTTTATAAAGTTAGGTTACTTTTCTACTTTATAAATCACCATTACTGTGGAACCGGTGGGCGGTTAGAAAATGTTACTACTAACAGAGATACAAAAGTGGGTGGTAGGTATAAAAAGGTTGACTACCCCTGATCTATTTATTCCATTCTTTTAAATCATTCAGATAATACTTTATGTCTGTTTCAATAAATACCTCTATTTTTTTTTTTTTTTTTTTTGCTACTGGATTTTTTATTAACTTTTTGGAATTTGTCCCATACAATAAACTTATGTACGTGTAAAGTTTGCAATTTGGTGAGTTTTGAGCATGTTATTGCAGATAGCAGTCATTCCTCTGTGCTGTAGAGTGCTGTGCGTAGACATACCAGATCTCACTTACCTGTTTACCTGTTGGTAGACATTTGGGTTGTTTCCAGTTTGGGGCTATTATGAGCTGCTGTAAATATTTGTGAGTTAGTCTTTGCATGTATGTCTTCATTTCTTGGGAGTAAACACTAGGAGTAGGTAGGTCATAGGGTGAGTGTCTGCCTGCTCTTCCTGCCAGGACTCTTCCCACAGTGCTGTGTGGCTTTGCATTCCCGTCAGCAGTTCAGAAACTCTGGAGGTGACACAGCTTTGGGAACATTTGGTGTTGTCAGTCTGTTTAATTTTAGCCTTTCTGGTGAGTGTTAAGGTATCTTTTGAAAAAAATAATTAGGATTATTGAACTATAATTTACATATAGCAAACTTTACCTGCTCTCCTGTACATTTGTGTAAGCTTTGCATTTGCGCAGAATTGGGTAAGCCCCACCACAGTCAAGATATACAGCCGTTGCATCATCAGAATAGCTCCCCTCGTGTTCCTTTGAACTCAGTCCTCTATTTTAAGCTCTAGGAACTCTGATCTATTTTATCACTGACGTTTTCTTTTTCTTTTTAATTTGTATGTAGCACAGTTTATGCTGTGTTATATGGGCCTATGAGTTTTGATAAATGCACAGATAATATCCTGCCACAATCAAGATACAGAACCAGGTGCATTACTCCAAAAATTACGTGTGAAATTAGCCCCTCCCTCCACCTGCCGATCTGTTACCTGTGCCAGTAGACTTTTTTGGTCTGGCTTCACTTAGCAAAATACACTTGAAATTGACCCATGTTGTGGGTATCCATAGCTTGTTCCCTTACATTGCTGAGTAGTATTACCTTGCATTGGGTGGACTACAGTGTTATTTACCAAATGGAATGACATTTAGGTTGTTTCTGCTTTTGCCAATTATGAACAATGTTGCTATAAACATTTCCTTGTTGGGTTTTTTTGTGTAAACATAAGCTTTCTATTCACATGGATAAATACCTAGGAGTGGTGTTGCTGGCTCATCTTGTAAGGGTATATTTAACTTCGTAAGAATCTGCCAAACTCCATTCCTATGTTGCTATACCATTTTGCATTTCCATCAGCTGTATATGTGAGAGTGTTCATTTGTTTCCCAGCCTTGTCAGCAACTGGTTCTTGTCAGGTTGTTTTGTTTTAATTTGGTGGGTTTTGTTTGTTTCAGCCATTCTAGTAGGTATCTGGTGGCATCTCATGGTTTCTCTTTGTGACCCCTTCCTGAGTAATGGTGACCATCTTTTCATGTACTTATTTACTGTATATATTCTTTTTTGTTGGCTTGTCTTTCTGTTTTTTGTCCATTTTCTATTTGGTTGTCTTACTGAATTATAATAATTCTTTGCCTATTCTTGGACATGAGTTATTTGATATATGTGTACTGAGTATTTTCTCCCATTCTGTGGCTTTTGATTTCTTAATGGTTTCTTTCGAAGAGTATTTCTTAATCAAGTCCAATATATTAATCATTCTATGGTTCCAGTTCTTTGTGTGTTATCTAAAAAATCCTTGTCTACTCTCCAAGGTCATGAAGACTTCTTCTTATACATACATTTTTAGAAGCTTTGGCTATTACAGATTTTACATTAGGTCTCTGGTCCATTTCAAGTTAGTTTATTTCCACATGGAAAGACTATCCTTCCCCTGTGGAATTGCCTTGGCATCTTTGTAGAAGATCAATTGACTGTACAGCATAGACATTAAAATAAAGCTTCAGAGTCAAAGAATCTGGTTCATGTTTTGATCTATTACCTAACTGCTATCTCTATAGTTCTCTGTCTTGCAGAGTCACTTCCTCTCCGTGTTGTTTCTTACCTGTGAGGGGGGAGAAGGGTGCCTGCTCATAGGGCCTTGTTGAGGATTGGAGGAGAAAGCGCACGGAAAAGAGTAACACAGCCTTGCTGATAGTACGTAGCCAGTGAAAGTTAGCTACGTTCTGTGAATTCAGATATATTCTAAAACACTCTGAAAGGCAGATCATCTTAGTTTATAAATGAGGAAATTAAGGTTTGGATAACTAATTTTTTGGTTCACTGTGGTTTAGGGAAAGGGAAGCACATTGTACAAGTGAGGTGACGAGCTCTCTGTTGTCACCCTTGTGAACAGCTGCGTGTAGTACCCATTTGCCCCTGCTTTCTGTGTGTTTGCATTGGCCGCTCCCACCCAGCCTTGTCGAACACATACCAAAGCACATTTCATTGCGGAAGTCCGCTGAGAACTACTTACCGGTGATGTTTCTGTTTTACAGTGGAATGTTCAAGCTCAGAAATGCCTTATGTGGATCGTCAGAATCGCATTTGTGGTTTCCTAGATATTGAAGAAAATGAAAATAGTGGGAAATTTCTTCGAAGGTACTTCATACTGGATGCCAGAGAAGACAGCTTGGTCTGGTACATGGACAACCCGCAGGTTGGTAAGACCCAAACGGCCGCCTTCTTCCGCAGCGCCTGACACTCGTCTTCCTAGACAGGGCACATTCAGATTTATTCCTGCTGCCTTGGAGTTTCAGAAGGTGAAACTTAAGTTTATTTGATCAAAATTTATGCATCATCTACGCTTTTCCCCCCTTGGGAGAGAAACACTCTCTGGTAGGGAATTTTAGCATCATTTAGATTTAAGATTCTGTCTGTAAGATAGAGACTACTATCTTCTGGAAATAAGCAGCTTAAACTAGTTGCCCTTCTTGCACGGATGTAAGTCCTTTCATCTCATACGTGACCCTTGCGTGTCAGCCATTGCAATGCCATTCAGGAGCTGCAATCCACTTTGCTTTCCTGTTGCCCTGCAAATCATTGGGGTAAATGTTGTAAATTAGATCTGTTGTTTTTAAGATCTGTCAGAGACCTTGCTTTAGAGAGCATCTGTTGAGCAGTTTAAAATTTTCTCTACATGACTCTGTTCAAATTGAGACGCATGCTGCCAGGAAGCAGATGCAAAACGGGTGTAGGTCCCTACCTTCTAAGTGGTTTTGGTCCAGTGCTTCTTGTTCAGGTGAGGAGCCTCCAGGCACAGAAGAGCAGGGACTGGTAGGAGGTCCCATTATGTTGCACGGAGTGGGAACTAGACCCCCTGACAACTAGTCCAAGAGTGTCCACTACCTGGACTTTAGAGTAGATCAGATACACACATGCCGTGGATTTGTATTTGCTCATGTAGTTTGAGTGGTAAGGGACCTTGGTATTAATTCAGCCTCCTTAGTGGAAGAAACCTGATCTTCACCTTTGCTGTTGTTTGAACTACACATTACTAAAAAGTATATATTATTATATTTGAGACAGCTTTAATTATTATTTGTTCTGTGAGCCATAATCTAGTTCCTTATAGCTTCTAACCATTAATCCTACCTTTGTCCTTTGATTCTCCATAAAGTAAGTCTAGACCTTTATCCACATGTAACCTTTCACATTTTGGGAGGATAATTTGTATTTTAATTCAGTTGATATTATTTGAGTGCTTACTTTGTAAGGAACGTTTTTTGTGGTTTGGCTTTTTTTTTTTGGCTAGGAACTGTCTTTTCTCGGCCTTTACTCTTAAGAGCTTGCTAATACCCAGCTTTTCTCCCTTATCTCTGGGTGTAACCAGCTTTCTTGGGTGGCAGTAACCTGGCTATGTGGCAACATGATTAATGCTTTTATTTACTTGAGCAGAGTCACTGGGAGAAGGACCAGGTCAGCAGAAATGGAAAGCTCATCCTAACCCTTCCCCCTTTTATGACCCCATCTTGATCTGTGGCCCAGACCTCTCCCAGACTCCTTTCCCCTGGTGTAAAGTAACTGAGACCCCTGCATTCGTAACGACTCTGGCTCCATTCCTGTCCTCCTCACCCCTGCTGGCCCTTGTGCAGTCGCCCGTCTTCTCCCTCATTCATCTCGCGTCCCACGATCCGGCTCACTGGTTTCCCCGGAATTTTATTTAAAACTCGCCATTGCTTTTCTGTCTACCTACATGACAGGTTCTCCTCCTCAGACTTCCTCCTTTTATCAGTCCTTCCCACTTACATGGAGCTAAAGGACGATAAGTACAAAACAGAATATGCTTGTTTTGTGGAAGGAAGCAGACTGGAGCACAGAGGACATTCCGGGGTGTGATTATGGCTTGGGGGGGGGTGACTTTTGAAATTGACCTGGAACTGTGGCTATGATTTTGGTCAAGAGGTGAAGTTGGTATCCCGTGCCCAAAGAACAGCATGGGCAGAGAAACCAAAGCCGGAAACCTGGAGCATGTTTGGGGAATACCTCATTCTGGCTGGAGCCGTGAGGGGACATGTTCAGGGTTGCACTCGGCTAGGTCTTTTTCACATGGACTCTTTTCTAATTTTTTTTCTTTTTTAGTTTTTATTTATTTTTTTACGGGGACAGAGAGAGAGAGTCAGAGAGAGGGATAGATAGGGACAGACAGGAGCGGAGAGAGATGAGAAGCATCAATCATTAGTTTTTCGTTGCTGTTGCGATACCATAGTTGTTCATTGATTGCTTTCTCACATGTGCCTTGACCGCGGGCCTTCAGCAGACTGAGCCACCCCTTGCTGGAGCCAGCGACCTTGGGTCCAAGCTGATGAGCTTTTGCTCAAGCCAGATGGGCCCTGCGCTCAAGCTGGCGAGCTCAGGGTCTCGAACCTGGGTCTTCCGCATCCCAGTCCAATGCTCTACCCACTGCGCCACTGCCTGGTCAGGCTCACATGGACTCTTGAAGCCAGATTTCTATGGTGTAATTAGCACATTGGGTTTTTTTTAAATGTAGTGCAGGATTTTAAATCTGCTTTTTTATTTAGTTCTTAATACTTTTATCTCTTCATTTCCAATAATGAGAATCTTTCAGTCTCGATTCGGCCCGCCATTGCATTAAGCCATCAGCACCAGCTTTGTCTCACTTACAAATGTATTTATAAAGACTCAGCTCTTTCATGAAAACTTGAGGAAAATGTTTGGCTAGGAGTGTTATCTTAGATTGCACCACATGGACTCGCCAATGTGCCAGTTCTTTCATGTATTAAATATGGCAATTTCATATGATACAATCTAGTTGCTATGGTTACAGTGTTGTAACACATACTGATCATCACAACCCCGATAATGAGAGGATTACTTGGGCTCACCTGTCCTGAGGGAGCCATCCTTCCTGTGTTTTGTTTCCTATGTCACTACCCATTGACTTAAAAAACCCATTCTAGTGTATTCCCAGGGGTCAGCTAGGCTAAGGGCACCCTGTGTTTTGTTGAGTGCAGGGGTAATGACAGAGGATTCAATAATTGAGTAGTTGTATTAGGAAATAATTTGAAGAAAATTGAAAAAGTATTTTGGCAAAAAGAATGCAGGAAATCTAACAAACCAAATGGTTTATTTCCTTTTTTATCTTAAATGTCATATTAATGTATTACTTCTTGTTCATTGTCAAGTAACACATTTTGAAACCCACTTTTTTTTTTTAGCTGACCTTGGCAGCAATCATACTGGTCCGTAGGAACTAGGTATTTTGAAGGTCCTTTATTTCTCAGCTATTATATTTCCTTGTACCGTACCACTCTAACCTGTGACCCTCTGTGTCATGCAGCCATGACATAGATTCTCATTCCTCTTCCCCACAGAGAGACTTAGAGATCACTCGTCTAGTTAAATAGTAGACTTATGGAGGACTAAAAGAAAACTAATTTTGAAGGGAAGGTTGGCAGAATTTGAAAAAAATTCCTTTGGTAGTAATTAGGAGATCTTGAGAACATTTTAATATTTCATTTCCTTATCCAAAATTAAAAAAAAACCCTCTAAATGTACAGCATTTTGTATAAGAAGACAGTCATTTAAAGTTACACATTAAGGCCTGACCTGTGGTGGCGCAGTGGATAAAGCGTCGACCTGGGAACACTGAGGTCGCCAGTTCAAAACCCTGCACTGGTCTGGTCAAGGCACATATGGGAGTTGATGCTTCCAGCTCCTCCCCCCTTTCTCTCTTTCTCTCTCTCTCTCACTCTGTGTCTCTTCTCTAAAATGAATAAAATAAAAAAATAAAAGTTACACATTAAAATGTAATTTTGGCCTGACCAGGCAGTGGTGCAGTGGATGGAGCGTGGGACTGGGATGCGGAAGACCCGGGTTCGAGACCCCGAGGTCGCCAGTTTGGGCGCGGGCCCATCTGACTTGATCAAAAAGCTTGCCAGCTTGGACCCAAGGTCGCTGGCTCCAGCAAGAGGTGGCTCGGTCTGCTGAAGGCCCACGGTCAAGGCACATGTGAGAAAGCAATCAATGAACAACTAAGGTGTCGCAACGGCAACGAAAAACTAACGATTGATGCTTCTCATTTCTCTCTGTTCTTGTCTGTCTGTCCCAATCCATCCCTCTCTCTGACTCTCTCTCTGTCCCTGTAAAAAATAAATAAATATATAAACAAAACATTTTAAAATGTAATTTTGTATCTATTTATTTGTGATTTGTATTTGGAAGCTTGTACCTCATAGTTTAAAGCAGAACTTAATGCAGTTACTTCACAAAGGAATGGAAGTCCTGGGAAGACCCGTCCCTGTCAATAACAAGCTCATGTTTGGAAATCCTAAGTCTTTGAAATGTCTTGGCTTCCATATAATTAACTGTTTCCATTAAGCTTATAAAGGGCTGGAAACATTCATGAGAGCAATCTAAAAATTTTATTTTAATGTACATTATTATAAAATCCATTAAAATTTGATCTTGCTCAATCTACACTGGAGGAAACTTTCAAAATCAAGATTGTTTTAATTTTACTTTTGAAATCTTCTCTCAGTCTTTTATTTCGTGTTTTTAATTTTTTTCCAGATTCCTTTATCTGGTTTTTCTACCTCTGTCTTTCTCCTCTCTAGTCCATCTAATCTGTTACATTACAGAACATATTAAAGCACAGTTTTTTTTTTTTGGTTTTTTTTTTTTTATTCATTTTAGAGAGGAGACACAGAGAGAGAGAGAGAGAGAGAGAGAGAGAGAGAGAGAGAGAAAGGGGGGAGGAGCTAGAAGCATCAACTCCCATATGTGCCTTGACCAGACCAGTGCAGAGTTTTGAACTGACTACCTCAGTGTTCCCAGGTCGACACTTTATCCACTGCGCTACCACAGGCCAGGCATAAAGCACAGTTTTGATTACAGACTTGCTCACAGGCCTTCTTTCATGGTTTCAGATTCTTAACCGTATAAACTCCTCGGTGCTTTGCCTTTTCACTTAGGTGCTCTCTAATGAGATTCTCCATTCAGGTTCTCAAACCACCATTTTCTTCAAGCTGGTGTGACCCTGTATTGCGACCACCTCCTCTTCAATGCAGAGCTTGGGAGTCCTCATGGTTTGCTGCAGTTCTGTTTTCTGTCACACTGGTGTTTCAGCTTTTTTCTTTAAATGCTGTTTATTCCCCTACAGTCTGCCCTGACGGCCTTAGCCAGAAATGATTCTCTTCATTCTCTACCCCTAGCTCTTTAAAGACACAAAGCACATTCCTGCTTGTTAAGGGAGGAATAAAAATATTTTGTATGAAAGTGTCAATAGATACATTACCTGGTAGCATGCTTTAAAGAGTATCAGTCAGGTTTCAGTTTGAGCATTGTCCTAATATGCCAAGGTTGCGAATTCGATCGCTGGTCAGGGCACACACAAGAATCAGTGAATGCATGAATAAGTGCTATGACAAATTGTGCTTCTCTCTCTGCCTTCCTCTCTCTAGAATCAATCAGTCAAGTAGATTTTAAAAAGTTTCCATTTTTTTTTGAAAAATGGTTATTGGATCAAGTTTTTAAATAGGGGGAAGTTCAGGCTTTTTAAAATGGGTATACTTGATTAAAAATTTAAATAGAACAAAGTAATATGTATAATCTTTTGAAATGTCTTACAGTCATTTTATGTCTCTAAATATTTTTTTCCCACTGTTTCAGGATCAAAATCTGATCTTGTATATGGCTTTTTAAGCTCATAGAAATGAAAATAAGGCTGGCCTTTTAGTTGTAGAATCTATTAAGATGAAACAGAGTAGACTTCAGTTTTGTTATCTACATTGTCAGCTTAATTTCAGACCTACTAAATGTTTGAGCTGTTTTGTAAAAAGTGATATTAAAAAATCTAATTTATTAAATTTTAAATGTGTAGACAATTATAATATTAAATAAATTCATAATGTTGGGTATTAACTATATATTAATAATTTTTTTTCTAGAACCTGCCTTCTGGATCATCACGTGTTGGAGCCATTAAACTTACCTACATTTCAAAGGTAGTTTTCTATACTGAATTCTGTCTGCGCTGGAACAACTGTCTCTGGAGCGGGAGCGGGAGTGACAGGGCCAGTTTCCTTGGTGTTTGATGAAGGTGTTCCGGTTTACATCGTGCCGAAAAGAGCACCTGCTTACTGTCTTTAGGATGTTCTTTGATAAATTTAGGAAGAATGTGGAATTAACTCACAGGATGTAACACATTGTGAAAGTTAATATTAACTTTTATGGTCAGGTATATGATCATTGGAAGTGGAGAAATCAATTATTAGGGCCTATCTCTGGGAAATGGAGATTTTTCTAAGTCCATACTAAATTTATTTAAACTGCTTCCAATTTTTAATTTCATTACCTTTACTCTTTGTTTTTTTATTTTTAGAAAAATATGAGCCATCTTTATGGTGAAGAAATTACTTTTTTTGTCATTTCACTCTCTCTGCTAATTTCTGTTTTCTTGTTTGTTGATTTTTGCTACGCTATTTATTCCTCCTTTTTTTAAAAATTCCTTTTTTTTTTAAATTTACAGAGATAGAGATAGAATCAAAGAGAGGGACAGATAGGAACAGACAGGAAAGGAGAGAGATGAGAACCATCAGTTTTTTGTTGTGGCACTTTAGTTGTTCATTGATTGCTTTCTCACATGTGCCTTGACCGCGGGCCTTCAGCAGACCGAGTAACCCCTTGCTCAAGCCAGTGACTTTGGGTCCAAGCTGGTGAGATTTGCTCAAATCAGATGAGCCCGTGCTCAAGCTGGGGTCTTGAACCTGGGTCCTCTGCATCCCAGTCTGATGCTCTATCACTGTGCTACCGCCTGGTCAGCTATGCTATTAAAAAAAAAAATTAGATTTAGTATTGTTGGTAGTTTTTATCCTGTAGGGTTTCTGTGTTTTACACAAGGTACTAGGTTTGTTGATGTCTTAAGATATGAGATGTGAAAAGTAGCAGCCCAGTATGATGAAGAAGTACACGCATGTGTACTAGTGTGCATATAGGGGATGTTTTAGCAGCGGTCTTCAGCAGAACAGGAGACCAATATACAGGCGTGCCTGTTTAAAAGATATTTTTATAAATAAAACACTTGGCTATCGGTATCACAATAGAAACCAGTCATTCTCATTGACAAAAAAAATTAGCCCTTGGACAATAAAGATTACATATTTAAAGGGAAACATTTTATGTAAAGCCAAATAATTTGAATTTGAGACAAATATTGTTTATCTCAGTGTTCTTATCTGTTAAGACATTTAATAAATGCTTCAGGGAAGCTTGCAGCTTAAATTCTATTGAGACTGTTACTAGGAAGCATAGAATCCCATTGTAAGGTAAGTTGTAGCCCCTCAGTTGGCTTGGCTGCCTGGGGTACATGTGTGCTCTAACACAAACGTGCTGCCAGCACTTTTGACTCTCAGTGAAGTGAGATGAAGGCCTGTTTCATTGGAATAGGCTCTGCCCTGGCCCCATAGCCTAGTTGGTTAGAGCATTGTCCACATACACCAGGGTTGGGGGTTTGATCCCCAGTCAGGGCACTATAAGAATCAGCAGATGAGCCTGATCAAGAGGTGGCGCATTGGAAAGAGCATTGACCTGGGACGTTGAGGACCCAGGTTGAAACCCCTGAGGTCCGCGTGGGCTCGCCAGCTTGAGTGTGGAGTTGCCCGTTTGAGCATGGTATCATAGACATGACCCATGGTCAGTGGCTTGATCCCCAGGTTGCCTGCTAAAGCCCAAGGTTGCTGGCTTGAGCAAGGGGTCACTGGCTCGGCTCAAGGGCTTTCTCCCGTCAAGGCACGGATGAGAAGAAAGTGAACAATTAATTAAGGTGCTGCAACTATGAGTTGATAATTCTGATCTCTTTCCCTTTCTGTCTGTCCCTGTCTGTCTCCGCCCCCACACTTAAAAAAAAATCAACCAGTGAACGCATAAATAAGTGGAACAACAAATCCATGGTTCCCTCCCTCCCTCTCCCTATTTTTCTTTCTCCCTCCCTCCCTGCCTTCCTCTCCCATCCTCCTTTCCCCCTCCCTCATCTCTTCCTTCCCTCCCTTCCTCCCTCCCTCCCTCCCTCCCTCCCTCCTCCCTTCCTTCCTCTCCCCCTCCCTCCTGTCTTTCTTTACCCCCTCCTATCCTCCCTCCCTCTCGCCCTCTCCCCATCCCTCCCTTTCTCTTTCTCCCTTCCTTCCTCCTTCTTTCTCCCTTCCCCCTACCTCTTCATTTCTCTCTAAAATCAACAAAAATTTTTTAAAAATTAAGATTAGCCTGACCAGGCGGTGGTGCAGTGGATAGAGCGGACTGGGACGCGAAGGACCCAGGTTCAAGACCTTGAGATCACCAGCTTGAGTGTGGGCTCATCTGGCTTGAGCGTGGGGTCGCTAGCTTGAGTGTGGGATCATAGACAAGACTTCATGGTCCCTGGCTTGAAGCCCAAGGTCGCTGGCTTGAGCAAGGGGTCACTTGCTCTGCTATAGCCCCCTGGTCAAGGCACATATGAGAAATAGTCAATGAACAACTAAGGTGCCACAACGAAGAATTGGTGCTTCTCATCTCTCTCCCCTCCTGTCTGTCCCTCTCTCTTTCTGTCTCTGTCACACACAAAAAAATTAAGATTAAATAAAGCAACACTTATAAATAATAAAAATAGGAGCTCTTTTTTATTTTTTAAGGTAAAGTGTGCTTATTATTTTTACTTTATATTGGTGCTTTATACATGATTTTAATCGAGGACTGCTTTTTATTTTAATTTTTTCAATTACAGTTGACAGTCAATATTTTGTATTGTATTCAGGTGGAAAATGGAAACTCTTTTTAAAAATAAGCAGTTAAGTCAGCAAGCCGGCTGATGGGCAGCCCTTCCCTTTCCACACGTAACCTTTTCCGTGTCAGTCTGTTACCCTCCGTCTCTGTCCGCAGCTTATGGAGGCTTCAGTGGCAGTTTGTACTCCCTGTAGACGTGCCACTTTCCCCCAGGGTTTATTCCTGGAACAAATTTTAGTGTGACTCAGCTGTGAATTTATAGTTGGGATCAATCAGGAACCCCAGATTTTGAATTCTTTCTGAAGGTACCAGTGTGCTACAATTATAAGTTCTGACACTGGGCTGCAGCATGGCGGTGGTCGTGGACGGGCCTCTCAGAGAGCTACTTGACTTAACCCTTTGAGCAGTACGAAAGTCCATGGACGTCCTCGGGCCTCCCGACTGACCGTCCAGAGTACGATCGGACATGTACGATGGCAACATTAAAAAAGCAAATGGCCTGACCTGTGGTGGCGCAGTGGATAAAGCGTCGACCTGGGAACACTGAGGTCGCCAGTTCAAGACCCTGCACTGGTCTGGTCAAGGCACATATGGGAGTTGATGCTTCCAGCTCCTCCCCCCTTTCTCTCTTTCTCTCTCTCTCTCACTTTGTATCTCCTCTCTAAAATGAATAAAATAAAAAAAAAATTTTAAAAAAGCAAATGTATGTTCTTCTTGTTTCCATAAATTGGTTATCAAACAAACATGATTTTAAGTTAATAAAACTGTAACTGGAACTCATTTTTTGAAAATAAGCTCACTCCCGGGGGTCAGCTCGTGTTCCAGGGTATTCTAATGCACAGGAGAGGGTCCAGTTCAGTTTTGACTCCTCATTGCAGATTAATGCCTTCTGGAGTTTTAGACTTTCTTAAGTACACACTCTTATGCCCACCATCCTGTTCTCTTACAGTTCACAGTTAACTTAGAAGTATAAAATTTGGGGAGAATTCATAGCTTATAGCGTATTTATTGACGGGTATTTTAGAAAAATATGTTAAACTAAAAATATTTCTATGTGTGACATCAAACTTAATCATTTACTTTAAACTTCACATTTTCTTTGGAAGAAAAGTTTGTTCAAAGAAAACATGGAAGTATCATTTGTTGTAAACAACTTACAGTTGGGACCCATATCCTGTATTTAATTTGCTGTTCTTTTCCAGCTGCCTTTAAAGTTTAATTGTAGATCTTTGTGCTAGATGCGCATGATCATTGGGAAGGCGAGCATGTGGACACCTCCACAGTAGGTAAGGCTGGCTATGGTAGCAGATGGAGTGAGTGGTTCACCTCTCTCTCTCTCTCTCTCTCTCTCTCTCTCTCTCTCTCTCTCGTCAGGTTAGCGATGCAACTAAGCTGAGGCCAAAGGCTGAGTTCTGTTTTGGTAAGTAGTCATATTTTATATATGTTATTTATTTTAAGACTAATATAATTACATCATATTGTAAAAGAAAACAGTCACCAAAATATCAACACACCAGACTCCTAAGGGCTAATGAATAACTCTAAGACACATTGCCTTGGGACTGCCGTCCTGCTGCTCCCTTGCTGGGGCCTTCCCTGTGTCCCTCCCAGCCACGACTTCTCCCTCTGCCAATTAAGTCATCTTCCTCTAAGTCTTCACAGTGGTCACCTCTGGCAGGATTTCATGAATGTTTTATTTTCTCCCTTGTTTTATTCTGTATTAAGTAAGTAAATGAAGAGGACTTGGTTTCAGCTGTGGGTAATGAGAACTACAGGCAGGGTAGGAGGGTGTCTGATGAGCTGTCAGCGGCCATGAGGGGTTCCTAGTGCGCTGGGGCGGCACTGGGGCTCTGAGGCGAATAGTGAGGCTCACGGGGGACTGGCTGTGTGGGGGCTGAGGGGGGGACTGGCTGTGTGGGGGCTGAGGGAGAGGACTGGCTGTGTGGGGGTAGACGGGGGGGGGGGGGGGGACTGGCTGTGTGGGGGTAGACGGGGGGGGGGGGGGACTGGCTGTGTGGGGGCTGAGGGAGAGGACTGGCTGTGTGTGGGGGTAGACGGGGGGGGGGGGGACTGGCTGTGTGGGGGTAGACAAGGGGGGGGGACTGGCTGTGTGGGGGTAGACGGGGGGGGGACTGGCTGTGTGGGGCTGAGGGGGGGACGGGCTGTGTGGGGGTAGACGGGGGGGGGTGTGTGGCTGTGTGGGGGCTGAGGGGGGGACGGGCTGTGTGGGGGCTGAGGGAGAGGACTGGCTGTGTGGGGGTAGAGGGGGGGGCGGGTGGGGGGACTGGCTGTGTGGGGGCTGAGGGGGGGACGGGCTGTGTGGGGGCTGAGGGGGGGGACTGGCTGTGGTGGTGGACGGGGGGGGGGGTGGGGGGGTGACGGGACACACGGATGACTGGCTGTGTGGGGGCTTAGGGGGGAGACTGGCTGTGTGGGGGCGGAGGGGAAGACTGACTGTGTGGGGTGGAGGGGGGAGACGGGTATCAGGTAGGTTTGATCCAAGTAAAGAGATAAGGACTCCGAAAGTGATTAGACAGGTAGGATGTTTAAGGACTTTGAAATGGTGGGAAAGAGCACATGGCAGAGGTTGGGGGCTGGGCGGAGCTCAGAGGTGAATATGAAGGGGGGAATCTGGGAGAGCCGGTGGTCGCTGCGGCCACCCGGGAGCAAGAGTGTGCCCTCACTATGCTAGTGGACATTAGCTATGGGCGCGCCCTCATTGCTGTGGTGGGCATTAGAGCCAATATCTGTAAACATTTTTAATGTGAATTCCCTTGGATCCAGCAGGTCTGTGTTCAGAAACTTATCCTATAGAAATGCTATTTCTCCTGACCGGGCGGTGGCACAGTGGATAGAGCGTCGGACCGGGATGCGGAAGGACCCAGGTTCGAGACCCCGAGGTCGCTAGCTTGAGCGCGGGGCCCATCTGACTTGAGCAAAAGCTCGTCAGCTTGGACCCAAGGTCGCTGGCTCCAGCAAGGGGTTACTCTGTCTGCTGAAGGCCCGCGGTCAAGGCACATGTGAGAAAGCAATCAATGAACAACTATGGTGTCGCAACAGCAACGAAAAACTGATGATTGATGCTTCTCACCTCTCTCTGTTCCTGTCTGTCTGTCCCTGTCTGTCTGTCCCTGTCTATCCCTCTCACTGACTCTCTCTCTGTGCCTGTAAAAAAAAAAAAAAAAAAAATGCTAGGCCAAGTATGGAGAAATGTATGTATGTGATATTTCATTGGGATATCTTAATATAATCTCAAAATTTGGAAATAGCCGAGTCTTACCTATGTTATTGGTGATAATAGCGGTATTATCTATGTTTTAACATCCTGTCAAATCTGAAGGAGTTACAGCGTTGAAACTAGTATGGCTTTTCAGCTGCTACAAACACAGACTTAGAGGTAATAAGTGTGAAATTTCTTCAGTCACAGTTTATTTTTTCTCTCAACAGTTATGAATGCAGGGATGAGGAAATATTTCCTACAAGCTAATGACCAACAGGACCTAGTAGAATGGGTAAATGTGTTGAACAAAGCTATAAAAATTACAGTAAGTATTTGTATTTTAAAAGTTTTAATGTTTGAAAGTGATCTTTACAATTTGAAAATACAACTATCGAATAATAACCAAATTATTTGTCCAAGTTTATGTAAGAGACAGGTTTATAACGTGAGTACATTGTCTTGTACATGTGACAGTGGCCCTTAAAACCAGCCCATAAGTGCCTTTTTAACCCATTCTAAGTTACTGTAGGTTTTAGCACTGCTCATAATAATGTTTCTGGGGGAACGTGTGGTCGAGTTCTGCCTCGGGGGTATGTGTTTTCCTCCCAGAGTGGGGGCTTCGTGCCCTTCCCCACCCCCCAGGTAATAGGAGCAGGCTTTCCTGTCCTCTGTGACTGGGTGGGAGGGGGGCGCAGGGTTAGGGACGGACCTGCAGAGCCACAGCAGTGGGTGGACGCTGCCCAGGGGGCCCGTGGGGCATGTGTCTCACCTTTACCCTCCTTGCGCACCCCCCCTTTGCACTGCCTTCCAGAGCCGTTACCCTCACACCTTTCCTGGGCTGCACAGTCCTCCCAGCCGGGCCCCTCTCCGGTTTTCTTAGGAGCGTTGCCATGTGTGTATTGGTTATTTACAGTGTGGCAGGCCTGGCACTGAAGGTTTTACCTAAATTACGTGGAAGCACGAGTCTTAGAAGGCTGAGGAACCCCTGCAGGCTCCATGGCCGGGGGCTGTGGAGCTGCGAGCCACACCCGGTGTCGGTTCCGATCCCTGGCTGGCCTTTCCCTCCTTACACGAGTGTAGAGAAGCCTAGTGGGAAGGGTCAGGAAGGAGTTCTTGTGTGAGCCTATGTGTTTTCAATAAAGTGTAGCTACTTTACATCTCCAGACCCCCTTATTCTCAAAAACATATGCCCTGAAAGTCAACATATGTCGGTTCCGTGTTTACATCACAACACAGTAAAGAGTTAATATACTCAAGCTGTTCTCAAAGTTAAGTCGAATTTTCTGTCTTGTACCAGAACAGCTTGTTACCACGTGACAGAAAACACCCACGCAGTGCGTCTGATCTGTACAGAAGCAGAAGTTATTTTAGGTTTGTGCACTTGCAAGAAAGCAACTTTTTAACTGATTCAGAAGTGCATTTCTTAAAAGGTTTTCACTGATTATCTTTAATTCTAATAAATATTCCCCACTTGGAAGATTTCCTTAGAAAGACAACGTCTAGTAACTTGACTGAACCAGTTCATATTTCACAATTTGCACTAGTAAGCAACACAGGTTTCTTGATGCTTGAAGAGAGAAAATAGTGACTGGTCTCAGGCTTTCCACCTTTTGGCTGGCTTTTTTTTGTTGTTCTAAAATGTTTAATGGCTGAATTTAAACTAATTTTTATTAGAATTTTTAAGGGAGTTACTATATTTGTTGGTATTTGCTTGTGTTTTTCTGTTTATAGAGGAAAAGATGATTATAATTTAGCTAATTTTTATTCTAAAATGCAATTCTGAAGTTCTTGAATTCTAACACTGGAATTAGGCTACAGTTAGCATTTTGTTTTATTATTTTAAGGACAAATTAGGAGCAGTGGGCTTAACAGCATAGGCAAGGATTTTTAATGTACTGTCATTTCTAGAAGGAAAATGGAAAAACCAATATACATTTTATTATAGTTTTAGGATGATATTAAAGTTCTTTTTAAGGAAATGCTTGTGCATGACTAAGCTCTCAGCTTCTTGAATTAGGGAGTAACTTCTTTTCATATGGGTCACCCGTTAGCATATTTCAGTCAGTACAGCTGAATAGGTCATTTTCCCCTCTGGTTTCAGATTCTCTTAATGGTGTTTTCTGTTTTTAACGAAATAACTTGGCCACATTTTCTTAGTCAAAAATCATTAAAAACATGATGCTGTTCATTAGAAAGCCGGATGGGCGGGGCCTCCCAGTGTATTGTTTCTGGAAGTCGGTCTTTTGTAGCCTTTCACCCGGAAGTGTTGATGTGAATCTTGTCAAGTAAAATGTGTCCATTGTTATGCTGCCCCTGAGAAACTCGGAGTTCAGGAGGCATTCCCCTCTGTGGGGCATTTCTCTTCCTTTCCTTCTGTCTCCCTTTTGTTTCTGCTGGTGTCCTGTAAATAGGAATGAGGGAGGAGGGGGAGGCTTGAGCCTGGGGAGAAGGAGAGGAGAAGGGCTTTCAGAAGTCACCCAAGAGACGAGTTATTTCTGTCCATAAACTGCACACGTGTTTTCAGAGCTCCTACAGCTTATCCTAGTCTCGTCCACACAGGAACCATGTTTGCCTCGTATTTTGCAAAAAGCTTCTTTGTAAAGCCTTGTGTGCAAACACCGTCTGCACTTGCTTTTCCCCAAACCCAGTGGGAGTAGCTCCCTGAAAGCGCAGGCTTTGGAGCAGTGCTGCTTGGTGTGGCTGGTGGGTCACCCACCTCAGGAGGATCTGGGCTTCCTGCTCAAAGCTCGCTTTTGGTGGACTGCACTGTAGATGGACTGAATCAGAACTTCTGGGTAGGGATCTTGGGAATCTGAAGTTTTTAGTAATATTCCTGGGTAAAATTTATACATACTCAACCTTGAGAAACCGCATTGCTCTGGAATCATCATAAATGGTTTGGGTCCTTGAATGCCGTGTGAATGGTGTTCCATAGTGTCCCCTGCCCCTGGACCAGGAGGACCCTGTGAGCAGGATTAACTCTGTGACAGACAAGCTATTTAATTTTAAATTACATGTTTGACACCATTATTCCTGTGCTTATTGGTAGTATTTGTCATGTTTCTGACAGATTGCAAGATCCTCACGTGCCCTTTAAGTCATTGGAGAGAGGTTAAATACCATGGTCAACATCTTAATTGGTGCTGAGCATATTTTATTGCATTTTATTCAAACCTTAAAAATTTATAATTCAAATACAGACTACATGGAACAGTCCATTGACTGAAACAGGGAATAATGGAGCGCCTTGTTTCCTGGTTAGGCCACGTAAGAAAACTAAAGTGTACATCGCACGTTTGTAGTGCCTTTGGCTGCATTAGTGAGGGGTTCGAATGTGAAATTCCTACATCACAGTCACTCTCTTACTCTCTGAGTGATTTATCACTGATACTGGTATTGGAATTCCTTCTTAAAATTTCTAAGAAGTTTTAAGTTATTTTGGACATTTTAACTTTTAAATAGTTTTATTCATTTTTCCTGCTCATTTTAGATTCATCCATTGAGTCAGTCTTTCAATATTTATTGAATAATTATGTTTTTAGTAATGAACTCTGTTCGAAAGGCAGTAATGATGAATGTGCCACCACCTGTGTCCTCAGGGGCATGGCAGAGTCTGCGTAGGATGAAGGAATGGGAAGAGCTGCAGTGATGCCATGTGTGTGCTCTGGTTAATGGGCAGAGGGTGGTGGTGGAGGGTGGATGGTATTTACACAGACCCAGCTAGAATGTAGTGCATCCCCTAATGCCTCTGGGCCTGTTGTCTGACTGCTACAGTGAGGATCTCCCTATGCATAGGATTGGATAGGAGGGTGGATGAAAAAATGTATGAAATACTGTTGTTGTACCTGCCCAGGTACGTACCCTGAATGATGGCTGTGTTGTAAAGATTATTGTAACAGAAAAGTAGTATGAGAACTGAAAGGGTTATACACACACACACTACCAGCAATTTTTATATATGTTAATTTCATGTAACTAGACTATTTAAGCTGGAAATTCTGCGATAAAAGGGTATTATTGTATGTAATGCTGGCTGTAAAATCATTCATTTGGCTTTTTAGGTACCAAAGCAGTCAGATTCACAGCCTCATTCTGAAAACCTAAGTCGCCAAGGTGAATGTGGGAAGAAGCAGGTGTCTTACAGAACTGATATTGTTGGTGGAGTGCCCATCATTACTCCAACTCAGGTAATAAATTAATTCCTCTATGTGTGATAATTTCATTACTGTACATGGATTTCAGAATGTTACCTGAACTGAAACGACGCATCTTCTGACTTCCTACAGACGTAATGTCCTCCAGGGTGCTCTGTCTCTCTCACTCTCACTCAGTACTCTGACCCCAGCTCTGGGGTTCCCCCACACTGAGCCATGCTGTAGCACCAGCTGGATGTCCTGTGATTGACTACATTTTGATTCCCGGACCATAGGTTAAAGGCTCCACCCACAAGACTGCCTCCCTGACCCCGTGCCCTTCGATGCCCGTGCTGCTCACCGGGAGGCTCTGCATCGCACTTTTGCTCACCCTCCTGGGGTCCAGTTTACGTGCTACATGGCGTATGTAGAAGTGCGGAGAGCACTTTCCTTCCTGTTTGCCAGTTTATTACAGGGGGATGTGAAAAAGGATGCATATGAACACCAGGCGGAAGAGTGCTTTCATGCCCCTCCCGCCCCCCCATCTGCATCTTGGAAGCTCCCTCAACCCCTGTCAGCATGCAGGCGTGTTCCAGCGTTCACTCCATTTCTAGCACCGTACAAAAGGCTGGAAGTACTGGCCTGGAGTATGCACGTTTCCTAACCCCTAACTTTTGTGAGCAGAGCATTAGAACAAAAGATACTGTGTTCTTATCACTACAGAAATCACAAGGGTTTTAAGGAAGTTTCTAGAAATAAAATTGCTAAATCAAAATGTTTGTGACTAGGTATAATTTTTTAAACCTGTTCTTCAACAACCTAAACACAGGACTGGAATTGTGGCTCAGTTCTATCCAAGAAATACTGATAATAAGTAACACACTAAATCTAGTAAAATACTGGTATGCTAAATTAAATCTTATTTGGGTATTATGAAAAATATAAATTTATTTAAGAATTTGTAATGAGCCTGACCAGGCGGTGGCACAGTGGATAGAGCGTCGGACTGGGATGCAGAAGACCCATGTTCGAGACCCTGAGCTCGCCAGTTTGAGCACTGGCCCATCTGGCTTGAGCAAAAGCTCGCCAGCTTGGACCCAGGGTCGCTGGCTCCAGCAAGGGGTTGCTCGGTCTGCTGAAGGCCCACGGTCAAGGCACATGTGAGAGAGCAATCAATGAACAAACTATGGTGTCGCAACAGCAACGAAAAACTAATGATTGATGCTTCTCATCTCTCTTCGTTCCTGTCTGTCTGTCCCTATCTATCCCTCTCTCTGACTCTCTGTCCCTGTAGAAAAAAGAAAAAAAAAAAGAATTTGTAATGAAATTAAATTTTTTGTTTGAGCTTAAATTTCTGTCTTGCTATTAAGTGAATGAGTTTGTAACAAATTACTAGCTGTTGAAAAAACAAGAATTTTAAAGAAATTAATTGGTATCGCCATTGCTGGGCATTTTCATATGTGCTTTTTTGAACTTAAAAGGCTTTGGCACTTTATAAACCTTTAAAATCCAATTGTGTTATCTACCATAATTTTCAGAGGGAAGTATTAGAAAATTCTTACTACATCAGATACTGTAATTATTGAGTGCTGCAGGCAGAGATGTATTAATGAGGAAAGATTCTCTGTTCTAGTGGGAGGTTACATTTTTCATCAAAGGTTGATAAAAAATAATCTAGGATTTTGCATATGTTTACTTTTTAAATCCAGCGAGCGTTTTTTAAAAGCAATGATTTCTCTCTGGTTAGAGTTCTTTTTAAGATATAGCTAGACTTGGCTGCTCTCACCTGGGTTATGTCTTAAGTGGACACACAGGGTAAGATGCATTTGTTCATAGCTGTATTAGGGTATCATGGTTGTTTGTATCTGGCCGTTTTAACTTTGTAGAGAATTAAGAGTTGGCTGTGTTTTAACTTGGATATAGTTAGTTGATTCTAAGACTCTGGCAGGTGCCATGTTAAAAAGATCCCAAAGAATTTTATTGCTCTGTTCTGCAATATAAGTTATTTAATTGTGAAGCAGTTTTTACTAATTATAAAAGCATTTTGACGATATATTATCAAGAAAATGACAAATCTCATTAGGATCATTAATTTATTCAGTACCTGTCATGTCAGATTTAGCACTTACTTAGGTGCTGCGGTTACAAAGTTAAGTCCAACTTAGTGCTGTTGACCTGTCTAAATGTAGAACAGGTTGGAAATTCCTCAAGTTGTGGTATGAGGACTTAGTTTTTCTCTTGAAATTTAGGAATCCCTGAAACTACACCTTTGGTTGATATGTAGTATTCTAGGTTACCACATGCTGTATGTCATCAATAAACAGGAAGCTAGTACTTTGGGGGACGTAAAAACCTAAGTGTAGTTAGCTTTTTAAAGCACTGGACTTACATGTAAAAAAAAATTAAGCTGTAACACTTTAGGAAAGAGCAAAGGAGAAAATCTTTAAGACCTTGGGCCAAGCAGAGTTTTTGGAGTTGACATCAAAAGCACAATACTTAAAAGGAAAAACTGGATAAATTTGACCTCATCAAAATGAAAAGTGTAAGACCCTGTTAAGTGGATGAAAAGAAAGCTGCACAGTGGGAGGAAACATCTGCGAGCCACGTCTAACGGAACCCTCGTACGGAGAATATAGTAAGAGCTGTCAAAGCTCCACAGTGAAACAGCACAGTCAGAAAACGGGCAAAATTCATGAGCAGAGATTTCATTGAAAGATAAAAGATACACAAGTGGCATATAGCAGTAGCGAGGGGAACGCAGATGAGGTATTCACTGCGCACCTGTCAGAACGGCTCAGTGGAGGTTAATGCGACCCACGGACAGGGCTGAGCACAGAGAGTCCCCACACATGGCTGGTGGGGATGTGAAACAGTGCGGCCGCTTTGAAGAAGAGCTCAGCAGGTTTTTATAAAAATAAACTTGCAGTTAATATATGACCCAGCGTTTACACTCCTAGGCATTTGTTCTAGAGAAAAAAAAACTTAGTTTATACAGAAACCTGGACATGAATGTTTATAACAGCTTTAATCCTAAAAACACAGAGCTGGAAGTAACTCAGATGCTCTTTAACGGGTGAATGGTTAAACAATCCAAACTAGGAGGGCTACTCAGCAATAAGAAAGGATGAATATTTCATAGAAGGAACAGCCTGGGTGAGTCTCCAGAGAATTATGCTGGGTTCTAAAGCCAATTTCGAAAGGTCCTACTGATGACATTCGTACTGTATTCTCTAAATGTTGGGGTAGTAAAGATGGAGAAAAGCTGAGTGGTTGCGGAGGGGTTGGCGGTTGGGGCCCGGAAGGTAGCCCCAGGGGCCCTTGTGGCTGGCGCACATTGGTGGCGGTGGCAGTTACCGGACTGCACAGAATAGTGCGCACGTGTGCGTGCGTAAACCGGGCGAGGTCCGACTATGCCTTGTGGAGCGTTCCAGCGTCAGTTTGATGATGTTCTGTAGTTACAGTTTCCCTGTCTGGGGTACCAGTTTCAAGGGTACTTAGGACCTCCTGTACATTAAAAAAAGTAACTTCCTGTGAATCTATATAATTATTTCAAAATAAAAAGTTAAACCCTCCCATCCCCCACACAAGAGAAATAGAAATCTGTGGTTTTGTCAATGATGGAAAATTATCTCAAATTAGAAAACTTCAAAAATCTGTGTTCTTAAGAGTTTAAGATTCCCACTAGGAAAACAGCATGACCTACAGATAAGCTTTTCTTTCTTTTTTAAATTTTTAAGTGTTTTTCAAGTACAGCTTATGTTGAATATACTCTGTATCAGTTTCAGGTGTGCAGTGTGGCGCTTAGGCAGTCATACACTTTACAGAGTGTTCTGATGTTTCCGTCACCCCTCCCACCCTACACAGTTACTACAATGTTACTGACTTTCCTGTGCTGTGCTGCAGGTGTGCTTTGAAGCTAAACATACAAGAAAAGAATTTATTGTTTGCTTCATTTTAGAAAGAAGAAGTAAATGACTCTGGGGAAGGTGTTGACAGAAATCATCTGAAACGGTCACAGAGCCATCTTCCTTACTTCCCTCCTAAGCCGCCGTCAGACGGGGCGGTAATCAAAGCGGGGTACTGTGTGAAACAGGGGGCCGTGGTGAGTAATGAACAGCCCGTGCACAGAATGAAAACGCGTGTGTGAGGTTATCATCTGATGTTCTTAGACACAGAAGTCTTATGTGTGTGTTCATCTCTGCTAGATGAAAAACTGGAAGAGAAGATACTTCCAATTGGATGAAAATACAATAGGCTACTTCAAATCTGAACTGGTATGTGGCTTTGTCATACATGTTGCTTTTAAATGTTAGAGAAGTATTACACTGTGGTGATTTTTATATACATATGTACATAAAATTCAGTATTGCTTGACTTGTGGTGGCGCAGTAGATAAAGCGTCGACCTGGGAACACTGAGGTCCCAGTTCAAAACCCTGCACTGGTCTGGTCAAGGCACATATGGGAGTTGATGCTTCCAGCTCCTCCCCCCTTTCTCTCTCTCTCTCTCTCTCTCTCTCTCTCTCTCTGTCTCCTCTCTAAAATGAATAAAAAACAAACAAACAAAAACACTCTTAAAAAGAATTCAGTATTTTTTGTACTTTTGGTTAGTGGTATCTTGTTAAATATATCTTAAATAAAAAGATGTGTCTTCGGAGGCATTCCACTTTGAATATTAAAAATATCGGACTCCCTGAGTCTGTAAATTTCCTTACAGGGCCATTGGAGGCTGTGGTGGGCAGTGACGTCCCTAAAAGCCAGTGTGTGGCCCTGTCCTCACGTTGTCTGTTCCTATCAGATTCATGTTTAAGTTTCTTCATGTAAAGTGTTTTTGTTCTATCTGAAGATAGAATCAAAGATCGAAACTCCCCCTTTCATTGGCTTGAGTAACATCTCATTTAAAATATTCGTCACATGACCTGAGTTCTGTACTGGATTGTCAGATAAATTGAATTCTCTGCTTTACACATCTGGCCTCCCTCTTCCTGTTTTCTGGGACCTGTGAGGGGAGCCGTGCACTTGATTTAGTGAAGGCAGTGGAACGGCCCTGGGCTGTGGGGCTCTCTACAGAGGGAATGTTCTGGATGTGCACTGGCCAGATCTGCTGGCTGCGTCTGCGCACTGGGAACATGGCTGGTGTGACTGAGGAACCTGACCTGACTCAGTTTTAAAGTTCGAACTGATTGTATAGAATATTTGTTCGTTTAAATACGATAGTTGCGCCGGACCTGTGGTGGCGCAGTGGATAAAGCGTCGACCTGGGAACACTGAGGTTGCCAGTTCAAAACCCTGCACTGGTCTGGTCAAGGCACATATGGGAGTTGATGCTCCCAGCTCCTCCCCCCTTTCTCTCTCTCTCTCTTTCTCTCACTCACTCTCACTCTCACTCTGTGTCTCCTCTCTAAAATGAATAAATAAATACGATAGTTGCGCTTAGCTAGGGGCGGCCGTGTGGACGAGGGAGCACAGAGAGCAGTGTGGGATGCTGAGATTCATCTCAGGCGCGTGTTCCTCTGGGAAGTTTTGACCCGGGTGGAGTGTTTCTCCTTCCACCTGCTTCCCCCTCCTGTCATAACACATCCTCTCTGCGCAGTAATGGGACGCACACTCATCCTCACCAGGTCACTGCATGAGCTCCTCCAGAGCAGCTTTCTTTCCCCTTTCATGCTCACAGCTCCCAGTACTTGGTAGATAATCAATAGGTGTTTTTGAATAAGTGAAAAATGACATACTGTAACAGGATAGCATTCGAGCCTTTCTTAGACTTTAAATTCTAAGAGCTTCAACTGGAAGTACCAGTTACTTGGCTCAAGAAGTACCAGCCGTGGCGTCTCAGAAGGCTCCCTGTGCTTGGTGGGCAGCTTGAGTTGTTGCTCTTAATCACCGCCAGCACCCCTGGGAAGTCATCCACACAGCACTCGCTCACTGAGCTCCACATGGCCCCGGTGCGCTGTTCTGGGAGTGGGTAGAAGGAACAGTCAGTGATGATCTCGCCTTTGGGAGCTCAGTTTGGCCAGAGAAATTTACCTGTACCCCTGTTGCTCCCAATATTTGTAATAGACAAGAACTGTTAAATATTGGATAAATTTGAAAGCCTACATGTGGACATTATGCCATAAAACGTGCGACAGAATACTGAACTATCACAGATATGGAGGTACATGTATTTAGAAATGTGTCATTTGGTTAGAAAAGACAGACAGAGCTGAACACGCTAAATGTATTTACAATTATCGACCTTTATCAGTTACTAAGATGCGCATTTCAACTTTCTGAGCTCCCAGGGTATCCTGAGCTGCTGCAGGTGAGTGGCGGTCAGGAAGTGGCCGTGCACAGATGTCAGAGTTTGTAATTCTGCACCCGTGGCTGGTTCTGTTCCTGTCTGCCACCACGTCCCCCTTCCTATGAAGCAAGTCCTAGACATTACCATTTCGTCTGTAAATACTGTGATAGGCATCTCTAAAAGATAAGGACTTAAAAGTTTTTTAGTAAGTGTGAAAGACTTAAGTACACAACTGAAAATGAGAAAGTATTTGTAGCTTGTGTCAGAGATAAAGCATTAATATCTCTCTCTGTAAAGAATGTTAGAAGTAGAGGGGAGGAGTCCTTCCTGATTATGTTCCTGCTCTTTTCCTCTCATCAGTGCTCAACAATGGAAACTAAGTGTTTTAGGTGAGGCAAAGCAGTGCAGGCCAGCGTGGTGGGGAAGCTGGGGGAGCAGGCAGAGTGGGCAGGAGGAGGCTGTCCTGGCGCTCAGCCCAGTGTGGGTAGGAGAGGAGGGCACTCGGCCGGCCCGGACGGGGGTGGGGGCGCTCAGCCTGGCACGGGGCAGAGAGGGGCTGCTCAGCCCGGCACGGGGCAGAGAGAGGGGGGCGCTCGGCCCGGCACGGGGCAGAGAGAGGGGGGCGCTCGGCCCGGCACGGGGCAGAGAGAGGGGTGCGCTCGGCCCGGCACGGGGCAGAGAGAGGGGGGCGCTCGGCCCGGCACGGGGCAGAGAGAGGGGTGCGCTCGGCCCGGCACGGGGCAGAGAGAGGGGTGCGCTCGGCCCGGCACGGGGCAGAGAGGAGGGTGGCCACTTGGGGAGGAGAGTGGTGGCGAATGAGGACAGTGGTCACACATGCTTACTTATAATATAAGCACACGCATTAAGGGTGGTAGAAGTCCGCATACTCGCAGTTGAAGAAGGAAGTAATAAATGTGAAAAAGGGATGTTTTTATGCTAGATTGGAATTGGGAATGTTGAAGTGAACTAGCATATACAGATAGATGTGTGAGTAAGTATAGATGTAAATGTATTCATGTGTTTACATGTGTGCATATAGTATACTCCTAGCTCTGGGTACCAGATAAACTACCATTTCCATTGGAGGAAACCTAGGCTCCCTGGAGAAAAGGCAAAGCGGGGCTGGGACAGGAGAGATAAGTATAAAATAATCTGGAAATCTTTATGTCAGAAAGCAAGGACGTGCTCACAGAACGACAGGGACGGTTAGAGGACCCAGAACCCTACTTGAAAATTCTCCCCTCACCATATTTGGGGCAGTTTGAGCATTAAAATTAGTAATGAGGGTAATAGACTACTGCCCATTCCTGTTCCAAGATAGGAGTCCCTGAGCCCACGCGGACAGTGAGTGAGTGAATGGTTGTACGTGTGTGTGTGAGGAAGGAGAGGTGACGTGGCCTCAAAGTGCCCGGTACAAAGGGGCAGGGGAACTTCACGATGAGGAAGCCCGCTGGGGCACTGTGTCCACAGGCACATCAGTGATGAGATGAATTAAAGTCACTTACCACCTGACAGGATTGCTGGAGAAGCATGCCGAGTCACTTCTGTGACATTCCTGACTCTAAGCACGAGGAAGCATCAGACACCCACGTTAGGACCGCTCTGCAAAACAGTGGCCCTGTGTCTCCAGCGGAGTTGAGGCTAGGGTCGTCAGGAAAGGAGGACTGAAGAGAGGAAAAGAGATGAGACAAGTATATACAGTCTCTGACTCTGAACTGAATTCTTTTTCTTTAATAAAAGACATTTGGGTGACACTTCCTGATTTTGGTGGTTGTATTGTGATAACATAAGAGGATGTCTCTGTAGGAAACACACACCGAAATGTTCAGGATAGTAGAGCCATGTCAGCGGCTCCCCCTGCAGTGGGTTAGGAAAATCGGTTCTTTGTGCTGAGATTTCAGCCTTTGTCTAAGTTAAATTTGTGTTGGTTTCAACGTTTGATAAGAAAGTTGGGAAAATATCTGGCCGAAAAAAGAGCAAAAGATGTGACTTGTCAATTTATTTACAAAGAAATTAAAATGGCCCTTAAACATAAAAAGAGTATTTTTAATGTCACTTGGAATTAGAGAAGCACAAATTTAAGAAAAATAAAAAACTTAACGAAAATATGACTTCTCTGTCACGAGACAGCCTTGGCCAAGTGGGCAGGTGGGCAGTCCTCTGCCCGGAGTGTCATTGTCTAAGCAAGGGCCATGGGGAAACGGCTGCTCAGAGCTGGGGCAGGGGACATACAAACCGAGCCCAGTCAGAACATCTGGTCCCGACAGAAAATCAGGAAGTAGCTCAGAGAAGTGCTGGGGTGTGTCAAAAGGACACAGAAGCCAGCTTGAAACTCAGACAGTTTGAGCAAGAAAATAAGTGGTGGTAATGGAGCATAACTCATAGAGTTAAATGAGTTTTTAATAAATAAGTGCAGAAGGAAAAGCATTTTCTTAGTGTAGAATCCCAGCTAATGTAGGTAGATGAGTTGATGGGGTTAGAAAAAATCACCATTCAGTAATGGTCCTTCTAGGCGGGAGTCTCCATTGTTCGCTAACTCGAGAGGGTCAGAGTTTGCAGTGACTGTCAGCCATAATCTGCTCAAGAGATCAGAGTAACACTAGTGGGACAGGCCACGTCTTGTACCCTGAGAATGATGCACGGAGGATGCAGTTTTACGTCACCTGGGTTTCCTGCCTGAACCCTTCACCCTTCACCCGGAGTCTGAGCGTGATTAACATCAGACACCCAAACAGAGGGCGCTCTACAGAGTGATCGGCTTGGCTTTTTAAAACTATAAAGGTCTAGGAGGTCGGAAGAACTAACTCTTCCACAGTGAAGGAGAATAAGACATGAGAACTGAATATGAGGAAGGTGTGGTCCCAGACTGACGCCTGGATTAGAAATACTTAGTGTTTCTTCTGCTGTAAAGGGTGCTGGTCAGGCAGGGAGTGACACCTGGACTCAGACAGGTGTGGACTAGATAACGGCAGGGCAGCACTGTGGAGGTCTCGGTTTCCCCACTGGTATTGTGCGCCCAGAAGAGAACGTTCTCGTTTCAGGAAGTAACTCTGGAAGTCTTTTTGTTTTTGTGACAGAGACAGAGGGACATATAGGGACAGACAGACAGGAAGGAGAGAGATGAGAAGCATCAGTTCTTTTTCTTTTGACAGAGACAGAGTCAGAAAGAGGGACAGATAGGGACAGACAGGAAGGGAGAGAGATGAGAAACATCAATTCTTCATTGCAGCTCCTTTGTTGTTCATTGATTAATTTCTCATGTGCCTTGATCCGGGGGCTACAGCAGACTGAGCCACCCCTTGTTGGAGCCAGTGACCTTGGGCTCAAGCTGGTGAGCCTTGCTCAAGTCACCTGGGCTCGTGCTCAAGATGGTGATCTCGGGGATTTTGAACCTGGGTCCCCGTGTCCCAGTCCGACACTCTATCCACTGCGCCACCACCCGGTCAGGTGACCCTGAAGTCTTTAGTAGTAAAGATGTATCATATTCATAATGTGCCCTTAGACATTTTAGGAAAAATAAATATTCACATGTGCACTAACTGACCTTGCCGGTGTGAAATAGCTGGTACATGGTATACAGAAATTTTTAGTTTGAGATTATTTAAAAATGAACTATTTTGTAAAACTTTAGAGAAAGATTTGATTTTAAAATGTTCAGCTGTGTATTAGTTTTTTCTTAGATTCAAAATAATGGCATGTCAATTTCATGATCAGTGAAATACAGTAAATAGCATTTAATGGAACATACATATATATATATATACATATATATATATATGTATATATATAATGTGATTAGAAACTATTTATGCCTTATATTTGTATCTTTTTTTTAAGTGAAAGGAGGAGAGATATTGAGACCGATGTCCGCATACACCCTGACTGGGATCCACCCAGCAACCCTTGTCTGGGGCTGATGCTCGAATCAGCCGAGCCATCCTCAGTGCCTGGGGCTGACGCTCCGACCAGTCGAGCCACTGACTGCAGGAGGGGAAGAGGGAGAGAAGGGGGGAGAGGGAGAGGAATAGAAGCAGATGGTTGCTTCTCTTGTGTGCCCTGACTGGGAAATGAACCCAGGACACCCATACAGTGGGCTGATGCTCTATCCACTGAGCCATTGGCCAGGGCCTATGTTTGTATCTTATATCTAGTATCGTAACCTTAGGTCAGGTAGTTAACATGTCTAATCCTCAGTTTCCTCACGGAATAGTGGTACATGTATTGTATGGTTATGGAAAGTTTAAGTGAGAAAACATTTAAAATCTAGTACTTATGTTACTAAGTGTCCCGGCACTTAGTAGATGTTCGATGAATTATGCTTGTTAAAATAATGTATGCATGTAAAAGTGTTATTCTTAAAATGATGCATTTAACTCAAGGTAGTTGGGTATTCACTGCTCTAGTGCCTTCTGTATCAAAATAACATTCCAACTCCACTTACTGAGTACATAGGGTTGATTGGGGATTGATGGTTAAGGGTTTTTAATAGGCTACATTGTCGTAAGCCCAGAAATAGTGCAAGTATGTGTTTTATGCCAGTTTCCTTGTTTCATACCACTGTCTATACCTTATTTTCGCTCCATAAGACGCACCTGACCATAAGGCACACCTCGGGTTTTAAGGAGGAAAATAAGAAAAAAAAAAATCTGAACCAAATGGTGTGTTAAAATATTTAATAAAATACTGTATTTGTCGCTCCATAAGATGCATGGGCATTTTCCCTTCCATTTTGGGGGGGAAAAGTGTATTTTATGGAGCGAAAAATATGATAGATTGTAGTATTTGAGCTATTCTGATGCTGGATAGTTCAAGGTCAATTTATGTCTTAGATTTGCTTCAAGAAAGAGGCATAATTGTCACATAGACAGCTAACACTTAAGAGGATTTTATGAATATATTTTATATATCTGTTTGCCTTTTTTTTACTTTGCCAGGAAAAGGAACCTCTCCGTGTAATACCACTTAAAGAGGTTCACAAAGTCCAGGAGTGTAAACAGAGGTAAACACCTGTTCTGACTTGTGTATTTTTTGTGTATTAGTAATGCAAATTGTGCGCTAGTTTGATTTATGTGCTTACAGATGTTATTTTTAACTTCTTGTAGTTGGTATATGCTAGAACTTTTAAAACCCTTAGATTAAAGTATTGAGATTTTTTCTATTTGAAAACTAAAAATTAGGAAACAGTCCTTAAGCTTACTAATGGAAAGAATTTTAATAAGAACAACTCCTATCATATTTGACAAATTGATGTATTAGTATTACAGGGTTTTGAGACTGGTGCAGAACAGAGCTTTGTAAGAAAATGTGGTAATTACCTTGTTTCTTAGAGCCCACTGATTTCTTCATGTTAAAGACTTTGAATTTTAAAGTAGTTTTATGAACCTTTCCTACCACATACCAGTATATATAACCATGTAAAATTTAACACAAAAAGAAGTTGAAAAAGTGGCTAGTTTTGTGTTAAGTCAGTATTTTACCTGTAATGTCTGCTTTGTTGTTAATCCGTATCTGGTATTATGTAAGTAAGGAAGATAGCAAATAAGCGCTCTTTGAGGACACTGGGACAATTGCTTTATTTACAGTGACATGATGATGAGAGACAACCTCTTTGAAATCGTGACATCGTCTCGAACTTTCTATGTGCAGGTAAGATACTTCTTTGAAGAGTATAGATCCTCTTAACAAGAAATCAGTAATTTCAGATGTGAAGTAAACATGTAGCTTACGAGAATAAGTTAAAAATAGGACACTTGTAATTGACCAAAACATGTTCTGTACAGAAGATTATTGGTGGGGTGTGTTGTGTGTTCAGCAGATACGGGCATTTGCTCTGAGTTAGTCAAATAGAACTAAGTAGTATGTGGAGGAAGGGAAACAAACGCTACTTTAACTTAAATGTTAGTGTGTACTTTCAACTTCAGTTATTTTTGCACATAGCTTGGAATTTTGATTATATCATTTTTGGTAATTTTATAAAAGGGAGGCTTAAATACCCAGAATAAAAGTAGAGCTCGCCTGACCTGTGGTGGCGCAGTGGATAAAGCGTCGACCTGGGAACACTGAGGTCGCCAGTTCAAAGCCCTGCACTGGTCTGGTCAAGGCACATATGGGAGTTGATGCTTCCAGCTCCTCCTCCCTTTCTCTCTCTCTCTCTCTCTCTCTCTCTCTCTCTCTCTGTGTCTCCTCTCTAAAAATGAATAAAATAAAAAGAAATTAAAAAACAAAAAAAAAGAAGTAGAGCTCATATTTAAGTTTAAGACATCCTTTTTACTTACCACATACATTAGATTGGAAATTAAAAAAGACATTTGCTTTTATTTTATAAAACATATGCTGACTGCAGAAAATTTAGAAAATACAGAAAAATATGAAGAAAAGGATGGTTTGTAAAACACAATCCCACATTCAGGCAACTGTTTTTATTTTTTACTGCCTTTCTTAAGACATATTTTTATAACAAGTGGAGTCATGAAATCCATTGTTATATCCTACCTATTTAATATATTATTGTTTCTTTTTCTACATCATTAAAAATTCTCTGGAATTCTTTTAGAACTGTACTCTTCTATTGTGTGAACGTCCCATAATTAAACTGTTTCCATGCATTTATTGTGATAAATAATGTGGCAGTGCATATTGTCGTGCAAAAGTTTGCCTGAATTTCTTCTTTAGATGAGTTTCTAGATCAAGAGTAACTGCCAGAGCATAAAACTTTTTAAAACCTCTTTATTTTGCCAAACTGGTGCCTAGTGTTGCCCTCCTGTTTGAAGTGAATGAAGGTGTATGCTTACCTTGCCTACTTGGAGTGTTTCCTTTGTGAGCCCTAGCTGGCTGGTTCAGTGGGTGGAGCATCGTCTCAGCGCACCAAGGTCACGGGCTCCATCCCTGGTCAGGGTGCGTGCGAGAAGCAAGCAATGAGTGCACAACCAAATGGAACAAGTCGATGCTTCTCTTTCCCTCCCTCTCTCAAATCAATGGAAAACATAAAAACACATGTTTTAAAAAAGTTATTTGTTAATATCATTGGTTCAAAAATGTTATCTTGTATCTTAAAGGTTTTAAATTCTGTAATCTGGAGGTTAACTGCAGTATCCGCACTCCTGTTGGGGCTTAGTTTAGTTGGGTGAAAGGGAGAGGGAGGGTTTTAATTCGCATTGGAAACCAGGGTCCTATCAAGGTGTGGACTACAGACTACGACCACCAGCACTTTTAGGATTATGGCACTACCCGTACTAGAAATTATTTATAGAAGAATAGCATGTAAAATGATAGTTTAAAAATATACAATTACCTAAATATCCTTATAGCAGATTTGGGCAACATAGCAGCAACTACAGCTAGAGCAAAAGAAGAAGGCCTTTCTTTGATTTCCTCTCCTTGTTTTCTCTCCAGAACTGTTTGTTGATAGTGATACTTTGAGATGTGTGTGGTCTGAAAATGTTTAGTGCCCAGTTTATGTCTCTAATAACTTACTCAGCAAACCCGGGTTTAGAAAGTGTTAAAATTTTTAGAAAGTGATTTCTAAAAGTTCTTTGAAACCATTGCCTTGGAATGATTTTGTTGTTGATGCTTGGTTACCAAAGCACATGCGTTGGATTGTAGGTGCAGGAGCCAGTTTTGAGGAAGGTGGACTGACTGAGGCCTTTCTCTCCCCAGGCGGACAGTCCTGAGGAGATGTACAGCTGGATTAAAGCGGTCTCTGGGGCCATCGTAGCGCAGCGGGGGCCCGGCCGCTCGGCGCCTACTGTATGTTCCGGCTTGGGGGCGGCTTCCCTGGGCTCGCCCAGCCTGTCAGATTATTTTCTTCCTCTCCCCTACTCCTTCTGCGTTCTTTCCATTTTGAGGTTTATTTGCATGGTGACTTTCAAACTAGTTGGACTTGCAAAAAAATAATGCATTTCTAATTTAATGCTTCCTTGTAGTATTATGTATACATAACTTCTGTATACATTGTATTGTCTTAAATGCACAAGCGGACCACTAAAGAATGAAGGTTTCCTGCTTTGTTTTAGGCGTTCTTAGCCTGTGAGCGGGTCTGGTATAGCCTGACTGACTCCTAGTAGAGTCTGTGGCCTGTTCATGTAAGGCACCTTCAGTTGCAGCCTTTTGTGACCGTCCCCATTTCCTCTTTGTTTCCTCTAATTTCAGTGATGGTTTTCTTTTGGCTTAATAGAACCACCACACCATTGAGCAGCTGGAAGCTAATCGCTGTTGACTGCCCTCTGTCAGTATGCTCCGTGTCACGTTCTCTCCTCCAGCACGCTGATTTAAACAGCTGCTTTTGTTTACCATCTTAATTATCTCTGTGGTGGTATGTCAATCAAATTGAAATAGCTAAACACTCTCAGAAATAGTAAGAAAAGTGTTTTTAATTTTTAATTTATCACGTCCAAGTACATTATGGGAATAAGATTTGCCTTTAAAATACTTTTGTCACTGGTCTGTGATGTGAAAATACAAGTTCTACTGAAGAGTGAAAGAATGTTAAGTGTCTTGAAGTGTAGCACTTGGGTCTGCAGAATGTAGTCTGCTCTGTGACACGGTGCCCTCACTGTCCTGACCCATCGGGAACATGGCACGCTCTGCCCTCCACTTCCCTGGTGGAGGTGCTGTCATTTCCCTGCTACTGGTCCCCACACATCAGTAAATACAGACCCGTCTTTCTCACTTCTTATGTAAGATGTCCTCCTTACACCCTTTGGAATATCAGAAGTTCCTCTCCTAGGTGTTCATTCCATAACTGCCTGTGTTTTATATGACATTTCCACAGTCGCATATGAGACTCTGCAAAAACTATCTGCTGGGAAGAGGAAAAGTCGGAGCAGGGTGTTTGTGTCTTGTGCTTGTGGTGGGGGCAGATTGGACTCTCTAGCTATAACTGTCGGCACAACTTTCTCTCTTCTCCCTCCCCCCAGGATAGGTTAACTCTAATCGTAGCTTTGCCCTGTGTTCCAGATGCGGCAGGCCAGAAGGCTGTCGAACCCTTGTATACAGAGGTATACATCAAGAACTGGTGAATGCGGCATGTATGTGGGCTCTCACGCAAACGTGCCTTCTTACTAGAGGGCCGGACTCACTCACTGCTTACCACTCATCCTAGAAAGTTGAGTTAATCCGACTGCCATTCGCAGTTAACATGACTGTGTTACCACTAACGCACCTGTTCCACCCCAGGCCTCAGGGCAGGGTATTTATTCTAGGGGAAGAAACGGTGAAGAATGAAAAGAGTACAACTGGACTAACAGGGAGTCATAGTAACCTAGCTCCTAACAGCGAATTCACTGCATTGCCGCAGGAGTTCCAGTTTCTGTGTTTGATGTATTTTGAGTCTTTTTTTACTACACCACTTAAAATGCACCCGTGGCCTATGTACAGACTCATGCACGCACATGCGTTGGATGAACTACTGTCGTCTGCATGGCATTTTAAGTCTCAGGCGAAAGGCAGCCTTTGATGGGAAGCGACGATGTTGGTCATTTGTAGCACTTTGTTCTCAAGGTCATGTGTGTCATGTGGCGATGCATTTGGAATGGTCATAGCTAAAGAGATCTTCAAATTTGGTATAATTTGAAGCATGTTGTAATTAACATTATCTCAGCACAGTTGTAGTAAGTGGCTAAGTTAGTACGCCATGTTGCCTCTAACGCCGTGTGAATGGACGACACATTCGAAACTACACCAGTGCGATTCAGTGAAAAGCTAGAGGCTGCCACAAAGTTCAGCGAGAGGTGACATGTTTAAAACGTGGGGTAATCCCCAGTGTTGATTGGAAAAGAGACTTGACTAGAACAAGAAGGCGGTAGGCCCCCTTTCAAGCACAGCCCAGTTGCAGTCAGACCATGGGGTTCGGGCGAGGCTGACGGAGTGTTCCGAGTGTCAGAGCCCCCAGCTGGCTTTGGTGACAGAACTGGTTTCCTGGTGGAGCTGGCTGCCGGTCGCTTTAACCTTCCTCCTGCCGGCGCCTTGCTTGGGGGGCACTGTGCACTGCATGGCTCGGTCTGCTCTGTGTGCTCTTCTGTTTGTTTTTCAGAGCATTCAGTCTCGCTGAGTTGCTAACCTTGTCGTTGATGGCTGACCGTGTCTGACCACCACCCCTCTTTACAGGAGCATTCCAGCGGCCCCGACCCCAAACACGCTGCCCGAGCCGCCGGGGCCCCCGCCGGCCCGCATTCCGCCGCCGCTCGCAGCCGCTCTCTGGGCTCCAGCTTTACCGTGGAGAAGCGAGGATTTTACGAATCTCTTGCCAAGGTCAAGCCAGGCAACTTCAAGGTCCAGACTGTCTCTCCAAGAGAACCAGCTTCCAAAGTGACCGAGCAAGCTCTGCTCAGACCTCCCAGCGAAAATGGCCCTCAGGAAAATGACGGTGACCCAGTGGACTTGGATGACGCGAGCCTCCCCGTCAGTGACGTGTGAGCCGGAGGCACGTGGAGCCCGACCCGCGTCAGCCCCTCAGTCTCCTTTCCTGAGGTTTCTCGCCAAAGATGACAAAGGGTGACACATTTGTAGTGCGTCTGTTGGACTGCCTCGCTGAGGTGCTCTTCATAAGCTGGTAAACCAAGGAGCAGGGGAGTGGCCAAACTCGTCTATCTCTGCAGGAAAGAAAGAAACCCAAGTGTCTCAGTGCCGACCGCCCGAGTGGTGTGTGTGCACTCGGGTGATGGAGATGCGTGCCTGATGCTTTTTCCTAGGGGATTCGACAGTTTTAAATGTTTCTCAATTTAAAACATTAAAATGCTTATTAATTATCTTGGTTGTTTTTACAATGCTGCCATGACTTCCTATTAGTTGGTCAATATTTACACATTCTTACTGGTTAATGTCATTGGATGAGATACTACGGGAGTAAGGCATCTAATCTAAGCTCACGGTGTCTGGTGCTGTAAAACTCATGCTACAGTCGGCGGACTGTTTTGACACAATACCCATTTTTGATGCCCTGGATCTCGAGGTGAGTGCCAAGTTTTGCTTGCGTAGAGGACATGATTGGACTGCTGGTGAGGATTGTGGGTTGTGCTGGGGCAGAGAAAAGGGGGAGATTAAATTTTAAACAAGTGTGTCTTGGACATTCGTTTGGAAGAGGTTAAATAAGAAGACTTGCAGTAGTCATTGCTTTATTCAGTGAAAATTATTTGATGTGAAATTTCTGGGAGAGCTGATTTTCTTATCAAAGTTTTGTACGTAGTTATTATTTCTATATTTGGATTGGCAGGAGACCTCAAGTTTATATGTAAAGACATACCTCCCTTACTCATGCGACTGTGGCCTCGACTTTGTCACTAACAACCTATATTCAAGTGCCTGTGTTGTTCATTTTGTTAATGTTCTCAAAAGTCCTACATGATTGGTTTTAAACATTGGGATAAAGTAATTTTTAGTAGCATGGTTTAATGTGTTAATATAAGTAAGATATCATTTTATGTTAAAGATGCCAGCATGCTGGCATTTAACAACCTGTGCAATATATATGTTTTAAAACGCAAATTTGAGTACATATGTAATCACGGGGAATTGCAAATGTAAGCATCTCTCTAAAAAATTTCTTAGTGTGAGGTGTCGGCTGATAGACCAGTTTGAATAAGTGCCACGCTGCGGTTCAGTCTTAAACATTTGCTCTAAGAAAATAGTCTTGAATTTCATGCGCTGCTATTTTTATATTTTTCCGTTCCACAGTACTGTTTTGTGTTGCATTCATACATGTCCTGTTTCTTCTCCTTTTCATTTTCTAAGATGAGTTCCGTCTGAGAGAGATTCTGTGCTGCAGTGGTGGGCTCCAGAGGTGACTGTCGATTACGCTAGAGTGACCATAGCATCAGTTAGGAAACCCAGATGCATAAAGAGTGCACCACTCCACTTTTTAATTCATAAGCTAATATTTTTAAAAGTTATACTTAGAGTTTTTTCTTTTTCGCAGCTACATTTGAAAATGATAGAAGGCAAAGATTTTAAGTCGTTACCATTTTTTATTCATTATCACAGCTCCTCTGCAAGTTCCTTTTTGACACGCTCTCCCTTCCGGGAGCACACTCCTGCCTTTCTTCTGTCTCAGGAGTGCATCCCCTGGACTCCACGGGTCTCCCGCCCACAGACTTGCGACCAGGGCAGCGTTGGGCAGTGGCTTGTCTGGGGCTAACCGCCTGAACCTGCCTCCGGGGCCCCGTTTCCCTGACTCTCCAGTGAGCCAAAGCACCCCCCACCGGGTTCTCTCCTTTGCTGTGTCTATCCTAAGTCCGTCCTTGTCTCACTGTCCCCAGCGTTAATGGACATACTCTCAAAATCAATAAAAAAAAAAATTCCCGTTTCACGAACACACCTAAGAAATCTCGTGTAGACTGTGATATTCAGGAACCTAACGCCTAAGAAATCTCGTGTAGACTGTGATATTCAGGAACCTAACGCCGGTTTCTTTGGTACAGCCTCTCGCTGCATGTTTATTTTAGCATATTCTGCTGTTGGTAATTTGGTGTATCTCATAGTGGCAAAATACTCTCTGTTGGGACTGTCTATGGAACTACCCTTGTATTCAATAGCATAGGAAAATGTTCTGGTGATTTTTTGGGGTCTGATATTTATCTCAATACTTTTATAATCCTATGAAAATTATTTAATTATTTTAAGACTTATACTTTTCTTGTAAATATGTCACACCTGAACGGTCAGAAATTACTTTACACATCATCATGTTTGCTGCACTTTTTTCTCTGTACATATAACACGTCTTCTTTGGGAACAGGAACACGTGCGTGCTTCCCGGTGTTGACATTCCCGTCTGTCACCTGCCTGTGTCCAGCTGGTCGCACACTGTACTGACTTGAGAATAAAGTGCTCAGAATGAATTTGAACGTTTTGCTCATTTGTGGTGGTGCTTGTGTCATAGAATGTGTTTGGTTAATCCACGCGAATTTATATACAGACAGGCTATTTGGTAACCTTTGAAAGACATAGCACATGAAAACAATCTTTTGGGGAAAATAAGAGTTTGCTTTTTTTCTTCATTACAACATGTCATCAAAAGCAAAATCCAACATGTTGACCTCAGAACCGGTTTGAATCCCCGGGCCGCCTGCAGTGTGTGGTGGTTGGTTAGACTGGGCTGGACGTGTAGGGCTGTCTGCTGAGGGCTGTCTGCTCCCCCGCTGGGGCTGTGGCCCTGTCCGTCTGGCCGGAGGCTGCTGCCTGTGGACCTGCTTTCTAACAGGCACTTCACGCCCACACTGCGCTCAGCATCTGATAATAGTGGACGTCCATCTTGGCAATTTTTATTAACTGGTGCGATTTAACTTTCCCTGGTACGTATTTTAAATGTTACCATTTAAAAAAGAAAATGAGAAAGTTTCTTTTATTTTAGTGAGAGGCGGGGAGCAGAGACAGACTCCCACATACACCCAACTGGGATCCACCAGGCGTGCCCACCATGGGGCGATGCTCTGCTTCTTTGGGGCCCCTCCCTACTCTTGCATTTTTTAGGGTCTGAGGCAGAGGCCATGGATCCATCCTCAGCACCGGGCCGACTCGCTCTAATCAAGCCCTAGCGAGCCATGGTTGTGGGAGGGGAGGGGAAGAGAGAGAGAAACGGGGTGGAGAAGCAGATTGGCACTTCTGTGTGCCCTGAGCAGGAATTGAACCTGGGACTTACCCATGCCAGGCTGACGCTCTACCGCTGGGCCGGCCGGCCAGGGCTGAGAAAGTTCTAAACTTTGTTGCTTTTACGAAAGATCCTGTCCCGGGCTTTTTACTGCTAGTTGCTGTGCGGGTCATTTCCGTAAGTGGTGCTGGCTTCAGACCTCTGTGGGTTTGGTTAACAGTTGGGGAGGCAGGAACTACTTGTAGGAAAAGTGCAATGGTGTCGCAGCTCGCTTCCAGATTTGGTAAGAAGCCTCCGTGTCGTTGGAAGGGTTGGCCAGTTCCTCACAGGACATGGTGGAAAGCACGCTTAGAAGGCTTTCCATTTTCTAGCGTCAACTTTCTATGTTCTACAGATCCAAAATTATTTCTATGGTGTATTTTAATGACTTCTGAAAACTGTGTTTTTGCCAAGCCTCACATTGACATGTATTGGAAATATTGCTGAACTGGGGTTAGTGTTTAGTTTGGATTGATAAAATGATGTCCCATGCTGACTCACGTCAAGTGAATAGTGATTACTATTGTAGTCATGTGGTAATGGCGCCACCTTCTGGTTTTGTCACCTCAAGTTTCAAATCAAGCAATTGGGAGTCTTATTTCACATTATTTTACTCAGAAAATTAGAGAAGATATGCAAATAACTTCTTTAATTAAACTATTTTGGGGGAGATAATTTGTCGATTCAATTCAATATTTGTGAGGAAAAATACAGAGCCTCGCCTGACCAGGCAGTGGTGCAGTGGACAGAGCGTCGGACTGGGATGTGGAGGACCCAGGTTCGAGACCCCGAGGTCGCCAGCTTGAGCGCGGGCCCATCTGGCTTGAGCAAGGGTCACCAGCCTGAGCCCAAGGTCGCTCGCTCGAGCAAAGGGTCACTCACTCTGCTGTAGCCTCCTAGTCAAGGCACATATGAGAAATCAATGAACAACTAAGGAGCTGCAACGAAGAATTGATGTTTCTCATCTCTCTCTCTGTCTGTCCCTGTCTGTCCCTCTCTCTGACTCTCTGTCTCTGCCACATGCACAAAAAATAAAATTGAGCTATAAAAATAATACAGAGCCTCTTGTATACCATTGATCAGTTTTTCCCAATGATAACATTGAAAAGCTATAGTAAAATATAACGAGGATATTGACACTGATACAATCAAAATAAAGAATAATTCCATCATCACAGGGGTCCCTCATTGTTGCCTTTTTAAAGTCCCGTCCACCTCCGATGTTACAGGTTTGGAAATAAACTTAGTCAACTTACCAAAATCACATAGGGCCCTGGCGGGTTGGCTCAGTGGAAGAGCCGTGGCCTGGCGTGTTTAATTCGCAGTCAAGGCACACAGGAGAAGCACTCATCTGCTTTTCCACCCTTTCCCTCTTTCATTTCTCTCTCTGTACCCCGCTCATGCAGCCATGGCTCAATTGGAGCAAGTTGACCCTGGGTGCTGAGGATGGCTCCATGGTCTCCATCTCAGGCACTAAAAATGACTCTGGTTGCAACAGAGCAAGGGCCCCAGATGGGCAGAGCATCACCCCTTAGTGGGTTTTCGGGTTTCCCAGTTAGAGTGCATGTAGGAGTCTGTCTCTGCCTCCCCTCCTCTCACTAAATAAAAATAAAAATGGGAAAAAATCGCATTGGGTTTAAAATCCAACCTTCTTTATACCAAAGTTTGGGCTTTTAGCCATTATGCTATTACTGCCTCAATAGAAGTATTGAAAACTACTAACATGTTTATATCGTACTATTCTCCAGATTATTAAATGGGTTGAATTTCCATTCAATCTATTTTCAATGTTTTCCAGACTATTTCAAATTATTTCTTTACATATACATTTAAATTTAAGATTTGAGAACCAATAACAACATGATCATAACTTTCCTGAAAGATTTTAAGCCCTGATATTTGACATATAAATTAATAAAACTACCAAAGTAAGGATTGTAGAATAAAATAGCTTCAGGAAGCCCAACGCTTGCACTGGAGACAGTTGTAGAGGCTGGTTATAATCTAGGGTGTCGGGTAAGAGAAAGGTGTTTTTCCGTGTAAAGAAGCTTTGGACCTGCCTGACCAGGCGGTGGCGCAGTCGATAAAGCATCAGACTGGGGTGCAGAAGGCCCCAGTTTGAGACCCTGAGCTCGCTAGTTTGAGCGCTGGCCCATCTGGCTTGAGCAAAAGCTCACTAGATTGGACCCAAGGTCGCTGGCTCCAGCAAGGGGTTGCTCGGTTTGCTGAAGGCCCGCGGTCAAGGCACATGTGAGAAAGCAATCAATGAACAACTAGGGTGTCGCAATGGCAACGAAAAACTAATGATTGATGCTTCTCACCTCTCTCTGTTCCTGTCTGTTCCTATCTGTCCCTCTCTCTGACTCTCTCTCTGACCCTGTTAAAAAAAAAAAAAAAAGAAGAAGCTTTGGACCTTCTGATGAAGTCTCAGGTCAAATTGCTCTCTTCCTTGTACTGTCTGCAGCGCCCCGGAAACCTACGGTGAAGACGTCAACAGGGAATTTGCGGAAAGAAACTCAAAGGGCGTGGTGTGATGAAATCAAGCGTGGCCAACCGCAGCGGCCTGGAAAACTCCACACCCGAGACAGAGCTCGTCAGCAGGTGACGGCGCTGCCGGAAGACGCACGGTGGTGGTGGGGCCCCGTGAGAGGTCCCAGAAGACAAAAAGGTCCCTGTAGGTAAAAACTGTGACATCACTTAAGTCTGGGAAGTGTTGGTTTGGAATTTGAAGGGTCCACACCGTCACATGAACATTTAACTTGTTCTCATAAAGGTTCATTGCTTCTCCCTCCGAACTGTGCTACTCGCCCCGGTCACCGTAGTCTTGAGCCATGTGTGTGTTGGGGACCTGGGGAGATCATCCCTTGATTTGGCAGCTTACCATCTCAACGCCTGTTTTTGCCTGGCTTTGGGATTTTGATGACGTGAACTTGGTCTGTTCCCTGTGGGTCCTTATTTACTATCATTTCCAAATAGGGGTCTTTGGTTGCAGGGATTTATGGTCCGTTGTGACTTTCATATACATTGTGCTTGTGGCCTTGGTCCATGCCGTCACTCACGTTACCTGTCTGGGTTCAGAAGGTGGAAGATCTCTGAATGGGTTAGACCTGGCCAGTGAGAGGGGGTGAGGCGTTCAGGGTGACGGCAACCCCTTGGGCCTGGACCACTAGCACAGAGGCTGTGCACCGAGGTGGCCATGGCTCCAGCTAGGGCAGGCTGGGAAGGAAGGACTGACCGCAGCGTAAAACAGAATGGTCCGAGGTGACCACTGGGGCATCCAAGTGGGAAGCGCAGGAACTGAGAGAAATCTCTGCTGGAGATCAAGGTTTGGGAGCCTCCGCCATGTCGGGTGCTGTTTAAAGCCAGGAGACTGGATGGGAGGGCTGAGGAAGAAGGAGAGGACCGTGGTGAACCAGGGACCCTAACACTGAGAGCTGGGAGAGGAGCAGGCAGTGGAGGAGGGGGAGGGGAGTGACTGCCAAATCCGTGGGGAGGGAGAGAACAGGGTGTCCTGGGAACCAAGGGAAGAGCGTGACTGGAGGGCGGAGGGCGTGGTCAGATGTGTCACGTGCTGCTCATCTCATTTGATGTCAAGGAAGGCTGACTGAGAAACAGCGACTGGGTTTGGCAGCGTGCAGGTCACTGGGGATCCTAACCGGAACAGTTTGGGTGGGCCGGTGCGGACCCATATGACTATCTTACTGAATCTTTGCTGCATTGGGGGCAGAGACATGGGATGGTCGCTGGGGGCTTAAACGGAGTGGAGATTTTGTCCCTTTAAGGTGGAAGCACTGGCATTTGGGTGATGGGATGACAATCCGGTGATGGGTGATGTAGGAGGCGGGGAGAAGGGCTGGACCCAAGCCCTTGAGCGGGTGAAGTGAGACGGGGTGGACAGCACTGGCAGACAGCAGAGGGCTTGGCCTTGGACGAGAGCGTCGTGCATCTGCGGTGGCCACTGCTGGCTACGTGGAGGGGGGAAGCTGCTGAAGTCTGCTTGCCTTAGTCTCAGCAAAGGAGGCAACAGAACCCTCAGCTGTGAGCGGGATGGGAAGGGAGGGGTTAGAGGCCTGCTGAGAAGAGCACAGGGTGTGAAACCGTCTGGGATTGAGGACAAGAAACGGATCAGGGAAATGTATCCCAGGCCTGCGTGAGTTCTGTGACCATGAATTACAGTGCTAAGTCACGTCATTGTCATTTTTGTCATGTTCTTAACTTCAGCGGAAAGATTTCTAGTGGTTCTCATTAAGCCTGATGCTGGCTTTATGGTTGAGGTAGAGATATTTGAACAAGTTACCTGACCAGGCAGTGGTGCAGTGAATAGAGTTGGCCTGGGATGCAGAGGACCCAGGTTCGAAACTCTGAGGTCACTGGCTTGAGCAAGGGCTCATCTGGCTTGGGCATGGCTCACCAGCTTGAGTGTGGGATTATGGATCATGGACATGACCCCATGGTTGCTGGCTTGAGCCCAAAGGTTGTTGGCTTGAAGCCCAAGGTCACTGGCTTGAGCAAGGGGTCACTGGCTTGTCTGGAACCCCCCCGGGCAAGGCACATATGAGAAATCAATCAATGAACAATTAAAGTGCTGCAACGAAGAATTGATGCTTCTCATCTCTCTCCTTTCCTGACTCTGTCCCTATCTGTCCCTCTCTCTCTCTTGCTAAATAAATAAATAAATAAATAAAAATATTTAACAGGTTAAAGAAGTAAACAACTATTCACATTTTATAGTTTTTTTTTTCTTAACGAAAAAATGGTGTCTGAATTTTGTCAGATGTCTGCAGTATCTGTGAGATAATCTTTCCCTCCTTAGGTTAATTTGATGAATATTAATCCATTTTCCAACATTTAACTATCATTACATTTCTGGAATAATATCATTTGTTCCAGTTGTAATGTTTGTTATGCTGTTTGATTCTGTTTGCAACTCTTATTATTTGGGGTTTTTGCATAAACTTGATATTGGCCTGTTTTTTTTTTTTCTTTTATGTGGTATCTCTAGTCTTTGTAGAGCTTGTGATTTTATACTGGCTTCACTGGATGACTTTTTTTTTTTTTTTCCTTTTAAGCTGTTCTGGAAGAGCTTGAAAATAATTGGAATTATTACTGTAAAGAGTTGGGCTTTCCTTATGAAACCCTCTGGACGTCTTGGGAGGGAGTGCATCTGACAAATTCCCCATTTCCTGTATGAAAATCGAGATGCTTAGGTTTTTCTGTCTTTCCTGGAATCGGTTTTGATAAATGACATTCCTAGGAAAATTATACATGCTGAGTTTTCAAACGTACATATTTGCACGGAACTGGGCAGATAATGCCACCACTCGCTCTGCCCCTAACTCGGAGTGTGTGAGCACTGTGCAGGCTCTGCTTCTGTGACGAGTTGTGATGGCATTCGCTTACCCCTGTCCTTCCGCGCACAGGCGTGGCACCAGAATAAAGCGGTCGCATTCGGGCACAGGGAGGCCATCGGAATCTTAAAGAGTCTTTCGGAAGTTGAAATTCAGGTGTGTGCCCCCCATAATTCCTCATGACGAACCTGTGGTCGCTGGAGCACATCTAGGTCTCCCATTTGAGACACACCCCTTGGGAACAAGCTTCCCTGGCCTTTCCGGCCGCTCAGGCGGGGCTGCTGGCACATCCGCTCCAGTTCAGACGGACCGTACTGGGCTTCCTGGTTTTCCCGCCACCCTGGTGTTGTCCGCCGCGGGCCACGCCCCGGTCACCTTTGCCTTTGATTTCACCCTTTCTTCCATTCCCACCCAGCCCCCCTTTCCTCCTTGAGGTGCTGGACTCGCTCTCTCAGCTTCCCCACAACGCAGGCCACGGGGACCCCGGACCCCCGTGCCCCGCGCCCCTCGCCCCGCCCACGCCGGCGTTCAGGTCAGTTTCCTGGAACCCGAGTTCAGTGTAAGCTTCTCTCGGCCTCCGGGCCGACCACATAGCTGCTCTCTCTCCACGGCAGTCCCTTGAAAAGCCAACAACTTCCAAATTTGGAAACTGCTAGAAAACGGAACCGGCTCAGTCTAGCTCTTTGTTGATTAGATGGGCCCAAGAGAGACGTAAATAAGACAGGAGGTGAACATCAAACATCTGGGTAGCAGTGGTCACTCCGCGGAGAGCCGCATGGCCCAGCGGTGTCAGCAGTTGCTCACGGCTGCTGGCGGCCCGGGGCCCTTTGCACACTCGAGCGCAGTCAGCGTGTGGACACAGGGGGGCTGCGGACCAAACCCGACAAGTTCAGGGACAGAAAGTAACCACATCGAACGGTCTGAACGTAATTCCTAACTGAAAGTGGGTCATGGCGGGTAGTGACGTCCTGGGCCAGTAGCTTCCTTGAGCCTCTCTTGTCTCTGCATCTCTGATAATAGACCTCTGGCACGTCAGCGTCATCTTTTCCAGACCCTCAGGGAGCAGCTACCCATCAGAGCAGAGGCCACTGTGTCCTCACTGTTATCTTGTTCCCTGCATACCATCTCTGTGTGCTGTCAGTGTTACCTGCCCCACACCCACCGCGGGGGAAGAAGCGTGTGTCTGTCCATGTCACTTGTTACCCAATCTCAGGTGTTCCCCACCTTGCTTTCTCCCACCCCCTCCAACCCACCACCAGTGGGTTTCATGCCCCCTCTCACGTCTTTCCCTTTGATTCTCATATATCAAATAAGCTGCAAATCTGCCATCCTCCAGAGCAAAATCACAATCCCGTGAGATTGTCATTTGGCTCAAAAATACTCATAAAAAAAAATCCCTTACAGGTTTGGACATTTCTTAAACCTGTCCCGAGAGAAGTTAAATGAACCCCAAAAGCAGTGACTCTTGGTGTGGTTCTAGGACCAGCCACATCAACATCACCCGAGGATTTGCTGGGAATGCACAGCCTCAGGCCCCTCCCAGTGTGACCGAACCAGAGTCCAGGGCCCATGGTCTGTTTTCATAAGCCCAACAGGTGATTCCGGTACCCATGAAAGTTGGGGACTCACTGCCCTGCAGCATGCAGTGAAGCCCTTCTTTCCTGCTCATCGGAATGGCCCTAGTTCTGCACCCTCCTTAGGAGAGCAGGGAAACGTGACTCCGTCCTGGTCTGTGCTCTGTGCCTCAGGTGAGGGGCCAGCTGCCTGCAGGAACTTGCTCCGACAGATTGAACTCACATGGGAAGAAGATGTTTATTTGATCGTCCCCTGGAGTCAGAAATATATCAGGAATCCGGGAAAGGTGCTTACTGCTGGTAAACACACTCACCCTGAGGCTCCCGGCCACGGGCAAGGCAGGCTGAGTTCTAGAACAGTCCTGTGTGGTAGAAAGAAGCGTGTCCCCTCATTTGAGCTAGAGAACCTTCTTGGTATGAGATGTTCCGAAGATTCTGTCACGTGGATTGTGCTGCAAGGGACACTGGCTAGCCATGGGACCACACCATGGGACCACCAATGTGCCATGGCTTTCTGTGTTCCCCAGAGCCAAGTACACAAACCATTCAGGGTACTTCAGTGGCAATGAGCCCCTCTGGTTTGAACATGCTTGGCCTCCCTTTGTGCATTCTGACTCCATATGTCATGTCCCCTCCTCCAGGAAGCCCTCCCTGGCCTCCCCTGCTAGGGCTTTGGTCTCTACTCTCCTGGGAAAGTTTTTTTTGCTTTTGTTAATATTGGTAATTTATAATTTCTGAGAACATTTCTATTTCATCCTTGTTTCTCCCTTCTACCATCTATTTTCACATATAAAATATCCCACTGTGACTCCCCTGAGTGATAACCTTTGACAGTTTTGATACCTTAGAACAGTGGTCCCCAAACTGCGGGCCGCATGCGGCCCCCTGAGGCCATTTATCTGGCCCCCGCCGCACTTCCGGAAGGAGCACCTCTTTCATTGGTGGTCAGTGAGAGGAGCACAGGATGCATCCGCACCCATAGTTCCCATTGAAATACTGGTCAGTTTGTTGATTTAAATTTACTTGTTCTTTATTTTAAATATTGTATTTGTTCCCATTTTGTTCTTTTACTTTATAATAAGATATGTGCAGTGTGCACAGGGTTTTGTTCATAGTTTTTTTTTATAGTCCGGCCCTCCAACAGTCTGAGGGACAGTGAACTGGTCCCCTGTGTAAAAAGTTTGGGGACCCCTGCCTTAGAACAACAGGTGTCTGCCATGGCCCTCCATGGCTTGGTCCTAGCTAACTGCAGCTTCTTCCTGCCTTGGTTTGGGCTCATCCCAGAGGATGCAGCCCACCCCCCTGCTTCGGGTGACACAGGGGCCCCCAAGAAGAGGAGGTGGCACACGCTGAACACCGGATTCCGGCCTGAGGCCAGCTTCGTCCCGGCGTTAAAGGCGCTGGGTCCTTCTGAGATTTGTGCTGACATAACGGAGCCTGGTTTACGACCGCCTCTTGTCCTCCGGCTTGAAGGCAGCACAGGCATTAAGAAATGCCACAGAATGTAGGTGGTTGTGCCCAGCCAGTTTTCTGCTTTCTGTTTTTCCCAGCAGAAAAAATCCTGTGCTTCAATTCAATCCGTCGTCCTCAAGGGCTTCCTGTGCACGAGTGGTTTTGCTGGGTTTGTAACTGCGCAACCAAGTGGAGACCTCGTTTCTTTCATCTGACCTTTCCTCCTTTCCCTTGGACTCCAACTGGCCTCATCCTCACTCTGACTCACCCCCCTCTTCCCTCATCTCACCCTTCTCCCCTCCCCCCTCACCTCACCCCTCTCCCCTCATTCCTGTCCTTCTCCTCTCACCTCCTCCCACTCCTCACCCCCCCCCCCCCCGTCCCTCTCCCCTCACCCCTGCCCTCTTCCCGGCATATCCTTCTGTCTTCAGGGCTGAGCCCTCAGGACAAGGAGAGGCTGATCAGCATCAGATCATTTTAGGGACAAAGCCCTGGGATGTCTGTTGACTCCAGGCTCCAGAGACAGTTTCGGGTCAGACTAGAGATAACATCTAAGGCCTCAGTGATGTTTCGGCTCCAGGCTCAGGAAAGCTTGAGACCAGAGCAGGCAACACCCCGGCTGACATCAGGACCGGATGTACTTGGCTACCCCTGAGCACCGACCAATCAGTGGAGACCATGACCCTGACCACAACCCTGACTCCCTTAGTCATTGTGATTAATATTATTTCCCCTAGATAACTCATCCACTAGAGGAGTCTTCAGCATTAGCTCACCTGTGCCTCTGGGCGTGGGCCACTTCCTAAAAATAAACCCTTTCTTTGCTGCAAAATCCTGTTTGTGTCTTATTGGTCTTCAATGCACTCAAGCAAAGGACCCCATTAGTCCAGTAACAATATAAGAAATAAGTGAGATGGACACAAAGGTGCCCTCTGTTACAAGGTAACTAAAGCCTATCTGATAGAATATGCCACACTCAAGCAAAGGACCCCGTTAGTCCGGTAACAGTATAAGAAATAAGTGAGGCGGACACAAAGGTGGCCTCTGTTACAAGGTAACTAAAGCCTATCTGATAGAATATGCCACGGTATACTGCAGCAGCCAGACCCCAGCGGTTGACAGCTGTAAAGGCTTGCTGAGCCTCTATGTTCTACGTCCATTGTGAGCGGGCGGAGGCTCTGTTCTTCACCCTGGGACCCAGGCGAATCCGGCAGCCTCTATCTGGGTGACAGGGTCAGGATATATGCAGCTGCTCCCCAAACTTAAGTGACCCACATCACTCGTAGAAAAGATTTTCTTTAAGATCCAGATGCAGATATACAGAAGGTTTTAATTCACAAACCCTGCATTTCACCCGAGACATATACAGCCAACGCTTCCTTCCTTACAAGTCTCATTCATCTAAAATGAGCCGAGGTCTTGCCGTGTGCCGGGCTTTGTGCCAGGGGCTGGGGTAGAGCAGGAAGCAGTTGCCTGTCCTTGGGGAGGGACAGTCTAGTTCCTGCTCTTCCATTGGTCACGGGGATTTGTGGGTAGTAAGTAGGGGGTGCTGGGGAGCTGGGGGAAGCTTGGGGGAGCCTGGGCTCCTCTTCCGAGTTCACGTGTTGTTGGCACTCGGACTCAGTTCTGTCCAGATTTGAGTCTGATGGCCAGTTTCCTAAGCAATCAGGAGCAAACAGCACACGGTTTTATATTCTGCACTTGCTTAGTGCATAAGTAGCCCCCTTGGGTTAATTTGCTTCCTCTCGAATCTCAAACCAGGGAAGTTGGGCCATTAGTGAAGATTTTCCGAATTCCTTTCGATTGATCACAGTGGTTGGGCTCCATCCTCCTGAAGTTGAGGGCTCTGGTCATTTCTTTCTTCCCTCTGACCAGGCTGCCGGGCTTGGTGACAGGAAGGCTGGTACAAAGGCAAGAGCTTGGCTTCTAGGCTGATTGGTAAAAGCGACGACTGTTGTTCTTTAAAAGGCCAGCAAGTTCATGTCATTCCTGGGTGCCAGGCTCTGGACATGTCATTCCTGGGTGCCAGGCTCTGGACCAGGCCTGCGCACCCAGAAACCACGTCCAGGACGTGGAGTTGAGCTCGGGGAGAGATAGAGACATAGTCTCCACAGCAATGGCGAGGGACAGGCTCCGAGGGAGGGTGGAGAAGGACTGTGGCTCGCCGCCCAGTGGAAAACTACCTGGGCCGTGATTCATCGGGGATAACGCTTTGCTGGTGCCAGGCCAGCGCCGTCCTGGGGAGAGCCAACAGCTGGAGGGCACATCAGGAATGGAATCAACTCGAGGGAGGAGAGTGAACGCAGATCGAGATGGAAATGGAAATGTATTAACTTCAAGGCCGTACCCGGCTCCTGTTGCAAGCTTCTGTCTAACTCAGCCAACAGGAGCCCGGAGTCCGCCGCCTGGCTGGCCGTTTCTGGCACGATATGGGCAAGTCAGGCTCCGGTTCCAGGCGGCTCCCAGTCCCTGGGGATGGCAATGGGTTGGCCCATGTGCACACAGATCGGCTGGTTAATTAAGGGCTGTGGGTTAGACAGGTGGAATTCCTAGTGCCACCAAATGCTGGATCCTTAAGGGATTGCCCCAAGAGAACAACAGATGGTTTAAACACAGACTCACACAGCATCAGTACGTAGCAATGGCCTGTCTGTGGGGCTCAGCCCTTCTGCTCCTTGGAGTCCTGGGGCTCCCTGAGAACCCGGCACCAGGGATGCTTGCTTAAGGCAACTTTATTGAGATATAATTCAAATACCATGCAATTCACTCTGTAAAAGTGTACATTTCGATGGTTTTCAGGGTACGCACAGACCTGTGCCGCCATCAGCACAGTCAATTTTTTTTTAATTTTTAATTTTATTCATTTTAGAGAGGAGACACAGAGTGAGAGAGAGAGAGAAAGAGAGAAAGGGGGGAGGAGCTGGAAGCATCAACTCCCACATGCGCCTTGACCAGACCAGTGCAGGGTTTTGAACTGACGACTTCAGTGTTCTCAGGTCAATGCTTTATCCACTGCGCCACCACAGGTCAGGCAGCACAATCAATTTTAAAGCATTTTACCACCTCAGAAAGAACCTACTACCCTTTTGCAATTCCCCCTCTATTCTCTCATCCTCCCCCTGACCCCTAAGTAGCCTCCAGTCTACTCCCTCTCTCAGTACATTTCCCTGTTCTAGGCATTTCACGGGAACGGACTCGTATATATGCACAGTCTTTTGTGTCTGGCTTCTTTCACTGAGGATCGTGTTCTTGAGGTCTACCCATGCTGCGGCAGATGTCAATACCTCACCATTTTTTGTGGCTGAGTAATATTCCATCACAGAGATAAGGCATATCAATTGGACTTTTGGGTTATGTCCACCTTTTGGCTATAAATAATAGTACTGCTTTGAACATTTGAGCAAGTTTCTGCATGGACACATGGTTACGTTTCTCTTGGGTGTCGTGGATATATGTTTTTGTCCCTCTAGAAGTGGAATTGCTGGGTCACTTGGTAACTCTGTTTAATGATTTCAGGAATGGCCAGACTGTTTTTCAAAGAAGCTGCACTGGCAGTGGCTGAGGTTCCACCTCTCTCCACGTCCTTGTCACCTCTGGTTATCACTGGATCTCTTGATTCTATAGCCAGTCTGGTGTGTGTGAAAAGGTATCTCATTGTGGCTCTGAGATGTTGATTTGTTGATGACTAATGATGTTGAGCATTTTTTCATGTGCTTATTGGCTCCTCTAAGTTTTTTTTTTTTTAATTTTTTTTTTATTTCATTCATTTTTTTTTTTTAGAGGGGAGACGTAGAGAGAGAGAGAGAGAGAGAGAGAGAGAGAGAGAGAGAGAAAGGGGGGAGGAGCTGGAAGCATCAACTCCCATATGTGCCTTGACCAGGCCAGTGCAGGGTTTTGAACTGGCGACCTCAGTGTTCCCAGGTCGACGTTTATCCACTGCGCCACCACAGGTCAGGCGGCTCCTCTAAGTTTTTGACTCAATTGATGGAGTATTTGTTTTTTCCATTTATTTATTTATTTATTTATTTATTTATTTATTTATTTATTTATTTTTGCCTTGGCTGGGTAGAGAGTTGTCCCAACATGCCAAGGTTGTGGGTTCAATTCCCAGTCAGGCACATACAAGAATCAGCCAATGAGTGCATAAATAAATGGAGCAACAAATCAAGGTTTTCTTCTCTCTCACTCTAAAAAAATCAAATTAAAAAGAAACAAATTTTGAAAAATGTTCTTTTTTTTAAATTTTGAAATCATTCTAGGTTTAGAGAAAAGTTGAAAAACTGGTACAGAAGTCTCATTTACTCTCAACCCAGATTCCCCAAATGTTAACCATAGTTGCTTAATCATCCCAGATCTCTGAAACATTTAAGAGTAAGTTGGAACCTGAGGGCCCTTTACCTCTAAATACTTCAGTGTGTATTTCTTAAAAACACATACACATGGACATATAAAATGAACAACTCTTTTTTATGCAACCACAGTAAAATGATCAAAATCAGAAAATCAAGTACTGTACTCAATACTATAATTTATTGAATTTAACCAAGTTTTGCCAGATTTCTGGGTATCGGCATGTTTTAAAAAAGCTCACAGGTGATTCTAACGGACATTAGGGGTCTCTGTCACCTCTGCTTGCAGAGGACAGTGACACAGGGAGAAGGATGCCCTCCCTGAGGTCATCAGCAGGGGTTTCAGGGTGCCCCAACCCCTGGGGCCCCGTTGGTGGGACTTAAGACTTCTCTCCCCAGGCTGAACCAGCAGGCTGCTGGCTTGCAAGTGGGGGGGTCAGTGCATCATGTCCCCTGCACCCTAGCACATAGCATGTTCTCCATCCAGGGGTGACTATCTCTCCTGCTGGCACCTGCCTCTAGACACCCCCTTCTGCATGCCCTCCCCTTCAGACCCTCAGACCGGCATCCACCCCATCCTGGTGGTCTTTCCTCACACAGATCTGACCACAGCCCTTTCCTGTTAAGATCCTATTGCAGCCGGAGTCCCTCCGGTCAGTAAAGGAGAGCAGCGGTGTTTCCGCCCCGCCACCTGCTACCCCCAGCTCCCACTCCACCCTAAGACACTCCGAGCCTTGCTTCTCCCCCAGGGTACCGCATGGAGCGTGTCTACGGAGAGACACACGGGAGCAGAGAAGGAATGGGACAAGAGGGGGCTGCAGGTGGACTTAGTTGGCTTGTCACCCAAAGTGGGTCTCCAGTACCCCTGAAACTCATTGGAACTGTGAATGTGCAGCCTTATCTCAGACCTGTGGAGTCAGGCACTCGGGGTGGAGCCCAGGCCTCTGAGTTCCAGCCAGCCCTCCGGTGCTTCTGCTGCGCGCCCAGGTGTGAGACTCGCTGGCCTAGAGCTCTGGCCCCCGGGAGGTCCAGGCAGGACCAGGGTGGGCTCAAGAAGACCACCACGTATTTCCAGTGTACTGACCATTTGCCGAAGGAGATGGGCAGTTTCCCTGGGTGGGAAAATGGGGCTGTGCCAGGGGAACCCAGAGCCTGCAGAAGGTCCCTCCAACTGTGGGCGGGGTTTGGGTTACAGAGACCTCAGCCATCAGTGACTTCCAGCCCAGGCTTTTAGAGCAGTCTTTAGGAAAACTATCAATCAGTTGTGTCACGATGTTCTCAGGGCTTTACATTTCACATTGTTGCCATTAGTTTGAGGATTAAAATAATAATAATACATGACTGTATATGTAGGGAAATAACAGTGCAAGTTTGTAGCAAAAGGATCTTGACCTAGGACAAGTTGGTTTAAAACTTTGACATCCAGGCACCTTGGAGATCCTGTTGCCAAATAAACTTAGTAAATGCTTTTTTTTTTTCCAGGGACAGAGAGAGTCAGAGAGAGGGACAGACAGACAGGAACGGAGAGAGATGAGAAGCATCAATCATTAGTATTTTTTGCTGTCGCAACACCTTAGTTGTTCATTGATTGCTTCCTCACATGTGCCTTGACCGCGGGCTTTCAGCAGACTGAGCAACCCCTTGCTGGAGCCAGCGACCTTGGGTCCAAGCTGACGAGCTTTAGCTCAAGCCAGATGGGCCTGTGCTCAAGCTGGCGAGCTCGGGGTCTCGAACCTGGGTCTTCCGCATCCCAGTACGACGCTCTATCCACTGTGCCACCGCCTGGTCAGTGCTTTTTAATGATTACAGAACTTGGCTCCCTTAGTGCCTATATACTTAGACAATGGAATAACTCAAATGTTGAGACCTTCTTTTTTATCAAAAAATTTTTTTTACAGCCTGACTGGGTAGTAGTGCATTGGATAGAGTGTTGGACTGGGATGTGGAGGACCCAGGTTTGGGACCCCGAGGTCGTCAGCTTGAGCGTGGGCTCATCTGGGTTGAGCACAGGCTCACCAGCTTGAGCCCAAGGTTGCTCTCTTTAGCAAGGGGTCACTCAGTCTGTTGTAGCCCCCTAGTCAAGGCACGTGTGAGAAAGCAATCAATGAACAACTAAGGAGCCGCAACAAGTTGATGCTTCTCATCTCTCTCCCTTCTGTCTGCCTGTCCCTATCTGTCCCTCTCTCTGTCTCTGTCACACACACACAAAATTCTTTTACAAGCATGTTTAAAATTCTGGCTCATAATTTCAAGTTAAACTGTCTTGCCCAATAGGCAGCATGTTCGATATGTGACCTTGCTCAGTATTTCCCCGCCGCCCCTGAATAACAGGAAATCGACGAGTTGTCATTCATTACGTGTTTGTGGCTGCCTGTGGTTCTATTCGAACTTGTGTCTAATATTTGGTCATCGGGAGTGGAAAAATTTGGTCACATGGCATACAATTTTAATTTGCTAAAGCAAATATGTTGGAAGGAGCCAATTAATGCAAACACAGACTGTTGGTTTTCTGCAATTGATTTGGGGGAAGGGCGAGTCTAGACGAATGGAAGATCTGAGTTAAAGCTCTTGAATGATTGCCAGGAAACAGAACAGCAGCCAGGCCTGGGATTGGTTTGTACGGGGGTCCTTCTTTAATTAATAGACATGAACGTTTTGTGATTTGATATTAGCAATGCTGGTATGTCTAAAGTGCTTCAGAATTTCTCAGAAATGTTTTAAACAACCTTGCCATTTGCACTATTTTTAAAGGAGGGGTTGGCATTGAAGAGGTCATGCTGAAATGAATTAATTATTACTAAGTGGATGGAAAAATTTTTTGGTACTTCTTATCCTATTGGGTTACATTAACTACACCTTTAATTTAATTCAAAGTGCTCCTCACTCTAAAATTTAATCATGTACCTCTATTTAAAAATGTATGTTACTGAATCCACCCCCCCCCCCAAATCTACCATCCCTACTGTAGCAAGGCAATTTTGCCAAAAACACATCCCTTTAAAAGTCTGCTGGAGCTTCTCAGGAGCACCAGTGTAAAGCCCCCAGTCCGCAGCAGGACAGCCAGAGCCCTTCACAACCTGGCCCTCCCCTCCAGCTGCCTGTCCTCCCACGGGGACCGGGTTCCTGCCTGCATCCACACTGAGCAGCTTGAAATTCCCCCAACTGGGTGGACGCTGGATGTCAGGTTAAGAAGTTTAGACTTCATTTCCCTGGGAAGGAGAGGTCCTGAAAATCATTGGGTAGGGGACGACCAGTTTGTCGGAAGAGTTAACATGATTGCTGTCGATCCTGAGGTCTTTAGCCCCGTGAATTAGGAGAGGCGGTAGGAGACCCCACCATTCTGGGTCCTTTGTGCATTTGGGAGGAAAGAGGACCCAAGTAGGAGATCTTTCTCTTCCTGGGCAGCACAGATGGTGGTTTCTCTGCTCTAGTTCAGAAGCCTCATTTCTTTATCAAGGCTTTGGCAGCCAGAGTGTTTCTTTGTTCATTATTCATGGATACACTTGACTTTGTTCAGAAGTACAGCTTAAAGGCTGTACATTAGGGCCGCAGAGAGGCTGGCAGGCAACGCGCCCGATTGACTTCAGAACCGCCCCATTCTCTCTGGAAAAATCCTCTCTAGGAACCTGTGCCAAGACCTGGTGAGTGAAAAATGAATTTTCATGATGTATCAAAAAATGCATCTTTTAAGAAGCCGTCTTATATACAATGGCACCAGAGAGGGGAGAAATAAAAGAGAGAACAACCCTTTGAGATCAAAGCGCTCCTTCGAGATGTGGAGATGTTAGGACTACAAGGAGGTCAGTGACAGGCCCATGCGGCCGGGTTCCATCTGGTTTATTCCATGTTCTCTTTGTGTGTACTTGCACGGACACACGCTGGCGCACACACAACACCCCCTGTGCCCACTGTTCAGGGTCCCTGCAGCTCTTCTAGTGGGTCTTGCATTTCTCTAACTCGAAGTCAAAGGATTTGTTGGGGCCCCTCTGTTGGCTTGCTTGTCTTCAGAGCAGGTGGGTGAGCAGCGCTCACACCTGAGAGAGGATCTTTCAACACCTGGCTCTGCGAATTCTGCTTCTTGGGCACTGCTGGGCCCTCCATGACTCCCTCCGTTGACTCCTCCTGGTGCAGCCACCCACGTGGCTTCCAGTGGCAGGATGGTGCCATCTTCCTCCCCTGGCAGAATAGCCATGTGGCTTCTGTGACCCGCATGTACTGACCATCACCATTCCACACACCTCTTTGGGTTGTCAGTTACCATAGGAGCGGTTCCATTGCCACAAACACCCTTAGGTTCGTCACTCCACGTCACTTTCCTGGTTAATGTCCCCAGGTTCTTAAACAATGTGCCCAAAGTCACAGAATTAAAGGGCCAGAAGTGAGCTTTTGGATCCAAACCCATGATGGCACGGCCCCTGCCTGCTTCACTGGGTGGCACTAACCCACACTGGAGGGGAGGAGGGGCATTGCAGGGGAAGGGAGGAAGAGTGTGAACAAAGGCACGGAGACTTTAAACAGGATAGTTTGTTCCAGAAAACGCAAGTTATTCAGCACTGGCGGAGCAGAGTGTGGGAGGGGATGGAATCGAGGACAGGGTAAGGGGTGGGGGCTGAGGAGGCTCAGTGGACCCCAGGGACTTACTCTCTCACAGGGAAGGAGCTTGGAGATCCACCCAGAAAACAGTGGGGAAGCTGTGGTCGTAGTTTGTTTTCACCAGCTGGTTAATCGGCAGTGTGGCCGTGTGGCTAGGGGGAGGATGGGGACTGGCAGGCAGAGGTCATTGAGAAGTCCGCATCACTCTTACTTAAGAGTGTGGGGCTTGGGAAGTCACTGGTCCTCCTGCCCTGGGTTTTCACATCTGTAAAAGAAGAGTATTGGACAAGAAGAAACTTTCACTGAATTTATTCACCATCACATCCCTGCTATTTTATCTGCCCACCGGCCAGCAGCGGGTAGTTTTTTATCTGCTGGCTGACTTTGCTAATTATCCCTCTCACCCCACCCCACCCTACCCCACCGACCCCTTTATGAGTACTCACAGGCAGCCAGCACTGGGGGCTCGCTAATCAGCAGAGGTATCACGTCCCCTCCAGTATCCAGGGCTGAATGACTTCTGGACCAAGGGCTCCCTCCCACAAGGGTGAGGTCTGGCTGGGGACTCCAATGTCCTTTTCATGCACCCGGTCACTGGACCTCCAGCCTTCTGGTTGTTGGTCCCAGGGCCCCTGGATGCTAACATGGTTCACATTTGAGAGGTGCTTTGAAGGGGCTTATAAATACTTGAACTTTACTTTTCAATTACTGTCTCTGTGTTGGGACAGTTCTGTGTGCACAAGGGAATGACAGGAAGAATAGTGCAGGACCCTCAAGCCCCCTCACCCCTTCCCATGCCTGCCCTACCCGAAGGTCAGCACTGTCTGCCTGTCGCCCTCGGGCGCTTCTGCCTGCCTCCAGGGCAGGGCTTGTGTGAGCAGCCTCCTCTGGGGCCCTTGGGCCCCAGCTTTACTCCATCTACTGCATGTGGCTGGCAGGCCCCACCTGAGGGTCTGGCCCAGTTCCTGGGACCCTCCTCCCGGGTAACCCCTACCCCTCCTATGACTTGTGTCTGCTCCAAAGGATGCACCAAATACTCAAGTGGAAAAGCAAAAGCGGGCCGTTTTATTTAAAAACAATAATGTTTAGAGATAATCATGGATGTGGCGAATAATTCAAACAGTACAAGCCCCTCTCCCACCCGAGATTCCCCCGGCCCCCCCTCGCCTGTTACTGGGTTCCCCATCTCCTTCGGGAGCAATTCTGTGTAGGTACAAGCACGCATCCCACCCTTAAGTTTTTTTTTTTTTAATTTTTATTTATTTATTCATTTTAGAGAAGAGAGACAGAGAGAGAAAGAGAAAGAGAGAAGGGTGTAGGAGCAGGAAGTATCATCTCCCATATGTGCCTTGACTAAGGGTTTTGAACTGGCAACCTCAGCATTCCAAGTCGATGCTTTATCCACTGCACCACCACAGGTCAGGCCCACCCTTAAGTTTTAAAAGGAACCAGACACAAATCATTCTAATCACTGCTCTTCGCTTTTTATTCACTTAACCGTAGGTCTAGTCACAGGTTTTCTGCCAGTCCCGCTGGCACCACCTTTGCGCGGCTGCACGGGGCCCATAGTCACGGTCGCGTGCTGGGCATGCGGGACAATTCCGCAGGGGTGCTCACCCTCCTGCTCTGGAGTACGGGACTGGGGCCAGAGGTGCCACCTCCGCCCTGGGTCAGGGAAGCGCCACTTCCCCCCATCTCGCTCCACAGCCGGGGCGGGTCCCCAGCTCAGATATTTGCGAGAACTTTCCGGGGGGTCTTGCACTCCGGGCGACGCAGGTTGCCCTTTGCAGCCTCCTTTTAGTTTGAAGGTGGCGACTCGCGGTGAGCGACCCCGCAAAGGGCGAATGAACAAGTGGCAGCCATAGACCGGGAAACGCAGCCCCGCGAGAAAGCGGCCGCGCGCGCTGCCCCGCCCGCACCCAGGAGCCGTGCCGGGGCACGCCCGCCTTGCCCCCGCCGCGGGCGGTCCCGGGGCCAGCCGCCCGCCCTCCGCCGGCCCCCCTCCCGGGCGCCGTGCCCGTCCCCAAGGCGGCTCGTCACCGCCGAGAGGCCAATGGGCTGGGCCGCGCGGCCGCGCGCACTCGCAGCGCTCCCTTTCCCTCCGCTGTCTCCGGCGCCGCTCTCCAGCCCTCGTCCAGCTCGCCGCCAACACCGTCGGAGCCGCCATGCAGCCGGCGCACGCCTCGTTCCTCCCGCAGCTGCTGCTGCTGCTGCTCGCGGCGCGCGGCTCGTCGCAGCTGCCCCGGGCCGGCCGCTCGTCTCCCGTCGCCGCCGGGTGCCCGGAGCGCTGTGAGCCCGCGCGCTGCGCCCCGCCGCCGGAACACTGCGAGGGCGGCCGCGTCCGCGACGCGTGCGGCTGCTGCGAGGTGTGCGGCGCCCCTGAGGGCGCCGAGTGCGGCCTGCAGGAGGGTCCGTGCGGTGAGGGGCTGCAGTGCGTGGTGCCCTTCGGGGTGCCCGCCTCGGCCACCGTGCGGCGGCGCGCGCAGGCCGGCCTCTGTGTGTGTGCCAGCAGCGAGCCAGTGTGCGGCAGCGACGCCAAGACTTACGCCAACCTGTGCCAGCTGCGCGCCGCCAGCCGTCGCTCCGAGAGGCTGCACCAGCCACCCGTCATTGTCCTGCAGCGCGGCACCTGCGGCCAAGGTACCAGAGGACAGTGCCCACCTCCACCTCCCCGCCCCACCGCGAGCCGGAATCTGGGGAGCTCCTGGGTTTCCCCATCTCAGTCCTAGCCTGCCCTCCGCGGGACCCACGGGTAAACCAAGGGTCAGGGAAGCGTTGCCAGGTGTTCTGGGAGAATGGACTTTGATCTCTGGGTGGCAGCATTTCGTGGGCTTCCCCTGAACCAAGCTTTCCGCCCAGCCTGGGGTGGGTTCCGCGCCCAGTGTGTGCCCAGCGCGTGCCCAGCGCGCTCTGTCCTGTAGTCAGGGTGATAGGGTGTCCTGCCTGAGAGGCCGGTCGCTGGTTGCCCAGCGGGGAACCACACAACACCAAAGGACCCAGAGACAAGACAGGAATTTGGGCACAAGGAAGGAGAGAAGTTCGGGACTGGGAAAGGTAAGCGCTTTGTGCCCAGCAAACCCGAGGCGTTGGAGCCACAGGGACTCGTTTCTGTTGCTTTCCATTCCACTTCTCTGCATCCAGCCCCTGTCCTCCTTTACAAGTGACCATGCATTCACTGTGTCTGGACCCTGACTATGACAACTCCATCTCACTTTTCATTTGAAAGGAATAGTGTGACCCGCCCCAGATGATCACCTGGCCAGGCGCTGCAGCAGCGTCCTGCCTGCCTTGCTTCCCGGGTTTTGAGCTAACCCTACAAAAATGAAAGTGGCTCTTTTTGAATAAGCTGAACGGGGCTTTTGATCATGAAATCTGAAGAGGTCAAGGTGTGGGGCCAGTTAGGGATGAAGAAGTGTCCCCCTTCTCTCACCTTACAAATCTTTTCTGTATCAGCAAGCCGGGTCCCTCTGTGGTGGTGGTGATGGGGCCAAGGGTGGGGAAACCCTCTGTCTCTCATGGGACCTTCCAGAGGGAGCTTCTCTTCTCCAGGCAGGAGACCATATGGAAAAACAATGTGCAGTTCAGCTGCGGCCAGGCCAACCTTGTAGGGATGGGACGGCTGGGTTTGGTAGTGGCCCCGGATGCAGCCACACTCTGCCTCCTCACCACCCGCTGTGCCCAGTGCAGGGGCTGGTTTGGATTCTCTTTGTAGAAATATGACTAACTGGGACCTCGCACCATTTGGTTTGTACTGAGCGGAAGGTGCCGGAGAACTTGGAAAGCATGTAGTCAGCCAGCACAGGAGCAGCGAGCCTGTACCCACCCCAGGAAACTGCCTAGATAGGGGGTGGAGGAGAGCTTCCCCGGAGAGGAGTGACCCTCGGAGACTGGGATGGGCATGGAAATGCACACCAGTTGGTGCCCGCTCTGTGCCCCAGTCCTTGTACCAGAGGAACCACACGTGGGACCTCACTGGATCTTCACAGCCTCACTAGGAGGGAGCCTGTGCTATCATTCCCGGAGGAACTGAGGTTGAATTACTTGCCCAAGGCCACTCAGCCAGCATTTGAACCCAAACAGTCTTCCTCAGAGCCAGCCTGGTGCTTCCCCAGGCCTGTGGAGCAGAGGTCGGGTGGGAGAAAGGGAGTTTCCAGAGGACTGGGAAGTGCATCCCGGCTGGAGTGGGGACCAGCCCAAGCAAAGCCTTGATTGGGGGAGGGGTTGACTGGTGCCCCTGGGACATCCGGGGAGGGTAGCGGGAATGAAGTGTTCCGGCTTGTAGCCTGGCCGCATGGGGTCCCGAGTGACAGCCGCCACGGGAGCACCTGGTTTATGGCCGGTGCGGCGGAGGCCCTTAGCCACTTTGGAGTTGGCAGGCGTTCACAGTCACCGTGTAGAGGCCGTCTCGCCGGCAGCAGGCTCCCGGGAGAGCAGGCGAGTGGACAGGTACAGAAGGACGCCTTCGGTGGCCTTGAAAAGAGGGAGAGACAGGGTCCAGCGCTGTTCGCGTCCTTCCCCCTCCTTTCTGCATACGGCGGAGCTCTGCCGAGCGTCTGGCGCTCGGTGTGTTTGCCTGCCTGCCGGGGGAGGCACCTGTCGGTCTGGGGACGGGTGGCGAGAGAATGAATGAATGAATGAATGGACGAGAGACAGCCATCCAGTCTTGAATTGAAAGCTTTGATCTTTCCACCTCCCTCTACCCCATCTAACACTCCGCCCTTGACCTTCTCCGGAGGTGCCCCTGAGGACGGAGCGCGGGAGCCAAGACTTCATTCAGTTGCAGGCCTACCCACAAGCAGGTCACTTGATGTCATTGTTAAATGAGGCGACTTGGCCGCCTGCTCTGGCTGAGAAGGGTTGGCAGGCGTGCTGGGTTCGCAGCGGGGGTGGACACGGGAGGCCTCTCGGAGGAGTTGCCTTTGGCCTAGAGGCTGGAGTTGGAGGAGCCACGCGGGGATGTGAGGGAAGAGCCTCGGGGATGGGAACGGGCCCACGGCTGCCAGGATCCTAAGGAGGGTTTGTGTGGAGCAGGAAGTAAGGACAAGGGAAGTGGGAAGTGCCATCAGACGCAAGGTCTCTGGGCTGGGGAGCCGCGTTTTGGAGGCGTGGTGGGTCTTTGGATGGTGAGATGTGTTGCCCCTCGACAAAGAGCATGTTTATCCGTAAGCTCTTTAACAAAGACTTCAGGGGACATCCTGTAAGCACGGCTCTGGAATGGGAGGCACACCTTCTCATTCGGAAGTCCATGCTGCTGTGAGGGTTTGGATGGGAAAGTGTCCAATCATACCGGAGAACAAAGGTCTGTCAGCTTCCGTTGTTAGCAGTTTGGATCAGTTTAAAGTAAAAGCTCTCTACTGGTCAGGAGCTGGCAAGAAAGAAAGGAATTGTAATCCATAATAGTATAATAATAACAAGGGCTAACGTATATGTTCAGTGCCTCTCTGAGCCCATTCGATGCTCCTCGCCATCCTGTGAGGGGTGCAATAGTCCTCCCCCTGCCCCAGCTGGGAGACAGAGGCCCGGGCAGCGCCTTATGCAGGATTTGAACCCCTGCATGTGGTCCAGAGCCTGTTCCCAGTCACCATGCTGTGCTGTCGGCAGAGAAACCAAGATCCCAAGCCAGCCTCAGCTGAGCCACAGCCAACAACTGGAATAAACAGTGCTCCAGATGGCCACGACCTTGAGATGAAACTTGGGACCCATCACAGCTCTCGGGCGGCAGGCACGGGAGTAGGAAGACAGGGTGGCCCCCGGTCACCATCAGTGCAGTTCTTGGTGAAGGAAAAGCAGAAGAATGAGAGGCTGTAATATAGAGCCTCAGGTCCTATGTTGCTCTAGGGGATAGAATTTGCAGACATTGCAAAAGACCAGCCGGATGTATGTGCAGGGTTGCAGAACTCTGCTGGAAAAAGAAAATGGCTGCAAAGCCAGGAAAGAGGCCTGAAAAAGACTCCGAGAGAGACATCAGAAGCCACATCCATGTGTCCTCTTAGTACATACTCCAGGAAAGCTCACCCCGACCCCAGGCAGCAGCCCAGATAAGCCCTGGGGTCTGCAAGCCCAGAGCCTCCCTGTCCCAGTCTCCCCCACCCTGTTCCTGAGGAGGAGAGGCCTCTGGCAGTGGAGGCTGGCCGTTCATTCCAGAGGAAGAGCCCCTGGCTGTTCAATGTCTTTTGACCAATGTCTAAGGTACTGTTCATGTTGATTGGTTACCTTTGATTCTGTGTTGATTTAGTTAAAGAGTTAAAATGGGAAGGTTTTATAGCATTAGTGAGTCAACAGCAAAAGCCAGCCGTTTGAGTAACTTCATTCCACCCAGAGAGCTGTAAATAGGTGGCATTAGACCTGAAAACAACTGCCTTTAGTAAGCTATTATGGTGGGGACCATGAGCTAACTGGTCGGATGCCCGAAGCCTCAGGCCGGGGGCTGGACTCAGTCCGTTTGGAGTTGTGGGATCCTGGACGCAGTTCCATGGCTTGGATTGAGCAATCAGACTTTCCATGAGCTTATATTTGAAGTGAATAAATAGCTCTGGTCAGGCTTAATTTGAAGAAGAAATCAAGCTTGGCAGGGGTTGAAGGTTCCTTGGAAGGCCAGCTAGGGTGGAGGGGCTGGCAGGCTGGCAGCTGGTTCTGGCCCTTCCCAGGCTGTTACCTGACCAGGTGACCGGCCCCCGACCTCTCAGGGCCTCAGCAGTGAGGGAGCTGGATCAGATGATTTCTGAAGTCCCTTTTAGCTGGACTGGTCTGTGATGTGTATAAGAAAACCAGTCTCTGAAGAATTGTGGTCACCTCATGCCTGATTAAAATAGGCTGAGCAGGCTTCTTTAATTTCTTTTTTTTTTTTTAAATTATTGATGTTTAAAGCCAAGGTTGTCATTGAATGCATGTGGCTCATCTCGAGCCTGCTTGCCTTGCACTTTGTTCAGCTTTATGCTGGCTGCTGATTATCCCTGGATGACCACAGTGGTAACATACCCACCCCCAAGAGGGGAGCTCCTGTGAGCCTGGTGCCCCTTGCTGCTTCCCAGGGGCCCTGAGGCTAGGCTGCAGGGGTCCGTGGGGGTGGGATCCCTCCTGAACTGTTACATGTGTCCTTCTCTACCTTCCCTGCCATTAAAGAGACAGAGAGAGAGAGAGAAAGAAGAAAAAGAAAGATGACAGAGATAGATAGATGATAGATAGAGAGAGAGAGAGAAAGAAAATCAAAGAGAAACAGACATGTAGCTATTCCGATTGGTTTTCCAAAAGGCGCCGTGAAGTGGCAGGAAAATTGGTGACGTGGGTCTGACGCACACCAGCCAGCACAGCCCGCAGCAGGGCAGAGATGTGTGACAATGGAGAGGCACATCTGTTGCGGCTGGAAGGGCACAGAGTTCAGCTCTTGGGATCAGTGACGTGAGCTCCATTTCTAAGCTCATTTAGAACATTTTATCGAACACCTGCTGCGTCCTCAGGAGTGTCCAGATTCAGGGAGTCCGAGGAGAGCAAGGCTCAGTGGCCCATGGTCTCGAGGTCGTAGTAGGTCGTAGGTCATGTAACACCCGGCTTATGGACTGGACTTCTGGAGTCAGGTACCCACTTTCTAATGGTGGAACTTCATCTCTCTGAGACACGGTTTCCTCATCAGTAAAATGACAATAAAAATAATAGCCCGTCTAAACACACCTCATCGGGTCGTGGGAGGAAAGAAGCGCCTAATGATATGAGCTAAGAACTGTACCAGGGCGCGGCTGAGGCTCCATCAGTGTAGCCATAAGAAGAATACTCATCGTCCTCGTCATCGAGACGACTGACCAGGAAGCAGCGCGGTGCAGGAAGTGTTGTGACGATCTTGTCTCCCCGGGGACGAGGCGGGCGAGTGGGTGTGACATGGGTGTCCTGGAGCCTGACTTGGAATTTGTCAATAACTAAGTTAGGAAAGATGGTCTGGTCAGAGGGACCAAGACACCTCCTTGCCTGTCACCTTGGGAAACCCCTTGCGATGGGCCGTGTCACAGGAGAAGTGTGTGACTTCTCCTGCGTGAAGACCCAAGTGTCTGGAATGCCTCTGATTTTACAGATATTGTCCCTTGACCGTCCCTGGCCTCCGGGACGCACAGGAGGTGGCAGCGTACGGGAGCCCTGAGACCTGCTTGGATGATGCTCGGTTTGGTTCCCATGCTTTGGAAATTCCTCACGAGGAAAGACTGGTCATATCTTAGGCGGAAGAAAAATAGCGTGGGAGTCCGTGGATACTCCGTTAGTTTAGATGTCTAGGACAAATCGTCAAATCGGTGTATTTCATAAAAATGCGCTGCACAGCATCACGCCCTAGCTGCCGGTCCCTCACCAGGAGACAGTCACGTCTCCCTGAGCATGTGATGGCCTCGGAAGGCATATTGTTGCGGCTGGAATTCCTGATAATTTTAAAATCTCAATAAGCCCTGTCTGTCTTAGTGAGTCAGAGCCTTGTGCAATATTTTAAAGCCTCAGGAAATTTATCTTTTTTTTTTTTACAATTGGTTGTGCAATCAAATCTTGAGAAGATGGTAGGCCTGCCTGTGTGAGGAGCTGTATTTTGTTGTTGTTTTTTTCCTCAGAGTTTGGCGAGGTTTGCAATCGAGTTCCTTTTCACTTAATCTCCGGGCGGATTTTGGTGGATCACTCGGCTGCTGAGTCACCTTGCACCCTGTGACTTGGAGAGCCGCCTTCCCTTCAGTGCTGATATTCCAAGTGGTGGTCATCGCTCGGTGGGGATAGGTGGACACGGAGAGGCCTCCCCGTGGAGGTGGCCCAGGCAGATGGCTGACGACTGGGTATAGAGGCGGGAGGGTCGGCATTTAGCAGTCACGTCTGCCTTTCTCTGGCACAGGGTAAGCGAGCCTGGGTGCAGGGGACAGTCTTCTCGGATAGAGCAGTGACCTGAAGAGCTGCCCCCACTGGGTGCTGTCTGGGGGGCCACTGTGCTGATAGTGTCACGGGCCTGCCTTGTTCCTTCCTCATCACCGCTCCTGGAGATGGCGGCCTGGTCCCCGTCTCCCAGCTAAGGGACTAAATGACGCCCCAGGAAGTAAAGGAATTGTCAGAGGCTACCCAGGACAGGGAGGCAGAACTAGGACTGAACCCATGTCACTCTCACTCTCAAACTGTTCTGGAGAATTCTTTGACCGAAGGGTTGCTTTAGCGGCATGCCGTTTAACCTCCAAATATTTGGGGGGCTTTCCAGCTACCTTTCTGTTGTTACTGACTTCTCGTCCAGTGCCATTGTGGCCCGAGGACATGCTTTGTAGAGTGTCTGGTCTTTGGCATTTGTTAGGGCATGTTTTCTGGTCTAGACTGCGGTCACTCTTGGGGAATGTGCCCTGTGGACGCAGAAGGTTCTGCTGCTGTTGGGTGGAGTGTTCCACTAACATTGATCAGGTCTGGTGGCTTCACAGGGCTCTTGGGTCAACTGTACCCTCACAGATTACCCGGGTGGGCTGTCAGCTCCTGGCAGGGGGTGTTGAGGTCTCCTGAGTTATAAAGCCCTGAACTGTTGTCTCCTTTATGGCCCATGGTGTTAGCACACCTGGGTTCCAGCCCCTTTAGACTTTTTGGGTGAGTCACTCTCTCCCTTCAGCCTCAGTTTCCTCATCTGCAGCATAGGGGTAGGGATGCTGCCCCAAAGACCTCAGAAGGACACTGAGGGTCAGATGAGTGTGACAGTGCTTTGTCAGGCAGGCGCGTTGCAATTGTAAATAGTTAGAGATCTCCAAGTGGCAATACCAGACTTTTCCAGGACTCCTGGTAGAACCAGCACCAAGCAGTAGAGCCAGAGGATGGAAAAGCAGTATGCGTCCTGGGTACCAGGACATGGGTCCCCTCTGGGCATGTTTCTTTGTCTCATTGAGACATCATAGCTCTTTGCCAAGGTGATGGAACTGTCCCCAAGCACTGACCCTCTGTTTCAAGGAAGCTAAAGGCAGAGTTCACTACCGTCACCTCCCAGGGCAGATGTTTTGGTTCCAAACACCATACCCCGCGTTGAGGTTGCTTGCATCCTAGCGTGACATTTCTTCATCGGTTTGACATTTTTGCCTCTAAAAAGCATAGCCCAGTATGGCTCAGCCCTCATGGGTAAAAACCCGGTAGAAGTCAGATGACAGCGTAAAAGGACTAGGAGGAAGGGCAGAGGTGGAGACCATCTAGAAAGGACCCACGTGCCGTGGTACCTTTCTGTGTGGGCTTCCGTGACACTCCCATCTATAGTCTGTCCCCTTGGGGCCCCAATATGGCTGGCTGCATTGACCAGCCATATATAATCCTCCATCCTCCGAAAGCTGTCACTGTGCTCGCGCCTTCCACAACCCGTCTCTGATCACATCAACTCTCTGTTTTCATGTTTTCTGAGATCTTCTGGACAAGGACGCCTCCTTCCCTACAGAGACACTGGCGGCTGGCCAAAGCCACCAACTGGCTCGTCAGAATGACTTAATCTGAGAGCATGAAAACCCGAGTGTGGAAAGTCCCTGCAGGTCCTGTAGCCCAACCCTTCACTTCACAGATGGGGAAACTGAGGCACTCAGAAGGAAGCAACCCCCCCCCCACACACACACACAATGATCTCCTCGGGTGGGAAAATGACCTGAAAGCTATCCGTAAAGTGACTGATTTCACCTCTCAAAAGTTCTAAGTACATATTAATGCCTTCGAGCCATAATCACAGGGATATTGCTGAAGGGAAAAAGTCATTATAAGTAGCGTGGTGGGCACACCAGATAAGTCAGGGCTGAGGGCCTTCCGTGCCTTTCACGCTGTGGTTAGGTTTTCTCTGGGAAGACTGTACCAAGTATTGACTCTCTTAACCTAAGCTCTCTTTTAAATCATTCTTCCACCATTCTGTTTAGACATCCTGGGGAGATGCATTGATACATTTGATGACATGCTGTCCTGTATCAGTTTTCTGAAGTTACAAATAGAGCCTGATCCCGTCCAAAAAAAATAAAGAGAAGAAAAAAAAGATCTGCGACTCCAGCATCATTCTGGGAGCTGGGTCATTTCTGTCCTGAGCTTTATACCACCGTTTGGTTAGCCCTGCCCTCTGTGTGCCCGCCTGGCCCATGGCTCTATTGCATACAGGACTGAAATGAACATTTTCGTGTCCGTGGTTATTTCTGTATCTAGGCTTATCCCCTTGGGACAGATACAGTGCAGTGGCTCATGGGAGGATATGGATTTTTTTTTTTTTTTTATGGCTCTTGCTGTATTTTGGCAAATTATTCCCCAGGAGTTTGTACCCATATCTATTGCCATCGGCTATAGACTTGTCTCACCCTCTTAAGTCACCGAAAGCTAGGGCAGCCATAAAGGACATTCCCTCCAAAGAAATCCTTCACAATAAATGAAACGGGACTTTATGTAGCTCCGTCTTCGGCTTGGTCAGTAAGGTGCCTGGTCTGTTGTTAAGTTGCTGATATTCTCAGATTGCTCATTCTTCGGGGAGAAGCAATGTTTGGGGTAGAATGAGCATTTTTAAATTTTGTTTTTTTCCCCGGGGAGGCAGTTTTGATCACAGGATATCTAACATGAAAGGGGTCATGTGGCTGTCCAGGAGCTAGGACAGGCGAGGGGCGTGAGTGCCTGAGGTCACAAGGGAGACTGATGGAGAATCTGAAATCCTGGATGCCCAGCCCAGCTGTGTCCAGGGTACAGGAGGAGGCCTGTTTCTGTTTGTTTTGAAAAGTGAAGAATGTGTTTATTCAAATGTTTTGTACCCAACAGGCAGAACTAAAACATGAATCACATATATAAAATCCAATTTTCTAGTAACCACGTTTAAAAAAAAAGTAAAAGAAGAAACAAGTGACATAATTTTTTTTCTTTTTAATTCAGTTTTATTGCGATACAATTCACGTGCCCTAAAACATACTCTCTTCCAAGTAGACAGTGCAGACTTATATATTCACAGAGTTGTGCACTGTCACCTCTCTCTAATTTTAGAATATTTTCATCACTCCAAAAATATATCTACTACCCGACAGCAGTCACCCCATCCCTTCCCTCTGCCCAGCCCTAGGTGACCACTCACCTGCTGTTCATCTGGGCGGTAATCGGACAACATGTGGTCCTTTTTACCCAGCCACAATGTTTTCAAGGTTCATTGACGTTGTGGCCACGTCAGTACTGCCGGCCACTTTATGACCGAATAATATTCTGGTGTGTGCTAGAGGAAGACCAGACTTTTCCTTTTTATCCCCTAACCCCAGCCATGAAAATCACATTGAAAGCCCAAACTGCTGAGGTGGCACGGACGTGTTCTTTGGGACAGAATCGGAGCACTGGACGCTGAGAGCCAGCATGGAACACGGGAACAGTCGATGCTGATGGGCCCTGCACGCTGTCAGGGAAAGATCAGGAAATGCACTTTTCAGATTCATGAGCTCATAGGGCCTTTTGCGGAGCTGGACAGGATGTCGGAAACGGTCTAGCCTACCCTCATCTTACCGATGAGGTAACTGAGGCCCGGAGAGGGGAAGTAGCTTGTCTGGGGTCTCAGCGCCCACTTTTTATTTCTTCCTTGAGCCAGACTCTTTCCGGCTTGTCTCAGTTTTACAAGTTTCCCTCATTTCTCTCCTCGTGTCTCAAGCCTTGTGCAGCAGCAGCAGCAGATAGATGGACACGGGGACTTCTTTGGGAAGAAGTCCCCAAGAAGGGGCCCCACCCCCCTTTCTGAATGGAGGGTCTGGTTTCACTGTCATGTCACGTCCCTCCTCTGCTGAGCTGTGGGACAGTGACTGACAGCTGAGGAGTGTCTCGCAGTCCCCTTAAGAAACTGAACCTTCGCTTCCCAGCCCCCGCTGCTGCTGGAGGCTGGAGCCTTCCGGAGCCTGCACTGCCTTGGCCGCTCCAGATCCAACAACCGGGAGTGGTTGTGGCAGGAAGAGAACCCAGCTGAGAAATCTGGGAGGGTCAAGACCGGAGCCAGATGCTTATCAAAAGGAAAGTTAACAGTGTTTTTTTGTGAACTGAGCAGTTAGCTGTTTTTTTGAAGATAATAATAGACACATGCCTGGGCATTCAAGAGACTTCTGAAAAAAAAAAATCGTGTGATGTAATTGATTGGAAACTTTTCCCCATAAAACATAAAATAGGTCAGCAAAGGCTGTCAAGCACAACAATACGGACTGAACCCGAGCGTTCAGCACGCCTTGGCTAACAAGGACTTGTATTTGTTTTTTTTGGCCAGTGAGTCCGCGGAGTGATTATTAGTGACGGGCACCTTTAAACCCAGACACGCAGGGTTCTGGAAAAGGTACCTCTGGCCAGCAGAGCCCAAACTGCAGAACTGGGCAGTGCTTTAACTGACCGTGCATCTGGCGCTCTGCAGCCAGCTGGCCAGGTGCCCCCGAAAGCTTGTTGCTAATCGGGCAAGGCTGTCTTAGACTTGTTTGGGTCAGTCCTTCTGCCTCTGGACTTCACCTGCCCAGTTGTTTCAGCACCATCTGCCGCAGCCTTGGCCCGGCCCCTGCAAACAGTTCCCTCCTTGCTCGTAGGTACATGGAGCTGGGGACCATCTGCAGCCCGAGGTCTGGCGGCAGGCGAGCTTTTCTCACTCTGCGCGTCTGGGAGACTGCCCCGGAAAGCGCAAAGCGGCGTGGGGGCTGCCAGCCCCGGGAAGTGCCAGTGTGGGCGGAGAATCCCAGCCGGGCGCCCGGTCCCCGCCTCCTCTCGCCGGCCCCGCCTCCTCTTTCTCCTTTATTCGTGCAGAGGAAAGAAATAGGTCACACGCAACTCTCCTGAATTTTATTTCTTTATTTCTGTACAAAAAACAGCATAATAGTCCCATTCAGTTCTGAGCCTTAAAAAAAATTATAGTAATACAATAGTTGCCACTTGTGAATTCAGTTTATTTGAACAAGAATCGGTCCCAGAGGCTTTAGCCGTGGGAAGTGAGACACGGAGGCTGGGTCTTGTCTGTCTCCTCTTCCTCAGATGTGCGGAGGATCCTTAGGTTTATTTTAGACCCCGCCTGCTGCCTGGGTCAGAGTCAGGTGACCTCCGCCTCCTTCCTGTGCACCTTCTCTGCAGGGTCAGGGCACCCAGCTGCACAGGCTCCCCTTGCCCAGGCCCCTAAGGGCCGGGAGGTGCAGACACATCACCGATTAGCATGGGGGTCTGGTTTTCTGGAATGTGCAAGGTCGCACTTCTGTTTCTGTGGCCTCTGCACCTGAGCCAGCTTCCGGGTTGACGTTGTGGCTGACAGGCTTCCTTGGAATTTAATGGAGTGGACAGACGGAATACAGTCTCTCAGACTGAAAACGGAGAAAATGAGTCTTGCGGGACACCTTTGCGGCAATCTGCTGGGTTATGCTTTTCTCCCCTCCTAGTAAATCTCTCTTGCAAACAGGAGGCCGACTCTGCTTTGCACTTCAGGCCTCATTATCCAGTAAATTGATTTCTCTCCTGATGCTCAGGTTGAAAGGCATCCACTTGCGCTGGGCAAGGAGGAAGCCGGCTCTCTGCCGTCCTGGCTCCTGCTGAGAGTGCAGCCTCCCTTCCCCCCATGAGCACTCTGGCCTTCTCCCCCTCCCCCTTGCAGGGTTCTTCTCGAATTCACCTTGCTGCCTCACAAAGAGAGCTTTTCTTAGTGAAAAATCATCCCCTTGCCCTCCCGCAATGTGGACCAGCACCTCGCTGGCTGCACGGTGTCAGGTTCTTAACCACCTCCTGGTCCTGGCTCAACGTTCCTGCATACCCAGGACACCTGTCCTCTCGGGCCTGGGCCTCGGGTGCCAGGCCAGTGCGCGGGCAGAGGTTCGGAGCCCAGGTTCCGGTTCTGACATCAGAAGCCCTGGTGTGGACAGCCGGGTACGGGGGTCCATCATTCACCTGAAACGCAGTGTTCTGGGTGCTCCTTCCTTCTTCCTTGGCGCCATCCCAGCGGCCGGCAGTGCAAGCCCTCCCTGTCCCCGTCCCTGTCCCCGTCCCTGGCCCTGGCCCTGGCCCTGGCCTTGGCCTTGGCCTTAGCCTGCAGCATCGTTGGCTCTCCGCTCCGCATTGTCTCCCCGTTACTGTACCCCCCACCCCCTCAGAAGTGCAGGGACCTTTGGCTTAGGGAAGTCCAGTGCAGAGAGCAGGGGATGTGGAAGGCTGAGCTCTGCCTCCGGCCCAGCAGGCTTTGCCTCTGCGAAGCTGTCAGGCTGAGTGGAACAAGCACATGAGACCAGGCCGCCGGGCACGGGCAGGCAGTGTGAGTGGAGGGTCATTTCCTCCCGCGTTCCTCCCCAAATTTGGGCCTGGATGTTTCTACCCAGCAAGTAGCCTCTCTATGTTCTGACTCTAGGCATGCTAGGGACAAAGAAATGTTCAGACGTGACCCTTGGACCATCTAAAGATGAGAAAGAGGACAGTCTCTAGCATGGCACTGGATTCGGAGACTGGGTGGAGAGGGGTACTTGGAGGAGGAGGGCCCGGAGACCAGACCTCATATAGGGAACTCCTGCTTGGGGTGTTGGGGCTGCAGGAGAGTGGCTGATGGCAGATGAGGGGCATGCCCCAGACCCTGAAACAACTGGGCCATTCCCAAGGACTGTTTCAAGTTTTCATGACATGCACTGGGGGTCTGCTGTGTTTGTTTCTTTACTTATAGCTTCTGGGCCATTGGGAGCCTGGCTGGCTGTGTGTCAGCTGGTGGCTGGGGAAAGTTTCCCAGGGCTTCAGGGAAGGACCTGGAGTCTGGTGACTCAGGGGTAAGCACTTTCTGGGTCGCTGGTGGTCGGGAGGGGGGTGGTGTCCTGCCTTCGAGTGGAAACGGGAAGATGCCTTCTCTGGGCCTGCATTTCCAATCTCTGTGCAATGAATGCATTTTGTGCCCGTGCCTTTGAAAGAACTTCTCTTGGCACTTGTGCCCAGGCCATGCAGCAGAAGGAAGGGAAGGGCTGGAGTGGTAGCATAGCATTAGGGAGACCAAGGAAGGTGTGGGCTGGCGAGCTGTCCCCAGCGGACTTGTCACAGTCCCTTGGCGAGCAGACCCTGGCCGACACCAGCCATCAAGTACCAATACCTTTGCTAGCTTCGGAAGTGGAAGAAATGAGGTGAAAAGTCTCAGGTGACTTCTACCCTTTGTGAGTGTGGGCAGGGACCCTGGAAGCCACCTGGTTGAGCCTCCTTATTTTAAAGTTGAGGGATCCCAGCACAAGGGGCTTGCCACCCCTTGAGAGCTGTGCCCTGTGGCATGGAAGGTGGATGCCTGCCTCCCTGTACGCAGGTGCTCTGTCACCCCAGCAGGCTGCCCATGGGCTCCTGGGCACAGACAGATTTCAGCAGCGGCTCCCGCAGCTCCTGACCAAGTGCGATGCCTCTCAGTACCTCGCCTGCACTTTGGGTTTTAGATCGAATGATTCGGGAGTGCAGGCAGGGCTGGCGCCATGGGCGTGCAACCCGTGTGCGGCCCCACTGTGCTCTGTGTGTGGTTCCCTGTGGTGACTATCTTGGGACTCTTAATAATTCTGGAACAAGGGGCCCCTTACGTTTTTCATTTTGCTCTGGGCCTTGCAAATGATCTAGTCGGTCCTGAATGTAGGACAGGGTATTAAAATGCCACTGATTTGATCAATCTGCTCTTGAAGCTGATTTGAATTTTGGGAACACGCTGTTCCCTCTGAATAAAGGAGGATTCATTTCTTTTCCCTCGAATACCCCGCATTTTGTTTCCCAAATTAGCTCTAATTTATCAAGTCCGGTGAGAAATTGGATTGCCCGATTGTTCTTGCTGGAAGCGGAAGGTTTGGGGCTGTTAATCCCCAGTCCTGGCCCTGCCTGGAAGGGGTAAACTCTTCCCACGGGGGAAGGGGGGGCAGGCAGTGGGGGAGGGGAGGGCTGGGACCTGGAAGAGAGGCCCCAGTGCAGAGCAAGAGAGCTCCAGCCAGGCTGCCAGACAGACGGGTTGGCCTCCTGCCTCTGCCACTCACCAGCTCCAAGGCTTTGAGCAATGCACCTTACTTCTCTGTTCCTCTGTTTTTCCATCTTTCTGTAGACCGTGGATAGAATCTACCCTGCAACCTTGCTGACCTGCAGGAATAACTAGAGATAACATTTATTCAGTGCCTAGCATTATGCCTGACACATAGCAGATGTTCAATAGTGACTATATTCTTCTTGTTGGTGTTACTCTAGGCAGGAAGAAGGTAGGCGTGTGAATGCAAGGTCTGGTAGAGCCGGGTGTTTCCAGAGCCCTGGGGAGAGGCTCACAGCAGTGGAGAGTGTGAACCGAGTCCTGGGAGAGATAGGTGGGGAATCGGAGCCACGTGGTTCACTGGGCTAAAAGAAATACCCAGCTGTTCCATTTATTATATCAGGTAATTAGGTCCCAACAACTTCATAAGTATTTGTGTCCTTACCACATAACTCATAGTAGTCATTTTGGGGAAAAATTAACATATTAATTTCATTATTTAATAACCGCAATTACTGGTACTTATGAAAGAGACGTGTGCACCTGTTGGGTGTCGTGCAGCCTCTAAGATCTTGGAACGCTGTTGGACACTGCCACCACCATTCCCATGTCCACTGATTCCAACAGTACTTAGCTTTGATCATGGTGACCACCAGAAATCCAAGTTCATAAAGATACAGAATCATCAAAAGGGCTTGGATGAGAGCTGATTTTGAAACCAAATGAACGCTCTGGAGATGTTTTGCAAGGTGTCCAAGATACTAAGTACTGCCTTATTTCCCCAGGAAATTGGAAATGTCCCATATGTGAGCCTGCTGTGGGACCGTGGGGTGCCTTGGAGTAGGGTTTGGGAACCAAAGCATTAGGACCAGGAGAGGTGTGCATCTCTCTTCTTTCCGCCGCACATCTGATCCCTACCTGACGTGTTTGCCTTAAAGATGAAAGAAACACATATTGATGTATTTAAAGCACTCATGTCCAAGTTTGTGTTGAGTCCCTGCTTCATAGTCCCCTCATTATGACTCCTACCTTCACGGCAACAGAGTTTCTTCAACGTGGTCGTGTATGTCAGGTCCTTAACTTAGTGCCTGGCTCTTTTCAGTAAACACCTAATAATGGAAGTGTTTGTGATACTGATAATGGAAACTCATCAACACTGTGTGTGAGTGTGTCCGTCCCTCTTTCTTCCTCTAAGGAAGTTGTTGGAAGTCATTAAGAAGTATTATCTGCAAAACTCTAGGGGTGGCCTGACCAGGCAGTGACGCAGTGGATAGAGCGTCGGGCTGGGATGCAGAAGACCCAGGTTCAAGACCCCGAGCTCACCAGCTTGAGCTTGGGCCCATCTGGCTTGAGCAAAAGCTCACCAGCTTGGACCCAAGGTCGCTGGCTCCAGCAAGGGGTTGCTAGGTCTGCTGAAGGCCCGCGGTCAAGGCACATGTGAGAAAGCAATCAATGAACAACTAAGGTGTTGCGACGGCAACGAAAAACTAATGAGTGATGCTTCTCACCTCTCTCTGTTCCTGTCTGTCTGTTCGTCCCTACCTATCCTTCTCTCTGACTCTCTCTCTGTCCCTATAAAAAACAAAAAACAAACAAACAAAAAAACTCTAAGGGTGACGGGTTCCAAGGAAGCAACATTTGTGGAGTTGTGTGCTGGACGAGTAGTTTATAAAGAGGAAAAGTGAATCATTTATTATCTTTGGATGGAATCCTGCCAATTTAACAACTCAGAAAATTATAGGAAATGTTGGCTACTCTTGCCGGATCATCTGTTGTGTTTAAAACCAATAAAGATAAATATTTATTAGGTAAACAGAAAGCTCTGTCTTTAAGATGCTGTGACTCGTTATTCTACTAATCCTATTCAGACTTTTTTTCTGTTTAAAATAAAATCACGTAGCATGTCATTCAGTTTTCTCTTTCTGGGAACTGTTTTGGACATCTTAGGTTCTGTGCTATCCACATATGTTTTAGGAATAGTTTATCCATTTCTAAACAAACTCTTACTGGGAGTTTCATTGGGACTATGTTGACTCTATAGATCAATTTTGAGAGGATCGATAGCTTAATGAGAGGGAGACTTCTGACCCATGAGTATGGTATCTCTCTCCATTTATTTTAGGTCTTCTGTAATTTATTTCTGTACTTTTTAACTTTCAGTGTACAGGTCTTGCACATATTTGGGTAAATATTTCCCTAAGTATTTAATATTTTTGATGCTTTTATAAAATCGGTATTTTTAAAATTTCAGTTTTTGTTTTTTTATTGCTGATCCATAGAGATACAGTTGATTATATATATTGACCTGTTTTCCTGTGGTGTTGATCAACTCATTCGTTCCAGGAAGTGCATGTATAGATTGCTAAGCTTTTTCTGTATGGACCCTTACGCTATCTGCAAGCAAAGACAGTTTTATATTCTCCTTTCCAATCTCTGTGCCTCTCTTTTTTTCTAGCCTAATTATTCTATCTAGGACATGTACAGTGTGAACACAAGTGGTAAGAGTAGATGTGCTTGCCTTGTTTCTATTTTTTAGAGGGAAAGTATTCAGTTTTTCACCAGTAAGTATGATGTTAGTTTTAGTTTTTATAATGGTATTTTTTATCAGGTGAAGAAAATTCTCTTTTATTTCTAGTTTGCTGATTTTTTTTTTTTTAAATCATGAATGGGGTGTTCAGTTTTGTCAGATCTTATTTTTGTATCAATTGAGATGATCATTTGGATTTTTTAGTAGAGGGTGGGCAGATGTAGGTTTACGATTGTTTGTATGGAAAATAATACAAGAATTAATAAATAATAATTGAGAATGAACTGTTCATGTACTTGCAATTGTAAACCTACTTTTGCCACACCCTGTGTGTTAATATTGTGAATTACATTGTTTGGTTTTCAAATGTTAAACCAACCTTATTTGTCCTTTCCTGGGATAAACCCAACCTGGTCATGATATATTATTCTTTTCTATTATATTGCTTAATTCTGTTTGCTAAAAAACATTTCAGGATGTTTGGTCTGTTTATGCTGGGTATGAGTTTATAATTTTCTTTTGTCTGGTTTTTGTATTAGAGTAATGCTGAGCTCCTATAAGCTGGACAGTGTTTCCCCTCTTCTATTTTTGGAAAAAGTTTAAGAAGCGTTAGTAATTTTTTTCTTAAATATTTGGTAGAATTCACCAATGAAGCCATATGGGCCTGAAATTTTCTTTGTGGGAAGTTTTTAAACTACAAATATGATTTCTCTGATAGACAAGGGATTATTCAGGATATCTGTATCTTCTTTAGCAAGCTTCGGTAAATTATGTTTAAAGAAATCTGTTCATTTTATCCAAGCTGTAGAATTTATCTGTATAACTCTTTGTTCATTACATTGCCTCAACAAACCTTCAGTGTCTGTCGTATCTGTAGTGATGCTCCTTCTTTGAATCCTGGCATCGGTCATTTATTTCTTTTGTTTGTTTGCATTAGTCAGGAATGTAGAAAACACCTTACTTTCAGTTTTCTGAATTCTGATTTGTCAGCTTTCTGTAAATGGCGGACCGTTACTGAACACTCGCCAGTTCCAGCTTTCTGCACAATCATGGAACTGTTAGGAGGGCCAGGCCTTGACTCTGCTTGCGGCTTCCCATCTTCATTAGCGCTGCCTCAGTGGTGAACACGGCCCTCACTGCATAGAGGGAGTTATATTTGTCTACTTCCGGTGCAGGTTGGTTGCTCCCTGGGGGTTAGAGAGTGCAGCTGGGCTTCCGTTAGAACTATTCTGCTCGCCCAGTTCCCCGTCTTCCTTATGCATTGGCTGTGGGGTACTCTTAGATGCTGGGAAACAGAGGTACATGGCAAACCGGAAAAGCTGGCCTACCATACAGCTTCCCCTTGGTCTCTGCTCGTGCATTGGTGTTTGGATGGCCCTGCCTGTTAGCAGGAGCCTCCAGGATCTGCATGAATTTGCCCAGGTGGGTAGAGTGGTTCTCTGGACACCTTTACCTCTCCCCTCCCTTCTCTGCTGGACCACTGAGGTATGCGGTGCTCTCACCTGTCCAGAGCTGCCTACTGAGAAGCACCTTGACCCATTCTTTTCTTCTTTATTATTAATTTTTAAACTGTATGACATGACTTGGCCAAGCTCTTCATATACCGTAGCTCGTACAATCGGCATTCAGAACACTTGGAGGATGGTGTTCTTATCACCTTTTATATAGACGACTTAGTTGACATGCCTGAGGTCACACAACAGGTACGTACTGGGTTTCCAGACCAGGGCTTGTGCTCTTACCCGTTCTCCCCAGGCTGAGTGGCCTGGACATCCCAGCAGCCCTGGGACCATGTCTGGGACTTGTCCGTGTCGGCTGACCCAGCAGTAGAGGTCAGAGCAGTGGGGTCAGCCAGGGTTGCTGAAGACCGTGAGGCAGCAGCACCTTCCTCTGGTTTGATGGACAACCTTCACAAGTCCTGGAGCGGGACCTTCACACTGAGCCTGGCTGCTCTTAGAGACCACCTCTTCCTCCTTCTGAAATTGCATTTGGAGAAGACAAGCGCTTCCTCTTGGGTCCGATAGTGTGCCCATCTTTGTACAGTTAGTTGATGCTCCTGGTGTTCAGTTGCTTCTGCTCTGTGTAATTTCCCCACTGACACTGGTCCACCCGGTGATGGTGATGAGGGTCACTGGTTGTTTTCTCATCTCTGTTGCACAATGGAGGCTTGTCAGTTGGGCTGTTCAGTGTGGTCTGTGCTCCCATTGTTGCTCCTTTCTGTTTATTCATCTGCAGAGTTTGGAGAGTCCTATGCCCAGTCTCAGGTCCCACAAGCTCCTCTCTCGCTGTATAGCCCATTGGGGTAAGAGGGAGAGTTAGGGGTTAGCATAGATCATAGAATGTTGGAGCTGGAACAGCCTGCACAGCTCATCCTGGAGGCTGTTGGCCCCGTTGTACAGGTAGGGAAATGGAGACCACTGGCAGCCAGAGGATGGAACCTAGGGCTCCTCGTGGCCAGGCCAGTGTCTTCCCTGTTCTTCCATGTTGTTACCCCGGGATGGACACACCCTGGGGCCTCTTTCTCGAGTTTGTGTGAGACAGCCGCTAGTTCTCGCCGGAGCTGGAAAACCCAATGTTTGTTACCTCTGACCACGCATATCTGGAAGTCAGAAAGAGGAAGTGAGTTAATGATCCTCAGTGGCAGGATTCTGATCACTGCTCTTCTCAGGAGAGTCTCAGATCTGCACTTCCCTGGGGGTTATGGTCCGGTTGGAGCTAAACCAGCATTGGCCTTTCCCAGGAAGCAGGGCCGAGGCAGCCCAGGGGCTTTGTTTACAGCTGTGTTGGGCCCTGTTCCTCAGGTTCTGGGTTGGGAAGGAATGTTTCTCTCCTTCTGTTTATATCTCCCATTGGAGAACTCGGGGAGATGCTCCAGTTAACCCACACTACATGCAAACGGGGTGGGGGATGGCAGATATATATTTATACTGTCCATTAAGAAAATTTGTTTCTGTGGAGAAGTCATTTAAAGTCTGTAAACCTTGGTTTCCCTAACTATAATCTGGGAACAATGTCTGATTTTCCAATTCCATGGAAAGAAGGGAAAAATAAAAATAAGGTAGCACATGAAAGGGTTTTGAAACAAGAATAATAAAATGATGCTACCTTGGATTTGTTGAATTAGTTTATCTTGCCTAGAAGTCACAGATGTTTTTAGCACCTTAGAGAATCACACTGTGCAAACATCAGATCCCACCCTGAAACAAAGGAGCTCAGAGCCCAGGGGCCTGGGCAGAGAGGGGCCCTTTGTCCATCGAGGTCTCTCATGCCAAGATGAAGCTCAGGAGAGGCAGATTGGTCCCCGAGAGGTGGCTGTGCCCCTGGTGGGGACACAGCTATGGCAGGTACCGAGGAGACCATCTCTACAGATGCTGTGGTGCCCATGGGCAAGCCTGTGGATATGCAGCTCAGAGAGCCACCGAGCATGTGCAAGTGCCACAGCTGTCACCTACAGCCCAGCCTGGGGAATGACTGGCCCCCTCGCAGGGAGGGAGATATGTGTATAGGAATGTGTGTCTGTGAGTGTAGGTGTGGGAGTGTATGTGTGTGAGTGTGTATGTGAGTATAGGTATATGTGTATGAGTGTGAATGTGTGTGAGTAACAGTGCATGTATGCGTGTGTGTGTATGTATGCTCATGAGTGTGAGTGCATTTGTGCGAGAGTCTTATGTGTGTGAGCACGGATGTGTGAGTGTGTAGTGGGTGTGGGCTGTGCTTGTGTGACTGTGTGTGCATGTTGGGGGTGCCCAGGCCCTTTGGTTAAGTGAGGGGTAATCTTACAGGCCAGTAGTGTGCTTGACACCTTCAGGCTCCTGTTACAAATCCCGCTGAGTGAGTGTGAGCGGTGAGGGGAGAGACCAGTTCTTAGTCTATGGGGCTCTTTTCCTTTCGTCTCCAGTCCATCATGAATCAAGACTTTTGTACAATGTGCTAAAAATGCATTAACTACCACAATGCAACCAAAGAGACGAAAAATACCAGCCCTAGTGTGAAGTTTTCAGATGCAACAAGCATGGCATTCCTCTGCGGGACTGTTACAAAGGCTCCTGCCCGTTTCTGCGTGGGGCCAAGTGGTAGTGGGCGGCTGGCAGAGTGCCGGACCCTGGAGCGAGTGTCGTGCGGCGCTGTGCTGGGCGGACCGGGCAGGGATGGGGCGAGAGAAAGGAAGGGCGTGGCTCTCTGCCACAGACCCGCCTAGAACCCCGCCGGCCTGTCCGAGCAGAGAGAGGCTAGTTGGGGCATGTCAGCAGCTGGCAGGGCTTTGGGGTCAGAGTAACAGGCTCAGGTGGCACTTCTGGGGGCCACACTGCCTCTGCCACCACCCATGCCAGCAAAGTGGGTGTCCTGGGACCCTGTGTGCCTCTATTGGTTGGAAACTAACTTTTTGCCTTGCTGGGAGCCCCACGTGGGGACGTGTGATAGCTTTGTCTGCAGGTCGCTTTAAACATGTCCCACGTATGCAGGTTCACTAATCATAGTGTGTATTTTCATATAGAAAATTATGGTCATTTGATTTCTCTCTCTCTCTTTTTCCCACAACGGAATCAAGGCCCCTCTTGTGTCTTTTGGCCTAGGATGTCCGGGGTTGGAATGAATGGTTTAGGTGTGGTGAAAACCGCCGTGGGGGCGAACAGTGGCCTCTCTTTGCCTGTGGTAGCTGTGGGGTCTGTGCTGTTGCCTCAATGCTTTTTCATACTATCTTTTAAATCTATAATATCTGATGGACATCCCGTCCAAAACAGCCTCGGTGGCATCGTGCGGTGGAGGGCTGCTCCTTTGTGGTGCTGGGGGAGCTGGGGAAGGGGGACACTATGTCAAGATGACCCTTGGGTGGCCAGTTTGAAAAAGCTGGTAGGAGGCCCAGGTATTTGCTGGGACCTGTGGGTCAACATTTTTCCAATGAAACTATTGAAGGAAGAAAGCTGAGCAAAGAGCTCATCTTTGATGGATGTCACTGTCTTACCTGAGTAGGTATTTCCTCAAGAGCCAGAGCAGTCTTTGCCTCTGAGCTCAGGTCTGAAATCTTGTCCTCATCCTTCCTTCAGGTCCCCAATGGCCTCTGACTCCTTCTGACCCAGACCTTGCTCCAGGTGACCACAGCACAGAGCACAGTATTCTTAAGTGTCTTCTCTTTGCTCTTGTTCTCAGGGCAAGAAGATCCCAACAGTTTGCGCCATAAGTACAACTTCATCGCCGACGTGGTGGAGAAGATCGCCCCGGCCGTTGTTCACATTGAGTTGTTTCGCAAGTAAAGATGGCCTCCCTTTTCCCTACATCCCGGAAGCCGCTAGCAAAACATCAGAGCTATTTCTGAGCCTCTTCCAAGGGTCAGAGTCACTGACTATATTCCTAAGGGAAGATACCGTTTCTCCCTTGCGATGTTTTCCCGTTTGACTATTTAAATCTACATTCTTGACCCTTCTAGATGTTTGAAGAACCTCTGGCTCTGAAGAGATTCCCAAAAACTATTTTCTAAGTGGAATATTCTTTTTTTTTTTTTATGCATGTAAACGTTGGGCTTAGTGTTCCCCTTCCTGACGTTAAATGAACCCCAAACCTGTGATAACGATTGCTAGATGCGCATTGCTGTTGGAGAACCCACTCGTCGGTGTGGTCAGGAGTTGGTTTTCAGGTGTTAAACAGGCTTAACTGGGTGCTCTTTTGGGTTCCAGGCTTCCTTTTTCTAAGAGGGAGGTGCCGGTGGCCAGTGGTTCTGGGTTTATCGTGTCCGAAGATGGACTGATTGTGACAAATGCCCACGTGGTGACCAACAAGCACCGCGTCAAAGTTGAACTGAAGGATGGCGCCACCTACGAAGCCAAAATCAAGGACGTGGATGAGAAGGCGGACATCGCCCTTATCAAAATTGACCACGAGGTACGTGTGTTCCCCGCCGGCAGCACTGAATTCTCGGGGGCCCTGGCTGAACCTTGGTAAACCCCGGGGAGGTCAGAAGGCACCAGAGCTCCCCTGGTGAGAGCACCAAGCTGGACTGAACCAGTCAAATTCGGGCCAGAGGACAAGACAGCATTTAGGAGAGGCTGAGTGTGGCCGGGAGGCGGGGGAGGGGAAGGGGCGTCGCGAAGCGTCTGTAATACGCAGGTGATAAGATCTGAGGGTTTTAAAAATAGTGCTTTATGGTTTTATAAAGGGGGAGCCAGAAGTTTATAAAGAAATTACAGGGAAGCAACGAAAATTGGGTCTCTCTTCCGTTCTGAGACACCGCTGTGGCCAAGTTTTGTTCCTCCGTGCGTTCGAGGTTTGAAGATCAAGCGGGTGTCCCAAATTAGTAAGGCTTTGCAGGGCTTACTACATTCGTTTTCACACACTCCTCCACACTTTAAAAAGTTTTGGAAACCTGGAATTCAAATAAAGCAGATGGGTTTCTTCCTTACAGAGCTTCCCAGAGCTTTTTAATATGCTAACGTGCCTATGACTCTCTTGCAAAAGGTATATACTCTGAGTATAGAACCTCCTGTCCCTGTCCCCCACTCTCTTCCTCAAAATGGAAACATAGTGAATTCATTTTGGGAAATGCCATGTTCAGAAATGGTTTGCTTTCTGGCTTACATATTCTCCTTACAGTCACTTTTGCCCTGTTGATTTGTTCAGCAAAATCTTTATGCCTGAAATGAAATCCAATTCCTATTAGATAGACGTCAAGAATTCCCCCTTGTCGCCCTGGCGAGATGTCTCAGTAGGTAGAGTGGATAGACCTGCCGAGGTCCCGGGTTCTTTCCTGCTTATCAGGACACGTGCAAGAAGCAACCAATGAGCGCACAACTAAAAATGGGACAGCTTAGTGGAACAGTGAGTTGACGCTTCTCTCTCTCTCTCCCCCTCCCATCCTCTCTCTCAGATCAGTGGAAAAACTAATCTGTGTATCCATATGTATACATATATTGCCTTTAGCAAGGTTGCCGTTGCCTATTATTTCTATTAGGTTACTATGGACTTACTCGTAACAACTGTTCTGTCATATGTGTGTGTGTATATATATATATAATATGTATACGTATGTTATAAATATACATACATATATATGTACACACACACACACACATACTCCCGCTTGTTGGTATGTTGGTTGTGGAGGTTTGTTTTACTGGGTGGCATGTGCCTTGTCATTTTCTAGACTTGTGAGGAAGGAAGACCCAGGGCAGTTGGAGTCTTGTTGCTGGTCCAGGGAAATACCACAGACTGAGCGCCGGGAGGGGTCCTCTTTCCCAGCCCTCCGCATGGCCACCTGGCTGCGGGCCGTGGAGGCAGGCCAGGGTCCTGCTGCACCAGCTGTTTTGTCTGAGCTGTTCATCGGAGCAGAAGCAGGCTCTGTGCCCGGCGTGCTTAACTGGCCTTTAGCAAGGTGGCCGCCGCCTATTATTTCTGTTAGGTTACTATGGACGGACTCGTAATAACTGTTCTTTCAAAATGTGTTGATTTGTCACAACATAACCACAGTAACTTCTGTTTGACAAGTTCTAATGCTGGGCCAGACTCTGCCTTCATCTGTAACTTTCGCCTTATGGGCAAGGTAGCTGTATTGTCCCATCCTCTCTCTCAAATCAGTAGAAGCAGCAGGGACTCAGAGAGCTGAAGCTGACCTGCCCAAGGCCACACAGCTACGCTCTGGTGCGGTTAGAGCTTTCTGGGTCAGCCAGGCTGTGGCTCCCCAGCTGCTGGAGCCCATGGGTCTTAGTGAAGGGATGGTGTCTGGCCTTCTGGTGCGATGGGATGGCTGGATTTAAATAGCCCACGGGAAGGCTGGCACAGCCCCGTTTAAGAACTCTGCTAGAAAGGTGTCCAGGATGTGGTAGTCTCACCGGAAGGAGGCCAGCCAGAATAGCACGTCCTGAGGCCCCATACCACTGAGCTCAGCCCCTCCGAGCCCTTGGAAGGCTGCCAGTCATGGGGGCTCCCTGGGGCAGGGTGCTGACCTGGATGGTGTGTGAGCTGCCCCCACCAAACAATTCTGCCTTTGGAGCGTGTGTCGCGGCTCTGGCCGGGGGGGTGGGGGGGAGTATTCTTTTCAGATTTTGAGCTGAGGTGGAGTGTGGGCTCTGTCATCCCTGGCCCATCCTGGCAGGGTGTGAGAGGTCTCAGCAGACCAGCTCAGCAAAGCGGCTCTGACCCGGCTCGGGCCGCTCCCACGCTTTCACCCTTCTCTGCACAGCGTGTTCTCTGGGACGTGTTTCCAGCTCAGGGAGTAGGAACGTGAACTAAGGTGGTTTTTCGAAACGGAACCGGAAATGAAAGGATATTAAATTGCAGACACCCACACAAGAGACTGGTTTCCACATCTAAACTGCCTTTTTTTTTTTTGCTGATAGTCGTTGGAAGCAGGGAGGATGCTAACATGTCGTCTAGCTCTTTCTGTCTCTTTCTGGGGTTTGCATCGAGGGTTTATTTAGCAGGGGGTGCGGAAACTGGCTTGGAGCGAGCCCCTCACTGGGGTAAACGCATGATTTAATAGCGTGTGGGCCGCAGACGGGGTGAGAGGCTGCCTTGCCTGTCACTCTCGGGAAGAGCAGGAAGGAAGAAACAGGGCCAGAGAACTTGGAGGAGGCAGAACAGAACCAGCGAAAATTGGGCTTGAGGGTTGAACATGGTTCCAAATGGTACTCGCTGTGGGAAGACATGGCCTGACCTCCCAGGGCCATTTTTAAATAACCCAGTAAAACCAGTGTGACAGCCACTGACGTCTAGGGCCTGATGGCTGAGTTATTGGCTCCAAATCTGGGCCTGGTTCCTCCCTCCAGTGTTGTGATTTCACTGGGTTCTCTGTTACTTCCTCGTCCTCCCTGAGTGGGGTGTGCTCACCGCTTTCAGTGAAGGGGAAACGTCTTCACTTGTCATCAGCCGCCCTCCTGGGAGCAGCTGCCGGCATGTCCTTTGGGGTCTACTTCTCCCTCACTGCTGGGACCGTCAGTCATGGTGCCCATGACCCCGTAGACCAAGCAGATCCTCCCCCTTAGGCGTGCAGCTGGCTGTCACCCACAGCCCCAAGACCCCCGGCACTGTCCGAGTCCCGGCCCTTTCTGAGCCCGATTTGCCTACTTTTTCTTCCATTCTTGGGTCTCCCCCCACATCTCCAGTAATCCCCCCTCCCCATGATTAAAGTTGCCAGAGACATTCTGGGCTTGCGACCAAATAACTCTTTTCTGGCTTCTCGCTGCTGAGCAAATACGTGTCCACTGGCTTTCCCTGCAGAGTTTTGAGCTGGGAGAACTTTTGGAAGAAGACTCACTGAGCTAGCAGGCCCCTCTGGCCTGGTCTGCTGCCCCCTCCACGCCAGAGGAGGAAGTGGTCCCCTGCCGGCCCTCCCCTCCGCCCTGGGGTTTGTAGCTCCCGGCCTGCACTGTGCGGGAAGGAAGGACAGTGTGCATGCAAACATTTTAATGGGAAGCAGCTTCGAGGGCAAACTAGTTCAGCTTCAGATACAAACTGTTTCCAAATGTGTTTAGCATGATGCTGGCCGTGTTTGCAGAACATTTAACATTTTTATCCAAAGGCAGCATTTTGTCTGTGCAGTTTGTTTTTCCTGTGTAGTTGAGAGAGAGAGAGAGAGAGGGAAGGAGGGACGGAGGGAAAAGAGGGATATTGGCTTGCTCTAGGCCAGAGTATGAGACAGAAATACTGGGAATGTACTGAAGAAGGTAAGAGGGGAGAGTTACTTGTGCTCACGCTGTTTTCCCAGCTGTGTTGACTGGCAAACACACAGGAGAAAAGCACACTCCCTGCAGCCCCTTGATGATTGCAGTGATGGATCATGTCCTGTTTGTTTGTACACAACCCTTTACACATTCCTGCTGTCCTTACCAGGAGGTCTTAACTCTTATAGGGCCTTGGAGGCCGGGCCTGTCGGGGTGCCCGCTCCCTCCCCACCTCATCTGCGCTGCTTAGCCACCTCCTTCTCTGTTGCCTCCCCGTCCCCATGTCACTCTGGGGACACATAACCCCTGAGACAATCATCCATTCCTCCTCATCTCATCATGAGTCACAGTTGGCATGTTTATTTGCTGATTTAAGTTCACCTTTGCTGCTAGAGTGATTGACAGAGGCACTGGGCAGGTGGGTGGTGGCCCGAGTAGGCAGGGTCCCAAGTGTGAATGTCAGAGCCTTCTGCTCAGAAGGGGGCAAGGTCCGCTTCTTGGAGTTTTCCGACAAGATGATGGTGCACCAGGCAGGCTGCAGAAGCCCCCACCCTCTCCCGCCCGCTTTCCTGCCAGTGCCCTCTGCTCCCCGGGGCTGCCCAGCTGTGGATGCCACCTGGCTTTGTGGGTCACTCGGGGCGCCGGCGAGGTGCTGAGGCTTCCTGTGGGCGCGTTTCCCTGACGCCAGCAGCCTTGTTGAGGCTTGCAAGGCGGTTTTCCTACCTCACTCCCGGGCATGCGTCTGTCCCCACCACCCTTTGAGCCAGACGCCACATACAGACCTGTTTGAAGTGGCTGAAAAGTGAGACCTGGGGGTGGTAGTTGCTTTGTTTTCAGAGGGTCCTTTTACTGCTGAGCTGGCTGCTGGGCACCAGTACTGGTCTCTGTGACGTGCAGAACTGGGTCCGTGGGGTGGGGAGGGGGGAGTATAGGAGGGAGGAGGGCCTGTCACATGCCGGTCTGAGGTGGCAGGGGCTGGACAGCAGGCCTTGGTCCTCTCTGGGCCTGCCTCTCACAACTTGCCCTGAGTTCTCTGAGGGAGGGGTCCAGGCTCCTCCCCCCCCAAGGGGAAGATGCTGAGAAGGAGGGAAGAGGGGGAGGGAGGGGCCGGCCAGCCAGCTACCAGCCAGTTCTGCTGCAGCAACCCAGCCCGTCCAAAAGCGAATCCGATAATACAGCCTGCCCCGCAATGGCTTCCCGTCGTCCAGCGTCTGCCTGTCACCCTCGGGCAGCCACCGGGAGCCTGGGGTGAGGGCGGCTAGGCTGCTGTTACCCCAGCCTTGTGTTGCTGTGCTTGACCACAGGGCCTTCCTTCCCTGCTCCCAGACTCTGCGCTGGTCTCACTGTGGTCTCTCTCCTTTCCCTACCCCCACCCCCTGAACTTAAAGGGCTGCCAATCAATGTGCCCAGGATGCCCCAGCCCCTGGTGATGTTCCCGGGGTTTCCATTTACCGTATTGATTCTTTCTCTCTTTTTTTTTTTTTTTCTTACCATTTCAGGCAGGGAGGGAATCAATATTCCATTAGGCAATGTCAACCCAGCCAGTGGAGGGAAGGCCACTTTGTCCCCTAGCCGGCCCGTGTCCTGGGCTGAGGAGGACACGGCTCCTTGCAGCTCTGACGATGGTTCCCTTTGGAATGTGAAAACGTCCCAGTTCCCCAGCCCATCCAAACCAGGGCCCTTATGTGTTCTCTGGCCCCGGTTCAAGAACTCAGTTGATTGAAGGAAATTCTTTGGCTCTGTTTTTCTCTTAATATGGTAATGCCTTTTTTCACTTTGGCACACTCTCTTCAGGGAATTGGATTAACATTATTATTTGCGGTTCCGGCAAAGCAGTTGCCAGGTGGTTGGGTCCGACTCTGTACGTGGTCCATTGAAAGTGTCTCCTGTCTTCTTCACTGACTGAGAGGGGACATCCATTCGTGCCATTTGACAGTTGAGTGAGTGTGGAACCCCGTGTTAAGAATCCAGCATTGCCCAGTGGCAGCTTGCAGCCCAAATCTGGCCCTCCGTCTGTTTTTGTAAATAAAGTTTTATTGAAACGTAAGCATGTCCATTCCTGTAGGTAGAGTCCACGATTGCTTTCACCCTATAACAGCAGAGTTGAGTAGTTAGGATGCAGATCATCAGGCCCATGAAGCCAAAATTATTTACTTTTTAGCCTTTCACAGTAAAAGTTTGCCAGCCCCACTGGGAGACCATTAACAACCTGTCCCCTAGAGGGGGTGAAATGAGCCAGGGCATAAATATGCTCATAAGACCAAAGTGAGGTGAAGCGCTAGGGCTCCACCAGAGAAGCTGATGTCGTCTGCTCTTTCTCTTGGGGGGACTGTGCCTCTTTGCTGCAGCTGCTGCTTTGGTTTGGTTGCATTAAGCAGAGAGAGGCCTTCATTTCACCCATATCTCAGTAATAAGAACTCTTAAGATGTTTTGCAAGTCATTATCCAATTTGAAATCCTAATGATCTTTTTAGGTTTGGTCTTCTCACCCTTTCCCTTATCCCTTACTCATTCTCGGATTCTATCAGTGTTAACTGAGCATCTATTTCAGCCAAACACCGTATTAAGTGCTGAGGATGTATCAGCAATGGGCAGCAGCTGTAAGGTGACAATCCAGTGTAGGAAACAGGCAATCGGAATAAATACGACAGTGAGGACGAAGAAGGAACAAACAGAACGAGAGGTCGGAGTCCTGGGGGCTGGGAAGACCTTCGCAGGTGGTGTAGGCAAGGAAGCCTACCTGAGGAGGTGACATCAAGCTGAGATGGAAAGAACAGATAGAGCCAGGGGAGGAGGAAAGGGAGGCAGAATTTGAGTTACTTAGCTGGCCTTTTCTGTTCAGCCTGGAGGTCCTTGACCTTGGACCACATGCAGACTTACTTTCCAGGGAGTCTGTTAGAGCCCTCCAGAGCACGAGCCAGTGTTCCTATTTAGCTGGTTCCTCTGTGCATTGTCTACACGTCTGGATTCAGTTTCCCAGAACTGTGGCAAGGGAGAAATAAGACCCTCTGGAGAACTGAGGACTGCTTATTCTCATAAACGTGCTGATTAACAAGTTGCTTTGGTTAATTAAGGCACCCGAATCTGGTAATGAGAACACGTGACTCATAGAAGTGTCCTCTCTGTTCTTGGTGACCAGGCAGCTCACAGAAACCGTTGCTCCTGTGGTAAGAATAGATTCTATGTCCCCAGTTTATGTCATGAATATATATTAACTTCTTTCACTATGTCCTGGGTCATTGACCATCTTAAATTATTTTCATCTAGTGTAAGTCAACTATATTTAAAAAGTGTATTTAAAAAAAATAAATTTTCAAGGAATTAGATATCCTGGGCCACTCAGCACACGTGGGGCAGCTGGGGTGAGGTGGGCGCTGAGCCCAAAAGCGTGAGGCCACGGCCCTTCCCGGTGGGGTCTGGTCGGTATAGACTGTTCCCCTCGCTTCCCTGAACCCTGAGCCTGCGGCCTTACCGACCACTGAGAACCGGGACGCATCATCCAGGGTCAGTTACCCAGACTGAAATGCGAGGCGTGGCGAACCCCAAGTATTGAGCTCGCCCCGTTTTGAAGCTCTTGACGGATCTCTTCAGCCCCGGTTTGTTCATTCTTTCCTTTATTCACTTTCACGTTCATTGATTTTGTTATAAATATTTATTGGCCCGACACTCATCTCAGCAGTGGCCAAGATGACGTCAGCGGGTAAGCGCGGGATCAAAGGGGCTGACGTACGGAGAAGACAGGGCTTATGCTTGATGGAGACGATGTTTTTCCTCTTCGGGATGCCACAGAATGAAGACACTCCCCGGCCATCGGGCTCCCTCCTTCAAGTGCTGGCGTTTTGTAGTTTAAACAACAGGAGTTAGGCAACATTCGAAATGCCAGCGTGTCTTGCTGTAGCTTGAAGGGGAGGAAGGACTGTGGTGATGTCCGTCTGTCCGTATGCGAGGGAGGGGAGGGAGCTGCATTTTTCATTTGCCCTTTCTCTCTTTTTGTTATATTTTGCTTAACCATCCTCTGTCCTTTTCCTCATTCTCCCTCTGGCTCCCCACTCCTCAGACCTCTCCCACCTGAGCCCCTCCCACACCTGCCACTGTCCCATTCGGCCCACCTGTCCCACTCCCATGTCTCCTGTTTCTATTCGGCAACAATAATGTGTCACCTGGGGAAACGGATGGTGGCACCCTGAGTTCTGTATGTGTGGGTGACCTCAGCCCATAGAGCAGATCCTCCCTGTCCTGGCCTCTGGGCTTCTTGGTCTCGCCCACCATTCACGTGCTCCATGGAGCCACCCGCCTTTGATCGTACCGTTGACCTTGATATCACTGATGACCTCTACCCTTGCTGATCTGAATCCCAAGCATCTCATTCTTGGTCCATGACTTCCTCCCTGGTCAGGACTTTATAGGTGACCTGGGTAGTCCCAGAAGGGACCCCTGCTTGGTGCTTGAACACTCTGAGGTCACTGTCTTAATTTTGTCTTTGAATTTGTTTTGTCGGTGAAGCCTCATTAGCCGGTGCAGTGTGTGCTGGGGAACTGAAGCTTTGGTTCATACACTGGTCTTCTCCTGCTGCCTTCCCACCTCCCCAGGATGGGTTCTTGGGCTCCCAGCTCCCTGTCTGCTGGGACCCCTGGCCCCAAACAACAATCCCCGCCAGCCTCCTTTACCAAGGGGGCGTCGGGTTTGGGCGAGTACACCCCCAGCATCTTGGGGCAGCAGGAGGTAGCAGGGCTCAAGAGGATGAAGCCACAGGCGTTCTGCTAGTGATTGGCAGGGCCAACGCACCCCCAGCCCATCCGGGTACCTAGTGTGTCCTGGTGAGGAAGGAGGGTGCCAGGCCCCTGAAGATGCCTGTCCTCTGTGGTTAGACACAATGTCTAGGTCTGTCCAGGAACTGGAGGGCAGAGCACTGGGTCCTGGGGCCCCTGGGTCCGCACACACCCCAGGAGTATCTCTGTGCCCCAGGAAGTGGGACACTAAATAGCAAATTTAAAAAATCAAGACAGCTTGAGAGAGTGAAGCACGGAATTAGGAAAACGGCATTCTGTTTTAGTACCTTCATTGGCACTTTGTGCTTTATGAACAAGCCGTTCATGTTTGCGTCCCCCCCCCACCGCCCCGTAAATTATGCAGCTGGTTCTGCCCTAGGAGCTCAGTGCCAGCGAGCCTCTGCCTCACCTGGGTCCACAGCCCACTGACCTGCTCAGCTCCCAGCCCTCCCGGGCTCCCATCCCTCTTTGCCAGGCTGGGTCACTGGCTCTCTGGCAAGTCCTTGATGCTGATTCCCCACCCCCCCGCCCCGCTTTTCCTCGGCTGACGTGCGAGTTCTGTGGCACTGCCTCTTGCTGGGTATGGGGGACGTGCTATTTTCCCCATTGCATATTTTTTCAAGAAAATGAAAGGTTAGCATAACTGCTTCCAGAAGGCACATTGACTCACTCAGTTGAGTCACAGCCAGTCGCTGCGCCATTAGCCTTTGAAGCAAACCTCAGCACACAGGGCCGGCCTGGAAGCCCCAGCCCCTGGAGAGTGGGCGTGTGGGGCCGCCGTGGCCTCTGCACATTCAGCAACAAAAATATTGTTGTAACAAGGGCGCTTTCTGCTTTTCAAAGAAGCAGCAGTTGACTTGCCTCGTTAGGTTCCAGAAAGTTGCCAATCTTTCCTTTAGTTTCATTGGTTCGTCTTCTTGTCCTTGTCCCCAGACTTCAGGGGATGAGGCCGTAATGAAGTGAGCACTCAAGGGCTGTTAGGCAAAACCCAGCGTGGCCGGAAGCTGAACGACGGACAGCTCATTGCTTTTAGTCCTCTGGATGATTACCAGCATCTGGCGCGTTTCTGGAAGCTGTAGTTCTCAGGGGTCATCCAGCCCTGCCGGGGCATTGTATGAGAGATTTGCTAAGGACCCTGGGCCTGTTTTGATCTCATCTGTTCTCTGCTAATAGAATAATTTTGGGGGAAGTCGACAAGGTCTTCTGGAAAGAACCCTGTCAGAGCTGGGATGACCTGGGACATCACCAGGGTTCCATTCCCTTCACTTATAAGTGGTAAACCCAAGACCCAGAGAAGTCCAAGTGGCCCGAGGTCATGGAGTGAGGTAATGTAGGACCAAGAACAAATTCAGAGGTCTTGCTGTTTGGGACAGTGTGCTCCTGGGGTGCACGGAGGCCACGTGTCATCGTGTGCATGAGTGTGCGTGTGTGTATGCGTGCACCCCTGCACACGTATGCACACGCATGTGCCTGTGTGTGCGTGCGCCTTTTGTCTAGGTTTTCATTCTGTATGCCCTGTGGCTGTTCTGGAGAGTGAGCCGGAAGCGAGCCGTCAGCCTGGGGCCATTGCTCAGCCCCACCCAGCTCTGCCTCCCTGGGGGATACAGCCATCAGCCCGGGGTCATTGCTCAGCCCCAGCTCTGCCTCCCTGGGGGATACAGCCATCAGCCCCAGCTCTGCCTCCCTGGGGGATACAGCCATCAGCCCGGGGCCATTGCTCAGCCCCAGCTCTGCCTCCCTGGGGGATACAGCCATCAGCCCGGGGTCATTGCTCAGCCCCAGCTCTGCCTCCCTGGGGGATACAGCCATCAGCCCCAGCTCTGCCTCCCTGGGGGATACAGCCATCAGCCCCAGCTCTGCCTCCCTGGGGGATACAGCCATCAGCCCGGGGTCATTGCTCAGCCCCAGCTCTGCCTCCCTGGGGGATACAGCCATCAGCCCGGGGTCATTGCTCAGCCCCAGCTCTGCCTCCCTGGGGGATACAGCCATCAGCCCCAGCTCTGCCTCCCTGGGGGATACAGCCATCAGCCTGGGGTCATTGCTCAGCCCCAGCTCTGCCTCCCTGGGGGATACACCATCAGCCCGGGGTCATTGCTCAGCCCCAGCTCTGCCTCCCTGGGGGATACAGCCATCAGCCCCAGCTCTGCCTCCTTGGGGGATACAGCCATCAGCCCGGGGCCATTGCTCAGCCCCAGTTCTGCCTCCCTGGGTGATACAGCCACCAGCCCGGGGCCATTGCTCAGCCCCAGCTCTGCCTCCCTGGGGGATACAGCAGTTGTGAGTCACTTCAGCAGGAGCCCAGGCCACACAGCCCCAGAAGCAGGTGGTGTCGCACAGGCCTGCCTCTGGGCCCGGGCCCAGGCTTGTCTGAGGAAAATCCAGCTCCCACCATCGGAAGAACAGCCTGGCCCGGGGAAGCAGGGACTCCACTTCCTCTGGTGGACCTCTATTCTGATTTTTTTTTCAGGCCCTCTTGCATTGTTTTATGACATCTCTGCTCCCATCACCGGCCTCTGTGGGTCAGTCTGGGCACAGAGCAGTTCTTTCTTGCTGGCCAGCTGTGCTCTGGGCAGCTGGGCGGTGGGAGGCTTGGCTGGTGACAAGAACACCTGGAACAGAAGTGTGGGGGATTGCACCCAGCAGGCTGATCAGAGAGAAGGGAGGCAGGAGGCTCTTCTGTTGTCCTTGAGCCCACCCTGCCTGAGCAGGTGGACATTTATGTATTCCATGTCGTTTGGGTTCTCCAGAAACTTGCAGCTGAAAACGCCCTCCCTGGTACACCTACCACCTTTTGTTGATCGTATTTAGCCCTTATGGAAGGTTCTGGGCTGAATTGACCACAGAGATGGAGACTTGTCTCTTCTTACTGCTCTGTGCCCTCGTGGCCTGGGTGGCATCCACTGATCTTTGTGCGCACTGCATCAGGCACGTGGGAGCGGCTTGGCACATGCTGGCTGGGGAAGTTCTCCCCTGTGTGGGCGCCGCTGGGCCTGCTGGGTGGTGTTTATGGAAATCTAAGCACCCAGGAGGTGCCTTCTTTCCTCATGGCAGGCACTAGCCTCCACCTAAGTTCAGCATTACATCTACCACACAGTGAGCACCCTGCCTACAGCCAGTCTTCAGTAACTTAGCGTAGATACCTATGTCTGGAGTCCACACCTGACCTTCTGACACCTTCCCCGGGCTCTTTCTCCATCGACCTGGGAGGCAGTGGCCAAAAACTCAGGTATTAGGGGGATTTGTGTTTTCTTAAGCTCACTCTCATCCCTTCTTCGTGAGAATGTCATGTAGCATTAGTGGGTGTGCGTTTCACCCTGCCTCTTTGTTCTATTGGCCTCCCAGGCTCCCCTCTCTTATTAGCATGAGCTTGGCCTTGAGGACTGAGATGGCCCTCGCTGGTCCTGGAAGGACTCAGGGCAGTCCTGAGCTGCTGGAGCTCTGGGTGGGGCCCAGGGTCCCACCGCCACTCTGATGAGGACCACTTACAAGCTTTCCCACGGTCCTGCTTGGGTGGGGACTTGCACTTTCATCCCCCAGGTGGCTGAAGCAGCCCACGTGAGGGACAGAGTGACAGGCCTCCTTCTTCCCTTCCCCCGCCCCCTGCTCTTCCCATCTACCCCGTGGAGGAGGACGTCTGCCTTCCACTCCGTAGGCGCGCCCCGAGGCCCCAGCACAGGCTCCCGCGAGATGGCGAAATGTGGGAAGTGGCCGTTAGAAGGGCGGGCCTCTCTTTCCAACATGGCCTGTGGCTGGGGCCGCTTCAGAGAAGACCAGACGGCATCTGCCATGTGGCGGGGAGCTTGGGACGCTTTGATGTGGGTGGCGGCTCAGGAACCAGCCTGCAGACCGGACCTATGGCAGCACGTGCTCAGACTAGGAGCTGTGGCCGGTGTCTCACATCTGCAGGTCAAGACCAAGGCCGTAGCTTCACGCTTCTGGCTGTATCTGCCTTTCATCGCCCCAGGTCCCCCTGCGGAGTGTCTGTCTAGACAGCCATGGAGTAAAATGCTCAATTGCTGAGGAGGAATTTGGCCAGCAGACTTATAGCGGCGCTGAGCAGACAGGCCCAGGGTGAGGATGGGGGTTGAGAACGAGCCCCACTAGGATCTGGAACAATCTGGAGAACCTGACGCTGGCTCCCAGACACTGGCCCCACGAGTCACCTTGACTTCATGATGAGCCGTAAGCCCCGCTGGGCCGCCTCTCTGTCCCGTGTCACTCTCTTGCAAAGATTTCTGCCTACTGTTAGAATTCTGGGTCAACATGCCCTAGGAGTGCAGGCCTCCGAGCTGGGAAGCCTGGTTTCTTGTTCAGCCAACCTGCTCGTTAGCGATGAGAAATCACTCCTCTGAGAATCAGTTTCCACATCTGTAAAACGGGGCGGGGGGGTGCTCTACCCCTCCACCCCCCAGGACGTCATGGAAGTGTTCTGTCATCTGGGAGGGAAAAGGTTCATTTCCCTTCATAGCAATTCAGGCTTCGTATTATAGCTCCTCCCCTGTCGTGTGTCTCCCTGCTTTCTTCCTGTGATCGTCCTTCACAGTCTGTGAAATGTCTGATGGGTAGAAACCTGCACAGGGCGAGGGTTGGGGCTGCCCACTGGTGCAGCTGTGCCCTCACGGCCCTCGTGACCCGCATTTCCTCCTCTGTTCCGTCAGTGAAGATTGGTTTGCAGGAGTCTCTGGGCTGGATCACTGGGGCCCACCTGTCCAAGCCCGTGTGGCCGCCCGAGTGACTTCGCCACACTGGAGCCATGCTTGTTCGTGGGGTTCTCTGGGCGTCCCCTGAGGCCTGGCCCTAGCCGGGCAGCATGGCCGAGCAGCATGTTCAGAGGCCCCCGTGGGTGGCTCTCCCCTGTGTCCTCACTGCGTCTGCACACGCCCACCCCAAGCGTTCGCCTCCTTCCCTCCTCTCTGGGCCTGAGCTTGGACTCGGAGAAGGGTTCTAGAGAGCATTCTCGCCCCTCTGCCTTTAAACTCCCGAGACCTGGGAGCCGGGGTCTGGCTTCCTGCCCGGGGGGTGGGGGTGGAGTGGCACGTTCCCAGCTAGTGGCTGAGCTGATGTGGGCCCACCTTTCTGTAGTTAAACTTGATCTCGTGTACTGAAATTGGAAACAAGCAACTGTTACCTGGGGCAGCCAGACTGCCTCAGTCCGACCCCGGGAGCCTTCACCTCTTTGTCCCCTCACCCCTTTAAGCCCAGCCCTGAAGGCCGTTCCCAGGCCCTGAAAGAGTGGTAGTGTCCCTGGTGGGCCTCCCCCATCACCAACCCTGACTCCTTCCCACCCACCCGCTTCTCTGCGACTGTTGGATGAGGTCATTCCTGGCAGGGGCGGCTGGCAGGGGCCCAGGGTAAACAGGCTGTGCTGAGCTCGCTGGTGCGGCTGGACGCTGAGGAGCCGGGGGAGTCCGGAGCTGCAGCCTGCCCCGCTCCAGAGCAGTACCATGCACTCTGGCCTCAGGTGACCCCAAGTTCCGAGAGTCACTGTCCGGGCAGACCTGTGCCACCAGCCTTCTCCTGGGTGACCTGGACTAGCTTGTGGGAGTTTATTAGTTGGTGAGGTTTTGCCCATCGGGTCTGCACAGACCCCAATACTATTAACAATAACCAGCACTTCCAGGATGCTCCCCTGACCCACTTACACAATGCTTAGGATGAGCGAGGCACTGTTCAGAGAGCTGTTCAGATCTTAAGTCCCTGGATTCTCGCAACTAACCGAGTTGATAGATGTGTGACATTATCCCTGTTCTCCAGATGAGAATGCTGAGGACCCAGGGGTTGTAAGCTCAGGCCAGGATGTCACTGGGCAGCCTGGCCAGGGGTCTGCGCTCCTGACCTCAGTGCTCTGCTGGGCCCCTCAGATTCTGCGGTCCGACAGGCGTTCCTCCTCATGCGTCTCTCTTAAACCCGGTGTCAGGCCTTAGGTTCCTCCTTCAACATCTCCTTCTTCCTCCATGACCTCGCGGGCCCAGCGGCTTCCTTATTGGGCTGGGGGCGGGAGGGGGAGTCTTTGTGGCGAGGTGCCGTGTGTGTGGTTGATGAGAAGGGTCTGGGGCCCTAGGTTTCAGTCCCTTCTCTGTCTCGAGTCACCCAGTTGCTCAGAGCCTCAGTTTCTTCGCCTGGTCACCGGGCCCCCATGAGCTGGTTGGTATATGGTATACGCCCCGTCCCTGGCAGAGGACATGCTGAAGTCACCGCCGGTTCCCACCCTGCCACCCCGCGGGCCCCCTCACTTCTTCCTTTGTCCAGGTGGACAGACACCAGGACCCTTGAATCGCACTTAGCACGAGGCCTGTGAGGCCTGTGCTGCATCTCTCCTTTCTGGGCCTGGTCCGCGTTGTTTGGGGTAGCTGCCCATTTAGACTCCGAGAACAAAGGCAAAAGGAACTCCTTGGCTCTGGGGAGATGGGGAGGTGGCAGGGCCGAAGGCCATCCCCAGTTAAACTGAGGTCTCTTCAGTGTGGTGACTTGAGCTGGCTTATCTTGTCCCGTTTGGTTGGAAGTGTTGTTTGGGGCACCAGCTCTGCCCGGCTTTCACAGGGGATCCTGGATCAGGCTTGTTGGGGCACTCAGCCTGCCCAGGCCAGGAGCAGAGGGGGCCAGTGGAGGACCTTTTCGGACAAGGGGAGAGTCCACCTCTTGGGTCTTGGCGTTTAGGGGTTCTGGACGCCTTGCTGCCCCTACGCCGTCCCTGCTCCTCCCCAGAAGGGCCGTGTGCTCAGCACTGGACACACCTAACTGAGTCAGTCCAGTCCGGCCCGCAGTGCTCCTGACTGCTCAGGGCTCAGAAGGGTGAGCCTTTGATAAACGGCGGCAGCTGCAACCTGTCCCCTCCACCCTGGGTGTGGGGGCTCAGGGTCCTCCCTGGGCTGTGTGCTCTAAGATTACCCCAGCCAGCAGTCCTGACCCAAATTTAAAATTGGTCTCCGTCTCCTGGTCTCAAGGTTTCAGAGTAATTCTGTGATGATAGTTTCAAGATGTGCTGAGACCCCGAGCTGGCCTCCAGTAACCTTCCCACGTTTTCCTTGGCGCGGCTTCAGAGTTCACAGCAGCTATGACAACGTATTGAGTACTGTGGGTGGGAAGGCAAGCGTGGCCCTGAGCCCGGAAGGGAGGTAGGACGGGCCTCGGTTTGCGCCAGGCTTGGTGTTAGACCGCCAGCCATGGCTTGGCTTCCGTGACATCTGTGCGCGTATTTGTCCTGTTGACCAAACGCAGCAACGCCAACCTTGTGGTTCCAGGGGAAGCTGCCCGTGCTGCTGCTTGGCCGCTCCTCGGAGCTGCGGCCGGGGGAGTTTGTGGTCGCCATCGGCAGCCCGTTCTCCCTTCAAAACACAGTCACCACGGGGATCGTCAGCACCACCCAGCGAGGTGGCAAAGAGCTGGGGCTCCGGAACTCGGACATGGACTACATCCAGACAGATGCCATCATCAACGTGAGTCTGACCGCGGTCATCAGCTGGGGTTGCGCGGGTTTTTGGAAAGTCAGGCTTAGGAAGCAGGCAGGGCTGGGGGTCTGATTCTCAAGGTGTTAGGCAAGGAGTTAGTTCCCTTGGGAGCCCTGGAGCGGATGAGGCTGCAGGCTGGTCCTCGGCCCCTTAGCCATCTCCAGGGGCTGCTGCGAAGGGACTCCCAGTTTGCCAAGTTCTGTCACCTGCAGGAGCTGCCCTGTCCCAGGGGCCGCAGGCCCTCTGTGGAGCTGCTGCGGCAGCTTTGTGGCGGGAGGGACACTCACGCTGGCAGAGTCCCTGCAGCACCGGGTGTTTGCTGTGCCTCAGGGCACAGCCTGAGCATTACCCCGACACCAGTGGTGGGATTCAACTAATTTAATAACTGATTGTCTGCCCTAATGACGTTGTAAGTATAAAGAAAAGATACACCTACAGGTAGTTTACTATTTCATACTTAAATGATAACAATAAAAGAGATCTATAAAACTAGATTATAAGAAAGAGTTTTAAAATATTAATGAAAAAATATTAAATAATACCTGACAAAAAACAATAAAACTGTTATTTAAGATAGTTCCGCCTGACCAGGCAGTGGCGCAGTGGATAGAGTATTGGACTGGGACACAGAGGACCCAGGTTCGAGACCCCGAGGTCGCCAGCTTGAGCGTGCACTCCTATGGTTTGAGCAAAGCTCACCAGCTTGGACCCAAGGTCGCTGGCTCCAGCAAGGGGTGGCTCGGTCTGCTGAAGGCCCGCGGTCAAGGCACATGTGAGAAAGCAATCAATGAACAACTATGGTGTCGCAACGGCAACGAAAAACTAATGATTGATGCTTCTCATCTCTCTCCGTTCCTGTCTGTCTGTCCCTATCTGTCCCTTTCTCTGACTCTCTCTCTGTCTCTGTAAAAAACAAAAAATAGTTTCATATTCCTTCTTGATGGCGTCCTCACTTGCAATTTTTTTCACCCACGGATGGAATGAACAGGACTATGGGCACTTAGAATACGCTGTTGCGCAGATGAACATTAAAAAAGGGTGAGGAATGTCAGTTTGTGATATTCACACTGGGCAGCTGCTCAGGCTCCCTCCTTGGAGAGAACCCTGATGACAAATGCCATTTTAACAACCGGTTCGCCCAACTCAACCAAAAATTAGGCATCGGTTCTGCCGCACCGGTGAGAACCGGCTGAATCCCGACACTGTTTGATGTCTGACGAGGCCAGGGGCTGCTCCACACAACCTCGTAGGCGGAATCTTTTTGAAACCACATTTTTCCACTTCAGCTGTCTCCCAGTAGGATTGACATTTGTAAGAAGCAAAGCTCCCGCCCCCGCCCTCAGCCTCTGTCTAGTAAATGAGGAACACAGCGAGTTCTGAGCTCTCACACCTCTGACAGCTTTTACGCCCGAGCTTTCCTGTGCCCTGCGTGAAGTCGTGGAAATGGGGCACACCACGTGGGATTCCAGCCCAGCGGCAAAGTGGGTCGCAAACAGCCTGGGGGCTGTGCAGGCTGACCCACTGGGGTGCAGGAGCAGGTGGGCAGCCCAGCTGCTGCCCAGAGAAAGCTGTGTCGGGTGTCTTAGAGCATTCACGGTTGGCACCTGAGCTTTGGAGCAAAAAAAAAAAAAGTCCCATTTATGGCATCTCTGTAACTTTTGGAAATAGTTAAGGTCCCCTCTTTCCCCAGCAAAATACTAGGGTGACAGGAGCAAATGAACCCGCACTGTGGAACCTACCAGGCCGGGAAGTAGGTTGGAGCAGGGAAGGACATCAACTCATCATTTTTTCATGTCTTCTTAATTTCAGTATGGGAACTCGGGAGGCCCATTGGTCAACCTGGTAAGGCCTTTTATTTTTTTAAATTTCTATGTGCATGTTTGTTTGTCTGCTTGCTTGTTTTGTTCTGGCTTTCTTTTCAGACATGAACTAGCCCGACACATTAATTCTCTTAAAGTGAAATCTGTGGACGTGCTGTGTGTCCTTGCAAAGTCGCCTGTCTTATCTTTCTGGAAAGAGTCGGGTGTGCTGGAGTGGTTGGCACTTACGCCTGGGGACACGCCGGTGTTATGAAGTTTGAGGAAACGACAGTGGAATTCGGGTCCCAGGCAGGCGCTAGCGAAGGGAGCAGGCCTTTATTTTGAAGGTGTGAGCGGGTCTGGCCCCGTCACGGAGAGGCATGTCCCCCAGATGACGTCTCCGGTGCTGGAGGAGCTGGCGTGGCCCGTCCACAGTCTTTGTCTTGGCCAGGAGCCCTCCCTTAAGACCTGACTGGAATGAGGACTGACCCCACTCCCAAAGATGTCACTTAAGCGTGTATTTAAGTACGTAAGCATAAAAGGGAAATCAGACTGTCAGAGCCAGGGTGCAGCCGAGGGGTCACCCAGGTTAACTCTCATTCACAGGTGATGTACCTGAGGCCATCTTTAGCAAGGCCCAGGACGGCATTGCCTCCTGGGGGGTCCCTCGGAGCTGGGGACTGAATTCTCAGCGCTCGGGAAAGTGTGCATGGAGTGCTTTACACTCTCCTGGCTGGTTTCCCTTTTAATCCCGAGTGCAGCAAACCAGTTAGCAATAGTATTCAGAATAATGGTTGAATGGCGTGAGGTGAGGCTCTTATTCCAGGGTCGTTTCCTATGAAGCAGCATTGACTAAATGGTGAATTTATCCTGACTCAAAGGGACGCCCTGTAGACCGGCTTCTTCCATGACTTAAAGCTAGTCCGAGAGCAGCAGAGGACAGGAGGCCTTTGTGCCCCTCCCCCCAGCACCCTTCTCCCCTCCCCCCCACCCCGCGGCAGGGGCCTCTGTCTGAAACAGCACTTTCTGAAAATGAAGCAGGTAGCCCCAAGCCGTCCCTCCTGGTATCAGCAGAGGAATCCTTACGTCACTGGAGATGGGAGAAGCAGGAGGGTGTAGACAGCCACCTACAGGACTCGGAGGTTTTGGAAACATTCCCGTGAAAAGAGCAAATGTGGATCTTGAAAATAATCTGCTTGAGGCAGTTTTTAGAGCATAGTGACCCCTGAGGACGAGCCCAGAGTGTGTGTCAGGTCTTTCCTTGCCGCACATGACTTAACCTCTCCCCCCTACAACCCTGGAACCCCCTGCCCCCTGCCAGCTCCCCCCACTCCCCCCGCTCCAGGACTCCTCTCGTACAAAGTCTCTGTCCTCTCCTGGTGCGAGTCTTCAGGTAAGTCTCTGCGGATTCCGTCAGCCATTTCTGCCTTGCTTTGCAGGACGGTGAAGTGATTGGAATTAACACCCTGAAAGTGACAGCTGGCATCTCCTTTGCAATCCCGTCCGATAAGATCAAAAAGTTCCTAACCGAGTCACACGACAGACAGGCCAAAGGTAAAGGAAGACCCCGGCAGCCGGTGGGAGGTGCAGGCCTGAGGCCTGGCTGCCCCACTGGGTGGACACACCTGAAGGCCCCCCGAGACTTCCCATCAGGAAGGGAAAGGCGTGCACGTTGTGAAGCCCCCGGGGTTAGGTCACAGGCGCCTGCCACTTTGGACCTATGATCGTGAACGTTTCCTACAAGTTAGTATGTGGCAGGCATGATCCTAGGTGATTCTGCACAGCGCTTCAGTTCATCATTCATTCGTGTCTTTAATTCCTTTGCCCTGTCGGGTGGGGAGTATTAGCCCTGTGTTACTGAGGAGGAGGAAGTTGAGGGTCAGGGAGGTCATTCATTCCCCTAATGTCTATGGGCCCATCTGTTTAGGGTCCGACTGGGGCTCCTTGGTAGGTGTGATGTTTACCTTCTACCTGGGGAGGGGGAGGGAGGCTGAGAGTAAACAAACAAACAAGAGGATCTCAGATAGCAACAAGTGCTTCCCAGACAATGAAGCAGGGTGGAGAACTAAGCTGTGGAGACAGTATGGCCAGAAATGCCTCCTCATGGAGCGGGGGGCCAGCTGGTAAGGGTGTGGGGGGAGGGCAATCTGACAGGGGACCAACAGGTTCTAGGCCTCCACTGCGGGACACGAGAGCCAGCCTAGCAGCCGGATGTGGAAGGAAGTCAGCCAGGGTCACGGCGGGCCACGGTGGGGCCTGAGGTTGTATTTGAGCTGCGTGGAGAATAGGGAAGTTTGGGATCTGGTTGATGTCTTTGAAAGGTCCCTCTCAGGGCTGGGAGGCGACTGTGCTGAGGGGTGGGTGGCAGCTGGGAAACCATTTAAGAGGCTCTCCTAGTCATCCAGACCAGGATGGAGGGAAGGGGCCGCTGTCTGGATTTATATGAAGGACAGAACCCTGTCGATGTCAGGCTGGGGCCAAGAGGAATCAAGGATCACTCCTAGGCTTTCAGCCATTAACTGAAGTGACAGGACTTGCCACGGTCCCACGGCGGAATTTTATCCACAGCCTCCGTGTACACCCCAATGGCCCTGATTCTCCCGCTGCAAACTGGGGCGTTGAACCTCATGGCTCCCGGTGGCCCCAGCATAGCCACCAACGCAGCTGACCTCTCTTATGCTTTTCTTGTCCCTCCAGGCAAAGCCGTCACCAAGAAGAAGTACATTGGCATCCGAATGATGTCGCTCACATCCAGGTGGGTGCCAGGATGTGTGTGTCTGTCTTAAATTTAAAGGAGTCTGAATTTCGGAAGGGGCTCCCTGGCACCCCTGAAAGAGAAACCTTATGCTGCCTTAAGAAACGTCGTAGTTTCTGGCTGAAATTACGTAACGTGAGGAAAGAGAGGGGTCATGGTCCTTGGCTTCTTGTCTTATCTCTCAGTCTGTTCGTGTGTGCTGAGCAGGTCCTTCCTTCTGGAAGATTCTGCCCTCCGCTCTGAGGGCAGGCCTGAACAACAGGTGGTGTGGGTCAGTCTCCCTCAGGCCTTGCTTTCAGCACTTGTTCTCCTGAAACCCACATTCCGGGCGTGCCCCGAGCACCTCCCTCTGCCCCAGAGCACCCCGCCGGTCATTAGCTCTGCCTGTGGGCTGTGGCTGCAGGAATGCCGGTCTGGCCCACATGACTGATGGGCTTGTTTTCCCGGGCTGGTGGAAGTTGTGGCGTGTGGCCGCCAGGCCCATAACACGCTGGTGTTTTTCACCCTTGATGAAAAAGTCTGATGTAATCACAAGAGTCCTGGTAACTAAGGGTGTAGTTGAAATTGTTGTAGGTAAACTCGGCTGAGAGCAAAACATATTAATAGGAATATTAATATGTTATTGTTGCCCTGGCTGGTTGACTCAGTGGTAGAGCATTGGCCTGACATGGGCATGTCCCGGGTTCAATTCCCAGTCAGGGCACACAGGAGAAGTAACCATCTGCTTCTCCACCCCTCCCCCTCCTTTCTCTCTCTCTCTCTCTCTCTCTCTCTCTCTCTCTCTCTCTCTTTTTCTCTTCCCCTCCCACAGCCATGGCTCATTGGTTTGAATGTAGCAGCCTCAGGCTCTGAGGATGGCTCTCTGGAGCCTCTACCTCAGGTAGTAAAAATAGCTCACTTGTGAGCATGGTCCCAGATATGTAGAGCGTCAGCCCCAGATAGGGGTTGCTGGGTGGGTCCTGGTTGGGGTGCATGCAGGTGTCTGTCTCTATCTCCCCTGCTCTCACTTGGAAAAGGAAAAATATATATATAGTATTGTTATAACTAATTAATAGTTAATTGTGACCCTGAATTATAGGTTAGATACTTACTGTGAACGCTGGTACCTTCCTTAGCACTCCAGAGTGGGGACCGGTGTGCCGAGACTAAAATGTGCCTTTGTTCTTATCTTGAGCTGTGGGAGACAGTTCAGGCCCTGGGCTCCAGCCTGGGTTCTCGTCCGAGCTCTGCTACTTCCTGGTTGTGCCCTTGGGAACGATTTGGCCTCTGAATGCTTCAATTTCCTGCTGCCCAGGATGAGGATGACAGTGCAGGCATTTGGGTGTGGGGTGAGGACCTGGGTGATTTACTATGTGCTGAGGCTCAGTGGGTGGTGACAATGATCGCTAGCCACAGTGACGCTAGCCACTGTCGGTCCCCTGCTTGCTCTGTGCCAGGCACTGGGCCTGGTGCTGTAGCCAGATGACCTCATCTCATCCTCACAACAACCCGTGTCACAGAGGAAAAGTCACCATCCCGATTTTGCATTTGTGAAAAGTAAGGCACAGAGAGGTTAAGCAACTGCCCCAGATGGCACAGTCTGAAAGTGGCCAAGCTCAGGCTCCCGACCAGCCAGTCGCTCTATGACAGTGACTCCTTGAATGGTAGCTACTGTCAATGAGTAATCTTTGAGAAATCTTTGAGTCTAGTAGACAGGCAACCTACAGCAGCATCAGACTCCTGGAGGAATGTCCGTCGGACTCAGGGTTGGGCGGAGCACTGGGTTAGGCACCGGTCTCCGCAGTGGGGGCCAGGGGACACTTAACATTGACACGGGGGCCTTTCCTCCCAAGCAGTAAAGCCAAGGAGCTCAAGGACCGCCACAGAGACTTCCCAGACGTGCTTTCAGGAGCATATATCATTGAAGTGCTTTCCGACACCCCAGCGGAGGCGTGAGTTCGAATCACTTTCCCTTTTCCTCATACCTTTGTGGTTCCTGGGGGTCATGGGAGGGGCCCACACTCTTTTCACATTAGTTTAGGTGGTCATGCGGCTCTTGGACACAATGGTTAGACGTCCTCGGTCAGTCCTGGCGGCCAGGCTTTCCGACCTAGTTCAGCTTAGGACTCACCAGAAAAGGGGGGCTTCCTGTCTCCAAAGTCCTTGCTTCAAGAGGGGTCATCCAGATGGAAAGAGCGCCGGACTCGTTATGAGTCCCATGGACAGGCCTGGCTGAGAAAGGAGGTTTAAGGAGCAGGGTCTCTGAGACCCTGGGCAGTCTGGCTTTAGGCTTTAGGACATACCTCCTGTCCTATAGCATCCTGTTATCCGTCGGGCTACAACTGTCCACACCTCTAGAAGAACAGCCAGGTAACGTCAAAGTCAGATGAAAAGGGGTCAGCCAGTCATCTGGGTCTGTTACCTGTGTGACGTACTATCCCGAGAAAAGTAGAGGACCGAGGCCAGCCGACTGCCCTGGGGGGCCTGCTTTGGTGAGCTGCCTGCCTTTGTACCGCCCAGAGGTTAAGAATAGATTTTGCATTTTTAAATGTTTGAAAAAAGTTTTAAATAAGAATGCTATTTTATGGCACATGAAAATTATGTGAAATTCCAACTTCGGTGGCCATTGGTAAAGATCTACCAGAACACAGCCGTACCCAGTAGATGAAACGTTGTCTGGGGTGGTCTTCGGGCTAGAACAGCAGTGATTGTAACAGAAGACAGCGGGGCCTGCACAGACTAAGATATTTCCGGCCTGTCCCTTTACAGAAAAAGTTAGCTGACCTCTGTGCTGGACCATTAAGGACCATAACAGCTGATTTGACATTGTCATGCATTAAGAGCTAAAGTTACAGCAACAATAACGCGAAAGAAGTGTCACATGATAAACCCGTCCCGCCCATTCTTACAGGAACAGTTCTCTGAGGGGTGACACCCATTATAAGAAAGTTGGTCTTGGCCACAGTACGTGGTAGATGCGATACAGCACACCCTTGCCTTTCTTTGTGGTCGGTCTGTCATGGATCATACAAGCGCTGGTAGGCTTTTCTGCAATGGGCGTGATTGGCGATTTGTCCTAAACATCTCAAAAGGAAATAATGCAGTTCTGTAGTGGGGTTGTCGCCTACGTTCACCGGCACCCACCTGTGTGCTCTGGGCTCTGAGGTTCTGCACCGTGCCGGTCAACGTGAAGATGACCGCCTTTCGCGGCTGTTAGACAGGAGGGATGGAGATGTCACCATTGTTTTCCCCTTCTGTTGCAGTGGTGGGCTCAAGGAAAACGATGTCATAATCAGCATCAACGGACAGTCGGTGGTCTCCGCCAATGACGTCAGCGACGTCATTAAAAAGGAGAGCACCCTGAACATGGTCGTCCGCAGGGGCAACGAAGACATTATGATCACGGTGATTCCCGAAGAAAAGGACCAGTAGGCAGGGGCATGAGCTGGGCTTCATGTTTCCTTCAAAGACTCTTCGGCGTACGGTGCATGATGACTCTGGGCTGGTGGCACGGACCACCCAAGACTTCTGACTACCATGTTGCTTGTTCAGCAGAAACTCCCTGGCCGACAGACTCCTCCTTGATAGTTTGCAGGCAAAACAAATGTTAATTTGTAGCGGAGACTCGCCCTCCTGTACTGTATGTATGCAGTGTGCTTTTTCTTGCCAGCTTGGACTGTTCCTGCTCAGACAGTCAACATTTGTCTCCTCCTCTAACTGAGTCATCCTCTTAGTCCAGGGGCGGCAGTTGATGTAACACGTAGATAAGAGGAAGGGCCCCCGGGAGCCAGGCGGGCACTGGGCATGTGCAGGCTTTCCTCCGAGTCAGCACCCGGAGTGGGTGGGTGCCGGGACCGCAGGAGGGGGGACGCCGGCTTCCAAAGCAGCCACAGTCACCTCTTCGGGGAATCTCCTCAGAACGAGGAGCACAGTGACTTTGGGTTTGAGCTATTAAACTACTTCTTTATACTTGGCTCTCTGGCATGCTTTTTTCCTTCCCTCCCGACAGCTGGTTGCAGTTTCTTGGAGGTGACGACTGCGTCAAGGGGCTCCTCGGGAAATCACATTGTCCGCGCGGGGTTGAGCGGCAGGTCTTAGCGGTCATTTCCAGATCGTCCCGTGGGGCTTGCTGGTGTGATGAGCGATTGTGCCCGGCTGCCCTGACCTCGTGAAATTGGATTTGAGGACAGTTGCACTTGCCTCTGGGGCTTCTCAAACTGGAAAGACTGTCAACCTCACGACTATGCCGTCGGTCAACAGAGATTCTCTGGGCCGCCGTTCTGTGCGAGGCGCAGGGGTCAGCGCAGAGCAGGCGGACCCGGCTCCTCTGTCCCCACAGCTCAGTCAAGTAACCAGGTCTCTTTTTGAAAGGGAGACACTTCAGGAGACTAGGATAGGACCCCCAAACTGTCCTGTTCCGAGTCCCCAGAAAGCACAGGCTGAAGCTGATTCCAGTTGTCCAGGACTCTGAAAGAAATGAGAGAGCTTACGCCTTGTAGGGTGCACAGCAGGGCTCCCCTCAAAGTGTCCTTGAGCAGGCACAGCCTTAGGCAGCCCAAGGCACCTTCGTGTCTAGGAGTTTGGGGAGTCGGACCCAAGAAGCCTGTTGCAAAACGTTAGCTTGGGCCTGACCTGTGGTGGCGCAGTGGATAAAGCCTCGACCTGGAACGCTGAGGTTGCCGATTCAAAACCCTGGGCTTGCCCGGTCAAGGCACATATGGGAATTAAAGCTACCTGCTCTTCCCCCCCTCCTCTCTCTCTCTCTCCCCCTTTCCTCTAAAATGAATGAATAAATAAAAATAATTAAAAAACAAAACGTTAGCTTGGAAGTCTGCACAGGCCTGCGTCCCTGTCCCCGTGGGAGCGCCCACCAGGGAGGAGGCTGTGTACGCCGAGAGCAGAGGGTGAGCAGCTCTGAGAGTCAGCAGTCAGAAGGGGGGTCTTGGACTGGAGGGAGGTTCAGCGCTCGGGTCTGAGAGCTTCATCCTTCCTGGGCCAATAGATCACCAAGGTCTGAGGTCAAGTCAGAGCAGGAGAGGCTGTGGAAGGCCCAGGGCCCAGGTGAACCGCGGGAGCCATCCGTGAAGCGAGGGCCTCGTCAGTGTTGACGCGAGGCAGCTGAGCAGCGTGTGTGCGTCGCCACCACGGGGGCGTTTCCTCGCCATCTGTGCAGATGACCCTGTAGAAGTGCAGGAGGAGCCGGGGTTTGCAGTCCCTCCTTCTGCATTAGAGGGGGTGACTCAGAGAGTGGCCTGTGGCTTCAGGCCTTCGTTCTCAGCTGTGTAGCCTGGGGGCCTGCTCCTCTGGGTGGTCCCTGGGGCTGAGGTGGTGCCACCAGTAGGGAGGGCGCTGGGTGGTGTCTGGTGTCTGGGTCAGAGCCAGCCCCGCCCCACCCCACCCGAGCCCGGCTCAAGATCACGGGTGGCTCCTCCAGAAGGCGTCAGTCTGACGACCGCCTGGCACAGACCCTCTGCGAACACTCAGCAACATCTCCCAGAGGTCCACGGACTCGGCGTGGGGTCAGAGTTTCCTCTGCGTATGCGGTGACATGAAAGGCCACAGAGATGGCAGGGTGGCACACTTGTTGGCTCATTACGTGCCTGGCTCTGTGGCTACACTACCGTGTGGGATCCTGGGTCCTGTGGGGGCTGCTCAGCCCAGCACCCCATACTCATCTGTGTGGGACATACGTTTCTCCTGCTTCGGGCTGCGACGGAGGCTTTGGCAACACAAATTAGCCTTACACCTGGGAGGAGGCAGAGCGGCGTTGAAAGAGCGTGGCTCTTGGAGCCGACGGACTTGAGTCCAGCTCTGCTGTCTGCGTATTGCTGGCCACGTGAACACTGAGCCACTTAAGGGGATAGTCGTAGTTCCCACTTTCCGTGGCTTATTGCAGGGATGAATAAACACACGGGCCCTGGTAAGCACTCAATAACCAGCCATGTATATGTTAACCAGTGACTTTGAGCCTCAGTTTCCCCCTTGTGTGAAATGGGGAGCAATAATAATGTCCCCCTTGCACAGGAGTAGGGAGGGTTCACCATGACGGCACGGGCCACCAGGCAAACCCAGCTGCTGCTGTTTTTGTCACTAGCTGGCCGCTGTTCTGGCATTTAATAACAAGCACAGTAGCGAACATCTGTTGGGTGCTGGCTGTCTGGCAGACGCCCTGCTGAGCATTTTCCCTTTATCGGCTGGTTCTGTCCTTCAGGTCAGCCCTGAGGTGGAAGCTCCATTTATCCTCTTTGACAGGTGAAGAAACTGGTGCTCAGGAATCGGGCATCTTGCTCTAGTCGCAGAGCTAGTAAGTGAGGAACAGTGATGTAAGCCCAGGAGGTCTGAGCCCGAGGCCTGTGTGTGGTGCCCCCTCACGGCCTCTTGACCACCTTGGGACCAGGATTCCTGGTCCCCTCCATCTCTGCGCTAGCCTGAGTCTGCCTCCTCTTCTGGAACGTGGTCATGGGCCCTGTGGGCTGAGCCCCATGCTCCGTCTGTGGTTCTTCCTGGCCCTCTTTGGAACCTTACCAGCTCCATTGGCTGGGGGCCCAGTGGCTGCCCCTCTTCCCTGCCTCCCTCCCCGTTTGCCTCTTCCCATCTCAGCTCTGCTGGCAGCTTCTGCAAAACATCAAGCTATGCCCCCCACTGGGGCTGGGTTTGCCAGCACTGTGCATCACCTGACTGCCCCCATCCCGCCCTGCGGGGTGCTTGTGTGATGACCCTGCCCGGAGGGGGGAGGGTGCTTGTGTGATGGACCTGCCCAGAGGGGGGAGGGTGCTTTGTGTGATGACCCTGCCCGGAGGGGGGAGGGTGCTTGTGTGATGACCCTGCCCGGAGGGGGGAGGGTGCTTGTGTGATGAACCTGCTCGGAGGGGGGGTGCTTGTATGACGGACCTGCCCTGAGGCAGGGGGAGGGGGTGTTTGTGTGATGGACCTGCCCGGAGAGGGGGAGAGGGGGTGTTTGTGTGACGGACCTGCCCGGAGGGGGGGTGCTTGTGTGACGGACCTGCCCGGAGGCAGGGGGAGGGGGTGTTTGTGTGATGGACCTGCCCGGAGAGGGGGATGCTTATGTGATGGACCTGCCCGGAGAGGGTGGGAGGGTGTGCTTGTGTGATGGACCTGCCGGGAGAGGGGGAGAGGGGGGTGTTTGTGTGATGGACCTGCCCGGAGAGGGGGAGAGGGGGTGTTTGTGTGACGGACCTGCCCGGAGGGGGGGTGCTTGTGTGACGGACCTGCCCGGAGGCAGGGGGAGGGGGTGTTTGTGTGATGGACCTGCCCGGAGAGGGGGATGCTTATGTGATGGACCTGCCCGGAGAGGGTGGGAGGGTGTGCTTGTGTGATGGACCTGCCCGGAGAGGGTGGGAGGGTGTGCTTGTGTGACGGACCTGCCCGGAGAGGGGGAGAGGGGGATGCTTGTGTGACGGACCTGCCCAGAGCCGGGTTCTGCACGCAGGTTTACGCCCTGCTTTCTGGACCCGGCTGAACTGGTGCCATGCCCAGGAGTTCTGTACAGGGTCCTACTTTCTTCCGGCTCCATTTCTCCATCTGAAAATTTGGAAGAGCATCCATGTCTAGGGGGTGGGATGGAGACCTTATTTTTTCATTAGGGCCAGCCGGCCTGGTGCTTGTCTCCGCCTGGCTGACACTGGACGGAGCCCTGAGCCTTGGGAAGCGGCATTTTGTTTGGCCTGGAGGGGATGAGGCCCATTTCGGCAAGTGCTACTGAAGTCAGGGCCAGCCTCACTGAGCTCACTCGGAAGGGGTTGTTGTCTGGACGAATGGGCCAGTCCAGGTTCACGGTCACTAGGAAAGCGGCCTTCTCCCTTGAAGGCGGTGAGAAGTGAAGTCAGAAGTATGACAGCATCAGAGTAGCTTCGTGCCAAGGTGGCGAGTAGGTTTCCTCTGTGGCCTGCCAGTGCCCATCAGTGGGTAGGTACTGCCTGGCACCCCGGGCTGAGCAGCTGTAAGCCCTCACTCTCAGCCATGACCATGATGTAATGGCTGACATTGTAACTGCTGGAAAGGCTGGCGCGGGCGGGCCTGCCCTCCCCTCCGGGTCACCTCCGCCTTTCCCTGCTCACTGCCTGGCCAGTGTGGGGGTCCCACCCCTCTGCAGTACCTCCTGCAACAGTCTCCTACAGACATTTGCATACCACATGCCACTCCCCAGCTCTCCTGCAGGGACCCCCTGTGGTTCTACACAGCTGTCACTTGAGTCAGCTCATGAAAGGTGACTGTGCCGCTTGGGTCTGAGGACCATCAGGATGCTTGCGTGAAGACCCGTCCCTGTTTGGAAACACGTGTCTCTAGTTAACCTTCTGAGCCCCCACCCCCCCTCAGCCCCCAGAATGCTCCTGCCCGCAGCTCACAGAAGGGAGCCGGACTGCCAAGCAGGAGGCCAGTTTTGGAATCAAACGATGCCCGCCTGTTGGGAGCACACACACCAGAAGGGCCCTGGCTTTTGTAGGGCACTGAGCCTGGTTCAGGGGAAGCCAGCTGGGCCGCCGATCCGACCCCATCTGTGTCCTGTGTCTTGGGCCCAGCTGGGCTGACTCACTGCTGTCTGTCCCTGCTCTCACCCGGAAACCAGGGCCCTCCGGGGCCCCCATCAAAATGTGGGCAGAGCGCACCCAGAGCCGAGGCCTTCCCACCACCATTCAGTTGTTTGATCTAGAACTTTTAGAAGCAGTGGCCTCAGTGTCGTGCCTGCCACAAATCAGCAAAGATCAAATGGAGTAAACACTAACAAATTCATTTTTAGTTAAAATAAATAAACAAATAAAAAGTGGTTCAGATCTTTTAAGGAAACAGTTTTCTGTGAGATATGAAAAGCTTTTGTCTCCCATCCCATTGCCTCCTCCTCATCCAGCACCATTGCAGAATCCCCGCTTTACAGATGAGGCTAGTGAGACACAGAGCAGTTGAGTCACCAGCCCGAAGTCACACAGCCAGGTGGAAGGTCTTGCTGGTGCCTTGGAACCCAGGTGTCTGGCTTCAGCATCCTCCTTTTTAACTGCTGTCCCCTTTGGCTGAGGATGCTCAGTGACATTTGTAATTGAAGACCCACAACTCCACCTTGGTATGATTTTTCCTTTGCTCCATCTCTGAAGCAGTGAAGAAAAATTGGCCCAATGCAGGTTTAGTTGCGGGTTTGTGATAATGACTTTGCAAGACAGGAAAGCTCATACCGCGTTTTCTGGGCATCGCCCTTCGCGGCCCCCTTGAAGGGTCACCAATGTTGTAGGCAGCAAGAGAAAGGCTGTGGGACGCCTGTCTCTGATTCATCAGACTGCCCTGGCTCCGCTCCCTGCCAGGTGCCTGTCTGTCCTTGTGCCTTTTTCCACTCTGCTCCCTCTGCTGAGTCATTAAACTGGAATGCCAAGTCTGCGGTGACACCATGGTAAAACATGTGCTTCATCTCCGAGGCCTTGCCTTGTTCCTGAGCATTAACAAAATGCACCCTCCAAACCCCTAGGAAGAAGTCCGCAAGTCACTGACGTAGGACCCCCGCCGACTTCATCGGAAATCCTGGCCATCAAGATCCCTCAGCCAGCGTTGTACGCTCTTTGCTGGCTTACGATCCTGCCCTTTCTGTCATAAACTAGTTGCACTGACAAGTAATGACGGCACATGGGCCGCTCTCCTGCATCAGTGCGGGCAGATCAAAGTCAAGGGAGGTTTCAACAGAAGGCTCTCGCAAGATATGGCCCCTGAGCCGGGCTCTTGTCTGCCCTGAATCTCAGTCATGTGCCTGTGACCTTTATCTGGCCCTGGGTTTGTGCCTGCACTATGCACAGCCACCATCCCAGGGGATTCTGATGGTACTGTGGTCACCGTTACCACCACGTCTCTCTTTAGGGGGAGGAAACTGAAGTTCAGAGAGGCGGCTTTCCTTGTTCGGTGACTCAGGGTTGAAACAACCACGCTGTGTATCTCCCACACCTGCAGCTGGTCCCCACCACAGTGTCCACAGTGCTCCCTTCTGAAGGCGTTAGCAAGGTCTCGTCCTGACTTGTTCAGTGGTCGGGAGCCCACGCCGGTCCGTCCCTCCCCTGGATTTGGGTGGGAAAAGGGGTAAAACATGTGTCGGAAGCATTTTCCTCACCCCTGAAAATCGCTTTATGCTAAAAATCCACAGAGAGGTAAAAAACACCTAAAAGCATCTGGAAAGAAAACTCATGTCCACACGAAAACCTGCACACAGATGTTTACAGCAACTTGATTCAAAACTGCCATAACTTGGTGGGAAACCAAAATGTCCCTCGGTAGGAAAATGGATGAAACACACTGTGGTGCACCCCTATGATGGAACATTAGCCAGTGATGAAAAGAAACGAGCTACCAAACCATGCAGGAACTTTAAATGCTCGTCGTTAAGTGAGAGAGACAGCCTGAAACGGCCCCGTGCTGCAGGATTCCACCTGTATGACATTCTGGAAAAGGCACAACAGTGGGACAGTAAGAGCTCGGTGGCTGCCAGGAGTTGGGGGGTGGGGAAAGAGGGTAGACAGGTGGGGCACAGGGGTTTTTTAAGCAGCGCCTACCCTGTACGATACTGTAACGATGGACGTGTCCAAAGCGCAACGTACATCATGAAGATTGAACCCTAACGTAAACTGTGGACTGTGGGTGAGAATGATGTGGTAATGACGTGTAGGTTCATCGTGGGGAGGGGTGTTGGTAATGGGGGAGGCTGTGCACTGGGGGGGGGGGTCAGGGGGTGTCTGGGAACTCCACTTTCTGCTCAATTTTGCTGTGAACCAAAAACTGCTCCCCCAAACAAAGCCTATTAATAAAAAATTTTTTAAACTGAATATTAATTAAAATTTTAAAAAACTGAATAAACAAGACTCACAATCAAGCCTAGAGCCAAAGGAAGCACCCATCTGGCCCAGAAAATGACTTTCGGATGGCGCTCCCCCCGCACGGCCTCCGGCAGGGGCCCCGGGCTGCTGCTGTGGCTGGGACTGTCTTGTGGCCGGGACAGGTGTTCTGGGCCAAGGGGAGAGGAGAGTGTTCTTTAGAGAATGTTGCAAAGGGAGGGACTGTCCCAGCACGTTCAGCGTGCAGAGTCAACTCTGAAACAAAAGCGAAAAACCCAAGTGTGGTTGTTGGGAGGGGTAGCTGGTCCCCTGCGGCTCCCACGCGGCTCCCGTAACCTTGTTTGGGTGTGACCTGCCCTGCTGTGCTTTCTGGCCCATCCCTTCTCCAGGACAGAAACCCATGTTCTGATGGAAGGAAATCTGTTCTTGACTAATGAGGCCCGGGGCGCCGTGTGGCATTCCAGGTGAGCTACCTTTGTGTGGGCGGGCGGTAGTGACCTGTCCTTGAGACAAAATCCCTCAGAACCCAAACAGGACGAGGAGGCCTTTGATGCCCAGAGCTGCCTCTACTCAGTGAACCACCGTCCCCTCCCTCCTGGGCTCATGGGTGATGCCTTTTCCCCTTTGCATGGTCCTCCCATCCCAAGGGCACCTTCCTGGCCCAGTGTCTCCTCCCCCCAGGGACTCCCTGCCACGGCAAGCCCACTTAGTGGTGTTGGGCTACGGCCCCACTCCTCCCCTGGTTCATGTTATAACCCCTCTGGATCCCTGAAGTGGGCACATTGCATCTGAGCTGCAGGATGCTTAAGCTATTTATTACTGGGTTAAGAGAGAGGGAAAGTCCCCATGAAGTGTGGCCATGACGACGGTGTAGGTGTGTCCACTAGGGGGTGAACTGACCTCGTGAAACTCCAGGGAGGTGTCAGGGGACATGGGAGTGAAAGAGACAGAGAGACCCGGAGGAGCAGGAAAGCCGGGGGGCTGGAGTGACAGCTTTCTCTGGCCTGTGCTGTGGACAGGACTGTTAGGCCGAGGCGGCTGGCTTCGAGCCTGGCCTCTCCCGGTTTCCTTCTAGGCTCCAGCCCTGTCTCTTACACGCCGACCTCGTTTATTATTTGCTTATTGCTTGTTTCTTTTGCTATAATAGCGGCCCCAGGAGAGGGGGACCTTATGCACAGACTGTCCAGTACCCTTTACCACGGGGGTGAGTCTTAGGGAACGGACTGTGGAGAAATGAATGAACAATGAGGGCTAGAGAGAGCCAGCTACCCAGGAGTGTCCTGTCCGGTCCATGGGGGCATTCTGCTGCCTCTCTTCTTTTTTAAATTTTTTCAATTTATTGATTTTAGAACAGTGGTTCTTAACCTTTTTTGAGGTACCGAACCCACCAGGTTCATATGCGCATTCACCGAATCCTTCTTTAGTGATAAATAAAATATGATTTATTTTCCAAATTCAAGACATAGGTATATGTTTTTTTACTGGTGCACAAAATGAGCCGTGCATGAACATCCCCTTGCTCAGAGAACAAAACCAACAAAGTGCATGAACTCACAACAAATTATGGTATTACTTTATTCTAGCCTCCGCGGCAGAGGCTTCTCCAAACCCGAGACCGACTCATCGAACCCTTAGGGTTCGATAGAACCCAGGTTAAGAACCACTGTTTTAGAGCTAGAGGAAGGGGGAGGAAGGGAGAGAGAAAGAGAGAGAGAGAGAAAAAAAACCAACACTGATTTATTATTCTACTTATTTATGCCTTAATTGGTTGATTCTTATATGTGCCCAGACCAGGGATAGAACCCACAACCTTGGTGTATCTAGACCAGGGGTCCCCAAACTACGGCCCGAGGGCCACATACAGCCCTATGAGGCCATTTATCCGTCCCCCGCCGCACTTCCGGAAGGGGCATCTCTTTCATTGGTGGTCAGTGAGAGGAGCACAGGATGCATCCGCACCCATAGTTCCCACTGAAATACCAGTCAATTTGTTGATTTAAATTTACTTGTTCTTTGTTTTAAATATTGTATTTGTTCCCGTTTTGTTTTTTTACTTTATAATAAGATACGTGCAGTGTGCATAGGGATTTGTTCATAGTTGTTTTTATAGTCCGTCCTCCAACGGTCTGAGGGACAGTGAACTGGCCCCCTGTGTAAAAAGTTTGGGGACCCCTGATCTAGACAATGCTCTTTTATTTATTTATTTATTTATTATTTTTTACAGGGACAGAGAGAGAGAGTCAGAGAGAGGGATAGACAGGGACAGACAGACAAGAATGGAGAGAGATGAGAAGCATCAATCACTAGTTTTTTCGTTGCCATTGCGACACCTTAGTTGTTCATTGATTGCTTTCTCACATGTGCCTTGACCGCGGGCCTTCAGCAGACCGAGTAACCCCTTGCTGGAGCCAGCGACCTTGGGTCCAAGCTGGCGAGCTTTTGCTCAAGCCAGGTGAGCCCGCGCTCAAGCTGGCGACCTTGGGGTCTCGAACCTGGGTCTTCCACATCCCAGTCCGACGCCCTATCCACTGCGCCACTGCCTGGTCAGGCTCTTTTATTTATTTATTTTTTAATTAAAATTTCTTTTTGTAAAATTGAATTTAATTGGGGTGACACTAGTGAACATAAATATAGAGGGTTGAGGGGCCCATTCTACGACACATCTCTGTGCTCTGTCCCGTGTGCTTACCCCACCAGGTCTTCCTCCATCGCTGTCTGTCATCCCCATGCCCTCCTTACCTTCCTCCTCCAGCGATCACCACCCTTAACCGAGGGAGCTACCCGCGAGGGCTGCCTCTGGCTCCTTGCACTTTGAAATTGAGGTGATTTTAGGACCTGCAGGGCAGGGGAGTGCCCCTTAGGACTGGGAGGGGTACTTGATCTTTCATTTGCCCGTGTCCTCTCTGCTGCATTTATCTACCTTCTCCGGCCAGAGTTCTCTTCACTAGCTAAGCACGTCTCCTTATTTATTTATTTTGCAGATTAGCAGGGGCTTAGTCTCCCCCGTGGCACTGGGCTGAGATCTGCTTTGACCTGCGCATATAGGTATGCAGGGGAGGGGGCACCTGGTCCAAGGATACCCCTCATCAGTGACTCCTGGTCCCACGGACCCGCCCCAAGTGGCACCTGGGAGTCCGCCTGTGAGCAGGTGCTCCCGCTGAGAACCCTGCCTGTGAGATTAGGCCTGTTTCCACTTCCTGTGGGACCCTCTGTGTCCCTGCAAGGGATTCTGGGCACCAAGGTGGTGTCAGCCTTCTTCCGGGTAGCAAGTGGTCAGACTGCTTGTTTACAGCCACTGTCCTCCGTCCCCACACTCCCTAAGGCCCCCATGACTCTCCTGTCACCAGCTGCTTTCTCAGGCTTCGATGTGAGTCACTTGATGCTTTCAGGGACATAGAGCCAGGGGAGCCAGTGATTCGCCTGCCCCAGAGCTCTGGAGCCCTTCGGATCTGAGGTGTAAGCCATGCGGGCAGAGTCCCTCGGGCATGGCAGCTCCGGCTCCATTTTAAAGGTGCCCCGTTTTTATTGCTGATTACGGTTCTTCGTTTGGGGCTGGACTCGGAAGGCCTCTGGGATTGGAAAGGTGGAGGGTCCAGCTCAGGAGAAACTCGGGATCTAGAAGGAGAAGGAGAAGGATATGGCTGAGCTGCTTAATCAGAGAAGAAGAGAAGCGTTGGGGCTTTTCCTGGGCATCCCTGAGAGAGAGGAGAGAGGACCCAGGAAAACCGAGGGCAGAGGGATGACAGGAGGGGTAGAGCATGACTGGAAGCTGGTGGAACATTCTCGAAGGTGAAAAAGTCAAGGGAGGTGTTTATACTTGACGTTCTGGCTCCTACGTAGACTCTCTTCATTACCCCCAAACTCAGGTGAAGATTTGCTGATGAAAGTTCAGGTCCATGCTGGCCGAGAGGAGCCAGCAGGGGAAGCAGTCAGCCTGTGGGGAGACCGGCACAGCTCAGTGGGCATAGCAAGTTGGGGTTACAGACATCGGGGGACAGTGCTACGCCCTTGTAGGCAGCGTGGGAGGGGGAACCTTTTTTTTTTTTTTTTAAACAGGAACAGAGAGAGAGTCAGAGAGAGGGATAGATGGGGTCAGACAGACAGGAACGGAGCGAGATGAGAAGCACCAATCATTAGTTTTTCGTTGCTGTTGCGACACCATAGTTGTTCATTGATTGCTCTCTCACATGTGCCTTGACCGCGGGACTTCAGCAGACCGAGCCACCCCTTGCTGGAGCCAGCGACCTTGGGTCCAAGCTGGTGAGCTTTTGCTCAAGCCAGATGGGCCCATGCTCAAGCTGGCGACCTCGGGGTCTCAAACCTGGGTCTTCTGCATCCCAGTCTGACGCTTCATCCACTGTGCCACCGCCTGGTCAGGCGGGAGAGGGAACCTTTTCTATTTAAATATTAGAGATCTGGGTGACTATAAAGCTGAAAATCTTGAGGACGCACAGGCACCTGACACCTAGTTTCTCAGCCCTCTGTGCAGTGTCACCTCTGCCTTCCAGTTTCCCTCCCGTGCTCTGATGTCACCTCCATGGCGCGTCCAGGGGACACTGGGTGTCTGTCTGTGACTTCCTTGCTCGTGTGGTCTTATTTCCCCCTGACCTAGGGTCTGGTTTGCAGAGATGGAGCGCACCGGCTTCCCATGCTCTTCCTGGTTAGCACCGAACACCAGACCAAGCCACTCGGCACATTCAGGGGGCAGCTGCCACGCCCAGTCGGATCAGCTGCCCATGGCAGGACCACCACCAACAGTCCCATCAGACCTATTTTTCTCACAAACCCAGCCCAATGCTTTAAAAGAAAACCTTGCCTTCGGAAACCAGGGGGAGCACTTCCCTTGCATATGGGGGGGGGGAGGGACCACAACCCAACACGACCTGCCACCTGCTGCTGCCCAGCTGCAGAATGGCTCTGGGTTGCTATGGAAACAGTTTCCTGGTTGGAGCCAAGGGCATTTCCTTTGGCTTGACCACAGCCCCAATTCTTTTTTCTTTTTTTAATTTATTTTTTATTCTAAGCGGATATAGCCAAGTAACTTGGCAAGAGACCTTGACCACTGGGTGTGGAACTTGTAACTTCTGGGAAGGAGAATGGCATTGTAAAATGTTTTCTTGGTCACTCTTAGGACACCACATCTTTCACTGCCCGTTTCCCTTTTGCTCTGTCCCTTCAGCCTTGAGGGGAATGGTCTGTAATGACTAGTTAGTGGATGTCCTCTCTGATGTTTCCAAAGTCCTCTGTCTTTCTAGGTCCGATGTATTAGTCACAGAATGTGCTCACCACGTGCCAGGCGCTTTATCTCCATTAATTTATTTAGTCCTTTCATAATCCCAGAAAATAATATGGGTTATATTAATCTACATATAAGGAAACTGAGGCTTTAGGTTTGCCTGACTATAAAACTTAGGCTCTTACTAACTTGACCTATACTTCACGGCTCAACTGGAAAACCTTTTCTTCTAGAAAGCCAACCCCTACCACTGCCACTGCCCCTGGAGGGGTTCCCCCTCCCCTAATGCTGTTTCCTGGATTCCCAGGTCTGTGCTTGTCTCAGCTGAACTGAGCACCCCTAAACCCCCTCCCCACCCAGTGCCACTCCAGTCCCCCAAACCAGTGATTGTGTTACCTTCTATGGCAAAGGGGGCTTTGCAGGTGTGGTTCAATATATTGAGGTGTAGAGATTATTCCGGACAATTTGGGTGGGCCAGTGTAATCACCAGGGTCCTTAGAAGAGAGGGGCAGGAGGGTCAGAAGGAGAGAAAGGAGACATGACTACAGCAGCAGAGGGTGGACTGATGTGCTTTGAAGGTAAAGGGGGGGGGGCCGCGAGCCAAGGAATGTGGCGGCCTCGGGCAGCTAGACGAGGCCAGGAAACAGGTTCTTCCCGGTGCCTGCAGCGGGAACGCGGCTCTGTCGACACCTTGGCTTTAACCTTTAAGGCCCATTTTGTACTTCTGCCCACCAGCACGGTAAGATAATAACTTTATTATGATTTTAAAGTACCCCGTTTGTGGTAATTTGGTACAGGGGCAATTAGAAACTAACACAGTCCGTGTTGCAACCTCTTTCCTCCTGCTCCGAATCCTCCTCCCCAGGCGGGTTCACTGAGTCCGCGGCTGTATTTTGAGCACTTGCTGTGTTTTTGAGTGTCCTGCCTCGGAGGTGAGCAACACCAGGACGAATGAAGCACATCTCTGTCCTCAAGAAAACCTCTAAAATCTCTGTGTCTTCAGAGGTCCCAGCTCAAAATCTTGCACAAGGGCAGTGAGTGGTGATTAGGTAGTGACGGGGGTCCCCATCACACCAAGAAAAACTAGGATAATGCAAAGGAAGACACAGAGAAATTTAGTAAGCTGTTCTAAGTGAGACTAGACCTAAGAGACCTCTGAGTTTTAATGGAACAACAGTAAAGGTAAACATTTCTTTAAATAATTTAGCTCTAAATGAGGAGGAAGAAGACACGATGGGGGGTGGGTAAGGGCTGCAGCCCAGGAGGCTGAAGGAGAGGAGGGTTGGTGAGAGGCTGGGGGGAGGAATAACGTGAAGACTGGAGAGGTCAATGGGCTGGAAGGTTCTGGAATGAGGAGGAGCTTGGGAAATTGCTCTCATCACACCTGCCTCTATGATTTATAACTGCTTATCCCTGCCTTTGAATTGCTAACTAATCCAATTAGCCACCTTTCCCAAGGTAAAAATAACTTTTATCTTTAGCCTTCACCTCTGAGAAGACCAGTGGAGAGGGAGACTGGAACTGTTCTCTACCCCAGGGTGTGGGTCAGTCCCGGGACATTGCTGAGAGTCATCCTGCCAGGGGAGGCGATGGCCCTGTACCTAGGGAGGTCAACTACATTTCTCTAACGTGCACTTCTCAAAGCTCACCTGTAGTAGAATGACCTGAGCGCCTATTAGGATTCCTGAACTCCTCCAGACCCCTCGGTTCCGATGTTACCTAAGATTTGAGAACATTAACCGGACAAAGGATTTTCAAAGTGTTAATGATCTTAGTGGTTGTATGAACTTAATTAGCATAAACTTTGGGTTCTTAGCACACCTGAGTTGAATCATTAGATTCTTGAGATTAATTTTCCTTTCAGAACAGTCTGGATGAACGTTATCTCGTAACTGCCTTTTCTTGACGATTATTAGGAGCAAGAACAGGCATTTTATGGCATCCCTAGCATTCGTTGGTTTTACTAAATGAAAATTTATTAGTTCACTTGTTCAACAGGTCACATCAGATTACTGTACTACTTGATAGTACAGTCTGTGACTCTTAGGAGCCTGATGTTTGAAAAAAATCGAGGATGGCGGACTTTGCCTGGAGAACTTTTGGGAATCAGTTATCCTAATAATAAAGCCACTTTTAAGACAAGGCGTGTTCCCATTACCCTAGTGCCTGATAACCTAAATGTCAGCACTGCAGTTGTTTTATAACATAGTGGAGCAATGAGAACTAATCTTTCTGGCAGATTACTTCTGTGCTATAGATTACTGGCATCGGCTAAACTGTGCAGAAATGCTATAAATGATTAACTGTAGTGTAAAGATGGACACACTGAACGGTGTCCCTGCAGCGGATGCTAGGAGGCTGGTATGATTTCTTGTGTTCATTTTCACACAAAGGAAACCATCTTAACCAGCAGATTTAGGTAGCCACCCGGGTGCTGGGCTTCTGGCGTTCTAGCCCCGGGCTTGTGGTTGAAGGTGTGAGTTGCTCATGACCCTGGAAAGAAAGCTCCTCATTTAGGCTTTAATTCTGCCCAGGTCCCAGAGCCATGTTGAGAGGGGCTCACATCTAGAATGACATGATATTTTTCAAATTACTCTTTGGAATATGCTCCTTGGAAGACCAAAGCTATAAAAGATAAATAAGAGAATGCATTCATTCGTTTGTTTGTTTGTTTTTGTTTTAGGTGAGAGGAAGGGAGATAGGTAGACTCCTGCATGCACCCCAACGGGGATCCACCTTATCTGGGGCCAATGCTTGAGTACTGAGCTATTTTTAGCACCTGAGGATGATGTTCTCAAACAGAGCTATCCTCAGTGCCCAGGGTATTGCTGGAACCAATCAAGCCACTGGATATAGGAGGGAAAGAGGAAGAGGGATAGGAGGAGAAGCAGATGGTCGCTTCTTCTGTGTGCCCTGACTGGGACTTGAACAGGAGACATCTATACTCCAGACTGACACTATCTACTGAGCCACTGGCCAGGGCTGAGAGTGAATTCATGTTACTGCAAAGGCTTTCCAGCTGGTTCTAGTGGGAAGCCAGCAGGGCCCTGGAGGCAAAGAGAACCTGGAGGTTCAAGCTCTTGCTCAGCCATATAAGGTCAAGTGCCAAGAGGAACCAGGCGGGACAGAGTTTTAGAAGCAAAATTTTATTCTGGCATATATGCAGATGGGCTGAGACCAAAATGGCACGAGCCCCGTGGTGCTGGGCTGGGGCAGTCCTTACAGAGGTGTAAGAAGGTACACTCAGCAAAGCGGGTGGCAGACATCCACTCAGATGCAGGGTGCCATCGGATGGTCTACAGGCTGTCTCTGTTCAGCACAGCAACCATCTGGACCTAGGGAGAAATACCAGGAAAACCCGCAAAAGGGAGACGGCCTTAACCAAGGGCAGAGGGCTAAACATTTTATCAGTGGAAATGGTGTCATCTTGCCAAATAAGCCACTTAGTCATTAGCTCTGTGTCAACGTGCAATTTTATCAACTCTGCTTCATCTCTACAATGGGCCAGTAAAACCTATCTCCTAGAATTCTTGTGGGGTTTTGAGATCCTGCCTATAACGTGCCAGCCCTGATGTTGGTCCTCATTAAATGGGGGTGACAGTGGTGATCTTTGTCACTGTTATCATTCTTTAATTTCAAGCAATGATCTGTGTCTAATTTTTAGAACTGTACTGATTACATAAAATGTATCCTGTGATCTAATTTGTTTTTCCCCAGGAAGGAAGGGCATATGAAATAGTTGATTCATCTTTGTGATCACATTCCCTTCCTCACTTGCCCGGGAGCTATTGCCTTGTAAGTAGCAAGTGCTACCTACATTATGGTTGAATTGAGTTGAATTATAAGGTTAGGCAAAGCAGTCTTGACACAGGGTGGGGAACTTGCATTTTTCCCTCTTGAGCAGACCATAATTAAATGGCCAGACCGGAAAAGAGTCAACAGAGACTATTATGTTCATCTATTCGCCTGTAAATAAGATGCACAATGGTTCTTGGAAGTGTGTGCACCGAGGAATCAGAGCTCCTGGCGCTGGGAGATCTTGGGAATCTGTTTGATTTCCTTTTCACTTAAATCAGATTTTGCCGCAGACATCTTTGGGGGCTTCTGGTTGTGGGCTCCAGACTTGATTTTAATAGCAATGGGGCTAGCTGACGCTCTTTGTAATTATGGTGCTCCTGGGTTCCGATAGGGGATAGCAAGTACTTCTGACAGCAGGGAGAGCAAAGAGGAGGCCTGAAGCCTGCATCCCAACGCTCCCACTTATTATCTGTGATAACAGACTCCTTATTTAACTTTACCAGGCCTCAGTTTCCTCATCTGTAAAGTGGGTGTGATAGTATCAGTACTTATCATCTAAGCTAGGGGAGGATAAATGAGTTACTACCGCGAAGGTACTTGGTACAGTGCGTAGAGTCTAATAAGAGTCATTGTTGACTCATCTTCCAGAGCAGGTTGGCACCCTCCTATGGGTGACCATGACTGTCGATCATGAATTCACGGCTCTGCTTCCTGCACTTGGGCCTCTGCTCATAATGGCCGCTGAGGTGAGAACACCAACCTCTGGAGCTCAGACTCTTCAAGCCCTGGATGGAAACCACGAACTGCATACCTAGGAAAGTGCTCACATGCCCTGCATGTTAAGTGTTCACGGGATCCTCAAGCCCACAGGTCCCTGAGGCCAGATATTGGAATCCCTGTCTCAAAGGTAATGAATGATAAAGGAGTTTGGAGCATTCACAGTACACCAGGTTTGAAGTTTGGCCGAAAGCAAAACGGTGCTAACAGTTACTACTCAGACCTTCACTCTTTCAAATCTCAGCGTCCAGGGGGCTGACCCCAGTCTATTTGCTTGAATCACAAATCTGGCCACGGTCAGAATCTGGGTCCTCAGTGGAAGGGAGCCTCTCATGCTGTCCTTCCCAGGGGAAGGTTTAGATGCTCAGATTAGAGTACCCACACTAATGAGAATTGCCTTTATGTTTCTTAACTCAAGTAAGAAGCATTGCTGTGGTCAAGTCCAAGCAAGCTGGCCCAACAAACCCCTTGTAGGAAAGAGGAGGCAAATCCTGGACTGTTTACATTGTTATTTTATGGTGGTTGTTAATTACGCCCAAATAAATGACTTGGGTGACTAAAGCAATCTAGGGTGGATAAGGGAAAGAAATTAGGAGTGGATGAGTTGCTTCAGTTCCCCTTCAGCTCTGTGTTTGCTTCTCAACGTCCCTTCTCTTGCCCAGACGCCCCAGGAGGGCAGGACCCATGTGCTTTGCTCAGTGCACACAGTACCTGGAGCATTGCAGGTGTGGTAAGCATTTGTGGGATAAATGATGATCCCTGATTCTACTCTCTCATGGTGAAAACTCCACCATCAACCAGTGCAAGTGCTTCCATGGGCCTGTTTGCAAGGCCTGAGGCCCGCGAAATGGTCTTGAGTTCTCCATTGTGCTGTAGACAAATGTACGGAGAGAAAGCCTGTCAAGCCCCTACAGAGCATCAAGCCATCCAGTACACCTTCCCTGAAGTCCTTATAAACTAACATGGCCGATGCGGTTAATGCTAACGAAGATGTTTTCTTTATGGTTTCTATGGTCCACTATGCAGATTGCTGAATCCATGATTAATCTGTTGATGATTTCTTGGCTAAGACTACAACCTACAACATCTAACTATATGATTGTTTTTATAGTGAAAGAGGGGAGACAGAGACAGACAGACAGGGACAGACAGACAGGAAAGAAGAGAGATTAGAATCAATTCTTTGTTGTGGCTCCTTAGTTGTTCAGTGATTGCTTTCTCATATGTGCCTTGACCAAGGAGGGCTCCAGCAGAGCGAGTGACCCTGTGCTCAAGCCAGTGACTTTGGGCTCAAGCCAGCAACCTTTGGGCTCAAGCCAGTGACCATTGGGCTTTAAGCCAGCAACCTTGAACTGAAGCCAGCGACCTTTGGACTCAAGCCAGTGACCATGGGGTCATGTCTATGATCCCACGTTCAAGCCAGCGACCTTGTGCTCAAGCTGGTGAGCCCGCGCTCAAGTATAAGATCATTTTTTATAAGCTTCTTATTCCTTTTTGCATTAAAAACTTTAATAGTTGTTTTAATTATGAATATATATTTTTGTATGAGTAAGAAATGCGAACAATGCAAAAGTTTGTATAGTCAAAGGGAAAGTCCCCTCATAAATGTATGTTGTCATGTTCCCAGGTAACTAGTCTCATATCTTGCTGCTGAGTGACCCAGACCTTTATGGACGTGAGAACTTGCTGATATGACTGACAGGCCCTGAGGTGATCTTGGCAGTGCAGGAATCAGGGTGACGTTGACTGAATCACACAGTGAGAATGGATCTTCTCTGCTAAGTCAGGATGTCCCAGTTGGGTGCTGAGAGCCATGGCTCCCCCTTCTGACAAGGATAGGGTGTCACTCAGGCCCCGATTCATGGTGACCCAGCGGATTGTTTTGAGAGGTAGAGTGTGTGGTCATAAGCTCGTATTTGGAGCTCACAGCTCAGCTCAGGCGGTGAGAGGTGAATCTGTAATGCGTCTGACCGCGCCGGATGAGTGGGCAGGCATTTTCTCACGCTCCACCGCAGGCGGCGGTTGCAGGTGGGTCTTGGGCGATGGACAGGGTTGCAGAGGGAGAGCTGGGCGGGTGTGAGGAAATGAGAAGAGGTGAGGAAGGGTAAGACTCTGACTAGGCCATGGGTTGGCTGGGAGAAGAAAGCTTGTGCACAGGTAGGCCGATTGGATGGAGATGGTGGAGGGCCTTCAACGTCAGGCTTGGAAGTCTGCCCTGTAGACAATGGGTATGGAAGGCTTCTAGGACTTCTGTCTGATGGCAACTTGGAAACAGGTCAAAAGGCTAATAAAGCGTTGATTCAAAGTTCCAAAGAAGATCAAGCAAAGAGGTGGGCCTTACAGCCCCTGGGGTCACAAGAAATTACTGAAGAGCCAAACTGGGCCTCCTGCCACAGCCGTGAGGGCACTGCCTCCTTCACTGGGGGCCCACAGCTTGCTCCTGAGCCCCCTCTCTCACACTGGGGGCCTGCACAGCTTATTCCTGAGCCCCCTCTCTCACACTGGGGGCTCACACCTGAGCCCCCTCTCTCACACTGGGGCTCACACCTGAGGCCCCTCTCTCACATTGGGGGCCCGCACCTGAGGCTCTCTCTCACACTGGGGACCCGCACGGCTTATTCCTGAGCCCCCTCTCTCACACTGGGGGCCCGCACAGCTTATTCCTGAGCCCCCTCTCTCACACTGGGGGCCCGCACAGCTTATTCCTGAGCCCCCTCTCTCACACTGGGGGCCCGCACAGCTTATTCCTGAGCCCCCTCTCTCACACTGGGGGCCCACACCTGAGGCCCCTCTCTCACACTGGGGGCCCACAGCTTGCTCCTGAGACCCCCTCTCTCACACTGGGGGCCCGCACAGCTTATTCCTGAGCCCCCTCTCTCAACTGGGGGCCCACACCTGAGGCCCCTCTCTCACACTGGGGACCCGCACAGCCTGCTCCTGAGGTCTCCTCTCTTACACCGACCCCTCCCACTTTATTGGAAGTCCCTGAGTGTGCCAATGTGTCCTCCCATCGTCAAGGCCCAGCACGGGCTCATCCTGCCCCGAAAGCGCCCCCCAGGCGCCGTCCCACCCTGTCTCCTTCCAGCTTGCTCCTCCTTCTGGACTTAGCTCAAGCATCACTTTTATGACTGCAGCTCTAGCTCTCTGCCACTTCCTCCAGCGTGGGGCCTCTCTGACGTGCCCTTGGAAGCTCCTTGGTTACCTAGTTCCCCAGGGTGGTTAAGACAGTGTGGTTATCGGTCCCCTCACCACACCTCTTCAAGGGCAGGACTTTGTTTTCTTCATTTTGAATCCCAGTGTCTGGCCCAGGACCTGACCTGGAGCAGAGCAGACGTTATACATTCCTACTGAATAAATCATGCAGACTAACTTTTCAGTTTTACTCCCTCCCTGGAACTGAGGTAGGCTTCTAGGGCATCAGGATAATGGGACCCCAGAATCACAGTCTCTGGAACCTCGATGTGTTCTGAACTCTTCTCAAGAGGGGCTGGTAGAGCTGGATAAACACATAAAATACTTTATTTTTGTTAGGATAAAAGATGCATTTTGTAATGGTGGTGTCGATCATAGGCTCACTGAGCTAAGCAGGGCATTTGAAGCGAGGCAGCTTGTTTTCTCATCTTATTTCTAGGTCAAGTTAAGAGCTTTAGCATAAAATTGATTGAGTCAGAAACAGATGTGGATGTGAGTGTGTAAGGGAATAATAAATCAGAGCAATAAAATTCCCAGTCAGACAGAGATAGGGGGTAAAATGCAGGTCAGGGACTGTCACACGAGCTGTGGATGCTTTTATAGACGGCATGAAAATTCTGTTGTCATCTTTACTGTTGTTTGGAGTCTTTTATTCTTCAAGACCCTGCCAAAATTCTAGATGGGAACCGCTGTTCTAGAAAAAGTTCCCAAGGGGTGACTAGGGGCCACCAGACCACCCATCAGTAGGCGGCAGGTCTTAGGGCAGTGACGATGGGAAATATTATTGGCCTTTCTGTTCCTTAAGCTTGGTGCCATTTAAAAAAATTATTGCCATGATAAAAAAGTCAGGGACTACTTTGCTCTTGTTTTTATGAGATTGTCATCCTTTGGCTAGTTTTATAAATGTGTCTTCTAATCCAGATTATTTGGTCATTTCCCAGTCAGGCTCTTCTTGGGTAAATCATTATCAGGCTGATAAAATAAAAGACGTTGATAATCACAGCCTGAAAAATCCTGCCTTGGCTGATTTACCTGCCATTGCATTAGCGGTTGATTTTTATCAGGGTTTGGTGACTAACAGGTCTCTTTCAGATATAATGCTTCTGTGTTCTGAACAATTTACGCCTTCTGGCTCTGTGCCTGAGAAAGGTCTGCTAATTTATTTCTCTTTACAACTATATCAGATTTTGCTTAATATGTTTCAAGATTATTTGGGTAGATGTGAACAAATTTTAGTGATGTGTTCCTTTTATTACTGTGAAGCGTTCCTCTCATCCCTGTTCACGATCGTTAGGACAAGTTGTATTTTACTGTACATTAATGTCACCGTACAAACTTTGATTTAGTACTTACATGACTTTTATAGATATGAAGGCAATGTTTAACTCAAGTTCTTTTCTTCAACTATTTCCCAACCCCCTTCATTTGGATTCCTGTGACTAGGGAACAGAATGAGAAAGAGCTAACTTGTTTACCAATCCCACGCCCCCCTCGTCTGGTCATCGACCATTCCCTAACCTAGTGAATGATATCCTCATCTCTCCCTTCCACTTAGGTGCGGCCATTTAAACTAGCCACTCAGGAAAAAAATAAGATTGTCCGGTCAACACTCCAGCCAATGGAGCGAGACCCAGCATCCTAGGGCCTGCGTTAATGATAAAAACAGAACTTTGCCCTCTGCCCATGTGCTTGCTGGCTGGCTCTCAATCGTGGCAGCACGCCCTTCCGCAGAAGTTATTAAAACTCCCTTGCCGAGGTATTTTGTCTCCACGGGTCTTGCTTAATTTCATCTCTAACAGACAGGCCATAGCTTGATTTAAAAAAAAGACAGATGGGTAGTCTGTTTCTTTTTAAAACTTGATGTAGTTACATTTATTGTGATTTCTTATATATTTGGGCTTATTTTGAAACAGCTCTCTTCCTTTCTGCACTTAACCCGTCCGTTTTGCTTGCATTTTTTCCCATCCTGATGAAATTTTTCTTTAGTTTCCTTTTACCCCCTTTGCTGGTGTGAGAGCCAGAAGTCGTACGTTTCTGAAATCTAGCACGTTCAGAGTGGTTTTGGCTTTACATGTCTGTCCGTGAAATTGTACATTTCTCAGTTTAATTCTTACCCTTAAATTTCTAAACTTTGTATTTAACTTTAACTTAAAAAAAATAACGTAGAAAGTTACTTAGTGTCTACAGTCGTACCATCTCAGTATGATAGCTATTGGCATTTGGGTAACTTTTGTTCAGTGTATTTATTTTGTATTAACATGTCCTCAGCACTACACCTACACACAGACCTACGAAGAGTGCATTGCCAGTGTCTATTGTTTTGAGTATCTTTGTCTTCAATTGTCTGGATAATAGGTTTCTTTTTGCGACTGGAAACTGCTTTATCTATTTGAGTGGGAGTTGTCATGTGCTTAGAAGCCCCAGTGTAAAGCCAGTAGTCAGAGTCAGGATCACAGCCGCCTGGCCAGTGCAGGTTCACATTGGATTCGGACAGTCGGTAATGAAACAACGAAGCCAAGAACTGGGGAGCCATCAGCTTTAATTCTAGCTTGCACCCAGCGGGCAAGCAAAAACACACACTGGGCTCCAAAACCCACTCATTCAGTGCTCACAAAGCTACTGACTTATCCAAGTTTCCTAGAATCAAGGTTTCTAGCTCAGCAGACTTATTCACCTCTGTTTCCCATCTCCTTCTCTCTGCACAAACTCTGCACAAACTGGCTTCTTCCTCAGTACTCTGCCATCTTGGCTGCTTCTCCTGGCCTCCATGTGGCCTTACTCTGCTCTCCTCTCTAATGCTAACCTCAGGAACCAAGAGAGAAAAAGCTCCTGGTCTGCCCCACTTTATAGTGTAGAAATCCCAACCTTTAATCCAATCTACAAACAAGGAAGTCTCTGATACAAAGTCACTTATCTGAGACATAATGGGAGGATTCCTCATGAGAGTGCACCACCCCACATCATCCAATCAGTCAAGGGTGTAGGGAAAAGCTTACTTTTAAAACTTGCACATGGGCAGCACCATCTTTAACAAAGTGAGCATAATATATTTTATCTGCCCAACAATCCACCCCTATGCTCACTTTACTACCCACAATCTACACCACCGGCATCTGCGTACAAGGAAATTAGGCACATTACACAAATTACAACAACATGACAAATCATATGTTGGGCAGATAAAATACAATATGCTCACTTTGTTAAAGATGGCGCTGCCCACATGGAAGCCCATCACCCAGGTGATATTATTTGCCCTTATGCTTGGGATGGGTGTGGGGGATAGGCTGTAATGTAAGCAGGCCCAGTCGTTATAGCCTAAGGTTTAGTTTTAAGAGTAAGCTTTTCCCCACACCCTTGACTGATTGGATGATGTAGGGTGGTGCACTCTCCTGAAGAATCCCATTATGCCTCGGATGGGTGACTTTATATCAGAGACTTTCTTGTTTGTAGATTGGATTAAGAGTTTGGATTTCTACACTATAAAGTGGGACAGACCAGTAGCTTGCTCTCTCTCTCAGTTCCTGAGGTTAGTATTAGAAAGGAGAGCAGATTAAGGCCATGTGGAGGAGAGGAGGCAGCCAAGATGGCGGAATGCTGAGGAAGAAGCCAGTTTGTGCAGAGTTTGTGCAGAGAGAAGGAGATGGGAAACAGAGGTGAATAAGTCTGGTGAGCTGGAAACTTGATTCTAGGAAACTCGGATAAGTCAGTAGCTTTGTGAGCACTGAATGAGTGGGTTTTGGAGCCCAGTGTGTGTTTTTGCTTGCCCGCCGGGTGCAAGCTAGAATTAAAGCTGATGGCTCACCAGTTCTTGGCTCCGTTGTTTCATTACCGACTGTCCGAATCTAATGTGAACCTGCACTGGCCGGGCAGCTCTGATGGTGGCTACCAATACTGGCTTTACATCATACAATTTCAACAATTACAAAGATACACTTCACCAGTCTCTGAGCACTTTGCCAAAAGTGCAAAATGTCCTCGGCCTTCTCTTTAGCCATGGGAGAAGCTTCCCGGGGCAGGAGGGCCTCCAGAAAAGCCACCGCCACCCCTATCAGGGTATTTCACATTGTCCAAAATCCGTAAGTCCATCCAACAAGGGAGCCTGTGCTCACTCCAGTCATAGTTCATGAAATCAGTCCACACACATGGGGTGTTAGCCTCCCCCCTCATTCCTGCCATCATTGCAGGTCTCACACCGACCTAAAGAGAAGCATGTGGTAATGGCAGTCAGCATTTCCATCTCTGCACTGGGGAGCATGATGGCATCCACCCCTATGTCCCAAAATCGCAGACCTACCAGCAGCTTGGCAGGCACTCCCTGCCTCTCCTCCACGTGGGCTCTCATCTTCTGGAGACTGCGGATTGCAACTCCAGCTGGATTCTCCTCATACTCCAAGGAGGAACTGGAAACATCAGCTCCCGCCGCTGGGCTTGAGCCCCGGGCTGCTGCCGCCTTCTGCTCCATGGGCCTTACAGTCCCCGCCTCAGCCTCAGCCTTAGCCCCAGCCTCAGCCTCAGCCTCAGCCCCAGCCTCCTGCCACTGCTGGCTCTCCACAACATCCAGGGCAATCTGCAACTCACAAACCTGTGATTCCTCCTCCAGCGTCTGCTCCATTTCTAGGCAAATCTCGCAAACCTGGCCGGCCTCATCCTCCAGCGCTTCATCCAGCTCCAGGGTCGGCATCTCTTTCTCCCACGTTTCCTCCAGCTCCTTCCGCTGCTCGGTTTGCAGGTCCCGGGCAGCCTCCTCCACAGAGCTCTCAGTTTCCTCATGCATGACTGTAAAAGTCAACCAGCCAACAGTCCCCCCAAAAACAGCCATAGGGAACCATAACAGCAGCCAGTCCTCTATTCCACCACTCAGAGGTGGTGGTGGCTCCATACCGATCTGTATTGAATCCTGCCGACTATGCCAAATATAAAGCCAGTAGTCAGGGTCAGGATCACAGCCGCCTGGCCAGTGCAGGTTCACATTGGATTCGGACAGTCGGTAATGAAACAACGAAGCCAAGAACTGGTGAGCCATCAGCTTTAATTCTAGCTTGCACCCGGCGGGCAAGCAAAAACACATACTGGGCTCCAAAACCCACTCATTCAGTGCTCACAAAGCTACTGACTTATCCGAGTTTCCTAGCATCAAAGGTTTCTAGCTCACCAGACTTATTCACCTCTGTTTCCCATCTCCTTCTCTCTGCACAAACTCTGCACAAACTGGCTTCTTCCTCAGTACTCTGCCATCTTGGCTGCTTCTCCTCTCCTCCACGTGGCCTTACTCTGCTTTCCTGTTTATACTAATCCCAGGAACCGAGAGAGCAAGCTCCTGGTCTGCCCCACTTTATAGTGTAGAAATCCCAACCTTTAATCCAATCTACAAACAAGGAAGTCTCTGATACAAAGTCACTTATCTGAGGCATAATGGAAGGATTCCTCATGAGAGTGCACCACCCTACATCATCCAATCAGTCAAGGGTGTGGGGAAAAGCTTACTCTTAAAACTTGCACGTGGGCAACACCATCTTTAACAAAGTGAGCATATTTTATCTGCCCAACACCCAGCAACTGGCCTGAGCTGATTGACTCAAGGGGGTCTAAATTAGGCCAATCAGAGTTCTTCCCTGGTATTTTTGAATGGGAACAGGAAAAAAAAGAAAGCTTGTCTTCCCTGGTCAGAGATGCAGTGATGGCTTGTACATGGGGCACAAGCCATGTCAGCACTAATTCTCCAACCTACAGCAAAGGAGAATGAAGAGACAATAAAACTCTCCCAAGGGCAGGTGGTTGGATGGCACTTGGTTCTTTGGGAAAGGGGACAAGAGAGAGCGCAAGAGGTTCCCAGGATGCTGTGGGAGCAAGAAGAAGGGCCCCAGTGATCAGAGGGAACACACTGCATTTTGGAAGGAAACTCCCCTTTATGCCTAAAGGATGAGTGATTTCTATTTTCTGTGAAGACCTAATTTTTTTTTAAAAGGACTTTCAGAATTGTAATCATTGCCTTTCACGGAATAGGGGTGTTAGTGATGAGACCCCACCAAGTATTAGACCTCGGTTCAGCAACCTCAGTTTTTGAGTTCAGCTGAGGAGAGTTCAGAGCCGAAGAACTCACATAGAAGGACAAGCTTGTTTAGGAATCCACAGAGGTGGAAGAAAATGTGCAGAGGTAACAGAAGGGCCCCCTTGGAGCTTAGGGAAAGAAAAACAAAGAAAACAGGCGAGGGGGAAGGCAGCAGCGTGCTCCAGAGAAAGCCCATGGATCTTTCATCCTAAAGGCTTTTACTTGGAGGTCTCATGGGGGGGATCTCGATGGACAGTTGATCAGCTTTCCAGGTGTGTCCTCTCAGGGCAGTGGTTTCTACTGCTTGGGGGGCAGCAGGGCCGGGGGTCATTAGTCATCGCAGCTAGGGCTGAGGTCAGCCACCACTAACCTTGCCTGTGCTTGCTGCTTTTCTGAGCCTGGAGCTGAAACACCACTGAGGCATAGAAGTTATCTCTAGCATGACCCAAACTCTTGTCTCTACGGTCAACAGACCCGAGGCTTTGTTCCTAAGATTATCTGATGCAGGCCAACCTCATCGTCCTAAGAGTTTAACCCTTAAGAGAGTGGTTGTGCCAGGGCTTACGTGGAAGTATAGGAGGCTGTTCTCCAGCCACATTTTCCCTCCTCTTAAGTGGGTCTAACCCGCATGCTAGGGGAGGAAAGGTCACCCTGGGACTGAGGTCCTACAATACTTGTTTACCCAGTTCTGCCTGTTGCAAGGTACCCGGGGCTTTCCACCCTGGTGACCTTCTGTACCTGGCCTATTGTTCCCAGGTCGCTAATGTCTGTCTAACCGCCTACCAGATCAGTGGGACCGGGCGTGGCCAAGAAAAGGTGTTCATGCACACAGATAAGCCACCATGTGAAGGAAGACGGAGGGGGAAACTCTGGGGAAGAGAGATCAAGCCGGAGTGAGATAGGAGGGAAGTTCACGGAATCAGGTGAGGTGACGTGGTCCATTAGAACCAGGTAATGAGCCGTGAAATATACTAGGTGGTAGGAGGTAAGTTCATATAACAAGTGAATCGGAGAGATAATGCTGTCTAAGATATGATGTTCAAAATAAACTTTGAAAATAAAGAAAACACAGCTGAATGACAGGCTTACTTTAATATCTGGCCTCCGCCTGAATCTCTTGACCCCCTGCGTGTGTCCGTGGGTGTGCATGTGCACATGTGTTCATTTCGGGGTCGAGGGTGCTTCGCAGCCAGCTGAGAAATGGAGAAGCAGGAACACGGGTCAGTCTGGCCCCTTCCTCACACTTTCTGCAGGTCCCAAGGACAGAGAGACACTGCCCAGGCTGTGCAGGGACAAAGTGGGATGGGTGTTGTTCTTTCCTTATTTTGGGCAGCGTATAACAACTTCGCTTCTCGCAGTCTTTATGTCCCATGACTAAGTGTGACTAAGAGTCGTGGAACCTCCTTTTTCAAATGTCTTTCAAGGCATGTAGATGTCACCATCCAGGGGTGGTTCAAAGAGATAGCCTAACCTGTAGACTGAGGGGTGGGTACGCTGGCTGCCTGGTAAGTCCCTTCTTGTCCAGAAATGCCCAGATGTTGCACGTACGTGCTCTGTGATGAGCACGGCGTGGCCAGCCAGCCCCGGGCAAGTGCCCTCACAGAGGACACCTAAATGCACACCCTGAACCCGTGAGTCTTAATTTGTAAGCCCGTGATGACAGATGACCGCAGCACTCAGGACACATCCCGAGGCAAAGGAAAACAGAGTGGTAGCCGCGTAGGAGTCTGAGAAAGACTCCAGGGGAGGGGCCAGGAGGGGAGGGGAGGGGAGGAAGGGGAGGGGTGGCAGGGGAGGAGGGATTCCTGCTGCAGGCACACGCCAATGGGAAAGTCATCCATCAGGACAGATACAGGCAGGTACCATGCAGCGGGCAGGCCGGAAGCCCAAGGCTCTTTGGCAGGACCACGTCTAACTTCTGAGATGGGGCTGCCCAGACGAGGAAGAAGCTGGGCGAGGGTGAGGAAGGGGGCCCTGAAGGCAAGCAGGGCAGGCGGAGGCTGCCCAGGAAGGGGCTGGAGAAGATCGAGGCCCTATAGCATGGAAAAGGAGGTTGGGGATGCCAACTTGGTGGGGTGACTGAGCTGAGGTGACATGGGGACTTGGGCAATCTGCATTGGCAGCATGAACGGGAAGCTGCCCCTTGACTCCTCAGACACGTCCGCCACAGTCACTGCCACACAAAGAGGCTCAGATAATTGGCCCCTTGTACCCAGGCTTCTGGGACAACAGGGGACCAGGGAGGAACATGGCAGATACTCATTAATAGAGAGTTTGCTCAGTCCTCCTGCAACACTCACCTGAAATGCTCCCCTGCCCTACAGTGGCCTTGTATGTCCTCACCTTCCCATCACACACGTCCTGCAGGGAACTGTCAGGAGGACAAGCAGCTCTGTGTCCCTTTCCTGAAGAGGACTTTCAGGGGCAGAGTGACTAGCGGGAGGCAGGAGGGGCTGGACACACTCCTTTGCATTTGGACAGGTGCTTTGACCTCCCCGAAGCTCTGCTTTCTCTTCTGTAAAGCGAGGGGAAGGAGAAGAGAGACCGGAGGACGTGACTGCCCGCTGAGGTCCTTGCTGGCTCTGGAATCCCGTGACTTAAGGGACCCTTAACTGCAGGCGCAGCACCTGCCTCTGGGTGTGAGGCTGGGTGTTCCGTCTCTTCTGTTTTAACCCACCCGATTGGACTCTTTAACTTTTGCTGCTCAGCCAAAATGGAAAAGTTTGCACTAGAAAATTAAAGAAAAGTAAACTAACCCTTTAAACAACCCAGTGCCTCAGAAGACTGCTTTACCCCCAAACCAGTACGAGATGATTCTGCAAGGCACAAGAGGGGCCCTGATGGATGTCTTTAAATAGCCAGCTCCCCCACCCTGCGCCCCCCAGTTCCCATGTAAATAGGGCTCCAGTCACACAATGGGGCTCACAGTTTCCATAGCGGTCCCGTCGTGTTAAGAGAATAAATGTAACGAAGGGTGTTACTCGGGCCATTGCCTTTGGGAAGAGGTAGGCACTAGGGAATGGTGGGAAGACAAGCATTTCACCCTCCTCTCAATTATTTAAAAGTGGTCTTTGTCCTTTAAAAGTTTGCTTGTATAACTGATCCATTGAATGCACGTAGCCCATGATGTGTGTCATCAAAGCACAAATTGATTTTTTCATCTTTGCCCCTTAAAAATGTAGTCATTTGGGGCACCTTCCCCTGAGCCTGGAAGAGCACTTGGGCTCAACCTTCTGCAGAAATTGAGTGCTACGGTCACTTCAAGTCACAAAGCAGAGCCTCAGAACTGCCTGTCTGGGGACCAGTGCCGGCCGGGATCAAGCCCAGGGCTCGGGCTCAAGGGTCACCCACGACTGTGTGCGCCAGCTGGCCTGGCGGGAAGCGGGTCAGGCCAGACCTGCTGCCACAAAGCTACCAGGATGGGTGGGTGGGGAGGAGCAGGGCCAGCACAGTGTCCGTCAGCCGCAGTGGGGGCAACGGGCTGAGGCGTGGGGAGAGGGGTCTGGCTTGTGATCAGACACTTGCTAGATCTGGGAACTTCATTCCCAGAAGTGTCAAGGATCACCTGGACAGTGTCGGCCATCACTGGCAGAAGCCCCACATTGCTTGAAGTAGAGGTCAACCCAGGGAGTGCGGGCTTCCAGGGAAACTCTAGGGACAGACCACCCACCACACCCGGACGCAGCATGGACAGCCCGTGTGCTGCCAGCGATCTCATTTTCACCTTTTCATGACAGCTATTTATACAATTATAACTCAGTCAGTGATTTTCTAGTTATAGAAAAGCAATGTGTACTGTAGATGAAGATGTGACCTTGTAAACGACTAGGCACTGCCAGTTACCATCTCGTAAATCTTTCACTAGTATCGATCTGACTCTTATCTGCTGCCCAGAATTATAAAGGTCACTGATTTCACCTACGTCTTTTTTTTTTTTTTCTCAATCAAACATCTTCTGAGGCCTCTAGTGCACGTCTCTAGCGTGGGCTCTGATTCAGGTCTTCCAGGGACCAGGTGTTCCCCATGGGTTATTCTCTGTTGGGCCAGTGATATCTCTCTCCAGCCGCATTGTGAACTCCTTCGAGCGGGGACTATTTTATTCTTCCCACCGCGCAGTTTTCCAGACCCCTGGTGCAGTGCGCTGGGTGCGGCTGTGCACAGTCAGTAAGTGTGCGCCCCAGTCCAGACACATGGTCACCTCTTCTCTGTCTCTAGGAAACTCATCTCTCAGCTCCCCGCCCCTCCAAGCATTGCGAGGGCTCCCCAGGTCCCACAGAAGACAATACAGAGTCCTCCGTGAGCCGCCTCGCACGCCAGGCCGCTGTTCTGCTCCCGCCGGAATCTGCTGCTGCACCCCTCTGACTGTTCCTCCGGGCTTGAGGCCGGGTGGCCACACGCAGGGCTGTTCCCTCTCAGATCCCTCACCTGGTGGGCATCGACCCCACCTGGGATGTTTAGACACTCAAATCACCCGGACCAACTCCGTCTTAGTGTGTGAGTCTCTGGGGCGTGGGGCCCGGGGGGTGGGCTGTGTATTCTAAACCAGTGCTCTGGTGACTCAACACCCCCCTGCACAGTTCTTCAGTCTCTGATTCAGGAGTCAGTCCTGAGCAACCTCAGCTGGAAAAACACGGTGGACATGAGCCCCTTCCCTGTACACGTTTCTGTGGTTCCATGAAGGCGTCTTCCGGTGGGACCTGGAGAAATAGCTTCTTGCCTCTCCGTCCCTAGGGGTGGCCCTCCCCACCCAGGGGCCACAGGGCCAGGGAACAAGGGGATTTCTTTCTTTCTTTTCTTTTCTTTTTTTCTTTTTTTTTTTTTTTTTACAGGGACAGAGAGAGTCAGAGAGAGGGATAGATAGGGACAGACAGACAGGAACGGAGGTGAGAAGCATCAACCATTAGTTTTTCGTTGCCGTTGCGACACCTTAGTTGTTCATTGATTGCTTTCTCACATGTGCCTTGACCGTGGGCCTTCAGCAGACCGAGCCACCCCTTGCTGGAGCCAGCGACCTTGGGTCCAAGCTGACGAGCTTTTGCTCAAGCCAGATGGGCCCGCGCTCAAGCTGGCGAGCTTGGGGTCTCGAACCTGGGTCTTCTGCATCCCAGTCCCACGCTCTATCCACTGTGCCACCGCCTGGTCAGGCAAGGGGATTTCTGGTTCCAACAGAAAGCCAACTAGGAAAACCCTGGTTCTTTCATCTACCCTTATCTGGTCACTTTGCTGGACGGTGGCGTGCTCCTGGCTGGGCAGCGGTTATCAAGGAGTCGCAGGGTGATAATCCACTGGTCAGCCCGTAAGGAGGCGGCAGGTGGAGTGGGGGGGCATTTGACTGGGAGGTCAGGAGTTCAGGGTCCCCCTTCAGAAAGCTTGGAGAAGATTCATAACTTTCAGGGGGCTTAGTATTCCTCCTTGGAAAATAAGGGGCGTTGATTAGGGGACCTCTAAATTCTCTTTCTCTTTTGGGGAGATCCATGAGGTAACAATTCTTTTCTTTTCTTTCTTTCTTTCTTTTTTTTTTTACAGGGACAGAGAGAGAGAGAGAGTCAGAGAGAGGGATAGACAGGGACAGACAGACAGGAACGGAGAGAGGTGAGAAGCATCAATCATTAGTTTCTCGTTGCCGTTCCGACACCATAGTTGTTCATTGATTGCTTTCTCACATGTGCCTTGACCGCGGGCCTTCAGCAGACCGAGCCACCCCTTGCTGGAACCAGCGACCTTAGGTCCAAGCTGACGAGCTTTTGCTCAAGCCAGATGGGCCCGCGCTCAAGCTGGCGAGCTCGGGGTCTCGAACCTGGGTCTTCCGCATCCCAGTCTGACGCTCCATCCACTGCGCCACCGCCCGGTCAGGCCAATTATTTTCTAATAAAATCTATTTTGTTGATTCCAACATAGATTTTTATTTGTGTGTGTGTGTGTTTCATTTCTGAGGTGGGAATTGTCTCGCAATTGAGATGCACTTTCAATTGGCTGTTCCTTCCTTCTTCCCCTCTCCTCATGGTCACTAACTCAGGCATGAGGCTACACAGAATTCGCGACACAATCAAGGACATTCTACATGGTTTTGGTGGGGACGCAGCATTTCTCTCCCTGTTAAGTGTGTGGCTTTCCTCCCTTCTCCTTATTTCCGAGGAGGAAAGATACAAAACCTCTACAGGAGAATTCCTGAAAGAAAAACCATGTCAGCCCGAGTAAGGCTTAGAAACATCACCTAGCGCTGCCCGCAGTGAGGAGGAGGCGGGGTGCAGGGGAAGGGATGAGGGGCTCCCTGTATGTGACTGAGAGACTTGTCTGTCTGTTTGCACAGAGAAGCGGACGGCTCCTGGGAATCAGAGATGCTAAAAAAATAGGATAAGATGGAAGGTTTCAATAGTCAACGTCAAAACCTCTGGGCGGCACGGACGACCATAGCATTTCCGGTGTTACGAAAAAGAGCTGCTGAGGTTGGTGGGGAGGGGCAGGTGCAGGAGCTGAGCCAGCCCCTCACCCTCCTCTTCGTCACACTCATGCCACCGCAGGGGCGTGGGAAGCCACTGTCCCTCACCCAGGTGATCCCTCCATGAGACCATGTGGGAGGCTTTTTTTCTTTTTAATCACTTGGGCACAAGACAAGCAATGCCTCTAAGAATAAGGTGAGTAAAATCCCACCCTAGTCTTGTTTCCTTCTTTGCTTTGGCTGCTAGGAAGCTTAGAGTTAACATTCCAATTGATCTCCCGTAATACTCAAGTCCTCTTGTGGGGGGAGCTTATGGTGTCCCTTAATTTGGTGTCATAATTCACCCTGGCTTTGTCTTCCTAGCCTACCATGAGTCTTCCGTTCGCATGGCCTTGCTGACCATTCCTCTCTTTGCTGGGCGACATGGTGTGGGGGTTTTGAAAACTGCGTTCAATTGTTTTGGAGCAAGACAGGTTGGAAAAAAAAATAACACTATGAGAAAAATATCAGAACCCGTCAGGGAATCTCAGCCAAGAAGGGCGATGAGTCCCATCACGGGGCTTATGTAGGACCCGGGTGGTGGCTTTGTGTCCTCGGCCCTCCCCACTGTCCTCACTCACTCACCATGACCTTGGACGTAAGACCTTCGTCTCAGCGAGCCTCGGTTTTCTTTATGGGTGACGTGGGCATAGCAAGGGCTGTGCTGCTGCCCCAAGCATCCCCGGAGGAGGGTGTGTGAAGCCCTGTGGTCAAGGATCGGTGAGCATGTGTCATGCTGGGAGTGAGGGGTTTGTGTTGTGTGCTCACGAGCTGTTGGTGAACTGCCTCGGTGTGCAGTGCTGGGGCTAGACGCTGTGGTCCCTGATTTCATAAGGAGGTGCACAAACTAATTTTTATTGATTAATTTTATAGAGAAAAGAAGGGTGAGAGAGAGAGAGAGAGAGAGAGAGATTTGTTCTACCACTTATTTCTGCATTCATTGGTTCATTCTTGCCTGTGTCCTGACCAGGGATCGAAACAGCATCCTTGGCATGTTGGGATGATGACGCTCTATCCAACTAAGCCACCCAGCCAGAGCCAGTGGTGCACAAAGTAACTCGAACCCAGCCCAGCCCGGCACGTGAGCTCGGAGAAGACGAAGGGTGAGTGAGGTGCCCCCTGCGCAGGGCCGGCGGCCATCAAAAAGGAAAGGCTTCATGGAGGGAGGCCAGACAGAGAAGAGAAAGCACCGGGTCTCTTTCAGCTGAAGGAAAAAGGAGTGGATGTTGGCATGCTTCCCAGTCCGGGGTCCCTCTGCAGGACCCAAGCCCCTGGTGTCTCAGGAGTGACCCCAGAGGTGGTGGAGGGCATGGCTGCTCCATCCCGATGGCTTCTCCCGGGCTGGCTCTCCCCACAGCCTGGCTCTCCCGGCCTGGGACCCTCTCCCAGCTGGGCTGGGCCCCCGGAGGCTGATTCCTCAACCCTGAAAGCTATGGAAATCCTGTTCATCTAATTCCTTCCCCCGAGATGTCAGGTGCCTCCTGGGGGAGGCAGGTGCTTGGGGGTGCGGGCACACACACACCGCACACAGGCTCTCAGGGCCTCCTGTTGTAACAAGGAAGAAGGAAACAGGAGCAAAATCTCTCTCACTTAAGGAACGAGCTTGAGAGTCAGTGACGGCTTTGTGGAGCTACCAATCTCGCTTCCTACTGCACTGGCCATGCATAAGGAGCCCATTATGGCTGCGCTGTGCTTACGCTCTGGTGACCCCAGGAAGACTTTTGTTTCTTTGGTTTGGCTTGTCACTGCCCTGTCTGCATTTAAGACCCTTCCATTGTTCCAGTTTCCTTGGATTTAGAGTATTTGTTGTAGTTTTCAACATCACCTGCCAAGACTACGCAAAGACCAACCAGGGGTTGTTGATGAACAAAGCGGTGGATTTGAACAATTTCCAGAAACCTGATGTGAACCAGCTCTTCAGGGTGTGTGTGTGTGGAGGTGGGGGAGGTGGTGACAGCTTCCAGGTGCCCAGGGACACATTTGCCACCTGAGTTCACTTTGGGACTATAGCAGGTTCTTTAGCCAATATGGGAAAAACACAATCCCAGTTTTTTGGGGGTTTTTTTTGTGTGTGTCGTTTTTTGTTGTTGTTTTTTGTATTTTTCTCAAGTGAGAAGCAAGGACTGCTCCATCCAGATGGCTTCTCCCGAGCTGGCTCTCCCCACTGCCTGGCTCTCCCGGCCTGGGGCCCTCTCCGAGCTGGGCTGGGCCCCCTGAGGCTGAGTTCACTTTGGGACTATAGCAGGTTCTTCAGCCAATATGGGAAAAACACAATCCCCGTTTTTCGCTTTTTTGTGTGTGTGTTGTTTATTGTTGTTGTTTTTTGTATTCTTCTCAAGTGAGAAGCAAGGAGGCAGAGGGACAGACTCCTGCATGCCCCTGACTGGGATCCACCCGGCATGCCCACCAGGGGGCGATGCTCTGAGCATCTGGGCTGTTGCTCCATTGCAACCGGAGCCATTCTAGCGCCTAAGGAGGAGGCCATGGAGCTATCCTCAGCACCTGGGCCAACTTTGCTCCAATGGGGCCTTGGCTGTGGGAGAGAAAGAGAGAGATAGAGAGAAAGGAGAAGGGGAAGGGTAGAAAAGCAGATGGGCACTTCTCCTGTGTGCCCTGGCCAGGAATTGAACCCGGGACTTCCACACGCCGGGATGACGTTCTACCACTGAGACAACCGGCCAGAGCCCCAATCCCATTTTTTTTTTTTTTACAGGGACAGAGAGAGAGTCAGAGAGAGGGATAGATATGGACAGACAGGAACGGAGAGAGATGAGAAGCATCAATCATCAGTTTTTCGTTGCCGTTGCGACACCATAGTTGTTCATTGATTGCTTTCACAGATGTGCCTTGACAGCAGGCCTTCAGCAGACCGAGCAACCCCTTGCTGGAGCCAGCAACCTTGGGTCCAAGCTGGTGAGCTTTTGCTCAAGCCAGATGGGCCCACGCTCAAGCTGGCGACCTTGGGGTCTTGAACCTGGGTTCTCTGCATCCTAGTCCGACGCTCTATCCACTGTGCCACCGCCTGGTCAGGCAATCCCCGTTTTTAACAAAAAGCTTTCCATGTGGGTGATGGGTGTTTCTGAGGTCTCCCTATCTGGCTGTGTTCCATGTAGTTTAGAGCCACGGCCCCTGTACTCAGAGTCAGAATGAGAGGCTGGGCAGAGGCGGCATCTGCAGGACAGGACAGTGGGTGGCTCGGGTCTAGAGTCCTCGATGGGGACCCTGTTGGGCTCTCCTTATGCTTCTCCTCCAATTTTGGGACACAGTGAAGTGTGAAGGTCTCAGCACCAGGGACGGTCAGACTGGGTCAGCATCTGGATCGTTTATCTCCAGTTCCAGTGCCCCTGCAGCAACCACACCACTTTCCTCTGGGCCCGGTTTTCCTCATCTGCTCTGTTGCGGTCTCACCGGCTGGGAAGACTCGTATTGCCTGCTGACGGGGAGAGAGGCCGTGGGCAGAGTGCCAGACCCCGAGGGGAAAGGGAAGACATAGTACCCCTGAGATGGGAAGGAAGGCCAGCTAGGCTGCAGGCCAGAGGGGGCAGGGGCCAGACATGCCCAGGGAACGGCCTTTGGCGGAGATGACCACATCATGCCATTCCACCCAGGACATTGGTGAAGTGGACGATGTTCCAGACGTCATGTCCCTGGGCTGAGAAGTAAGACGTGGGACTGTCCCGGGACAACCAGACACATGGTCCCGACCCCAGTTCTGCTGCAGAGCTCGGTCTTTACACGGAGCTCACGTGGGCTGCCCCTGGAGGCTTCCCGCAGGAGGACAGTGGCTCCGTTCTGGGGGGTTTAAAGCTCACCGTGCGGATCAAAGATCGGAGGGGCTAAGGTACTCTGGCACCAGGCCTGGTGTGGGGCGTGGGGGATGACCCCGGGGCTGTGCCTGGAGGAAGAAGCTCTCAGCCCACAGCCCTGGCCCCTCTGAGCTAGGAAGGCTGCCACCGGCCCCCAGCAGCTGGCCCATGGGCAGTGCCACTAGGATGGAGATGGACCTGTCTTGTGGCCAAAGGAGAAAAAAGGCCCCTTCTCAGGAAGGACTGTCTTTGAATCAGACCTGTGTTCTTCTGCCTCTCTTTGTTTAAATGTCCATTCATTTATAAAACAGAGGTGATGAAAACCGGGCTTTAAAAACATCTTTATTTTGACTCAAATAGAAGGTAGCAGCCTGTGTCAGTCCCTAAAATGCAATTTTGAAAAATTAACGGGTCCACAAGATCAGATGTTTGGAAATGGCAGGTCCTCCTGGTGCCTGAAGTCCATCGTCCAGCTGAGCCCCTCAGCTCCCAGACCGGCTCTGCCCGGTGACCTGTGACCTGCCTTTACTCCCCTCTCCTACAGGGGTGGTGACCAGTGCGGACCTCGTTTCACTGGTGCCTCTTTCCCCTCGTCCCCCTGCCCTCCACCTCACTTCACTCCAGTCCATCACACCCATGTCCCTTCTGTGTCATGTGCCTTCCAGACTGGCCCCCACGGGACCAGCCACCTGACGGTTTCTTCCACTGTACCCCGAGAGGAGAGGGCACTCTGTACCCCGAGGGGAGAGGGCACCGCAGTCCAGTGGGCCCTGTCTCAGCCACCCTGTGATGCTTGTCATTTGTCAGGACCCCCCCCCCCCCGGGCTACATGAGCTGACTGCAGGGGCAGCTGACCAGCAGGTGGTTAGGAGACTGAGGGGGAGCGGGCTGGGCAGGGAGGATGGGGCAGTGGCATGTCACAGGAACGTAAAGCCGGGGGTGGGGTACATAAAGTCCGTGGGGGGAGGCAGGGAGAGAAGAGGGCTTGGGAGAGCCCACGAAAGCACTCATTGTCCCCACTCTTCCTCCTGGGGGCTCCTTCAGTTGGCGGTCCAATGAGTCAGACAAGAGCTAGCCATTTGGGGCTCTTTGTCTCCTGTACCCCTTTTCCCCTGACATGCATCTCCCCTCCCTCACTTCGGGTGCTATGGTCTCCAAATCTCCTTCCCCTCTCCCTCTGGTCCTGCCCGTTCCTGCCGTGCAGGGACAGCTTCCTGACCCCGGATGGATGGACAGACGGACGGACAGACTGGGGAAGCCATTCTGGCAGCTGGGCAGTGCCCCTAGCAGACCTGTTTAGTTTAGTGTGGCATCAGAGGCAGATTTAACAGCGGGCGGCCCAGGGGCACCCTGGGCCCCGACTTCTGAAGGGCTCCTCAAAACCCCAACTTGACACTTTTTTTCTAATGACACCAAGTTTGGTTTCATATGTGCACTTTTAACCTGAATAGTACATAATATTTTTTATTTATTTAAAAATATGGTTAACCTTTATTTTTATTTTCTCTGTCTCTCTCTCTTTTTTTTTAAGGGGCTCCAATATTTTCTTCTGTGCCCGGGGCCTTAGCTGACCTTAATCCGCCTCTGCCCGGAGGGCTTGTTAAAGCTCAGGTTGCTGGGCCCGCTCTGCAGCAAAACGTTGGCGCTTCTAACAAGTCCTCAGGTGGTGCTGATGCTGGCAGCCCGGGAACCGCCCTCAGACAGCCGGTGGGTTAGTGCACAGAATGTCTCAGTGGACCTGAGCTGGGACTTGAGGTCCGGCCCGGTCTGCCCAGAGGGAAGTGGGTTTTTCCTCGTTAGGGGCCCAGACAGCAGTTAGGATGCCCTGAGGACCCCTGATTTTCCATGGCTGCTCCTAGCGCACTGGACTCCAGGCGATGCTGACCCTCCAGGTGTTTTCACGCATGCTCAGAGAAACCCATCCTGCCCACAGCCCCGGCTACCCAGGGCTGGGCTGTTGGTGCTTCCACTCAAGGACAGGTGTGATTTGGAGTGCATTTAATCATGTTTGGTTTGGCCAGTTGCTCAGTCTTTCTAGATTGTTGTGCATATGGGTGTATCTTCATTTTCTGTTCATCCATCTCTCTGTGGTCTTTCTCAGTCTTGGGTAAAGGTATTGAAGGGGACGGCAAGGAGGGGCCTGTCTCACAGCTCAGGACACCCTTTGGGTGGACACAGACCCATCACCAGCCCCTCTGGACCACACGGTCTCTAAAGTAACAGATCTCCGTTCCCTTGACTTAGCAAAACGACCACCACACGCCGCCCTTCTGAAGCAACCTGGATCGATCATGAATGATTAGGAAAGGAACCGCACTGGCTCGGCCTCAAGTTCGCCGACGCTCTGGTTTGGAGGTGGCCTATGTAAGAGACTCCAGTGTCTCTTACGCATGGGGGCCCACGTCTGGGGTTTGGGGGGGCAGTCATTGACGACAGCATTTAGAGGTGCCCAGGACAGTCCTTTATGCAGAGACTTCGGAAGAACGGACAAGGACAGGCTTCATAATCTTGATAACAGTTTCTTCTGGACACCACCCAGTTTCCTTGTTCTCATTCCTTGCTCCCCAAACTACTGGTCTGTAATTTGTTCTCTCGAGAGGACTAACGCTGGAGCCAAAGTAAACTTCTATTGTAAACGAATGCGTTGACCTCCTGGCTTATCCAGGAGTATCTGGTGTGTATAGCGAGTGTAACTGGATTTCCTAGAACCGGACCGCCCCGGGGCGGATTGAACTTGAAAAGGCTAACACTCCCTGAGGGTGCTGCCATCCCTCATGAGGCTCTGCCTAAAACAGGTGTCACTACCCTCCCCTCAGCCTCCCAGCCCAATTACAGGAACCCTCTGGGAGAGGCAGGGCGCTGGGCTTCCCTAACCTCCTGTGCCTTCATGGAAGAGAGGTGCAAATACGCTGGGGAGGACGGTAGTTTTTGGTGAAGGAGAAGTGGCTCCTCGGTGTCCTTGCTATGTGGTCAACACCATGTAGTGAAGGACTTATTCTGTGTGAAGAGTTTGGGTCCTCTTCCTCCAGATCTGCTCACACGCATTCTGTCAAGCAAACATTTCCTGAGCCCCTACTATGTACTAAGCATTGTTCTCGGTTCTGCGGGTGCAGCGGTGAGTGAAACAGATGCACACCCATGCATCGTAGAGCCTGCATTGTAGTGGGAACAGATGGGGGGAAGAATGAAGTCGTCAGATATGTAGGAGGCCAGGAACTGGCTAGGGAGTGCGGGGCAGGGGTGGTCAGGGAAGGCTGCAGAGAGGAGGTGATATGTCTGAAAAAATCTGAAGGAAGGGAGGAGGGAACCTGCAGATTTCTGGGGGGGAATTCTTCCAGGCAGAGGAAACAGCAAGTGCAAAGGCCCTGAGGCTGAGCTGTTGCTCGAGTGGAGCCTTGTAAACCATCATGAGGGTCTCCAGCCTTCATCCGTCCTGTAGATATTGCGTGTCCTATAAAAAGAGGGGTTGGCCTCCCTTGGGAATTCCCAACTCTGCCCACAGGCTGCCCTATAGGACTTATGCTGGAGTTGGGGGAGTGAGAGGCTGGTGAAGACACAAGAGGAAGATTGGGTTGAGCTGGCAGGGGACTCCCCCTACCATGAATAGGGGGCCGCCACTGACCTGTTTTATATTTGGGGGCTTCCTGTGAATTTCAATTTAGGGAAGGGGTTCTGCTTCTTAAAAAAACTAAAAGTCATTTGAGGCCCCTGTCGGGGTTTCCTGCCCAGTGAAGGCCATGCCTCTAGGGCCGGGGTGAGTACTTTGTCCTACCTTCTGGAGTGTGCAAGAGCAGGTGTCATCAGGACCATTTTTGCCGGGGAAGGTCTTTTAGAAATGGGGTCCGGGGGCCAAGTCTTGGAGCTTTAATGAGCTGCTCCTTCTTCCTGTTGCTCTTTCTTTTTTTAAATTGAATTTGTTGGGGTGACATTGGTTAATAAGATTTTGTAGGTTTCAAGTGTACAATTCTATGATACACGATCTGTGTATTGCATTGCGTGCCCACCACCTGAGATCAGATCTTCTTCTGTCACCATGTGTGTGAAAGAGCCTCTGATCGTTGGGTCTGTAATCTTCAGACAACATCAGGGTGGTTAGCTCTTTCATGGACCAGCATAAAATTTCTGGCAGATGGGTCCAAGGACCTGTGGTTGAAAAACACTGTTATAAAACACACAAGGGCCCTTGGGACAGGTGGGGCTCCTGGTGACGGAGGGTTCACACAGTGGTGGCAGGTGGCCCATGGCCCCATGGTGTTCTCCCTGCTCCAGTGACATCGCTGTCCTCACCACCTGGGACACTTCCCTAGGCAGCTTTGAAATGGCAGGTCGTTCCCCCCACTTCCCCCTTTCTGGTGTCTTCTGAACAAAGAGCTCACAAGCCCTTGTTGTCTTAGGATCTTTTACTGCAAACCACAGCGGCCAAGGACAAGATCCCCAGAATGACAAAAATGGGGAAGCCGTGCCCTTGGGGAAATCTCACTGCATTCTCAGGGAGATTGTTCCTGGTCTGAGTGGCTTCTGGCAGGACCGCTCCGTTCTGGGTCCTGGAGAGTCACCTGTCCACGTCCAGCCTTCCTGCTTTTGGTCGCAGAGGGCTCCTGTTTGTGTTTCCGACTCAGTGCTGTGTCACCTTGTCTGAGAAACGGCCTCTGCTCTTGGAGTTGGAGGCTTTTTCTGTATGTCCCCATAGCAAGTTGCATCAATATCTACTGCCCCTGTTATAATTGTCACCATGCAGGTCTGTCCCTAAGACCGGGTAGTGGCTTCTGAGTGCAGAGAGAGAGGATACTATTTACCCTCTTCTCCCACACAGACGGTTAGTATTCCCACCAGCACTGTTCTATGCTGTGCTCCAGCAGACATTACTCATTTATCCCAGCTCGCTTTTTCTAATGATCCCATAATCACTCTCAGCCCAGCATCCAGGAATCAATCAGCATCCCCTATAAGAGGAATGCAATGTGCCATCTGCTCTTGGACATTCCCGGGTACATATAGATCTTGTCACCTGACATTTACCAATCGTTGGATTGACAGTAGGAGACCAGAAAGCAGTGAGCCCACCTGGAAATGTGCCCTCTCTCATTGAGAGGAGAGGAGGAATTTGGGAACAATAGGAAGAGCTGCAGGGTTAAGAAAGAAATCCAAGGTTGCATGTATTTCATCTGGATGAAGCCACATGCAGATGTTCAACCCGGTATGCTGACAGGCAGCTGATACGAAGTGTGGGTTCCAGAATGAAGCCCCAGGAGACTGAATTAACAACTCATAGCAAGGAAACCCAAGGGTCACCTGATAGCCTGCGCCTCAGGACATTGCTGGTCCAGGCCAGGATAACAGAAGCCAGTCCTGCAAAGCCATATGCTTCTAACCAAGAGTTACCAGCCTCTGTGAGCAGTCTGATAACAATAAATGACAGGCAACCTTCTTGGTAGGTCGTGGGAGGTAGTGGATGGGTCATTTTACCGGAGTGCAGTGATCAAGACTGAGGTCTCAAAGGTAAAAGCATTATCTATGTCCCCAAACCAAGGAGAGGGACAGTGCGCAAGGCCAGAGGAGGTCAGGGCTGGTTTTGTGGGTTTGCCTCATGCCATGCGAATGCCAAGAGCAGGACAGTAAAGCCTGGGAGGTGGTTGCAGGTGGTTCAGCCTCAGGCTACACGTCTCTCGGCTCCTGTGCTGTGGAGTTAGCGTGAGGGCTGGCACGTGGTGGCTCCTAGCTAGTAGGGGCGCCCCGGCTGCACGGACTCACCCCACCTGCCTCCTACTCGGCTGCCATGTCTGCATGAATGCCACCCTCAGTTTTCCAAGGTCAGGGGCCAACGAGAGAACACCCTGGCAGGACGAAGCAGCCCGTAGAGATGCCTGTCCCCTTGGCACCGGGTCCTGTGTTTGCCTAGCAGCCCACATCCTGCTCGGCCCTGGACCGTGGGGCTGACTTCCCACAAGTTCATTCAAATTCTCCAAGATTAAAATCAAGCTTACAGTCTGGGAGCCTTGGAAAGTCTTCGAGGCTCATCTAGAAGGAAGTTGGAACTCAGTAATGTCAGTGCCTTGGCAGTTGGGGGGCGGCCAGATTATTCATACGACAATCAATTTAACACACCTAAATTGTTCCCACAGATTATTTATTGACTGTTAGCAAAGTCCCTCGCTTCCTTTACACTGATTTATGGCAGCAATAGAAAGATACTCCCCCGGGGACACGCCTCCTCTCAGCTAGGAACCTATATATATATCAGAGTAATTTTATTCTAACCGAGAACCCAGCAAAATGGGGATCTCCAGGGTCATCCTCGAAATGTGCCTTTTACTGGGTCACGTTCTATCTTCAGGTATTCTATCTAATTACTATTTGTTACTATTTGTTCATTTTACTCCCAAACATCCAAACGGTGGCAAATTATGTCTGCTTGCTGGCGGGTGCCAGCCCTTCTATCTCGAGGGGGACTTTTGTGTCGGGGGGGGGGGGGAGGCAGTTCTTGGCTGAGAGCTGTCATCGCGAGTGTTGAAAGGAGATGGCTCTTTCTTGTTTTGTGTCTGGCTGAGCAATACAATGGTTGTGGTTGGAAGGGGCCAATCACAATGTCCATGTGTTCAGTGAGTCACCAACTGAGGACAGCGATTGATTGGTCTTACAGAGATCCCTGAAGGGAAGGGACCGTGGATGTGATCCGGCTCTGCCATGAGTTTGTGTCACACGGGGAACGGGCAGGAGGGCCTGCCTGCCCTGTGAGCGCTCGCTGTGCGACTTCTTTCTGCAGGTGTGTCTGGCGTGGTGCTCTCTGTTTACTGAGCGGCACCGGGTCAAGTCGCTGAGCGTGGACGAGGTCACTGAGACTCCGAGCTTGAGCCTGTCGCTCATGGCTGTGAATAAGTGACCTGGAGCTTAGTACCTTGGCAGGGCTTTGTGTTGTCAGAGTGTCAAGTAGTGAAACGTCCCTGAGAGAGTCTTGGGCGAATCAGTGTGACCGTTGAATTGAATCGTGGTGTCATTTTACGGAGATACGAAGTGAGCTGGGTGATTGGCTGGCCTTCCTGTTGTCAACCCCTCTCTCTGTCTCTCTCTGTCTCAGTTTTTCTCTCTCTCACCTATCGGGCATCGCTTCTCTCTCCTTCCTTCCTTCCTTCTTGTCTCTCTCTGCCCCTCCCTCCCTTCCTTCATTCATTTCTTCCTTCCTTCTTTCTCTGAGCCCCCTTCCCCTCCCCCTTATATGTCTCTCTTTTGCTACATTCATGAATTTCAGGAGACAGGGCAAACATATCCTAATTTCCAGATAACTTCTAGAACTCTCCCTCCCTCCCCGAGGCTTCCAGGGGAAGCTCTAAAGATGAAGGTTCATTGGGGAAATCGCTGTCATGAACCCGGCACCCTCGGGGTCCTGGGGGTGGGGAGGGAGCCGCAGGCTCTTATCTCAGAAGTCTGGGGCAGGCCTGAGAATCTGCACGTTTGACCCTGCCTGCTGCTCCTGTTTCATGGAACCCACTTTGAGCACCATTGCTCTGAGAACTCTTTCCTAATGTGACCAGGACGGCGGGCTGGGCTGGGCTGGTTGGTTACTCAAAAATGTTGTCTGACATAGGACGCACACGCATTTTAAATATTTTAGCTTAAAAGGTACAGATTCGCTTTGAGTCACTGGCCGTCACTGCAGGTCCCTCCTCTAAGGGTGCCACACCAAGTGACTAGTCTGGTGGCCGGGCAGCCCCCGGGCTCCGGAGGACCGAGCCTTCCTCCCCACGGTTGACCTCTCTTTCCTCCCCGACTTTCCACATGGCACCCCCTTTTCTTTGTGCTTTCAGTAACACAAATAAGAGGATATATCTCAGAAACTCCGGGTGAAATGCGTACGACCTTTGGAAAATTTCAACTCTGGGACTGGGAGGTAGTGGGGCCCAAGGCCACCCATATGGACAGACTCAGTTTTGGGGGGACTGCGGCAGAGAATTCTGCTGGGTTTTAGATGTAGGATGGGAAGGATGTCCTCTGATGGGGTCCACTTGGGCCTTCAGCCTTTCCTCTAAACGAGCCTCCATGCTAGCTCTGCCCAGCCACTCCTGCGATCTCTATCCCTCACCCCTAGGCTGCCCCACGGGGTGTCCAGTAGGGGGTACAGCCAATCAGCAGGGAAGCAGGGGCTGGTGGGGGCAGCAGCATCTACCTGAGGCTCTCTGGATATGATCACTTGTGTTTTCTCATCTTTTCTAAAATTTTTTCATAACTATCTCTGCTTCTGTTGATGCTTTAAATGGTTACTTCTCAGTATTTCCACATCTGATTATAGTCCTGAGTGTGCCCACCTGTGCCGAAATACACTATTTGGACCAAATAGTTCAAATCTTATGAAGATATAAAGCAGGAGGCAGAATAGTGAAATGGTTGAGTATCTGCCCTGGGTACAAATCCTGCCCTGTCACTTACTAGTCAGTTGGTCGTGGGTCACTGTCCCGAGCCTCACTTCCCCACAGGGCTGTTTTCATGATGAACTGAGGTAATACACATATAGCTCTTGAACACAATTCGAAGTTCCTATGTTAGGAAATGCTCAAAATTGTCTTCCATGATTAAGATTTAAAAATTGGCATCCTGCCTGACCAGGCGGTGGTGCAGTGGATAGAATGTCAGACTGAGACGCGGAGTACCCAGGTTCAAAACCCCAAAGTCACTGGCTTGAGCGTGAGCTCATCTGGTTTGAGCAAGGCTCACCAACTTGAGCCCAAGGTCGCTGGCTTGAGCAAGGGGTCACTTGGTCTGCTGTAGCCCCCCCGGGTCAAGGCACATATGAGAAAGCAATCAATGAACAACTAAGGAGCCTCAAAGAAGAACTGATGCTTCTCATCTCTCTCCCTTCCTGTCTGTCTGTCCCTATCTGTCCCTCTCTCTGTCTCTGTCATAAAAACAAAACAAAAAAGCAAATCGGCATCCTTGGGTGTGTGTGTGGGGGGGGGGGGAAGAAGAATGTCACAGTGTGGAACTTGGAGTTACAGGGATGTAGGCATTTGAGAAGCAACCTCACTGACACCCAGAGCATTGCTCTGCTTCCTGAGTAGGAGTACTCCCATCCTTGGCACACGATAGCATTCCCACTGCGAGGGGCTAGGGGAGGGGTGTGCCGTGAGCACAACTGCCTTTCCTTTTTCTTATTGATTTACAGACAGAGGAGAGAGAGGGCTGGGAAGCGAGAAATACCGACTCATAGTTGTTTCTCTTTAGTTGTTCACTGATTGCTTCCCGTATGTGCCTTGACCGAGTGAGCTCAGGGTTTCGAACCAGCGGCCTCAGCATTCCAGGCTGACGCTCCATCCACTGAGCCACCGTAGGTCAGGCATAACTATCTTTTTGTGATTGGACTTGAGAGCTGAGACCAGAGGCAGAAGTGAGACCTGAAAGTGATTCGACCACAAAGGCCCCTGAAAACACAAGGTTGGCCAAAATCCACTGAGGAGGCAGGGAAGGCTACCTTGTTACATCCAAACACTACATCCAACAGGCTCCTTGTCCTGCCTTTTCTGAATCCTCAGTCACTGCGAAGGGCTCTGAGTCTCACACAGGCCTGACACCTTGTCCCTCCGGAGGGACAGACGGGGACACCTCTGTGCCTCATGGTAACTGTGCCAGCGTGCACACTGCTTACTGCCGTCATCACATGCGGAGCCCTGGGGCCTTATTCTAGGAGTCTCGGGGTTTTGGTTTTCTTGGAGACAGAATTAAAATTTCTCAGGGTACGGGTAAGAAGAACCAGGATATCTGACATCACAATATGTACTTATTTAGGGGGCCCCTGAGTGCCTCTTCCCAGTGCTGACTCTACTCACCGTTCAGGGAGGAGGGTGGGATTCGGCCGTCGCCTGGAATCCTTGACAACCAGCGTGAACTGCCTTCTCCTGTCCAGCCCTGCTTTCTGAGCATAGATAACATCCTGTGACTAGAAACAGTAGCGTTAGGGGGGCCTGGCAAAGAGACATGGACTTTATTACATCTAAAATAATCGAACATTTCAGATCTACCCCACTTGTTTTAAAATCTAACATTGCAAACCCCACACTTTTAGCAAGAATTCTGGAGGCACAAAGATCCCAAAGTTGAACCACAGTGCCCCCTGGTGGGATTGTAAGGTAAGCTCAAGCCAATGTCTGACGAACCTCCTTTCTAAGGTGCATTTGGTTTCTTTCTAGATCAGTGGACCACCCAGACTACAGACTATGGTAAGATGTTATTTCTTTTTTTACTTGTATTTTTTTGTATGTGATGAACCTCCTTTCTAAGGGCCATTTGGGCCTGATCAGGCTGTGGCGCAGTGGATAGAGTGTCAGACTGGGACGCAGAGGACCCAGGTACGAAACCCCAAGGTCACCAGCTTGAGTACGGGGTTGCTGGCTTGAAGCCCAAGGTCGCTGGCTTGAGCCCAAGGTCACTGGCTTGAGCAAAGGGTCACTCACTCTGCTGGAGCCCCCAGGTCAACGCACATATGAGAAAGCAATCAATGAACAACTAAGGCACTAAAATGAAAAACTGATGCTTCTCATCTCTTTCTCTCCTTCCTGTCTGTCCCTCTCTCTATCTCTCTTGCCAAAAAATAAAAATAAAAATGATGCATTTGGTTTCTTCTAGATCGGTTGGCCAGCCAGACTACAGACTATGGTAAGATGTTACTTGTTTTTTGACTCGTCTTCCCAGGATTTTGCTCACTGGCTGGGTCAGCCATTTCTGCCACAATGGCTGTTGGCCGGTTGAGCCTGAGTACAGTCTTGGCCACAGAGCCAGTTCCTGCCCGCTCCCAAGAACCTAGGCATGTCCTGTGTCCACCATGTTCCTCCCTTCTCTCTGCCCCTTGGTCATTCATTGCAGGATATTACCATTAGCTTGGTGTCAGGAGGCCCAGGGCGGAAGGAGTCAATGCCTGCTGCCACAGTTAATAAGGCTATTTTGAAGCTAGCTAACATCTCCCAAGCACTTGCTATGTACCCTGCGCAAAATGATCTTCACACACAAAGGAGTTAATATATTTCTTAAAAAGTCATTTTAAATACTGCCTGGCACGTAATAAGGTCACAACTAATGCACACAGCTAGTGATATTATCAAGAAATCATCCCACCAACACCTCGAGGTAAATAAGTAGTAGCATAAGCCCCATTTTGCAGACGGGGAGCCAGGGCATAGTTAGGTAGCTTGTCAATACGTAGTTATTATATGTTTAAGGTCCCATGGTGGGTAGGTGGCCGGGCAGAGATTTGAGCCCAGAACAGCTTGCCTTGGCTTTTGTGCATGATTTTAACTAAATGCACCCATCTCTGCTCATTCGCTGCTGGGAGAATGTGTGCCCTTTGCACCAAATTTGGTATGTCAGGGTCCTTTCCGGACTCCCTCAGGACCGGTGACCCTGCTGTTGAGTTCTTGGTTCCTTGAGGCCAAACCCCGCCCTTTTGTAGCATTCCCTGAGGGTCCCGGAGGGGCTTGAGGGGCCACTTTTGGTGGCTGACACCCCGCCGGGGATAGGCCAAGGCAGGGAGACTGACAGCCCTTTACAGGGACCCTTCACAGAAAGGGGCAGCCCAAGGTGCACTCTGGGAGTTCCCTAAAAAACAGTCCGATGGGCCTTTTTTCCTCTTTCCTTGAGCCCACCCCCTTACAGCAACTGCAGCAACCCCCCCCCCCCCCGCCTCTAGCTGCCACCCCATTCCGACCACAAAAATCTGACCAGCTCACACTCACTATTGAAAGGCCACACCTGGGACCCGCTTCCCGCTCTCCTTGCTTAATCAGTGCAGGTGACCTAGCGAATATGTCAGGCGGGAACAGGGTGCCTGTGGACCCCCGACAAGCTCATCTTTGGGCTGTCCATCAGGCCTCGGAGCCCCTCACAGGAGACTTGAAAGGTAGCTCGAGGCCCATTCTTGGACAAATGCCACCTTGGACTTGATCCTAAGGGGAGTAGAGAACGTTGAGGCATGTTGAGCAGTGACCTGAACATATCTGTACCTTATAAGGATACAGCCTGGGACAGCCCGGGTGAGTCAGACGAGTCCCATCGGCACAGGGACGAGTGCTGAGTGAGCAGTTCACGTAGCCTGGTTGGATTAATGAATGTATGTGGCTTAGTGAATGGAGGGGAGTGGTCCGGGAAGTCCGCAGGGAAGCCCCTGGACGAGGCCAGGCTCAGCAGAAGAAAGATCTGACCTAACTAACCTAAATGGCGGTGGGGACAAAAGAAAAAGATGACCTTGGTGATAAATTAGGCATAAGAGGGGAGGGAAGGGAGGAATCGAAGAGGACGACCAGGCTTCTAGCTCAGCTGGTGCGGAGCATGGGGACCCCGGTGGGTGAGTGGAATGGAGGAAAGACGCTGTGTTGGGCGTGGCTGGGGGGCTGGGACAGCCAGGAGGGTCTGTCGGGGATGCCCAGCCGGGAGAGGTGGGTTCGGGTCCTCTCCCTGGGGTGCTGTCATCAGGGGGTTGAGAAGAGGCTGAGATGGCCCGCAGCGGGGAGAGCAGTGATGTCAGGTCCCCAGCGTGGAGAGGAGTCGTCGGGGCGCAGGGGATGGAGCAGTGGTCAGGGCGCAGAGGTGGGCACGGAGGGCAGGCTGGTGGCAGCCGGCGGGGCCGAGGGCAACGGTGACGGTGGCTTCCCCTGTGTCAATGCAGGTTTGCCTGTGAGGGTGGTGAACGGAGGGGACCCGTGTCAGGGCCGGGTGGAGGTCCTGTACCAAGGCTACTGGGGCACCGTGTGCGACGACAGCTGGGACATCAGTGACGCCAACGTGGTGTGCAGGCAGCTGGGCTGCGGCCGGGCGGTGCTGGCCCCAGGCGGGGCGCGCTTTGGTCAGGGCTCAGGGAACATTCTCCTGGGAGCCGTGTACTGCTCGGGAAGCGAATCCTACCTGTCGAGCTGCCCTCACAGCGGATGGTACAACCACGACTGTGGACACAGGGAAGACGCCGGAGTTGTGTGCTCAGGTAGCGTCACTCTGGGGACAGGGGCTCCCGCGGTCTCCCTAACATCAGGGCGCATAGACAGAACGCTTCGCTTTGCAGTTGGCCTGCTCTTCTCTAAGTCATGTCTTCATCAGTGTTAGAGGGCAGGGATGGCTGTCCCCTTTCCCAGAGAAAGTAATGGAGGCTCGTATAGGACGAGGGACTTGCCTGAAGTGCTGAGGCCGGGAGGTGGTGGCAGGGTGGGTTTCAGTCTCAGTCCCCCCCCCCCACGCCAGAGCTGGCCGGTGCGGTCAGCCCAGGGCTCGTGAGCAGCATCTTGACCATCGCTGACCCTAGACAGACACTTTCTAGAGGGCCTTTCTCCTCTTTTACAAGGCTAGGGAATGAGGGTGGACGCTGCTCCTTAACACTCACGTCTAGGCCAAAATCAAACTGAGGAATAACTGATACGTTCTCGTTGTTGAAGATTAAATAACAAGCACAAGATATTTACAGCCTCAGTGGACAAGAAAAATCGTCCCTGACTCAGCCTAGCAAATGCTGCCGCTGGCAGGCACCTTGCTCACGGAGGGCTGGTAGCTGTTCAAGCACCAGGGGTCCTTGAACCCAGAGACCTCTGAAAATTCCAGCCACTGTGTGTCCCCCATGAAGCAGCTTCTACTCAATTACCATCTTTAGAGCAATCTCTGGCGTTTGCTGTGCGGACTGGTGCGGGAACATGCCCCACACACAGGATGTGACCCTGATAATCCAACTGCCCCGTGAGAACGGCATCCCCAAAGAGTGGGACCTTCTAAGCGGTCACTTTGGAGTGGGTTTATTTCAGGATTTGAGGACCCATCCTGAGAAGCTGCCTTTCATTTTCTTGGGGCCACTTTCTCAGAAATATCTCAGTGATGGTAGGTATTTGTCATGTGAGGAAGGTTTTGAGCTATAGAAATAGGCAGTTGGTATGGGAAGCCCAATCAGGTGATTTTGACGATGGAGATTAGGAAAGCACAGGAGGTGACGAATGGTGACAGGAGCAGAGGATGTTCCTGGTGTTGTCCCCAGAAAAGTGAAAGAGAGAACAGTTCTGCTTCACAAGAGAGAAGCACGGTGTTTGAGCAGGGGACAGGCTTCCGGACCTCTGTGTTCAGCGCCTTGTTCACCCCTACTCAGCTGAGGGGCACCATTGAATGACCTCTTCTTCTCTCTACTCTGCAGCTTCTTCACTTTCCACGGAGGGACCACTGACAACTGTGGAAGGTAACGTCTGTTACGTGGGATCCCTGTGGACTTATAACCCTCTGAACCCTGACTCAGGAGAGGTGCAAAAGGTGTAAGACATGGGGGTGCTCAGCCCCAGACGGGGCCCTCTGATCAAGACCTAAGGCCTGAATGGACGTATTTACCACGGATTGTGTCCTTGAGCGTAAGGAGGAATCTACCTGCACAGGCATCTCCAAGGAGCTCCAAGGTGGAGCCTGGGGTTGTATCTTCAGGGCATCCTATTGTCCATGCTCAGTGCCCACTCCCGTGGGCCTTACTGAATCATCCCTTGCCCTGGCCAGGCTGGGGTGCTGGGTTTCTGGCTGCAGGGCCTGGACGGGCAGGTGCTAACCCACTGAGCTGCATCTTTGCCTGTGTCCTGTCCTGAGGCCCCATCAGGACACCCTGGTTCCTTCTCAATATAGAAGGGCCACGGTCCTTCACGCCTCCTGCTTGGGTGCCTTCCGTGAGAGAGCTGGAAGGTGCCATTATTGTAGCCTGAGGTGCTGGCAGCCTGGGCTTTGGGAAGGAAGGTCACTGGCCATTTTTAGTTGAAAATGACCCTAGGACCGGAGAAGGACAGCCTCTACACCAAGGTCCCTGTCCAGGACCCAGCAGGATCACTTGAGAATCCTGATGGCACATGTGTCAGGCATTTCTGTTTCTCAGGTCTTATGTTGTCCTGTCCAAAAGGCTGGGTCTGACCTGTCTCTTGGTACAAGTAGATCACCTAGGAGTGCAAATGAGGAGCTGGAGGTGTTTGGCTATCATCCTGTGACACGGGACTGCTGGTAGAAATGATCAATAGCTGGTAGGCTCTCCAGTCATGGAGGAGCTAGGGGGAAAGAATGGTCACACCTCTAGACCCGAAAACCTTTTCCTAGAAGCCCACTATACAATCGGGAAAAAAACTGAGTACGTCTGCTTGCAGTGGGTTAAGAGCATCTCTTAGATCATCTATTCAAACCCTGAAATGAAGTCGGCTCTTGCTGGGACCTTAGACGAGCATCAGGGCTCCCTGAAGTAATTTGAAAATAAAAGAATTAAAGCCATACTTAAGGTGGAAACATTAAAAGCATTTCCACTGAAGTAAAAAACAAATGAGAACAAGCATGTCTTTTCACTCCCCTTTAAACATGCTATTTATCATTGTACTAAAGTTGCTAACCAAAGCAGTTAGACAAGAAAACTCAATTAGGAGCACAAAGATGTGAAAGTTATTTTTGCATCTCTTTCCTGGAGTTCTGCATAGATCACACGTGGGAAGGTCAAAATCAGGCTTATTTGGTTGATACAGAGATACCATCCTTTCCCTTCAAGAGCCTTTTAAAGTGAGCATAATCAAGGCTAGATAGGTTTTCTGATTTATCCAGTTTCACAGCTGAGGATGTAGAGGGCTACTCCTCCTCAGTTGAGGACCAGCATCACACGGCCTTTTTTTCTCTCCACTCTGCAGCTTCTTCACTTTCCACGGAGGGACCACTGACAACATTTGTAGAAGGTAACGTCTGATACGTGGGATCCCTGTGGGCTCATTACCTCTCTGAACTCTGACTCAGAAGAGGTACAAATGGTGTAAGAGATGGGGATGTACAGCTCCCAAGGGGCCCTCTGGTCAAGACCTAAGATGTGGATGGGCATCTTTCCCATGGACCGTGTCTTGAGCATAAGGAGCACTCTATCTGCACAGGCATCTCCAAGGAGCTCCAAGGTGGGGTATGGTGTCCTATCTTCAGGGCATCCTATTGTTCATGCTAGCCTACTCTCATGGGCCTGACTAAAGCCTTCTGACCCCAGGCCTGGTTGGAGTGCTGGGTTTCTGGCAGCAGGGCCTAGAGGGGTAGGTTCCTGGGATTTTGGAAGGGAGGTCACTGCCCATTTTCGTTGGGAAACAACCTTAGTAGCAGAGAAGGACAGCCTCCACCCCAAGGTCCCTGTCCAGGACCCAGCAGGATCACTTGAGAATCCTGATGGCACATGTGGCAGGCATTTCTGTTTCTCAGGTCTTATGTTGTCCTGTCCCCAAGGCCCGCAGAGTAAGGCCTGACTTTACCTTCTCTTTCTAATCCCTCTGACTGAGGACAAAGATGTCCCTAGAGCTGAGGATGAGACTGGCTTTATTCTGAGTTGACCAGGTCTCTTCCCAAGATGCTTAGTTGTAGCAGCTGTAAGAGAAGAACCTGTTCTCCTCTGTAGTGATTTGCCCTAAGGATCCTGCTATGCGTTAGGAATAGCGGCTGGGTCTGACCAGCCCTTTGGTACAAGTAGTTCAGCCAGGAGTGCAAATGAGGGGCTGGAGGTGTTTGGCTATCATCCTGTGATGCAGGACTGCGGATAGGAATGATCTATGGCTGGTAGGTCCTCCAGGCAGGGTGGAGCTGGGGAGGAGGCAGGGGGGGTCACACTTCTAGACCCCACTAGACCTCACCTAGAAGCCCAGGAGATAATTCAGACAAAGACTGAGTGTACTGGTTACAGTGGGTTAAGAGCAGATCTGAGGTCATCTTCTCTCCAAGCCCCAGAACCAAATAGGCTCTTGAAGGGGTCTTGGACGAGCACCAGGTCTCCTTGAAGCAATTTGAAAACCACCGGCTTAAAGCCTTATTGAATGTGGAGGCATTGGAAGCATTTCCACTGAAGTAAACAAATACAAAACAAGTATGGCCTTTCCCTGCTCCCAACACAGACTATACAACATTGTATGAAGGTGCTAGCAAAGCTGTTAGACAGCAGAACTCAGTTAGAAGCACAACGATGTGAAAGTTGTTTTTGCACCTCTTTCCTGGAGTCCTGCATAGGTCACATGTGGGAAGGTCAAAATCAGGCTCAGTAGGTTGATACAGAGAAACCATTCTTTCCCCAAATAGCCTATTATTTATTTATTTAGTATTTTTCTGAAGTTAGCAGCAGGGAGGCAGTCAGACAGAGTTCCGCATTCGCTTGCCTGGGGGATCCACCCGGCATGCCCACCAGGGGGCGCTGCTCTTCCCATCGAGGGCTCTGCTTTGTTGCAGCTGGAGCTATTCTGGCGTCTTGTGGTGGGGGCCATGGAGCCGTCCTCAGCGCCCGGGCCAACTTTGCTCCAATGGAGCCTTGGCTGTGGGAGGGGAAGAGAGAGAGAGAAAAAAGAGGGAGAAGGGTGGAGAAGCAGATGGGTGCTTCTCCTGTGTGTCCTGACTGGGAATGGCACCCGCAACTTTCACATGCCTGGACGACACTCTAAAGCTGGGCCAACCGGCCAGGGCCCCCATAAAAGGCTTTTAAAGTGAACAAATTCAAGGCTAGATAGATTTGCTGAGTTTTCCACATTCACAGCTGAGGATGTAGAGGGCTACCCCTCCTCAGTTGTGGGCCAGCATCACATGACTTCATCTTCTCTCCACTCTGCAGCTTCTTCACTTTCCACGGAGGGACCACTGACAACTGTGGAAGGTAACGTCTGTTACGTGGGATCCCTGTGGGCTTATTACCCCTCTGAACCCTGACTCAGGAGAGGTGCAAAAGGTGTAAGAGATGGGGGTGCTCAGCCCCAGAGGGGGCCCTCTGATCAAGACCTAAGGCCTGAATGGACGTATTTACCACGAATTGTGTCCCTGAGCGTAAGGAGGAATCTACCTGCACAGGCATCTCCAAGGAGCTCCAAGGTGGAGCCTGGGGTCCTATCTTCAGGGCATCCTAATGTCCATGCTCAGTGCCCACTCCCACGGGCCTTGCTGAATCATCCCTTGCCCTGGCCAGGCTGGGGTGCTGGGTTTCTGGCTGCAGGGCCTGGATGGGCAGGTGCTAACCTACTGAGGTGCATCTTTGCCTGTGTCCTGTCCTGAGGCCCTATCAGGACACCCTTGTTCCTTCTCAATATAGAAGGACCAAGTTCCTTCACACCTCCTGCTTGGGTGCCTTCAGTGAGAGAGCTAGAAGGTGCCATTATTGTAGCCTGAGGTGCTGGCAGCCTGGGCTTTGGGAAGGAAGGTCACTGCCCATTTTTTGTTGAAAATGACCCTAGGACCGGAGAAGGACAGCCTCCACCCCACGGTCTCTGTCCAGGACCCAGAAGGATCACTTGAGAATCCTGATGGCACATGTGGCAGGCATTTCTGTTTCTCAGGTCTTATGTTGTCCTGTCCAAAAGGCTGGGTCTGACCAGTCTCTTGGTACAAGTAGATCACCTAGGAGTGCAAATGAGGAGCTGGAGGTGTTTGGCTATCATCCTGTGACACGGGACTGCTGGTAGAAATGATCAATAGCTGGTAGGCTCTCCAGTCATGGAGGAGCTAGGGGGAAAGAATGGTCACACCTCTAGACCCGAAAACCTTTTCCTAGAAGCCCACTATACAATCGGGAAAAAACTGAGGACGTCTGCTTGCAGTGGGTTAAGAACATCTCTTAGATCATCTATTCAAACCCTGAAGTGAAGTCGGCTCTTGCTGGGACCTTGGACGAGCATCAGGGCTCCTTGAAGTAATTTGAAAATAAAAGAATTAAAGCCATACTTAAGGGGGAAATATTAAAAGCATTTCCAGTGAAGTAAAAAACAAATGAGAACAAACATGCTATTTATCATTGTACCAAAGTTGCTAACCAAAGCAGTTAGACAAGAAAACTCAATTAGGAGCACAAAGATGTGAAAGTTATTTTTGCATCTCTTTCCTGGAGTTCTGCATAGATCACACGTGGGAAGGTCAAAATCAGGCTTATTTGGTTGATACAGAGATACCACCCTTTCCCTTCAAGAGCCTTTTAAAGTGAGCATAATCAAGGCTAGATAGGTTTTCTGACTTATCCAGTTTCACAGCTGAGGATGTAGAGGGCTACTCCTCCTCAGTTGAGGACCAGCATCACACGGCCTCTTCTTCTCTCCACTCTGCAGCTTCTTCACTTTCCACGGAGGGACCACTGACAACATTTGTAGAAGGTAACGTCTGATACATGGGATCCCTGTGGGCTCATTACCTCTCTGAACTCTGACTCAGGAGAGGTACAAATGGTGTAAGAGATGGGGATGTACAGCTCCCAAGGGGCCCTCTGGTCAAGACCTAAGATGTGGATGGGCATCTTTCCCATGGACCGTGTCTTGAGCATAAGGAGCACTCTATCTGCACAGGCATCTCCAAGGAGCTCCAAGGTGGGGTATGGTGTCCTATCTTCAGGGCATCCTATTGTCCATGCTCAGTGCCCACTCTTGTGGGCCTGACTAAAGCCTTCTGACCCCAGGCCTGGTTGGAGTGCTGGGTTTCTGGCAGCAGGGCCTAGAGGGGTAGGTGCCTGGGATTTTGGAAGGGAGGTCACTGCCCATTTTCGTTGGGAAACAACCTTAGGAGCAGAGAAGGACAGCCTCCACCCCAAGATTCCTGTCCAGGACCCAGCAGAATCACTTGGGAATCTTCATGGCACATGTGGCAGGCATTTCTGTTTCTCAGGTCTTATGTTGTCCTGTCCCCAAGGCCCGCAGAGTAAGGCCTGACTTTACCTTCTCTTTCTAATCCCTCTGACTGAGGACAAAGATGTCCCTAGAGCTGAGGATGAGACTGGCTTTATTCTGAGTTGACCAGGTCTCTTCCCAAGATGCTTAGTTGTAGCAGCTGTAAGAGAAGAACCTGTTCTCCTCTGTAGTGATTTGCCCTAAGGATCCTGCTATGCGTTAGGAATAGCGGCTGGGTCTGACCAGCCCTTTGGTACAAGTAGTTCAGCCAGGAGTGCAAATGAGGGGCTGGAGGTGTTTGGCTATCATCCTGTGATGCAGGACTGCGGATAGGAATGATCTATGGCTGGTAGGTCCTCCAGGCAGGGTGGAGCTGGGGAGGAGGCAGGGGGGGTCACACTTCTAGACCCCACAAGACCTCACCTAGAAGCCCAGGAGATAATTCAGACAAAGACTGAGTGTACTGGTTACAGTGGGTTAAGAGCAGATCTGAGGTCATCTTCTCTCCAAGCCCCAGAACCAAGTAGGCTCTTGCAGGCGTCTTGGACGAGCACTAGGGCTCCTTGAAGCAATTTGAAAACCACCGGCTTAAAGCCTTATTGAATGTGGAGGCATTGGAAGCATTTCCACTGAAGTAAACAAATACAAAACAAGGATGGCCTTTACCTGCCCCCAACACAGACTATACAACATTGTATGAAGGTGCTAGCAAAGCTGTTAGACAGCAGAACTCAGTTAGAAGCACAACGATGTGAAAGTTGTTTTTGCACCTCTTTCCTGGAGTCCTGCATAGGTCACATGTGGGAAGGTCAAAATCAGGCTCAGTAGGTTGATACAGAGAAACCATTCTTTCCCCAAATAGCCTATTATTTATTTATTTAGTATTTTTCTGAAGTTAGAAGCAGGGAGGCAGTCAGACAGAGTTCCGCATTCGCTTGTCTGGGGGATCCACCGGGCATGCCCACCAGGGGGCGCTGCTCTTCCCATCGAGGGAGCTGCTTTGTTGCAGCCGGAGTATTCTGGCGTCTTGTGGTGGGGGCCATGGAGCCGTCCTCAGCGCCCGGGCCAACTTTGTTCCAATGGAGCCTTGGCTGTGGGAGGGGAAGAGAGAGAGAGAGAGAGAAAGGAGAGGGGGAAGGGTGGAGAAGCAGATGGGTGCTTCTCCTGTGTGTCCTGACTGGGAATGGCACCCGCAACTTTCACATGCCTGGCTGACACTCTAAAGCTGGGCCAACCGGCCAGGGCCCCCATTAAAGGCTTTTAAAGTGAACAAATTCAAGGCTAGATAGGTTTGCTGAGTTTTCCACATTCACAGCTGAGGATGTAGAGGGCTACCCCTCTTCAGTTGCGGGCCAGCATCACATGACTTCATCTTCTCTCCACTCTGCAGCTTCTTCGCTTTCCACGGAGGGACCACTGACAACTGTGGAAGGTAACGTCTGTTACGTGGGATCCCTGTGGGCTTATTACGCCTCTGAACCCTGACTCAGGAGAGGTGCAAAAGGTGTAAGACATGGGGGTGCTCAGCCCCAGAGGGGCCCTCTGATCAAGACCTAAGGCCTGAATGGACGTATTTACCACGGATTGTGTCCTTGAGCGTAAGGAGGAATCTACCTGCACAGGCATCTCCAAGGAGCTCCAAGGTGGAAACTGGGGTCGTATCTTCAGGGCATCCTATTGTCCATGCTCAGTGCCCACTCCCGTGGGCCTTGCTGAATCATCCCTTGCCCTGGCCAGGCTGGGGTGCTGGGTTTCTGGCTGCAGGGCCTGGACGAGCAGGTGCTAACCCACTGAGCTGCATCTTTGCCTGTGTCCTGTCCTGAGGCCCCATCAGGACACCCTGGTTCCTTCTCAATATAGAAGGACCACGTTCCTTCACGCCTCCCTCTTGGGTGCCTTCAGTGAGAGAGCTGGAAGGTGCCATTATTGTAGCCTGAGGTGCTGGCAGCCTGGGCTTTGGGAAGGAAGGTCACTGGCCATTTTTTGTTGAAAATGACCCTAGGACCAGAGAAGGGCAGCCTCCACACTACGGTCCCTTTCCAGGACCCAGCAGAATCACTTGAGAATCCTCATGGCACATGTGTCAGGCATTTCTGTTTCTCAGGTCTTATGTTGTCCTGTCCAAAAGGCTGGGTCTGACCTGTCTTTTGGTACAAGTAGATCACCTAGGAGTGCAAATGAGGAGTTGGAGGTGTTTGGCTATCATCCTGTGACACGGGACTGCTGGTAGAAATGATCAATAGCTGGTAGGCTCTCCAGTCATGGAGGAGCTAGGCGGAAAGAATGGTCACACCTCTAGACCCAAAAACCTTTTCCTAGAAGCCCACTATACAATCGAGAAAAGAACTGAGGACGTTTGCTTGCAGTGGGTTAAGAGCATCTCTTAGATCATCTATTCAAACCCTGAAGTGAAGTCGGCTCTTGCTGGGACCTTAGACGAGCATCAGGGCTCCCTGAAGTAATTTGAAAATAAAAAAATTAAAGCCATACTTAAGGGGGAAACATTAAAAGCATTTCCAGTGAAGTAAAAAACAAATGAGAACAAGCATGTCTATCCACTCCCCTTTAAACATGCTATTTATCATTGTACTAAAGATGCTAGCCAAAGCAGTTAGACAAGACAACTCAATTAGGAGCACAAAGATGTGAAAGTTATTTTTGCATCTCTTTCCTGGAGTTCTGCATAGATCACACGTGGGAAGGTCAAATCAGGCTTATTTGGTTGATACAGAGATACCACCCTTTCCCTTCAAGAGCCTTTTAAAGTGAGCATAATCAAGGCTAGATAGGTTTTCTGACTTATCCAGTTTCACAGCTGAGGATGTAGAGGGCTACTCCTCCTCAGTGGAGGACCAGCATCACACCGCCTCTTCTTCTCTCCACTCTGCAGCTTCTTCACTTTCCACGGAAGGATCACTGACAGCATTTGCAGAAGGTAACGTCTGATACATGGGATCCCTGTGGGTTTATTACCCCTCTGACTGAGGACAAAGATTTCCTTAGAGCTGAGGATGAGACTGACTTTATTCTGAGTTGACCAGGTCTCTTCCCAAGATGCTTAGTTGTAGCAGCTGTAAGAGAAGAACCTGTTCTCCTCTGTAGTGATTTGCCCTAAGGATCCTGCTATGCGTTAGGAATAGCGGCTGGGACTGACCAGCCCTTTGGTACAAGTAGTTCAGCCAAGAGTCCAAATGAGGGGCTGGAGGTGTTTGGCTATCATACTGTGATGCAGGACTGCGGATAGGAATGATCTATGGCTGGTAGGTCCTCCAGGCAGGGTGGAGCTGGGGAGGAGGCAGGGGGGGTCACACTTCTAGACCCCATAAGACCTCACCTAGAAGCCCAGGAGATAATTCAGACAAATACTGAGTGTACCGGTTACAGTGGGTTACGAGCAGATCTGAGGTCATCTTCTCTCCAAGCCCCAGAACCAAGTAGGCTCTTGCAGGGGTCTTGGATGAGCACCAGGGCTCCTTGAAGCAATTTGAAAACCACCGGCTTAAAGCCTTATTGAATGTAGAGGCACTGGAACAGAGTTCTGCATTCACTTTTCTGGGATCCACCCGGCATGCCCACCAGGGGGCTCTGCTCTTCCCATCGAGGGCGCTGCTTTGTTGCAGCTGGAGCTATTCTAGCGCCTGTGGTGAAGGCCATGGAGCCGTCCTCAGCGCCAGGGCCAACTTTGTTCCAATGGAGCCTTGGCTGTGGGAGGGGAAGAGAGAGAGAGAAAGGAGAGGGGGAAGGGTGGAGAAGCAGATGGGTGCTTCTCCTGTGTGTCCTGACGGGGAATGGCACCCGCGACCCTCACACGCCTGGACGACACTCTAAAGCTGGGCCAACAGGCCAGGGTCCCCAAAAAAGGCTTTTAAAGTGAACAAATGCAAGGCTAGATAGGTTTGCTGAGCTTTCCACATTCACAGCTGAGGATGTAGAGGGCTACCCCTCCTCAGTTGCGGGCCAGCATCACACCGCCTCTTCTTCTCTCCGCTCTGCAGCTTCTTCACTTTCCACGGAGGGACCGCTGACACCATCTGCAGAAGGTAACGTCTGTTACGTGGGATCCCTGTGGGCTTATTACGCCTCTGAACCCTGACTCAGCAGAGGTGCTAAAGGTGTAAGAGATGGGGGTGCTCAGTCCCAGAGGGGGCCCTCTGGTCAAGACCTAAGGCCTGAATGGACGTATTTACCACTGGTTGTGTCCTTGAGCGTAAGGAGAAATCTACCTGCACAGGCATCTCCAAGGAGCTCCAAGGTGGAGCCTGGGGTCCTATCTTCAGGGCATCCTAATGTCCATGCTCAGTGCCCACTCCCGTGGGCCTTGCTGAATCATCCCTTGCCCTGGCCAGGCTGGGGTGCTGGGTTTCTGGTTGCAGGGCCTGGACAGGCAGGTGCTAACCCACTGAGTTGCATCTTTGCCTGTGTCCTGTCCTGAGGCCCTATCAGGACACCTTAGTTCCTTCTCAATATAGAAGGACCAAGTTCCTTCACTCCTCCCTCTTGGGTGCCTTCAGTGAGAGAGCTGGAAGGTGCCATTATTGTAGCCTCAGGTGCTGGCAGCCTGGGCTTTGGGAAGGAAGGTCACTGCCCATTTTCCTTGGGATACAACCTTAGGACCAGAGAAGGACAGCCTCCACACCAAGATTTCTGGCCAGGACCCAGCAGGATCACTTGAGAATCCTGATGGCACATGTGTCAGGCATTTCTGTTTCTCAGGTCTTATGTTGTCCTGTCCCCAAGGCCCGCAGAGTAAGGCCTGACTTTACCTTCTCTTTCTAATCCCTCTGACTGAGGACAAAGATGTCCTTACAGTTGAGGATGAGACTGGCTTTATTCTGAGTTGACCAGGTCTTTTCCCAAGATGCTTAGTTGTAGCAGCTGTAAGAGAAGAACCTGTTCTCCTCTGTAGTGATTTGCCCTAAGAATCCTGCTATGCGTTAGGAATAGCGGCTGAGTCTGACCAGCCTTTGGTACAAGTAGTTCAGCCAGGAGTGTAAATGAGGGGCTGGAGGTGTTTGGCTATCATCCTGTGTTGCAGGACTGCAGATAGGAATGATCTATGGCTGGTAGGTCCTCCAGGCAGGGTGGAGCTGGGGAGGAGGCAAGGGGGTCACACTTCTAGACCCCACAAAACCTCACCTAGAAGCTCAGGAGATAATTCAGACAAAGACTGAGTGTACTGGTCACAGTGGGTTAAGAGTAGATCTTAGGTCATCTTCTCTCCAAGCCCCAGAACCAAGTAGGCTCTTCCTGGGGTCTTGGATGAGCACCAGGGCTCCTTGAAGCAATTTGAAAATAAAAGAATTAAAGCCATACATAAAGGGGAAATATTAAAAGCATTTCCACTGAAGTGAAAAACAAATGAGAACAAGCATGTCTTTCCATTCCCCTTTAAACATGCTATTTATCATTGTACTAAAGATGCTAGCCAAAGTAGTTAGACAAGAAAACTCAATTAGAAGCACAAAGATGTGAAAGTTATTTTTGCATCTTTTTCCTGAAGTTCTGCATAGATTACACGTGGGAAGGTCAAAATCAGGCTTATTTGGTTGATACAGAGATACCACCCTTTCTCTTCAAGAGCCTTTTAAAGTGAGCATAATCAAGGCTAGATAGGTTTTCTGACTTATCCAGTTTCATATCTGAGGATGTAGAGGGCTACTCCTCCTCAGTGGAGGACCAGCATCACACGGCCTCTTCTTCTCTCCACTCTGTAGCTTCTTCACTTTCCACGGAAGGATCACTGACAACATCTGCAGAAGGTAATGTCTGTTAAGTGGGATCCCTGTGGGCTTATTACCCCTCTGAACCCTGACTCAGCAGAGGTGCAAAAGGTGTAAGAGGTGGGGTGCTCAGCCCCAGAGGGGGCCTTCTGATAAAGACCTAAGGCCTGAATGGACGTATTTACCACGGATTGTGTCCTTGAGCGTAAGGAGGAATCTACCTGCACAGGCATCTCCAAGGAGCTCCAAGGTGGAGCCTGGTGTTCTATCTTCAGGGCATCCTATTGTCCATGCTCAGTGCCCACTCCCGTGGGCCTTGCTGAATCATCCCTTGCCCTGGCCAGGCTGGGGTGCTGGGTTTCTGGTTGCAGGGCCTGGACAGGCAGGTGCTAACCCACTGAGCTGCATCTGTGCCTGTGTCCTGTCCTGAGGCCCCATCAGGACACCCTGGTTCCTTCTCAATATAGAAGGACCAAGTTCCTTCACGCCTCCCGCTTGGGTGCCTTCAGTGAGAGAGCTGGAAGGTGCCATTATTGTAGCCTGAGGTGCTGGCAACCTGGGCTTTGGGAAGGAAGGTCACTGGCCATTTTCCTTGGGAAACAACCTTAGGACCCGAGAAGGACAGCCTCCACACCAAGATTTCTGTCCAGGACACAGCAGGATCACTTGAGAATCCTGATGGCACATGTGTCAGGCATTTCTGTTTCTCAGGACTTATGTTGTCCTGTCCAAAAGGCTGGGTCTGACCTGTCTCTTGGTACAAGTAGATCAACTAGGAGTGCAAATGAGGAGCTGGAGGTGTTTGGCTATCATCCTGTGACACGGGACTGCTGGTAGAAATGATCAATAGCTGGTAGGCTCTCCAGTCATGGAGGAGCTAGGGGGAAAGAATGGTCACACCTCTAGACCCGAAAACCTTTTCCTAGAAGCCCACTATACAATTGAGAAAAAAACTGAGTACGTCTGCTTGCAGTGGGTTAAGAGCATCTCTTAGATCATCTCTCCAAACCCTGAAATGAAGTCGGCTCTTGCTGGGGCCTTGGACGAGCATCAGGGCTCCTTGAAGTAATTTGAAAATAAAAGAATTAAAGCCATACTTAAGGGGGAAATATTAAAAGCATTTCCAGTGAAGTAAAAAACAAATGAGAACAAGCATGTCTTTTCACTCCCCTTTAAACATGCTATTTATCATTGTACTAAAGATGCTAGCCAAAGCAGTTAGACAAGAAAACTCAGTTAGGAGCACAAAGATGTGAAAGTTATTTTTGCATCTCTTTCCTGGAGTTCTGCATAGATCACACGTGGGAAGGTCAAAATCAGGCTTATTTGGTTGATACAGAGATACCACCCTTTCCCTTTAAGAGCCTTTTAAAAAGTGAGCATTATCAAGGCTAGATAGGTTTTCTGACTTATCCAGTTTCACAGCTGAGGATGTAGGTGGCCACTCCTCCTCAGTGGAGGACCAGCATCACAAGGCCTCTTCTTCTCTCCACTCTGCAGCTTCTTCACTTTCCACGGAAGGATCACTGACAGCATTTGCAGAAGGTAACGTCTGATACATGGGATCCCTGTGGGCTCATTACCTCTCTGAACTCTGACTCAGGAGAGGTACAAATGGTGTAAGAGATGGGGGTGCTCAGCTCTCAAGGGGCCCTCTGGTCAAGTCCTAAGATGTGGATGGGCATCTTTCCCATGGACCGTGTCTTGAGCATAAGGAGGACTCTACCTGCACAGGCATCTCCAAGGAGCTCCAAGGTGGGGTATGGTGTCCTATCTTCAGGGCATCCTATTGTCCATGCTCAGTGCCCACTCTCGTGGGCCTGACTAAAGCCTTCAGACCCCAGGCCTGGTTGGAGTGCTGGGTTTCTGGCAGCAAGGCCTAGAGGGGTAGGTGCCTGGGCTTTTGGAAGGAAGGTCACTGCCCATTTTTTTGGGGAAACAACCTTAGGACCAGAGAAAGACAGCCTCCACACCACAGTCCCTGTCCAGGACCCAGCAGAATCACTTGAGAATCCTCATGGCACATGTGGCAGGCATTTCTGTTTCTCAGGTCTTATGTTGTCCTGTCCCCAAGTAAGGCCTGACTTTACCTTCTCTTTCCAATCCTTCTGACTGAGGACTGACTTTACCTTCTCTGAGTAAGGCCTGAATTTACCTTCTCTTTCTAATCCCTCTGACTGAGGACAAAGATGTCCTTAGAGCTGAGGATGAGACTGGCTTTATTCTGAGTTGACCAGGTCTCTTCCTAAGATGCTTAGTTGTAGCAGCTGTAAGGGAAGAATCTGTTCTCCTCTGTAGTGATTTGCCCTAAGAATCCTGCTATGCGTTAGGAATAGCGGCTGGGTCTGACCAGCCTTTGGTACAAGTAGTTCAGCCAGGAGTGCAAATGAGGGGCTAGAGGTGTTTGGCTATCATCCTGTGATGTAGGACTGCAGATAGGAATGATCTATGGCTGGTAGGTCCTCCAGGCAGGGTGGAGCTGGGGAGGAGGTCGGGGGGTCACACTTCTAGACCCCACAAGACCTCACCTAGAAACCCAGGAGATAATTCAGACAAAGACTGAGTGTACTAGTTCAGTGAGTTAAAAGAGATCTTAGGTCATCTTCTCTCCAAGCCCCAGAACCAAGTAGGCTCTTGCTGGGGCCTTGGACAAGCATCAGGGCTCTTTGAAGCAATTTGAAAATGAAAGAATTAAAGCAATACTTAATGGGGAAACATGAAAAGCATTTCCACTGAAGTAAAAAAACAAAACATAATAGGTATATCTTTCTGCTGCCCCTCTACACATACTATTTACCATTGTACTAAAGATGCTAGCCAAAGCTGTTAGATAAGAGAACTCAATTAGAATCACAATGATGTGAAAGTAATTTTTGTATTTCTTTCATGGAGTCCTGCATATGTCTCCTGTCGGAAGGTCAGTATCAGGCTCAGTAGGTTGATACAGAGAAACTATCCTTTCCCCAAAGAGCACTTTAGAGCAAATAAATAAATAAATAAATAAATAATAAAAAAGAAATTAAGGGTTACACCTAACTTTTTCTAATTCAGAGTTAGGAAGCAGAAGGCCAAGCATCCTCAGTTGAGGGCCAGCGTTACATGACCTCTTCTTCTCTCCTCTCTGTAGCTTCTTTACCATTCACGGATGGCCCACTGACAGCAACAGCCTTGGAAGGTAACGTGTATTACGTGGGATCCCCGTGGGCTCATTACCCTTCTGTACCCTGACTCAGGAGAGGTGCTCTCCTATAGGAAGACAAAGTCCAGATCAGAAATAATGTCTCTTTAGCAGACTCAAGTTACATTCAGGTCATGATTGTCCTCAGAAGAGACCTGACTTATTATTTTGTTTCTTCCCCCTTCTACGATCTGTAGCAGAGGCTACCACAGCAAATGTGAGTGCTCCTGTAATAAGTAATGAGTAATTTTGTATGAGTTCTTCTCCACAAATCATGATACCAAGTATATCCATGGATCTGACTCATTTTCCAGGAACACTTTATGGGGAGGGGTGAGAGAAAATGTTGTAAGCAAGTAGTGCATAGGGTGACCTCTTGGGACACAGGAGGCTTGGCTTGGATCAGAGCCTCCGATATTGTCCCTGTCCCAGAGGGTAAAGAGGAGTCGGCCCAAATCTGGGGTCTCCAGGAGCCCCTATGCTTTGGGTCAGAAGTCAGTGGGATCAGTTTCAAGACCACAGTGCCAACCCACCCTATCATCACTCCCTGTGCTGACCCTAGCCATTCTAGCCCCAAAGACCTGGCTGTGGACTAGAAGGAACAGATGCAAAATGTCCTCCAAGCCAGTAGAGGTCCCCAGATATGTGTCTGAGCTCCTCCCAGGGCATCCAGGTGCCACCGGACTTCTCGTCAGCACGGGAAAGTCCTGGGGCCTACGTGCTAGGGAACCGAGGCCCTGCCCGTGGCCTGCTGAGAAAAGGAACACGTGGATGGTCCCCGGACCCTCTCCCGGCAGTAACCTGAGGTGCATTTTCTTCTCTCTGAACTTCTGGTGGCTTGGGTTGGAGAGCAGTCACTGCTCACACATACAGAACTCTAAGAAAACGCGTGTTGGAGGGCAGTCACTGTGCTCACACATACAGAACTCTAAGAAAACACGTGTTGGAGAGCAGTCACTGCTCACACATGCAGAACGCTAAGAAAACACGTGTTAAGAGTCTAGCCCAGTTAGAGATGCTCTCAGGGACCTTGCTTACTGGGAAGCACTGAGAGTGGCCTCAAATCGCGAGGCCTCGAGAGGAACAGGTCAGGGGAAGGCTGTACCTACTCTAGTGGCTCTGCATAGGATGGGGGTGGGAGGCCTCCTCACCTCCACGGCGGGGGGGGGGGGGGGGGGGACATGGGTGCTTCTCTACGGCGGAGCATCCTTAGTGCTGGGACGTCTCTGCATGTCTCTGCTCCCTTCCAGCAGCGAAGACTCTAAACCTCTGGGCACAACCAAAGCAGAATGCCCGCCCTGGGACTGGGCCGTGAGTCTGTCCCCTGAGTGTGGAACATGCCTCAGGCCTGGCAGCTCAAGGCAAACACGGAGCAGTTGTTCTTATGTCATTTCTAGGGTTCACAAGGGACTCCAGTTTGGGCCTGAGGCTGGTGAATGGAGGTGACCGGTGCCAGGGCCGGGTGGAGGTGCTCTACCAAGGCTCCTGGGGCAGCGTGTGCGATGACGACTGGGACATCAACGATGCCAACGTGGTGTGCAGACAGCTGGGCTGCGGCTCGGCCACGTCGGCCCCAGGAAGCGCCCGGTTCGGCCAGGGCTCAGGGGCGATCCTCCTGGACAACGTGCGCTGCTCAGGGCACGAGTCCTTCCTATGGAACTGCCCGCACAACGGCTGGAACTCGCACAACTGTAACCATGGAGAGGACGCCGGCGTCATCTGCTCAGGTGGGCCTCTGACATGTTAGTTCTTCTGTTTCTGGGGCGATATTGCTCAGAGTGAACACGCTTCCCACTCCGGGGACCCCGCCTGAGACTCATGGTATCGTCCCTGGTCCTGGACTGTATTCCAGGGCAGCTGGCACCCGGGGTAGTATGCCACCTGCTTTGGTTGAAGAGCAGCTTGGTTAGTACATGACACCAGCACTCTGTAGGTATTGCCTGCAAGGTGTTTGCAGGGGACTGTGTCACCAGGTTCTTAGGGTCAAGCGTCCTCCAGGCCGAGCAGGGGCCTCTCCATTTTGACACAGAAACGTGAGCTCGCCCCCCACCCTGGAGTTTCCCTGGCGCCTACCTCTCATGGAAGCATCATTTCGGAACCGAGCTGGTACAGACCTCCCCCTGTGATGAACGTGTTCCTTTGGGTTCTCCCAGAGGCTGACGCAGAGGCAAGGTCCCAAGAGCACAGAGTCCCCTTGTGAAATGCAGAGAGAGCGGTGGGAGCAGGGGCAGGTGAGGGATGACAAGGCGCCCGTGAGCAGGGTGCTAGTGAGCCCGGGAGGACTTGGGGGTAGTGGCGGAGCACGTGGGGAAGCTCTAGAAATATGCATGGGCCCCCAAGTCATCATGCCCAGTGTGGATAAATTGGGGTCCACCTCCACCCATTGCTTAGGCTCATTCTCTGCTAATTCGCTGGGGCCAATGCCGAGGCTCTGTGGCCTGTTCCAGGCATGACACTGGCTTTGTTGTACTGGACAGTAAGCCCTCAGACACAGTGACAGAGGCGATGGCAGGGGACAGACAGTGTTTTCTTCAAAGGACTGTGAAGTTCGGGACAAGCACTGGTAGTGCCCACACTGAGGGCATGTGAGAGGCCTCAGCTCCGTGTGCAAGACTGAGTGTCATGAACCTCGGATCTGGGTTGGACACCTGTGTGCTTTATGTCTGAGCTTCTTTAAAATTTTTTTATTTTGAAATAAAATTTAAAGGGATGACATTGATCAATGAGGGTACATAGGGTTTTGGCGAACTCTATAGCCTTTAAGCTGATGACTGTGTTGCCTGCCACCACCCAAAGTCAAATCATTTTCTGTCACAGTATACTTGTCCTTCCTTCTTCCCCTCCTCCCTCTCCCCCAGGTAACCATTTCACTTTTATCTGTGTCCATGAGTCTCAGTTTTATGTCCCACCTATGTGTGAAATCATATGGTTCTCAGCGTTTTGTGATTTATTTCACTTAGTATAATCTCTCAAGGTCCATCGATGGTGTCATAATGGCAATATGTCATCATTTCTTATGGCTGAGTAGTATTCCATTGTATGTATGTGTGTGTATATATATATATATATATATCACATCTTCTTTATCCAATCCTCTGCCAAAGGACATCATTTTGGTCATTTCCACGTCTTGGCCACATCTATACTGCGATGAACATGGGGGTGCATGTGTCTTTGTGTACCAGTGTAGTCAAGATTTTTGGGTAGATACCCAGTAGGGAGATTGCTGGGTCATATGGAAATTCTATTCCTAATATTTTGGGGAACCCCCGTACTTTCTTCCATAATGGTTGTGCTAACTTGCATTCCCACCAACAGTGAATGAGGGTTCCTTTTTCTCCACAGCCTCTCCAACACTTGTTATTACCTGTCTTGTTGATACTAGCCAGTCTAACAGGCGTGAGGTGGTGTCTCATTGTAGTTTTAAAGATTTGCAGTTGCGGGGATGGAACGTTATAGACAGAGGCTCCAAGATGAGCATTTTAAAAAATATCAGTTGGCCGTTTGTGTGTCTCCTTGGGAGAAGTGTCTGTTCAGATCCTCCCATTTTTTAATTGGGTTGTATGCTTGTTTGTTGTTGAGTTTTGTGAGTTCTTCATATAGTTTGGATATTAACCCTGATCAGAGCTATTATTTGTGAATACGAACTCCCATTTGGTTGGCTGTCTGTCCTGTTGTCAGTTTCTGTCGCTGTGCAGAAGCTTGTGGGTGCGATGTGGTGCCGTGCGTGTATTGTGGCCTTCACTTCCCTCGCCGTTCCTTTCTTCCTCGCGGCTGCTCAGTGCCAACCCATTCGGGCCGGTGAATTCCGGCGATCTTACTCAGCTGTTTCCTCACTCCCTGCCCACCATGCTTCTGCTCCCCACTCTACAGGGACCATTTCTATTTGACCCCCTTGTGGGGCATGGAATATATCCCTCTGTCACTGAGAATCATAACAGAGCATATTGTTAAATATACAAGGGATTCAGAGGACTCCCATCAGTTCATCACCCGTCTGAGGTTTCACCCAATACTTGGATGCTGTTCTAAGAGAAGCAGACTCAGGTTCCATGAGACGGGCCTGTAGGTTGTAGGTGATGAGGTTTTTGTGAGATAGTAAATATCGGTGACCTCTAATTTTCTGTTGATGGGACATCAGACCTCTCCCTTCTCTCCTACCCTCACACCTTGAAACCCCCTGAGATTCAGCATGGTACCGTCTACATCCTAAAGGGCAGAGACAGTGCTTAGAGTATGGCAGAGTAATATGTGGTAATGGTCCCTGGGTACCAGGACACGTGACCGGCTCCAGGTTCATCACCACGCCCCTGCATTCTTCTGTCCCAGCCTCAGAGTGGGGGCAGCCCCTCACACTTGCCAGTGAGTACAGGGTCAGGAGAGGGAGAGGCAACGTTTTTCTAACAAAGAGGAACATCCCGATTTAGAGATGTGGAGGCTGCAGACTAATCTCCTGCGGGACCACTGACCCCTAGCTGAGCAGGAGGCTTGTGGGCAGACAGGTGGCAAGTGGCAGGATGCTCATGGGAGTTGTCAGGATGCTAGATTCCAAATTTTTAATTAATTTCTTTCTGTGATGTCTAACTATGGCCTTTCTCTTGTCACTTCAGACACATGGCCAATATCTACAACTCCCACACCTGTACCAATACCCACATCTACAACTACAACCCACATGGACCAACACTCACACCTGCAGGTACACCCACATCTGCACCCACACCCACACCTGCAGGTACACCCACATCTGCACCCACACCCACACCTGCACCCACACCTACATCTACAACTACAACCCACATGTACCAACGCCCACACCTGCAGGTACACACACAGTTGCAGGTACACCTGCACCTGCACCTGCACTCACACCCACACCCGCACCTGCACCTGCACTCACACCCATACCCACACCCGCACCCACACCCACACCTGTACCCACACCCACACCTATACCCACACCCACACCTGCAGGTACACCCACACCTACACCCACGCCCACACCTACACCCACACCTACACCTACACCCACACCTGCACTCACACCCACACCTGCACCCACACCCACACCTGCACCCACGCCCACACCTGCACCCACACCCACACCTGCACTCACACCCACCCCTGCACCCACACCCACCCCTGCACCCACACCCACACCTACACCCACACCCACACCTGCACCCACACCCACACCTACACCCACACCCACACCTGCACTCACACCCACCCCTGCACCCACACCCACCCCTGCACCCACACCCACACCTACACCCACACCCACACCTGCACCCACACCCACACCTACACTCACACCCACACCTGCACCCACACCCACACCTACACCCACACCCACACCTGCACCCACACCCACCCCTGCACCCACACCCACACCTACACCCACACCCACACCTGCACCCACACCCACACCTGCACTCACACCTACACCTGCACCAACAACAACAGGTAAATGTTCCCTCACCCTCCTGGGGCTCTCGCTCTGCTTGTGAGTCCCGGAGGGAATGGAACGTGATAGACAGAGGCTCCAAGATGTGCCTCCTGACCCTTGTCCCTGTGGGGGGAGGCTGACAGGGGTCTCTGAGACCAGGTCCTAGGGGTGCCATGGTTGTGGTGATCTGTCTCCAGTGGGATCCAGGGAGGAGGCTCAGCAGAGACCCCCCTCCACTGATCAGTGTAAGCCCTGGAGGTCTCGAAAGCCCTGCTGTGACCCCTCTGCTGGCTCAGGCCTGAGCTGCGGTCCCGGGCAGAGGGGCTGAGAGTGCCTGTCCTCTTCCTGTCTGGCAGAGGTTCCATCACCTCCAAGGACTTAGCCTGAAGTCAGGCAGGACCATGGAGAAGCCAAGAGCTGCTGAAGAGGTGGGTGGTCTAGCCTGGGCCTGGAGCCGGGGCGCTCTGTCCCAGGTGGCCGAGTGTGGAGTCGGTACAGTCCTGCCCACGCCATCGAGGTCGTCATGGGTGCTTCCCTACAGCGGGGCATCCTTAGACCTGGCATGATAGGATGTCTCTGCTTCTTTCTCTGTGATGACGTTTAATCTTTGGGCGTGTTCAAAGTGACTGCCTGCCCTGGGAGTTGGCCGTGAGGACGTCCCCTGAGTCTAGAATATGCTCTAGGCCTGGCAGCTGGAGACAGACACGGAGGAGCTTTTCTTGTTTTGTCTCTAGGTGTTGGGACTGACACAAGTTTGGCCGTGAGGCTGGTGAATGGAGGTGACCGGTGCCAGGGCCGGGTGGAGGTGCTCTACCAAGGCTCCTGGGGCAGCGTATGCGATGACGACTGGGACATCAACGATGCCAACGTGGTGTGCAGGCAGCTGGGCTGCGGCTCGGCCACGTCGGCCCCAGGAAGCGCCCGGTTCGGCCAGGGCTCAGGGGCGATTCTTCTGGACAACGTGCGCTGCTCAGGGCAAGAGCCCTTCCTGTGGAACTGCCCGCACAACGGCTGGAACTCGCACAACTGTAACCATGGAGAGGACGCCGGCGTCATCTGCTCAGGTGGGCCTCTGACATGTTAGTTCTCCTGTTTCTGGGGCGATATTGCTCAGAGTGAACACGCTTCCCACTCCGGGGACCCCGCCTGAGACTCATGGTGTCGTCCCTGGTCCTCGACTGTATTCCAGGGCAGCTGGCACCCGGGGTAGTATGCCACCTGCTTTGGTTGAAGAGCAGCTTGGTTAGTACATGACACCAGCACTCTGTAGGTATTGCCTGCAAGGTGTTTGCAGGGGACTGTGTCACCAGGTTCTTAGGGTCAAGCGTCCTCCGGGCCGAGCAGGGGCCTCTCCGTTTTGACACAGAAACGTGAGCTCGCCCCCCACCCTGGAGTTTCCCTGGCGCCTACCTCTCATGGAAGCATCATTTCGGAACCGAGCTGGTACAGACCTCCCTCTGTGATGAACGTGTTCCTTTGGGTTCTCCCAGAGGCTGACGCAGAGGCAAGGTCCCAAGAGCACAGAGTCCCCTTGTGAAATGCAGAGAGAGCGGTGGGAGCAGGGGCAGGTGAGGGATGACAAGGCGCCCGTGAGCAGGGTGCTAGTGAGCCCGGGAGGACTTGGGGGTAGTGGCGGAGCGCGTGGGGAAGCTCTAGAAATATGCATGGGCCCCCAAGTCATCATGCCCAGTGTGGATAAATTGGGGTTCACCTCCACCCATTGCGTAGGCCAGTGGTTCTTAACCTGGGTTCTATCGAACCCTAGGGGTTTGATGAGTTGTTCTCAGGGGTTCGGAGAAGCCTCTGCCGCGGAGGTAAAGACACACTTTTGTAAAGTCGTGATGACACGCCCCGCTTGGCCATCACTTGCTGCAGAGGATCACGTTACATTGCTTGGCCAACCAGAGCTGCGGGGAATTTAGTGCGCGCAGTAGTCAACGGCTGTCGTAGTTGTACGGCGTGTGGTTTCTTTCTTAATATTTTAATCCATACTACATATGTCGAGCAGAAAAAGAAAGTGGTTGGACAAATATGTACAACATGGATTCACATGTATCACGGAACGGGATGGGAGTCAGCGTCCTATCTGCATGATATGCAATGCCAAGTTGAGCATATTTTTATTTTTAATTAGTAAAATAGTAAAAAAAAATATTTTGGGGGGCTGAAATTCTTTTATGGGGCTGAAATATATTTTGGGGCCAGAATAAAGTAATACATAATTTGTTGTGAGTTCATGCACTTTGTTGATTTTGATCTTTGAGCAAGGTGATGTTCATGCACGGCTCATTTTGTGCACCAGTAAAAAAACATATACCTATGTCTTGAATTTGGAAAATAAAATATTTTATTTATCACTAAAGAAGGGTTCGGTGAATGTGCATATGAAACTGGTGGGTTCGGTACCTCAAAAAAGGTTAAGAACCACTGGCTTAGGGTCATTCTCTGCTAATTCGCTGGGGCCAATGCCAAGGCTATGTGGCCTGTTCCAGGCATGACACTGGCTTTGTTGTACTGGACAGTAAGCCCTCAGACACAGTGACAGAGGTGATGTCTTCAAAGTGACTGTTTTCTTCAAAGGACTGCGAAGTTCGGGACAGGCACTGGTAGTACCCACACTGAGGGCATGTGAAAGGCCTCAGCTCCGTGTGCAAGACTGAGTGTCATGAACCTCGGATCTGGTTCAAACACCTGTGTCCTTTGTGTAAGACTTTCCTTTTCTTCCTCACGGCTGCTCAGTGCCATCTAGTCTGTCTGGGAATTTCCAGCGATCTTTTTTTTTTTTTTTTTTACAGAGATAGAGGGAGAGTCAGAGAGAGGGATAGATAGGGACAGACAGACAGGAACGGAGAGAGGTGAGAAGCATCAATCATTAGTTTTTCGTTGCCGTTGTGACACCTTAGTTGTTCATTGATTGCTTTCTCACATGTGCCTTGACCGCAGGCCTTCAGCAGACCGAGCCACCCCTTGCTGGAGCCAGCGACCTTGGGTCCAAGCTGAGGAGCTTTTGCTCAAGCCAGATGGGCCCGCGCTCAGGCTGGCGAGCTCAGGGTCTTGAACCTGGGTCTTCCGCATCCCAGTCCAATGCTCCATCCACTGCACCACCGCCTGGTCAGGCTCCAGTGATCTTATTCTGATGTTTCCTCCCCACTCTACAGGGGCCATTTTTATTTGACCCCTTGTGGGGCTCGGAATTTATCCCTCTGTCCCTGAGAATCATGACAGTGCATATTAAATATACAAGGGATTCAGAGGACTCCCGTCAGTTCATCACCCGTCTGAGGTTTCACCCAATACTTGGATGCTGTTCTAAGAGAAGCAGACTCAGGTTCCATGAGATGGGCCTGTAGGTTGTAGGTGATGAGGTTTTTGTGAGATAGTAAATATCAGTGACCTCTAATTTTCTGTTGATGGGACATCAGACCTCTCCCTTCTCTCCTACCCTCACACCTTGCAACCCCCTGAGATTCAGCATGGTACCATCTACATCCTAAAGGGCAGAGACAGTGCTTAGAGTATGGCAGAGTAATATGTGGTAATGGTCCCTGGGTACCAGGACACGTGACCGGCTCCAGGTTCATCACCACGCCCCTGCATTCTTCTGTCCCAGCCTCAGAGTGGGGGCAGCCCCTCACACTTTCCAGTGAGTACAGGGTCAGGAGAGGGAGAGGCAACGTTTTTCTAACAAAGAGGAACATCCCGATTTAGAGATGTGGAGGCTGCAGACTAATCTCCTGCGGGACCACTGACCCCTAGCTGAGCAGGAGGCTGTGGGCAGACAGGTGGTAAGTGGCAGGATGCACATGGGAGTTGTCAGGATGCTAGATGCCAAATTTTTAATTAATTTCTTTCTGTGATGTCTAACCATGGCCTTTCTCTTGCCACTTCAGACACATGGCCAATATCCACAACTCCCACACCTGTACCAATACCCACATCTACAACTACAACCCACATGGACCAACACTCACACCTGCAGGTACACCCACACCTGCACCCACACCCGCACCTGCACCCACACCCACATCTACAACTACAACCCACATGTACCAACGCCCACACATGCAGGTACACACACACCTGCAGGTACACCTGCACCTGCACCCACACCCACATCTACAGCTACAACTCACATGTACCAACGCCCACATCTGCAGGTACACCCACACTTGTACCAACACCCACACCTGCAGGTACACCCACACCTGCACCCACACCCACACCTGCACCCACACCCACACCTGCACCCACACCCACACCTGCACCCACAACCACACCTGCAGGTACACCCACATCTGCACCCACACCCACACCTGCACCCACACCTACATCTACAACTACAACCCACATGTACCAACGCCCACACCTGCAGGTACACACACAGTTGCAGGTACACCTGCACCTGCACCTGCACTCACACCCACACCCGCACCTGCACCTGCACTCACACCCACACCCGCACCTGCACCTGCACTCACACCCATACCCACACCCGCACCCACACCCACACCTGTACCCACACCCACACCTATACCCACACCCACACCTGCAGGTACACCCACACCTACACCCACACCTACACCTACACCCACACCTGCACTCACACCCACACCTGCACCCACACCCACACCTGCACCCACGCCCACACCTGCACCCACACCCACACCTGCACCCACACCCACACCTGCACCCACACCCACACCTGCACTCACACCCACCCCTACACCCACGCCCACACCTACACCCACGCCCACACCTGCACCCACACCCACACCTACACCCACACCTACACCTGCACCCACGCCCACACCTGCACCCACGCCCACACCTGCACCCACACCCACACCTGCACCCACACCCACACCTGCACTCACACCCACACCTGCACCCACGCCCACACCTGCACCCACGCCCACACCTGCACCACCACCAACAGGTAAATGTTCCCTCACCCTCCTGGGGCTCTCGCTCTGCTTGTGAGTCCCGGAGGGAATGGAACGTGATAGACAGAGGCTCCAAGATGTGCCTCCTGACCCTTGTCCCTGTGGGGGGAGGCTGACAGGGGTCTCTGAGACCAGGTCCTAGGGGTGCCACGGTTGTGGTGATCTGTCTCCAGTGGAATCCAGGGAGGAGGCTCAGCAGAGACCCCCCTCCACTGATCAGTGTAAGCCCTGGAGGTCTCGAAAGCCCTGCTGTGACCCCTCTGCTGGCTCAGGCCTGAGCTGCGGTCCCGGGCAGAGGGGCTGAGAGTGCCTGTCCTCTTCCTGTCTGGCAGAGGTTCCATCCCCTCCAAGGACTTAGCCTGAAGTCAGGCAGGACCATGGAGAAGCCAAGAGCTGCTGAAGAGGTGGGTGGTCTAGCCTGGGCCTGGAGCCGGGGCGCTCTGTCCCAGGTGGCCGAGTGTGGAGTCGGTACAGTCCTGCCCACGCCATCGAGGTCGTCATGGGTGCTTCCCTACAGCGGGGCATCCTTAGACCTGGCATGATAGGATGTCTCTGCTTCTTTCTCTGTGATGACGTTTAATCTTTGGGCGTGTTCAAAGTGACTGCCTGCCCTGGGAGTTGGCCGTGAGGACGTCCCCTGAGTCTAGAATATGCTCTAGGCCTGGCAGCTGGAGACAGACACGGAGGAGCTTTTCTTGTTTTGTCTCTAGGTGTTGGGACTGACACAAGTTTGGCCGTGAGGCTGGTGAATGGAGGTGACCGGTGCCAGGGCCGGGTGGAGGTGCTCTACCAAGGCTCCTGGGGGACCGTGTGTGATGATGGATGGAACATCAACGATGCCAACGTGGTGTGCAGGCAGCTGAGCTGCGGCTCGGCCACGTCGGCCCCAGGAAGCGCCCGGTTCGGCCAGGGCTCAGGGCCTATTCTCCTGGACGATGTGCAGTGCTCAGGGCACGAGTCTTTCCTGTGGAACTGCCCACACAGAGGCTGGAACTCGCACAACTGTAACCATGGAGAGGACGCCGGCGTCATCTGCTCAGGTGGGCCTCTGACATGTTTGGTCTCCCATTCCTGGAGCAATATTGCTCAGAGTGAATGCACTTCTCATTTTGGGGCACCTCCCTGGGACTCATAATGTCATCCCTGGTCCTGGAGTGTATGTATTTCAGGGCAGCTGGCACCCAAGGTGTTATATCACCTGCTTTGGTTGAAAATAAAAACAACAAACAGCTTGGTTGGTATATGACCCCATCACAGAATAGGTTTGGAGGTAAATGTGACACCTTGTTCAAACACAGGAAGACCAAGCTTCCTGAGGCCACAGCAGGGGCCTTCTCATTTTACCATAGAAATGTGAGCTCACCTCCTGCCCTGGAGTTAACCTGGGGAGTTCCTCTCAGGACATTGTCATTTGTTGAGTATGGGGGTGGGTCACAACCTCCCCTCTGAGATGACTGGGTTACTTCGGTCTCTCCCTGAATCTGATGCGGAGGAGAGGACCCAAGAACACAAAGTTCATTTATGAAATACAGAAAGAGCACTGGGAGCAGGATGAGGTATGAAATGCAAGTAGCCAATGAGCGGAATGCGAGTAAACCAGTTAGGGCCTCGGGGACGGTGGCGTGACGCATGGGGAGATGCCCAAAATTGGTAGAAAGCCTGAAAATCATCATGCCTCAAGGTGGATGAATTGGGGTCTCCACACCCACCCATTGCTCAGGGTCATTCTCTGCTCATTCCCTGGGTGTTAATGCCAAGGTTATGGTGGCCCAGTCCACATGCAACACTGGTTTTCATATACTGGAAACCAAGCCCTCGGACACAGTGAGACAGGCGATGGCTGTGGACAGACGGTGTTTTCTTTAAAGGACTGTGAGGTTCAGATCAGGCACTGGTAGTGCCCACACTGTGGCATGTGAAAGGCATCAGCTCAGTGTGCATGGGTGGAGTGTCTTCCATTATGAATCTTGTGGGACACCAGTGTGCTTTGTGTCTGACTTTCAATTTCTCCCTCACAGCCCCCATCCACATTCTGGCCTGGTGAATCCCCAGTGACTTTATCTGGGATGTCCTTTCTCTCCCTGCCCACCCATGCCTTTGCTCCTCAGCACTAGAGGAATCACCCATGGAGCACATGGCTTTCACTCTCTTCTGCTACGACTCCCCTCAGTGCTTCTAACAGACATGGGCTTCACCACATCCCCTTCTGTCTATGGTCTCTCTGAGTCCTCATCTAGTTTTGATACTGTATCAAGAGATAGCTAGCTGCCTGTGGCTGGAGAAGTGGCCATGAGTTTTATGACCTTGGCTTTGTTAGATTCTGGGCTGAGAGGAATTCTGTAGGAGACTGGACCCTGATAACCACTGACACTCTGTTGATGGGACATCAGAACCAGGGTGTGTTCTCTCCCTCTCTCACATCTTCCATTGTCCCAAAATTCCACGTGGTCATATATGACTGCAGATGTGACCGAGACAGTGCTCAGGGACGCAGGGCAACGAGTGACTTTGGGCCTCAGGAAACCAGGACATGTGATTGGCTCCAGGTTTGTGATCACGTCCACTGACTCTTTCTGGCCAAGGTTCAGAGTGGGCAGCACCTCAATACTACTAGTGAGTACAGGGTTTGAAAGAGAGATAGAAAGTTTTCTAGTGGAGAGAAACATGACAAAGTATAGATGTGGAGGCATTGGGCTGATCTCCTGCAGGAGCAGGACCACTGACCCCAGCTGAGCAGGAGGCTTGGGCGCGCACAGGCAGCAAGCGGCAGGATGCACCTGGGGGTTGTCATGATGCTCGCTGCCAAAATTTTAAAGGACTCCTTGTGGTGGTGCCTAACTAGGGCCTTTCTCTTTGTTGTCACTTCCAGATGTATTGCCAACCATATCCACACTTGCGTCAACAACCACAATGACAACAGGTAAATGATCACACACCGTCCTGGAGCTCTCTCTCTGCTTGTGAGTCCCGGCGGGGATGGAACATGACAGAGGCGCCAAGATGTGCCTCCTGATCGTTGTCCCTGTGGGGGGAGGCAGACAGGGGTCTCTGAGACCAGGTGCCATGGTTGTGGTGACCTGTCTCCAGTGGGATCCGGGAAGGAGGGTCTTCAGAGACCCCTCTGCAGGCTCAGGCCCCAGCTGCTGTCCTGGGCAGAGGGGCTGAGAGTATCTGTCCTCCTCCTTTCTGGCTGAGGTCATGTCACCTCCTAGGGCTTTGTCTGAAGTTAGTCAGGACCCTGAGGGCAACAACAAGCTTCCAAATAGTGGGAAATGCCCCTGGAGCCATGGAGCTCTGCCCTGGGGGGCCCTGTGTGAACTTCGGGGGCAATCCTGCTCACCTCCGTTGGGGTGGTCATGGGCGCTTCCCCACACTTGACCATCTGAGACCCGGCAGGATAAGTTTCCTCTACTCCTTTCCTGTGATGAAGGTTAATGTCAGGACACGTCCAAAGCCGACTGCCTGCTTAGGGAATGTGGCCATGAGGACGTCCCCTGAGTCTAGGTCATGCCTCATGCCTGGCAGCTCACACAGACATGGACGAGGTGTTCTTGTTCCATCTTTAGGTGTTGGGACCGACTCAAGTGAGGGCCTGAGGCTGGTGAATGGAGGTGACCGGTGTCAGGGCCGGGTGGAGGTGCTCTACCAAGGCTCCTGGGGGACGGTGTGTGACGACGACTGGGACATCAACGATGCCAACGTGGTGTGCAGACAGCTGGAATGTGGCTGGGCCATGTCGGCTACTGGAAGTGCCCGGTTCGGTCAGGGCTCAGGGCCAATTCTCCTGGACAACGTGCGCTGCTCAGGGCACGAGTCCTTCCTGTGGAACTGCCCGCACAACGGCTGGAACTCGCACAACTGTAACCATGGAGAGGACGCCGGCGTCATCTGCTCAGGTGGGACTCAGCGCGGCGCCCTCTGCTGCGGTGATATGGCTGAGAACACACGCACTCCCCACTTTAGGCCCCCGCCCCAAACTCCATGCACCCCTGGCACTGGAGTTTGTTCCAGGGCAGCTGGCATCCATGGTGTCATGTCACCTGCTCTAGCTGAAAAGCAGCTTGGTTACCACATGTCGCCAGCATCCTGCAGAACTGGGGACTGTGGCACCTTATTTCGTGACCAGGACCAAGCTTTCCTTCTGAGGGCAGAGCGGGGGCCTCTGTATTTTACCACAGACACGTGAGCTCCCGTCCCCCCCTGGAGTTGACGGGGGATCGCCTCTGGACAGCGTTCTCTGTTGGGTATGAGGGTGGGAATAGGTAACAATCTCCCTCCGGGATGACTGTGTTACTGTGGGCTCTCCCTGAATCTGACGCCGAGGAGAGGACCTGAGACACTGAGTTCAGTTATGAAATCCAGACAGAGAGGTAGGGAGCAGGGGGACGTGTGAGATGACAAGTGGCTCATGTGCAGAATGCTGAGCCAGGGAGGGCTCGGGGACAGTGGCGGAGCCCTTGGGGAAGTATAGGAATTGCTATAAAGCCTCAAAATCATCACACCTCAGTGTGGAAAAATTGTGGACTACATCAACCCATATTTTTTGCTCAATCTTTGCAAAATCCTTAGATGTCAATGCAAAGTCTATGGTGGCTTCATTCTGGTGGCCGGGGCTTATATCTAGATATGGAGTCCTCAGGCACAGCGAGGCAGGCGGTGACAGTGCATGGAGCATGACGCTGTCACAGGACTACAGGACAGACTGTGTGACTTAGAGACCACCTGCAAAGCATGAGCTTGGAGTGTGTGGGTTGTGTCTTCAATTATGAATCTGGTGGGGCACCTGTGTGCTTGTGTCTGACTCTCCTTCTCTTCCTCACAGCTGCTCGGCCCCTGTCCACACTCGGGCCAGGTGAGTCCTCCTGACTTCTTGTGGTTTGTCTCTGCGTTCCTGGCCACACATGCCTTTTCTCCCCACACTAGGCGAATCACACATGGGGCCCATGGGTTTTACCATCTGTCTCAATGCCTCTTAACTAGACATGGGGTTCACAAACTCCTGCCTGTCCATCATCTCTCTGAGTTTTCATCAAATACTCACATCCTGGTTCAAGGGACAGCTGCTTTTGATCAGAGAAGTAGCCACGTGTCTCTTGAATGGGTTTAGCTACAGTCCAGGCTGAGGAGAGTTTTATGGAGAATAAATATCAATAACCAGTAAGCAGCTGTTGACAAGCAGCCAGAACAGCCGTGTTCTCTCAGTCCCTCACATTTTACATAAGCCTGAGAATCAGCACTGTCCCATCTGCACCCAAAATGACAGACACCGTGCTCAGGGGTGCAGGGTAACAGTGATTTTGGTCTTCTGGAAACTGGCGCATGTGATTGGCTCCAGGCTCTTGACCACGCCCACTGACTCGTTCTGGCCAAGCTCAGGGTCTTGCAGCCCCTCAGACATGTCAGTGAGTACGTGGCCAGGAAAGGGAGATGCAAAGGTTTTCTAATTGAGAGGAACATCCTGAATTAGAAGGAGGAGGCGCCAGACTGTTTCCCTGCAGGACCACTGGCCCGAGCTGAGCAGGAGGCTTGGGCAAGCACAGGTAGCAAGCAGCAGGATGCACATGAGAATTGTCATGATACCTGCCAACGAATTTTTAAAGGATTCCTTGTGGTGGTGCCTAACTCGGGCCTTTCTCTTTGTTGTTGCTTCCAGTCATATGGCCAAGTACAGCTGCACCAACAACTGAAGCAACAACAGGTAAATGTTCCCACACCGTCCTGGGGCTCTCTCTCTGCTTGTGAGTCCCGGCGGGGATGGAACGTGACAGACAGAGGCTTCAAGATGTGCCTCCTGACCGTTGTCTCTGTGGGGGGAGGCAGACAGGGGTCTCTGAGACCAGGTGCCATGGTTGTGGTGACCTGTCTCCAGTGGGATCCGGAAAGGAGGGTCTTCAGAGACCCCCTCCAGTGCTCAGTGTAAACTCAGTCCTGCGGAGACCCCTCTGCTGGCTCAGGCCCCAGCTGCTGTCCTGGGCAGAGGGGCTGAGAGTGTCTGTCCTCCTCCTTTCTGGAAGAGGTCATGTCCCCTCCTAGGGCTTTGCCTGAAGTTAGTCAGGACCCTGAGGGCAACAACAAGCTTCCAAACAGTGGGAAATGACCCGGAACCATGGAGCTCGGCCCCGGGGGGCCCTGTGTGGACTTGGGGGGCAATCCTGCCAACTCCTTCGGGGTGGTCATGGGCGCTTCCCCACACTGGACCATCTGAGACCCGGCAGGATAAGTTTCCTCTACTCCTTTCCTGTGATGAAGGTTAATCTCATGACACATCCAAAGCCGACTGCCTGCCTAGGGAATGTGGCCATGAGGACGTCCCCTGAGTCTAGGTCATGCCTCATGCCTGGCAGCTCACACAGACATGGAGGGGGTGTTCTTGTGTCATTTCTAGAGTTCAGGAGTTTGGCCCTGAGGCTGGTGAATGGAGGTGACCGGTGTCAGGGCCGGGTGGAGGTGCTCTACCAAGGCTCCTGGGGGACGGTGTGTGACGACGACTGGGACAACAATGATGCCAACGTGGTGTGCAGACAGCTGGAATGTGGCTGGGCCTTATCGGCTACTGGAAGTGCCCGGTTCGGTCAGGGCTCAGGGCCAATTCTCCTGGACAATGTGCGCTGCTCAGGGCACGAGTCCTTCCTGTGGAACTGCCCGCACAACGGCTGGAACTCGCACAACTGTAACCATGGAGAGGACGCCGGCGTCATCTGCTCAGGTGGGACTCAGCGCGGCGCCCTCTGCTGCGGTGATATGGCTGAGAACACACGCACTCCCCACTTTAGGCCCCCGCCCCAAACTCCATGCACCCCTGGCACTGGAGTTTGTTCCAGGGCAGCTGGCATCCATGGTGTCATGTCACCTGCTCTAGCTGAAAAGCAGCTTGGTTACCACATGTCGCCAGCATCCTGCAGAACTGGGGACTGTGGCACCTTATTTCGTGACCAGGACCAAGCTTTCCTTCTGAGGGCAGAGCGGGGGCCTCTGTATTTTACCACAGACACGTGAGCTCCCGTACCCCCCTAGAGTTGATGGGGGGTCCCCTCAGGACAGCGTTCTCTGTCGGGTGTGAGGGTGGGAATAGGTAACAACCTCCCTCCGGGATGACTGTGTTACTGTGGGCTCTCCCTGAATCTGACGCCGAGGAGAGGACCTGAGACACTGAGTTCAGTTATGAAATCCAGACAGAGAGGTAGGGAGCAGGGGGACGTGTGAGATGACAAGTGGCCCGTGAGCAGAATGCTGAGCCAGGGAGGGCTCGGGGACAGTGGCGGAGCCCTTGGGGAAGTCTAGGAATTGCTATAAAGCCTCAAAATCATCACACCTCAGTGTGGAAAAATTGTGGACTACATCAACCCATATTTTTTGCTCAATCTTTGCAAAATCCTTAGATGTCAATGCAAAGTCTATGGTGGCTTGATTCTGGTGGCCGGGGCTTATATCTGTTATGGAGTCCTCAGGCACAGCGAGGCAGGCGGTGACAGTGCATGGAGCATGACGCTGTCACAGGACTACTGGACAACTGTGTGACTTAGAGACCACCTGCAAAGCATGAGCTTGGAGTGTGTGGGTTGTGTCTTCAATTATGAATCTGGTGGGGCACCTGTGTGCTTGTGTCTGACTCTCCTTCTCTTCCTCACAGCTGCTCGGCCCCCGTCCACACTCCGGCCAGGTGAGTCCCTGTGACTTCTTATGGTTTGTCTCTGTGTTCCTGGCCACACATGCCTTTTCTCCCCACACTAGGCGAATCACACATGGGGCCCATGGGTTTTACCATCTGTCTCAATGCCTCTTAACTAGACATGGGGTTCACAAACTCCTGCCTGTCCATCATCTCTCTGAGTTTTCATCAAATACTCACATCCTGGTTCAAGGGACAGCTGCTTTTGATCAGAGAAGTAGCCACGTGTCTCTTGAATGGGTTTAGCTACAGTCCAGGCTGAGGAGAGTTTTATGGAGAATAAATATCAATAACCAGTAAGCAGCTGTTGACAAGCAGCCAGAACAGCCGTGTTCTCTCAGTCCCTCACATTTTACATAAGCCTGAGAATCAGCACTGTCCCATCTGCACCCAAAATGACAGACACCGTGCTCAGGGGTGCAGGGTAACAGTGATTTTGGTCTTCTGGAAACTGGCGCATGTGATTGGCTCCAGGCTCTTGACCACGCCCACTGACTCGTTCTGGCCAAGCTCAGGGTCTTGCAGCCCCTCAGACATGTCAGTGAGTACGTGGCCAGGAAAGGGAGATGCAAAGGTTTTCTAATTGAGAGGAACATCCTGAATTAGAAGGAGGAGGCGCCAGACTGTTTCCCTGCAGGACCACTGGCCCGAGCTGAGCAGGAGGCTTGGGCAAGCACAGGTAGCAAGCAGCAGGATGCACATGAGAATTGTCATGATACCTGCCAACGAATTTTTAAAGGATTCCTTGTGGTGGTGCCTAACTCGGGCCTTTCTCTTTGTTGTTGCTTCCAGTCATATGGCCAAGTACAGCTGCACCAACAACTGAAGCAACAACAGGTAAATGTTCCCACACCGTCCTGGGGCTCTCTCTCTGCTTGTGAGTCCCGGCGGGGATGGAACGTGACAGACAGAGGCTTCAAGATGTGCCTCCTGACCGTTGTCTCTGTGGGGGGAGGCAGACAGGGGTCTCTGAGACCAGGTGCCATGGTTGTGGTGACCTGTCTCCAGTGGGATCCGGAAAGGAGGGTCTTCAGAGACCCCCTCCAGTGCTCAGTGTAAACTCAGTCCTGCGGAGACCCCTCTGCTGGCTCAGGCCCCAGCTGCTGTCCTGGGCAGAGGGGCTGAGAGTGTCTGTCCTCCTCCTTTCTGGAAGAGGTCATGTCCCCTCCTAGGGCTTTGCCTGAAGTTAGTCAGGACCCTGAGGGCAACAACAAGCTTCCAAACAGTGGGAAATGACCCGGAACCATGGAGCTCGGCCCCGGGGGGCCCTGTGTGGACTTGGGGGGCAATCCTGCCAACTCCTTCGGGGTGGTCATGGGCGCTTCCCCACACTGGACCATCTGAGACCCGGCAGGATAAGTTTCCTCTACTCCTTTCCTGTGATGAAGGTTAATCTCATGACACATCCAAAGCCGACTGCCTGCCTAGGGAATGTGGCCATGAGGACGTCCCCTGAGTCTAGGTCATGCCTCATGCCTGGCAGCTCACACAGACATGGAGGGGGTGTTCTTGTGTCATTTCTAGAGTTCAGGAGTTTGGCCCTGAGGCTGGTGAATGGAGGTGACCGGTGTCAGGGCCGGGTGGAGGTGCTCTACCAAGGCTCCTGGGGGACGGTGTGTGACGACGACTGGGACAACAATGATGCCAACGTGGTGTGCAGACAGCTGGAATGTGGCTGGGCCTTATCGGCTACTGGAAGTGCCCGGTTCGGTCAGGGCTCAGGGCCAATTCTCCTGGACAATGTGCGCTGCTCAGGGCACGAGTCCTTCCTGTGGAACTGCCCGCACAACGGCTGGAACTCGCACAACTGTAACCATGGAGAGGACGCCGGCGTCATCTGCTCAGGTGGGACTCAGCGCGGCGCCCTCTGCTGCGGTGATATGGCTGAGAACACACGCACTCCCCACTTTAGGCCCCCGCCCCAAACTCCATGCACCCCTGGCACTGGAGTTTGTTCCAGGGCAGCTGGCATCCATGGTGTCATGTCACCTGCTCTAGCTGAAAAGCAGCTTGGTTACCACATGTCGCCAGCATCCTGCAGAACTGGGGACTGTGGCACCTTATTTCGTGACCAGGACCAAGCTTTCCTTCTGAGGGCAGAGCGGGGGCCTCTGTATTTTACCACAGACACGTGAGCTCCCGTCCCCCCCTGGAGTTGACGGGGGATCGCCTCTGGACAGCGTTCTCTGTTGGGTATGAGGGTGGGAATAGGTAACAATCTCCCTCCGGGATGACTGTGTTACTGTGGGCTCTCCCTGAATCTGACGCCGAGGAGAGGACCTGAGACACTGAGTTCAGTTATGAAATCCAGACAGAGAGGTAGGGAGCAGGGGGACGTGTGAGATGACAAGTGGCTCATGTGCAGAATGCTGAGCCAGGGAGGGCTCGGGGACAGTGGCGGAGCCCTTGGGGAAGTATAGGAATTGCTATAAAGCCTCAAAATCATCACACCTCAGTGTGGAAAAATTGTGGACTACATCAACCCATATTTTTTGCTCAATCTTTGCAAAATCCTTAGATGTCAATGCAAAGTCTATGGTGGCTTCATTCTGGTGGCCGGGGCTTATATCTAGATATGGAGTCCTCAGGCACAGCGAGGCAGGCGGTGACAGTGCATGGAGCATGACGCTGTCACAGGACTACAGGACAGACTGTGTGACTTAGAGACCACCTGCAAAGCATGAGCTTGGAGTGTGTGGGTTGTGTCTTCAATTATGAATCTGGTGGGGCACCTGTGTGCTTGTGTCTGACTCTCCTTCTCTTCCTCACAGCTGCTCGGCCCCTGTCCACACTCGGGCCAGGTGAGTCCTCCTGACTTCTTGTGGTTTGTCTCTGCGTTCCTGGCCACACATGCCTTTTCTCCCCACACTAGGCGAATCACACATGGGGCCCATGGGTTTTACCATCTGTCTCAATGCCTCTTAACTAGACATGGGGTTCACAAACTCCTGCCTGTCCATCATCTCTCTGAGTTTTCATCAAATACTCACATCCTGGTTCAAGGGACAGCTGCTTTTGATCAGAGAAGTAGCCACGTGTCTCTTGAATGGGTTTAGCTACAGTCCAGGCTGAGGAGAGTTTTATGGAGAATAAATATCAATAACCAGTAAGCAGCTGTTGACAAGCAGCCAGAACAGCCGTGTTCTCTCAGTCCCTCACATTTTACATAAGCCTGAGAATCAGCACTGTCCCATCTGCACCCAAAATGACAGACACCGTGCTCAGGGGTGCAGGGTAACAGTGATTTTGGTCTTCTGGAAACTGGCGCATGTGATTGGCTCCAGGCTCTTGACCACGCCCACTGACTCGTTCTGGCCAAGCTCAGGGTCTTGCAGCCCCTCAGACATGTCAGTGAGTACGTGGCCAGGAAAGGGAGATGCAAAGGTTTTCTAATTGAGAGGAACATCCTGAATTAGAAGGAGGAGGCGCCAGACTGTTTCCCTGCAGGACCACTGGCCCGAGCTGAGCAGGAGGCTTGGGCAAGCACAGGTAGCAAGCAGCAGGATGCACATGAGAATTGTCATGATACCTGCCAACGAATTTTTAAAGGATTCCTTGTGGTGGTGCCTAACTCGGGCCTTTCTCTTTGTTGTTGCTTCCAGTCATATGGCCAAGTACAGCTGCACCAACAACTGAAGCAACAACAGGTAAATGTTCCCACACCGTCCTGGGGCTCTCTCTCTGCTTGTGAGTCCCGGCGGGGATGGAACGTGACAGACAGAGGCTTCAAGATGTGCCTCCTGACCGTTGTCTCTGTGGGGGGAGGCAGACAGGGGTCTCTGAGACCAGGTGCCATGGTTGTGGTGACCTGTCTCCAGTGGGATCCGGAAAGGAGGGTCTTCAGAGACCCCCTCCAGTGCTCAGTGTAAACTCAGTCCTGCGGAGACCCCTCTGCTGGCTCAGGCCCCAGCTGCTGTCCTGGGCAGAGGGGCTGAGAGTGTCTGTCCTCCTCCTTTCTGGAAGAGGTCATGTCCCCTCCTAGGGCTTTGCCTGAAGTTAGTCAGGACCCTGAGGGCAACAACAAGCTTCCAAACAGTGGGAAATGACCCGGAACCATGGAGCTCGGCCCCGGGGGGCCCTGTGTGGACTTGGGGGGCAATCCTGCCAACTCCTTCGGGGTGGTCATGGGCGCTTCCCCACACTGGACCATCTGAGACCCGGCAGGATAAGTTTCCTCTACTCCTTTCCTGTGATGAAGGTTAATCTCATGACACATCCAAAGCCGACTGCCTGCCTAGGGAATGTGGCCATGAGGACGTCCCCTGAGTCTAGGTCATGCCTCATGCCTGGCAGCTCACACAGACATGGAGGGGGTGTTCTTGTGTCATTTCTAGAGTTCAGGAGTTTGGCCCTGAGGCTGGTGAATGGAGGTGACCGGTGTCAGGGCCGGGTGGAGGTGCTCTACCAAGGCTCCTGGGGGACGGTGTGTGACGACGACTGGGACAACAATGATGCCAACGTGGTGTGCAGACAGCTGGAATGTGGCTGGGCCTTATCGGCTACTGGAAGTGCCCGGTTCGGTCAGGGCTCAGGGCCAATTCTCCTGGACAATGTGCGCTGCTCAGGGCACGAGTCCTTCCTGTGGAACTGCCCGCACAACGGCTGGAACTCGCACAACTGTAACCATGGAGAGGACGCCGGCGTCATCTGCTCAGGTGGGACTCAGCGCGGCGCCCTCTGCTGCGGTGATATGGCTGAGAACACACGCACTCCCCACTTTAGGCCCCCGCCCCAAACTCCATGCACCCCTGGCACTGGAGTTTGTTCCAGGGCAGCTGGCATCCATGGTGTCATGTCACCTGCTCTAGCTGAAAAGCAGCTTGGTTACCACATGTCGCCAGCATCCTGCAGAACTGGGGACTGTGGCACCTTATTTCGTGACCAGGACCAAGCTTTCCTTCTGAGGGCAGAGCGGGGGCCTCTGTATTTTACCACAGACACGTGAGCTCCCGTACCCCCCTAGAGTTGATGGGGGGTCCCCTCAGGACAGCGTTCTCTGTCGGGTGTGAGGGTGGGAATAGGTAACAACCTCCCTCCGGGATGACTGTGTTACTGTGGGCTCTCCCTGAATCTGACGCCGAGGAGAGGACCTGAGACACTGAGTTCAGTTATGAAATCCAGACAGAGAGGTAGGGAGCAGGGGGACGTGTGAGATGACAAGTGGCCCGTGAGCAGAATGCTGAGCCAGGGAGGGCTCGGGGACAGTGGCGGAGCCCTTGGGGAAGTCTAGGAATTGCTATAAAGCCTCAAAATCATCACACCTCAGTGTGGAAAAATTGTGGACTACATCAACCCATATTTTTTGCTCAATCTTTGCAAAATCCTTAGATGTCAATGCAAAGTCTATGGTGGCTTGATTCTGGTGGCCGGGGCTTATATCTGTTATGGAGTCCTCAGGCACAGCGAGGCAGGCGGTGACAGTGCATGGAGCATGACGCTGTCACAGGACTACTGGACAACTGTGTGACTTAGAGACCACCTGCAAAGCATGAGCTTGGAGTGTGTGGGTTGTGTCTTCAATTATGAATCTGGTGGGGCACCTGTGTGCTTGTGTCTGACTCTCCTTCTCTTCCTCACAGCTGCTCGGCCCCTGTCCACACTCGGGCCAGGTGAGTCCTCCTGACTTCTTGTGGTTTGTCTCTGCGTTCCTGGCCACACATGCCTTTTCTCCCCACACTAGGCGAATCACACATGGGACCCATGGGTTTTACCATCTGTCTCAATGCTTCTTAACTAGACATGGGGTTCACAAACTCCTGCCTGTCCATCATCTCTCTGAGTTTTGACCAAATATTTAGCTCCTCACCTAAGGGACAGCTGCTTCAAATCAGAGAAATAGCCATGTGTCCCTTGAATAGGTTTGTGCTACAGTCTAGAATGAGAACTGTTTTATGGAGAATAAATGTCAGTAACCACTAAACAGCTGTTGGTGATTTTGGTCTTCTGGAAACCCGCACATGTGATTGGCTCCAGACTCTTGACCACGCCCACTGACTCTTTCTGCCCAAGCTCAGGGTCTTGAAGCCCCTCAGACTTGTTAGTGAGTACGTGGCCAGGAAAGGGAGATGCAAAGGTTTTATAAAGGAGAGTAACATGTCAAATTAGAACGTGGAGGCGTCAGGCTGTTTCCCTGCAGGACCACTGATCCGAGCTGAGCAGGAGGCCTGTGCACACACAAGTAGCAAGCGTCAGGATGCACATGGGAGTTGTCACGATGACCGCCGCATTGAAGGATTCCTCATGGTGATACCTAACTAGGGTTTTTTTCTTTGTTGTTACTTCCAGTCATATGGCCAACCACAACTGTCCCAACAATTGAAGCAACAACAGGTTAGTGTTCCCACACCATCCTGGGGCTCTCTCTCTGCTTGTGAGTCCTGGTGGGATGGAACGTGATAGACAGGGGCTCCAAGATGTTCCTCCTAATCCTTGTCCCTGTGGGGGGAGGCAGACGGGGGTCTCTGAGACCAGGTCCTAAGGGTGCCACGGTTGTGGTGACCTGTCTCCAGTGGGATCCAGGGAAGAGGGTCTTCAGAGACCCCCCTTTAGTGCTCAGTGTAAACTCAGTCCTGCTGCGACCCCCCTGCTGGCTCAGGCCTGAGCTGCGGTCCCGGGCAGAGGGGCTGAGAGTGTCTGTCCTCCTCCTTTCTGGAAGAGGTCATGTCCCCTCCTAGGGCTTTGCCTGAAGTTAGTCAGGACCCTGAGGGCAACAACAAACTTCCGAAGAGTGGGAAATGCCCCTGGAGCCATGGAGCTTGCTCCTGGGGACCCTGTGTGGACTCAGGGGGCAATCCTGCCACCTCTGTCAGGGTGGTCATGGGCGCTTCCCCACATTGGACCATCTGAGACCCGGCAGGATAAGTTTCCTCTACTCCTTTCCTGTGATGAAGGTTAATGTCAGGACACGTCGAAAGCCGACTGCCTGCCTAGGGAATGTGGCCATGAGGACGTCCCCTGAGTCTAGGTCATGCCTCATGCCTGGCAGCTCACACAGACATGGAGGGGGTGTTCTTGTGTCATTTCTAGAGTTCAGGAGTTTGGCCCTGAGGCTGGTGAATGGAGGTGACCGGTGCCAGGGCCGGGTGGAGGTGCTCTACCAAGGCTCCTGGGGGACCGTGTGTGACGATGGATGGAACACCAACGATGCCAACGTGGTGTGCAGACAGCTGGGCTGTGGCTGGGCCACGTGGGCCCCTGGAAATGCCCATTTCGGTCAGGGCTCAGGGCCTATTCTCCTGGATGACGTGCGCTGCTCAGGGCACGAGTCCTTCCTGTGGAACTGCCCGCACAACGGCTGGAACTCGCACAACTGTAACCATGGAGAGGACGCCGGCGTCGTCTGCTCAGGTGGGCCTCGGGCACGTTTGGTCTTCATTTTATGGGGTTGGTGTTTTCTCAGCACATTTACTCTTAGATTCTGTTTCCTGTCCGTCTCTTCACCCCTCTGGTTCCCTGGACGTTTCCTGAGCTCTCTGCCTAGATCGTATTAGCTCGTGGCCTGCTGCCAGGCACTGAGAAGGTGAATTAGGATCCAAACATGGAGCGAGAATTAAACTTTTCCTCCCTCCTGGGAACGTGTGGGCCAGCGGCAAGGACCAAGTCTTGTAGGGATGCCTGGGGCCGGGGGCCCATGGCCTAGGGGAGTTGGGGTTTGTGAATCCCTGATATAACTCTCTGCGGAGGCTTCGATGCAGTCTGTGCGCACAAGGCCCGACCTGCAAAGAGCAGCGGCCCCTAGGAGGCCTGCCGGGCAAAGCCTTGTCATTGCTCAGGGTCGGCCCGAAACGCCCCATGTGGGACTTGGGCCTGGAGCTGGGCCCGTCACATTTGCCACCTCTGTGAACTGCTCACAGTTGCACGGGAGAGAGTTTTCTTGGGTCAACTCGATCAGCCTATCTAGACACAGAGAAAATCGCCTTGACATTGGAACAATGCGTTTGGTCTTCCTGGATTCTGACAAGGAGTGTCTTTCTAAGGTTAGATGGCACATGCTCCGCCCTCCGTGGCAGGGGACAGACCAGACTGAGCGTCTGACCCGCGGTGACCTCCACTTGTGTGCTTCTAGCTGTGCCACCTTGTTTGCCCCGTGTCTGCTCTGACCCCCTCTCTCTCTCCCACAGCTTCCTGGGTCCCATCCACAGCCATGACAGGTGAGTCCTGCCGCCTCTGGCCGCTGCCCCCTGCTCCTCTCCACCACCCCCACCCATAGCTGCAGGAGGGGACAGTGGAAGTGTCTGTCCCCCGGTCCCTCTCCTGATTGCTCCAGAGTATGTACATGGTTCCGACTGAGCCCATGGCACATTGGCCCTCCGGTCTGGCTCAATGGGATCAGAGCATGCTGGCTGCAGTGCTCACCTGCTTCTGGGGACAGAGGAGGCTCAGTCCTGGGGTCATCTCTACCTGAACGCTTTGTCTGGGCCCAATGTTACGGGTGACGAGTGAACAGAGATCTTTCATGCCATCAACTTCCTGCAGAGCCAAAGGGAGGGAAGGCTTTTACCAAAGAGCACAGTGCCAGGAGCGCACTGTGATTGCCCTTACAGACTGTACCACCTCATTGTCCCTGTTAAGGACCTTCAGGGGCATGGTTTTGACTCATGCTCACTGTCTAATTTTTAAAGGACTCCTTGTGGTGATGCCTAAATATGTTTTCTCTTTGTTGTCACTTCCAGTCACATGGCCAAGCACAGCCACCCCAACAACGGAATCAACAACAGGTAAATGTTCCCGTCACCGTCCTGGGTTCTCTCTCCGCTTCCGAGTCCAGGCTGGGGTGGCATGTGATACACAGAGGCTGCAGATGTGCCTCTGACCCTTGTCCCTGTGGCGGGGAGGCAGACAGGGGCCTCTGAGACCAGGTCCTAAGGGTGCCATGGTTGGCTCTCTCTCCCCGGCCACGGAGCTTCTCAGCCCCTGCTGTCCCGGAACCCAATCCCAGATCATCACCAGACCCAACCTTGATCCCTGATTCTACGGTCCCCTCTCTGAGCCTGCCTTGTTCTCTCTCCTGATTGTTGGGACACAACAACTTCCTACGATGAGTGGTGTTGGGATCCAGCCAAAGCATCAGCGTTGATCCCTGTAGTCAGCAGGCCTGGGCGGAATTCTTGAATCTTGGGTTCAACTTCCGCGCCCAGCACCTCATCCCATGCGGAGCGTTCCCTCTACCTCCCAGTGATGGACTCCCTTTACCTGCCCGTTATTGGATACGTTAGTCAGGACGTTCTGGCGTGCAGGTGATGGGAGCCCAGCTCAGACGCTCTTTAGCTAGAAGAGAACTCCATGGCTCACGGATTCAGGACACTGAGTGGTAGGTGGGAGGTTTCCTTTCAGGATCCAGAAGTCCCAAGATCGTCCCCATGTACTTTATCTACCTCTGCTTTCTTATGTGTATGGGCCCCACTATGGCTTGCTTTCCACACGTGTGTGGGTGGGGGGGGGGTAGTTGCCAGCCCTGTCTGCATCCCACCAAGAGAAATACTGGTGATCCCAGTCTCTTGGGTGACAAGTCTTTGGAGGACTCTGAGCAGCTTGCTTGGCAATAAGTTTCTTCTCCTGAATCATCTTCGTGTGTTCTGATGATCTGGCCAGCGTGTCATGCCCACTTTCATAGTCCCCATGGGAGGGGGGACGATGTGACACTAGTCCCTACTTAGACTAGTAGGGACTAGTGGTTGTTCTTTTAATAGGGAGGGGGGTTTCTGTTACAATGAAAGTCAGAGCAGGAGGTTTGAGACACACACAGGAGCACTCCCGATGGGAGCTTGCCCACTGCCCTGCTCTCTGCTGGATGGGGCTGTTGTGACCCCTGCCCCCCCCCCCCGACAGAGGGTCAAAGCCTTGCCTCTCCCTGGGGCATCTGCCCAGGTCTGCCCTCTGTACTCGAGCTGGCCTCTGACCCAGGGCCCGAGTCTGAGCTGGTCCTGTGGCGTGTCCATGGGGGAGCTCAGAGGGCTCTCGTGTGCCCTGTAAGCCTGGTCCTTCTCCTTCCTTGGGGATAGTCGATGTCATGGCTCATCGTGGCTACGGCCCTGTGGTGGGACCGTGACCCTGTACTCTGTGAGTCAGGATGCGAGGAAACAGCCCCATAGTTTCCACTTGCCTGTCCTTTCAGTCACTGGATTTCCCCTGACCATAGAGTTGACCATTGTACAGCGTACGGCCCTGTGGTTTCAGTGCCGTCACAGACATGAACAACCGTCACCACTATTCAGTTCCAGAATGTCCCATCATCCCCGATGGAAGTCACATACCCAGACCCCCTTTCCCCAGCGGTCACGGATCTCTGTGGCTTCGCCTCTTACAGATATTTCATTTTAATGGAATCAGACGCCACGTGGCCTCTATGCCTGGCGTGTGTCCCTCGGCATAATCTTTCAGCCATGTTGCAGCTGTGTCAGGGCTTCCCTGCTGTGGCTCCACAGCATTTCATTGCACAGATAGACCACATTGTATCAACCCACTTACCTGTGGATGGCCATTTGGGTTGCTTCCACCCTTTGGCTATTGTGCACAGTGCTACTATGAACATTTGTGCACAATTCTTTTTGCTTGTTTGTTTGCACACCTGTTTCCAATTCTTTTGGGTATGCACCTCCATGTGGAATTGCTGGGTCAGGTGATAACTTGAGGCTTAACTTACTGTGCGGACGTTGAGTTGGTTACTAAAGGGGCTGCACCATTCGACGTTGCCATTGGCCATGCGTGAGGATTCTGGTTTCTCTCCATCCTCACCAACACTGAGATGTCTCTTTACTGTGTCCGTCCGTCCCAGTAGCTGTGAGATGGTATCTCATTGTGGTTTTGATTTCATTTCCCTAGTGACTAATGGTATTGGGCACCCTTGCCTGTGCTTGTTGGCCATGTATGTATATTCTTTGGAGAACAGGGCCCTTGTTGCACAGGTGCTAAGCCCAAGGGTCAGAGTGACCAGACCACAGTCAGTGCCCTAGGCCAGCTCGCAGGCTAGCGAGGGAGGGATCATGATGTCCAGGCTGCTGGTGTCTCTGGCAAATGACCTTCCTCCAAGGAAGCTGACCGAACTCTGCCCATTTTCTTCTTTTCTGCCACTCCAAGTATGCCCAGCTAGGTGCCTGTGACAGTCCCTCCTGCCCACGTCACAGTGTTCAGTGGGTTCACGGTTTGTTTACGATTTAGGGCAGATGTTGGGCTTGAAAGCGACATTAGTCAGTGCTCAGTGGAGAAGGAGCCTCCAGGAAAAGTCAACAAGCCCAGTGGGGTGGGGTCTCCTTGGATGGGGTGAGTCAGCTGAAGGTGGAGTCTCCAAAGACCGGGTCCAAGGGCTGCCCCTTGGTGGGGGGCTGGGCAGCTGTCCCTGGTGGTGTCCTGCCGCAGGAGCCCAGATTGAGTCCAGCGATCACTGCTGAGGAAGACTGCTGGCTTCCCCTCTTTGCCCCGCACCCCACGGCCTTGCTGGACACTGTGGGGACCCAAGAGAGGACACGCATGGGGTCCTATAACACAGCCCCTTGAATGTAAGGATGATGAGCAGGATTTGGTCAAGCCCTGTGGTTGGAGAACATCAACCCGCCCCCCAAAGTCTTGGGCCCTGGAAGAATTCTGCGCCTCAATCAGACCTGAGATCCTCCTCCTTCAGGACACACGGGAGAGAGTGAACTTTTCTGTCCCTCCTAGGCTCTGATTACGGGCTGGCCCTGCGGCTGGTGAACGGAAGCGACTGGTGTCAGGGCCGGGTGGAGGTCCTGTACCGAGGCTCCTGGGGGACCGTGTGTGATGACAGCTGGGACATGAACGATGCCAATGTGGTGTGCAGGCAGATGGGCTGCGGCCGGGCCACGCAGGCCCCGGGGTATGCCCGGTTTGGTGAGGGCTCAGGGCCAATTGTCCTGGACGACGTGCAGTGCTCAGGGCATGAGTCCTACCTGTGGGACTGCCCGCACAGAGGCTGGAACTCCCACAACTGTGGACACCACGAGGATGCAGGTGTCATCTGCTCAGGTGGGCCTCCGAGACAGCGAACCTCTATTTTCACGTGGTTTTCTTCAAGTCAGGGCTCCCCCTGCCCTGGGCTCGTCTCCTTCTGAACTTCCCTGGAAGATGGGCCATTTCCCTGAGAACATCACCAAGAGCTGTTGGCATCCCTAAAGTTAATGGGTGGGCTGTGGCATCTTCCCTAGGTAGGCCCCTAGAGCAGACAAGGTTGTAAGAACAAAGTCCCCCAAGAGCTTTTTGGGGGGAGACAAACCCCTGAGGTTTTACATTTACTATTCAGCTCCCCTGGACAGTGGCCAGGAGCATTCCTCAGTGCCTTGAAGGGGATAGGTGTTGGTACTTTTCTCTAAGGTCCCTTGGGGGCTTGTGCCACATGGCCTGGGTGCTGAGACTGACCTTGTTCTCTTCCCTTTCCGGCAGCTTCACAGATAGATGCTACCACCCCAGGTGAGTCCCCACAGCGAGCCTTCCTCTCGGTAGCCCAACCCCTAGTGTTCCCAGTCACCAAGGTACGTGCAGGCTCCTTCTGCAGAGGGATTTCTCTTCGAGGACTCTGGAGTTTGCAACGGTGACCAGCGGAACCCCCAGGTCCATTGCTGTCGCTGAGCTCAGCCTGGGGAGCCCCCCTAAACCTGGCCATTGCCAGCCACTGGTGCTCATAGGGAGAGGGTGCTGTGGAAAAGGTTTTGGGCCTCTGGTCATTTCAAATGCAAATAATGGTCCTGATCAACCCATGGAGAGCCGTGACCATTCTAGAAACATGGCCAAGCCAAACCCTTTCCTACAAATGTTTATCTGTTAAAGAATTCCTCCACATTGAGAGCGCCGCCCCAAAGTGTTCTTTGTGTCCTAATAAAAATACTAGGTGTCAAATATGGTGGGGAAGTGCTACCACTGTGAGGCTCCCGTGACCACTCAGTGTGAACTGGAGTGGTCAAGGCTCCGAGAAGTCCTGCCCTAAGGCAAAGGACTTAACTTCCTCTGTCAAACTATCCACCATGGGATTTAAAAACTTGCCAGTAAAATCCTAAAATCACTTCATTTTCTTTCTAGATTGGTGGCCTCCACCATCTACAACCACTGGCAATAAGTATCAGGTTTCTTCATCTCTCACGTAGGGCCTGGCGCTCTTGTCCCCAGGTGTGGCTTTTCATGCTGTCCTATGCTGAGTGCACAGCCTCTCTCAACCTGCACACCCAGCCCCCCAGACCGGCCCTCCACACTGCACCTGCCTGCGTCCACACAGCATATAGCCCCTGCTAGCTTGATAACTTTTTTTTTAATTAATTGAGAGGCAGGGAGGCAGAGACGGACTCCCACATGCACCCTGACCCAGATCCACCTGGCAAGCCCGCTACCAGGCGATGCTCTGCCTGTCTGGGCTGCTGCTCTGTTGCTCGGCAACTGAGCTATTTTAGTGCCTGAGGCGAGGCCATGGAGCCATCCTCAGTGGCCAAGGCCAACTTTGCTCAAACCATTCAAGCCATGGTCATGGGATGGGGAGACAGAGAGAAAGGAAAGGGATAGAGAAGCAGATGGTTGCTTCTCCCGTGTGCCCTGACCAGGAATCAAACCCAGGAAATCCACACACAGAGCCAATCAGCCGGGGCCAATAACATTTGCTTTAACAAAGGGGATCTTCTTCTCCTTTTTCTGAAGTAAACATGATAATTGATTCTTCAAAGAATAGACATAAAGGCTTTTATCTCTTAGAGCAGGGGTCTCCAAACTACGGCCTGCAGGCTGCATGCGGCCCCCTGAGGCCATTTCTCCAGCCCCCTCCGCACTTCTGGAAGGGGCACCTCTTTCATTGGTGGTCAGTGAGAGGAGCACAGGATGCATCCGCACCCATAGTTCCCATTGAAATACTGGTCAGTTTGTTGATTTAAATTTACTTGCTCTTTATTTTAAATATTGTATTTGTTCCCGTTTTGTTTTTTTTTACTTTAAAATAAGATATGTGCAGTATACATAGGGATTTGTTCATAGTTTTTTTTATAGTCCGGCACTCCAATGGTCTGAGGGACAGTGAGCTGGCCCCCTGTGTAAAACGTTTGGGGACCCCGTCTTAGAGTGCCCCTAAAGCTTTGGGAGAAAGCAGGAGGTACTAAATGGATATTTCACCAACAACCACGCTTTTTTATGCAAATTTTACCTGCCGAGAGATAGAGAGAGAGGCAGTTCAGCTTTTTATTGCTCTTGAGAAATTGCTCTCGCCATCATTTTCAACGCCAGCTATGCCCACAAATTATTTAGTGCGTCCCCAGTTGCTGGGCGTTTTGGTTATTTATATTTTTTCATTATTATAAATGACCCTGTGATGAAGAATATTTTAATAAATAAATCTTTGCATGCCTCATTTTTTTCCCCTTTAAAACAGATATAGATTTACTGGACTGAAGTTAACATAGTGTCTGGTGTCTAGAATGAACTTAAAAGAACACTAACCCTTATGATGTTAAGTACCTTCCGATCTTTGCTGTGTATCTGCCCACACCGGCATCAGGAACGGTTGTAAAATTACAAAACGGTGAAAAAGAGAAACTGGCCTCCTCCCTCAGTTAGCTTACAGTAGTACATAGTATATACAGAATTAGTGATATAATTACGATTGTGACAGCTGTTTCAAAGGGAAAGATCAGTGTGCAAAGGGCATATTGACAAGGACTTTCTTGACCCAGGGGTTGGGAAATTTCTTGAAGCTGAGGCTTGGTGGGAAAGCAGACTGGTTGGTTCAGGCGAGTGTGGGGCCTGAGCCCTGGGCTCCGTCAGCCGTCAGCCGCTGCGTTAGGAGCCAGGCCTCGTCCTGAGGCTGTGAGCTCCCTGAGGGCATGGCCTGCATCTAGCATTGTCCTGTGCCCGTTGGGGCTGGCACCGCTCTGGCACAGAGCGGGCGAGTGTTTCATGAGGGTGTCAAGGATGCCAGGAAACCGACCCTTATCTTTTCTCTTTTTCAACAGGTCCTGTCCACACGGTCACCAACCCATCCGGTAAGTTCTGAGCTCCTCGACAAGTTCTCTTTCCCTTCCCCCTCAGTGAGAGTGTCACTGAGGACACATGACGAGAATGGCGAGGAGATGGCTTCCCTAAGTATAGCCGCCCTGGAAGGGCGTCCCACAGATGCTCCATGGGCGGGCCAGGTCTAGGCCACTGCCCTCTGGGTCTCCATCTTGGGCATTGTTGAAAAGGGTCCCCTGGGTGATGTACCATGTGCTCTGGGGGTCATCAGCATGTCTGTTTTGTCCCCACAGTAAATTATTCCTGTGGAGGCTTCCTGTCTCAGCCGTCAGGCTATTTCTCCAGCCCGCTGTATCCTGGGAACTACCCAAACAATGCCAGATGTGTGTGGGACATTGAAGTCCGAAACAATGACCGTGTGACAGTCGTCTTCAGAGATGTGCAGTAAGTGTAAGGGTGCAGCCCAGGACGCGTGGGAGACCCCACGGACATTTGGAAGGGAGCCAACGGCCCCTGGCCCTTCAGGAGACATATTGGCTCTGTGGACTCTGTCTTTTTCTCATGGGTTCAATTTTTGACCCTGCACGGAGGCAGCCTGTGGAGGCGGGGCCACAACAAGAGCCTTGGTTTGGTCACTGATTTGCTGTGTGTGACCATAAGAAATCCTTTAACTTTCCTGATCCTCAGTCAAGAAAGAGGAACTGAGTGCCCGTCTCCTGCTGCCTCTTCCCCAGTGGTTACTGGGAATGTCGCAAGAGAGAAATATACGAAAATGCTTGGGAAATGTTATCCATGGGGGGTGGGGGGACTCCGGTAGGAGTATAATAATGCAGGGAACTCTGGGAACAACCGCACCAGGTGTCTTGAACCTTTTCTCTCCACTCCCTCTGTTTGGAGGGGTGAATTCTAGGGCTCAGGTCGACATGGAGAAATCATTGTTTTAAGCAGAGCAGACATCATCGAAGCCACGTCACTATGTGATTGGTCCGGGGGGTGGGGTAGAGGGGTGACCATGCTGAGGCACCCATGTTTTTTTCTAGAGTCCTAGAAAGAAGGTACCGTAATGTCTTCTCTAACAGTCACCACTGAGCAAAAGAGTTATGTCCATCAATTTCTGATTTGCAGCACCCTTGGTGGGGTGGGCTCTCTGCCTTGGAAATTTATTTGGGGTTTTGCCAAAGATGTAACATGATTTTAATCTCCGCATCATTGCAATTCATGTTGGATTTTGGGAAACTCTAGTTAAAGCTCGGAACATCCTATGGAGGAAGGCTGACTACGACTAGGTCTTTAGCCAGCATCTGAATGACAAGGGCCACCAGCTTTGTGACATCTTCTGAAGCACTTGTCCATGTGTTATTTCATGGGAACCTCACAGCAGCTCTCTGAGCGTGGGTAGGATTAATTCACCTTTATAAGTAAGAACCTGACCTTCGGAGAGGTTATTTGACTTATCCAATATTCACTGATTCAAGGATTTATTTCTACCACTATAAATTTGTAGATATTTTATTCTGGGCAAACTGGGCTCTTTTTCTTATTTAATGTTTATTTTATTGAGTTGAGAGCGAGTGAGTGAGCGAGAGACAGGAACATCAAGCTGTTCCTGTATGTGCCCTGACCTGGGAATTGACCCAGCAACCTCTGGGATTCCAGACGATGCTCCAACCAATTGAGCTATCTAGCCAGGGCAAACTGGGCTCTTTTTGACTGAATAAAAAGGCTAAGGTAGGATGTGATCCTTTCCTTTCATGATGCAAAGAGCTGTCCCAAGATGGGCTGTATGTGTGACCCCAAAAGTCAGGACTAAACCCCTTGTATGGAGGCCATGGAAAGAGAACTCTGCTTAAAATTAACTCTCTGCTTAATTTAAGAAAATCTATTATGTTCAGGCCCTGGCTGGTGGCTCAGTGGATAGAGTGTCAGCCCAGCGTATGGACATTACAGGTTCAATTTCTGGTCAGGGCACACAAGGGTGACCATCTGCTTCTTCTCTTCTTCCCCTACCCTTTCTCTCCCTCTTTCCCTCCCACAGCCAGTGGCTCAATTGGTTTGAGTGTGGTCCCAGGTGCTGAGGATGGCTCTGCTAGAGTTCATCCACCTCAGGTGCTAAAAATAGCTCAGTACTTGAGCATTGGCTCCAAATGGGGTTGGCAGGTGGATCATGGTAGGTGTGCACCTACCTTACTATCTTCCCTTCTCTCACAGAAAGAAAGAAAGAAAGAAAGAAAGAAAGAAAGAGAGAGTGAGAGAGAGAGAGAAAGGAAGAAAGGAAGAAAGAAAGGAAGGAAGGAAGGAAGGAAGGAAGGAAGGAAGGAAGGAAGGAAGGAAGGAAAGTAGGAAAAGAAAGAAAATCTATTATGTTCAATCATGAATTTTGTCAGAGTTTCTGGCACAGAGGCGTGACCCCACTCCGAGGTCTGACCTCCTGCCTCAAATCCCGGATAAAAGTGAAGCCAGAACCGTGTGTCGTGTCCCTGCAGGCTTGAGGGGAACTGCAACTATGACTACATCGAGGTGTTCGACGGCCCCTACCACAGCTCCCCCCTCATTGCCCGGATCTGTCACGGGGCGAGGGACTCCTTCACTTCCTCGTCCAACTTCATGTCTATTCGCTTCATCAGCGACGGCAGCATCACCAGGAGAGGGTTCCAGGCGGACTACTACTCCAGTCCTGCCAATGACAGCACCAGTAAGTCCCCGGGCTCGGTAGGGCCGCGGCGCCTCTGAGAACCCTCTGCTCCTTGACCGTTCTGTGGTGGTGTGACAAAAAACGACAGCAGGATTGATCTGGCGCAGACAGAGACCAAGGGCTGGGGGTCGTGGGACTCTGGCTGCCCAGAAACAAGGTCAAGGGCCCGAACTGGCTGATGGGCGGGGCACTGACTTCCTGCGGTCAGCAGAGACGGAGGAGAAGGAGGAGAAGGTACAAGGTGATGCTCGGAGAGGAGGGTGAGACAGATACCAGCGCCAAGGTCAGAAGCCACCCCCTGGCTTGATGTTCCAGAGTGTGGGACACTGTGACCATGTCCTGAGACCCGGCATGTTTGGCTGCTCTCTTTCTGAAAAATCACTGGTCACTGAGCCACTTCCAACACAGGCTCATGACCACCATCTGAGCTGTTAAATGGACGAGTTTACTGACTGGCCAGGGGTCGGGCAAGGTGATGTCCACGCTCTCTGTTCTCAGTCAGGAGTTTAAGCTTTGACCTGCTCGATAGCAAAGGGGCCTTCTTTCACAACACCCCCAGGATGCCACGGGGACGTTGCTATTCCTCGTGGGTAGCGGTCACTTGGCCAAACACTTCACTCATTTCACACGCTGCCCGTTTCTGCACCTGTGGGATCCCACGTCCCTGCACCCTCATCGGGCTCTCAGAACGGGACTGACCTGAGCCGTAGGGCACCTCGGGGGGGTGGCGAGCATGTCCTCACGTGGACCATCTTTGTCAGCCATCTTGACCCCTGCACCTGTGTATAGAAGGAGCTCCTAGAAGAACATGCTCGGGCTTGGGGACGGTGACTGACTCTGTTGTCTGCTCTTGGCCACCAGGGCTGCTCTGTCTGCCGAATCAAATGCAAGCCAACGTGAGCAGAGGCTACCTGCAGTCTCTGGGCTATTCTGCCAGGGACCTGGCCATCCCCAACTGGAACCAGGTCTATCAGTGTAAGGCCCAGATAACACCGAGCTACGTGTCATTCACCATTCCCTACTCCGGCTGTGGCACCATCCAGCAGGTGAGCCTGGGCCTCCCCACTCCACCGCCTGCCGGGCAGGCTTTCTAGGGACGTGCGCTGAGTTTCTTGAATTCTGGGGACCCAGAAGACATGGTTAGGATACAACCAGCATGTAATTGGTGTGAAGATATAAATCTGTTCCTTGCTGCTTCCAAAACAGAAGGAAGGAGGAGGAGGGTAGGTCACCAGGCGATTTTTCCAGCACGTCCCAGCACAGAGGATGCCTGGGAGGCTGCCACTCACGTCAGTCATAGCAACAGCGGCGCCCAGGGGCAGATCCAGGTTCTCTAGGGCCTGAAGCTTACACTGTCTGGGGTAGGGGTGGGGGAGAGGACCGGGCGTCTCCCTACGTGAAAGAATGCAAACATATTCTAGCCTTCCTCTTTTATAAGGTGTCAGATTGCCTCACGTTTTAGGGTTTCCATTCAGGCCACGATGATGTGATTTTAGAGCTCTTGCAGAAGCACCCATGGCTTGTGGGAACGCGCACCCAGCTGGAAGTTTGCTTCTGACCATTGTAGCATTTAGGAAGCGAAGGGTTTCCCCTGGTCTCCACCGGGTCATGCCTCACTTGTGCTCACCTCTCTTGGGGTCAGATGATTGTGGCCAGGGAGCTTCCAGGGAGCCCCATTCACCTGTGTCCTCTTGGCCATGTGGGCCCCTTTGGGCAGCCAGTCTTGGCCCCACCCTTCTCCACCACGGTGCTTTGGCTTGGCTTCTGTTCCCTGTCCCTTCCACCCACTCCGTGGATATTCACGGATGCTATCGATGCTGTTGTGGACAGTACACCAAGCCCTGGGGAGAGAACGCATCCTCTGTTTGAGATGCTCACAGACCAGCAGGGCGAGGTTCTCAGCCCCAGAGAAGTCACTCTTACAAGACGGTAGGTAGGCGCATCAAACGGTGTGGGAGACCAGTGTTCTTATGAATTTGCCGCTTGGAGAAAGCCACCTTCGGAAATAACGCTGTGGGACAGGAAGGGAAGAGGCAGAATGTGACAGGAAGTCCTCCGCGTTACGATGCCCGCCCGACTGTCCACCTGAGCTCTGGGGAGGACCCTACCCCAGAGCTCAGAGACCTGCTGCAGCTACAGCTCTGATCACTGTCGTTTCCAGCCTCGGCAGTTTAGACACCGAGCTGCAATAGCTACTGACCCGCCCGAACAGCACAGCACAGACTAATGGCTGCAGCCCCTCCCACGAGTACACACCTGCCTTCCCTGGTGTCTCCCAGCAACAGTGGGCACGAAACAGAGCAAGTCAGAAAGGTCCTGAGCCCCAGAGTTCAAACGCAGCTTCGCAACACAGCAGGGCGAGGAGGGATCATCCAGACACACCCATCTTCCCAGGAGGGGGTGCTCTCAGGAGGCCCCAACACCTGGTCTACACGGTGGGCCCCCATCATACGGTAGAGAAAAGGGGCTGTGGGAAAGGAAGAAAGGATCTCGCTAGTTAAGCAGCATGCCCGTCCCAGGCAGTGGTACCATGGCTGTAGGCACGTGCTGTCTGGGTCTGGGTCCGCTGAGTCACTTCCCTCTCATTCTAACCAAAATCGGCCATGAGAGTCTCTCGGAGGTGACGTTGCCTGACTCTGCTCTCCTGCCTGCCTCTCCTAGGTGGATAACGATACCATCACCTATTCCAACGTCCTCAGAGCAGCCGTGTCCGGTGGCATCATCAAGAGGAAGAAGGACCTTCACATTCTCGTCAACTGCAGAATGCTCAAGGACACCTGGGTGGACACCATGTACATCGCCAACAACTCCGTCGAGGTCAGGGAGGTGCAGTACGGCAACTTCGACGTGAACCTCTCCTTTTATACCTCCTCCTCGTTCTCACAGCCTGTGACCAGCAGCCCGTACTACGTGGACCTGCGCCAGAATCTGTACCTTCAGGCCGAAATCCTTCATGCCGACGCCTCCTTGGCCTTGTTCGTGGACACCTGCGTGGCATCACCGTATTCCAATGACTTCACATCTTTGAATTATTACCTAATCCGGAGCGGGTAAGGAATGTCCGCAGGGGGTGGACTTCGACCTTTACCTGATCACCCAAATGCGAGGAGCCCAAGGGCTCAAGTAACGCAGCTGCTGGTCCTAGTAGCTCAAGCTGAACCAGTCAGGTGATCCTCTCTCCTAACACACAGGGATGGGGTGACTGATGACTCAGCAGTGGTCCCCAGGCAGGTCAGCTGGAAAGTGAGATTAGGTTCCAGGTGACTGAACTCCAGGCACGTCTTGGTATTATAAGGACATGGAGTAGTGGGAAGAGCATTCATGTGAAACAGATCGAGACTGAGACGCCCACTCTGCCATGGATGGAGCTGCTCCCCTCTGGGCAGGCAGTGGCACCGCTCTGAACCAGCTTATTCACCCATCAAACGAGCATGGTGATGCCCGCATCATAGGCTACTAGGGGAATTAAAGGAGAAGGTGTAGAAGGGGATTTGGGTAAAGCAGCTGCACAGGTGATGGTCCCCGCTAAGGGTTGCCATGAGGGCACCATACGAGGACCTAAACCCGCTGAGAATAGACATTTTCAGGGTCCATGGTTCCAACCAAGCTCAGAGACATAGAGGGGAGGCCAGTGGTGCCCAGGCCAGACTCCGAGGTGCCCAGGTTGGGCTGTTCTACCTTAGTCTTGTTTCCCTGGATGACAGGACTCTGGAGAGGTGGGGCTTGCCTCTTCTGAGCTCACAGAGGAGTCCAGGGACACCGGGGCGTGCAATTGTAATCGCTGCTCTTTTGCCTCTGTCCATTGGTGTTTACATCATTTCTTGGCTTCTAATTTGACCTTGGCACCTCAGAAACAATTTCCTCACGTAGATGTCGCACTCACAGGGAAAGGCGACCCGCTAGGAATGAGGGCTGGGAGGTTAAATGTCACGCCTCCCCAGGATACTAAAAGCAGCATCTCCTTCCAGGAACAATGATCATGTGTGTCGCGTTGATACGTAGGTGTTGAGGCTTGTCTTGTTTACAGTATACACCTGTGATGGCGAGCCTATGACACGCATGTCAGCACTGACACGCGTAGCCATTTTCTATGAAACGCGGGCGCATGTGGCCACATACCAGAGAAGTATGAGGCCACATGCCGAGAAGGACGTCTCATCCTCGGCTCGGGCACGGCCAGGTGCAGGAACCGAGGATAAAACATTTGCTGTAGTGTAGACACTCTGTGCCGGAAGTCTGGAGGCCAAAACAACAGAACTCCGGCACAGAGCGTCTGGTTCTGGGACTTCCGGTTAGGCTGTTTTTCTCCAAGTGACACACCACCCGAGTTATGCTTGGTCTTTTGGCGAATTTTGACACACCAAGCTCAAAAGATTGCCCATCACTGGCCTACGCAGTGGGTTCCATTCACAGTCGGTTCCATCCTTGTCGGGATGGGGGGAAGCTTACTGAGATCCTCTTTTTACAAGTAGTAACAAGATGACATTTGAGTTGATGTCAAATGATTGAGATGAATACGAATGAGTGAGGGCTTTGGTTCTGCTCTGTTAAAGGATCTTTCCTGGTCAAATTCGGCACATGTATGTGTATGAGATATTGCAGTTTCTGGGGAGGGAGGATGTGTCTAGGGGGTCCACGGGTCCCAACCGTACCTGGAACACAAGGCTCACTGACTATATCTGGCCACCAACCAAATCACCCACCTACATGCCCATTAGAGTAACCTTGAGCTTCAGACACCTAGAGGGTCCTCAGAACAAGTTGAGGAGGGTCAGGAGACAGCCCTGGAGAGGGAAGGGCCCCAACGACACCAGAGAGTAGCCAAGTGTCACCTTGCGTGACCCTGAGACAAGGAGAAGGAAGGAAATGCCGTCTTCCTGTCCTCTTCCTGGGTTCTGCTAGTCTGACTCTCCTGGGCAAGCTGGGGACATTGAGCACACGGTCACTGTGCAATATGGGGCCAGCTGTCCGTGCACAGACCAGGCCCTGGCTTGCTGCTTACGATGCTCCTGATGTGCCCGAGCCCCCAGGATGTCCCCATGGGGCTGACAGTCAGTGTCAGGACCCCACATTCCGTCCCCGAGGCCGGCAGGGGAGGTGCACGCAGCAGGAGGCGTGGGTCCCGTGGGGAGACAGGTTGCAGGGGCCCAGGGCATCCGGGTCGCACTCACAGCTCCAGGCTCTTTCCTCCCAGGTGCGTGAAGGACGAGACCTACCAAACCTACTACCAGCCGTCGCCGCGAGTGGCCCGCTTCACGTTCAGCGCCTTCCACTTCCTGAACCGCTTCCCCTCCGTGTACCTGCAGTGCAAGGTGGTGGTGTGCAGGGCCCATGACGCCTCCTCCCGCTGCCGCAGAGGCTGCGTGGTGAGGGCCAAGAGAGACCTGGGCTCCTACCAGGAGAAGGTGGACGTCGTCCTGGGACCCATCCAGCTGCAGGCCCGGCACACCGAGAAGAGGAGCCTGGGTAGGTGGCTGCCCTCCCATACCTCACCCACGGGGGCCCTGGCCCGTGACCCCTGGGGACTCAGGATGTTTCTGAGGGTGTCATTTCTACCTTGAATCGGGCATCTACTATACGTCAGGCATGCTGTGCTCCACCGGGTGACACAGAGTTCAACTGGACGTGAATCGAGGTCTGGGCAGGGCCGCAGGGGTGCGGCAGGATTGATTGGTTCTGATGGCTGACAGGCTGACACTGGACAAGCCGGGCCATTTTCCTTGTCTAGAATGGGGACCGTGTTTCCTGCTGGGCTGCTTTGTTGTGCACATGGATGAAGAAATGTTTGCAGGGTGACTCCCAGGGTTTCTGGTGGTGGCTCCCTGGCGACAAGGCAGTTGTGGGGTAGCAGGAGTTGTCACAAACCATCCCTTCGGTCACAGGGCTCCACTCCTTGAAGCATCTTTGACAGTTCTCTCCTTGTGTCCCAGTTCAGACTGTCCCCATGTCTGGCTGATTCTAGGCTCTTTCCTTCCTTCCTTATTCATTCCATGCCTATCTATTAAAGGCCGACTATGTGCCAGAGACAAATAACTAAAAACAGAAGCAGATTAAAATCCTCACCTCTGAAAAGCTTATCTTCCGGCGGGAGAGGACAGGGCACGGTGCCTCAGATAGGAGTCAGAGCTGTAGAGAGGACGGCAAGGCGGGGTGATGGGTGCAGGGGCTGACGGGGACCCTCTCACTCCTCTTGTCTCCCTTCTCTTTCCACGGGCGCTGCAGTGGCTGGGGGTCTGGGTACCCCTTGCCTGGGACTCATGTATCCCATTCCCAGTTGGTCTCAAAGACCCCAACTCTCTCCCCTCCCATCCATCGGGAGCCTCTAGCCAGGTTTGGTCTCCCAAAGCCCCGCTCCAAGTTCCTGCTCAGAATCCTTTCCTGGCTCCCAACACAGACCGGACACAGTGACTCCCCCTCCTGGGCACTCAACTGCCCTTTGGTGTCCGGCCTCAGTGTCTCATCTGGCACTTCTCTCTCTCTCTCATTCCTTTCTCCCCTTCCACCAGACAACTAGTTCTGATGACACCGCCCTGCCCTGGGACCGCCGCCCTCGTCGTCTCCTCTCTGTCTCCGCCAGGCTCATCCTCATCCCCATCCTCATCCCCATCCTCATCCCGACATTCTCTCCTTCCGACCCGCTGATGGCCGGCGTGGGTGAGCAGGCCAGCACCCAGGGGAGCGGCTGCAGCACTGCCATCTCCACGGGGGCCCTCCTGGTTGTGGTCCTGGCCATGGTGACCTTCACAGTGAGGAGGAGCACCCGCCCCACCCATGGCCAGACTCTGAGCTCTCCAATGTGGCATCAGGAGATTGCACGGGGCGGTGCTCAGACAGAGGCCCCGCCGGCTCGGGAAGCCAAGGGAGGAAGGAGCAGACGAGTGCCCCGAGCTTGGCACCCAGCGGCACCCGGACTATTTGCTCTGTTGGCCCTGTTTGCCCAGGCATGTGGTGGGGTGGGTTGAGATGGGGGTGCAGAAAGCCAGGGGCAGATTTTGCTAAAACTCGGGTGCTGGCACAAGTGTCAGACAAGCAGGTCCCAGGATCGCAAGTCCTGCGTGCAGCCGTGAGCTGAACACTCACACCAGCAGAGCTTTCTCTCTTGTATACTTCTCTGACCTATAAACTCACTTCTTGGGCCTACAGCATGTATCTTAACCTTTCCATTCACAGGATAAGCTGAATAAAAAGATTTTTTTTCAAAGCAAGTGTCTGTTTAATCATTGAGGTGACTCACCTAAGCACCGATCCCTTCAATGAAGTTAGGTAGGGTAGGCTGTCCAAAGGAACGATAAAAGCTGAGTCTCTGCCCGGTGACTTCCAGAACCTTCTTGAGGATGGCTAAGGTGTCCTCCTTTGTCCTTGACGTGTTTTGGTTCTGCCCAAAGCAGGAAACACATGATGAAGGCTGGGGAAAGACCAGAATGATAACTAACGTCATCATTTTTAATGTCTGTGACTCAGATTGAAAGATGATTGCCTCTGTTTCTCCAGAAATCTGTGCCTTCCGGTTGTGGCATCCTGTCCAGACGGTGGGGTGGGGAAGGTCCTGGGGGAGAGAGCACAGTCCTGGGGCCCCAAGGACCTCCGGTGCTGTGGGCACGTGGTCTTCAGGGAGAAATGGATTGACAGGTGACCCCAGGATCTCAGAAGAAACAAAGGGATAAGGTGCTTACCTAAAAGGCAGTGAATTTGCCAAAGAACGGGAGAGACGCCAGACCCAGGGTTCCTAGGTCAGGCTTGGCAGGAATAGGAGTTTTCTCATACTGCCCTGGGAATGCGAACATTTTTCCTTCTAAGCCCGACTGAGGACCCCTGCCCGAGGCAGGACAGCTAAAACCAGCCTAAGTCCAGAGGAGTGACTTGAGTAGGCTGAGACCCAGCAGGACAGCAGCTGCAGGGACCCCCCTAAGACAAAGGGAGTATTTTAGATGTAAGTGGTGGATGGGGGGGGGAGGGGTGAATTAGAAAAGGCCAAGGTGCACACCTCTTAAATCCACAAAACATCACCAAAGAAAACTCACATCCTGAGCAGTCACTTGGGGGCCAGTATTGCCTGAGAAACTTTGTGACCTGGTGTCATCACAGCGGTCCAGACCAGTGTCCTTCAACCACTGGTCTATGAGCCCGTCCACCAGAGATTTCATGCTGGTCCATGAAAGAGCTAGCCACTCTGATGTTATGAAGATTATAGACCCCATGATCTTAGTCGAATCCAGTTATGCTCAGGGTGATTTCTGCCTTAGCAGTCCCGAAATCTCCTATTTCCACCAGTCCCCAAGTGGAAAGGTTGACGACCACTGGTCCAGACACAGTTTTCAGGACGATGTAGTTGGGAGATACTGCTGGAAAGTTCTGTGAGGACAGCTCCATAGTCAGGCCTGACAGCAGAAGAAGATTTCCAGGCATCCCAGAAGCTGTCATTTGTCCTAAATTCCCGGTCCCCAAAACAGCCCAGCATCAATGATCCCGGTCTGATGACCTCATAAAAATGGTTGCTTCTTTGTTTTGTTTCAGAATGTTTTTAAGGGACCCCCTTCCCATTACTATAATTTGTTTTGACCAGTGAAAATACAAGAATTTAATGCCTCGTTACAAAAACATTCTTTATCATCAATCAGTTTGCCAGACTGAAGAGCAGAGTCAACAGGAACTCCTCTCTCTGCTTCCCCAAATACATGTTTCTCCTTCCCTGACAGTGTCTTCCTAGTACAGGCCTGAGGACTAGCCAACAGGCTCACCTCCCGCCCCCCATGCAGCCAGCCCCTTGGACCCAGAAGAGCCCATCACTGTTTACCGGAGTGGGGGGAGGCTTGCAGGCTGGCTCAGGGATGCCTGGGTCAGAATCTGTGAGCACTTCCCCGGCGGTGTCCAGGATCAAAAGTGTTTATATTTGTAAACAGCCAGTACCTGCACCTGGGAATCCCCAGGGAAACCAATCACCCAGCAGCCAGCCTCCATTGTGAGGAAACCTTTCCCCAACCGCATCCATTCCCTGTTTCTGCTAGGGCTCCGGAGGCTGCGCCCTCCTGGACACGGCTCTCCCTCTCCGGAGAGGGGGCTCCTGTCCCTGCTTGTGAGGCTGTGTGGACAGGAGGGCAGAGGGCTGGCCTGGCCTGCGGAGAAGTGTGGTGGGTGGGGGAAGGGATGGGGAGGTAGGCATGAGCGGTCCAGACAGAGGCGGGCTTAGGGGTTAAATCTGAAGCAGACAATCAAGGTCAGAGATTCCAGGTTCTCTTGGCCAAGATTGTGTTTCCGTACACGAGGGCCCAGGTAAGTCATGTGGACTCCCGCCGCCAAGCCCACCCCTTAGTGAGGAGGGAACCAAACAAACAATACTGTCTGCCTTTCTCTCCTTCCCTGTGCGTGGAAACCAGCGCGGCTGACAAGACACCAAACAGAAAGAAAAAAGAAGATGGAAACTTCAAGTTCCTCTTGGGTCAAAGGAAGGGAATGGAAAACGCACACCCCTGTGAAGGCGACCTGAGTATCCAGGCCCCTCAGCACAGACGGGACAGAGCCTCGCAGCCTCACCCTGGGGACATCCTGGCCACGGGAGGGAGGGACAGACAGGAAGTCCAGCTCCCACATTCAAGGACTAGCCCTTTCGGCTGCTTTCTCCCTGTTTCCCCAATTCTACCCAAATGACCCTGTTCCCACTCCGGAGTCACAGTCTGAAAGGTCACTCTGAGGAGGGTGACCAACGCGTCCCAGTGAACTGGGGAATTCCCCAGTGTTCGCACAGAACACCCCTCCCCCTGCAAATCCTCCCCGTCCTGTCCAAACCCTAACACCGCCCGAACATTTCCAGTCAATTGTCATGGGACCGGTGATCAATTTCATGTCGGAGTAAATTGATTGAATGACTTTTCCAGATGAGAAGAAGGCAAACATCTTCACGTACGGGAGTCGTCACGACATCAGGGACATTGCCGAGCCCAGCTGCAACGGCGGACCCATGGAATTAATTACAAACTGAACTGGTGGCTGTTGGTATCAAGTCCGTAAATTTGGGGGTGATTTGTTTCAGCTGATACAGGCCTCGTGGGCGTAGAGGAAGAGGAGGAGACTGCATCCTGGGAAGGCGGGGGGAGCCCAGGGCCAGGAGTTGCCTGAAACCAAGAAGCCTTAGCAGGTAGGTCAGTGATGGGCAATCTTTTGAGCTTGGTGTGTCAAAATTCGCCAAAAAACCGAGCATCACTCGGGTGGTGTGTCACTTCGAGAAACACGGCTGAACTGGAAGTCCCAGAACCAGACGCTCTGTGCCGGAGTTGTGTTGTTTTGGCCTCCAGACCTCCGACACAGAGTGTCCACACTACAGCAAGTGTTTTATCCTCGGCTACTGCACCTGGCCATGCAGGAGCCGAGGATGGAACGTCCTTCTCGGCATGCAGCCTCAGACTTCTCTGTGTCATCGAAAATGGCTACGCGTGTCAGTGCTGACATGTGTGTCATAGATTCGCCATCACGGAGGTAGGTCTTACCTAGAGGACGCCCCCCACACCCCGGGGGTCTCCCCAAAGAAGACGGGGAGAGAAGGCACCCGGGCAGGCGGAGCTGCAGGTATAATAAGGACCACGACCCGCGGTTCGCCACGGGGAATAAATAAAACTTTAGTAACGGTGAGATGCAGGTTTGCCTGTGTACACTTTCCCGACACGCTCTTCTTCCTGGCACCTGGCCTTCACCCCATCATCAGGGTGGATGCCTCGTGATATAAAATCCTGGTTCATCAGCATCAGGTCTCCCGGGAACTCAGCTACCCGAAGAAGGTTGCGGTTTGTTAAGCCAGCGATGGACCGTTCCGCTTTCTTTGCGGGGAAGAGTGGTTTCAGGTCAGTGGGCTGGTGGGTTAGACGTGGACTGAGTTCTTCTGACTTGAAGATGACGTTTATTTTTACTTCTTGTCTTTTTGGGGTTTTGCTCTTGGCCTCATCTCTCTCCTCCTGTGCGACGTCATCATCATCATCATCGTTATCATTGTCCTTGTTCTTGCCCCCTCTGGACAGACCTATGGCGTCCTTAGGCTTTTCAATGTGGGGGAGCGGCGGGTAGTAGTAGCTCAGGGCTCGAGCCCGCTGCATGCGTTCCACGTGCTTGCTGATGGTGAGCCTCTCCTGCTGGGGCATTCGGAACTCCTCTGGGGGCACGATCACCTTGGCTGTCCACACCTTCTCTGCTAGGGGCCCACAGGTGGAACGAACGGAGGGGTGGTGCTTCTTATATTGCATCAGCTGTTTGTAGTCTGAAGACTGACATTGCAGTTTCTTGAGCATTCTCCATTCCTCCTCTTGCTTATAAGTCAGAAACTTTCTGGATGCCGCAGTGTGAATGCCCCCTAGACGCTGAGGACCAGACGAGGATTGTTAAATATAGCCCCAGGCCGGGAGCAGGGGGCACCCGCGGGAAGAATTCAGTTCGTGTCACCTCCTCCCATCATTGCTGAGTGTGTCTGAGCTCTTGTGTAGTGGGCAAAAGGGTGAGTCTGTGGGGTCAGTCAAACCTGGGCTCAGATCCTGACTCTCCTTTTCACCTACTGTGAATCTGAAAGAATGTTATTGACGCACAGGACCTCTGGGAGGCCTCCGGAAACATCGTAGAAGAGAGCAATGAGTGCAAAGCTAAGGGTTCGAGAGATGGCAGCTTCCTTCATTTCTTATCACATAGAGTCCTAACTGGGACTTTGAAATAAGATAGTATTTTGCTATGCCAGCGTGGATGCCACGAACAGACTCAGCCAAGTTGAGTCCCGTTTGGGAGATGTACATCTCTGTTGCTGTTTATTGGGGAACCTCTGTCTCCCCCTAGGGTGAACTGCCTGCCTTCAGCAGGGCCTCCCTGTGCATGCTTACCATGATCTCCTTTTCCATGGGGGAGTATTTCCCGAGGGCAATCCGTGGGTCTGAGTTGTGGAATTTGGTCCAGATCCTGGAAGACAGAGAGAAAGGCGCATGAGAATTCTGGAAAGGCTTTTCCTAGTTCTCCCCTCCCAAAGGGTGACCCAACATGAATCAGGCGAGGGCCCCTGCGACCCCAGTTTCTGCAGGTGTGGGATGGGCTCCTCCCCGTGGCCCTGGTCTGAGGTGAAGGGGAAGGAGTAGACAGGAAACAGCTACACTCACCCCAGAGATGAAGCATCACATCGATCCGTTTGACAGCACAGGGACGCTAGATCGTGAGAAGACTGGCCTGCGCTCGGTATGCTGACCTGTACGCTCCTATCCGACTCCTCCTCCGCACTCTTCCTTTCTTGGGCCCTTGGATCCTCAGGCCTCTGTTTATCTGCCTTCTGACAGCCATCCTCCCATTCTTTGATCATACTTTGGCAATGGGCTAGGATGGGACGTGTCAATGCCTGGAGTTCATCTAAGGCAGTTTCATGGGAAACCAAGGGACAGTCACCAGCTCCACTCGCATCATAACTGGTCCACTCAGGAGCTATTGTGAGGTCTGAGTCCAGGCATCATTTGATGCCCGGGGTCAGGTTGGTGTGCAGAGGTGCAGAGTGGGCTGGGAGGTGATGTGACCCCATCGTTGCTACTGACAAGACTGTCGCAGTCCAGCCACGACGAGTCTATTCTGGGGTCTTCGAATGGGAAAAGGTATGGAATTGAATAAATGATAGACAGGCATACACAGATGGGTTCAGGAGGATGGCACAGAGAACAGTTTCTACTGTTCCTGAGCCGTAAAATGGCTGCTCCCTAAGGTTCATAGGTCTTTATTCAGGGAAAAACGTGGTCCATTAGCAATTCAATTGTTTCCAAGACAACTCAAAGACAACCCCACCATACCATTCAAATCTAACTTTACACCAATAAGAAACTAGCTTCCAGCCTCTTCCAGAGAGCATGGGTGGGACAAGCGAGAATCAGATATAGCTCTTTGTTAACTAGGCAGGTGAGGTGGGGGGTTGGGCCCAGCACTTCTGTCCCCTAGATATATCCAAATTGCAAAATACCCTGTTTATATTTCGGTCTCCAACACAAGCCTATAAACACAGCTCGGTTCTTTTGGGGTGAAGGTTCAGATAGCTACAGTCTCTTTCTCTCTCTCTCTCCCCCCCCCCTCTCTCTCCCTCTCTCTCTCTCTCTCTCTCTCTCTCTCTCTCTCTCTCTGGTGTTCGCTTGCCTTTCCAATCTTAGCTTCTCATCCTCCATCTGGGCCGCTACCCATGGTTCTTGAAATGATCTTCTAGGCTGCTGTTCTTACACCCACTGTGTCTCGAATACCCTCTCTCGTCCTTGGCAGCTCACTTGTCTTTCAGAACCCAGCCCAACTGTTACCTCCTCTGAAGATCTCCTTGCAGAATAACTCATCCCTTTGTCCGTGTTCTCATCACACCTCCTGCATCCCGCTACGGTGCTTTGCCGCAGATTACCTTGACTGTTCGATAAGTCTGTCTTTCCCTGTGCTCGAAAGCAGGTCCCCACAGCATCTTACCCACTGCACTGTGGCGGTTCAGCACGCGGCTTGGCGTGGAGCAGATGCTGAGCTTGCTGACTCCATAAACAACTCTCCAGGTTCTCTGGTCCACGACGATGCTGGTGGGAGTGTATGTGGGCACAATCCCTATGGAGAGTCATTTAACAATACATAGCACATGCTACAAATACATTTTCCAGCACTGTGCACATTTTACCTCAACTTTAAAAATAGGGTCATTAAGAAACCTGCTTAATGACAATACATCGTGCAAGAGAATGTAAGCTTCAGTTGAGAAGAGAAATAACCCACGTGGTTGAACAAAATGGTTGTCAGCAATGCTAATGTGATGTGAGGCTGAAGAGCTGGGGGAAAAAAATGCAAAAAACAAAATCACCTTCTCAAAGAGGCGGTCTCTGGTCATTCTCCATAAAAGGTCCCTTTCCAGTCCTTCCTCATCGATCCTGTTGATCTTCTTCATGTACTTCTAGCAGTGGTTGCCAATGTGGGCTGCACCGAACTCATTTGGGAGCTCTAAAAAATGCTGATGCCTGGGTCCCACCCCTAGAGGTTCTGGTGTGATCTATCCTAGGGTGAGGGGGGGCACAGGGATGGTTGAATGCCATTCAGGTGGTCCTACCAGGCACTGAGTTAAAAATCCCTTCCTTGTAGTGAGTGGTATTTATCTTGTTTATTATGGTCGTACTCTTCCCATTAGAATGTGAGCTCTGGGGACTCAGGAACTTCATTTATTTTCTTCTTTTTTTTTTTAACAGAGACAGAGAGAGGGATAAATAGGGACAGACAGACAGGAACGAAGAGAGATGAGAAGCATCAATCATTAGTTTTTGTTGCCATTGCGACACCTTAGTTGTTCATTGATTGCTTTCTCACATGTGCCTTGACCGCGGGCCTTCAGCAGACCGAGCCACCCCTTGCTGGAGCCAGTGACCTTGGGTCCAAGCTGGCGAGCTTTTTGCTCAAACCCGATGGGCCCGCGCTCAAGCTGGCGACCTCAGGGTCTCGAACTTGGGTCTTCCACATCCCAGTCCGACACTCTATCCACTGTGCCACCGCCTGGTCAGGCCATTTATCTTCTTTATCACCATTTTCCCAGCCACCAAAATGGACCCTGACATATAGAAGGCACTCACTAAACATCTGTGGAATGGAAGAATAAAAAAGTTTAGCTAAGATGGCACTATAATGTGAACCAGGAGCACTGGGCCGTGGGTGGCGAGACCCAGCTCGTGATGGCACGCCTCTCTATGGTTGCTTTCTACTCTGGCGGCTTGGTTGAATCACTTAGGTGAGGCCGCATCATTGCGGGTGGGAGGGGACTCCCTGAAGGCAAAAGGGACAAGGCTGTCCTCAGGCAGGTAAAAAACACATGGAAGGAGGGTCTTTGGCAGGAGAAAAATGACTGCCACTCTCCGGGCTTACTGTCCGACATCTAGATCTTGAAAGGTCTAGCCATTCTTGCAGGTGGCTCTGACGGTGAGGGAAAGGTGGCCTCTGTCACATGGAGCAGGCTGGGCACAGAGTCAGGAACCCGGAGCTAGACCAGGGGGCCCCAGAGGACCACAGCCAGAGATGAACTGGGTCTTAGGGCTCCAATGCTTCCCCGAATTGTGTTCACTCCCCTGAGCAGTCACCTTGATCTTTGACAGTTCCAGTCTGGTCTTGACCATGAGGTTACATTTGGGCTGAAAGGAGAGAAGGGGGCAGAGAGAGTGGGTAGTGCCTCTGAAGCCAGGAGTCAGCAGCAGTTAGTGAGACACCCCCAAGGGGAAGCTGAGTGCCAGAAAAGAGGACTCGGATAAGGTCCAAGAGGTCCGGCTCTCTTCTGCCTGGTGAGTCCCTCCCACGCCGACCCGGGAGATCTGGGTTGAATGGACCAGTCTATGCAGGAAGCAACATCTACAGCAATTCATGAAGAACAAGTCAGGTGGGCGGGAGGCGTGGGCATTCCACAGACAGGAAACAGCAGAGGCAGCGAGTCTGGGAGGCCTGGTGAGTTCAGGGGACCGCGAGCAGCTCGGGTCTGCAGGAGGAGAGGGAGTGTGGGCACATGGTGGGGAAGGGGGGGAAAAGGGGCAGGAAATGATTGGAAGAGCCTTCAGCTGGGCTGAGGAGTCGGCTTTTTCCCCTGGGACACTGAAGTTGGCATAGCCACTCCCTTTGAAGGAGGTGGCATACTCAGCAGTTTCATCTTTCAAAGACTTTATTGAGGTTACCATAAAACGCCCCTGTCTTAGACCTGCAATTCAACGATTTTTAGTAAAATGAACCAACTTGTGCAGCTGTCTCCACTATTCAATTTTGGAGCAATTCCTATCGCCCAAAATGAAGCCTTTATGCGAGTTTCGAGTCCGTCTGCTGCCGGCTGCCGGTCTGCTGCCTCCTTTTCTGTCTCTACGGATCTGCCTTCGAATGTTTCCACATTAAAAGGGTCCTTTCCTTTCTAGCTTTAAGTCGCCCTCCCCTCCCTGGCTTTCTGCTGGAGTGAGTTGGTATGTTGCTGTCCCTCTCTCTCTGCTGGAGTGAGTTGGTATGTTGCTGTCCCTCTCTCTCTGCTGGAGGTAGCGCCGGGTCCTAGCCTAAGAAACCTGCCCTCTTCCCTGGAAACCAGAAGTACCTGCCGGAGCCGGTAGCCAGGACAACGCCTGAGCTCACTGGAGAGTCGGGCAGAGATCCGCTGAACTTTCTTTTTTTTAAAATTGATTTAAATTTATTGTGTTTACATAGATTCAAGTGTCCCCCCCCCGTAATACATCCTCCCCACCCCTGTGTTCCCCACAACATCCCCCTTGTCCCCCTCCCTGCAACACGCTCCCCTCTTCCCTCCGTGATTTGCTTTTCTGGTTTCTATAACACTGTGTTATATGTATGTAATTTCACCAATCTCTTTCCCTACTCGGATCCCATCCTCTCCATAGGTGAACACAGGAATGACCTAGCCGCTCTGAGGCTCTGGCCGATTACAGAGGCAGGTGGTTCCTGTGGTTTCCCTTATCTTTACATAACCACTTCCTGTATTAACCTGGCAGGAGGATGGCGCCAGGCAAACCCCCCCCCCGCCTCCCCCCCCCCTGTGATTCTGCTGGTCCCACTCCAACCAGAGAAGGCAGGAGACAAGGGGTTGAAATGTTCTTCCTCCCTGCCTGTGGGTCCTTGTGGAATCTGAATGCAAATGAAGTAGGAGAAAAGACCCTTGTCACGGGAGCCAAGCCGAGTCAAGAGGGTGTGGTGTGGTGTGGTGTTTCTTTCCCACCTATAACAGGGAGCAGTAGGACCAGGCAGGATACAGGCACCAGTCTTGTCTTGTGTCCCTTGCTCCAGGGACATCTGATTCAACATTGTCCCCTATCTGGGTTGCTACATGCCCCATCTGAGAAGTAAAGTACAGGAAAGAGAATGTGGGAGGGAAAATGTCGGCCCCCTCTGGGAGGTACATGCCATCCAGCTCACCAGATAAAGGTTGTCAAGTGCAGAGGAGTTAGCTGCAGTCACTGCACTGTCATGGCTCCGAGGGAACATTGTGACATTGGCAAAGATGAAGGGGACTGTCGTTCTGCAATTTCTGTTGATCTGATTCTGCAAATACTTCACAAAAAATTTCTACAACTCCAAGCAGTTCTTTAAGTTCCCAACTTTTTAATAAAATTTAAAACATTAATGTTGAAAAATGACATGGAATGTGACAGGGAAAATAGAAGTCAGTTTGAGCCGAAGTAAATGACCACAGAGACACTGGAATACTGATATATGTCCTGTTCTACCAGGGCTTGCTACAACATACTTCAGAACTAATCACTCTTGTAGTTCCTAAAACCTATACATATGCCTCCCTAATGTCTAATTAAGATATAGCATTTCAGGAAGTGAGAATAAAAGATTATCTGTTTCACAGACCAAATCCAAAGATAAAAGATAGCTTTAAAAAAAAGGTGATTAACTTAAAAGTGCAAATAAGATAAGCAAGCCATCTGAGCCCTTGAGCTAGGTGCTAAACCACCAGCAGGGGGAGCCCCGGGTTGCGGCTCTGACCCTCAGCAAGTCAGACCTGGTCACACGGACCGCGCGCCATGCAAATGAGGCGCAGAAGGAAGAGAAGGAGCCCAGGCTTCTTTATTATGAGAGGGGTTTGTCCCGGGGTCAGGTCTCAGCTCGGCCGCTCCTGATGTGGGGGAGCTCAGGTGAGGTCCAAGTGAGAACGTAGCACGGATGTGGCAGCGAACACTGTACCGGTGACAAGTTACAAGGAGAGAGAAAGAGAAATGCTCAAAGGAGACCCCCTCCCCCAACACACACACACACACACACCCCACACACACACCCGCATGTGTGTGCGGAGAAAATGCAAATCTGAGCGGTTTTGCATTTACAAGGTCTTTGCCTCCTGGGAGGCCCACGTGGGAACCTGTGGGGTGAACCCACAGAAGCCGCCTCTACCCCGCACCCCCTTCTCAGTCTCAGGAGGTCTGGCTGCCGGAGTTTTATAGACAAAGGACCCAGCGTACTAAGGGAAGGTTTCAATGATTTGCCCAAGGTCATACTATTTTAAAATTAGAAAAAGCAAAACAAAACAGAAAGCCAACAACCTCAATATAATCTGAGCTTCGGTTCCGCAGGAAGCGGTGTGGCGGCTGAGCGATGCAAATCCGTCCGATAAGGAGGTTGAAACGGACTATAAGCCGGGGAAACTCACACAAGAAAACCCTGGGAGGCAAGGGTTTGGCAACGCCCAGGGTCGCTGCCCTCAAAGGACAGGTTTGGTCTGCAATAAGGACTGCCGCAGAGATTAACAAGAATAACAACACACATTGATTGAACACTTATTACGAGTAGGCACCAATCTGTGAGTGATACATGCCTTAACTCATTTTAAATATGGGTATATATTTAAAATGATATAAAAGTTCTAGAAGGCATCTGCTTCCAAAACATACTAGACGAACAGTTGTAGTAATCTGCTATGGTGGGCAGGATGATATTCAAAATATTGACGCCCTGGTACAGGGAGCATACGGGGCTGACCAGATTTGCTGTGTTTATGGTTTATGTTGGGGGGGTCTGGGCTCAAGAACGGGGTTGGGTTTCCAAGTGGTTACAGGGGGCAGCCAGGGGACTCATTACCAACCAGTAAGGAAGATCTGCAATCTTTTTACAGTGCTACAGCTATAGTGATCTGTGCTGGTTGAATGCCAGCAGGTCTCAATCCGGGGTCACCTTCGGTTTTTCATGAAATTTCACCAACTATCATCATTGCCTTGGGCTGCAGTCTTCCATATGCTTCATAAAATACAGGGTGTGCCCCCCGCCCCCAATAACCTCTTCGTGTCTGGAAGAGGCCTGCCTTGGCTCAATGTGACTGAATTCTCCCAATAACCCTTTAAAGTAAGCAGGGCAGATGAGGAGGCTGAGGCTTGGTGAAGCTAAGGGCATTCCCCAAAATCACAGTGGAGGAAACCAGACCCAGGCCCTTCGGACTGAAGTCGCAGCTCTCTGCCCTCCTACCCCTGATCCTGTCTGTCCGTCATGAGCAGATGTGCACCCCGCTGAGAAGCCAGAAGCCATTCCTGTAGGACACAGTGACCAACCCATTGGATTCACCCAACTGGCAGAGTGGTCTTAATAAGTAAGAACAGATTGAGTGTTCATTTGGAAAGATACTTCTTTCTGACACCTTTTCACAATCCAGAGCCCCCTGGGTCTCTAAAACCTTCCCATACTTGCTACTGTTTCATTCATAAGGATATAGAGTTAGACACATGCCCCAGAAGGTGTGTTCTCTATCAGAAGACTGTTTCTTCTAAGGCTCAGTGCAGAGAAGCCGTCTTTCAGGATTCAGGATAATTTGCTACTATCAGCCAATTATCTAACTAGAGATAAAATATCTGTTAGGGAAGTCATCCTTTGAAGAGTGTCAGGTATCAATGAGTCCCTCAAAGTTCAGTCCCACAAATACTAAGTACAAGGCATCATATCATGCTAAGTCAGCAATATAATTAGGACTAGAAACGCAATAAAGAGAAGTCCTTCCCTCAATGACAAGCTAATGGGGGAGCTATGACTAACACACAACTCACTACAAGGAAGGGAGAATGTAGTCGGAGTTATGAGAGGTACCAAGTGGGTGCTCTGGGGATTAGAGAATGTAGTTGGAGAATAAGGGAAAACTTAAAAGAGGAGAGGCAGCCATGGGTCTTGAAAGATAAATAGATTTCAGTAGCTTCCTCCTCTAGGAACTGCCACATGCTAAAGGGAGTGATGCCTTCGGTGACATCTGGGGCTCCTGGAACTGCGGGGCCCCACCTGCCTAGTCAGGTGCCAGGTCTCAGTTTGCCTCGTCATCCCTGTGATTGCAGCCTGCAACTATTCCATGAATGCCTCTAGTGCCGGGGTTCTTATCCTGGGTCCTATGGAACCCTGGGGGTTCGATGAGTGGGTCTCAGGGCTTCGGAGAAGCCTCTGCCGCGGAGGCCAGAATAAAGGAATACCGTCATTTGTTGTGAGTTCATGCACTTTGTTGGTTTTGTTCTTTGAGCAAGGTGATGTTCATGCACGGCTCATTTTGTGTACCAGTAAAAAAACATATACCTATGTCTTGAATTTGGGAAAAACAATCATATTTTATTTATCACTAAGGAAGGGTTCGGTGAATGCGCATATGAAACTGGTGGGTTCGGTACCTCAAAAAAGGTTAAGAACCACTGCTCTAGTGGGTAGAAGAACCCCCTTCTCCCCATAGCGCATGCACACAAATGCCAGAGCAAAGGGGTTGTCCCCTGCTCCTAATGCCTTCCCATCCAAGCCTGAGCAAAGCATCAGGTTGCATGAGCCCGCCCCACCGGGCAGCCTGGAGAGCATATAAAGCTGAAACCCCAGGTTCTCGGTAGCTGGAAGCCTTCCCGACATGGGCTGCTCAGCCCTCCTCCTCTGGCCGCTGCTCTTCCCTGTGGTTACTCTGCATGAAGCAGGTATAGCAGCTGATGCCCGGGGCCATTTTGCCCCTGCCTTGTTCCAAGCTTGAAAGGGAGAGTATAGGTATTTCCACATGGTCCACCAGCCCGCTGATGGGAAGCTTAAAATGAAATCTAGACAGATAGAGCTTTAACTGTGTTTCATGCAACCCAACCACTGATTGGAATGTTGCTGTGATAGTCACTGAGTGCGTAATCATGATGGATTTAGGGAAGTTGGGTTGAATGTTTTCTGAGAGATTTGGTTTCAGTGAGCAAGGCACTAGCCAATGTGCAGTATTGCTCTTTAAAAGCATGGCTCTGTTTTCACGATTCTGGAGAGAGGTGGATTAAGAGGAAAACTTGGTCGTGGGATAATTAAGGATTTTCAAAGTGTTCTATGGCTTATCTATGGATATTTAGTGGTGGAGGTATGGGTTGCTGTCACGCTTTTTTTCCTGTTACTGAATGGAGTTGAAAAATGTACCGTAGAAGAATGTCTTAGCCTGATATGATATGCAGTTATCTGGACTTGATGCATGAAGTCTTCTAATCTGAAAATCTTATACCTTTTTAATTTTTAAAAAATTATCAATTTGATTTTCTTAATCTTACTCTGTACTCCACATGTAGTCCTCTTAAAGAAATTTTAATTTAGTTTAGCACTCAACTAATTTAAACTGTCCACAATTTTGATTATTTTTATCATGATTTTGTGACTTTAGGGAGAAAGATTAAAGACCTTTCTTCTTTAGTTTTTCTACTTATACTAACGAATAAAAATTTGGAAATACTCTTGAACAATAAATAGCTTGCATATAATTTTTTTATTTTTGCTATAAAGAAAAGCCTAACTTTTACCACCCAAAGAATAATGTTTGATTGTAAAGTTTATACTCAAACTCTTTTTTTGTTCTGCAAGTAATTGAATAGATATGTTTATGTCAGCTACTCAAATGTATTTATTAAAACATTCTAGGTTGTTAAGAAGGATTTAATTGATTTCTTGAATCCTTTTGGGACCTTGTTTTTTATTTAGATGTCTGATGATGTCTGAGTTTGGGAATATGGCTTTAGGACCGAAAATATCTGCAAAATTCAAACCCTAACTCTGTTATTATCTGACCACGTGAATTTGGGCAAGTTTAGAAATCTCTCCATGTTGCTGTTTTCTCTCACATATAAAGGGGATAATTCATTGGATTGTTGGGAAGATTTAATAAAATAATGCTTATAAATTACTGGGAAGAGTGCCTCAGGCCTAGAAAATGCTAAATCAATGTTAACTGTTACATTAGATAGGATAAATTCTAAAATGTATATTTTAAACCAAGAAGAGAGGAAAATAGAGATGATCAGATTCCATTCACCACATTTCCCCATGAAGTATCCATTATCCAAGTAACCAAGATATTTTCCTTCTTCAGTATTTCAGAAATAGGTTTCAAGCTCTAGATTGAATATTTTTAGCATACATAGCAGGAAAGGAGTATATCAATACTATACAGATCGGTACTCTGGAGAGTTATGAACTATACAAAGTACAGATGGAAAAAGGATGGGACTTTTTGAAGCATAACATTATTCAAATGCCTGAGATCATTCAAGATTCAGGTTCATCATATTGGTTCCAGTGTGGCAAAGGGGATGCTGACTTCGGTGATGCTGAAAGGAACCAACTCTAGGTTTGGGGGATATAATTATAGGCATGGTTAATAGTGACCCCTGGAACAATCTGGAATGAATCTCAATGAGCTCCCTCCCCCCAAGTACTTACTTGAAGTACATTGCTACCTTTGGGAAGTGGAATTGAACTATGACTTAATCTGTCTGGAACCAGGTGTCAGAAGGATTTAGGATAGACATGGGATGGGGGATTGAGAGACAACCCCGAGTTTGGGACATGTGGGTTTAATGATTTCTGGGAACTGCAAAAAAGACACCCCAACATTCAGTGATTCTCTTAAGATGACACCTTGATGACTACTCGCTAATGCATTGGGAAGAGCAGAGAGGAGACCCCTGGGGACAAAGATCAGCCTCCCTTCTGGTCCTGGCTCTCCTCCCATCTCATTGAGAAACCAAGTCCCATTGGCCAAATCATCCAAAATGAGTGCTATTGATTACGCTGAACTGGGCACTTTGACAATCCGGTTACAGCAATGTTCAGCTCTCTTCTACCTCTGCCTTCCCCTGATTTCCTTGAAATTTGCAGGCTTCCTGCCAATACTTGCCACGCTGAGGGAGCATGTTGTTACACATATGAACCCACTTCTTAGCAGAGTTGTTGGCACAGTAAAGAGCACTCCATAAATGGTCCGAATAAATGAATGAACAACAATGGCCCAGACTATCACAACACTGATGTCGGCTTTCTGAATCCTCTCAAAATCAACCCAGCGGGGCTATGGCCTTGTTTCCTCTGAGCTGCTCGAATCGAAGGGCATTTGAAAGCCAGTAGGTCTTATAGATGCGATTGGCAAGTATCCCTATCACGATGGCCATTTTCCCAACAACTGTCAGTTCTTCTTCCCTTTTGCCCCCTTTCCATTGCTTTCGTCCACGTACCCTCTCACTCCCCTCCTGCCCGAGATGTGTGCTTCACTCTACAATTTATAGAAGAGTGTCCTTGAGCTTCCAAGAACAAGCAGATTAGTGATATGATATGGCCTTGTAGGTGTTCATGGGCCCCTCGTGCTGATTGCACAAGAGTCTTACAGACAATGGGGCCAGTGAGACCTTCCGGGAGCAGCCACCAGAAGTACAGCTGCGGTTCAGTGCAGGTCTCGCTGATATCAGGAGGGATTTGGGGCCCTGTAGACCACACGGCTCGCTTAGTATTATTAGTGTGATTCACATCGAGAATGTGAGGACAAAGGGCAGCTTGTTGACCATCGGAAAAGGAAAGACTCTTTCTGAAAATGTGATTGTTCCCTGGAGTAGAATAGATCTGAGCAACACAGTCCAAGTTAAATAGTTAAAGTCGTCTCTAAAAACCACATTGTGATCAAGTTGCAATCTGTTCAGCTCTGGTCCTGAGCCTGCTCTGCCTCTAGTTCCAACATGCTGAACGCAACACCCATTCTTACTTCGTGTCCCCAGACCCTGCCCGGGACACTCAGCCCTGGGCGCCCTTCCCTGGCGCCGCAGTCGGGATGGGAGTCCATGATGTCAGATCTCAGCCAGACCCACCCAGCTGCCTGCTGGCTCATCCCCCTCTGGTCACGCCTTCAGCAGGCATGGCACTGAAGCTTGCGAGGCTGATAGTTTTGAGGGCCTCCCTCCCCCAATCCCAGCTGTGCACATACATGTACACACACTAACACATGTGCATACGCTGTCTCTCTCACACACGCACACACACACATGCACACACATACACACATACACACATACACAGACACACACACATACACACATATACACATACACACATACACACATATACACATACACACATACACACGCATACACATACACACATACACACACGCACACATACACACATACACACATATACACATACACACATACACACACATACACACATACACACATATACACACACATACACACATACACATACACACATACACACACGCACACGCACACATACACACACACACACACACACACACACAGAGTCGGAACTACTTGTTTCACCTACCCTTCCTTCTTGTTGCCAGCCCAAAGGAAACCCTGTCTGTCCTGCTGTCCTTGTAGCTCTCCCTCGTGCTGTCCCCTCTCTCACAAAGCTGTTACCTCTTAAATCTTCCTCTCATCCTGGCTCCTGACTTCTTGAATACTCCCCCAAACACTCTAAACCAAACATATATAACCCCTTCAGCCCCCCTCCCTCCTTGTACGGCAGCATTGTCACAGATGGCCCTCCATGTGCACGGACCTTGTGTGCAGCCTCAGGGTGTGTGCACATTTCATGACTGCCTGGCAAGTTCAGAGACAAACGGAGAAATGAGCACGTCATGTGGCCCTGAGCCCGTGGGCACTCCTTTTCCTCAGAAGTCCCTTTCTGAGTGCCGGGGGACACACTTCCACAGGCACTGGACTCTTCCGCCTTTCCAGCACAAGGCATGTTCAACAAATAACCCGATTTAAAAGAACAAGGTGTGAGTCACTCTGAGCAGCTCAACTATGCGATGAATTTCTCACTTGCCACGGATCAAAAACAGTGTACTCACTCCGTTTCCCAAAGCATGCCCTGAGCTCAATGTCAACTCCACGAGACCGTCATATACATGCAGTGCTCCCCAGTAAGCTTAGGTGGCCTATTTTATACAACAGTAATCCCTCTCCTTTCTCTCTGCTCTTAGACGCTAAGATCCTAACACCGTTTTCTGCTGACAACGCAGATTTATTAACCCCTCGTTTGATGTGGTTTGGTGGGTCATGCGCTGCTAAGGGTGGGTAGGTCTCCAACCTTGCAAATACTCCCAAGCAGAACGATTTCATCTGGGGGACCCCTATGCACTGACCTCACTCAACCCTCTGCCTTTCTGCAGTGCACTGAGGAAGGCTCTGCCCTCCACCCTATCTCTCTCTGTTTCCTCAGGTCTCGGGTCTTCCGTCACTTCTTAGAAAAGCTGTCCTGGAAGCCCCACGCCCATTATGTACTCTTAAACCATTACGAATATCTCCCTGCTTGCTTCTTAGCACTCTGCACCGCTGTAAACCTAAACTTAGTTTAGATTAATGTGACTGCCTCCTGCGGTCTCCTTAAACTAGACTCCAAACTGTGACAACGGAGAGCAGTTCTGCGAGTGCAGGGCTATCCGCAGCGCCCCCGCGTGTCCCGCAAACCCTTGTTAGCGTGTTTAAATGACTGGGCTGATGCAGAATATGTCTTCTCCTAACATGCAGTGTTTTTGTATCTTTGCAAGGCTGGCCACCGCTGCAACTAGTGAATGGGTCAAGCCGATGTTCCGGGCGTGTGGAAGTGTTCTACCATGGCCAGTGGGGCAGGGTTTGTGATGACCAGTGGGACGTGAACGATGCTGAGGTGGTGTGCCGGCAGCTGAACTGTGGGCGTGCCCTCGCCGCCCCTGTTGAGGCCCAATTCGGTGGCGGGGAAGGTGGCTTCCTGCTGGATAATGTAGGCTGTACAGGAAGGGAGAGTCTTCTGGGACAGTGTCCTCACGCCGGCTGGTCCCTCCATAACTGTGGTCCTGGAGAAGACGCCAGTGTCATCTGCTCAGGTAATGTCGGCTCTCCCTCTAAGGGTGCACGTCCCATTTTCCACCTGGCATCTCCACTGGTCTCATTAGCGATGCTTACAGCCATGCCATCACAGACCATCTCTGACCACTTCTAATTTTTTTCTTCTTTTCCAAGTGAGATGAGGGGAGGTAGAGAGACAGTCTCCTGCATTTGTCCCGACTGGGATCCACATGGCAATCCCATCTGAGGCTGACGCTCTGCTCACCTGGGGCCATGCTCACAACCAAGCTATTTTTAGTGCCTGAGACAGAGGCTCCATGGAGCCATCCTCAGTGCTCAGGGCTGATTCACTCGAAACAGTCAAGCCATAGCTGCAGGAGGGGAAGAGAGAGAGAGAGAGAGAGAGAGAGAGAGAAACGAGATGGAGAGAAGTGGAGAAGCAGATGGGCCCTTCTCCAGCGAGCACCAACCATGAATTGAACCTGAGACATCCACATGCTGGGCTGATGCTCCACCACTGAGCTAGCTGGCCAGGCCATCTCTGACCACGGCTATGAGCCAGAAGTAAAGAGGCATTGGTAATCCCAGAGCTTCAACTTGAGCTTAGGGATTTTCCAGCCACCAGATGTGGAAGTGAATTTTGTACTGAGAAAAATAGTGGAAGGCATTGGTGATGCCATCCCAAGGGCTGGATCTCACAACAAAAGTCACCAACAGCATTGACCACGTGCTGAGGTGCTCGGTCTTTCTTAGGGTGCTGGGAACTAAGTGATCACATCTCCCACTGCAAGCTTGCAGTCTAATGAAGGCAAAGAAATGGGGGAGCTCATAAATGGAAATAGCACTGACTTCTTTTTTTATTTTTATTCTTTTGCCCCATTGATTGTGAGTCCCAGCCATGTATTGCCAGTCACAGATCTTTGACCAATTAGTAATGATCGTGGTCATTGTAGACCAGGTTTCTCAACCTCGGCACTATGAATATTTAAGCCACGTAATTCTTTGTGGTGGTGACTGCCCTGTGCACTGGAGGCTGTTTCCCTGACCTCTACCCACTGATGACAACCAGAAATGTCTTCAGGTATGATCAAATATCTCTCGGGGCAGGGGCAAACTGAGAACCTCTGGTCTAGATATACAAGTGAATTTCCACCCAACCCATGACGAATATTCAGTATGGTACCAATGACACAAGACTTACATGTGTGCAGGGGGAAATCAGGGAACTAATTCAGTGGGTCTGGAGCAGTGAACTTGGTCACTTGCTAAAAATTTTGATTGTATCCAACCAGAAAGACTATCCATGTGACACTAATGTAATTAATGTTTTCAACATCAGTTCAGACAGCTCAAATGTTGGGCAGGGGTGTGTGTGTGTGTTTATTGGTTTATTTGCATATATATTTTGTTTCAATTTAGCTTTGTTTGGCTGGGTTTGGGATCTCGAATTCCATCAACACCGTCTATTCCAGAAAGCCACTGGGCTCCCCCTGCTCTTTATGTGTGATGAGAGGCTGTCTCCTAGGTGGGGGTACTGGGCAGTCTGCAGGGAGCACACAGCATAGGCAGCTCAATGGAACACGTGTTATTAGACACACGGCACTTATAAACGTGTACGTGTTTGATTATTAGTCATCTGAACTGAGGCAGGGGGGTCAACGTTTTTATTTCTGGGAGTCATATTCTTTCATTTTAAAATTTATTTTGAATTGAAGCATTTCTAGGGGAAAAATATAGCTCTTTTCTAAGTGATCTTTTCTTTTCTTGCCTATTAGCGGAGACTGAGTATTTAAAGCCTGCTTTGGGTAAGTTTGTGCTAACATTTTTCATTCTCTGAGCTACTTGGGCAGATCTTAAAGGAAGACACGGAATCAATAGGAGGAGGGATCAGACTGCCATGTTTCCACAATCATTATTTGTCATTTCCACATTCCGGGGCCACTAAGATGATCCCATCACTAATCTGAAAACTCTTTTGGGCCACTTCCTCTTGCAAGAGTTAGCTGTATTTTCATTTCGATCATGAGGGTTTTAAGTTAGTCTCTAGCATTGCTGTTTTTATTTTACTTCCCAATGGAATTGCTGTTAAAAGCACTCCCCCTAGCACCATAAGGAAAAGTCTAGGTAAATGACTTGTACGGCTCCTGCAATGGCTCAACGTGTGTACGTCCTTCCCCACGGTGTGGGCTCCGTGTGGCCGGTGGAGGGCGTGAACGCTTTTACATCCTAACAGCCGCTGAAGTCTCACCTTCTCGGCCTGACGAGAACGCCGAGGACTCGCTCCGGATGCCCCAAGGTAGGAAGTATCTTGATGTTGAATTTGTAGTCACATTCACCTTCTAGTTTAAAACCAAAATTGGCATTGTGGAGCCACTGGGTTGCGAGAGGGCATGAGCTGGGAAGGAGCTCCGATGTGGACATGCCCTGGTCATCCCGCTTTGGCCTCTGTGGGGAATGGCTGCCCTGAACAGGTAGGGGGCCCTGAGCTCTAGCGGTGACAGGCATGCTCCTGGTGTGCGGGCATTTTAGAGAGCCAGTCTCACACATGACTGCTCTAACCTCTAAGGTCTCTTCGAAACAATCCCATCAGCGAATACGTCTGAGCACTTATATTGTCCCGGGGACTGTGTTTCTCCAGGACATCGCCATATTTTACATTTCACATTTTTGACCTGTCACATTAAAGATTTGTTGGAAATCAATAAGGAGGTAAGGTAAACGTTATTCAATTTAATTAAATAAAAAGCATTTCTATTTTTCTTGTGCCGAAAGGTGATGGAAACTCAGCAACCATATTATCAGGTAAGAGAACATTTTTGTGCCGTTTTCCCTGGGATATTTCTAATTGCCCATCCAAATACAGAAAAGAAATAAATAAAAGAATTGCTGTTACTTTTCCTTAGTGACTCATAACCTACCCCTTACAGTGGAGTTTGTGTGGAGCTAATTTTGAAGGTATTGCCCCCAATAGAGTCTCTAAATTCTTTAAATAAAAAAAGAGATAAACAGTGCCATTGTTGTTTAATAAATAGTGGAAACCATTTTGACCATAGTGGTTTTGTAATTGTCTTTAAGTGTCATTTTGGTCAGCTACTCTGAGAGATTCCGAACCCTTTCAACTTTTATAAACAGTGTTTCAAATTTTCTTCCGAAGAAACATTACTTGATCACAGAGAATACCTGCTTATGTCTGAGTTTCCCATGCTTTTGTAACTAATTGCCACACACTTAGTGGTTTAAGCAACACGAGTTTATTATCTTGCGTTCTAAACGGCAGAAGACCAAAGTGAGTCTCCCTGGGCTGAAATCAAGGCATTGCCCCCGAGCTCTCTGCACTCTGGCGGCACACACAGGAGGAGCCATCTCCCTTCTTTTCCGGTTTCTAGGGGCGGCCTGCGTTCCTTGGCTCACGGCCTCTTTCCTTTATCTTCAAAGCCAGCAGAGTTGAGTCTTCAAATTTCTCTCTGTCTTCTGCTTCCCATTTCCACTTTTAATGATGCTTGTGATTACCTGGGCCCACCTGGATCGTCCAGGATGATCTCCCTATCTTAAGGCAGCTGTTAGCAACCTTCATTCCCCTTTGCCAGGTAACCAAATGTTTTCGGAGGTTCTAGAGCAGTGATGGGCAATCTTTTGAGCTTGGTGTGTCAAAATTCGCCAAAAAACTGAGCATAACTCGGGTGTTGTGTCACTTGGAGAAAAACAGCCTAACCGGAAGTCCCAGAACTAGATGCTCTGTGCCGGAGTTCTGTTGTTTTGGCCTCCAGACTTCCGGCACAGAGTCTACACTACAGCAAATGTTTTATCCTCGGCTACAGCACCTGGCCACGCAGGAACCGAGGATGAAACATCCTTCTCGGCATGCGGCCCCATACTTCTCTGGTATGAGGCTGCGTGTCATCAGAAATGGCTACGCATGTCAGTGCTGACACGCATGTCATAGGTTCGCCATCATGGTTCTAGGGATTAGGATGCGAGCGTCTTTGGGAGGCCAGTGCTCTGCTTCCCGCACATGTTTATCAAATTTAATTCTATAGTTGCTACTGCTCCGTGTCACCGATACAGATGCGTCACTCAGGACGTACCCTGAAATATGGTGACTCAAACAGCAAGCAGAGAGAGGAGAGGCATAGTCAGGAGGGAGGTAGCATCTACTCAAGTCAGTGCAGAGATAAGCGGAGGTTGTCGCCCCACTGTTGTTTCCCCTGCCCGGGTTTCTTACGGATACTGCAAGAGATTCCCGTGGGTGGATATGGCGTGGAGTCAAGTCTGGAGACAGGAGAGGACGTGGGGCATTGCCTAGGACACAGAGACAGGTCAGCATGACGCAGGCTGACGAGTGAAATAGGCAGAACAAGTGAATAAGGGGGCTGGGGACCTGCTGGTGCAGGCCACCAAGCCAACGCTTAAGAGAATATTAAGAGCCCAAACACATAGTTCTTATCACCAAAGAACCCAGTACCTGCACTTGGACAAAGTCTGGGAGAGGGAGAGAAGCTGGGGGTTGTTCAGCTGAACAGGACCGAGGGTCAGTGGCTGAGAGGTGATTAAGCATTTCTACAACTTACATCGTGGTCACTTCGGTGTTAAGGCAAAACTCCATCTTGTGAAAGCACGGGGAGCCCTGGCTGGCCACCCCTCCCTCAAGTCCTTGTGAGCACCCCTGTTAACGAGCGTTTCCTTATGACAGTTCTCCTCGCTGCCGTCTCAGCTCAACCCCGTCCTGTGACTACGGCGCGGGCAGCACCACCAGGTAGGGCCCCTCCCCACCCACTGGATTTATCACGGCTCCTGAGTGGTGCTGTCACCCAGCCAGCGGGTCTGCGCACCACCAGGTGACTCTAACGTGCCGTCTGAGCTTGCACGATTGCAGAAGGAAATGACAAGACACTGAGATGCCCGGATCTCATGCTGCCCCGCTTCACTTTGTGTTGGATTATCTGTGACTTTAATTGTCAGGGAGCATCCTAACCTAAGACTCCTCATTTCACACGTCTTCACACATATGAAGAGTAAGAGGAAAAGGGGCCGGGCATATGTGTCTGTGTATGTGTGTGTAGAGTGACAGGTTCCGGCAGGGTTAGTTACCTCATAGCTTTTCAACTTAAGGAATAGACTAGAGCATTTGGCCTAATATCTGGGAAGTGTCAGCCCTTTGGTGGGTATTCAGGGCTAGCTAAATGAGCAAATAAGTAAATGCTCGAATAAACGAATGCCACGCACACAAACCCCGATGGCGTATTTGTGTCCACTTCCAAATATTAGCCAAAGAGAGAGCAAGCCTGCTACATTCTTAGGTCTCGCGTCTGAGTGACTAAGGATTCTTTAAAGGAGACCTGGGTGGCATATTCCATCGACTTGACAGGACAGTGCTCGGAGCCAGCCACTGGACCCCTGGGTTCGGAGCCATGATCTCCCACCTCCCTCACCCCTCACCAGGTTTCTTTACCTCTTTGTGCTGGCTTCCTTACCTGGAAAATGGGGATAATAACTGTGTACCTCAAGGAGGTGTGACATGTCATCAGTGAATTGATAACGTCACCATCTTAGCAAAGAGCCCGGTGCTCGGCCATGCAGTGTGAGTGTGGGCTTGAGTGTCCCCTGTGGGACAGCGCTGGCCCAGGACACTGCCCCGTGACTGAGTGGAGAAGGCACAGCCTCTCTGTTCTTTGCTGATGGCCATGACCATTATGTTGCAACTCCTCCCCCGAGTCCCTGGCAGTCACCAACTTGCTCTCTGTCTCTCTGGACTGACCTCTCCTGGATATTTCATATAAATAGAGTCCTACAGTATGTGACCCTTGGGTCTGACATAATGGTTTCAGGCTGCCAGTTCCTTTAAACTTCTCTCTGTTGAATGAGCCGGTGTGACGCTAATTGAATTCTTCTCCTGGAAATGTGAAGCAGATGGAAAGAAACTGGTCTCTTTCCTTTCAGGATTAGCTCACAGGGGTCATTTTCCTTGTATTGTTGTTTTCCCAACAGTACTCTCAACTTCCGCCATCCTCGAAGACGTGAGCCACCCGACTGTATCGTCAGGTAGGTCAATGAGCTATAAGTTAACAATTTAAAAATGGGTGTAGTACATTGTATATGCCACTTTCAGCATTTTGATCCCATAGAAAGGGTGAGCTGAAGCTCAGGACCAGGGAATATTCGCCACCAAGGGCTCTTGGGGAAATGTGATGCCCAGTGTTACTGTTAGCACTGATCTTAAGCTTCATGAGGACAAGGGTTCTGTGTGCCTCACCCATCACCGCATCTCTAAACACCTATCACAGTATTAGGCACTTTATAGGCACCCATAAAAGTTTATTGAGGCCCTGGCCAGTTGTCTCAGTGATAGAGCATCAGCCTGGTGTGTGGATGTCCTGGGTTTGGTTCCCAGCCAGGGCACACAGGAGAAGCACTCATCTGCTTCTCCACCCCTCCCTCTCTTCTTTCTCTCTCTCTCTGCTCCCCTCCCATAGCCAAGGCTCCATCTGAGGATGGCTCCATGGCCTCTGCCTCAGGAGCTAGAATGTTTCTGGTTGCAACAGAGCAAAGCCCCAGATAGGCAGAGCATCACCCCTTGATGGGCATACCTGGTGGATCCCAGTTGGGCACATGTGGGAGTCTGTCTCTCTGCCTCTCTACTTCTCACTTCAGAAACACACACACATGAGTGTTTTGAATCAATGGGTGTGTAGGTGGTACATGTGTGGATAGGCCGTTTGACCCCTCTCAGGGCAACTTTGGTCTTGCTAAGAGCAGTCCTGCTAGACAATGCCCAGAGGTGACAAGTCCCTCTATTCAAAAGCACAGGTATCACTCCGGGAAATGCCAGCAGCCCCACTTGTGCTAATCTCTCCCCTCAGAAGAAGGTACTAAAATTTCATATGTGAGCAAACTAATGAAGCCAGTCCTTCTAACCAGTATTTTTATTTTGCAGCCTCAGCAGATAATGACAAGTTACCAACCATTTCGTCAGGTACAGCAATGCTTCTATCACGGTCCCACAGATTCGTGCTTTACCATCCAGATGGGAAGTACAAGCAGATGGATCACGTCGCAAGTTTTATAGTGTCCTCAGAAGGGTTGTCCAAGATTATCAGCATACTCATGAGTACAATGATTTTTAAAACTTTGCCCAATTCTCCAAGGGCTTATTCACTACTGCTGAGCCCTTATGCAGAACCTAGAGTTAATGTAGGTTGGGGGGGGGCAAAGCAATAGGGGGCAGCAGGGTGACATTGAGGAGCTTTCTATTAGCCACCTGAACTTGACTCCAACCTCATGAGAAAGCAGGTCGTTTTTTACAAGCATGTGTCCAGTCCAGATGTTTTGGTAGGATGGGGCAGATCTGGTGGCTCTTCATCAGCTGCTGGCTGGGTTTTTCTCGGATGGGTTCTTGTCCTTCTCAGGAAGAGAAGCTTCAGTCCTAACCACCGCTTCCATGTTGTTCTAGTGCTACCTGTGGTTGACTTGCCACCTTCGAGGCGCAGAGCCAATGCTCCTTGGCCCAACCCATCAGGTCAGCCACCTTCCTCCCAGGACGTGCCACTGTGCCTATGAGCCCAGGGCAGATCACTACAACCAGGGAAGGGACTGGGGGAGCCGCCCAGTCCGAGGCCTCGGAGATGCACAGGGACCACAGGGAAGGCCCCCAGTCCCCCAGGACCTGGATGAGCAGCTGGGTCTTCGCACAGCTGGCACCAGAACACCCCACTCCCCTGCTGTCCCACAGAAGTATTTTAAAGTTCAGACAACAGAACAATAAAGCAAATAACCATGTCCCCCGTACCTGCACTTGACCGGCGCTCACATTTTATTATATTGGCTCTCCAGTTTTATCAAGAAACAGAACATTATGGATACAACTGAAGTCCCCCAAATTCCTTTTCCCACTCTCTGTGCCCCCTTTCTTCTTCACAGATAAGTGCTTTCTTGAATCTTGCGTATATTTTGACAGTTCATTTTTAATACCTTTACAGGTATGAATTATGCAATCTTCGTGTATGTTATTTGTGTTTTTCCTTCACACAGATGACATCCATTTCTGCAGATCATTTAGTAACCTTTCAGTCTTTACTCCAAAAATTAAAGACCTTTAGTCTTTACATTTTTGAGATGCATCCATGTTGATAAATATTAAGATATATAGATAGATTTTACTGCTTTTAATGCTGTCGTGTTAAAATTTTTAAATAAACCGCTTAATTTACACATTTCCCCACTAACAGAAATACATCTCCCTAATTTTTCACGTCTGTCCTGCTGATAATGTCAAGTCCTCACTCGCCAGCACACGGGAAATACGCATTCTACAATCCAATCTGCTTTGTTGAGTGACTAATAGGGGGCACATCACGCATTGGTGGAATTAGTAAGCTGTATTTTTCTAGAATGCGCTTATAAATGGGGCGTGATCAAAACATTCCCCCTGATTTGTAAGCTAGGCAAGTAGGATGAGTACAGCACTTACGTTTCAAAACCGCGCCTTAATTTTTGTTTCCACAGAAGGCTGGCCCACGATGAGGCTCGTGAACGGTACCGGGAGGTGCTCTGGCCGGGTGGAAGTTTTCTACCGGGGCACCTGGGGGTCGGTGTGTGGTGATGGCTGGGGTCTGAAGGAGGCGCAGGTGGTGTGCCGGCAGCTTGGGTGTGGCTGGGCAGTGTCTGCCCCTCTGGGCGCCCACTTCGGTCCCGGCTTTGGGAAGATTCTCCTGGACAATGTGCATTGTAGTGGTGAGGAGAGCCACCTGGCCCTGTGTGCCCATGACACCTGGTTCACTCACAACTGTGGCCACGAAGAGGACGCCGGAGCCATCTGCTCGGGTGAGGGGTCTTTTGCACTCTAAGTGACTCATGGATCGAATGGGCTATACGGAAAATGGGAAGTGGCCAGAGGTCTCCTCCTGTGAGGGTTTATGTGTTCCTATTTCTACACCTACAGGCTCTCTAGCGGCAAACCCCAGCGCTCCAGGTAAGACTGATTTGGGCTATTTCTGTGTCCCATTCTACTTCCTTCGAGTACTGTCTGGCTAATATTTCTGCTGTGTGGTAGAAATGGAATGCACATGACCCTGTTAAGTCAAGCGTTAAGCAGTTTACAGAGGCTGGTTTGCTTGGTCCGTTTCACTTGAAGTCTAAAAGGCTTTCCCAGTGTGTTTGTCTATATGGGGATCAGAACAGAGGTATATGATGTTGACATTGGCCTCTAGAGCTCAGACTCTCCTGCTCCAGGAAACCTGCTAATCCTGGCCTGAATGGCCCCTCTTCAGGGCAGCCACCTGAGAGTAGGTCTCAGGCACTGTTTAGGGCATAGCATGGAGTAGAGCTCAACACTGAAGAGTAACATCAGCAAAAGAGAGTTTGGGAATTAGCTAGTAGTATACAACCACCCAGGTGCAAGAAAGTTTCCAAATCAGAACTAAACAACCAGGCAGCTCCAGGCAAAACAAGACTCTTCTGGGGCTATTGAAGGATTGTAATTAGTAGTCATTGAGTTTAGAATACAGTTTTCTATGTCTGTGTCCATTAATTTACTTATTTGAGAGAAAATTGCCATTCATTTTCCAGAGTGATTATATCATAAAGCCATTCATCTGGAGTCTGTGAGGCCTGATTCTTTTAAAGAGGCAATGAAATGACCTCAGTTGAAAAATTATGGTTATGTGATTTTAGAGTAACTTTGCCACTAGGAAAAGCCATGGGGCTATTGCAATTCTTTATTTCTTTTTTTATCCTAAAGCAGTGGTTTTTTAACTTTACTTTTAATCAGAATTACCCTGAAGATTTATTTAAAATACATACTGTGCCCCCCACTCTAGAGTTTCTGATTCAGTAGGCCTAGAGTGGAGTGTGAGAATTTATATTTCCAACAAGTCCAAGATGCTTGCACTGTAGTCTGGGACCACATTTTGAGAACTGCTTCCTTAAAACAAACAAAAAAAATGTGTTTTCTATCCTAATAAGCAGAAGCAAAATTATCATCATCTTCACCATCGTTATCATCCTCATCACTGTCATCATCATCTTCATCATTGCCTTCTTTGCCATTGTCATCATCACCAGTGTCATTATTAACATCTCCATTGTCATCATCACAACTGTCATCATCACCACCATTCTCATCATCACCACTGTCATCATCACCACCACTGTCATCATCACCACCACTGTCGTCATCAACACCACTGCTATCATCACCACCATCGTCATCATCACCACCATCGTCATCATCACCACCACTGTCATCATCATCACCACCACTGTCATCACCACCACTGTCATCATCACCATCACTGTCATCATCACCACCACTGTCATCATTACCACCACCACTGTCATCACCACCATTGTCATTATCATCACCACCGCTGTCATCATCACCATCATTGTCATCACCACCACTGTTGTCATCATCACCACCACCACTGTCATCACCACCATTGTTGTCATCATCACTGTCATCATCACCACCACAGTCATCATTACCACCATTGTCATCATCACCACCACAGTCATCATTACCACCATTGTCATCATCACCACCACTGTCATCATTATCACCATTGTCATCATCACCACCATTGTCGTCATCATCACCGCTGTCATCATCACCCCCACTGTCATCATCACCACCACTGCCATTATCACCAACACTACCATCATCACCACCACTGTCATCATCACCACCATTGTCATCATTACCACCACTGTCATCATCACCATCACTGTCATCATCACCACCACTGCCATTATCACCAACACTGCCATCATCACCACCATCGTCATCATCATCACCACCACCACTGTCATCACCACCATTGTCGTCATCATCACTGTCATCATCACCACCACTGTCATCATCACCACCATTGTCATCATCACCCCCACTGTCATCATCACCACCATTGACATTATCCTCACCATCACTGTCATCATCACCACCACTGCCATCATCACCACCACTTTCATCATCACTACCATTGTCATCATCACCACCACTGTCATCACCACCATTCTCATCATCACCACCACTGTCATCATCACCACCACTGTCATCATTACCACCACTGTCATCATCAACACCATTGTCATCATCATCACTGCTGTCATCACCCCCGCTGTCATCATCACCACCATTGACATTATCCTCACCATCACTGTCATCATCACCACCACTGCCATCATCACCACCACTTTCATCATCACTACCATTGTCATCACCACCATTGTCATCATTACCACCATTGTCATCATTACCACCACTGTCATCATTACCACCATTGTCATCATCACCACCATTCTCATCATCACCACCACTGTCATCATCACCACCACTGTCATCATCACCACCACTGTCGTCATCAACACCCCTGCCGTCATCATCACCACTGTCGTCATCATCACCACCACTGTCATCATCATCACCACCACTGTCATCACCACCACTGCCATCATCACCACCACTGCCATCATCACCACCACTGCCATCATCACCACCACTGTCATCATCATCACCACCATTGTCATCACCACCATTGTCATCATCACCACCACTGTCATCATCACCACCACTGCCATCATCACCACCACTGTCATCACCACCATTCTCATCATCACCACCACTGTCATCATCACCACCACTGTCATCATTACCACCACTGTCATCATCAACACCATTGTCATCATCATCACTGCTGTCATTACCCCCGCTGTCATCATCACCACCATTGACATTATCCTCATCACCACTGTCGTCATCACCACCACCACTGTCATCAGCACCATTGTCATTATCATCACCACCGCTGTCATCACCACCACCACTGTCATTACCACCATTGTCATCATCACCACCATTGTCATCATCACCACCACTGTCATCATCACCACCACTGTCATCATTACCACCACTGTCATCATCAACACCATTGTCATCATCATCACTGCTGTCATTACCCCCGCTGTCATCATCACCACCATTGACATTATCCTCATCACCACTGTCGTCATCACCACCACCACTGTCATCAGCACCATTGTCATTATCATCACCACCGCTGTCATCACCACCACCACTGTCATTACCACCATTGTCATCATCACCACCATTGTCATCATCACCACCACTGTCATCATCACCACCACTGTCATCATTATCACCATTGTCATCATCAACACCGCTGTCATCATCAACCCCACTGTCATCATCACCACCATTGACATTATCCTCACCATCACTGTCATCATCACCACCACTGTCATCAGCACCATTGTCATTATCATCACCACTGCTGTCATCATCACCACCACTGTCATCATCACTGTCATTATCATCACCATTGTCATCATCACCACTGTTGTCATCAGCATCACCATTATTATCATCACCCTTATCGTCATCATCACCCTTATCATCATTATCACCACAATCATCATTACCCCTATCCTCACTGCCATTGTCATTAGCATCACCATCATTGTCATCATCACCACCACCACCACCATCACCACTGTCATCAGCATCACCATTATCATCATTGTCACCATTATTATCACCACCATTGTCACCATTATCATTACCATCATCACCATTATCATCATCATCACTATTTTTACCACCATCACCACAATCACCATTATCATCACCACTATTGTCATCAGGATCACCACCACCACCACTGTCATTATCAGCATCACCACAGTCATCAGCAATACCATCATTATCAGTGTCATTGTTACCAGCTCCAGCACCATTATCAGCAGAAACTACTCTATCTAGTAAGTTATATTTTGTATTTATGAATTACTTCCCTGGTTATTTTTTAGTTTATGTGTTTTTATGGTTATATATATAAAGAGCAAAGCATTCAAATAAGAATATATAAATTATTAAGATACCTGTAAACATCTGTTATGCAAACCGACAGGTCTCTGTGGATGAACTAATTTCCCATTTACAGCTAAGAGGCTGAGGTTGCATTCATGGCCATCTCTTCACCTGACAACCATCATCCTGATCCAAATCCTCATCCCTTCTTCCTGCCTGGATGGCCACAGGCTTCTCCTGACTGGCTTCCCTGCCTACAGGCTCCCAACATTTTAATCCATTATTTACATGTACTCAGAGTTACCTTTTTTAAAGTCAGGCTTAATTGAGATATGCTACCCCCAGTAAAAATTCCATGTAGACATTGCTAGAAGGGCTCATTATAAGTCTCTCTGAAGCTTTTTGTTTTCTTTTGATTCATCTAGATAAGTCTTTTTTTTTAAGTGTGAGGAAGGGAGATAGTGAGAGATTCCCATATGTACCCCAACTGGAATCCACCTGGCAACCCCCATTTGGAGCTGATGCTTGAATCAACTGAGCTATTTTTAGCACCTGAGGTTGGTGTGCTGGGACCAACCAAGCTAGCCTCAGTGCCCAGGGCAGAGACTCAAGTCAATCAAGCCACTGGCTGTGGGAGGATAAGAGGGAGGGAAGGGGGAGAGGTAGGGGGAAGAGAAGCAGACGGTCACTTCTTTTGTGTTCTCTGACTGGAAATCAAACGTGGAAGGTCCATACGCTGGGCTGACGCTCTATCCCCTGAACAAACCGGCCAAGTCCTCTAAGTTAGTTTTATAATGAGTCCTTCCAGTAGCTTCTACTTTATTCTTTCCATACTACTTATTGATAGTGACCTTGCTTTATTGTTTTTTCTAGTGGATAGCCTCTCAGAACCTTCACTGACCACAGTCCCTGAGGCCTGGAGGCTTCCACTTGCAGGTATGGGGAGCAGTTCCTGAGAAATGAAGGGCAGATAGACAGCGAGGGGCGAGGTATCCTCCCAAGGTGGAGGGGAGACACAGGCAGCGTTTCAGTGAGAGGCAGCTCACTTACAAGCTGTGGGAGTTAGAGCAATTCTTTCCACCTTTCTGCATCTTGGTGTCTACATCTGTGAAATGGGAACCCATCTCCTACTACATGAGGTGTTGTATAGGGTTAGGAGAGAAACATGTGAGTTCATGACTCTGGTACTTAACTCACAAACAACAAATGTTAGTTCCTGCCCTCAGTCTCCTTTACATAGTAAAGCCACAAAAAAGACTCATGAGGCCGAAGAGACCTAGTTGCTCTAAGACTAACGTAGTTCTGGATGAGGAGGGGTCTATTTAGCTATGATCTGCCTATGGATAGTCTAGTTACCTATTTTAATAGATATACAGGTATTGACATCTCGTATGTCTATCCCTATCCGTGGCAGAAAAATAACGTGGATTAAGTGGTCTTGTTAGGAGAATTTAGGAATTCTGGAAATCTCTTGAAGAGAGTTCAATACAGTAATGCCTCGGTTTTCGTTGACTTCGGTTATTGTCGGTTTTGGTTTTTGTCATTTTTTTCTGCAAAAACGTTGTCTCAGATTTCGTCGGTTGCCTCGGATTTCATTGGCGTGCCCACGTGACCTTGCTGCTAATTTTGTGAAAACAAAGGGTGGCCCACACATTCTCCTGCTCGGGGTGGCGTTGTTTCTCGTGTGAGCATCACCCCGTGCATCTAGCCAAACAATTTCATTGCATTCCAGTGTTTTTGTGCTTTTTTTATTGATTGTGAGTGCTAATACAGTAATTGGATTTACATTGATTCATATGGAAATAATTGCCTCCGTTTTCATCAGTTTCAGATTTCACCAATTGTTTTCAGATGATTATTGACGAAAACCGAGCCATCACTGTATTTTGGCAGGGGGATATTGGAAAGTCCCTCACTGAAGGGACATAAAGTTGAAGCTTATGCTGGTTAGTTCTAACGAATGCGTGCATGAGCATGGTGTAAACTTGCATGTTTGCAAATGCAGACATGACCCCCTAGGGCAGGGGTCCCCAAACTTTTTACACAGGGGGCCAGTTCACTGTCCCTCAGACTGTTGGAGGGCCGGACTATAAAAAAACTATGAACAAATCCCTATACACACTGCACATATCTTATTTTATTTATTTTATTTTATTCATTTCAGAGAGGACACACAGAGTGAGAGAGAGAGAGAGAGAGAGAGAGAGAGAGAGAGAAAGGGGGGACGAGCTGGAAGCATCAACTCCCATATGTGTCTTGACCAGACCAGTGCAGGGTTTTGAACTGGCGACCTCAGTGTTCCCAGGTCGACGCTTTACCCACTGCGCCACCACAGGTCAGGCAACACACACACATATCTTATTTTAAAGTAAAAAAACAAAATGGGAACTAATATAGTATTTAAAATAAAGAACAAGTAAATTTAAATGAACAAACTGACCAGTATTTCAATGGGAACTATGGGTGCGGATGCATCCTGTGCTCCTCTCACTGACCACCAATGAAAGAGGTGCCCCTTCCGGAAGTGGGCGGGGGCGGATAAATGGCCTCAGGGGGCCGCATGCAGCCCGCGGGCCGTAGTTTGGAGATCCCTGCCCTAGGGATTTAAAGGATGAAGGGAGCCTCCCCGAGATAGGAAGGCCACCCCCCTCCACACCCCATGTGTCCCCTCCTTGTGCTCCCAGGAGCCCCGGTGGCTGTGAACTGGGAAATGGCGTAGGAGGTGCTCAGGCCACGTGGGGCTGCTCATCCAGGGCATATGGAGAACCGTGTGTGATGAACTGTGGGATTTGGCCAAGGACACTGCTGTGTGCCACCAGCTGCAGTGTGGCCAGGCCGTGGCAGCCCCCATAGGGGCCCGCTGTGGGGTAGGATCAGAGGAGATCATGCTGGATGACACGAAATGTGTGGGCAGTAAGAGCTGCCTAGGGTCGTGCGTGCCCAGGTGCAAGGCCCGGCACAGCTGCGGGCACCTAGCGGAGGCCGGTGTTGTCTTCAGAGGTGAGGGGCTGGCTGTCAGTCCTCCTTCGGAGGACTCCTGTTTCCTCACTACTCCCTGCTCCACACACACGTACATACACACGTACACACACCACAGCTCAGTCAAGGAGAGTCCGTGGATCCAGGCGGCCAGCCAGTGTTGCCAACATTCTTTCCAGGTTACACACCAGCCTGCCCATCCCTTGACCGCAGGGATCACCGAGGATGGTTCACAACCTGGAGCGAGGATCAGAAGTGGCCTGTTTAGTTTGAAAATTCAGGCTAAACTTGAATTTGGCCAAATCAGACTATTTGGCATAAAACTCCAAATTCTTATGTTTTGTGAAAAAAAAAAAAAAAAAAGCAGAGGTTCAGTCTCAAAACAACAAATTCTTTTATTTTGTTAGCCGGCCAGACATGAAAAAAAGCTTCCCCCTTGGACACAGCCTTCCAGTTCACCCCACTCAAGTCACTCATTTCTCTGACCTGCACGGCCCTCAGACACTCTGGAGTTTGTGACCTCTGGGGGACGGGCCGGATATGTCACCTGGTGTTCCAGGCCTTCCACATCTGGGCTTGGTGACCTTCCCAAACTTATGTGCCCCTCTGGTTGACTCTGCCCCAGCCTTTCCTGATTCTGTCTGTTTGGCACCTGGAACGACATCCTACCAATGACACGTCTTCCTACCAGGCTGCCCCTCAGCGCCTCAGGGAGTACTTCTACGTCTGCAGCTCTCCTGGGACACTCACCGTCTGTGCCTGGTCTCCTGTCTCAGATCCCCAGGAAGTGCCAAGGGCAGGGTCTGTGCCTGCCATTCTACTTCCCGCAGCTCCCGACATGTAGGGCGTTTCCGGTCGACATTCACCGACTAAGACACGAGAAGGCGCACAGTCTCTCTTCACGCTGATAGGCGCGGACTCCGCAGCTGCTCTGCCTGTGGGGGGGGGGGGGGGCCCGTGCTGTGTTGGACCTCGTCTACTAGATTCAGTGCGATGTAAAAATGATGACGAGGTTGAGAGTCAGCTCCTGGTTTGATTCCCAGCTTCATTTATTCACTCGTGTGTTCACTCAGTGGGTACTGGCTGAGGGTTCACCACGTGACAGTAAGCGCTGGGGCTACAGCGGTGACCTAACCCCCCACATCTCCTCTGTTGTGGGGTTTGCACCCTAATGGGCGAGGCACACATAACATAGGATTCCCCTCAGCTGTGTGACCTCTCAGCTAAGTTCCGTCATCTCTGCATCCCGTTTTGTCTCGATTCCTCTTCATTCAAGCTGGATTCATATGGAGGCTTGAGTAAGAACAGGAGTGTGACGGTGCCTAAAGACGCCTGGCCTCCGGCAGGCACTCACCCACCCGTGGTTCCTTCCTTTGGCGTGCCCACCTAGGGGAGGCAGTGGGGGGTGGGGGGCAGAGGCCCTGAGCTGTGGGAATCTGATCCGGGATGGTCTCTCCTCAACGGAATGGCCGTGGCTTCAGTCTCCACGTCACTAGAATAGGCACGTTGAGCTCCATGCCCTTGAAGTCCTATGCCTTTGCCATTCTGTGACTAACAAGGGGGGAATAGGCACCCACGTGGCTTAGCTGAATTAATTAAGTGTGCCAGCTGTGGAAAGCAAGGCGTCTCTGACATAAAACACAGATGTAGGCCTCGTAGTAGAAATTGAGGGACTCTTTTCCCTCCAACATTCAAATATACAACAAAATCGGAAGAATTTAACAGCGAAATCCTACCTAGATTCTCTGATGAATTGATCAGTCCACTATCATCCCTCTATTCATCCATCAATCCTTTTTGCATTAAGGTTCTATTTATTTACCATAACGTTCACCTATTTTGAGGTCCGGTTCGGTGAACGTTGGTAATTATGTAATCACAATCAAGATATAGAAGAACAGCTTCCTCCCTCTCACAATTTCCTCATTCAGTACAGAATAGATGCCCTCCTCCCTGCCCCTAGCCCCCATGAGAAACTGGTCAGAGATGTTGGGGGCATGAAGGAGGGTCCAAGGCATTCGTAGGTCCTGACTCACCGTCTGAGAAACAGGTCAAAGGAATCAGTGAATCGGTGCCTCTTGCCAGTCTTACAGTGAAGCCTCGTCACTCTGACCCTCGGCTCACTGGAATTGCCTACAGCAGCCAGAATTTTGCATCATTGGTCTTAAACCCACCAATTAAAAAGGATCACATTTGTGTATATGACACGAGAATAATGCACCAATGTCTGCGAGGGTTCTAGAATAATGCTTCTCCAGCACATCAGTGTCCCTCTGTGCTCTGGCATCACCCCGAGACTGACTCCATAGTTCTGGGGGCAGGGGAGGCCAGGGAAAGTATCTGCTAAAAGCCCCTCAGGGTCTTGTTTGCAGACAGAGGTGTGGACATTAGTGCCTGCCAGCTGACAATTAATGTGTCCTTTGTATGTTTGACAGGTCGCCCATTGGCTGCCATGGCAAGGACCATCACTGCAGGTGAGAGTTTGGTCATGAAAGTGTCTGAATTTTGCAAAATAAGGTAAAAGAAAAAAGATGGGTGAATTATAAAATTAGTGAACTGAATAATGAAATAAACGGAAATTCTAAAATATCTTTCTGCCTTTAGAAAAAGCTCAGTGTGGTAGCGTTATTACTAACTCATCTGGAGCCATTAGGAACCCCCCGCAGAATGACATGCGTGTCAACATGACCTGTGTGTGGGAGATCAAGGCAGATGCGTCTGACCACATACTGCTGGCATTTCCGTATCTTAAGTAAGTTAAGTGTGCAATGTAGTTAAAAATGCCCGGCATCGTTTTTCTTGGTTGGTTCTCACAGCTAAAAGCATCCTTTATGTCTCTTTAAGTCTTATTTTGAAATAATTATAAACATACGAGAGTTACAAAAATAATAAGAGCCCCATGTCCCCTTCATCCAGCTTCATTGGTAGCCTCTTAAAATAATCATAGAGCAATATAAAAAGAACAACTTTGACATAAGTGCAATCCTGTTAGCTCAACTACAGAACTCTTACTAAGTTTTCACCATTTTTTACATGTGTGTGCATGTGCATGTGTGTGCGTGTGTGTGTGTGTGACAGAGAATGAGATGAAGACACTGTGTGTATGTGTAGCTTAGCCTGCTGGTTAAAGATGCAGATTCCAGGGAATCTCATACCTAATAAATGAGAATATTTTAGATGTTAATGTCGTAGTCAAGGTTGATGTCCTTCATAGCTGAATGTCTTATGGAAATCTCCACCCCTACAGGAACAACTTAAATTAATTATTACTCTTAGATTTTGCTTTCTCAAAATATGACTTGGGATGGAGGGCTCGTGGGACTGAGGTGTGGAGTGGGCTTCTGATTACAGCATTAGTGGCATCTGGATACAACTGGACAGCCGCTGACCCAACCCAATGACTTCCTTAAAGCAAGCCTCTCGGAAGGTCAAAAGCTTATAAATGGCTTGTTTGGAACCTGGGGCCATGTCCTGTCCTGGCAGACCAAGCATCCTCTGACTCTTCTGCCCACAAGATGAGTTACCTTGGTTCCTCTGGCCCTGCCCCTGGCCCTAGGCTTTGTGGTACTCTGCAGTCTCAGGTCTCAGCAGGGATGCACCTAGAACTCCAGCCTCTTCTTTCCTATTCCAGTTTCTTCTCGGAGACAAAAAGTGAGCTAAAAGGAATCCACACTTCATCTGAATAAATGACAATTTTAATTTATCCCCAGCCTCGTTACATGAATGACTTAGATCAGGGGTCTCCAAACTACGGCCTGCGGGCTGCATGCGGCCCCCTGAGGCCATTTATCCAGCCCCCGCTGCACTTCCGGAAAGGGCACCTCTTTCATTAGTGGTCAGTGAGAGGAGCACAGGATGCATCCGCACCCATAGTTCCCATTGAAATACTGGTCAGTTTGTTGATTTAAATTTACTTGTTCTTTATTTTAAATATTGTATTTGTTCCCGTTTTGTTTTTTACTTTAAGATATGTGCAGTGTGCACAGGGATTTGTTCATAGCTTTTTTTATAGTCCGGCCCTCCAATGGTCTGAGGGACAGTGAACTGGCCCCCTGTGTAAAACGTTCGGGGACCCCTTGCTTAGAGGGTCTGCCTCAGCGCATACCTCTAGGTCTGCTCGTGAGGAGACTGAGAGGCTCCCCTCGGGGTTTCTGTACCCAGCCTGGACTGCACCGATGAATACTTTGAAATCCTGGATGGTCCTCCATCCTCAGCAACGTCCCTGGGGAAGACCTGCTCTGGCCTCCACCTCACCTTCGCGTCCTCCTCCAGCTCAATGACCCTCAAGTACTTCCGAAGCTTCAACAACATAGGGAAGAACTTTATTGCTTATTATTATTCTGCAACCAGAGGTAAGAATGGTAATTAAGAGCGAGAGCCTGGAGCTGCACTGTGTGCCCAGGGACCAGTTAGGGCTCCACCTCTCTGGGCTCCAGTCCCTTCCCTGTAGAATGGGGATAATGAGCTAACAAGCCCCCGAGGCTGGTTGTGTGGAGTGCCGGCAATGACCAAGTGCAGCACTCACCATGGGTCCTCCTAGGTGCTCAGTACCTGGCAGCCTCCTCGCGGACTAAGTAGTTGTCCTTCAGCCCTTTCTGGAGTTGCTCTAAGCCTAACGCCGGGCAGGTGTGTGAGGGCCTACCGGAGACGGCGTGTTCCCAGCCTGAGAGAGGCTCCTGCACAACGCAGAGGGAGTTCAAGATGACACGGGTGACACAGTTACAGGACAAACAGAATAGAGTAAATTAAGGCACACACGTAGCATGCACTAAATTAACGAGTGCAGGCATCTCAGCAAGAGGCATTAGCAAAGAGAGGGAGAAGCCTCGCCTATAAAAACGTGTTCAGGAAGCTAGAAAACAGCCTTAGATTTGTCTTTTAACCTAGCGAGGCTGTGGGCAGGAAACAGGAGGCGGACCGGCCAGCCAGAGAGCCGCCTGAGCACGCAGACGACAGGGGTGTGGCGAGAAGGCAGATGGGGGCCAGACCGAGCCTTCTGATGAAACACACAGTGTAGCCAAGGCTGGGGAATGACTCCAGCGGTGATCAAGATAACAGCCAACACTCCCTGAATGCCTGTTTTGTGCCAGACGACATTTTAAGCCCTTGACCGGTGTTATCCCCCTGACTCCTCACGCCAACCCGTGGCTCCTCCCCTTCTTGCAGACGCGGCACTATTTGCCACGGAGAGAAGAGAGGCCGAGCTCATGGGGGGTGCTTTCAGCATCCACCTCGGCCAAGATACTGTCAGGGTAGTTTCCTTTTAGCAAGCGCGAGGGGGACTCGCTGAGCAGGCGTGGAAAACGTCTATAAAATGCAGCCTCGAGATGCCCTACGTCACAGAGTTGAGAGGGGAAGTCACGGTAACTGGCGTTACGCAGTTATTGACGATGGTTTCCTTGTATTCGCAGAGCGGGTTTCACCGACCCCGCGTCTGATCAGGGAGTCCTGTTTACCGCCGTTACTCAATCTTTATTCCCAGTTCATGTTTCTTCCTCTATCCCGGTTCCTGGTGCTTTCACTGTCACAGCTTGATCCCTTTCCTACACACGTCCTAACTGCCTGCACAAATCTGCCGCGACTGAGAGATTCAGTCCACAGGCTTGTCGCAAAGACGATGCCCACTCACAGTGGGACCAAGTTACACATATAACAACGGGGTCACTGTTTATCGATCATTGTTGATTTGATTTCCTATCAGAAACAATGGGACCCCTAATCGAACCTTCCACATGGAGGGAAAGTCGACAGCATCAAAATGAGGCAGAAGCACGCGGGAGGGAGGGCTGTTCTCCCAGCAGGACCAGGTTGCAACGGCATGTTAGCACAGAATGGCACAATTTGATTGTCCTATTTCCAGTGACGGGGAAGCAAAAGGGGCATATTATTTCTGTTGGACCCCATGCACTTCAAAGGTGTCAAGACCCACATATAAAGAAAGTTTCATTTCAGAGGTCACTTCTTGTAGAGATGACAGGAAGAACAGTTCTGCCCGGGTCTTCTCTGAGTGGAGAGCTCTTTCAGAGTGCCACCATCGTGTCTTCTCCAAGCCCTCTCGTTTGGTTTAAAACTATATTTTGTATCCACAGCAATCCCAACAGCAACACCCAAGATGGTAACAGCGAGACCAGGTAAGCCCTGGAAGGCATCCATTCATTACCAGGTGTCCTTTCCTCCTGGTACCTGCTTCGTGGGTAGAAACTGGACCGCTGGCAAGAGGTTTACCTATTTGCAACGACCTGTGGGACCTGAATGAAGCTGAGGTCCTGTGCTGACAGCTGGGGTGTAGTTGGGCTGTGTCCGCCCCGGGGAAGGCCTCCTTTGGCCCAGGCTCTGGAGACATCCTCCTGGACAATCTCCAGTGTGCTGGTGTGGAGCGCTACCTGGGCCAGTGTGCCCACTTAGGCTGCGTGGAGCACAGCTGTGGCCACCACGAGGATGCTGGTGTCACCTGCTCAGGTAGCCTCTCTCCCCTCAGGCAATAATTTCAGATGTTGTGGATAAGGGCAGTTTAAAACCATGCATCCCAGATAAAATTTTCATCCATCCATCCATTCATCCATCCATTCCTCCATCCATTCCTTCATCCAACCATCTATCTATCCAATCATCCAACCATTCATCCAACCATCCATCCATCTGCTCATTCTTTTATCTAACAATCCTTGAGCTTCCACTCTGGCTCTGGACTCAGACATACATCCCGCCATGCACAGCTCCAAGTTGCTTATGGGAGGTCTCAAAGACCAAGGGCCCTGCCAAAGGAGGGATGAAAATGCCCAGGGGAAGTTCTGGTGCTCTGATCCCATATCCAGAAAGACCATGGTCCTTTACCCATGTCCCTGTTGCCCCGTGTCCTCTGTGCTTTGGATTCACTGAAGTGACCTGTTGTCTTTCTTTATACACCCAGATGCAGATCTGGCCCCTCCTACACTGCCAGGTATGTCCATATTTTCTTCTAGTCCAAGAAGCTTAATAACATCAAATATATATGAATGTTGAAAACCAGACACGGTTCTGGGCTCTTTCCTTTTACAACTAATTTAATCCCAACAATAACCCTGGAGATAAGTATTTTGATTTATTGCCATTTTCCAGATAGGCAAATTGAGACAAGAAAGTAATGTCCGAGGACTAGCCAGTGGATTTGAACCCAAGTTATTGGTGCTCTTGGGCACTAATCTCACTTACCTCTACTGAGTATTGGCCCTATCTACACAAAGACCAAGCAAGACTAAAGCAGAGATGGGGGAGACATTTTGCTCAGATTCTTGGTAGTCCTCCTCGGGACACTCCTGCAATAGGTCCTTGCTATTCTATTTCACAGAAGAGAAATTTGCAACGCAGAAAGGTCGAGTAACTTTCCTGAGATCACTCAGCAAGTTCTTGGTAGAACCAAGTTTTAACACTGATCAGTCTGACCCTTACTTACATGCTCTTGGAGATCTCATGACTTCTGCCTGTTTTCAAAGAGCTTATAACTTAAGGATGAAATGATATCCGACTGTAAGGAAAACCAAAGATGATAAAAGACCAGACCAACCCATGCGTCGTACATTCCGAAGTGATTCTGGAGGCGAATGAACAGGCATTTCCTTTCATTGCGTTGCAACAAACATTTCTGAGCATCTGTGCAGCAGCAGGCGTCCTGCTGAGGTTGCTGCTCAGTGGTTTGCGACTGCTGGTCCACAAACCAGCGCTGATCCGCCAGAAATTTCATGCCAGTCCACAAAAGAATGAGCCACCCTGATGTTAGACAGTCCATGGACCGACCACCCGTTGAAAATACTGAGTTAGCTTATTTAATCTTCACAGCTGAGGATTAGAGAGATCAAGGAACTCGCCGAAGATAACTTGATTAGAAAGTAGCAGAACTAGAATTTTTAAGCCTCTCTCTTGCTCTTTGAGTGCACCTGGCTGTCCCCACAGATCCTCAGAGAACACACGCAGGTCACATGTCATCGGCAGGAGGCTCTCTCTCTCTCGGTCACTTGCCTGGAGAAAACCTGGTTATGTTCTGGGCATTTCTGGGGACAGCCAGCTTTGTATGTTGGGGTCATGAGTGAGAGAGGTAGGGCTGTTTATAGTTAAAGGGCCATGGTCAGGGTCAAGGGCAGCAGATATGCAAATGAACATTCATCTGTAGTTTTCTCATTTCATGTAACTCAGCTGAGCTTAAAATTCCGTGGGTGACAGGGAAATGAAGAAGACAGTGCTGAGTGAAAGGAGCCATCTGGTTATTATTGTTACCTTCCCTTATTTTCCTTTCTAGGTCTTTCTACAGCTTCTCAGGACCACATAACAGGTAACGGCTTGTTTTAAATGGAAATGGTAACTCTATGGGAAGAGGGCCATTGTACTAGATGCTGGGCGGTGTGCCCAGGACCTGGCCCCAAGGCTGGCACAGTGAAGACCTCAGCTGGAGGAGTCCCGCGGTCCTCCCCACAGCCTTGCTGAGGGATATGGCATCAGGACGTCTACTGCCTATAAACAGTGACCTTTTTGAACTAAAGAAACGGGCTGGGAAGGGGGCATGTGGACTTGCTCCGGTCAGAGCAGGCAGAAGGGTGGCAAGAGACTTGAAGAGCATGTGGCTCAGTCTACCTGGCCACACTCAGCCGGCCCTCTCTGGGGACAGTCTGGTAGCGGGCACCCACAGTGGGCACCAGTCCGTCACCCCCTGGCCTGGATAGAGTTTTCAGACAGTCGAGTCCCAGGGATTTCAATGTCTGGCCTGACTCCAGTTATTATAACTAACAATAGAGCTATCAGACGACTGGGCGTGTCACCTCTCCCCGCCCATCACAAGGAAGACCGGGAATCTGTTTAATTCTGTGACAGTCACAAGTTGGCCAGGGAGGAAGAGGAAAAAGAAAATTAAGTAACTTAATCTAGGGACAAAGCACAGTGCGTTTGAATTGTTTTCTAAAATACTTTGACGCTTCTAAATTGTCTGCTTTTTTCCGTATGTGTCTCATACTGCTTTAAATACATACGTGTGTGTGAGTGTATATCTATTTATATTAATAGGACTGTGGAAGGGCTAGAGCTCACTGGTATCTTGTTCAACCGCTATAAATCCCCAAACCTGTAAGTTCCCGTCTCAGTAGACATTGAGTTAAAGGAAACCCAGTCTACCTAGAAAAAGTGATGAAAAAATACTTACAGGGAGGTCCCAGTGCCTCCCTGAGCAATCCTCAACGTTCCCCTCTCCTGGCTCTCCAGTTCATCGGCCCACAAAGCCATTTCAGAGCCTCTTGTTCCCTGATCCTCCCCTTCCCCAGTCACATTCCAGCCCCGTCCCTCCACCTCTCCTCCCCCATGTCTCGTGTAGATGACTCTGCCTCTCTCCCAGCACGCGAGAGTCCTTCCAGGTCAGAAGGAGGGGGGATAGTAAACAGACTGGACAAATATAATATTTTCTTTACCAAATGGTGGGGGAGAGGAAGGCAAGGCAAGGAGCTCTCACACGTTAGTCCTTCTGACTCACCATGATTAGATGGACAGGAAGCATTTAGGCTCAAGATCTATTCAGACAGCCTTGTGTGTGGCGGCCCCGGGGGGACCGCTGCCCGACCGCACCAGGCCAACGCACCGGGTGGGAGCTGGTCATTGCTGAGGTCACACAAGTGACACCATGTGGACAGATCCTGATGGCCTTTTTCCTGTTGTTCCAGGAGGAAGTGATGCCTGTGGAGGGGTCATCTCCAGCCGCTTTGGCTCATTTTCCAGTCCACGGTATCCAGAAAGCTATCCCACGGACACCCAGTGTGTCTGGGAAATCCACGTGGATAAGAACTTCCGCATAAAACTTATGATTCCGAGTTTGAGGTAAGAAACCAGCTTTTTAGGAAAAGATGCCTTCTAAATAAGGATATGGGTTTGTGAGATCATAACAAAGGTATTTCTTTCATTGTGAAACCCTTAGGGCCAAAAGCAGAAACACACAAAACACTCTGTAAGTAGAAGCTCAGTCAGTTCTGTAGTGCTAGCCAACGCCCTACTTCTGGCTCGAAAATATTAAGAAGCCGTCTGCTACCATATTTGTCATCATCTTATTTTGATAGTTTTTCTTTTGATTTTTTTTTCCCTAAAAGCACCACAGAAATCCTCTTCACCAGCTTTGGGCTTACTGTACACCAGATACCAATATTTATCCACCAGGACTTTCTCTTTCTTTTATTTAAACTTTAAACAAACAGTTAAGAGGCTTTTCACACTCACAACAGCCAACTACTCCAGCCACGGGCCCTGCATCTTCTAAAGCTAAAAAAAAAAAACGAGATGGCGTTATTGCTTTGATTCTGACATAAAGAATAGATTTCCCAAAGCTGTTGTCATTCTTTTTATCTTCCTGATGTTGCAAAGAGAGCTGACTTTCTTAGTGTTAGCTGTGTGTAAAGCCCTGTATCATGTTCTTTGTCATGTTCCAGCATCACGATAGCCCTACGATAGATGTCCTTGGTGTCCCCATGAGAGAGGAGATCACTGAGGTTCCCTCATGTGCCCAGGCTAACCCTCACGTCTGTCTGAGGTCAGAGCCCCAGCCACTCACCATCCTGTGAGCGGAGTGGGCATGGAGCTCCTCTCCCTGCATACGACACCCTGTGCTACAGACACAGCAGTACTATCAAAGGCTGTGATGTCCTCCGTCAGCACGCACAGTATTGTCCCTCAGTCCATGGGGTCAGACCTGCTCTGTGCCATAAACTATCCTGGACACATGTTATCCGAAGGACACAGATAGCCTACAAGGAAGTGAAAACCTTGAACCCAGACCTCCAGAGTCAGCCATGTGATCAATCGTCTATCCCTTCAAAATCACCCTGTAGACACAGCTCTTCTGAATGACCAACCAAAGTGCAGCTACTCTTCTATAGTATGCTGATGTCATTATTATATAGTCATGTTTTCTCTCCCCAAGAATGGGGGTATGAAAAAGGGTGTGAAATGCAGAGGTAGAATCCTTGGCCGCGATGTCAAGGGCGCGCAGAGCGTTCCACTGCTGACGGTTTATTTGCGACGTACATGTGCGTCTCGTGATGTCCCCTGTAGGTTGTGACTGGCTAAAGTTATGGTTTTTAAATTTCTGTTGCTAAGTCATAACCATAAGTCTCACTCCTTCCTCGAAGAAAATAACAGTTCTGATAATAAGGCATATGAAAAACTTCATTGATATTTGATATGTTGATGTGCAAATTAAAACGCAATGCAAACATTTAATTCTACGATTTCCTTTTTAAGCTTTAAGATCCTTCTAGGAGGTTCTAGCGTGCGGCTAACCCTCCACTTTGATCCCCCAGCCTGGAAGATGTCCTTGGGTGCCCCTACGACTCAGTTGAAATCTTCGATGGCCCCAGAATTGCCTCGCTGTCCATGGGGAAATTCTGTGCCCCAGGCGCTGTGATGTTTTTCTCCTCCTCAGACATCCTGACAGTGGTGTTCCGGAGTGATTCTATGATCACCAATACAGGCTTTTATGCCCTGTTCAATGTGATTCCACAGGGTGCGGGAGAGTCAGGTAGGATGCATCAAATAGGTTTTTGGTCTTGAAAAGACAGGACAGTTTTCTAATTTGAGGGACTTCCCTATCAGCAGAGGCCTGGGATTCAGTTTTTAAGGACCCGCCTACCTCGCCCCACTAAGGGTGCCACATGGGTAATTGAAATAGGTGATGATGTCCAGTCTGAATGTGAATGGGCAGGCTGCTAGCCTCCACAGGGGAAAGCTGGGTGCCTTTGCCCTTTCTACCCTCCATGTGGGAGCTGTCCAGAGTGCTGAAATGTAGAAGCCATACTTTCCTGAAGAATCTACTTCTCTTCACCAACTGCATCACCTCCTCCTAGCCAGGACTCACCCAATGATGGCCCAATAGGCTGTCATTTCAGAGCCAAGTCCAATTTGTACCCAGAAAGCACACCACCTGTTGATTGTGGGGCTTTTGGTGGTCAGGAGCCCTTGCAGGATCTCTCGTAACTTTTTTGGAAAACAAAGTAATAAGTCACTGACTGCAGTTTGAAGCTGAAGGTGGGAAGGAGGGTGGGCATGTGTTTGTGTCTGGGTAAGGAAAGTCTTTATATATATTTAACCTTTAAAGGCATGTTTGCTATCTTGCCTTGGGGAGGTTAAGATCCAGCATTTGAAATCCAGTCCACTCATTGACTCAAGATCATCATTTGCTTATCCAACAATATTGACTACAGTCCTAGTATGTGCCAGGTCCCATTTCAGGTGTCAGAGACTCAGAGGAAGCAGTACAGCACCCTTCCTTCATGGAATTTACAGTAGTGTGGATGTGGTGAGTGGTGGAGGGTCAAGACACAAGAAACGAATACATAGGCAAGACGGTTTGGGGGAGAAATAAAGGCTGGGGAGAAAGATCCAGGCAGGGTCGTAGAGAGTGCCTAGTGTGGAGGAGGTGCTCCTGAGTAGTGGGTGAGGGTGGGCGGCCTCACGGAGGAAGCGGTGTGTGATGGATGACAATGAAGAGGCATTCTAGGCAGAGAGAAGAGCAAACGCAAAGGCTCTCAGGAAGGAAAGAGAAACAGAGAGGCCATTGTGACAGATCCTGTGAACACAGGAAGGAGAAGTTGTCCCTCAGGTGTCTCAAGGAGACAGTGGGTGATTTCAGCTGTCCCCCAAAATAGCCGTTTCCCACTTCAGGTAGTCATAGACACCCAGTGGCCCAGGTGCCTTCAGGGAATTAAAACTATATTTATCCAAGCACTTAATCTAAGACGCATTTTTAAAAAGCAGCTTGGAAAGCACTTCCCCAGTAACCCATCATTGTGGCGCAGAGACCCACGCAGCAAGGTCTGCAGAAATCATGGTGGGCTGGGGGCCTTAGGCTCACGGTCTCACTGACTAGTCTCTAAGCTGTATGCTACAGAGTCCCAATTTTATAATTTTATAGATGTGGAAACTGAGGCTGGAAAGATGAGGAAACTTTTCAAAGGTTACGTATCCAGGGAGCAGTAGAGCTGACACTCAAACGCTCCTCTGCTTCACCCTTAAGCCCTACGCCCAACTTACTATAGAATCATGGCAGCCATAAGGCTTTGCTCTTGCATTTACTTGCCTTAATCATGAATGTGAGAGCTGGAAATTCTTTCTATTTGAAACTTCCCAAACTCAAATATCAAACCTTGTTCTGTTTAGAAGACGGACCAGAGCTGCGGCTGGTAGATGGCTCAGGACGGTGCTCGGGACGTGTAGAGGTCCTCCTCCAGGGGGCGTGGGGCACTGTGTGTGATCATCTGTGGGACCTGAATGAAGCCGAGGTCGTGTGCCGCCAGCTGGGGTGCGGTCGGGCCATTGCTGCCCCTGGAAAGGCCTATTTTGGCCCAGGCTCTGGAGACATCCTCCTGAACGACATTCAGTGCTCAGGAAGCGAGAGCCACCTTGGCCAGTGCCCTAGCTCCAGCTGGTCAGACCACCACTGTGGGCACCATGACGACGCAGGTGTCATCTGCTCAGGTAGCCTCTCCTACCATGGCAGGTTCTCTCTGATCTTTCGGGCAGTGGCATCTTGGTGATGGATGGAGGGCAGGCTCAGAGCAGGGCCAGTGAAGCTAAGGATAGTGGCCTGACAGATGAATGTCCCTCAGCCAGGTTATCAGAGATCGCTGAGAGCCTGACTCTATTCTGAAGACACATACCAGAGCCATACCATGGGCAGGTTCAGTATCTGTAACCTCTCCCACAGTCTAAACACACCTTTGTCCTTGCTTGTGTGAAAGAGTGCCTGCCAGCTAGAGACTGAGCCAGCTAGAAGATCACCACCTCTTTGTCTCCATAGAATTGAGCAATAGATTTCCTAAATGTCCTTTTCTTTATGCATACAGATGCTGGGGACTGGGCTCCAGCTGTGACTCCTACATCTCCAGGTAGGTCGAACACAATATCTCTGCAAAGTGAATAAGTTGACCTCTGTCCTGACCTAGACTCTGGTGGATAGTGAGCTAGATAATAGAACCACCCAGAAAGCTGAACATCCCCAATGTCCAGGCTGTGTCCCAGACCAGTCGCATCAGAGGCTCTAGGGTCACTCCAGTCATCAGTTACATTTAAAGCTTCCCATGGCATTCCAATGGGCAGCCAACGCTGAGAACTGGACCATGTAGCTTGGACAACGACCTAAGAGCTACATTTCCCAAATGAAATGACATTCAAAACTCTCCTCTCTGAACAGCGGAGCAAGGAAGGACAGGTTCATTCCGTTGGATTTAAGTATGAAATGATTTTATGATGCTAAGCTCTTCCCTGATTTTCTTTGGTTTTGATTTTTGCAGCTGTAATTCCTCAAGCTTCTATACCACAAGGTAACTCTTTCGATGCAAGTAGAGCCTTTAAAGGATGGAAACACTTTGGTAAATGCAGAATAGACATCTGTCTGTCCTGGCTGCGGTGAGGGGAAGGAGCTGGTGGGTAGGCGCCCTCACAGAGGGGGTGTGAATTCACCTGGCTTGCGTGGCAGGAAGCTGGGAGAAGGTTAATGAAGTATGAGCTGGCCACCCACACCTGCCACATCCAAGCGCATTTTCAGTCTCACCTACAATCAAGCTTAGGGTCCTGCCTCATGCATCAGTCCCCCTCCCTCCTTCCCTCAGGGCGCTACATAGCAGCCGAGCCCCCACGGTGCTATACCAGCGTGACCCAGGTCCATTTTGTGATTCCCTGGTGGAATTCGGGCTTCTTCACATGGGAAAAAGGGGAACGTGAGCCTGGAGAAGCCATCCGTGAGCCTCTTGTCTGCTTTTACAGGAGGAAGTAACTCTTGTGGGGGAGTCATTTCAAGCCTCTCGGGCTCCTTCTCCAGTCCTTCGTACCCTACAAACTACCCCACCGACGTGCAGTGCGTCTGGGTGATACACCTGCCAGAGAGGTTCCGCATAGAGCTGACGATCCCAGGTCTGAAGTAAGCAGCTCTGCCTTTCTCATCTACTTCAGTGCCGGATTAGATAAGAACCCACGCTTTCCTCCAACAGGTGGCGTGTCTGTGTGTCGTAGTCTGTTCAGGCTGCTGTGACAAAAATGCCATAAATTGGGCAGCTTGATAAACAACAAACATGCCTTCCTTATAGTTCTGGAAAGTCCCAGGTGAATACACTGGCCGACAGGTGTCTGGTGAGGGGCCATTTCCTCATAGACGGTTTCCCTTCCCCTCCAATTTCTCATGGCAGAAGGAAAGAGGGAGCTTTCTCAGGCCTCTTTCGAAGGGTACTAATATCATTCAGGAGGGCTCCACCCTCATGACCTAATCATCACCCGAAGGCCCTGCCTCCTGGTACCATCACATTGGAGGTTAGATTTCAATATATCAATCCTAGAGGAACATAAGCATTCAGCCTAGAGCACCATGTGACAAATCCTTTTACATTTTAGGTGAACATTTATCTGGTCAGCTGAGTTTAGGAGAGTTTTTCGATCATTGAGCTCAACTTCCTATGCAATCAGAGAATATCCCATGAGCACCCCTGACCCCAAGCCTCAGCCGAGGTGACCCCCCACGAAGACCTCCCCCGTCCAGTCTCTGGAAACACAGCTTCTTCCTCCGGCTGAACCCAAGTCAGTTCTTCATTCCCATCTTCTGACCTTCATTCTTCCCTGCGGTGCTACATAAAACACTTCCCCTTTTCCTCTCTGAGACTTCTCTTCCACAAATAGCCTCAATTAGCTCATTCCTCTCATCATGTACTTTATACAGACTTCTCATTTCCTTCTCTAACCATCATCCATTTTTAAAGGAGTTCACCCCACTTCAGTGCATATGTATATACAGTGTGTCCATAAAGTCAGGGTGCACTTTGGACCGGTCACACGGTCAAAAGTGCACCATGACTTTACGGACACTCTGTATTGTATATATTCCCATATATGCATATACAGACACATAACTTTTTAAGCAAAGTACTACTTTTCCTGGGAGACTGGGCGGGAGGGTGCACACTGAAATGGAGCAAGGGACACATGATGTAAGGTTGACTGACCCGGCCAGTCCCACTAGGGAAGGGCAGAAGAACAGATCCAGCCATCCTTAGGGTTAAGTCCACTAGTGAGAAGTCCATCTAAGTCCATTAGTTGGAAGGAGGTGGTGGGGACGAAGGCAGACTCTTGCTGGATGCAAAGCAAACCATGATGTGATTTCAGACACTTCTGTGGGTTCCCTCGGGGAGATTATAACTCTGCGTTACCCTCTCAGGCTGGAGGACATCTACGGCTGCCCGAACGACTTCATCGAAGTGTTCGACGGACCGCAAGCTGCCTCGCTCTCCATGGGCAGGTTTTGTGCAGGGGCTGAGCTCATGTTCCTCTCCTCTTCGAACATCATGACCGTAGTGTTCAGAAGTGACGCCATGGTCACCAACACAGGATTTCGTGCTCTGTACCGTGCCATCCAGGAGGCTGGAAGGGAGAGCGGTGGGTCTCCTACGACGTACCTTGCAGGACCTAGATCTAGTATGTGTCCTTCCCCCTTACGAGAAGGGATGCTTTCTAAATCTGACCTGTGGTGTTTGCCTTCACTAAGGACACCTGTGTGACATCCACTCTGACACCAGCAGCCCCCAGCCCACCCCTCACCCTGCTCTGTCCCTCACCATCACTTCCCTTCACCAAAACATTGTCGGAAGAAGCAGGTGACTGAATCTCCCATCTTGCCTTGGCTGTGTGTGCAGATGGAGGACACAATGAGAGCCTTGTTCCTTCCCAAAGGAAAGAAGCATGCAGTAGGCAAATCTATGTCCAAGAGCAAGTACCAGCCCACCTGCTTTCTGCAGAATTCCATACGAAAGCCACGCAGAACACTTACATAGAGGGACATGGGGGACATCTCGGAGCTCTCCGTGGATTATGCTTAGGGTGACCGTGTAATTTATCCTCCAAACGGGATACTTTTGAGAATTTTAAAGGAACTCTAAAAATAATTAACAGGCACTAATGGATCCCAACAGGCATGAACCAGGACTATTCCTGGCAAATTAGGACATAGGGCCACTCTATCTAGAATCCAGCAGCTCATATGGGAACATGTCCCCAAGTGCTGGGCCTTCTCTATCTGAATTAGGGCCTAGAGTTTGGGGACGACATCACAGCTCAGAAGCCTGTTTTTCTGTCCCCTAGGTATGTCCCTGAGACTGGTGAATGGCAGCCACAGGTGTGAGGGCCGGGTGGAGGTACTCTACAATGGCACCTGGGGCACCGTGTGCGATGACAGCTGGGACCTGGAAGATGCCAGGGTGGTGTGCTGGCAGCTGGGCTGCGGTGAGGCCTTGGCAGCCCCAGCTCAGAGCTTCTTTGACAGAGGCACTGGCCACATCATGCTGGATGACGTGCGGTGTGCAGGGGACGAAGCTGAGGTGTGGCAGTGCACGCACAGCGGGTGGCTCTCCCATGACTGCGGGCACCACGAGGACGCCAGTGCCATCTGCTCAGGTGGGCCCCGTGGGACACAGCACACCACAGAGCCACACCCACCAGCAGCCTCTGAGGAGGGAGAAGTCAACTCCCGCAGGCAATGACTGCGAAAGGAACCCTGGGCTTCACGCCATCTCTCTAAGTTAATTTGCTTAAGAGTTAGTTCTCTTTCTCTTCAATTGTTGTTGTATCTGCAAAATTTTCAAGGTCCCACCTTGAACGCTGTGCTGATTCAATAGAGGGTTTGTGTCATCAGATGTCTCATTCCTAGATGACATGCCATGGGGTTGGTGACTGTCCCCTCTCTCCTGAATGGGAATAGTAGCTGGCGTCCAAAGAGTGCTTAACACATGCCAGGCTCTGTAGAAAGGCAGGTGCATATTCTTGTTTAACCTTCACGATCTCCGATAAAGCAGAGACTATGCATGCTTGTTTTATTGCCAAGGCAACACAGGCCTAGCCAAGATCACATGGCAAGCTGTCCTCTGGAAGCATTGCCACCAAGATGCCCTGAGGAAGACCGAGCTCAACTCTGTTACTAACCCTCTCCTCGGCCCCATTAATTACCATAGGTAAATAACTACATGGTTTCAGTTTTAGTGCTTCTAGCAGCTTGATGAGCCAGGGTGGGACTGGCAAGCCAGTGGGCACTGACGTGGGCTGACAATCTTTAAGCAGCATGGGTGACTTTTCATACTACACGTCCGTCTGCCCAAAAGAGAATGTGTTTGAACCTAACGGGAAGTGTCTGCTTTTCTTTTATGAAGGATGTGATTGTCTTAAGGCATCTGCCGATCTCTCTTCTGTCTTTGCATAGGTGCTGGGGGCGATCCAATAGAAGGACCCACAGGTATGGCCCTTTCACACAGTTCTACCCGTCGCCAGTCCCCTGATATCAACATGAATTCTGGCTACTCTTTTTTTATTATTATTCATTTTAGAGAGGAGACAGAGAGAGAGAGAGAGAGAGAGAGAGAGAAAGAGAAAGGGGGGAGGAGCTGGAAGCATCAACTCCCATATGTGCCTTGACCAGACCAGTGCAGGGTTTTGAACTGGCGACCTCAGTGTTCCCAGGTCGATGCTTTATCCACTGCGCCACCACAGGTCAGGCCTGGCTACTCTTTAATCCTGATATTGGGCCTCAAGATCGAATTAAAGTCTCTGTTGGCTGATTAACAGGAACAACGCAGCTCATTAGCTCATGAGCTTTGACACAATGGCGGGGCTGGGGAGCCACAGAGGAGAGGGAGAAGGGTAGGAGGGAAAGAGAGTTCAGATTCAGCAGAAATGCAATTTCTGGGCCCATGGGATTCCAAGTCCACGTCTGCCCTGAGGAGGGGCTGTGTTTGCGGTGTGGCTCATGTCCTGGGTCTTGCAGAGAACAGACATAGGTACCCATCGCCAGCCCTCAGCCAATCCCATCGAATTTCACCTGTCTGCACCCATGCTGTGCAAATGGTCACGTTCTTGAAGAGCTTGTCATCTCTGCCCACTGGGGCACAGAGAAATCACAGCTTCAGGGGTCGATCATTCTGCGTATTTTAAGGGAGCATTCTGGATGAAAGTCCTCACTCTCAGTGTCATTTACTCTCTGTGCATTTTCAGACAGCGCCCCCTACAGGCACTTCAGTTTTAGTTCAACCATTTATGCGGTTTCTCTTTGTTTTGCTTTCGTGTTAGTTAGCCCTTCCAGCGCAGGATGAGCTCTTTCTTCCGTCTACAAGTGAGAAGCTGCAGCTCTGGGGGCGTCTAACAAGCCCCACACCGAACCCAGTATTGCAGGCATGAGTGGGATGTTTTAAGCAATCTTGGTCTTGATTGCAGCGAGGATGTGTATATAATATAATACAAGGGATCTTCAACTACAGGCTGTTTTATAAGACATCATACTGAGAAACGACTTTGCATCTTGCATCGCCTTTGCATCCTTTAAATTAAAACACGCTGAGAGCTGTCTGTGCTGGTGGTTCCTAAAGCCCTTTCAACTGTGTGTCTCTATCATTTCTTCCCAGAGAAACCCTGTAACCCAACAGGACACACGTAAAGCTCTTTTTTTTTTTTTTTTTTTTTACAGGGACAGAGAGAGAGTCAGAGAGAGGGATAGACAGGGACAGACAGGAATGGAGAGAGATGAGAAGCATCAATCATTAGTTTTTCGTTGCCATCGCAACACCTTAGTTGTTCATTGATTGCTTTCTCACATGTGCCTTGACTGCGGGCCTTCACCTTGGGTCCAAGCTGACGAGCTTTTGCTCAAGCCAGATGGGCCCGCGCTCAAGCTGGCGAGCTCAGGGTCTCGAACCTGGGTCTTCCACATCCCAGTCCGACGCTCTATCCACTGCGCCACCGCCTGGTCAGGCAAAGCTCTTGCCTGAGGAAGACCAGCATGGGAAATCAGAGGGGTCTTCAAAGCTAACTTTGTGGCTACCGGCCAAAGCACTGCTAGAACGAGTTCTGACTCCTGTCCTCATTCTGTCCCCTCTTGTCCCTTCTAAAATCACCAGCCGAGGTCAGTGGCCCCTCCTGATGGGGTTTCTCCACTGTTTCTTGCAGATGAAAGTTTCCAATGCGGCGGTTTGCTCACAAATGCTTCGGGCTCCTTCTCCAGCCCTTGGTACCCTAAAAAGTACCCCACCAACGTGGTGTGCGCCTGGGACATACAAGTGGATGTCCGGGCTCATATCAGACTCACAGTGGATGTGGTCAAGTAAGTACTTTCCTCTTTAGTAGGGTATTCTGTCCCCTACCCCCTACCCACTACCCTCGCCACCCTCATAAAAACTTCCATATTTAATTCTCAAAGGTGAAATAAGCCTTGGAGGTCCACTTAGTAATAGTGATCACAATTTGAATAATACACAGACCTTTTAACCTGGCAATTCTAGTTTCAGGAATTGAGTCTGTAGATAGTCTCGTGGCACTGAGGATAACTGTGGAGGTGTCTAGAGGCGCAACCGATTGGAAAGGATCTAATTGCCCATCAGTAGGAGATCAGTTAAATAGATCTGGTCCATCCATCCCCTGCAGTCACACGCGTAGGGGACATTGCTATGGGATGATGTACAAGAAAACCAAGGATGACAGTGCCGTGACTGCTGTGTGTGCATCAACTGTCTGTGAAAGGAGAAAGAAACTGTTCGTTCCGGCGAGCTGCTTCTGGGGAGGGGGATGAAGAGAGAGGGGAGTCAGGCGTTAGGGCCGAAATTTACTTGGCACCAAAACGCCTGTCAATACTACTTAAATTGCATTCCTGGCACTGGTAGTAGACATTTAAAAAATACGATTGAAGGAAAATGTTAAAAATGAAAATATTATTTATTTATTTTGTATTTTTCCAAAGTGAGAAGCAGGGAGGCAGTCAGACAGACTCCCGCATGTGCCTGAGTGGGACCCACCCGGCATGCCCACCAGGGGCGATGCTCTGCCCATCTGGGGTGTCGCTCTGCTGCAATCAGACTCATTCTAGCGCCTGAGGCAGAGGCCATGGAGCCATCCTCAGTGCCTGGGCCAACTCTTGCTCCAATGAAGCCTTGGCTGCAGGAGGGGAAGAGAGAGATAGAGAGGAAGGAGAGGGGGAAGGGTGGAGGAGCAGATGGACACTTCTCCTGTGTGCCCTGGTTGGGAATCAAACCCGGGACATCCACATGCCAGGTCAATGCTCTACCACTGAGCCAGCTGGCCAGGCCCCAAAAATGAAGACATTTTTTAGAACAAAAAGATACATACGCCTACGTCAGCAGGGTGTTTGTTCATTCTCCCCCCCCCCCCCGCCCCCGGGAAGAGATGTAGGCTTCAGGCAGCTTTTCCAGAACCTTCCCTGAACCCATCCGGGCGGCACTTACTGCGGGGTGGGGGTGGGGGAGCCCCAGTGGTTGGAGACTGAATGATACTGTTACTTCACAGGTTGGAAAACTTCTACGGCTGTCCGTATGACTTCATTGAAATCTTTGATGGCCCACAGAGAGAGTCTTTCTCTCTGGGGAGGTTCTGTTCCAGTATAACCCCAATATTCACTTCCTCCTCCAATCGCTTGACGGTGGTCTTCCACAGCGATGCGATCGTCACCAATATCGGCTTCCATGCCACCTACGAGTCTTTTGTGCAAGACGAGAATGATACCGGTAGGTCCTCTGGTCACCTGAGCCCCTGGCCCTGCGTGGTAATGACGGTGAGGTTGGATGGCCGACTCTGCCTGGAACCTAGGGGTGGGGAAAGGTTCTCTTGCTTCTTAGTTTACCCCCAAGATCTGCCTGGAGAAAGTGGTTGAACACCCACCCCTGTCGTGGAACAGTGCCACCTGTGTTCTGATATCAGAGAGCATCCCACTGAGCTGAGGAAGGGAATTCGGCTGACGCTGCCTTTGAGCCTGTTTCATTCAAAATGCATATGGAGTTTCTTTCCACCTGCCCAGACATCGCTGCTCCTGACCACAGGCAGGGGCAGCCAGTGTCCATGTCCCTGATGCATCCGCTTCGCACAAGGCTTCCCGGGGCCTCTGTCGAGTAGACAATCCCGTCTGAGGGGAAAAAACTTTAAAAATAAATCACACTGACATGAGCGATCGCACCCAAAGTACCTTTGCGGCCGCTCTAACCCACCATAGTCCCCTGCCCTTGTCCGAGAGGGGAGCCCTTGAAAGCTGGCCAGCTCAGAGAGAACGCCGGGCCATCCTCAGAGGGGGTGACAAGGGAGAGGTGCCCACTGCCATGACTGCGTGTGTCTGTGTTTCCAGATGTGGCACTCAGGCTGACCAGTGGCAGTCACCGGTGTGAGGGCCGCGTGGAGCTGCTCTACAATGGCAGCTGGGGGACGGTGTGTGACGACAGCTGGGATCTGCGTGACGCCCAGGTGGTGTGCCAGCAGCTGGCCTGTGGCGGCGCTGTGGCGGCCCCCGGGAGGGCTCATTTCGACCGTGGCCTGGGCCCCATTGCTTTGGATGACGTGGAGTGTGCGGGGACAGAAGGCAGGCTGTGGCAGTGTCTGCACAGTGGCTGGTTCTCCCACAACTGCGGCCACCATGAGGATGCTGGCGTCATCTGCTCAGGTGAGCCTGCTTCTGAGGCAGGGGGTGGGGGGATGATATTTACCACTGGACTGTCGGGAGGTCCTGGACTGGCCCTCGGCCTCTGCTTCCCAAGTGTCAGCTGTACAGGTGTCCTACCCACCTCCCACCCACACTGTCATTTTCTCGAGACTTCCCTTTACACGGGGTCCTCTTTTCTCACTTCAGTGAATTCATTTCCAAGGATACTTTCTATCACCACCATGAACAGAGAGCCAGGGTCACTGACATAAAAATAAACACAACAGCCTGACCAGGCAGTGGCGCAGTGGATAGAGTATCAGACTGGAATGCAGAGGACCCAGGTTTGAAACCCCGAGGTCACCAGCTTGAGCGTGGGCTTTTCCGGCTTGAGTGCAGGGTTGCCGGCTTGAGCGTGGGATCATACACATGACTCTATGTTCGCTGGTTTGAGCCCAAAGGTCATTGGTTTGAGCCCAAAGGTTGCTGGCTTGAAGCCCAAGGTCACTGGCTTGAGCAAGGGGTCACTTGCTCTGTTGTAGCCCCCCTGGTCAAGGCACATATGAGAAAGCAGTCAATGAACAACTAAGGTACCGCAACAAAGAGTGCTTCTCATCTCTTTCCCTTCCTGTCTGTCCCTAACTGTCCTTCTCTCTGTCTCTCTTTCTAGAAGTCTCTGTCACAATAAATAAATAAATAAACACAATAGCAATAAAACAATGTGAAAATGTTTAAAAATTAAAATATAGTGAACTATCTTATCTGCTCAATTCATGCCATGTATATCTGAAAATATCCTCAATTAGAATAAACTGGATGTATATTTTTAAATTTTCATGCAATCAGTATGTAACTCTTGAACTAGAGCATGCACTGCCTCAAATTCAAATTTTCTCACCTCCTACCAGTGACGAGTCAGGCCTCTGGGAATAACCATGTCTTTGGTTCAATCCCCTGATCCCAGTTAAGTTTCTGCAAATAAGTTCAGTAGTTGGAGTGGAAAGCCCCCACTCATTTCCACATCCTAGGTTTGGCTAGGAAGAGGCAAATGTACCTACTGGCCAGTCCTGGCCGCAGTGACCAGGTGAAGGGCAGGCAGGCCGGGGGATACTGTGCGGTTCTGAGAGGGTAGAACAGAAGCCAAGGGACAGAATCAGTGCTCTGAGCAAAGGGGGAGTGGAAGCCATGCTGAGTGTGACTTCACACCAAAGTGTGTCATGCCAAGTGTGACATCCAGAGACAGGGCTGGAGGCTTAGAGAGCAGGGAGCTTTGGAACCAGGGTCCCCTGCAGAGCGAGGGGTGGCGGGTCGGGGGTAATGGAAAGGTCACAGCACAGTGGCTCTGGGTTCTTTCAACCCTGGGCCCTGGAGCTCCTGGCCCAGCTCACGCCCCTCCCTTCAGCTCCGTCCTGGAGCTGAAGTTGCCGGCATATGTCCTTGAGATAACATGGTTCTGCCCAGAGGCAGATTAAGGTTGGTTGAGGCCCCGGCCGCAGAAGAAAATATTGGACCCCTTAAAAAAAAGAGAGAGAGCCTGACCAGGCGGTAGCACAGTGGATAGAGTTTCGGACTGGGATACGGAAAACCCAGGTTCGAGACCCCGAGCTCGCCAGCTTGAGCGCGGGCTACTCTGGTTTGAGCAAAAGCTCGCCAGCTTGGACCCAAGGTCGCTGGCTCCAGCAAGGGGTTACTCGGTCTGCTGAAGGCCCGCGGTCAAGGCACATGTGAGAAAGCAATCAATGAACTACTAAGGTGTCGCAACGAAAACCTGATGATTGATGCTTCTCATCTCTCTCAGTTCCTGTCTGTCTGTCCCTATCTATCCTTCTCTCTGACTCTCTCTCTGTCTCTGTAAAAAAAAAAAAAAAAAAAAAAAAGACAGGGAAAATAAAAATACATGTTAACCCTATTTTTAAATAAATAAAAAATATTATGTACTATTCATGTTAAAAGTGCACATATGAAACCAAACTTGGTGTCATTAGAAAAAAGTGTCAAGTTGGGATTTGGCGGGGCCCTTCAGAAGTTGGGGCCCAGGGCATGCGCCCGGTACGCCCGCCGTTAAATCTGCCTCTGGTTCTGCCCTTTGAAAACTAGCGCACATTCTGGGAGGCAAGACTGACACATCCAGGAAGAATTACAAAACCAGAGCCACTGGCAACATGGGTTCTCCACCTTAGACAATCACCGCTGTGGCCATGGTTTGCCAAAAAAAGGAAAAAAAAAATCACAAAATGACCTTCCCGTATCTGGCGGCAGAACAAGAACGAAAGCGATGACGTCTGGTGGCTGTAGCCAGGGTAACTCAGGGCAGTTCTCAGATCCCCAGGTTGGGAGCAGTTTCTCCCCATAACCAGACATGGACCTTTCTGATTCGAATAAGCAAGTCGACCTCTCGACCTCTAGGGTTTAAGGAGAAGGAACGGGAGGGAACTTTCCTCACGGTTTGCTTCCTGTTTCCTATAGACTCCCTGCCTTCCTCAGCACCACCCGTGGCTGTGAGCCACCCAGCCTCAGGTAACTCCACATGCTCTTAGCTAGTTCGCTGTAACTTGCATTGGCAGAGTCCCCTGGGGTGTTAGAGGAGTGCTTCAGGGGCCCAGGAGCCTGGATTTGCCATCTGGCTTCATCACTGAATAGCTGAACCTCTCTATGCCTCAGTTTCCCCTCTGGATCAAGATGAGGACGCACATAGCATTGGGTTCCTGAGGCCAGTGGGATTCAGTGGATCTCTCTGGGCAGAGGTGGCCGGGCAGTATGGCCCCGCCGTGGGGCACACTGGGTGTCTGTCCCCCAGATGCTGCCCCCTGCCCTCTACCTGGCAGAGCTGTAAAGGGTCATGGAGCTGAAGCATCACTTCTGAGGGGCTCCCTGGACTCTGTGATTGGCAGTCAAAGGAGGTCAGCTGCTTCTCCAGGGCAGGTGTTTAAGAGTCAAATACAATATACAGAGACGAGTTTGGGAAAAAGAGAAATTACCCCAGACCTCTAAAGGGAGCCATGGAGGAGGTTAGAGCAAACAGCACTGATCCCCAAAGAATGCTTCTCTCGACTTTAAAGTATATCTGTTTTTTAGAACTTCGTCAGCCTCCGTGTTTTGATTCTCCTGAGCTTGTCTCACTTGGCTGTGTGGACACACCAGTGGGTGGAGGTGGGAGAGCTCCCCACAGAGAAAGGACTTGGGGTGGGGGGATCCAGTTTAAACTCAGAAACTTTAGGTGATTCACAAGGCAGAAAGTCCACCGACAGCTGATTGAGAGATAAAGGTGTTTGACACCTAAGATGTATCATTTTCTTCTTTCTCTTTTCTGTCTGTCCTTAGCATCTTTGCCCACGCCAACAGAGGTGCCCCCGTCTACAGGTAATCTGTCCATCTCTTCAGCCGCCTTCCCTTTGGAGCGCTGTGGCTCAGAAAGCTTCTAGCATTTCCGTGGGAGGGGGTGTCCCTGCTGGAACCTCCTTCCGCCACAGGCCCAGGCAGCACAGAGGGCGCGGCTGGGGGAAGGGCTGTCAGTGTCTCTGGCCACCCAGAAAACCTGTTGTCGGTGGTGGCGGTCATGGTATTATAATTGCTAAGTGAAATTCTTTCAGAATCACTGCCTCACAGTTTTAGCCACGTGACATATGCCACCTCTGGCTGTAACAGCCCCGAGGGGACTTAGGTCCTAGGTGCTTAAGAGCAGTTGTTTTCTCCAGCTGTCAAGTCCCCTCTGAACTGACACAATGATCTCGGAGCCTGTCCACAATCCTGGTTTCCAGTGTGTCCCCACTGTCCTGTCTCCTTTCTCTCTGCAGAGTCTGCAGCAGCTGAACCTCCAGGAATCTGTGAGTTCACATGGATTTCGTTTGCTGACTGGTGACTAGCCATCTAGGGCAGGGTCTCCTTACCAGCCTTCACTGTCCCTGACCATGCTCTGAGCTCCTGACCCCTCCCACCCTTCCAGAAGACCCAGGGCTGCTTCATGTCCTCACAGGGCCCTGCTCTTCCTGGTCTGGGTGTTCAAAGGTGGATGCCCTGTCCCTTCCACACACAGCATCTGTGTTTCAGCAGGACCCCGAGCTACCAGCTCTTGACCCAAAGTGTTGTCTCATGCCACAGAGGCCGGGACAGGCCCCAGACAGCAGAGGGAGGGGTCTGGCTGCCCGTGGGTTTTGGGGGCAGGAGCTGTTCCTGCTCCTGCACCTGCAGCCTTACCTGCGGCCCAGGATGCTGAACTCTGGTTCTGACCATGTGACCCAGGCCTGTGGGTCACATTGGCACAATCCCAACGTCAATCTTTTTTATTTTCTCATTCTTAATCAGAATAATGTATACACCCTTATGAGCCACCAGCACCCTTTAAATGGTAACTATTTGATTAGAGATTAGATGGGGTCTTTTAAAGGTGAACTCATGCCTGTGACTTCGATGGTACTGGAGAAGAGTAGGATGTTTCATCGTTTGTGCGGAATGGGCTTAAGACAACTTTTCCTTTTTGTGTGTCCAGTTTCTTCAGCTCCTGGGGAGCAGCCACGTGGTTTCCATCCACTAGGTACTTTTTCCATCATTACGTTTGGTGACTGTTTTTCTTAGGCTGGGTCCCACCATGGGTAGCCAACAGAAATGGCACCAACGTTAGTTTCCTGGCCCTGGTACTGCATGAAATAGACGTGTGCTCATTCGAGGCAAGCTGGGTAGTAACATGGTGTATTCTCCTATTTAAAGAGAGGCAGGTCACCCCCACCTCTCATAGCCTCATTGGAAAGCCTGTGATAAGGCCCTGACCATCATAGTGGTTCCCAAATAACCAGCCCCAATCTCTGGGGCTCAGAATCTGAGAATCACCTCCGTCTGCTTTTGGTCCTGGGGTCCGTGTCGCTTGGCCAGTCCCTTACCTTCCGACAGGAGCCGCGCTGTCTCTTCCTCTGCCCGCTGTGTCCACCCCCGGCTGTCTCCGTCATCCTCCAATAGACGCTTTGTGATTTATAAATTCAAGGAAAGTGAAGTTAATTTTTTACTAAGAATTTCATAATATTCTTTGAAAGACCGGGGTTAGAAATGCAAAGTCTGAAACCCAGGCTTTCTGCCAAATTGTTCTGAATTTTTAGAGAAATGACATTAAAAAGAATGACACCCCAAGTGAGGATAAACTTTAGGAGGTGGTTTGGGGTATATATGCCTTCTATAAAGCCAACAAGTGGCCTGGGTTCCCATAACGCAACTGCCCGGGGAGGAAGAACATTGCAGCCGTGCTCCACTGCAGATGCAAAAGCAGTCACGTGGTTTCCTCTGCATATGCAATTCCCCGGGGGTATCTGCGGCCGGACAGCAAATGGGGGGGGGGGCTGCAGGGTGGGGTGGGGGTCTCTAACGGGACACGCTGTCTCATTTGAGAGTCACGGGAACCTCCTCAAGCCCACTCAGCTCTTGGCTCCTGCAGACCTGCCCACGGTGAGGCTGGCGGCCGGGAGCAGCAGGTGTGAGGGCCGCGTGGAGATCCTGCACAACGGCGCCTGGGGCACCGTGTGCGACCACCTCTGGGGCCTGCCCGCCGCTCAGGTGGTGTGCCGGCAGCTGGGCTGCGGCGTGGCGCTGGCGGCCCCGAGGAGCAGCCTGTTCAGTGGCGGCTCGGGCCCCATCCTCCTGGACCACGTGAGGTGCACAGGGAATGAGACCAGCCTGGGGCGCTGCCGCCACCTTGGCCTGTCCGTCCATAACTGTGGGCACCACGAGGATGCCGGGGCCATCTGCTCAGGTACCTGAACTCTCCCTGGACCGGTCTCCCTCCCACGCAGAAGAGCCACACCTGCACCTGCCAGGCAGGCGGACCCTGAGAGCCAGCCGTGGGCTCCCGGGTCAGGTGAACACCTTGTCCCAATTGGCCTAAAATGTTCCCAGTTTTAGCACTGAAAGTCCCATGTCCTAGGAACCCCTCGGACTCAGAACACCCAGGGCCTCGGTCACACTACTATCAGGTGTGCCCCATGTCACAGCCTGTTTCCCTGACCCGAAGACGACGAGAGATCCTATGAGCAAGAAGCTACCTGGGAACCAGGGAGCCGTGCCCCTGCGCTGGGAAGGATTTCCATTCCCGCGGTGACTTGTCTAAGTGTGTCACTCTCCTAAATTCCTCGTGAAGATACTTCTCAGACAGAACTATGGACTTGATGGCCAACGTCGGGTGTTTCTTGCCGTTGGGGGGCAGTTTATGCAGCTGTTCAAAAGAGCTGAATGAACATATTGAAACCCAGGTTCCATTCCCCTTAGTTACTAAATAACGTATGCAAGCAACCTCCGCGACTCCCCACCCCAAGGCCACGGCCATCTCCTTCCTCCTCGTGGGTGGTGGAGAGGTTCCGAGGCAAGGGTGGGGCTATTTCTATCGCACTTTATTATTTCATAGTTTTTAAAATCTGAAGAGTGAGTGTTGGGTGGTTCAAACAAGACATGATGGCCCCTGTTGAAAACTCTGAATCAAATGGCATCCAAAGCTCATCTATTTCATGGCCTCACATCTCCTGAGGGGCTCCTCCCTGGAAAGACTCAGAGAGGTGCTTCCAGTTAGTGTCAAATAGCCAGGGTCCCGCCCAGGTGAGGGACGGGTGTGGTTCAGAGACGCTGCCTGGTGGTTTGGGCTCAGGCTTCAGCCACGGGGACCTGCCTGTGGCAGGGCTCCCTTTGCCAGAGCGTCCTGAACGCACGCGGGGGCGAGTGTGGATCTGGCGCGCACTCTGCTGTGTCCGTGAACATCCTGGAAATCCGCTAACATGGACGCCGTCCGTTTTCTCTTTCAGCTGCCGATGTGGCCCCCGAATCAGCCAAGACGGCACCCACAGTTGGTAATCCTTTCATGGTCTCTCTTCTGGCTTTCCAGGGGCTGACTCTTTCCAGCAGACTCCTTGAGGTTATAGCCAGCGACCTCAGGGCCCCCCTGGGTGCATGCCTCTCCCAAGACCAAGAAGGCACAGGGCTGGTGTGGGCACAGGGTTACCAGCACATGGAGCCACTTGTCTTGTCACGGGTGCTCCCCAAACCTTTTAACTTTGAATCAGGGCCAACGGACAAGTCTGGGCCAAAGGAAATAAAAGTTAAATTTGACATATTCTGATATGGTTGCTAAGCAATTTGATGACCTGGCTTCTAAAACTCTATGTATCTTCTCATTGCCTTTACCATATCCAAGGATGGCAACGAGGGGAAAAAATATATATATAATAAGGAATAACCTGGAAAAGCCAGTCATAGCATTTGTGAGCCCCTGTTTGACTTATTCCTAGAAAAAGGAAGCAAGTGATTCTCAGAGCTGGAATGCAGGGTTTAGTCTCAGAGTGTGAGAAAAGCCCCACTAGAAATTTCTTGCCAGAATTGCCCGTCACAGTCCTACACTGACCCCCGGGTCTCCCCCAGACTTGCCCACCCTCCGGTTGGTGGGTGGGAGGAGCCGCTGTGAAGGACGCATGGAAGTCTACCACAACGGCACGTGGGGGACAGTGTGTGAGGACTTCTGGGGCATCGACGCTGCCCACGTGGTGGGCCGGCAGCTGGACTGCGGGAAGGGCATCAGCGCCCCGGGGAACGGGCGCTTTGGGAAGGGCGCGGGGAGCATCCTGCTGGACCATGTGCAGTGCAGCGGCAACGAGAGCACGCTGGGCCGGTGCCGGCCTCCGGGCTTGTCCGCCCACAGCTGCGGCCACCACGAGGATGCCGGTGCCGTCTGCGGGTTCCTCCTGACACTGCGGGGAGATGAGACTGCTCTCTGGACCAGTCAGCGTTCCTCACTTCCTGCCTCCTATCTCTCTTTCCACCTCATCCAAGAAACCTTTCTGATTTTTAGTGTTCACCTGCAGAACTCGTATTTATGTAACTTTAATGTCTCTGAGGCATACATTTATAAAAAAAAAAAAAATGAGAGAAGTGTCTTCTATATTTCCTATTTGCGGGTGGGACTTTTGTTTGGATTGTATCTTATTTTAGTTTCTGTTTTGTTTGACAGTTGCAGCATCAGCTCCAGGAGTGACCGCCTCACCAGGTAACTTTGTCTTCTTTCTTCTTGCTTTTATGAATCACATATGTATAGCTTGCCTTGCATATGGATAGGGTTGGAGTTTATGCCTTGTACGACATTAACCACAAGCTTCTATTAAACTAATATAAGGTGCTTGCATATTCACTGTATGGACTAGTAAGTTGAATTAGATAGTGATTGTGCACCCTTTGTGTATGGCACGCAGCATGTCCAGGTTGCTCCTTCCCCACCGTGTGCAAATAGCACGTCCCTAATGTCAACGTATAGTGCAATGGGCTTCCTGCGTATTCTCATCACTGTTCACTCAGTGGGTATTCAGCAAGTTCATTTTCTAACAGTCTCGGGACTTTAGGCAACTCAGGCAACATTAGCCTTTAATTGCATTTTCAGAAAATATTAGAGTACCACATCTCCCTCGTGTGTGTTTCATAGTCGACCAATTCAGTGATATGCACATTTTGAAGATGAATTTTCATGGCTAGACAGCTTGGGGAAATATCATATCCCTCTCTTGGAAGATTCACCGTCTATCAGCACAAGTCCTGCAGTAGGGGATCTTTTCTTTTATTGCTTGGCTTAACCCAATCTTTCTCAAACTTGTCTGACCACTGAAACCTTTTGAGTGGAAATGCAGCATCACTGGATTTAGAGCCAGAGAATCTGGGATTATGTTTTGGCTCCATCCTTGGCCAGTAGGGTGATATTGAGAAAGTCCGCTCACCAGAGCGGGAAAACTGAAGGGAGAACCTTGTCCTGGCACAGAGTGGCACATGCTTGGGCAGGCCCACGGTGATGGGCGCGTGGTGGTCACATTCCTGAGGGATGTGTGTGCTGCCGCCTGCTGAGACGTGCCTGGTGCTCTAAGGTGTCCTTCGTTGACTTCCCCCTTCTGGACACTTTGGGGTTCGTCCTGGGGCTTGAGTTGATCAATATATAGCTGAGTGAGTTAGAGAAATACCATCTCAACTCAACTCAAGTTTTCTCTGAACTGTAAACAGTTTTGAAAGTCCATATTTCCAAAAATCTCAAAGCCTTCTCCCAGGCTTGGTAGAAATAGACTTCTAAGAAAAATCAGACAATAAACAAATTTCTCTTTGTGTTTGGATCTGTGAAAAGAATGGTCTCCAGATCTCTTAGGCAAGGACAAGTTCCACAGAGCATCATTGCGGTGTAACGTTTTCCTGAGAGCTAACAGAGATGTTAGAGAAAGTTCAGAGCAGAAGTCACAAACAGGCAAAGGATGGGCCAGTTTTGACCCATGGATGGGTTTAGATCCGTGATGGCGAACCTATGACACATGTAGCCATTTTCGAGAAGTCTGGGGCCGCATGCTGAGAAGGACGTTCCATCCTCGGCTCGGGCACGGCCAGGTGTAGTAGCCAAGGATAAAACACTTGCTGTAGTGTAGACACTGTGCCGGAGGTCTGGAGGCCAAAACAACAGAACTCCGGCACAGAACGTCTAGTTCTGGGACTTCCGGTTAGGCCGTGTTTCTCCAAGTGACACACCACCCGAGTTATGTTCTTTTTTTTTGGCGAATTTTGACACACCAAGCTCAAAAGATTGCTCACCACTGGTTTAGATCCACACAACAGAGTTTTGCCTATGCAATGTTTAAAATTTTTTTAATATCACATTTTAAAAAAGGGATACTTCATATAAAAGTATGGATTTCAAGCTTTGTTGAAAAAGCCAGAGGGTGAGAAAGACTAGCCCAAACTTTGCCAGAGCACCAGCTATCTGGGGTTCAGGAGGGACGGGCCCCCTTTACACGGGCATGTCCTTTCCAGTTCTCTCCTGGCCCATGCCAATCGTTCCTGGGCCTGGAGGCATCTCCATTTGGATGCTTGGTGCTTCTCAAACTTTAATGTGCCTATAAGTCACTTGGAGATCTTGCTAAAATGCAGATTCTGGTTCAGTAAATCTGAGAGTGTGGGGCGGGCCTCAGAAACTGTCTTTATTGCAAAGTGCTATCGAGGCTGCTGGTCCCTGGATGAGCCCTTCAGACGCAGCAGCTGAGAGATGCAAAAAAGGAAGGGACTAGCCCAAGTGCTTGGTTATACAAAAAGCAAAGCCTAGAACCCAGGTCTCGTGGGTCCCAGACCCATGTCTCATGTCCTCTAGCCTCACAAAACAGAGTGTAAAATCTCACATGCTCACGTGCCTAACATGCAGCTATCTGGTCTCCCTACTGGCTGCGTATCATGTGAGACAACAGATGGGGGAGGCGGACACCTCGGAGCAGAGCCGTGTCCAGTGGCAGTAAATGCTAACAGAGGCTGGTCGCAGCTACCCGAGGAATTCCTGGCGTGACTTTGGGTTTAAGATGTTGGAGGTTTATTTGGGGAAGGACGGGAAAGAGGAGGTGCTCTCCCCTATTCTAGGTGCTAAAGCAATGAAGAAATAAAGCGTCACAGGCAACACCAAACACGGCCTTTATTACTGATAAAGGAAGGTTGGAGGGTAGATGGGCCTGCCACCCCTGCCTCACCCTCAGTCTAGATCTTGGGAAAGTTCCAGCCTGCAGAGGTGTCCCTTCCCTGGGTCACTGCTTCCCACTCATGTGAGAGGAGGTCCAGGGAAAGCAAGTTGCCCACCTGCAGAATCTTTTTAGATTGCCCCCATACAGAGGAGTAACTCTGAGCAATGGTGGTTGTCCTCTGAACAGATAATGCCGACCTCCGAGGGGGGAAGTAAAGGGTGGGCAAGAGGAATGGAGCCCCCAGGAGTGGGGGGGGGGCCTGCAGACAGTGGAGGACCTGGAAATGTCCTGCTGCAGACCCTGTCTGGAAGGCAGAAAAACAAGTCGGGCCAGTCACACTGACCTATGGCAGCCGTCTTTATAGCTCCTGTGTCTTATAGAAATATATGTGCCTGAGATGGCTGTCTTATTGCTGTCTTATCTTTGTTCAGTTACAGCTCCAATCTCAACGGCTGTGACTGCCACCCCAGGTAAAATACTGTCCACCGTCACATTCAGTGCCTCATCCTGGAGTTCCATTTATCACACTCGGCTATTCAGGGAAATTTTGTCCCCAACACAGACAGTAAAAACAGACACTCATGCATCCTCTCTCTGGGTACTTAAGTTCTTTATTGTTTTTCTATAGATATCTCTTCAACCTCAGCCGAAGTGACCTCTCCATCTGGTAAAGGCTCTCTCATTGTTTAAAGTCATGAGACCAGCTTCTTCCTTGCCATGTTTTCTTCAGACAATGAACCCATGGAATGACCACTTTGGCCACAGAGTAAACCTCAGTGGAAAGACACCCAGAAGTGTCCTTTCTCTCATTTAGAAGTGCCCTGGTCTCTGTTCATACACAGGTGTGCCCTCCACCTCTGCAGAAGTGGGCACCGCCTCCGGTAATGTTTTCTGCCGTCCCATTTCTTAAATAGGATCAGCTCCCGTCTTTCTGTCTAACAAGCGAACACATGTACCGAATATCTCGTCTATAATGTTAAGTCCCGCTGTGAAATGATGTCCCGACATCTTTCTCACAGAAATTAAGCTTCACCTTCTCTTCACTTATTCAGAGACGCAGGACTGGTCTGCGTCTCTGATGCCTCGGTCTGGGGAATGCTTTCTGCTGGTGGCACTGGTCTTCATCAGATGTCCCCAAGGGAGGGGGGGAGGGCTGAAGGTCCACATCTCCACCTGCTCGGCAGGTGCTGCTTGACCCGTCCAGCACAACACATGGAGAACTGGGTTGTGACAGCTTTGGTTTGCCCTTCTGTTTTCTACCACACTGTTGTTTTAAAAATCCTTTTTTCTCACTGGTATTTGAGTTTGGTTCTTTGTGTGCAGATACCACTCCCACCTCAGGTGAAAGGCCTTCTCTACCAGGTACCTCTCCGGTGCATCCCCGGGGCCCCGGGGAGTGACTTTCTGGGAAGTCCCAGCCTCACAAGTTTACACAGCAGAGTAGACACTTCCTGTTTCCCGGGAGATGGCAGAGGAGAGGAGAGGTCCTCGTCCCAGGCCACTCGCCCGTCACTGCTTACAGTTCTGAATAGAGTAAAACACGGGGACAGGATGAATAGGATAAAGTAGCGTTGGACGTTAACACTGGAGGAGACCTTAGAGATGATCTACCCCAGCGAGTCTCAAATGTTAACGTGCAAGCAAACGGCCCAGAGAACCTGTTCAAATGCTGGTTCTGATTCGGTGGCTGCAGGTGGACCTGTGTTCCGCATTTCCCACAGGCTGCCAGGTGATGCCCATTGGGAGTTAAGATGCTAACCGCCCACCCTGTGTGAGGCCCAGAGAAGGAAGAGACTTGCCTTAGGTCACTGTCTCGGCCAGCCAGGGCTGCTATAGCTCAGTGTCACAGACTGCATGACTTCCACACAGATATTTACTTTCTCACAGTTCTGAAGACTGGAAGTCCAAGACCAAGGTGACATTAGGGTTGATGTCTGATGAGGGCTCCTCTTTCAGGGTGGAAATTGCCACCTTCTTTGTGTGTGTTCATAGGGCCGAGAGAGAGAGAGAGAGAGAGAGGGAGAGAGAGAGAGAACACACTCTGGTGTCTCTCTTTATAAGTACACCAATCCTATCAGCTCAGGATCCCAACCTTATGACCTCATTTAACCTTAATTACATCCTTAGAGGCCCCATCTCCAAATACAGTCCCGTTGGGGGTTAAGGCTTGGACACATGAATTTTCAGGGGACAGTTCAGTTTATAGCAGCCACAGAGCTAAAGCAAGGCGACGCTGGGTCTCCTGGCTCTCACCCAAGGTCTGCTCTGCTCTTAGGCTCTGCTGATACCTCCGTCTGTGTGCTCCCCCAAATCCCAGAGATCCACAGTCTGTGTGCTCCCCCAAATCCCTGAAATCCTCCATCTGTGCTCCCCCAAATCCCAGAGATCCACAGTCTGTGTGCTCCCCCAAATCCCTGAGATCCTCCATCTGTGCTCCCCAAGTTCCAGAGATCCAGTCTGTGTGTTCCCCCAAATCCCAGAGATCCACAGTCTGTATGCTCCCCCAAATCCCAGAGATCCTCCGTCCGTGTGCTCCCCCACATTCCCAGGACCCTGATCTCTCTATAACAAGGCTGCTGCTTTCCTCCATTTACTTATTTTCTTTCTTTTCAAGTCCGGTTACTCTTGAGACACACAGGGCACAACTCACTGCAAGTGGAGTTTAGGACTTTCTTTTTAATTACATTTAAGTACTGGCTTCCTCCCTCCCTCCCTCCCTCCCTCCCTCCCTCCCTCCCTCCCTCCCTCCTTTTCCTCTTTCTCCCTCCCTCCCTCCCTCCTTTCCTTCCTCCCTCCTTTCCTTCCTCCCTCACTCCCTTCATCCTCCACTTCCCCCCTCCTTCCCTCCTTCCCTGCCACCATCACGACTTCACTTTGGGCAGAAGTTTCCTTCACTTGTAGTTTTCATTTGAGATGGTCTTTGCAGACCTGGTTGATGGTAACCGTTTTCACGCAGACGGGTGAGCGCTCGCATGCTTGACTCCCTTTACGAGAGCATGACCACCCAAACCTCTCCTGTTTCTGCAGCCAGTGTCTCTGGGAGTGTAGGGACAGACGCGGTGTTTGTCAAGCCATTACCCCCCTTCCGCTCGTCCCTTATTCACCTCCCCGAGCCCAGAGAGGACGCAGCTCCCACACCTTATGCTTCCGAAAGGAAAGGAAAGGAAAGGCTAGGAAGAGTCTGCTCGGGGGCCTCACGGGCTTGAACTCCAGGTGACCCGGGCGTGTGATACAAGCCCCCGGGCCTCCAGTTCCTCATCACTGAAATAGTGATTATACCCAGCATCATGGCTGTCAGGATTAGAAATATGAAGTATAAGAAACATTGCAGATGCTCAAAAGGAGCATTGTTGTTCATCTGTCTTGCAAAATATGAACTTGGGCACCATTTCACCCCTGAATGTGTAAATCCACGGATAAACACTCAGGGTAGATTCTATTGCATAAGCGTACAGAACATATGCATTTTTATAGACTTGTAGTCTACACTGTAAAATTTCAATGAAGCCAAAATGTAAAACTTTCTTTCACTGAAAAAAAAAAAAACTTTTTTCTGGCAGCCACGATCAGATTTCAACAAAAGCCACACCCTCACCTGGGAATGACCATATGCCTGTTAATTGGGTCAACCCTTAGTTTTACAGCATTTACACAGCCATGCTCTCTCATAAAACCCAGTATTATCTTTTCCACCTCACTTCCCTCTGTGTATCCTCACGTGGAATTATACCTTGCAGATATGATCCTTCTTGCTACAATTTTTTGAGGAATCGGAGTTTATTTTCTTCACTTAATTTTCCGACACTATAAAAATTTTTTCTATCAAAGCTAATGCTTTCCACCCTTTGAAAAACTCAGCATATTTATAAAGCTTGTTCTCTGACCATTTAACAACGTGTTTTGTTTTTGTAGAATAAACAGGACACAATATCACCTGTTGCATTTCGAAGCCAAGAAAATAAAACTTAACAGACAGTATTTCTGCACCCAAATCAAAGTAGAAACTTAAAAGTATTCATGCCCAAATTTAGAAAAAAAAAAATACCCAATTCTTTTTCAGCTTTGAATATCAATATGTAACTGAGAGTATGCATTTTTAAACTTGGTTTTCTTTTTTGCAGTTACCGTTTCAGTTGGTGAAGAACCTTTACCTGGTAAATTTTGTTTGTTTCTAAGCATTAAATGATCATTTCATTATTAATACTGTCAAGATCATATTTATTATTCATTCAAATGTCCTGCTCTTTACAGAAGCTTTTTGAGCACACACAGACACCTTTGTGGGTTAGAAGGCCCAAGTTCACCGCCAAGGTCTCACTCAGAAGATGGCTGCCTTTGTTCATGGCTCAGACAAACATAATTATCTTGCTTCCAATATCACCACAACAAATTAGATGAGAAGAAAGCAACCATCTGAGACCAAGATATTGCAGTCAGAGAAGCTGAACCCGTGGTGTTTAGCAACACCCACTAAGCATTTTCTAGGCACCAAGCATAGCAGGAAATTGGAAAAATAGTCACTTGTATCTAACTTAAGTGAAGACATGTATCTGTGGGTGTAGTGCTAACACATAAGATATATTTTAATTTTTTATTACTTTTGCTTTTTAAAATCACCTTTTCTGAAATATAATGATATGCAATAAATTACACATACCCATGTGTCTTATCTAATGTGTACAACTATGTACCCACCCCACAATCAAGATACGAGCGTTTTCATCACCCTAGAGAGTTCTCTCCCACCTCCCCAGGCCAGCCCTGATCTGTAGTTCAAATTCGTTTCTCTAGACTCTCATATAACTGGCATCAGATGATATGTGCTCTTTCATGCCTGACTTCTTTTCCTTAACAAGTTGTTGTTGAGATTTGTCCATGTGGTTCCATAATTGGCAGCTTGTTCCTATTATGGCTTACTAATAATAGTCCATTGTGTGGGTGTACCAGGACTTATTCATCCATTCTCTCCTGGCTAGATAGTTGCATTGTTTGTTTCTATTATTGTTGAGAATTCTTCCCTGTACAAATCTTTCTGTAAACATGTGTTATTGTTTATGTGCATAGCTATGTTATATAACATAGGTTTTTAAAACATTATTGAGTTGTAACATTATATTAGTTTTGGGTGTACAACATAATGATTCAATATTTGCATATGTTGCGAAATAATCACCATAATAACCTGGTTAGCATCCATCACCAGACATGGTTACAATTTATTTTTTTCATGAGAACTTTTAAGATCTATTCTCTTAGCAACTTTCAAATATACACTAGCACTTACCAAGGTTTACACAATAAACTATAGTCACAGTGTGGTGCATTACATCCCCAGAACTTATTTATCTTATAACTGGAAAGTTGTGCCCATGATAGAGCTTTTACAGTTAAAATGTTGGCTTTTATCATCAAGAGTACAAGAAATTTCTTTGGCTAGATTTTATTTGAGGAATCAGAGACGTGCCTCCTTTTTAGAATAGTTGTCTTCTAAGATTTAGGGTGGGTTTATTTATTTTGGGGGGGGTGCCTTTTTTCATTTTGTTTTCTTTCGGTATTTAGTATTTTTGTTTAAAGATTAAATTCTTAGGTATCTGGAAAATTAGGCTGCCCATATAGCCATTCCTTGAGGATTTCAGTTAATTAAGATTTTACTTTTTTGTGAAAGAGTAACAGACAGAACAAGGTGGGGGAGAGGGAGGAGGAGGAGAAGAGGGAAAATGAGAGTGGGGAGGGGGAGGGGAGAAATAATACAACCAGACACAGAATTCATCCCAGCATTGTTTTTCTACTGTAAATGACAAGCCCCCCCCCCCCCCATGCGAGAGATGCGTAGGATCCAGCGGTGGGTCCTTCCCACCTGACTCACTCTCCTGCCTCCCGCAGACCCGCCCCTGCGCCTGGCCGGCGGGCGCAGCCGCTGCGAGGGCCGGGTTGAGGTCTGGCACCAGGGCGTGTGGGGCACGGTGTGCGACGACCACTGGAACATCAGGAACGCCCGTGTCGTGTGCCGCCTTCTGGGCTGTGGCCGCGCGCTCAGTGCCCTGGGGCGCGGCCCCTTCGGCCCAGGCTGGGGGCCCATCCTGCTGGACGACGTGCGCTGTGCAGGCACCGAGGACGCGCTGGACCGCTGCGCCCACTCGGGCTGGGCCCGACACGACTGCCAGCACTGGGAGGACGCGGGCGTGGTCTGCGCAGGTACCGATGCCCCAACCCACCCACCCGGCCCTGGGGTCTTTCTGAGTCTCTGTCCCCTCTACCCAAGCATTCCTACGATCAAAACTCCCCCTCCCACCCAAGGAGTGTCAGGTTGGCCAAGGCGCCAGGTTCTAGGATAACAAGAGCATATTTATTACACAACCCTTCTGGTCAATGTTCTAATCCTACAGCCTTGGGATTTTATTACTCAGTTTTGTCCAGTTGCAATGCAGAGCAATGTTCCGAAATATAGCTAAGATATTGTGAGGCCAGAGGAAGAAGCGGCGGTGTAATAAAGCGATAGGACATAGAACTTGTTGCTATGGGTCTGGCGACAGTTTATCCAAGTCCCTTTTTCAGTCTCGGGGTCACTGGGGGCACAATCCTGGATGGATGCCCTTCTCACCTTGACCTGCCCCTCAGCAGTCAGAACCATGTCCTGAGTTGCCCTTGGGTCCCTTTCATCCAAGATCTGGCCTATACCTTTCCTGAAATAGTTTTTATTACCCCCCATATCGGTCTTGTCATGCTGACCTCCACGGGTTGCTTCCTTCTGTGCGGACTAGTACTTCCTTATATTTGTTTTGGAGTTAGCCTCGTGAAACTCAAAGCGTTACAGGATTCTAAGATTTGGTGAACAAGTCTGAGCTCACCTTGTCTGCTCCATTCTTCAGTTTTATAGGTAAACAAGGTAAAGACAATCGTCGCCATTGCTTTTACCTCAAAGTGGGGGTTGCTCTTGTTTTACGTAGAAATGGGGCCCAAACAGAAAAGTGGTCAGAGTCCCCCCCCCTTCGAGACAAACACCCATCAGTCCTGCAGGAGCCGTGTACATCAGTCTGCCTGGGGTTGTGGGGTCTGTATCTTCCAGATCCTCACTTCTACTTGTCTGTTCACGGTACCAGCTATTCCCCCTGCTGTCAGGGGGCCCACTGTAAATGACAATTCATTTTCCACTCTTGGATTAGACACCAAGGGGTTTCCCTTCCATCAGGTACAGTGACCAAATGACCAGTGGGCTGGGTCTAGAGAGATTGAGTCAGTCTGGTCGGCCACACTCCCTGGCTGGGTCTCAGCTGACCCCTGGCCCTAGGTGACTGTCCTGCCTTGCTTCTGGGTTGGGGAGGCTTTTGATAGCCACAGACTTCATAGTTCCCAGGCTGAGTTTCCAAGTGTGCCATGTGCCTGGGAAGGGACACTGACCAGAGTTCATACACGTGACAGGGTTTATAAGCCTCAAAGCCCTGTGTGTACTGTGCGCGCATGTCGGAATCCCTCCCTCCAGCTCCATCAGGAGGCCCTGGGTTCTCCTTTCTCTGATCGCCCTGGAGCATTCACACCACTGCACTTCGGCTTTAATCGCTGAACCAGGGGGCTGCTGCCCTGCACTCCGAGTCTTCTGCTGGCTGCACACGCAGCCCAGCAATTCTGCACGGTTGACATTTGCCTCTCATTGCTCTCCCCCACCAGGCGGAGCCGGCTCTGTCGTGCAGAAGGACAATGGTAAAGTCTCTTGCTCTCCTAGGGTCTGAGGCTGCGGGAAGGGGGAGCTACGGGAACAGTGCTCTGGGGAAGAGAGAGCCGGCTGTGAGGGGGACCAGCTTCTGTGTCTCCACTGAGACCTCCGTATCTCCATCCACTCACTGGGATGTAGGAACTTGGGGAAGAACCCCCTTTGCGCCTCTGCCCTCCCCCTTTGCACCTCTGCCCTCCCCCTTTGCGTCTCTGCCCTCCCCCTTTGCGTCTCTGCCCTCCCCCTTTGCGCCTCTGCCCTCCCCCTTTGCGCCTCTGCCCCCCCCTTTGCGTCTCTGCCCTCCCCCTTTGCGTCTCTGCCCTCCCCCTTTGCGTCTCTGCCCTCCCCCTTTGCTTCTACTCTCCTTTTCTAACCAGGTAGATGCATGTTCAGGCTCAGGTGTTTTCACCCTGTGAACTGAACTGTCCTTTGCCTCCTTAGAAGGGGCTCTGACTCCCAGGCCCCGGGATGCATGCTGTGGATGGGGTTCCCTGTGGATGTGGTATGACTTTGGGAAAAGGGGGCTATAAATAAAGTCAATGAAAGTCGGGTCAAAAGTGTGGGGGGGATGATGAGAGCTGAGCCGACCCAGGGCACAGTTGGCATTTTTATAAAGTAAACAGACACCCACCTCTCATGCCTGGCGAGTCAGGGTCTTGGTGTGAGTTTCTGCCCCTCCCTTCGACCCCTGCAGCCCGGCTCTCCTGCCTGCCTCACCTCTTCCAAGTCACCATCGACAGAGGCTATCTCCGGAGGCTGGGCTACTCCTCCTGGGATGTGCACTTAAATGACGAGCTGTGTCGCCCCCGGGTCATGGGGCGCAACCTGATCTTCAACATTCCCTATGGCCACTGTGGCACCGTCCAACAGGTGAGAAACTGATATGGCGGTGGGACCCTTTTGGGGGCGGAGGCCAAGGGACAGAGGAAAGGCACAAGCCATGACTTCATTTCTCAGTTTGCTGAGACCTGGAATGGCTCACTAATTTGTCTGAAACTTTCCTTCCATCTGGGAATTTGGGATAATTACTCAATTTGGAATGCACGGTAACAAGTGCTAAGTGCTGATGGACTGATAGGTAGATGTATGGATGGACGGGAGCTATTTCCTTAGCCAAAACATTTCTTACAATATGCTTCTTTATTCAATATTATGCACACCTACCATGTGTAAGCTATGCTGCCAGACCTGGGGAGGGCGGGGGATCTGTCTGTCTGACTGCCATGTCTCTAACCAGGTAGCTAGCTGTATTTCCCAATCGAGAAAGTAAAGATCTAAAGCGTGTATGTATAATGAAACGCATACGTTTAGTTCCTTTTCCTTAACTCCCTGCTTTCTTCACAAAACAACGTCACTGAAGTCAAGGAAGCAAGAATACCAAAGGAATAGGGAGTATGTATAATCACAGCCATTTTCTCAGTACGTTCAACAGCGTTACACGTTCCAAAGCAAGGTCCCTATGCTACTCCTCCATTCTTTTGCACCCATGTTTACACACATATATGTATGCACACACACACACACACACACACACCAGAAAACACGACGTTGTTGGAGGTTGAATTCATTCAAATGATCTGCATGATGCCAAACGGCCACATTTTGTCTATTTGGTTGGGCAGACCATGCTCTGGAAATTCTAGCTTCCGCCTCGAAAGTTCCTGCCCCAGGAGCCGTGCTTGAAGGCCTTGTGTCAGGGCAGAGGGCAGCCCCGGGAGCTCGGGGCCATCAGGGAGGACCCCCAGGTGTCCTCTCTGGCCCTGGCTGACCCGGCTTTCCCAGCGAGCCTCTGGTTCTGGCCACAGTGTTGGGGCCAGAGGGCACGGTAGGCCAGGAAACGCCTGGGGTGACACGGGTTCCAGGCCACCCCCAGGGGAGACACCAGATAAACTCCTGTGTCTGATTTCAGAGTCAGTGAATGAGCAACCTTCCAGGTGCTGGGGACACAGCAGCAGCCCACGAGACCGACAGGGGCCTGTTCTGTGGCTCTTGCACATTCGAGACAAGGGAGACAGACACTGAACAGATGCTCACAGAGTCCTTTGTAGTGAAAGGGTTAAGAAGACAATAAAACAAGAAAGGGAATAGAAAATGATTTGGGGTGGAAGGAAGGTCACTTTGAACAGGGTTCGTGGCCACGGAACCAGGGCCTGATCGAGGAGATGGAGGCTGGTTAGGATGAACGGGACTGTTCCTGGCAGGGGGGCGGCAGGTGCAGAGGCCCTGGGGCAGCAAGTGTGGAGGGCCCCAGGAAGAGACTCGAGGCACAGGAACACTGGGAAGCCCAAGGTCAGGTTGGAAAGGGTCAGGGCCATGTGGTCATGGAGTTTAGCTTTTCTTCTAAACTGGGCATTGTCGATGAGGGTGATGCCACTTCAATGGGGAGGAGAGAGATTGGTTCTTTGGGCCAAGGAAACAGCCTTTCATTACGGGTCAAACGCAGATATACATATAGAACATATACAGTGTATTGTACTAACGTTGCATAATGGAGGCTGCGGAGGGGGCGGGATGGGAAAGAAAACATCTGAAAAGGCCAACTAGTGAGAGACAGCAGTCTAAGCAGAGGTTTCCAAGGCAGAAAGCCACAGGCTCTGCGTCACACAGACCGAGGACTCCTTGGACGCCTGTCCTTGAGCAGGCCGAGTCTCTGGGCAGCACTCAGGGCTGCGGGAAGGAGGCTGCTGGAGGCTCCTCAGCCTGCAGGTGTCCCCTCCGCCCCTTAGAGTCACGCTGGATTGGATGGGGTGATGCTGACAGCGAAGGTCAGCAGAGCTGCCCGGCTCTCCGCTGGAGAGGGGCCAGGCCTGGTCTGGGGCCAAGCAGGGAGGAGGAACCAGAGACAGGATGAGGGTTCCAGTGGGGGGTGGTCTGAGTGTGTGCAGGAGCACCAGGGCCGGAGAGAACAGAATGGGTGGGGGTGGGAGGAGCCAGCGGCCAGGTTGGACCCCCCCCCCATGTTCGGGAGCAGCTGGACCTAGTGGGAATGGAATGGGTGGGACTGGGGGGAGCCAGCAGCCAGCGTGGACCCCCCCCTCACGGGATCCATTCACACCACAGCCTGACCCTCACAGGAGGGAGGAAGGGAGTCTGAGCTCCCCCATCAGGGGCTCCCGGTGTGTACCCTTGACCTCCAAGGAGCAGGGTCACCCCTCAGGGCACTGGGTAACACGGAGGTCAGGCCCAAAGCCTCTTAGCCTGCAGTTGGTCAGCAAGCTGGCCCCCAGCAGCCGAGGCCTCTGCTCACAAAGGCAGGTGCCACCAGGGCGCCCGGAGCCCTGGCCCCCACTCTCCTCCACCCTCCTGCCCTCCCAGGGAAGGCGCGGCTCCCTCAGCTACTCCAACTCCATCAGAGGCTGGCTATGGAGCCACCCTGGCCGGGTGGTCGTGCGACACAGAGTGCCTCAGCTGACGTTCACCTGCACCGTGGATGGCCCGCCAGCAATCGACATTGTTCCTGCGGCTGACATCCCAGGTCAGAGTGCCGGCTATGACGTGTCCGTCTCGTTCCTCGAGTTGCCCGTGTCCCCACATGTGGGCAGCACGGGGTCATACCACGCCAGCCAGAGGAAAGAGGTCTTCCTGCAGGCCACACTCCAGAGCCCCAACCCCAACCTGAGGCTCTTCGTGGACACCTGCGTGGCTTCTCCCGACCCCCAGGATTTTACAACTGTCAAGTATGACCTGATCCGGCACGGGTAAGGAAAATGGAAGGCCCGCTAGAGTGCGCTGTTTTATTCACATGGCATTCCTTTGAGGGAACCTTTGGCTTCTCAACTGGTCGCCCTAAATCATAAGATTGTGGCCTGACCTGTGGTGGCACAGCAGATAAAGCGTTGACCTAGAACACTGAGGTTGCGGGTTCAAAACCCTGATCTTGCCTGGTCAAGGCACATATGGGAGTTGATGCTTCCTGTTCCTCCCCCTTCTCTTTCTCTCCCCCCTCCCCTCTCTCTAAAAATGAATAAATAAATGAACAATCATAAGATTGTGGAAAAGAGTTCTCACCATGGCCCAGGGGCAGAATTGAGGCCCTCAGCATACCTCTGATCCCAGTTGGAGATGAGCAGTTATAGGCTCTTTCCAAAGAGACCTGGGCAGAGCCCTTACTGCCTTGGGCTCGGAGGTCCCATCCCGTTTTAGTTTTATGACTTTATAACACTCCCCATTCCTCTGGGCGCTGGGCCTCCCTCACTGGGCTGGTGGGTTGTCCCGGTCAGCTCTGACAGTGGGAAGAGTTGTTCTGGCTCTTTCAGTTACACAAAGGACTTGTCTAGTTAGAACTCTGGCAAGGCGTTGGCCTTTACAGCTCCCTTCTCCCCTAACAGGGCAAGACGCTCATGGGAGGGCAACTGGCTATCAGTGCAGAAGCCACAAAAAACCCATCACTGAGCGATGGAGGTGTAGGGTGCTAAGGCCTGAGAGGCGTGGTAGTGCCTGTTTCCCAAAGCTCGCCTCTGCACAAGCGGTGTGAGCCGCGCTGAGGGCAGTGCACAGAGCGAGCAAGTGTTCCCTTTAACCCTCCTTACGAGTATATCAAGGACAGAGCCACAGTTTGGTGCCGGAAATTTGACAACTGACACTTTTTTTTCTTATGCTTGCTCTAGGTTTAATTTTCTCTAATTTCCTAAGGTAGAAGCTTAGATGATTGATTTTCAATCTTTCTTCTTTTCCAATACGTGCATTTAATGCTCTAAGTTTCTCTCTAAGGATCCCTTTAGCCGCTTCCTACAAATTTTGGTAAGTTGTATATTCATTTTCACGTAGTTTGAAATTTTTTAAAAAGTATTTCTTTTGAGACCTTGTTCTTTGACCTATGGGTTACTTAGAAGTGTGTTGATTTCCAAATAGTCAGGAATTTTCTGTTACTAATTAATAGTGTAATTCCATGGTGATCTGAAGGTATATTTTGTGTGATTTCTGTTCTTTTAAGTTTGTCAAGGTAGGTTTCATGGTCCAGAATGTGATCTCGCTTGGTGAATGTTCCCTGTGGGCCTGAGAAGAATATCTATTCCGCTGTTGTTGGATGGAATGTTCCGGAAATGTCAATTAGGTCTAGCTGACCCATGGTATACCCAGGTCATCTGTGTATTTCCTGATTTTCTGCCTGTTGCATCTCCCAATTACTGATCGAGGAGTGTTGAAATCTCCAACCATCGTCCTAGGTTTTTCAGCTTCTCTTTGCACTTTCATATTTTTTATTTTTATTTTTTCCCAAGGACAGAGAGAGAGAGTCAGAGGGAGGGATAGATAGTGACAGACAGACAGGAACAGAGAGAGGTGAGAAGCATCAATCACTAGTTTCTCGTTGCTCTTGCGACACCATAGTTGTTGATTGATTGATTTCTCATACGTGCCTTGACCGCAGGCCTTCAGCAGACTGAGCAACCCCTTGCTGGAGCCAGCGACCTTGGGTCCAAGCTGGCGAGCTTTTGCTCAACCCAGATGGGCCCGCCCTCAAGCTGCCGAGCTCGGGGTCTCGAACCTGGGTCCTCCGCATCCCAGTCCAACGCTCTATCCACTGTGCCACCGCCTGGTCAGGCTTTTTGCACTTTCTATCAGTTTTTGCCTCACATATTTTGACACTCTCTTGTGACTGTTATGTTTTCTCGGAGGAGTGACCACTTTATTATTAGTTCATAATCCTCCCTCCTGATTCTCCTGGCTCTGAAGTCTGCTCTGTTTTTGAACTTATTCCAGCTACTCCAGCTTTCCTCTCATTAGTATTAGCATAGCACATCTCCATCCTTTTCCTCTTTGTTTATCCACATTTACAGTTAGAACGGCGTTCTTATAGATGATGCATAGTTAGGTTTTTTTATTTTTATTTTTTTTTTAATCTACACTGGCAGTCTCTGTCCTTTAATCTGTGTATTTAAACCGTTCACATTTAAAGTGATTATCGATACAGTTGGATTAAAATGTACCATCTTGATCACTATTTTCTATTCCTTGCATTTCCCCCACCCTCCCCACCACCCCATCTCCTGTTGCTGCCTTCTCTGGTTTTAAATGAGCATCTGCTATTACTCCATTTTATCTCCTCTCTTGATGTATCATTTAGATTTTTTTTTCTTAAATTTTTCAGTGGTTGCACTGGGGTTTATAAAATGCATTTTAAAATAATCTAAGCTACCGTCAACCAATATAGCCCCACTTTTAATCTCCCCTTTGGACAAAATAGAGTAGGCCTTTTGAAGGCAACAGTTCTAGCTAGAATTTAGTTCCCTTGTTTTAGTTTTATTATTTTATTTAGTTTATTTTATAGTTTTCTTCTATTCCTGGCCAGGAATAGTGAGTTTTCCTTCTTAGCCAGTGTTATAAAAAATTTTTTTTTAATATAAAACAAAGAAACAGTGGTAGTGGGAAGAACTCCATTTAAAATCACATCCAAGCCTGATTACTTGGGTCAGAGAGAATTCACACTATGCTTTCTTTTTTTTTTTTTTTTTTTGTATTTTTCCAAAGTTAGAAGCAGGGAAGCAGTCAGACAGACTCCCGCATGTACCCTACTGGGATCCACCCGACATGCCCACCAGGGGGCGATGCTCTGCCCATCTGGGTTGTTGCTCCGTTGTGGCGGGAGCCATTCTAGCGCCTGAGGTGGAGGCCATGGAGCCATCCTCAGTGCCCGGGGGCCAACTTTGCTCCAAGGGAGCCATGGCTATAGGAGGGGAAGCGAGAGATAGAGAGGAAGGAGAGGGGGAAGAGTGGAGAAGCAGATGGGCGCTGACCAGGAATCAAACCCAGGACTTCCACATGCCTTCCACATGCCGGGCTGACACTCTACCACTGAGCCAACTGGCCAGGGCTCACACTATGATTTCAGTTCATCCTTTTGGTCTGTATTCTTCTTCCCATCAGGTGCATCAAAGATAATACCTATGTCAACCTTCAGTCTCACCAGAAGAACATGGCCCGGTTCACATTCAACGCCTTCAGCTTTCTCAACAGCTACGATGTGGTCTATCTGCAGTGTAAGGTCTTCATGTGCCGAGTGGGAGACCTCTCCTCCCGCTGCACCCAGGGCTGTGCAGGGCGGAGTCAGCGGGATGCAGGTCCCGCCGGAGCCACAGAAGAGCAGGCGGAGCCTTTCCGGATGGTGGGGCCACTGGAAATCCACAGAGGAACTGAGCAGAGCAAGCACTTTGTGTGATTGCTCCAGTTTTCCCCCATGAATCTGTTAGGAATTAGAAGCAAAGCTCATTTCTCTTCAATATAGTAGTAGTTTGATAAATCAGAGGTTGTTCACGTGGAGACAGGTAGAGAAACAGGTTCTGTCTGAGGTTTGTTGCTAAATAAATCTTTTCTGATTACGAAACTTCTAAGACAATCACTGTCTTTGCAGGCTAGAAACATTGTATTTTCTAATTCTTCACCATCAAGAACTTGATCATTGTCTTTAACCAGAGGTCCCCAAACTACAGCCCATGGGCCGCATGCAGCCCCCTGAGGCCATTTATCCGCCCCCACCGCACTTCTGGAAGGGGCACCTCTTTCATTGGTGGTCAGTGAGAGGAGCACAGGATGCATCCGCACCCATAGTTCCCATTGAAATACTGGTCAGCTTGTTGATTTAAATTTATTTGTTCTTTATTTTAAATATTGTATTTGTTCCCGTTTTGTTTTTTTACTTTAAAATAAGATATGTGCAGTGTGTATAGGGATTTGTTCATAGTTTTTTTTATAGTCCAGCCCTCCAACGGTCTGAGGGACAATGAACTTGCCCCCTGTGTAAAAAGTTTGGGGACCCCTGTCTTAAACTGTACAAAGTGTTATAAAGAACAGAGTCATCTCTCTGTAGCACATTGCTAACTTGAAAACACTTTTAAATTGTCTCCTTAATGTTTAAATGCTAGTAGGTGGCTCTTTTTGTTTCTGTCCCTCTGATACAGTGAGATCCTGCCTACACTCAGATCTTGCCTAAAGTCTTATGAAAAATAAATTAAATGTCTTGTCAGGAAGCCCCTGCTCTTAAAAAACAAACAGATGAACCCAAAAAAACTAATAATGACCAGTCAGTTGAATCAAACACATTATTTACTCATTCATTTACTTAAAACAAACTTTGTTTATTTCAAAGGGAACACATTGGGTCATGGCTTTGGTGGGTTCTGGTTATAGTTTGCAAATTAGATTCTAAAACCAAATCCCAAGAACCACTCCTGGCTGCTTACTTTCTGAGACACCACCTGCTCAATCTCTTTCCCAGATCCCGGCAGCATGATAGGGAACCTGGGAAGAGGATAAACAAAACAAAACAAAACAATCCTGAGAAGCACACATAAAAATTAGCATAGTCTCACCCACTTCATCTAATCTCTCTTTTAATAGAAAAAGGCCTGTACTAGGCTCAGTACTTTTAAAGTCATCTTTAAAGAAACATACTTGAACACAGATTTGTTTTTTGTGTGTGTTTGTGTTTGTTTTTTTTTCTTTTTTTATTGCCCAGAAATATTCAGCAGTAACATTTAAACTATCAGTCCTCAGTGCCAAGAAATTGTTCCCATCTTTGTCAAGAAATACATGTACCACATGAGAATCCAGTAAGGTCTAGTCCCCCAGGCCATGTTGGGCGGATCCTGAAAGTGAACCCTGAAGTCCTCAGAGATGGAAATCGCTCAGATCTGTGACCCGAGGATGGACATGACCTCTCAAGGGAAAGATCTCAGTTTCATACAAACATGCCCTTTATCAATAGCAGTCCCAATAGAAATATGAGACTGACATTTATTTTGATGAAGTCCCCTGCTTATTCATAGTAAAAGCTGATGAAACGTTAATTACTGGTCAGTTTGAAGATGATGGCATCTTTAAAGCAAAGTGTAAGTAGTTTCATCTTCAGTCACGTGAAAGAATAATTTTGGTGTTTGCCATCTATTTCATGCAAGTGCTTCAAATGAATAAGCTAGTTTTTCTAAGTAACTATGAGTGGCTAGAGTTTCTACTTTCAAAGTTCATCTACCTGTTAACTGTAACTCTCCATACCATGTTAAGTAAGGAGGGGAGGGCCTACCATTGTCCAAAATTGAACATTTTATGGATTAAAATCCATTAAATCCCTAATGTGAAAAATGTTGGTACTGAAAGGACTGAATTTTTAAGAATAAACGACGGTTCAAAATACTTCCAGGTCAGGTGTCGTTCAATGGGTGGGAGCCAGGAAGCTGCCCTTTCCAAAGCGACGCAGGGCAGTTTCAGGAACGCTGAAGTTGGAAGGCCGTGCTCACTGTCCAGCGTCCCAGGCCCCATGAATCAACACGCACTAGCAGGGAAGAGCCACACACACCAGGGGTTCAGGCAAGAGCCCCAAGAGCAGCCTGCTGTCTCCAGCCAAAGGGCCAGCAAAGGAACAGCGGACAAGACAGAAAACTTTTAGACAATACTGCCCTGCTCCAAACACCACAGGTAAAACCGTGGCCCCGCTGCCACCCCAGCCAGCAAAGGGGAAGTGAGGAGCCCAGATTTCAGCCTGCCCCAGGGTCCCTTACCTGTCCCACCTCCCCAGGGTGCTATCAGAAAGGGCAGAGTGAAGATCTGGGACTTTCATCACCTCCAAGCTGTGACCAGGGTCTCCCCTGCACCCTTTAGGTCAGGTAGAGACCAGGTAGGGAGCCTGGACTTCCAGCCCACAGGACGGGTACCAGGCACCCCTTTGAGTCTACTCTGGGGGCCGCCAGAGGCCCAGAAGAGAGCCAGGACCTCCAGGCCCAGAGGTAACTCCACCTTCCTGCCAGGAGGGGGTGGCAGAGGCCACATGGGAAACCTGGTTCCACCCAGTTCAGTGTGATGCGGTGACTGTCCCCATCTTATTTGCCCATGCTGGTATTCCATTGTCCATCGTTAAAAAACTTTTTTAATTTATTGGGATGACACTGGTTCATAAAAACCATACAGGTTTCGAGTGCCCAACTCAACAAACCACCATATGCCCACCACATTGTGTGCCCTCTGCCCCTAGCAACATCTCCCCTGGACCTCCCGCACCTAGCCTCACCCCCTTTCCCTCTGGCTTCTCCGCTCCGAAGAATGACTGTCTGCGTGCTCTCTGTGTGTGTTTTTTGTCTAAGCCCTTCACCTTCTCTCATCCAACCCCTCCACCCCTACCTCTCTGACAACTGTCCATCTGTGCCATGTGCCTAGACCTTTTCCTCTTTTTTAGTTTTCCTGAAACACTTTGTCAGGCTTGTCTCGTGAATACAGCATAGAACCTATGGCACGTGTGTCAGCACTGACACACGTAGCCATTTTCGATGACATGCGGCCGCATACCAGAGAAGTCTGGGGCCGCATGCCGAGAAGGACGTTTCATCCTCGGCTCCGGCATGGCCAGGTGCAGTAGCCGAGGATCAAACATTTGCTGTAGTGTAGACACTCTGTGCTGGAGGTCTGTAGGTCAAAACAACAGAATTCTGGCACAGAGTGTCTAGTTCTGGGACTTCCGATTAGTCCTTTTTTCTCAAAGTGACACACCACCCGAGTTATGCTCGGTTTTTTGGCAAATTCTGACACACCAAGCTCAAAAGTTTGTCCATCTCTGGCATAGAGTCAGGCTTCACTTTGTGAGATGTTCTGAAAAGCCTGTTCCTTTAAAAAGTGTCTGTAGTGACCACTCTGGTGTGACACTAGCTCTCCCTCAGCTAGAGTCACTCATTCTTCAAGAGGCTGGGGGTGGGTGTCCTGGCTCATCACCACTGCTCTTCAGGAATTTCCCTCAGCTGGAGGCAGCTGTCTTGTCCAAGTACACAGCCTTCAACCAATGACTGGTCAATAGAGGCATATACATGCCTGAGCTCCGTGCCCCAAAGGAGGGCACGCTGAAGGCCCAGCCCAGTCCAGGACACCCTGCCCAGGACTGACTCCCCTCGGATGGGCTGAGCCTTTGGCTGCAGCTTCTTCCCTCCCTCCCTCTCTCTATCCCTTTTTCTCTTTCTCCCTTCCTCTCTTTGCTCCCTCCCTCCCTGTCCCTCTTCCTCCCTCTTTTCCTCCTCCCTCCCTGTCCCTAGCCCTCTCTCCCCCCCTCCCTGCCTCACTGTCCCCCTCCCCCCCAGAGTTATGGAGTTTTCTTCAGGACAGTGGAGCTTGCTGTCTGCCACAGGGTAGCTGGAAGAGAGTGAAGGAAGCCCCAGAAGGAGAGGAGCCTGAATGAAACAGGGCTGCTTGGGGAGATAGGCTGGGTCTGAAGCTGCAAGCGCTCTAAAGATTAATGCAGGGGTCCCTAAACTACATGGCATGCGGCCCCCTGAGGCCATTTATTACCCCCCCCCCCGCCGCACTTCCGGAAGGGGCATGTCTTTCATTGGTGGTCAGTGAGAGGAGCACAGGATGCATCCGCACCCATAGTTCCCATTGAAATACTGATCAGCTTGTTGATTTAAATTGACTTGTTCTTTATTTTAAATATTGTATTTGTTCCCGTTTTGTTTTTTTACTTTAAAATAAGATATGTGCAGTGTGCACAGGGATTTGTTCATAGTTTCTTTTATAGTCCGGCCCTCCAGCGGTCTGAGGGACAGTGAACTGGCCCCCTGTGTAAAGAGTTTGGGGACCCCTGGATTAATGTCTACTTTTCTTCTGGGGTTGGAGATGTGCTGGCTGTTTCTATTTTCTACTCGCTCTCTACCCCCTTAGGTGGGGCAGAGCAGCCCCACGTCCCCACATGGGCAATCCACAAGTCTGAGTGCATTTCTAACAACAAAAGTACCCGAGGCAGAGAGGGTTATTTTCAACACTGCATTTGTTCAAAAGTACATAAATACGTTATACAGTACATAATATCATGTAAACACTATAAAACGTGAATAATAAAACACTCTACTAAGAAAGAAATATTGCTCATGAAGATATTTGTGTCCACCCAACTCAGAGACCCTCGTTTACATTACAGAAGCATGGTGGCAGGGAATCAAAGTTGGCACACAAGTTACATTCATCACAGCACTGGTGGTTGGTACAGCACTCAGAGGTTATGGGTGTGGCCGCTGTTCGCTTGTCCTGGGTGACCATGAGTGGATTATATTTTAAGGCCAAACAAGTAGGTGGCACTGAAGCTCTTAGGAAAAGACAAACACACACATTAGATTAGAATTGTCTTCTTACTCCATTTTGACAATTGTCAGGGATATCTGGGAAGTAGAGAGCTGGACTGAATCAAACACGTGACACCAGCCTGAGCTGCAAGCTCTCTGCCCCACCCAAGTTCCCATCTAATTTCTCCCTCTCTACGATTGTCAGAATGTCAAGTCAGATTAGAGCAAATAAAGGAGAGCGGCTTGCAAGTGTGGATCAGCCTGCTGACCGCTGCAGGTCCGATGAATGCAGAGCATGATAGGAAGGATAGCCGAGTCAGCTGTGCCCAGGTTCTAGAACTTACCAGCTCACAGATTTACCCTCCCTAGAGTGGAAACACCACTGCTTCTGACAATCTACCCCTTACTGGAGGGTCCTCTCCCCCAAATTATCTCTTGTCTGACCTACACTCCCACTTCAGGTGTCCCCTTGGTCTTCACAGAGCTCAGCCCCCCCACGCTCCTACTGTCCCAAGGCCGTGGGCAGTGAGTGAGAAAACTCCCTGAGAGCTCTCCAACTCAGGCAAGGGACATCAATTCAGTCATCCTCTGAGTGACCGTGAGACAGAGACTCACAGCCTGCGCGCAGTCCTCAGTCTGCAGGGCCGGGGACACGGGAGGGTCCCAGCCAGTGTGCTGAGTGCCCTGGCTGAGGTCGGGTCACTCCATGAGGTCGGGTGACAGCAGACAGGGCTGATACACAGAGGTGCACGGCTGAGAACACGCCCTTATAAGCTCACAACCCCCAGCCAGAAGGGGAAGAAGCCCAGATTCTAGACTCACCTGCCTTTTCCTTTGCAAACCTGCCCGCTGTCCTGACCTCGTGCAGGGTCTGTCCCCAGGGCAAGGAATGAGCCTGATCAAGCAGACACCCCCAGGTTTCCCATTTGAGGGGGGTGTGATTCACTCTTACCCATGTCACTTACTTCAATGCCTTGGCCACTTTGAGGTAAAGGCAGACGACAACACCCATCAACACGAGCATAGTCAGCAGGATGCCACCACCAATGCAGAACATTAGCACCCAGTTGGTATTAGAAGACTTAGGTTCATCTAGGCAGAGAAGTGCAGGCCGGCAGTGAATATAGCTCCCCTGCCCGCACAGCCACTGGGCAACCTCCATAGGCTTCCTGGAGGGAAGGAAGACTGAATCCCAACCCACAGAGCCTTATGTGCGTGACACGCAAGGGAGTCCTCCCAGGGTGGCCTGGAGACTAACCTGGCCAAGGGGAGGAGAAGAGGGTTTGCTCAGGAATGAGATGAAACTGAAATGCAAAGTCAGAGAGAAGGCAGGAAGGAGAGTGGGAAGAGCCCTTCTCTCCCTCTCTCAGGTGGTCCCGTGCAGCTTTGGGTAACAAACTGGCCTGCACATGAGCCAACGGTCCAGCTCCCAGACCCCTAGGGGGCCTCCAAACACATGGCACTTTCAGAGTAAGAATTAACCCCTCCCTGTACGTCAGACTTCAACAACTATGGGAAGGATGAAGAGAACAGCATTTTCAAAGCGTTATCTTCAACAATGCTGAGAATGTACAAATCCATTTTGTGAGGGATATATACAGTAGGCAGATTTCCGTTTTCTCACTGAAAACTGTCTTTTTTTTCCCTTCCTAACCCTAAAACCTCCCCCCAAATCCCATTTGTCGGGAATAAGCGATGTGTTTAATCCAACTCCCTGGAGCTAGGTGAACACACAAGCCAGGAAAGACGACCTAAACAGCCCGCGGCCAATGCGCACTTACCCTCCACATCTTGCAAGCCGGATGAACGGCGACAGTAAAAAATAACGACAATTAAAATCAACTTGAGGGAATGGTGCATCTTAGCAGGGATTTCTCAGACCTTTAATTTGAGAAAGAAAGTTCTAATTATCCTTGGAAGGAGTAATTAAGATACAAGGGTGAAAAGCCTGCTTTCCGAAGCAGACGCCCCCACCAGACCCAGCAGAGTGGACAACAGCTCCAGCTCCTATGGTAATTGGGTCACAGGCTGTGTGACATCAATGCTCACCAAGTTCTGAATTCCGTCCTGTGTTCCAATAGAGTTGAGCACCAATGGAAATAGGGATTACCCAAGCGCTGTTTTAAATCAATCTCAGTCTTGCTTTTGCGGGTGTTATTCCCATCAGATAAACCTTTTAAGGTTTGATGAGGAATCCAAAGCAAATTTGGGTTCATAATAAAATAAAAAAGGGATGTGGAGAAACTACCATCTAAAAATACTCATATATCTTAAAAGTCCAATGACAAAAGACAGATTAGACTTTGTGTTTTAGGCACATGATGAAAGAATATTACAGGATTCTATCTAGGTTACTCACTTGGCTTCAGAATATTATCACACTTTGTTGATTAAGACAAGAGGATTCAAAAGATAATTGGAATAAGATCCATTCTAAATCAGGGTTCTCTGATTTCAGGGTACTCATGCCCAGCCAATTTGGTTCAAATAAATGAGGGAATTATTTAACTAGATCATTCTTTGCTGCTCTGTCTGGCCAAATCCTGGGAGAGGCCATAAAAGGCAGAGGAGATATCAACAATAATGGTGGCATAAGACCTCTGAAAATTCTCTCCTCTGTAAAAATAACAACAACAAAGAAATCTGGCACAAATTTGTCAGAATCACATTTTCAGACCCTGGAAATTCAAAGCTCACAGCAGCTTGGGAACATTTATTTGAGAAGAGCAATGGACTCAGTATGAACAGCCAGTTGGATAGCACTGTTCCATACTTCTCTCTCCCGCCCCATGACAGACTCGGAAGTCCCAGCCCAGAGTCCAACACAGCCACCTGAGGGAGAGAATAAAGACAAGACCCTTTCAGGGCTTCCCTTCCAAAGAACTTCCATGATTTGATCTGACTGCTGGGTACCGGGAAGATCTTACTTGCAAAGATATCTGTATTTGACCTCACTTGGGGTCTAGCCGATGCAAAAACCTTCTCCTCAGGGAACTTTAACAAAAACAGTTACAGGCCATTGTTTTTCACGTCCTGGCTGCTTGAGACAGTGGATGACGTTTGTGGCAAATGATAGACTAGCCAAAACTCTTAGAAGAAAAGCTGGTAAGTTAGCTGTCCATAGAAATTTGGAAAAGCCCTGACCTATGCCTGGAAGTCTAGAAGGCCGTGAGCATGCGTAGAGCTGTGAGCATGCTCAAGAAAGATAGGAACCCTGGCTGGATAGCTCCGTTGGTCAGACCATTGTCCCAAAAAACAGAGGTTGCTGGCTTGATCCCTGGTCAGGGCACATGCAGGAACTGGTCGAAGTTCCTGTCTCTCTCTTGTTCTTTCCCTTCCTCTCTCTAAAGTCAACAAAATATTTTTTTAATAAAAAAGAAAGAAACAAAGAGAGAGTGAGAAAGAGAGAAAGAAAGAAAGAAAGAAAGAAAGAAAGAAAGAAAGAAAGAAAGAAAGAACGAGCGAGCATGACCAGGCCGTAGCGCAGTGGATAGAGTGCTGGACTGGGACGCGGAGGACCCAGGTTCGAAATCCCGAGGTCACTGGCTTGAGTGTGGGTTCATCTGACTTGAGTGAAGGGTTGCTGGCTTGAGTGTGGGATCATAAATGTGACCCCATGGTTGGAACTTGAGCCCAGAAGGTTGCTGGCTTGAAGCCCAGGGTTTCTGGCTTGAACCCAAAGGCGCTGGCTTGAGCAAGAGGTCACTTGCTCTGGTGTAGGCCCCCCCCCCGCAGTAAAGGCACATATGAGAAAGCAATCACTGAAAAACTAAGGACACTAAGGAGCTGCAACAAAGAATTGATGCTTCTTATCTCTCTCCCTTCCTGTCTATCTGTCCCTATCTGTCCCTCTGTCTCTGTCAAAAATAAATAAATCAATAAAATAAAATGAAATGAAATAAAGAAAGAGCTGAGGTGGCCCTAAAGCCTTCGTTGACACAACCCCAGGGTACCTCTTTATAGCCTGGTGAGCGTGGACATGTAGGTTCTCTGCTGGGGGTGGGGTGTTAGGGAGGAAAACATTTTTCCCTGTGATCCTCCTGGGTCAAGGGAGGATGAGAGGCTTATAAGAAACTGGCACAGAGCGATCTCTCACTCATCCCCCTCTCTCCTCTGGGAGGCTGTCAGGAAACAGTTTTAATTGCCTCTGCTCCTGACGAGGTATTAGGCTTTATGCTTTGCCCTTCCCCCTCTGATAGAACTTCAGAATATAAAACGACAGCTTCAGACTAGATGTGCTTCTCAGCATCAAAATAACCCACAGCTTGCACTGCAGTGATACCTTTTGTTTTGGTCTTATCCTTTTGGGGATGTGGAATGAGCTTTTGGCTCCTTTGGCTAATCTCCCTTTCCCCGTACATGTAAGTAGTAAACTGTTTGAACCTAGAAGGGGGCTGTTGTATTTTTACCAGCAGAACTGGTCAGGTTTCTCCTTGTCTTGTGTGTCTGTGACAGCACAATGGTATCCATTTTCATCCAGGTCAGTCTTTTGACCTTTAAGATCTTGCATTCTTGGGGAACAGCAAAGAAGGCTTAAAATTTCAATGATGCCAACTCATTTATCATCTTAACAAACAGTAGGAAAAAGCAAGAATGCCAATTTGATTCCATAGGTAACGACTCATTGCCTACTATGTACTAGGCATTGAGATTACCCAGTGAAGGGCTTCAGTTATAGTACTGCCCATATAAACCTTCTGAGAATGAGTGAGGTAAAGGGAATACTTTCTCTTTTGAAATTGCTAATAAAAGAAGAAATTGCTAATAATAAACCAGCCATACAGCTGCTATATTCTCACATAAATCTATGTATGGCATTGATGTTTCCCTGGAAACCAAAGTTATAGAAGAGGTATGAGTGACAGGTAGAATAAGAATTCAGGCTTGTCGACCCTTGTGGTTTTTTTCCTCTAAACTACCTTGGAAATGTATCCTCTGAGGGCTTTTGGAGAGAACCTGTCGGAATGAGCAGAAAACCAAAATTCTGGGCTGCCATGCCCAATGCAGGGCATGCTGCCATCTTGAAGAATGTGGACGTGGCAATGTAGGAAAGAAACAAGGAACTTGGAAGATGCTGAAGTTTCCTTTCCCTGCAGTTAGGTGCAAATGGCCCCTTTAAATTATTACCTCACAAGGGAATTGTGAGAGAGTCTCAGGGTAGCCATGGAAGAAGGGTTACTTTATCTGACAGTTGCTTTGTATTTCAAATGACAAAGGGGGCCAATTACCAATAAGAAGGTTTGTTATGGGCTGAATTGTGCCCCCCCCCAATAAGTTTATATGTTGAAGTCCTAATTCCCAGTACCTCAGAATGTAACTGTATTTAGAAATACGGCCAGTAAAGAGGTCATTAAGTTAAAATGAGGCCATTAGGGTGGACCCTAATTCAACATGACTGGTGTCCTCATAATAAGAGATGAGGACACAGACACACACAGAGGGAAGAAGACACAAAAGTGCAGGGAGAAGACTGCCATCTACAAGCCAAGAAGAGGTGAGAAGAAGTCAAATGCTAACACCCTGATCTTGGACTTACAGTCTCCAGAACTGTGAGAAAATACTGGATATGTTTGTTGTTTAAGCCGCCCCACCTGTGGTCCTTTGTTATGGAAGCTGGAACAGACTAGCACAAGAGGAGGGACTGCACTGACTGAGAGAAGGGCCTGAAACCAAGCCTCACTTTTCACTGTCCCTGCAACCCTAAGTAGCTCCTCTGGGTGAAGAATGGCCATACTGTATTGGGGTCTACTTGGGGCAGATGCTTGGAGGATTCAATGAAGTAGGGCATTGGAAGCTGCTAGACCAGATCCTCAAACTCCCAACCCTGTATTTTTCTTATGAAGAATTCAGTGAGTGAGAAATGGTGTCAACCCAGACACAGGGGCAAACTTGCCTTCTTCCCAATATTAGAAGGAAAAGCATTTGTTCTCTCACAATACTTTTGTGTGAGTGTGTGTGTGTGTGTGTGTGTGTGTGTGTGACAGAGGGACAGAGAGAGGGAAGATAGGAACAGACAAACAGAAAGGGAGAGAGATGAGAAGCAACAATTCTTCATTGTGGCACCTTAGTTGTTCATTGACTGCTTTCTCATATGTGCCTTGACCAGAGGGCTACAGCAGACTGAGTGACCGCTTGCTCAAGCCAGCAACCTTGGGCTTAAACCAGTGACCATGGGGTCATGTCTATGATCTCACGCTCAAGCCAGCAACCCATGCTCAAGCTGGTGAGCCCGTGCTCAAGCCAGAGACCATGGGGTTTTGAATCTGACTGAGTCCTCTGCGTCCCTGTTTGATGCTCTATCCACTGCGCCACCACCTGGTCAGGCCACAATACCTTTCAATAGATACACTTTATTTTGCTTAATAAGTTCCCCTCTATTTCAAGTTTTCAAGGACATTTGATCTTAAATGAATGCTAACTTTTGTCAACTTTGGGTGGTGAACACACAATACAGTTTACAGACGATATAGAATTGTATACTTTAAACCGATGTAATTTTGTTAACCAATGTCACCTCAATAAATTTATACAAAATATTTTTAAATTGTGTCAAATACTTTCTTTCATTGAAATGACAGGACAGTTTTCCTTATTTTGTCAATGTGGTAAAATACTTTATTAATTTTTGAATGTATAATAAGCTTTGCTTTTCTGGATTGAAACATACTTGTTCATAGTATATTATTCTTTTTATATATGGCTGTGTTTGATTTTCTATCATTTGTTGACCATTTTTGCATCTATGTTAATGAGAGATATTAGTCTCCAGTTCTCTTTTTTTGTAATTCCTTGGATTTTAGTATTAGTGTAGTTCTGACTTCAAATACGTTAGGAATAATCCCTCCTCTTCTGTTTTCTATAGAAGTGATGTAGAATTTATTTTCGTAATTATTTGGTAGTATTTGTCAGTGAAACCACTTGGGACTACTACTGAATAGTTTTTAACTATAACATACATTTACTAGTTATGGGATTATTCAAGTTACTGATTTCTTCTGAAGTTTTGAAAGGCAATATACCTTTAAGGAATTGGTTCATTTCATCTAAGATGTCAAAACACAGAGGTGATTCACCTTTTATTCTTTTTTTTTACAGGGACAGAGTGAGAGTCAGAGAGAGGGGTAGATAGGGACAGACAGGAACGGAGAGAGGTCAGAAGCATCAATCATTAGTTTTTCATTGCCATTGCGACGTCTTAGTTGTTCATTGATTGCTTTCTCACATGTGCCTTGACTGGGTCTTCAGCAGACTGAGCAACCACTTGCTGGAGCCAGTGACCTTGGGTCCAATCTGGCGAGCTTTTGCTCAAACCAGATGGACCCGCGCTCAAGCTGGCGAGCTCTGGGTCTCGAACCTGGCTCTTCCACATCCCAGTCCAACGCTCGATCCACTGCGCCACCGCCTGGTCAGGCTTTTATTCTTTTTAATTTCTGTGAACTCATTACTGATATATCAGTCTTTTATTTGCATATACTAGTAATTTCTTTCTTGTCTTTTTCTTTGTCATCCTTGCTTGAGGGTTTATCGATTTCATTGACCTTTTCAATGAACCAGCTTTGGGTTTAATTTTTTCTCTATTTTCTGTTTCCAATATTTATTATCTGGACCGTTTTTAATTTAGAAATTAAACTTAATGGGTACCATTAATCAATAAGAATACATAGGTTTCAGGCAAACATATTTTTAGCATTTGACTTTGGGTGATGAGCACGCTATGCAATCAACAGTTCAAATGCTATAGAAATACTATCTGGATCTTGATATATATCCACAGAGCAACCTCGTCCACCACCTGCTTTTTTTCCAGGGACAATGTCCAAATACACACCCGGTTCCCACGTGCACCGCACTGCGGCTGCGCACAGCTCCAGCGATAGGAAGAGGGGCTGTCAGTGCGCAAGCTCCGCCTCCCAGGTTAGTTTTAATCCCGCCAGCGCGCATGCGCTTCTATGATAGTTGGTTCTCTTCCTTCAGGTCAAGAAACCGCGGGGGCTGGTTTTGGTGCAGGACGAGCCGGAAATTGCTCGGCGTCATCTTCTTCCCTTGGACCGGGCGGAAACTCCAGCTACGAAAGAGAGGTTCCGGGCCTGGCGTAACCAGGAGGTGACCGAATGGAGGCGGAGGCGGAGGCTGGGCACGGGCGGTTGACCCGTCGCCCCATGCTGGCCTCTTCCTGGGATGCCGCATGCGGGGCCCTGGACCAGCGCCTCGGTGTCACCGGACCTGGTCTCGGCGCCCGGGACTTGGACTGGGAAGAGCTGCTGGCGCCGCCTGCCCCGAGGTGCGCTGGACCGGGGTGGGGTGGGGGGAACGGGGTTGCTGCTCTGACAGCCACGCTCCTGGGGGAGCTGTGAGGGGACGGGGAGCTGGCTGCGGCTGCGTGGGGGGGGGGGGGGGTTGCGGGGGCGGTGACCCGGGACTCGGCGTTCCATCGCACCCGCTACCTCTCGGCAGGTCGAAACCAGAACCCGCCTCTGTCCCTAAACCTCCTGCCGACCAAGAGGCGTGAATATATTCCAACAGCACAGCCTCCTTCCTCTTAATTTTGAAAATTATTCTCTTTTGTCCTTTATTCCATTCGGCCGCCTACCTCTGACCTGCTCTTTTGTTCACACTAGCTGTCTAATGTATTTACTTAACTGCAGACTATTTCTATTAGAAAGTAGATGTCAAGGGGGAAGTAGAGCGGAAGCCCTACGTCTAAAACACTTTTTAATGCATTGTATATTGAGCATCGGTTGGATGCACTGCGAAGCTCTCGGACTTGAAAGGAAAATGTACACGAATCGGACAAAACGTCAACCCCTACGGCCTAACAAGTGGGATGGTACCAGTGTTCACAGAACTGTACTATATAATGGTCTTAATTTCCTTCTCAGCCGGGATCTGGTGATTTTGAAAAGGAGGCTGAACGGCCAAGATGAAAGCCCCTGCTTCCTTTACCTGAGTTGCGACCCGAACGGAGGTGAAGAAATCTTTTCCGTTGGCATTTTAAGCTCAGCAAGAAATATGGAAGTGTACATAGGAGAGGAGTACTGTGGAACCAGTAGGGGCCAGAATGTTTGTAATATTCTGGGGAACAGGTTTGTGTGACTTATGCGTGTGCACGTGTTCTTCTGACGTAGTGTTTTTATTTTCATCATTTTTTCCCTTATTTATTGATTCCCTGACATTGGCATCATACATTAGGGGAGAGAAGATAAAAACATTCTAGCAGGCATAAAAGTTCAGACCTTTAAGGGATCTTCAAAGCAATCTGGGTCAGTTTTGTAAAATTCTTTGGTTATTATAGACCTTAAAAGCCATGCTCAAAAGTTCTCATTGAGGGGCTTGACTAAGAGAGTAAAATTGGGAATCCAGTGTGTAAAGAAGTCTATTAGACTGAGGAAAGAAAGGATTTGTAGTGGTAGGTGGTTGGAGAGTGGAGGGTTTGAGTTCGATTTAGGAAGAGACCTGAGATGGTGGAGGTTAAGGTGATGTCCAGGTAGACTACGGACTGAGAGTGAAGTTGAGCCTTAGCAGAGAAGACACGAAATTCCTTTATGGTGAGGAAGATAAGAAGGGTGGTGATGTGTCTCCTGGAGGCAGGCAGGGAGGGCCTGCAGAGGAGTAGGTTTTTTATATACTGTAAGAGAGTACTAGGTTTGAGATTGCTTGCTGCTAAATCTTGAGGTAGTCAGTGTTCAAATAGGTGTGGGCTGTTTAAGTTGCTGGGCTGCATTAGTGTCTGGGTCAGTTCAAGTAAAAGCAAACAGAAAGTAAGAGTCAGGATGTAGAGGGATGGTAAAGAAGGCATTTTTGAGGTCCAGGACCGTGAAGTGAGTGGTGTTTAAGGGAATGTGTGATAGTGAGTTGTAGAGATTAGGGACTACTGGATGGAGGAGAATTACTGCCCCATTGATTAGGCGTAAGTCTTGTGTGAGGCGACAAGCCTTTGAAGGTTTTTGAACAGGAAGGGTGGGGGTATTGGAGGGAGAGTCCGTGGGGATGAGAAAACCTTGATTTTAGAGGCAGGTCATTGGTTTAAGGCCTTAGAAACAGACACAGTTGTATAGTAAACAAAAAGATTTTACATAGTGCACATTTTCTGGCAAAGAGACAAAACAGATTACTTATTCACACATCTTAATAGACAACTCTGCTTTTTTAAGGTTTTTGAGATGGCAGGGAGTTGTCAGCATAGAGGGGAGGAAGAGAGAAAGACGGATGAACAGCGTGAGCAGCTGGATGGAAAGAAGGGGGCTCAGAATCTGCAGGAGGGGGAGAAAGGGGTTCAAGTGTTAGTGGTGGCCCTACATGGTCAGAGGAGTTGAAAAAATTTAGAGCTCTGAGGGGAGGGGGAAAAAGGCCTAGTTTCATTCTGTGGGAAAGGGGGGGAGTAGGAGGAGTGGAGGAGGGAAACGGTACAGCTGCAGCTGGTGGGGTGGAAGGAGGGTCAGAGAAGAGAGAGATAAAGCCTCAGGCTGTACGGAGGGAGGAGGGGGCAGAAAGGGGAGAGAGTTAGGAGTCCGGGGAGAACAGGCAGCACAGAGATTAAGGACAGGAGCGAAGGTAGAAGAAAGACAGTATGTGAGGAATTTCTGAGGCTTTCCCAGTCCGGTGGCAGAGATTGTCTAGGTCCTGGAGGATGTTAATATTAAAAGTTGCATTTTCGTGCCAGTGGAAGCCATTATCTAGTCTGTACTGAGGCCATGCCGTGTTACAGAGACCGAGTTTGGTGAGGGTATTTTAAAGAGGCATCCCAAAGGAGTAGTCTCTGAGGCCTGAGGTTGGGAGGAGCCCATCGTGGGCGGAGAATAGAGAGAGAGAGAGAGTGTCCTCTGACTCTTTCAACTATTCTGAGTAGAGTAGGTGTGGGACACGAGGAAACCGAGGTCTCACCGGAGACCTCAGTCCCAGAGTAGTAGAGAGCAACCTGGCTAGGCGCCTAGACTTTTGTAGAAGTCCGGAGAAGCAGGCTGCCCGGAGTAGAGACCTCCCAAACTAAACCTCAGAGAGTAGAGTGAGGGTGAGGGAAGGAGAGAAGCCTTCCGGAGATTGGGAAAGAGCAGAAATTCCTTACCTTCTGATATGGCAGTTTGTGACAAGGTTGGGTAGCCGGCCAATCAACCTAGGTCCACACAGCCCAACAGAATCAGGGAGCAAGCCCGGGACAAGCAGCCACTGCCCACTGCTTCCCTGGTAGTAAGTTTGGCTGGTGGAGGGGGTCGTCCAGGCATCCGGTACCCTGTCCTGGGTTTTGACACCAGAACGATAGATAATAATCAGGCTGGGCATGGGGAGGAGTTGCAGCCTTTATAAGAAGAAAGGAAGCATCCTGCCGAGGCGCCCTCTGGAGAGGAGGGAGGTGTGTGCAAGAGAGTGAGGTTACAGCCTAAGGGGGTGATTTATAGGCGTTTAGGGTGAATTCTGGTTGGATGTTTCTTGTTGCTAGGCCTCTGACTTATACATGGAGTGCTTGGAAGGTCTCTGCTGAAAGATTCTTTGTCAGGTTTATCTTCTGCGGCTTAATGGTCACCCAGACAGCTTGCGTGTCCTTGGGGTCCATTCACGATAGACGAGGATGGGGTTTCTGTAACAAGAACATCCTGACCCGCACTCCCAAAGAATCCTACAAGTTTCTCATTGTTATAAGTAGGGAAATTCAGAGCTGATAGAGAGGAGGCAGCTAGAGGGCTGTATCCAGTTAGGCTGGATAGACTGGACTCCAGTGTGGCTCTTAGTGCAGCTTCCTGGCTTTCTCCATGAACCCACAGCGGTCTGTTTTCCAGAAGTTAATTTGGCAGTCAGTCTGGAACTTTGGACAGTTTTTGTGGGGGAGGGAAGCCATTAAAAATGGTCATGGGCCCAGGACAGTGCCACATAAGTCTGTTCAATCCATCTTTCACACTGTTGGGTTTTTTCCCTTTAGACTCTTACACAAAGATTCTACCCTTACCTCTCTTTAGTGTAATGTAATTATTGTGCATATTAAAAATAAAAGCTACATTTATTGAGCTTCAGTGTAAGCTCTGTACTACATGGCTTTGTATAGATATTATCATTTAATTCTCTCACAAACGTTGAGAGTGGACATAGTGATTGCTACCAAGTCACTTGAGTAGGGTCCCCAGCTAGCTCTTTATCCCCTGCTAGACAAATTAAATCTCAGGGTTTAAGTCATGGCCTAGGAACAGTTCATTTTTAAATGTAACTATTAAAAATGATAGGAAAACTAATTTAAATGCTATTTTATTTTTAGTGAACATGAAATTATTTTCTACAAAAATTATTTAAAACTGGAGTCCTCCACTCTTTCTTGTAAAATCAAGGTAAGTCATCACTATAATTTGTTCTTATTTTCTGTTGGTTTGGTAATATAGTTAGTCCAACTTTGTTCCTGGTATCTTTCTATAAAACTATACTGTCTGGATAACCACAGTAGTTTGGGCTCCGTTATATAAAAAAAAATTGGAGGGGAATAAGAGAAGTTATAGAGAAGAACATCTAGAAGTTAAAAGGATTTGGACTGCTGTCTGGAGCCTGAAAAATGTCATAGAGGTGAACTTTTATGAGGTGGATGAGATCTAGAGTAAGGATACGGAGCTGGAGGTGATAAGCCAAGAATATTAATTCTAGCCGAGTGACCTTGGGTAATAAATAGTGAAATCATTATTACCTCCCCTCGTTTTACTCCTGACTCGGTGTCAGGGTCCAGCCATGACGAGTCTATTATGGGGTCTTTGAACGGGAAAAGGTATGGAATTAAATAAATGATAGAGACTTAAAGATATATCCATACAGATGGGTTCGGGAGGACGGCACAGCAAACATTCTCTACTGTTCCTAAGCTGATACAATGGCGGCCCCCAGAAGCACATACATTTTTATTCAGGGAAAAAAACGTGGTCCATTAGCAATTCATCTGTTTCCAAGACAACTCAAAGACAACCCCCCCCATACCATTCAAATCTAACTTTACAGCAATAAGAAACTAGCTTCCAGCCTCTTCCAGAGAACATGGATGGGACAAGAGAGAATCAGGCATAGCCGTTTGCCAACCAGGCAGGTGAGGTTGGGGGCTGAGCCCAGCACCTCTGTCCCCAAGATATCCAGATTGTAAAAATACCCTGTTTATACATATTTCGGTCCCCAACACCTCAGGTTTCATTCTAAGGCCTGTTCCCTTTCCACTCTGCTACTCTGTTGTCCACGTCACATGTGGGCTGTCTCTTGGTTCAGAAACATGGATGAAATGAGGCCGCATAAAGCCTTGGTCAGGACACCGCTGTTGAAGCCAGAAGAGCTAAGTTTCAATTCAAGCTCAACTGCTGCTAATTGAGTAATCTTTTGATTAATTAGAAAATCACCCATAACCTCATCTCTTTTATAAAAGTGTGCATCAGCAAGTAACGTTAGACCATCTTTACTTTCGCTTATACATTCTGCAAGACTGACTTGGCCCTGGCCAGTTGGCTCAGTGGATAAAGCGTCAGTCTGGCATATCGTTGGCCCGGGTTCGAGTCCTGGTCAGGGCACAGAGCCGAAGCAACCATCTGCTTCTCTTGGCCCAGTACAGGGATTGCTGGGTAAGTCCCGGTCCGGGTGCACGGGAAGTCTATATCACTATCTCCCTCCTCGCAGTTAAAAATAAATAAATAAGTAGAAAATTCTTTTACATAAATAGTTCTCTGAGTCTGATAGTAAATTGTAACTGCTGACCTTTACAATTTTAAGGAAAATTTAAAATGAAAGTGTATTTAAAGTTTATATTTACTTTCCCCAAATACTTTGCTATTGCTAATTTACACAAAAATGGGACCTTGAATAATAGTGGTCATTGTGTAATATTATTATTTTTTTAACTTTTGTTTGACAATAGTTGCTCTCCTTTGGGGAAAAGCAGTGTGTGCTCGTCAGTAAAGTTGTGGTACATGTGAGACCAGTGACAGAACATTCTTCAAGTTCTCCTGCTCTAGGATCAAGGATAGACCTGGAGAGGGTCCAAACCATCATGCAGTCCATGGGGTCAAAGTTGTCACCTGGGGCTCAGCAACTGATGAGTATGGTTCGAGTTCAGCAGCAGGTAAGTCGAAATGGCTTTTTGCCAGATATCAAAATATTTAAGAATTGTGGCTCTTTATACCATGTAGTGACTTATTTTTTCTTTGACCTTTCATTATTGATTAGCCTGCTGCCTATTTACATTAGTAAATATCATGTTTTCGAGACCTAACCTTCTACAAAATCCTCTTATTACATACACATCATCACAGTTGTTTAAGAATTTGGTCACTTACTTAGCAACTATTTACTAAGAACCTCAGTAAACAAGGCACTGTCTGAGCACTTGAGAAGAGTCACAGGTCAGCTCCCTGTAGCCTGTCTCTCCGAGTCTGTAGTCTCATTTCTCTGCCTTTAAAGGAGTAGGCGTGGGTTAGGCAGTGAATTTGGAGGGACGTCATTTCACAGACGGAATAGCGCGGAGTAAACCTGCGCTGCGGGAGCGCGGGAGACAGCGGGGACGTGAACAGAAGCCCGGCTCTGGAGCGCGGCTACAGGGTAGAGCAGACGGGGCGGCGCACCGAGGGCTTTGCGCGCTGTCTGTAGAGCGGGCCGGCCTTTCCCACCCGCGTTTTAGAGAAAGCCTGTCCAGGTCCGTGGGCGAGCCGGCAGGAAGGAGTCTGTGCAGAGACTGCAGGGTGGAGCAGCACCGCCCCGGTGCCCGGAGCCCCTGAGCCGCAGGAGGGGCTGCGGGGGGCTGTGCGCCCGAGGCGGGCTGTGCGGGCTGTGGCCGTGGCGCCGCGAGGCCTGGACGGCTCACTCCGTGTCGGTGCCGCGGGAGAATGGAGAGCAAGCTGCGGGGCGGTTTTGAGGATGGTGATCCCTTCCACCAATCGTGTAGGCGGAGCCCGAGAGAGGAGGCCGCTTGGGAAGGAAGGCATTGAACTTGGGGACAGGCTGAGTTGTGACTAAAGCGGGGCCTGGGAGGGTGCTGTGAGCATCAGACACATGGGAAAGAAGGTGATCCTGTTAAATCTTCTTAAACATGCTAATAAAAGATTTCTTCCTAGTGGGCAGGCTCTATCTGTGGAATGATGCTTACAGGACATCCCTTGTTCTCTAGGATTACTTACTATTAACAAACCAGCAATCTGTGGGATGTCTCCCGGGAAAATGCCATGTAAGCCATGTAACTTATTTTTTCAAGTGAGGGGAGCGGAGTTAGACTCCTGAATGCACCCTGGCGCCAGGATCCACCCGGTTGCCCCCATCTGGGGACGATGCTCGAATCAGCGGAGCTATCCTCAGCGCCTAAGGTTGATGCTTGGACCAGTGTAGCCACGGGCTGCAAGAGGGGAAGAGAAAAAGAAGGAGGAGAGGGAGGGGAAGAGAAAAAGAAGAAGGAGAGGGAGGGGAAGAGAAGCAAATGGTCACTTCTCTGTGTGCCCTGACCCGGGATTGAACCCAGGATGTCCACACACCAGGCTGACACTCTATCCACTGAATGAACCAGTCAGGGCCAAGCCATGTAGCTCTTAATATTGAGTATAAAGCAGGGATGCTTCATGATCTAAACTGCTGGCTCTTGGGAAGTGGTGTAACCACAGCCATCGTTTAGGACTCTCATCTCTTAGTTTGGCAGGGCCTGCCCCACAGGGGAAAGGAAGGACCCGGGGCGATGTTAGAGAGCCCAGACCTCTCCCTGCTTTACATACACCCATGGCTACTTGTGTTTTTGTCTCTGTTGCTGTTTTTGCAAGTTTTGTTAATTTGACTTCCTGTGTGTATTTGAAGTTCAAATTTGCAGGCTAGTTTTTGCTTTACCCATTTGGAATAGCTGAATGGGAATCTGCATCAGAGTGCCCAGTATGTAGCTGTCATTTAATGTTACTGAATGAGAGGATGAGGGGACACAAAACATATCCTATTATCCTACAAATTGTTAAAGCAGACAGCGCACAAAGGTAGTTCTTTTTAGTCACTGGGCCGGTTTAGTCGTTGAGAATGTCACAAATTTATTCATTGAACATCAGGCTTTGAGTGTATAACTATCTGGTGTTTCTTCCATGAAGAAATAGTTGTTAAAGCTATCCTTAGGTTGGCTTACCAAATGTGAAAGTAGACAGATATATATTACTTCTATGAAAGTAACCAATTATTGTGGCTCAATTGAGATTGCTACATTTTATGGTCATAAATCACAATGCCTTTGTAGTGGAAATACTAAAATATTTCAGTGCAGTTATACTAAGTAAGCTAGTATTTACTTTAATACTTCCTTTAAGAAAAACTCCAAGTGATTAAAACCCTGACTCTGGAGTTTGGTGGCCTGGTTCATGTCCTGGTTCGGCCACTCACTAATTGTGTGACCTTGGCCAAGTTGCCTTTAACTTAACTTAGTACTGGATAGTGACTGTAGCTTACGTCCTGAGTACGTTTAGAATCACTGCCCGAGTCTAATTTACTCCCGAAGTTAGCTGTCATCATTGTTACTCCTACCAGTAACGTTTGCTTCTCTCCGTCCTTAGCAATGCAGGCCCCTCGGCGAGCTGCTGCCGTCGCTTTGGGGAAACGCTGCATACCAGCGAGTGATTGACCTGTGCTCGTCTTCTGTGTCGGGTGCCTTCCCCAGGGCATCCTCCACACCTTTTCCTTTGAGAACCGGACTGACTTCTGGGGCCGTGACTCAAGACTTAAGAGCTCCCGTCGATAGAAGTGCACAGGCACCCGGTGGAGGGAATGTGACGCACCCCGAGGAGTATAAACTTGTGTCACAACACCATTCCCTCCCTGAGAGTGATCTGAAGAAGGCAGCGCCTTCCTCCCGCCCAAACAGAGCTGGCCACAGCTCAGGTAGCCCGGACTCGGAGCTGCTGCCTCTCCTCCAGAATCTGTGTGGTCACGTTAACCTTCTCCGTGTGGGACCGAGCTCCGAGTGGCCGGGACCCCTCCCCACGCCCAGTGAAGGCGGCGTGGGTGCGGCGTGAGTATTTAAGAGCAGGTGGTTTAGAGTAGGTGGGGCGAGAGCCAGCTGGGGAGAAGCATACTTGCCTCAGTAACTACTGGCCAAAAATGTTTCGAGACATGATTTTAGGAGCTTTTACATTTTACCACTAATACCGACAGGAAGTAAGTATTCTACAGAGTAGAATGGTTTGATTTGAAAGAAGTCCCTAAAACTGGAGGTGTTGAGCACATCTCAGGCATTCTGTGAAGGGACCAGTATGTTATTGGTGGAGTAGAAAGTTATCTGTATAACTGGAGAGGAGACGTGGGAAACATAATAAATACATTGTTTACCTCATTGTATCAAATGAATCATCATAACATGATTTTTTGTATGTCATGTTTAACCTAAGCTAATTTTGCAGTCATCAAAACATTTTTATGCATATGATTATTTATAGTGTACAGGCTCTTGTTCCCTGATCTTATGATACTAATTTTTTGGCAGTCCTGGTTTGATTGAGGGCTGGATAAGTATTTAGTATATTTCTTATTCTTTACTGCAGCGGTACCTTGAGATATGAACAGACCAACATAATTTTTTTTAAAGATACGAGCTGTGACTCGGTTCGTATTTTTGTTCAAGATCAGAGCAAAATTCTGAGATAGGAGTCGTGATTCGGGAAGCTGCCACTAGTTGGCGCGTTGACGCACAGATCCAGTATCCGCAGTTTGATATACCAGTTGACTGACTGACTTACGTTGAAGGACTTACGAGCTTGGTTACAAAGTGAGTTAAATTCGTATCTCAAGGTAGCACTGTACTGCACTAGACTGGCATTTAGCACTCCACTCATAGTCCTGCTTAACTAGTTTGCTTTATTGTTTGCATCATATTTTAAGGGTTTTTTTAACTTTATATTTTTATCTATTGATTTGAGAGAGAGAGGAAGGGAGAAAGAGAGAGAGACAGAAACATTGACTTGTTTCACTTATTTATGCATACATTTGTTGACCCTTGTATGTGCCCTGACTGGGGACTGAACCCACAACCTTGGCATATTGGGATGATGTTCTAAACAACGAAGCTACCTGGCCAGGGCCAAATGATTTTTTTTTTAACGATTTTATTTATTGATTCAGGGAGAGGAGAGAGAAAGAAAGGTGGGGTGGGGAGCATGGAGGACCGGGAAGCATCAACTCCATGATTGCTTCTCCTATGTGGCTTGACCGGGCAAGCCCAGGGCTTCGAACCAGCGACCTCAGTGTTCTAGGTGGGCACCTTACCCACTGTGCCACCGCAGGGCAGGCTGTTTAAATATTCTGGCTTGGTTTTTTCACATGTAAGAGGAGGTAGTAGTATTGGTTGAAATGTTCTTAATGTTTTCAATAGCATTGAAATTTGAGGGGTTATTGAAAAACAACGTGGTTCCTATTCAGTAGAGGTACAGAAAGATAACCGTATTCTTCACTGTTGGTAGTCCGCTTCAGTGTGAACTGCTCCGTATGTGATACGGCAAAAATAAAACCAAAAAACCAAAAAGTAAAATAAAAACTAAACACTTAAAAACGGCCTCAGGGCCAACTAAGATGGAATGGCCCCGTTTCTCTCAGATCTTCTCTTTTACAAACAAAAATCTTTGCACATCACACAGTAAACATTCAGACTGTGAAAGGTGGAAAGAAGTCAGACTGCTTAGGACTGTGAGGCAGGACCCTTTAATTTTTAGTTACCCAACAGTTTCCTATGTCATACATGGGTGCTGCATTTAGCTGGATATTTTATGTGTGTCAATTTATATGATCATATGGAGTTTCTTCTATAGCCAATTGATATGGGGAATACCATGTTTTTGCTCCATTCATAATACGCCCTTCCCCCCGCCCCCAAATGTGGAGGGGAAAATGTCTGTGCATCTTATGGAGCAAAAAATATGGTATTTTCTTAAATATTATAACACAGCATTTGGTTCAGAATATTTCTCTCTTATTTTCCTCCTTGAAACCTTAGGTGTGTCTTATGGTCAGGTGCAACTTATGAAGCGAAAAATACGGTAAATCAATTTTCAAAACTGAACCAGCATTGCATACCTAGGATAAATCCTACTTGGTCAAGGGGTGTAATTCTTCTTTATGCATTGCTGGGTTTGATTTGTTAATATTTGTTGAGTATTCTTGCATCGTACTCAGAAGAAATAACTGGTCTGTATTTTTCTTTATACTGTATCTGTCTCGTTTCATATCGGGGTAATATTGCCCTCGTAAAATGAGTTCTGTTTTAGAATAGACTGTGTAAAATTGGTGTTATCTGTCCTTAAAATGTTTGGTAGAATTGTCCAGTGAAATCAGCGGGCCTGGATATTTCCTTCTTGGAAATTTTTGGATTCCAATTTTAGTTTCTAATAAAGTCAGTTGTCCCCATTAACACCGAGGCTTACTTGGTGTAATGCATACTAAAACCCCACAAGTATTTTGTAGACATAGTCAACCTTATTTTTCAAATTATAAGAAAAGGTAGAATAGTTAAGACAACTTAGAACAGATGGTAAAATGAGAGGAATTCCTCTCCCCAATTTCAAGTCTTCCATGGCGAGAATATTCCAGACCGTGGATCACCGCCAGGGGGAGAGAGACACAGATCAGTGGGACACAGCAGAGGGCCCGGAAATGGCCCCACACGAACATGCTCAGCTGGTTTCTGACAAAGGGGCAGCAGCAGCGCTGTGGGGTAAGAACACACTTTAGCTCACGGTGCTGGAGCAGTCAGGTCTCCAGTGCATGTAAAGTGATCCCTGATCTAACCCTCGTACCTTGTACAAGAGCTAACTCAAACGGATGACAGGCTTAAATGAGAAGCAGAAAGTTGTGTGTCGGCTGCTTGTTGTGTAGTTCGGTTGTTTTTGTTTCCATAGTAGAGATAATTACTATATTATTACTTTTCAATTTATTGTAGAACGGGAGAGCAACCTGTTTGCTCCTACTTGGAAAAAATTCTCTCTAAAAATATGGAGCTGATGGAAAAGAAACTTACAGACTACATCGACCAGCGAATACAGAAACTGCAGGCGCACATTGATGATAAGGTTGCTTTGCTGACGCACCTGCTGCGGACTCCCAGCCCCCCGCCCTCCGGGACGCCTCTGAGACACTGTGACTCCGGGGAAGGGCTTTCGAATGGAGAAAGATAAGTGCTCAGCCCATACAGGGTGCTGCAGATATTTATGACATATTTATTACAAAGCCAAACCCAAACAGTTCAAAGCAGGTATGTAATGTTATTGGAGGATCATCACCGTGCTTACATGAAGTGACCCCAGCATCTGTGTTAACTCTCCTTGTGACTGTAAATCCAGTACTGTATGCTGAGGGGACCGTGACGGGTCCTAAGTTGTTGTTGTTTGCAGTATTGTTAACTTTTATAAGAAATTACATAAACTTTGGTGTTTCAATGTTTAAGCTTTGTAAGGATTTCTAATACAGTTCATTAGTGTGTATTGTATGTGTATTTGAAATACTGTTGCAATTTATACAAACAGGTTATGTTTAGGGATATGAAAAAAAGTGGTTAGAGTATTTGAATTTTTTTCTTTCTAGAATTGATTGTTACTGGAAAACCAGGTACTTAAAACTTTCAACCTTTAATTTCAGATTACCAAATTACATTTTATATTGTTGATTTCAATAAAAATTATATGTTGTCATTTCTAACATATATTTACATTAGGGCCATTAATTTTATGTTCTGTCATAATGTAGCTGTAGATAGGAGAGTAAAAGTCAAAACTGGTCTTGCCTGACCAGGTGGTTGCACAGTGGATTGAACGTCAGACTGGGATGCGGAAGGCCCGGGTACAAGACCCCTAGCTCGCCAGCTTGAGCACGGGGCCCATCTGGCTGAGCAAAAGCTCGCCACCTTGGACCCAAGGTCGCTGGCTCCAGCAAGGGGTTGCTTGGTCTGCTGAAGGCCCGCGGTCAAGGCACATGTGAGAAAGCAATCAGTGAACAACTATGGTGTCGCAACGTCAATGAAAAACTAATGATTGATGCTTCTCACCTTTCTCCGTTCTTGTCTGTTCCTATCTGTCCCTCTCTCTGAGTCTCTATTCCTGTGTGTGGGGGGGGGGATCAAAACTGGTCTTTTTCTTGGAATTATTGCTGTTAGCGATTGATGGAAATGAGACTCTCTCGTTTTACCTCAGCCCAGCCAGTAGGGGGAGCTCTGCCTTCTGGAGCTGCTATAGGTCCTTCTGGAGCCCTTTCCTGGGATGATTAAGTGGGACGGGCTGAGGGCTGTGGCTCAAGCAGATAGTTTTCACTGGCCGACTTAATGTTCAGAAAGTATAACAGTTGTATGTGCACTGAAGGGTAATATATTGGCAGCTAAAACATAAGTACATCCACTCCTGAAACCACGTGTCTGTGAAATGGGGAACATTCCAGCCTCCTTCAGTCTGCTGTCTGCAGTTTGTAACGGGCCTGGTAGATAGATGTCCAGTGAATGTCAACCCTTTCCCTCCCTCTTTCCTCCTTCTGCTTCCTGTCCTAAACAGGAAGAATGGCACATGTGTTTCCTAATGTCATTAGTAATCCAGTAAATTGGAAAGTTCCTGTTCTCTTCTGTGTCCTCTCTTAGTGCTGAAGGGAAGTCCTGTCCAAAGGCAGTTACAGTCACGTGCCACTTAACAACGAGGACATGTTCTGAGAAAGGGCGCCTTAGGTGATTCTGTTGTGCGAACATCACAGTGCACTTACACACGTGTGGATGGTCCAGCGTGCTGCACGCCCAGGCTGTACGGTGTAGCCTGTGGCTCCAAGGCTGCAAGCCTGTGCAGCGGTTACTGTGCAAAGCAAATCGAGATGAAGCCCAAGAGGAAATGGTGCAATCAAGATACTTAGTGAACATGAGACGCAGCAGGCTGCTGCTGGCATCACGTGGCATACTGTTTTACAGCAAACTCTGTTTTCACTTACTTACTGATGTGAGTGTGACAGAAACATCGATCTGCTTCTGTACGTGCCCTGACCAGGGACTGACCGGGGATCGAACCCGTACCCTTTGCATATTGGGACGATGGTCTAACAAACCGAGCTGTCGGGCCAGGGCTCAACCTATCTTTTCTAAGTAGAAAGAGTATATTCTAAAGCATTGTCTTTTATTGTTACCGAGTGTTATGAACTGTACGTAATTATATGCAGTACACTTCTGTACACCTGGCAAGGCAGGTTTGTTCACACGCGCATCACCAGAAACAGGTAAATATGTGCAGCGTTATTGGTGATAGGAATTTCTCAGCTCCGTTGTCATCTTAAATACCACCGTCGTGTTTGTGGTCTATTTTTGGCCAGGAAATGTTGTTACAAGGCACATGACTGTATTGAGCTGTGGCTGTGGAGTCTGGTTCAGGAACCAGCGTCATCAGCATCGCCTGGGGGAGGAGAGCTTTCTGTAAATGCAGGTTCTCAGGCCCCACCTCAGCTGTGTTAAATCAGGAGCTCTAGTCGTGAGGCCAGCCATCTGTGTTTCATCAAGCCCTCCAGTCAATGTGGCTGCTTCCTCAGTGTGGGAAGTGCTAGTCTATGTTTCAAAGCTCGGGCTCTGAAGCCAGACTACCTGGTTCCTACCTAAAATCCGACAGATGCACTCCAAAGATCTTCTATAACAAGCTGAAGAAGTATCTATAGACTTTTCACTGGAACTTGAATCCCCCACCAGGTTGTGTCCCTGGCTAATTTTTCCAACTGGTCTTCTGCCGACACTTCCCCTCCATGCATCCCTCTCCAGCACAGCACAGGGGCCCTTTTATTGTGCCTTGAACAAACCAATCCCGTGGCAGCCTCAAAATTCTATAGTTAATATTTTCTTTGCCTGGAATACACCTCCTCATTCTGCAACCTTCCTTTTCCCAGGTCTTTGCTGAAATGTTCCCACCTCAGAAATCAGAAATGCCTTTTCCAACAGTGCTAGCTGAAATATACCTCCCAACCCCATCACTGTCGGCTGTTTTCACTTTATTTTTCCTTTATGCTCTAAGGACTAGATGAGTTCAGAAGAAATTCTTTTGAGGATTTTTTGCTTTTTATTTTATTTTATTTTTATTTTTTTTATTTTTTAAACACTTCTTTTTATTTTATTCATTTTTTAGAGAGGAGACACAGAGTGAGAGAGAGAATGGAAGGAGGAGCTGGAAGCATCAACTCCCATATGTGCCCTGACCAGACCAGTACAGGGCTTTGAACTGGTGACCTCAGTGTTCCGAGGTTGACACTTTATCCACTGTGCCTCCAGAGGTCAGGCTTGCTTTTTATTTTAAATCTGAGAATGTCTTTTTTTCTACCTTTCATTCCCAAAGGGTAGTTTTGCTGGGTATATGATGTGAAATTGTCATGTCTTTTTGTTCAGTACTTGTGAAATGGCGTGTCTTTACCAAATTTGGAAGTTCTAGCTATTCTGCAAACGCTCAGCTCCATTTTCTTTCTCTGACCTTGTAAGCCTCTGATGACATGTGGGCTCTTTTGTTATAGTCCCACAGGTCTCTGAGGCTTTTGGTTCAGATTGAGTACGTTCTCTTAAGTTCACTGATTCAACCCTGTCATCTCCATCTACTCTTTAGCCCACCCAGTGAGGTTTGTGTTCGTTTTTAATTTCTGTTAACATACTTTTTAGTGCTATAATTTACATTTGTTGGGGGTTTTTTTTGTAACACCTTCCACCTTCTGCTGGTATTTTTGTATTTTTGGTTTTTCAAGAGAATTTGTTATTGATTGTTGAAAACATTTTACTGATGGCTGCTCTCAGTCCTTTCTGGGTATTTCTAACATTTGATTTATCTTGCTTCTGGCATCTTTACACATTCAGCTGTTCTCTGGTTCTAAACCTTACTAAGTGGTCACCACGATAAGTCTAGTACCCATGGTCACCACGATAAGTCTAGTGCCCTTGGTCACCACGAGAAATCTATTACCCGTGGTCACCACGATAAGTCTAGTGCCCGTGGTCACCTCGAGAAGTCTAGTGCCCCTGGTCACCACGAGAAGTCTAGTGCCCGTGGTCACCACGGTAAGTCTAGTGCCCGTGGTCACCACGAGAAGTCTAGTGCCCGAGGTCACCACGAGAAGTCTAGTGCCCCTGGTCACCACAGGAAGTCTAGTGCCCCTGGTCACCTCGATAACTCTATTACCCGTGGTCACCTCGAGAAGTCTAGTGCCCCTGGTCACCATGGTAAGTCTAGTGCCCGTGGTCACCACGAGAAGTCTAGTGCCTGTGGTCACCACGATAAGTCTAGTACCCCTGGTCACAAAGATAAGTCTAGTGCCTGAGGTCACCACGAGAAGTCCAGTACCCGTATGGCACTGTACGTAGCTATGTACTGACTATATTCCCTGTGCTGTACTTTATATCCATCCCTGTGGCTATTGTTATAACTGGCCATTTGCACCTCTTAATCCCTTCCATCTTTTTCTTCCATCCCTGTCCCATCTGGTGACCATCAGTTTGTTCTCTGTATCTATGAGTCTGTTTTGTTTTGTGATTCCACATCTCAGTGAAAGCACATGGTATTTCTCTCTCTCTGTCTGACTTACTTCACTTAGCCTCACACCCCTGGGGCCGTCCCCGCTGTTGTTGCAAATGGCAAGTTTTATTCTTTTTTATGGAAAACTTTCCATCTTATATCTTCCATTAGCTAGATGGGATACCACCCCATCATAAATCATTTAATAAAGCCAATGAAGTCTTCACGTTTACGCAGTTATATTTTGCTCATTAACACTTTTTGTAAAGTGTGAAAATCTATTGTCAAGGAGCCAGCATACCCTTGTGTCCTAGAACCTGGCTCCATATGACAATACAAAGTCTAGCCAGTCTGCAGTAATTGAACCTCTAAGTGTGAGAGTATTTTAGCCTCCCCACACTTCTGTGTTTTTCTTTTAAAATTAGAGTATGAAACTTGCTTTTGATTAGCAGTCAAATTTTAAAAATTAGAGCGAGATAAGACCTGAAAGAGTGAAGACTTGGTATTAAGTAATTCAAAATAGTATTTCTATTTCATGGGGGCTAAAATGTAAGTACAACTGGAATAGAATTTGGAACTCTGAGAAAGAGGGCTGGTGTGCAGGGAGTTGATGTCACACAGCCCATGGCAGAGAAGTTGGAGCTGGACAGTGGCTGTGCTTCCAAAGTGAGTTTTTCAATCTCGTACCTTAATTCCTCCCAACAGTGATGATTAGATCCCTTTTTCCCAAATGACAGATTTTTTTTAAGGATTTTATTTATTCGTTTTAGAGAGCGGAGGGGGGGGGGAGAAAGGTGTGGGGGAGCAGGAAACATCAACTTGTAGTTGCTTGTTGTACCTTAACTGGGCAAGCCTGGGGCTTTGAACCAGTGACCTCAGTGTTCCAGGTCGACGCTCCATCCACTGCACCACCACACGTCAGTCCCGAATGACAGATTTGATTGACTACCCTGTTCCCTGCAATTTTAACACACTTTTTATCTTGGCCTTCCTCCAGATCTGGGTGGTTTACTGTAACGAGTGTGCTTACCCGTCCATGGGGTTTATTCTTCCCTGGGTCGTGGTTCTCTGGTTTGAGTTATAAATCAAGCAAATTGCTTTTTCAAGACCAACTGGATTTATTAGGAAAAGAAGGCAGAAAGATCTATGGTCTCCTAGAGACAGAATGAGGGACAAGGGCCCCTAAAACCTCCTGAAACCACAAGATGGCATGACCATTGTCATGGGACAATTGGGAAACGTTTTTTCCTTAAAACATAACACAAAATGGGTTTGCTTCTTCGCAACATTGTACAGCTGACATTTTGGGAAAGAGCCTTTTCCCTAGTTATGCTCTTAAAATATGTTTACATTTGATGAACAGCAAGGGGTCAGTCCTCGCTCTCAGGGAACAAGGGAACGTATTTCATGAGACCCAGCGGTTTGGAAGTAAGACCATTTGCTCAAGTGCAGCCTGTCTGGTACTTACACATGCACGGTACTGCCTGTGAAAAAGTTTCTTTCCGGTTCCTCTGCTGATCTCTTTGCCCTCGTGTTCAGTCCCTTTTCACCCACAGATAATCCCTCTAGCCCACGCTGGGTCTGCCCTGGCTCCCAGGCCTCCTCGGGAGAATCACCCGTTTTACACGCGTAAGGCTCTATGGTTTAGGGTTCGACCTACCTCCAAGAAGGAAGCATACTGAGGTTGCTGTGTGACTGTGGGGAGGTGGGGGGCCACTGTCACTGTTCACCTGCACTTACTTCTCCACCCAGGTGCACGTATGACGTTGGATCCCGAGACTCTGAATGCCATCAGTGTTGCCTTATTGTTTGCCATATTTGTGCTGATATTAGTTATCATCTGTCTTGTATGCAGATTAACCAACACACTGAAGTAAGTGACATGGGTAAGAGTGAATCACACCCCCTCAAATGGGAAACCTGGGGGTGTCTGCTTGAGCAGGCTCATTCCTTGCCCTGGGGACACACCCTGGGTGAGGTCAGGACAGCGGGCTGGTTTGCAAAGGCAGGTGAGTCTAGAATCTGGGCTTCTTCCCCTTCTGGCTGAGGGTTGTGAGCTCAGAAGGACGTGTTCTCAGACAGGCACGTCTGTGTGTCAGCCCTGTCTGCTGTCACCTGACCTCATGGAGTGACCCGACCTCAGCCAGGGCACTCAGCACACTGGCTGGGCTTTCCGTTTCCCCGGCCCTGCAGACTGAGGACTGTGCGCAGGCTGTGTGAGTCTGTCTCACGGTCACTCAGAGGATGACTGAATTGATGTCCCTTGCCTGAGTTGGGGAGCTCTCAGGGAGTTCTCTCACTCACTGCCCACGGCCTTGGGACAGTAGGAGCGTGGGGAGGCTGAGCTCTGTGAAGACCCGGGGGACACCTGAAGAGGGAGTGTAGGTCAGACAAGAGATAATTTGGGGGAGATGACCTTCCAATAAGGGGCAGATTCATTGTCAGAAGCGGGGCGTTCCCACTTAGGGAAGGGAAGTCTGTGAGCTGGTATGTTCTAGAACCTGGGCACAGCTGACTCGGCCACCCTTCCCATTATGCTCTGCATTCATTGGACTTGCAGCGGTCAGCAGAGTGATCCACACCTGCAAGCCGCTCTCCTTTATTTGCTGTAATCTGACTTCACATTCTTTTTATTTTATTTTATTTTTTTACAGAAACAGAAAGAGATGGATAGATAGGGAGCAGAGAGAGATGATAAGCATCAATTATCAGTTTTCCTTGTGGCACTTTAGTTGTTTATTGATTGCTTTCTGATTTTTGCCTTGGCCGTGGGCCTTCAGCAGACTGAGTGACACCTTCCTCAAGCCAGCGACCTTGGGTCCAAGCTGGTGAGCTCTGCTCAAACCAGATGAGCCTACGCTCAAGCTCGTGACCTCGGGGTCTCAAACCTGGGTTCTCCGCATCCCAATCAGATGCTCTATTTTCTGCACCACCGCCTTGTCAGGCTTACTTGACATTCTGACAATCGTAGAGAGGGAGAAATTAGATGGGAACTTGGGTGGGGCAGAGATTTTGCAGCTCAGGCTGGTGTCACGAGTTTGATTCAGTCCAGCTCTCAACTTCCCTGATACCCCTGACAATTGACAAAATGGACTGAAAAGACGTGTCTAATTTTATCTGTCTGTCTTTTCTTAAGAGCTGTCTTTTCTCTGGAGCCACCTGTTTGCTTGGCCTTACAATGTAAACGGCCCAGGGGCAAACCCATATCCTCTGAGTGCTGTGACAGATGTAACTTGTGTGCCAGCTTCGATTCCCTGCCACCATGCTTCTGTGAATGAAATGATGATCTCTGACTTAGGTGGGCACAAACATTTTCATGAACAATATTTCTTTCTTAGTAGCATGTTTTATTATTCAAGTTGAGTTTCGTGGTGTTTTATACTTCTAAGACTGTGAAATAAGGCCTTTTATAAATAAAAAATATACTTCTATCAACCATATCGCATTAGAAATCCTTCAATATTTTAAACACTTAACACAGAAGTACACATACATTTCTGTAAGAGTGAACAATATTCAAACAACAACAACTAAGGACCCGTCACGGTCCCCACAGCGTACAGTACTGGATTTACAGTCACAAGGAGAGTTAACACAGATGCTGGGGTCACTTCATGTAAGCACGGTGATGATCCTCCAATAACATTACATACCTGCTTTGAACTGTTTGGGTTTGGCTTTGTAATAAATATGTCATAAATATCTGCAGCACCCTGTATGGACTGAGCACTTATCTTTCTCCATTCGAAAGTCCTCCGAGTCACAGTGTCTCAGAGGCGTCCCGGAGGGCAGGGGGCTGGGAGTCCGCAGCAGGTGCGTCAGCAAAGCAACCTTATCATCAATGTGCGCCTGCAGTTTCTGTATTCGCTGGTCGATGTAGTCCGTAAGTTTCTTTTCCATCAGCTCCATATTTTTAGAAAGAATCTTTTCCAAGTACGAGCAAACAGGTTGCTCTTCCATTCTATAAATAAATTTTACAAATCACATAAATATACCTAACTTATAACAAATATAACCAAGCTATACAAGAAGCCAATAAGCCCTGCTGAAATATGTCTCTAGCACTGTGCTTTGTCTCCTTGTATTTCCAAATTCTAAAATACGTCTACAATAGGAAACCACACACCCGAATGCCCAAAGCATTAGTTTTTGGTCTTTTCATGTCTCAGGTGTGCTGTTCTGTGGTAAATCATGTGCACTGTTCTGTGTCCACTCTCATCTACTGTATTTTTCGCTCCATAGGATGCACTTTTTTCCTCCTAAAGTGGAGGGGAAAATGCACGTACATCTTAAATACTTTAACACACCATTTGGTTCACAATATTTTTTTATTTTCCTTTTTAAAACCCGAGGTGTCTTATCGTCAGGTGTGTCTCATGGAGCGAAAAATACGGTAATTTGGAAACATTTTTTAAAAAGTGGAACTGGACAGGGAAAGTAAAAAGTAGTAAGACATGCCCGTTTCCAAAGTTCAAACAGGATGAATAAAGGCTAGACCACAAAACTTGGGGTCTCCATGAGTTTTTCAGGGGTCCCTTGATGAAAGTACTTCTATAATAATCCTGTTATTTGACCTTACCATCATATTCTTATTAATGTAGTGACATTTTGCGGAGGCTACGTACACAATGTGTCATGTCCCTTGCTTGGTGACTAGTATACGATGCAGTTGCCTTTTCCTGTACCTGGAATTTGCGAAGGGAACGGGTTTAGGCTGTCAGGTTTTTCTGACTAACTCGGGTCTCCGACCCCTGCTGTGGTCATACCCACTCTGATCATACACGCTACAATGTGACAGATGAGAGTGCAACCAGAAGCAAATACAGATTTGCATACATTGGTGCAAATTCCCACTAAGCCTTTTAAAGCACGTTTTCCATAAAGAGTATGTTACTGTCTAATGGGCTCGCTCTTGTCCCGTTTGTTGCAGCGGTCTGGGGGCAGAAGCACAGCGTCTCGGGGTGTGCCTGTACAACAGCTGGACTCAGACAGTATGTAACCTCTCCGGATTCGCGGTGTTCATTCCACACAGTGCCCTGGAAACCCATCCAAGCTGCTGTGTCTGTTGGTAGTTCTTTCTCTTTCATCGCTCATTAGCATCCGTGGTACTGACATATCACCGTTTGTGTAACCAACTATTTTAAGACATTTTGGATGTTTTCCGTTTGGAGCTGGGACATACAAATAAAGCTCCTGTGAACAACCGTAGACAGGTTTTCGTGTGGACGTAGCTTTCAGTTCTCTGAGGAAAACGCTCAGGAGTAGGATGCTGGGTCTCAGGGTCACTGTATGGTTTTCAAGGCACTGAGAAGGTATTTCGTAGCCTGTCCGTACCCTTGCCACCCGCAGCTGTGCGGGAAGTCCAGTCCCCAGGACAGCATGAGCATCTGGTCTTGTTACCAGGCGTCAAACCTAGTTTAGCCACTGCAGTAACTGCGCTGTCATCCTGGTCTAGTTCCCATGTGCGTTTCGCTCACAGCCAGGAAGTCAACCCGGATCACTTCTCATGTCTTCATTTGCTGTTTGCATGTGCTCTCTGGTAAGATGTCGCTGTATCTTCTGCCCGTGCTCTAACTGGATATTTTTTAATGTTGATTTTTGAGAGCTGTTTACTTACCTTATTTCCCCAGGTGTAAGACGTACTTTTATTCACCCCCGAAAAATTTAGGGTCTAAAAACTGGGTGCGTCTTATACAATGGTTGTAATTCCTTTACTTGTGTTTCCTGCTTTTTTGCGCTTGTTTTTTGTGCTCATTGTTGAAGACTGGTTTGTCATCAGAAGTCAGTCCGGTTCTTAAAGGAAAAGGTGTGGAGGATGCCCTGGGGAAGGCACCCGACACAGACGACGAGCACAGGTCAATCACTCGCTGGTATGCAGCGTTTCCCCAAAGCGACGGCAGCAGCTCGCCGAGGGGCCTGCATTGCTAAGGACGGAGAGAAGCAAACGTTACTGGTAACAGTAACGATAATGACAGCCAACTTCGGGAGTAAATTAGACTCGGGCAGTGATTCTAAATGTACTCAGGACGTAAGCTACAATTGCTAGCTAGTATTAAGTTAAGGGCAACTCGGCCAAGGTCACACTATTAGTGAGTGGCAGAACCAGGACATGAACCAGGCCACCAAACTCCAGAGTCAGGGTTTTAATCACTTGACTGGAGTTTTTCCTAAAGAAAATTATTAAAATAAATATTAGCATGCTTAGTAAAATTGCATTGGCACAATACTTCCATTGCAAAGGAATTCTTGATTATGGTGATAAAATGTCCTCTTACTTGAGTCACGATAATTGGTCATTCCTTAGAACTAAACGTCATTCACCAACTTTGAACATACGGTAAACTACTCCGTTTTACGTAGCCATATCTTCTGCAAGGTGTTTTCCATGAAGGCTGCACCGAGAGTTATGCTATTTAAGGGGTACTGTGGAAACATCTGTGACATTTTCAGTGAGTAATATGAGGTACCTTTTGGCTGTATTTGCTTTAAGAATTTCTAGGATGAAACAGTTCTGTTTTGTAGTCTCAAGCAAGTGCTTAAACAGTATTATTTTCTGAGAAGATCATGGCTTACGTTGAAGAGAAGATTACAGCATCTCCCTGTCAGGTTCGTTTCTCAGCAAGAGAAAAGCAAAACGTCTAAGTGTGGAAGCATACGGCTCTACCCTAAATCTAAGCACAGACTTGACTATAGATTCTTATTAGGAGATACCACCCAAACGTTGCTCTTCCGTGGCTAGGGAGATGTAGATTGGGGTATTACTCAGGATTACCTGAATCAAGTCAGTTTATACATTTATTCAGATATTCCAGATACTCTTTAATATATTGTGGACTAAGCTAAACCAACATACATTTATTCATAAAGTTTTCCAACAGTCTACACTGTCAGTGTTCCAGGCACTGGTCAAAAAAAAGGGAACAAAGATAATGCCCGAGAGGCGAGGGGGGTGAGGAGAGAGAAAGGAATTATATCACGTGGAGGGAGAGGTGATAAATACCTTACAGAAATGCAAAGCAGAAAAGGGGAATAACAAGGACCCGAGAGGTGAGGGTGGGGACACATGTAATGTCAGTCCCCGTTCAAATTCTTTCACTGAACTGTACTGTGACAAAATGTTGACCTATTAGCAATTTATTCGCCCTCCCCAGACTTCGCGACTGTCCAGGGGTCCCGCTTCCTTGCCCCAGTCTCTCCCTTCCGCACCTCCCCCCTCCCAGCCCCCCCCCCCCCCCAGCCCGTGTGTCTGATGCTCACAGCACCCTCCCAGGCCCCGCTTTAGTCACAACTCAGCCTGTCCCCAAGTTCAATGCCTTCCTTCCCAAGCGGCCTCCTCTCTCGGGCTCCGCCTACACAATTGGTGGAAGGGATCACCATCCTCAAAACCGCCCCGCAGCTTGCTCTCCATTCTTCCGCGGCACCGACAAGGAGTGAGCCGTCCAGGCCTCGCGGCGCCACGGCCACAGCCCGCACAGCCCGCCTCGGGCGCACAGCCCCCCGCAGCCCCTCCTGCGGCTCAGGGGCTCCGGGCACCGGGGCGGTGCTGCTCCACCCTGCAGTCTCTGCACAGACTCCTTCCTGCCGGCTCGCCCACGGACCTGGACAGGCTTTCTCTAAAACGCGGGTGGGAAAGGCCGGCCCGCTCTACAGACAGCGCGCAAAGCACTCGGTGCGCCGCCCCGTCTGCTCTACCCTGTCGCCTCGCTCCAGAGCCGGGCTTCTGTTCACGTCCCCGCTGTCTCCCGCGCTCCCGCAGCGCAGGTTTACTCCGCGCTATTCCATCTGTGAAATGACGTCCCTCCAAATTCACTGCCTAACCCACGCCTACTCCTTTAAAGGCAGAGAAATGAGACTACAGACTCGGAGAGACAGGCTACAGGGAGCTGACCTGTGACTCTTCTCAAGTGCTCAGACAGTGCCTTGTTTACTGAGGTTCTTAGTAAATAGTTGCTAAGTGAGTGACCAAATTCTTAAACAACTGTGATGATGTGTATGTAATAAGAGGATTTTGTAGGAGTTTAGGTCTCGAAAACACGATATTTACTAAAGTAAATAGGCAGCAGGCAAATCAATAATGAAAGGTCAAAGGCCTGACCTGTGGTGGCGCAGTGGATAAAGCGTCGACCTGGGAACACTGAGGTCGCCAGTTCAAAACCCTGCACTGGTCTGGTCAAGGCACATATGGGAGTTGAGCTTCCAGCTCCTCCCCCCTTTCTCTCTTTCTCTCTCTCTCTCTCTCACTCTGTGTCTCCTCTCTAAAAAATGAATAAAATAAAAATAAAAGAAAAAGAAGTTAAAAAAAAATAATAATAATGAAAGGTCAAAGAAAAAATTTAAGTCACTACATGGTATAAAGAGCCACAATTCTTAAATATTTTGATATCTGGCAAAAATCCATTTCGACTTACCTGCTGCTGAACTCGAACCATACTCATCAGTTGCTGAGCCCCAGGTGACAACTTTGACCCCATGGACTCCATGATGGTTTAGACCCTCTCCAGGTCTATCCTTGATCCTAGAGCAGGAGAACTTGAAGAATGTTCTGTCACTGGTCTCACATGTACCACAACTTTACTGATGAACACACACTGCTTTTCACCAAAGGAGAGCAACTATCGTCAAACAAAAGTTCAGGAAAATAAAAAAGAATATTAAAACCATCAGTTAAGGTCACTTCTTGTTATTACGTAAGTCAGTGGTCGGCATACTCATTAGTCAACAGAGCCAAATATCAACAGGACAATGACTGAAATTTCTTCTGAGACCCAAATGTTTTCAACTTAAACTATACAGGTAGGTACATTCCTTATCGAGGTAGCACCTGCACATGGTATTTTGTGGAAGAGTCACACTCAAGGGGCCGAAGAGCCACAGGTGGCTCACCAGCCGCAGTTTGCTAACCAGGTACCTAGGTAACTGAGAAGCCGTCGAGTCTAAAAATCAACTTAAGTTTCACTAGAATAGACATAGGCTGAAAAAATACTCAAAACGCTTTTTAAATAAAAAAGCCCTTTTCAAACTAAAAGAACATTTTACTTGCCTAGAAAAGGAATTAAAGATAAACCATACCAATTTATACTGAAACTTGCTATAATATTATTTAATATAAAACAAGGTTGTCCAGAGCCGATGCAGCATTTGCTGAAATACTAAGTCAAAGTATTTTAAATTTTTTCTTTAGTATTTTAGAATTTAGAACTGTAAATGAAATGTCAAGATGATGTAATATTGGTCGATAGTTTACGCATAAAAAAGGCGTTCAGGTTGATTTCCTAACTTATCAAAGGACCCCAGTCATTAAGGTAGAGATTTGAAGCTAATTCTTCTGGTTTCTGTCCCGTAGTTTGTCCAGTGCTTGTGCTGCCTCATTCTGACCAGGCTCAGGTTTCATGTGTGGCACACAATTAAGACTCCGACATTGCCTGACCTGTGGTGGCACAGTGGATAAAGCGTCGACCTGGGAACACTGAGGTCGCCAGTTCAAAACCCAGCACTGGTCTGGTCAAGGCACATATGGGAGTTGATGATTCCAGCTCCTCCCCCCTTTCTCTCTTTCTCTATCTCTCACTCTGTGTCTCCTCTCTGAAATGAATAAATAATAAAAAGAAAAAAGGCTTGTCATCAAGATGTCTATTTAAAAAAAAAAAAAAAAAAGACTCCAACAGACGTGAGTTCAGTGAGGGCTCTGCCACTCTGCCCGTATGTGATTCAGGGCAAATGCCAAAGCCCGAGTCGGGAGCAAAATGATTCCATTTGGCTGTTGTGATGACTTGTGCCTTTAATATCTACCTTTAATATCTACCACTGAGCAAGTGCTCAGAACTAGGCATCACTATTATTCTCATTGTAACTGTAACTTACCAGTGCCTAGAAGTCCTTACACAAAGATTGCCTGAAACAAAAGACTTTGCATGCTCTTGTGTCCTTCCATAGAACAGTTACCAAAAACACTCCCCCGCAGAGACACAAACCCATATATCATACAAAGACATGCCCTGAAAATGGATCCATGATCTAAAACTCAGTGGCACCAAAAACGAGTGTCATCAGCAAGTAAACACCTCACTAAATTTACACACCAGCATTCCAACCTCCCTATCATTCCTTTTCTGCTTTCTAATTCCCAACACTTTCTCACCATCAAATATATTTTGCATATTGAATCTACTTATATCTTACCCCTTGTAATATTAACATAGGGTTTTCCAATTATTTTATTACTGCTAATTCCTATTTGCCTAATATAGTATCTGACATCAAAGGCACACAAATATTTTTTGAATGAATCAGTTTATTTAAATAACTTTAGAAACTATATGTATGTATGTATGTGTATATATATATATATCTAGAACAACATCTTGGAATAATCAGTTCTATGATCTCCTGTAATAATCAGCACAGAATTTCAGAGACAAAAATAATACAAGGATTTATTTTCTTCAGTTCCCTAATCCCCATTAGTTGGGTCCAAGCCAGTGAAAAGCTTGCCTGAAGGTATTCTGCTAATCAGCACTGGAGCTCATGTAATAGTCAGTACTTATGATTCCGGGTCAGGAGACCCTTGCCCTAAGCTGATGACATAACTAAAGTTCATCTTAACAGTGTTTTCATGTCGAAGACACCAGTCCGAATCTCCTGAACTTTAAACTTCTAATTGTATTTCTTTTCTCAATATTTTTCAATTGAAAAGGCTGTGGTTTTTCTTGGCACCTAAGCCTTACATAAAAGTTTTTTACATAGTTTTCCAAGGCTTAAGAGAACAACAGTACATGACGTGACACTGGCAGAGCTAATAAATGGTCAAATTCTTCTTAAAAATGTTGAAATATTAGAAAATAATATTCTTTTTCTGAACTAAAACCAGGAACTGAGTTGGACTAAGCAGCACTAATCCAGCATAAAATAAATACACATAGTACAAAAACAACTGTAGTTTTCAACTCAGTTAAATTTAATAATTACTTACTTTTATTTTACAAGCATGTGTGGAGGATTCTAATTTTGGATATTTTCTGTACAAAGCAATCTTTTCATGTTCACTAAAAATAAAAAAGGTGGACTTTTTTTTTAACTTTCACACTATCACTTTTAATCATCACAGTTCAAAATAAGTTTCCAAGACAATATGTTTCCAGAGATTCGGTCTCCCAGTGAGGCAGGAAGGGCTGTGGATTCCTACCAAATTGCCCTGGGTATAAAGGGTAGGTACATCTGCCACTTACTAGCTCTATTAAAGAATTAAACTTGATAACAAATGTATAATTATGCAGCACAGAGCATATTTTAAAGCTCAATAAACCTATCTACTATTTCCAACATGCACTGTATATAAAATAGTTTGAGTTATATGAAAGAAAGATTAGGACAGTATCTTTGTAAGAAGTTAGAAAAAAATCAGAAAGTATTGCAACGGGTTAAATATGCTGACATGACACAGTGTTGGGATCATGCACTATTTGTAAAGGGCTTCCTACAAGAAAACACGTTCAAAGTTCCATTCTGACTGACAAATTTATCTTTGGAAAACAGGCCATTTTGAACTAAAGGAAACAGAGAAGAAAACTCTTCAATTGACTAGCTGTCACCTGCCAACTTATCTCCCTTGTATTAGGTTTCAGTTTCCACACTTCTTAAAACTACAAAGATGATCTAAACCAGGGGTGCTCAATACGTGATCGTGATCTACTGGTCGATCATGAAGGAAGTGTGGGTAGATCGCATGACATTAAAAAGACATTTGTCTTTTGATTGGCATACAGGGTAGCCAATCTGACGTCTGAACTTTTGACACCCTACGCATGCGCGTTAAACCGCGCTAACTTGTTCAGTTACATTGCTGCGTAGTTAGCCTTCAATTTATTTAAACTAAATACAGCAAAGGGTATAAAAATGAGTGCTGTAGCTGGTCCGAGTAAGAAGCCTAAAACCTACCACTTTCATACAGAATGGGAGGGGATTTTTTTCACTATGTCATAGTCTAAGTGCGTTTGCCTCATCTGTCTGTGTGCCAGTGCTATTCCAAAGAAGGGAAATGTGGAGCGGCTTTTTCGGACTGTTCATAAAAACTATGACATTGACTTTCCTCCGAAAAGAGAGCTGAGAAGGAGAGAGGTGAAAGAAGAATACACAATATTAAATAGTAATAATAGTAACTTAAATAATGATAATATAGAAGAAATAAATTTGTTTTGCATTTTTATTGTAGGTAGATCATTTTGACTTGGTCATCTTATAAGTAGCTTGCAAGCTGAAAAAGTGTGGTCACCCCTGATCTAAACTCTCTTTAAGAACCCTAAAGGTCTAAACCTCTATGCCTGCTAGAATGTTTTTATCTTCTATCCCCTAATGTATGATGCCAATGTCAGGGAATCAATAAATAAGGAAAAAAATGATGAAAATAAAAACACTACGTCAGCCTGACCAGGCGGTGGCCCAGTGGATAGAGCGTCGGACTAGGACGTGGAGGACCCAGGTTGAAGACCCCCGAGCTCACCAGCTTGAGCGAGGGCCCATCTGGGTTGAGCAAAAGCTCGCCAGCTTGGACCCAAGGTCGCTGGCTCCAGCAAGGGGTTGCTCGGTCTGCTGAAGGCCGGTGGTCAAGGCACATGTGAGAAAGCAATCAATGAATAACTATGGTGTCGCAACGGCAACGAAAAACTAATGATTGATGCTTCTCACCTCTTCCTTCCTGTCTGTCTGTCCCTCTCTCTCTCTCTCTCTCTGTCGCTGTTAAAAAAAAACAAAACACTACGTCAGAAGAACACGTGCACACGCATAAGTCACACAAACCTGTTCCCCAGAACATTACACACTTTCTGGCCCCTACTGGTTCCACAGTACTCCTCTCCTACGTACACTTCCATATTTCTTGCTGAGCTTAAAATGCCAACGGAAACGATTTTTTCACCTCCGTTCGGGTCGCAACTCAGGTAAAGGAAGCAGGGGCTTTCATCTTGGCCGTTCAGCCTCCTTTTCAAAATCACCAGATCCCGGCTGAGAAGGAAATTAAGACCATTATACAGTACAGTTCTGTGAACTCTGGTACCATCCCACTTGTTAGGCCGTAGGGGTTGACGTTTTGTCCGATTCGTGTACATTTTCCTTTCAAGTCCGAGAGCTTCGCAGTGCATCCAACCGATGCTCAATATACAATGCATTAAAAAGTGTTTTAGACGTAGGGCTTCCGCTCTACTTCCCCCTTGACATCTACTTTCTAATAGAAATAGTCTGCAGTTAAGTAAATACATTAATTAGACAGCTAGTGTGAACAAAAGAGCAGGTCAGAGGTAGGCGGCAGAATGGAATAAAGGACAAAAGAGTATAATTTTCAAAATTAAGAGGAAGGAGGCTGTGCTGTTGGAATATATTCACGCCTCTTGGTCGGCAGGAGGTTTAGGGACAGAGGCGGGTTCTGGTTTCGACCTGCCGACAGGTAGAGGGTGCGATGGAACGCCGAGTCCCCGATCCCTGTCCCCCTCCATCCCCTCGCGCCCTCCCGCACGCACCGGCAGCCAGCCTGGCCCGCGGGCCCGGGCCGGCCCCGTCCCCTCACAGCTCCCCCTAGAGCGTGGCTGTCACCGAGCAGCAACCCCGTCCCCGCCGGCCCAGCGCACCCCGGGGCAGGTGGCGCCAGCAGCTCTTCCCAGACCAAGTCCCAGGCGCCGAGACCAGCTCCGGTGACACCGAGGCGCTGGTTCAGAGCCCTGCATGCGGCATCCCAGAAAGAGGCCAGTATGGGCAGCAGGTAGACCGCCGGTCCCCAGCCTCCGCCTCCGCCTCCGCCTCCATTCGGCCACCTCCAGGCCACGCCAGCCCCGGATCCTCTCTTACGGAGCGCGAGTTTCCGCCCGGGCCAATGGGAGAGGATGACACGGAACAACTTCCGGTTCCTCCTGAATCAAGCCCTGAAGCCGCCGCTTGTCACTCCTGCGAATAGAGAACTACTGTTGTAACGCATGCGCACTCCGGCCAATTCAGCAACGTTGTTCAAAACCTGCTGGGAGACCAAAGGGCGGAGCTTGCGCACCGGCAGCACCTCGTCTTCCCGCTGAGTCTCTGCGCAGGCGCGGCGCCGTGCGGTGTGCGCTCAAGCAGGTGAGTTTTTCGACATTGTCCCCAGAGAAAAGACCAGTGGGGACGGTGGTTGCTGAGCGGCCGGGGAGCGTTGTCCCCTGAGGGGAGCGTTGTCCGGTGGTGGGTGTCGTGGCTCCACACGATCAGAAGGCCCTCCTCCAGACCGTCCGGCGAGGTTTTCCCGCCGACTGCAGTGGGGTGTGCGCGGCCCCGGGCGGCCGTGCAGTGGGAGGTTCTGTTTACTCCTGCGCTGCCCGCACACGGTCTCTCCCGGAGGTGGCCAGGCGCAGGCTGGCGGCCCGGCTCCCCACGGTGGCACTTAACTTATATTATTGAAAACTGCAAAGATCTTTTACGTATATAGGTCTTATCTTGCTAATTAAAAGTGTTAACATATTTATTCTGCTTGGGTCTACTGTAATGTACACTGGTAATTTGAGTCAGTAAAAAGAGTGAATTGAAAAGGTAACCAGCATGAACAACCCGGTATCTGGAAAAATCCACTCATGCTTCAGCATACCTGGCTTAAAATGAACTTTCGTAATAGACCCTTTTTACACTTGAATCCATGTTAATACAATAAATGTAGAAGAAGGGACAGAGGTAGGAGATCACCATTTGATAGCCATCATACGTTTTATTGATCAGACGGGAAAGTGGTGAGAGTTTCGTGAGAAACAGGATATTCCCATAGCGTACACAACATATTAATTCCAAAGGACAAAACAGTAAGTCGTATTACAGTGGAGAAACTGGAAGACACCATGTTAATCAATGGGTAACATTAACATCACCAATAATGGGGAAAACCTGACATTCTGCATTTCATTTCAGAATACATCTGTGGTACTCTTCCTAAGAAAATAATAACTGAAATCCAATGAAGAATCATCTGGTACACTCAAAATGAGATACACTTTACATAATTGAACTGTACAAACAATAAGAAAAGCTGGCAATGCCACAGGATATAAAATTAAGATATAAAAGTCAGTTACATTTCTTTACAAGAACAGAAAAGAAATAAAAAATAATTGGTGAGAATACAATTTACAATAACAATGCTAAGTAGGAATTAAAAATATAAAAGATCTATATATCCTGACCAGGCAGTGGCGCACTGGATAGAACATCAGACTGGGATGCAGAGGACCCAGGCTCAAGACCCTGAAGTTGCCAGCATGAGCACGGGCTCATCTGGTTTGAGCAAAAGCTTACCAGCTTGAGTCCAAGGTCGCTGCCTCCAGCAAGAGGTTACTCGGTGGGCTGAAGGCCCACGGTCAAGGCACATGTGAGAAAGCAATCATTGAACAACTAAGGTGTCAGAACGAAAAAGTGATGATTGATGCTTCTCATCTCTCCGTTCCTGTCTGTCTGTCCCTATTTATCCCTCTCTCTGTCCCTGTAAAAAAAAGAAAAAAGATCTATATAGAACATCTATAGGGAAATTTATAAAACTTTATTAGGAGAAAATTAATTGGACTTAAATGTTATAAACAGTGAGTTAAGCTTCAATAAAATTCAAACCAAATTCCCAAAGAATTTAATGAAGCTTCATTCTAAAAAAGATGGGTTCATGAAAAACATAATTGGTAAGCTGGACTTCATTAAGATTAAAGCTTCTGTTCTGCAAAAGATTCTATCAAGGCTGACCAGGCGGTGGCGCAGTGGATAGAGCATTGGACTGCGATGCTGAAGACCCAGGTTTGAGACCCCGAGCTCACCAGCTTGAGCGCAGGGCCATCTGGCTTGAGCAAAAGCTCACTAGATTGGACCCAAGGTCGCTGGCTCCAGCAAGGGGTGGCTCGGTCTGCTGAAGGCCCGCAGTCAAGGCACATGTGAGAAAGCAATCAGTGAACAATTATGGTGTCGCAATGGCAATGAAAAACTGATGATTGATGCTTCTCACCTCTCTCTGTTCCTGTCTGTCTCTATCTCTCCCTCTCTCTGACTCTCTGTCCCTGTAAAAAAAAAAAAAAAAGATACTATCAAGAGAAAGAAAACAAAACACACAATGGCATAAAATGTTTGCAAAAGATGTATCTTATAAAGGACTGTTAAAAAATATACAAAGAACTCTTAAAACTCAGCAATGAGAAAATGAACATCTCAGTTTAAAATTGGGTAAAAGATCTGAACAGACATCTCACCAAAAAGATATAGAGATGGCAAATAAACATGAAAAGATGCTGAATGTCATGAGTTTTTAGGGAATCTCAAATAAAAATAATGTCATACAACTCCACAACCATTAAAATGGTTAAAATCTAAAACACTGAAACATTCTAGCAAGGATGTGAAGCAACAGAACTCTCATTCATTGCTTGTGGGAATTGAAAATGGTAGAACCACTTTGGAAGAGTTTGATAGTTTCTTAAAAACTAAACATACTCGCCTGACCAGGCAGAGGCTCAGTGGATAGAGCGTTGGACTGGGATGCGGAAGACCCAGGTCGCCAGCTTGAGCGCAGGCCCATCTCGCTTTAGCAAAAGCCTGCCAGCTTTGATCCAAGGTCACTGGCTCCAGCAAAGGATGACTCGTTCTGCTCAATGCCCGCGGTCAAGGCAAGTGTGAGAAAGCAATCAATGAACAACTATGGGGTCATAATGGCAACGAAAAACTAATGATTGATGCTTCTCATCTCTCTCCATTCCTGTCTGTCTGTCCCTATCTATCCCTCTTTCTGACTCTCTCTCTGTCCCTGTGAAAGAAAAACACTAAACATACTCTAGCCATAAGATTCAGTAATCATGGCAAGTTTGTATTTGCCCAAATAAATTGAAAACTTACATACACACAGAAACCTGCACACCCAGGTTTATAGCAGCTTTATTCATAATTTCCAAAACTTGGACACAACCAAGATGTGAATGAATAAACTGGTTTATGCAGACAATGGAATATTATTCAGCATTAAAAAGATGTGCCCTCTCAAGCCATGAAAAGACATGAAGGAATCTTAACTACATACGACTAATCGTGAAAGAAACATCTGAAAAGTCTGTATGATTCCAACTATATTTTAGCATTGAGTTATTGTTTGCATTTTCACCCTAGTACACGTTGATTTATTTCATTTTGCTTTTCATTATCTGTCTTTATTTAATTTATTGTATTTACATAACATTTATTTATTTTTTTTAATTTTTATTTTATTCATTTTAGAGAGGAGACAGAGTGAGAGAGAGAGAAAGGGGGGAGGACCTGGAAGCATCAACTCCCATATGTGCCTTGACCAGACCAGTGCAGGGTTTTGAACTGGCGACCTCAGTGTTCCCAGGTCGACGTTTTATCCACTGCACCACCACAGGTCAGGCCATTGATTTATTTTTTTAAGAGAGAAACAGGAAGGGTGACAGATAAGCATCAGCTCATAGCTGCATCACTTTAGTTGTCCATTGATTGCTTCTCATAGGTGCCTTGACAAGAGGTTCAACCCCAGCCAGCGATCCCGTGCTCATGCTGGTGAGCCCATGCTGGGCTATCAGGACGATACACACTGGTTTTTAACATCCCTTGCTCACATTCTTTAACATCTTAAAATGAGGTGAAAACTAGAATCTGAATTTAATTTTTCTACTCTATAAACCCACAGAAGGATTTCTTCTATCTCTTCCACAGCTTAGCTTTATTATTATTATTATTTCAACACTAAAATACCCCTTGTTGCCTGACCAGCGATGAGGCAGTGGATCAAGTGTTGCCCTGGAACGCTGAGGTCATTGGTTCGAAATCCTGGGCTTGCTTGGTCAGGGCAACTTCTGCGAGTTGATGCTTCCTGCGCCTCCCTTCTTTATCTCTCTTCTGTCTGTAAATTCATTAAAACATTTAAAGTATATATTTTTAAAAATATCCATTGTCCTCTGCATGAAAGCAGTGGGAGTGAAGTCTGAGAATGTTCCTTGCCTGCTATTATTTCCACACTCCTGCTGCCCACCCACCCCTGGCGTCAGGAAACAGCTACATACTTTGTCCTTCCACTCATCAGTAACATCCAGGAGGCGCAGCGGAGCCCGGGGGTCTGCCTGGCGGTTCGCCCCACCCCTCCATCTTTAAGTTCCAGTAATTAGCTTACAAAAACCGCTGGGGCAAGAGGTTCAAAGTCTCTTCCGTGATTTTCCTGGGTAAGGGGCTTCATCGTAACAAATTCGAGGCACAGATCCCAGTGGCAAGTTTTCGGCAGGGAGGATGATTCTAGCTGAAGATTAAAGTCGACTCTCTGTCCCTTTAGGAAATGCCCTGGAGTTGGGGAACGCATTGCCACGGTCTCCCCAGCCTAAAAGTGTCCCCTCACTGAGGGTTCGGCGCCAGCTCTTCAGGCGGACGTCCTGGTCACTATGGAAACGGCCATCTCCACACTAACTTTGGGTTCAAAGACGCCGGGTTATTGCATCGCGGCAGCAGGCGGCGCAAGAGGGCGCGGGTAGACTGCGCACGCGCCGGAGGACAGTTCCGGAGACTGTTCCCAGCGGCATCCGGCCCCAGCGGCAGCATGAAGAGCGGCGAGGACAACCGAGGAGCAGCGGCAGCTAGGGCTCTGCGTCCTCTGCGGGCTCTTAGTCGACCCTCAGATGAAGTAATGGGCTTGTGTTGCCAAGGGACCGACTTGTCCAGTGGACTTAAATCACACTCAGCACAGTGAGATGTATCCCCTTGGAGAAGCATGCCTCCAATCTCCGGCTCACTCTAGGGCTGGTAGTCTTTGATCCAAAGAATTTATTTACTTATGTTGTTTCATGCCCTGGTGTAGATGAATTCACATAAATAAAACACAAATATGACGTGATTCCACTCTATACTTATATGCAAATATACAGCGCATTTTGTGTTGGAAAGAATTTGCACCTCTCCCCATTTTTGTTTAATTATACGGTAAACATAGTATCAGGTCCCTGGCAACAGATATACTTAGATGGTAGTATTTTCCCCACTGTGGAGAAAGCTGCAAGTTGTTGATAAGGTTGTATTTGCTGGGGTTTCCTCACTTTTCTTACGTTTTTTCCACTCTCCTCCTACAGACAAAGGCCAGGAAACTCATGTAGTCACGTGAGAAGGATATCACACCTTTTTTACTGGGTTTCCTTTTATAGTCAGTTCAGCTGGTGGATTTGTTGTATCTACTTATAATCTCGGTAATGTGGGAAGGTGTGGACTGGCAGGAGAGGGACTGTGATCTCCCATCCTTGTCTTTGGCCTCATGATTATGTCAGTGGTCTTCACAGCCTTTGAGCAGTACAAGATTACATGTATTTTCAAGTTATTTGTCTTCCTCACAGTCTGCTTCCTCTGTTTTTCCCCAACCCTGTTGTTAGCTGCAATATTCCCTATTGACCCAGGGACTTCAGCTGATCGTCTTTCTGTCCAGAAGTTTTCTCATTCCAAAGCCAAACCAGTATTGCTGTACCATAACCAGACTAATTTATTTCGGCAGGATGTAGATTTTTTGGCTTCTCCATTCCCCTGAAGGGTAACCGATTTTTGTTGTTGATGTTGGTATTTTTCTGAAGTTAGAAGTGGGGAGGCAGTCAGACAGACTCCCACATGCGCCTGACTGGGATCCACTGGGTGTGCCCATCAGGGGGCGATGCTCGTCCCCTCTGGCACATTGCTCCCTTGCAATTGGAGCCATTCTAGTGCCTGAAGCGGAGGCCATGGAGCCGTCCTCAGTGCCCGGGCCAACTCTGCTCCAATGGAGGCTTGGCTGCAGGAGGGGAAGAGAGAGTCAGAGAGAAAGGAGAGGGGAAAGAGTGGAGAAGCAGATGGGTGCTTCTGTGTGCTCTGGCCGGGAATTGAAACCGGGACTTCCGCATGCTGGGCCGACACTCTTTCGCTGAGCCCACTGGCCTGGGCCGGGTAACAGATTGTTATTCCGTCATTCAGTTACTTAGTGTTCATTTCTAGAGCAGCTATTGGTGCAGGCCCTTGGCTGGGGGCGGGGTGTATAATGGACTAACGGGGACATGGAGCTGTGCAGACAGATACCAGGGCCGTGCGAAGCCTGCTGGAATGGAGGCCCACTACGTGCAGAGAGGTGTTCTGGTAGCCACGGGAGGGTCTGAGCTGTCTTCTGCAAGGTCGTCTGAGAAGAGTTCCCAGAGGACGGGTAGCAGTGAGGGGGAGCTTTATAGCAGGACAGGGAGGCATGATTAAATAAGTTGTGTTTTGGGATCGCAGAGCGATTCAGGACTGCATGCTGGATTTCCATCTGGGTCAGGGGACAGTGAGGTGTGACCGGCTTGGCCTAATGCAGATTGCAATTCCTTGGTCTTTTGTAGCCACCCCAGTGGAAATCGCTTCGTCAGGAACTGTTGAAGTACTTAGAATACTTCTTGCTGGCTGTCCTTAACGGCTGTCAGATGTCTGCCCCGTCGAACAGGACTGAAGCCATGTGGGAAGTTTCATAACCTGCTTGAAGGATCAAAATCTCATCTCTCGCCTGACCTGGTGGTGGCGCAGTGGATAAAACGTCGACCTGGGAACACTGAAGTTCAAAACCCTGCACTGGTCTGGTCAAGGCACATATGGGAGTTGATGCTTCTAGCTCCTACCCCCTTTCTCTCTCTTTCTCTCTCTCTCACTGTGTGTCTCCTCTCTAAAATAAATAAATTAATTAATTAAAAAAAAAAATCTCATCTTTCCTGCAGCGTCTGAGGCCCAGTCTTGCTACCTCTTAACGAAGACTGCTGTTTCTGGACCTTTGTTTTTGATTTTAGATGACAACTTTTATTACCAAAGTATGAGATATGAAGTCTACATAATTAAAGCTGGCTCGGAAACGTAATTAAAACCTTTTTTCTTACACACATTTATCTGCATATCAATACCATCACCGTCTTCAGCGAGGGTGTAACTGGGTTAGGAGGTTTATATGAATTCACTTCATTTCCCAAGCTAGATGCATGGATAGCAAATGGTTTTTCTTGCTGCCGCTGGGATGACTCGTCTGATATGTTTATGTCACGTTTTGGAAAAGAGGACAGCAGTGATTCTGTGGTTTCACATTGTTTTCAGATTCAACGGGGTTTTGCCAACTCTTTTTAGACTGTCCTCTTGAGACCTGCTTACAGAGGAACGGCAGGAGGCGGAGACCACTGCCGGCCGAGACCATCCGCCTGATGGGAAGGAAGATAGAGGAGCCCAACCCTGAGAGAAATGCTTGGGAACACAGCAGCCTCACCATCCAGAGTTCGGCGTGCTCTTCGGAGGCCAGGTATCCTACAAGAAGCCGAAGCCGTCCTTTCCCGGGTGTGTCCCTGAGGCAGGCACTGTGCACAATGCCCGACTTACATCCACTTGGTTAACCCTCACACGGGCGTTGTAGGGATACTGTTATATCCTCCTTTGTGTTGAAGAGGAAGCTGACAGGAAACAAAGTTTCGTTTACCCAGAGTCACTGAGCCTGTGACAGCTGAGATTTAAACCCACGTTTAACGTGTTCCCTGGTTAAGATTCTGGTCGCCCAGAGGTCAGAGCCGGGATTCAGAGCAGGACACATCTTTGACACTCTTGCCATAATCGCAGCCTAATCTACATAAGTTGCCCGGCACTTTTCTTATATAAGAAAGAAAGAGTGGAACGAATTTTGAATCCTAATTTTGCCTTAAACCTCCCTATAGCTTTACTGCTTTTGTATAGATCAGGCTATGGCTGTGTGTCCAGGGCATTTCATTCATTATATTTGTCCTAAGAATTCTAGAACACCTCATTTCTAATAGAAATTTTACTGTTTCACTGATGAAATGTTCTAGATTCGCACTGTCCCGTATGGCGGATGCCAGCCACATGTGACCATTGAGCATTCGAAATGTAGCCAGTGCGACGGATGACCTGACTTTAAAGTTTTAATTAATTAAACTCAAGTACCTCATGTGGCTAGTGGTTCTTGGATCAGACAGTGCAGTTCTAAGGGGAGTATCTGGTCGTTTTCTCAGCTCCCGCCTGACCGTTGTATGATCAGCAACTAAAACTCCTTCAGAATGTTCAGTTCCCAGTTTACAGTTGCCATGTTCATTTATAATATATACTTGAATGCAATAAGAAAACATTGGATTTAAGGGACTTATTTATAGGGTTTATGAAATAACTTACTGCTGAGGTTCCTAATTTTAACTTCACATAATATTGTGAAAGGTTGAGCAGACACGTAACCGATTGCTCGCTATTCGTTTTGAAATACTAAAAGTTTTCCCTTTGGCCGTGGATGGTTGGTGGAGACGTCGAGATACCCGTGAAAGCAGCATGAGGTCATTCTCGGTGCTTTCAGAGCAGCGAGGCCCAGTGCTTGCTGGGAGGAGTGAGGTTGCCCCAGGTCTCGGGTCTCACGCACTTGGTCTCCTATTCTCTCAACTCCGAAGTCGTCTCCGTGTAACCGAACAGGTTCTTTGAAGCCTGGTGGCCCCGTGTTAGATGGATGATCTGACCACTGTTCCTATCCCAGTCTTCTGTGAAATCTGACTGCTCCAGCAGCAAAGCAGCTGAATAGACACTGTACAGGACGGGTTCTGAACACATTATATGGATGATCTCAGTTAATCCTCACTACAAGCCTTTGAGGGCACATACAGTTTTCTCTCCCTTTTATGGATGGCATAGCTGAGGCTCAGGCAAGTGCCATAACACATCCAAGTAGTAAGCCAGGATTTAGACCGAGGGGCCTTAAGATTGAGATTTACCGTATTTCCCATGTGTAGACACACTTTAATTTGGGGGCCCAAAATATGAAAAAAAAATGCATTACATGAAGTTATTGAACCAAAGCCTCTATTTTAATTAACTAGAAACCTATTGGTTTCCTACTGGGCAGGCTCTATCTGTGGAATGATGCTTACAGGACATCCCTTGTTCTCTAGGATTACTTACTATTAACAAACCAGCAATCCGTGGGATGTCTCCCGGGAAAATGTCATGTAAGCCATGTAACTTTTTTTTTCAAGTGAGGAAAGGGGAGTTAGAGAGACTCCCGCATGCTCCCTGGCGCTGGGATCCACCGGTTGCCCCCACCTGGGGCGGATGCTCAAATCAGCCGAGCTATCCTCAGCGCCTAAGGCTGATGCTCAGACCAGTTGACCCACCAGCTGTAATACGGGAAGACGAGAGGGAGGGGAAGAGAAAAAGAAGGAGGGGAGGAAGGGGAAGAGAAGCAAATGGTCACTTCTGTGTGTGCCTTGACCCGGGATCGAACCCGGGATGTCCATACACCAGGCTGACACTCTATCCACTGAATGAACCAGTCAGGGCCAAGCCATGTAACTCTTAATATTGAGTATAAAGCAGGGATATTTCATGATCCAAACTGCTGCCTCTTGGGAAGTGGTGTAACCACAGCCATCGTTTAGGACTCTCATCTCTTAGTTTGGCAGGGCCTGCCCCACAGGGGAAAGGAAGGACCCGGGGCGATGTTAGAGAGCCCAGACCTCTCCCTGCTTTACATACACCCATGGCTACTTGTGTTTTTGTCTCTGTTGCTGTTTTTGCAAGTTTTGTTAATTTGACTTCCTGTGTGTTTTTTGTGTTTTCTTTCACAGGGACAGAGAGAGAGTCAGAGAGAGGGATAGATAGGGACAGACAGACAGGAACGGAGAGAGGTAAGAAGCATCAATTATTAGTTTTTCGTTGCGACACCTTAGTTGTTCATTGATTGCTTTCTCACATGTGCCTTGACCGCGAGCCTTCAGCAGACCGAGCAACCCCTTGCTGGAGCCAGCGACCTTGGGTCCAAGCTGACAAGCTTTTTGCTCAAGACAGATGGGCCCTCGCTCAAGCTGGTGAGCACGGGGTCTCGAACCTGGGTCTTCCGCATCCCAGTCCGACGCTCTATCCACTGCGCCACCGCTTGGTCAGACTTGTGTGTATTTGAAGTTCAAATTTGCAGGCTAGTTTTTGCTTTACCCATTTGGAATAACAGAAGAGGAATCTGCATCAGAGTGCCCAGTATGTAGCTGTCATTTAATGTTACTGAATGCGAGGATGAGGGGACACAAAACATAATCTATTTTTCTACAAATTGTTAAAGCAGAAAGTTCCCAAATGTAGCTCATTTTACTCACTGAGCCTGTTTAGTCATTGAAAATGTTGCAAATTTATTCATTGAACTTTGAGTGTATAACTATCTGCTATATCTTCCATGAAGAAATAGTTGTTAAAACTATCCTTAGGTTGGCTTACCAAATGTGAAAGTAGACAGATATATATTACTTCTATGAAAGTGACCAATTATACCTGACCAGGCGGTGGCGCAGAGGATAGAGCATCAGACTGGGATGTGGAAGACCCAGTTGCGAGACCCTGAGGTAGCAGCTTGAGCGCGGGCTCATTTGGCTTGAGGAAAAGCTCACCAGCTTGGACCCAAGGTCGCTGGCTCCAGCAAGGGGTTGCTAGGTCTGCTGAAGGCCCGTGGTCAAGGCACATGTGAGAAAGCAATCAACGAACAAATAAGGTGTTGCAACGGCAACGAAAATCTAATGATTGATGCTTCTCACCTCTCTCCGTTCCTGTCTGTCTGTCCCTATCTATCCCTCTCTCTGACTCTCTCTCTGTCCCTGTAAAAAAAATAAAATAAACAAAAACAACTTGTGACACAACACCATTCCCCTCGTGACAGTGATCTGAAGAAGGCAGCACCTTCCTCCCGCCCAAACAGAGCTGGCCACAGCTCAGGTAGCCCAGACTCGGAGCTGCTGCCTCTCCTCCAGAATCTGTGTGGTCACGTTAACCTTCTCCGTGTGGGACCGAGCTCCGAGTGGCCGGGACCCCTCCCCACGCCCAGTGAAGGTGGCGTGGGTGCGGCGTGAGTATTTAAGAGCAGGTGGTTTAGAGTAGGTGGGGAGAGAGCCAGCTGGGGAGAAGCATACTTGCCTCAGTAACTACTGGCCAAAAATGTTTCGAGACATGATTTTAGGAGCTTTTACATTTTACCACTAATACCGACAGGAAGTAAGTATTCTACAGAGTAGAATGGTTTGATTTGAAAGAAGTCCCTAAAACTGGAGGTGTTGAGCACATCTCAGGCATTCTGTGAAGGGACCAGTATGTTATTGGTGGAGTAGAAAGTTATCTGTATAACTGGAGAGGAGACGTGGGAAACATAATAAATACATTGTTTACCTCATTGTATCAAATGAATCATCTTAACATGATTTTTTGTATGTCATGTTTAACCTAAGCTAATTTTGCAGTCATCAAAACATTTTTATGCATATGATTATTTATAGTGTACAGGCTCTTGTTCCCTGATCTTATGATACTAATTTTTGGCAGTCCTGGTTTAATTGAAGGCTGGTTAAGTATTTAGTATATTTCTTATCCTTTACATAGTCATGTATCAAAATACAGCGGTACCTTGAGATACGAACAGACCTTTTAAGATACGAGCTGTGACTCAGTTCGTATTTTAGTTCAAGATCAGAGCAAAATTCGGAGATACGAGTCGTGATTCGGGAAGCTGCTGCTAGTTGGCGCGCGGGTTCAGTATCCACAGTTTGATATACGAGTTGACTAACTTACGAGCTTGGTTACAAAGTGAATTAAATTCGTATCTCAAGGTAGCACTGTACTGCACTAGACTGGCATTCAGCACTCCACTCATAGTCCTGCTTAACTAGTTTGCTTTATTGTTCGCATCGTTTTTTAAGGGTTTTTTAAACTTTATATTTTTATCTATTGATTTGAGAGAGGAAGGGAGAATGAGAGAGAGACAGAAACATTGACTTGTCTCACTTATTTATGCATACATTTGTTGACCCTCGTATGTGCCCTGACTGGGGACTGAACCCACAACCTTGGCATATTGGGATGATGTTCTAAACAACGAAGCTACCTGGCCAGGGCCAAATGATGTTTTTTTAACGATTTTATTTATTGATTCAGGGAGAGGAGAGAGAAAGAAAGGTGGGGTGGGGAGCATGGAGGACCGGGAAGCATCAATTCCATGATTGCTTCTCCTATGTGGCTTGACCGGGCAAGCCCAGGGCTTCGAACCAGCGACCTCAGTGTTCTAGGTGGGCACCTTACCCACTACGCCACCACAGGGCAGGCTGTTTAAATATTCTGGCTTGGTTTTTTCACATGTAAGAGGAGGTAGTAGTATTGGTTGAAATGTTCTTAATGTTTTCAATAGCATTGAAATTTGAGGGGTTATTGAAAAACAACGTGGTTCCTATTCAGTAGAGGTACAGAAAGATAACCGTATTCTTCACTGTTGGTAGTCCGCTTCAGTGTTAACTGCTCCGTATGTGATACGGCAAAAATAAAACCAAAAAGTAAAATAAAAACTAAACACTTAAAAACGGCCTCAGGGCCAACTAAGATGGAATGGCCCCATTTCTCTCAGATCTTCTCTTTTACAAACAAAAATCTTTGCACATCACACAGTAAACATTCAGACTGTGAAAGGTGGAAAGAAGTCAGACTGCTTAGGACTGTGAGGCAGGACCCTTTAATTTTTAGTTACCTGAGAGTTTCCTATGTCATACATGGGTGCTGCATTTAGCTGGATATTTTATGTGTGTCAATTTATATGATCATATGAAGTTTCTTCTATAGCCAATTGATATGGAAAATACCATATTTTTGCTCTGTAATACGTCCCTTTCCCCCCCAAATGTGGAGGGGAAAATGCCCGTGCATCTTATGGAACAAAAAATATGGTATTTTATTAAGTATTTTAACACACCATTTGGTTCAGAATATTTCTCTCTTATTTTCCTCCTTGAAACCTTAGGTGTGTCTTACGGTCAGGTGCAACTTATGAAGCGAAAAATATGGTAAATCAATTTTCAAAACTGAACCAGCATAGCATACCTAGGATAAATCCTACTTGGTCAAGGGGTGTAATTCTTCTTTATGCATTGCTGGGTTTGATTTGTTAATATTTGTTGAGTATTCTTGCATTTTACTCAGAAGAAATAACCGGTCTGTATTTTTCTTTATACTGTATCTGTCTAGTTTCATATTGAGGTAATATTGCCCTCGTAAAATGAGTTCTGTTTTAGAACAGACTGTGTAAAATTGGTGTTATCTGTCCTTAAAATGTTTGGTAGAATTGTCCAGTGAAATCAGCGGGCCTGGATATTTCCTTCTTGGAAATTTTTGGATTCCAATTTTAGTTTCTAATAAAGTCAGTTGTCCCCATTAACACTGAGGCTTACTTGGTGTAATGCATACTAAAACCCCACAAGTTTTTTGTAGACATAGTCAACATTATTTTTTAAATTATAAGAAAAGGCAGAAGAGGTAGAATAGTTAAGACAACTTAGAACAGATGGTAAAATGAGAGGAATTCCTCTTCCCAACGTCAACTCTTCCATGGCGAGAATATTCCAGACCGTGGATCACCGCCAGGGGGAGAGAGACACAGATCAGTGGGACACATCAGAGGGCCCGGAATTGACCCCACACGAACATGCTCAGCTGGTTTCCGATAAAGGGGCAGCAGCAGCGCTGTGGGGTAAGAACACACTTTAGCTCACGGTGCTGGAGCAGGCAGGTCTCCAGTGCACGTAAAGTGATCCCTGATCTAAGCCTCGTACCTTGTACAAGAGCTAACTCAAATGGATGACAGGCTTAAATGAGAAGCAGAAAGTTGTGTGTCGGCTGCTTGTGTAGTTCGGTTGTTTTTGTTTCCATAGTAGAGATAATTACTATATTATTACTTTTCAATGTATTTGAGATTGGAGAGCAACCTGTTTGCTCCTACTTGGAAAAGATTCTTTCTAAAAATATAGAGCTGCCTGACCTGTGGTGTCGCAGTGGATAAAGCGTCGACCTGGGAACACTGAGGTCACCAGTTCAAAACCCTGCACTGGTTCGGTCAAGGCACATATGGGAGTTGATGCTTCCAGCTCCTCCCCCCTTTGTCTCTTTCTCTCTCTCTCTCTCTCTCACTCTCTCTCTCACTCTGTGTCTCCTCTCTAAAATGAATTTTAAAAAATTTTAAAAATATAAAGCTGATGGAAAAGAAACTTACGGACTACATCGACCAGCGAATACAGAAACTGCAGGCGCACATTGATGATAAGGTTGCTTTGCTGACGCACCTGCTGCGGACTCCCAGCCCCCCGCCCTCCGGGACGCCTCTGAGACACTGTGACTCCGGGGAAGGGCTTTCGAATGGAGAAAGATAAGTGCTCAGCCCATACAGGGTGCTGCAGATATTTATGACATATTTATTACAAAGCCAAACCCAAACAGTTCAAAGCAGGTATTTAATGTTATTGGAGGATCATCATCGTGCTTACATGAAGTGACCTCAGCATTTGTGTTAACTCTCCTTGTGACTGTAAATCCAGTACTGTACGCTGAGGGGACCGTGACGGGTCCTAAGTTGTTGTTGTTTGCAGTATTGTTAACTTTTTTTTCTTTTAACAGGTACAGAGAGAGAGTCAGAGAGAGGGACAGATAGGTATAGACAGACAGGAATGGAGAGAGGTGAGAAGCATCAATCATTAGTTTTTCATTGCCATTGCGACATCTTAGTTGTTCATTGATTGCTTTCTCATATTTGCCTTGACCGCTGTCCTTCAGTGGACCAAAGCAACCCCTTGCTGGAGCCAGCGATCTTGGGTCCAAGCTGGCGAGCCTTCGCTCAAGCCACATGGGCCCGCGCTCAAGCTGGAGAGCTCAGGGTCTCGAACCAGGGTTCTCCGCATCCCAGTCTGATGCTCTATCCACTGCGCCACCACCTGGTCAGGCAGTATTGTTAACTTTTATAAGAAATTACATATACTTTCGTGTTTCAATGTTTAAGCTTTGTAAGGATTTCTAATATAGTTCATTAGTGTGTATTGTATGTGTATTGAAGTACTGTTGCAATTTATATAAACAGGTATGTTTTAGAGATATGAGAAAAAATGCTTAGAGTATTTGAGAGTTTTTTTATCTAGAATTGATTGTTATTGGAAAACCAGGTACTTAAAACTTTCAACCTTTAATTTCAGATTACCAAATTACATTTTATATTGTTGATTTCAATAAAAATTATATGTTGTCATTTCTAAAATTAGTTTACATTAGGACCATTAATTTTATGTTCTGTCATATTGTAGCTGTAGATAGGAGAGTAAAAGTCAAAACTGGTCTTTTTCTTGGAATTATTGCTGTTGAGTTCGCGATTGATGGAAATGAGACTCTCTCGTTTTACCTCAGCCCAGCCAGTAGGGGGAGCTCTGCCTTCTGGAGCTGCTATAGGTCCTTCCGGAGCCCTTTCCTGGGATGATTAAGTGGGACGGGCTGAGGGCTGTGGCTCAAGCAGATAGAGTTCTCACTGGCCAACTTTATGTTCAGAAAGTATAACTGTTGTATGTGCACTGAAGGGTAATATATTGGCAGCTAAAACATAAGTACATCCACTCCTGAAACCACGTGTCTGTGAAATGGGGAACATTCCAGCCTCCTTCAGTCTGCTGTCTGCAGTTTGTAACGGGCCTGGTGGAGAGATGTCCAGTGAACATCAACCCTTTCCCTCCCTCTTTCCTCCTTCTGCTCCCTGTCCTAAACAGGAAGAATGGCACATGTGTTTCCTAATGTCATTAGTAATCCAGTAAATTGGAAAGTTCCTGTTCTCTTCTGTGTCCTCTCTTAGTGCTGAAGGGAAGTCCTATCCAAAGGCAGTTACAGTCACGTGCCACTTAACAACGAGGACATGTTCTGAGAAAGGGCGCCTTAGGTGATTCTGTTGTGCGAACATCACAGTGCACTTACACACGTGTGGATGGTCCAGCGTGCTGCACGCCCAGGCTGTACGGTGTAGCCTGTGGCTCCAAGGCTGCAAGCCTGTGCAGCAGTTACTGTGCAAAGCAAATCGAGATGAAGCCCAAGAGGAAATGGTGCAATCAAGATACTTAGTGAACATGAGACGCAGCAGGCTGCTGCTGGCATCACGTGGCATACTGTTTTACAGCAAACTCTGTTTTCACTTACTTACTGATGTGAGTGTGACAGAAACATCGATCTGCTTCTGTACGTGCCCTGACCAGGGACTGACCGGGGATCGAACCCGTACCCTTTGCATATTGGGACGATGGTCTAACAAACTGAGCTATCGGGCCAGGGCTCAACCTTTCTTTTCTAAGTAGAAAGAGTATATTCTAAAGCATTGTCTTTTATTGTTATCGAGTGTTACGTACTGTACGTAATTGTATGCAGTACACTTCTGTACACCTGGCAAGGCAGGTTTGTTCACACGCGCATCACCAGAAACAGGTAAATAAGTGCAGCGTTATGACGTTTACAGCGACACTTGGTGATAGGAGTTTCTCAGCTCCGTGGTCATCTTACTGACCACCGTCGTGTATGTGGTCTGTTTTTATCCGGGAAACGTCATTACTCGGCACATGACTGTATTGAGCTGTGGCTGTTGAGTCTGGTTCAGGAACCAGCGTCATCAGCATCGCCTGGGAGGGAGCTTCCTGGAAATGCAGGTTCTCAGGCCCCACCACAGCTGTGTTAACTCAGAAGCTCTAGTCGTGAGGCCAGCCATCTGTGTTTCATCAAGCCCTCCAGTCAATGTGGCTGCTTCCTCAGTGTGGGTAGTGCTGGTCTATGTTTCAAAGCTCGGGCTCTGAAGCCAGACTACCTGGTTCCTACCTAAAATCTGACAGAAACACTCCAAAGATCTTCTATAACAGGCTGAAGAAAAATCTATAGACTTTTCACTGGAACTTGAATCCCCCACCAGGTTGTGTCCCTGGCTAATTTTTCCAACTGGTCTTCTGCCGACACTTCCCCTCCATGCATCCCTCTCCAGCACAGCACAGGGGCCCTTTTATTGTGCCTTGAACACACCAGTCCCGTGGCAGCCTCAAAATTCTATAGTTAATATTTTCTTTGCCTGGAATACACCTCCTCATTCTGCAACCTTCCTTTTCCCAGGTCTTTGCTGAAATGTTCCCACCTCAGAAATCAGAAATGCCTTTTCCAACCGTGCTAGCTGAAATATACCTCCCAACCGCATCACTGTCGGCTGTTTTCACTTTATTTTTCCTTTATGCTCTAAGGACTAGAAGAGTTCAGGAAAAATTCTTTTGAGGGTTTTTTGCTTTTTATTTTAAATCTGAGAATGTCTTTTTTTCTACCTTTCATTCCCAAAAGATAGTTTTGCTGGGTATATGATTTGAAACTGTCATGTCTTTTTCTTCAGTACTTGTAAAATGGCGTGTTATTACCAAATTTGGAATTTTTAGCTATTCTGCAATTGCTCAGCTCTATTTTCTTTCTTCTGGCCTTGTAAGCCTCTGATGACATGTGAGCTCTTTTTTTTATTTTTTATTTATTTTTATTTTTATTTTATTCATTTTAGAGAGGAGACAGAGTGAGAGAGAAAGCAGGGAGGAGCTCGAAGTATCAACTCCCATATGTGCCTTGACCAGACCAGTGCAGGGTTTTGAACTAGCGACCTCAGTGTTCCCAGGTCGACGCTTTATCCACTGTGCCACCACAGGTCAGGCACGTGGGCTCTTTTTTTATAGTTCCACGGGTCTCTGAGGCTTTTGGTTCAGATTGAGTACATTCTCTTAAGTTCACTGATTCAACCCTGTCATCTCCACCTACTCTTTAGCCCACCCAAGTGAGGTTTGTGTTCGTTTCTAATTTCTGTTAATGTTCTTTTTAGTGCTATAATTTACATTTTTTTTTTGTAACACCTTCCACCTTCTGCTGGTATTCTTGTACTTTTGGTTTTTCAGGAAAATTTGTTATTGATTGTTGAAAACATTTTACTGATGGCTGCTCTCAGTCCTGTCTGGGTATTTCTAACATTTGATTTATCTTGTTGTTGGCATCTTTACACATTCAGCTGTTCTCTGGTTCTAAACCTTACTTGGTGGTCACCACGATAAGTCTAGTACCCGTGGTCACCATGATAAGTCTAGTACCCGTGGTCGCCATGATAAGTCTAGTACCCGTGGTCACCACGAGAAGTCTAGTACCCGAGGTCACCATGAGAAGTCTAGTACCCGAGGTCACCACGAGAAGTCTAATACCCCTGGTCACAACGAGAAGTCCACCCCATCATGAATCATTTAATAAAGCCAAAGAAGTCTTCACGTTTACGCAGTTATATTTTGCTCATTAACACTTTTTGTAAAGTGTGAAAATCTATTGTCAAGGAGCCAGCATACCCTTGTGTCCTAGAACCTGGCTCCATATGACAATACAAAGTCTAGCCAGTCTGCAGTAATTGAACCTCTAAGTGTGAGAGTATTTTAGCCTCCCCACACTTCTGTGTTTTTCTTTTAAAATTAGAGTATGAAACTTGCTTTTGATTAGCAGTCAAATTTTAAAAATTAGAGCGAGATAAGACCTGAAAGAGTGAAGACTTGGTATTAAGTAATTCAAAATAGTATTTCTATTTCATGGGGGCTAAAATATAAGTACAACTGGAACAGAATTCGGAACTCTGAGAAAGAGGCCTGGTGTGCAGGGAGTTGATGTCACACAGCCCATGGCGGAGAAGTTGGCGCTGGACAGTGGCTGTGCTTCCAAAGTGAGTTTTTCAATATTGTACCTTAATTCCTCCCAACAATGATGATTAGATCCCTCTTTCCCAAATGACAGATTTTTAAAAAGATTTTATTTATTTATTTTAGAGAGCGGAGAGAGAGAGAGAGAGGGAGAAAGGTGTGGGGGAGCAGAATGCATCAACTTGTTGCTTGTTGTACCTTAACTGGGCAAGCCTGGGGCTTTGAACCAGTGACCTCAGTGTTCCAGGTCGACGCTCCATCCACTGCACCACCACACGTCAGTCCCGAATGACAGATTTGATTGACTACCCTGTTCCCTGCAATTTTAACACACTTTTTATCTTGGCCTTCCTCCAGATCTGGGTGGTTTACTGTAACGAGTGTGCTTACCCATCCATGGGGTTTATTCTTCCCTGGCTCATGGTCCTCCAGTTTGAGTTTTAAATCAAGCAAATTGCTTTTTCAAGACCAACTGGATTTATTAGGAAAAGAAGGCAGAAAGACCTATGGTCTACCAGAGACAGAATGAAGAACAAGGGCTCCTAAAACCTCCTGAATCCACGAGATGGCATGACCATTGTCATGGGATAATTAGGAAACGTTTTTTCCTTAAAACATAACACAAAATGGGTTTGCTTCTTTTCAACAGTGTACAGCTAACATTTTGGGAAAGAGCCTTTTCCCTAGTTATGCTCTTAAAATATGTTTACATTTGATGAACAGCAAGGGGTCAGTCCTCGCTCTCAGGGAACGAGGGAACGTATTTCATGAGACCCAGCGGTTTGGAAGTAAGACCATTTGCTCAAGTGCAGCCTGTCTGGTACTGACACATGCACGGTACTGCCTGTGAAAAAGTTTCTTTCCGGTTCCTCTGCTGATCTCTTTACCTTCGCATTTCAGTCCCTTTTCACCCACAGATAATCCCTCTAGCCCACGCTGGGTCTGCCCTGGCTCCCAGGCCTCCTCGGGAGAATCACCCGTTTTACACGCGTAAGGCTCTATGGTTTAGGGTTCGACCTACCTCCAAGAAGGAAGCATACTGAGGTTGCTGTGTGACTGTGGGGAGGTGGGGGGCACTGTCACTGTTCACCTGCACTTACTTCTCCACCCAGGTGCACGTATGATGTTTGATGCCAAGAGTCTGAGTGCCATCGGTGTTGCCTTATTGTTTGTCATATTTGTGCTGATAGTAGTTATCATCTGTCTTGTATGCAGATTAACCAACACACTGAAGTAAGTGACATGGGTAAGAGTGAATCACACCCCCTCAAATGGGAAACCTGGGGATGTCTGCTTGAGCAGGCTCATTCCTTGCCCTGGGGACACACCCTGGGTGAAGTCAGGACAGCGGGCAGGTTTGCAAAGGCAAAAGCAGGTGCTTCTTCCCCTTCTGGCTGGCGATTGTGAGCTCATAAGGGCGTCTTCTCAGCCAGGCACGTCTGTGTGTCAGCCCTGTCTTCTGTCACCCGACCTCATGGAGTGACGCAACCTCATTTAGGGCACTCAGCACACTGGCTGGGCCCTCCCGTGTCCCCGGCCCTGTGGACTGGAGACTGCGGGCAGAATGTGAGTCTCTGTCTCACGGTCACTCAGAGGACGACTGAATTTATCTCACTTGCCTGAGTTGGGGAGCTCTCAGGGAGTTCTCTCACTCACTGCCCACGGCCTTGGGACAGTAGGAGCGTGGGGAGGCTGAGCTCTGTGAAGACCCGGGGGACACCTGAAGAGGGAGTGTAGGTCAGACAAGAGATAATTTGGGGGAGAGGACCCTCCAATAAGGGGCAGATTCATTGTCAGAAGCAGGGGCGTTTCCACTCTAGGGTAGGGAAGTCTGTGAGCTGGTATGTTCTAGAACCTGGGCACAGCTGACTCGGCCACCCTTCCCATTATGCTGTGCATTCATCGGACGTGCAGCGGTCACCAGGCTGATCCACACTTGCAAGCCGCTCTCCTTTATTTGCTCTAATCTGACTTGACTTTTTTTTTTTTTTTTTTTTACAGATACAGAGAGAGGCAGAGAGAGGGATAGATAGGGACAGACAGAGAGGAGCGGAAAGAGATGAGAAGCATCAATCATCAGTTTTTCGTTGCGACACTTTAGTTGTTCATTGATTGCTTTCTCATATGTACCTTCACTAGGGGGCTACAGCAGACAGACTAAACCCTTGCTCAGGCCAGCGACCTTGGGTCCAAGCTGGTGAGCTCTGCTCTAACCAGATGAGCCCACGTACAAGTTTGTGACCTCGGGGTCTTGAACCTAGGCCCTCCGCATCCCAATCTGACGCTCTATCCACTGCACCACCACCTTTTCAGGCTGACTTGACATTCTGACAATTGTAGGAGAGGGAGAAATTAGATGGGAACTTGGGTGGGGCAGAGAGCTTGCAGCTCAGGCTGGTGTCACAAGTTTGATTAAGTCCAGCTCTCAACCCTCCTGATACCCCTGACAATTGACAAAATGGACTGTCTAATCTCATGTGTTTGTCTTTTCTTAACAGCTTTCTTTTCTCTATAGCCACCTGTTCACTTGGCCTTCAATGTAATCAGCCCAGGGCAGCCACACCCATATCCTCTGGGTGCTGTGACAGATATAACACGTGTGCCAGCTTCAATTCCCCGCCACCATGCTTCTGTGAATGAAACGATCTCTGACTTAGGTGGGCACAAACATATTCATGAGCAATATTTCTTTCGTAGTAAAATGTTTTATTATTCAAGTCAAGTTTTGTGGTGTTTTATACTTCTAAGACTGTGAAATAAGGCCTTTTATAAATAAAAAATATATTTCTATCAACCATATTGCATTAGAAATCCTTCAATATTTTAAACACTTAACACAGAAGTACACATACATTTCTGTAAGAGTGAACAATACTGCAAACAACAACAACTTAGGACCCGTCACGGTCCCCTCAGCGTACAGTACTGGATTTACAGTCACAAGGAGAGTTAACACAGATGCTGGGGTCACTTCATGTAAGCACGGTGATGATCCTCCAATAACATTAAATACCTGCTTTGAACTGTTTGGGTTTGGCTTTGTAATAAATATGTCATAAATATCTGCAGCACCCTGTACGGGCTGAGCACTTATCTTTCTCCATTCGAAAGTCCTTCCCCAGAGTCACAGTGTCTCAGAGGCGTCCCGGAGGGCGGGGGGCTGGGAGTCCGCAGCAGGTGCGTCAGCAAAGCAACCTTATCATCAATGTGCGCCTGCAGTTTCTGTATTCGCTGGTCGATGTAGTCCGTTTCTTTTCCATCAGCTCCGTATTTTTAGAAAGAATCTTTTCCAAGTACGAGCAAACACGTTGCTCTACCATTCTACAAATAAATTTAACAAGTCACATAAATATACCTAACTTATAACAAATATAACCAAGCTATACAAGAAGCCAATAAGCCCTACTGAAATTTCTGTCCAGCACTGTGCTTTGTCTCCTTGTATTTCCAAATTCTAAAATACGTCTACAATTGGAAACCACACAACCGAATGCCCAAAGCATTAATTTTTGGTCTTTTCATGTTCTCAGGTGTGCTGTTCTGTGGTAAATCATGTGCACTGTTCTGTGTCCACTCTCATCTACTGTATTTTTCACTCCATAGGATGCACTTTTTTCCTCCTAAAGTGGAGGGTAAATGTACGTGCATCCTATGGAGCGAAAAATACGGTATTTATTAATTATTTTAACACACCATTTGGTTCAGAATATTTATTTTATATCCCTCCTTAAAACCCAAGGTGTGTCCTGACCAGGCAGTGGCACAGTGGATAGAGCATTGAACTGGGATGTGGAAGGACCCAGGTTCAAGACCCCGAGGTTGCCAGCTTGAGTTCTGGCCCATCTGGCTTGAGCAAAAAGCTCACTAGCTTGGACCCAAGGTCGCTGGCTCCAGCAGGGTGTTGCTCAGTCTGCTGAAGGCCCACAGTCAAGGCACATGTGAGAAAGCAATCAATGAAAAACTAAGATGTTGCAACCGCAACAAAAAAACTGATGATTGATGTTTCCCATCTCTCTCCATTCCTGTCTGTCTGTCCCTATCTGTCCTTCTCTCTGACTTTCTTAAAAAAAAAAAAACAAAAAACCCAGGTGTGTCTTATGGTCAGGTGTGTCTTATGTAGCGAAAAATACGGTAATTTGGAAACATTTAAAAAATCAATGGAATTGGACTATGAAAGTAAAAAATCATAAGACATGCCCGTTTCCAAAGTTCAAACCGGATGAATACTCGATCAGAATAAAGGCTAGACCACAAAACTCGGGGTCTCCATGAGTTTTTCAGGGGTCCCTTGATGAAAGTACTTCTATAATAATCCTGTTATTTGACCTTACCATCATATTCTTATTAATGTAGTGACATTTTGCGGAGGCTACGTACACAATGTGTCATGTCCCTTGCTTGGTGACTAGTATACGATGCAGTTGCCTTTTCCTGTTCCTGGAATTTGCGAAGGGAACGGGTTTAGGCTGTCAGGTTTTTTGTTTGTTTGTATTTTTATTCATTTTAGAGAGGAGACACAGAGTGTGAGAGAGAGAGAGGGGTGGGGGTGGGGGAGGAGCTAGAAAAATCAACTCCCATATGTGCCTTGACCAGGGCAGTGCAGAGTTTTGAACTTGCGACCTCAGTGTTCCCAGGTCGACGCTTTATCCACTGCGCCACCACAGGTCAGGCAAGGAGGCTGTCAGGTTTTTCTGACTAACTCAGGTCTCCGACCCCTGCTGTGGTCATAGCCACTACTGATCATACACGCTACAATGTGACAGATGAGAGTGCAACCAGAAGCAAATACAGATTTGCATACATTGGTGCAAATTCCCACTAAGCCTTTTAAAGCACGTTTTCCATAAAGAGTATGTTACTGTCTAATGGGCTCACTGTTGTCCCGTTTGTTGCAGCGGTCTGGGGGCAGAAGCACAGCGTCTCGGGGTGTGCCTGTACAACAGATGGACTCAGACAGTATGTAACCTCTCCGGATTCGCGGTGTTCATTCCACACAGTGCCCTGGAAACCCATCCAAGCTGCTGTGTCTGTTGGTAGTTCTTTCTCTTTCATCGCTCATTAGCATCCGTGGTACTGACATATCACCGTTTGTGTAACCAACTATTTTAAGACATTTTGGATGTTTTCCGTTTGGAGCTGGGACATACAAATAAAGCTCCTGTGAACAACCGTAGACAGGTTTTCGTGTGGACGTAAACGCTCAGGAGTAGGATGCTGGGTCTCAGGGTCACTGTATGGTTTTCAAGGCACTGAGAAGGTATTCCGTAGCCTGGCTGTACCCTTGCCTCCAGCAGCAGCTGTGCGGGAAGTCCAGTCCCCAGGACAGCATGAGCATCTGGTCTTGTTACCAGGCGTCAAGCCTAGTTTAGCCACTGCAGTAACTGCGCTGTCATCCTGGTCTAGTTCCCATGTGCGTTTCGCTCACAGCCAGGAAGTCAACCCGGATCACTTCTCATGTCTTCATTTACTGTTTGCATGTGCTCTCTGGTAAGATGTCTGTCTCTTCTGCTCGTGCTCTAACTGGATATATTTTAATGTTGATTTTTGAGAGCTGTTTACTTACCGTATTTCCCCAGGTGTAAGACGTACTTTTATTCGCCCCTGAAAAATTTAGGGTCTAAAAACTGGGTGCGTCTTATACAATGGTTGTAATTCCTTTACTTGTGTTTCCTGCTTTTTCGCGCTTGTTTTTGTGCTCATTGTTGAAGACTGGTTTGTCATCCGACTCAGATGAGGACAAACTAATGGATGGGAGCTTTGACTGTGAGGACGAGTGGTATAAATTATATGATGAATAAAACTTGAGTTCAGTAACTTTATGTAATACTCTTTTCTTTAAATTTCGGGCTCCCAAAATTAAGGTGCATCTTATACATGGGGAAATACAGTACACGTTTTAAATATTTTATTTGTTGGGCTTGTTATTCGCAAATATTGTCTCACACTTTGTTGTTTATATTTTAATCCTTTTAATAGGGTCTTTTATTGGGCTAATGTTTTAAATTCTGATGGATCCAATACCTCAGATGTTCAGTTACTCTGCTTTTGGTGTGTTATCCAAGGTAGAACTTCCGAGTTTTGGGTTCCCGAGATTTTATCCTATATTACAGTGTGTCCGTAAAGTCATGGTGCACTTTTGACCCGTCACAGGACTGACATGCACCATGACTTTATGGATACACTGTATCACCAGAAACGTCTTATGGCTTTATGTTTTACATTTCAACCCAAGATCCATTTCGCGCTGGTTCTTATATAAGGTATGAGGTCTAGGTGACCGGTCACTTTGTGACCTTAGAATATCCAGCTGCTCCGGACCGTGGTTGAATAGGTCACCCCCTGCCCTGCTGAACTGCTGTTATACCTTTATCAAAAATAACAGGTTCGTCCTTGTGTGGGGCTGGTTCCGTGTGCCTGTGGTACCGACCTATATGCCTCTCCGTCCGCCAGTACCAGTGCTGAATATTGTAGCTACGTCCTGAAATCAAGTAATGAGTTCTCTCACTTTATTATTCCTTTTCACGACTGTTTCAGCAATTCTTGTTCCTTTATCTTTCCATTTCCAAATTTTAGAATATTATCTGTTTATAAAATGTTGCTCAACTTTTGAAAGAAACAAATCAATCTCGGGAAGGTGGAATCTTCAAATCCGTATTTGTCTTAAATACTCACGCCACCTTCACTGGGCGTGGGGAGGGGTCCCGGCCACTCGGGGCTCGGTCCCACACGGAGAAGGTTAACGTGACCACACAGATTCTGGAGGAGAGGCAGCAGCTCCGAGTCCGGGCTACCTGAGCTGTGGCCAGCTCTGTTTGGGCGGGAGGAAGGCGCTGCCTTCTTCAGATCACTCTCAGGGAGGGAATGGTGTTGTGACACAAGTTTATACTCCTCGGGGTGCGTCACATTCCCTCCACCGGGTGCCTGAGCACTTTTATCGACGGAAGCTCTTTGTAAGGATGAGAGGGCGCTCAGATTTCCAGGAGTGCAGGCTCTTATTAGACGAGGAAAAGTCCTGCCGGGCACTTCTCGGGAGAAGGGCGCTAAGCAGATTTTGGGGGCTATTTTTGTAGGGTCGGGAAGACCCTTGATCACGTGGGCGTTGAGTCAGAAGTTCTGGTCTGTGGGAGAGCCTATAGTTAGAATTTCTGGCATGTCTCTATCTGCAGTTTTATGGTTTGGATTCCTGGGATGCTCCTTCTGGAATTTTTCTGCTTCAGGAGTGACAGTTCAGTAAGTAAGGATGAGGTCAGGCAGATAAGCGGATCAGCAAAAGGGCAGTTAGAAGTCATGTATCTATCATTTCTCAACTCTGTGGCATAATAAAACAAAAAAGAGGTGAGGGGAAGAAAAGGGTGTGAGGTTCAGGAAAGAGGTTTGTCTCGGTCCGTCTTTCTTCTAGACCTATGTTGGGCAGTGTAAAGCCAATAGCCGGGGCCACCATCACAGCAGCCTGACCCGTGCAGGTTCGCATTGGATTCGAACAGTCGGTAATGAAACACTGGAGCCAAGAACTGGTGAGCCATCAGCTTTAATTCTAGCTTGCACCCGGCGGGCAAGCAAAAACACACACTGGGCTCAAGAACCCACACATTCAGTGCTCACTAAGCTACTGACTTATCCCAGTTTCCTAGAATCAAAGGTTTCTAGCTCACTAGACTTATTCACCTCTGTTCCCCATCTCCTCCAGCACAAACTCTTAACAAACTGGCTTCTCACTCAGCACTCCGCCATCTTGGCTGCTTCTCCTGGCCTCCATGTGGCCTTAATCTGCTCTCCTCTCTAATACCTCAGGAACCAAGACAGAGATCAAGCTACTGGTCTCCCCAATTTATACCGTGGAATCAAAACCTTTAATCCAATTATACAAACAAGGAAGTCTCTGTATAATGGGATTCCTCAGGAGAGTGCACCACTCTACATCATCCAATCAGTCAAGGGTGTGGGGAAGAGCTTACTCTTAAACTAAGCCTTAGGCTATAACGACCCGGCCTGCCCACAGCCTGTCCCAGAACACACATTAATATCAACGAACTTCCATGTGGGCAGCGCCATCTTCAACAAAGTGAGCATAATATATTTTATCTGCCCAACAATCCACCCTTATGCTCACTTTACTACCCACAATCTACACCACCAGCATTCTTATACAAGGAAATTAGGCACATTACACAAATTACAACAGCATGACAAATCATACAATTTCAACAATTACAAAGGTACTTTTCACCAGTCTCTAAGCACTTCGCCAAAAGTGCAAAATGTCCTCGGCCTTCTCTCTTGCCATTTGAAAGGCTTCCCCGGGCAGGGGGACAGCCTCCATCAAAGCCACCCCTCACCCCCATCAGGGTATTTCACATTGTCCAAAAACCATAAGTCCATTCAACAAATGAGCCAGTGCTCACTCGGGTCGTAGTCCAGGAAATCAGTCCACACACATGGGGCGTTAGCCTCCCCCCTCATCTCTGCCATCCTGGCAGCTCATACACTGTCCCAAAAAGGAGCACGTGGCCATGGCAGTCAGAATTTCTATCTCTGCTCTGGGGAGCATGATGGCATCCACCCCTGTGTCCCAAAATCGCAGACCTACCAGCGTTGTAGTAGAAGCTCCTTGCTGCTGGGCTCTCACCTTCTGGAGACTGCAGATTGCAACTCCAGCTCGATTCTCCTCATCCTCCAAAGAGGAACTGAAAACACCAGCTCCTGCTGCTGGGCTTGATCTCCGGGCCACTGCTGCCTTCTGCTCAGCAGGCCTTGCAGCTGCAACCCCGGCCTCAGCCCCGGTCCTGGCCTCAGCTCCGGCCCCGGCCTCAGGCCTAGCCTCATGCCACTGCTGGCTCTCCACAACATCCAGCGCAATCTCCAACTCACTAACCTGTGATTCCTTCTCCAGCATCTGCTCCATTTCCAGGTGAATCTCACAAACCTGGTCAGCCTCCTCCGGTGCTTCCTTCAGCTCCAGGGTCAGCATCTGTTTCTCCCACGTTTCCTCCAGCTCCTTCTGCTGCTCAGCCTGCAGGTTCTGAGCAGCCTCTTCCATAGAGGTCTCGGTTTCCTCACACATGGCTGTAAAAGTCAGCCAGCCTACAGTCCCCAAAAAAACAGCTATGAGAAACCATAACAGCAGCCAGTTCTCTACTCCACCGCTCAGAGGTGGTGGTGACTCCATGCTGATCTGTATCGAATCCTGCCACAGTCTATGCCAAATGTAAAGCCAATAGCCAGGGCCACCATCACAGCAGCCTGACCCGTGCAGGTTCGCATTGGATTCGAACAGTCAGTAATGAAACACTGGAGCCAAGAACTGGTGAGCCATCAGCTTTAATTCTAGCTTGCACCCGGCGGGCAAGCAAAAACACACACTGGGCTCCAGAACCCACTCATTCAGTGCTCACTAAGCTACTGACTTATCCCAGTTTCCTAGAATCAAAGGTTTCTAGCTCACTAGACTTATTCACCTCTGTTCCCCATCTCCTCCAGCACAAAACTCTTAACAAACTGGCTTCTCACTCAGCACTCCGCCATCTTGGCTGCTTCTCCTGGCCTCCATGTGGCCTTAATCTCCTCTCCTCTCTAATACCTCAGGAACCAAGAACCAAGAGAGAGATCAAGCTACTGGTCTCCCCACTTTATACCGTAGAATCAAAACCTTTAATCCAATTATACAAACAAGGAAGTCTCTATATAATGGGATTCCTCAGGAGAGTGCACCACCCTACATCATCCAATCAGTCAAGGGTGTGGGGAAGAGCTTACTCTTAAACTAAGCCTTAGGCTATAACGACCCGGCCTGCCCACAGCCTGTTCCAGAACACACATTAATATCAACGAACTTCCATGTGGGCAGCGCCATCTTCAACAAAGTGAGCATAATATATTTTATCTGCCCAACAATCCACCCTTATGCTCACTTTACTACCCACAATCTACACCACCAGAATTCTTGTACAAGGAAATTTGGAAGTTCGTTGATATTAATGTGTGTTCTGGAACAGGCTGTGGGCAGGCCGGGTCGTTATAGGCTAATGCTTAGTTTTAAGAGTAAGCTTTTCCCCACACCCTTGACTGATTGGATGATGTAGGGTGGTGCACTCTCCTGAGGAATCCCATTATGCCTCAGATGGGTGGCTTTGTATCAGAGACTTCCTTGTCTGTAGAATGATTAAGGGTTTGGATTTCTACACTATAAAGTGGGGCAGGCCAGGAGCTTGCTCTCTCTTGGTTCCTGAGGTATTAGAGAGGAGAGCAGATTAAGAAGGCCACGTGGAGAGGAGAAGCAGCCAAGATGGCAGAGTGCTGAGGAAGAAGGCAGTTTTGTGTAGTTTGTGCTGGAGAAGAAGATGGGGAACAGAGGTGAATAAGTCTGGTGAGCTAGAAACCTTTGATGCTAGGAAACTCGGGTAAGTCAGTAGCTTTGTGAGCACTGAATGAGTGGGTTTTGGAGCCCAGGGTGTGTTTTTGCTTGCCCGCCGGGTGCAAGCTAGAATTAAAGCTGATGGCTCACCAGTTCTTGGCTCCGTTTTTTTATTACCGACTGTTCGAATCTAATGCGAACCTGCACTGGCCGGGCAGCCGTGATGGTGGCCGCGGCTACTGGCTTTACAACCTATTTTCTGCTGTTGTCCCTAATGGCGGCCTCCTTCGTGGACGTCTCTGTGGGGCAGTTGGAGTAGGGGTTGTAGAAGCATTTGACTGTAGGTAACTCTGGAGATTTCTTTCCTTCGGGCCTGTAGGAACGGCCCAGCCATTGTGGATTCATTCTTGAAGTTTTCGGAAAGAGTTGATATTTTCCTAAACCAGGCCAGACTCGTTGGTGTAGTATCAACACTGTTCCTGTAAAAAGAGTCAAGTTCCGCCCTTCTCTGCTGTTAAAAGCCGAGAGAAAGGTCGGGCGTGGGAAGAGGTGTAGAGGAGAGGTGAGGGAAGGGCATAGCAAAACATGTGACAGTTTCGATGCAGCAGTCACTGGGGATAAGGAGGAGGTAGGGAGGAGTGTTTCCAGATTTAGATTAGAACAGGGCTGGAAAGAGAATTTGGAGTTTTTAAGAAAAATGATATGAACTTGTTGTAAGTGAGAGGGTGATAAATGGGCTAAGGCCTTTTGAGTAACAAGATCCTGCAGGTTGTGAGAAGACCTGATGATGACGTTCTGTCCTAATGAGAGCTTTTTGCTCTCAAGGGACAACAGGGCTGCGGCTGCCAGAGCTCTGAGGCAGGGTGCCCATCCCTTGCAAGTGGGGTCTAGCTGTTTAGAGAGATAAGCAACTGGTGCGAAGAAGGGTCCCTTTTGATGTCCAAGGACTCGAAGGGCAAGTCCCTGTTTTTCTGTAACATAGAGCATGAATTCTGAGTTTAAGTCTGGAAGCTGTAGGGCAGGTGCTTGAAGGAGAGAAAATCCACAAGGCATTGGAGTTGTGGTCACATTTCTACCCTTTGCAGCTAGAGTTTAAGTCCTAGTTATAAGGTATTTTTCCCCGCTGAGAAAGAAGGAAATCAGCGTAGTTACTAAGTATTAACTATTAAGGCTTTATTTGGTACAGAGCACTTTTCGAACGGGGCTCACTGGCACGGGAGATGAATGCCAGGAATCTCGCCCCGGGGACCACATGGCACCAGATTTAAAAAGGGGCCCTCCTGGGGTCATCCAGCTAATATGATATAATGAAATCTCACTGGCTGACGGATAGTCACTTTTCTCCCAGAGGTTTGTGGGAAGTGTAGTTCCGGCGCGCCTGGCCATGTGGGCATCGCGACAAAGACTGGGGCTCTGATTTCCCCACGTGACCATCCCCCTTAGTCACCGACCCTATATTCCAGCCTTTTTGGTTAAATAGAAAAGAGGTGCCTTTTATCCGTCTGACTACTTCTTGCTGATTAGGGGCGTTGTGGAGAGGGAGGGATTGGCTGGTGGTGACTTTGAGGGGTGTCAGTGGGAACATCAGTTTGGCGTGTGTTAAGAAACTTCGCGGATGCACTTCTGTAAGAATTTAGAAAAGAAACATATATGAGTTATACATTGATAATTAGAAGAGGATTTAGGATAGGGGTAGCCTAGGTGAGAATGGGTGGCTGCCATTAGGAGCTAAGTAGGTTGTAGGAGGAGAGATTTTTCTTCGCAGACGGTTGAGGAGATTGAAGCTTCTTTCATCAGGTCAGTCCTACTGAACAGCATTGCTCCCTGCTTCAGCTCACTCTGGCGGCAGGCTCCTGGTGGGAGGGACAGGAGCAACAGGATCTGCAGGCCCCATCCTTTTTGTGAGCCGCAGACGAGTAGGGCCCAGTGGTTCCGACTGCCAGTGGTCTGCATGGGAGCAAGCTTGAGGCAAGAGACACGGTTAGAAATGAGGGTAGCATTGATTATGGGGGAGCCCTTGGTAGTGAGGAATGGCAGGAATAAGTGGGAAGACGTTGTCAGCTGGATAGTGGCTCCGAGACTGTGTAGAATGTCTCGACCCAGAAGGGGTACAGGCACGATGGCATAACTAAGAATAGGTGCAAAAAAGGGGGATTCCATTCAAACTGCATGTCAGGGGTGACATGTGAAGGGGAAAGAAGGGGTCCCATCCATTCCCATAACTGAGACCTGTGAAGGAATTAGAGGTCTAGAGTGTGGTGGCAAAACAGAGAAGGTAGCCCCCGTGTCCACAGAAATGAAATGGACTTACTCGCTACCTGTAGCTTCACCCGTGGCTCAGAGGGTGAGGGGGGTCTCTGAGTCCGGGCCGTGTCAGCTGTCCACGAGGCCTAGGAATTCTAACGATGGGTTCACATGGCTAGCTTGGCCTCCCATCTGCGCGGCCTGTCCTCCACGCTGAGACGCCAAGGATGTGCCTGCTGTCCAGAGGGGACAATCGCTCCGCCAGTGACCATGCTGCTTGCACTTAGGACAAGGCTTAGTGGGTAGTCTCGGGCAGGGGCACTGCCGGGACCAATGACCCTCCTCACCACACTTAAAGCAAGCTCCTGGTGGGGATCCTGTTTGCGGCCCAGACTTAGATCGAGCACTTCCTGTGCTTTGCCCTGTTGCTCTGGCCTCAGGGCTGCCACAATAGCCTGGGTTTGGAGTGCTACCTTCTGTTGCATGCGGGCCTGGCGAAAAACCTCGGCCTGTTCCTCTCGACCATTAAAAACCTTAAATGCCATGTTCATCAGGTCTCGGATAGGGGTTTGCGGGCCCTCCTCTGCCTTCTTAAGTTTCTTCCAAATGTCCGGGGCCGATTGGGAAATAAAGTGAGTAGCTAATACGGTGGTCACGGCACTGGAAGTAGGGTCTAAACGAGTATGGAGGACCATAGCGTCAGGGAGGCGATTTAAGAAAAGAGCTGGATTTTCCTCAGGTCCTTGAGTAATTTCCCTTAACTTGTCATAGTTAACTACTTTTTGTGCTGCATCCTGCATGCCAGCTATAAGACATTCAACCATCTGATCACGTCGTCTCCTACCTGGTTGTTCCTTCTGGTAATCCCAGTTGGGGTCCGTGTCAGGGACCGCCTCTGGGCCCACCAGCATTTGAACATTAGAGGTGTGGACCTTATCTGCATGAGCTCGTGCTGCTGTCCAGATCCAGTCTCGTTCGTTGGTGGTGAGGGTAGAAGACATAATAATATAGAGATCATGCCAAGTAAGGTCATATACCTGAGTAAGATATTGGAATTCCTTGGTATAGTTGGTAGGATTAGCAGAATAGGAGCCCACACGCTTTTCATTTGCAGACAGATCAGAGAGGGAGAAAGGCACATGGACTCTAACGACCCCTTCCGTCCCGGCCACCTGGCGGAGAGGGCATAGGGGGTCGGCTCCCTCTTGTGGCCTGGAGTGGGATCCGGTGTGAGCACTAACAGGGGAGGAGAGAGAGGGATCAGCGTTTGCAGGTGGAAGAGAAACAGGATTTAGCAAAGAGAAGAGAAACAGGATTTAGCAAAGAGATGAAATGGGACCGAAGGAGTGGTGCAGGAGGGGAACAAAGTTCCTCAGGGGAGTCGGCAAAGGAGGAAAGATCTGGAGTGGAGAGTTTAGCTGAGGTTTCTCTGGCCAGAAAGACCTGCGTTGTAGAACAGCCGGCACAGAGATTAGGACGAGAATGCAACTGAAGAAACCCCTGTATATAAGGAATCTCTGTCCATTATCCAACTTCTTGGCAATAGTTCTGTAAACCAATAAGGATGTTAAAATAAAAATTTCCTTCCTGAGGCCACCTGGTCCGGTTATCCAGTGGGTATTGTGGCCAGGCTATGCTGCAGAAGAAAATTAGTTTCTTCTTTTTTAGGGAGGGATCAATGTTTGGGAGGTTTTGGATAAGGCACCCCAGGGGTGTTTTAGAGTCAGGCTTGGATCCCTTTGTCCCCATGGTCACCCCTCAGTTCTCGGAGAATGGTCAAGAGATGAGTACTGGCATCCCAAAACTCAGACTCTGGCCACGGAATGGATAGGGAAAGTGAATATGTGCTTGGACGTCTCCAGGGCACACACGCACTCGGACGGAAAAGGCTTCCCTGACGTAGCTACGGTTTTCGGACAGGGAGCCTCAGTGGAAAGAACCTGAGGGGGTTTGGAGGCAGAGAGCTTACCACACCGTGCACCAAGGTGGAAGGTCCATTGGATATCCTGGGTCCTGGTTCTTTCTCGGAGGGGATGGGAAAAGAGGAGCTGTCTGTGGTGGACTTCAAACTCCTCCCGGGTTTCAGTACCAAAAATGTAAGGTATATTTCCCCGCTGAGAAAGAAGGAAATCAGTGTAGTTACTAAGTATTAACTATTAAGGCTTTATTTGGTACAGAGCGCTTCTCGGACAGGACTCACTGGCATGGAAGATGAATGCCAGGAATTTTGCCCTGGGGACCGCACGGCACCAGATTTAAAAAGGGGCCCTCCTGCCTGACCAGGCAGTGGCGCAGTGGATAGAGCATCGGACTGGGATGTGGAAGGACCTAGGTTCGAGACCCCGAGGTCGCCAGCTTGAGCGCGGGCCCATCTGGCTTGAGCAAAAGCTTGCCAGCTTGGACCCAAGGTCGCTGGCCCCAGCAAAGGGTTGCTCGGTCTGCTGAAGGCCGGTGGTCAAGGCACATGTGAGAAAGCAATCAATGAACAACTAAGGTGTCACAACAAAAAAACTGATGATTGATGCTTCTCATCTCTCTCCATTCCTGTCTGTCTGTCCCTATCTATCCCTCTCTCTGACTCTCTCTCGGTCCCTGTAAAAAAAAAAAAAAAAAAAAAAAAGTACTTGTTCCTGCTAATTAACTTGAAATAACGTGTGTAATAAAATTGAAAAGACTTTTTTTTTTTTCAATAAAAAGGGCCCTCCTGGGGTCGTCCAGCTAATATGATTTAGTGAAATCTCACTGGCTGACGGACAGTTGCTTTTCTCCCAAAGGTTTGTGGGAAGTGTAGTTCCGGTGTGCCTGGCCATGTGGGCGATCCCAGACAAAGACTGGGGCTCTTATTTCCCCACGTGACCATCCCCCTTAGTCACTGACCCTACCTATACTAGTGACCACTGCTTCTAGCTGGAATCAGCAGCAGGTCCTAGCCTACAATAGGCATGGGACATTGAGACAAGAGGAATAAAGGAGATACTATACATTAAATAAAACAACAAAATTAGACTGTCAATATCCACAGTAGAGATCTTCGAGGGATAAATAAAACTCAAATATCCAGGTAAGGCATAGTAGATGGCCCTGTGTTTACAAGAAACGAGATCTGTTTACCTGCTACTTGGAAGAAATACCTTAGGCTCATGAACGATGTCCTTGGGCCTTCAGTGGCAATTTCCAGCATTCTGGGCAAGATCAGGTCACAGGGAGCTGGAGCAGGCATAGAAGAGACTGAACCCTCCCTCCATGGAGCAAGGGGGCAGCTTACCTTCTCGTGTCCCTCTTTTCACAGCAAAGATGTGTCCCTTGGTGGGGCCGAGAAGCCTTCGTAGGCTTCAGTTCAATGACCTTTCTTTCCACTCTTGAATCCTATGAAGTCCTTTAGGGCGCTGGAGCCTTTAAGAGCGTATGCCGAAAGCTGGTATTTCCTGACCTCTTGAGGGCCTTATTTGCCTTTTCTGTTACTCCCTTGGCCATTATAGACCTTAAAAGCCATGCTCAGAAGATCTTACTGAGGGGCTTGAGGGTCCTTATTTGTTTATATAACTCTTGGAAAAAGACAAAAGCAATGTTCTTACCTGGACCAACTCAAGAAAAATAGGTTTGGTTGTCTCCTTTAGAATTCCAGAGTCTCTTCACTGCTAAATGATTCAGTACATTAGCATTTAAAAGAAATTTTAACAAAAGTATGATAGAATAGATTTGCAAGAGTTTTAAGATATGACTTAGTATTGAACAATATTGTTTCAAAATAATAATAAACTAAACATTATATAGAAAACAACAATTTCTAATATTTAAACTAAGATTTTAATATTACAGGGCTATAAAACAGCAAATAGAAGAATTAACCAAAGGCCTTCAAAATAACATATACATTTTAACATGAAAAATACTTTTATACAACAAGACATTTTTGGTATAAACTACCTAGCTGGCAATGAGATACTAACTTGCTTTTGACTCACAGTAATTTACAAGGGCGGGGTGGAGCCTGCGGGAGAAGCAGGCTCCGGGAACTGAGAGCATGACGCTTTTACCCTTTGTTTTTTTAAATTTTTTAAATTCATTTTAGAGAGAAGACACAGAGAGAGAGAGAGACAGAAAGGGGGGAGGAGCTGGAAGCATCAACTCCCATATGTGCCTTGACCAGACCAGTGCAGGGTTTTGAACTGGCGACCTCAGTGTTCCCAGGTCGACGCTTTATCCACTGCGCCACCACAGGTCAGGCCAACTTTTACCCTTTTTTTTTTTAATTTTTTCCTGCAGTTTGTCTTGTAGTCAAGCCTCTTAGCAAGACAATGGAACTTCTCCCAAGCAGGCTTGAATTAATCCTTCTGCTCCAACGTTTGGAGAAACATTTTCAATTTGTGGACTCTGCTTTTCTTTAATTTAAATCGCTTGCTTGCCAGCCCTTTTAGTATTGAGCAAGCTTTTCCAGACTGCTTTTACTATCTGGATTTAAAAGTTCTAGACAATATTACCTATTACAAAACTAAGACTTGTTCGAAGAGAATTTAAGAATTATTGCACCAATGAAACAAAAATATAAGACAGATAGTTAACTGGCACCTGGAATAAGAGGGTGTTTGACTATAGAAATATTAATTATTCCACAAGACAAGGGGAAGAAGCCTATTAGACTGAGGAAAGAAAGGATTTGATTTGTAGTGGCAGGTGGTTGGAGACTGCTGAGGGTCTGAGTTCGATTTTAGGGTGAGATCTCAGATGGTGGGGGTTAAGGCAGCGCCCAGATAGACTACGGACTGAGAGTGAAGTTGAGCCTTAGCAGAGAAGACACGATATTCCTTTATGGTGAGGAAGTTGAGAAGGGTGGTGGTGTGTCTCCTGGAGGCAGGCAGGGAGGGGCTGCAGAGGAGTCCGTGGAGAAGGAAATATTAGGAGCGGAGGTTTTAGGTGTAGAACAGCAGCACAGAGATTAAGGACAGGAGTGGTAGGAGAAGGAGACGGAGGAGTAGGAGCGGAAGGGATAGCAGAGGGGTCTTGAGGGTCAAAGATACCAGATGGAGGGTCAGAGAGAGGAGAGTGAGTAGAAGGTGAGCTAGAAGTTCTGGCCAGAAGAGCTTGATAGGTAGAACATGAAGAGCAACAGAGAAGCAGATAGAATAAGGCCTGCATGTAAGGAATTTCTGAGACCCCGTCCGGTGGCAAAAATTGTCAAGATCTCTTAGGATATTGTAATCAAAGGTTCCATTTTCTGGCCACTGAGAGTCATTGTCTAATTTATGCTGAGGCCAGGCTGTGTTACAGAAGAAGATGAGTTTTTAGGTTTGAGGTCAGAGACTGAGTTTGGTGAGATTTTTGATGACACAGCCGAGGGGAGTCTGGCTGGCTGGCTGGGACTAAGAGGAGCCCACAGTAGAGGAGACTGGTGTGAGAAGGGGGCGTCCCACCCTCAGTCACAGTCCCAAGAGGAGAAAATCTCCGTAGAAAGAGAGTCTCAGACAGGAGGTCGTCACCCCAAGGCTGAGATCTCGGGACGTAGGAGAGGGCCTGGCTAGACACGCCTAGCCTTTCTTGGAGGTCCAGTAGAGGGGTAGAGGCAGACCACTCGTAGATATGGGGTCTGAAGTCAAAACCGTCTGACCAGGAAGGGGTGTTTTTGGAGAGAAATTTGGAGGCCAACCGGGAAGTTGAAGGAGAAACTCCTTACCTCCTTGTCTGCAGGGGTTTGGGCCAGGGTCGGACTGCCGGTCGCTCAGCCGCACTCACACAGCCGAATAGAATCAGGGAGTTAGCCCGGACAAGACGCCGCTGTTCCCTGCTTCCCTGGTTGTAAGTTCGGCCAGCAAGGGGATTGTCCAGGCAGCCGGTGCCCAGTCCCGAGTTTCGGCACCAGATGTAAGGATGAGAGGGCGCTCAGATTTCCAGGAGTGCAGGCTCTTATTAGATGAGGAAAAGTCCTGCCGAGCACTTCTCCGGGAGAAGGGCGCTAAGCAGATTTTGGGGGCTATTTTTATAGGGTAGGGAAGACCCTTGATCAGGTGGGCGTTGAGTCAGAAGTTCTGGTATGTGGGAGAGCCCAGAGTTAGAATTTCTGGTATGTCTCTATCTGCAGTTTTATGGTTTTGGATTCCTGGGACGCTCTTTTGGAATTTTTCTGTTTCAGGAGTGATAGTTCAGTAAGTAAGGGTGAGGTCAGACAGATAAGCGGAACAGCAAATGGGCAGTTAGAAGTCATTTATTTATCACTCTTAAGTCTTGAGTCACGGCCCCAGAAGTCAGTCCGGTTCTCAAAGGAAAAGGTGTGGAGGATGCCCTGGGGAAGGCACCCGACACAGACGAAGAGCACAGGTCAATCACTCGCTGGTATGCAGCGTTTCCCCAAAGCGATGGCAGCTGCTCGCCAAGGGGCCTGCATCGCTAAGGACGGAGAGAAGCAAACGTTACTGGTAGGAGTAACAGTAATGACAGCTAACTTCGGGAGTAAATTAGAATCGGGCAATGATTCAAAACATACTAAGGAAGTAAGCTACAGTCACTATCCAGAACTAAGTTAAGTTAAAGGCAACTTGGCCAAGGTCACACAATTAGTGAGTGGCCGAACCAGGACATGAACCAGGCCACCAAACTCCAGAGTCAGGGTTTTAATCACTTGACTGGAGTTTTTCCTAAAGAAAATTATTAAAATAAATATTAGCATGCTTAGTAAAATTACATTGGCATAATATAATAACAATGCTAAGTAGGAATTAAAAATATAAAAGATCTATATAGAACATCTATAGGGAAAATTATAAAAGTTTATTAGGAGATAATTACCTACACTTAAATGTTGTGAACAGTGAGTTAAGCTTCAATAAAATTCCAAACAAAATCCCAAAGAATTAATGAAGCTTCATTCTACAAAAGACAAGCTTCATGAAAAAAATAGTTGGTAAGCTGGACTTCATTAAGATAAAAGCTTGTTCTGCAAATGATACTGTCAAGAGAATGAGAAAACAAACCACACACTGGCAGAAAATGTTTGCAAAAGATGTATCTTATAAAGGACTGTTAAAAAATATACAAAGAACTCTTAAAACTCAGCAATGAGAAAATGAACATCTCAGTTTAAAATTGGGTAAAGGATTTGAACAGACATCTCACCAAAAAGACATACAGATGGCAAATAAACACGAAAAGATGCTGAATGTCATGAATTTTTAGGGAATCTCAAATTAAAATAATGTCATACAACTCCACAACCATTAGAATGGTTAAAATCTAAAACACTAAAACGTTCTAGCAAGGATGTGAAGCAACAGAACTCTCATTCATTGCTTGTGGGAATTGAAAATGGTAGAACCACTTTGGAAGAGTTTGGTAGTTTCTTAAAAACTAAACATACTCTAGCCATAAGATTCAATAATCATGGCACATTGGTATTTGCCCAAATAAATTGAAAACTTACATACACACAAAAACCTGCACACCCAGGTTTATAGCAGCTTTATTCATAATTTCCAAAACTTGGACACAACCAAGATGTCCTTCAGTAGGTGAATGAATAACTGGTTTATGCAGACAATGGAATATTATTCAGCATTATAAAGATGTGCCCTCTCAAGCCATGAAAAGACATGAAGGAATCTTAACTACATATGACTAATCGTGAAAGAAACATCTGAAAAGGCTGTATGATTCCAACTATATTTTAGCATTGAGTTATTGTTTGCATTTTCACCCTAGTACACGTTGATTTATTTCATTTTGCTTTTCAGTATCTGTCTTTATTTAATTTATTGTATTTACATAACATTGATTTATTTTTTTAAGAGAGAGAGAAACAGGAAGGGAGACAGATGATAAGCATCAGCTCATAGCTGCATCACTTTAGTTGTCCATTGATTGCTTCTCATAGGTTCCTTGACCAGAGGTTCAACCCCAGGCAGCGATCCCGTGCTCATGCTGGTGAGCCCATGCTCAAGCCAGCAACCTTGGGTTTCAAACCTGGATCCTCAGTGTCCCAGTTGGATGCTCTATCCGCTGGGCTATCAGGACGATACACACTGATTTTTAACCTCCCTTGCTCACATTCTTTAACATCTTAAAGTGAGGTGAAAACTAGAATCTGAATTTAATTTTTCTACTCTATAAACCCACAGAAGGATTTCTTCTATCTCTTCCACAGCTTAGCTTTATTATTATTAGAACACTAAAATACCCCTTGTTGCCTGACCAGCGATGAGGCAGTGGATCAAGTGTTGCCCTGGAACGCTGAGGTCATTGGTTCAAAATCCTGGGCTTGCTTGGTCAGGGCAACTTCTGCGAGTTGATGCTTCCTGCGCCTCCCTTCTTTATCTCTCTTCTGTCTGTACAATCAATAAAACATTTAAAGTATATATTTTAAAAAATACCCATTGTCCTCTGCATGGAAGCAGTGGGAGTGAGGTCTGAGAATGTTCCTTGCCTGCTATTATTTCCACACTCCTGCTGCCCACCCACCCCTGGCGTCAGGAAACAGCTACATACTTTGTCCTTCCACTCATCAGTAACATCCAGGAGGGGCAGCGGGGCCCGGAGGTCTGACTGGCAGTTCGCCCCACCCCTCCACCCGCCCCCATCTTTAATTCCCAGTAGTTAGCTTTCCAAAGACCGCTGGGGCAAGAGGTTCAGTCTCTTCCGTGATTTTTCCTGGGTAAGGAGCTTCATCGTAACAAATTCGAGGCACAGATCCCAGTGGCAAGTTTTCGGCAGGGAGGATGATGCTAGCTGAAGATTAAAGTCGACTCTCTGTCCCTTTAGGAAATGCCCTGGAGTTGGGGAACGCATCGCCACGGTCTCCCCAGCCTAAAAGTGTCCCCTCACTGAGGGTTCGCGCCAGCTCTTCAGGCGGACGCCCTGGTCACTATGGAAACAGCCATGTCCACACTAACTTTGGGTTCAAAGACCCCGGGTTATTGCATCGCGGCAGCAGGCGGCGCAAGAGGGCGCGGGTAGACTGCGCACGCGCCGGAGGACAGTTCCGGAGACTGTTCCCAGCGGCATCCGGCCCCAGCGGCAGCATGAAGAGCGGCGAGGACAACCGAGGAGCGCGCGGCGGGGGCCCGCGGAAGCTAGGGCTCTGCGTCCTCTGCGGGCTGCCCGCCGCAGGAAAGTCGACTTTCGCGCGAGCCCTCAGCCACCAGCTGCAGCAGCAGCTAGGCTGGGCCGTTGGTGTTGTCGCCTATGATGACGTCCTGCCTGACGTGTTTCTGAAGGAGGCGAGCGCAGGGCCATTGGTCAGTACGGAGGGGCGGGGCCTGGGTCGTGGCGGCAGAGGGAATGTCCAAGCTTTGCGGCCGGGCTGTCGCTGGTGTGGGTGATGGAGGCAGGCGTGGGAGGAGACTGAGTGGGGGAAAAGTGGAGAGCATTTTACATAGAGTGAGTTGACTCCATCACTGAGGTTTATATGTGCAGGTGGGGCATGCAGGTGCTCTGTGTTCTATACAGGGAGCCTTACAAGACGGGGTTGGGTTCTGAAGTCGGTGTGCAAGGTGGCAGTCCCCGTAGTCAAGTAGACTCTGGAAAATCTGGAAACAGCCCAAGTGTCGGTCAGAGGACGAGTGGATTAAAAAGCTTTGGTACATATATACTATGGAATACTACTCAGCCATAAGAAATGATGACATCGGGTCATTTGGAACAATATGGATGGACCTTGATAACATTATACTGAGTGAAGTAAGTAAACCAGAGAAAACTAAGGACTATATGAGTCCATACATAGATGGGACATAAAAATGAGACTCAGAGACATGGACAAGAGTGTACTGGCTACCAGGAGGGAGTAGGGGGAGGAAAAAGAGGAGGTAGCAAGGTGGTAGGGGCACAAATAAAACCAGATTGAAGGTGACGGAGGACAGTTTGACATTGGGTGTTGGATTCACAATATAATCAAATGTGAAAATAGCCTGGAAATATTTTCTCTGAAAATATGTGTCCTGATTTATCAATGTCACCCCATTAAAATTAATATATAAAAAAAGAAAATCTTTTAGGAAAGTTGTCCTCTCGAAACTTCCAATACAACCGGTTTAACATCCAGCTAGGTGCATATCCAGATTTTGCGGGGCTTGAAGTTTATAGTTTGGGGAACCCTTTTAAAGAAAAAAGAGTACAGCCTGATCAGGCGTTGGCGCAGTGGATAGAGCATCAGCCTAGGGCACTTAGGACCTAAGTTTGAAGCCTGGAGGTCACTGGCTTGAGCTCAGGCTCACTGTCTTGAGTGCGGGCTCACCAGCTTGAACACTCGGGGTTTGAGTATGGTTTCAGAGCATGGGTTCATAGACATGACCCCATGGTCGCTGGATGAGCCCAAGGTTGCTGACTTGAAGCCCAAGGTCGTTGACTTAAGCCCAAGGTCGCTAGCTTGAGCAAGGGGTCACTTGACCCAGCTGGAGCTGCCATGTCCAGGCACATATGAGAAAGCAATCAATGAACAACTAAGGAGCTGCAACCATGAGTTGATGCTTCTCATCTCTCTTCGTTCCTTTCTGTTTCTCTCTCTCTGTCTCTCTAAGAACATGTACCAAATGATAAGTAACAGAACTGGGAAGGTCCTTCTCACGACGATAAAGAGGCTATACAAAAGAAGGAGCAGAAACTGAATCTTCATTCATCTCAGGGTAAATCTGCCTTTGCCAGCAGTGGAAAATATGGCTGGCTCTTAGTTGACCATCAGATGAAGTAATGGGCTTGTGTTGCCAAGGGACCAATTTGTCCAGTGGACTTAAATCACACTCAGCCAGTGAGATGTATCCCCTTGCAGAAGCATGCCTTCCATCTATTGCATGCTGTAGAGCAGACACTCTTTGATCCAAAGAATTTAGTTACTTTTGTTGTTTAGTGCCGTGCCCTGGTGTAGATGAATTCACATAAATAAAACACAAATATGACGTGATTCCACTCTACACATATATGCAAATATACAGCACATTTGGTGTTGGAAAAAATTTGCACCTCTCCCCATTTTTGTTTAATTTTGTGGTAAACATAGTTTCAGGTCCCTGGCAACAGATTTACTTAGATGGTAGTATTTTCCCCACTGTGGAGAAAGCTGCAAGTTGTTGTAAGGTTGTATTTGCTGGGGTTTCACAACTTTTCTTACGTTTTTTTCCCCCTACAGACAAAGGCCGGGAAACTCATGTAGTCATGTGAGAAGGATATCACACCTTTTTTTTAATTTTGGTGTGGGGTGTTTTTTTAGATTTTATTCATTTTAGAGAGAGGAGACAGACAGAGAGAGAGAAGGGGGGAGGAGCAGAAAGCATCAACTCCCATATGTGCCTTGACCAGGCAAGCCTGAGGTTTTGAACCGGCAACCTCAGCATTCCAGGTCGTCGCTTTACCCACTGCGCCACCACAGGTTAGGCTTTCTTTTTCTTTTTTGGTTTTTATAGATTTTATTCACCTTTTTTAGTGGGTTTTCTTTATAGTCAGTTCAGCTGGTGGATTTGTTGTATGTACTAGTAATCTCGGTGATGTGGTAAGGCGTGGACTGGCAGGAGAGGGACTGTGATCTCCCATCCTTGTCTTTGGCCTCATGATTAAGTCAGTGGTCTTCACAGCCTTTGAGCAGTACAAGAATACATGTATTTTCAAGCTATTTGTCTTCCTCACAGTCTGCTTCCTCTGTCTTTTTCCAACCCTGTTGTTAGCCGGAATATTCCCTATTGACCCAGGGACTTCAACTGATCGTCTTTCTGTCCAGAAGTTTTCTCATTCCAAAGGCAAACCAGCATCGCTGTATCATAACCAGACTAATTTATTTCGGCAGGATGTAGATTTTTTGGCTTCTCCTTTCCCCTGAAGGGTAACCGATTTTTGTTGTTGTTGTTATTTTTCTGAAGTTAGAAGCGGGGAGGCAGTCAGACAGACTCCCGCATGCCTGACCGGGATCCACTGGGTGTGCCCATCAGGAGGCGATGCTCGGCCCCTCTGGCACATTGCTCCCTTGCAATTGGAGCCATTCTAGTGCCTGAAGCGGAGGCCATGGAGCCGTCCTCAGTTCCCGGGCCAACTCTGCTCCAATGAAGGCTTGGCTGCAGGAGGGGAAGAGAGAGACAGAGAGAAAGGAGAGGGGGAAGGGTGGAGAAGCAGATGGCTGCTTCTCCTGTGTGCCCTGGCCGGGAATTGAACCTGGGACTTCCGCACGCTGGGCCGACACTCTTTCGCTGAGCCCACTGGCCAGGGCCAGGTAACAGATTGTTATTCCGTTATTCAGTTACTTAGTGTTCATTTCTAGAGCAGCTATTGGTGCAGGCCCTTGGCTGGGGGCGGGGTGTATAATGGGCTAACGGGGACATGGAGCCGTGCAGACAGATACCAGGGCCGTGCGAAGCCTGCTGGAGTGGAGGCCCACTACGTGCAGAGAGGTGTTCTGGTAGCCACGGGAGGGTCTGAGCTGTCTTCTGCAAGGTCGTCTGAGAAGAGTTCCCAGAGGACGGGTAGCAGTGCGGGGGAGCTTTATAGCAGGACAGGGAGGCATGATAAAATACGTTGTGTTTTGGGATCGCAGAGCGATTCAGGACTGCATTCTGGATTTCCATCTGGGTCAGGGGACAGTGAGGTGTGACCGGCTTGGCCTAATGCAGATTGCAATTCCTTGGTCTTTTGTAGCCACCCCAGTGGAAATCGCTTCGTCAGGAACTGTTGAAGTACTTAGAATACTTCTTGCTGGCTGTCCTTAACGGCTGTCAGATGTCTGCCCCGTCGAACAGGACAGAAGCCATGTGGGAAGGTTTCATAACCTGCTTGAAGGATCAAAATCTCATCTCTCCTGCAGCGCCTGAGGCCCAGTCTTGCTACCTCTTAACGAAGACTGCTGTTTCTGGACCTTTGTTTTTTATTTTAGATGACAACTTTTATTACCAAAGTATGAGATATGAAGTCTACCAGCTGGCTCGGAAACGTAATTAAAACCTTTTTTCTTACACACATTTATCTGCATATCAGTACCATCACCGTCTTCAGCGAGGGTGTAACTGGGTTAGGAGGTTTATATGAATTCACTTCATTTCCCAAGCTAGATGCTTGGGTAGCAAATGGTTTTCCTTGCTGCCGCTGGGATGACTCGTCTGATATGTTTATGTCACGTTTTGGAAAAGAGGACAGCAGTGATTCTGTGGTTTCACATTGTTTTCAGATTCAACGGGGTTTTGCCAACTCTCTTTAGACTGTCCTCTTGAGACCTGCTTACAGAGGAACGGCAGGAGGCGGAGACCACTGCCGGCCGAGACCATCCGCCTGATGGGAAGGAAGATAGAAGAGCCCAACCCTGAGAGAAATGCTTGGGAACACAGCAGCCTCACCATCCAGAGTTCGGCGTGCTCTTCGGAGGCCAGGTATCCTACAGGAAGCCGAAGCCGTCCTTTCCCGGGTGTGTCCCTGAGGCAGGCACTGTGCACAATGCCCGACTTACATCCACTTGGTTAACCCTCACACGGGCGTTGTAGGGATACTGTTATATCCTCCTTTGTGTTGAAGAGGAAGCTGACAGGAAACAAAGTTTCGTTTACCTGGAGTCACTGAGCTTGTGACAGCTGAGATTTTTTTTTTTTAAAGACTTTTTTTTATTTTACTCATTTTTTTTTTAGAGAGGAGACACAGAGTGAGAGAGAGAGAGGGAGAGAAAGAAGGGAGGAGCTGGAAGCATCAACTCCCATATGTGCCTTGACCAGACCAGTGCAGGGTTTTGAACTGGCGACCTCAGTGTTCCCAGGTCGACACTTTATCCACTGCGCCACCACAGGTCAGGCTAGAACAGCTCATTTCTAATAGAAATTTTACTGTTTCACTGATAAAATATTCTTGATTCGCACTGTCCAGTATGGCAGGTGCCAGCCACATGTGACCATTGATCACTTGAAATGTAGCCAGTGCGACTGATGGCCTGACTTCAAGTTTTAATTATTTAAACTCAAGTACCTCATGTGGCTAGTGGTTCTTGGATCAGACAGTGCAGTTCTAAGGGGAGTATCTGGTCGTTTTCTCAGCTCCCGCCTGACCGTTGTACGATCAGCAACTAAAACTCCTTCAGAATGTTCAGTTCCCAGTTTACAGTTGCCATGTTCATTTATAATATATACTTGAATGCAATAAGAAAACATTGGATTTAAGGGACTTATTTATAGGGTTTATGAAATAAGTTACTGCTGAGGTTTCTAATTTTAACTTCATATAATATTGTGAAAGGTTGAGCAGACACATAACCGATTGCTCGCTATTTATTTTGAAATACTAAAAGTTTTCCCTTTGGCCGTGGATGGTTGGTGGAGACGTCGAGATACCCGTGAAAGCAGCATGAGGTCGTTCTCGGTGCTTTCAGAGCAGCGAGGCCCAGTGCTTGCTGGGAGGAGTGAGGTTGCCCCAGGTCTCGGGTCTCACGCACTTGGTCTCCTGTTCTCTCAACTCCGAAGTCGTCTCCGTGTAACCGAACAGGTTCTTTGAAGCCTGGTGGCCCCGTGTTACATGGATGATCTGACCACTGTTCCTATCCCAGTCTTCTGTGAAATCTGACTGCTCCAGCAGCAAAGCAGCTGAATAGACACTGTACAGGACGGGTTCTGAACACATTATATGGATGATCTCAGTTAATCCTCACTACAAGCCTTTGAGGGCACATACAGTTATCAATCCGTTTTATGGATGGCATAGCTGAGGCTCAGGCAAGTGCCGTAACACATCCAGGTAGTAAGTGGTAGAGCCAGGATTTGGACACAAGAGCCTTAAGGTTGAGATTTACTGTATTTCCCCATGTATAAGACACACTTTTATTTGAGGCTCAAAATATGAAAAAGAAATGTATTACATAAAGTTATTGAACTCAAGTTTTATTCATCATAAAAGTCATACAATTCCTCATCACTGTCAGAACTCCCGTCCATTAGCTTGTCCTCATCTGCGTCTGATGACGAATCACTGTCTTCAGATATTGCCTCATTTGGAGATCCATCAATGGCATCTGAAATGCCACAACCACTATGTAAGATGCACCCGGCTTTTATTTTTGGAAAAGGGTGCATCTTATACTTGGGGAATTGTGTTCACACGTATTTATAGCAGAATCTGTAATTCCTAACGGCCAAGAGGGGGAAAGAGCCCAGCTGTCCATCAGCTGACTGATGATTTAACAGAATGTGGTATATATAGAATCCATATATAGAAAATGGATTCAGCCATAGAAAGGAATGAAAAAATTACACAAAATGAAAGAAGCCAGTCAGAAAGGTGCCACCAGTCCAGTCACGTGAAGTGTCAGAACAGGGAAATCGAGAGACATAACGTCGATTAGGGTTATTTAGGGTTTGGGAGAGGTGTGGTGATGGAGTAGGAAGGTAGCAGCTGAAGGTGATGAAATTTTCTAATACTAAAATAAGAGTTGTAGTTTAAATGGATAAAGTGTATGGTATGCGAATTCTCAGTATAGCTGTTTAAGCAAAAAAAAAAAAAAAAATTCTGTCCCAGTCGTCTACCCACCCGGCCGGTGGCTGCTGGATTGAATAGGCACACAGAACACTCCCATCATTACAGAAAGAGGACGGGGCAGCAGTGGTCAGAAATATACCAGTTTGAAAACCAAACTGCCATAGCCTGACAAGGTTGTGGCGCAGTGCATAGAGTGTAGGACTGGAATGCAGAAGACCCAGGTTCAAGACCTCAAGGTCACCATCTTGACTGCGGACCCATCTGGCTTGAGCAAAAGCTCGTCAGCTTGGACCCAAGGTCGCTGGCTCCAGCAAAGGGTGGCTCGGTCTGCTGAAGGCCCGCGGTCAAAGCACATGTGAGAAAGCAATCAATGAACAACTAAGGGGTTGCGACGGCAACAAAAAATAATGATTGGTGCTTCTCACCTCTCTTCGTTTCTGTCTGTCTGTCCCTATCTATCCCTCTCTCTGACTCTCTCTCTCTGTCCCTGTAAAAAACAAAACAAAACAATAAACAAAAACAACTTGTGCCACAACACCATTCCCCTCGTGAGAGTGATCTGAAGAAGGCAGCGCCTTCCTCCCGCCCAAACAGAGCTGGCCACAGCTCAGGTAGCCCGGACTCGGAGCTGCTGCCTCTCCTCCAGAATCTGTGTGGTCACGTTAACCTTCTCCGTGTGGGACCGAGCTCCGAGTGGCCGGGACCCCTCCCCACGCCCAGTGAAGGCGGCGTGGGTGCAGCATGAGTATTTAAGAGTAGGTGGGGGGAGAGCCAGCTGGGGAGAAGCATACTTGCCTCAGTAACTACTGGCCAAAAATGTTTCGAGACATAATTTTAGGAGCTTTTACATTTTAACACCAATACCGACAGGAAGTAAGTATTCTACAGAGTAGAATGGTTTGATTTGAAAGAAGTCCCTAAAACTGGAGGTGTTGAGCACATCTCAGGCATTCTGTGAAGGGACCAGTATGTTATTGGTGGAGTAGAAAATTATCTGTATAACTGGAGAGGAGACGTGGGAAACATAATAAATACATTGTTTACCTCATTGTATCAAATGAATCATCATAACATGATTTTTTGTATGTCATGTTTAACCTAAGCTAAATTTGCAGTCATCAAAACATTTTTATGCATATGATTATTTATAGTGTACAGGCTCTTGTTCCCTGATCTTATGATACTAATTTTTGGCAGTCCTGGTTTGATTGAGGGCTGGCTACGTATTTAGTATATTTCTTATCCTTTACATGGTTATATATCAAAATACAGTGGTACCTTGAGATACGAACAGACCAACATACTATTTATTTATTTATTTATTTATTTATTTATTTTTATTTTATTTTATTTTTTAATATACGAGCTGCAACTCAGTTTGTAGTTTTGTTTGATACTCAAGCGAAATTCCGAGATATGAGTCGTGATTCGGGAAACTGCCGCTAGTTGGCGCGTTTAGGCATGGATCCAGTATCTGCAGTTTGATATACGAGTTGACTGACTTACGTTGACTGACTTACGAGCTTGGTTACGAAGTGAATTAAATTCGTATCTCAAGGTAGCACTGTACTGCACTAGACTGGCATCAAGCAGATAGAGTTCTCACTGGCCGACTTAATGTTCAGAAAGTATTACTGTTGTATGTGCACTGAAGGGTAATATATTGGCAGCTAAAACATAAGTACATCCACTCCTGAAACCACGTGTCTGTGAAATGGGGAATATTCCAGCCTCCTTCAGTCTGCTGTCTGCAGTTTGTAATGGGCCTGGTAGAGACATGTCCAGTGAATGTCAACCCTTTCCCTCCCTCTTTCCTCCTTCTGCTCCCTGTCCTTAACAGGAAGAATGGCACATGGGGGCTAAAATATAAGTACAACTGGAATAGAATTTGGAACTCTGAGAAAGAGGGCTGGTGTGCAGGGAGTTGATGTCACACAGCCCATGGCAGAGAAGTTGGCGCTGGACAGTGGCTGTGCTTCCAAAGTGAGTTTTTCAATCTTAAACCTTAGTTCCTCCCAACAGTGATGATTAGATCCCTCTTTCCCAAATGACAGATTTTTTTTATGGATTTTATTTATTCGTTTTAGAGAGCGGAGAGGGGGGGGGAGAGAAAGGTGTGGGGGAGCAGGAAACATCAACTTGTAGTTGCTTGTTGTACCTTAACTGGGAAAGCCAGGGGCTTTCAACCAGTGACCTCAGTGTTCCAGGTCGACGCTCCATCCACTGAACCAACACACGTCAGTCTCGAATGACAGATTTGATTGACTACTCTGTTCCCTGTAATTTTAACACACTTTTTATCTTGGCCTTCCTCCAGATCTGGGTGGTTTACTGTAACGAGTATGCTTACCCTTCCATGGGGTTTATTCTTCCCTGGGTCGTGGTTCTCTGGTTTGAGTTTTAAATCAAGCAAATTGCTTTCTCAAGACAAACTGGATTGATTAGGAAAAGAAGGCAGAAAGACCTATGGTCTACCAGAGACAGAATGAGGGACAAGGGCCCCTAAAACCTCCTGAAACCACAAGATGGCATGACCATTGTCATGGGACAATTGGGAAACGTTTTTTCCTTAAAACATAACACAAAATGGGTTTGCTTCTTCGCAACATTGTACAGCTGACATTTTGGGAAGAGCAATTTTCCTAGTTATGCTCTTAAAATATGTTTACATTTGATGAACAGCAAGGGGTCAGTCCTTGCTCTCAGGGAACGAGGGAACGTATTTCATGAGACCCAGCGGTTTGGAAGTAAGACCATTTGCTCAAGTGCAGCCTGTCTGGTACTGACACATGCACGGTACTGCCTGTGAAAAAGTTTCTTTCCCGTTCCTCTGCTGATCTCTTTGCCCTCGTGTTTCAGTCCCTTTTCACCCACAGATAATCCCTCTAGCCCACGCTGGGTCTGCCCTGGCTCCCAGGCCTCCTCGGGAGAATCACCCGTTTTATACGCGTAAGGCTCTATGGTTTAGGGTTCGACCTACCTCCAAGAAGGAAGCATACTGAGGTTGCTGTGTGACTGTGGGGAGGTGGGGGGCACTGTCACTGTTCACCTGCACTTACTTCTCCACCCAGGTGCACATATGACGTTTGAAGCCAATATTCTGATTGCCATCGGTGGTGCCTTATTGTTTGCCATATTTGTGCTGATTATCAGTGTCACCTATCTTTTATGCAGATTAACCAACACTCTGAAGTAAGTGACATGGGTAAGAGTGAATCACACCCCCTCAAATGGGAAACCTGGGGGTGTCTGCTTGAGCAGGCTCATTCCTTGCCCTGGGGATAGACCCTGGGTGAGGTCAGGACAGCGGGCAGGTTTGCAAAGGCAAAGGCAGGTGCTTCTTCCCCTTCTGGCTGGCAATTGTGAGCTCATAAGGGCGTCTTCTCAGCCAGGCACGTCTGTGTGTCAGCCCTGTCTGCTGTCACCCGACCTCATGGAGTGACCCGACCTCAGCCAGGGCACTCAGCACGCTGGCTGGGCCCTCCAGTGTCCCCGGCCCTGCGGACTGAGGACTGCGCACAGGCTGTGAGTCTCTGTCTCACGGTCACTCAGAGGATGACTGAATTGATCTCACTTGCCTGAGTTGGAAGCTCTCAGGGAGTTCTCTCACTCACTGCCCACGGCCTTGGGACAGTAGGAGCGTGGGGAGGCTGAGCTCTGTGAAGACCCGGGGGACACTTGAAGAGGGAGTGTAGGTCAGACAAGAGATAATTTGGGGGAGATGACCCTCCAATAAGGGGCAGATTCATTGTCAGAAGCAGGGGTGTTCCCGGTCTAGGGAAGGGAAGTCTGTGAGCTGGTAAGTTCTAGAACCTGGGCACAGCTGACTCTGCCACCCTTCCTATCATGCTCTGCATTCATCGGACGTGCAGCGGTCACCAGGCTGATCCACACTTGCAAGCCGCTCTCCTTTATTTGCTCTAATCTGACTTGACTTTTTTTTTTTTTTTTTTACAGATACAGAGAGAGGCAGAGAGAGGGATAGATAGGGACAGACAGAGAGGAACGGAAAGAGATGAGAAGCATCAATCATCAGTTTTTCGTTGCGACACTTTAGTTGTTCATTGATTGCTTTCTCATATGTGCCTTCACTAGGGGGCTATAGCAGACAGAGTAAGCCCTTGCTCAGGCCAGCGACCTTGGGTCCAAGCTGGTGAGCTCTGCTCTAACCAGATGAGCCCACGTACAAGCTTGTGACCTCGGGGTCTTGAACCTAGGCCCTCTGCATCCCAATCAGACGCTCTATCCACTGCACCACCACCTTTTCAGGCTGACTTGACATTCTGACAATCGTAGAGAGGGAGAAATTAGATGGGAACTTGGGTGGGGCAGAGAGCTTGCAGCTCAGGCTGGTGTCACAAGTTTGATTCAGTCCAGCTCTCAACTTCTCTGATACCCCTGACAATTGACAAAATGGACTGAAAAGATGTCTGATATTGTGTGCCTCTTCTTAACAGCTGTCTTTCCTCTAGAGACCCCTGTTCGCTTGGCCTTCAATGTAATCAGCCCACGGCGGCCACACCCATATCCTCTGGGTGCTGTGTCGGATATAACACGTGTGCCAGCTTCAATTCCCCGCCACCATGCTTCTGTGAATGAAACGATCTCTGACTTAGGTGGGCACAAACATATTCATGAGCAATATTTCTTTCGTAGTAAAATGTTTTATTATTCAAGTCAAGTTTCGTGGTGTTTTATACTTCTAAGACTGTAAAATAAGGCCTTTTATAAATAAAAAATATACTTCTATCAACCATATTGCATTAGAAATCCTTCAATATTTTAACCACTTAACACAGAAGTACACATACATTTCTCTAAGAGTGAACAATATTCAAACAACAACTTAGGACCCGTCACGGTCCCCACAGCGTACAGTACTGGATTTACAGTCACAAGGAAAGTTAACACAGATGCTGGGGTCACTTCATGTAAGCACGGTGATGATCCTCCAATAACATTAAATACCTGCTTTGAACTGTTTGGGTTTGGCTTTGTAATAAATATGTCATAAATATCTGCAGCACCCTGTACGGGCTGAGCACTTATCTTTCTCCATTCGAAAGTCCTTCCCCAGAGTCACAGTGTCTCAGAGGCGTCCCGGAGGGCAGGGGGCTGGGAGTCCGCAGCAGGTGCGTCAGCAAAGCAACCTTATCATCAATGTGCGCCTGCAGTTTCTATATTCGCTGGTCGATGTAGTCCGTTTCTTTTCCATCAGCTCCGTATTTTTAGAAAGAATCTTTTCCAAGTACGAGCAAACACGTTGCTCTACCATTCTACAAATAAATTTAACAAGTCACATAAATATACCTAACTTATAACAAATATAACCAATCTATACAAGAAGCCAATAAGCCCTGCTGAAATTTGTGTCCAGCACTGTGCTTTGTCTCCTTGTATTTCCAAATTCTAAAATACGTCTACAATAGGAAACCACACACCCGAATGCCCAAAGCATTAGTTTTTGGTCTTTTCATGTCTCAGGTGTGCTGTTCTGTGGTAAATCATGTGCACTGTTCTGTGTCCACTCTCATCTACTGTATTTTTCGCTCCATAGGATGCACTTTTTTTTCTCGTAAAGTGGAAGTAGAAATGCACGTGCATCTTATGGAGCGAAAAAATACGGTATTTTATTAAATATTTTAACACACCATTAGGTTCAGAATATTTTTTTTATTTTCCTCCTTAAAACCCGAGGTGTCTTATCGTCAGGTGTGTCTCATGGAGCGAAAAATATGGTAATTTGGAAAAATTTTTCAAAAGTGGAACTGGACAGGGAAAGTAAAAAGTAGTAAGACATGCCCGTTTCCAAAGTTCAAACAGGATGAATAAAGGCTAGACCACAAAACTCGGGGTCTCCCTGAGTTTTTCAGGGGTCCCTTGATGAAAGTACTTCTATAATAATCCTGTTATTTGACCTTACCATCATATTCTTATTAATGTAGTGACATTTTGCGGAGGCTACGTACACAATGTGTCATGTCCCTTGCTTGGTGACTAGTATACGATGCAGTTGCCTTTTCCTGTACCTGGAATTTGCGAAGGGAATGGGTTTAGGCTGTCAGGTTTTTCTGACTAACTCAGGTCTCCGACCCCTGCTGTGGTCATACCCACTCTGATCATACACGCTACAATGTGACAGATGAGAGTGCAACCAGAAGCAAATACAGATTTGCATACATTGGTGCAAATTCCCACTAAGCCTTTTAAAGCACGTTTTCCATAAAGAGTATGTTACTGTCTAATGGGCTCGCTCTTGTCCCGTTTGTTGCAGCGGTCTGGGGGCAGAAGCACAGCGTCTCGGGGTGTGCCTGTACAACAGCTGGACTCAGACAGTATGTAACCTCTCCGGATTCGCGGTGTTCATTCCACACAGTGCCCTGGAAACCCATCCAAGCTGCTGTGTCTGTTGGTAGTTCTTTCTTTTTCATCGCTCATTAGCATCCGTGGTACTGACATATCACCGTTTGTGTAACCAACTATTTTAAGACATTTTGGATGTTTCCCGTTTGCGGCTGGGACATACAAATAAAGCTCCTGTGAACAACCGGAGACAGGTTTTTGTGTGGACGTAGCTTTCAGTTCTCTGAGGAAAACGCTCAGGAGTAGGATGCTGGGTCTCATGGTCATTGTATGGTTTTCAAGGCACTGCCAAGGTATTTCGTAGCCTGGCCGTACCCTTGCGTGCGGGAAGTCCAGTCCCCAGGACAGCATGAGCATCTGGTCTTGTTACCAGGCGTCAAGCCTAGTTTAGCCACTGCAGTAACTGCGCTGTCATCCTGGTCTAGTTCCCATGTGCGTTTCGCTCACAGCCAGGAAGTCAACCCGGATCACTTCTCATGTCTTCATTTGCTGTTTACATGTGCTCTCTGGTAAGATGTCGCTGTATCTTCTGCCCGTGCTCTAACTGGATATTTTTTAACGTTGATTTTTTTTTTTTTATTCATTTTCTTTTTAGAGAGGAGACAGAGAGAGAGAGAGAGAGAAAGAGAGAAAGGGGGAGGAGCCGGAAGCATCAACTCCCATATGTGCCTTGACCAGACCAGTGCAGGGTTTTCAACTGGCGACCTCAGTGTTCCCAGGTCGACACTTTATCCACTGCGCCACCACAGGTCAGGCTTAACGTTGATTTTTGAGAGCTGTTTACTTACCTTATTTCCCCAGGTGTAAGACGTACTTTTATTCGCCCCCGAAAAATTTAGGGTCTAAAAACTGGGTGTGTCTTATACAATGGTTGTAATTCCTTTACTTGTGTTTCCTGCTTTTTCGCGCTTGTTTTTGTGCTCATTGTTGAAGACTGGTTTGTCATCCGACTCCGATGAGGACAAACTAATGGACGGGAGCTTTGACAGTGAGGACGAGTGGTATAAATTATATGATGAATAAAACTTGAGTTCAGTAACTTTATGTAATACTCTTTTCTTCAAATTTCGGGCTCCCAAAATTAAGGTGCATCTTATACATGGGGAAACACAGTACATGTTTTAAATATTTTATTTGTTGGGCTTGTTATTCGCAAATATTGTCTCACACTTTGTTTATATTTTAATCCTTTTAATAGGGTCTTTTATTGGGCTAATGTTTTAAATTCTGATGGATCCAATACCTCAGATGTTCAGTTACTCTGCTTTTGGTGTGTTATCCAAGGTAGAACTTCCGAGTCTTGGGTTCCCGAGATTTTATCCTATATTACAGTGTGTCCGTAAAGTCATGGTGCACTTTTGACCCGTCACAGGACTGACATGCACCATGACTTTACGGACACACTGTATCACCAGAAACGTCTTACGGCTTTATGTTTTACATTTCAGCCCAAGATCCATTTTGCGCTGGTTCTTATATAAGGTATGAGGTCTAGGTGACCAGTCACTTTGTGACCTTAGAATATCCAGCTGCTCCGGCACCGTGGTTGAAAAGGTCACCCCTGCCCTGCTGAACTGCTGTTATACCTTTATCAAAAATAACAGGGCCGTACTTGTGTGGGGCTGGTTCCGTGTGCCTGTGGTACCGACCTGTATGCCTCTCCGTCCGCCAGTACCAGTGCTGAATATTGTAGCTACGTCCTGACATCAAGTAATGAGTTCTCTTACTTTATTATTCCTTTTCACGACTGTTTCAGCAATTCTTGTTCCTTTATCTTTCCATTTCCAAATTTTAGAATATTATCTGTTTATAAAATGTTGCTCAACTTTTGAAAGAAACAAATCAATCTCGGGAAGGTGGAATCTTCAAATCCGTATTTGTCTTAAATACTCACGCCACCTTCACTGGGCGTGGGGAGGGGTCCCGGCCACTCGGGGCTAGGTCCCACACGGAGAAGGTTAACGTGACCACACAGATTCTGGAGGAGAGGCAGCAGCTCTGAGTCCGGGCTACCTGAGCTGTGGCCAGCTCTGTTTGGGCGGGAGGAAGGCGCTGCCTTCTTCAGATCACTCTCAGGGAGGGAATGGTGTTGTGACACAAGTTTATACTCCTCGGGGTGCGTCACATTCCCTCCACCGGGTGCCTGTGCACTTTTATTGACGGAAGCTCTTAAGTCTTGAGTCACGGCCCCAGAAGTCAGTCCGGTTCTCAAAGGAAAAGGTGTGGAGGATGCCCTGGGGAAGGCGCCTGACGCAGACGACGAGCACCGGTCAATCACTCGCTGGTATGCAGCGTTTCCCCAAAGCGACAGCAGCAGCTCGCCGAGGGGCCTGCATCGCTAAGGACGGAGAGAAGCAAACGTTACTGGTAGAAGTAACAATAATGACAGCCAACTTCGGGAGTAAATTAGACTCGGGCAGTGATTCTAAACGTACTCAGGACGTAAGCTACAATTGCTAGCTAGTATTAAGTTAAGTTAAGGGCAACTCGGCTAAGGTCACACTATTAGTGAGTGGCAGAACCAGGACATGAACCAGGCCACCAAACTCCAGAGTCAGGGTTTTAATCACTTGACTGGAGTTTTTCCTAAAGAAAATTATTAAAATAAATATTAGCATGCTTAGTAAAACTGCATTGGCACAATACTTCCACTGCAAAGGCCTTCTTGATTATGGTGATAAACTGTAGTCCTCTTAGAAGGGTCACGATAATTGGTCATTCCTTAGAACTAAACATCATTCACCAACTTTGAACATACGGTAAACTACTCCGTTTTACGTAGCCATATCTTCTGCAAGGTGTTTTCCATGAAGGCTGCACCGAGAGTTATGCTATTTAAGGGGTACTGTGGAAACATCTGTGACATTTTCAGTGAGTAATATGAGGTACCTTTTGGCTGTATTTGCTTTAAGAATTTCTAGGATGAGACAGTTCTGTTTTGTAGTCTCAAGCAAGTGCTTAAACAGTATTATTTTCTGAGATCATGATTTACGTTGAAGAGAAGATTACAGCATCTCCCTGTCAGGTTCGTTTCTCAGCAAGAGAAAAGCAAAACAACGTCTAAGTGTGGAAGCATACGGCTCTACCCTAAATCTAAACACAGACTTGACTATAGATTCTTATTAAGAGATACCACCCAAACGTTGCTCTTCCGTGGCTAGGGAGATGTAGATTGGGGTATTACTCAGGATTACCTGAATCAAGTCAGTTTATACATTTATTCAGATATTCCAGATACTCTTTAATATATTGTGGACTAAGCTAAACCAACATACATTTATTCATAAAGTTTACCAACAGTCTACACTGTCAGTGTTCCAGGCACTGGTCAAAAAAAAAGGGAACAAAGATGATAATGCCCTAGAGGCGAGGGGGGTGAGGGGAGAGAAAGGAATTATATCACGTGGAGGGAGAGGTGATAAATACCTTACAGAAATGCAAAGCAGAAAAGGGGAATAACAAGGACCAGAGAGGTGAGGGTGGGGACACATGTAATGTCAGTCCCCGTTCAAAATCTTTCACTGAATTGTACTGTGACAAAATGTTGACCTATTAGCAATTTATTCGCCCTCCCCGGACTTCGCGACTGTCCAGGGGTCCCGCTTCCTTGCCCCAGTCTCTCCCTTCCGCACCTCCCCCCTCCAGCCCCACACCCCCAGCCCGTGTGTCTCATGCTCACAGCACCCTCCCAGGCCCCGCTTTAGTCACAACTCAGCCTGTCCCCAAGTTCAACGCCTTCCTTCCCAAGCGGCCTCCTCTCTCGGGCTCCGCCTACACGATTGGTGGAAGGGATCACCATCCTCAAAACCGCCCCGCAGCTTGATCTCCATTCTCCCGCGGCACCGACACGGAGTGAGCCGTCCAGGCCTCGCGGCGCCACGGCCACAGCCCGCACAGCCGGCCTCGGGCGCACGGCCCCCCGCAGCCCCTCCTGCGGCTCAGGGGCTCCAGGCACCGGGGCGGTGCTGCTCCACCCTGCAGTCTCTGCACAGACTCCTTCCTGCCGGCTCGCCCACGGACCTGGACAGGCTTTCTCTAAAACGCGGGTGGGAAAGGCCGGCCCGCTCTACAGACAGCGCGCAAAGCCCTCGGTGCGCCGCCCCGTCTGCTCTACCCTGTCGCCGCGCTCCAGAGCCGGGCTTCTGTTCGTGTTCCCCGCTGTCTCCCGCGCTCCCGCAGCGCAGGTTTACTCTGCGCTATTCCGTCTGTGAAATGACGTCCCTCCAAATTCACTGCCTAACCCACGCCTACTCCTTTAAAGGCAGAGAAATGAGACTACAGACTCGGAGAGACAGGCTACAGGGAGCTGACCTGTGACTCTTCTCAAGTGCTCAGACAGTGCCTTGTTTACTGAGAAGGTGCTTTGTAAATAGTTGCTAAGTGAGTGACCAAATTCTTAAACAACTGTGATGATGTGTATGTAATAAGAGGATTTTGTAGGAGGTTAGGTCTCAAAAACACGATATTTACTAATGTAAATAGGCAGCAGGCTAATCAATAATGAAAGGTCAAAGAAAAAATTTAAGTCACTACATGGTATAAAGAGCCACAATTCTTAAATATTTTGATATCTGGCAAAAATCCATTTCGACTTACCTGCTGCTGAACTCGAACCATACTCATCAGTTGCTGAGCCCCAGGTGACAACTTTGACCCCATGGATTCGTGATGTTTTGGACCCTCTCCAGGTCTATCCTTGATCCTAGAGCAGGAGAACTTGAAGAATGTTCTGTCACTGGTCTCACATGTACCACAACTTTACTGACGAGCACACACTGCTTTTCCCCAAAGGAGAGCAACTATTGTCAAACAAAAGTTCAGGAAAATAAAAAAGAATATTAAAACCATCAGTTAAGGTCACTTCTTGTTATTACGTAAGTCAGTGGTCGGCATACTCATTAGTCAACAGAGCCAAATATCAACAGGACAACGACTGAAATTTCTTCTGAGAGCCAAATGTTTTCAACTTAAACTATACAGGTAGGTACATTCCTTATCGAGGTAGCACCTGCACATGGTATTTTGTGGAAGAGTCACACTCAAGGGGCCGAAGAGCCACAGGTGGCTTGCGGGCTGCTGTTTGCTAACCAGTTACCTAGGTAACTGAGAAGCCGTCGAGTCTAAAAATCAACTAAGTTTCACTAGAATAGTCATAGGCTGAAAAAATACTCTAAACACTTTTTAAATAAAAAAGCCCATTTCAAACTAAAAGAACATTTCACATGCTTAGAAAAGGAATTAAAGATAAGCCATTCCAATTTATACTGAAACTTGCTATAATATTATTTAATATAAAACAAGGTTGTCCAGAGCCGATGCAGTATTTGCTGAAATACTAAGTCAAAGTATTTTAGATTTTTTCCTTAGTATTTTAGAATTTAGAACTATAAAGGAAATGTCAAGATGATGTAATATTGGTCAATAGTTTACGCATAAAAAAGGAGTTCAGGGTGATTTCCTAACTTATCGAAGGACCCGGTCATTAAGGTAGAGATTTGAAGCTAGTTCTTCTGGTTTCTACCGCGTAGTTTGTCCAGTGCTTGTGCTGCCTCATTCTGACCAGGCTCAGATTTCATGTGTGGCACACGATTAAGACTCCGACAGACGTGAGTTCAGTGAGGGCTCTGCCACTCTGCCAGTCTACCCGTGTGTGATCCAGGGCAAATGCCAAAGCCCGAGTCAGGAGCAAAATGATTCCATTTGGCTGTCGTGATGACTTGTGCTACAACCTTTAATATCTACCACTGAGCAAGTGCTCAGAACTAGGCATCACTATTATTCTTTTTGTAACTGTAACTTACCAGTGCCTAGAAGTCCTTACACAAAGATTTCCTGAAACAAAAAACTTTGCATGCTCTTCTGTCCTTCCATAGAACAGTTACCAAAAACACTCCCCCGCAGAGACACAAACCCATATATCACACAGACATGACCTGAAAATGGATCCATGATCTAAAACTCAGTGGCACCAAAAACGACTGTCATCAGCAAGTAAACACCTCACTAAATTTACACACCAGCATTCCAACCTCCCTATCATTCCTTTTCTGCTTTCTAATTCCCAAGACTTTCTCACCATCAAATATATTTTGCTATTGAATCGACTTATATCTTGCCCCTTGTAATATTAACATAGGGTTTTCCTATTATTTTATTACTGCTAATTCCTAGTTGCCTCATATAGTATCTGACATCAAAGGCACACAAATATTTTTCGAATGAATCAGTTTATTTAAATAACTTTAGAAGCTATATGTGTATGTGTGTGTGTATATATATATATATATCTGGAACAACATCTTGGAAAAATCAGTTCTATGATCTGTAATAATCAGCACAGAATTTCAGAGACAAAAATAATACAATTTATTCAGTTCCCTAACCCCATTAGTTGGGTCCTAAGCTGATGACATAACTAAAGTTCATCTTAACAGTATTTTCATGTCGAAGACACCAGTCCGAATCTCTTGAACTTTAAACTTCTTTAATTGTGTATTTTTCTATTGAAAAGGCTGTGGGTTTTTTGGCAGCTAAGTCTTATATAAAAATAAAAAAATGTTTTTTGACTTAGTTTTCCAAGACTTAAGAGAACAACAGCATATTACGTGACACTGATAGAGCTAATAAATGGTCAAATTCTTCTTTAAAATGTTGAAATTTCTTTTAGAAAATAATTTTCTTTTTCTGAACTAAAACCAGGAACTGAGTTGGACTAAGCAGCACTAATCCAGCATAAAATAAATACACATAGTACAAAACAACTGTAGTTTTCAACTTAGTTAAATTTAATAATTACTTACTTTTATTTTACAAGCATGTGTGGAGGATTCCAATTTCAGATATTTTCTGTACAAAGCAATCTTCATGTTCACTAAAAATAAAAAAGGTGGACATTTTTTAACTTTTACACTAATTATCACTTTTAATCACCACAGTTCAAAATAAGTTTCCAGGACAATATGTTTCCAGATATTCGGTCTCCCAGTGAGGCAGAAAGGGCTGTGGATTCCTACCAAATTGCCCTGGGTATAAAGGGTAGGTTCATCTGCCACTTACTAGCTCTATTAAATAATTAAACTTGATAACAAATGTATAATTATGCAGCACAGAGCATATTCTAAAGCTCAATAAACCTATCTACTATTTCCAACATGCACTGTATATAAAATAGTTTGAGTTATATGAAAGAAAGATTAGGACAGTATCTTTGTAAGAAGTCAGAAAAAAATCAGAAAGTATTGCAACAGGTTAAATATGCTGATATGACACAGTGTTGGGATCATGCACTATTTGTAAAGGGCTTCCTACAAGAAAACACGTTCAAAGTTTCATTCTGACGGACAAATTTATCTTTGGAAAACAGGCCATTGTGAATTAAAGGAAACAAAAAAACTCTTCCACTGACTAGCTGCCACCTGCCAACTTATCTCCCTTGTATTAGCTTTCAGTTTCCACACTTATTAAAACTACTAAGATGATCTAAACTGTCTCTAAGACCCTAAAGGTCTAAACCTATATGCCTGCTAGAATGTTTTTATCTTCTCTCCCCTAATGTATGATGCCAATGTCAGGGAATCAATAAATAAGGAAAAAAGCTGATGAAAATAAAAACACTACGTCAGAAGAACACTTGCAAAAGCATAAGTCACACAAACCTGTTCCCCAGAATATTACAAACTTTCTGGCCCCTACTGGTTCCACAGTACTCCTCTCCTACGTACACTTCCATATTTCTTGCTGAGCTTAAAATGCCAACGGAAACGATTTCTTCACCTCCGTTCGGGTCACAAGTCAGGTAAAGGAAGCAGGGGCTTTCATCTTGGCCGTTCAGCCTCCTTTTCAAAATCACCAGATCCCGGCTGAGAAGGAAATTAAGACCATTATAAGTACAGTTCTGTGAACTCTGGTACCATCCCACTTGTTAGGCCGTAGGGGTTGACGTTTTGTCCGATTCGTGTACATTTTCCTTTCAAGTCCGAAAGCTTCGCAGTGCATCCAACCGATGCTCAATATACAATGCATTAAAAAGTGTTTTAGACGTAGGGCTTCCGCTCTACTTCCCCCTTGACCTCTACTTTCTAATAGAAATAGTCTGCAGTTAAGTAAATACATTAGACAGCTAGTGTGAACAAAAGAGCAGGTCAGAGGTAGGCGGCAGAATGGAATAAAGGACAAAAGAGAATAATTTTCAAAATTAAGAGGAAGGAGGCTGTGCTGTTGGAATATATTCACGCCTCTTGGTCGGCAGGAGGTTTAGGGACAGAGGCGGGTTTTGATTTCGACCTGCCGAGAGGTAGCGGGTGCGATGGAACGCCGAGTCCCGGGTCACCGCCCCCTCCATCCCCTCGCGCCCTCCCGCACGCACCGGCAGCCAGCCTGGCCCGCGGGCCCGGGTCGGCCCCGTCCCCTCACAGCTCCCCCTAGAGCGTGGCTGTCACCGAGCAGCAACCCCGTCCCCGCCCGCCCAGCGCACCCCGGGGCAGGTGGCGGCAGCAGCTCTTCCCAGACCAAGTCCCAGGCGCCGAGACCAGCTCCCGTGACACCGAGGCGCTGGTCCAGGGCCGCGCATGCGGCATCCCAGCAAGAGGCCAGCATGGGCAGCAGGTAGACCGCTCGATCCCAGTCTCCGCCTCCATTCGGCCACCTCCAGGCCACGCCAGACTCGGAACCTGTCTTCCTGAGCTCGAGTTTCCGCCCGGGCCAATGCGAGAGGATGACACCGAACAACTTCCGGTTCCTCCTGTATCAAGCCCTGAAGCCGCCGCTTGTCGCTCCTGCGAATAGAGAACTACCGTAGTAACGCATGCGCACGCCAGCCAATTCAGCACCGTTGTTCAAAACCTGCAGGGAGACCAAAGGGCGGAGCTTGCGCACCGGCAGCACCTCGTCTTCCCGCTGAGTCTCTGCGCAGGCGCGGCGCCGTGCGGTGTGCGCTCAAGCAGGTGAGTTTTTCGACATTGTCCCCAGAAAAAAGACCAGTGGGGACGGTGGTTGCTTAGCGGCCGGGGAACGTTGTCCCCTGAGGGGAGCGTTGTCCGGTGGTGGGTGTCGTGGCTCCACACGATCAGAAGGCCCTCCTCCAGACCGTCTGGCGAGGTTTTCCCGCCGACTGCAGTGGGGTGTGCGCGGCCCCGGGCGGCCGTGCAGTGGGAGGTTCTGTTTACTCCTGCGCTGCCCGCACACGGTCTCTCCCGGAGGTGGCCAGGCGCAGGCTGGCGGCCGGGCTCCCCAGGCGGGGGCTTGAACGGAGTCAGGCGGCGGCACTGCGACGGTGGCACTGAACTTATATTATTGAAAACTGCAAAGATCTTTTACGTATATAGGTCTTATCTTGCTAATTAAAAGTGTTAACATATTTATTCTGCTTGGGTCTACTGTAATGTACACTGGTAATTTGAGTCAGTAAAAAGAGTGAATTGAAAAGGTAACCAGCATGAACAACCCGGTATCTGTGGAAAAATCAACTCCAGCTTCAGCATACCTGGCTTAAAATGAACTTTCGTAATAGACCCTTTTCACACTTGAATCCATGTTAATACAATAAATGTAGAAGAAGGGACAGAGGTAGGAGATCACCATTTGATAGCCATCATACGTTTTATTGATCAGACGGTAAAGTGGTGAGAGTTTCGTGAGAAACAGGATATTCCCATAGCGTACACAACATATTAATTCCAAAGGACAAAACAGTAAGTCGTATTACAGTGGAGAAACTGGAAGACACCATGTTAATCAATGGGTAACATTAACATCACCAATAATGGGAAAAACCTGACATTCTGCATTTCATTTCAGAATACATCTGGTACTCTTACTAAGAAAATAATAACTGAAATCCAATGAAGAATCATCTGGTACACTCAAAATGAGATACACTTTACATAATTGAACTGTACAAACAATATAAAATTAACATATAAAAGTCAGTTAAATTTCTTTACAAGATCAAAAAAGAAATAAAAAATAATTGGTGAGAAGACAATTTACAATAACAATGCTAAGTAGGAATTAAAAATATAAAAGATCTATATAGAACATCTATAGGGAAAATTATAAAAGTTTATTAGGAGATAATTACCTAGACTTAAATGTTATAAACAGTGAGTTAACCTTCAATAAAATTCCAATCAAAATCCCAAAGAATTTAATAGAGCTTTATTCTAAAAAGGACAGGGTTCATGAAAAAAATAGTTGGTAAGCTGGATTTCATTAAGATAAAAGCTTCTGTTCTGCAAAAGATACTGTCAAGAGAATGAGAAAACAAACTATACACTGGGAGAAAATGTTTGCAAAAGATGTATCTTATAAAGGACTGTTAAAAATATATACAAAGAAATCTTAAAACTTAGCAATAAGAAAATGAACATGTCAGTTTAAAATTGGGTAAAGGACTTCAACAGACATCTTACCAAAAAGACATTCAGATGGCAAATAACCATGAAAAGATGCTCAATGTCGTGAATTTTTAGGGAATCTCAAATTAAAATAATGTCATACAACTCCACAACCATTACAATGGTTGAAATCTAAAACACTGAAACGTTCTGGCAAGGATATGAAGCAACAGAACTCTCATTCATTGCTTGTGGGAATTGAAAATGGTAGAACCACTTTGGAAGACAGTTTGGCAGTTTCTTAAAAACTAAACATACTCTAGCCATAAGATTTAGTAATCATGGCTCCTTGGGCCTGACTAGGCAGTGGCGCAGTGGATAGAGCTTCGGACAGGGATGTGGAAGACCCCGAGCTCGCCAGCTTGAGCGAGGGCCCATCTGGCTTGAGCAAAAGCTCGTCAGCTTGGACCCAAGGTCGATGGCTCCAGCAAGGGGTTGCTCATTCTACTGTAGGCCCATGGTCAAGGCACGTGTGAGAAAGCAATCAATGAACTAAGGTGTCGCAATGGCAATGAAAAACTAACGATTGATGTTTCTTACCTGTCTCCATTCCTCTCTGTCTGTCCCTGTCTATTCCTCTCTCTGTCCCTGTAAATAAATCAATAAAGCTGCTATAATCATGGCTCCTTGGTATTTGCCCAAATAAGTTGAAAACTTACATACACATAGTAACCTGCACACCCAGGTTTATAGCAGCTTTATTCATAATTTCCAAAACGTGGACACAACCAAGATGTCCTTCAGTAGGTGAATGAATAACTGGTTTATGCAGACAATGGAATATTATTCAGCATTAAAAAGATGTGCCCTCTCAAGCCATGAAAAGACATGAAGGAATCTTAACTACATATGACTAATCATGAAAGAAACATCTGAAGAGGTTGTATGATTCCAACTATATTGTAGCATTGAGTTATTGTTTGCATTTTCACCCTAGTATACATTCATTTAGTTTTTTAAGACAGAGAGAAATAGGAAGGGAGTTAGATGATGATAGGCATCAGCTCATAGCTGCATCACTTTAGTTGTCCATTGGTTGCTTCTCATAGGTGCGGTGACCTGGGAGCTCAACCCCAGCCAGCGACCCGGTGCTCATGCTGGTGAGCCCATGCTCAAGCCAGCAACCTTGGGTTTCAAACCTGGATCCTCAGTGTCCCAGTTGGATGCTCTATCTGCTGGGCTATCAGGACGGTACACACTGATTTTTAACATCACTTGCTGACATTTATTACCATCTTAAAATGAGGTAAAAGCTAGAATCTGAATTTAATTTTTCTACTCTATAAACCCACAGAAGGATTTCTTCTATCTCTTCCACAGGTTAGCTTTATTATTATTATTATTATTTCAACACTAAAATATCCCTTGTTGCTTGACCAGCGATGAGGCAGTGGATCAAGTGTTGCCCTGGGCTTGCTTGGTCAGGGCAACTTCTGCGAGTTGATGCTTCCTGCGCCTCCCTTCTTTATTTCTTTTCTCTTTCTAAATTCAATAAAACATTTAAAAAATATATTTTTAAAAATGCTCATTGTCCTCTGCATGAATGTAGTGGGAGTGAGGTCTGAGAATGTTTCTTGCCTGGTGTTATTTCTACATTCCTGCTGCCTACCCACCCCTGGCGTTAGGAAACAGCTACATACTTTGTCCTTCCACTCATCAGTAACATCCAGGAGGGGCAGCGGAGCCCGGGGGTCGGACTGGCAGTTCGCCCCACCCCACCCCCGGCCCCATCTTTAATTCCCAGTAGTTAGCTTTCCAAAGACCGCTGGGGCAAGAGGTTCAGTCTCCTCCGTGATTTTCCTGGGTAAGGGGCTTCATCGTAACAAATTCGAGGCACAGATCCCAGTGGCAAGTTTTCGGCAGGGAGGATGATTCTAGCTGAAGATTAAAGTCGATTCTCTGTCCCTTTAGGAAATGCCCTGGAGTTGGGGAACGCATCGCCACGGTCTCCCCAGCCTAAAAGTGTCCCCTCACTGAGGGTTCGCGCCAGCTCTTCAGGCGGACGCCCTGATCACTATGGAAACAGCCATGTCCACACTAACTTTGGGTTCAAAGACGCCGGGTTATTACATCGCGGCAGCAGGCGGCGCAAGAGGGCGCGGGTAGACTGCGCACGCGCCGGAGGACAGTTCCGGAGACCGTTCCCTGCGGCATCCGGCCCCAGCGGCAGCATGAAGAGCGGCGAGGACAACCGAGGAGCGCGCGGCGGGGGCCCGCGGAAGCTAGGGCTCTGCGTCCTCTGCGGGCTGCCCGCCGCAGGAAAGTCGACTTTCGCGCGAGCCCTCAGCCACCAGCTGCAGCAGCAGCTAGGCTGGGCCGTTGGTGTTGTCGCCTATGATGACGTCCTGCCTGACGTGTTTCTGAAGGAGGCGAGCGCACGGCCATTGGTCAGTACGGAGGGGCGGGGCCTGGGTCGTGGCGGCAGAGGGAATGTCCAAGCTTTGCGGCCGGGCTGTCGCTGGTGTGGGTGATGGAGGCAGGCGTGGGAGGAGACTGAGTGGGGGAAAAGTGGAGAGCATTTTACATAGAGTGAGTTGACTCCATCACTGAGGTTTATATGTGCAGGTGGGGCATGCAGGTGCTCTGTGTTCTATACAGGGAGCCTTACAAGACGGGGTTGGGTTCTGAAGTCGGTGTGCAAGGTGGCAGTCCCCGTAGTCAAGTAGACTCTGGAAAATCCTTTGGGAAAGTTGTCCTCTCGAAACTTCCAACACAGCTGGTTTAACATCCAGTTAGGTTTGAATCTAGGTTTTGTGGGGCTCGAAGTTAAAACGGGACACCATTGATGGGGCTTGGCGGTTCTTGATTAAAAATTGTTCAATATGGAGGGAAAAAATTTTTTTCATAAAATTCAAAAATAGTATTTAATATATTGTTTTAATTAAATCGGAACATTTTTAAAACACTGCGGGATGCGAGACAAATTGTTAAAAATCAGGACTGTCCCACCAAAAACGGTTTGTCTGGTTACTTTTGGGTATCGCTTTTAAAGAAAAAAGAGTACAGTCTGATCAAGCGCTGGCACAGTGGGTACAGTGTCAGCCTAGGACGCTTAGGACCCAAGTTCGAAGCCTTGAGGTCGCTGGCTTAAGTCCAGATCATCCGGCTTAAGCTCAGGCTCACTGGCTTGAGCGTGGGCTCACCATCTTGAGCACTCGGAGCTTGTGCGTGTGTTCATAGACATGACCCCATGGTCTCTGGCTTGAGCACAAGGTTGCTGACTTGAAGCCCAAGGTCGCTGACTTGAAGCCCAAGGTCGCTGACTTAAGCCAGAGGTTGCTGGCTTGAGCAGGGGGTCACTTGACTCAACTGGAGGCGCCATGTCCAGGCACATATGAGAAAGCAATCAATGAACAGCTAAGGAGCTGCAACCATGAGTTGATGGTTCTCATCTCTCTCCATTCCTTCTGTTTCTCTCTTTCTGTCTCTCTTAAAAAATGTACCAAATGATAAGTAACAGAACTGGGAAGGTCCTTCCCACGACGATAAAGAGGCTATACAAAAGAAGGAGCATAAACTGAATCTTCATTCTTCTCAGGGTAAACCTGCCTTTGCCAGCAGTGGAAAATATGGCTGGCTGTTAGTCGATCCTCAGATGAAGTAATGGGCTTGTGTCGCCAAGGGACCGACTTTTCCAGTGCGGACTTCTCTTTAAGCCCTTAAATCACACTCAGCACAGTGAGATGTATCCCCTTGCAGAAGCATGCCTTCCATCTATTGCCTGCTGTAGAGCAGACACTCTTTGATCCAAAGAATTTAGTTACTTTTGTTGTTTAGTGCCCTGGTGTAGATGAATTCACATAAATAAAACACATATATGACGTGATTCCACTCTACACATATATGCAAATATACAGCGCATTTTGTCTTGGAAAAAATTTGCACCTCTCCCCATTATTGTTTAATTTTGTGGTAAACATAGTATCAGGTCCCTGGCAACAGATTTACTTAGATGGTAGTATTTCCCCCACTGTGGAGAAAGCTGCAAGTTGTTGATAAGGTTGTATTTGCTGGGGTTTCCTCACTTTTCTTATGTTTTTTCCACTCTCCTCCTACAGACAAAGGCCAGGAAACTCATGTAGTCACGTGAGAAGGATATCACACCTTTTTTACGGGGTTTTCTTTTTAGTCAGTTCACCTGGTGGATTTGTTGTATGTACTAGTAATCTCGGTGATGTGGTAAGGCGTGGACTGGCAGGAGAGGGACTGTGATCTCCCATCCTTGTCTTTGGCCTCATGATTAAGTCAGTGGTCTTCACAGCCTTTGAGCAGTACAAGAATACATGTATTTTCAAGCTATTTGTCTTCCTCACAGTCTGCTTCCTCTGTCTTTTTCCAACCCTGTTGTTAGCCGGAATATTCCCTATTGACCCAGGGACTTCAGCTGATCGTCTTTCTGTCCAGAAGTTTTTTCATTCCAAAGGCAAACCAGCATTGCTGTACCATAACCAGACTAATTTATTTCGGAAGGATGTAGATTTTTGGCTTTTCCTTTCCCCTGAAGGGTAACCGATTTTTGTTGTTGATGTTGGTATTTTTCTGAAGTTAGAAGCGGGGAGGCAGTCAGACAGACTCCCACATGCGCCTGACCGGGATCCACTGGGTGTGCCCATCAGAGGGCGATTCTTGGCCCCTCTGGCACATTGCTCCCTTGGAATTGGAGCCATTCTAGTGCCTGAGGTGGAGGCCATGGAGCCGTCCTCAGTTCCCGGGCCAACTCTGCTCCAATGGTGGCTTGGCTGCAGGAAGGGAAGAGAGAGACAGAGAGAAAGGAGAGGGGGAAGGGTGGAGAAGCAGATGGCTGCTTCTCCTGTGTGCCCTGACCAGGAATCGAACCCGGGACTTCCACACGCTGGACCGATGCTCTACCTCTTAGCCCACTGGCCAGGGCGGGGTAACAGATTGTTATTCCATCATTCAGTTACTTAGTGTTCATTTCTAGAGCAGCTATTGGTGCAGGCCCTTGGCTGGGGGCGGGGTGTATAATGGGCTAACGGGGACATGGAGCTGTGCAGACAGATGCCAGGGCCGTGCGAAGCCTGCTGGAGTGGAGGCCCACTACGTGCAGAGAGGTGTTCTGGTAGCCACGGGAGGGTCTGAGCTGTCTTCTGCAAGGTCGTCTGAGAAGAGTTCCCAGAGGACGGGTAGCAGTGCGGGGGAGCTTTATAGCAGGACAGGGAGGCATGATAAAATACGTTGTGTTTTGGGATCGCAGAGCGATTCAGGACTGCATTCTGGATTTCCATCTGGGTCAGGGGACAGTGAGGTGTGACCGGCTTGGCCTAATGCAGATTGCAATTCCTTGGTCTTTTGTAGCCACCCCAGTGGAAATCGCTTCGTCAGGAACTGTTGAAGTACTTAGAATACTTCTTGCTGGCTGTCCTTAACGGCTGTCAGATGTCTGCCCCGTCGAACAGGACTGAAGCCATGTGGGAAGGTTTCATAACCTGCTTGAAGGATCAAAATCTCATCTCTCCTGCAGCGCCTGAGGCCCAGTCTTGCTACCTCTTAACGAAGACTGCTGTTTCTGGACCTTTGTTTTTGATTTTAGATGACAACTTTTATTACCAAAGTATGAGATATGAAGTCTACCAGCTGGCTCGGAAACGTAATTAAAACCTTTTTCTTACACACATTTATCTGCATATCAGTACCATCACCGTCTTCAGCGAGGGTGTAACTGGGTTAGGAGGTTTATATGAATTCACTTCATTTCCCAAGCTAGATGCATGGGTAGCAAATGGTTTTCCTTGCTGCCGCTGGGATGACTCGTCTGATATGTTTATGTCACGTTTTGGAAAAGAGGACAGCAGTGATTCTGTGGTTTCACATTGTTTTCAGATTCAACGGGGTTTTGCCAACTCTTTTTAGACTGTCCTCTTGAGACCTGCTTACAGAGGAACGGCAGGAGGCAGAGACCACTGCCGGCCGAGACCATCCGCCTGATGGGAAGGAAGATAGAGGAGCCCAACCCTGAGAGAAATGCCTGGGAACACAGCAGCCTCACCATCCAGAGTTCGGCGTGCTCTTCGGAGGCCAGGTATCCTACAGGAAGCCGAAGCCGTCCTTTCCCGGGTGTGTCCCTGAGGCAGGCACTGTGCACAATGCCCGACTTACATCCACTTGGTTAACCCTCACACGGGCGTTGTAGGGATACTGTTATATCCTCCTTTGTGTTGAAGAGGAAGCTGACAGGAAACAAAGTTTCGTTTACACAGAGTCACTGAGCCTGTGACAGCTGAGATTTAAACCCACGTTTAACGTGTTCCCTGGTTAAGATTCTGGTCGCCCAGAGGTCAGAGCCGGGATTCAGAGCAGGACACATCTTTGACACTCTTGCCAAAATCGCAGACTAATCTACATAGGTTGCTCGGCACTTTTCTTATATAGTATAAAAAAAAAATGTGAAACGAATTTTGAATCCTAATTTTGCCTTAGACTTCACTATAGCTCTACTACTTTTTTTTTTTTTTTTTTAGCTATACTACTTTTGTATAGATCAGGCTATGGCTGTGTGTCCAGGGCATTTCATTCATAATATTTGTTCTGAGAGTTCTAGAACAGCGCATTTCTAGTAGTAATTTCACTGTTTCACTGATGAAATGTTCTAGATTCGCACTGTCCAGTATGGCGGGTGCCAGCCACGTGACCATTGAGCTCTCAAAATTTAGCCAGTGCAACTGATGGCCTGACTTTAAAGTTTTAATTATTTAAACTCAAGTATCTCATGTGGCTAGTGGTTCTTGGATTAGACAGTGCAGTTCTAAGGGGAGTATCAGCATTGTTTACTCAGCCTGATTGTTGTATGATCAGCAACTAAAACTCCTTCAAAATGTTCAGTTCCCAGTATACAGGTGCCATATTAATTTATAATATATACTTGAATGCAATAAGAAAACATTGGATTTAAGTGACTTATTTATAGACTTTTTGAAATAAGTTACTGCTGAGGTTTCTAATTTTAACCTCACATAATATTGTGAAAGGTTGAACAGACACGTAACCGATTGCTCGCTATTCATTTTGAAATACTAAAAGTTTTCCCTTTGGCCGTGGATGGTTGGTGGAGACGTCGAGATACCCGTGAAAGCAGCATGAGGTCGTTCTCGGTGCTTTCAGAGCAGCGAGGCCCAGTGCTTGCTGGGAGGAGTGAGGTTGCCCCAGGTCTCGGGTCTCACGCACTTGGTCTCCTGTTCTCTCAACTCCGAAGTCGTCTCCGTGTAACCGAACAGGTTCTTTGAAGCCTGGTGGCCCCGTGTTACATGGATGATCTGACCACTGTTTCTATCCTAGTCTTCTGTGAAATCTGACTGCTCCAGCAGCGAAGCAGCTGAATAGACACTGTACAGGACGGGTTCTGAACACATTATATGGATGATCTCAGTTAATCCTCACAACAAGCCTTTGAGGGCACATACAGTTATCAATCCGTTTTATGGATGGCATAGCTGAGGCTCAGGCAAGTGCCGTAACACATCCAGGTAGTAAGTGGTAGAGCCAGGATTTGGACCCAGGGGCCTTAAGGTTGAGATTTACTGTATTTCCCCATGTAAAAGACACACTTTTATTTCGGGGCCCAAAATTTTGTGTTTTTTTAGGTATTTCCATATTGTTTCTTTTCATATTTTATTTATTTTTTTACGGAGACAAAGAGAGTCAGAGCAAGGGATAGTTAGGGACAGACAGGAATGGAGGTAGATGAGAGGCATAATCATCAATTTTTCGTTTCGACATCTTAGTTGTTCATTGATTTCTTTCTCATATGTGCCTTGACCCGGGGCTACAGCAAACCAAGTAATCCCTTGCTCAAGCCAGCGATGTCGGGTCCAAGCTGGTGAGATTTCCTCAAACCATATGAGCCAGTGCTCAAGCTGGCAACCTTGGGGTCTTGAACCTGGGTTTTCCGCATCCCAGTGCGATGCTCTATCCACTGCGCCACCGTCTTGTCAGGCTAATTTTGGGGCCCAAAATTTGAAAAGAAATGTATTACATAAAGTTATTGAACTTGTTTTATTCATCATAAAAGTCATACAATTCCTCATCACTGTCAGAACTCCCGTCCATTAGTTTGTCCTCATCTGCGTCTGATGACGAATCACTGTCTTCATATATTGCCTCATTCGGAGTTCCATCAATGGCATCTGAAATGCCACAACCACTATGTAAGATGCACCCGGCTTTTATTTTTGGAAAAGGGTGCATCTTATACATGGGGAAATATGGTAATTCAGTGAATTCACTGCCTTCACTTTTTTCAGTGCTACCCTTCGTTCTCTGAGGAAATTCCAAACTCCTTATCATAACTTTCATGTTCTAACTGATGAACTCCCCAGCCTCATCATGTGCCTCTCCCTTTGCTACTCTTCAGCCAAACCAGACTTCTCTGTTGTATGAACTAAACTTTGTTCTTGCCTCAGGGCCTTTGTACTCACTGTTCTCTCTACCCTTCCACCTATTTATTCTTGATTGGCTTCCCTGACCATCCTAACCATGAAGAATGTAGTATGACCTGGTCACTCTTTTTATCACTATGTGTATTGTTTTAACTTACCACTTACCACTGTCTGAAATGATTGTTTTTGCTTCTCTGTCTCTATTACACTGTCCCTTGGAGAGGGTAGGGATCTTGCTTAGCGGTTGCCAATACATATTGTACAATATTTTTCAGGTCCCACTAACTTAGCACTCATTGGTTGGTTCTTGTGTGTGCCCTGACTGTGGATCAAACCCACAACCTTGGCATGTTGGGACAATGCTCTAACCAACTGAGCTACCCAGCCAGGGGCCCTGTACAATAGTTTTCATATAATATGCTCAGTAAATATTTGATAAATGAATGAATAAGTTCTATCTCAACCTGCCACGGCTCTGGGCCTTGGCTTATCCACATCTGGTAAACGAGCAGAAGCCGGAATGTGAAGATTGAGCATGTTTCTTTAGGGAGGAAAATAAAATCTGGTAGCCTAAATTTCAGAATTTATTGAGGGAAAAGAGAATGTCTTTCCATAAGCTAATTGATAATGTTGTAAGAAATTAGTATTTTTTTAAAGGAGGGGTTTCTTTTGACTTACGATTTGTTAAAGCTTCTACATGTGGATTTTGCATGTGGAAGGGAGCTTTAAATCGTTTCATTTTTCCCTTTTGTATAGGACCTTAGATAGGAATGTCATTCATTTAGAATTCAGTGTGGTGGTCAAGACCCAGGTTCTTTAGCGCCAGTGTTTGCTGTGATGACTGACTTGACTCCACCCCCCACAGCCCGGAGCTGGTCCAGTTGCTGCTCACAGCTCTGGAGAGCCCAGTAGGACATGTTGAGGACAACGTGGAACAAAAGGTAAGCCCTGCCGTTGTGTGAGTACAAACGAGAAGGAACAGCTCTTTGTAGGACGATCCTTCTGAGCCGAGTGTGAAAGACGAGCTCCGTGAAGGACGCCTCACACACACACACGCTCGGCCCCGGGCCCCTGCACACAGCGGCGGCGTCCCCGTGGCTGCTCCGCGGACTGTCCCATTGCCGCCGCCGGCGTCCCCGTGGCTGCTCAGCGGACTGTCCCATTGCCGGCGGCGGCGGAGCCTTTGTGCCCGCAACTTGACCGGGGCCAGGACGGGGCTGGCACAGCCAGCGGGCACCACCCTGCAGAGGGCCTTGTTCTATTTTGTTTTTTCTGGAGAGCCCACTGTTGGGCGCGGCCGGCCCCCCAGTGCTCAGTGGGAATCAGTTTACAACTGGCTGTGTCTCAGGGAGACCCTCTCCTGGGGAAGAATGACCGAACAGAAGGCCACTCCAACCTTTTAGTCGTTTCAGATAGTGTAGTGCGTCTCCATTTCAGCCGCCTTTCATCCAGCTGTTCTGATACCAGCGTCTGTATTACATAGGAGGCGGACAGAATCATTTGTTCAACTAACATTCTTCACCAGGCGGACCGGGCGCTGCGGAGGATCGTCTCTCAGACCGTGAGGGAAGCGAAAGGTATGTTGGGCAGTTTGACTGCAAACGCTTGTGTCAGTCGTCACCAGGGAGATGGGACTGCACGCCCCCAAGGACACCCAGAAGCAAGAAGGGTGTCGCTGAGGCAGTGGTGAAACGGGAGCCCTCGTCACGGGTAGAAATGGCGGCTGCTCGGCCATCAGCCTAGCGGGGCGCTGTTGCCCTAGGTCCCCCTGCTCCACTCCCAGGTCTGTGATCAAGAGAGAAACATGCTCATGCAGAATCGTGTCCACGCGTGTTTATAGCAGAACGTGTAATTCCTAACGGCCAAGAGGGGGAAAGAGCCCAGCTGTCCATCAGCTGACTGATGATTTAACAGAATGTGGTATATATAGAATCCATTTATAGAAAATGGATTCAGCCATAGAAAGGAATGAAAAAATTACACAAAATGAAAGAAGCCAGTCAGAAAGGTGCCATCAGTCCAGTCACGTGAAGTGTCAGAACAGGGAAATCGAGAGACATAACGTCGATTAGGGTTATTTAGGGTTTGGGAGAGGTGTGGTGATGGAGTAGGAAGGTAGCAGCTGAAGGTGATGAAATTTTCTAATGCTAAAATAAGAGTTGTAGTTTAAATGGATAAAGTGTATTGTATGCGAATTCTCTCGGTATAGCTGTTTAAGCAAAAAAAAAAAAATTCTGTCCCAGTCGTCTACCCACCCGGCCGGTGGCTGCTGGATTGAATAGGCACACAGAACACTCCCATCATTACAGAAAGAGGACGGGCAGCAGTGGTTGGAAATATACCAGTTTCAGACTGTCCTCTTCTCAATGCTTTTTTGCCTGTTTGTTTGAGAAGAAAGTTAAGTCATCTCTTGTCAACAACAAAAATGCTCTTCGGGCTTGTCTTTTTTTGCTCAGGAATTTCATAGCAAGTTATCTAAATGATTGGCTGTCCCACATTAATGTGACCTTTTGTCTACACTTACACCAACTCAACTGATTATAGAGGAATCTGATTGGCTTGTCTGAAGTAATCAAATCAATTTCCTCATGTCGTGGGACAGCCCAGCTTGATTTAATTTACACAAATAATTGGGAGTATCTTGATTTCAGATGAACAAGTGCCTCCTTCCAACTTGAAGCTTCTAGCTGAAGAACTGAACAAGCTCAAAGCCGAGTTTTTGGAGGATCTGAGACAAGGACACAAAAAATATCTGTACTTTCAACAAACCACTGACATATCAGATGTGACTTCTTTTTTTCAGTATGAGAAAGATGGCATTGTGCAGAAGTATTTCTCAAAGCAGCATTAAAACTTCTCAATTTCCAGTCAAATGTCTGATTTTTAGTTCAGATCTTGGAAACGGATGACAACTTTGTATCATGGGATGTTTTCAGGCCAATGATGTGCATTGCCAGAGACTTGTTTTTTAAATAAAGTCAGTCATTCTAAAAAACCCATTTGTCATAACAGAAATTACTTCAGCCCGTCGCTTGTCAGCTGTGATGTGGATGCTTAAGCATCAGAGGCAGCCCGACTCACTTGTGTGCTAGGACCTAAGGACCCTTGAGGCCGGGGAGGGACAGGACTCCCGATGTGTAGATCTTAAAGTGAAAAAAAAGTAGGAATAAGACAAAACGTGGATGCATGGAGCTGTTTTTGTTTTTAACTCACGTGACATCATGGATAAGGCATTTTACAAATTCAAACTAATGTGGCCATAAAACCTTTGTTTTCTTCATTCACATTTTACGTGCTGGGAAATTACTAAAAAACTAATTGTATCCTAGTTCTTAAAAAAGAAAAATCGAAATCATTAGGAAGTGTTATTATTTTTATTTATATTGCAAAAGCAAAGCTTCTTTCACAATATGAACTACAGACTAGGTGTGGTGATTTCGGCATCAAAGCTCTTCCTGGATACCTAAACAAGAGTTTTTGCAAACATACTCGTTTTGTTTTGCATACAAAATATGTTCTTTACAGCAAAGTACACATTAACAAAAGCCAAGTTCTAGAAATCATAGGGCCTATATCCTTAGCAGGGAATTTTTAAAAAATAGTATGTCCATTTGATAAATATTTCTTAAAACTTAAAATGAGGTTTATCTTGGAACATTTTATTAGTAATAGTCCCTTTGTCAAACAGTTCTGCAAATGAATAGCAAATGTTATTTCTAAAATGAAATAGCACTGGAAAATAGCCAGTGGAATTTTTTCAAAGTAAAAGTCTAGCCTTTGAGTTTCAAGAAGTTGTAGCTGCATACTACATTAGTAAAATCTGAGATAAAGTTATTCCCTATTAATATTTTCACAGTTTCTTTAAAAGTACTAGTGGAGATAAATTATCTACCAGCTTTAAAAATCTAAACTTATGTTCACTGAACAAAAATAGTTTCATAACATTGCCTGTTAACAGCAAAGTACTATAAATATTGTATGTTAAACTTTTCCCAAGAATTCATTTCTATAAAAGTTGATTAAAAATAAGATAAATATATTCAATACTTAATTGGGAAGTACATATTTAACTCACAGAAGAGTTGAATAAAAGCCTAAATCTTTTTAAAAATACAATAGTATAAAGGTTTCTAAGGTGGATTTGCTTGGAAACCTTGAGTGCATTTACAAGTGATCATAGCTTCCAGGGTCAAGCCCTTTGGAACACCTGCTGGGCTCTTTCAAGTCAGGAGAACTCGAATTCTGCATTCTAGTCTGTAAGTATGAAAACAAGTTCTTATGGTTAAATTAAAATACACCTTCAAAACATCTATCTTTAGTTGTCAGGAAAAAATGTATTTGTCACTATTTGGCCCAGACATGGTTGATAAAAGAGTTCTTCCTTTTGTTTAATGAACACTTTAATTGTTTAGTTTGCGTATTGCTTTCATTTGAAGAATAAAAGTCAGAGGGGGTAAACGAAAGCTTCCAGATGACGGCAGCCTGTCTGTCTGGCAGCAGGAGACACAGGGCCGAGTTGGCGTCTGGAGGCCGCCCTACCGTGGGTCTGAGCAGTGAGCCAAGGGCAACAGGGCTGCAGAATTCAGACACAGGCGCCTCAGTTTGACAGGAAGAGAGGTAGCTCTTTGGAGAAACGCTTTGAGATGCTGCTGCTTTGAACAATGCAATTGAGATTAGTTTAGATTGGATGTTAAACCACAAAAACTCATCTTACTGGCCTTCTAGCAGCACCTGCGAGGCAGAGCTACATTACCTTGGCACTTAGGGGCTTTTGTGGACTTACTCCAGATTTCCCTGTTATTTACTCTGAGTGGTCCTTTTTGGTTAATAATGCTCATTAGGATATTCTCTTTACAAAGCCAGTTAGTAACACTTTGAAGCTCTGAACCAAATTAAAAATAAAAATTTTGCAAAGTACACAGAAACCAACAGTTAGTAACAATATATTTTATTGTTTGACCAAGCTCTCTTCAGATTAAACTAGTTATTACACAATATATAAAACAATAGCCTGCTATTCAAAATTCCTCTAATTTAGTAAGTCTTATTTTTGTAAACAAATATCAGGTTTAAATGCAATTTATATCTACTTTCACACTTTTAAGTCTTTCCCTACTAAGGTGACGATTCAATTAGCTTCCCTATAGTCTTGTCCCCGCTCAGAAAAGACTCATAAAACTGCAGATAAGCATTACAACTTGAATTCACACAATTTTTAACAGCCAATTCTGAAGAGATCAGAATTCATTTTGGATAAAGGTTCTCATTTTTAAAAATATTACCTCGCCATCACATTTTTCCCTGCGTTTTTATACCCATGCTTTTGGGAAAATTATAGACAACAATGGATACAAGCAGGAAGAAGAAACTTAAGAGATTTTTTCTTAAGTACTGCATTTCCTAGGAATCACATGGAGGACTCCACTGTCCCTCTTTGGTCATCAAAGAAACAGGAATAACAACAGATTTTTAATCTCTCTCTATGAACCTCACCTGATAGTAATACCATCAGAATGAAGGGTTTAAATATAAGGTTAAAATGAAAAAAGAAATGAAAAAGGCTTCTTCATAGATAATCCACTATCTTTCCAGAGTTCACATGTATTTACCTGTGGTTTTTAAAATAAACTATAAGTATCATAAAAAGAACCCAATGGAAAATTGACATTTTTAAACTAGAAAATTTTAGATTACTCAATGCCATTTTCAATGTAAAGCCTTAAGCTTTCTTTTCAGAACTTTCTATAACTTCAGTTAAAAAGAATGCACTGTTTTACATTTCCCCTTATGGAAAAAGAAGGGTTTACTATACACTGAAATAGCTTTATTTTTATCAGTTGAAATGAAACTACTAATTCAACTTAAACAATGTGAACTAAGTAGTATTTCAACTGAGAGGAATTTTAAAGACAATTCCTCCACTAAACATTGTGAATTGTTAACACATTTTGTGAGATAGTACGTTATTCTACCATTTGAAATATGGCAGAAATAAAAGCTAGCTGCAAAAATGGAAACATCAAGAGAGTGGGCGAGCTTTAAAGTTCACATGGGCCAGGCCACCAGCGGGGAACTTCAACAAACACGTTTAAGATCGAGATTGCACTTCCGTTCTCACAGGTCTGAATGAAAGGAAATAATAGACTCCACTGTGTAATTGTCCTAATACATCAGTGACCCTGACCAGAGTTATATGAAAAGGAAAACATTTTGTTTCCATCGCCAGATTCTTTTCTATAAAGTATAAGTTTTAAATTGGCATACACCTAATTAGGGACGGGTCCCCTTCCCCCAAGGAATATCAACGATAAACAAAACTACAAAATAAAGAAAGGCCAAACCAAGTCAAGCATCCTGTGACTGCTTCCAATCAGTGTTGGTTATGTTGCCCTCTTGCAAAGTGACAGGCAAAATCATACTTGTTTTTACATTTGCATCCACATATGTTACACTGAAAGGGGTTTTCATACCCATGACAGCCCATGTGAATAGTGTAAAGGATGTTGTCGGCGAAGTACATGTCGCAGTGCTGGCAGTGGTGCAACAGCTGCGGGTCCTGGGCCGGCAGCGTCGGAGCTGGGGTGCTGGGCTGGCTGTTTCCTATGCTGGGGGTACTCGTGTGGGCACTGGGCTCGCTGCTGGGGCCCGCCACGGGGCTGTAGTTCCTCTGAGCGTGCGCGTGCGCAGCCCGCGGCTCGGGGCTGGTGGGGGAGGAGCTGTGAGGGAGGCCCACGGCCACAGCGGCCACCACGGCCTGGGCCTGGGCGGAGGGCTGTTGCATCAGGAAAGGCTTCTCGTCCGGGCAGGGGTCTACGTCGGGGGACGCGGGGTTTTGGTTCTCAGGCGGCAAACTGGACAACTGTCCTGCTAGAGTAGAGAGCTGATTTAAAGGGTTGTCGACCAGGAGTTCTTGGGGATCCCTTGGCAGGCCGCCAGCTGCCGCGGTTTCCGCCACACTTTCGTAGGAGTCCGTCTGGATGCTGGGGGTGTCATGGGTGAAATCGTGCAGGTAGTCTGGCTTCTGAACCACCATGGAAGGCGGACTGAGGTTGATCAGCGCTCTTCTGCTATAGCCCAGGTTGCTTGTTTTCTTCTGTAAGACCCCCCACATCTTCTTGCTGCTCAAGGAAGACCTGGTCCCTTTGATTGGTACCATTTTGTGCTTGCGCCTGCGGTGGTGGGACAGGTTGCTTCGGTCACTGCAGCGGAAGGAGCACAATTCACATTTGTACGGTTTCTCCCCTGTGTGGGAACGCATGTGGGCTTCCAGATGACGCTCGTAAGCAGATGCAAACGGGCACAAGTGACATCTGTGAGGTTTTTCACCTGGTTAAAAGAAAGCGGGGGAGAAACTGCCGGAGGAGCTCGTTTACGGAACGTTTCATGTTTTGCCCAGCCATTAGCTTTGAAATGGATCAAAAGTAAAATTTTAGAATTCACATTTACACAAAAGATTACTAAAATTTGTAAAGAAACCTGCAAACAACGCTTCAGGACCCATTAGCAACACTTACAGATCTGTTCTATTAGTCAACATAAGGTAAAAACTGTCATGGCTTCAACTGGCATTTGAGAAAAAAAAATAGCACAGCTGACAACAATGTTGCCTGTATAACAAGGGTTTTACCAGAAGTGTGCCCTGGAGTCACGTGTTCATGTACAGCTCTACATACATGACCCGTATCAATATCCCCTGCTCAGGAAGAAAATACAAAACCTTTTAAAAGAAGTTCCTATATCCAGTGAAAGTTCACGGCTGAAATGGGCTCAATAGTCGAAGTATGAATTATGCAAAGTGTCCCTTCCGAATCACCAGCTTCACCTCTACCCTTCTCCTCCTCTTAAGTGGTGCGAAGAGACAATTCTGTTAGTGCTATTAGTTGAACATTTTCAAATATAGAAAATAAGTATCTGAAATATGAGATTTGGGGCCATTCATTTAACAATCAAGCACTGAGGATCTACTAGCTCTCAAATGTTCTGGTGGGCCTTGTGGCAGACGGCACCAACACAGTCCCTGCCCTCAAGAGGTCTGCAGGCCACCACAGTGCAGCACGGGAGGCCACTGGGCACACAGGAGGGACACCTGACCCTGGGCCAGGACAAGGTATAGTTAGGCTTTCACAGCAGAAGGGATAGCTAAGGTGAGCCGTGAGGGTCTGCAATTGACACGTACTCAGGAAGGGTCAAGATAACCGTCCTGCCAGTTCACACGGCCTTCAGCATGAACTGCCCAGCCTGAGGAGCAGACAGATGGTCAAGGGGAAAGAAGGCTAAGGGAGGGGAAGCTCTGCGAGGGCCTCCCTTCCTGTTTGCACGTTGTCATGCTCCTGCTCTGTAGAAATGGATAACTTCCCCATTTACTCAACCTTGGTTTTCCGTCAGAACTCCTCACATGACAGCACGCTGCCCCCCGTGCCCCCTGCCAGCCGGCCCGCCCGTTACCCGTGTGGATCCTGATGTGTTCAATGAGCCGGGCCGTCCCTTTGCTGGCGTAGCTGCAGTACCGGCACTTGAGCTTCCCGTCAAAGGTCCTTTCGAACCCGTCCACTAACATTCCTGAGTTTTCGTCCAGGGAAACTTCAACAGAAGGCTGATCAAGTCCGTTTTGATCACCATCCGCTCCAGCTATAAACAAAGTAACGCAGAAGAAATTGTGCAACTCAGAACCATCTCAGTATCTATTTTAGTCTTGACTAGTAGAAAACCTTTCACAAAATGATAGTTTACTTAGCTTACCTACAGGTTTTATCAGTCCTCTACATGCTTTTGTAGAAGAGAACAGGGGACTAGCCTGGTCTGGCAGGTGAGGAGACGGGAATGGACAGTGATGCAGTTTCCCACGTGTATTTAAGACTAGCCGCTTCTATAAATGTAACTGGAAGTCATGATAATCTCCCCAAACCCTGACTCGGCTCCCTTTAGCCTGCCCAGCTAATGTGGAATTTTCACTGTTCCCCGCAGTTTGTACCTATACCCTAGATTCTGGGTTGCATTTAGGATCTAAGAATTCTAATGAAGCACACAAAGGGAAGCAGTGTATTTGATTCCTCTGAATGTTAGAACTGTAAGAATTTGAGAGCTAAAAGTCAGTTGGACTGTTTCCTTTTAACCTAATTCTGACTACTACTTTGCACAAAGAAACAAAGGGATGAGTACTCACAATCAGAAAACCAGCAAATGGCGGGAACTATAGTTCTGCTATCTTGAACCCCAGTGCAGGAATCTACATGATAGGCAGAGGTCCCCAAACTACGGCCCTCGGGCCAAATTGCGGCCCCCTGAGGCCATTTATCCGGCCCCCGCCGCACTTCTGGAATGGGCACCTCTTTCATTGGTGGTCAGTGTATGGAGTACTGTATGTGGCGGCCATTCAACTGTGTGAGGGACAGTGAACTGTCCCCCTGTGTAAAAGTTTAAGGACCCCTGTGATAAGAGTGTCCGGAGGGATATTTTTATTCCTACAGCCTCAAGGCAAATGCACCTCGGTAGCAGTGTTACCATGAAGAATTAACGCGACACCCACACTCAGGAGAAGCGACTGCTGGCTGGTGCAAGTCCAGCACCCAGCAATGGCACTGCACTGGGGGCCCAGGGCCCAGTGTCCGCTCTTCTCCCACTGCTTTCCCGAGCCAGTCTCAAAACTGAATGTGTGTAGTAATCCCTGGGGAGCTTACTAAAATACAGACTCCAAAATACAGTCGTTCTGAGGGGTCCTGATGTTTTGCACTCTGACAAGCTCCCAGGTCTCTGCTGCTCGTCCTCGAATGCAAGGCCATGGACCACCTAGGTCAGGGGCCCGGCCACATTTCCTACAAGGGCCAGACAGTAAATACTTTAGACTTTGGGGCCCATATGGTCCCTCAAAGCTACTCAAGTCTGCAGTTATAGCACAAAAACAGCTATAGAAAACATGTAAGCAAGCGAGTGTAGCTATGCACTTCAGTAAAACTTTATGCATGCTGAAGTTGAATTCCATATCACTTTCACATGTTACGACATTATTCTGGATTACTTTTCCAACCATTTTTAGGTGGAGAAACCACTTTTAGCTTGCAGGCCATTCAGAAACAGTGAGCAGTCCAGATGGTGGTGACCACTGAGTCGGGATCAGAGCCCGAGTCCCGCGTGTGTGGTGCGCAGACTCGTCACAGACCAATCTGCCTGCAGTGGGGTGCTGCTTTCTCTAGTCTGGTTTCTCCCCCTGCAGGGGCAAACGTGGTCAGCCCTTGCTTCATTTTCAGAGAGAAGAAAGAGAAATGCCCATCTCATCTCAGGCCCAATCCAGATGTCATACTGTCCGAGTGCTCTGTGTACTGAAGCTGGTCTGGACCCATTGGGTCTGAGTCTACTGTTAGTTCCCAGACCTGGAGCACGGGAATTGTATTTAGAACCCCTAGGTCTTCCTACGAAACCATAAAGCATCCAAGACCATGTAAGCCCTTGGGGAGTTTAACTCTCCCTCAGCAAAAATCAGACATGTTTAAAGCAAGAAAAAAATTGCTCTATCTTTTTAGGAAGAAAACGGAGTAATTCACATTAGTTAATGATGGTCTTCATAGCACGGGTAACCAGACACAAACATGAGTATGTATATATGGATGAGCAAGTACTAGTGTTAAGATGAGTCTACCTCCCGGAAGAGTCTCTGCCTCCTTCTCCCCACTGACCGACCCGGAAATCATGTTGACGTGGTGCGTCTGCTGAGTCAGGTACTCCTGGAAGTCCTTCACGAAGTCCAAAGGCTCTGGCTTCTTTTCACCCATCTTGGCCTCTTTCTTTTTTTTAAGTTTACAGTTTGTTATACCTAGAGGAGGGCAAAGCTGAAATAATTTTACACTATTTAGGGAGACGCAGTACATGTTAAAACAACAATGGTGATGAAGATTATTCTGTGCAGAGCCCTGAACAAAGCAACAGAGCACAGGCCCTGTCTTTAGATACCATATAATCTTCCTGGGGAAGGAGAGAAGACATACACAAATGGAGGAAAATTAATCTGTTTGACATGTTTGACATTTAAATAAACTGGAACTCAAACTTAAGTCTTAGAGGATGGATAGAAATTACAAAGACCAAAAAGAGAGAGAGAGAGAGAATAAGTGCAGATGAAAGACACCAAGTGGCTCCATGGAACCGTCAGGGGTCTGGGTGGACATGTTCTCTAATACACTTGCTACTAGCTAGCCACGTGGAGCCACTGAGCACTTAAAATGTGGCTACTACAAATGACTGCAGTTTTAAATTTTAATTAGTTTAGTTAGAAATAGCTACATATGGCTAGGGACTACTTTAATGGACAGGAAAGACTCTTAAATCACAGGCTTCACAGGAATGAGTGCTTTAGAAATAGGTGATCTAGACCAGGGGGCGGCAGACCTTTCAGGAAAAGGCCAAATAGTAAATATTTTAGGCTCTGCAGGTGACAATCTCTGTGAGGACTATTCAACTGTGTCTGTCCCTGAAGGCGGCCATACGCAGGCATGTAAATGAACAAGTATGCCTGTGTTTCAATAAAACTATAAAAGCAGGCACTGAGTCTGGTTTGATCTACAGGGCACATTCCCCCACCGTCCCCTCACCACCGCCACCACCCCGAAAATGCCAAACTGCCCTAATATCAGCCATTGGCCTGTTCACTGAGAATGAGGAGAAATTCAGAAAGGAAAGAGTCCTTGATACTGACAGAGTATGGAAGTTCATGTGAGATTTTGTGATCACAAACTAAGCTGGTCCTCACAGATTTATGGCCTAAATTCACAAATCAAATCACCAAAAAGTTTCTAGGAAGAACAAAATTAGAAAATGTAACACCTAGAAGGCAAAGGCTTTTCTTCCAGTAAAATTATTTTTATGTAAAGGCAAAAGGTTGTGAAATAAGAGGGTTCCCATGAAAGTATTTTCCAATTAACAAAAGCTCGACCAAAGTTTTAGGAACCAAAGCCTTTATTTTAGTTAATTAGAGACCTGTTGGAAGTTACGACAATAGATGACCATGGATGGCGGGACGAGACAACAGTAGTCGTATAGAGCCTTAGGAACTAAAACTCTTAAGTTTGTTTCAGTTGCTCTTCCTCCTCTTCCCATGCCTCCTTGAACCAGTTCTTTATTTCCTAACCATCCTATCATTGTATTACTATTTGCTTTGTGACTATTGTTGATTCTACTGATTATATGTCCTTTAATGTTGGCCCGTTGGTAAGGGGGAAAAAACAGTGCCAGCCAGCTCAGTGAGAAAGAGTATTAAGAATAGGGTCAATATATAATAAGATCATATCTCAAAACTAAAAGGGGAAAAAGGACAACTCCAAACACAGAGGGGTGGAGAGAACTGTAAAACTAGACATAAAAAGGAGAGAAATCTAGCAGATATGGGTGAGGAATGAGTTCCAGAAAAAAAAATAAATGGTTTTTTAAAAAATAATGATCAAGCCTGACCAGGCGGTGGCGCAGTGGATAGAGCGTCAGACTGGGATGCAGAGGACCCAGGTTTGAGACCCTGAGGTCTCCGGCTTGAGCCCAAGGTCATTGGCTTGAGCAAGGGTCATTCAGTCTGCTGTAGCCCCCGCGCCAAGGCTCATATAATAAATAGTCATCTCTTTACCTTCTTGTCTGTCTGTCCCTATCACAAATAAAAAATAAAGAAATTAAAAAATCAGATTTCCAGAAGTAGAGATCTCTTTCAGATTAAATAGGATCAGAGTAAAATAAAATATATAACTTAGACCAGTGGTAGTCAACCTGGTCCCTACCACCTACTAGTGGGATTCCAACTTTCATGGTGGGTGGTAGTGGAGCAACCAAAGTCTAAATAAAAAGGTAGATTTAACTATAGTAAGTTGTTTTATAAAAATTTATTCTGGCCTGACCAGCCGGTGGCGCAGTGGATGGAGCATAGGACTGGGATGCGGAAGACCCAGGTTCGAAACCCCGAGCTCGCCAGCTTGAGCGCGGGCCCGTCCGACTTGAGCAAAAGCTCGCCCGCTTGGACCCAAGGTCGCTGGCTCCAGCAAGGGGTGGCTCAGTCTGCTGAAGGCCCGCGGTCAAGGCACATGTGAGAAAGCAATCAATGAACAACTAATGTGTTGCAACGGCAACGAAAAACCAATGATTGATGCTTCTCATCTCTCTCCGTTCCTGTCTGTCTGTCCCTATTTATCCCTCTCACTGTCCCTGTAAAAAAAAAAAAAAAAATTCTGCCAAACAGCGAAAATCTGACATAAAGTACTTGGTAATTATTATTATTATATGCTTTAACTTGCTGTAACTCTGCTTCATAAATTTTATAAGTAAAGTGACTTCCCTACTTTATAAATCACTATTACTGTGGAACCGGTCAGCGGTTAGAAAATGTTACTACTGAACAGAGATACAAATGTGGGCGGTAGGTATAAAAAGGTTGGCTACCCCCTGACTTAAGACATATGAAATTCAAAAACCTCAAGGTCAAAGAAAATTATACAACACTGTCTAGACTCTAGACTCTGGAGAGAAAGGCAGTCCTCTCACACAAGAAAACCACTCAGACTGATAGAGGGTATCAAGGGCAAACACAGGTGCAAGAAAACAGCAGACTCCTTTATTCATATTTACAATATTTTAATTCCAAGTTGATAAAAGATAGCTTCTAAAACTCTACATCACAACGGACCAAATTTAGATGCATTGTCTTTAGTATCAAGAACAAAGCAAGAATTCTTGTTATTGCTACTGCTATTTTTTAATTGAATATATTGGGGTGACTGGTTAATACAATTCTATAGGTCTCAGGGATACACTTCTAGAGTATATCGTCTGGGTACTGGATTGTGCTACTACAATTCAGCCTATTAGTAGTGTAGGTAGAGAAATAATAACAATAAAAAAGAAAGAAGGAAAAGGTATGAGGATTGGGAGATAAAAGATTTTTTTAAAAAAGGTAACGATGATAATGATAATCTTTATCTCAGAAATTGTTTTATAAATTGTCAAACCTGTAAGGCCCTACAGCTTGTCTGTGTTCTAATCGTAAAAGTTACAATTAAAATCGTGGTAATTACCTTGCAACTTAGCATCATTTCTAGCCAACCAGTTCATATGAAAACTGACAGGTTTCCACTGGCGGTATATCTGAATGTACTTTGATAGGCTTCAATAAGCAAGATAGACCTTACAGAAAGCGTAACACTACTAGGGTACAATGTGCGACAATGCAGGAAACACACAGGAGATTGCCAGTATGCAGCATAGAAAACAATCCTTTTATACATGCATCTCAAGTTTGAAGAACACAAATGAGCCTAATTACGGAGGGTGGTTGGCATATTTTGACAGTCTTTGCTGTTCTCACAATGTCACATTATAAATTTCACCGTGTTCCTTGCCATAAATTGTGTGATTTTTTATCACAGTGCATGATGGGCTTTAAAAAAATCCAAAAACTAGGGATGCCAGGGGAAAAAAGGAAAATAATATTGTAAGCATGAAAGAAAACAATTTTTATTAGAAATTTAAACATATTGATAAGGTTTGTGACCTTAGTCCTATGTCACACCTCTCTCTCTCTCTGCAACACACACACAGGCACAGACATGTGCACACACGTGTGCACAGCATGAGCTGGCCTCGCACAGCCCTAGGCCCTGGAAGTCAATTATGAATGAAAGACTCCTAAATCTGAATAGACTCCTTGGTTCAAGACTCGGGTTTCTCCGGCTTAGGTCTGTGTATCTAAACACAATAAACAGCAACCTGACCTGGGGTGGCGCAGTGGATAAAGCGTCGACCTGGGAACACTGAGGTCGCCAGTTCAAAACCCTGCACTGGTCTGGTCAAGGCACATTTGGGAGTTGATGCTTCCAGCTCCTCCCCCCTTTCTCTTTCTCTTTCTCTCTCTCTGTGTGTCTCCTCTCTAAAATAAAGAAATTTAAAAAAATAAACAAACAAACAAAAAATAAACACAATAAACAGAAAATGAACAAGCATTTGGAAACAACTGAAAGCTTCCTAATATCGAACGATTTTATATCCAAAAATAGATTTTATATCCAAACCATCTTTGTGTCTTTAACAAAATAATCAAGTCTCAGGACTGAAAGGTCAGTCCCACAACTCCACAAATTAACGGCACCTGGAAATGCCTCTAAGACACTGGTACATTTTAAAACCTTCGCAAAAATAACATAAAAATCTACTTTGGAAATCAGTAAACGATGTTTTTATTGAAGATATTTTTCCTACAAGCCATGAATTCAACAGCTTGGAGCTTGTTAGCCAAAAATGACACAAAAGGATGCATTTAAGAGCTCTCCATTTTTACTACAGATTGGGTGGTGTAGTCCAAGCCTGACGCACTCTTTCTATAACTGATACCTAATTACATCAGCCAAAGAGAAGACTTCTTCTCATACTTTATAGTTATCACTAATGACAGCAAAATTCCTGAGTCCTCCTTGTGAATACTCGGATTCAAGTTAAACTGGGTACTCGATGGCGTGTAGGTCACGTCCACATCCAAACATACTAAAATGTACCTCAGTTATTTCTACATCTACAGCTTCTCCCAAACAAACTATCCATTCAAGGCTCAAAATAAGGTTCTTAACAAAACCACCAGAGATTACTCAAGCTGGTGAAGGAGAGACGCACTTGAGAAGCAAGCTTTGATATCCCAAAAGAACACAAAGACCTTTTCACCTTTCAGCAGGTAACTGGAACTATTCTCGGATTTTTCCTGGTTTCTGAAAGAGGACTTATTTGTATGATGTCCTCTGATCTTTCTTCAGTCTCATAAATGGGAAGTTTTGGATCAATACACACACAGACTACTTAACCGGTGGCTAACATGGCAGAGGCATCATGATGCACATTAGAAGACAAAACAGCTGTGAAATAGAGGGACTTTAAGACCCAAAGAGGCTCTTTACCCCCCTTCCTTGCAAAGTCTATCTTTTTCTAAGCTATAGGAGAACTTTGAGAAAACATGATTAGGGAACAGTAGCAACTATTTTATCTGCCCAACATTTTTGAGAAGGGTTACTAATCATAAAGCAGAATACTTAGCAGCTAACTTATACAATAACTTAATTTGGGAGATAGGTAGGCCTATACACATAAAGTTTAGTAGATATGTTTACTTTCACAGACAAATAATTATGGTCACTGAAAGATTTCCTTTGCCTTAGAACACAGATCAATGGAGAAGTCTGACAGATTAGGTTCGGTTTGTGTAAAGAATAACATGGACCTTCAAAAAGAATGAGCCCGCATTTCCTCTGATTACAGAGCTGTTAAAAAATAAATTCTTGAAGGCAAAAGGGACATTATGAGGCTTTGGGAAATCATAAAACATAAGTAAATACAAGTTAGAAGAAATCCAAAAGCAGAGTTATACAATCTAACCTTTTCACCCCAAATCAGTTCCTCCTTTTCCTTGCCACTCCAACATTGATGAAATGTAGAGTAGCTGAAATTTAGTCTGGAGACACACCAAAGGACTCCAAAAGGCCATGGAGGGAATTTCAACTAAAATTGAAAAGCCACCCAGAGGTCTGCAAAGAAAAACACATCACAAATCAAAACCTTTATGATAAAATTTTAATTAGCATCTACAGGTTTAATAAGCTCATAAAAGAATTTGTGCCAATTTTACCATTACCAGAAAAGAAACTAACAGATAATCAAAGAACAAAGCAACAGGTTCACTTCAACAAAAGCTTCAAAGAATCACCAAAGAGTAACATGCACTAGCATGCCTACTCCTTTTTCAACTGGTGGATTTCCTATGATTTCATTTTTTGGCAAAATGTTTAATATCTCTCTAAATTCATCATTAATTTTATTTGTTCATAGTACAGTTCTAAAAGAGTCAGGCTTTGTACTACTAGTTGAACATCTATATGGCATAAAAACAATGCACCAGGGGAAACATTTGTGGAAATGGGTTTTAAAAAAACACCGCCAGGCACACCCAATAAGGGCACATCTGGATTCCCACCTAATTTTGTTTATGACAACCAAAACACTTAGGGTTTTCTGGGAAACACTCTGGACCCCCAGGGGCAAAAAAACCCCACAACACCTAATATCTCAATTCGCTGTAACAAATTCCCAAGAATATATTCATCTGCAGCTATGGTGAAGGCACATGTCAACGTAAAACAACTTCCAAACTTTGTTAATTTTTTTATGAGTTTATTTGATCCAAACCATTGACTACTCCCAAAAACCAAAGTCTAAACGAATTGAGAAAGTGCTCCGGAAAATGGCAGTTTCACCACTTACTTTATACAGCACAATCAAAAGGAAAGACCTGAAAGGGGTCAGCTGAAACTGGTGATAGATTAGGGAGGCGGGAGAAGGCCAAGCAGGGGCAACCCCTGGGATTGGGTAGAAAGTAAAGAGCATATATGCTGAAACTTATTTTACATACACAGGAACAAGACAACAGTTTACGGTTGTCCCAGTAGAGCCCCAGCTCTACTTTGATCAGGGGTCCCCAAATTGACTTCCCTGCACAGTGGGACACTCCTGCTTATCAGCAGGCTGGCAGCCTCTTTGAGACTACTCTGGAGACCAAATGTCACAGGAGGAAAGGCACAACCGACACACAAGTTAGTTGCAAGAATCACACAGGCAGTTTATTACTCACAAATCCTTTTGGAGTGCCTGGGTACAGCTTAAGGGGGCCCTGTTGGCATGCCCCTCTCTGCTGTCTTTGGTCAGAGCAGCATGGAGACAGTCCACATTCACGTTGGAGTCCGGGGGACTATCGCAGCAGGGGGCCCCTCAGCTTTAGTACCTTTTCTGGCCAACACCTTCTAACAGGTGTCAATCTATAGGGCTGTGTCAATCTACAGGGCGATCACCTCAAACCACCTTTTTGGGAGTTCCTCACAGGGAGCCCTTTTTATGTTAATCTACTGAAATGTTACTCAAGCCACTTTTAAGGTGTTCCTAGGGAAGCTTCTTGTTTATGTTAACCTACAGTTATGACATCAAGCCACTTCTTATCTATGTATAACTTCACATACACACTGAGCCCTATGTGAAAGATAGAGTCTGTTTATCACTATCTGTACACTCTATATTAATTCCTATCCAGACGGCACAGCTTTATTTAATGTCCTTAGTAGCTTTTACTATTATATCTTAATTATTTTTATATATCTTCCATGTTTTTCTATATTTCTATATATTTAATAACTATAACCTTGTATTACTGCAACATTGGTTCACATAACAATAACAGTGAGGGTTCTCCTGGCTTCTGCTCCGGTGGGATGTCTGGCCTGAAGAAAAGAGAGGACCCTTACATGCCAAAGGCAGTTATCAGGTGATTATCATAGATGCAAAAGACAGCAGACAGGTGTGACCCTTGTTTAGAGAAAAGCTTTTCCCTAGGACATGACTACCCACCACGAGCTGCTTTTAAGTTAGAAAAGTCTGATTTAGAGTCTAGACCATCCTGTGTTTTCCTTACTTCCCGGAGTTCGCAAGGCCATTGTGTATGGAGGCTTTCCATGAGCTTGTCGGGTTAAGTGCGTGGCCACATCGTGATTTATTAAGAAAATGTTTTCTTTCCACACACGATATAAACAAAACTAAAGGGACTTTTAAAAAAAATCGTTAGTTCAGACTTTGTTTTTAAAGTTGGCTTGAAGTTTAGTTTCTTCTAAACTGAACTTCCTTAGCTCGCAACGATTTAAAGCGCCTTTATTTCACCTCGCGCTGGTCACTACTCTCTCGGCTTCTGAAGCACACTAAAGGGGGCCGTGTCCCCGGGCGCTCACACCCCGGGTGACAGAGACTGCAGCCCGCGTGAACGCGAATAGTTCTGTGCAGCCAAGTCCTCCCGGACCTCACGTCTGCCCAGAACGCGAGCGCCCGGCGCCCGGGCAGGAGCCCGCAGCCCAGACGGAGGTCGCCCGGGACTGGCGCTGGGGCGGCGTCCTCGGCGGGAAGGATTCCGGGCCCCTCGGAGACCCGCCCGCCGACGTGGGCTCGTGCCCGCACGACCACCTGTCAGAGCCGAGGCAGCCCCCGCCCCGGAGCCGCGAGCCCCTGCCCGACGGCGGCGGCGGCGGCGCCCTCCACCGGGACTTCCGAGGCCACAGGCCCGCACCCTCCGCTCCGGGGGCTGGGGGGTCCCAGGTCGGACCCCACAGGACGACGGCTACGCCTGGCCGTCGCTGGGGCTGAGTCCTGGGCGCGGTCAGCCGGTCCACGCCAGCCCGGCTCTCCCGCCCGCAGCCCCTTCTTAACCTGCTCTGCCGTGTGGCTGCCGGCTCGGGCAGCCGCCCGCTACTTACCACCTGACAACCGCACCGGGTCCCGCCCACCGCCTGGTACAACGCCGCTCCCGCTGCCGTCGCCGTCCCTCCCGCCGCTGTGTTCGTCACCGTCGCCGCTACCGCTGCCGCCATGTTTAGTACGTCTCCGGCTCCCTTCCCGCCCCGCTGCCTCCGCCAAGTCTCGCGTTAGCAGGGGGTAGCGCGAAAGAAGAAAGGAGGCTTTAGTCTCTCTCGGGATTCCGTAGGCACGGGGGGTGTGGTCAGGGGGGGGGTGGGGCGATGTGGGCGGGGCCCTGGTTCCGCCCCGCCCCCGTGCTCTGGCGTGTGACTTGGTGGCTTAGGGGAACGACTTTGCTACCCGGCCTGCGGCACAGATGGAGGGAGCGGCGGTCAGGGTGCTGCGCGGCAGCGCGCTGGTGAGTGAGCTGCGGGGAGCGTGCAAGGCTCGCGGCACGCCGTGAGCCCCGGGGCCGGTCTTCTAACGGGACTGGGGCGCCTGTCCCTCTGCGCGGTCAGCGTCAGACCTTTCCCCGCGGGACCGGTCACGCCTGCGACCTCCCTGCAGGTCGCCGGCCGAGCTGGCCTCCGCTTCTGCACGGCGGGTTGGGAGTGGCAGCTGGTGAGAAGGGGGCTAGGAGCTGCCTTAGAAGCTTCCTTAGCGGAGCAAGCACCTGGTGTGGTGTGGGAGAGCCCCAGCTGCCAGAGGTCCTTTGCAGGCTATTGGGCTGGGGGCGCCGCCGAGTCTCGGATCTTTGGAGATATTTTGTCACCTCCGATGCCACCTTTTCCCAAAGGTTATTTTTCATCCCCTTCCTCTCCAAAAAAAAAATGTTAGCGTACACACAGTCTCCTTCCTAGCGGAGTGTTTCTCTGTCCTCCCTTCCGCGGCCCTGCTCCAAAATCGGAAGGGACCTCGGAGTTAAGGTCGGTCGGACTTACAGGTCATGAAGAGAACTCCCTCTGGTCCTTATCGCGTGGCCGGGGTCTGAGCATCTTCGTGGATGGGCTCAACGCGGCACCGGGGAGCCCATTCCCGTCCCGCTTCCTCGAACTGGGGCGGAAACCCCGCTCCCCGGAATAGTCATTCACCTGTTGCTTAAACAAACTGGAGATTCTTCGTCGGGTCTTGTGTCGGGGTTCTTTTCTCATTAAACTTTCCTACTTCGGCCCTTCGCCCTGCGGCGTGCTTTCCAAAACCGCAACACATTTGGAAACACTCCCGTTTGGCGATTCACACATCATTGTTTACTTTTTATATTTCTTTTTCTGTATGTATGTGTGTGCTTCAACTGCTGCCCCGAAGCAGGACTCTTGGTTTCATTAGGGATAATTAAAGTTGTTTGATGTTTACAGCATTACTAATTAGGAAAATTAGTCAAATTATGTTAGCGTATTGTCGCAAAGAAACAAAGAAATATGGTTACTATTTAATACTATTTTATAATTGTTTAATGGTTTAGCAAAGAAAATTGCCTGGGTCCCACAGTTTGACTCTTTGTCTTAGAAGCAACACATTTGTTGAGCAAATGCTGTGTGGCAGGCATACTGTTGGTGCACTACCTGTACCATTTAATTTTCACAACAATTCTAAAAAGTAGTTTCATTTTTCAGGTGCAGATCCTGACGTTGAGGAAGATTAAGTGACTTGCTGAGAGTCACAGACCTAGAAAATAACAGCTGGTGTTCTAACTCGGGTCTGTGTCCAAAATTAACCTTTATGAGCTAATGTCTCCTCCCCTTCCTTAGAGATACCAGAGACCTATATATTTTGTTTGGATTTACTAGTTTTTTGGTGGCTTGTCCTTCATAGCGTTTGAAGCACTTTTACATGTTAGCTATGTAACTGGTGGGATGTCCACTGTGGCATAATGATTAAGAATGGGTTCTGCAGCCTGATTGCTGGAGTTTGAACCCAGGATCCAGCACTTCCTGGGAGTGTAATCTTGGGCAAGTTACTGAATCTCTTTGGGTCTTAGTTTTCTGATCTACAAAAAGGATAAAAATAATAGTACCTGTGCTCCTAAAGTTTTTATAAAATAGTGCCCAGCATAGAGTCAGCTGTCCTTAAATATTAGCTTTTATTATTGGCCTGCATGAGGCATTGAGTGCTTATGGCAGATACAGTAACGACCTAAACATTTACCTTTAGAAGTTTATCTTTCAGTGGAGAGATTAGAACTGTATCCCGTGAACCTCATATCATTTGGATGTGGTGTAAGTCCTAAGGGATCCATGACCTGCCTGTGGGTTTGAAGGAGGGAGGATGACAAGGACCACAGGGGAGAGACAAGCCCTTTAGAAGTGGGTTTAGATTCTAGGAGGGGGAAGGAATGGGGAGAGGACTGTGCAAAAAGGGAATGGGGCCATTTTAAGGAATTTTGGACTTTCCTCTTCAGGTGGTGGAGGGGTCTGAAAGGCTTCGAGCCTTGGCGATGAGTAATAACCTCAAATGCTTGTGTCTCGGTGAACAAAAGGGCTGCAACCCGAGCACTGTGGGCACCGTTCACTGCTATAGGGACAAGTACAGACCTATCCCCTTACTGTGACAGGAACTGCCATTTGAATCCATTCCATCCTTCTGCCAACTTATCACATCAGCCATCCCGACACCGTGATTTCTTATTGCATTCCTACCACTCCACTTTTGCTGACACAAGTCCTTGTCCTGGATTCTCCACCCTGTATTTTACCTAAACCTTAACCACTCCTTTGTTGCTCAGTCCAAGCCCAACCTCCTCTAAGCACATGTGTCCATGCTTTATATAATATTGGCGAGTCACTGTCTTCTTCTGTCCTAATATGCATTTCTTAATATATACCCTGTCTCCCAATTAAAAATGGAATTTCCGCCTGACCAGGCAGTGGCACGGTGGATAGAGCGTCGCACTGGGATGCAGAAGACCCAGGTTCGAGACCCCGAGCTCGCCAGCTTGAGCGCAGGCCCATCTGGCTTGAGCAAAAGCTCGCCGGCTTGGACCCAAGGTCGCTGGCTCCAGGAAGGGGTGACTCTGTCTGCTGAAGGCCCGCAGTCAAGGCACATGTGAGAAAGCAATCAATGAATAACTAAGGTGTGATGGCAACGAAAAACTAATGATTGATGCTTCTCACCTCTCTCCGTTCCTGTCTGTCTGTCCCTATCTATTCCTCTCTCTGACTCTCTCTCTGTCCCTGTAAAAAAAGAAAAAAGAAAAAAATGGAATTTTCTTGGGAAGTCAAGGGCACTGCTCTAAATTTATAGACTGATCAGAATACTTTGCAGGAAGCAGAGACACCCCCAACCCTGGAGTTACTGGTAATGGGTTCTGCCTATAATAACAGCTAGTGTTTATTAAGTATTTACAATGTGTCCACAATGCTGGGTTGCAGTACTTTGTTTACGGAGACACAGGCATTCATAATGTTATTACTCATCTGTACAGAAAAGTAGATGTCTCTTTGCAAATGCAAATATATCTTCGTTTCCCACTCTTCTTTCTCTGTGGATCCAGGTGGACTAAGGCACCACGAAGCTCTTCCCTGGTAGCCATAGATTCTTTCCCCTTTCTCTCAGAATACTTCCACAGCTGAACGCCTTAAAAGAAAGAAAGAAAAGGTGTATTGAGCCATTGCTAACAAGAAGAAGGGCCAAGTCCTAGGGTGCCACGTCCTAAACCGGCAGCAGCAGGGCCAGGTGGGAAAGGTAGCCTGGTAGTGGTTCTTGAGTTGGCAATACTTTTGTACATTATGTTTTGTGGGGAAAAGATCTGAGTTGTTTTTTTTATTTATTTTATTCATTTTAGAGAGGAGACACAGAGTGAGTGAGTGAGAGAGAGAGAGAGAGAGAGAGAGAAAGGGGGGAGGAGCTGGAAGCATCAACTCCCATATGTGCCTTGACCAGACCAGTGCAGGGTTTTGAACTGGCGACCTCAGTGTTCCCAGGTCGACACTTTATCCACTGCGCCACCACAGGTCAGGCAAGATCTGAGTTGTTTTAAAAGAGTTTACATTGGCTATAGGTAAGTGGGCAGGAAAAAGTGAAGAGGGTTAGTTCTGGGATAGGAACAGAGTCCTTTGCTTCTTTGGGCTGATCATGGTGGGCAGCAGTCTGGACAGTCTGGGCGGCTCCATGGCACCTGGCTGTTCTCTTTTAGATAATCCTGGAAATAGGCACTGTTGCTCAAATAAGTTTGTAAATATGATATATATGTTTGCTCGCTTATAATTTGTATTGGGTGTGGGCGACAGGCTGTAAGCAGGCAGGGTCCTTATAGCCTAAGGCTTAGTTTTAAAACTAAGCCTTTCCCACACTTTTAAAACTAAGATCTTTTCAAAACTAAGCTTTTCCCCACACCCTTGACTATTGCATGATGTGGGGTGGAGCACTCTCATGAGGAATCCCATTATGCCTCAGATAAGTGACTTTGTATCAGAGACTTCCTTGTTTGTGTATTAGATTAAAAGTTTTGATTTCTACACTATAAAATGGGGCAGAGGAGCCCATGCTGGAGCAGCAGAGAAAGGCCATGTGGAGGAGAGGAGAAGCAGCCAAGATAGTGGAGTGCTGAAGGAGTAGCCAGTTTGTGCAGAGAGAAGGAGATGGGGAACTGAGGTGAATAAGGATGGTGAGCTAGAAACCTTTGATTCTAGGAAACTCAGATAAGTCAGTGGCTTTGAGAGCCCTGAATGGTAAGGGATGTGTTTTCCCACTGTGTGTATGCTTGCCCGCCAGGTGCAAGCTAGGATTAAAGCTAATGGCCCACCAGTTCTTGGCTCCGTTGTTTCATTACCGTCTGTTCGAATCAAATGCGAACCTGCATGGGCCAGGTGGCTGTGATGGCAGCCGTGGCTACTGGCTTTACAGGCACCTAGACAGAAATTTGGAGATGGAGTGTACACTCAGGAGTGTGAGCAGCCGCGTTCGCTGGCCCACAGCTATTACCTGTTCTTTCCCTTTCGCTCCCCAGCTCCCTGTAACTTAATTTTAGAGCATCTCTGATTTTTCTCTTGTCAGCACGCTGGCCCCATCTTGGGTTCACATTGCCTTGATTCCTTGTTTCCTAAGTGCTGGACCAGGCTTTCTCGATTTTGACACTGCGGACATTTGAGGCCAGATAAATCTCTATTGCGAGATCCAGTCCTGTAGGACATTTATTTAGCGCTTGAGAGTTGACAACCAAAAACTTCTCCAGACATTGCCAAATGTCCCTAGAGGCAAAATCATGTCCCAAATTGAAAACCAGGTGTGCGCCTGTGCTCCAAGTGTCCTTATGACTGGGGGGAAAGGTGGCCTTTCTCCTTATATTATACCAGGGGTCCCCAAACTTTTTACACAGGGCCCAGTTCACTGTCCCTCAGACCGCTGGAGGGCCGGACTATAAAAGAAACTATGAACAAATCCCTATGCACACTGCACATATCTTATTTTAAAGTAAAAAAACAAAACAGGAACAAATACAATATTTAAAATAAAGAACAAGTAAATTTAAATCAACAAACTGACCAGTATTTCAATGGCAACTATGGGTGCAGATGCATCCTGTGCTCCTCTCACTGACCACCAATGAAAGAGGTGCCCCTTCCGGAAGTGCGGCGGGGGCTGGATAAATGTCCTCAGGGGGCCGCCTGCGGCCGAGGGGGCATAGTTTGGGGACCCCTGTATTAGACCCTTGTAGAAAACTCCGTCTCAACCAACTAGTTACCACACCCAGTTTGTTGACTAGAGAAATTGATCTACAAGATTCCGAGAACCATTGAGATGCTGTTTGCCAAAGGGTTTTCACGAGATAAAGTGGTCTCTAGCTTGCAGAAGGAACCCAAATCATAGATTCCACTTAGCCCATTTCAAAAGGTCACCTGTCATGTAACAGGGCACTCAACAGGGTGATACCACACGTGCTTAGAAAGGAAGACCAGTGAATAAAGGAAGACCTGAAATCATCTTGAAGTGGAGGAATCAGACGGACACCACATTTTCTAAATGGAGTGGCTTAGTGATGGGCAAAATCGGGACATCGGGAGGGAAAGCTGAGGGAGAGCAGAGGAAAATGATTAATTCTTGTTTAGACTTTAGACTTTAGAAAGTATCAGTAGAACTCATAACTGAAGTTTAATGTGTATATTATGTACCGTATTTTTCGCTCCATAAGACGCACCTTTTTTTCCCCAATAAGTGGAGGGGAAAATGCCCGTGCATCTTATGGAGGGAAAAAACGGTATTTTATTAAATATTTTAACACACAATTTGGTTCAGAATATTTCTTTCTTATTTTCCTCCTTAAAACCCTTGGTGTGTCTTATGGTCGGGTGCATCTTATGGAGCGAAAAATAGGGTGTATATACGTATATTGTAGCTATAATCGGCGGTAGCCAAAGCCATCACAGATGGGTATGGGACATCTAAGGAAATGAGGAAGAGGCCACGTCCGAGCCTTTGGAGTACATTGCAGAGCATTCTGAGTGCGTGGTGAAGGGCAGGCAGCAGGGGAATTAACAGGGTACAGTCACAGTTGGCTGTAGAGTCTTTGTATTTGTACAGGTGTGAGTGGTCCTTCTGCACAACTCCCCCTAGGGGGGATCTTGGCAGCCTCTTTCCCAGAAGTTGCTGTGTTTAGTCAGATGAGGGAAGCTCCTAGAAGACTTTTCCTTCTGTTGAATCTCTTACGTCTTCAGCTTAAAGTCATCGTTGTACCAACTTGCAGTTTCTAGTGGGTCCCGTGTCATGATCGGGATACACCACGGGGTGCTTAACCATTCACGTCGAAAGACTTCTAGGTTGTTTCCAGGTTTTAACTATTATGAATAAAGCTGCTGCTGGCAGCCCTTCTGTTTGTTGTTGGTTGTTTGAACACTTTTAGGACAAATACCCCGGAGGAAAGTTGCTGAGTCATATGGTAATTGCGTGTTTATAAGAAATGCCTAAACTGTTTTCCAGAGTGGCTCTACCATCTTGTAATCCAGCGGCAATGGGAGAGCTCCGGCTTCTCCTCATCCTTGCTAGCAGTTCGCATTGTCATTAACGTTTTTAAATTTTAGTTATTTTGCTGGTAGGTGTATAATTATATCTCGCTATTAATTTACTTTTCAAACATTCCTTAATTGCTAAAAACGTTGGAAAGAGATATTCTGGTTAGCTGAATTAAAAGACCCTTTTAAGTACTATACACATTTGTTTTTTGTTTGTTTTTTTTTTACAGGGACAGAGAGAGTCAGAGAGAGGGGTAGATAGGGACAGACAGACAGGAACGGAGAGAGGTGAGAAGCATCAATCATTAGTTTTTCGTTGCCGTTGCAACACCATAGTTGTTCATTGATTGCTTTCTCACATGTACCTTGACCGCTGGCCTTCAGCAGACCGAGCCACCCCTTGCTGGAGCCAGCGACCTTGGGTCCAAGCTGACGAGCTTTTGCTCAAGCCAGATGGGCCCGTGCTCAAGCTGCCGAGCTCGGGGTCTCGAACCTGGGTCTTCCACATCCCAGTCCGACGCTCTATCCACTGCGCCACTGCCTGGTCAGGCTATACACATTTGATTTTATCAAAAAATAATAATACTATTTTACCTTTCCTTGGTCCATAAAGTTGAATCAGTGAAAGAGGACATTAAATATACCATCGGCCCTGGCCAGTTAGCTCATTCGGTTAGAGCGTTGTCTCAAAACGCCAAGTTTGTGAGTACGATCCCCAGTCAGGGCACATATGGAAAACGACCAATGAGTGCACAACTAAGTGGAACAACAAATGAATGCTTCCCTCTCTCTCTCCCCCTTCCTCTTTCTGTCTCTATAAAATCAATCAATTAAAAAAAAAAAACCACATCAAAATGTGCTTACCAAGGATGGGCACTCTAATCATCTACCTTAGAATAATTATATGATCTTTGTGGACTTATAAGTCTAAAAAGGACTTAAATTTGTTCATCTACAGTGCGTCTGTAAAGTCATGGTGCACTTTTGACTTTCAACTTGTCAAAAGTGCACCATGACTTTACAGACACACTATATTATGATTAGCGAGTATAAAAGAGTACATTAAATGTAAAAATTGAATGCATAAAGTACTACCTATGTGTAAAGCCTGTAGCCACAGCCACCATCACAGCCGCCTGGCCAGTGCAAGTTCGCATTTGATTCGGACAGACGGTAATGAAACAACAGAGCCAAGAACTGGTGAGCCATCATCTTTAATCCTAGCTTGCACCCAGTGGGCAACAAATACACACAGTGGGAAAACACTTCCCTTTCCATTCAGGCCTCCCAAAGCCACTGACTTATCTGAGTTTCCTAGAATCAAAGGTTTGTACCTCACCAGCCTTATTCACCTCCGTTCCCCATCTCCTTCTCCCTGCACAAACTCTGCACAAACTGGCTTCTCCCTCAGCACTTCACCATCTTGGCTGCTTCTCCTCTCCTCCACGTGGCCTTTCTCTCTAATTTTAATCTCAGGAACCTAGAGCAAGCAAGCTCCCAGTCTGCCCCACTTTATAGTATAGAAGCCAAAACCTTTAATCCAATATACAAACAAGGAAGTCTCTGATACAAAGTCACTTATCTGAGGCATAATGGGATTCCTCATGAAAGTGCACCACCCCACATCAAAAAGGGTGGGAAAGGCTTATTCTTAAAACTAAGCCATAGCCTGACCTGTGGTGGCGCAGTGGATAAAGCATCGACCTGGGAACACGGAGGTCGCCAGTTCTAAGCCCTGCACTGGTTCAGTCAGGGCACATATGGGAGTTGATGCTTCCAGCTCCTCCCCCCTTTCTCTCTCTCTCTCTCTCCTTCTCTCACTCTGTGTCTCCTCTCTAAGATGAATAAAATAAAAAGAAATTTAAAAAAAAAACAAAACTAAGCCATAGGCTATAAGGATCCTGCCTGCTTACAGCCTGTGCCCCAATACACATTAATATAATCGCGCCCATCCCAAGCAAGAAGGGCAACTAATATCACCTGGGTGACGGGCTTCCACATGGGCAGCACCATCTTTAACAAAGTTAGCATAATATATTTTATCTGCCCAACACTAGGCAAATATCTTTATTATCTTGGAGTAAGAAAGGGCATTCTAAATAAAAGCTGGATGCTGTCACTAAGTATAGATTTTGATAGCATAAAATCAAAAACTTCTGCATTATAAAACAAAACTATAAGCAAATCAAAAGACAAATGACAAACTTCTACCACCAAAGAGCTAATTTCCTTAATTTATGTAGAGGTCTTAGAAATCACTACTAAACAAAAAGGAAAATGGCCAAAGGACATGAATGAACAATAAACAGAAAAAGAAATACGATTTTTTGCTTTTTCTTTAAGAGGAGACAGATGAGAGGGGCAGGGAGGAATGAAAATCATCCACTTCTAGTTGCTTTACTCTAGTTGTTTATTGATTGAGTCTCACATGTGCCTTTACTGTGAGGCTCAGGCTGAGCCAGGGACCGTTTGCTCAAGCCAGCAACCTCGTGTTTCAAGTCAGCAACTTTTGGGCTCAAGCCAGCCACCTTGGGATCCTGTTGATGATCTGCGCTCAAGTTGGTGAGCCCACACTCTCACCGGCAACCTTGGGGTTTTGAACCAAGCTCTCAGTGTCCTGGGGAGACGCTGTGCGCTGTCACCATTCAGGCCAGATGGTTCTTACACGTGTGTGTGTTCAAACTCTAAAGAGAAACAAATATAAAAATACCTTGTGGCCCTGGCCAGCTTGCTCAGTTGGTTAAAAAATCATCCCATACAATAAGGTTGTGCTCGATCCCAGCCAGGGCACGTACAAGAAGAATCAACCAAAGAATGAATAAAGGGAACAACAAATCAATGCTTCCTCTCTCTCTCCCTCTTTCTTTCTCTCTCTCTCTCCCCTCTTCTCTAAAATTAAAAAAAAAAAACAACTTTGTGATACGATTTTTCGCCTATTAGATGGATGCAAAAATACAAAAATTGACCAGAAAGCTGTTTTGGCAAGGCTCTGGGGAATGTTAAACAAAAATCTTTAACTTCCATGACTGGTCTTTTTTGAAAGTAAGGTTTTCTTGAGCCAAGATGCCAGCCTTTGGGCATGTAGTGTGTGCGCCAGCAGCATGGCAGGGAGAAGACAACGTACCTGTCCTTCTGAAGCTTGCAAGCATTTTCCTACCTCAAGCAGGGGGAAGGGAAGAATAGGGTAGTGGGGAAGGACTTAGATGAGTTTTGTAGACAAATGGGCATGGGACCAGCCTGCTCTGGGATAGGCCCAGGGAAATTGTTCACTCCTTGGGGCAGTTGGGAGAGCTCACAAGTAAACAAGATGTCGCCTCGCTAAAATAATCTTCAGGAACAGCCGCCTGGAAAGTAATCCGAAATGCTAACCAAATGTGGCAGGAACCAGAGCAGTCTTGTTAACTAGTCTAAAGTCATTAACAGACTAACAATTCTTTCTCTCGTGGTAATTGAATTTAGAACATCTCAGAATTATTTCCCTGTCAGAAAACAGGCACCTTGAAACATTTGCCAATGCGAGGTAGAATGGTTTAACTTCTGCAAAAGACAATTTGGGAAGTTTGATCAGGATTTTCCATTCATTTTGCCCTTTGACATAGAATTCCTGCTTCCAGATTATATTACAGAGTGCACAGGTGTGGAATACTGTAGGTCAGAAGTTATTCATCAGAGCGGGTTGGTATGTTTTTTTCTTTCCATTTTGTTAACCTAACAATAAAAGGCCAAAGTGAGAATCCCCACGCGTTTGAGATCCGAAAGAATAGCTATTCAGGAATCACGGATTTAGACAGAAGCTCTCCTGTGGCCCGATCAGGAGGTGATGAGACAGGAGGGTTTCTGTAAAGGGGAAGGGGAACATTACACGACCAGGAGAAGGCATTTCTATGGGTGTTAATAAGCTAAGGAAGGAAATTCTATAGGTGCGCATCAGCTAGCAGTGATGCCAGTTCTAAAGAGTGTCTTTAATTTTCAGTCAGGTGGGCCTGTACGCTTTCCTCTCAGACTCGTGAACCGTTGTTTGGGAGCCAGTGCTGCTTGGTGCCCAGTGCAAAGATGACTGCCCAGTTGGAGCATTACAAAGATTTGAGGAGAGGAGCCTGGAAGGCCATTCCTCTGGGAGGCTCGCCGACCCCATTTTGCAGTGGCTCCATTTATATGTTTTCACAACTTTTAGAAACTTTCTCTTTTGAAATACACGATTAGCTTCATATGAGATTGCATAAATACTGGAGAGAAGCCCCAGTGCCATCCAGGTCCCCCCACAGTGATGTTGCCATTGAAAACGCTGTTCCTTTAAGGAACTCACATGTGGGGGGAGCGAGGCTTCCGTGGTAAGATTTTATTGGGGGGGGGGAGTGGAAGGCTTCCCACAGGTTTTCAGTGACTCTGTCCATCCCGCCAAGAAAACGTTCAGTCTGGTCTGCATCAGGACCAAGTGTCCGAATGTTCTGTGCGACGATTCAGTCCACGGCAAAGCGGAGTCCAGTCCAGCTGTTGCTGCTCTGCCCAGGCTTCCCTCAGAGCCTGGAGTTGGGGGGCTGCGCAGCTGCAGCCCACACAGCACCCTGCTTCGAGAACCCGAAAGCCAATGGGGCAAGCCTGTTTCCAAGCAAGAGGAGAAACTTCTTTGTTAGGCCTGTCTTTATATTTTGGGCTGGGAAGGACTAGTTTTTCTTTAAACCAACTATTTAACTTGTTAACCTTTCACGTGGCTTGCACTGATTCTTTCCACTAACCAATTACATCATTTCTCTAGGCTAGACGGACAGGCTTCTAAGGCTTCCATTTTGGCGTTTACTGCGCATGCCTTAAAGTAGAAGCACAGAAGCACCTCCCCCCTGTAGTCTGTCTGGGGAGGGGCTGGTAGTCCCCTGGGGAGATAGAAAAACTGGCTCCTCCTCCCTACATGGGGGTGAGAGGAATGTTACTCTCCTTAGTGAGGTAATGCGGCCATTCCCCCGGGGTGTCAGGAACTGTAAATGCTATACTATAGCTTCCTAGTAAATGCACTGCTGCAACGTCCTACTGAAGCTGGCTTCCCATTGTTATTAATCTTAATATTTGATTCCCTCTGCTTCCTTCCGTTATTAATATTTAGCTGCTGTGTGGCCAGCAGTCGCGGCTGCTGCGGCATTGGATTCGGGCAGAGGGTAAAGAAACAGTGGAGCCAAGAAATGGGGGCCATTCCTTTATTCAAGTCTCGCTCCAGCAGACGAGCAAACACACAGGGAAAAAACACTTTCCTTTCACTCATTCAGAGCTCACAAAGCTACTACTGACACATTATTCGGTTCCTCCTAGAATCAAAGGCCCCACCAGTCCCCATAGCCCCTCACCTCTGGTTCCCATCTGCCAACATGGCTTCTTTCTCTGCAACACTGGCTTCTCTCTTTCCCTGCCATCCTGGCTTCTTTTTCTTTCCCCCGCCTTCCTTCTCTTTCAAAACGTTTTTGGCAGAAAACCCTCCTCCAGCAACAGGAGCATAACAGTGGCCCTTCCCAAGCAGGAAGGTAATTTGCAATTTCACAGATCACATACCTGGCTCTGCCCAGCTCCATTTTTTTTTTTCCAGCTCCATTTTTTAACACTAAAATTGAGCAAACTCAAAAAATACAAACTTTACAAACTCATTTGCCTGACAACTGCCTACACTGACACATCTTGATAGTGCAATGATCAATGTAATGAAGCTCCCATAGAAACCCAGAGGGACAGGGTTGGAGAGCTGGGCTGGTGGGCACAGAGGGAAGCACACTTAGAGAGGGCAGGGATGCCCTGAGCCCTTTCCCCAGTGCCTTGTCCTGTGCATCCCTTCCATCCGGCTGTTCCTGTGTTGTATCCTCGTGATAACCAGAAACTAGTTAGTAAAATATTTCTCTGAACTCTGAGCTACTCTAGCAAATTAAATGAACCCAGGAAAGGAGCGGTGACGACCTCTGATCTACAGCCGGTCAGTCAGCAGGGCAGGTGACAGCCTGGACTTGTAATTGGCATCTGGACGAGGTGGGGGGGGGTGTCTTGTAGGACTGAGCCTATATCCTGTGGGATGTGACACCATCTCCGGGTGGACAGTGTTGGGATTGTTGGACATCAAGCCGGTGTCAGAGCATTGCTTGCTGGTGTGGTGGAAAGCCCACACGTTGGAATTGCTCGCAGAGTCATTGCAAGTGAATCAGCTGCACTGAAGGGGGTGGGGAGAAAGACGTATGTTGGGCAGATAAAATATATTATTGTAAAGCCAGTAGCCAGGGCCACCATCACAGCCGTCTGGCCAGCGCAGGTTCACATTGGATTTGGACAGTCGGTAATGAAACAACGGAGCCAAGAACTGGTGGGCCATTAGCTTTAATTCTAGCTTGCACCCGGCGGGCAAGCAAAAACACACACTGGGCTCCAAAACCCACTCATTCAGTGCTACTGACTTATCCGAGTTTCCTAGAATCAAAGGTTTCTAGCTCACCAGACTTATTCACCTCTGTTCCCCATCTCTCTACACAAACTCTGCACAAACTGGCCTCTTCCTCAGCACTCTGCCATCTTGGCTGCCTCCTCTGGCCTCCACGTGGCCTTAATCTGCTGTCCTCTCTAATGCTAACCTCAGGAACCAAGAGAGAGCAAGCTCCCAGCCTGCCCCACTTTATACTGTAGAAATCCAAACTGTTAATCCAATCTACAAACAAGGTAGTCTCTGATACAAAGTCACCCATCTGAGGCATAATGGGATTCCTCATGACAGTGCACCACCTCACATCATCCAATCAGTCAAGGGTGTGGGGAAAAGCTTACTCTTAAACTAAGCCTTAGGCTATAACGACCTGGCCTGCTTACATTACAGCCTTTCCCCCACACCCATTCCAAGCATAAGGGCAAATAATATCACCTGGGTGACGGGCTTCCATGCGGGCAGCGCCATCTTTAACAAAGTGAGCATATATTTTATCTGCCCCCAAATTAGGATCACTTTGTTAAAGATGGCGCTGCCCATGTGGAGGCCCATGGCCCAAGTGATTATATTGGTTACTGTAAAGCCAGTAGTCGAGGCTGCCATCACAGCCGCCTGACCCGTGCAGGTTTGCATTGGATTCTAACAGATCGTAATGAAACACAGGAGCGAAGAACTGGTGAACCATCAGCTTTAATTCTAGCTTGCACCCGGTGGGCAAGCAAAAACACACACTGGGCTCCAAAACCCACACATTCAGTGCTCACAAAGCTACTGACTTATCCGAGTTTCCTAGAATCAAAGGTTTCTAGCTCACCAGACTTATTCACCTCTGTTTCCCATCTCCTCCTGCACAAACCCTTAACAAACTGGCTTCTCCCTCAGCACTCTGCCATCTTGGCTGCTTCTCCTGGCCTCCATGTGGCCTTACTCTGCTCTCCTCTCTATACTAATCTCAGGAACCCAGGAACCGAGAGCCAAGAGAGAGAGCAAGCTCCCGGACTGCCCCAGTTTATAGTATAGTGTTGGGCAGATAAAATATATTATGCTCACTTTGTTAAAGATGGCGCTGCCCACATGGAAGTTCGTTGATATTAATGTGTGTTCTGGAATAGGCTGTGGGCAGGCCGGGTCGTCATAGCCTAAGGCTTAGTTTAAGAGTAAGCACTTCCCCACACCCTTGACTGATTGGATGATGTAGGGTGGTGATGTAGGGAGGAATCCCATTATGCCTCAGATGGGTGGCTTTGTATCAGAGACTTTCTTTATGTATAATTGGATTAAAGGTTTGGATTTTCTATGCTATAAACTGGGAGAGACCAGTAGCTTGATCTCTCTCTCTCGCTTGGTTCCTGAGGTAGAAGAGAGGAGAGCGGATTAAGGCCACATGGAGGCCAGGAGAAGCAGCAGAGATGGCAGAGTGCTGATGAAGAAGCCAGTTTGTTAAGAGTTTGTGCAGGAGGAGATGGGGAACAGAGGTGAATAAGTCTGGTGAGCTAGAAACCTTTGATTCTAGGAAACTCGGATAAGTCAGTAGCTTTGTGAGCACTGAATGTGTGGGTTTTGGAGCCCAGAGTGTGTTTTTGCTTGCCCACCGGGTGCAAGCTAGAATTAAAGCTGATGGCTCACCATTTCTTGGCTCCCGTGTTTTATTGCTGTTGGGCAGATAAAATATATTATGCTCACTTTGTTAAAGATGGCGCTGCCCACATGGAAGTTTGTTGATATTAATGTGTGTTCTGGAACGGGCTGTGGGCAGGCCGGGTCGTTATAGCCTAAGGCTTAGTTTAAGAGTAAACTCTTCTCCATGGCCTTGACTGATTGGATGATGTAGGGTGGGGATGTAGGGAGGAATCCCATTATGCCTCAGATGGGTGGCTTTGTATCAGAGACTTTCTTGTATGTATAATTGGATTAAAGGTTTTGAGTCTATGCTATAAGGCGGGAGAGACGAGTAGCTTGATCTCTCTCTTGGTTCCTGGGTTCCTGAGGTTAGTATTGGAGAGGAGAGCAGATTAAGGCCATGTGGAGGAGAAGTAGCCAAGATGGCAGAGTGCTGAGGAAGAAGCCAGTTTGTTAAGAGTTGGTGCAGGAGGAGATGGGAAACAGAGGTGAATAAGTCTGGTGAGCTAGAAACCTTTGATTCTAGGAAACTCGGATAAGTCAGTAGCTTTGTGAGCACTGAATGTGTGGGTTTTGAAGCCCATTGTGTGTTTTTGCTTGCCCGCCGGGTACAAGCTAGAATTAAAGCTGATGGCTCACCAGTTTGTGGCTCCTGTGTTTCATTACCGACTGTTCGAATCTAATGTGAACCTGCGTGGGCCAGGCGGCTGTGATAGTAGTCTTGACTACTGGCTTTACAATTGCCATCTGTCCAAATCCAATGCGAACCTGCACTGGCCAGGTGGCTGTGATGGTGGCCCCGGCTACTGGCTTTACATTTGGCGTAGTCTGTGGCAGGATTCGATACAGATCGGCATGGAGCCACCACCACCTCTGAGCGGTGGAGTAGAGAACTGGCTGCTGTTATGGTTTCCCATAGCTGTTTTTTGGGGGACTGTAGGCTGGCTGACTTTTACAGCCATGTGTGAGGAAACCGAGAGCTCTATGGAAGAGGCTGCCCAGGACCTGCAGGCCGAGCAGCGGAAGGAGCTGGAGGAAACGTGGGAGAAACAGATGCTGACCCTGGAGCTGAAGGAAGCACCGGAGGAGGCTGACCAGGTTTGCGAGATTCGCCTGGAAATGGAGCAGACGCTGGAGAAGGGATCACAGGTTCGTGAGTTGGAGATTACCCTGGATGTTGTGGAGAGCCAGCAGCGGCCTGAGGCCGGGGCCGGAGCTGAGGCCAGGACCAGGGCTGAGGCCGGGGTTGGAGCTGCAAGGCCCGCTGAGCAGAAGGCAGCGGTGGCCCGGAGATCAAGCCCAGCAGCAGGAGCTGGTGTTTGCAGTTCCTCTTTGGAGGATGAGGAGAATCGGGCTGGAGTTGCAATCCACAATCTGCAGAAGGTGAGAGCCCAGCAGCAAGGAGTAGCTACGCTGCCAGTAGGTCTGCGATTTTGGGACATAGGGGTGGATGCCATCATGCTCCCCAGAGCAGAGATGGAAATGCTGACTGCCATGGCCACGTGCTCCTTTTTGGGACATTGTACAAGCTGCCAGGATGGCAGGAATGAGGGTGGAGGCTAAAGCCCCATGTGCGTGGACTGATTGCCTGGACTACAACCCGAGTGAGCACTGGCTCTTTTATTGAATGGACTTACGGATTTTGGACAATGTGAAATACCCTGATGGGGGTGGGGGTGGCTTTGCTGGAGGCCCTCCTGCCCCGGGAAGCCTTTCAAATGGCAAGAGAGAAGGCAGAGGACATTTTGCGCTTTTGGCAAAGTGCTCAGAGACTGGTGAAATGTGTATACCTTTGTAATTGTTGAAACTGTATGATTTGTGCTATTGCTGTAATTTGTTTTATGTACTCATTTCCTTGTACAGGGATACCGGCGGTGTAAATTGTGGGTAGTAAAGTGAGCATAAGGGTGGATTGTTGGGCAGATAAAATATAATATGCTCACTTTGTTAAAGATGGCGCTGCCCACATGGAAGTTCGTTGATATTAATGTGTGTTCTGGAATAGGCTGTGGGCAGGCCGGGTCGTCATAGCCTAAGGCTTAGTTTAAGAGTAAGCTCTTCCCCACACCCTTGATTGATTGGATGATGTAGGGTGGTGATGTAGGGAGGAATCCCATTATGCCTCAGATGGGTGGCTTTGTATCAGAGACTTTCTTTATGTATAATTGGATTAAAGGTTTGGATTTTCTATGCTATAAACTGGGAGAGACCAGTAGCTTTGTTAACTGAAGATGCACCACTAAGACTCTAAGACCAGGAGTACAAGTAAAAGGAAAAGTTTATTACAGACAAAAGAAAGAGTTTAGTACACTCGCGAGCGGGCGCTAGGCAAGTATGCTGCCAGGCGCGCCATACAGCGTTTTCTCAGCATTTTTATAGTTTACTTTTTAGGGAAGGGTGGGGGGCAGGGGATTTAGGTATTTGCCTTGAGCAAGCAGTGTCTCGTAAGGTGGGTTTGAGCAATGTCCTTATCTGTTTACAGCAGGGTGCAGTTTATCTAGTTCCTGTCTGTGTACAGCAGGGTGCCTGTCTCACAAGCCCTAAAGGTCATATGGAATTTTTCCTAGTTCTTGTTTTTCCCTTACATTTCCCCCTCTTGTTCTGTATATCTCTAATCCTAGAGATTAGTGTTTTCAACTAGTCTTTCATAATGCTGTCGTACTATCATTAATTTTACTGCTCCTATCTGCCCTTGCAAGAAAGTGGTTGGGATGTCCCAGGTCTCTAACCCTGCTGCTAACTGACAGAGGTCTGGATGCAGGGATGGCCACCAAGTCCAAGGGGGATGATTATCAGAAGTTATTTCCCATACTATGTCACTAGTCCCTGATATCACTTGCCATGTCTGCCGGGTCGGTTGATGAGGATTCATTTCGGCGGCGGACACGCAGCTTGAGGGGGCTGTCCGTTTTCTCCACTGTCCATTGGTCATCAGGAGCAGGAGCAGGCTTGAGGTGCGAAGCATGGATCCAAGCAGCGATGCCATCAACCTTTACAGCAGTGGGTGTGATGAGGAGGACCTGGTAGGGTCCCTTCCAGCGAGGTTCGAGTGTACAGTGCTGATGTCTCCGGACGTAGACGTAGTCCCCAACTTGGTAGCGATGCGGGGTTCCGTCTCCTGCCGGCTGGTAAAGGTCAGATAACTGCTTCCACACGCAATGTTGCACTTTAGCTAGGGCCTGTAACCTAACAGACAAGGGTGTATTCGGGATATTCATGTCAGAGGGGGATAAATCCCGAATGGGCGGAGGGGTTCCAAAAAGTATTTCAAAGGGAGTCAGGTTAGTTTTGGCGGAAGGGGTATTCCTTGCCCGGAAAAGAGCGTATGGTAGGAGCATTACCCAATCTCTATGGCCAGTCTCTATGACTAATTTAGTTAGGGTCTCTTTAATCGTCCTATTCATTCTCTCTACCTGTCCTGAACTCTGGGGTCTATAAGCACAATGAAGTTTCCAATTAATCCCCAATATTTTGGCTACCCCCTGGCTTACCTGGGCCACAAACGCCGGTCCATTGTCAGACCCTATTACCTTTGGAAGGCCAAACCTGGGAAAGATTTCTTCCATGATCTTCTTAATTACTACCGCCGCCGTCTCATGTTTGGTAGGGAAGGCTTCTACCCATCCTGAAAAGGTGTCTACAAAAACTAAGAGATACCTTAGTCCATACTTGGCAGGTCTTACCTCGGTGAAGTCTACTTCCCAATATTGGCCCGGTCTGGTGCCTCGGAGACGGGTTCCACTGGTTCCTTTGGCTGGGTAGGCATTTACTATCTGGCAGGCCTTGCAGGCTTCTATTACTTCCTTTGCCATTTGCCTCTTTTCAGAGGAGGTTAATGTCTTATCATCCTGGAGCAGTTGTACTAGTTTATCAGTCCCACGGTGGGTGAGACGGTGGGCCATCTGGAGGAACGTCCGAATGTCCTCAGGTTCCTTTAGGTGGGTCGAGGTGGAGGATGGCTCTGCTTCTATGGCGAGGATGTTGGAGGCAGTCCTCATGGCTACCGCTCGTGCCTCTTCATCCGCCCTCCTGTTGCCTTTGGCTACTGGGTCCTGCCCTTTCTGGTGCCCAGGGCAATGGACAATGGCCAGTTCCCGTGGGAGCATGACAGCATCTAAGAGGGCTAGGATTTCTTGTTTATGTTTAATATCTTTACCTGCTGACGTGAGCAGGCCCCTTTCTTTGTAAATTGCCCCATGCACATGTGCAGTGGCAAATGCATACCTGCTGTCCATGTAGACGGTGGCCCGTTTACCACTGGCCAGTTCTAGGGCTTTTGTTAGAGCTATTAGCTCTGCTTTTTGGGCTGAGGTTCCTGGGGCAAGTCTCTCTGACCAGATTACTTTTTCCTTGTCTACTACTGCAGCCCCAGCTCTGCGTTCTCCTTCGCACAGAAAACTGCTCCCATCAGTGTACCAAATTAAGTCAGATTGTGGCAATGGTGTGTCCCGTAAATCCTTTCGAATCCCAGTCTCCTCGGCTAGGATATCCCTGCACTGATGGTGGACAGTTTCACCCTCTTCCCTGGGTAGCAGGGTGGCTGGGTTCAAAACAGTTGGAGAGCCGAAGGTGATCCTGTCTTTATCTAACAGGAGGCTCTGGTAATGAGTAATGCGGGCATTAGTTAGCCAGCGGTCTGGAGGTTGTCTGATTATGCTCTCCAGAGCATGGGGGGCGACAATAGTCAATTTCTGGCCCAGAGTCAGTTTGTCAGCATCTTTTACCAGTAGGGCTACAGCGGCGATCACCCGTAGACACCCTGGCCACCCTTTTGCGACTGCGTCTAACCTTTTAGAGAGGTAGGCTACTGGTCACTTCCAGGGTCCCAGAGACTGAGCCAGTACTCCTTTAGCTATCCCTTCTTTTTCATCTACATAGAGAGTGAATGGCTTCTCTATGTTGGGGAGTGCCAGGGCTGGGGCTGATAACAGCGCTCTTTTGATTTGGTCAAAGGCCTTTTGCTGTTCATTTCCCCATGTATACTCCGTTCCATCCTTTAACAGGGGGTACAGAGGGGCAGTTAATGCTGCAAAGCCGGGTATCCAGTCTGCAGAAACCTGCTGTGCCCAAGAATTCCCTGAGGCCCTTCCGGTTTTTCGGGGGCGGGATTTGAGTAACAGTCTTTTTCCTGGCCTCAGTTAGCCATCTCTTACCGTCTCGGAGAGAGTAGCCCAGGAAGGTGACCTCGGGTTGACAGATCTGGGCCTTCTTGGCAGATGCTCGGTATCCCAGTTTGGCCAGTTCAACTAGCAGCTTCTCAGTTCCCTGTTTGCATTGCTCTATGGTGGCGGCTGCAAGTAACAGATCATCAACATACTGTAACAGAGTTACCTCAGGGGTGGAGGCCCGGTAGGCACTCAAGTCCTGATGCAGCGCTTCGTCAAAGATGGTAGGAGAGTTCTTGAAGCCCTGGGGTAGCCGTGTCCATGTTAGCTGTCCGCTGAGTCCATTCTCAGGGTCAGTCCATTCGAAAGCAAACAGGGATTGGCTGTCCTCATGCAGGCGCAAGCAGAAGAAGGCATCCCTCAGGTCCAGCACTGTATACCATTTCCTGTCAGGACTGAGGGTACTGAGGAGGTTGTAAGGATTTGGGACCGTTGGATGTATGTCTATCACCCTACTGTTAACCTCTCTTAAATCCTGGACTGGTCTATAATCCCCTGTCCCTGGTTTCTTCACTGGCAGCAGGGGGGTGTTCCATTCTGATCGGCAATGCCTTAGGATCCCTTGTCCTAGCAGCCTCTGGATATGAGGCCTGATGCCTTCCCGGGCCTCCTTACTCATGTAGTATTGTCTGACCCTTACGGGAGTGGCGGAGGGCTTTAAATATACTACTACCGGAGGCCTTTGTACTGCTAACCCTGGCCCTGCCGTTTCTGCCCAGGCCTCTGGGAAGCTCTGGAGCCATCTGTCTGTTGTCGAATGGGGTCCGGGGGTAGGGGCTTCATATAGTTTATATTCATCTTCAGCAGACAAGGTCAGCATGGTCACAACAGGCTGACTGACAAGAGGGTTACTGAATCTTACTTCTGGCCCCTGAGGTTTGAAGTCAATACTTGCCCCTAACTTGGTAAGCAGATCTCTCCCCAGCAGCGGGGCGGGGCATTCTGGTATGACCAGAAAGGAGTGCTGTACTTTTCCTTTCCCCAGGTCCATCGTCCTTTTAGTTGTCCATGACCTATGCTGGCATCCATTTGCCCCCTGGACTAAGGATTTTTTATTTGAAAGGGGTCCCAGCGGGCTCTGCAAGGCAGAGTAAACTGCTCCTGTATCTACCTCAAAGTCGATTGGTGTCCCCTCCACGTTGAATGTTACCCTGAGTTCGGGGAGGGGGTCTGAACTCCGACGCCCCTAATCGCCTAGGGCAAGAATTTCGTCAACTTTCTTCTTTTCCTTGGGGCAGTCTTTTACCCAGTGCCCTTCTTCTTTACAGTAGGCACATTGGTTAGGCCCCAGTTTTGGCCTTTGGCGCAGGCCCGAGGTACTATTCTTTCCTTTTCTGTCCTGTTTTCCCACTACGGTAGCCAAAATTTTAGTTAACTCTTTATTCCTTCGTTTATCTCTCTTATTCTCTAATTCTTCACGTTCTTTCTCTATTCTTTGTTCCTCCTCTTCTGCTGTCTCCCTTTTGTAATAAACTTTGTCAGCTTCTTTGACTAAGTCAGAGCCATATCCTGTAACCCATCTATTCTCTGGAGCTTCCTCCGAATGTCAGTAGCTGACTGTCCTATAAAAGCCATAGCCAGTGCCCCTTTCTGTTCTTCAGACTCAGGGTCGAAAGGGGTGTACCTCCTATAGGCTTCTATTAGTCTCTCTAAGAATCTGGATGGGGATTCCTCTGGTCCTTAAGTTACTTCTCTTACCTTAGCCAAATTAGTGGGGCGTCTCGCCGCCGCTCGGAGACCCATCATCAGAGTCTGGCGATAGAGTAAGAGTTGCTGCCTACCTTCAGGCGTATTAGGGTCCCAGTTAGGCTGCCTCAGGGGAAAAGCCTCATCTATAAGGTTGGGGAGTTGAGTAGGGCGACCATCAGGTCCAGGAACTAATTTTCTGGCCTCAAGGAGAATCCGGTCCCTTTCTTCTGAGGTGAAGAGGATACCTAAAAGTTGTTGGCAGTCATCCCAAGTGGGCTGATGGGAAAACATAAGAGATTCGAGAAGGTCAGTAAGTTTGACAGGGTCCTCTGAAAAAGGCGGATTATTGTTTTTCCGGTTGTATAGGTCTGAGGAAGAGAAGGGCCAATACTGAAGTGCAGGCATGTTCCCCCCTTGTCCATCAGGGACAGGGGGTCCGAAAGACCGGAGGGGCAGGGTGATGGCCACGTCATCTGGAGTCTGTGCTCTCCGGCTCCGGGTGCCCTGGGCCGGACCTCCTACTGATGGTCCCTGATCACCCTGATGTGAGGCCCCAGGCTGAGGACCAGCAGTGCCGGTGGGGGCACCCCTAGGATAGGGAGGCGGGAACTCTGAATCAAAAAGAATAAGGTCAGTTTGAGATTCAGGGAGAACAGGGGAGGGGAGAGAGGGATATAGGGATGGAGCAGGCGCCGCTGGCACTGGGGCTTTGAGTGGGAGCATAGAGCAGCTGTTCGGATGAGTTGGAGCAGGTCTAGAGGGGTCCGGGGTGGTGGAGAGAGTTATTGGAAGGGAGGGCGTAGGGGGAGGAAGGAAAGGTTGGACCCAAGAAGGAGGGTCGTTCGCCAGGTCTTCCCAAACCCAAATATAAGGCTGTTGATCCGGATGACTATGAGGTCCTGGACTGAAGACAATTGTTTTGACCGCCTATATGGTGTCCTTATGAAAAGTTCCAGTGGTTGGTCAACCTACTCCGAGGGTGGGCCATTCGGAGGTACAGAAAGTCTGCCACTTGCGCTTCTTAACTAGGAGAGACAAGTTATGGGCTCGGGTATTAACCTCAGACCAATGAGACAAAGTCAGGGACAGTGGGGTCGACGACCTTTGTCCCATGTTAGTCTCGAAGAAATAGAGAGACAAAAAGAAAGCAACAAAGAAGACAGTAACAGAGACACAGTAACAGAGACAGACAGATAAAGCCGGCTGCGCCGCGAACGGCAAAATAAAAAGAAAAATAAGTCTATTGGTCCGGACCTATGAGCTCGGTTAGAAACTGGCAACGAAATTACAGATTCTGTCTGAGACAGCAGATGAACTTCCAAGCGTCCTTGGTCGTCCGCACACTCCAGGGCGTCCCCCGGAGTTGTGGCCTGCGACCCTCTGACACGTCTGTCGGTCGCAGTCAGGAGAGACTCACGTCCTTGCCTGACAGCCACCGCCAGTTTCACTTACCAGAAGTGGGCGTCCGTCTGATGATTTCCGAAGAGATTGAATCTCGGTGGAACCTCCAAATGTTAACTGAAGATGCACCACTAAGACTCTAAGACCAGGAGTACAAGTAAAAGGAAAAGTTTATTACAGACAAAAGAAAGAGTTTAGTACACTCGCGAGCGGGCACTAGGCAAGTATGCTGCCAGGCGCGCCATACAGCGTTTTCTCAGCATTTTTATACTTTACTTTTTAGGGAAGGGTGGGGGGCAGGGGATTTAGGTATTTGCCTTGAGCAAGCAGTGTCTCGTAAGGTGGGTTTGAGCAATGTCCTTATCTGTTTACAGCAGGGTGCAGTTTATCTAGTTCCTGTCTGTGTACAGCAGGGTGCCTGTCTCACAAGCCCTAAAGGTCATATGGAATTTTTCCTAGTTCTTGTTTTTCCCTTACAGCTTGATCTCTCTCTCTCTAGCTTGGTTCCTGAGGTAGAAGAGAGGAGAGCGGATTAAGGCCACATGGAGGCCAGGAGAAGCAGCCGAGATGGCAGAGTGCTGATGAAGAAGCCAGTTTGTTAAGAGTTTGTGCAGGAGGAGATGGGGAACAGAGGTGAATAAGCCTGGTGAGCTAGAAACCTTTGATTCTAGGAAACTCGGATAAGTCAGTAGCTTTGTGAGCACTGAATGTGTGGGTTTTGGAGCCCAGTGTGTGTTTTTGCTTGACTGCCAGGTGCAAGCTAGAATTAAAGCTAATGGCTCTCCAGTTCTTGGCTCCTGTGTTTCATTGCCATCTGTCCGAATCCAATGTGAACCTGCATGGGTCAGGCGGCTGTGATGGTGGCCCCGACTACTGGCTTTACATATAGAAAATCCAAACCCTTAATCCAATCTACAAACAAGGAAGTCTCTGATACAAAGCCACCCATCTGAGGCATAATGGGATTCCTCAGGAGAGTGCACCACCCTACATCATCCAATCAGTCAAGGGTCTAGGGAAGAGCTTACTCTTAAACTAAGCCTTAGCCTATAACGACCCGGCCTGCCCACAGCCTGTTCCAGAACACACATTAATATCAACGAACTTCCATGTGGGCAGCGCCATCTTTAACAAAGTGAGCATAATATATTTTATCTGCCCAACAGTTACCCTTTCTACTTGGAAATGGGCGTGATTATGTTAATATGTGTTGGGGTAGGGCTTTTGAGCAAAAAGGTTTTAAAGAGAAGAGTGACTGAGTTTTAGGAGGAGTTCATGCTGTAAGAGAGCAGAGTAAGGCCACATGGAGGAGAGGAGAAGCAGCCAAGATGGCAGAGTGCTGAAGGAGAAGCCAGTTTGTGCAGGAGGAGATGGGGAACAGAGGTGAATAAGGCTGGTGAGCTAGAAACCTTTGATGCTAGGAAACTCGGATAAGTCAGTAGCTTTGTGAGCACTGAATGAGTGGGTTTTGGAGCCCAGTGTGTGTTTTTACTTGCCCGCCGGGTACAAGCTAGGATTAATGCTAATGACCCACCAGTTCTTGGCTCCATTGTTTCATTACCGACTGTCAAAATCAAATATGAACCTGCACGGGCCAGGCGGCTGTGATGGTGGCCATGGCTACTGGCTTTGCAACATATCAGGAAAAACGTTTTGATTGGTGAAGAGTAGCAAAGTTTGCCAGCCCAAAACATAAGGATTGTTTTAGGTTGGTTAATTTTAAACTGCAGAAATGGGAGAAGTTCTGAAAGCCAAGTAGAAGATAACCTTTATAAAGGACATTTTTGTTTGTGAGGGTGTTTCCCTCACTGGGCTAGGCCTGCCTTCCCTGTTAATGGAGAAGGTCTACACTTACATAAATCTGCATACCAATCTCACCATTGTTACTGCGGGCTAGGTCACCTTCCACAACTGGCTCTACCCCCAACATCGTCCTTTTGATATTGAAGGTGTTGACTTCTGCCATTTTAGCCAGTTACTCAGTGTTCCAGGGTCTCCATGTATACAAGATGTATACATGTTAGTAAAGTTTAATTTGTTTTTCTCCTGATTATCTGTCTTTTAGCAACTTGATTATTTGACCAGCCAGAAGAACTCAAAAGGGTGGAAGGAAAATTACCTTTCTACCCCAACACTGGATACTGTAGGCTAAACACAAAAAGATCTGTACTGAGCACTGTGCTCTAACTGTGCTCTCAGGGGGGTCTGTGTTAGAGGTTCTGCGTACTAGGTGTGAATAAGTAAAATTCATTCTAGATAATGAGAGTCGGGCTTCTCACTGTCACAAGTTACCAATAAGGAAAGGGGAAAGGGAGAGTGAACCCTCTTGAGCTGTGTGGTGCTGGGTTGGAATCAAAGTCACACACACACACCCCTACCTGCAGGATAAAGAGCCAGGAGGGCACAGTTGGTGGGAACCAATGAAAATAGGGATTTAAGGTGAAACATACTTGTTATATCAAAACATTTCCTTCGGAAAAGTCTAGGTGACTTTTCCTTCATCTGCCCAACTCTTCCTTTGCAGGTTAGTGTTGGGCAGATGAAATATATTATGCTCACTTTGTTAAAGATGGCGCTGCCCACATGGAAGTTTTTAGAGTAAGCTTTTCCCCACAGCCTTGACTGATTGGATGATGTGGGGTGGTGCCCTCTCATGAGGAATCCTACCAGTGTGTCTCAGATAAGTGAGTTTGTGTCAGAGACTTTCTTGTTTGTAGATTGGATTAAAGGTTTTGAATGTACACTATAAAGTGTAGCTGACCCTGAGCTTGCTCTCTCGGTTCCTGAGGTTAATATTAGAGAGGAGAGCAGATTAAAGCCACGTGGAGGAGAGGAGGCAGCCAAGATGGCGGAACGCTGAATGAGAAGCCAGTTTGTGCAGAGAGAAGGAGAGGTGAATAAGTCTGGTGAGCTAGAAGCTTTGATGCTAGGAAATTCGGATAAGTCAGTAGCTTTGTGAGCACTAAATGTGTGGGTTTTGGAGCCCAGTGTGTGATTTTGCTTGCCTGCAGGGTGCAAGCTAGAATTAAAGCTGATGGCTCCCCAGTTCTTGGCTCCGTTGTTTCATTACCGACTGTCCGAACCTAATGCGAACCTGCACTGGCCAGGCGGCTGTGATGGTGGCCCTGGCTACTGGCTTTACAGTTAGCACAACTCTCATAGGTCTGTGTGCCTTTCACACATTGTAAAAGCTTCTAGATTTGAAGCACTGTAATGTTTGGAAGCGTACTTCATTACACCGGGACACCAAGGAGAAAGGTTATGACTCACATAATGGCTAAACTTGATGAGTTTAGCCAAAGATTTACCAGAACATTCAGCAGTCAGGATTTTTGTGCCTTGGATGAAAGGTATATAGCAATGTTTTTCAACCTTTTTCATCTCACAGCACACATAAACAAATTACTAAAATTCTGCACACACCAACAAATATATTTTTTGCTAATCTGACCAAAAAAAAGGTATAATTTTGATTCATTCACACTGGATGGCTATTGTGTTGGCTGTTATCATTTTTTTGTTCATTTGTTTGACAGTCTAAAGAAAGAGGTCAGTGCCTCTGACTAAATAGTCAGGTATTGCCATGTTTTAAAATTTTTTGCGGCGCATAGGTTGAAAATTATCTACAGCAATGTAGTAAAGTTTATAAACATTTTCTCAGAATGTTTTAAAATGCATAAATATATAGGATTACCAAAGAAATAAATTATAATAAAAAAGTTATAAAATATTTTTAATGGTAATATGTGCTTCTTAAGATCTGGCGGCAGTTTGAATAACTGCTATAATTCTGAAGTAATTGTGAACACCAACAATATTTTAAGATATTTGGACCAGCTGTTCTGTGATATTAAAATATCTGTAATTTCTTTCGGTGACAGAGTCACAGATAACTCCCAGCACTGCTGTAACTCATTGCCTAGATTCATAATTGAAGAAAATGCCATGTTTCAGTTAGAGGTTAGTGAAATAAAGGTGTAATTTCAGCCCCACCCACAGGAGTTCACAGACCCCAGGTTGCACCAGAACACTAGGGGGGAGGGTGAGTAGGAGGCAGGTCAGACTCAAGCTTTGGAAAGTACTTGGCAAGGCATAAATAACCATTATTCCATTCAAGGGGCAATTGCTGCTCTCTACAAAAAAATGTGATGACGTGGTGCAGTGGGTTATAACTGTGGAAAATCATTTTGATGGCATGGTCACCAAAGCTGCAGAGGCTGAGGCCATCACTGAAGGGCAGAGGACAGCGGAAAATCATCATCCAAACCTCAGGCTATGTGGTCAAAGGCAAGAAAAGGAAACATTTCCTTTATCAAAGACTCATAGTAAAAGGATTTTTTTTTCTTGCTGAAAGGTATAGGGAAGCATTTCAGTGCTTTGGTTAAAAGTGGATTCCATTCACTTAGAACATAGCCACTGTATTTTCTTTTTGGTTATTTCTGGTTTGGGGTTTTTTTAAATCATTTTTTATTTTTTGATTACAGTTGATATACAATACTATGTTAGTTTCAAGTCTACACCCCAGTGATTACACATGTTATAACCTACTGTGTGATCACCTGATAAATCTCACAGCCATTTTCACCATACATAGTTATTAGAACATTATTGACTGTATTTCCCATCCTGTACTTCACACCCCCGTGACTGTTCTGTGACTGCTAATCACCTCTCCTTTCTCACCCATCTCTCCAGCCCCTCTGTTGGGCAGGTAAAATATATTATGCTCACTTTGTTAAAGATGGCGCTGCCCACGTGCAAGTTTTAAGAGTAAGCTTTTCCCCACACCCTTGACTGATTGGATGATATGAGGTGGTGCACTCTCATGAGGAATCCTCCCATTATGCCTCACATAAGTGACTTTGTATCAGAGACTTCCTTGTCTGTAGATTGGATTAAGGGTTTGGATTTCTACACTGTAAAGTGGGGCAGACCGGGAGCTTGCTCTCTCTTGGTTCCTGAGGTTAGCATTAGGGAGGAGAGCAGATTAAGGCCACGTGGAGGAGAAGAGAAGCAGCCAAGATGGCGGAGTGCTGAGGAAGAAGTCAGTTTGGGCAGAGTTTGTGCAGAGAGAAGGAGATGGGAAACAGAGGTGAATAAGTCTAGTGAGCTAGAAACCTTTGATGCTAGGAAACTCGGATAAGTCAGTAGCTTTGTGAGCACTGAATGAGTGGGTTTTGGAGCCCAGTGTGTGTTTTTACTTGCCCGCCGGGTGCAAGCTAGAATTAAAGCTGATGGCTCCCCAGTTCTTGGCTCCGTTGTTTCATTACCGACTGTCCGAATCTAATGTGAACCTGCATGGGCCAGGTGGCTGTGATGGTGGCCTTGGCCACTGGCTTTACACCCTCCCATCCGGCAGCCATCAAATTATTCTCTGAATCTATGAGTCTGTGTCTGATCTGCTTGTTTATTTTGCTTTTTAGATTCAATTGCTGATAGATATGTATTTATTGCCATTTTATTGTTCATATTTTTTCTCTTTTTTCTTCTTTTTAAAGAAGGTCCTTTAACACTTCATGTAATACTGGTTTGGCTGTGAAACACTCCTTTAGCTTTTTCTTGTCCGGGAAACTTTATGATATAGCTCTGCTAGGTAGAGTAATCCTGATCATAGGTCCCTGCTTTTCATCACTTTGAATATTTCTTGCCACTCCCTTCTGACCTGCAAAGTTTCTGTTGAGAAATCAGCTGACAGTCTAATCAGAGCTCCCTTTTGCATTTTAATTATGATGTGTCCTGGTGTGGGACTCTTTGGGTTCATCTTGTTTGGGACTCTGTGCTTCCTGGACTTGTGTGTCTATCTCCTTCACCAGATTAGGGATGTTCTCTGTCACTATTTCTTCAGATACTGTACATTTTCAATTTCTTGCTCTCTTCTCCTTTCTCCCCCATAATGCTAATGTTGGTACGCTTGAAGTTGTCCCAGGGGCTCCTTACACTACTTTTATTTTTTTGGATTATTTTTTTCTTTTTACTGTTCAGATTGGGGGTTTGGGACTACATTATATTCCAAATTGCTGATTTGATTCTCAGCTTTATCTACTCTTGTTGAGTCCCTGTAAAGTATTCTTTATTTCAGCTAGTGTCTTTCTCTTTTCTGATTGGTTCTTTTTTGTGGTTTCTCCGTCCTTTTTCATTCCCGTGAAGTTCTCACTAAGCTCTTTGAGCACCCTTACAGCCATTGTTTTGTACTCTGCATCTGGTAGTTGGCTTGCCTCCATTTCGTTTAGTTCTTGTTCTGGAGATTTCTCCTGTTCTTCCATTTGGGACCTGTTTCTCTGTCTCCCCAGTGTGGCTGCTGCCCTGTGTGAGGTAGAGGTGCTGTGTCTCCGGGGCGGGGTAGGGCAGCAGCTCGGGTTTTCCTGGTGAGCGCCTTCAGTAGTCCCACCCACCTCTGTGTGCCACCTCACGCTTTTTAAAGTACGTTGGCATCCGTTCTCTCCCCTTGTGAATCTAAAGTGATTGCTTTGTCTTCCACAGTCGTATACTCTCTCAGTAGCAGCACTGAGGTGAAGGGGGCCACAACTGTCTCCAGGATAAAATGGGAATTCACTGCCTTCCTAAGTGTCCCAGTGGTGGCTTTGTGTTAAAGATAAACTTAGGTAGGAGGGTGACGTATTGGCAGAGAGACGTGAAGAATCCTGCAGTGGGTTTTGGGAAGTAAATAATCGCCCCTAGAAATAAAAAACGTTTTTGAAATGGTATAGGCAAGTTTAGTGAGCATTTTGTGGAGAGGATATCTAGCTCATTCATTCATTCATTCATCATGTGTGGAGGGGCCCTCCTCATACTCCACCACCAACCACGGAGCACATTGCACCCCATACTTCTCTTCTTCCTCCATAATTCCATCCCTTCCTTCTCTGTGCCTCCTGCTACAGAGCCCCTCTCCCTAGCAGCCCTCCTCCCTACTGGGCCCCTTCCCACCTCCATTTCTTACCTCTCTTCCTCTTGCCCTTCTGAAATCTCCCCATCTGTTTCATCAGGGAGAAGACAATATCTTGTGTATCCCTCTTCTTTCTAGTCCAGAGTGTGCATGTCCCAAGTCTTTTAACGAGAAAAAGACGTTCCACCCAACTTTGCCATAAACTCTCTGTCTCCTAATTCTCAAAGCAAAACAAGATCAAGTAGAAAAATTGAGACATCGTATTTTTCTGCTGTCTAGCCAATGTCTCCCCCCCCCCCCCGCCCCCCAGTTAAGTCCAAAGCGGGATACGGGCGCGTGCTCACATGCCCCTGGGCACTTAGCTGCAGAGGCGACAGTGTGGAGGAAAGGTTACCAGAGGTTTCAGACATGGCGACTTGTTTCTTTTCTCTCCTTGTAACAATAAACTTTCAGCATCTAATCACAACTCTTGGGAAAACATATTGCCGAGATGAAGACATCTTCTTTTAGTTCTGCAACACTTGACTGTGTTCCCTGACAGCCTGTTCCCAGAGGCGTGCCTTGTAGCCCTGTCCCAATCGCTAGCTTCTGTGTCAGGAGCTGGGGAGCTTTCTCCTTCCCTTTAAGGCACCACACGCGTGCAGGCGTTTCTGCTGGATGCCGAGTGCATCCTCTTGCTATTTGTTGAATAAAAGGGAAGCAGTGATTTTTTTTCAAAACAGCTTTGCGGAATAATTGACATAAAATTTAACCTTTTGAAGTGTGTAATATAATGATTTTCAGTAAATTTACGCACTTGTGCAATCATCACCATGATCCAATTTGGGAACCTCTCCATCGCCCCAGAAAGCTCACTGTGCCCTTTTGCAACAATCACTCCGTGTTCTTAACCGCCCCCACGCCCACACTTCCAGCCCCAGGCCCTTCCAGCTCTGTTCGGAGTTCGGATTTTTCTGTCCTGGATTTTCAGATAAATGGAATTGTGTAGGGTATGCTCGCTGGTGGCCAGCTTCTTTTACTCAGCAGGTTTTTAGGTTCAAGAAATGACTAATTCCTTATTTGTTTCCCCTGTACTTAAATTCTACAGAAGAAAATTGGAAAGATATAACAAGCATTTAAAATTAGATGATAGACTCTTTTTCCCATAAAATTGTAGCAAATCTGTTGCTGAGTAGAATTGGCAAGTTGAAGGGCTTGGGACACCACAGCAGGGAAAGTTCTCCAGCCTTGCAGGTCACTGCTGTGGTGCTTCTGTTGTGTGTGACGCTTCTGTTGTGAGCACTGCTACTGAATTCTCAGCAGCCGGGGCAGAAACAGGCGGTACCGCGTACTGAGCACTTTCAGATGCTGGATACCATTCCAAGCCCTTTGTGGGTTCTCATGGTAATCCTCACAGCACTCCCAGAGGCTATTCCTCGAGGTTAAAAACCACTTGTCCAAGATCACCTGGTTATTCAATATCAGATGCTAGGGCTCGAAACCAGTCCTTTCAGACTCCAGGGCATATGTTTTGTTATTTGTTTGTTTGTTTGTTTTTGACAGACAGAGAGAGTCAGAGAGAGGGACAGATGGGGACAGATACTCAGGAACAGAGAGAGATGAGAAGCATTAATTCTTTGTTGTGGCACCTTAGTTGTTTATTGATTGCTTTCTCATATGTTCCTGACTGGGGGGCTGCAGCAGACCAAGTGACCCCTTGCTGGAGCCAGAGACCTTGGGTCCAAGCTGGTGAGCTTTGCTCAAACCAGATGAGCCCGCGCTCAAGCTGGTGACCTCGGGGTCTCGAATCTGGGTCCTCTACATCCCAGTCCGAGGCTCCATCCACTGCGCCACCGCCCAGTCAGGCCAGGGTGTATGTTCTTAACCCTTAGTATGCTGTGCTGTCTCTTCCTAATGAAAAACTGAAGAAGCCTAGCTATAGATTGAAGTAAGAGTTCCATCTAGAAAGTTCTGTTTCCTTGAAGGAGATAGGTAATTGCCTGGGAAACGTGTTTATTTGGAACAGCTCCTTGCTGGATAAAAATGCGATATGTCAGCAAGCCAATTTTTGTTTTTGTTCACAGGACAGTGAATTGTACAATGTGGCGGGTTAAGCTCCCCTTTTTTTGGTGACACGTGGTGTAGAAACGGGTCACAAAGTTATTCCCGAAGAAAGCGATATCCTGACACTTCTTACCTTCTGTGTGTGTGTTCGTGTGTTCTCTCTTCAACGGGGACTGTTTTTGTAGCTACGAAGGAACTTCCCACCTTGCCTGGCATCTTGGAAGACTCCTCCTCGGGCGCTCAGAGCCTCCCACTCAGAAGCGCGGCTCAGCATAGCAGACAACCAGCTGCCCTGCGGCCCCCTGCAGACCTTTACGGAGGAGGAACTGATGATCAAGAACACAGGTGAGTGGGCTTCTTCCCCTCTGGTGAGGGATTGGCTCTACAATACGAAGTCACGTGACACGGGGCGTGATTGGCGGATCTGGTCATCTGCATTGGTGAATGGAATTTTTTTGACATTTCTTTTCTTTGCAATCTTTTGGATAAAGTAATGTATGTCATACGAATAGAATAAAGACTTACCAGTATCTTTTCCCCCTACAGTTAAAAGATTTGCCCAGGAACAAGTTGCTCCTTTGGTTTCAGCAATGGATGAAAATTCCGAAATGGAGAAATCAGTAATACAAGGATTATTTCAACACGGGGTATATAATTCATAATTCTTCCAATTCCAAAGTTTTGTAAATACTTCCCAGGGTTAAAGTAGGTGCAGACTTTTAAATTTGGGAACTGTAATGGTAGCATAATGAACTGCTCTTTTCCTGGTCACAATGCTGTGTGTTCTCTTTTAGACTGAGAACCTAATTTTAAATCAGAAATACTGTGCTTTGTAAGTAAAAGGTTAGAAGTCAGAGAGAGTGATTTCCTTAGACTGTGGGTACTTGTCCCCAAGAGACATTTTGCAGTGTCTGGAGATATTTTTGGTTGTCACACTGGGGGTGCTCCGAGCATCTAGTAGGGTAGAGGCGGGGCGCTGCTGAAAGCCCAGAGGACAGTCCCACCCCAGAATCCTTCAGCTCGATAATGCCGAGGTTAAGGACCCCTCCCTTGGTAAAAGCTTTACAGTGTAGCAAATGGTCTGCCCAAATCCGTAGGTAAGCGGCAAACTTAGGCCACGTCTGAGTTCCACGTTACCCAGGATGGCAAGTTCCCAACTTTTTAAGTTCACATAGCCTGTTAATAGACGCACGGTGTGAAAAACAGGTAAGAGTGTGGCTGCCCTGGCTGTCGGTAAAGAGAGGGGTTATCAGCGTGGGGACTCCAAGGAGAACATTCAGAAAAGCAAGGCACTCGTCGTCTCTCCCTTCTCCACACATGTGCCGTGTGATGCCTATTTTTATTTTGAATACTAAGGACATCCCAGAACTAACAGCTCCTATTCAGAGCCATTGACTTAAATCTTGTCTGTTATTCTGTTTGAAAAATAGCCCTTTCCACTTAACTAAATCGTTTTATCTCTTCTCATTTTAAAGAGACCAGCTTTTTTATACCATGAATAGTAGTGATTTTTTCCAGCTTCTGTTTAGCAATGGACTCTTGCATGGACCTACAGCGGGTCACACAGCATCTGTGAGTCCGTTTCTTGGGCAGGTTTCATCTGCATTGTTTGCAGGATCTCCTGGGCTTCTCTGAGAAGTCCTGAGGTCCCGGGTTCAACAGCACTCTCCAAGGGGAGCAGTTCGTGGTCATCCCCAGCAGAGAGTCACCTGCCGGCCCCACAGCCTGCCCTTGCTTAGATGTGGCGTCCTCCACCAGCTCTTCCCAGCGTCCCCTGACTCCCAGTTCCCGTTGTCGCAGCGCACTCACCTGCCGTCATAGCCGACAAACGCGGCATTTCCATCGTAGGAGAAGCCGGCGACATTTCAGAGAGGCGGCATCTCTGACACTGTTCGGGACAGAATCAGATAGATAGCCCGTCCTCCTCAGCCTTCAGGCACGCGGGCCCTTCGGTTCTCCCTCCTCGAGTGGCGTTTCCCGCGTCCTGACCGTTTCGGACCTCTCCCTTTGTGACCCTCCCTTCACACCAGCCAAGTTTTCTGTCACCTTAAACGTGCGCAGGCACATCCCAGACCGCAGCGTGCTGGAGAGAGCGGGAAGAAGCGTCCTGTCATTTGTTAGCAGCTTTGGGTCTTGAATGACATGTACACACACCTTCTCTTCCTGAACTGAGGACACCCACGAATGGACTGCTGTGGACGTCTCGTGGTCCAGACTTTGCAGTAGTTGCTAAACGGCCCAGTGGTTATAGGAAAGCCTTGGCTGCCGGTCATGTTTAATGGGGACGTGGGTCTGTCTGCTGTGCTAGTAGGAAGCACCACCAGATGTCTGCTAGCCATCTGGATTGGCTGCAGGGGCCTAAAAGGAATGGTCACTTAATTACTCAAGAGTGAAGGCCCTGGCTGGTTTGCTCAGTGGTAGATCATCAGCTCGGTGTGTGGAAGTCCCGGGTTCGATTCCCGGCCAGGGCACACAGGAGAAGCGCCCATCTGCTTCTCCATCCTTCCCCCTTTCCTCTCTGTCTCTCTCTTCTACCCCACAGCCAAGGCTCCATGGGAGCAAAGTTGGCCAGGGCACTGAGGACAGCTCCATGGCCTCCGCCTCAGGCACTAGAATGGCTCCGGTTGCAATGGAGCAACACCCCAGATGGGCAGAGCATCGCCCCCTGTTGGGCATGCCTGGTGGATCCCAGTTGGGCGCCTGTGGGAGACTGGCTCTCTGCTTCCCCGCTTCTCACTTCAGAAAAATACAAATTAAAAAAATTACTCAAGAGTCAGGGAGGCCTGAGTAAGCGGTGGCGCAGTGGATAGAGCGTCAGACCGGGATGCGGAAGACCCAGGTTCGAGACCCCGAGCTCGCCAGCTTGAGCGCGGGCCCATCTGGCTTGAGCAAAAGCTCACCAGCTTGGACCCAAGGTTGCTGGCTCCAGCAAGGGGTGGCTCGGTCTGCTGAAGGCCAGCAGTCAAGGCACATGTGAGAAAGCAATCAATGAACAACTAAGGTGTCACAACGAAAAACTGATGATTGATGCTTCTCATCTCTCTTCGTTCCTGTCTGTCTGTCCTTATCTATCCCTCTCTCTGACTCTCTCTCTGTCCCTGTAAAAAGAAGAAGAAGAGTCAGTGGGAAGAGCCTGGCCAGAAGAGATTCTGCCAAATGAAACTAGACATTCCCACTGAGGAGCAGCAGGCTGCTTCAGTCTGATCATTGCATTGAGATCAGTAGGCGAAGGGCCAGGTGGGAGAGACAAACCGAAACAGCTGCGGGTTGAGGCAGGAAGCAGCAGCTCTCTGCAGTCGGCCGTCCAGAAAGATTTACAGTAGTTGTTCTCCTGATCCCATCCCCTTCTCTTCCGAAGCATCTCGTTTTTTCGATCACAAGGGGAAACAAAGCGTTGTAACATTTAGTTATTTCATCCTTTTCAAATATCTATTGTTTCTGTCTTATAAATATAACACATAAAAGAAAACATACAGTACAGATTTTAAAATTAAGAACTTAAATGGTTACAATTTATTTAACTCATTCTTGCAAGAACTCTGCCATATAAAAGTAGCTTTCTTAATCTGTGTTTCCTTGTTTTTCCTTTAGCTGATGGGTATTAACATTGACACTAAGTACGGAGGAACAGGGGCTTCCTTTTTTTCCTGTGTCTTGGTGGTAGAGGAGTTAGCCAAAGTTGATGCATCGGTGGCTTTGTTATGTGACATCCAGAACACAATAATTAACGAGCTGATGAGAAATTACGGAACAGAAGAACAAAAGGCAACCTATTTGACCAAGCTAGCAACAGACACCGTGAGTTGTTGAAATGGGTTTGATCTTTTCTGATGTTTAATGTTTTCAGGAGAAAACTATCTGGCACGTTAACTTTCCTATTCTAGACCACAGGACAGCACCATTGATCGAGCAAGTAATAATAACTTAATGCTGGTGGAAAAATGCAGTCTGGCTCTCATTTGCCACTTGGAAATTGAGAGAATAATCTTGAGACCATAAGACAACTATTTTTTTGTCTCATTTATTCTAATACCTTCATTTTGGTTTCATTTATATTGAGATGTCTTTCTACCGCAATTATTAGAACCAATTTAATTATACTTACTTGAGTATGTGTATTTAGGTCTTTAAACTTGTCTTAAACAAATAAGGTATTTTGGGAAATAATATTGTTAGAGTACCATTGATACTTCGCTATGTACAGGTTTCAAAAGTAGCTACACATTCGATTTACAAATGCGTACTTTGCCATAAGTGAGTATTCGTTACACAGAGTACAAATACAGTTATAAATTGGAGACTGTTTTCCTTCCATGTGTAGGTAGGAAGTTTCTGCCTCTCAGAGGCCGGAGCAGGTAGCGACGCGTTTGCTCTGAAGACCAGAGCCGATAGAAAGGGAGATTATTATGTCATCAACGGGTCGAAGATGTGGATCACCAGTGCCAAGAACGCGGAGGTCTTCCTGGTGATGGCAAATGTGGACCCTGCCGCGGTAAATTTGAGAACGGAATTTCTTCTCTTCCCCTCCCCTCCTCATCTCTTCTCTTTATATATTTTTCCTACTTCCAGTTCCTTTTTCAGACTTGTCTTAAAGTCAGCATCCTCCTCAACACTGAAAATACTAGACAACTGACATCTTTCCATCCTCTTATTCACTGACTTCCTAATATTGTTGATGTAATATTTGTACATAGAGAACCCTTTATTAATTATCTCCTAATAGGTCATAGGATGGTAATCTCTAATATTGTAGAATTTCAAATTTTCTATTTAATAATGAAAAATTTAAGTACCTATTTAGTACATTTAGTTTTAAGAATATTTTATTCAGTTGGAAAATAGATATAGAGCAAAATAAATACATTTTCACTTTCATCTCTTCTCTAACATTTAATTGAATTAAAATTTAAAACTCTAAAGTGTTTAATAAAATTAAATAGAAAAGCCTGACCAGGTGGTGGCGCAGTGGACAGAGCATCAGACTGGGATGCAGAGGACCCAGGTTTGAGACCCCAAGGTTGCCAGCTTGAGCACGGGCCCATCTGGCTTGAGCAAAGCTCACCAGCTTGGACCCAAGGCCACTGGCTTGAGCAAGGGGTTGCTTGGTCTGCTGAAGACCCACAGTCAAGGCACATATGAGAAAGCAATCAATGAACAACTAAGGTGTTGCAACAAAAAACTGATGATTGATGCTTCTCATCTCTCTGTTCCTGTCTGTCTGTCCCTATCTATCCCTCTCTCTGACTTTCTCTGTCCCTGTAAACAAACAAAAACAAAATTAAATAGAAAACATGGAGTTCTCATGATTAAATCATACTGTGGTAGTAATTTTAATAGCCCTAGTGGTTTCTGAAAATGTAAGAAAATTGGTAAAGTTCTTGATTTTGAATCTAATTCCTTCTAATCATTCTTGTTTTGTAATGCCCCTCCCGCAGTCCTGAATCCATTAGCATTTATGGCTGAAGTTCATTTTTAGTTTTCTGTTTACTTTCAACTCTTTGGAACAAGGGTTCTCATCAACCAAGTGGTAATGTTTTAAATCTTCTCCTTAGGGCTATAAAGGAATTACCTGCTTCATAGTTGATCGTGATACCGAGGGCTTTCACGTAGGGAAAGCAGAAAACAAGCTGGGAATCAGAGCTTCTTCCACCTGCCCATTAACATTTGAAAATGTCAAGGTGGGTGTCATAGGTTTTGCAGTACGTGTGCAGTAAGTGCTTCCTGGAGCCTCAGGCGTGCATAGGAGGGGCTTGCAAGATGCGAGTTGCTCTTAGGGTAGGTCATGACTAAATGTACCTTTTGCAAGGGTGGAGGCAAGGAAAGAAGCCTTGCTGCCCAGCTGCAGGCCTTGGGAGCCAGTGCCAAGAAGTCACCCCATTGATAAGCTGCATACTGTGAACCAGAAGGCTTCAGAGAGGGAAGCCTGGTGTGGGGTGCCCCACAGGCCACAAGATGGGGATATTGCGCAGTGAGAGTGGGAAACCGCCAGGCAGGGCCCACAGTTCAGAGTGAAGGCTGGTCAAGATGAGGACGAGAAGACAGCCGGAATTGGATGCTGCAGAACTTTGTAGCGACAGGACTGGCCGTGGTGGGTTCTCTGCTCCTCGCCTTAGAACTTGGTCTTCTCACCGCTGGCGGCGTGGGCGTGCTCACGAACTGTCTGCAGTGCAGCCTCACGACTCCGGCCAGCTGTCTCTCTTCTTCCTCCTTTCTCTGTTCTGCCCACTGTCTCTCCTAACTGTTCATGTCACTAAGCCAAGTATACTTTTTAATTGTTTCTAGTGGAGATGTTTTAAAATTACGAATAAACATTGTAATTGTCTCTCCTCTCCCCTCCTGTCCTAGGCATACATGCGTGTAAAACACATGTCAGTTCATTTTTGTGGGGATAATAGTCTCAACAGAAGAAAAGTTTACTATTCGTGCTTTAGCAAGTATTTACGTACTCTCTGTAATTCCTAATCTCATACTATACAGACAGGTAACAATTGGGGGGAAATGTTACTCATCTGTGTTATTGATGAGTTGCATGAGATTCCTTTTCTAGATTCACTCGTTCATTCAGCAGATGTCCGCTAGGCTCTGGAGGGTGCAGTGGCCTCCGAAAGCTGTGTGAGGACCAGTTTACCGAGAGACAGAGATGTCATCCGTGATTTCCTCGGAGCAGAGTGCTATGCTGGAGTAGTATCACACAGATTTGGGGTACATGTACATTTAAAAATAGAAAATTGAGGTGAATTATGTCAGCCCTGGCCGGGTAGCTCAGTTGGTTAGAGCGTCATCCAGATGCACCAAGGTTGTAGGATTGATCCCTGGTCAGAGGACATACAAGGATTAACCGATGAGTGCATGAGTGGGTGGAGCAACAAATCGATATTTCTCTTTCTGTCTCTCCCTTCCTCTCTCTAAAATCAATAACTAAAAAATTTTTAGAAAATAAATTATGTCAAATTAAATTGAGAAATAACTGCGTTTTATTTTCAGGTTCCAAAAGCCAATGTCCTGGGGCAGACTGGCCACGCATACAAGTACATCGCAGGAGGACTCAATAGTGGCCGTATAGGGATCGCTGCTCAGGTTGGTCGGAGTCTGCCGTTAGCTCATCCACAGTGTGGGTCCCCAAAAACCTGGGGCGGAAAATGCAGGAAACCCAGGGAACTTTCGGGAGCTTGTGAACACAAGATGGCGCCCTTCCCTTCCACGAGGTGAAAGGACAGCTTCTGTGATTTCTTTAAAATTCTGGTTTGGTCAATTATATAATATCCTGGAAACCAAGCAGTGGCTTAATAACAGTTTTTCTGCTTTGAGGACACTGAAATGTTATCCAATACCTGGATGGATAACTTGTAAACTATATAAATATGGCATTTTTTTTAAAAATCAGTTTTTCAAAGTTTGAAATCCATTCTGGAAGAAATTTTGTAAATTAAGAATAAATACACCCTGGGTAGTTGACTTAGTGAATAGAGTGTTGGCCCGGCGTGTGGACGTCCCAGGTTCGATTCCTGGTCAGGACACACAAAAGAAGTGACCATCTGCTTCTCCCCTACTTCTCCTCTCTCTCCTCCCCTTAGTTGGTCTGAGTGTCGGCCCTGGGTGCTGAGGATAGTTCGACTGATTCTAACATCGGCCTCAGATGGTAGTTGCTGGGTGGACCCCAGTCAGGGCATATGCAGGAATCTGTCTCACTATCTCCCTTCCTTTCACTTAAAAAATAAAAAGAATAAAGAATATTGTATTATGTCATAAAAGTCTCTAATCTGTAGGTAATGAAATAATTGTTGCTTAGTCCTTTGCATGTGAAATTCAGGTGATTTTTTTTGGTGTGTGTGTCACTTGAAATAAAATAGCCACAGTTAAATAGATATGTAAGATGAGGACTATTCCATTTTTTACCATACAGGTATTTGCCCTTTGTGATACATATTACATTTTTCTATGAAATGCTATCACTTATTTTCTAGATTAAGAGAATGGATAAAGTCTTTGGTTTTATTATAAATTATATCATTTTTGTAGGACATATTTATTGGCTTTTAATCATTGAGTATCCAAAATTAAAAAACTGAAGAGCTTTGTAGATTTTGAAGATGTTACATATATATTAGCTGTGGGATTGGTTAAATGTTGTAGTATTACTGTAGATTTTTTTCACTGCTGTTAATTGGCTAACAAGTTTCTTAGATCATAAAGCATGCCTCTCTCGGTCTTCTCACTCGTGACGGAGTGGGCGTGCTCATGAACTGTCTGCAGTTCAGCCTCACAACATGTCACTGAAGAGACTTGGCTCCCTGTTTAAGTTTGTTCTGTGGTTCAGTTTCCTCAGACGTGGTGTTAAAGGCCCAGCACTGGAGCTCCTTGTCCCCAGACTTGAACATAACACCGAGGCTTGGTGGTGAGACACACAGCCTGGGCGTGAGTCTGGTTACTGAGCTTTATCTTGTCGCCTACTGAGCAGTCAAGGTCAGGTCGTGATTATTTTCTGGGTTAGTACTGAGGGTCCCTTTTGGAGAAAGAGGCAGACGTGACAGTGACCGGAGGTGTCCATCCTCAAATCTCTGCAGTCCAGGAGAATTTAGTGTTTCGGTATTTACAGCGAAAACATTTTACAGAGGTGCAAAAGCCTGTTCTGGCTGATGACTGGTCATTGCGATTTCCATGTCAATAAAGGATATTATTAACAGACTATAAACTTGCATTAACAGGGCATGATGACATCACCTTATAGCCAGAAGCACAGTGAGCCTGCCTCACTTCAACCTGTTCTTCAGGAGTTTTGTTTGTCTTTGGCCTTTAATTTTTAGCATGAGAATCTGTTCTCCAGAAAGTTCAAAATAAAAGGCTGAAGGAAAATGTGAACAAGTGCTAATGGAATATTGATGTTTGTGGGCATTTCCCCCAAAAGCTTCAGCTATTGATTCTTTTTCCCTTTTTCGAAAACCTACATAGTTTAACATAATTAGATAGTGATTTAATGGCTACCTAATGCTGAAATTTCGAAACCATTGCTATGCCTGAATCGTTCAATAGACATGGAGATTGGTTAGCAATGAGAAAATTCAGCTAGAGTGGTCACCACGTCCTGATTTGTTCTTCGCTTGCATAAATTAATGTGCTTCTATGTGCTCTCTGCACGTTGTTCTCAACCCTGGCTCTGCATTAAAGCATCTAAAAGGGCTCTGAAATGCTGGTGCTTAGGCCACACCCCTCACTCCCTGGTTTGGATTCAGCTGTTAGAGCCCCACCTCGGTTTCTTGTAATGGAGTTCCCTCAATGGTCCTGAAAGCAGCGAGTTTGAGAAGCACTGCTCCTTTTTTTCTTTATTGGATTTTTCCAAAGTGAGAAGTGGGGAGGCAGTCAGACAGACTCCCGCATGCGCCCGACCGGGACCCACCCAGAATGCCTACCAGGGGGCGATGCTCTGATCATCTGGGGCTTTGCTCCACTGTGGCTGGAGCCATTCTAGCGCCTGAGTTAGAGGCCATGGAGCTGTCCTCAGTGCCTGGGCCAACTTTGCTCCAATGGAGCCTTGGCTGTGGGAGGGGAAGAGAGAGACAGAGAGAAAGGAGAGGGGGAAGGGTGGAGAAGCAGATGGATGGAGAAGCACCATTCTCATGTTCTGACGCTCTTTCAGCCGAAGCGCTGGTCAAAGCAGCAAGAAGGTAAAAAGGTTAAGAAGTGACCTTATACATTTGACCTGTAGTAGGACTACAGGGGGCTGCTCCTGGAAGCCAGTTCAGAGCACAATTTCTATGGCTCCCTTTATGCCTGGAGAATCGGAACGTCCAGAAAAGTGACTTAGTTATGTGAGCACAGCCGTGCCGGCAGATGACCTCTGGGCTGACATTGAATACACTCATTTGCATGTCAGTCATTTTCTTCCAGCTCCTGGACGCTGAGTCCTACAGTACGGTGGACGAAGGTTGTAAACAGACACCTCACCATCTTGGGATCTCTCCCCCCCCCCCTCCAACTCTTCGATTTGTCTGTGAAAGGAATGTATAATTTGAATAATTAAAAGCATACACTTATAACAAAATAAATTCTGGTCTTTTTCTTTCTTAACAGATGCTGGGATTGGCTCAAGGATGCTTTGACTATACAATTCCATATCTTAAAGAAAGGATGCAGTTTGGCAAAAGAGTATTTGATTTTCAGGTATTTGATTCCTAGCAACTTTCTACTGGACTGGACGCTCCTGTCTTCCTGTTAGTGAAGGGTGGTGTAAGAAAGCCACGGATGGCATGGCTTGGGACTTTGATGGCGGAGGTGAGGGGAAGAAGGACTAGGTCTCCGCGCGTCCTTGGAAACGCCTTGACCCTCTGCAATGGCAGAGCTGTGGTCCCGGAGGGCCCGCTCCGGCTTGATTCGGGATATCCTGGCGAGAGCCCTGGAACTGTGTCCTCACATCTTTATACGTCCAGGGCCTGCGGTCTGCAGTCAGACCCCCTGGGTTCAAATCCTGATTCTTTGTTTTACTGGCCTTAGGCCTTGGACAAGTTACCTCACCTAAGTCCTGACTGCGTCATCTGTAAAGACGGTACTACCTAATCCTCTAGAGTGACTTTCAGTCAGGTAGACGTGTGAAGTGTTAACAGTTGTCACAGGTCAGGCCAGAGCCAGGCGGGGAGCCTGCACCCTGTCTGACACGCCCACCTGGCAGAAGGCGCGCTTGGCTGCAGTGAGCGCTCAGGCGGCGCTCTTACGCAAGCGTGTTCGGGAACGCCCGCCTGTTCCCATGGCAATCGGGATTAGGTGGTGGCAGTGTGCGGTCTCCTGTCCACCCACACTCCTGTCCTCAGCCCGTCTCACGCGGTGGAAGGCTGGCGTAGCCGCGTTCCGAGCTTTCTCAGGCGCGTGGCCCAGTAATCCAGGAGCTTTGTTTTACATGTTTGCAGGACGTCCCCGTACGCGGCGGCGTATCACCTCCCCAGCTTGTCTCGCTGCACTGTCTTCAGGTTTACAGTCAGGACTAGGCTTCCTGCGAGCCCACACAGACCCTGAGGCGTGGGTGTGCGCAGTCGGTTCGAGGCCTCAGAGGAGTGAGCAGGTGAGGCCTGCCGGCCTCCCACAGTTCCTGCTGCCATCGCCATGTAGACGTGCAGGCTGAGCCCAGGGTCGTGCCGCTGCTCAGGTGTCGGGAGTTAGGTGTGCCGGCCGTGGCTTCTGGTCTGACTCTCTCTTTATTATACGTGAGTGCTTTCTCAGGGCCAGCCAACACATAGGTGGCAACAGAGGGTACAGAGCAGGAAGACAGTTTTGAGGGAGGCTTTTGGTCTCCTTGGACGCAGGAAGCAGTGTTTTGTGGCCATGCGGGAGGGAAGGATGGAGGGGAAGGTGTACCACTAGTCAGTCATGGCGTATCTAAAGATTCCTAGTGTGGGTGGGTAATTTAAAAAAACTTTTAGAAATTTGATCATGAAAAACAACATTATTAGGTGTATCTATGTGAAGCTTTGATTAAAGTTAGCATCTTTTCCAAACTGCTTTAATCTCACGAGAGAGATATGTTCTTTGCTTCGCCTGCAGGCATATCTTTCTCTCCTACAAGTTCCTTGCAGGTAGGGGCTATATGCAGAGTCGAAACTTTGTTAATGCCAGCAAATAAAAAATATATTCGGGGTTTTGCTTTGCTGGAATTTCGTTTAACCTCAGTTTGGATCATAAAAGGGGTTGAAAATAATTACTAGATATAAGTAAAATTTTTAAAACCTGATTTTGCAATCATTTATATTTTAAATCTTGACAGTGACAAAGCATTATATGAACTTTGAAAAGTCCTTAAACAATATACGTATCATATTTCAGTTTGGATTGAAGATTTTAAAGTATTTTTACCAAATGAATGTGAGTTTCCTTTGGGTATATTTTGAGTGTTACCCAGGCATGGTTTTGAGAATAAGCTGTGATTTCAGAAATCATAATTCTCTAACTCAGGCTTTTAAATGTCACAGGGGCTCCAGCACCAAGTGGCTCAGGTGGCCACCCAGCTAGAAGCCGCGAGATTGCTAACATACAATGCGGCTAGGCTTCTAGAAGCTGGAAGGCCAATCATGAAAGAAGCATCTATGGCCAAATACTATGCATCAGAGGTAAGAAAAGCCATTCTGCTTTTTATCTTTTCAGCTATGTATTTCCTAAGCTGTCCACTTAGGGATGTTGAGCACTCGCTTGTTTTCAAGTAAAATGCCAGGGACTTTACAGCCCCTACATTAGAATAGCATAAAAAGTGAAGCCGCGCCTGACCAGTGGTGGCGCAGTGGATGAAGCGTCCACCTGGGAACACTGAGGTCGCCAGTTCAAAACCCTGCACTGGTCTGGTCAAGGCACATATGGGAGTTGATGCTTCCAGCTCCTCCCCCCTTTCTCTCTCTCTCTCTGTCTCCTCTCTAAAATGAATAAAAATAAAAAAAATAAAAAGTGAAGCCGCCTCACCTCTGTGCGGTCTCCAGGTTCCCCAGGATCTAAATGGAAACCGGGTCGCCCAGTTCAGGTAGAAGACCCGTCATTGATCCCCAGGGGGGGCTCGCCTGAGTGCTGGCGTCTCCCCCAGGGTTCCGAGCTGGGGCAGAACGGCTGCCGTGGGCGGTGGTGGGAAACGGACACGTGATCTCTGTTCATGCGTGTGCGGCCATATGTAACCCGGACCTGGGCCGGGCCGCTGTCCCCAGCCCCGCAGTCGGCCTCCCTCATTCCGTGGCTTCACGTGTTCATTTTACTTCTTCACCCCCAAATTAATCTCCTCTCCACCTCCCCTTTGAGGGCCAGCCTGCTAGATCCAATTTCCACTTTATCTACCCACCCCATCACAGCACTAGAGTGTTTATAATAGATGAGTTGTGTGGTTCTAAGGGGTGATTCGCTGCTTGCTTTTGGTAGGTTGCAGGACTGACGACTGGTAAATGTATCGAGTGGATGGGAGGTGTGGGCTACACCAGAGATTACCCTGTGGAGAAGTACTTTCGGGACGCAAAGATCGGTAAGTAGGTTTTTTCCGTTTTGTTCTCTTTTCTTCTGGTTTGTTGCCTCCGTCGGCGTCTGGGCTATTGTATTGGGTCAACATTTCGTTGGTGCCTAGGCAGAGGCGACGTTCATGTCTTCAGTATTATGGGCGTTGGCTCTCCCTTTTTGTGGCTCTGGTTTTTACCCCACCTCTTCCTTAAAAAAAAAAATGGGTTTATGTGTTTAAAAACATTAAATTGCCTTTATTTAATGCCTCAACAGGCCTTTTAGTAAAACCACAACAAAACCTGTCTTAATTTTTCTTTGACTAAAAGTGCTGCTAGTTTGGATACGTTTAGTGCTAGCTCTCCTCTGAAACGTCAGTTTTCATTTCAGAAGCTCAGAGCCGACAGCCTGAGCATTCCGGTGCTGTCCCGTCGGGGACAGGGAAGCACAGCCCCGAGAGAGCTGCCTGGCCCGATGGCAGTCCGAGCTCAGGCGTGAATAGTTTAGGAAAGAACGCCTTCACCTGTTTAATATTGATTCCTTTGGGATCTGAATCGAATTTCCAAGTGGGAAGTTGTCATCTCTCTTAGGCAAAATGACTTGGTCAGATAGCGTATTCGGGGGCCACTGAATGATGTTCCTAAAGGCAGTTGCATAGCGATTGCAGAGATGATGTTTGTAGAGCTACTTCTTGTATCTACACTTAACTGAGCCCGCTCCTGATTGTCCCCTTTTGTTGAAGGTACAATATATGAAGGAACGTCAAACATGCAGCTGAACACCATTGCCAAGAGCATCAATGCGGAGTACTGACGCCCGCGGAGTGGGACCCTCCCTAACGGCGCCGCTGTAAAATTTCAAACTATTGTGCCTTTTGGGAACAGCAGTCCACCACACTATTGAAGTAACTTTTAAGTCCTTAGCCATAGATCGTGGGTTTATCTTTTCTAGTCTACCTTTCAGGTCTGCTTAACTTGGGCACAGGAAATCATTTTTAAAATTTGGGAAGAAATGCATCCATATCTTCTTGAAAATTTTTTTCTTAAAGTTTTGTAGGCATCCTTCAAGCTTCAGGGTGTAGGGAGGTGTCCCTCCGTCAGCATTCGGAGTATCAGTAACAGACATGTCTATTTTATATTCCTACCAAGCCTTTATTTTGTGGAGTTAGAAATGTTTGTTACACTTGCCAATTCTATAGGATAAGAAAGAGTCCGTTCTAAGCTGCTAAACTAGGTCAAAACTGATCAAAGTTTTCTTTAGAAAAATCTAAAAGTTTTAGTTCTAAATACCTGAGAAGGGGCGGGAATAGGAGCATAATAACTATGTAAGTCGCGTAAACGAAGAAAACATTATTTTAACAAAAGAAAGCAACAGAATTCACTTTGATAATTGACCTGTGTAAAAAGATGCATTTCATGATGGTTTCAGCAGATCATTTAAAAAAACAAGTCTCTGCATTAGTTTTCAAGTGTAAAGCTTAAACAGTTTGGTTTAATAATCAGAGTATGTTTAATATGGTAATAATATCCTTCATGCGCTGTTTTTCAGTGATACAATTTCTCTTCTGTATTCAATTGAACACTGATTCCTCAGGCTTAGCTATTGGGCTTTATCGTGGATGGTACTTCAGAAGTTGTATTTTGTTTGGTTCAGTGATTCTCAGGAGGCAGATGTCTTGTCCCCGCAAGGAACTGTATCAAGATCTCATCAGAAATGAGGGGCAGAAGGAATGAGGGCTGTGGGGTGTGAAAAAGCATATTCAATAGCATAAAATATAATTTTATATCTTGGGATGCAAAAAGAAATATTATTTTACAATACAAATTGTAGAAAGGCAAAGGTCAACAAAATATGTAGTTGGTGCTCCTTCGTATCGAGGATTCCCAGTCAAGAGAGACCCCTCTCAGGTCCGTATCCTCAGTCCCCTCAGGAGAGAGGTGGAGGGGTGAGAGATTTCTATTTTCTGAAAGGGGCATGGATTAGAGATCTTGAAAATGTTTCAAGGCTCATTATCACAGCTATTGCATGGGAAGCATTTTTGTCTTTAAATGAAGGATAGTGTTTATTAAGAAAACTTGGCGCAGTGGATAGAGTGCCGGACTGGGATGGGAAGGACCCAAGTTCGAGACCCCAAGGTCGCCAGCTTGAGCCCAAGGTCACTGGCTCGAGCAAGGGGTCACTCAGTCTGCTGTAGCCCCCCGGCCAAGGCACATATGAAAAATCAATCAATAAACAACTAAGGAGCCTCAACGAAGAATTGATGTTTCTCACCTCTCTCCCTTCCTGTCTGTCTGTCCCTATCTGTCCCTCTCTCTGACTCTCTGTCTCTGCCACACACACAAAAAAAAGAAAACGTGAGATTTTCAAAATAATTTTGCTTTACACATTCACATGTATTGGATTAATTTCTGTAGTGCAAATTGTAGTTAAATATTTAGCATTGTGTAACTACAATTAAGATAGGACTTACATGAAGATATTAGGAAGAAAGAAGACCTTGGATCAAAAGAGATAAAATCTACTTAACTTTCAAACAGGGAGATGATGGAAACCCCTCCTCCCTTTTTTTGTCTTTCAGAACAAATGACAGTAATCTGATAAGGAAGGTAGGGGATGGATGAGATGCTCTATACCAGGGGTAGTCAACCTTTTATACCTACTGCCCACTTTTGTTTCTCTGATAGTAGAATTTTCTAACTGCCCACCGGTTCCACAGGAATGGTGATTTATAAAGTAGGGAAGTAACTTTACTTTATAAAATTTATAAAGCAGAGTTACAGCAAGTTAAAGCATATAATAATAATTACTTACCAAGTACTTTATGTCAGATTTTCGCTGTTTGGCAGAATAAATCTTTATAAAACAACTGACTATAGTTAAATCTGTCTTTTTATTTATGCTTTGGTTGCTCTGCGACCGCCCACCATGAAAGCTGGAGCGCCCACTAGGGGGCGGTAGGGACCAAGTTGACCACCACTGGTCTAAACGGAAGGGGCTTGAACATCTTCACTTTCTGTGATTATGTGAAAGGTGGACTTTTCAGGTAATGCAGTAGAAACCAACAGTAGTAAAAAGACTGTCAGCCTCCTCCTGTGGGATTATACGTACGTGGATAAACACATAAAACTACAGTAAACCTCACTGATGTTCAGATTAGCAGCGTTAGAGAGCCTCCTGTGTATGCCAGGACCTTGACTTTATACAGTGTGTCCGTAAAGTCATGGTACACTTTTGACCTGTGACTGGTCAAAAGTGCACCATGACTTTACGGACACACTGTATTTAGTATCGATAGAGTTCTAATTGTATGTATATTTTTGTGCATGTTCATAAAGAACAGTTGAAAATTATGTGTTGTAGTTAATATATGTACCTACCTTATTCTGTTGGTAAAGCATTGTGTTATTTTACCACTTCCCAAAGAAAATGTGTGTTTCCCTGATGGCCCAGTCGTGGTTCTCCAGTGCCCTCACCAAACAGGGTGGTGTGGGTGTTTCCTATCGTATTTCCAGTTTATCTTTACTTAACATGATTTTTTGGGGGGGAGTGCGTCTTTAAAACTATCCATCTTGAGTTTGTGTCTAGTGGTGGATGAGCTAATTCACCTCCTGAAGCCGGTCACTATTGCTCGTTAGTTTGAGGATGGGGCTGGCATGAGGCTCAGGGAAGAAAGACTTGAACAGAAGCATCCAGGAACGCTTGACCGTATCTGTTGGGTGGGGCTGGACTCAACCCAACGGCAAGTTGGTGACCTCATTGTACAGCATAAAAATGAGTCAGGGTCAGAGATTTTTCACTCGTGGAAAGTTAAAGCTAGAAAGACATTAGAAAACCATCCAAGCAACTCTCCCATTTTAAACTGAAGGATTCCTAGCCCAGAATACTTGGCCTGAGGTCATCTGTCCAGAGACAAGGACAAGACAAGAGTCCAAATGCACTGCTCTTTCTACCACTCAACATTGTCTCTGTTCAGCAAATGTGGGGTTTCATTCTTGTGTATTTTGGTACTCTTGTTGATTTAGGTTTAAGTGATAAAGAATTAACATTATGGAAGTGTTGTGATTGATCAGTGCCTTTGCTTACATATATACATCATCTGCCAAAGATGATAGCTTTCCTTCCGTGTAGCTGGTATGTCGGATGTGACAGTTACCATGTGAGATCTGTTGGATTTAGGATTATGGCGTGTTTTCTAAGCGCACTAGTTATATTCTTGCTGATATATGTTTGCTGATTTTTCATAAAGTGAAAGTTTTGTTGTAATGGTATATATATATATATATATCATACCATTTATTACAAAGTCAGACTTCTATGGAGAATGGGAATTAAAGCACTGAGTTTACTGGAGACTTCCTATACATGCAGATGAAGTAAGAAAGTAATCAGTCTTCCTGTAACATAGACACAACACCTCTGTCTACCACGCTGATGATAGTCTGTCCCTCGTGTAAGCCCATTGTGTTTGTCTCCAGAGTGAAGGTTTTATAACGAAGACCAAGTTTAAATTATTGATGCTAAATAAAATTTTATCAGAGGATTCATGTTTAATTTTTATTTATTTATTTTAATTTTTCTATTGATTTGAGAGAGAGAAAGGAAAGGGGGAGATGGAGAGAGAGAGAAGCATCAGCTCGTTGATCTTTACAGCTCTGACCGGAGATCAAACCCACAATCTCAGCACGCTGGGATGACGCTCTATCCACTGGACCACCCAACCAGGGCTGTTTTTTTAAGGCAAAGTAAGCAGCTCTTCAGTGGAGAGGTGACTTCTTTTGAGCACATCTTCACAGGACAGCTCCCACGTGGCTGATATTCAGGCCTGTGCTTTACAGTATTACTCAGGGAAGCGTTTGGGCTCTGTGCCTTCTGCGCAGTGACACACCACGGTCTGCCTATTTCCTGCTCCTAGGAATCTAGGTATCAGTCCCTTTTGTCTTTTGTCATTCATGGTGTGCTGAAAGTTCACTGTGTCCAGGGGTCCAAGGTACGGTGGGCTCCCAGCTGCCATGCAGAGACGGGTAAGGCCTGGCCCTTAAGGAACGTGCGTTCATCCCTGGTACCCTTTCTGTTACGCGCGCATCCTCACACAGATTGCGTAGACGTCTCCCAAGGCAGCCCTATGCAGAAGGACCTCTTCAGCGCCATTAGGATGAAAACAGGAAGTGCTGACATCTCTTGAGCTCTTTGCCATGTGCCAGGCGCTATTCTGTACTGTCGACGCACATGAGCTCACGGCAGCCCTACGCCGTCCGGGCACCCGTTGGCCCATTTTACAGTCAAGCAGACTGCGTCATGAAGGTGTTCAACAAAATGCAGGTCGGTAGTTGACAGCAATGGAAGTCCGACTGGGACCGTCTGGCTGATGCGTCTTTAAGGTCTGTTCGTCTTCAGGAGCCTCCCAGTGAGGTGCTGCTCCCTCCCAGTCGCCGCCTATGAGCGAGTTGTTCTTCGGGGTCGAGTTGCGGGTCTTTACAAGCAGAGAAGCCAGCTGGGGACAGGGCTTGCCCGACACGTAGGCACGGTGGTCTCCCCTAAAGGTAAGCCTAGGAAAGGAGTCTGGCATTCTTCCCAACAAGGGAAAGATGCTGGGATGAGGCCTGGAGCCAAGGACTGTTAGACACTGGCTTTCAGGGGTGGGGTAAAAGGGGGAGCCAAGAAAACGAGCAAGGAGGCAAGCTCAGGAAGCCAGCAGGAGTCTGGGGCTGCCCAGGGCTGCTGAGTGTGGGGTGAGAGGGAAGCAGGAAGAACACTCCAAGGGAAGGCCCCGCAGCCCTGGCCCCAGAGAAGCAACAAGCACCTGAGAGCGGGATCCGTGGGACGCTCGGGCAGCGGTCCCAATGTTGACCTGCGTCTGAGCCCCCGAGTCCGACGGTGTTGAGTACGTTTAGACCAAAGGAGGGTGGAGTTACTCTTATTAGGGAGGAAAAAGGAGGAGAAATACATCAAGTACATTTGTATATCAAATATTTATCTAAATAAGTTTGAGGGATTTAAAGTCAGGTGGATTGTGAGGAGCTCTGAAATTGGGAGATGCTTTTTTTATCTTTGCACGAGGGAAATTTTTGAGATAGGGTCAGAAGGGAGAAGCCAAAACCATGGAAAGCTTTGGTGGAATCACGTAATTTGGAGTAAGAGAGAAAGCATCCTTTTCATCTGCTATGGATTGAATGTTTGTGTGCCCCCAAATTCCTGTTGAAATCTTATACAACCAGCCTGCCCTATGGTGGCGCAATGGATAAAGCATCGACCTGAAACGCTGAGGTCGCCGGTTAGAAATCCTGCACTTGTCCGGTCAAGGCACGTGTGAGAGTTAATGCTTCCTGCTCCTCTCCACTTTCTCTCTCTCTCCTCTCTAAAGTGGATAAATAAAATAAAAATAAAGAAATCTTATACAATCAGGTGATAGCATCAGGAGGTGGGGCCTTTAGGAGGCTTAAGTGAATGGGCTTAGCACCAAATACAGGAGCCCCGGGGAAGCCCCTCCCCCTCCCGGGTGGGTCGTGTGAAGTTACAGTGAAAAGGCAGCCGTCAGCGAGGAAGCAGTTTCTCCCAGACACCATGATCTTGGACTTCCCAGCCTCCAGAACTGTGAGTGATAAATATTTCTTGTTTATAAGCCCCCCACCTTAGCCCCAACAAACTAAGACACTATCATTGCTCCAGCCTCTGAAAAAGCTGAGACCAGGTGCTGAGAAAACTTATTTGTAGGATGGGTGGCCAGCCAGGAAGCGCTGTTTGGTTAGTGCTTTTTCTTAAAAGACTGTTTCGTGTTTTTCTTTTCTTTCACTTATTGTCTTCATTTAGGTGGGGCCACCTGGGAGTCACTGGGAAAGTAAAATGCCTTTTGGAAAATCAGCCAGATGGGGACAATGGTTTTTACCAACAGTCCGTGGATTTGTATCTTGATAAACCATTTGGACAGAGGAGGTGCCACCCTTGTTTTAGTCCCGACACTTAGCTTGGCGCCCAAGTCCTGGAGCCTCAGGGCTGGTTGGTTTGGCAGCTCAGTGAGGTCATTAGGCCCAGATGCTTTCTGTCTCAATGCTCTGCCACCCTTCCACGGACACCACCCTTCCACGGATGCCACCTTTTCACGGACACCACCCTTCCACGGACGCCATCCTTCCACGGACATCACCCTTCCACGGATGCCATCCTTCCACACTCTGCCTCCTTCCACGGACGCCATACTTCCACGCTCTGCCTCCTTCCACGGACGCCATACTTCCACACTCTGCCTCCTTCCACGGACGCCACACTTCCACGCTCTGCCATCCTTCCACGGATGCCACACTTCCACGCTCTGCCATTCTTCCATGGACGCCATCCTTCCACACTCTGCCATCCTTCCACGCTCTGTCATCCTTCCACAGATGCCACCGTTTCACGCTCTGCCATCCTTCCACGGGCGCCATACTTCCACGCTCTGCCATCCTTCCATGGACACCATCCTTCCACGCTCTGTCATCCTTTCACAGATGCCACCGTTTCACGCTCTGCCATCCTTCCACGGACGCCATACTTCCACGCTCTGCCTCCTTCCACAGACGCCATACTTCCACGCTCTGCCATCCTTCCACGGACGCCATACTTCCACGCTCTGCCTCCTTCCACAGACGCCATCCTTCCACGCTCTGCCATCCTTCCACGGACGCCATACTTCCACGCTCTGCCTCCTTCCACGGACGCCATACTTCCACGCTCTGCCATCCTTCCACGGGCGCCACCCTTCCACGGCCTGCCATCCTTCCATGGATGCCATCCTTTCACGCTCTGTCGTTCTTCCATGCTCTGCCATCCTTCCATGGCTCTGGAGGCCGGAAGTCTGAGATCAAGGTGATGGCAGATCCATACTCCCCCTGGAGACTATAAAAGTACTTTCTTGGCCTCTTCTAGCTTCTGGTGGTCACCAGCAACCCCTGGAGTGTCTTGACTCATGGCAGTATGACTCCAGTCTCTGCCGCCCTGCCACATGGCCCTCGTCCCTCTACAGGAATGGCCCTGTCCAGATTTCCCTCATCTGAGGATACCCGTCATGCTGGATTCAGAGCCCCGTGTGACCTCTTCTTAACTGCAGCTGCAAAGCTCTCAATTCTAAGTATGGTCACATTCATAGGTTCCAGGGTACATGAATTTGGGGAGACACTCACTATTCAGCCCAGTCCGTAGGTAACCAACTGTGTCCACCACTGGAAGAAGACCTGTCCTCCGTCCTGGGGCTCTCTCATGACTCGTGGATTGGTCCAAACTGACTTGGATAGAGAGTGGATCTGTTTCACTGTGAACAGCGTGTTCAGGGTGGTGTGGAAGTCCAGCCCCCTGCCGGTCCCCTTCGCCTCCACTAGCACCTCAAACCAAAGGTGCGCTCTCTCTCTGGGAACAGTGCAGTCACCTCCAGCTTCCATTCCCCCGGTGGCCTAGCCATTCTCCTCCTCGCAGCCTGAAACAGTCTTTGCAAACGTCAGTGTTGAATGATACCGCTCCTCTTCAACAACTTCTCTGCGACTGTGCCATCCAGCAGGGTCGCCGCCAGCCACACATGGCTATTTACATTTAAATGAAAGTTAAATAAAACCAGAAACGCACCCCTGGGTTGCACCAGCCGCATTCCAAATGCTCACTGGCCGCGTGTGGCTCGTGGCTACCGCTACCGCACTGGGCAGCTCGGCCATGGAGCAGCCCATTGTCTCAGGAGACGCCGCGGGTCCCCACTGCTGGAGGGGACGCAGCTGCCGTCCCTGCACAAGAGCAGCTGGTGTCCAGAGCACCTGACCAGGCAGACATTCCAGGTCTGCAAGAACTTGTGGCTTCGATGCAGTGTGTGTGGCACGGCTCACTTTGGAGCTATCACTGTTGTTCTCCCCCCACCCCGCCCCCGCTCACTGTTTCTCTTTCCCCCTCTTCCCCTCCCCCCCCCTCACTGTTTCTCTTTCCCCCTCCCCCACCCACAGGCTGTCTGCCCCTCCGCTCTCATAAGGGCTGGTAGCCAGCACTGCCTGGCTTTGGTCCCTGTTCTCGTTGGACACGGGGTTTGAAGGAAGGGGAAAGCCAGTCCAACGTGGAGACCAAGGCTCGAGGAGTACACTTGCCCCAATGAGAGGGCTTTCCCCAGGGCAGGAGAGGACAGGCCTTCTTGGCCCACATGCGACCTTGGACTAGCACCCTGGGGATGTATGCCAGGGAGAGGGTGGGTGAGGCCCCAGGAGGCTGAGTCCTGGGAAGGCCCACTGGCCAGACGGAAGATGCTAAACCCCCAGCACGTCCCGGACGAGGCAGTGCAGCCAGCCAGCAGGGAGCGCCTGGGCCAGGGCACAGACTCGTGGAGGCAGGCTGTGCCATGGAGGACGGAGGCTCTGAGGGGAACCTTTGCCCTCGGCACTGCAGCAGAGCCCAGGCAGAACTGGGAAAGGGGGCCCTGGAGCAGAGCTGGGGGCTCCCTCAAGGTTGGGTGGGGCCCAGAGAGGACAGTGCACTGTGTGACAGTAGAGAGGGCGTGGGGCACGCTCTCTCCCTTCTGCAGAGCGAGCTAGCACACAGAAGTGCTCCAGGGTCAGGGACCACACATCTCAGTTTCCCAGACGGCCCCAGTTTATTCCTATTGGCTCAGAATAATTATTAATAGTGCCAGCTGTCACTTTCCAAAGCACCTTCCCATTTGGGCAATAAATGGCAAGGTCAGCATACAAGAGTATCTCAGACTTTAAGTTTAGAAGACCACCAGAAGTAAGACCAGTTACCTCTTCACTGACCTCAGAGAGGGACCAGCTCAGTCAACCATCTTCAGCATGAAGAGAGACTTCACCACCACCCACCGGAGTCGGGGGAGAGGGTGCTTTATCTCCCCAAGGCCAAGGTTGAGAGTCCTACAAGGAAGGCATCCTGACGTGTTGTTCCCTGCCGGTGGATTGTTGATTTTCCCCATAAGAGCAGGAAATAATGTGGGGACCCCACAGAGGGAGCCAGGACCACCCCCTCTTGAGTTCCTGGTCCCAAAAGGGTAAGGAAGCTGGGTCCTGGGGGTGCACGGGAGGTAGATGAGGTTGGCACGTACGGTCTCACTGGAATCTTCTCTTGGGGACAAAGGTGTGCAGCAGAGAGGAAAGAACCAGTCAGGAGATGCAGTCTCTCTTGCAAGAGGCTGCAGTTAGCAGGACTTGCTGTAGCCGACCCTCATTCAGAACGTGCACGTAGAGAAGTCGCTAGAACAACCAAGTCAAGCAGGGACAGCGCGTGCCAGCCGGGTAAGGAGGCAGAGGTCTCTCTTTTGCTTTCCTTCCTCCCTCCCCACAAGCAACCCCAGCACCAGAGGTGGAAAGGCAAAAGGTCAAGAGGCGCTGCCCTCTCCCAGTGCCAACGCGCATGCGCGCGCGCGCACACAGCAAGCTGTTAGACGCACCAGTCCGCAGCGCCAGCGCCGGGGTTTGGGGCACAGTACTTTCAAAGTGGGCAGGAGACTATAGTTTTTAAATGAACAGGGCTAAGTCTTAAGAACTGAGCCTGTTCAATGAACCAAAAGTGACTGAGAAGCAAGCCCAAGATAACATTAAAGGTCTTCTGAAAATTCTTGTACTGGCCACGCACCTTGGGACACTTGGGACTCGCCAGCTGTCCCCTTACACTGAGAGGACATGCGGACGGGGAACTGAAGTCCTTGCTCCCATGATCGTGCAGCCAAGAGCCTCGGCCTTGAAATCAGGCTGCTGGAGGCTAGATGCCCGCTTCCCACTTCTTAACTGCACACCCTGGGGTGGGTGACCTGACCTCTATAAGATTGTGGGGTTTTTTTCTCTTTAATTGTAAAATGGACATGATGATAATACTAACGCCCACCTGGAAGGCTTGCTGGGAGGAACGAGGTGTACGCGTGAGCCCCCAGGAGAGCACGAGGCAAGTCCGAACCCACTCAGTGAGTGCTAGCTCTTGTCTCCAGCTGGGACCTCAGGTGGGTCTCCTGCCTCCTCTGTCAGCGTTCTTAGCTCAATGTCAACCCTCCAGCTAACAAGCAGGTCATAATGCAAAGTTAAAAAACTTCACAGGTCCCACTTTTTCTCACAGTACAGCCTCTCCGGTTGCCAAGGGCAAAACCCCCTGACCCGCTTGGTGAGAGGTGGGCCGTCAAGGCCACCGGTCGCATCTGGCTGTGCAGACAGCAGAAAATGCAAGCCCGTCAAGCACGCTGGCTCTCCACTCCAAGATGATCTGCATGACATTTGGGTCAATCAATTTAGAGATAATGATTCTCGCTGCGGAGCCGTGCATGTCCAATCACAAGGAATGGGGGTCCCCAATTGATTTTTGTGGACTGGTTTCATTTTCTCCAGAAAGCTTTTCAGGTCAAACACTGGCCAGAGCCAGGGTGCTGATCGGAGGTGGCACATTTCCATCTACTTTTGCCCAGGAATGTCTGGCTATCATTGTGCTCTGTTGAATAAAATTGAAATCATCAAGCCCTTTGAGGCATTGCAAGGACATTTTTCAAGCAAGATTTTTAATCCGGGGGTTGGGGGGTGGGGGTGATTACACAGAGCATCTGCCTGGAGGTAACACACACGAACACACACACTGTCTTCCAGAATAAATTTCTCCCAGCAACATAGGACCCAGAAGCTGGGCACTCTCTTCCTGTGCTATGTTTCTACCTTACACAGCGTGCGGGCTTCATTTATGACAGCCTCAAAAGTACAGTGGAAGGAGGCCTAAATGAATAGTTAAAAAGGTCATTAAAAATAGCCAAATGGCCGTATTTCTCTCCTAAACTCGGCTGATTTATGCCTCGTGGGTTTTTGTTGGTTGGTTATTTATTTATTTATTTATTTTTTGAGAACGCAAAACCTAGTAATTTCTGTGTGCAAAGAACAGCGAATTAATCCCAAAGAGCCCCATAGCCTTCAAAGACCTGAATCATATGTTGAGCTCATTTAAAAACTTGCATAGGAAATTAAGGGTGGAATAGAACCCTCTAGTTTGAAAAGTGCATCTCTGTTGCCTTCCCTGGGGTGTCTGCAGGGTCATTATCCAGAAAGGTTAAGGAGGACTTTATTTTTTATATTCACTCTGTCCCCCGGTGCCAGCTCACCATGGTGCATTTCAACTCATAAAGGGATGGGGATAGCGGAGGGGAGGGGAGCTTTTATTCACTTTCCACTTAATTTCCTTGCTGCCATGCCCGTCCCAGTGTAATGAATGTAATTGCTACCTTTGATGAAAATACTATTATCAAGATCACACATTACATTGGAAAACAGTTTTTCTTTAAACACAGCGACTGCAGTCTCTAATTATGCATGTAACAAGTGTCTCCCGAACAAAAGCGCATGTTGTCTACAATTGCTAGGAATTGGAGCAAGGCAAATTCGAACAAAGGACAGATTAGATTCGCTCCCGGCTCCACAAAGCCCAGCCCTCTGATTAATTTCCTGCAAAAACTAAAACAATTCTCTTAAAAGGCGCTCACCCCCTCCCCTTCTCCAGAATGATCCATATGCCATTTGGGTCTTTCTATAGGATGATAATGGCCCCTGATTTGAACTCGTGTTAGAAAATAAGAAAGGGCTTTTATTAACTTCCTCTTTCATATGCAAATGAGCAGCACGAGATCTTGAGGGATAATGAGCCGCTCCCCCCTCCCTAAAAAAGTGACTTTTCAGTGACTATCAAAGAGCTTCCTGGTAAGGGGACCGTCTGCATCGGGCATGCTCGACCCAATGGTGTTACTCGTTGCAAGAAATGAGGCATCTTTGAGAAAATACTTCCCAGTGCGCCTCGTGCAATGAAGTGACCCCAGTTTTTCTGGAGTTGCCTTTCCTGGGAGACAGTTTCTTGACTTAGGTGTAGAATTTTCCAAACGGACTCATGATTAAACAGAAAGTACGCCTGTTTCTTTGGGAGAGCCTGAGTTTACATTACACTCCGCTGTTTATTTAGAGCAGGGGTGCTCAATACCTCGATTGCGATCATCTGGTCGATTGGGAAGGAAGTGTGGGTAGATCGCATGACATTAAAAAGACATTTGTCTTTTGATTGGCATACAGGGTAGCCAATCTGACGTCTGAACTTTTGACACCCTACGCATGCGCGTTAAACCGCGCTAACTTGTTCAGTTACATTGCTGCGTAGTTAGCCTTCAATTTATTTAAACTAAATACAACAAAGGGTATAAAAATGAGTGCCGTAGCTGGTCCGAGTAAGAAGCCTAAAACCTACCACTTTCATACAGAATGGGAGGGGATTTTTTTCACTATGTCATATTCTAAGTGCGTTTGCCTCATCTGTCTGTGTGCCATTGCTATTCCAAAGAAGGGAAATGTGGAGCGGCTTTTTCGGACTGTTCGTAAAAACTATGACATTGACTTTCCTCTGAAAAGAGCTGAGAAGGAGAAAGGTGAAAGAAGAATACAAAATATTAAGTAGTAATAATAGTAACTTAAATAATGAGAATATAGAAGAAATAAATTTATGTTTTGCATTTTTATTGTAGGTAGATCATTTTGACTTGGTCATCTTATAAGTAGCCTGCAAGCTGAAAAAGTGTGGGCACCCCTGATTTAGAGGCTGTGTGTGGCAACTTACCTCTTCACTTATCACCTGTGGGAGAGGGGCGAAACCATCCTGTGACACCTCATTTTTTTTTCTCCCCCAGCATTACTCAAACCCAGAAGAAAAAAGCCAAATTAGTTTCCAAAACGATATTAGTTCTGAGTGTGAGGTGCGGAGGCCTGCTGCCTGTGTTCCCATCTCAGCTTGCTATTTACCACTCACATGACCCGGAAGAAAAGACATTTTCTGTCTTTATTCCCTCAACTGTAAAATGGGGGTGACCCCAAACGGGCAGTGAGAATTAAACCTAATATTATTATTATTTAAGACCTGGAAGACTGGCGTTTAATGGAATGGGTTTCCCGCGGTACTGCTTACCACCTCCTTGAGTTCTGCAGCCTGTGGTCCCCCGGGAAAATGGCACAGGACGTGTCGTCGCAGATTGGACCCTGCAACCCCAGGGATGAGAAGGCTGCCCGATCCTGATTTAAAGAGGTTCTGTTTAGATCTGGAACTCACTTGGCGAGAGTGAGTTCTGCTGTGTTCGTCTTGGCCTGATTCTTTTCGGAGGCTCACGTCCCCTATCAGGACGAGTCTCAGATACGGTCCAGGGGCCAGCAGAGACAGCACAGGGTGGAGCTGGGTGCCCCGCTGCCCCTTGTCAGAGGAAAGATCTGGATACATCTGAGGGAGACGCATATCTAGGTCATCCGTTATTCTAGGGTTCAGTACCTGAGTCCCTGGTCTCTTAGCTCCCCAGGGTAACAAAAGTCGTAACACTGTCCACTATCAGAGTAGGGCCCACCCAAACGTCCATTTCTGCTATAAACTTCAGTGTCCATCTCTGCCCATCCATGCGAAATCCGTATCAATCAACCACAAAATATAAATGGATTGCAGAGTGAAACTACAAATTGTGCCAAAATTGCAGGACTTCACGGAGTCATGAAAATGAGGCTGGAGAAGTATCCGGACTCTATGCAAAGCCGTTGACAGAGGACGGTCTGGCCGTTCTGATTTGAAAGGGGGTGGGGGTGGGCAAGGGTGATGACTCAGCACACACTCAAAAGAGAGCGATTTGAGTGCCGTGGGTTAAGACATGCCCTTGTGAAAATGCATGAAGCCTTTGGATAATTTGCAAAAATGACACTTTGGAACACCATGCTGAGAAAATCAACCACAAAGAATGGCCCACAGAGTGAACCATCATACAATTTTTTTGCTGGAAAAAAAAAGGAAATGTTGATTTGATACCTCCTCATCAACATTTGAATCATTCTTGGCTCAGTTTAAGGTTATAGACGCAGTTATGCCTTGACTTAAAAAAAAAAAAAAAGATAATTTATTTCAATTATAATACAATTTTTTAAAGTTTTAAGACACGTTCCATATCAAGCCTCTTTTATGTTCCCCGTGTGCTAGAGAGGAAGTCCTCTGTTTTAAACAGACCCATTTAAAGTGGCCTTGGCCAGCATCAATTTTCCAAAAATGACAATGACATGGACCTCCAAATACGAGGTGACATCTCTGGATCCCTGGGACAAAAGACACACATTCTTATATTAGGGACTTAGAGCTGCGGGGTCCCATCTTGTAAATCTCTGTGGCTGACGGTCAGAAGGAAGGGGGCCCAGAGGGATTGCACTCAACTTCCAAAGTTCTGGGGCTGCGAGGCTGGGATGGAAGGGGTTCAGTGGCAGCCCCAGAGGCAGCCCCAGGCTGGTCACAAACCTGAAAAGGAAACTGTGCAAAGGAGGCGGCATTCTTGCCCTGCCCTCACAGCCCCCTCCCCACTCCAAGAGCAGTGGAGCCGCCCACCGTGGTGCTGAGAGTCAGCAGAGTCCAGAAAGGCCGTTAGGCAAACAGCAATTCCGTTCTCTCCCAGGAACCCTGTGTCCCTCCCGGGGGCCCCCTCGGTCCTGGCCGCAGCCCTGCGAGGGAGGCCTGAGGAACTCAGAGGCAGAGGTGGAAGGGTGGGACGGGGCCAAGGGCACCCCGTGGGTGCTGGGACAAAGGACAGTCTGAGAGCAGGCGGGGGTTGGGGGCTCTCTCGAAGATCCCACACATCCATCGCTTGTCCCGTTCCTCCTTCTTGCCTGCAACTCTGAAAATTGGCTGGAGCGCTCGCTCTGAGGAGCCTCGACGGGGGACAGCATTAAAGACAAGTGAGCTTAGAGGCGGCATCTCCGAGTCTGGATGGCGGCACAAATGACCGGCCATTTCCTGGTCCACTGGTTAGCGGAATTAGCATACTGTGAATGGGAGCAGCCTCCATCTGTCTTCTGTGTTCTCCATTACCAGCGGCAAGGTGGAATCGACACCTAACCTTTGAGTCCATGAAGGGTAATGCCCCACGCTCCTGAGAAGGCGCGTTCACCGAGGACGGCCACGTGGTGGGACCCGGGAACAGCCTTAGCAACCACGCAGACCTCAGCCACATCTGGGAGAGCTGCTGTTTAGGGAGGGCTCAGGGTGACGGTGGACCTCGGAAGGCGAAAGGGACGAGGAAGGGCTGAGGGTTTGGAGTCGGGCAGCCGGGCCTCTCCGCTGTCTCTGAGCACTATGTGTGGAGCTTGTCCCCTCAGCCTCATCAGTAATCAGGGCTTGTCGCGGCTCGTTAGGGTCCTCTAGGCCCCCGCCCCAGGCATGCCCTCCCAGGAAACCTTTTCCAACCCTGTCCTCACCTGTGCCAGAGGGAACCAGCCACTAAGCTGGCCCCCCCACCCCCCACGCCCGCTTCCCCGGTCTGTCATGGCTCCCACAACACCCCGTTGAACACTTGGGCCCAGCGAGGCTGCAACCCCGTCTGACTGCTCTCAGCAGCCTCCCCTTCCCGCCGAAGCTGGAGCAACTGGCCCTGCCTTCCTCCCTGTGTTTGCTCCTGGCCACAGCCACAGGCTGGGTGGGGGGACAGAGCACCCAGGGGATGAAAAGGGAGACAAGGCTGGGAGAGAAATCCTTCTTGGGCCCCCGGAACAGCGGCTCCGGGGGATGCCAGCTCGTCTGCCAGGAACTCCTCCTTCGGTCAACTGGCCCCTGGAGCCAGGGCCTGTGGCTGGTGCTCGTAGGAGTGGCTGAGCTGAGTTGCCCGGGGCAGCTGGGGGCAGCCCTTGCTCAAGGAAGGGGTTTGACCACTGCCAGGGAGGGCAGGGCAGGTAGGCGGTCGGGGCTTCTGTGGCCCGGCTCCTCCACAGGCACCAGGAGCCCAGGTTGTCCAGTTGCCACACAAAGGGCAGGATGCTCAGTTCAATTTGAATTTCAGATAAACTATAATTTTTCAATATAAGTATGTCCTAAATACTGCATGAGACACATGCATTCGGTACCAATCACTTTTTGTTTATCTGAAATTCAAATTACACTGGTGTTTTAGGGTGGGGGTTGTTTGTTTTTATGTTGTTTGTATCTTAGTTTGTTAGTTGGGGGTTTTTTTGTTTGTTTGTTTGTCTTTCTGCTAATCTGTCAATCTACCCTTCCCTCTTTCTACCTTGTCACCTCTGGCTTCTGTCCTCAGGATGACTTCAGAACACAGGGAGGCTGCTGGAGCACCAGCCTTCACAGCTGTGAGTTAGAAAAGCAGAAAGATAAAAGGCAAAGAATCAAAAGGATGGCTGCCTCCCATGTTGGTCAGCCTTTTTAAAAGACATTTCCTAACTTAAATACGAGCTGGTTCTCTGATCATAGCAAGGAATTGTTATTTATTTTGTTAGGTATGATAGGTATTGTGGATATATAAGAAAATGTCCTGTTTTAGGGATGCATTATAAAATATTTAGATGTAAAATGTCATTGTATTTATACTTATATTTAATTATTTGGGGAGGGGGAAAGAAGCAAATATGGCAAAATGTTAACAACTATTACATCTGGTGATGGGCCTGACCAGGCGGTGGCGCAGTGGATAGAGCGTCAGACTGGGATGCGGAAGACCCAGGTTCGAGACCCCGAGCTTGCCAGGTTGAGCGCGGGCCCATCTGGCTTGAGCAAAAGCTCATCAGCTTGGACCCAAGGTTGCTGGCTTCAGCAAGGGGTTGCTCGGTCTGCTGAAGGCCCGCGGTCAAGGCACATGTGAGAAAGCAATCAATGAACAACTATGGTGTCGCAAGAGCAAAGAGAAACTAGTGATTGATGCTTCTCACCTCTCTCCATTCCTGTCTGTCTGTCCCTATCTATCCCTCTCTCTGACTCTCTCTCTCTGTCCTTGGGGAAAAAAAATCTGGTGATGGGATTCTATGGGTATCCATTACCGTAGTCTCTCTACCTTTCTTTAGACTTGAAAATTTCCTTAATAAAAAGTTTATTTTTTTGGCCTGACCTGTGGTGGCGCAGTGGATAAAGCGTCGACCTGGGAACACTGAGGTCGTCAGTTCAAAACCCTGCACTGGCTGGTCAAGGCACATGTGATGCTTCCAGCTCCTCCCCCCTTTCTCTCTCTCTCTCTCTCTCTCTCTCTGTCTCCTCTCTAAAATGAATAAAAAAAAAAAAGTTTATTTTTAAGGAGATATTTCCCATAATCCTTCCCCTACAACTTTTGCTTTCTCATTGACCAGTCCTTGCAGAAAGGGAGGTTGGGAAATGTAGTCTTTTAGCTGGATGCTTGGATGTAACCCAGGTTCTGTCAATAAGGAAGAAGGGAGAATGGACACCAGGCAGGAACACACAGCCTGAGCTGAGCCCACACAGGGCACAATTTCTCCGCGCCTCTGCCCGGCACACAGAGAGGCTCCCTCCTGGTCTCACTCAGCCTCCTAATGGGATTTCTACCCTTAAAACAGTGATTTCATCACAGCTAACCCCTCCCCCAAAGGTAGGTATTGAGATTAGCCCTGCTGAGCCCCAAATCTGCACATTCCACAGCGTGTTTGCTCTGCACGATCTTTGCCAGGGTGCTCAGCTCTCCTTGTTCTCTAAGGACGCCTCCGTAAAGGACACACAGTCTAGCTCCTTCCCTTTCTCATTGAGAGGGACTTCCATTTCCCAGGTCACTGGGCTAGCCCCATACAGGTATATCAGTTTCACCTGGAAGAGAGATCCTTGAAGAAAAGCTACATTCTGAGCTGTTGTCCCAGGTAAGATGATTGGGCAGTTTGCCTGGTGTCCCTAGCTGTCAGTTAACCTGGAACTAACGATACCTGGTGCTGTGCTCGTTGTATAATGCAAGACCTCGAATCTGTGCATAAATACATGCTTTGCCACACTCTGCATGCTTAGCACATAGTAGGATGCTGGGAAAATCTGGGGTGGGGGCTTGGGAGGCACTGTGGTCCGTCAGCTAATGAATGAGTAAATAAAAGTTGGCATAGTTAGGCAATGGAATATTATACAGCTATGAAAAGGAATGAGGTAATGATCCATGCCAACACGGACGAGCCTTAGAAACATCATGCTGAGTGAAAGAAGCCAGTTACAAAGGACCACGTACCATTTGACTCCACTTCCACGAACTATCCAGAGTGGGCAAAGGGGTACAGAGACAAAAAAAATAGGTTAGTGGTTTTCTAGGGCTGACAAAAAATAGGGCGTAAGTGCTGATGGGAATGGGGTTTCTCTGGGGGATGATGAAAATGTCCTGAAATTGACCGTGGTAATGGTAGCCCATATCTGTAATATGGTAAAACCCATTAAATTAAACACTTTATGGTATGATATGTTAATTATATCTCAGTAAAGCCGTTTAAATTTTTTTTTTAATGGAACTCTGAAAATGGGATTGTTTTTATCAGCGGTCACAATAGCAACAATATGTGGATGCTAGCCAGGACTCAGTGCATGGTGGACGCCCAGGAAGCCCTCAGCCACTACCAAACTGGAAGATTCCCAGTGTCCATTGGGTTCCAGAGGCCTGTCCAGCTGGAACGGGCCGGGAAGGAATCCCGCCTGGCTCCTGCCCAGCAGTGAATGGATGCAAGTTAATGGGTCTCCACTTACATATATTGATCGTTTACCTCCCTCTGTTCCCAGTGCGAGATCTATGAGCGAGAGGGAAGGAAAAAGGAGTTCAGGTTTAAACTCTTATCACTAAAGTGAGTCTCCCTCTACATTAAAAAAACTGCCCAGACCCTGTGGCAGGAATGGGCTCTGTTCTTGGGGCATAAATTTGTGTGTGGGGAAAGAAGACTTATTGGTGAATTTAGCAGTATTTTTCGTTGAACTGGCAGTTGCTAACCATTACACCAGTATTTATTTGATTCTTAAAGAGTACAAAACCATGGACCACAAATAAAGAAGATGGAGTAATAGTTTGTGGCTGGGCCACTAGCTTTAAACTTGAAATGAAGTGTCCAGTTTTGAGTTACTGTGTCCGACCGCCATTTGTACAGTTTGAAAAGTGGGGGCATTTTTCCAGGCTGTCACTGTGACTGTAGTTCATTGCCATGAATGATATCGCTGAAGGAGCAGTTGTTCTGCTATGAGCACTTCACTCATGACCAGAATATATTAAATGGATTAATCTGCGCCTCCCGGTGTAATTTAGGAAGGCCCTCTATTTGACACATTCCTGTACATCCTTGTTTTATTGCTTGCTCCCGCAGGTAACAATGTCTCAAAAGTCTTGCTCCTGAATGAAGTTAAAATTACATGTCACCCAATAGCATATGCAGTTTTGTGGCTTATTTTGCTGTCAAAATTACCACCCCGCAACAACATGAGACGTTAATGGGGATGTGGCGTGATTTACCTCCACGGCTGCAGGCTCGGTGGCCGGAGAGGACTCCCCACATCTAAGCGGCCACGTGCTTAGGGAAGCCGTGGCTGCCTCAGCCCTTTCGCTCAGCCTTTAATGCCCACATGTCACTGAGCAAGGCAGGCCTCTGCTGAGATGAAAACCAATGGTAGTTGGAGATATTCTGCCACATGCTTATTAAGCTTGTTTTAAGTCGGTAGAAAAAGAAAATGTATATTTCAAGCAGGTTAGTCCTCCACCAACCCAGCTTGATTCCCTGTCAGGCCGGTGACTAAAGTCTATTTAAGGACGTGCCCACAATGTCACATAGAAATGCCTAATTTTAAGGCGAATGGGAGAAGCCTGGATTGATAATTTGATGCTGTATGTTTCTTCGGAATGTTGAAGACAGGTAACAAGAGAAGGCCCCAACGCGGAAGTGTGTCTTTGAATAAAATGAAGGCTTGCCCATATTGGAAGGGTACCGGATGTAGTTTAAAGGTGCCTGGCGTCGGGACCAGAAGCTACATTAGGACTTTCATTGGGTTTTAGGTGTTTTTGGCCTGGGGGCCTCTTCCCTCATTATATAACCGTATTTTTTGCTCCATAAGACGCACCTGACCATAAGGCACACCTACGGTTTTAAGAAGGAAAATACGAAAAAAAATATTCTGAACCAAATGGTGTGTTAAAATATTTAATAAAATACTGTATTTTTCGTTCCACAAGACACACAGACATTTTCCCCTCCACTTTTGGGGGCAGGGAAAATTGCATCTTATGGAGCGAAAAATATGGTGTATGTGTGTGTGTGTGTGTGTGTGTGTGTGTGTGTGTGTGTATATGTATGTATATTTATTTATTTAAATTTTATTTTATGACTGCATTGATACCAGGACAAGATCGAGGCTGGATTTATTATTATATAGCCTCTACTGTTATATTAAATTTGTGTGTGTGTGTGTCTGCTTTCAAAAGAAATGAAAATGAAAAGATTTCTGTGGGCCCTAGGCGCTGTGCCTAAGGGGTCCCGCGACCCTGACCGGAGCTGCAGGATCCAAATGAAAGCTCTCGCTCCAGGGGTTTCTTTCTGTAAGCGCAGGACAGCCTGGCCGCGGCAGCTCATTGGAGGGGCTTAGGTGACAGGCACCCTACTTCCCCCGGCCTGGCCCAGTTTGCTCCCTGTGCCTCCTCCACAGCTTCCCCCATCTTCAGGAGCATCAGACACAGTCTCCTTCACTGGCCGCCTCCTCCTCCCTTTTGTTTATTTTTATTGAAACAAATAGGCCAGGGCTGGTGCCGTGGACTTCCCGGTGCACGGGAGTGCAGGAGACAGTTCCCCGCGCGTGCTGGGACTGCGCTCCGCCTGTGGGCGTGGTCGGGGAAGGGGCAGGGTGGGCGTGGACCATGGGCCCACTACAGCTGCCCCCTGACCTCATCGACCACGGTCCCTCTTCCGCGCCGAGTCTCTGTGGGAGTTTAAAGGGCAGCCATTGTCCCCAGTCAACCAGCCTGCCATTAATAATGTTTTTATCTAAGACAGTGACAAACCTGTGGTACTTAAGGAGAGTTTATTAAGGTCAGTCTATAAATAAGAATTTAAAAAAATTATTTTTTTAATGGGTTGACACAGAAAAACAGACAGATGAATAAAGTGACTGGGAGGAACAGTAAATATAAGAACGGACATGGAGCTGGAAGAGCCCAGCCCGGAAAGTGAGACCCGGCCCTGTCTGGCCATGTCCCGGGCTGAGATTTCATGAAGCTACTTCAGAACTCATGGGTTTCCAGAATTCAGGTCTCGGCTAACGTTGTGTCATGTGATGCCTGTTCTCTTAGCTGATAAAAAGAATTGCAGCCATTTCTCTGTGTCAGGCCCTTAACAGAGAGCTGGTAAAATTTAAATGTCTCATCTGTCCTCAGGCTTGCATGCAGATGGCCTTTCCTGAGCGCTGAACACTGGCCCTAGGCCGGTGGGCAAGTGACAGTTGGCTCCTCCAGCTTGCCTGGCCCTGCCCTTGTCTTCCCCGGCTCTAAGGGCTGCATCCTTGCCTGCGGTCTGTGTGTCCTTGGGATAGGGGTACAGGGATGGGAGGGACAGACCTTCCTGCTCCAGTTCTCAACCACGTGGATGTCCTATGTGGGGTGTTTTAACAATCGTGATGATGTTTCCAAAGCTTATTTGCATGTGTTCTCTCTCACTGGGCCCTCACGGGAAGCCCAGGACAGATTCAGGGCAAGTTTGATGTTCTCCATTTGGAAAGTGTTTGTGGCCCAGAGAGGTTAGGCTGGTCTGAGGCCCCTTGGGACATCGGAGAAGAGCCAGGTCGCTGTTCACTAAATATGGGGAGAAGAAGTGGAAGAAGGCAGTGGGTAAGAAGTCCAAACACTGCAAGGGAAGTGGGACTTAACTGGCATTCAACTGCCAGCCATGCCCATTGGCATGAAAGTCTTCCATTCCTCCTTCAGTGATAACCAGGGAGCGTCATAGTGACCCTGCAGGGCTGCCAGGCTCTAAAGAATCTTCTGAATCATGACTTTATTAGGATTTGGGTCTGGTTGGTGTTTTATTTCACGTAAGGGAATGTCACTGTGTCCCTTCCTTCCAAAAAGACAATGAGACTAAAGCACCTGTAGTAATTAATTCTCACTGAAGCAGAATCACCAATAAATCAGAATGCCCCAATAGGGAAGCAGGCAATAGACAAGATGGCAAGCTCCCCTAAATTCTCTGCCTCCTGTTAGCTCCCAGATCCCCTGAGACCCAAGCTCAAGCTGAGGGTCTTTGGGATACGCTAGAGATTGGGAGCTGAACCAAACACACACACACACACACACACACAAGCAAGAAGGGGAAAGACTTCAGAGCCTGGAGCCTAGAGGAGAGAGTTCTGCCTCTGGATTCCATTCGGCAAATGTCCAGCGAGTATGTGTTCCGTGCTGGCCCCTGAGCCAGGAGTGCTGAGGGGTGGCCAAGGTGGAGTGGCCCAAGTCCCTGAGCTTTGGGAGAGAACAGGCAGGTATGTGACCAGCTATGACACGCACGGAGAGGACTGTGTCAGCTGTGTGGATACTGTTGTACTGTAAATACCTCTACTGCGGGAAAAGAATTCTAGGAGGACTTCACAGAGGAGGTGCCCCAATGGAACTGAGCCTTGAAGAACAAGTGAGAAAATGCAACATGGGAAAGGGGGAGGGGCGCTATGGGCTGAGTTGTGTCCCCTCAGCTCCATGTGTTAAAGTCCTAACTGTCAGTACCTCAGAGTGTGACTTATTGAGAGGAAGGACTTTAAAGAGGTAATTAACTTTACTTTTTCTTTTTTCTTTTTTTTTTTAGAGAGAGGCAGGGAGAGAGAGACAGAGAGACAGGAACATTGAGCTGTTCCTGTACGTGCCCTAACCAGGGATTGAACCAGCAACCTCTGTGCTTTGGGATGGCACTCCAACCAACCAAGCTATCCGGCCAGGGCTAAAGAGGTAATTTATTTTAAATGAGATCATTGGGGTGGGCCCTAATTCAATATGACTGGATGGCTGCTGGAGAAATTGATCTGAACTCAGAGCTAAGGCCAAGCTGAAAGATGTTCTGAAAGCTCTTAGTTGCCATTGCAGCCTCTGTGCTTTAGGGGAAGGTGGTAGGCTGAATAATAACCCCCAGAGGCATCAGGTACTAGTCCTTGGAATGTTCAATATTTCCTGATTAGGAAAAGAGATCTTTGCAGGTGTGACCTAGAGATGGAGAGATCATTCTGGATTATCCCAGTGAGCCCTAAATGCAATGACATGTGTCCTTATAAGAGGGTAGAAGAAGAGGGCTTTATGCACATGGAGGAGAAGGCAATGTCAAAACAGAGCACAGGGAGACTTGACGATGCTGGCCTTGAACATGGGAGTGATGGTACCACAAGCCAAGGAATGCCGGCAACCACTGGAAGAAACAAGGAGCAGATTCTGCCCTAGAGCCTGGCGCACAGCCCTGACAACACCTTGATTTCAGCTGAGTAACACTGACTTCAAACTTCTCCCTCCAGCACTGTCAGAGAATAAATTCTGTTGTTTTCAGCCACCAAGTCCGTGGCACATGATTATAGCAGCTACAGGAAACTCATACAGAAATGCAGGCCAAGGCTTGGGTTTGAACCTCTTTGAGCCTCAGTTTCCCCCGTGTGCGGTGGGAATGATACCCAGTCCCACCCTGTGCCTGGTTATCTGAGGCCCACACGGCTCTGACAGGGCCCCGGGAGGTCAGCACACACATTCAGGCTGAGGGGCACCCCTAGCCATGTCCCCTAACCTCAGAGCTGCAGCACCATCTCCTATCGGCTTCGTGTTCGAACAGTCTGAACAGCCCAGAGCACCAATATTCACTATGGGGTGCACCCAATTTGCTAATAAAAGTGGAGCCCGCAGGAACACTGGTCTGGAAAGGCCCTGGCAACTGCGCGATGCTACTGAGGCAGGGGACAGGCTCCCGGAGGACTCAGGGCCTCCTCTCCCCCACGAACACCAGTGATGTCGCAGCCCGAAGGTCCCTTCTGGGGGAGGAACAGCTCTCTCCAGCTCACGGCCCCCACAACTGGACTGTGAGGGGCTGAGCAGAGGGGAGGAAGGGGAACTGGGAGAACGGGTCGTGTGCATTGTCAGGAGGAGGGGAGGACACATCCCTGACAGGGACTGCCAGGCTGCCGCCACTCGGAGGAGCAGGCTGCTGGGGACACTGCTCCTCGCCAGCCCTGGGAGCGATCTCTGGCCAGGAAACAGGTTTGCAACCCCGCGAAGGAAGCTCTAACTGCGCGTGCACACACACACACATGCACTGACACTGTGACACTGTGACAGCAAACCCTCTCGGGGTCCTGTGCTGGTTCCCCGTCAACCTGTCTCCCCGACTCCCACTGACTGCAGAGTCACCTCATCCTCGTCATCCTCGCTCACTGAAACCGTGTGGGTTTTCTCCTGTGTATTATCTGTCTCCCCGAAGAATGTGAGTGAGTGGGTGGGCGAGGAGGGTGCCCACACCCAGAGCATCCTTCCACAGGAGGAAAGTCAGGAGGAACCCTCCGTGGGAAAGGAAGCCCATCCCTGAGCAAGCACAGGCCCTCATTCTTCCTCACTCAGCGTTCACTGGGCGGGCTTCCAGGGCTCCTCTAGGAAACTTTCTGGAAGCTTCCAGGGCAGGAGTGAGGAAGATTCCTGACCTCCTCTCTCTCTGGTCCTGGGCTTGAAGTCTAGGGACAGAAAGACCGACCAGGCTCCACTATCATGCAAGGTGTGTTATGATGGTGGCTGTGCCTGAGGGTCACACAAGGCCACAGGGGGTGGTGGCCGGAGACATGAATCCAGACTGGCCATCTTGGGTATAACTTCGTTGATTTATTTTTCCGAGTGTTTAAATCAAAGCCCAAAAGGCAAGTAGTGAGGTTTGTTTCAAAAAGTGGCAGCCATATTTCAACCCATAATTCTACCATGACTGGAGAAGCCTGACAGCCTTGAAGCTTCAGGAACCCCGTCCTCACAGCTTCCGTGGCCTCCCTGTCTCTCGAACCCGGATCTCGCCACGGCTGCGCCCGTGTCACGGGGACGAACCAGACCCCGGCTTCGGGTTCCCTTCAGTGACATTTTCATCCTTTCAAAACGAAAGGAAATCTTCCCTTAATCACCCTCTGAAAATCTTTAATTGTTAAAATTATTATTATTATTATTATTATTTTGCTGCTTAAAGTTTCATTATTTTTAAACAATCCAATTTTACGGGCCTTGCGTCCTTAATGTGACCTAGTGACGGGGGCTGTTTGGGTGAAGAAGCCGCGGGCCGCTTCATCCGGAAGCGCTGGCCTTCGCACAGATGGGGCCGCGAGAGCACTTTCGGGGAGTCTTACCTCATTACACACCGTAATTGCGCTGCTTTTACTAGGCGCTGTGAGGGCTTCGTTACCAGTAATTAAATTGAGCGCCACCAGCACTGCAGCGAGCAGATACAAACCTTGCATAAAAGCCACCAAGCCGTCAGTGGGGTCCAGAGCGCGCTTCCGAGAGACCTCCGCCGGGCCACGTCCATCACCTCTCGTTGCCATCGCCAACGAGCCCCAGGGACATTCACCCTCTTGACTCCGCATGGGTGGGGTGGGGTCAGGAAACCTAGATTGGAGTCCTGGCTCTGCTTCTTAACCAGCAGTGTGACCTTGGGTGAGTCGTTCTTCTCCGGGGCTTTGGTTGCCTTGTCTGTCAGTTGCAGATACTGACTGTGCAGCCACGGAGCACAGCTTTTGAGGATGAAATGAGATAAGGGAAGTGAAGCTTTACGGACTCGGGGCCCCGGCTCCGCTCCCCCACCACTCCTGGTGTGCGACTTGGCGGAACTGAAGGCCGGGTTGCCCAAGCCAGCTGCCCACAGGCCACCCCAGAATCCTTCACTGACGGCACATTCTCTCCTGCCCCCCACCTGAACACCCAACACCCCTTCTGCCACTTCAGGGGCCCCCAGCGCCCCAAGGTCAAGTGTTCTGACATCTCTATTTCAGTCCATTTTGATTTTCCTTGCTAGTGACTGGAGGCCTGTGAAATGGATACTTCAGAAAGCCTAACGTGTGCGGCCTAGCCCACGCTCGCCCCGTCCAGCCTCTTTGTTTCACTTAAAGGCAAAACTCGGCTACAGGGTGGGAGATTCACGGGAGTCAACCATGTGGGTTTATCAGCAGTCTGCCACATCACAGATCATTTCAGGTTTCAATATACATGTGCCTATTGACAGGGCCATTGTCTTTAAAGAAAGGGGGCACTGCAGATGGGCCATGGCCATCTTTGCCATCAGTGGGTGCCCGCCCACCCGCCCACCACCTGGAGACGCTTTGGAGCTGTGGTCACCTGGCCGTCTTTGCAGATTCTACTACCTACCAGTATGTTTCATTACCTTCCCCTTCTGCGCTTGCTGCTTGTGTGTTCTTTGGTGAATAAAAACTCTTGTTGGGGAAATGACACAACTTAGTAGAGACCCCTCAAGATGTCACTCAGAGGGCCCGGAGGTCACTAGAGACAGTGAGGGAACACAGACCACAGTCTTATTGGACACTCTGGGAAGCCAGCCAGTTTACAGAAATGCTGTAAGCCTAGCCCAACGCAAGAAATCTAGGAGCTAAAAGCAAGAAGTGACTTCTCCCGGCAGAAGGGGCCCCGGGAGGAGGGTTCTGCTGAGGAGTTGTCCTGCCCTGGCTGCTTCACTGGCTGGGTGGCTGTCATCGTCAGACCCCTGAGGTCTGCAGCAGCAGCGTTCTCCGGGGGTGGGTATGGTTCCGGTCTCCCTCAAGACAAAAGGTGCTATGGCAACTGGAAATGATTGTTGTGATTTATCATTCCTGACATCTAAAGGGTTTGCTGCCGAGGTCATTCAGCGTAATGGCAAAGCACATGGGCCCAAGGGGCAGCACTTCTACTTTCTAGCTGCGGGTGACTCGGAACATCACTGGCCTCCTAGAGCCTCAGTGTCCTTATCTCTAAAGTGGGTCCAGCAATAATAATAATAATAATAATAATAATAATAAGTTTGTCATTGGGTCATCATAAAGATTAAATGGGGTCATCCTTGTAAATTACCCAGCAAATGCTAGGCATTCAATATATTTTGCTGTTTCTGTTCCAAAGTACTCTCTCCCATTGTATCCTCATGGGAACTTTGTGAATTTGTAATTGTTGTGACTCTGACTGATGAGGAAACTGGGGCTTCAAGAGGTCCCAGATTCCTCTGGGTACGGAGCCAGCAGGGGGTGGGTCTGGCGATGGCCCCAGTGCCTCCTGCACTAGCAGAGTGAGTCACCTTGGACCTACAGTGTGCACTACAAGGTCACTGTCCTCACCAAACCACTTCCAGAGCTCGACAAACCAACCCAGCAGGACCGTCAGACCAGCGCTATGGATATTATGGATATTACTGGTTACCTACCCAAGGCCATGGTTCATTAAAATGAAATCAAGTTAAAAATTCAGGACCTCAGGAGTACCAGCTACTTGTGGCTGGTGGCTGCTGAATCAGGTAGCGCTACCTTCCCGTAGCCTCGGAAGTTTCTGTTGGACAACGCTGAGCCCTCCTCTCAACAGTACCTTTTCCTCCATGTGCAAAAATGTTTATTCGGGTCAGAAACGGAGTCTGTTTCATCAGCACCAGCCCACTGGAAACTGGGAGGGTTTCTCAATCCACAGCCCATCCCACAGCTGAGACACAGGGGTGACCATTTTGACCAGAAGGAACCAAATCCTGCCAGGGTGCAAGGGGAAATTCAGTCATCAGGTATAGTTTAAATTATTTGAAAATATACTGCATCTGTTTAATGTTTAAAGCCAAAGAAAGTGGCAAAGTAACCGAGCATGAGATAGCTTTCAATAAATAATCACGGAATAAATAGGAAT